>JAZHRO010000002.1:49622500-52122500 GCA_037157565.1 Thalassia testudinum
TGACACTTCTGAGCACGAGCCCTCCTTGCCTGGAGGCGTGCCTGTTCCCCCACTGCAGCTGCACCATGAGCTTTTCGGACAGTTCTGAAAGCTGAAGCCCCCCTCCTTCAAGGGGGATGAGGACCCGTCTGAGGCAGAGGACTGGCTGGAGCAGATAGAGAAAGTGTTTGACACCCTTCACCCCCCTGTGGAGTGCTGCGTGGCCTTTGCCACGTACCAACTAGAGAGTGTGGCAGACAGGTGGTGGAGGGCAGTCAGAGGCCAGGAGAGGGGAGAGTCAACGTGGGACCAGTTCGTGACCCTCTTTTGCGAGCAGTACTTCCCACAGACTTGGCAGGACTAGAGGAGGCAGGAGTTCCACACTCTCCGCCTGGGGACGATGACTGTTAGAGCGTATCGTACGTGCTTCCTGGAGCTATCACATTTTGCTACGACAGTCGTAGCTACAGAGGAGGAGCGCCTGTGGAGGTTCATTGAGGGGCTCTGGCCTGCCATTCAGGGGTATGTCAAACCCCTGAAGCTACCCACCTTCTCGAGAGTGGTGGAGGCAGCCATGACGTACGAGGAGACCAACCCGGCCGTGCGAGACACCGACAGCGAACGGAAGAGGCCCTACCAGCCAGAGTACTCATAGGGCTGATGAGAGAGGAGGCACATGGCACCCACAGGAGAGCCGTCTCGTTTTGCTGGGCCGTCAGTGGCCTTTGGGGGCCCCCGACAAGGACCATCTGTCAACACTAGACCCCCGTCCAGCCGTCAGCAGGGACCTACCGAAGGAGGGAGTCGAGTCCCCCTCTGCTAGCAGTGTGGCCAGCCAGGCCACATCAAGATGGACTACCCGTCTAGGGTTGGAGCACAGCAGATGCTCCCCGCACCGAGCGCTGGAGGTCGAGCAAGTGGTCGTGGTCCCCAAGCGCATGGGGGAGGGCAACAGTCACGGGGAGGATACCGACCAGCGGCTACTCACCCAACTCAAAGTGTGGCTACTTCTTCTACACCGAGGGCTGAGGGGCATATCAACGCCCTGACACACAGAGACGCCAGGGCATCCGGTTCAATGGTGGCTAGTATGGTTACAGTTTCCGGCATATTAGTTTACAGGCTTTTTGATTCCGATGCCACACACCCTTTTGTCACTGTGAATTTTGCTGTCAGTTTGGGATAGGACTGCGTGTTGTTAGAGGATTCGTTTGTGATCAAAGGCTCAGGTGGCCAGCTATTTGTAGCTGAGGAGGTCTACACGGACTGTGAGGTCAGTATTGGGGGACACAGCCTCCCCGCTGACCTGATTGCGATACCGATGGAGGATTTTGGCATGATTCTGGGGATAGATTAGCTGTCCGCCTACCACGCCTTGATGGACTGTTTTGGCAGGAAGATGGTATTCTCCATACCGGAGATGCCTTCCTTTGAGTTTCACGGACAGCCGGTGGACGGAGGTTTCAAGTGCATATCTGCGCTTCGGGCAACGAGACTTTTGAGCCAGGGGTGTGAGGGCTTTCTAGCCTGTGTGGTGGCGGAGCCTAGCTTCATGGCAAACTTTCAGAGCATTTCGGTGGTTAGTGAGTACCCCAACGTGTTTCCAGAGGAGCTGCCAGGACTACTGCCCAAGCGTGAGATCGAGTTTGAAATCTCACTGGTATCGGGGACCAGCCCCATTTCTACTGCACCATACCGGATGGCACCACTTGAGCTGCGAGAGCTCAAGTCACAGCTACAGGACCTGTTGGAGAAGGACTTTGTGAGGCCCAGTGCATCCCCGTAGGGAGCCCCTGTGTTGTTTGTGAAGGATGGTACCCTGCGCCTTTGTGTTAACTACCGACAGCTGAATAGGGTCACCATCAAGAACAAGTATCCGCTACCGAGGATTGATGACCTTTTTGACCAGTTGCGAGGTGCCACGGTATTCTCCAAGATTGATTTGAGGTCAGGCTACCACCAGTTGAGGATCAGGGAGACCGACGTCTCCAAGACAGATTTTCGCACTTTGTACGGACACTACGAGTTTTTGGTCATGACATTTGGGCTGACCAACGCTCCCGCTGCTTTTATGGATTTGATGAACCGGGTTTTCAAACTGTATCTGGATCAGTTTGTGGTGGTATTTATTGACGACGTGCTCGTTTACTTGTGGGATTAGGCACAACACGGACAGCACCTACAGATGGTTTCGGACACATTGAGACGATGCAGGCTGTATGCTAAGTACAACAAGTGCAAGTTTTGGTTGAGGCAAGTGACTTTCTTGGGCCACGTGATCTCAGAAGATGGTTTGGCTATGGATCCAGCCAAGGTTGAGGCCATACTCAGGTGGGATAGGCCACATACAGTAATAGAGATACATAGCTTTTTGGGACTGGCAAGTTACTACCGACGGTTTATCAGGGGATTCTCGCAGATTGAACGTCCTATGACTCAGTTGACTCGGAAGGACGTGCCCTTTACCTGGACAGATGCTTGTGAGGCGTGTTTTCAGGAGCTGAAGGAGAGGCTGACTTAAGCTCCTGTGCTCACCATTCCGGATAGCAGTGGCGGTTTTGTGGTCTGCACAGAGGCTTTGTTGCAGGGGTTAAGGTGTGTGCTCATGCAGCGAGGTCACGTTGTCGCTTATGCTTCGCGGCAACTAAAGCCCCATGAGCATAGCTACCCTACCCATGACTTAGAGCTGGCAGTTGTTGTCTTCGTGTTGAAGACATGTAGGCACTACCTTTACAGTGAAACCTTTGAGACTTTCACGGATCATAAGAGCCTCAAGTACTTGTTTGATCAGAAGGAGCTTAACATGAGACAGAGACGTTAGTTAAAGCTCCTGAAGGACTATGACTACAGCATCTCCTACCATCCAGGGAAGGACAACGTGGTGGCTGACGCCTTAAGCCGGAAGGCACCCACCCACTTGGCCAGTTTACAGGCACAGAGTTGGAGACTTATGGAGGAGTTAGGTAGTTGGCAACCCCGAGAGTCACAGGGGCATTGTGGGACAGTGACGGTGACATGATAGATGCAACCAAAGCTGATAGACCGCATCATCGCAGGACAGATGGCAGATCCATACCTACAGACGTTGCGAGATAGAGTGCTGTCAGGGGACCCAGGAGACTTCTCTTTTACAGACAAGGTGTTGCGCATGAGGGGACGTTTGTGCGTTCCCAGGGACGATGAGTTGTTGAAAGAGCTCCTGACGGAGGCGCACAGGTCCAGATTCACCATACATCCTGGGAACACAAAGATGTATCATGATCTAAGATGCGACTTTTGGTGGAGAGGGATGAAGCAGGATGTGGGTAAGTTCGTACAACAGTATTTGGTGTGCCAGCAGGTGAAGGCCGAGCACCAAAGGCTTGCAAGGCCGTTGCAGCCACTTTCAATGCTAGAGTGGAAGTGGGAGAGCATCACCATGGACTTGGTGGTGGGCCTACCCATTACCTAGCATGGACACGACGCAGTCTGGGTGATAGTGGGCAGGTTGACGAAGACGGCACGTTTCCTACCGATCCGAGTCACTTTGGGACCAGCACAGTTGGCAGAGAGGTACATTCATGATGTAGTCCGCCTGCACGAAGTTCCGCGTGAGATTGCATCCGACCGGGATACCCGTTTTACTTTCCAGTTTTGGGCTGAGTTGCAGTAGGCTTTGGGGACACGGTTGAGGTTCAGTACTGCGTACCACCCCCAGACGGACGGACAGTCAGAGCGCACCATACAGACACTTGAGGACCTTTTGCACGCCTGTGTACAAGACTGGAGGGGCTCTTGGGAGCACTTACCCCTGGCAAAGTTTGCATATAATAACAGTTATCACTTGAGCATCAGCATGGCACCCTACAAGGCTCTGTACGGACGGAGGTGTACTGCACCCTTGAGTTGGGTTGAGGTGGGGACCAAGTGGGAGGTTGGCCCCAGGCTAATCTGGTAGAGTCAGGAGGTGATAGAGCAGATCCACAGACGACTCCGCACTGTCAGGAGCAGGCAGAAGAGTCATGCTGACCGGAAACACAGAGAGGTGCAGTTCGAGGTTGGGGATCATGTCTTTCTTCGTGTTTTGTCCATGAAGGGCCTGCAACGTTTTGGGGTGAAAGGGAAGCTTGCGCCGAGGTTTATGAGGCCCTTTGAGGTCCTGGAGCGGGTAAGACCCATTGCTTATCGGCTTGCCCATCCTCCCCAGCTTTCTGGTGTGCACGACGTGTTCCACGTGTCCAACCTCAAGAAGTACATTGCCAATCTCAGTCACGTTCTGAGCCATGAGAGTGTTTAGGTGGGTGACGACCTGACCTACCCCGAGAGACCAGTGTAAATACTAGATAGAGCCGTCTGGAGTCTGAGAAGGAAGCAGGTACCCCTGGTGAAGGTTTTATGGAGGAGCCAGCGATATGAGGAGGCTACCTGGGAGCCTAAGGTGACGATGCAAGAGCAGTAGTCGGAGCTTTTTGAGGGTACGTCTTTTCAGACCGACTTCGATCCTCTTTAAGTTTGTTTTAAGTTTTTATTCCTTTTTTTGCACCCTAGTTAGCTCAAGTTTCGGGGACAAAACTTCTTTTAATTTTGTTATGATGTAAAGACCCGTTCTGATTTGAGCCCTTTAAGACGTCTGGAGTGTCAGTCAGACGTCTGGACACCTTCCTAGACGTCTGGAAATTGAAAAATCTGTACGCACCTTGTGGTCTGCGCACAGGCGACGTGCAGACTCTTCTCCTCTCTCTCCTTTCTTCTACTTTTTCCCCCACTAAACCTTAACCCTCGGCTATAAGAGACCCCCTTCCTCTCCTCCCCACTCCACCACTACCACCCTACTCCCCACTCCACTACCGTGAGCTGAGGCACGTGAGAGAGAGGGAGCGAGAGCGAGGAGGAGTGGACGTGAGGAGGAGGAGTGGGTTGAGGTCGCGAGATCGTGGAGGCACGCCGGAGGCTCGCACGGCCACCGCGGCGCGTGCAGGAGGAGGATGTTGGGGCGTCGTCCCTGACCTTCTGCAGCAGTCGAAGCTGCAGCAGAGCGGAAGGAGCCGCAGCAGAGCGCGGCGAAAGGTGTAGGAGCGCGGTCTGGTACTGAATTTTTTCAAGTATCAGACGTCCGGAGGGTCTTCCGGATGACTGGCTGGACGTCTAGCATCAACACCAGATGTCTGAAAGCGGGTGTATCGCGAAGGTACGTCTTCCTCGAATTTATGGCCATGCAGGCTGCACCGCAGTGTGATTTGCTTGGCTAAAAGTGGAGAGCTACTCTATCGTGCACAGGAGTAGCTTTGGGAAGGTGCGCGACACACCCTTCCACGCTTTTCGAACTTCTTGATAGCTTACCAGACGATCGGAGACGTCCCCAGACGATTGAAAGACTGGTCTGACGTCTGGAACTGCTTCCAGATGGTCGCGACGGAGTCCTGGACGTCTGAGATCATCGCAGGAGCTTGAGGTGAGACTCTGATAACTTTTAAGACATCTAGACTTGTTTCCAGACATCTGATTTGGGTCTGCAGACACATTTTTGACCCATTTAGGGTCCAATCAGGATTCGTTTTACGCAAACGAAGTATCTGTGGTTTCCTTGTGAGTTCCTCTACATATTAGAAACCTTTATATACTGTTTTGAATGTTCTATTGTGATGTGTTCCTTGGTATAAGACTTCAACCTATTGCATGTCTAGGGCTTGCAGAGGCACATGGGCTTGCAGTTCGAGCCCCCAGTACTCCCAGATTATCTGGTAGAGTGGTCCTCCCATGTTCAATTTATAAAATATGAATGCATCTATGAAAATCAGATAACTGAAAATCTAGGATGTGGCATGAACCCTAGGACGAGAAATGCTTGAACCACTTGTTTGCGTGATTGAAATTGTAGTTATAAATGAATGAGCTAAATTGTTAGCAATTACCTGTTGATAAATACGAGCTGCCTGTTAGAATATGAGCTGCCTGAGATAACTGAACAGTTACATGTGATATCGTCTGTTGCATGTATTAAATTATGGAATTACGAGCTGCATGTGTATGAACAAGAACCAAATTGTGAATGATGAAACCTGGATTGGAATAATGTGATAAACATGAGCATGAACCCTACGGGGAGTTAGGAGTAGAGCTCATGTGGATATATGGAAAAGCCTGGAATATGGATGGAAAGTGTGCTGGCCCTTGAATATGTGGTACCAAGGAGAGCGACTGTTCCTTTTTTTTGTGTAGAGTGGAGCTAGCCGCCCTTGGGTTGGGACCCGAGGTTAAGATTGGCCACTCTACACCGACTCCTATTAGCCCTCATGTACACGATATCGGGGAGAGCTACTAGTGTATGGGAGGGAGCTAGCCACCCCACGGGGCCCAAGGTTCAGCTAGCCACCCTACACCAACTTGTTAGGCCCTCTGGGCAAACCGGGGTAGTCAGACAAGGGTGCGCGGACTGTGGAGGGACGAGACCCCTGTATGGTTCTGAGGGGCTAGACCCCTATTTCTGAGAGGGCTAGGCCCTATACTGTTCCGTGCTATACTTTGGGAGTACCCACTAGCGAACATAACTGACCGCGTGCCAGTGCGGGGTAGCTATCCGTGCGCTTATCGCGTGTGCCGTAGTCACCACTACATCTGTCTGTGACCTCGAGGTGGTTGACTGGGTGTAGGACTACCACAGGAGACTCTCCTGGCCAGGAGAGCACCACGTGTACCTTCTACTCTTCAGAAAAGATTGCAATCAAAATCGTTCCCACGAGGAACATATGAGATCATGAAAGAAATCTGGAAGTAAACCAAAAGGGTGAAAGGAAATTACTTGTTAAATAAATAACTGGAAAAGATAAATTTACCTGCTAGTTTTTACTGCTTTAGCTAGTGTGGTTACCACTCTACTTAGCATTCGCTAACTCCATTTTTACATAACCCTTTACAGGTCCAGGAGTTGAGCAACCCAAGTTACCGGCTGCAGAAGGTGCTGGGCCCAGTCGAGCCCAGCAGTAGTTTTCGTACTGTTGTTGTACTCTCTCTTTTGCTAGTGAGTTCAGACTTTTGTTTACTATTCCTGTTGCTGTACTTTTGTTCTACTTTCCTGTTGTTGTGGTGGTATGTACTGACTAGCAGCTTTTACTTTCTTTTACTGCTTGTACGCTTTTACTGTTAGTTACATTGCATAGTGAATGTGGTTTATTTTCCTTCTTTTCGGTTATTTCTTGTTGGACGACTGAGTCTTGGGATTAGTCGAGTCGAGCCGGTCTCGGGTCCTGTAAGGATTCAGGAACCGGGTCGTAACAGTTCCACTTAAAAAAGGCAACTCTACCCTGCAAATAGACATGCTCAATCATAATGATTCTCCAAATTCCATGAAATGCATAATAAACACATCAAACCCTTGAGCAACATCATGAATCTAAATCATTTAAAAACACAATTCTCTATATTTCATGATATGGGTAAATACATAAAATGCTTCAGCAATATCATGAAGCTGTCTAAATCATTTGAAAACACAATTCTCCATATTTAGTGATATGTATACGCACATAAAGCCTTTTAGCAACATGAAGAGTAAGCATATAGTTTCATTGAAGAACCAAAAATGGTGGAACTTTTGCTACATGATATGACATCTACATCATAAAAATAATTTGATGATAATTATTTAATGATCCAACTCTTGACACAGCAATCCACACAACTTTCCCAACTTCACGAGAGAAAAGGCACCACATGTCATTTAGCATCATCTTGTCATGAGGTTGTGTTTGGTTGGCGGGTTAAGTATTTAACCTGTCACTTAACCCACCTCCTATTTACGTCAAGTTAAGTAGACTTAACCTGGCATAAAGTTATTCTACCCTCTCTATGGAATAACTTTAACCCGCCAAAACATCCAAACAGGTTAACTCACTTATTCCACCATTTATTCCACTCCAACTTATTCCACAAACTTATTCCTCTTACCAAATGGGGCCTCAAGAAATAAAACCATGCGAGCTTGCAACAGTGAAAGAGTTGAGTTCTTGACCCTTCAAGCTAAAGAAGAGAAGAGCCTGCTACAGTGCAATAAAATGCAGGAAACACTTCTTTGAAACAAAATGCAGGATGCATCTCTTTTCCTAGGAATTACTCAGTAAAATGCATACATAGCCTATGTAGAATTTTCCAAATATTTCCATATTCAATGCCTCAAAATCCTCAATTCCCTTCTCATTTTTGCATTTTTCATCGGAACCCACTCTAGTGCACCACCACCACAATCGAGCAAACAAAGAGATTATTCTTTTGTTGGTATTAAGAAAGGAACCAAAGTGGAAATAAGTAAATCCAGAACAAGAATTATTAATTGGTCTAGATATTCATGAGCAACTTGACGTGGACCGCGATGATAAGAAATAGGCAGGCACCTTGTACAACAAATCAAAATCAAGACAGGTATTCTGATGATGGAATGGAATGATGTCAAAATTGAAGGGCATGTTCAATTTGTTTAATCAGACCAGAACCAGGTCTGATTCAACTGTTAGGGTATCTACAGCACCTAACTTGAGTATTCAACAGCTACTGCTGATCTGAAAAATGGCTGTAGCAACTGAATTCAGCTGCTAATCTGATGTTGCAGCAGCCCTGATCATGAACAACAGCAACCACTGGTGGCTGAATTTAGGTTGAATTTGGAGTGGATTTTGGGTTGTAATGTAGCTAACGTGTGTAAAATTATAAAACAGTAATGAACAAGCATTCATGTACCTAAAATGCATTTTAATTTAGTTTTTAATGTTTGTTTAAGCTCATTGGATTCATTGTCAGTTCATATGAAATGTATCCTAATTGTCCAATCTTTAATTTAATGAAATCAAGGTCGAAAATCATGTTCTAATGTTAAATCATATTGTCTAAAGGTTTCTATATAGTTAAATCTTAATTTTAGACCTTGAATAAGATTTGTAATGGCTTGAATCCATACTTTGAACTCAATTTCAGTTTATTCAAGTATTTAACTGTCCATTGTGTAATTTGAGTGGATTCTTAATGAAAATCTAGTTTAAATGCTTAAATACCTTCTATGTGTTAGGATAAAGATTTGTGAATGTGTTCAAGAGTATTCCAGTCCTTAAAACACATCTTGAAGCCTTAGGTGCATATTAAAACATCCATTCAAGGCCTTTAAGGGGTTAACTTGTAAATAAATAAAATATATAAAAAATCATAAAAAAATAAAATAAACCTGTCTTTAGTAAGATCTGGTATTTTTCTAGCTGGGAGTCAAGTTTCAAAGTAATCTAAACCGTCGGCTAGTATGACCCGCAGCTTAATAGAACATACCAGCCGATGGTTCAGTATACTTTGGAACTTAATAAAAGAAACTTAAGTCAAAATACCAAAAAGAATTGTCTCTATCTCATCTCATCATTTCTCTCTCATCTCCTATCTCTTATATATATACACTATAAAAATGAGAAAATTCCCAAAAAAAACCCAAAAATATCTTATATAGTGTATATACTTGTAAATATAATTTAAAACTAAGCTATAGGTATATATATTGTACAATATGTAAATAATGAGTATATATAACTTATATATGTATTCTATATATTAAATTAAATATTTAGAATGATTTATTGTATATATAACTTTATTAAATAATTATATATTAATTTATATTAACTTAAATGTATATAAACCTAAGTAATTCTAAATACCTATTTATATACCTATAAACACCTATAATATTGTACATACGTACTTAACTAAGTAACATATACTATATAGTACCTATAAATTAATTTTATTAGGTAATTATAGTAGGTGATTAAGTAATTAAGTTAATTAAGTAATTTATTAACTTAAAATAAAATAAATTAGTAATTTAAGTTAATACTAAAGTAATTTATCATGTATACTTGTATAGTATTATGTTAAGTATTTCCAACCTATTTATAATGTATTTATGGTATACCACAGTATTTATAAATTATTTATGTACATAGCTATCTAAAACGTGCATTTAAATGTAAATAAATTAAAATAAAGTCTATAAAATAAATTAAAAATGTATAATAAATACTTTATTATGTAAATTAACTCTATATTAAGTCAATTTCACATTTAACTAACTAATTTATACTTTAATTAAGAAATTAACCTTTAATTTAAAGTGTATAAATCACTAACTTTAACTAATTTTTATATATAACTAATTAAGTTATTTTACTAAATTAACTATATAATTATGTAGCCCTATATAAGGGCTTTCTAATGGTATATTTTAATTAGAGATTGGAACTAATTATGGCCCTCAAATCGAGGGCCAAAATTATTGAACTCGAACACGCATGCGTAGCTGCACAGCATCAATGGCACCCGTTGGTAAGTCCCACATCGTGGAATGCAGGAGCGTCACAGCGATATAAAAGGTTAATGCGCACTGAGCACTTCAGTCATCAGCGCTCGGCGTACATAACCCATTACACCCATCTCTCCTCTGATCTGAACATGGCATGAATATGAGCATTTGTATGAATAGTGGTGGGCCAGGAGCCACGCACTGTAGTTGGGCCCATATTAGGCCTGTCATGAGCCTCTACTCAGATATAAATGCACAATAAATGAACTATGGCTGGCCCCTAATAATTGTTTGGTCCCACCTCGTCGAGGTGTTGTGTATCCCTCAAAAATGGGCCGACCTGCTCATTAAAAATCAAATTTTTGGTTTGGTGAACAATGCATGTGTGTGTGAGATAAGAAGAGGAGAATGAGAGAAAAATGCAACTAAGTGTTGGACTCAATGTTTTTGTGCTTGTGTGTGTATATATATACTTGTATATATAGTATAAACATATTATACATGTATATGTATAGTACATGTATGTAAATCATGTAAATATATGTATATAAATGACGTACACATAGATAATGTATATATCTGTATATGTATAAGTAAAGTTTAGTAAGTAATGTTTGAGCCCTATATGTATATAAATAACGTTAAGGTTTTAGTGACTGTTTCTATAGATATGTTTATATGTTAGTGTAGATAGTTATTTTTGCCTTACTATATATATAGAATATATGTTAGTATAACTTAGTATAATAGTTATTAGTAGTTATTTTTGTACCTATATTTAAGTATTACTTAGAGTAGTTGTACATAACTAACTTAGTGAAGTATTAACTGGTTTTTAATGCATGTTTAGTTGTACATTGGTTTAAGGCATTGTAATGTTTATTAATTGATTCTTATGTATATAATTGACCAATTCTTTCATTAATTGATTTATTGATTAATTTTGTAAATAACATTAACATGTTTGGAATAAAAGAACATTTTTAACATAAAGAGTGGTGTATATCAATAACTGACTCTCAGTGAACGACTTGGAAACTAAACAGTAAAAATTGTAATTAAATAAAATGACACGACATCGATTTGCATTGTATTAAATATACTATAACAACGACACTTAAAATACCATTTTTATTGTAAACAGAATGTCAACGATCAATGAGCTTCATTCTTGGCTATGCAAAGTAAGTTCACTCTAGTGTTTAAGCTTGGCTTCAATAGGCTTCAATGTGTTTCCTTATCCTACTCAAATTGAATTTGTCATAGATTTTCAAACCATTCCTTGGATAATAATGAAGTCATGAGGCCAAAGGCAAAATTGGATGAAAATGAAGTTATGTACATTAAGCTTGCAGAAGAGATTGTGTTGTGTTTGATTTATCTCTCCAACGAATTCCAAGGGAGATTACTATGTACAATGTGTAATTCTCTATGTTTTCTCTTTGTTAGCTATGTCAAATTTGTGTTAGTCCATTGATGGATTTAACAAAAGTCATTTCAATCAATGTATGTATTGCATATATACATGTATGTCAACTCATTATGCTATGTAACCTATAGCTAAACTTACCAGGCAACATACATACACGTTAAATGGTTTGAACTTAACGAAATCTACATTCTTCACATGTCCAGCAGTACATCAAGGTGAAGGATATGTATGGGATGCTTTGTTGTATTTTTACCATCTCCTCTGTTGTGCAAAGTTAATTGAAATTCTGATGGTTTTTTTTTGGGTAATAGACAACATGCAAAGTAGTATATATACCGTACATGGATGGATTTGGTTTGAAGAAAACTATTGACATATAGAAAGTATTGTTTGTATAAGACTTTACTCGACCTATGAGCAACTATATAAAAAAAGTTACATTCAGCTTCCAAACACTGCCTACGTCAAAAAAAGGGTGATCAACATACTTAATCATTCACCTAGATATATACATATATCTCTTATACCATTGTATAAGTACTCCTTTTATTTAATAAATGAAATACCAATATTGTATCTGGAATATATACATGTCCCAGTTACCCTTATTCATTTTGGACAGATGATGCATATCTTATTCAAAGGCAAAATGGTGAGATAACAAATTTCAACTAACTTTCCCCATGACATGCCCACAAGCAACCAACTTATCCCCACTTATCCTTAAAACAAATGGCATTTCACCTCCAAATAAGGGATAACTCACTCTTATCCTTTGATTTGATGCATACCATAACCGAACACAAATAACCACTTATTCCTTACTTATCCCTCAACTCCCCTTGTACCAAAACTACACCAACCAAACAATAAAGGGTTTGCTGGAGGGAGGAAGAGTTATATACTGAAATTAGTTTCACATGTTAAGAACCTAATGTTGGTGCTAGAGCACCACGATCATTTGTTTTGATGATAACAAAACACGTATTATTTAACATTTGTACTTGGAGTCTTAGATTTTAGGTCAATTGCAAATGTAGACGTGTTTAGACGGAATTCGAGCTCGCATCCAGGACGGATTGAAGGAGCTTGATGGAGAACAGAGGAGATTCGCGAGGAGCGCTAGATTGAAGATGGAAGGACAAGAAGAATATGATAGAATTTTGTTTAATCCTTTCATGTACTTTTATCTTTATTTTTCTTGCTCTTTTTATTCCTTAGAACATTATGTTAAAGAGCCTCAAAGTACCCTAATAGTAGTCCTAGGAACACATGCACAACCCTAGGATACTTAGGTTTTCTGTAGAGAACTTAGAAAACCAATATAGGGTTCAAACAGCATTTCCAGACGTCTAATTCCAAAATCAGACGTCTGATAAAGTGTTTTAAGACGTCTGATAACTATTAGGCTGGACATAGTTAGTTCTGTCTGATGAAATCAGACGTCCAGACCTTAGACCAGACGTCTTAGGAGACGTCTGATGACTTTGCCAGACGTCCAATTAGTGGACCGTTGGCTGGCTTAGCAAACACTCAAGAATATGACCGTTAGAGCCTTATCAGACGTCCATAGGACTGTCCAGATGTCTGATAATTGACCGTTTTGCCTCGGCTGCCCCAAAATCTCTTCTCAGAGATTTTCTAGCCGTTGCAACATTTGGAAATCCATTCCCACAGAAAAAGTAGGTTTCCAAACGTCCAGACATAGTGCCAGACGTCCTATATGTCGTCTGATGGACTTGCACTCGAACCCTGTTTAGATCTGATCCAAGTCAGGAAGGAAGCCGCCCGAAATCAGACGTCTTAAAGTGGTCTTCCAGACGTCTGATACCAGAATTAGACGTCTGATTACCCTGTCAAGTGTAATCATTGTCCTGATTTCGGGGTGATTCTCTTGGGCTTTGTACCCAACGGCTATAGAACATTTTCTAATCCTTCCAAAGCCTTCCTAAGGCCTCTATAAATAGAGGGGAGCCTTTGCAACACAAAAGCACACTTAGAAACACCAAGATACACAAGAAACACTTTGTAATACACTTTCCACTCTCTTGTGTCCTAGCTAGCTCTTGCTCTCCAAGCTCAAGTTCCATTCTCTTGAGAGCATCAAGCTGTTGCGCACCCGCTCTCCCGCCGTAGTTCACGAGAGTGAGGTTGCGCCGTCGCGTGGCTCACGCACCGCGTCATCAACTCGACGCACTCCTTGCAAAGGGGAGTTTCCTAATTCCTATAGAAGCTAGGTTTAAAATTACTTTGTTGGCTCTATAGGATTACTTGTTTATTTTATCTTTGTTATTTGGTTGGGTATTTGCTTTGAGAATTCCCGTCTCCTTCGCGAGACAAAATCCTTCTCGTGGAGAGAAGGGGTTGAGGTACGCTACTCTCGTCTAAGTAGCGTGGTTGTAATTGAGGTTGAATCACCCTCGTTTTAAAGTGATTCGGTTTAGTGGATTTTGATCAACTTGGTTGATCAGGAAATCCTAACTCGAGATGGTTAGGTGGTGGTTTTCACCCGGTTTGGGTTTCCACCTAAAAATTCTTGTGTACTTGTGTGATTGCTTATTTGTGAGATTTTTTATATTTCAATTCCGCATTTTTTGTCGTCACACTAATCTCACCCCCTCCAAGAAGGGAAACCTTCACCTAAAAAGTCTCTTAATTAAGTATGAAACCCAATTCTTAACCTGTTTGACCTAAGAACTTCACCCTAGTGCATGCAAACAGTATGAGGGCACATGGGAAGTATCCCTAGGCCTCAAGGCAACATCTCGGAGTCATTGTAACCCCTTGACGACATTAGATAGAGTTCTCGCACACTTTTTCCTCGTGTTGTGTATGATGATGATCCCCCTCACGTTCTTTCTCATTCCATAAGTATTTTACTTTTCTTGCTGAGTTTTTGAGTCCATGATAATAGATTCTCTTTCATTCTTGTCTTAGGTGCTAAAATGATAATAGATAATAATTATGATTGCCTTGCAATTCCTGTATTGTAATGTTTTAAATATGTTGAACTTATTTAGCCTGATCACCTACATTGATCATGTAATTAACAATAAGTGGAATCAAATATGTTAGATAACTACTAAATAGACACAAATAACCAAAAATTGATGGATTCTTACAATATCGATGATTAATGCCTCAATTCAAGCCATAAATGAACAATTAAGCCTAAATATGCTTATAAAACCCTAATATTAGGAATCGATAAATAGTGATTCAAAATTACCTAATTGCTCCAAATCTAAATGCTCATTTCAACGAACTTGGTTCTTTATTTTGCTTATTGTGAAATATTAAAAACCCTAACATGGAATCTGTTGAAAATTGATTAGTGAAGTTATCTTTGTAAGTTCTAACAAAGGGGGTGAGATTTGCGGTATGAAAATAAGATGCGGAAATAATATGTAAACAATCGCACAAAAAGCAATCTCATAAGAACACAATGATTTTTAGGTGAAAATCCAAACCTGGGTAAAAACCGCTACCTAAGCCTCTTGACTTAAGATTTTCCAATCGACCTAATTAGTCGATCAAATCCACTAATTAAACTACTTAACCGAGGGTAGTTCAACCTCAATACAATGACGCTACTTACACGAGGGTAGTGTTCCTCAAACCACTCCTCTTCATGAGGAGTATTTTGTCTTATGAGGGAGACAGAAATTCGCAAAGCAAATACCCAAACAAAGACAACTTACAACAATCCTATAAAGCCACAAAGTAAAAATGTTAAACCTAGCTTCTATAGGCAAAAGATATTTCCCTTTGATGGAAGTGTGCCGGCTAGCAACATGATGTGAGTGAACCACTCAAGGCACGATGATGCTCTCGTATGTGAAGGCAGGAAAGCAGGTGCACAACTATGATGGTGCTCTCAAATAGGTAGGATGATCTTGGAGAGCAACAACACTTCTCTAAATGATTTCTCTCTTTTGAGACACAATATGAGTGAAAGTAGTTTATCAAGGTGTGATTAACAAAGGAAGGGTCCTGTATTAATTTATAGATGGCTTAGGAACTCTTAGGAAGTCTTTGGAAGGTCCATGTAGCTATTGGAGACAAATCCAAGGTAGATCAGATCGAAATCAGGGTCATAATGATTCTAACAGGATTATCAAGCATCTGGATTTAAGGTCAGATGTATGGCTCTTCGTCTGATCTAAAAGTCAGTCATCTGATCTAGAAGGGTTGATCATCTAGATGATGTTGGATCAATACGGACATCTAAGAAGTTATTTTAAGACGTCTGAGAAATTAATCAGACGTCTAATTCTAAGACAGGTTAGTTCCTGTTTTGACAAGATCAAAATAGGGATCTAGATCTTGTTGCTCACATGATAGGGCAAACATCTGGTAAAGTGTCTGGACGTCTGGAAATACAATTCTTTGCGAGAATGGATTTCCTAAGAGGCTAACGGCTATAACCATCTGACAAAAGTAAATTTGGGTTAGATTAAGTCTAACGATTATTTATCAGATGTCTAGAAGGCTCTACGAACGTCTGAAAGTGCTATAAATATGATTAAAAGGTAATCCCCGAATATTATGTTTTGACAGACCAACGGTCCTATTGTTAGACGTCTGTCAAGGTCATCAGACGTCATTTAAGATGTATAAATTAAGGGTTGGTTGTCTAAAAAGTAAGGAACAGACTAAGGGTTCCCAACCTAAGTGTTTAGACATCTAGACAGAAGGTCAGACGTCTTAAGGTCCAAGATCAGACGTCTTAAGTCCAAATTGGACGTCTAATCAAGTTATCTAGTTTCTATATTGATTTTCTGAATCATTTCTAGGGTTTGCCTAAGTGTCCTAGTGATTGAATAGTGTTTCTAGGACTAATGTTTGTTACTTTGGGCTCTTTAACGATGAATCTAAGAAAATAAAGAGCAAAGAACAAAACAAGAAGTATAGAATACATGAGAGACAAAATATCTATCATATTCTTCATCTTCATGTATCTTCGAGCTCTCACTCCAACTAAAGCTCCATCTTCTCTTCTCTTCCATCAAGCTCCTCCAATCTGCTATGGATGCGAGCTTGAGCTCCTTCATACTTGAATCCATTTGCATTATTCCTAAAAAATCAAACTCAAATGCAAATGTCAAATAACAAATGTTTTGTTATCATCAAAAATTAACAATCGTGGTGCCCTTGCATCAACAATATTATGGTTAAACCTCATGATAAATATATGAATCAAGAATATAAATCAACTACCCTAGTTAGAGTTGGAGGGACCAAGGTGGACTCTTGATGGGGGGTGCCGACTTGCCAAACAACTCTCCTCTCAGCCAAAAATACCAAGGCACTCTGGTGGTAACCCTCAGGTAGGAGGTCACTGTCTAGACCTCTCTCTTCAACGGCAATAGTGACATCTGCCTTCGCCACTTCTTCCATGGGGACCATATTTACTCCACGTACTTGTTAGAGCTTCTCCTTATGGTATTCCTCAGGGTCTTCTAAGGGTCCTTTTCCTTATCTTGGCCCTCATTACACTTGACAAACTAGGAAAAATTGGCATGTTGAATCTAATATTCAATTTGATCCTTGAGATCACGACGACTCTTTGTGGGATGTCCACGATCCTTATGGTACTGGCAATAGGGCCCATTATTGTTTTGCCTCTTCAAAGGAGGCGGTAGAGGTAGGACATCTTTATTAGTTGCCCAAACCTCAGTTAGGGTGTTTGCCTTGTTAACGACAAGGGGCGTGCACACTTGATATGTTTCCCTTTGAGCTAGTTGGCGTCCTCCAACTTGGTCACAAACTTGGAAATAACCCCTTTGGTCAAGGAATCGGCCCTTCTACTTATTAAAGCATGAACCTCCACTTCCATTTTGTGCTACCTCATCACCATCCTGCCTATCTTGAAGGGGAGTATGGCTCTCCTTTCCCATATCATAGGCTAGCCAGCCCCAGAAGCAAAAAGAGGCATCCTACTCTACAAACTATGTGGCCCTGTCCAACAATTTTGCCATGTCCCATGGCGAAAAATCATCAATGTCATACCAGACTTGAAGTACTGGATGGTGATCGCATCGTGAGATCTCTTACACTTGAATTACTAGGCCTTTAATCTATTAAGGTAGGAGCTGAAGGACTTACCTTTTCATTGTAAAACCTCCGACAATCTCTTAGGGTTATCTCTAACCCTTTGTTGGCCACTAAAGTATTTGCAAAATTTATCGGCGAACTCCTGTAAGTAGGAGATCTGGCCCACAAGTAGCTCATTGAACCACTCATGGGCCATGTCAAAGAGGTAACACAAGAAAACCTAGCAAAGCACTCCATCTGGGCACCCATGGACCAACATCATTTGTCTATAGCTGCCGACAAAGCTGTTCAGGTCGGTTGTGCCATCATACTAAGGGAGAGTAAGGTGTTTGAATTTTTTGGGAAGTGGCGCAATCATCACTTTCTTTGTAAACGGGTACGTTCTTACGTATGCCTAAGGGCCAATGTCCCTCATTGCCTACATGACTTGATGGACAATCTATGGGAGGGAGCCACCTCCATTGAATTGCAATGCCCACACTTCCGATTGCTCCTTGGAGTCACGTGGGGGCGGAGGAGGAGGAGCCTCAAGGTATTCTCCTTCATGACTTCTTCCGCTGCTTGAGTTGCTCCAACTATTTATGAAGTCAAGCCAGTGCCCCTGGTCATCTGCTTGACTGGAAGCCTAAGGCAAAATTTATGATTGGGCCTTCTCTTTACGCTCGTGCACCTCACAGAGTTGACCCATAACTGCCTCCTACTCCCCCTAAAGTGCAGCGAGGCAAGTGAGGTTTTCTTGCTCCTTCTCTTGAGCCTCTTTCAATGGGTCCACAATGGGCCCCACTTCTTTAGGAGAAAGGTCTTGTGCTTCTTGACCTCCTCGACCTGTCATCAATGATGAGACTGAGCCACACTAAACTCTTCAAGTCCAACATTCTCAGGTTTTGCCTTGGAGAAATGATGAGTTGTAGGGGCCATCAGTCAAAGGAAAGACGGTATCAGAAAAAGGAAGTCAATAAATAGTAGGAAAATATAAATTTCTCACAAACGACGCTAATTGATCAGAGCCCTTCTTTACCTAGCCATATTAGGTTCGAAAATAGGGAAAAGGTGCATTCACAAGAGCAAGCAATCATACACAAGACAAGAACTTGGAGTCCTAATTTCACCTGGGATAGGTGATGTAACGACCCGGTTCCCGAGCCCCTACGAGACACGAGAACCGGACCGACTCAACTAATCCCAAGACCTAGTCGTCCAACGAGGAAGTAACCAAAAGAGCAGTAAAATAAACCACATTCAACATGAATATAACTAACAGTAAGAAAATACTGCAGCAAGGAAAGAAACTACTACAGTATATACCACCACAACAGTAGAACAACATTCATAACTAAATATGAACTGCAGGTAAAGAAAAATACAGCGGAAACAAGAACTACTCCCTAAAACGGAACAAAAAGAGGTACAAGAAACAGTGGTAACTCTACTGGACCCTACTCGGCCCAGCGTCCTCTGCAACCGCTGACCCTGGCTGCTCAACACCTGGTCTTGAAAGGTAACGAGTGTAACACGTCAGCAAAACGCTGAGTAGAGTGGCAACTAAAACTAAAGAAATAGTAGAGTGTACAGTAGCTGTTAAGTTCTGTTACTTTCTTTATTTAAGTCTTTCAATTATCTCACGATTTATCTATTTCTCAGATCTTTCACTTGATCTTGAATGTTCCTCGTGGGAACGATCTTGATTGCAGTCTTTTCCGAACAGTAGAAGTAGCACGTGGTGCTCTCCTGGCCAGGAGAGTCCCCCGTGGTGATCCTACTCTCAGTCAACCACCCCAAGGTCACTGACAGACGTAACGGTGACTACGGCACGCGCGGTAAACGCACGGGTAGCTAACCCGCACTGGCACGCGGTCAGTCGTTTCCGTTAACGGGTGCACCCAAAGCACAGCACGGAACCAGTACAGGGCAGAGCCCTCTCAGTAACAGGGGTCCAACCCCTCCACAGTAACCAAACAGGGGCCTTGCCCCTCCACAGTCCGCGCACCCTCGTCTGACTACCCTGGTCATGCGAACCCCGGGGCCCGTGGGGTAGCTAATACCACCCTACACTAGTAGCTCTCCTCGATACTACGTACGCGAGGGCCAGCAAGTCGGTACAGAGTGGCCAATCCTAACCCCGGGTCCCTGGGGCGGCTGGCTCCACTCTGCACTAAACAGGGGGACAGTCGCTCTCCTTGGTACTCCGTACTCAAGGGCCAGCTCACTTCCCCAATTCTATTCCATTCACTTTCCAGGAGTTCTACTCCTACTTCCCCGTAGGGTTCCAGCTCAGAACGTCTAAGTTTCACCTTCCAGTTTCACGTTATCACAATCCATGTTCTCAAACACGTTTATTTATTCAACAGGCAGCTGTTAATTCGATTACAGGCAGCTATTTGTTCCTTTCCATTTTTCCAAGACTGCAGTATTCATCTGTTCCACTAGTTTTCCCATCCTAGGATTCATGCCGTATCCTAGGATCTATCATACAATCTAGTTTTTCAGCCCTAGGATTCATGCAACACCTAGGATCTATCATTCAATCTGTTTTCATTCCTAGGATTCATGCAATGTCCTAGGTTCTATTTATGATTCCACAATTTAATAGGTTATACTTAAAAGCCACTCTACTAGGTACGACGGGAGTAATGGGGGCGTGATCGGGAATCCCGCGTGCCTCTGCGACCCCCAAGACTGCAATGGAACGAGGTCCTATCACAAGGATCAAACACAAGGAGTGTCTCAAAACAGTGTATAGCTACTGTAGACGGGTAGAGGATTTAATTCCGGAAAGAACGCAACTCGAAACGCGGAAAACGGAACCCGAACGGGCCCTCAACGGGTCGAAAACGACGACACTGTGCAAAATCAGACGTCTGGAACTTCTTCCAGACGTCTTAAAAAGTGGATCAGAGAATTACCTTGTTCTGCGTGGTTTCTCAGACGTCCAGAAGCCTGCGGGGACGTCTGGCCTAGTTCCTAGTCGTCCGATGGTCGCCCCGGACGTCTAGAGGTCACTCCCGCCGTCTGGTACTACAGCCAGACGTCTGATTTGTGTTGGATGGCGAATCACCGAGCCTGCGCACACCCATCTCCCTCCCTCAGTACAGTCAGTCGACAAGAAGGAAGAAGAAGACGGAAAACTCACCTTTCAGACGTCTGGACAGTCTTCCAGACGAAGACCTCGCCGTCTGGCTATCAGCACAGACGTCTGATTCTGGAAATTTTTCCAGAACCAGGGCGCGACTCGCCAGCGGACAGCCAATTCATCCCCAGAATCACTCCAAAGTCCTCCATCTGTATCATAATCAGGTCAGCTGGCAGGCTATGTCCCCCGACGCTGACTTCGCGATCCGGGAAGACTGTCCAGACGGCGAGGACAGTCTTCGTTTTCCAGAATCAGACGTCTGTGCTGATAGCCAGACGGCGAGGTCTTCGTCTGGAAGACTGTCCAGACGTCTGAAAGGTGAGTTTTCCGTCTTCTTCTTCCTTCTTGTCAACTGACCGTACTGAGGGAGGGAGATGGGTGTGCGCAGGCTCGGTGATTCGCCACCCAACACGAATCAGACGTCTGGCTGTAGTACCAGACGGCGGGAGTGACCTCCAGACGTCCGGGGTGACCATCGGACGACTAGGAACTAGGCCAGACGTCCCCGCAGGCTTCTGGACGTCTGAGAAACCACGCAGAACAAGGTAATTCTCTGATCCACTTTTTAAGACGTCTGGAAGAAGTTCCAGACGTCTGATTTTGCACAGTGTCCTCGTTTTCGACCCGTTGAGGGCCCGTTCGGGTTCCGTTTTCCACGTTTCGAGTTGCGTTCTTTCCGGAATTAAATCCTCTACCCGTCTACAGTAGCTATACACTGTTTTGAGACACTCCTTGTGTTTGATCCTTGTGATAGGACCTCGTTCCATTGCAGTCTTGGGGGTCGCAGAGGCACGCGGGATTCCCGATCACGCCCCCATTACTCCCGTCGTACCTGGTAGAGTGGCTTTTAAGTATAACCTGTTAAATTGTGGAATCATAAATAGAACCTAGGGCATTACATGAATCCTAGGAATGAAAACAGATTGAATGATAGATCATAGGTGTTGCATGAATCCTAGGGCGGAAAAACTAGATTGTATGATAGATCCTAGGATACGGCATGAATCCTAAGACAGGAAAACTAGTGGAACAGATGAATACTGCAGTCTTGGAAAAATGGAAAGGAACAAATAGCTGCCTGTAATCGAATTAACAGCTGCCTGTTGAATAAATAAACGTGTTTGAGAACATGGATTGTGATAACGTGAAACTGGAAGGTGAAACTTAGACGTTCTGAGCTGGAACCCTACGGGGAAGTAGGAGTAGAACTCCTGGAAAGTGAATGGAATAGAATGTAGGTTCTTCCCTACGAGGAGGGGTGACGTAATAAAATGTGGAAATAAAATATAAAGCAATCTCACAAAAAATCAATCGCACAAGTACACAAGTAATTTTAGGTGAAAACCCAAATCGGGTGAAAACCACCACCTAACCCTCTCGAGTTAGGATTTTCCGATCAACCTAGTTGATCAAATCCACTAACCGAATCACTTTAAAACGAGGGTGATTCAACCTCAGTACAACCACGCTACAAGTACGAGGGTAGCGTTCCTCAACCCCTTCTCTCCACGAGAAGGATTTCGTCCCACGAAGGAGACGGGAATTCGCAAAGCGAATACCCAACCAAATAACAAAGATAAAATAAACAACAAACCTATAGAGCCAACAAAGTAATAAACCTAAGCTTCTATAGGATTTAGGAAACTCCCCCTTACAAGGAGTGCATCGACGATGACGCGGGTGCGTGAGCCACGCAACGGCGCAATGTCGCTCTCGTGAACAACGGCGGGAGAGCGGGTACGCAAAGGGAATTTAGCTCTCTAGATGATGGAACTTAAGCTTGGAGAGCAAGATCTTTTCTTGGACACAAAAGAGTAGAAAGTATGTTGCTTAGGTGTATGCAAGTGTGTATCTAGGTGTGAAAAGGTTCCCCTCTATTTATAGAGGCCTTAGGAAGGCTTTGGAAGGCTTAGAAAAGCTTCCATAGCCGTTGGGAACAAAGTCCAAGAGAATCAGGCCGAAATCAGGACAATGATTACATTTGACAGGGTTATCAGACGTCTAACTCTGGCATCAGACGTCTGGAAGGCCACTTTAAGACGTCTGATTTCAAGGTCAGACGTCTGATTCTATGCGGGTTTCTCCCTGACTTGAATCAGATCTAAACAGGGTTTTTGTGCAAGTCCATCAGACGACATACAGGACGTCTGGCACTAAGTATGGACGTCTGGAAACCTACTTTTACTGTGGGAATTGATTTCCAAACGTTGCAACGGCTAGAAAATCTCTGAGAAGAGATTTTGGGTCAGCCGAGGCAAAGCGATCATTTATCAGACGTCTGGAAAGACCTAAGGACGTCTGATAAGGCTCTAACGGTCATATTCTTGACTGTTTGCTAAGCCAGCCAACGGTCCACTAATTAGACGTCTGGAAAATTCATCAGACGTCTTCTAAGACGTCTGGACTAAGGTATGGACGTCTGATTTCATCAGACAGAACTAGCTATGTCCAGCCTAACAGTTATCAGACGTCTGAAACAACAGTCAGACGTCTTAAAATTCTTTATCAGACGTCTGATTTGGGAATTAGACGTCTGGAAGTGCTGTTTGAACCCTATATTGGTTTTCTAAGTATTATACAGAAAACCTAAGTATCCTAGGGTTGTGCCGGTGTTCCTAGGACTACTGTTAGGGTTCTTTGAGGCTCTTTAACATAATATTCTAAGGAAATAAAGAGCAACAAAAGAAACGAAAAATACAACAAGTATAAAAGAAGGAAATCTATCCTATTCTTCATTTCCTTCCATCTTCAATCTTTCGCTCCACGCGAACCTCCTCTGTTTTCCGTCAAGCTCCTCCAATCCGTCCTGGATGCGAGCTCGAACTCCGTCTAAACACGTCCACATTTGCAATTGACCTGAAATCTAGGACTCAAATTGCAAATGTTAAATAACACGTGTTTTGTTATCATCAAAACAAATGATCGTGGTGCTCTAGCACCAACAATCTCCCCCTTTTTGATGATGACAAAACCGTAAATAATAATGCATAAAAATCCTCCCCCTTTTTGACATTATCAAAAAGGTTTGATTGGTTTTAAAATTCTTATAACTTCACCTTAAGACATGCTCTTCTATGAATTTATTTTAACAAAGGTGATATTCTCCCCCTTTTTGTAACAACAAGATAGCTATTATTTTTCTCCCCCTTACTAAAGGAAATTTAGCTACCTTATATCTCCCCCTTAAAAATTGACAATTAGCTCATAAATTTTAACTCCCCCTATCTAAATGCTTATGATAAAAAGATAGGGCAAAGGGTTTTACCTCACCTACCATGGCCAATAAAATGGCCCGAATGGTAGTGGTGGATGCCACATCGGATGGGGCTTCCATCCGTAGCTTGGAGGCCCGGGCATCGGCGCCGGTCTCCAGTCTGGTGGTCGACGTGCGGCGGGTCCGTTGCTTGTTCGCCGTCTCGTCGGTCTTCTTGTTCTCCTCCTTGGTCGACTCCTTGGTTCTCCCAATTCGAGTTGACCAGCCTTGAGCTTGTAGGTCCAGTCCTTTGTGTTGTAGTCATCCCTGAAACCTACAAAACAAGATTCTAATTTTGTTTTTCGGTATCCAAGTGAGTTTGGATCCGGATCTGTTAGCGGGTCTCCTTGACGGAGATCCTTTCTCAATCTTAGGGCTATAAAACTTATCTACTTTGTTGATTAATTTGTTAGAATTTTCCCTAAGATATGCAATTTCTTTTTCTATAGTTTGCATCTTAGTCTTTAAATCAGAAATTTCTAACTTTAGACTATCATTTTCCTCAATCAATTTAGTATTTTCATTGATTAAATTGTTATTTTCTAAAAGCAGGTTATTAGGACTAGAGCTACTTTCTAGGTCCCTAAGCTTTATTTCTAACCTATCATTTTCACTTCTAAGAAAACTAAGATTCTTTTTAATGCTATTATTTTACCTTTTTAGTGATTTACTAACTTCAAAAAGTTCATTAAAAGCTTCTTGAAAATCGAGATTTACCTCGTTGTCTGAGTCGCTTTCGCTTTCGCTATCGCTTCCTCTGGCCATGAAATCGAAGCAAGCGATTTCTTCTTCTATGGTCTTCTCTTCTTCTTCTTCCTCCGAGCTAGAATCGTCCCAAGTGGCTTGGAACGCCTTCTTCTTAGATTTCTTCTCCTTTTCCTTCTTCTTCTCCTTTTTGAGAAGAGGGCATTCTGGTCACAGATGCCCTTTCCCGTTGCAGTGGTAGCAACGTCTCGGGCTTTCCTTCTTCTCCTTTTTCTCTTTCTTTAATTCCCTACAAAACTTGGAAAAATTTTTAAGTAAAATTCTAAAGTCTTCGTCGTCGGAACTTACCTCGCTATCCGACGCGGCTCTGAAGGCGAGAGTCTTCTTTGGTTTAGGCTCCGGTGTATCCTTCTTCTTCTGCTTCAACTTAGTCTCGTAGGCCATCAGATTGCCTAGGAGATCTTCCATGTTGAGCTCCTCCATTTCGTTCGCCTCCTCAATGGCGGTGACTTTCTGTTCCCACTCCGATCCAAGGGAACGAAGAAGCTTCCCTTGAAACTCCCCCTTGATGAAAGTCTTTCCTAAAGATTTCAAGTTATTTACAATGAGAGTGAACCTAGTGTTCATCTCACTTAAAGACTCGTTAGATTTCATTGAAAAAGATTCAAATTCTTGAGAAAGTAAATTAATTTTAGAGGTTTTTACCTTAGAGGTACCTTCATGAGTTACCTCGAGTGTGTGCCAAATCTCGTATGCGGTGGCGCACTGCGAGATTCTGTTGAATTCCTCTGAGCTGAGCGCGCAGTAAAGGGCGTTCATGGTCTTTGCGTTTAAAGAGAGCTCACGAATTTGTTGTTGCGAGTAGCCTCCCGCGGGTTTCTCTGGGATCTCAAATGGTGTCTCGCACCTGGCCCAAATCGTGAAGTCATTGGCTTGAAGCTAAGTCTTCATCCGCAACTTCCAGTAGGGGTAGTTGCTCCCATCGAAGAACGGCGGACGGGTTGTGGACTGCCCCTCGGAAATCCTGCTTGCGGAACTGCTTCCCTCCATCGATCTTCTTGCCTGGTTGTTACGCCGAAACAACAAGACCTGCTCTGATACCAAATGTAGGTTCTTCCCTACGAGGAGGGGTGACGTAATAAAATGTGGAAATAAAATATAAAGCAATCTCACAAAAAATCAATCGCACAAGTACACAAGTAATTTTAGGTGGAAACCCAAACCGGGTGAAAACCACCACCTAACCCTCTCGAGTTAGGATTTTCCGATCAACCTAGTTGATCAAATCCACTAACCGAATCACTTTAAAACGAGGGTGATTCAACCTCAGTACAACCACGCTACAAGTACGAGGGTAGTGTTCCTCAACCCCTTCTCTCCACGAGAAGGATTTTGTCCCACGAAGGAGACGGGAATTTGCAAAGCGAATACCCAACCAAATAACAAAGATAAAATAAACAACAAACCTATAGAGCCAACAAAGTAATAAACCTAAGCTTCTATAGGATTTAGGAAACTCCCCCTTACAAGGAGTGCGTCGACGATGACGCGGGTGCGTGAGCCACGCAACGGCGCAATGTCGCTCTCGTGAACAACGGCGGGAGAGCGGGTACGCAAAGGGAATTTAGCTCTCTAGATGATGGAACTTAAGCTTGGAGAGCAAGATCTTTTCTTGGACACAAAAGAGTAGAAAGTATGTTGCTTAGGTGTATGCAAGTGTGTATCTAGGTGTGAAAAGGTTCCCCTCTATTTATAGAGGCCTTAGGAAGGCTTTGGAAGGCTTAGAAAAGCTTCCATAGCCGTTGGGAACAAAGTCCAAGAGAATCAGGCCGAAATCAGGACAATGATTACATTTGACAGGGTTATCAGACGTCTAACTCTGGCATCAGACGTCTGGAAGGCCACTTTAAGACGTCTGATTTCAAGGTCAGACGTCTGATTCTATGCGGGTTTCTCCCTGACTTGAATCAGATCTAAACAGGGTTTTTGTGTAAGTCCATCAGACGACATACAGGACGTCTGGCACTAAGTATGGACGTCTGGAAACCTACTTTTACTGTAGGAATTGATTTCCAAACGTTGCAACGGCTAGAAAATCTCTGAGAAGAGATTTTGGGTCAGCCGAGGCAAAACGGTCATTTATCAGACGTCTGGAAAGACCTAAGGACGTCTGATAAGGCTCTAACGGTCATATTCTTGACTGTTTGCTAAGCCAGCCAACGGTCCACTAATTAGACGTCTGGAAAATTCATCAGACGTCTTCTGAGATGTCTGGACTAAGGTATGGACGTCTGATTTCATCAGACAGAACTAGCTATGTCCAGCCTAACAGTTATCAGACGTCTGAAACAACAGTCAGACGTCTTAAAATTCTTTATCAGACGTCTGATTTGGGAATTAGACGTCTGGAAGTGTTGTTTGAACCCTATATTGGTTTTCTAAGTATTATACAGAAAACCTAAGTATCCTAGGGTTGTGCCGGTGTTCCTAGGACTACTGTTAGGGTTCTTTGAGGCTCTTTAACATAATATTCTAAGGAAATAAAGAGCAACAAAAGAAACGAAAAATACAGCAAGTATAAAAGAAGGAAATCTATCCTATTCTTCATTTCCTTCCATCTTCAATCTTTCGCTCCACGCGAACCTCCTCTATTTTCCGTCAAGCTCCTCCAATCCGTCCTGGATGCGAGCTCAAACTCCGTCTAAACACGTCCACATTTGCAATTGACCTGAAATCTAGGACTCAAATTGCAAATGTTAAATAACACGTGTTTTGTTATCATCAAAACAAATGATCGTGGTGCTCTAGCACCAACATAGAATTGGGGAAGTGAGCTGGCCCTTGAGTACGGAGTACCAAGGAGAGCGACTGTCCCCCTGTTTAGTGCAGAGCGGAGCCAGCCGCCCCAAGGACCCGGGGTTAGGACTGGCCACTCTGTACCAACTTGCTGGCCCTCGCGTACGTAGTACCGAGGAGAGCTACTAGTGTAGGGAGGGCACTAGCTACCCCACGGGCCCCGGGGTTCTGCTAGCCTCCTACACCGACTTGTTAGGCCCACTGGGCAATCCAGGGTAGTCAGGAGAGGGTGCGCGGACTGTGGAGGGGCAAGGCCCCTGTTTGGTTACTGTGGAGGGGTTGGACCCCTGTTACTGAGAGGGCTCTGCCCTATACTGGTTCCGTGCTGTGCTTTGGGCGCACCCGTTAACGGAAACGACTGACCGCTTGCCAGTGCAGGTTAGCTACCTGTGCGTGTATCGCGCGTGCCGTAGTCACCGTTACGTCTGTCCGTGACCCTGGGGTGGTTGACTGAGAGTAGGATCACCACGGGGGACTCTCCCGGCCAGGAGAGCACCACGTGCTACTTCTACTGTTCGGAAAAGACTGCAATCAAGATCGTTCCCACGAGGAACATTCGAGATCAAGTGAAGGATCTCAGAAATAGATAAATTGTGAGGCAATAGAAAGACGTAATTAAAGAAAGTAACAGAACATAACTGCTACTGTACATTCTACTGTTTCTTTTGTTTTAGTTGCCACTCTACTCAGCGTTTGCTGACGTGTTACACTCGTTACCTTTCAGGAGCAGGTGTTGAGCAGCCAGGGTCGGCGGCTGCAGAGGACGCTGGGTCGAGTAGGATCCAGTAGAGTTACCACTGTTTCTTGTACCTCTTTTTGTTCCGTTATAGTGAGTAGTTCTTGTTTCCGCTGTACTTTTCTTTACCTACAGTTCATATTTAGTTATGAATGTTGTTCTACTGTTGTGGTAGTATATACTGTAGTAGTTTTTTTCCTTGCTGCTATATTTTCTTACTGTTAGTTATATTCATGTTGAATGTGGTTTATTTTACTGCTCTTTTGGTTACTTCCTCGTTGGACGACTAGGTCTTGGGATTAGTTGAGTCGGTTAGGTTCTCGTGTCTCGTAGGGGCTTGGGAACCGGGTCGTTACAGGTGAACATTTAGGGAGGGTAGAATCACCCGCAAGCTTTCACTAAGTTCAGCAAGATCAGAGAATACAAGAGCTTGCTCCTTTCTCTTCCTTGCACTATGCGCGCCAACCCTTATACAGAGGTCTTGACTCACTTAAATAAAATAGGTCCTTGTAACGTGGGCATTGACTACTAGGTGTGGTTCCCAGGTCATGATTATAATGGTCAATGACACATCATACATGTTCTCGAGCATGTTGCCCACGTTCCTCAAAGGACGTGAACATGGTGTAACAAATAGGATAACCATCATCCGGTTGGAGTCTATCGAACGGATCTACCTGCCTAACCACTAGGCGTTCAGTCAGACGAGGAACCCGATTGTCTGCCATGCCATTCAATCGACTAGGAAGTTCATCTACGTCATTAGGCGGATATTTTGAACTTATGGATATGTTTATCTGAGTTATCCGACTACCCGTGTCTTCCTTCACATCGTCTTCCGTCAATGATTCACCCATTTGGATGGGACGTATTTGCCTTATTCTCCCTTCAATTCTGATGGATCTTATGATATGGAGCTTTTAGCTTCTATTGGCCGAGCCTCCACGGGCCTCTTTTTAGGACTTTACGAGGCCTCTTTTGTTGGACTTAGAGGAGCGTTTTCCTTCCCTCGTCAACATAGATGGGAAAGGAAATCGTGATTTTATTCCAGAGGATGAAAGTGGAATTGCAACTCACTTTAATAAGTGTGTTTATGAGAAATCTCAATTTAAGGTGTCAAAGGCTTTGGAGATAACCCTATGACCTTCGGAAAACCAGTCGTAAATATATAATTTCCATTGCTGTAGTAGGCAGTTGACACTCGCACGCATTGATGGATGGGTAAGCTTTGAGGGATTTCTTTTCAAAGGCAGGCCATTGATGGATCGAAATCGAACTCACGTTTGAGCTCATACAGATAATAAGCCATACCCCTTTCCGTCCCCATTGAACAGGGGTCGAGGAAAGAAAAGAGATCCTATTCCCATTCGGACCCCTCCCCTCGTATGTTACACAAACAAATTAAGATCAAACTCTTCCCCCCTTCCCATCACTTGACCAACCGGGCGAGGTCAAGTGCGAGCGCAGCGATGTCCGAGAGCTTGGCATTGACTTGGACATCGGCGAGTCGGCCACGTTGAAGTCATTGAACTCGTCGTTGCAGAAGCTATAGCTGTTGAGCATGGCACTCAACTTGATCTTGAGCCCGAGGATGTCCCTGGTGGCGAGCCTCTTCTGGGCCTTGTCAAGGGAGTTGAGGGAGCCCTGGTAGTCGTCGGAGGTGCATCCACGAAGGGCGGTGGAGACCTTGTGGAGGGTCACCGACTTCATGGAGGCAATGACGACGATGTGTTGGGTGCTCTTTTTGAGCATCTGGATGTGCATGTTGAGGGCCCAAGAGGCATCGAGCCTGGCGAAGCCCACGGTGGGGAGGTAATGGTGGACGATGTGGTGGCGGAGGCTGGGGTTGCGAGTCTTCTTGCAGACGGCACTGAGGGAGGCGGGGAGGGCGTCATCATTCTTGATAGAGTGGGCCGCCGCATGGTGGGTGACGACAAGGAGGAGAGGGGTGCTCTTCTCCACCATCGGTGGTGGCGTGTGGAGTCAATCGGGGCAATCAGGGAAGGGAGGAAGACAAGGGGTTGGCGAGAGCATTATATCAGTATGGTATGTGTGACCTTTGGGAGGTTGCAGTTGTGGATACAGAGGTCGTTTCTACATGATTTGACGGTTTCTTATTCCCAGGATGTGGGGGTGATTTGGTAAATTGCTGAATAATTTTTGAGAGCCACATGTTGTTATTGTATAATTAGCATGAAACTCCCTCAAGCAAAGGGAAAGGGAGAGGTTAGCATATGGTATCTGTCATGGGATCGAGTGGTTTCCACAAGGTGGGAATTGAGTGCTGTCATAGCCTTTTTAATAAAAAAAAATCATTCATTTTGTTGAGGAGAAATAAATAAAAAAATGTAATACATTCCCAAGGCAAAGGTACAACAAATAGACCGTTAGTGATGGCGATTAGGTAAAACCTGAGAAAATATTTAGGTCCCGTTCGACACAGTAAATAAGGGAGTTATCCCATGCATGAATCATATCTGATTTTTTAGGAAAAGATTTTATTCTTTATCAATTATATTTATCCTTCTTCATTATGTCAATCCTAACTAATTTATTTTATCCATCACGGTCTTTCACTAATTCACTTTAAATATAAATAAAAATAAAAATTAATAATAATACATCAACTTAACTATTACATCTATATTTATTGATCTTTCTCTTATCAATCCACTTATTTTATCTAAACTTAAACATTAAATCTCTACAGGGTGAGATCTTAACGTATGACATTTCTCAAATCCATCCTCCCTCAAAAAGTAAGAGAGAGAGAGACTCACTACCGTCGGTTTGTCCCGTTCCGTGCTTTGTCCGATTTCTAGATATCCAATGAAGTGGGGTGCTTTATTTAGTGTGGGAAGCAACATCCTAAAACATGTCCTATCTTTATCCACCTTATGGTCATTAAATAATTACTTCAATATTTCAAGTGAAAAAAAAGCAAAAGCTGGTGGATGCACATGCAAGTGAACTCCCCACCCCAGGTGCATAAATCAGGCTTGGGTTTAACCCACAAATGAATCAAATCCAAAGTGGTTTGGCAGATCACAATTAACCTAAGCTATCCTATTATCTAACTTGATTCATTCCAAGCCATAGAAAAGTCAGGTTGAATCAAGTTGTTAACCCATTAGAGTCAAGTTCTTTATGTTTTCTTTTTAAAATTGACATTTTTTATCCATAAATACACCCATCATTATATCATATTGAAAGAAACAAGTAAAAGTTCACAGGATATTGTAATTTGTCACCTTAAGCTTTTGAACTAAAAGCAAGCATGTGAAGCTTGGAACAAAACAGAATTTTACCCTAACAAGAGACTCGAAGTTAGTAGAAACAATCATATCCCTATAACCAGAGCTTTTACACGATGAGAGGCCATGAGGCCAATTGAAAATTAGAAATATGAAAGTTGAATAAGGGATGCAGCAATAAGGAATACGGGTTTTCTTTTTTAAGAAAAGGAAAAAAGTTTCTTAGAACGGTCATGCCCAATTGAGAAGGTGGGAACATGGATTTAACCATTTTTTGCAAGAGGAACGGAAAATATACATGCAAATGGATGCATGATCCACACTGTCGAAGAATGTTCAACTCAAAATAATATAAAGAAAAATATTCACGAGTCATGGGTAGATTCAATCGACCCACTCTTCCTCCATGAATCACATGTAGAGCCATGTGAGGGCTTGAATGTTAATTAATCTTAATCCGTCTAAGTGAATCCTAATTAGATCGATAAACAAAGGATTAAGGTATCCATGTAACCTAGTTATTTTAATTATGACTTAATTGACTAAAGTATGGCATTGAAGTCATTAACAATTATGTGGATGAGGGGGCATTTGAGAGTATGACAAATGGACGGACTTCTATTTAAATGAACATAAACCCATATAAAAGTAATGAAATCGACATGAAATGTCCATTTCATTCCACGTAAACACCCCCTCTCCCCTCCACTTTACCCTCCACCAACTCTCCTCTCTTCCTCTCCATACCTTCCTCGTAGCAGCAACTTAAGGGGGGATTTGAAGGTCCAAATTGAGCCAAAACTAAAAGTAAATCACTGATTTAGATCTTTTCCTCCGTACATTGCCCTAATCTCTCTTTTTCCTTAGGATTCAAGGGGGTTGAAGGAGAGGAGAAGAGGATGGAACATCTTGTTGCAGCAATTGGAGGCTAGTGGGTGAAGGAGCAAACCCTAATGGCTTGAAAAAGGAAGAAGAAGCAACCTATAGGAGGAGGAAGATCAAGGAGAACATCTTCTCCATCAAGAATCTCAAAGAAGAAGGACTAACCTTCCTGAAATTCAACCAAATTTAGGTAGAGATGTGTAGTCCCCTCTTTATATGCCTTTCTCTTTCTAAGTTAAGGCTTGGGAATTTTAATCTGGTACTCAGAAGACCTAGATATGTATGCATGTCATGGATGTGGTTGTATGTAGGCATATTGGCGTGTATAGGGGGTATTTTGACGGTAATGAACTTTTAATGGTTCCAATAAGGTTCCTTGATGTTCTTCTCTATTCTAGATTTGTATTATTAGGAACCTTTGAAAATGGTTTTGGGGTGCTGGGAAGCTTGAGATTGGAGTTAGAAGTTTAAATTAGCTCATTTGCAGTAAGCTTGCAGTCTACAAATATTATATAACATTAAGTAATTGTTGCTCAACATTAAAAGGCTATTAGCAACAAAACATTAGGTGATAGCCCAAGTAGGGTCACCTATCCTTAGGTGAGCCACATTAACATTAGATGGTCTATAAAGTCCCTCAAATAGGGGAAATTGATGGGAATTGAACCTAATTAAGTTAACGGGCAATCAACTTTAATAAAACCCTAATTTAGGATTAATTAGAGATCTCGAAAGCATTTGGAATGGATAATTTGTGTAAAGACCTGTTCTGTCTTGAGCCTTTTAAGACGTCTGAACTGTCGGTCAAACGTCTGGACCCCTTCTAAGATGTCTGAAAATCAAAATTTTTGGTACGAGCTTCGCGTCTGCGTGTGGGCTATGCGCAGACAGTACCCTCCTTCTCTCTCTTTTCCTCTTCCCTCCTCCACCGAACCCTAATGCGCCTCTATAAAACCCCTCTCCCCCTCTTCTCTCTTCCTCACTTCACCCAGCCAGCCACCTTCTTCTCTTCCTCTCCACCACAGCGAGAGGAGCAGGCGCGAGAGAGAGCGGCGACGAGGAGGAGAGGCGACTTGAGTTCGCGAGCTCATGGGAGCTCACCGGAGGGTGCATGGCCTGAGCGACGCGTGCGGGAGGAGGAGAGCGTCGGGGGAGTCATCCCCGACACTGCTGCAGCCGAAGCTGTAGGCAAGGAGGCGAGGCCGCGGCTGTGCGTGGCGAGGGAGAGCAGGAAGTGATTCTGGCTCTGGGATTTTCCCAGAATCAGACGTCTGACGTGACGTCAAGACGATGGGGCGGATGTCTGGTGACTACACCGAACATCTGAAAGCAGATCTTCGCGAAGGTACGTTTCCTTTTGCGGATATGGCCATGCAGGCTGCACTGCAGCTATGTTTTGCGTGGCTTATTGTGGGAGATTTTGCTGTCGCGTGCAGGGATTGCTTCGGGAAGGTGCGAGACACACCCTCCCACGTGTTTCGGACGTCTGAACAGCTTACCAGATAACCGGAAGCACTCCCATACGTCCGGAGAGGAGGTCGAACATCTGAAGCTGGGTCCAGATGGTCGGGAAGAGGTTCTGGACGTCTGAGGTCGACGCAAAACCTGAGGTGAGTTCCTGTTTACTTTTAAGACGTCTGGACCTTGTGCCAGACGTCTGATTTGGGTTTGTAGCTCTATTTTTGATCCGTTTAGGATCCATTTTAGGTCCGTTTTACGCAAACAAGTTATCGGTGTTTTCCTTGAGAGTTCCTCTACTTGTTAGAAGGCCTTTTATACTGTTTTGAATGTTCCATTATGATTGTTCCTTGTGATAGGACTTCGTTCCGTTGCGGGTTTAGGGCTTGCTGAGTCACGTGAGCCTGCCGTTCGAGCCCCCAATACTCCTGGGTTGTCTAGTAGAGTGGCTTTCCCTAATTTAATTATAAACCTGAATGCATGTGTGGATTGAATAACTAGAACCTAGGATATGGCATGAATCCTAGGACGATAAGTACTTTAAATGTCTGTATGCGTGTTTGAATTGCAGTCTTGAATGAGTAAATAGAAATGTTAACAACTGTCTGTTAATGAACAAGAGCTGCCTGTGAAATATGAATTACCTGTGCTAGTTAAACAGTTACATGTGACCTTACCTGTTGTATACGTTAAATGATAGAATACGAGCTGCATGTCTATAACCTGAGAATGGAAATGTGAATGATGAAACCTGATATGGAATGGCATGAGAAATATGAGTATGAACCCTACGGGGAATTAGGAGTAAAGCTCCAGGAAATAAATGGAATGGATCTGGAAATGTGAGTGGGGAAGTGTGCTGGCCCTTGAGTACGTGGTACCAGGGAGAGCGACTGCCCCAGTTTAGTGTAAAGCGGAGCTAGCCGCCCTTGGGTTGGGACCCGGGGTTAGGATTGGCCACTCTACACCGACTTCTTGGCCCTCACGTACACTATACCGAGAAGAGCTACTAGTGTAGGGAGAGAGCTAGCCACCCCACGAGGCCCGGGGTTTAGCTAGCCACCCTACACCGACTTGTTAGGCCCACTGGGCAAACCAGGTAGTCAGACGACAGTGCGAGGACTGTGGAGGGGCGAAACCCCTGTTTGGTTCTGAGGGGCTAGACCCCTGTTACTGAGAGGGCTAGGCCCTATACTATTCCGTGCTGTACTTTGAGCATACCCGTTAGCGGAAACGATTGACCGCGTGCCAGTGTGGGGTAGCTACCCGTGCGCTTATCGTGCATGCCGTAGTCACCGCTACGTATGTTCGTGACCTTGGGGTGGTTGACTGGGTGTAGGATCACCACAGGGGACTCTCCCGGCCAAGAGAGCACCACATGCGCCTTCTACTCTTCGGAAAAGACTACAATCAAGATCGTTCCCAAGAGGAACATTTGAGATCAAGAAAGAGATTTGAAAATATAAACCAATGGGTGAAAAGGAATAACTTGTAAATTAAAGAATTGGAATAGCTAGTTTACCTGTTAGCATTTACTGCTTTAGTTAGTTAGTTGGTTACCATTCTATACAGCGTTCGCTGACTTTATTTACTCATAACCCTTTTCAGGTCCAGGTGTTGAGAAGCCCGAGTCTCCGGCTGCAGAGAGTGCTGGGCCCAGTAGAGCCCAATAGTAGTAGCCTTCTTGTTGTAATACTTTCTGTTGTAGTGAGTTTTAGACTCTTATTACCTTTACGTTTCTGTACCTTGTTTCCGTTTTACTGTTGTGGTGGTGATATGTACTGTTAGCAGCTTTTCTTTCCTTACTGCTTGTACTCTTTTTACTGTTACTTACATAGCATAGTGAAGTGGTTTACTTTCCTGCTTTTTGGTTATTTCTTGTTGGACGACTGGGTCTTGGGATCAGTCGAGTCGAGTCGGTCTCGTGTCCTGTAGGGATTCGGGAACCAGGTCGTAACAATTTGCATAAAAACTCTCAATCGTCATGAAATGGCCCTAAATGAGCTTAAAGCTTTGGACTAAAAATGGTAGCAAATGGCTAATGTCTAACTCCCAAATGAATTCTTTTCGAAAAAAAAAACCAAATGAATGAGATTATCAACCCTAGTAAGGGCTAAATATGATCCTTAGGTTACCTAAGGTATGAGAAATACCCTAAGTGACCTAGCTAGTCCTAGGTTTAAGGTTAACCCTTTTGGGAACTATCCATTGGAGGAATTAAAGTGAATGAGTAGTTCACATGTAGGTGGATCCATAAGATGAAACACCTTGACTTTGTGAACCTAGGGTTCACTATACCGAGTTGGAGACCTAAGATATGTTGATAGCTAGTGACTACCTATAGTCAATCGAAACTAAGTGGGTTCCTGGTGATAAATTGGTCACTAAAAATGAGGTACTCGTAGAGAAAGCTCTATAGGCATCTGGAAGTGTGGATGATAACATGGTACCTGGACTTGTGATGCATGGTACACATAGTGAAAGCTCTATAGACACCCATACATGCAGATGACATTGGGGTACCAAGAGGTGATTGGCTAAGATCACATTCAAGGCTGGACTGAGTAGGCACACCCGGAGTATCTTGCTTCTAACAAGAGTATCAATGTGGCCAGCTGATGAGTGGTTACTCATCATAGCTAAAAAGGTAAAGTTTTTCTAGAAATTAGGTTAAACAATACCAAATTAAAACATAAAAAGGGTTAAGTGTGGGAATCAAAGAAAAAGACCTAAACATTAATTCGACGTTAAAATTGTATAATTAGGTCATAGAACGAGATATTCTTGAGAAAAAGGTCAAATGGTGATCCAAGTGTTAATTGAACACACAAACAAGTTTAAAAGTTCAAATCAAAAATATAATTAACTTCTCAAATGTTCAATTAGGCACATATAAAAACTTGAAGGCATTTGGACAACATTAAGGCCTTGAAACTTAGATTTTACATTTAGGTCCTTTACGCATCACATTTCCTTCATTAGAAAACCTTCCCGGACCTTTTTGTAACCTGCAGGAACCTCTTTGAAAGCCCTTAAGGACCATTCAATTATGATTTCCTACCACCTATGGGCTCGCCTATAAATGTCCTACCCCTTCGCAAGGGGCCTCTCCCAGCAAACTACCCAAAAGAATCTTCACCTGCAACCTCCACGAACGCACTGTGCATGCGTAGAACACGGAGGATCTCGACTGTCCATTCTCCCTTGATCCTGATCTGCAACCCGATCTCAATCGAAGCTTCGCGCGAAGCAGCGCGTATGCTCACCCAATCCCCCAGATCCTATCTTACGGTCAGTTTTTAATTTGGCAGCCCGCGCGCTCCTCACCTCTCATCCTTGCCGTCGGTGCCCTCGTCGACTATCCTCACCCGCGCAATGATCAGAGCCACCGAGATTACTACTTAAACACCTCAGTGGTCGCGTGCGCAAAGGATCGCCTCCTCTCCTACTTCCTTGAGAGCGATCCCTTCTTCCCCTCCAGTTCCCCTAATCCCTTCACACGCTGCACATATGACAGAGGTGTAGTTCTTCACCTCCCTTTCCTCCTCGTCGTTAGGGATGACGTACGCCTGAGGACGACCCAGAAGCTTCACTAGCAAGCTTTTCAGTCGTTGGAGCTCCCCCTCCCTTCTTCCTCTCCATCCTCCGGGTCGAGACCCACAGGTCCCATTCTTCCAATTAAAGTAGATTTACTGCATTGTAGTTTAGCTGTAGTGTCAGTTAGATAGATTAGCAATAGAATTAGATGTAGAATTAGTGTTAATCTGCTGTGCATGTTAGTATAGCATTAGGAGTAGATTTAGATTAAATCCCCCCCCCCCCCTCACCTCCTCTGATCATCCCAAATCAGAGGGGACGATTTCCCTTGTCACTGTTCATGATTTTCGCCCTCTACGCATTGTCATATCACTTCTAATTTCCTCGCTTTTTCTCTCGCAATGCACCCACTCGTTAGATTTAATTTCAAATCTGAATGGTTTCCAACCTCAGATCTGAAATTAGCGTTAAAATCCATTTTAGGGGCTTTCCATTCATTCCATTTTGTCACAAAGCCCCTAATCTGAGTTTAAAAATTGAATTAGTTTGCCAGATGTTTTATGAATTCAGATTTCAAAGATTTTTATCCATTTTGGGCTTTAAATGTTTTGATCTAGCAAACTGAGATATCTTTGATTGGATTCATTGTTTGGCTGGGAATCTGAGGTGATTCTGAAGTTAGAATTCACCTCAGATGAGCCATAATCTAATCTGGATTTTCATGAGGATTTTAATGCTTTGAATGCATGATAGAGCTAAGGAAAATCACTTTGGTGATTTGAGGTTCTATCTTGTATTCATGAGTTGTTTGTAAAATATAATTCTGATTTTCAACCTAAGGAGTTCTCAATACTCCTTAAGGTTTCAGATATCTAGGATTTAAGTTTATATTTTAAATTGACTGATCTAACTCCTTCTACATGCTGTCTATTGCATTAGAAAGAGCTAGATCAGATCTCTTTCAGCTTTGACTGATGAGATTTTATCGATAAGGGATCTTGAGTTTGAGTTGTATTCCTGAGTGATTTCTATGAGAATTTAAACCTTTGTCAAATTTGTCAGAAGTAGCTACATTCCCCTCCTCAATTCCAACTAAGTGTTCCCTGGATTAGCTCCTTTAAATCCCTGATCAGAATGTCCTGAATCTGATCTTGGATATAAAGGGTTAAATCAGGAGATACAAGTTGGAATTAGCCCTTTTCCTGCTGCAGACTTATTCTTCTTTAGATGAATTAACTGCAGCAGCAGTTAAGACATCTGAAGAAGAATTTGGTTTGCTGAGTGAGTAAAGTTCCACAGCTTCTACTGCTGTTTGTTGCTGCATTTACTATTACCTTGCTTCTGCTGTTTCAACAGAAGACTTCTGTCTGGATAAATTCTATGGACAGTAGCTTAGGTTTTAGTCCTGTTAAAATAGTTGCCTGATGTATAAAAGTGTGTCTAAACTATATACAAGCATTCATGTAAACTCAATGAATTTTTAAGCTTGTCTAGAATGTTTGTAATCTTGTTTTTGATCCTTTGTTAGCTAGTTTTAAGCTCAATTGCCCATCAAGTAAAATTAATTAAAATCCACAATGAATTGTGTGTTTAATGCTTATATCCTTTCCTTTATATTGTGTTGAACTGTTCAGGGCAGTTTACTACATGTTTAGACACTTTAGGTTTCATTCTAGCCTTAGGACACCTTAGGAAACCTTTTAAAGGCCTAGAATGTGTAACCTTTGAAATTAAATAAAAATCATTTAAAAAATCTAAAAAAATTAAAATAAACCTATCTGATTGAAGATTAGGTGTTTCTTTGAATGCTTACCAAGTTTCATGGTAATCAGAACCCCCCGACTTAGTAGAATTTACGAGTTGACGATTCTGTATACCATAGAATTCAATAAAAGGAACAAAACTTAAAAATACCAAAAATATCTCTTTCTCCTCATCTATCTCTTTTCATCTCTTCTCTTACCTCCATAACAAATATAAAAACCATAAAAAGTGAAAAAAACCTAAAAAAATACTAAAATTCCTTTGTATAATATGTATATAAGTGTATATATAAGCTATACAGTAAGCTTATTAATCTATAATGTAAATTATATATATTTATAATATAAATAGCTTATGTATATATTATAGTATGTAAATTAAATTTTTCCGTTAGATTATACTGTATATATCCTAATTATATAACTAACTATTAAGTAAACTAATTTATATGTACTAAATAGCTATATAAATTAATAACCTTTATAAATAATCATATTAAGTTATAATACTGTATAGACATATTTATATGTATATTATAAACATATTAAACCCTATACCTTAATTTAATTATATTTACATGTTAAGACCCATGCCACCAAAACCCTTTTAAGACATCTGGGAGTTAGTCCAGACTTTCGGTCAGACGTCTGGACACCTTCCCAGACGTTTGGAAATCAATTTTTGCGTGCATATGACCGCAAGTCTGCGTGCGTGCCGTGCGCAGACAGAGCCCCAGCGACCTTCTTCTCTTTCTTCTTCCCTTGCCAACTTGCAGAGCTGCCCCCCCGTGCCTACAAATACTCCTCTCCCCTCTCCCTCGTTCACCACCCCACCCCACCTGTCTTCTCCTTCCTCCAACGCAAGTGCGAGAGTGAGAGCAAGCAGCAACTGCAGTCGAGTGCAGCGGCGAAGAGGAGAAGAGCAGCGAGAGGGAAGAGAAGAGAGTGCACGAGCCGTGAGAGAGAGAGAGCTCGTCGGAGAGGCTCGCGGCCAGTTGGGCGTGCGCGAGGCGGAGTGTTGTGTCGGGGAAGCCCTCCTCGATGCTGTTGCAGCTAGAGCAGCGGGCGGACGAGCGCGGCGAGGTCGCGCGCAGCAGGAAGAAGACGAAGGAGCTTCTGATTCTGGGATTTTTTCCCAGAATCAGACGTCTGGACCTACATACAGACAACGTGGACAACGTCTGGAGGCTCCAGACGACTGAGAGGTACGTGCTGCTCCCACTGTTTCCCTTTTTGCGGTTACGGCCATGCGGCCATTCCGCCGAAGCTCTGTTGCGTGCCGTGTTTGAGAGTTTTTGCGTACGCGTGTAGGTTTCACTTTGGGAAGGCACAGGACACACCCTCCCACGCGGTTCAGACGTCTGGGCGAGTCACCAGACGACGGAGAGCGTCTCCAGACGTCTAGAGGGATAGTCGGACATCTGGAATTAGGTCCAGATGGTTCAACACAATCCCTAGACGTCTGAGGAGCAGCACAAAGTGAGGTATAGACCTAGACCCATTTTAAGACGTCTGGAAGATGTTCCAAACGTTTGATTTAAGTCAGAGTTGTCGTTTTTGACCCGTTAGGGTTCGTTTGAGGTCTGATTTTCGCGTTTAAGATCTCGTTCTTCTTCGTATAAGTTCCTCTACCTGTTGGAATGCTTTGTACCATTGTTGAACGAGAATCTACGCTAACGTGTTTGGTTTTGGAAAACCCGTCGTTGTAGTTCGAAAGCGAAGGATTCGTGTTCAACAAATAAAATTTATACCGAAATAAGAATTCCGGGTCGAACACAGGGAGGCGAACGTTTGATTCAAAAACTCCGCGTTTCTTTTTATTTTGTCACAAAGAAATTCAATTTAAACTATCTAAGTATCTACAACAAATAAAAGAGAGAGAGAGAGTAAGAGAGAGAGAAGGAATACTATACATGGAAATCAAAATGAGATGTAGAATAGACAAGGAATTTATCATAAAAGAGTTCTTTCATTACAACTAGAAAACATAAAACAATTACTCTAGAAAGCATTAAAAGAATGGAGGGAGAAATGTCCTCCTCGACGATCGCTCGGAGGACGAACCGGACGGGACGACGCCTAGACGAAGGAGAACGAAGCGGGACGAAGGAGGACGAAGCAGAATAACGGGAACGAAGCAGCACGCCGTCGTCGTCGCGGGATCCACTTCCGAAGGGGGACGAAAATTTGGACTTTATCTCGCGAGAAGCATCCCGGGTGTGGGACAAGCTTCTCTTGAGCTTTGGAGAGGTAGAGAGGAGAAGGAAGGGATGAAAATTTCGTATGGAGGGGGTCTCCTTTTATAGTTGCAAGGAGTGTGGGCAAAATGGACATTACATCTTCAAAATAATAAATAAGGGGTCTTTAGTGACGGATAAAACCGCCGCTAAAGCCCCGCCGTCGCCGTCGCTGCCGCACCCACGCGCGCCCGCTCGGCTGGCCTGCGCGCGTAACGCAGAAGCACGTCCGCGTCGTCTCAGCCGTCCGATCGCGAGATCGGACGGCTTAGATCGCGTCCGCGCCCGCTGCGTAGCGCGCCGCCCGCGTGCGATCGCGCGCCCACCAGAGCGTCCAATTGCGCGTCGGCGCTATCGGGAGCGCGCGGCCGTTGGATCTTCATCCGACGCTCGTGCGCGCCCGCTCGCCCGCGCCTTCGACCCCCTCTCCGCGGCTCGAACCCGCGACCTCCGCTTCGCCCGCAGCTGCGTCGCCGCTGCGCTACGCGGGCGAAATGGTCGCGCGGACGTTTTTAAACGCGCGCGACCGCAGCCGTTGGATCGAGATCCAACGGCGGAGAGGAGACGGTGCGCAGTCTTCACAGGACTCCTGCGGCCGATTGGGCGGCTGGGATGGCGCCACGTGGCGCTATCTTGGCCGTCCATCTTCTGGAAGTTGTAGATGGTGCCACGGATGTCGGATTGACTCGATTTTTGTGTCGTTCGGCTGCGATCGTCGATCCGAATTCATCCGTGTGGTCGGATTTTCCATCTGAAGTGCGGATTTACACCATCCTTGCCCTTGATCTTCTAGGGTTCCCCGGTCTCTATCTGATGCTACGGATGCCTGATTAGGGCGATCTTGGAGTCGTTGAACTCCAATCGTCGCCCTGATCATATCCATACGGTTGGATCTTTGATCCGAGGCCCCGATAAAATATTTGCCCTGTCCAAGCACATAAAAGGAGACAATTAACCTCCATTTTATTCAAACTACTCTAAATGCAAGATGATGCATGTAATGCAATATTTATATCATGAAATGCAATCCTATGCTTAAGAACATGCATAAATAGACATTTTAAGTAGTGTAAATGTGTTTACATCATACCCCCATGCCTATCTTTTGCTAGTCCCTAGCAAAAACTATATGCTATTTATAAAAGAATTAGGTTGGATTATTTGGACCTGAGTTATTTTCAATCATTAAGAAATTGTCTACTTAAGAACTGAACTTTCAAAGACACAACAGTGCCCGGGTATCAGCCAAAATGCAGACCGCCTCAAGCCTCACCTTATTCAAAGAAAAATTTCTTTTTCTGTTTTTACTTTTTTTTTTTTTTTTTTTTTGGATTTTCAAATTTTAGGGTTTAAGAGTGGCTTTCTACGGCCATTCAACTCACCCAAGATTTGATAAGAACCCTAAGTTTCAAGCATCTTATTGTGATTGTGATAGACTCGTTGACCGGCAATTAAAACGGACTTCGGATTTCTACGCCTCTAGGTGACCTCAAAAAGAATTCTGCCTAAAGGTGTATCTTTACAACCGGTAGCTTTCTCCCTACTTTTATTTTTTTTTATTTTTATTATTATTTTTTTTAACGGGGTCAACACAAGGGTGAATCCAGTGTATATCTCCCCGGTTTATTCTACTTCTCCGCTTCTTCCTAAGTGTTTTGGGAATTTTTAGTGCATTTTCTGAGCTGGGTTCTGGACAACCGGTCGATGAGCTGTTACCACCGACAACTTGCCAGCCATACTCGTGCGGCGAAGTGTGGCTTATTTCTTTTTGTTCTTTTCTCCTTTTTGATTTTTTTTTTCTTTTTTTTTTTAAGTAGGTGGCTTCCCTGGTCTAAGATTTACCTAAAGGCAGCAAAAAGAGAAAGGTCCAGTGACTGGGCTCTGGACAACCTACCTATGGGCTGTTACCCACGATAACTTGCCAGCCATATCACCCTAGAAGGTTCATTAGCTACCCAATTTCCGTTAAAATCGCCAAACAACGAGTCAGTGCAAAGAAAGTGTGTAGATGCTTAAAACTCAAAATTCCCTTAAATCAGAGGGCGGGTTGACAAGTCGTGTACTTATCACCCAAACTTATTTATTCCAATTATAATAAAATTCAGGTTGGCGAGAACTCGAAAAACAAATCCACATTTTAGTGGATACATAGGCTGATTAAGTCCAAAGACCTGAAGGGTCTTTGTGTTCAAACCATAATATAGTATTTCTTAAGATCGAAAATTTTCTTAAACCCAAATTCTCTTTCCTAATTTCAATTTTTTTTTTTTTTTTAATAATAAAACAAATCTACGGAGCTGACGAATGAATTCAAAGATAAATATCCATACCCCCATGCCTATCTAATGCAATGTCCTCATTGTATTAAAAAGACATAAAACAGAGTGGAAAAGCGTAGAAAGCACCTGAATTGCGTGGATATCGGGTCCGCTCCGAGATGAAAATGAAAAAGAACTGTATATGTGCTGAGTTTAGTGCCTTCAGCTAGGCACACTATACAAAGAAAAGAAATGAAGAATTCACATGAGCAGGTCAGAATTAGAATAAACAGAAGAATTCTCTGACCTGTCAGCAGAGGTCCACAGATGTGGACCAGATTGTGGTGCAGACCCACACCCCATAATCGAGAATATCTTAGGTTCTGGATAAAAATTACCCAAAACCTAAAATCAGAATGCAAGCGGGGTCGGGCCTGCGATTTGTGAGGATGCAACCCAAGGCCAAAATGTCGGGTTACAGAGAATTGAAGCTCAAAAGGATAATCGTTAAATGTGTGCTTGAGTTTGACATCCTCGAAACAAATGTCGTAAGGGTTCTGATTTGATGGTTTCAGTTTAAAAGGAACCCTTCGACTCAATCTTCCATTTCCTCCAAAATTGACTTCCCAAATCAGAATTTCCCAGCTCCTATCCTCCTCATTCGGCATATCAAATTCCATGACCTCTTGTATATTCATCACCCCGTCTGAAATCTCCAAGTCTAGATAATGTGGCAAAATCAAAATTGACTTGGGTCTAATTATCTCAGAATTAGAATCATCAATAAGCTCAACAGGGTGTAACTGATAATCAGGGCATTGAATTAATTCCTCCAGAAAATGCGATTCTGGATCCGTATCGTGTGCCCTAATAAGATCAGTTTCCTCAGTTATTGGGCTATCAAATGATCTATCAGATTCCTCAGGCCCAATCGTCTCACAAAAATCGTGATCTGAAAACTCGTGTGAGACTTCGCAACTTGAATCTTCACCATTAGGATCCGTATCAATGTATGTCCCAAAATCATTTGTCACTTTGCGTTCCAAGGAGACATACGTTTTCTCGTAACCCGGCTCAGGGATTTCAGGTGAAGAAATCAAATCATCCTTAATTGGTTGTTTTAATTCAATCTGGTCAGCTTCGTAACACATGTCCCCCCCAACAGGTGCCTGAGCGGGTTCTGTCATTGGCTTTCCTGAAGAGAGTTCATCCTGGGAATTATTCCAAGATTGAATCAAAGCAACCACGAATCTCATCCTCAATTTCGCTAATTTCCCAAGTAGAAACTCACCCGGGTTCTTATCCTTAACATCCTGGAGCCAATCCAACAAAGACTTGTTTAAATCATCAATCATTTCAATCAGGGGCTCCAATCTCTCAATGCAAGGTATTGGCTGAACTTCTAAAGATTGAATGATATTCCTCAAGTTAGCCAGAACCTTATCTTGAACCTGATTAACCTGAACCAAATGAGTTGGTTCAGGGTTGGGCGGGTTTCACATCAATGTAGAGGAATTAACGAATTGAGATTCGTTATACCCATCCTGATAATAGGTCATTTCAGATTGTTCAAAAGATGGAGATGACCTAAAGGCAGTGAAATCAGAGGATGGGTAAGGATCAGTGTATCCTTCTTGATTGTAGATCGCATTAGGTTGTTCATGAAAGGAGGACGATCTATAATCGATGCAACTCTGAGAAGGATAGAATTGAGAATCAAAGTGTTCAGGGTTAGACCCTAAACACGGGGGTCCGGAATTGTATCCCCAATCCGAATTATCCCAACTAACTGATGGTCGATTACAATACGAGTTGGGATAATCATCATGTTGAGGATAATTTACAACAGGAGGGAAAGAGCGGGAATGCGTGAAATATGTGGAAGGATTCATGAGACACTGGAGGAAGAAAGGTGCCCTGCAATACAAACAATCAAACCTGTCCTTAAATGGGTTAGCCTACAGACCTACAGACTCCCAAAACCCGTCTTGAGATAAAGGAACGATTTGATCTACTTCTGTTTGTTCAATCCAACCAGTTAGAAGGAGGGACTGGGGAGAAGGTTCTTCCTTCGGCTTGCGCCTCCGGTTCCTAGTGTACCCCCCAGCCGCGATCGTTTGACTCTGCTCCCCTAGCTAGACATCAGATTGAACAGTAGAAACAGACTAATCGAAAATAATCTCGTTCTGAGTTCTGAAGAGCGAGTCCAATCCTTAAGGCCAATGTCTACTCTGTTTTATTTAGGGCTAGGTTTGAATATGCTTTGGAATGTGATGGGCCCTTTAAATGGGTTGTGCCCTTAATGATTGATTGCTTTGTGTGTGCGTGCACAACCAGTGGTTTTCAAGCAAGATTATTTTTGATGTGGTGAATTTTAAGGATCAAATCTTGCTTAGTAGCTTTTAGGATTCAACTTTAGGTGTTTTCAATCAAGTTTCATTGGCACACCAGATTTTGCAAGCACAGGTGAAGATATTTTCCTTTAAAGTTTAAAAAGAATGTGGAGTGCCTGGTAGATCCCTAAGAGTTGAACCTAATTGGCAGCTACTTGATGAGTTGATTTTATTTGAAGTGGTGCGGCCCAATCAACTCAAACAATTGGCCTTATGCACCACCTAATTAGGCACACAAATGATTACCCAATCTGATTTCTACTCGATTATGTGTTTGGATGTGTGTACCGGCTCCTAAGATTGGTTTACCGGTTGAGTTAGAAAATCAGATGAGGTTGTGTACCTCTGTGAGATTTTTTTTATTTTTTTCTTTTTTTTTAATGTGGGGGTTGGAGTGAGTATGGATGTCAAACAACAAACAATCTAACCTTAGAGTTTATAAGAACACCTAGGTTGATTGATGTTTGAATTATTATGTGATGAGATGAAATCTAATGGGTGGGAGGTGGGGGGTAACTTACAAAACCTTCCACAGCACTTTACTCCGATCTACCGCTTTTGCCTGTCTCGAAAGAGTACCTGCAATTACAATAAGAAAGGAAAAAAAAAATGAGATAAATGATTTGTAAGTTACAAAATGCGAAGAGAAATCAAAGAGCGTTGCCTCCCCGGCAGCGGCGCCAAAATGTTGAACGAGAATCTACGCTAACGTGTTTGGTTTTGGAAAACCCGTCGTTGTAGTTCGAAAGCGAAGGATTCGTGTTCAACAAATAAAATTTATACCGAAATAAGAATTCCGGGTCGAACACAGGGAGGCGAACGTTTGATTTAAAAACTCCGCGTTTCTTTTTATTTTGTCACAAAGAAATTCAATTTAAACTATCTAAGTATCTACAACAAATAAAAGAGAGAGAGAGAGTAAGAGAGAGAGAAGGAATACTATACATGGAAATCAAAATGAGATGTAGAATAGACAAGGAATTTATCATAAAAGAGTTCTTTCATTACAACTAGAAAACATAAAACAATTACTCTAGAAAGCATTAAAAGAATGGAGGGAGAAATGTCCTCCTCGACGATCACTCGGAGGACGAACCGGACGGGACGACGCCTGGACGAAGGAGAACGAAGCGGGACGAAGGAGGACGAAGCAGAAGAACGGGAACGAAGCAGCACGCCGTCGTCGTCGCGGGATCCACTTCCGAAGGGGGACGAAAATTTGGACTTTATCTCGCGAGAAGCATCCCGGGTGTGGGACAAGCTTCTCTTGAGCTTTGGAGAGGTAGAGAGGAGAAGGAAGGGATGAAAATTTCGTATGGAGGGGGTCTCCTTTTATAGTTGCAAGGAGTGGGGGCAAAATGGACATTACATCTTCAAAATAATAAATAAGGGGTCTTTAGTGACGGATAAAACCGTCGCTAAAGCCCCGCCGTCGCCGTCGCCGCCGCACCCACGCGCGCCCGCTCGACTGGCCTGCGCGCGTAACGCAGACGCACGTCCGCGTCGTCTCAGCCGTCCGATCGCGAGATCGGACGGCTTAGATCGCGTCCGCGCCCGCTGCGTAGCGCGCCGCCCGCGTGCGATCGCGCGCCCACCAGAGCGTCCAATTGCGCGTCGGCGCTATCGGGCGCGCGCGGCCGTTGGATCTTCATCCGACGCTCGTGCGCGCCCGCTCGCCCGCGCCTTCGACCCCCTCTCCGCGGCTCGAACCCGCGACCTCCGCTTCGCCCGCAGCTGCGTCGCCGCTGCGCTACGCGGGCGAAATGGTCGCGCGGACGTTTTTAAACGCGCGCGACCGCAGCCGTTGGATCGAGATCCAACGGCGGAGAGGAGACGGTGCGCAGTCTTCACAGGACTCCTGCGGCCGATTGGGCGGCTGGGATGGCGCCACGTGGCGCTATCTTGGCCGTCCATCTTCTGGAAGTTGTAGATGGTGCCACGGATGTCGGATTGACTCGATTTTTGTGTCGTTCGGCTGCGATCGTCGATCCGAATTCATCCGTGTGGTCGGATTTTCCATCTGAAGTGCGGATTTACACCATCCTTGCCCTTGATCTTCTAGGGTTCCCCGGTCTCTATCTGATGCTACGGATGCCTGATTAGGGCGATCTTGGAGTCGTTGAACTCCAATCGTCGCCCTGATCATATCCATACGGTTGGATCTTTGATCCGAGGCCCCGATAAAATATTTGCCCTGTCCAAGCACATAAAAGGAGACAATTAACCTCCATTTTATTCAAACTACTCTAAATGCAAGATGATGCATGTAATGCAATATTTATATCATGAAATGCAATCCTATGCTTAAGAACATGCATAAATAGACATTTTAAGTAGTGTAAATGTGTTTACATCATACCCCCATGCCTATCTTTTGCTAGTCCCTAGCAAAAACTATATGCTATTTATAAAAGAATTAGGTTGGATTATTTGGACCTGAGTTATTTTCAATCATTAAGAAATTGTCTACTTAAGAACTGAACTTTCAAAGACACAACAGTGCCCGGGTATCAGCCAAAATGCAGACCGCCTCAAGCCTCACCTTATTCAAAGAAAAATTTCTTTTTCTGTTTTTACTTTTTTTTTTTTTTTTTTTTTGGATTTTCAAATTTTAGGGTTTAAGAGTGGCTTTCTACGGCCATTCAACTCACCCAAGATTTGATAAGAACCCTAAGTTTCAAGCATCTTATTGTGATTGTGATAGACTCGTTGACCGGCAATTAAAACGGACTTCGGATTTCTACGCCTCTAGGTGACCTCAAAAAGAATTCTGCCTAAAGGTGTATCTTTACAACCGGTAGCTTTCTCCCTACTTTTATTTTTTTTTATTTTTATTATTATTTTTTTTAACGGGGTCAACACAAGGGTGAATCCAGTGTATATCTCCCCGGTTTATTCTACTTCTCCGCTTCTTCCTAAGTGTTTTGGGAATTTTTAGTGCATTTTCTGAGCTGGGTTCTGGACAACCGGTCGATGAGCTGTTACCACCGACAACTTGCCAGCCATACTCGTGCGGCGAAGTGTGGCTTATTTCTTTTTGTTCTTTTCTCCTTTTTGATTTTTTTTTTCTTTTTTTTTTTAAGTAGGTGGCTTCCCTGGTCTAAGATTTACCTAAAGGCAGCAAAAAGAGAAAGGTCCAGTGACTGGGCTCTGGACAACCTACCTATGGGCTGTTACCCACGATAACTTGCCAGCCATATCACCCTAGAAGGTTCATTAGCTACCCAATTTCCGTTAAAATCGCCAAACAACGAGTCAGTGCAAAGAAAGTGTGTAGATGCTTAAAACTCAAAATTCCCTTAAATCAGAGGGCGGGTTGACAAGTCGTGTACTTATCACCCAAACTTATTTATTCCAATTATAATAAAATTCAGGTTGGCGAGAACTCGAAAAACAAATCCACATTTTAGTGGATACATAGGCTGATTAAGTCCAAAGACCTGAAGGGTCTTTGTGTTCAAACCATAATATAGTATTTCTTAAGATCGAAAATTTTCTTAAACCCAAATTCTCTTTCCTAATTTCAATTTTTTTTTTTTTTTTAATAATAAAACAAATCTACGGAGCTGACGAATGAATTCAAAGATAAATATCCATACCCCCATGCCTATCTAATGCAATGTCCTCATTGTATTAAAAAGACATAAAACAGAGTGGAAAAGCGTAGAAAGCACCTGAATTGCGTGGATATCGGGTCCGCTCCGAGATGAAAATGAAAAAGAACTGTATATGTGCTGAGTTTAGTGCCTTCAGCTAGGCACACTATACAAAGAAAAGAAATGAAGAATTCACATGAGCAGGTCAGAATTAGAATAAACAGAAGAATTCTCTGACCTGTCAGCAGAGGTCCACAGATGTGGACCAGATTGTGGTGCAGACCCACACCCCATAATCGAGAATATCTTAGGTTCTGGATAAAAATTACCCAAAACCTAAAATCAGAATGCAAGCGGGGTCGGGCCTGCGATTTGTGAGGATGCAACCCAAGGCCAAAATGTCGGGTTACAGAGAATTGAAGCTCAAAAGGATAATCGTTAAATGTGTGCTTGAGTTTGACATCCTCGAAACAAATGTCGTAAGGGTTCTGATTTGATGGTTTCAGTTTAAAAGGAACCCTTCGACTCAATCTTCCATTTCCTCCAAAATTGACTTCCCAAATCAGAATTTCCCAGCTCCTATCCTCCTCATTCGGCATATCAAATTCCATGACCTCTTGTATATTCATCACCCCGTCTGAAATCTCCAAGTCTAGATGATGTGGCAAAATCAAAATTGACTTGGGTCTAATTATCTCAGAATTAGAATCATCAATAAGCTCAACAGGGTGTAACTGATAATCAGGGCATTGAATTAATTCCTCCAGAAAATGCGATTCTGGATCCGTATCGTGTGCCCTAATAAGATCAGTTTCCTCAGTTATTGGGCTATCAAATGATCTATCAGATTCCTCAGGCCCAATCGTCTCACAAAAATCGTGATCTGAAAACTCGTGTGAGACTTCGCAACTTGAATCTTCACCATTAGGATCCGTATCAATGTATGTCCCAAAATCATTTGTCACTTTGCGTTCCAAGGAGACATACGTTTTCTCGTAACCCGGCTCAGGGATTTCAGGTGAAGAAATCAAATCATCCTTAATTGGTTGTTTTAATTCAATCTGGTCAGCTTCGTAACACATGTCCCCCCCAACAGGTGCCTGAGCGGGTTCTGTCATTGGCTTTCCTGAAGAGAGTTCATCCTGGGAATTATTCCAAGATTGAATCAAAGCAACCACGAATCTCATCCTCAATTTCGCTAATTTCCCAAGTAGAAACTCACCCGGGTTCTTATCCTTAACATCCTGGAGCCAATCCAACAAAGACTTGTTTAAATCATCAATCATTTCAATCAGGGGCTCCAATCTCTCAATGCAAGGTATTGGCTGAACTTCTAAAGATTGAATGATATTCCTCAAGTTAGCCAGAACCTTATCTTGAACCTGATTAACCTGAACCAAATGAGTTGGTTCAGGGTTGGGCGGGTTTCACATCAATGTAGAGGAATTAACGAATTGAGATTCGTTATACCCATCCTGATAATAGGTCATTTCAGATTGTTCAAAAGATGGAGATGACCTAAAGGCAGTGAAATCAGAGGATGGGTAAGGATCAGTGTATCCTTCTTGATTGTAGATCGCATTAGGTTGTTCATGAAAGGAGGACGATCTATAATCGATGCAACTCTGAGAAGGATAGAATTGAGAATCAAAGTGTTCAGGGTTAGACCCTAAACACGGGGGTCCGGAATTGTATCCCCAATCCGAATTATCCCAACTAACTGATGGTCGATTACAATACGAGTTGGGATAATCATCATGTTGAGGATAATTTACAACAGGAGGGAAAGAGCGGGAATGCGTGAAATATGTGGAAGGATTCATGAGACACTGGAGGAAGAAAGGTGCCCTGCAATACAAACAATCAAACCTGTCCTTAAATGGGTTAGCCTACAGACCTACAGACTCCCAAAACCCGTCTTGAGATAAAGGAACGATTTGATCTACTTCTGTTTGTTCAATCCAACCAGTTAGAAGGAGGGACTGGGGAGAAGGTTCTTCCTTCGGCTTGCGCCTCCGGTTCCTAGTGTACCCCCCAGCCGCGATCGTTTGACTCTGCTCCCCTAGCTAGACATCAGATTGAACAGTAGAAACAGACTAATCGAAAATAATCTCGTTCTGAGTTCTGAAGAGCGAGTCCAATCCTTAAGGCCAATGTCTACTCTGTTTTATTTAGGGCTAGGTTTGAATATGCTTTGGAATGTGATGGGCCCTTTAAATGGGTTGTGCCCTTAATGATTGATTGCTTTGTGTGTGCGTGCACAACCAGTGGTTTTCAAGCAAGATTATTTTTGATGTGGTGAATTTTAAGGATCAAATCTTGCTTAGTAGCTTTTAGGATTCAACTTTAGGTGTTTTCAATCAAGTTTCATTGGCACACCAGATTTTGCAAGCACAGGTGAAGATATTTTCCTTTAAAGTTTAAAAAGAATGTGGAGTGCCTGGTAGATCCCTAAGAGTTGAACCTAATTGGCAGCTACTTGATGAGTTGATTTTATTTGAAGTGGTGCGGCCCAATCAACTCAAACAATTGGCCTTATGCACCACCTAATTAGGCACACAAATGATTACCCAATCTGATTTCTACTCGATTATGTGTTTGGATGTGTGTACCGGCTCCTAAGATTGGTTTACCGGTTGAGTTAGAAAATCAGATGAGGTTGTGTACCTCTGTGAGATTTTTTTTATTTTTTTCTTTTTTTTTAATGTGGGGGTTGGAGTGAGTATGGATGTCAAACAACAAACAATCTAACCTTAGAGTTTATAAGAACACCTAGGTTGATTGATGTTTGAATTATTATGTGATGAGATGAAATCTAATGGGTGGGAGGTGGGGGGTAACTTACAAAACCTTCCACAGCACTTTACTCCGATCTACCGCTTTTGCCTGTCTCGAAAGAGTACCTGCAATTACAATAAGAAAGGAAAAAAAAAATGAGATAAATGATTTGTAAGTTACAAAATGCGAAGAGAAATCAAAGAGCGTTGCCTCCCCGGCAGCGGCGCCAAAATGTTGAACGAGAATCTACGCTAACGTGTTTGGTTTTGGAAAACCCGTCGTTGTAGTTCGAAAGCGAAGGATTCGTGTTCAACAAATAAAATTTATACCGAAATAAGAATTCCGGGTCGAACACAGGGAGGCGAACGTTTGATTTAAAAACTCCGCGTTTCTTTTTATTTTGTCACAAAGAAATTCAATTTAAACTATCTAAGTATCTACAACAAATAAAAGAGAGAGAGAGAGTAAGAGAGAGAGAAGGAATACTATACATGGAAATCAAAATGAGATGTAGAATAGACAAGGAATTTATCATAAAAGAGTTCTTTCATTACAACTAGAAAACATAAAACAATTACTCTAGAAAGCATTAAAAGAATGGAGGGAGAAATGTCCTCCTCGACGATCACTCGGAGGACGAACCGGACGGGACGACGCCTGGACGAAGGAGAACGAAGCGGGACGAAGGAGGACGAAGCAGAAGAACGGGAACGAAGCAGCACGCCGTCGTCGTCGCGGGATCCACTTCCGAAGGGGGACGAAAATTTGGACTTTATCTCGCGAGAAGCATCCCGGGTGTGGGACAAGCTTCTCTTGAGCTTTGGAGAGGTAGAGAGGAGAAGGAAGGGATGAAAATTTCGTATGGAGGGGGTCTCCTTTTATAGTTGCAAGGAGTGGGGGCAAAATGGACATTACATCTTCAAAATAATAAATAAGGGGTCTTTAGTGACGGATAAAACCGTCGCTAAAGCCCCGCCGTCGCCGTCGCCGCCGCACCCACGCGCGCCCGCTCGACTGGCCTGCGCGCGTAACGCAGACGCACGTCCGCGTCGTCTCAGCCGTCCGATCGCGAGATCGGACGGCTTAGATCGCGTCCGCGCCCGCTGCGTAGCGCGCCGCCCGCGTGCGATCGCGCGCCCACCAGAGCGTCCAATTGCGCGTCGGCGCTATCGGGCGCGCGCGGCCGTTGGATCTTCATCCGACGCTCGTGCGCGCCCGCTCGCCCGCGCCTTCGACCCCCTCTCCGCGGCTCGAACCCGCGACCTCCGCTTCGCCCGCAGCTGCGTCGCCGCTGCGCTACGCGGGCGAAATGGTCGCGCGGACGTTTTTAAACGCGCGCGACCGCAGCCGTTGGATCGAGATCCAACGGCGGAGAGGAGACGGTGCGCAGTCTTCACAGGACTCCTGCGGCCGATTGGGCGGCTGGGATGGCGCCACGTGGCGCTATCTTGGCCGTCCATCTTCTGGAAGTTGTAGATGGTGCCACGGATGTCGGATTGACTCGATTTTTGTGTCGTTCGGCTGCGATCGTCGATCCGAATTCATCCGTGTGGTCGGATTTTCCATCTGAAGTGCGGATTTACACCATCCTTGCCCTTGATCTTCTAGGGTTCCCCGATCTCTATCTGATGCTACGGATGCCTGATTAGGGCGATCTTGGAGTCGTTGAACTCCAATCGTCGCCCTGATCATATCCATACGGTTGGATCTTTGATCCGAGGCCCCGATAAAATATTTGCCCTGTCCAAGCACATAAAAGGAGACAATTAACCTCCATTTTATTCAAACTACTCTAAATGCAAGATGATGCATGTAATGCAATATTTATATCATGAAATGCAATCCTATGCTTAAGAACATGCATAAATAGACATTTTAAGTAGTGTAAATGTGTTTACATCAACCATGTTCTGAGTGGTTCCTTGTGATTGATCCTTGTGTAGGACCTCGTTCCGTTGCGGATTTGGGGGTTGCGAGGCACGCGGACCTACCGATCGGGCCCCCATTACTCCTGGTTTTGCGGGTAGAGTGTCTTCCCTCAGTTAATTACAAACATAAATGCATATCTGGAATAAATGATAGATCCTAGGGCATGGCATGAATCCTAGGACCAGAAAAACTAGATTGAATGATAGATCCTAGGGTATGGCATAAATCCTAGGACTAGAAACACTGGATCAATTGTATTAAATGCCTGAAATGCAGTCTTGGAATGAGTAGATGGAATAATAATTGCCTGTAATTGGATAACAGCTGCCTGTGAAATGTAGAGTACTGTTGTTAGTAACTGCTACATGTAATTTCTGTTATTTGAAATTAAATACGAGCTGCTTGTATATAAATTGGAAAAGAAAGATGGAATGTTGGAAACACATGCTATATGCGAATAAACCTGAATGATGAAACCTAGTATGGCATAGCCTGAGAAACATGAGCATGAACCCGACGAGGAATTAGAAGTAGAGCTCCTGGAAATAAATAGAATGGAACTAGAAAAGTGAATGGGAAAGTGTGTTGTCTCCTGGGTACGTGGTACCAAGGGAAGCACATGTTACCTCTTAGTGCAAAGCAGAGCTAGCCATCCTAGGGTTGAGACCCGGGGTTAGGTCTGGCCACTTTGTATTGACTCTTGATCCTCGCATACACCGTACCGGGGAGAGCTACTAGTGTAGGGAAAGAGCTAGCCACCCCACGGGGCCCGGGGTTCAGCTAGCCGTCCTACACCGACTTGTTAGGCCCACTGGGCAAACCAGGGTAGTCAGGCGAGGGTGCACGGACTGTGGAGGGGCGAGACCCCTTTTTGGTTACTGTGGAGGGGCTAGACCCTTGTAACTGAGAGGGCTTTGCCCTATACTGGTTCCGTGCTGTGCTTTGGGCGCACCCGTTAACAAAAATGACTAACCGCGTGACAGTGCGGGGTAGCTACTCGTGCGTTTATCTCACGTGTCGTAGTGACCGTTACGTCTGTTAGCGACCTTGGGGTGGTTGACTGAGGGTAGGATCACCACGGGGGACTCTCCCAGCTAGGAGAGCACCGCGTGCTACTTCTACTTTTCGGAAAAGACTGCAATCAAGATCGTTTCCACGAGGAACAGTCGAGATCAAGAAAAAGACCTGATAAATCAACCAAGGGATGGAAGAAAGAATAATTAGTTGAATAAAGAAAGAAATTGAAACAACAGCTACCTGTCCACCTTTACTGTTTCTCTTAGTTAGCTGGTTGCCACTCTACTCAGTGTTTCGCTGACGTGTCGTACTTACCACCTTTTTCAGGTCCAGGTGTTGAGCAGCCAGCGCCTACGGCTGTGGAGGGTGCTGGGCCTAGTAGAGCCCAGTAGTTGTACCCATTTTCTATAGTAGTGAGTATTTTGTTATACTTTTGTACTCTTTTATTGTAACTTCATATTTCTGTACTTGTTTAAAATTCTCTACTGTTATGGTGGTGTGTATTGTAGTAGTTCTTTTCTTTACTGCCGTACTTTTGTTACTGTTAGTTGCCTGCCTGGTGAATGTGGGTTATTTTACTGCTTTTGGTTACTTTCTCATAGGACGACTGGGTCTTGGGATCAATCGAGTAAGTCCGATTCTTGTGTCTTGTAGGGATTCGGGAATCGGGTCGTAACAAGATGGTATCAGAGCAAGGTCGTCCCAAGAAGTGAACCAACTAGCTGGAAAAATAACCAATTCACGTGCTTGTAACTAGAGTAACCACCACAACACCTTTTGACATCTTTTCTAGGGTTCCTTATTTGAATGTCGGTTAGTATTGACGCCTTTTCTATTCCGTGTTCGCATCTCCTTGCAAGAGATGCCTCGACGAGGAGGTAGCGAGGCGGGCCGCGGACGTGGCCAAGGATGAAGTCGGAGGGGCGGGCACATTAAGCCCGACGGCTCAGTGGACCAGCCACTGCTCCCGGGCATTCAGGCCCAGGACCTCGCCTAGCTGATACGGGGATCGTGCGAGAGGAGCTCCACCCGCTGCCACGAGCGCCTCTCCCTGGGCTTGCGGAGGGGGAGTCCTCTGTGGGACCACGAGACGGACACGGCGCTGGACGCGAGGGAGGGGGTGGGCCTCCACCTCCCCCACCTTCCTTCGGCACTTCCGAGCACGAGGCCTCTTTACCTGGGGGCGTACCAGCTTCTCCACTTCAGCACCACTACGAGCATTTCGGACAGTTCCGGAAGCTGAAGCCCCCCTCCTTTAAGGGGGATGAGGACCCGACTGAGGCGGAGGACTGGCTCGAGCAGATCGAGAAGGTGTTTGACACCCTTCGCCCCCCTGTGGAGTGCCGCGTGGCCTTTGCCACATACCAGCTGGAGAGCGTGGCACACAGGTGGAGGAGGGCGGTCAATGATCAGGAGAGGGATGAGTCAACTTGGGTCTAGTTTGTCACCCTCTTCTGCGTGCAGTACTTCCCCCAGACGTGGCAGGACCAGAGGAGGCGGGAGTTCCACACTCTCCGCAAGGGGATGATGACCGTGAGCGCATACCGCACGCGTTACCTGGAGCTGTCTCGTTTCGCAGTGACAGCCATGGCTATCGAGGAGGAGCGCCTTTGGAGGTTCACCGAGGGGCTCCGACTTGCTATTCGGGGGTATGTCAAACCCCTGAAGCTGCCTACGTTCCGGAGGGTGGTGGAGGGACCTATGACGTATGAAGAGACCAACCCGTCCATATGTGACACTGACAGCGGCCGGAAGAGGCCCTATCAACCAGACTTTTCACAGGGCCGACAAGAGAGGAGGCATGTGGCCCCCACAGGAGAGCCGTCAAGCTTTGCGGGGCCTTCAGTGGCCTTCGGGGGCCCCCGACAGGGGCCAACTACTAGCATCGAACCCCCGCACAGCTGTCAGCAGGGACCCACTGAGGGCGGGAGTCGAGTCCCCCTTTGCTACCATTGTGGCCAGCCGGGCCACATCAGGAGGGACTGCCCATCTAGGGCTGGAGGTCAGCAGATGCTCCCCGCGCTGAGCACTGGAGGGCGAGCAGGAGGCCGCGATTTCCAAGCGTGAGGAGGAGGACAGCAGTCGCGGGGAGGGTACCGGCCAGCAGCTACCCGTTCGAATCAGAGTGTGGCTGCTTCATCCGCACCTAGGGTAGAGGGGCGTATCAATGCCCTGACACACAGGGATGCCAGAGCTTCAGGATCAGTGGTGGCAGGTATGTTACAGTTTCCGGCAGACTAGTTTACACGCTTTTTATTCCAGCGCCACGCACTCATTTGTCACTGCCAGTTTTGATGTTAGTTTGGGGCAGGACTGTGTGTTGTTAGAGGATCCGTTTGTGATCAGAGGTCTAGGTGGTCAACTGTTTGTAGTTGAGGAGGTTACACAGGTTGTGAGGTCAGTGTTGGGGGACCTGATTGTGATACAGATGAAGGACTTTGGCATGATTCTAGGGATGGACTGGCTGTCCGCTTACCACACCTTAGTAGATTGCTTTGAGAGGAGGATTGTCTTCTCCATACTAGAGTTGCCTTCTTTCGAGTTCCACGGGCAGCCAGTGGACGGAGGCTTCAGGTGCATTTATGCACTTCGGGCGGCGAGACTTTTGAGCCAGGGGTGTGAGAGCTTCCTAGCTTGTGTGGTGGCGGAGCCCAGCCCTATAGCAGACTTTTAGAGTATTCCGGTGGTCAGAGAGTACCCCGACGCATTCCCAGATGAGTTGCCAGGACTACCGCCCGAGCGTGAGATCGAGTTTAAGATCTCACTGGTACAGGAGACCAGCCCCATTTCTACAGCACCGTACAGAATGGCACCACTTGAGCTGCGAGAGCTCAAGTCTCAGTTGTATGACCTTCTGGAGAAGGGCTTTGTGAGGCCCAGTGCATCCCCATGGGGAGCCCCGGAATTGTTCGTAAAGAAGAAGGATGGTACCCTACGCCTTTGTGTGGACTACAGACAGCTGAATAGGGTTACCATCAAGAGTACGTATCCCCTGCTAAGGATTGACGACTTGTTTGTCCAACTGCGAGGTGCCACGGTATTCTCCAAGATAGACTTGAGGTCTGGGTAGCACCAGTTGAGGATCAGGGAGGCAGACATCTCCAAGACAGCTTTCCGCACCCTATACGGACATTATGAGTTTTTGGTCATGCCGTTTGGGCTGACCAACTCCCCCGCTGCCTTCATGAATTTGATGAACCGAGTGTTCAGACCGTACTTGGACCAGTTCGCGGTGGTATTTATTGATGACGTGCTCATATATTCTCAAGATCAGACGCAGCACGGACAGCACTTGCGGATGGTTTTGGACACACTGAGACAACATAGGCAGTAGGCCAAATACACCAAGTGCAAGTTCTGGTTGAGGGAGGTGACCTTCTTAGGCCATGTGATCTCCGGGGATGGCTTGGCTGTTGGTACACCCATCTTTGTTGATGTGGTTATTATAGTCGTTGTGGTATATAACAAAAATGGTTACCAGTCTAATACAATTTATTACTCGGCATGAAAAGTTTCCCGAGGTCGAACTCAGGGAGCAAACCAAAATTCCAGAAGCATATAAATTCACAATATATATAAGGTTTTATAAAAAATTAAGAGAGAGAGAGAGAAAGAGAGAGAGGGTAATTGGCTTTTTCTTCTTCTCTTTCTTCTCTTCAACTTATTTTCTTCTTCATTCTTCTTTTCTTCTTCTCTACTTCTTCTTTCTTCTTCAGCCTGTCTTCTTCTTTGCGTCTTCTTTCTTCTTCATTGTCTTCTTTTTTCTTCTTCTTTGTCTTCTTTTTTCTTCTTCTTCAGCAGCTGCGGTTTCTCTTTCTTCTTCTTTCTTTTGCTCTGGCCCTCCTTCTTCTTCTTTCTTTTCTCCTTCTCTTGCTGCTGACTCTCCTTCTTTCTCGCCAACATTTGATTCAGCGCTCAGACGACTTAACTGCTCGGTTGCTACAGTGCAGCTCCCCCTCTTTTCCTTCAGCTTCTTTCCTTCCTTTCTTCTTCCTTCTCCTGCTTCTTCCTTCTTCCCTACGGCTAAGTCCTGGCTGCTGCTTCTCTTCTTCTTTCTTCTCTCTTGTGCACACACGCAAACATTAGTGTAAAACCCACCCTACCCCTTCCCCGTGTCTCTCTCTCTCTTTGGATCTCCCTTTGGTAAGCTCTCCCAGAGCCGGGTAATCGGGTCAAGTCGCGTGCCCGGGTCCAGGTGCACCGGCGTGGGTGGTACGTGAGAAGTACACAAGAGGGTGTCAGGTCGAGTTAGATTCGCGTGGGTGAGCCGCGGACGAGACCCGGTGATAGGTGAGGGACCTCACCTCGTGTGTAATCGGAGGTGAAGAGCCTATACCACTTTTTCAATTAAAGTGGTGGCGCTCGCTCCTACACCTACGAGGTGGGACTAAAGTCCCACCTCCTCTCCGCTCACCTGTAGGCGAGAAGCAGCAGACAATTGGGCAGCAGCGAAGGCTTTGCGCTCCCAATTGAGAACCTGGGCGCCTTCGCAAATGTGGCCTGTGTTGCCTAGAGCCCGCGCCTGGCGTCGAAGAGACCTGGAGCTTCCTGCGAAGGAGCTCCTCCAGCTCGTCATTGGCAGCGAAGAGGGTGAACCCTGAAATCACGAAGACGGCCTCACAGCCATGTCAGACAACACAAGGAGCTTCGCCAGAGTGTGGCGAAGGCGGTGCGAGGGGCGACGTGCTATGAGAGTGCCTGTGGTCGTGCACCTAGGGCAAACTGCATGCGCGGAAGTGGGTGTGTTCGGGGGGTGCTCAAAGTGTGCAGGGTGGTGAATGGAGTAGGGGAATCACTAGAGTGGAGTGAGGGGGAGCTTCTGGGCTTGTCGGCGAGGGGTGGAAAGGTCTGTGGAAGTGGGGCGATCTCGCCGGAGATGGTGGCCGGAGGCGGAGCAGATGAAGGTGGTCGTGGCAGTCGAGGGGTTTAAAATACTAATTCAAGAGGGGAAAAGTGAGAGGAGAGTAAGGAGAAAATTCCTACCTACTTAGTCGACGAAGAGGGAGAGGAAGACTGCTCGGCGCGTGCCTGCCGGAGCTGAGGACGAAGGTGCCCAGGGGAGGAGTGACGGCGATGAGGAAGAGATCTGAGGACACCAGCTGGTGCAGCCTGGCGTGGGACGACGAGGGCGAGTGGGCTCTGCTACAGGCACGGCAGCAGAGCGACGAGGAGGAGGAGGAGAGTTCGCCGGAAGCTAGAGCAGTCCAACCAGAGAGAGGGGAGATGAAAGAGAGGGGTTTTCTCCGCCAGAAATAGCTTAGAGTGGACGGCAGCCCCTGCCGCTCCTTATAAAGGCGCTGGCGTGGAGAGTGGCCCGAGGGAGCGACGTGCGGAGCTCGCCGAAGATGGCCGGGGATGGAGACCCATGCCTTTCGTGCATTCGCACGAGAGGCATGAGCAGTCGCAGGTCACAGGGGAGGGTCCCTGCAATAGAGGACGACGCAGGGAACCCCCCGTTCATTCCTAAGAACCAGCGCCATACCCTGCGTGGCGCCATCCTCTGCGCAAGGTCGCCAGAGGTATGGCACCTGCGCAGGGTGGTAGGGAGGACCGTTCTGCAAAGAACGATAAGAAAGATACGGGGCTCTGTCTAAGGGTTTCAAAAGATAAGGGTCAAAAAGTAATATAAGAGGACCAATTTGTAAAGTCGGTCAAGATGGTCTTCTCTTAGGCCTAAATTTTTGTACCAGCCTAATTTGAACCTAAGGAGTTTAATGGTGAAATTTGATTTTAGGTTTGACCTCGTTTGACCGGTCAATTTGCGTAAAAACACAAATTAGGTCATAAGTTGGGCATGGTTCTCATTTTAGGTCAAAATAGGTTGCAAAGGCCAAATTGAAGGTTCCAAACCCTAGGGAATATTTTTCCATGAAGTTTAGAGGGTTTAGTTGATTTTTATCCTTCCTCAAACCTCATGAATTAAAGTAGATTTGTTTTAGGGTTACAAAATGTCATTTAATTCCTAGAAGTTGCTATAAGCCTTTTCAGATCAGATCATCCCACTTCCTTCCTCATTAATCTTATTTGACTTGTGTTTAGATCCTTAAATATCCTGTTTGTGTACTGCATTGGTAAAATTACAGTTTTACCCCTCATGACTTCTTTTATTCTTCAATTCAAACTTCTCTGAGTTAGGCATTTCTTTAGGTTTTGTAGGAGCTTCTTCACACTTATTTAGATTAAATTGTGCTAGTTAGGGTTCATGATGAGGCTCACATCATACCCCCATGCCTAGCTTTTGCTAGTCCCTTAGCAAAATTCTAAGGTTTTAACCCTTATTTTAGACCATGAATTTCTTATCGATTTTAGGTAAGTGTTTTTTCTCTTGTCACCTTGATTAGGTCAGAATGCCAACCATAGGCATAAAAGGTATTCCAGTACCAACCAAGATCCATATCTGCCTAGCTTTATCCTCAGTCCTTAGCAAAGGTTTTTAAGGCCTACAGGAACTAACCTAAGGTTTATTGGACTTTGTGCTTAAAGCACCCGTGCTTGGGATAATTTTAGCCCTGGTGCAGTTCGCAGTGCGTTTTGTAAGAAAGAGAGGTAGAAGATTTATATGTTTGGAGAGTTTTCTCTCTCATTTTCTTTTTAATTCTAGCTTAGGATTGGCTTCTCAACAAGGTCTGTATCAGATTCCTTGTCCCCATCATCAATCCTCAAGGGTTCCTGGCAGTCGTTGCTTTGAGATAGCACCGCCCATGGTAACCCCCAGAACCCTGGCTTTCGAGATTTTGAGATAATCCCGTCCATGGTGTTCCGTGGCCGAATTCAAACCATGGCAATTGACATTTCGTGATAATGCCATCCATGGAATCTGAACCAGCAGAGTGCTTACATGCCCCCAGTAGGATATGTAAATATCCTAAGAGACAAGCACCGAGGAGATGATATTTTGTTACGCATCTTCGAAGGGAATTTCCCACCTCTCCAAGCTGGGAACTCATCCAAATCAACTTGTGTTGATCGGCCGCTCCTACTCTAGGTGACATTTCCAGAATTTTTGAAACGCTTCTGCGTGATTTTAATATTTTATGCTTACTGAACCAGGCTGTGTGTGAAATTTGGGTGCTTAGGTTACTGAGTCCCGTAAACCAAAAGTTAGTTAACGAGGCCAAATACTCCCTAAGCCTTAGACCTAATACTTAAGCTTTTCATTTTCCTCAACTTCTTGAGGAATATCTAGATCTTAATGGGTACTAAGAGTCTATCCAAGAATGCCTAAGGTTTGCATTCTTACTAATCTCGCTGTACACTTTCCATTTCTTTTCCTGAATGTGGTCTAAAACTTAGGTTAATTCCTTAATTTCTTACTAATGACTATCTCTTTTCTTTCATTTTGTGGTCCTTTTTATCATTTTGTTCTTTTTCTCCTCCTCCTTTGTAGAGTCCACAAAAACTTCCTTCATCCTCTCATTTTCATATTCTTTTTCAAATTTTTTTTTTAATTTTTATGGTGTTTTTGGCACATGTGAATTTTTTTGTTTGAAACCTTTCTTGTGAGTTTTGCACTTTCATACCCCCCCATGACTAAGATTTGCAATGTTCTCATTGTAACTTAGGAGGATTTTTATTTAGCTTAGTTCATATATTAGGACAGATGTTTTGGTGAGTGAATGGGTTAGGGTGATTGTTCCGGACGATTTCTAATCTCAGATGCAGGCACCTGAGGTGGAGTTCGCTGTCCTAAAGGATGAACCTTAAGTGCGAAGAGGTGTCAGAAAAGGTTTCGGGTTTCTAAAAAAAGAACGACGGGCTCCCTCCCGTTGAGCGTTGAGTTTTACGCCATCAGCTGGGCACAATATGCTCAGGGAAAATGGAGGATAAATGATGACTCAGCCAAATCTGTAGAGGTTACATCGATGAACGGTTTGAGTCTCTGACTGTTCACAATGAAAGGTTCGGAATCGTGGCTGAGCGGACTGATTTCAATGGCTCCATTTCCAAAAACCTGTCGGACAAGATATGGTTCGACCCACTTCGATCGCAGTTTTCCAGGGAAGAGTTTAAGTCGGGTATCGAAGAGTAGGACCTTCTGACCAGGATGAAAGATCTTTCTAGATATGTGCTTGTCATGGAAGGCTTTAACCTGCTTTTTGTAGATTCGTGAGTTCTCGTACGCATCAAGGCGTAATTCATCGATCTCGCTTATCTGAAGCTTTCTGTGGGTTCCAGCCTTAGAAAGATCTAAATTGCAACTTCGTACTGCCCAATAGGCTTTGTGCTCTAGTTCGACGGGAAGGTGACACGCCTTCCCGTACACCAGTCTAAAAGGAGACATACCTAATTGGGTTTTGTGGGAGGTCCTATAAGCCCACAAAGCTTCCAGAAGTCGGGACGACCAGTCCTTCCTGTCAGGCCGAACAGTGACCTGCAGGATTTTCTTGATCTCCCGATTTGATAGCTCAGCTAAACCATTAGTCTAGGGATGGTAAGGAGTAGACATTCGGTGAGACACCTCATATTTGGTCATCAGTGACCTGAACTGAGCATTGGTGAAATGGGTCCCTCCGTCAAAGATGATTGCACGAGGAATCCCGAACCGTGAGAAGATATTGTGATGAATGAATTTGATAACGATTTTATGATCACAGGTTCGGGTCGGTATGGCTTCGATCCATTTGGACACGTAGTCCACAGCCAGTAGAATGTACTCGAAGCCGTTCGAAATAGGAAAGGGGCTCATAAAACCAATCCCCCAAATGTCGAAGATTTCGCATACGAGAACCGGTTGCAAAGGCATCATGTCGCGATGGCTCATGTTGCCCAAAGTTTTGCAACGACTGCATGCCTTGCAGTGATTGTTTGCGTCCTTGAATAAAGTGGGCCAATAAAAGCCACACTGGGGGATTTTTGATGCGGTTTTGTGCCCAGAGAAGTGGCCACCGCATGCCTGGTCATGGCAGAAGGAGAGAATATCATTGATTTCACCCTCCGGGACACATCGCCAGATGATTTGGTCAGCACCTATGCGGAAGAGGTACGGGTCTTCCCAGATGTAGTACTTGGCATCAGAGCGCAATTTGTCTTTCTTGGCCTTTGGCCAATCATACAGGATCTGATGAGATGTCAAGTAGTTTACTATATCAGCAAACCATGGAAGCGTAGTACCAATAGTCAGAAGGTGCTCATCAGGAAAATGCTCCGTGATGGGTCCAGAAGGGTTGATGATCTCAGAAAGAAGGCGAGACAAATGGTCAGCTACCACGTTTTGTCTTCCCGCCTTGTCGCGAATCTCGAGGTCGAATTCTTGCAACGGCAAGATCCATCGGATTAGTCGGGGCTTCGCGTCCTTCTTGGGAAGGAGATGCCTCACAGCTGTGTGATCCGAGTAGATGATGACGTAGGAACCCAGGAGATAGGATCAAAATTTTTTAAGGCAAATATTATGGCTAGCAGCTCTTTCTCCGTAACTGTATAGTTATGCCGAGCCTCGTCAAGTGTCTTGCTAGCGTAGTAGATGACCACGGGTTTCCCGTCAACTTTCTGCCCTAAAATCGCTCCTACAGCGAAATCAGATGCATCGCACATGATCTCAAAGGGTTGAGACCAATCAGGGGACTGTAGGATCGGGGCCTGGGTGACTCGGTCACGGAGGTTCTTAAAGGCTTGAGTGCATTCCTTGGAGATCTCAAAGGATACATCTTTGGAGAGAAGAGTAGTTAGGGGGCATGCGATTTTTGAGAAATCAGGAATGAAACGACGGTAAAAACCGACGTGCCCCAGAAAAGAATGGATGTCCCTGATCGAGCTAGGCATAGGAAGTCGAGAAATTAGATCAACCTTGGCTCGATCCACTTGCATGCCTTTCTCAGAAATTAGATGACCTAGGATGATCCCCTCAGGCACCATAAAGTGGCTCTTTTCCTAAGAAAGAACCAAATTTACATCGATGCAACGCCTGAGTATATGAACCAAGTGCAAGAGGCAATCGTGAAATGATGCCCCGAAAATTGAGAAGTCATCCATGAAGACTTCCAGATAATCACCTACCATATCAGAGAATATGGCAAGCATGCACCGCTGAAAAATCGTGGGTGCATTGCAGAGACCGAAAGGCATCCTTCGGAATGCGTATGTCCCGAAGGGGCAGGTGAACGTGGTCTTTTCTTGGTCCTTAGGATGAATAGCCACTTGGTTATAACCGGAGTACCCGTCAAGAAAGTAGAAGAATCAATTTCCCGCTAATTTCTCGAGAATCTGATCAATGAAAGGTAGTGGGAAACGATCCTTCTTCGTGGAGAAATTGAGTCTTCGGTAATCTATGCAGACTCTCCACGAGTTGGCTATTCGGGTAGGTATGATCTCTCCGGTTTCAGTCGTAATGGTGGTGAGCCCTGCCTTTTTAGGCACAACTTGGATTGGGCTCACCCAACGACTGTCGAATATCGGGTAGATGATCCCTGCATCTAACCACTTAATGATCTCCTTTTTCACAACCTCCTGCAGATTGGGATTCAAACGTCTCTGCATCTCACGGGAAGGTCGTGCGCCCTCTTTAGAATAGATACGGTGTGTGCAATAAGAGGGACTTATTCCAGTCAAGTCATCGAGAGTCCAACCAATGGCTCTGTGATGTTGCTGGAGAATAGCAATCAGACGGGATTCCTGATCAGGAGTGAGCTTGGAATTTATAATCACAGGAAAAGTCTGATTAAAACCCAAAAAGATGTATTTCAAATGGTCGGGAAGAGGTTTTAGTTCAAGAATGGGGTTATCAGTAGCAACGGGTGGTTCAGGATAAGTGTAAGGTTCAAGGATAGGAGTTATGTCTGAATTAGGGTCTGACACCTCTAATTGCGGTTCAAGATCGTCTAGTGGTTGATGAGGCATAATCAGGTTATTCTCAAATTATGTTTCATCAACCAAAGCTCTAATATCACAGATTTGTTCAATGACACCACAATTGATTCCTTGTTGGGCCTTAAAGATATCAATTTTGAGGGTTTGATTCCCAAATTTCAGTTCTATTTGGCCATTCTCACAACTAATGTTGGCCCTAGCAGTGGCCAGGAAAGGTCTCCCTAGAATGATCGGTGTATCCCTAGGATTTTCAGGTGCGTCCATGTCTAAGACTATAAAGTCTACAGGGAAATAGAAATCCCACACCCTTACAATAACATCCTCAAGAATCCCTTTTGGTGACTTTATAGATCGATCTGCTAACCGCAGTGTCACCTCAGTCGGTTTTAGCTCAGATTCTTTTAGGTGGTTGAGTAAGGATGTGGGTATCAAATTTATGGAAGCACCCAAGTCTAACAATGCTCTATCAAACTGGGTTTCACCTATCTTGCATGAAATCAGGGGAGTGCCTGGGTCTTTTGCCTTGGGTGGGAGTCTGCTCAGGATTACAGAGCTGACTTGCTCTGATAGTACAATTGGACTCCCACTCTTGGTTCGCGGCTTATGCTGAGGTGTACACACATTCTTCAAGAATCGTGTGTAAGCCGGTACGTGGCGAATCGCATCCATCAAGATGATGTTTATTTGGACCTGCTCAAAGAGCTTGACCAGGTCCTCCACAGGAGCCACGGATTTGGTTGTCTTCTTTCCCTTGGTCAAGTCCTCGGGAAATGGAACCTTGGTTAGTTCCTCTAGGATAGGTCCAGGTCTTTGATCAAGGATAGGAACGACCTGGATTACTGTCCTAGGTTTTGGGACACTACCAGGCTTGGAGTGGTCTGGATAAGGTGGATCTTGGGTCTCCTTACCACTACGGGTTGTTACGAACGCGCGGCTTCAGACGTCTTTTAAGACGTCTGGGAGGTGGCCCAGACATTGGACCAGACGTCTGGAACCCCTCCCAAACATCTGGGATTCGGTTACGGCGGCACGCGCGGTCGCGTCTGCGCGCCTGCTCGTGCAGACCTGCGGGTGCCCTTTTTCCCTCTCCTCCGCAGGTGCTGCCCCCCTGTTCCGCTCTCTCTCTCCTCCGCTTAAGGCTTTAAAAAGCCTCGCCCTCCCCCTCACTCTCACCACCTCCGCTTCTCCTTCTTCTTCCAGCGAGTGCGAGCGTGAGCGAGCGGCGGCAGTGGCAGCCACGGCGAGTGCGGGAGGAGGTGCTGCACGAGAAGAGGAGGCGCTCGGCCGTGAGGGCGAGCTTGCCGGGGCTGCTAGCGCTGGCCGGCGGGGGGGAGCAGCAAACGCAGGGTGACGTGGGAGGCCTGCTGTAGCTCGAGCAGCAGGCGGACGAGTTGCAGCGCGGCCGAGCGTTGCGAGCGGAGGGCGAGTCGCGCCCTGATTCTGGAATTTTCTCCAGAATCAGACGTCTGGGCTTCCAACCAGACGGCGGGGAGGACGTCTGGAGGACTGTCCAGACGTCTGAAAGGTGAGTTATTTCCGTCTTTCTTCCTCTTCTTCGACTGACCGTACTGAGAGAGAGAGGAAATGGGTACGCGCAGGTTCGGATTCGTCATCCAGCGTGAATCAAACGTCTGGCTGCAGTGCCAGACGATGGGAGCGACTTCCAGACGTCCGGGGTAACTATCGGACGTCTGGGAACTAGGCCAGACGCCCCTGCAGGCTTCTGAACGTCTGAGAGACCACACAGAGCAAATGTAACCTCTGATCCACTTTTTAAGACGTCTGGAAGAGGTTTCAGACGTCTGATTTTGCACTGTTTCGTCGTTTTCGACCCGTTTAGGGCCCGTTCAGAGTCCGTTTTCCGTGTTTCGAGTTGCGTTCTTTTCGGAATTAAATCCTCTACCCATCTACAGTAGCTATATACTATTTTGAGAAACTCCTTGTGTTTGATCCTTGTGATAGGATCCCGTTCCGTTGCAGTCTTGGGGGTTGCGGAGGCACGTAAGATTCCCGACCACACCCCCAATACTCCTGTTCTAACCGGTAGAGTGGCTTTTAAGTTTATTGGTATAATCTGTTAAATTATGAAACCATAAATAGAACCTAGGACATTGCATGAATCCTAGGAATGAGAAACTAGAATGAATGATAGATCCTAGGGTGTTGCATGAATCCTAAGGATAGAAAACTAGATTGTATGATAGATCCTAGGGTATGGCATGAATCCTAGGATGTGAAGAATTAGTGGAATATATGAATACTGCAGTCTTGAAAAATGTGGAAAGGAAATAATAACTGCCTGTGAATTGAATTAACACCTGCCTGCTATGAATAAATAAACGTGATTGAGAACATGGATTGTAAGAACGTGAAACTGGGAAGTGAAGCCTAGATGTTCTGAGTTAAAAGAGCTGGAACCCTACGGGAAATTAGCAGTGGAACTCCTGGAAAGAGAAAGGAATGGAACTGAGAAAGAAAGACGTGGTAGTGTGTTGTCTCTTGGGTACGTAGTACCAAGGGAAGTACCTGTACCTGTTTAGTGCAGAGCGGAGCCAGCCGCCCCAAGGACCCGGGGTTAGGACTGGCCACTTTGTACCGACTTGCTGGCCCTCGTGTACGTAGTACCGAGGAGAGCTACTAGTGTAGGGAGGGCACTAGCTACCCCACGGGCCCCGGGGTTCTGCTAGCCTCCTACACCGATTTGTTAGGCCCACTGGGAAAACCAGGGTAGTCAAGCGAGGGTGCGCGGACTGTGGAGGGGCAAGGCCCCTATTTGGTTACTGTGGAGGGGTTGGACCCCTGTTACTGAGAGGGCTCTGCCCTGTACTGGTTCCGTGCTGTACTTTGGGCGCACCCGTTAACGGAAACGACTGACCGCGTGCCAATGCGGGTTAGCTACCTGTGTGTTTATCGCGCGTGCCGTAGTCACCGTTACGTCTGTCCGTGACCCTGGGATGGTTGACTGAGAGTAGGATCACCACGGGGGACTCTCCCGGCCAGGAGAGCACCACGTGCTATTTCTACTGTTCGGAAAAGACTGCAATCAAGATCGTTCCCACGAGGAACATTCGAGATCAAGTGAAGGATCTGAGAAATAGATAAATTGTGAGACAATAGAAAGACGTAATTAAAGAAAGTAACAGAACATAACAGCTACTGTACATTCTACTGTTTCTTTTGTTTTAGTTGCCACTCTACTCAGCGTTTTGCTGACATGTTACACTCGTTACCTTTCAGGACCAGGTGTTGAGCAGCCAGAGTCGGCGGCTGCAGAGGACGCTGGGCCGAGTAAGGTCCAGTAGAGTTACCACTATTTTCTTGTACCTCTTTTTGTTCCACTGTAGTGAGTAGTTCTTGTTACCGCTATACTTTTCTTTACCTACAGTTCATATTATGTTATAAATGTTGTTCTACTGTTGCGGTGGTATATACTGTAGTGGCTTCTTTCCTTACAACTGTATTTCCTTACTGTTAGTTATATTCATGCTGAATGTGGTTTATTTTACTGCTCTTTTGGTTACTTCCTCGTTGGACGACTAGGTCTTGAGATTAGTCGAGTCGGTCCGGTTCTCCTGTCTCGTAGGGACTCGGGAATCGGGTCGTTACACGGGTGGTCACAGAATTCAGTCCTGCCTGGTTCTGGTTAGGGGTTGACAGGATGGGTTGCTGCTGATAACTCGCATAAGAAGTTGAGGCCTCCATCCCGTCAGGTGAAGGAACAGAGGGGGCCTGATAAACCATGTGTGCTTGGCCTAGGTTTAGGTTCATAACGCGCCGCTGGGTCAACACGTTATTAAGGTTAGGAAGAGGTTGAGAAGGAAGTGTGACTGGTTGGCGAGAATTTGCCAACTGGGCTAGTTGGTTTCGAACCTTTGTGATTCCGACCTTGTGTTCCTTTTGAATAGCCACATTCGTTCTCTGAATGTTATGCAGAGTCTGAAGGATGAGGGACATTTGGTCTTGGTTTGGCCCGGATGGATAAGTAGGGTTGGGCCAAGGCTGAGGCAGCTGATAAGGACGAGGTGGTTGTGGATGGGGCTGAAAGGGTGGTCTTTGAGTTTGGGAATTTCCCGCCCACTAGAAGTTGGGATGGTTTCGCCATCCAGGATTGTAGGTATTGGAAAATGGGTCATTCTGGATGGCGTTGAGGTCCTCGCAGGTCTGAGGAGCCTCAGAAAAGTCAGAGAATGGGGGAGTGGAATTCCCCCGGCTAGTATAGAAAGGGTCGGAGGTTCCTCTGATCTGAGAGTCATATGGGGGTGGATACGGGTCCATCCCAGGAGAAGGTCGGTCGAAAATGTTTTGCACAGTCTCCCGTGCGGAAGGAGGCTATGCAAAGGAATTATGCGCAAAGGTGGCTCGCTGCAAGTACTGAGTCAGCTCATCCACCTTCTTCTCAATGATAGAGACCTTGTCCAATCAACTGGCCATCAATTCCAGGTCGACTGATGCAAATAGGCCCTGCGTCTCGTGTGCTCCCCTAAGGTTCGTTGATGCGCCGGTATTTGTCCTGTCGAATAATCCCATGGAGTCATTATTGATGGAGTTCTCGCACATATTCTCGATAATCTCCCACACGGTGTCCTCATGCTGACCCATGATATTCCCTCCTCAAGTTGCATTGATGAACAGCCTAATATCCTCACGGAGCCCCTGGTAAAAAGACTGAACTTGTTCCCATTTAGGATCTCCGTGATGGGGGCACTTTCTCATGAGATCCTGAAAGCGATCCCAAGCCTCATGGAGAGGTTCTCCTGTCTGTTGCGTGAAGTGGGTAATCTGATGGTGCAAGGCATTGGTCTGACCAATGGGGAAGAACTTCTTCAAGAACTCGGACTGAAGTTCCTCCCAATTGTTGATCGACCGGGTCTGTGTTTGGTACCAATGGGCGGCCTTGTCCATAAGGGAGAAGGAGAACATCTTCATGAGGAGAATATCCCGATTTTGCGCATCTGACCCGAAAGTCTGGGCCAGATGCTTTAGCTGTTTAATGTGCTGGAAGAGGTCTTCAGAATTAAGCCCATGGAATTTAGGTATGGCATGAATCATGTTGGGCTTTAGTTCAGAATTAGGTCCTCCAGCCGGGATTCTGACTCGAGGCTCAATAGCCACCGCAGCAGGATTATAGTGATCCCGCATCATGGGACGCTGCGGTGGGTGCATGAAGTTCTGGAAGAGGTCATTGAGTCACTGGAGCCGGTGCTCCAGATTGTTCTCTTCCTCAACTAGCTGAGCCATTGTGGAAGAAGAAGGTGAGTTGGGTTCAGAATCGGAGGAGAGGTCTATGTGAAGTATTGGTTGCACACACAAAGGCACCGAGGCTTGGCCTCGAGGAGAGTGAATTTCTAAGGGAGGTTTCAAGGACCTCCTACCAAACATACACTGATGGAGATGATGAGTTTAGCAGGTGCTGGACCCAATCAAGACACCCAAAATGTTGGGTGACTATAGAGGTTCGGGGCGGATGGACCCCTTAATCAAAAGGTCGTCCACTTGAGAATTACCTGGGCAGCCAGAGAGGGTGAGTCCTGCGAAGACCCCTACACGGTAGAGTGCCCCCACGGGTTACAAGGTTTCCCCCACCCGACCTCTCTTGTCACTGAGATTCCAAGTAGACCAGAATGGGGACCTTGACCTCTTAAGTCTACCACTTTTAGTTAGGATCAAGGTGCTTAGGTTTTCACTTGAACTTTAACCTTTTGAGTGCAAAGAGTGACCTAAGTTCAAGGTTTGCTGACCCAAGGGGTCAACTTCACCTACTAGTTCCTTTGAGAGCTTATTAGGTCTTGTATTTTAGGGTTCAAGTGTTTTTAAGAGCCAAATTTCTTAGGGTTTCTCTTTAATAGCTGTTTTCAAACAATAGCTTGGGCACAGTTCTTTTGGGAATTCTCAATTCTTTCTTAGAAAGTGTGCCTCTAAAACCCTAGTTTTGAATCTTATATTGGCTCTAATTGGTCCAGTTAATTGCCTCTAGATTGGGTAATTAGGGGTCAAGCAAGAAGGTTTTAGCCCTAAATACCCTTAATGGATTCACAGATATATTATGTTGAAATTGAAAACAGGCAGCTTTGGAGATCTACTAAGTATGGAAGACAGGTTATGCCTAAATTGCTTTTTCTTTCTTTTCTTCTCTCTTTAGAATTTAGGGGTTAAAATGAGAGGATAGAAAATTACCTATCCTTGGTGTGGTTGTTGTCTGCCTGCTTGTTGTCCTCTTGATTTCCTGCGCCCGCACAACAAAAGAGAAGAGATTAGTCAACAGAAACTCAAAAATTGTGAATTAATAGCTTCTAGAATAGCCGTTGCTCCCCGGCAACGGCGCCAAAAACTGGTACGCCGGTCTTTGTTGATGTGGTTATTATAGTCATTGTGGTATATAACAAAAACGGTTACTAGTCTAATACAATTTATTACTCGGAATGAAAAGTTTCCCGAGGTCGAACTCAGGGAGCAAACCAAAATTTCAGAAGCATATAAATTCACAATATATATAAGGTTTTACAAAAAATTAAGAGAGAGAGAGAGAAAGGGAGAGAGGGTAATTGGCCTTTTCTTCTTCTCTTTCTTCTCTTCAACTTGTTTTCTTCTTCATTCTTCTTTTCTTCTTCTCTGCTTCTTCTTTCTTCTTCTTCAGCCTGTCTTCTTCTTTGCATCTTCTTTCTTCTTCTTTGTCTTCTTTTTTCTTCTTCTTCAGCAGCTGCGGTTTCTCTTTCTTCTTCTTCTTTCTTTTGCTCTGACCCTCCTTCTGCTTTCTTTTCTTCTTCTCTTGCTGCCGACTCTCCTTCTTTTTCGCCGACGTTTGATTCAGCGCTCAGACGACTTAACTGCTCGGTTGCTACAGTACAGCTCCTCTTTTCCTTCAGCTTCTTTCCTTCCTTTCTTCTTCCTTCTCCTGCTTCTTCCTTCTTCCCTGTGGCTAAGTCCTGGCTACTACTTCTCTTCTTCTTTCTTCTCTCCTGTGCACACACGCAAACATTAGCGCAAAACCTACCCTACCCCTTCCCCACGTCTCTCTCTCTCTGGATCTCCCTTTAGTAAGCTCTCCCAGAGCCGGGTAATCAGGTCGGGTCGCGTGCCCGGGTCCAGGCGCACCGGCGTGGGTGGTGCGCGAGGAGTGCACAGGAGGGTGTCGGGTTGGGTCAGATCCGCGTGGGTGAGCCATGGACGAGACCCGGTGATAAGTGAGGGACCTCACCCCGTGTGTAATCGGAGGCGAAGAGCCTATACCACTTTTTCAATTTAAGTGGTGGCACTCGCTCCTACACTTACGAGGTGGGACTAAAGTCCCACCTCCACTCCGTTCGCCCGCAGGCGAGAAGCAGCTGACAATTGGGCAGCAGCGAAGGCTTCTCTCTCCCAATTGAGAACCTGGGCGCCTTCGCAGATGTGGCCTATGTTGCCTGGAGCCCGCGCCTGGCGTCGAAGAGACCTGGAGCTGCCTGCGAAGGAGCTCCTACAGCTCGTCAATGGCGGGGAAGAGGGTGAACCCTGAAATAAAAAAGAAGGCCTCACGGCCACGTCAAACAACACAGGGAGCTTGGCCAGAGTGTGGCGAAGGCGGTGCGAGGGGCGACGTGCTGTGAGAGTGCTTGTGGTCGTGCACTGTAGGCAAACTGCGTGCGTGGAAGTGGGTGTGTTCGGGGGGTGCTCAGAGTGTGCAGGGTGGTGAATGGAGTAGGGGAATTGCTAGAGTGGAGTGAGGGGGAGCTTCCGGGCTTGTCGGCGAGGGGTGGAAAGGTCTGTGGAAGTGGGGCGATCTCGCCGGAGATGGTGGCCGGAGGCGGAGCAGATGAAGGTGGTCGTGGCAATCGAGGGGTTTAAAATACTAATTCAAGAGGGGAAAAGTGAGAGGAGAGTAAGGAGAAAATTCCTACCAACTTAGTCGACGAAGAGGGAGAGGAAGACTTGCCCGGCGCGTGCCAGCCAGAGCTGAGGACGAAGGTGCCCAGGGGAGGAGTGACGGCGACGAGGAAGAGATCTGAGGATGCCAGCTGGTGCAGCCTGGCGTGGGACGACGAGGCCGAGTGGGCTCTACTGCAGGTATGGCAGCAGAGCGACAAGGAGGAGGAGGAGAGTTCCTCGGAAGCTAGGGCAGCCTGACCGGAGAGAGGGGAGACGAAAGAGAGGGGTTTTCTCCGCCAGAAATAGCTTGGAGTGGACGGCAGCCCCTGCCGCTCCTTATAAAGGCGCTGGCGTGGAGAGTGGCCCGAGGGAGCGACGTGCGGAGCTCGTCGGAGATGGCCGGAGATGGAGACCCATGCCTTTCGTGCGTTCGCACGAGAGGCATGGGCAGTCGCAGGTCACAGGGGAGGGTTCCTGCGACAAAGGACGACACAGAGAACCTCCCGTTCATTCCTGAGAACGGGCGCCATACCGTGCGCGGCGCCATCCTCCGCGTAAGGTCGCCGAAGGCATGGCGCCAGTGCAGGGTGGCAGGGAGGACCGTTCTGCAAATAACAACGGGAAAGATAGGGGGCTATGTGTAAGGATTTCAAAAGATAAGGGTCAAAAAGTAATATAAGAGGACCAATTTGTAAAGTCGGTCAAGATGGTCTTCTCTTAGGACTAAATTTTTGTACCATCCTAATTTGAACCTAAGGAGTTTAATGGTGAAATTTTATTTTAGGTTTGACCCCGTTTGACCGATCAATTTGCATAAAAACCCAAATTAGGTCATAAATTGGGCATGGTTCTCATTTTAGGTCAAAATAGGTTGCAAAGGCCAAATTAAAGGTTTTAAACCCTAGGGAATATTTTTCCATGAATTTTAGAGGGTTTAGTTGATTTTTATCCTACCTCGAACCTCATGAATTAAAGTAGGTATGTTTTAGGGTTACAGAATGTCATTTAATTCCTACAAGTTGCTATAACCTTTTTCAGATCAGATCATCCCACTTCCTTCCTCATTAAGCTTATTTGACCTATGTTTAGATCCTTAAATGCCCTGTGTGTGTACTGCATTGGTAAAATTACAGTTTTACCCCTCATGACTTATTTTATTCTTCAATTCAGACTTCTCTGAGTTAGGCTTTTCTTTAGGTTTTGCAGGAGCTTCTTCATAGTTATTTAGATTAAATTGTGCTAGTTAGGGTTCATGATGAGACTCTCATCAGCTGTGGACCCAGCCAAGGTTGAGGCAATGCTCAGGTGGGAGAGACCGCGTACAGTTACTGAGATCCGCAGTTTCTTAGGACTGGCAGGCTACTACAGGCGGTTTATCAGGGGCTTCTCGCAGATTGCACGTCCTATGACATAGCTGACCCGGAAGGACGTGCCCTTTTCTTGGACAAACGCTTGTGAGGCGTGTTTTCAGGAGCTGAAGGAGAGGCTGACTTCGACTCCCGTACTCACCATCCCAGACAGTAGTGGCAGGTTAGTTGTGTACACGGACGCCTCTTTGCAGGGGTTAGGGGGTGTGCTCATGCAGAGGGGTCACGTTGTCGCTTATGCTTCATGGCAACTGAAGCCCCATGAGCATACCTACCCTACCCACGACCTGGAGCTGGCAACTGTCGTCTTCGCGCTGAAGACTTGGAGTCACTACTTGTACGGTGAGACCTTTGAGATTTTCACAGATAGTAAGAGCCTCAGATACTTGTTTGATCAGAAGGAGCTCAACATGAGACAGAGACGTTGGTTGGAGCTCTTGAAGGATTATGACTGCAGAATTGCCTACCACCCGGGGAAGGCCAACGTGGTGGCTGACTCCTTAAGCCGGAAGGAGCCCGCCCACTTGGCCAGTTTGCAGGTGCAGAGTTGGAGCCTCTTGGAGGAGATGGGCAGTTGACGACCCCTAGAGTTACTGGGGCACTGTGGGGTAGTGATTGTGACATGACAGACGAGGCCAGAGCTGATAGATCGCATCATCACTGGACAGATGGCCGACTCGTACTTGCAGTCGTTGCATGACAGAGTACTGTCAGGAGACCCTGGGGACTTCTCCTTTACAGACGAGGTACTGCGCATGAGGGGACGTTTATGCATTCCCAAGGACGAGGAGCTGTTGAGAGAGCTCCTGACTGAGGCACATGGTTCTAGGTTAACCATACACCCTGGAAACACAAAGATGTACCATGATTTGAGTGCGACGTTTGGTGGAGGGGAATGAAGCGGGATGTAGGTGAATTCGTACAACAGTGTTTAGTGTGCCAGCAAGGGAAGGTCAAGCATCAGAGGCCTGCAGGGCCGTTGCAGCCACTTCCAGTGCCAGAGTGGAAGTGGGAGAGCATCACCATGGACTTGGTGGTGGGTTTGCCTGTTACCCAGCGAGGACACGATGCAGTCTGGGTGCTCGCAGACAGATTGACGAATATGGCATGTTTCTTGCCGATCCGAGTCACCTTGGGACCAGCACAGTTGGCAGAGAGGTATATCCACGACGTAGTACGTCTACACGGAGTTTCGCAGGAGATCATATCCGATCGGGATACCCGTTTTACGTCCCAGTTTTGGGATGAGTTTCAACAGGCCTTGGGGACACAGTTGAGGTTCAGTACAGCATACCACCCCCAGACGGATGGACAGTCTGAGCGCATGATACAGACACTTGAGGACCTTTTGCGTGCTTGTGTACTGGACAGGAGGGGCTCTTGGGAGGAGCACTTTCCCCTGGCGGAGTTTGCATATAATAACAGTTATCACTCGAGCATCAGCATGGCACCCTACGAGGCACTGTACGGACACAGGTTACGGCACCCTTGAGTTGGGTTGAGGTAGGGACTAAGTGGGAGGTTGGCCCCAGGTTGATCCGGCAGAGTCAGGAGGTGATCGAGCAGATTCACAGGTGACTCTACACTGTTAGGAGCAGGCAGAAGAGCTATGTAGATCAGAAACGCAGAGAGGTGCAGTTTCAGGTTGGGGACCACGTCTTCCTTCTCGTCTCGCCCATGAAGGGCCTGCAGCAGATTAGGGTGAGAGGGAAGCTCGCACAGATGTTTGTGGGACCCTTTGAGGTCCTGGAGCGGGTTGGACCCGTTGCTTACAGGCTTGCCCTTCCTCCCCAGCTTTCTGGTGTGCACGACGTGTTCCACCTGTCCAACCTCATGAAGTACGTCACCGATCCCAGTCACGTTCTGAGCCACGAGAGCGTCGAGGTAGGTGACGACCTGACCTACCCCGAGCAGCCAGTACAGATTCTCGACAGAGCCATCCGGAGTCTGAGACGGAAGCAGGTACCCCTGGTGAAAGTCTTGTGGAGGAGCCAGCGGTACGAGGAGGCTACCTGGGAGCCTGAGGCGGTGATGCGGGAGCAGTACCCAGAGCTCTTTGAGGGTACGTCTTTTCGGATCGGCTTCAGTCCTCTTTGAGTTTGTTATGCGTATATTGTTCTTTTTCCGCAACTTAGCTAACTCAAGTTTCGGGGACGAAACTTCCTTTGAATTTGTTATGTTATTAAGACCCGTGCCACCAAAACCCTTTTAAGACGTCTGGGAGTTGGTCCAGACATCTGGTCAGACGTCCGGAAATCAATTTTTGTGTGCATACGACCGCTAGTCCGCGCGCGTGCCGGGCGCAGATAGAGCCCCAGCCGCCTTCTTCTCTTTCTTCTTCCCTCGCCGACTTGCAGAGCTGCCCCCCGTGCCTGCAAATACTCCTCTCCCCTCTCCCTCGTTCACCACCCCACCCCACCCGTCTTCTTCCTCTAGCGCGAGAGTGAGAGTGAGAGCGAGCAGCAGCTACAGCCGAGTGCAGCGGCGGAGAGGACAAGAGCAGCGAGAGGGAAGAGAAGAGAGCGCGCGAGCCGTGAGAGAGAGAGCTCACCGGAGAGGCTCACGGTCGGTCGGGGTGCGCAAGGCGGAGTGTTGTGTCGGGGAAGTCCTCCCCAATGCTGTTGCAGCTAGAGCAGCGGGCGGACAAGAGCGGCAAGGTCGCGCGCAGCAGGAAGAAGACAAAGGAGCTTCTGATTCTGGGATTTTTTTCCAGAATCAGACGCCTGGACCTACATCCAGACAACATGGACGACGTCTGAAGGAGGTTCCATACGACTGAAAGGTACGTGCTGCGCCCACTATTTCCCTTTTTGCGGTTACGGCCATGCGGCCATTCCGCCAAAGCTCTGTTGCGTGCCGTGTTTGAGAGTTTTTGCATACACGCGCAGGTTTCGCTTCGGGAAGGCACGGGACATGCCCTCCCATGCGGTTCAGACGTCTAGGTGAGTCACCAGACGGCGGAGAGCGTCTCCAGACGTCCGGAGGGATAGTCGGACGTCTGGAATTAGGTCCAGACAGTTCAACACGATCCCTGGACGTTTGAGGAGCAGCACAGAGTGAGGTATAGACCTGGACCCATTTTAAGACGTCTGGAAGATGTTCCAGACGTTTGATTTGAGTCAAAGTTGTCATTTTTGACCCGTTAGGGTTCGTTTGAGGTCCGATTTCTGCGTTTAAGATATCGTTCTTCTTCGTATAAGTTCCTCTACCTGTTGGAATGCTTTTTACCATGTTCTGAGTGGTTCCTTATAATTGATCCTTGTGCAGGACCTCGTTCCGTTGCGGATTTGGGGGTTGCGGAGACACGCGGACCTGTCGATCGAGCCCCCATTACTCCCGATTTTGCGGGTAGAGTGGCTTCCCTCAGTTAATTACAAACATAAATGCATATCTGGAATAAATGATAGATCCTAGGGTATGGCATAAATCTTAGGACCAGAAAAACTAAATTGAATGATAGATCCTAGGGTATGGCATGAATCCTAGGACCAGAAAAACTAGATTGAATGATAGATCCTAGGGTATGGCATGAATCCTAGGACTAGAAACACTGGAACGATTGTATTAAATGCCTGAAATGCAGTCTTGGAATGAGTAGATGGAATAATAATTGCCTGTAATTGGATAACAGCTGCCTGTGAAATGTAGAGTACTGTTGTTAGTAACTGCTACATGTAATTTCTGTTGTTTGAAATTAAATATGAGCTGCTTGTATATAAATTGGAAAAGAAAGATTGAATGTTGGAAACACATGCTATATACGAATAAACCTGAATGAAGAAACCTAGTATGGCTTGGCCTGAGAAACATGAGCATGAACCCTACGAGGAATTAGGAGTAGAGCTCCTGGAAATAAATAGAATGGAACTGGAAAAGTGAATGGGAAAGTGTGTTGTCTCTTGGGTACGTGGTACCAAGGGAAGCACATGTTACCTCTTAGTGCAGAGTGGAGCTAGCCGTCCTAGGGTTAAGACCCGGGGTTAGGTCTGGCCACTTTGTACCGACTCTTGGCCCTCGCATACACCGTACCGAGGAGAGCTACTAGTGTAGGGAGAGAGCTAGCCACCCCACGGGGCCCGGGGTTCAGCTAGCCATCCTACACTGACTTGTTAGGCCCACTAGGCAAACCAGGGTAGTCAGGCAAGGGTGCACAGACTTTGGAGGGGTGAGCCCCCTGTTTGGTTACTGTGGAGGGGCTAGACCCCTGTTACTGAGAGGGCTCTGCCCTATATTGGTTCCGTGCTGTGCCTTGGGCGCACCCGTTAACGGAAACGACTGACCGCATGCCAGTGCGGGGTAGCTACCCGTGCGTTTATCTCAAGTGTCGTAGTCACCGTTACGTCTGTCAACGACCTTAGGGTGGTTGACTGAGGGTAGGACCACCACAGGGGACTCTCCCGGCCAGGAGAGCACCGCGTGCTACTTCTACTTTTCGGAAAAGACTGCAATCAAGATCGTTCCCACGATGAACAGTCAAGATCAAGAAAAAGACCTGATAAATCAACCAAAGGATGGAAGAAAGAATAATTAGTTGAATAAAGAAAGAAATTGAAAACAACAGCTACCTGTCCACCTTTACTATTTCTCTTAGTTAGCTGGTTGCCACTCTACTCATCGTTTCGCTGATGTGTCGTACTTACCACCTTTTTCAGGTCCAGGTGTTGAGCAGCTAGCACCTACGGCTGCGGAGGGTGCTGGGCCTAGTAGAGCCCAGTAGTTGTACTTTTTGTTGTACCCGTTTTCTGTAGTAGTGAGTATTTTGTTACACTTTTGTACTCGTTTATTGTAACTTCATATTTCTGTACCTGTTTAAAATTCTCTACTGTTGTGGTGGTGTATATTATAGCAGTTTTTTTCTTTATTACCTTACTTTTGTTACTGTTAGTTGCTTGCTTGGTGAATGTGGGTTATTTTACTGCTTTTGGTTACTTTCTCGTTGGACGACTAGATCTTGGGATTAGTCGAGTCGATCCGATTCTCGTGTCTCGTAGGGATTCGGGAATCGAGTTGTAACATTGCAGAATAAATAATTAATTTATTAAGTTGGTAGTTAAGTTATTAGGTTAAATTAAAATAAATTAGTAGATTAAGTTAAAACTAAGTTAACTTATATTGTATATGTATATTACTGTATTTTAAGTAATTTAAGCTAATTTAAGTATATTTATATTATTTATATTATTTAAACCTAATTTACAACTTAAACAGTCTGAAATTATACTAATTCTATGTAAATAAAATAAAAGTCAAACTTGTAAAATACAATAAAAATATTTATAAAATATTTAAACATGTATACTAATTTAGTACAAGGTCAATTAGACCATTTAATAACTGATTCATACATAATTAAGGATTAAAACCTAAAATTAAGTATGTATAAATTATATAATTTAGCTAATTTATTTATACAGTAAATATAATTAAAAATCTAAATTAATTGTACAATTAAGTAGTACTATGTAAATACTTTATTCTCCTATAATTTATTTTTATTTTATAATAAATTATGGCCCTCGAATTAAGAGCCAAAATCCTTAATTCAATACAGCCGCAGCTCAATTTCACCGCAGATGCAACGCTCAAATAGCGCCACATCGTGAACTGTAAAGCACTCGTAGCACTATAAGTTGAAAAAGTCGCATGGGATGTTCAATCGTCATAAGCGTCGGGCGCCCGAAACAATCGAACATCTAACCTTATACTGAGCATTATCTAAGCATTGTGTGTGTGGGCCGGGGGCCGGAGTGTGTGCAAAGGCTTGTTAAGCCCAAACGTGAGATAAAAATGTATTTAAGCAGCCTAATTAAGAAATTAGGGCGTGCTTAGTAGATGTTTGATCCCACCCACCTCGAGTGTTGTGTATCCCTCGAAAGGCATGCCTGCCAATTAAACACATTTTGTTAAGTAATAAAAGGCCCTAATGAACCATTAAGCATAAAAGAATAACTGGCTTAGATAAGGAAGAAGAACACAGAGGATACTTAAGAAGTTAAAGAAGAAGATATGTGTATGTATACTGTATAATGTATATCTGTATGGATAGTATATATAAATAAATAAGTATAAGGTAAATAATAAGTATATGTATAAGTAGTATAGCTATATATTTGTATATAAATAACTACGAGTCATTACAGATAGAATAAAACATCACTAAAGGTAAGATAACTATTGCTATAGACCCTAGTTCTTGCTTTAGAGTTTGTATATAGTTTTTCTGGGGTCCAGCGACGTTTGTATCTGTCGCTGTAGCCATTATATATGTCACTGTATATGTTAGTATATTAAGTTAAGTATGGTATGTATTATTAGTTAGTATTATATATATATATAAGTATTAGTAATACAACTTATAGGTAGATAGTATAGAGTATGTCTATGTAGTGTTTGATGCTTATTTGTAATTAGTATTTGCAAGCATTTTCATTATATATATAGGTATTTGCAAGAATGCCCTTGAACCACTTCTTAATCGACCGATCTAGGAAAACCAAGTGCCCACCACATGTCGACATTTGATTAAGCACCGCATGCGCTCCGGGATCATGCCCTCACCATCTGAATTGTGCCATGTGGCGCCGATCTACTCTCCTCTCACACACCCCCTACGCTTGCACACTCCTCGTGCAAACCTCTGCGTCGCACTCACATGCTATGCACACCACTCCCTGTGCACCCACACTTCCACGCTAAGTGCCTCTCTACATGTGTTGTGCACGTTTATCCCATGCGCCCTACACTTTCGCTCGTGGCGCGCACCTGACACACCTCTTCTACTCTTTGCGCACAAGGTGCACATGAAGTTCCTTACAACCTATGTGCTAGCATTCTCCTGTCTCTCTCTTCTCTTCTCTTCTCCTCCCTCTCTCTCTCTCTCTCCTCTCTTCTGTCTCTAGATGTGTACAATTTAAAGGAATAAAAGGCAGGCAAAAACCCTAATTAGAGCCTTAAATAGACTACTAACTTAGATTAAGTTTAGAAAAGTTAGGTTTTGACAAAAATACCCCCCTAGGTGTGGGTTTAATTATGCCTCATACCCATTTATCTTATTTTTGGCATAACTTAAGTTACACACCTCGGATTCATGCGAAACAAGTGTCTTTGGAAAGCTTGCAACGAGAGAAATACAACAGTATCAAATATGAACCATTTAAGAAAACTTTGATTAAGAATTATTGAGAACACACATTTTTTATGTTTTACAAGGCATTTTGGTCCAACCCAACCTTAACAGGTACCGATGGGTCCAAAATAATGCGATTGACTCCAAAACAAATTGCAACCTAAATTTTAGGCCATTACAAACATAAGAACCTAAAAGGCAATTTCTCCCCCAAAACTCAAGTGCCGTTTAAGTGAAGAAAGAAATGTATAATTAATTAGTTCATAACAACTTTAAAGAGAGCAAACTAGGGTGTTATGAACTGACTAGCAATTAGCTCTAGATATTTCTCTCACATTTTGAATAGGTTTGCAAGTAGTCTCCTCAAATCTCTAACTCCTTTAAGCACTTTGACTAGAGGAGCCTCTTTGTTTCATAGTCTCTTAATCAATTTATCTAGAATTTGCATCAACTGTTCCTATCATGTTAGGTTCTCTTTTATCCCCATATTCTCGTAGCTAAGGATGTGGCTTAAATTTGAGATGTACTTTTGCAAGTTCGAGATATGAAACACAGTGTACGTCAACTAACTGTGGTGGTAAGGAAAGCCTATACACGTCGAGCCCAACTCGCTCTAGTATCTCGAAGCGATCCATGAATCTTTGCACTAGCTTGCCTTTCACCTTGAATCGTTGTATGCCCTTCATAAACAAGACTTTAAGTAAGACATAGTTGCCATCCTTGAACTGTACCTCCCTACGCTTGTGATCTGCATACCTCTTTTGTCGACTCTTCATCGCAAGGAGTTTCTTATGGATCTGCTCTATAAGCTCTCGGCTCTAGTGAATCAATCTCGATCCCACTTCTCATTTCATTTCGACTTCCATCCAACACAAAGGAGGCATGCACTTCCACCCATAAAGTGCCTTGTAAGGAGCCATATCAATATTGGAATGATAATTATTGTATGTAAATTCCACTAAAGGCAAGCGGTCCTCTCATGAGCCCTTCCACACTAGAACATAGGCTTACAGTAAATCTTCTAGTGTCTAAATCATGAGCTTGGATTGCCCGTATGTTTGAGGGTGATATGCGGTTCTAAATCTCAATTAAGTCCCCAAGGCTTGCTGTAACCCTTCGCAGAACTGAAAGGTAAATCTAGAATCTCTATCTGAAATGATGTTCTTTGGGATCTCGTGAAAATGCACAATCTCCCAAATGTATAAATCGACTAGCTATGAAGGGCTATAAGTAACTCGGATCAACAAAAATAATGCATTCTTTGTCAATTTGTCGACAATTACCTAGATCGCATCATGGCCTCTCTAAAACGAGGCAATCCGACCACCATGTTTATCACAACCCTCTCCTATTTCCACTTAGGCATAGGAAGTGGTTGAAGTGGACCTGCAAGCTACTATTACTCAACCTTCACCTGCTGACTGATCAGCTGCTTAACGAATTCACTTAAGTCCTTTTTCATCATTTTTTAATCACTTTTAGGATTTTTATTTACTAAATTGCATAGTTCATCATTCTTTTTAAATAATAAACCGCTATGACCCATTCCAACCTTGGCATACTTACTTTAGGTTAGACTTGGACTTGATAAGAAATTTACAAATTAAATGAACCTGGGCCTAACCTATAGATCCACTTAATTAAATAGGTTTGAAGCGGGCCTAAGTTAACCCTAAAAGATTAGACTCATTGCTTTGCCCTACTTAACCCTCCATGAAAAGTAAACACGAATAAGAATTAACCCCTGTTACTAAAATACAACCCTCAACGATGTCCTTTCTTCAACCCCAAAAGAAGGGCGAGCGTGGAGGAGATTAACTTTCAAACTTAGATCATGCGATGTTTTTTTTTTCCCTCGAGAGTAGCATGTAAGATACATAATGCGTTTTGTCGAATGGGACTCTCTCTCTCTCTCTTCTGGTTTCCCTCCCATCCTTCGTGTTTTCTTGGCATTGGGCTCCGTTGCTTGTTGGGAAGCAAAACGACAGAAGGAAGATGACCCACCAAGAGCAACTAAACTCTTTTTTTTTTCCCTTTGCCTTGAGATTTTTAATTCCAAGCGCGCGCGAGGGAAGAAGAGCACGGAGCGGGAGAGACATTCTTTGGCGTGCGAGTGCGAGTGCAATACCCGAAACGGAACGAATCACTTAACGCGACGAGGGAGGGGGGAGGTGTTGGAAAAGCCGGAAGCGGGAATGGGAATGGTGCTCGAAATTATCAACCACCACCTTCCCCTCCTCCTCGCCACCTTCGCATCCTTCCATCCTCATCACGCCTCTCCTCCGCCCCGTACACGAAGAAAAAAAACCGACCCCCTCCCCACCCTTAACCCTAACCCTAACCCCAACCCTACCCCCTCGATCCTCCTCTCCCTCCGCCCTTTGGCTCTCCCCTCCCCTCAACTCCCCTCCCCTCCTCCCGCAAAGATCACGCCTTTCGCACCTCTCCCACCTTGCGTCGTCGGCTTCCTCACCTCTCAGGTTGCCGCATTGTCAAATGTGAGGCCTTTTAGTTTGTATCCTTCTTCTGGCAGACTGTTTGGATTTTTGTGTTGGGCTCTACTTGCCCGTTGGTTGATCATGACTGGCCTCTCGGTGCAGGTTGACGAGTTAGGGTTTCTGATCGGCGCGCTCTGGTGGGGAATCGAGGGTGAGGCTTTCCTGCTCGCTTTTTGGATCCTTTTTGCGTGTTGGTCCACAATGTCCGTTGTTGATCGGAAGTGGTTGCATTTGCGTGCATGTGTTGGATTGTTGTCTCGCTTTTTTATCATTTTGATATCGTGTTGGTCTTCAGGTTCTGGAAGTGGGACTTATCGTGGTAAAGGTTTCGTGATTGGTAGATGGAGCTTGTTAGGTTTTTCACCCTACTTCGCTTATTAGGTTTGCATGACCCTGGGTTTTTCTCTTTTTCTCCCAGAAGGGTCTTCTCTCGCTACTCCTAGAAAGGAAGCCTTTAGAAGATAATGTGCTAATAATATATGATATCCGAAGTTGGAAGTGTCGGTGTTACATGGGAGAGTACATATAGTTTCGCAAGATGTGACGTGCGTACATCATTTTGTTAAAAGAAAATGTGACTCTTGTATGTATCTTGTTTGAAATGTTACAATGACCGTGCCAAAGTTGTGAGTGTTGATGGTCTAATATATTGCATACTCTGGATACACCTGCACAAGACAATTCAATGTACCCTGTAACCCACTTCCCAAAGAATATTTCCTGCAATCCAAAATTGCAAAGAATACCACATGTGGCATGCGATGTCTGTGTGTTTTTTCCCCTGGTTTTGAGAGACTTATGGTGCTTATTTGAATTATTAAGTGGTTGAAGATTGGACTATCTTATCAAGTGCCCTAAGGTGGTCATCAAATCATCCACGTGTCTTTTTCGTGTTAATCAAGTGCCAAGAAGTGCTTGATAGGCATTTCATACATATAAGTAAACACACAAAATTTGTCATGCTGGTTCCATGATTTGATTTGCAGAGCTTTGTCAATGATCTGATTACTCATGGTATCTGCATTCCGTTCTCTGCCAGTTCTGATAATAATTTGGTATATGTCAGTGTGTGGTAGATGGACTTGCTATTCGGCTGGAAAAAGTCCTGTTTGATCTTAAATTTGTGGTTTTGATATTCTTTCTGAGGTCTTAATGTCTGTAAAAGAAGAAGCATGCTCACTTTTTTGGTACTTGGATCGACCTAACAGTAAGCATTCAACAGCTGATTGATCTCCCAGAACACAAGTTGTGCCTAGTTCTCCCAGGAATGGAAGAGATTTGGCTTCCCTGTTGATGGTATCATCAATTGGTATCTGTGGAAGATCAGTGTAAAGCCTTCCACTTGAGTGGAGAGTCCAACCAATAAAGTTTGCTGATCACCAATGATTTCATCATGGAATTTGTTCTGCACAATCTCTTGCAGTTCTTCAAATCATTAGTCAGAGATTAGCAGCAGCCTGACTGAATTGGAGAGTAGGTAGTTGATTGGGCTGTACCATCTAGCCATGCAACATAGCACCGCTTTTATTCAAAACCATGAATGATTAAAGGATATCTGTAGGTATATTAGTTGATACTAGGGAATGCATTTTGTACAGCCCTTTCCTTGAATGCTGATGATAGAAATTATGGGATCCTTGGCAGTTATGTTGAAGTTAGAGCCAACTCATGCGTATATGCATGAGCACTGATTAGATAGCAACTTACATCCAAATAAATTTTGACTCCAATTTTCCAGTTCACAGCTCAAATTGGATTTGAAACTGTTATGTTTGCTATAGTCCATTTTTAAATTATCTTACTGACTTGATAAAGATATTGGTATGGTTATTTATGTCACATCTGGACAAGATTCTGTTGGCCTCTTTTATTTCATATCCTTTATGAACTTGCTCTTGGTTAGGGACAAGGTTTCATATATCGATGTCGACACTGTATCAACATCTCAAAAGGGGGTATATCGGTAATATATCATCGATATCCGGAAATTTTATGAAAATGGCTCACAATTTCTTAAAATGGATCAAAATATCACAAATCTTATAAAATTATGATTTCAATTACTACTACATGCATAAAGAAATATCTATAAAAATCAAAATCATAAATTTTAAGTGAAATAATATAAATTTGAGATGATTGGAGAAGTATACTCTAAGATCAAAATTCAAACTATTGATTATTTCGTTATTTGACTAATAGGATTGCTAGAAAACCTTAATTATGTAATAATTAAAGAAAACTCATTAATAGAATTTGAAATAAATAACATGGTTTTGAGATGGGATTTAAAACCATAAAATTATGATAAAGCTAAATATTATTTTGTTATTTGACTAATATGATAGGTAGAGAATGGTAATTTACCCAATAAATAAAGAGATCAAACTTGGAATGAACAATAACACATGTTTAATGTTGAGATTAACATTTAAAAAGCTACTAAAAATGACAAAAGTAGAGTTTATATGAAGATTAACAACTTTAGAAGCACAAATCACAAACAAAATAATTATTTCAATGAAAGATTTGAGTCAAAATGAGATATTTGAGCTTCCATTGTGAGTAAAGAGAGCAACGGGATCAAAGAGTACCAACAATGGCAGTACAAAGGGTTAGATTTGATAATAGTGACATTTCTATGTGATATATCCCCATATCAGCGACACATCCACCAATGTATGGAATATTTGTACTGCAATCCTTGTCGATATCTACGATATTGCCGATACCATCGATATATCATTGATATCATAGAATAGTGGTACTCCATAGGTATTAGTATGGGCCCAATTGGTGATACATGATATATCAGCTATATGTAATGATATTGTCTTTGCTTTTATTTACCTGCACTTTTATACGCTTTTGCTTTAAGCCAAGGTTCGAAGTGTCGATATTGATGTCGTGTTGATAAATTTTCAAGTGTTCATATTGTGGGCATGTCATGGAAATGGCCGTGTATCGATGTCTGCTTATCGAGGTTATCGATAATCTAAAATTATCCGTATCAATATTTTTCATGTTGAAGATCTAATCCACTAGATTAGTCGATAGCAGTAGTAGCAATAGTAGCAGAATGTGCCAGTAGCAGCAGCAACAACAGCTAGATTGTGCGCCAGCAGCAGCAACAACAATTGGATTGTGCGCCAGCATGAGCAACACAACAGACCTTACCGGTGTGATGTCGATTTCGTTGGCATGCTGACGAAACACCTGGATATCGATAATTTTTCCGTATCGATATGTTTATTCCCCAAAAATGACCATATTGTCGGTATGCCGTCGGCATCTAAAACACTACTTAAATCATCTTGTTTTGATTTTTGCTAATTTAGTTTAGCATCTGGCTTTTTGTTGGTTTGGTGGAACTGAGTTGTAGCATATTTAGATATTTTTGTCAGGTTGATCTTTCATAGCATAGCAAGATCACTTGAGTATTGGATGGTATATCACTTGGGTTCATATTCCCTTTTATAGCTTGTCATGCATTTCAGACTTCCAGTGTAGTTTGTGTTTGCAGGTGTTGGATCTTTCAGTAACGAACTTAATGGCTGCCATTTGATTTCACTTTCTTTTAGGATATTTTTTCCTCTTTCCATTGATTTCCTGTTGTCTTTGCCTCTTAGATGGCGTTTTTGGGCTGGGCTATATAAATAGTTGTTAAATATTCTGTGCAACGTAGCAACTTTTCTCTTTAAACCAAAGTAGCAACCATTCTTGATTGCTGTATGGAAGTCCTTACGTTTGCATTGTCACTTTTCTATGTTACCGTATACCATTTCTTCTAGTCTATCAACTCATATTTATGATTTTGTTGCAAAATTACCTCTCAAAAATAGATAATCTTATTGCAAAGCTTTATTGGTACCATTTTGGAATATCAGCAAGTTATCTGGCATGCTAACTGAAATCTTGTGCCTGCTGTTAATGCAATGACTACCCTACCACACTTGAGTACTTCCAATATTGTCTTTGTTTTCTAGTTTTAATTCTTTGGGATGTGCATGCCATTACATTTCAGTTAGAAAGTTTTCTTCTTCACCTGATACGTGCCAGATGTTTGCTGATACTTTTTCTTTGAATTTATTGTTCTTAATCATTATAGGATATATAGCAACACCGTGTCTCTCCTTGTAATATGGAGCCTTCTGAGCATCATGGATGCTGGAGCTCAGTTCCGGCAAAGAGGAGGAGCAATACTCACAGGAAACCTCGAGTGGATCTGCATCTTCTTGCAAATGACTTTGTTGCTGTACCTTCTTTGGTGGCACTTCCATCCTCAGATGATTCTGATGAGCAATCTCGAAAACATGGCAGTTATGATCCTAACAGGAAGAAGGTGAACAATATAAAGATCGTAGTCTTGAAAAAATCATCAGTGAATGGATTTGAAAAGGATGGCCAACCAAATGGTGTGACCAGAAGTGTGTCATCTAGAAGTGCTAATCAAAGGAATTGGAGTCCAGAACTTAAAAGATGCACTGATGGTATGTCTACCCTTAATAGCAGGAAGAACTTAAACAGTGAAAAGATGAATCTTGGGAGAATGTCAGTTTCTGCAGATGATCACCCCAACTACAAGAATCCTGATGGTCATAGGTCATACCAGCTAGGAAAATCTTTGAATGGATTAACTGAGAGCAAGTTGAGAAAAATGAAACTAAAGGTTGGTGGTGTTACACACATGCTGCAAGCGGAAGCCAAAGGTGGCAGTGGTTGTGCAGTTAACTTCTTCAGTGCTTCTGGCAAAAAGCTTAAACTAATCCACAAGGTTTGTTTACATATTTATTCTCAATTTATTTTCCCTTTATGAAATATTGCTTATGCCTGTGGGTTTTATGATCAATGAATGCATCAATTTATGACACTTTCTGTTTCAAGTGTAAGCATATACCTAGTATTTGTTGTTAGGATTTGTCAGTTCTCATTTGTTGTGTGCGTAATATAACTCAAATAAGACTATTAATGGTAATATTTTCCAGGATAAGGGAAAGGCCAAGGAAGAGATTTTGCCCAGAACTGACAACCTTGAATCTGTTCGAAAGAGCAAGAGAGCCCATAAAAATCATGCTGGTTATGAAGCCTTTGATGATGGTGATGCTAAACAAATTGTGCATCTGAAGAGGTTAAGAAAGTCTAAAGATGACTCCTTAAAGCATGCTAAGGATGTTGTCTATAATGGCATTGATAAAAAGAACAATTCAAGAATCTTGAAAAAGAGGAAGGCTGGATATTATGAGGATGAAGATTATACAATTCGCAACAAGAGGAAATCCATTGAAGGGAAGAAGTCAAGATCCGATATCAAGTCTGAAGTGGTGGGTCATGTTCAAGATGATGGACGAGGATGTGGTGTTGCTTCAGATGCCAAAGATATGGAGGAGGAATCCTTGGGTGCCAGCATTGAGGAGTTTTCTCTTATGACACGTCAACGAGCTCTTCAATCATCTAGAGGTGTAGCTGGTGGTGCAATAGAGTTTCCAAATGGTTTACCATCTCCCCCAAGAAGTAAGCAACGAACGTATCTTTTTCTTATGTCTTGTTTTGGTGCTTCGAGCCAAGTGGTTATAAAGTAAATTTGATGCAGGGCAAAAGGCACAGCCTTCTGAGGTTGAGCGACAGCTGAAGAAAGCTGAAGCAGCTCAGAGACGTAAATTGCAACTTGAGAAAGCTGCTAGAGAATCTGAGGTCTGTAATCCTGTTTAGGGTGTTTGTGTGTTTCAAAGTTGATATAAATATCTTAAAGTTTCAAAGTATTTGTGCCTTATTATTCTGCCTGCAGGCTGAAGCAATTAGGAAGATACTGGGCCATGATTCTAGCAAGAAGCGTGAGGATAAGTTGCGCCAAAAACTTCAAAAACAAGCTCAGGTACACCTTGTTTAGTTTTATTGATATAAATTTGTGTCTGCAGTAAGTGCAGGTTAATAACCAGGCAATATGTTTGCGTGTAGGAGAGGGAAGCCAAGTCCTCAACATTGGCTCCAAATTGCGTTAGATGGGTGATTGGACCTACTGGGACCACTGTTACGTTTCCAGAGGGTGTAGGCCTTCCTAGCATACTGAACTCTAAGCCATGCAGGTGAGTTAAAATGCAATCCACCTTTTCTAGTGATAGTGTGAATTATAGGAACAAGTTTTTTTTCATTCTACTTTTTTTTTGCATTTTTATTAATTCTCTCTTCATCTTGGGTATCAAATATTGGAATTATGAATTTATGCAGTTATCCTCCACCAAGGGAGAAATGCGCAGGACCATCATGTAGCAATCCATATAAGTACCGTGATTCCAAGACAAATCTCCCACTTTGCAGTCTTCAGTGTTTTCGGGCAGTTCAGCAAAACAATCAGGATTTTTGTGTATGCTGATGTCCTAGATAGTCTTTCTCAGTCTCTCTGGTCACCACGGCTGCAATTAAGTTGTAAAAGTTAACAGTATTAGATATAGGTTACTTTTCACAAAATCTTTGTTTTGTAGTTTCTCTTGTCGTGTCTGTGTTTATACAACACGATTCAAACTACATTGTAAATGATTTTTTCATGTCAGGAAGGGATCGTTCAATTTTTCTCTTGCGGCAGTCTGCTAAGATCACAACTGTGTTAGGAAGCAGCTTGTCCTTTTCCACTTTATGTTATTATACATGTGATTCATCCTTTGTGTGCGTTTAGTTGCTGAACATTTCCCTTTTTGTTTGCGCGGTCACAAGCTAAATGCGTATGTCCCTGATCCAGAGCTACAGACCGCCCAGCTGCCAAGAAATAAAGTTACAAAAAGAAATAGTCATTCTCAACTATAAGGGCCCAATTCTCTTTTTTTCTTGTGCAGGGAGAATTGTCCATTTTATAGATAGTTCTGCTTTCGGCCCTTTTCAGATACCCTTGACAGGTGCTGGAAAACTCCAGGACTGAATCGGGGAACCACACTTCCCACACCACCTTTGCGCAGCCTGCAAAAATGTCCACCAAATGATTTGGATGGTGAGCTTTTCAGCAAGTTGGCTCCCCATCCCCAACACAAAAAATCCTAACCTACTGTGCCTTGTGCAGGCCCCTTGCTGACTCTAGTGCCGGCCGGGGCTTAGCCATCTTCCCCCCGGTCAGGATGGTTCTCTTCCACCTACGGTGGTCCTCCTTCGAGCATGGTTGGTGGTCCAACCCTTCTCTCTGGTTTGCTTGAGGTGAGTTTGGTGGGGATTCAATCTTTTCACCCCTTTGCCCAGCGAACTCTCTGGAAATTCGTGGTTGGCCCTTTCCAACCAACGGGTGTTGCTTGGTCGTCCCCTTTTGTCTGGTGTCCGGGATCTTGCCTACCCTCGGCACTTCTCTACATCCACTCCTCGATCCTTTTTTTGTGGTGGTTCTTGATATCAAGGTCAACCTAACACCCGTGAGGTTCTTGCTCTATCCTTCTCAGATTCGTCTCATCATGCGAAGGTCAGTCAATGGTTGAGTTTCTTCATCCTGGGTTGAGAGATCATGTTGGAGCCTTAAGAATCGAAACACTCGAGTTCCGCCCACTACCACTGCAGCCTTCTCTTTCTTTTTATTTATTTTTTGGGAGATCACATGATACACCGTCTTTCACACAATCGAGAATTTGTTAGGCTTGTTCCGAGTTATCTTTGATCTCTTGTTCGTGCAAATTAGGTTGATTACTAGGATTTCTTCTTGGTGGCATAGTTGTTACCTTTGAGTATGGAGTACCTACATGAGTTCTTCGGGGTCTCTCGTAGGAATTTGGTACCGTTGGATGCATATCTTTGTTATGTGTTGTTTATATTTATTTGATTTATCATGTTTTCGATGGGGGTGTCACCTCCTCTCTCGTGGGTGTTAGGTTGTCCGCATCCAATTGATTGCATTAAGCTTAATCTTTCAAAAAAAGCTTTTCAGCAAACCTCCCCTTCTCGGAGAAGCTGAGTTAGAGCAATCCCTCTATGTGCCAATAGTAACTTCCATAACCTTGTATCATGCCTCTACTAGCCATATAAGTTAATACCCCCATTTAGTTGGACCAAATGGAATAATTAGGGGACCTAATGAAATAACAATTTGATGGGAAAACCCAATCCATCTTACCACAAAAGCTTCTGGTGGATCCTGCACAATAGGAAACCCCAATCCTCTTTGGTACGACACAATTGCTCTTGGGCAATCCCATGACTTCTATAATCCCCAAAAAAAATCAGCCATTGGGCTTTTAATTCGCTCTAGCCATGGCTTTTATAATTGCCCAATATTTCGGCCATGGCTCTGTCTTTATAAACAATGAGAACCAACAAATGCAACATGAATTGATTTGCAGCTAGCGGATAGACCCAAATACTTGCTTGGGAGGTAGGTAGTCCAATGGAAACCCTGAAGCTAGCTAAGAGGGAGGAGGCTCTTGCAGCTGAGGTGACATGAATATCTAACTCCTCTCCACATCCACGTTTAGTATAAAGGGGTTGGCAAAAATCTTGTGGCACTGGCTCGTGGTAAGAGGAGAATGAACAGTGCATGTCACAAAATAAATATGTTATCAGCATGGTACAGATGTGTGGCGGCAGCAACCTCGTTCCTCTTTATTGGTTTGATGGCTTTGCTAGCTCCTCCTTAACGAGCACCGCAAGTGCTTGGGCAAGCAGCATGTATGGAAGAGGGTCTCCTTGGCAGAAATCACATGATCCTCTAACAAACAGCTTTGAAGTATCATTCACTAGCACTGAGTAGGATGGGGAAAGGTAATAATGACAGATCCACCCAATCCAATGTCGACCGAACCCATAAAATTTAAAAGGCTTAAATTATAAAGAATGCTTGTCTGAATCAAAATCTTTGTTTTAGTCCAAATCCATGCATACTTTGGCAACATTGATTTCTTGTTGAAGCCATATAATATGCCTTGTGCAAGCAATGTGCAATGAGAGATTCGCCTCCCATGAACGAAGGCACTTTGGTTAGGCAAAATCAAAGAAGGCAGCACCTCCTTAACTCTAGAGGAAAATAGCTTAGAGAAAATCTTGTGAATAATATTACTAGTTGAGACTAAGTGATAATCCACCAAGGATGAGAGAGAATCCACTTTAGAGACCAAAGTAATGGATGTGTGATTGGATTCTCTTACCATAGCCTCCCCCTTTAGGAAGCAATTGTATATACATCTCCCTTAATTAGATTCTAATGCATGTGGAAGAACCTTATATGGATCCATTTGATCCTAGGGCTTTGGAGGGGAACGTGCTCCTGACCACACAATTAATCTTTTCATGGTTGAATAACTGCTCAAGGGTTACCATATAACACCGTCAAGCATCAAAAGAGGACAAAGAAGCTGAGGTTGACCATATAGGCCAGAGAAAAACTAACAACCTCTTTCCAAGGGTCACCTAAAGGGCTAAGAAGATAGCCAAGATGACTACATGCCTCTGGAGCTTTCCCTGCTTTATGAAAAAAATTTGGCGGAATGATCTCCCAACTTGAGCTAGTTCTCCTTACTCCTTTGACACCACAATGACTCTTCCTTGTCCTACGATCTGTTGAGGTCCTCCTTGCATTTCCATTCCTTATATGCCAGCATGCAAGTCAAAGAGCTATTTGCAAGTAAGGAATCAATTTTATGGAGCTCCTCAACCTTAGATGCAATCTCCTTTGTTGGCTTAAATCTCTTGCTCCCATTTCTACAGCTCCATCTTCCCATCTTTGAGCTTCTAGCTAATGACATATAGAGGATTTTCCCTTATTGGGGATACTAAACCATATCTAACCACCTCCTCATATCCATCTTTTGTTGCCCAAAAACCAAATGGCAAAATGGCTAGACTTTGTTAGCTAAAGTAATGTAGGGTCACCATGCAAGCATGTTCATTGAGCTCTAAAGGGACATAACGTAGCATTGAATGGGGGAGTTTTTCAAGCCATAACAATTTCATCGAACCTTGATGAAACAAGTTGCAATCCTTTTGTGGCCCATAGAAGAGTTTTGACCTTGTCCATGAGTTGGTACAATCTTCAAAGTCAATTAAACTTATGGTGCCTTCACATTTATGGAAATCTTCTAGTGCTGAAGTTGTAAGCTTACTACCCTAAGCCTTCTGATGGGAGTTGCAAACCACATTAAGTTTCCAAATAGTGGCATCAAGGGGATGATAGACTTCATCTTGGAGATCTCATTACACAACAATTGTCTCTCACTAGGCAAATTCAAGTCGAACATCACCGAACACAGCACAAGCAAAATTTCCTTGGTTAGTGTGAAAGACTACTAAGCATGTCTCCTCTTATGATCAGGAAGCCCAATTAGTGGAGGAGGTGGCTTTATGTGATAGTTTCACAGTTTGATGTAAAAGAAAAAAAGGGCACCTTGGTACATGCTCCCTATGTAAGGGATGCCAAGAAGAGTCTGACCTCTTATTCCCTTGCTCCCTATGCAAGGGATATTCCCTCCCTCGAAGAATGATGCATTTGAATTCGATTATCTTTGAGCCAATCAAAAGGAAAAAATTAAGATTGGTTGTTCAAGATCTATGTTGAATCCAAACACACCAAATAAGCAAACTATAAGGTCTTAACCAAGGTGCAATCTCTGAAGAGGTTTTCCGGCAACTCTTCTTCTTGATTGTAGATGATGTAAGTTTTGCCCAAGAAAATGAGGGGAATATTCTTGTCTTAGTTCTATAATCTTGATCTAACGAAGAAGCATTTATATAATATAGAACAGTTTTGTTATAATCCAAAATATGGGTAATCTAGAATCTTGATCTAACAGAGGTGTAGGCTTGATCACACCTCGTATCGCTGAATGGAATGGGCTTTAAAGGGCTCTTGCCCAAGCTTCGGCAACATAGCATAGGCTTGATTTAGGTTTTGGTTGGGTCAAGTTGGGCAAGTCGATGGACTTAGAAAACTCCTGTAAAATAGCCATTATTGGAAGGTATTTCCAAATAATTTATAAAATGTTACTTGGAATGACACATATATAACTTAAGTTATGTTAAAAGGAGAGAATCAAAAGTTTGGGGCTTTGGGAGTGAGGAAATGTTTGCCTTTTCGGTCCTTTGTTGGTCTTTTAGATTATATTTTTCTATTTTTTCCTTAGGTGACTGGCTTGAGATAGACTGGCTTGCAAAAGTTTTTCAACCAAAATCTAACCCATTGTGAGTTAGGCTAAGGCTAGGCAAAGGCCTAACCTGCTAGTAAGGTCTATGGTAGGGATGCAAACAATCAAATATGGATGTGGATATAGGTGATGCTGTATTTATATCAATTTAATAAAATGAATGTAGAGACAACAGTTGATTTTATACAAATGTAAAAATTAAGAATCATATCCTTGGATTCATAAATAAATGGATATTCATAATCTGAATATGAAAATAGACTATCCTACAGTTATTATATGTCTCTTGAAGACTTTGAAGTTAAAAAAATCTAGCTACTAAACCGTAATGTAAATGAAAATTTTAATAATTAGATTAAAAGAAAAATGGATAATCAAAACAAACATACCTAACTAATTGTAATATGGAAAACGAAGGCGGGGATTGAGGTTAAGGTCCTGAGGTTGCAGGATGGAGGGAGAGAGGCTCAAGAGGTTAGGAAGGAGGGTCTTAGGAAATCCAACGATAAATTAATAAATATTCATATCCTTATCCACTAAAATCTAAATTTTGATATCCGTATCTTTATCCACGAAATCCAAATTTTAATATACTTATCTATCAATCTTGTAAATCAAATATCCGCATCCTCTTTGGAATGGATATACCCATGGAGGAATCTGGACACATATACGTAGGTTGCATCCTTACTTCGGAGGACCTTTGTGTGATATAGAATAATGTGAGGGTATCCATAAAAATCTAAAGAAAGGTAGGGTTCTCTTTTGTCAAATGTCATGTACGAAAATATTTTATTTAAATTAAAATAATGACGTATAAATTTGACAATTATATACTTTCTTTGCAAACACTTCGTCAATCCGCCAAGGTGGCATCTTATAGCTCCCTGACACCTTCTGGTGAGATTTTAGTGTATCCTTATATTCCGAAATCAGTACGAAGAATATTGAAGGTCATCCGCAAGAAAGAGCCCCGAGAAACTTTTGTTTTGCTATCGTCGAGTTCTTTATTTATTAAGCAATACAGTGACTTTTTGGTTTTATTTTGGAGTACTGTGCCTGTCTTGCGTATTTATGCTGAAGGTCTGGTTTCGTTTTTGTTTTAATCGGAGTAACAAGTAATACCTTAGGCATTTTCGAAGTGCTGACCGATTTCAAATTTCTCCGTCGCGAGATATTTCAAGTTTTCGTGGATATCCGGTCGAAGAAAAATAAGTAAATTTATATTTTCTTTTAAATTTAAAATTTTCTAAAGTAAAATAAAAGGAAAATATGGTCTGTGACATAAAATATGAAGCAGATATTATTTGCATATTTTACATAATATTGATGACTATGGTTTATTTAATAATTGATATTTAATTAAAAAAATAAAAAAATTTAAGACTCTTTACATAATAATCTTTACTACATTTAAAAAAATTAACACATCACTTTAACATAAAAAATATATAAGTGATAAAAAATTTTACATTGATGATAAATTATTCTAAAGATAGTTTTACCTGTTTAAAGTGATTTTGACCTATGAGTTTAACGTTTAGGATTTAGGTTTATGGAAAGTGATTTCACGTATGATAAATGATTTTTCATTTGAAAGATAATTTTCCACCTTAAGATTTAAACCCTAAACACCAAATATTATACCCTAAACCTTAAGCTAAAAAATTACATTTCAAGTGTAAAATCACTTGTCATAAAGAAATATTTGAAATTTAATTTTGTAACGGTAAAAAAAAAATATTGCACCCGTGCAAAGTAATTCAAAGTAAGGTGTAATCTTACTTTGCATCCGTGTAAAAAAATATTTTAACTGTGTAAAGTAATTCAAAATAAGATACAATATTACTTTGCATTAGTGTAAAAAAATATTACACCCGTACAAAAAAATATTATATTGATGTAAAATAATTCAAAATAAGATTATACCGATGTAATCTTATTTTACACTCGTATAAAATTTTTTTAAAGGTACAAAATGATTTTACACAATCACTCACCCCTATAAAAGTAATTTATTGTTAATTTCAACAGTGGTAAACTTCACACGTATCATTATTTTTTTACATAAAAAAAAGAAGGATCACATTTACAGTCATGCATCAATTTTTACGTTAATTTTTACATTTTCAAACTTATTTCCTTTCTTAAATTCAGATATGTTGAATTTATACTTAAATCCTTCTCAATTTTAACTCATTCTTACCTTATCCTCTGTACATGTAAATAGAATTATCTCCCATTACATATAAATATCGATAGGCTATATTTCTAAATTTTTATTCTATAAAATACATTTGACAATCTCAGTACTCAACTATGGATAGTGAGAGACTGAGATTATTTATCTATTCCATTTTAGTAAGAAAAAACTGAAATTATTTACTTATTCCATTTTACTAAGAAAAAACATCTATACTTCTGTCAACAATTGATGTGGTTCAGATGAATATTGGGCCACCAAAAAGGAGGAACGTTAAAATCATAGTTTTGTTTCCTTTTTATTGCTTTTTCTGACTGAACCGGTGAGTAGAATTCTTAAAAGGGTTCGGACTCATTAGATTCAGCGCAATAAAAGCTCATGAATAAAGTTTAACAAATAAAATCTTTAAAAAGCTGTCACGAAAAACATTACTTATTATATGCTTATCCCTACATTCGTAGTTTTTAATTAAACACAGGAAAGTTTACATTTTTTTGTCTGTGCTGGCCAGTCTATTAGATGGCGTCGTTAAATTTTGCTACATCAAACCTAAAAGTAAATGAAATTATATTTTTACCCCTAATTTTAGTTTTCTTTTTTCCTCTGCTAGTTCCACCTTTCCCCTTCCCCTTTCTCTCCCTTCCTCTACCTCCTCCAACCACCCCCTGCCTACCTCCACCGACCCTCCTTCTTCCACCCCCAAGGTCTCCTCCATCAATCAGGTCAAGGTCAAGGCCTCTAGGAAGAGGAAGACGAAGAGGAGGATGAGGAACAAGCCCAGGAGTCTGACACCTGGTGAGGAGGATTCGAGCACCGCCAATGTTTTCCGATTAAGGTCTCTGTGCGGGAGCAACCACAGCTGGAGTTGGGTGCACCTTCCCTTCGGATGCACCTACATTGCCCTCAGGCTGCATTTTGTGTTCTACAGGCTGTGAAAGTACAAAGGGGGATAGGTGGAGTTCCCTCTTGCAAGGTCTGTGGGAGGAGAGGATGGGTAATGTGCAGTGGAGGAGTGGATGTGGTAGTGGTGGTGGTGGCGGTAGAGGACAATGGCAAAGGGTGGGGGCTCAAAAAGTTAGAGATGATGGGAGGTTGGTGGTCGGAAGAAATTGTAGTGATAACGACGACATCGATGTCAAAGACCTTGATGAGGAGAAAGGGACAAGAAAGCGCATATGGCAATGGGAAAGAACGGGATTTGTGGGACCCAACCAACAGGATGGAAGTAGAAAAGCAAGAAGAAGGTGTTACGGAAGAGGGTGAGGGGGCGAGGGAGGGAGGGGATGGGGTGGGGCGGGGGTTGGCGCCCATCATTCTGCTTTAGCATCGCTAAATAAAGTAGGTTCATGAGCCACGAGTTTGGTTTACTGGTTGGAGGAGTGGTTGTTGATCTCATGGAAGCTGTTGAAGAGGAGGAAGCTAGAAGTAGTGGCAGAGACCATGATGCAGGAGAAGATGAAGTACCTGTGCGTTGATGGGAGTCAAGGTCAGTGAACAACTTTGTCAATGGTAGGGAACAAGTTGTTGGCTTAACAGGAAGACGGTGATGGGGAAAAGAGGAGGAAGGGAAGTCGTTGGAGGTGGAGGAAGGAGGAGAAGGTTGAAGGGGGACGTCGGAAGTAGCAGAAGGACAAAAGGGTAGAAGTAGGGGTAAAAATATAAATTTTACTTATTTTCATATTCAACGTCTTCAAATTTAACGTCCTTTAACGGAGTGAAAAGTATGAAAATGATGCAAAATTTTTCGTGCCATTTAATTAAAAATCAAGATTATAGTGGCAAATCCTTAGTGAGCAATGCTATTAGTATAAAAATTTCTTAAATAAATACATAATCATATCAGGATAACTAGGCCAAATCATAATTCTCACCTTAATGACCCTCTTCCCTTCCCTCCCTCGATGCCACTTTTTTCCCGTTGAAAGAGTTCATCGAAGAGGTTTATTTAAATCATTAAAATATTGAATTATCAAGTTGACCATCACATTATTGTTTATAGCTTTCTTCATGTTATAATTCTCATGTTACAAAAAATGTTTTGAAAGATCAATTAAAGATGTGGTTGAATTGTGATTTATGATGTATATTTGTGATCTAATATGTAATAATATTTTTATTGAGTGAAATATGTGACACTTGACATGTCATAAATTATGTCTATTTTATTTTATGTATTTTTTTTTTATTTTTTTTACTTTACTGGTTAAAAATATTTTATTTATTAAATATTTATATTTTTCTTACCTAGTCCTAGCATAGGTCTTGAAAACTTAAACTCTTTGGTTAATAGGCTCACCAATGGGCTTGAATCCGAACAAGTTGATGAGTTTGAATGGTACCTTTTAAAACTAGTCGAGCTCATGAGATTATCAAGTCTAAGCTTAAATAGACTTGAGCCCAATTTGTCGGGCTTGACAGATAGCCTTACCTGTGAGGACAAATCCATGTCAAATCGGAAGAGACCAGACATTCAAACTCACCTAACCTCCTCCAAGTGAAGCAGGTGAATTCAAACTAGCATCCATTTTACCTACGGTTAAGTCAGGGTGTCTTGATAGGCTACATTCAACAAGAGATTAGCCCCAGGTAATTATGGAGAAAAGATTAAAGAGAAATACGTGACTCTTAAGCGTAATTTGCATTGAGATTAAGAAATTTATATTTGTACTAGAAAATAGAGATTAACCTTTATTTACTGGAAGAGAAGGATTAACCCATCTCGTTCTCTACTTGGAAAGAGAGCTAACACCTGTTTGAAAGTTTGGTGACCCCTTGCAAAGGACCGCAGAGGGTTAGGCTGACACCCAATGGACCCTAACTTGGGCTTCTTGCAAATATTGATTTATTTAACTTGTCTGGTAAACAGGTTTTGGTGCTTGGTTACAACTTACTATTAGATTGGAGATTGGCTACATATATGCAAAGTGTGACACGTATGGGTGGAAACAGGAGGATTAGATATGTTCGGTTACCCAACTAAACAAGCTCGCATTATTATTATTATTTTTTTCCCCTGAAGGAGAATGAAGGCAAATTTTGGAGGCCGTTACGTGCCAGAAACAGGGAGCAAAAGAAGCAAATTTTGGCGGACAAGACAATGCACAAACGTATGCACTTCGAGGAAACACACCTACTTCTGAGTAGGTGTGGACTTAGCATTTATATTTAGTTTCCATGGCAAGTGGGGGAAGTGTGTCTCTATCGCTGCACATGAATGGGAGGACCCAGATCCAATTTGTGGACCTTTTTCCCCATCTTGCGTTGATGGGATGAGTCCCTAGTCCCTACCCTCCCACTCCTATTTCGTGCACCCCTGCGTTGGCACCCACTAGTTTTTTTTGGGAGCAATGCAGCTTTTCGTGCGCATCGACACCAACATGATGATGCATCAGCAGTAGAATCTTGTAGTTTTGTCTACCAACTAATTTAGCGGTTCCCCTTAAAAAGAGTCAGAAAATTTCGACTTCCCTGTTTTGCTCCTGTATAAAGTGCTGATTCTGTCTTATTAAAATGCTGGGGAGGTTTGAAGCTGCCCAGAGATGGTAGACTCTGGACTTTGTTAGCACATTACCCTAGTTTTTGTTTTTTTGCTTTTTAATCTTTTAGCATGTGTAAGAATTGAATGATTTATTATTTTCTCTGTTTGAGTGATGGCATTTCTTCGAGCGACCTGTGCTTAGACTTTAGAGATGGATACAGGCAAAGTAGTGATTTTAACATTTAGAATAGTCCAGGACGATAACTTTCTGTCAAATCATGTAATTTGAGAGAAGTATTACATCAAATTTATTTCAATCTAATCTTAGTTAGCTACTGATAAAGGATTCATTAACAGCTTTCCATCAATAACCTTCGAAGATCTCTACCTGAACATGTCCTTTTTTATCGCAAAGGCAACGGTTTTTCCCTTTTTTTTTTATAAATTCTCTATATCCGTTAGGAAAAGTGTATTTGGGTAATTAATTAGGAAGAGACAGAAAACCTCGACTGGATACCTTCTAATGTTACATTAATATCGAATAATGAAATTAGTTGCTGGCACTTGTCATTACCGAGTGGGAATCTTTTGCTTATGGAAAGGTCACAGTCGCTAACATTTTTCACTTTCGGGGATTTTTACCCTGAAAATTTAACAAATAGGTTGGAGAATAACTTTCTCAGATACCCCTGGAAGTAATGCTCAAAGGTTAAAAGGCTGATTGGCATTACTATATCGAAACCTTTTACTTTGTCATCGCAACGAAGTTGAGTCTCGTTAAATGTTGAGGGACCTGATGGAAACTAGACACATGCCTTGAAGACAACCTTGTCCAATAGCCCTAAAGTTAATAGAGTGATAATATACATACTCTATATTATATCTACTAATATATTCAAATTCTAGTCCTCATCCTATGTATATCTCTCACCTCCTCCACCTCAATTTGGTGATCCCCATTGAAATTAAAATCATCCCTATAAAAAGTTATCCAACACCATCCACCTACACCCATCCACCACCACACCCCTACCTAGAATTGGTCGGCAACCAGCTCTGACCGCCGTCGAGCTTCATCGAGACTCTGTCGAGCTCCCTGAATACTCTAGACTTGAGCTCCTCGACAATCGGTGACTTTGTTGAGCTCCTCTCCACCTCCAACCTCCTCTGACCTCGAGCTCCTCCATGGTGAGCTTGACAGTGACCTTGACCTCCAAGACAATGACCTCAACCTCGACTTCAACAGCGAGCTCGACAGGAACCTCAATCTCAATGACGACCTTGATGTCGACCATGACCTTGATGGCGACCTTGGCAATGACTTTAACCAAATTTTTTGTCGTATATGTTAATATCACCGATTCCTCAATGTCACTCATTACTGCTGTTGGCAGTAAAATTAAAGTGGTTAAAAATGTTGTAAGCACAATAATATTCACCCATTCAGTCTGTTGTAGTATAGTTGATGTAAAATTTGCATATTATAATAAGCATCTTTGATAGTCATAGTAGAGTGTGTTGTAAGCATCATATAAGCAGTATGCTAAATAGTACTATCAAAGAAAAAAATATGTCTGCTGGAGGCACCTATCATAATGCTGGCAATATTCTAAAATTCGTATTACTGTTGGCAGCATTGTTAATAAATTCACAATGCTATTGTTAGCATTGTTAAGAATTATATAGTGTTGTTGGTAGTATTGTTAACAAATTCGTAGTACTGTTGAAAGCATTGTTAAAAATTTCATAGTACTGCTAATAGTGCTGCTGGTAGCAATATTAAGAAGTTCACAGTGTGTTGGGAACATTTTCTATCTGTATAAGACTGTTGTACTTTATAACAATGACAATATTGTTAAGAAATTCATATGACTTCTTAAGATTGTTAACTGAATGAAGTATTCCACGATCAATCTTCACCAACGTACAAATTAAATATACGAAAGTTGATAGTTGAAACAATGATCAAAGATGGGCATGAGAGTTTTATGAGATAATGAGATAGACGTAAAAAAGTAGGTGAAGTTGGTTACTATTGACGTAGTTACGTAAAGAACACTACTCACAACACCATTAGAAGGAGTGATTGCTAACGCATCTTACTTGAAACGTATGATGGTGCCAACACATCTTGTTAATAGCACCAACAATTTTGCCAACAGCACCTACTTCCATCAATCTTGCAAAAAAATGGAAATAGGCATCCTGAGGATTGCAGACCTATATCATCATGTAACAGACATTACCTGTATTGCACATGAACGTAGACAACATCAGATGAAATGATCACATGCAATGGTGAACCAATAATTGCACATTGATCTCTATGTGGCAACATTCGATGTGGAACTATACCAGCAAGGATGTTACTTAGGATGGGTACACTAGTAGGTAAGTTTGTAGGAAAGTTTACATTTTTCCAAGTTAATATATACCTATTGGGTGGTGATTTTCATATATCGCTTTGTGCGTTAAAGTGGACATTGGATCTTACCTCACTCTCTATTAGTAAGTGGGGCCCCTCTTGTTGGTGGAGGGAAGGGTAGGCGTCGGTGTATTTTGGTGTATAAAGAGGTATCCTTTAAAAGTTATCTTTACCTGCCACCATTCGATGCCCCTCTCTTGATGTCAGGCTTGACTTTAGGCAATTGTTCTTGATCAACACAAGTTTATGGGGGATGCCACTAAGGAGTTGTCTTGGTGGTAGAGTACTCCATTGATATCTAAAGTTTCATTTGGTAGAAGGATGGTCCATCTCTTCGTTAAAGGATTAAAGGAGTGTTAAAGGAATTAAATTTAAAGTCAAAGGATACAACTTATTTTATTTCATCAATTAACATCAATGTAAATATGAAGTTATCTAATTACATTACATTAACACCAATATATATTAAAATATATCTATTTCAATATAATATATTTGTTAAAATATATTTAATATATCACATCAGCCCATTTACACTCATATCATAATATTAAAAAATTATCCATCAATATCATATTATCATATCAATTATTTTATTTCACCACTTATTCTACCCTCAAACGAACACCCTATTTTATATATCTCTATAATATTTTATTTCGAGATAACCTTTATCTTGCTGCTAAACGCAGCCTAAGGCCTAATTTACTTGGGAGATTAATCCCTCAATTATGTTTACTTAATCACTTAACTCCTCTATTTGCTAACCTAAGTTTAATCACTTTGAAATAAGTTTATCTAACATCATTTTTAACAGATGTTAACCAAACTTGTGTTAAAATTGTATAACACTCATATCTCTGATTTTTCCTCATATTTTATATATCTAATATTACTATCAATTAAATGTCACAGGATTAAGGCTATAACTTAACACAAATTAAAATAAATAAAAATTGATATTTACATCTCTCTTCATATAAATATAATTACATATTAACATTATTTTCATATCTCCCGATGCTACTTGATAAATCAATCTTGAAAAAAAGAAAGTTTATAAATACCTTTGCGCAGTTGCCTCGCCCGTACTCTCTTCAGGATATGTTTGTTACGTGGATATAATGATTTATATGGAAAAATACTTCCTATTTTCTACTCATTTCTAAAAAATATATTTAACTCACCTCGGGAAAAAAACAAAACAAAAGAACTTTTTGTCTCAGTAATCAACCATCTGTCCTGGAGGGGACATGATAAAGTTGTATTCTTATTTCTTTTTTAAATTTGAAAATCATCCGAGGCCAAGTCACGTCCCCTCTGACTGTGAGATATTGTGCGTCACAGCATTGGATCCCCTTTTCAGGAAAAAAAAAAAGTTTGCGCAGTACACGAACTTTTGGCCGTTCCCTTTTTCTGTCCTTCGAAGCAGACCCTTCTTTAATTAATCTGTTCACCGTCTGCGTTGGCTTCTAAATTATCTTCTCTAATCCGGGCTTACGCACCAGCGAAAGATGCAAACTTTTATATTCTATGTCTCTCGTTCTATATTCTCACTGCATTATATCCTTCTAATTATCAACATGCATGACCCAATCAAGAGAGATTTTTTCTTGGGTTGGTGTACTGCTCTTTCTTCAAATTTAGAGAGAGATTTTTTCTTGGGTTGGTCTCGTACCCTTTGTTTATTCTCGGGGTATATCTCAGTCAATTAAATGGGGGAGCTCCACAGGAGGTACACGGTCTTGCACTTCTGGCACGATTGACCAGCGCCTATTCCAATGAGTAAAACTCTTCTCTCATCACGTGGATGTGCAACCCTTTCTTAGTTTTCAGAACAATATTTAATCAGATCTTCGTTTTTTAGTGGAAAAAAAGCTCTATTCTTTCTTGCGTCTCTCTCTCGTCACAGGTGCGGTCCTCCCCGAAGGGGTTACACTCACTCCAATCCCCTTTTCTGACCCCACACCGAACGCCCCGTTTGTCCGCTTCCCTCTGTTTTGTGGCGCCTCTGCTGCTGCTCCCTCCCCTCTCTCTCCTCTTCCCTCCAGTTACAAGAGAGGGAAAAGGCCTCCAAGATCTCCCCTTGCAGGACCACTCTGTGCTTGTCTCCTTCCTCTCTTCAAGTAGGAAAGAAGGGAAAAAAAAACGAAAAAAGATTACCCCTTTTCCTTTTTTTTTTTTGATGATTGGTTGTTGGCACTCTTTAGTTGCATTAGCAGAAATGCCTCCCCTCTGTGTTTCCCTCCCACTCCCCCTCTTCTTTGGGACGTGTACTTCACACTTGTGAGGAAGTAGAGTTTCTTGGATTGCCTCTCTCTTCAGGTGCATTGCTATGTCTTCTGTCGGTGCTTCATGGTTTTCTTTCTTTCCTTCTTTTTTTTCTTTTCTTTTCTTTGTTTTCTTTTTTTTGGTTGAGGGTCATGTGGTTTGCAGCTTAGGACGACTTTGTTTGGCACTCTTCTGGCCATGGGTTTCATCTCGAGGAAGGTGATCCCTGCGTGTGGGAACATGTGCATCTGCTGCCCTGCGCTGAGGCCGAGCTCCAGGCAGCCCGTCAAGCGGTACAAGAAGCTTCTGGGTGAGATCTTCCCCAGAACCCTTGTAAGTGAGTTCTTCCTTTAACACGCGTTCTAGCTATTTTTGAGTGACTTGCGAGGTCAATGTCGTACTTTGGTTGATACTCTCGTGGGTTGTCTTCTGTTTGCACAATGCAGTAGAGTGAACCGGCCCTTTGAGGTGGCCTTTTCCTCTTGTTTGGTGTGAGTTTGGTTGAAAGATCGTTTTGTGCAGTGAACTAACCGGTTATGGCCTTCCAACGTTTTAGTACCTCTATTGCATTTCCCCGAGTTAATCTTTTGGTTGGCCTTCTTGGCTTCTCCTGACCTTTGGGAGCGCTTGGTAATAAACCTTTTCGCTACGGATGTGCTTGTCTCCTCCAGTGAAGGAAGAAGCTTTTTCCAACGGTGGTGCACCACTGTGGTTTAGTGCTTGGTGGTGGAGCAGTTTGGTCATCCATCCCGTAAATTGGTTTTCCATTTCTCTGAAAAACAAAAGTTGGTCAGGAGGAAATTTAATTTTACGTCTTTTAGTTTCAAACTGTGTTTTCAACAACCTGAATCAAGTTTAAGTTTCACTCCTTCGTTCCAATCATTACTTCTAATTAACAAGAAAGCATGAATACTAAATGCCTCTCTAGCCATGGTTTGTGAAACCATAGTTGCCATAGTCTGAAAGCGGGGTTGGAAATTTTCTGGGTCTAGCATTTGGTACAAATGGCTTAGCACTGAATTGAGATAGACCTCCATTGTGCCGGCATATGTTTTTAAGAATACGGTGCTTCTTCCTACTTCTGTTGCCCATTTGCAGTTTGTGGCCCAGCTACAATTTTCTGAAAGGGTGCAGTTGAAGTAGATATTGGGGATTAGGCTGATTAGCAAGTTGGATTTGTTGTAGACTATCCAATTTCATGGCTTGTTGCAGTGGTTTGATTTCTGTTATGAAATATCTGCGACGTGCTTGTGTGATTTTATAATATCCCTCTTTTGCCTCTGGAACATTTGGTTAGATAGGGAAATAAGGGTTATTTATTTCAAGCAGAATTGAGTAACCTGCAAATAAGTTATGCCCCTTCATTCCAAGCAGAAAGCGAGTAACCTGCAAGTAAGTAATTGCTACCAGGATTGTGAAGAGGTGATTCATGACACTTGTGAAGTAAATGCCAACAGGTCACAAACTGATATAATATTTATGACTTTCAAATATTAAAAGAAAACTAGATCTATATCTAGTATTAATTAGACAAAAAAACTAGAACTTGTGAGACGAATATTAAAGTAAAATTGCTTGAGTTTTCTCAAAAAAAAAAACTTTAGTAAAGAAATGGATATGGAGCAACGTCTTAGAAAAGGGGCAATATCACAGAATGAATAACAGGGTCCAATATATGAAATAAAATGATGGGTAGGCGTGACCTTCATACAGGTTCATATGCACACAAATATAGAGGCTATGTGATTGCCATGCACGTGGTAACTGGCAACAAATAGTATGGATGTTCTTGTGGACAATAATTACTTGTTCCAGGACAATAGAAGCTCAATTACTATCAGTCGTGGAATGAGGAGGATGGGACGGATGAATTGGACTGATTTGATTGAGAAATATTCACCTCAAATTCTGTTATCTATTCTATTTTATATGGGGAGTAAGAAATCTGGAAATGGACATAGTGGGAAAAAATGTTCAATCTATATTCCTTGGAAATCTTGTATCTCTTTATATAGAGAGATGTGGATAAAATACAGTGGATGTCCATAAAAAAATAATAAACTTCAAATAACTATTAACAAAAAGAAAGGACAAGATACATAAGAGTCTCAATATTCCCTTCAAGTTGGAGCATAGATGTCAATTATGCTCAGCTTAGAACAACAGAAATCAAATGACGAATGAGATAGAGGTTTCGTGAACATATCGGTCGTCTGATCCTTAGATGTCACATAAGTAGTGTGCAACAAATCATGTTATATAAGATCTTTGGTGTAGTGATAGTTCACTTCAACGTGTTTGGTGTGCTCGTGGAACATCGGGTTGTTGGTTATGTAGGTAGTTGTCTGATTGTCATATCGCATCTCCATGGGCTCTTCAATCTGGACATGCAAACCATACAAGAGAGATCGTATCCAGACCATCTCTGTAGTAGTCTGAGCCATTGCCTTATACTCTGACTCTGCATTGAAGCGAGAAATTGTCCTCTATTTCTTACTCCTCTAGGTAACCAGATTAATTGTCACAAAGGTACAGAAACTAGTGGTAGATTTCCTGTCAAGCACACATCCTGCATAATTAGCGTCGGAATACCCTACCACTGTCATAGGAAAGCCTCTTTGAAAGAGAATACCACGACCTGGTGCTTTCTTCAAGTATCTTACACTTGCATAGTTGTTTGCCAGTGTAGTTTCGTCGGCCTCTCCATAAACTAGCTAAGTTTGCTTACTGCTAAGGTAATATCTGGTCTAGTTATAGTCAGGTATAACAGTTTGCCCACAAGCTATCTGTATGCTCTGCTATTAGTTGCTTCTACCTCCTCATCATGAAGATGTGCCTTGGGGTCCATAGGAATATTTGCTGGCTTGGATGCCAGCATACTTGTCTCATGAAGAACATCTAATGCATACTTGCGTTGAGAAAGAACAATTCCATATTTGCTCGTAGCGACCTCGATCCCTAAGAAATATCTAAGCTAGCACAGATTCTTCATAACAAATTCCTATACAAGAGATTCTTTGACTTGTCTCATCTTAACCTCATCATCGCCATTGATAATCAACTCATCTACATAAATCAGTAGAGCTACCACACCATTTTCTGTTTTCTTGACAAATGGAGAATGATTTAAAGAGGACCTCTGCACCCCCATCCTCTGCAACACATTTGAGAGCTTCTGAAATCAGGCTTTTGGGCTTTGCTTTAGGTCATAAATGTCCTTCCAGAGTCTGCACATATACTCCTCGTGGATCTCAAAACTTAGGGGTTGCTGCATTTAAACTTCCTCCTGAAGATCGTCGTAAAGAAATGCATTCTTCATATCAATCTGTTGTAACCACCAATCTCTGTGGGTAGCAACAGAGATGAGTATCTGAACAGTGGCAAACCACGCAATGAGAAAGAAAGTGTTAAAGAAGTCTATCCTATATATCTAGGTGAATCCCTTTGCCATCAACCTGGCATTATACCTTGAAATAGGTCCATCAGGGTTGTACTTCAGGCAAAGACCTATCTAGAGCAAAGTAGTCGCGTGCCTGTAGGAAGTGAGGTGAGATCCTAAGTTTTTCTGCTCCGAAGTGCTGCCATCTCGTTCTCCATGGCTTGACGTCACTTTGGATCAAGCATGTCTGTTGGTAGGTGGACGGAATGGGTGAAGCTGTAAGAGCTTGATAGAAGCCGCTAAACTGAGAGCGAAGATCATCTGTAGCCAAATTGCCTACAACCTGATATCTAGACTCACACGTGCGGGGTGCCTTCCTAATGGCAATAGGAAGATTAGACTCCTCTAGTATCTCTAGCTGAGTCTCTATAGAGGGAACCTCACTACTATAGTGATCTGTACTGTTAGGGGGATCATGTTTAATTAGACGATCATTGTCATCAGAACCCATCTTGATTGCTTGTGGAAGATTAGTCACTAGGGTAGGCAGAGGCCTCTATAGTGTTACATGAGGTCTAGTATATGTCTGTAGCGGACCATGCAATCTCTGGTAGTCATCCACGGGGGTAGCAGACTCTGAAAAAGTCGGTAGAGGTGTGGAGATTGGAATTGCCTCAAGTGGAACTGGAGGAATAGGCATGTGAGTGGCATTATCATGAATACTCGTCTGTCCAACAACATAAAAGTATAGTATCGTCTCATTAAAAGTCACATCAGCGATAACGTAATGTTTGTGGTGGATGGGATCATAACATTGATATCCTTTCTGACTCCTGGAGTACCCTAAGAAGACGTACTTAACAGCACGAAGTGCAAGCTTGTCACGACCTGATGATAGCACATGGACAAAAGCAATACACCCAAAGGTTCTGGGAGATGTGAAAAAACTCACCATCTGGATGTAACGGAAGAATCGGTATCTGCTCGTGACGGGTTGAACTCGGCATTCTGGTAATAAGGTAACGTGCTGTCAAAACATCCCGCAGTATCTCTGTGGAACATTGTCGTGAATAAGTAGAATGTGGGTAATCTCTACCAGGTGTCTGTGCTTCGTCTCTGTAACTCCATTTTGTTGTAAAGTATGGGGACAAGTGATTTGGTGGATAATCCCATGAGTCTTGTATAACTCAGTAAGTTTATCAGTGCAGAACTCGAGGGTATTATCTGTCCGTACAATCGTCACTGTAGTAGAATACTGAGTTCTGATCTCAAAGAGGAGTCTCTATGGCACATCCAACATCTCACTTAGTCTTCAGAAGGAATGCCCAAGATACTCTAGTGAAGTCATCAACAACAACAAGATAATATCAATGTCCCATCTTGTCTGGAACTCTACTCGATCCTCAAACATCCATATGGAGTAATTTAAAAGCAATTGCTGATCCATGAGAAGTATTGACAGGAAAGGAAGACCGATGATGCTTACCTAATTGGCTAGCATCACATTTAATAGTAGTAGCAGGTGAAGTATGTGGAATTACCCTCGTAAGGTGATCCAGGGGCACGTGACCAAGACAAACATGCCATTGTAGGGTACTCCCACCATCATACCTACTAGCTCCTGCAAATAACTCTTGGCCAAGGTGATAAAGCCTATTTTCCTCTGTATCTCTAGCAACAGTCCTTCTAGTGAACTTATCCTGAACAATACATCTAATGTCATCAAAGATAACCCTACAATGAAGATCCTTTGTAATTCTGCTCACAGACAACAGACTTATGGGGAAGTCTGGTATATGTAGTGCTCTCGACAGCTGCAACATAGGGGTAACATACACCTCCCCCTTGCCAACAACTGAAGCGTGTCTGCCATTAGTTACCTGCACCGTTCTCCCTGGTGCAACAGAACTGAGTGACCAAAAATAACTACGGTCACCACAAAGATGCAGGCATCGGAGTCAACCAGCCATCTTGTACTATGATAACTCCTGTTGTGCTCTTGTTGCACCATGCCTGCAAATGCCATCATCTTGATCACTTCACAAATTGGATGATGAGGAAGCGGTCATTGCTCTCAAATCCGTTGGGAATTCACAGAAATCAGATCTGAAATATCTCCTGCAGATCTGGAGAATCACAATCAGATCACGAATTATGTGATCGAACATGAAATCTGAGTGAATAAATCTTTGAAGATCATGTTTTTTTGTTTAGATCATAAGATCCTTTCGGATGATAGGAGGGACACGTTAGGATCATGAGGGATCCCTAGCAGCCCTTAAGCCATGAGGGAGGAGGCTGTGCTTGCTGCTATTGCCCTACACAATAGCAACAGGCAGCAACGCTACTCCCACCATTGCTTTGTCAGGTACGACCTAGAGCCGACTCTGCACACACCTTTGTTAAGCGCTGCTTCACGCATGCACCACCTAGCATGTTGGCATGCACCCTCTTCGAGCATTGCTACATGTGTTGTCATGCGTTGTTGCCCCTGTAGTACACTGTTGTGCTCTAGCTCAGAGCGCTGCCGCACACACTTGCTCGAAGCGTTGCAGCACGTGTTGCTGCGCGCTCGCTTAAAGCGCTGCGCACGTGCCTTCCATTTGGCAACGAGGCTTGTAGCCTTTGCTGCAGCTGTTGGACGTCGGGGCGGGGGTGTTCTGGTGGCTGTTGTTTCGGCAGGGAGGCTAGGGTTTTTCGTGGATGGGTTTTGGCGGTTTGTGTGGGTGGGATACCAGAACCTGATCTAGGATTGCACTTTGATATCAAGTGGGAAGAAATGTTCAATCTATATTCCTTGAAAATCCTACATCTCTTTATATAGAGAGGGAGATGTAGGTAAAATACAGTGCATATCTATAAAAAATAAAAAAAACATCAAATAGCTACTAATAGAAAGAAATGACAAGATAAATAGGAATCTAAACGGACATAAAATAGTTTCACTTATAATATGTGTGCCCACTTTAGTATTTACCATGAGCTCGAAAAACCCCTGCAAAAATAGCAGGAACAAGTAACATATTTCTGACTTATTGCTCTATCTCAGTTTATTTAAGAGCATTTCTTCCTTCAATGAAATGGGAAGCTATATTCCATGATACAAAGAACAGAATAGTTAATTATACAATATTTCTCTCTTATCCACCGAGATCAACAAGGAATACCTTGATTGCTTACAATGTTCAAAATCTGGTAACATGTAGTTGGCAATTGCTTCTAGATGGGTCTCTTCAAAATCTCCTATAATTTATATGCTAGAAACTCTGATGCAGTAAAATTAAAGCACTTTGTTTTTCCCCTTAGTTACTACCTTAATTTCCCAGCTTCCTATATATGGAGAGATTTCCTCTTATCTATGGTGTTATATATGGAGAACGCTTTCTTTTTTTCCTATATTTAGAAGAAGATATACCATTCACGAAGATAATGACACAAGGAACTCACCAATTTAAATGGAAAGCTCTCCACAATGAGTGCCCAACATCCACTAATGCCTAGGTTTATACCCAAGGGTAAATCGATCTGCACCTAAGATCTATTTTTCTATATACAACTCAATATATCCCCTTCAAGTACGGCATACTGTTATACAAATGAAACATGCCAAACTTGCTGATTATGAAGATGCCTGTGACTTGTTCCCCAAGCTTTATGTACACAGTAGGCCCAGCATCTCAGCACCAATCTTCTTGCAAATAAAATGCATGCCTGAGTTTAGTATATGGCTCTATGACGAACTACTTTGTTGGTAGGGTTGTTGGCTAACTTGTTGACAAAGTAGAAATTTATGGAAATACTTACTCCCATACTAATATTCCAAAAAGCAATCTTTAACTAAAGCATCTCAACAACTCCCAGTGCAATGACTCTTTTCTCAAGCTTTTGCAGTAGATCTAGCAAAAGCAATGTGTTCTTCCTCTTCCAAATAACGAGATTGCCTTACGGTTATAAGCAATATCACAGAGGAGACCATATGTAGTCAATAGAGCCTAACCGGTCAACATCAGTATAAGCCTCAATGCTCAACCCATCATGTTTGGCATAGAAAAGGCTTTTCGTTATATTTTTTGTCAAGTGGCACACATGAATTGTCTAAAAATTTTCACAAGAAAAGTTTGCTCTAGTTAGGACAAGATAGATCAGTTCTGCCATGATCTTTTGGTATTTGTCTTTTGTGGAAGGAGATGGCACTAGGGGTGAATAGTGTCCCTTAAAAGTCAACAACAAATGTAGCTAAAAGTGATATATGATATCCAACAATTTGTAGTATATCAATCACATGCATAATGAATCGTTTATCTACAATATGAACATGTGAATTTCATACAAGGTTTTAAATATTGATATTGATGTTGTATCGACAAGTCGAAAAAGGGATATTTCGGGGATATATTATTGATGTATCGATGATATCGGTGGATTTTGGGGGAAATCACTCAAAAAGGTCCAAAATGTCCCAAAATGTCACAAATTTGATGAACATTAACATATTAATAAGTTGTACATCATGTAGAAATGCATAGAAGATGAAAATTATAAATTTTAAATGAAATATAATAGAAATGCACCGGTTGCATATCGACTGAGTCATATATTGAAAAGAAAGTGTACCTAACATGATAATAATTGAAAAATATTCATATTAATGCTACTCACTAGAAGAAATGAAATATCAATAGATCACACTAAGTACGGAAGCACTAGCTAATGTCATCAAATCAATACCAGGTTGAGTTTCGACTTAGCTTGATACTAATCCGATTATCTTCCTTTATTCGTAGCACTTTAATATATTTATAGTATGACTCCCACGTCATGTAGCTGTATCGAGCATTGTATTCATTGATGTATTGTTGATGGTATTCATCACTGTAATACAGAAGTATTTCAAGATGTGGATATTGATTGACTGTCAAACAAGTTGCTCCTGCTTCTAGTTTTAAATCTATCTTAAGTAGACTCATCTCAATGTCCTCTTGAATCTGTGGACCTGGTGAAACCACCTCATTTCAATATAGAACATGACGATTCACAAGGTTCAGGCTGTTTCATCGATGAATTTCATGGTAGTCGAGGAAGTGGTGCAACGGAATGTGAATGTTGATAAGAAAATGGTTGAAGACCTTGAAATGCAAAATACTCAGGGAATGTCCCCTAGTCATAACTTGTAGATGCAGGATCACTTTGGACACCATCATTTATCATACCCCATAGGAGGAACCATAATAAGGTGGAGGGCTGGTGTAGCTGGGGAAGTAATTAAATGAACTTTATGCCGCATCTTGGGGTTGGTACTGAGGGCTAGTATAATGAGATCCGTAGCCATCATTGTAACTTGATGATGATGATCCTGTGTTACCTCGAAAGATTAATTCTGTCACTAGATTAAGGGATCCCACTGATTAACTTAAATCATCGATGGACATTATAAAATGGCCTGAGGCATATCTATACCATGTTCCTGTGTCAGTCACAAGTTGGACTTGGCATAGGGTCTTCATGTATATTTATATATCTTTGCGTGTATTTATATTGGACATCATCTCTAGTTTCTACTAGGACTTTGATGATAATATCCCTCATCTCCTCCACTACTTTCTATCTGTGGCTCGTAAACCATCACTACATCTATGCATCATCATCTCTATCATCATCATCATTTTGTGTTCCTATTGAAGGTGACGAATTATTGATTAATATTTTATGATTTTTTATAATTTAGTCCGTCGACAAATCATGTGTCCATGTGAATTGCACTAGGTAGGTGATCGCACGTGTTTCACAAGTTTGAAATCAGGGTTACAAGTAACCTGTCGTCGTAGTTGCAAAACGCGTAGCCAAATAAAATTTATAATCGAGACTCGAAACGGGAGTCCTGTGTCGAACACGAGGAGGCAAACATTTGGTTTTGGAAATCCGCGCTTCGCTTTTATTTCTTTTTGGTCGTTTTTATCTTTTCTATTTTTTTTGGTATTTCTAATATGCAAGAGATTATGTTGATGAAAACATTATCTACTTGTAAAAATATAAGAGAGAGAGATACAATCATCTATTTATCAAGAATTGTTTGTTACAACTACGAAAGCAGGAAAACTACATTGCGAAAGCGTAAAAATATAGAAAGAGATGAGAGAAATCCCCCTTGACGGTTGCTTAGACGACAATTCGTTCTGACGTTGCCTGAAGGAAGGTGGTGAGGAGCGGGACAAAGGAGGATGGAGCCGGAGGATGGAGGATGAGGCAAGACGGCGTCACGGTGAGGATCTTCTTTCCGAAGGGCTGAGAGGATGGCCATGGGATGCTCCACGAATGGGGGTGAGGGGAGGGAAAACTATTTGGTTTTCTACTCTAGAGGAGCATCCTAGGTTTGGGATAAGCTCACTCTAGAGCCTTGGAAGTGGTCAGAGAAAGAAAGGAAGAGATGATTTGAAATGGTGGTGGGTAGGCCCTTTTATAGTGGAAGAGGAAGAACAAATTCGCATCTGGGTCATTACTGACGTCCGTAAATGTCGCTGTAGTTGTCGCTGAAGATCCGTCCTTCAAATCCTCTTGCTGACGCGCGCAGACCATTAGTGGCAGCTACAAGCGTCACTAAAGGCATGCGTCGTTGAAGATTTGCGCTTGCCCCGCTGGCACCACTCCGCTTGCGCGCATTGTGCGCCGTGCGCTTCACGTGCTCGTGCTCCCCGCGCCGTGCGTGCTTGCGCTTGCTGGCATGCGCTGCTGCTGCGCGCAGCTGCGCTGTGCAGGGTTATGGTTGCGGCTATGCGCGGTGCATTGCTGCTGCGCGCGGCTGCGGCTGTGCACGTGCGCTGCTGGTGGCTGGCGTTGGGTGGCCTGGATGGCGTCATGTGGCACCACCTGGGTCGTCCATTCTTATTTCTTTTGTAGAGGGTGTTACGGTGCTCAGATCGAGATGATTCCTACGTTGCTGGATTGCGATCGTCGCTCCGGATCCATCAGTACGGTCGCATTTTCCATCTGAAACTCGTATGGATGTCGCATTGTCTCCCTGGCCATTGATCTTCTTTGAACTTCGTACAATGTTACGGTTCTCCGATCTAGATAATTTTAGCGGCGTTAGACTCCGATCGTCATCTTAATCAGATTCATACGGTCTGATTATCCATCTGAGGCTCTAAAATAAGTCTTCGTCTCTCCTGACCATAAAAAGGAACTAATTAACCTACAATATATATTACTCTAAATGCAAAATGATGCATGTTATGCAATATTTATAACATGAAATGCAAATCTAAGCCTATGAACATGTATGAATAGGCATTCTAACATAAATATATGTGTCTATATCATATCCCCATGCATATCTTTTACTAGTTCCTAGCAAAATTAAACTACATGCTATGTATAAAATCAAAATTAGAATTAGATCACTTAGGCCTAAGTCATTTATTAACAATAGAAAATTTTAATTAAGGTCCTAAATTATGAACTCAATAGCACCCGGGTTCCTGTCAGAATGCAGACTGTCTAAGTCCTCGCCTTATTTGAAAAGGGAAGATATATTTTTTTATTTTTCCTTTCTAATTTCTTTGTACTTTTGGAGTTTGAGAGTTCCGGGATAACTTTTTACGATTATCCGACTCGCCCAAGACTCGAAAATGATAAGCATCTAGTGAAAAGCGTGAAAGACTCACTAGGCGATCGTTAAAATTGACTTCAAGTTTCTACGACCTTAGTTGACCTTGCCTAGAGGTTTATCATTTCGCATGGTAGCTTTCTCCTTACTTCTTTTGTTTATGGGGTCAACACAAGGGTGAACCTAGTGTATATCTCCTTGATTTATTTTATTTCCCTGCTTCTTCCCTAAGTGTTTTGGGAATTATTGTGTATTTTTGTGAGTTGGGCTCTGAACAACCGGGTAATGGACTGTTACCTACGACAACTTGCCAACCATACTCATGCGGTGAAGTGTGGTTTTATTTATTCTTTTTCTTTGTTTTTTTATTAAGTAGGTCGCTTCTCTGATTTATGATTTACCTAAAGGTAAAATAACGAAAATGGTCTTGTTGCTGAGCTCTGGACAATCGGCTGATGAGCTGTTACCAACGGTAACTTGCCAGTCATACCACTCTAGATAGTTCATTAGCTACTCAATTTTCGAAGAAACCGTCGAAAAGTGAGTCAGTGCAAAAAGTGTGTATATGCTTAAGCTTAAAGTCTCCTCAAATCAGAGGACAGGTTGATAAGTAGTATACTTATCACCCCAATTTATTTATAGAATTAAAATAAGATTAACTTGGCAAGGACTCGAGACTAAGTCCACATTCGAGTGGACGCCCGAGTTAATTAAGCCCGAATACTTGGAGAGTCTAAGTGTTTTAAGTCCTCTCATATCATTTCCTAAAGTTAATAACGTCTAAAAGCCTAAGTTTTGTTCCCCTAATCCTATTTTTTTTAATCTTTTTGAATTTTCATTCTTTTTTTTATAAAAGAAACTAAAAGAAATTCTACGGAGTTAACAAAATGATTTCAGAATAAAGTATCCACCCCCATGCCTAAATGATGCAATGTCCTCATTGTAAAAATAAAGACATGAAAAGGACGGAGTAAACAGAATATCATCTGAATTTTGTGACAACCTAATTAGCTCTGTAGAGAGAAGAGAGTATATACACACGCTAAGTTTAATACCTTCAGCTAGGCATAATATACATACAAAGAAAAAATTGAGAATTCACAAGTGCGGATCAGAATCAAAATAAAAATGTTGATCTTGAAACCCATCTGCAGAAGATGTCCACAGATGTGGAACATATTATGGTGCAAACCTATGCCCCAGGGTCAAGTGGTTAGGTTTTAGATGAAAATCACCTAAAATCAAAGGTTGTTGTGTTTGCGGGCTGTGCTTGCAGTTTAGTGGTGTGCAACCCAAGACCAAAGTGTCGGACAATGGATAAAGATGGTTTAATAGGTGCGGTTGTCCACTTAACATCTAGCTTAGAAAAATAATTAGTTATTTCGAGCTTAGGTTGCACGTGAAAGATATTGTAAGAGTCCTGGTAGAAAGTAGATGATTTCAGATCCATAGGTACCCTTAGATCCAAACTCAAATTTCCCTCAGAATTAGCCTCCCAAATTTTTAATTCGAACTTCTTATCCTCTGAAATCAATGTTTCCGAGACCTTCAAATCGTTGTACACCCTATCTAAAGTATCCAACAATTGTGGTTGAATCAGGATTGACTTAGGTTCGGTGATCTCAAAAATATCATCATTCAATTCTTTAAGGTGTGTTTGAGGAATGGGGCTACTGATTGAATCATCAGGATTCGAATCGTTTAAGTTAGCCCCAAATGATCACAATCTTCAATGATTGGGCTATCAAATAGTTCGTCATACTCGTCGAGCCCGATTGTCTCACTAGAATCCTCTTCCTTGAGTTCAAATGAGACTTAACCAAAAGATTCTTCATCCTCAGAATCAAAGAATTCATGATTCTCATTTATACTTGTCTTAAAATCGATTGTCATTTCATGGTCCGTGGAGACATTTTTCGTCATTCCCTGGCTCTAGGATCTCGAGTGAGAAACTCGATTCATCCTTAAAGGGTTGCCCTAGCCCAACTTGGTCATCTCCAATCTCCCCCGACAGGCGCCTCAGCGGGTTCAGACATTGGCTCTCCTGAAGGGGATTTATCTCGAGAATCATTCCAAGATTTGACTAGTGCAACCACAAATTTCATCCTAAACCTCGACAATTTCCCAAGAAGAAACTCACCCAGGTCTCTATCCCTAACACTTTGGAGCAAATTCAATAAAGAACTATTAAGTTCATTAATCATTTTGATCATAGCCTTCAGTGCTTCAGTGCATGGTGTTGGCTGAGCTTCTAAAGATTGTATGGTGTTCCTCAGGTTAGCCAACACCCTATCTTGGATCTGGTTCACCTGAACCGACTGGTTTGGTTCATGGTTGGGTGGGTTCGGGTTAAATCTAGGGGACTCAAGATGTTAAGGTTCTCGGGTCCCTCCCTGAAAGTAGGTCATTCTAGGCTGTTGAAAGGATGGTGGCAACCTATATTTAGTGGAATACTGGGGAGGGTAGGTGTTATAATCATTATATCCTTCCTGATTGTAGATCAGATTGGTTTGGTCATCAAAGGATGAAGATTTATAATCATTGTAGGTTTGGGAAGGATAGCAATCATAGTCTTGTTGTCCAGGGTCAGGCCCTGGACACTGAGGTCTGGATTCGTATCCCCAATCAAAGTTATCTTGACTAGTGGATGGGTCATTACAAGTTAAGTCGGAATAGTAATTATCTTGGGGATAAGTGATGGTAGGAGGATAGGATGATAAATGCGTGTAAGAAGTGGAAGGATACATGGTGAAGGAGGGAAATCAGAACAGAGAGAGGTGTCCTGTAGTATAATCAATCAACCTTGTCCTTAGGTCGGTTAGCCTAAAGACCTACAGATTTCCAAGACCCGTCTTGAGATTATAAACGATTTGATCTACTTTTATCCGGTCAATCCAACTAGTTAGGAGGGACTGGGGAGAAGGTTTTTCCTTTGGCTTACGCCTTCGGTTCCTAGTGTACCCTCCAGTCGCGGTCGTTTGACGTTACTCCCCTAGCTAGACATCAGATGGACCAGTAGAAGCAGATTAATCGAAAAGAAATCTGTCTGAGCCTCGAAGAGCGAATCAATTCTTAAGGCCAACGTCTACTCAGTTTTAATTAGGCTTGCGATGATTGTGCTCTTGGAATGTGATGGGACTTTAGATGGGTTGTGTCCGTAATGGTCAGTTAAAATCTGTGTGCGTGCACAACCAGGGTTTGCAAATAAGGTTATTTGATGATGTGTCTTTTAGGGTTTAACCTTGTTCAGTAGTTTTTAGGATTTAATCCTTAGGCTGGTTTAATCAAGGTTTAGTAGAACACTCTAAGTTTTACAAGCACTGGTGATGATGTATTCCTTTAGAAATCAGAGAAAAAATATGGAGTGCTTGATTCAGCCTTAAGAATCAATCTTAAGTGGTAAGCTACTTGATGAAGAGCTTTTATTTTGAGTGGTGCGCCCTAACTAGTTCAAGCAATTGGCCTATTGCACCACTTAGTTAAGGCACACAGAAATGTTTGACTTATTCAGATTTCTACTCACTTATTTGTGTGTTGAGTTAAGCGTACCGGTCCACAGGTCAGATCCCGGTTAAGTGGTAGAATCGATGTGATTGTGCGCCTTAGGGTGAGAAGTTGTGGGTGTTAAGTGTGTAGCTTTCAGAAAATCCCACAAGAGAAGAGTGTATATATATATTGTTTATATATGCGAGGGTGAGATGAGTGGAGGTAGCAAACAAACAACCAAGTTTATCCTAGGGTTTATAAAAAGCACCTAAGTTGATTTGGGTTTGAGTTATTAGGTTATGGAATGAAAACTAAGGTGGGGGTGGTGTGGGGGACACTTACAAAACGCTCTACCCGTACTTTACTCCGGTCTACCGCACTTGGATCTCCATGCTAGGGTACCTGTAAGACAATAGATCAGAGATAAGCAAGGTTAGTGTTATGTAAATTCAAAGAAGCGTAGTAAACAATAAAGTAAATTCCGTTGCCTCCCCGGCAACGACGCCAAAATGATCGCACGTGTTTCGCGAGTTTGAAATCAGGATTACAAGTAATCCGTCGTCATAGTTGCAAAATGCGTGGTCAAATAAAATTTATAATTGAAACTCGAAAAGGGAGTCCCGTGTCAAACACGGGGAGGCGAACATTTGGTTTTGAAAATCCACGCTTCGATTTTATTTCCTTTTGGTCGTTTTTATATTTTCTAATTCTTTTGGTATTTTTAACAAGAGATTAGGTCGATGAAAATTTTATCTATTTGCAAAAATATAAGAGAGAGAAACAATCATCTATTTATCAAGAATTGTTTGGTACAATTATGAAAGCAGAAAAACTACACTACGAGAGCGTAAAAAGATAGAAAGAGGTGAGAGAAATCCCCCTCAACGGTTGCTTGGAGGACTACTCGCTTTGACGTCGCCTGGAGGAAGGTGGTGAGGAGCGGGATGGAGGATGGAGCCGGAGGACGGAGGATGAGGCAGGACGACGTTGCGGCGAGTATCTTCTTCTCGAAGGGTGGTGAGAGGACGGCCACGGGATGCTCCATAAATGGGGGTGAGTGGAGGGAAAATTATTTGATTTTCTACTCTGGAGGAGCATCCCATGCTTGGGACAAGCTCTCTCTAGTGCCTTGGAGGTGGTGAGAGGAAGAAAGGAAGAGATGGTTTGGAATGGTGGTGGGTGGCCCTTTTATAGTGGAGGAAGAGGAAATTCGCATCTAGGTCATTACTAACGTCCGTAAATGTTGCTGCAGTTGTCGCTGAAGATCCACCCTTCAAATCCTCTTGCTGACGCATGTAGATCATTAGTGACAATTGCAAGCATCACTAAAGGCGTGCGTCGCTGAAGATCTGGGCCTGCCCCGCTGGTACTCGCTCCACTGGTGCGCGCATCGTGCGCTGCGCGCTTCACACGCCGGTGCTCCCTGCGCTGTGTGCGCTTGCGCTTGCTGGCATGCGTTGCACTGCTGCTGGCTGGAGTTGGGCAGCCTGGATGGCGCCACGTGGCGTCACCTGGGTCGTCCATTTTTTCTTTTGTAGAGGGTGCCAGGTGCTCAAATCGAGATGATTCCTACGCCGCTGAATTGCGATCGTCGCTCTGGATCCATTCGTATGGTCAGATTTTCCATCCGAAACCCGTATGGATGTTGCATTGTCCCCTCGGCCATTGATTTTCCTCAGACTTTGTACGATGCTACCATTTTCCGATCTAGACGATTTCAGCGGCATTAGACTCCGATCGTCGTCTTAATTAGATCCGTATGGTCCGATCATTCATCCGAGGCCCTGAAATAAGTTTTCTTCTCTCTTGATCATAAAAATGACTTAATTAACCTACAATATATACAACTACTCTAAATGCAAAATGATACATGTTATGTATTATTTATAATATGAAATGTAAATTTAAGCCTAGGAACATGTATGAATAGGCATTTTAACCTAAGTAGATGTGTCTATATCAGTAGGGGAGGAGAAAAGAATTGGAAAAAATATGTTCACGTGAGTTGCACAAGAAGATAAAGATATGTGATTGACATATTTCCCATATCAATCACAAATCACCAATTTAATAGAAAAGCTCAACTGTAGTCTTTCGATATCAACGATATATCCCCGATATATCGGCAATATCATCAAAAAAAGAGATGACATGTGACAGTGGTATGGAGATATCGATATATTCGCGATATATCGTTGACATATCAAACCTTGATCTCATATTAGTTCATCCACCTTTTGGACCATGTCTCGTAGTTTTTTTTTTCTTTTTTTTTTTGAAAGGGATGTTTATTACTAGAGATTGGCCTACTCTGGTTTCCTAAACCGATAGTTGAAAATGCAAAAGGATCTCATCCTAACACCTTTGAGAACAGTCCTCCGAAGAGCAAGTACTTCTCTTTGTTTGTAGGAGAATGATTCTTTCTAAACTAAAATGGAAAAGCTTCAATTATGACATCCACTTATCCTACTTTTATCCATAGCATCAAGATAATAGGAAGTTTTGGTAGGACTATAGGATAAAAATGTAAAGATAATGAAAATAACTTCCCACTAAAAAGATGTTATCAATATTTAGCCATAACAAGGTTAGGAATGTAGATGATTTAAACAGAAAGTATGAGCCTGTTGGTTATGCGGGATACAACGATTTATCTTATGTTTGTCGAGCTTTATCCTAGGTGAAAGCTTCAAAACCTCAGGATAAATTTATTCCATGGGAGGAGTGGGATAAATTTATCTCTTTTCTTATGAGACATTATCTCCACCTATCCCCCCAATACTCTTATTTATCTCATGATTTGATTTATACATCTCCCAAACACCAAAATCAATTTATTCCGAGTTTATCCCTCAATTCCACCACTGGTCGGGCGTGTTTCGCATGTTAGAAATCGGGGTTACAAATAACTTGTCGTCGTAGTTGCAAAACACGTCGATCAGATAAAATTTATATCGAAACTCCAAGGGAGTCCTAGGTCGAACATAAGAAAGCGACGTTTACTTTACGTGAAAATCGCACTTCGTTTTGTTTCTTTTTGGTATTTAAGGTTTTGATATTTTTTTGGTGCTTTTGAAATAAAAGACGAGTAGAATGAATCACAAGATAGAAATGGAACAAATATGATATATATATATCAATCCAATGTCGATTACAATGGACCATAAAAGCATAAAAAGAGAGGGGGTGAGATGAAATCTTCCGAATCGGCTGTTCGATGAGACGATGGCGTTTGGCGGAAGCTCGGATGATGGAGGTGAGGAGCGGGACGACGGAGGTGAGATGCAGGAGGACGTCGTGTTGAGGAAAGCTTCGGCGTGGCTCCGGAATGGAGATGAGAAGACAGAAGTGATCTGCTACCGGAATGGAGGTGGGAGGACGACTCCAAGGTGACCTATGAAGGGAGATGGGAAGTTGGAGGAGTATTTGGTGGGGTAGAAGTTTTCTACACTAATAGGCACCTTGGGAGCTTGAGAACAAGCTCTAGTGGAGCGTTAGTAGGCTTGCTAGAGCTTGGGAGTAGGTTGGAGTAGACTAGGTAGAAGTGGCTTGGAAGGGAGGGGGTGTAAGTCCTTTTATAGTGGAGGAGAAGAGGCAAAAACATGTATAGGACCATTTGTGACATCCAGGCTGTCGTTGGAAACGTTGCTGTAGGCAGCTCATGCCTGCTGGCGCCACAGCTGGCTTTGTTGGCGCCACAGCTGGCTTTGTTGGCATGCGATGAATTACCGACTGTTGTAAGCGTCGTTGTAAGTCCAGCTCATGCGTTGCTGTAGGTCCAGCTCACACATAGCTGGAGTTGTGCTCCTGCCTTGCCGTGTACGCGTCCACGCACTGGCGCTGCGCTGTGCGCATGCGCGCCTGTGTGTGCGCGCGCACCCGCGCTGTTGCCCGCGTGTGGGCGCTGGGTTGCCTGGGCTGCGCCACGCGGTGCAGTCTGGGCCATCCATCTTCTTATTGTAGGGGCTGCTACAGAGGTCGGATTGAGTCGATTTTCGCGTCGCTAGGTTGTGATCATCGACTCGAATCCATCCGTGCGTTCGGATTTGTTATTTGAAGCTTCGAATTATGTCTCCTAGTCCCTTGACCGTTGATCTTCCTCAAACTGCATATGGTGCTACGAGACTTCGATAGAGGTGGTTTTAGAGGCGTTTGATTCCAATTGTTGTCTTGATCAGATCCATACGGTCGGATCGTCAATCCGAGGCTCTGAAATAAATATCCTTCTTTTCTAACTACAAAACGGATGCAATTAACGTAAATTATTTTTAACTATGTAATATTTATTACATGAAATGCAAATCTACGCCTAGGAACATGCATGAATATGTATTTTACCTTCAACAAATGTGTTTATATCAACCACTTACAAAATTTATCTCTCAAAATTTATCTCATGAAACAAATAGGATAGAGTTAAAGTAGAATTCGCTCATTGGTAGAACAAAGATCTTCATTAGAATCTTGAGATTGAGAATTCTCTTCTCCAAAATCTCAAGATTGAGCACTATCCAAATATGTTATCCATTGGAATTAGAATTAGAGTGCTAAAACGATAGAAGATAGACAGGGAGAGAACTAGAACTACACTATGGAGCTTTCAAATCTTGAGCTTGAGAATTCTCTTCTACATCCACTTTATTTGAAGGTGATCTCTCCAAAAGTCAGAAGGTTGTCTTTAGAACTAGAAATGATGGGCAAATTGTTTTTTAGTTTGAAACTCAACATATATGCAAGACACTGTTAATGGAGGATTGAAAAAGAATCATTCGCAAATCAAAAATATCTTCTCCAGCAAATAGAATCTGGCTAGTTGTTCTAGTTGAAAGTGGGTTGGCTCATTAGACCAGTTGGAAATTGAATTGTTCCAAAATGAGTTCGAATGAATAGAACATCAAAGTTAGTTGTCTAGTTGTTTTAGCAAGTTCAATTAAAATGGTCACCTAGTGGCTGAGTTATGTGGCACTGAGGTGGAGTTTGGTGGGGCATGACAAGATGGGGGTGCTAGCATGGATGTGGAGGCAAGGGCCTAAACAATTAGAGCATCCAAAGTTGGAAAAGCTGGGAGCTGTGCGCGTGGGATTTGAGAAAGCTATGGCTTATGTAGTCTGTCATTTCCTTTTCTTTTTCGAGAAGGTCGAGGCTATTAGCATGGGTGTCATGAATCCTTTTTGATTGTAGATTGGAGGTCAGTTGTCTTATGTATGTCTCACGGATGGTCGTCCCCTCTATATATGGATATTATCCCAATGCAATTAAAGATGCAACATTCCCTCCAAAAATATTCTGTTACTATATCATTTGGTGGCAGGCTCACCTTCTCTGCCACCTTCCCAATTATAGGGAAACAAAGGCCATCTTGGCTTCTTTAAAGCCTACGATGCTTCGAGAGATTACATGGTGCGAGGAGCAGCACCCGATTGAGCAATGTTTCAAAGGAATATGATTCACTTGACCTAATCAAGTAGTTCTAAGAATTCTTAAATTAATCTAAGAATTGTCTTATCCTACGTGACCTATGATATGTTGATAATTTGTTTATCATATGTAAATAAGAATTACAATAAATACAAACGTCTTTTATCTTCAGCCTTTTAAATCTTCCTTGTTCAATTGGTTCATGGTGTGATGCATTGTTTCTAAATGTCTCCTTGACATGTTTGCAGCTTGTAGTATCTTCATCAAGCTTTATTGATCAGCTAATCACTTCTTAGCCTATCTTCCTTTTTAGTTTGATATTATTTAACTTTCACCAAAGAATTGATCTATTATCTAGCTGCCAAATCTTAAGCGTAATAACAGGTTAAGCATATGAATCTGCAATATGGTTTGTCTTTCTTTAGATTAAAGTTGCACTATCACTCTTAACTTCATATATGTTGTTAATGCCAAAACTATTAATAGTTGTTTCAACATTCTCATATTTCACGGCTTCATTATTCATGTCTCAGCATCTTTCTATGCCTTGTCATGTGGCTCTCTATCCTTCAAATTGCGTTGGTAATTTGCCTATATTGGAGTAGGAATGGACTGGCACTGAGATTTCTTGTCTCTTGTGACAAGTCAAGTAAATCCATTTGTTGACACCTGAAAAAGTGTCCATGGAGCTACCCAAGGTTCGAAATGCCGATTTCGACGTCGTGTCGATAAAATTCTAAGTATGCATTTCGTGGGCATATTGAGGGCAACCGTGGAAATGCTCATTTTTCGATGGCCATGTCAATGGGCATGCCGAGGGCATGCTGTGAAAATGTCGAGGGCATGCCAACAACATGCTGACAAAAAATCGTATAAATAATCAAAATGATATTATTTTCAAAAAATAATGATTGTGTAATAACAAAGGTGTTTCATAATGGTCGTGTGTATGTGTCCTTAGATCTTACATTCCTCAGTATCAACATTTTATGTCCTTAGGATTCCAAAAATTGGCCTGTGGCAGCAGCACCTTCCCCCAGCAGCATCAGACTCGGCACCACCATCGACATGCCTCGGTATGTCGTCGAAATCGTCGGCATGCCGTCGGCATACCTGTAAATCGATACTGTAATCATCTCGGCATGGCCCCCTCCCCAAAATAACCTTGCTAACGGCATGCCGGTGGCATTTTAATCATTGGAGCTACCTTAAATTCAATTTTTTGAAATGCTTAATCTCAAGTTCCCATGCAAGAATGCCCTTCAATTTCTCAATTTCCTTTTTTGTCATCTTTTGTAATAACCATGCAATTAATACATACCAGAATAGGTATAATAACTCCAACATATCTTTTGACAAATAAGGCATGATCTCCATCACCTTGTCTATTTCCTTGGTTCTTTATTATCAACCTCTATCACTAGAACTAAGCGTAAGGAGATTGTTTCTATATGTGCACTTCTTGTAGCTTCTCCGTTGAGAGGTGAAGAGTTATAGTAGTCCATGTTTAGTCCCACATCGTGTATTGTGGGTTTGTGTGTGTGAGTGGTGTCTATGAATAGGTTGCTATACTCCCATTTACTCTTTGAGAGGAATATAGAGAAACATGTTCATAGACTTCTCTCATGGTTTTCTCTCCGTTCTTTGTTAGTGGGGTTTTCACATGAACCCGAGTGTTCCTTTTTTATTACTTTGATATTATGTTGATTATTATTTTGTTTATATTTATTTAAAAACAGATATTAGAGTAGGTTATTCTTGGGTTTTTTTCATTGATTATGATTATGTTCCACATATTATTATTTTTATTCTCCTTGTCTCTGTGGTTGATGCCATGATGGCCATGCCTTCTTGCGCCACATCTCCACGTTGGAGAAGAGTTGGAGGAGAAGATGATGCCTGCATTGAATCATTGTGTAATGCTCTAAAATCCAAGTCTAAGTTGTTTTGGAGTGGTTTGGATCACTTTGAACCCATAGGTGCGCTTTTGGCTCGGTACGAGTATGAATGCCTCGTAAAACAGGAAGAAATGTGTGTTTTAGGTCAACCCTTAGTCAAATCTCATCAAAAGGATATTGTGTATGGTACCGTTGAATTTCTCTCGTTACAAGCTTTCCAACGACACTTGTTTCGTGCGAATGTGAGGTGTGTAGCTTAAGTTATGTTCAAAACAAGCTGTTATGGATCTAAATGTGAGGTGGACTAAACTTAAGGGTAATTTGGATAATTACCCACAAATTCTAAACCTAAATCTAATATTGGGTTTGTAAAAAGGGCCTCTTGGGACTTAGGGTCATCATAGCTTCTTGGGTCTCTTAGAATTAGAGAGAGAGAGGAAGAAGGATTTTGAATAGGAAATTAAGATTTGGAATTCTAAGGACCTATTTGTAATTGTGAGAGGTCTTTAAAAAGGGCCTCTTTGGACTTAGGGCTGTCATTGCTTCTTGGGTCTCTAAGAATTAGAGAGAGAGAGAGGACAAAGGATTTTGAATATGAAATTAGGATTTGAAATTCTAAGGACCTATTTGTAATTGTGATAAACTCGATCTTCCCATCGCAAATTTAGTGGAGGCAGTGGTGGCGGCGACCGAGTGCCGCCCGATCTGGCAGCACGACATTCGTGCGAGGAGGATGCACGTGGGATTTCTCCATCGTTCGAGTGATGATATGTGGTGATCGTGTGGTGTGGTTACCATTGTGGCGTGTTGAGGTGCGATCCCTGGGTGAGGTCAAGGATAGATCGTGCGTTGACATGTGGCGAGGCGTAAGCCAGTGACTGGTTTGCTTGAATCGACCGATCTAGGTTGGTTCAGGACCCCCTCGCATTCTTTTGAGCAATTCGAGGCCTTTCCGTCCTTGAAATTCGACAAATGAGGTACCGTTGGAATCGTATTGATGCATACTACGCGTTGGTACCCTTGATTTTCGTTGTTGACTACTGTTCTTGGCATGAAAAATTAGAAATGTGTATAGGTGTTTTCCAACCTTGTTCTTGGCGTTCTTGGCTCAGGAAGACTTCCTTGGTCATGCACGGATTACGAGGAGGGTCTGACACGCGTCTTAAGATCTTTGGCGCACGATCCAAAGTCATTGTGACTCTGGTGACGTTAGGTAGAGCAGTTCACCCTTATTTTATTTTCGATTCAGGTTTGGGTAAATTGTGAACTGTTTCGTACGATTTTTCATGCATATCGTGTTGGTTGGTGTGAGTTTCTTCCTTGTTGAGTTTGGGGCCCCTATGAGTTATTTATGTTTTTGGGTACTTTAACATAAAATACATTGATGCTACGTGAACGATTAACATTAAGAACATTAAATGTGACCCTATCATAGCATGTGTGAAACGAACTCCGTTTTCCGTAAAATTAGTATCATTGTGATTGTAAATTGATAAATTACTTAGGACAACTGTGGTAAATTGGAAACGATTCGATTAACGATTGGTTATGGGTATGATGCGAATTCTTTCATAATCTTAATTAATGAACGTAATTGATGGAATACGTGTTGTTATTAGCTTGATTATTTGAAAATAATTGTAAAATCAGTACGACAATTGTCGGGATGTAGAGATTGGATAACTGATTTTAGCTTTGCATTGCCATGTGGCCTTTATTCTCCACACCTTTTTTTATTCATGCCCCTCCTTTTGCTTTCCAATACTCCAAAGATACCCAAGAATATTTAAAAAGGAAATTACAGGGTAAAAATGATAAAAAAACCTTTTTAAGGGTTCCAATAGACCCAAAATTTCACTTGCAGGGTTGTGTTTACCTTTCTTCGTCTCCTTCGCCTCGCCATCGTCATCGGAGTGATCTTTGCTCAAGATCTTCTTTGGCTCTACTCTTTTGATTGACGCCCTGAGATTTCGCTCGATTGGCCATCATGATCTTGCGTCCTTTTGCTTTGACTGCACCTTCGTGTTGCTGTCACGATTGCCATCTTGCCACGATCTTGCATGGCCATTGCCACCTTTTTGCCATAAGATGCCTTGATTAGCCACCTTGCGTCGCCATGCGCGGTTAGTGCAACCCAGTGCCATCAATCATGGCCTATTGCTGCCATCTTCAACTCCTCAAACCAATAGCCAAGCTCTAGCGTCCCTAGCGACGTCGCCTAAGGCTCTAGCCCTGCGCCAATGGTGGTTGAGGGTTAAGAGTTTCCTGGTGGTGCTGCGGTGACGTTTGCTTCGATGCCTCACAACCCACACCACATCCATGGCCATCATCACCTTATCTTGTGCACCACCTCGCGTTGCGTGCCTCCATCGACGGTTGGTGCCACTGCTGTGAGATGCCCTTGTTGGCGTTCCCTTGAAGAGCATGATATCGATATAATAATATTTTGGCAAGAGAATCCAAGAGTGACTTGTTCTGGTACCATGTTAAGAAATAAATAATGTGGAAACATAACATAAACATCAAAGCATAAATGATAAAGAATGTTTGGGTTTACGTGAAAATTCCACTTATGAAGAGAGGAGAAAACTACGGGAGAAGGCCCTGATAGGGTTGATAGTTCTATTCTTCTCAAAGATAAATGATGGGGTACATTAGCCTATTTATGGGTTCCCACACATCACAATTTTCTTCGTTCTACTATCTGGTACTAAACGTAGCACTCTAATAAATACATCTCTCAACAGAAGATAAAACCCTTATTGGGAGGCTTGATCTAGCACTCTTAGGCAAGTTGCCACCTTGTAACTTTATGTTGTTGCCACTGAACGGTGGAGCACTCTGAAGCCTTTCACCACCAACACAAACTATTGGGGCACTCATGAATGAAATCTAGTGGTTCTCAAACATGGTAAAGCCTCCAAGTAGATGCGCTCAATGTGCACTTTTTGTGTAGGAGACTTCCACATGAAACAAGCATAGGATCGCATGTGCTATGATACCATGTAAAAAAAAATACACATAAAGGCCATCACATAGGAAACCCACCAATTTATGCATAAAACCCTCTACAATGAGAGGGAAAAATAATAGGAGCACACCCTAGTGCACACTAGCATTTAGGACTATCTTCACTAAGCCAAAGAAAAAAGTGGGGTATGTACACAATATATAGATACTTGAGAGAGCATGAATCCAAAACCAAGGTTTGTTTACCCATGGACAACTCAACACTACATGTGGTGGGATTTCTCCGGTACATGGTGTTTTACATGGAGATCTCTTTCTTATTTTGCTGTGAGGGGTAAATTTGGTGGCCATGGGATTTGATACATGATCTCTTATGTCAAGTGGGAGGCTTTGTTACTTTAGAAATGTCTTGTTGGCTAGCTTTTTGTATTATCTATTTCATTCTATTACTTGAATTTTTTTTTCTGAAGTTTTATAATACTAAAGTAACAATACTGCCTCAATGACTTTCGATAAGATGATTGATGTTTTGATGAGATTCAATGCTTTTATGAGGTCTCTTAACTTAACTGGTCAATGTTGTAGCATCTCGGATATCTCCTACAAAGTGAAAACTTGGTGTTAGTTCCTCTTAAGTGTTTATGGGAATTTATTTTTCTACAAGTAAATATGTTAGATTTTTATACAATACTTCCTTAGTGTTAGATGATGTTATTTCTTGTGTTTCTTTTATTCCCTATGGATCATGTCGCTACTTTTCCCACACCTCTCCTTTTTATAAAGAGGTGTAGGGTTCTCATAATGAAATCAATGGATTGCATTCTCCTAATTGGTATAAGAGCATCGGTCCTAGACTGTGGCTCTAGGTATCCTACCTTCAAGGCCTCTAAACCTTACCACCCTACGGCCTCGCCTCTCTCCCTCATTAGTGGTGGCTCACCACCAGTGGCGCTCTAGCAACGACGCTCCAGCAGTGGTGCGTGGCGGTACACGCACTCAGCAATGCTTCTGCAGCACTGAATGGCTGCGTTGGGTAGCGCAGCGGTGGCCTTGCGTGCCTGACGCAGAGCAACTGCGGCATTGTGACAGAGCGAGGCAGCTAGCAGTGGTGCGACACGGTCTGCGGTGGCGACGTGCTACTAGAAGCCATGTGCAGTGGTAGGTTGCTGTGAGGCGTTTGTAGCCCCTTTCTAGGGCTACTTCTCTTCTGATCACAAGGAGAGAGTCCTAGGTCCCCTTGGGGTTGTCTCGGGTGTTCTCCCAGCAGTTGGGTTAGGCCAACGCCCGTCTAAGGGGGCTTCTTATCGAAGATGCAGTTCTGAACACGTCCTGTTTCAGATCCATTGATGTTCTCTTGGCGATAATGGTGCAACGCTAAATAGTGGTGTATGATTTTTTCTTAGATTTATAGTCTGATTTTGGGGTGTGTATTCTCTTTATTGATGGTTTTTGGGGTGTTTATTCTCCTTTTTCTTTCGATATGGTCTGCTTGACACCAATGGCAGAGTGTCTGGTGCACTAGGAGCATTATAGGAGCCACCATGGAGCAGGGTGGCTGATCGACTTTGGTGCGTCATAGCATCTGTGCGGTGGTTAGACCTACTTCTGTTAGCTACAGTCTGTTCTCCCAGGGAGGACTGTACAGGTGGTTGATGGCAAATACACCCCAGTTAGGGGTAAAGGGGAGGTGTCTGTGACCCTCAATTTGCAGCTGTCTGGTGCGTTGCACGTGCCATAATTTCCTCTGAGTCTATTATCCACGAGTAGAGTCCTAGATTGGATGGGACATCGATACTACCTGGGTGTCGTAGATGATTTCTCTAGAGCAACTTGGGTGTTCCTGTTGAAGAACAAGTCAGAGGTGGAAGGATGCATATAGACTTTTCTTCTGGAGATCAGCACACAGTATTTAGCCACAGTGAAAATGGTGCTGATCGATAATGCCCTTGAGGTTTGCAGTGCCAGACTTAAGGAGTTTTACAGGACTTGTGGGATTGTCCACCAGATCACCTGTCCTCACATTTCGCTGTAGAACGGGATCGTAGAGCGGAAGCACAAGCACTTGTTGGATGTTGCTCGTACACTTTTGATTCATTACAATGTGCTGCATGGATATTGTGGAGATGTAGTTCTGATGACTTATCTCCTCAACAGGATGCCCAGCTCAGTTCTTCATGTGCAGATACTGGTTCTTGTTCTGCATCTAGATGGTGGGTTATTCTATGTATCTCCTAGGATCTTTGGATGCGTTGTCTTCATTCATGTGGCGTTAGTTGGTCATGACAAGTTGGTTCCTCGTTCTATCAAGTACGTATTTTTGGGATACTCTAGGACACAAAAAGGGTACCATTGTTATGATCCTCTGTAGAATAGACATTATGTTAGTGTCGATGCGACCTTCCATGAGGATACACAATATTTCTCAGTCGTTGGACAGAGGAGCTCTTGTGATGATGTTGCCTTCCCTTGTTTGTTCCGTTTGCAGAGACTCAGGTGTCTGCTTTGCAGTCGAGATCTCCAACCGATGGATGAATGAGCTCCTCCTCCCTGAATGACTTTGAGAGATTGCACGGGTTATTACGTATCTATCATCGGCCTTACACGACATTTGAGAGACCTCCCTCTCCAGCAGTTGATGGTTCGTAGGAAGTTAAGATCGTACCTAATGTCGGTGATAGTTTTGTTCTCCTTGATCCTCCGGATGATGCTGATCACCATAGTAGTGAGGCGCCTTCTGTAGCAACTCAGTCAGAGTTACCTGATCATTTTGACCTTTTTATTGCCATTAGGAAGAGACCTCGCATATGTGAGTCTAGAAATGGTGTTGCTGGCAGTTTGGCTATTGATTGTCTTGCTCTTTAGTTTACTTGCTTTTGTTAGTTACTTACAGCGTTACATATTCCATTTACTTATCAGCAGGTTGTGCTTGATTCAAAGTGGCGTTAAGTCATGGAGGATAAGATGACAACATTTTGGAGTAGACGGATTTGGGATCTCGCCCCTCTTCCTATTGGAAGTGGAACTAATTGGCTCCAGATGGGTCTTTGCCTTGAAATGCAACCCTGATTGGTCTATTTCGAGGTATAAGATCGGGCTAGTTGCAAAGGAGTTCACCTAGACATATGGGGTTGACTTATTTGATACTCTCTTCCCTGTCACGCGGCTTGCCACTGTTCTTATACTCATTTCTGTTACTGCTCATAGAGACTAGTCGTTACACCAGATTGATGTGAAGAAAGTCTTTTTTTATGACGATCTTCAGGAGGAGGTTTATATGCAGTAACCTTGGGTTTTGTGGTTTAGGGGGAGTGTGTGTACAGATTGAGGAAAGCGATCTATGGATTGAAGTAGAGTCCAATGGCCTGATTCCAAAAGTTATCAGAGGTGCTCCATCAGATTGGTCTGAGGTGCTCTACTTTAGATTACTTCTTATTTACCAGGAAGATTAACGGAGGGACTGTCGCTCTCCTAGTATATGTTGATAATCTTATTATTATTGGGGATGACATAAATATGATAGATGAAGTTAAGAGGCACCTATCAGGAACGATCTGGGCCAGTTGAGATATTTCTTGGTTATTGAGTTTGCACGTGGCAAGGGTGGAGTGGTACTCTCCCAGAGGAAGTATGCTCTTGATCTTCTTCAGGAGACTGGTATGCTAGCAGCTAAGCCAACAAATATTCCCATGGATCCCAAGGTCCATTTATATGATGAGGAATCTGAGGCTGTTGACAGTGGGGCTTACAGGTAGTGGTGGGTAAGCTTCTTTACCTTACCATCACTCGTCCAGACTTGTCTTTGTCTGTTGGGAAGCTTGGCCAGATTATGGATAAGCCAACTAGGTAGCACTAGGAGGTTGCAATACAGGTGTTTAGGTTCGTGAAGAAAGCACAGGGATAAGGATTATTGTTTCATAAGGGAACGCCTATGGGGTTTGTAGTATACTCTGATGCTAATTATGCTGGTTGTACTGGGACAGAAAATCTACCACAGGGTTTTGCACCTTTGTTGCAGGCAATCTAGTTTACATGGAGGAGCAAAAAGTAAGCTATTGTATCTAGATCTAGTGTAGAGTCAGAATACAGGGCCATGGCCCAGATAGTTGCTGAGATGATATGGGTCAAGTCAGTTCTGTTAGATTTTCATGTTTCTCTGGATAACTCTATGGAGATGCGGTGTGACAACAGAGTAGCAACCTACATTGTCAATAACCTTATGTTTCATGAGAGGACAAAGCATGTAGAGATTGACTGCCGCTACACTTAAGATCTCATTCAGTGTGGGACGTTACATACCGCGAGTGTCACCTCTGAGGAGTAGGCTGCAGATGTCTTCACAAAGCTCCTGGCAAGATTTGCCTTTAAGGTGTGCTGTTTCAAGCTAAGTATGATAGATATTAATTTTCTAGTATGAGGGGGAGTGTTAGATGATTATGTTATTTTTTATGTTTCTTTCATTTTTTTTTTATTCTCTATGGATTATATCGTTATTTTTCTCACACCTTCCTCTTTATAAAGAGAAATAGGGTTTCCATAATAAAATCAACGGATTCCATTCTCATACTCTTAGTATCTGGCAGTTGATTTTATTTCTTTGAATACCTTCTAGGTTTAGCCCACATGTGATTTGTCGTTATATGGCATTTCAGCTGTGTGCTTGATATCAATTGTTCTGAAAGTTTAGGGGTTCATTCCCGTTGAGATTCTGATTTATAGATGTGTGTCTCATTTTCACTCCTTTTTTATGTGATCTATATTTCAAACTTCCATAATAGGATACTCGTCCTCTAAATAAACTGCTTAAATGGTTTCTCTTTGATGTTTTTTTTTTTAACATAAACTTTTTCTTTCTCAAAAAAAAAAAAAATACTTTTCATTGAAGGGAAGAACTCGATACAAGAGGATGTGCCTCAGAGGGGAAGGGAGAGACGGGGAAACCTCACTCTCGAAGGGGGAAACATGTCCTGAATGGGAAAACTCAAAAAATAAAAAAATGAGACAAGATACAAAGGAGACAAAAAAAGAAAACATTTTAAGATTGAGAATCGGATGATCTTCCAAAGAAGAATGACCCCAAGCTCTCTTTATTAAGAGTAACATGAGAATGTTATTCTAAACACATGCAAAAGTTGACAATGCTATTTGTTCAAGGTCCATTTATTTACTTTGAAATATTTTGGAAGAAAACAAGGATGCTATACTAGATTATATAATTCATGCGTATCATTTTATTCTGATAGGTAATCGCAAGGTACTTACATTTGCATAGTCTCTGCGGATTATCATGCCACCAGGCTACAGTTTTATAGGATAAATGCTTGACATAACATTGATATTGCAACTATTTGCAGGATGGTCCTGCAAATGAACGCAAAATCACTAAACTGTGTGAATATGCAGCCAGAAACCCATTTCGCATACCAAAGGTAATGACACTTTCTGTTTGTAAACACTGTTGCCAATGCATGGACTTATGGTTTTTCATCTACTTACCATACTTACATTCCTTAACAGATTGCTAATTTTCTGGAGTATAAGACCTACAAGGAATTGCGAGCTGACCATGTCAACTATATTAGAATTAGTATGGAGGTTTACTCGAAATTGCTTTGCATATGCAAGGAGCAGATGTGAGTGCTACTTGGCCATCTGCTTGCCAGATAGCCTGAAAAAGTTGTTGAACCACTTTCCCCCTGATAAGTATTCGCTTATTATTAAAATTAAATAGGAAAAATTGCATGTTTAATTTTTCCTTGAAATAAATTTAATTAGTTAGAAAGTGAAATTTTCATTTATAAATTTATTTTTGTTGGATGAATTCATAAATATCCTGCCACCATTCCTCATGCCATGAGCATGGAGGTGCAAACACGAGCATGCATTATTAAGGAATCACATGAGTGCATTATTATCCAATGATATGAGGTGTCAAACTTGATTGTTGAGAGAATTTGGTTGTTGGTTTAGTGTTACATTGGAAGATGTGGACTTTGTGTGTGAATGATGGCCTGTAAATAGATGTGTACTCCTCAAACTTTTAAATATTGATATCAATATCGTATCGAGAAGTCAAAAAAGAGATATATCGCTGATATCGGTGAATTTTAGGGAAATTCCTCAGAAAGGTATAAAATTACAAAATATCACAAAATTTAAAATTAACATTTTTATGAATAATATATTATGAAAAGATGTCTAAAAAATGTGCATGTGTTATATTAGGGATATATCGTCGACATCGATGATTTTTTTACATGTGTGTGCGTGTGTGCATGCACGTGCGTGTGTGGGTGTGTGTGTGTGAGCCATTGATTGGTTGGTTGACTCGGGTGCTTCTTGACATAGATTTGATGATGCCAGATAGTTCTTTAGGCTAAAACTAGTTCCATTTGGCAGAACCATATTAGCTGCTAATGTGAGGCATTCGCCCATTCTAGGTCAGGGAAATGTATAAGATGCACCTCACAGTACGACTGGAGAGTGTGTTTGTTGATTTCCTTTTGAGTCTAATGCTATTAGTATAATTGCGAAGTAGTTGAATTGTAAAGAAATGTTTAATGTCGTGTCTCTTATGTTTCAAGACATTATTATTAACAAGTCGAGTGATTGGTTGTAGTCACGAAGGTGTCTATTGGTTTCTGCAGTCACCATATGTAGGCTATGTTTCACTTTCATCAGGTGGCTCTTCCTCTAGTTATTTATAACATCTCTGGTTCGGTTCTCTCCCACTATCTAAGCTTTGACTTATGCTACAATAGATCCTACCAGGATGCCTAAAAAAATATATATTGCCGATATCAATGATATTTTATGTGTGTGTGTGTGTGGTCCAGCAGCTTACAAACTAACCTCCCGCCCAGTGTGTGTGTAGCCCAGTAGCTCCCAACCCTCCCACCCAGCATTCAAATTTCAAACCTCCCGCCCACCAAACCCAGTGCCAACAGCTCTTATATCGTCAATATCTCGACGATATTGCCAATATATCACCCGATGTATTGGCGATATCTACCCATATTGACGATATATTGTCGATATCCAGGAAAAAAAATACTTCGGGGGTATCGATACCACCCAACCCCATCGATGGTGATATATCGGTGATATATCTCGATATTTCAAACCTTACTCCAATATTTCTTTGAGAAGAAATATATAAATTAGAGCCTTGTCGGGGCCTTTTACGGTAGTTTTCTCTTCATTTTTTGTAAGTGGGGTTTTCATGTAAACCCAAACATTCTTATTGTTTTATTGCTTTTAATATCTTGCTTTCGCTTTATTTTAAAATTAACTTGGTATCACAGCAAGTCGTTCATGGGTTATTTTCAATCTTCAAATTATTTCATTATCATATTCTGTTCTTGGAGTGTCTTTGCTACTATGCATCTGGGAGCACATAAGGAGAATGGAGTAGTGGTAGCGGGTCGCTACTGGAGGTCGATGTGGCTAGGGTACACATGGTGCTGGAGATGAGGTCGCGATGACGGCTATGGTGGTAACGATAAAGAAGCTGTAGCAGGTGGTGGTGCTAGAGGTGACGTGCTGATTTGGAACGAGTGCAGGCGGCGACGCTCGAGCATGCGTTGCGCTGAAGATGAGGCCATGGCGGCAGAGGGCCGTCGGGATGGAGGATGCCATCGATGGCGTGATGTTGGGGTTGAGCGCACTGGTGTCGGCCCTCGTGGCTGTGCTTGACGACGGAGTCACATCTAGCGGTCACTGGAGTCACATCTAGCGGCCACAAGGAGCGGCACCTGCTGCAGGCGTCGGCTGCAGCCACGCCAGTGCTCCACGTAGATGCTGCCCATTGCAGGTAGCGAGGTGGAGATCCACGCGGTGGAAAAGGTGAAGAGTGAAGAGTAGTGGTGACGACCCCATCGTTGGAGGATGACTAAGACGACGCCGATGAAGAGGCTCATATGGAGGAGGGCGATCTAGGCAGAAGAGGATGCCGACGACGAGGTCGCTGCGGACGCGAGGATGACGAATAAGCAAGGCATCGGGGATTTGCGAAGGAGGTGGTCGGAGGCATGGACAAGGTTGAGGTGGCCGACGTGGGAGTTGGCAACGTTAAGCGGCAGTTGTGTGTTGTGGTGTTGGGGTTCTCTCGAACCCTAAGGGGTGAGGGAGTATAAAAAGGAAAAGAAAAAGTAGAGAAAAAAAAGGAAAATGATGTAAAAGAAATGAAGAAAAGAAAGAAAAAAGAAAGAAAGAAAGGAGAGGGAAAAATGGAAAAAAAAAGGGAAAAGAAGAAAAAGAAAAAAAGGAGAAAGAATGATGAGGTTCATGTTTAAGAGAAGAGGTGGAGAAGTCTTCTCTAATTTTTTATTATTTTATTCTTATTATTTTCGCGCATATGAGTATGGGAGAAAGGGGGAGTGTGGAAGCCTGTTGTAGTCATCCTCTATTTGGGAGTTCCTTTTGTTCTTGGATTACACATGAGAAATCATAACTCTGGGAGGTTCAGAGTTTCGAGGTCCTGAAGGGAAGTGCCAATTTCAGGTTTTATGTGAGAGATCCAGTGTTGTGGACTCTAGAGAGGGAGGTGTACTTTCGAGGTCTTTAAAGGGAGACCCATTTTAAGGATACTTAATGGGGAGCCACCAGCACCAGTTGAGGTCTCCAGAGGAGAGGCTCTTGTTAGAATCAGTTACAACTATTTATCGTTAAGCTCCAACCAGTTTGATGTGTCATCATCAGCATACCTGTGTACAGGCATGAACAAGAGTACAACTGTCGTCTGTAGAGGAGAGTCAGTTGTACCTATTGAGAGTGTTGTTTGTTCTATTGTATAGCTGGGTTTTTTTGTGTTACAAGCTGAGCATTCCATGCTCCAGCTCGAGGGGGAGTGTTGAGAGAATTTGGTTGTTGGTTTGGTGTCAAATTGAAAGATGTGGACTTTGTGTGAGTGGTGGTCTACAAATAGGCGTGTACTCCCATATTCCTTTAAGAAGAAATGCAGAGAAAATGCGTCTATAGGGTGCTTCTCCTGTGGTTTTCTTCCTGATTTCCGTGAGTAGAGCTTTCACGTAAACTCAAGTGTTTTTATTGTTTTATTGCTTTTGATATTTTACTTTCGCTTTATTTCAAAATTCAATTTTGATAAATATCCTGTTATTTTTTTCCTAAGCAAGCACTTGACCTGGCTACTACTGAGCATGCATTGTTGTACCCATTTGGTCTAACATGTTTATCATATTTTTATTATTGTCCTTGATTATAATTTTCTTTATTGGATTGTTATGTAGTTTTCCCACCTCTCTATATATTAAGAGATAAGGATTTTGAATAATGTTATGCAATTCATTATATCTCACGAGTAATGGTCCTCGATCGGTGCTCGAGTATTCCACTGAGAACCTAGTTGCTTCACCCCTCCACTTTACCCCATTCTCGCTCCTGGGGGCTCCAAGGGGAGGGAAACATAATGATGCAGGTGATAAATGTGTACAATGCGATGTCCATGTCTTTGACTACATAGGGGACTAGAAGGGAGCTACCAGAGCTCGAAGACTAGGAAGGGAGGAGGTGGCGGCAGAGGGAATTGTAGAGTGAGGGTATCGTAGGGAAGAGGGTCTTTTTGGAAGAAAGGGCGAAAGGTTGAGGGCACCTTTAAAGAAATTCATTAACTAGTCTAACCATCCATTATGGATATACATGTCAATGAACTTACATTTTTGAGGTGTATATATAAATATCAGGGGTACAATGTAAATATAGGATACATAGAGGTGTACACATCTTCTATGAAGTTTACAGGGGTAAATGTATAAATTTTTCAATTTGACATGATTGAGTAAGCGAACAGGGAAATACATCTGGTAAAGTATGTGATAAAGATATGCAATGATGAAACGGAGCAGCTTGAACAAGAAATATGGCATAAAAGTATTAAAGAATATTAGGATATAATGTGATACATGGTAGAGCAGAGTGCATAAAAAAAGGTGAAAAATATCTATCTTAAAGAGAACGAGAATTAAAGAGTTGGATTAGTTCTAGAATGAATACAACAAGGAATGTATTGGAGTTTGTATTTCTTTTTTTATTTTTCAAGAAAAAAAAAGTACATGGACTGTCGGTTAAAAACATGGGCAAAAACAAGAATTTAGAGGCAATAGAAACTGGACACTGAATCAAAAAGGTTTTAAAAAGGCAGTGATGGAAAAAAGTAAGGGTGGAATGTTAGGAGAAAGTGTTGATTATTATTCCAAGAAATCGTAAGGGCTCTTAGATGGAGAAAGTTCCGTTGGGTAAATTACATGATCATTCAAATAAAAATAAGAAGATAATAAATAGGGCAAATAAAACAACTACAACTCTCCACTTCCCCTCAAGTTGGAGTATAGATATTAGACATGCTCAACTTGGAACAAAGGTACTTCAATCTCTTTTTAGCTAAGGTCTTAGTGAAAATATTTGCAACTTGGTCTTTGTTGGAGATGATGGTGTGGAGATCTTTCCTTACATTAAAGCATAATGAATAAAATGATAATCCACTTCTATATATTTGGTCCTCTTATGGAAAGCTCGATTGTTAGTGAGAAAGGTGGTAGCCTTATCATCACAATACATGGGGATAAGCCCAAGAGCCTTGATGCCAAAATCACTTAGAATAGATTTGATGTACTTGATCATGCCTCTGGTAGAACAACCTTTTCCTAGGGGAATTCTTTAGGTAATGCAGGATGTGGCATAATTTAGGCTAGTGCGCCTCCCAGGGCGTTTGCATAAATTGGCTTAGTCAACTAAATGCATGGGATATATCAGGTCTTGTCATAGTCGAGTATATGAGTTTGCCTACCATGGCTCTGTATCTAGTGATGTCCTTTAGGATAGGACTAGCGTTGTCTACAAGATGTAGGGTAGGATCTAGAGGTATAACAATAGGTTTGTAGCTAAGCATACTTGCCTCCCGAAACATTTTCGGTACATATTTTCATTGAGAAAGAATCATCCCACCATTCAAATGATGTATCTTGATGCCCCAGAGATCTTTGGCCACAAACTGGGTAAGTCCTTGGTTGCCTCTAGACCATCCTTATTACTCCTTGTCAATAGAATATCATCTACATAGACTATAAGAATAATATATCTGGGCCCTATGTGCCTTACCACACAGAATGATCCGATGTAGACTTGGAGAAGCCAAACCCCTAAATGGCTTTGCTGAATATGTCAAACCAAGTATTTAGACTCTGCTTGAAGCCATATATCACCTTATGTAGCTTGCATACATTGTGACACCCCCCCTGGCTAACAAATCTAGACGACTATTCTACGTAGACATCATCTAGATCACCATAGAGGAAGGTATTTTTGATGTCAAGTTGATACATCTACCACCCACGATCATCCAAATGGAAAGAAGTATCCAAGCTGAATTGAGGTGAGTCACTAGAGAGAATGTCTTGAAGTAGTCCACTCCAAATGTCTGTATATAGCCTTTTACAACAAGCCTCGCTTTATATCGCTAGATAGAGCCATTAGGAAGGTATATCAAGGCAAACACCCACCTATACCCCACAATAGTAGTACCTAGGTAGGTCAACATGCTATCATGTGCCACAAGAGTGAAGGGCATCCATCTCGTCTTCCATAGCGTGAGTCCGGGTAGGATCCTAGAATGCCTCAGTATGGTTATAGGGAACCTAATGTCTATTGATTGTAAGTGAAAGTAATTGTCTTGCGGCAGGCAAATGGTCAAATAACATATACTGGGAAATAGAATAACGATCACACAACCTTGGGGTCTTCTGCTATGCAATGGGAAGGTTTAGGTCTGATCCCTCAACAGGAGGGGTTTCCTGATCTCCAGACGAATCAGCATATTCAGTAGGAGATTGACCAGAATCATGATGTGCAGGGATGGTGGAAAGAGGCTTCACCTGTGGAGGAGGGTCTATACGGTGGAAAGTCTGCGAATAGTAGGTAAATGGCTTAGGATCTTGCAGAGCTGTATTTGGTAGATGACATGGCTTAGTGGGCTTTGGAGGCGATGCAAAGGGGATAGGAAGTGGGATATCTTTTGGCACTAACTGAGTTGAGGAACTCCCCTTCAGGGGGTAAATGGGAAGCTCCTCAAAGAAGGTTACATCAACACTAACATAAAACTTATGACTCACTTGATCGTAATGGTGATATCCCTTTTGGGTGTGGAAGTATTCCAGAAAAATAAACGTCATAGACCGAGGAGATAGTTTGTTTACCTTGAATAAGTAAACAAAACAAATGCAACCAAACACCATAGGAGTAAGAGAAAAAGCATCACGTCCAGGAACCAAAATAGAATAAGGTGTTTTACTCCCTAAAATAGAAGACACCCTATCACTAAGGAAAGTAGCGGTAGGAATCACATTCGCCCAAAATTGGGATGGAATAGACATCTGAAACATCATCATGCGAGCCCCATCTAACAATTGTTACAGCTTGTATTCAACAACCTCATTTTGTTGTGAGGCGTGAACACAAGATGTCTAATGAATCACTCCTATGGAATAAAAGAACTGTGTCAACTTGCCATTCACAAACTTCAGTCCATTATCACTACGGAAAATTTTAATAATGATGGAAAAATGAGTCTTTATTTTTTTGAAAAAGCTTTGGATAAGAGTTTTCCTTCATAAAAGTCCAAGATATATGGGTACAATCATTAACAAAATTAGGAAAAATAAGAAACAAGCTTACATAAGCCCCATAAATCAGCATGCACAAGATCAAAAGGAGACTTAAGAGTCCTTATTCTGACTGTAAAGAGATGAACGATGGTGCTTACCAAGTTGACAGGCCTCACAAGGAATCTGGAAACCTCAAAGTTGGAAATTGACGACAGAGGATGGGAATACTTAGGTGACCTAAATGAAGATGCTACTGTAGTGAAGTAGTGGCAAAAGCGAAAGTAGAGGTAGAAGCTGTAGGTGGAAGGCTAAGATAGTAGAGGTCATTATGCTGAAGTCTTCCACCAATCCACCTCATCATCTAATGATCTTGTAAAAAGAATTGATCGTGAAAAATTACTCTGCATGCCAAGTCCATAGGAAACTGATTAATAGAGATCAAATTGAGGGGCAAATCTCAGGGCATGCATGACATCTAATAAAGCAAGAGAGTTGAAAAGAGATACATCTCTGAGGCTAGTAACAAGAGATAAACCACCATCTGCCACCTTACCTTGATCTAGAAGGGGGTGGCAAGAGTGTGGAGGAAAGAAAAGAGTAGAATCTCCTGTAATATGAGAGAAGGCACCTGAATTTGCTATCCATGCTGGAGCATGAGAGTTGATAGACATTGGAGTGGTACTTGTTGGATGTGCAACTAACGTGTCAATAGTAGTGGTCTGAGAGGTCATTAGCCTGTCATACTCAACCTTGGAAATGGTAATATGAAACTCAGCATCCTAGTACTGGGCATTGTCTTCCTCTGAGACAACTTGATTAGCACGAGGACCTTGACCTTGAGTGTACCCATGCTTAACCCACCATTTGTTAATAGTATGGTTGGCTCTTTGACAATACTTATAGAACAAGTTCCCTTTGCCACGATCTCGTCCACCTCTAGGAGGACCACAACCACGGGAACCTCGGCCACCAAAGGTAGATGAACCACGTTCATTGCCAAGAGATGCCATGGCAGATGAGTTCGAATTGGGAATAGGCTCAGAGATCTCCAATCTAGAAAACCATGCCTAAATCTGAGCTGGACTAAGGAATTTTCTCAGAAGTCATCAATTGGTCTTTGACAACTTTATCCTCTGGGCCTAAGGTGGCTAGAAATTGCAAAGATTTTATGTCCTTTCTCTGTGTGGCCATGATAGCAATATCAAAAGTCAGCGGCAGATAAGTTAATCTCATGTAAGGTATCCCACATTTGCTTAATAGAAGAATAAGACATGACCTACTTAGCGATGTGTTCCTTCATGCTATTGAGCATACAACTTGCCACCTACTTTTTATCAGCCTCCCAATCTTCAATCTTTCCGAAGGCATTAGGTTCATTCTTCAGAAGAATATATTTCTTCTTGTGGGATCCTACAAGTCGCACAAAAGTGGTAGAGCATAATAAGAAATCCGAACCATCTAAACTTGATGGTAGTGCCTTGCATGTGAGGTGAGCCGCTCGTGGTAGAAATCTTCTTCACAGAGTCGCCAAGAGCATCTTTGTTGTCGGCTATGATGCAAGATTCGTGTAGATCAGATATATACACTTAATCGATGGTGATCACTGCATTGGGATTGTAGCAAGAGCTCACATACATATCTGGATTTGTAAAATTCAGATCATGATCATAAGGAAAAAATCATACCTGAGAACAGGGTCCCCTCCTCTAGAACATGTACATGCTGCCAAGACCAAGGAGTGCCTCAACAGTGGTCTGAGGAAGTCCTAGAGGTGAGGAGACTGCACAGGAACTCAATGTGGTGGCCCTACAGGTGGCACCAGCAGCTGCTGGTGGTGTTGGTGCCACCGCGGGCGGCGCTGCCTACAGCACTGGCATTGCTGTGGTGTTGTTGCTGGAGGGAGAGAAGACTGGCAGGAAGAGGCAGTGCTGGTGAGAGAGGACAAGGGAGGACGGTGGAGGGTGGGAGGTCTAGTTTTTAGTGGGAAATTGAGTGCTGCCCTAGGATTGTTGCTTTGATATCATGTTAGAAGAAAGAGTTGTTTGATATTCCAAGAAACCCTAGGGGCTCTTATATAGAGAGTGACCCGTTGGGTACATTACATAGCCATCCAAACAAAATAAGAAAATAGTAAATAGGACAAATGAAACAACTACAACTATCCACTTGAAGGTGGGATGCAAAATTAGAAAGAGATTTTGGGTGGGGGGGGGGGGGGGGGGGGGGGTGTCGAGCATGCAGATTGGCAGCAGAGTAGTCAATACTAGGTGATGTGGTGGTGATGTGGTGTGGTGAAATAGATGGTACAACTGAATGGGGTGTTGATGCCAAGTTCTGCCATAGATGTGCATTGCTGTGATTGACTGAGTATTGGAGGCACAGTGACTCTGGGATGGTAGATAGCATGATTGGTAAGGCCCTGATACCAATCTAAGAAAGAGAGAGAGAGGGGATTGTTTGAGGATTTTGTTCAGAGCTTTCAATTGGTGTATTTGTCCTCTGTATGTCCGTAGAGTTTGTAAGGTGACTCACATATCTTATCCAGCCCAAATCTGCCCAATGATTTGTAATGCCTCATGCCATCAAAGCAGGCATTGTGGTATTCAAATCATTAAAATTAGTATGGCATTGGTGTTTCTTGACCACTAATGGTCATCGTTTTTTAATGTGCAATATGGATAAAGCATGTGAAGGTAGATTGTTGCAAATAATATATAGTTTTTACCAAGCTTCTTCTATGCCCAGCCTTTTAGTGATGCCATTCCAAGTTGAGCATAATTGATGTCTTCTCAACTTGAGGGGTTGTGTTGACATATTTAGTTAGCTTATGCCTGCCTTATGTTTCTTTTATTTACTGCATAGATTTTTATAATTTTTCAAGTATCTTCCATGTAAAGGGGATTAGAATTTCCAAGTAAGTTGGTTCTCTCTCTCTCTCTCTCTCTCTATATATATATATATATATATATTTGTTTATTTATTTATATATAACTCTCTTCTATAGGGCTTGTGGATTCTGCCACCCCATCTATTTCCCATTAGTTAAATCTTTGGATCCTTTTATGTTTTGACTTTTATTGAGCTTGCAGCTATCCTATTAAGCGTATAACATGTAATTCTTGTTGCATAACTTGGCTCTTTGCATTGTAGCAAAAATTAAGACCGCAGTCCTTTTTGTGGGATATTTACTTATGATATCTATTTATGTGGAGCAGGGTGTATTTTGCTTCCAGTATACTCAATGTGATCGATGAGCTGTTGGATGACAAATGGCAGGACACCCTGCGGATTATTGGATGCAGAACCCTGACAACATTCATGTACAGTCAGGTTAGATACTAAAGGGTATTTATTTTTCCAATTAATGTTTTACTATTTTTCAGTATCTCATACTTTGCCACGTTGCTTGTATATATGGGTGTCCCCCGGGAGTCTCAGGCCATCTTTAGGAAATAAATTTAAAATCAACTCCCTTATCATGGAATGGTTTGCTTTACTTCCTAGTTGCTCTTGATGGCATTACTTTTGCTGTGTTCTGTAGCCATATTTGGTTGTCAAAGAATGGTTGAACTGCCTGCGTTTCTCTTATTTTCTGAACAAATATTGTGGATGCCTCTAGTGGTGCAGGCTTCTCTTTGATGTTATCCTTTGGTTATATAATTTGTTGCTTCCAGAATACTCATCAACAGTTATGTAAATCTATTGCCTCAATTTTATTTGTAAATCTTCTTTTAAAATAGTCAAGATAAAATAGTGAATTATCTCCATTTATAGTGTGATGCTGTGCTTCTATAATGGTATCCCCATCAACAGTTTTTTTCATTTATAACATGGTAGTATGGTGGAATAGCTTCCAAGATCTGTGTGTCTTGGTAAAATGCACTATTGTCGACTCCATCCCACCCTTGCAACCAATACCACCATGTCACTTCCCATTCTTTCCGGTATGGAATGAGACCTTCCTCATTGTGTGCCTACCAGCGCAATGCTTTGAATGTGGTTTTTGTGCACTATCACAAGCTTTGGTTCTTCTAGCATGCTGAAGGTGTGGTTTGATTTTCATGCATGATGTAAGACTTTTATACCTAGTTTCTTTGCTACTGGGCGCTCATACGTTACTATGTGTTGGGAATAAATGATGCCACGTGGCAGTGTCATGTGGTAACTAGATAGGCCATGTGGCAGCAGCAGGAAGGCCCATAGGGCCGGCGGTTAGGAAGGTTCAAGGGACCAAATGTTGTTTACTTGAGTCCCAAGTTTGCTATTTAGTTAAGTTGGTTTTAGGAAAAGTTGCTTTAGGAATTAGTTTTGTTGATTTGTTCTTTCTTATTTAGGAGATGGGATTAGTGTGTTTCTTGTTTGTGGGATATGTTCTCTGTATAAAAAGTGTCTTCCCATTGTAATATCTTTGAGTCAAATAATAATACTTCCTATTTCTCCAAACTCCTCTCCCACTCTCTTCTTCAAAGGCAGTCGGACACCTTCTTTGGCCATCGGCCCCCACAGCCACCAACCTCTGTCATTGTTGGCCAATCACCAGCAGCCATCGACTGCTGCTATTGCTGCTCCCTGTTTCCATGTGGACAGCCCCTGTTGGGTTGCTTTTCCATGCTCGAAGGAAGCTTTCAAGCTCCATGTGTGTAAATCTTGACATGGTATTAGAGCTTATGGTCCAGGCTCTCTTAGCATGTGTGGTTTATTGGCCACACGAGTGTGGTTTCTGACTCGATAAAAATCTTCCTCGACAAATCCGACACCTTATGCGGAGAAGGAAGATCGTAAGAGATGACGGGTGCCTCCACCATGGTCATCGATGCCACGTTGTCAATAAAGAGGGCAGAGTTTGAGGTTGAGAAAAGGGTCGAGGAGATCTATCAAGTTATTCGGTTTGCGATCCTCATGTCTTTTCAATTGACACATTATATAAGGTTTTTTACTTTATTTCAAAATAGAAGATTTTCCAAAGAAAATATGTCAAATATTATATATGGGGGTGATTGATCCAAGGAGTCTCTTTCCTAAAGATCTAGGCAAGGTATAGAGATCACCACGTGGGGCTACTAATATCTCACGTGGGGTTTCTCTCACGTCTGTCGATCTTGAGAAGACCACGATGGACATCGCGACAACTATTGATGTTGCCACAGACACGACTTTGGAGGTCGCAAGAGGCTTCATCGTGGCATCTTTCAAAGACTAAGTTTAGAGCACAATGCTCGGATAAGAAGAATGGTGGGACATCTAGCATCATCATCAAGTTCAAGTTCAAGCAAGTCATCGTCCTCCCGGCATTGACTTGAGGGGGAGTGTTGGGAATAAAAGATGCCACGTGGTAGCAGCAGGAGGGTCCATAGGGTCGGAGGTTAGGAAGGTCCAAGGGACAATGTTTTATTTGCTTAGGTCCCAAGTTTTCTATTTAGTTAAGGTGGTTTTAGGAAAGGTTGTTTTAGGAATTAGTTTTGGTGATTTGTTCTCTCTTATTTAGGAGATGAGATTAGTTTGTTTCTTGTTTTGTTGGATATGTTCTCTTATTTCTTGTTTTGTGGGATAATTTCTTTGAGTCAAATAATAATACTTCTAGTTTTCCAAACTCCTCTCCCTCTCTCTTCTTCAAGGCAACCAGCCACCTTCCTTGGCCACCGGCCACCACAGCCATCGGCCTCCATTATCGTCGGTCGACCAATAGCAGCCGGTGGCTGCTGCTACTGTTGCTCCCTGTTCCCACATGGACAACCCTTGTTAGGTTGTTTTCCATGCTCTAATAGAGCCTCCACGCTCCACATGTGCAAATCTTGACATTGTGTATGCCACCCATGACTCCCTGTTGATTTTTTTTTGTGGTCCTTACTATGCATAGAGAATGTAAGCTACCTACAATTTTGGTGCCTAGCTGCATGGACAGTGTTGCATCCTTCTAACAAGGACATTGAACTTGCAGTCTTGCACCATGTACACATATATGTGGAGGATTTCTGTAGTTTCCTTGCGTGCATATTTCCCTAAGAGAGGTGGCAAAGGAGGTGTTAGCCGTTTCTAAAAGAGGAGCACTAGAACAAAAGAAGCTTAGAGTTAAAGAAGCATGTTTACTAAAGAGCAAAGAAAGAAGCAAAGAATGCAGTTGATGAAGTAAAAGCAAAAGTTTAGGAGCATCTCTACAAGACTTTAAAGAAGGTGAAAGAGATGTGCTTAAGCTAGTTAAAGCAAGAGAAAGAAAAATGAAGGACCTTACACTTGTGGGGTCTATCAAGGATACAAAAGGGTGCTTATAACTCGTAAAGATATAAAGGCAAGGTGGAAAAAACATTTTCATAAGCTTTTTATTGGAAGTAAGAAGGGTGATATTATCTTATGAGAGTTGGCCAATTTAGAAGATTGCGTGAATGGGCAAGCCATTAAAGGACACAAAAGAAAGTTGTGGATGCTTTAAAGATGATGAAAACTGGGAAGGTTATTGGGTCCGATGATATTCATATAGACGTTTAGAGAGTGCTAGAAGGTGACATAACTTGGCTCACAAAATTATTTAATATTATTTGGCTTGGCAAGAAGATGTTTGGAGAACGGAGTTTTGTAATACTTTTTTACAAGAACAAATGAGATATATAAAATTATTCCAACTATAGAGGTATTTAATTAATGAATTCATATGGTGAAGCTGTAGGAGAGAATAAATTGAAAGAAGGTTGAGGTGAGTCTCTATGGTAATTGAAAACTAGTTTGGCTCTATGTCAGGTCGGTCTACTATCGAGGCAGTATGTTTTCTGCGGCATATGATGGAGAAATATAGAGTTGAGAAGAGGGATTTGTGTATGTTTTTCATTGATTTAGAGAAGGTCCATGACTCTGTTCCAAGAGAACTTTAGGAGAATTTTGGAAAAAAGACATACATCGGTTCTATATATCAACCGTAATAAGGATATGTACGATGGAGTTGCAACTTGTGTGAGGACTAAGGTTGGATTGATGGACTACTTTTATATCACCATTGGTCTGCATTAAGGGTTAGCTTTAAGCTCTTCTTTACCTTGGTCATGGATGAGTTGATGAAGTATACTCGAGAGTAGGTGTCATTGTGTATAATTTGTGCAGATGACCTTGTGTTGGTTGATGAGAAAGTAGATGGAGTGAATAGAACACTTGAACTTTGAAGAGAAGTCCTGAAAGTTAATGGGTTAAGTCTAAGCAACATAGATTAAGTATATGGAATATAAGTTTAGTGGTAAAGGGAATAAGGAAGGGATGGATGTGAAAATTGGAGTAGAGTGCATTTCAAAGAAAGGTTTTTTTAAATACTTAGGATCCATATTTCAACAATATGATGAAATTGATGGAGATGCTACACATAAAATTATTGCATGGTGGTTGAAATGGAGGGAAGCATCTATGTGATAGGAGGATTTTTTTTTTGAAAGTTAAGGAATGTATTATAGAACAACTGTAAGACTAGCCATGCTATATGATTCTGAACGTTAGGTTGTTAATTATAGGAATGTGAAAAAGATGTCTATGGTAGAAATGAAGATGTTAAGATGAATGTACGATTATGCAGGTAAGGGTCTGGGAAAAAGGTTGGGGTGGTATCGACAGAAGATAAAATGAGAGAGACACATGTAAGATGATTTAGACATTCGTAGGGAAGACCATTAAATGCCTTAGTCAGCAGTTGGATGTTGAACCCCCTAAAAGGGGTCGAGGAATATCAAAGAAATGTTGGAAGAGAACTATTAGGCATGATTTCATTTTCTTTAATTTAAGCTTATAAATTACTCGGAATAGATCTAAATGGTGGCAAAGAATCCATGTAACAGACCCCACTTGGTGTGGGAAAAGGTCTGTTGTTGTTGTTGCTGCATAAAGTTTTCCTTAGATTTGTTCTCATTCCTGCACGAGGAAAGTTTGCCTTGGCCATTTGCATCTGGTATAGAGTTCGTTTGGTATTACATGCTGCATATTCTCATAAATAATATATGTTTTTAAAAGGAATATCTTTACCTCTATTGGTTCAATGGTATTAATCTGTACTTCTGTGAGCACTATAGGTCCGGTATATTGCACTCAAAGTTCTATATTTACACCTTATTCTCTCTTCCATGGCTTTAACGTAGGTGGATCAAGGTTTTCTTGTGTAGATAGATCCTTGATTGATGTCTGTGCTTTCAGATTTTCCAGTATGCCACTGAGAATCTGAGATGATAGTTCACTGTATATTCTACCTAATATCTTGGATGATTGGTCACGAGTCCACTTGTTGAATGTTATTTGTTAAGAAGAGATTATGCTTTTCATATCATTTTTTCTTGTGGATTTAGCCTGAACTGAACTTGAACAGGCCGATGGCACTTATGCCTATAATATTGAAATGTTGGTCGGTAAAGCATGCTCACTAGCAAGGTTGGAAGGTGAAGAATCTAGTAAAAAGTCTCTGCGTGCTGCAAGCTTGGAATGTTTGGCATCAATGGTATACTTTGTTAATATGTGAAATGTGTTTCTTTTATATGTTAAAAATTTCCAAAAATTCTACCATTGCTGAAATACGCTTAATGTGGTTGAGTAAGACGATATTCACCTGTATACACACTTATTGGTCCCAGAATATTTTTTTACCTTTCTCCTCCCTGTTGAAAAAGAGTCTTATCGTGAATCTTTAGATTGTTCTCACGTGTGGCTTTACCAATCAAACCAATTTTTTTTCTGTTTGTTGAAAATCCAAATTTTGTTTGAAGGAAGTTATAAGTTCCGGCATGATTTCTTTTCAGCAAGAAAGTTCCGGCATGGTTTTTATTTAAATTCTAAATCTCCTCAGGGATTAAGTGTTTTCCTTTATAGTTTTGTAAGAAAACTGGTGGCATTTATGTTAAAACATTGAAACCTCAGTAAAATTCATTCCAAAGCTTATTGTTGTTGGATAAATTTTTGCAGAAATTTTTGTATTTGAATATATTTGGGACTTTGTTCTCAGCTTCCCAAGCTGCAGAAATTTTTGGAATAAAATTGCAAATTTCATTTTGTGCTGAATTTGATGAACGATTGCCATTAGGATTTTTATTTGCAATGATCTTTAACCATATTACCTCCCAGATTCTCTTTGCCAGCCATTTGTTTTTGACACGTTTCTTCTATTTAATTTTTTTGCTGTTTGCGGTACAGTCAGTGATATAGTGATGTTGTTTGTACTGAAGTCACTGTATTATTTTCCTGTTACAGGTCTGGTTCATGTCAACATTTTCTCATATTTTTTCTCATTTTGATGAGGTACGAGGTGTATCATTTTTGATATATGATTAAAACCAAAATGCAGTTTTGGATGTTTCTTTGATGTAATGTATTTTTCCCAGTGGCAGTTTCTTTTTGTGCGGCCTCAGCATGTCTTGTCTGGACTGGTTTTATTTACTTTTTTTCCTGTGTTTATTTTGTATTGCTAACCTAAATCTGACCTCTGTTCTTTTTTTGCTTATGAACTTAAGTAAACACGGGAAACTTTACCTTCTCTTAGAGTTTACAAATCGAGTAGCTATGTTACACAGATTTTTGTTCTTGAAAACCATATTTTTTTCGAGAGGGAGTTCACATTTTGTCTTCCAAGTAATCAGAAATTGGTTTTCTTGGAATTGTGAGCTCATTGTAGATGGACATATTGCCTCCCTCAGCTAAACTAAACTCTTGGTCGACCTGGTTTCCACCGTCCTACATGGGAACTATACATTTGACTTGACTCTGATTTGCTTTTCTTAGTTTTTTTTAATTTCCTTTTTTTGGCATATCACTTGCGTGAGTGTATTAATTTTGGTCTGATAGGAAACTTCAATGGCTCAATCTTATTTAGAGACACTCTCTATCTTTATATATAGAGGTACATGGGTAAATAACATTACACACCCCTACAGGAATAAACTAAAAAGAAATAAACCCCTCAATACAACTCAACATCCCCCCTCAAGTTGGAGCATAAGCATCAAACATGTTTAGCTTGGAACATTGTATCTCAAGTCATTTTCAGGAGAGTGCTTTTGTGAAAATGTTTGTAATATGATTTTCAATACAAATGTAGCGTGTGTAGATCTTCTTATCTGCAATGGCCTCTAATTTCAATATGCTTCATTTGCTTGTGAAAAATCAGATTATTGGCAATAAACGTGGCAGTCTTATTGCCACAGTTCATAGGAATTGGACCTGAAACATGGACACCAAAATCCGGTAGTATGGATCGAACCCATAACAATTCACAAGTAGTTTGAGCCATAGTTCTATATTCTGATTCAGCACCTGACCTCGAGACCACTGGTTGCTTCTTGTTCTACCATGAATTAGATTGCCCTTCGCATAGGTACAGTATCTTATAGTGGATCTCCTGTCCTCACGTGCTCCAGCATAGTCGATGTCTGAATAGTCACAAACATCTTCAGGTTTATGACTCTGGAAATGAAGCCCCTTCTGAGGGGCACTTTTCCGGTATCTAAGAACTTGACAAACTTCATCCTAGTGGATTTCTCTAGGTGTCTGCATAAATTGGCTTGGTCACCCAATTGCAAAAGTAATGTCATGGCGAGTAACTATGAGATATAACAATTTGTCAACCATGTCATGATATCTAGTCACATCTTGTAATAAGGGGCTATCATCATTTGCAAGAGGCAACAAGGCATCGATAGGCACATATGCTAGTTTGCAGCCCAACATACTAGTCTCTCTTTGAGATAGCACAAGTTCGTTTATTTGTTGTACTTCAATACCAAGGAAATAGTTGATAGAGCCTAGATCCTTGGTTACAAATTGCGATTGTAGTATTGCCTTAGTGCCTTCTATGCCTTTCCTGTCACTATCAATTAAAAGTATATCATCAACATAAACAATAAGAATAACATAACCTACCTCCCCATGTAATGTAAAGGCAGAGTGATCTACAGAAGACCTAGCAAAGCCATGTTCCTGTACAACCTTGCTACATCTTTCAAACCATGCCTTCGGACTCTATTTCAGGCCATGAATGACCTTTTTTATTCTGTACACCTTTTGACACTCCCCTTTACTTATATATCTTGGTGGTTGCTGTATGTATGCTTCCTCTTCCTAATCTCTGTAAAGAAAGGTATTCTTTATATCTAGCTGGCGAAAAGTTCAACTTTTGTTAATGGCCCCTTGTAGTAAAATTTTGATAGAGTTGAGCCCAGTCATTAGAGAAAACGACTCAAAGTAAGCGACTCCAAATGTTTGTGTGTAGCCCTTAGCAACAAGGCAGGCTTTATACCTCTCCACAGTACCATCAAGATTACATTTAAGAGTGAACATCGACCTACACCCCACAACGGTAGCTCTTGCAAGTTCCATAAGATCATGATGCTGTCATTTTCTCTTCCATAGCTAGGGTCCAAGATGCATCTTGGAATGCCTCTCGATGGTCCTGTGGTACCTAATGATTATTAATAGGTAAAGAAAGGTGTTGTCTTGCTGCAAGTAAACTGTCAAAAGACATAAATTGCGAAATATAATACTTAACGCAAGACTGTTGAGCCTTTCGTAGTGCTATAGGAAGGTCTAGGTTAGCGCTTTCAGAAGCAGAAGGTATCTGGTCGTCAGACGAGTCATCAACAGCTGGCAAGGACTGAGGAGGAATGGTAGACAAGCGCTCGTCTACTTGAGGAGTGTCCACAGACACTTAAAGTGCTTAGGAAAATTATTTGGAACATCAGGATGACGTGGGAAAGCATCAAGATCAGGTAGGTCTGCCTTTTGTATAGGAGGCTCAGAGGGCTGTGGTGGTTCTGAAGGCATGGGAAAAGAACTTCCTGAGGAATGAGATGTGTGGAAGGCTCCCCCTTCTTTTTGTAGGATGGTATCTCCTCAAAGAAAGTAATGTCTTTCGAAACATAGAATTATCGTGATTTAGGATCATAACAACTGTATCCTTTCTGGGTTTTGGAATAGCCTAAAAAAGTGCACTTGATAGACTGAGGAGAGATTTTATCTACACTGAATAGATGGACAAAACACACAACTAAAAAACAATAAAAGTGATGGAAACTTCTCCAAAAAAAAAAAAAAGAGTGATGGAAAAGAAGTGCTTGCCAGGGAACAACATAGAATGTGGAGATTCGTAGTTGAACACAGACGAAGAAACTTGATTCACCAGAAATGTGGTAGTTAAAACTGCTTCAGCCCAAAAGGAAGACACTACGTTCATTTGAAACATAATAATGCGAGCAACATCTAACAAATGACGAAGTTTGCATTTAGTCACCCCATTTTGTTGGGAGGTGCGAATAATTTCAAGAGATTGAAAAATTGAGTAAGCCTAGCATTCACAAATTCTAAACCATTCACTCCGAAATTTTTTATAATAGGGGAAAACTAAGTCTGTATTTCTTGAACAAAATTTTGAATAAGAAGATAAAGTTCGGACTTCTTTTTTATCATAAAGATCCAGAACAAGAAAGTATTGAAAGCCTCTAAGACTTGATTTATGTGGGCCCACACATCAGAATCGAATCATATGCAGAGTTAGTATGCTTATCCTATAAAGGAAAAGATGTCCTATGGTGTTTGCCAAGTTGGCATGTCTCACAGCGAAAGGACTTTGGAAATGATAACTTCGGAAATTGACGATGAAGAACAGGCAGACTAGGATGACCTAGATGGAGCTGTCATTGAAGGATAGTTGTGGCACATTAGTAATAGAATGTGGAGATAACAAGGCTCATTTTGCTCAAGTCCAATGCGGAGATAATAAAAGTTGGATCCGTCCAACTTGATAGAGGTCCCCTCGATGTGGGGGGATGCGCTCATGGTGGATGTTTTCCCTGTTGAGTCGCCAACAGTATCCTTTGTTTCTGCCTTATGGACTCGGTTTGTTGGATAGCACTCTTGATGTTAGAGAAGACAGATATCAGTTCATGTATGTCCTTCGAATCACTAAGAATAGATCTGAACAGTAGTGCTTTAGGTCATTAGGAAGAGGTAAAAGCACCTCTCAATGAAAATTAGGATCTCCTACGCCTGAGAGAGAGGTTATTAGGTGGCAATAGTGCCGTTGTAGGCAAAGAAAGGCCCCTTAAGCACCACCACCATGCTTAGGCGGTGGCACAGGTGCCTTCCAGGCGTGGGTGGTGGAGCAAGAGGAAGAGAGGAGCGTTGCGGCGACATTGGAGGGAGAAGAAGGGCCGTTGTGGCGGCGTTGAAGCGAGGTGGGTCGCTGGAGGCGGCGTAAGGCTTGGAGCAAAATAATCTCGGAAGATATCATATCCACTAGAAGCATCATATAAGTAGGAATATTCACTCGTAGGAGCATCAACATTTCCTGACCCAATGTGTAATGGATATTATGGATATGAAGTCGACGATGGTGCAAAGGACTATGGGTATGAAAGTTGAGTGTACGAAGATGCCGTCTTATGTGTTGTGTCATATCCCATGTCATATCTAGGTGTTGAACCAAAAATTTGATCACCAATGCTCATGGAACCAACTAAGGAGCTCAAATCCTCCATGTAGGCATTATAGCTTCCATATCTCTTGTAATCTATGGGTGTTGGACTTGGACTTGGAATATGTTTGCTATGGACGTTGGTGTTGTTCGTTATAATCTTTAGCACTCTTCACTTGATCACTACGTCTTTCTTAATCGGATGACCATTCAAATTCATATCCTCTTTCCATTAGGACTGCATCTACATGATCATCTTCATCATTTGAGCCATTGTTTAAGTTTAAAGTAGAGTGTGATGGTGCCTTTCTTCATCCTTTCCATCTAGTACTTTGATAGGAAATGTACGACGAACAAATCTTATCATATGTCCTTCAATATCGGCACCAATTTTTTTTGATAGCTTTGGATCTGGTCTTCCCTTGACATCTATCATAGGATCTCTTTGAATGTCATTTATCCAACTTTCTAATATATTATCTTCACTTTGAAAAATGTATGTCGAATTAATTGGATTAGTTATTTGCTTCTTATCATAACCGTTGAGTCTATTTTCTTTATTTATTGTTTCTTATATTCTATCATGTAAGTCTCTTGTAATTTTACCTAATGGGACAAGGAACCATTAATCACCTTAACATGAAATGGTGTGGCAAGAGATCGTAGAGTAGAAAATAAGGTGACATCGCTTGTGATTGGAGAAGAAGCACCTAAATCTGCAATCCATGTTGGGGTACGAATGATAGAGGCTCCAGCAGTAGACATTGATTGGTAAGTCATGAGTTTGTCATGCTCCACTTTGGAAATAGTAATTTAGGAACTACATGATCCTTTTGGTACTTACCTTCCTCTCTTTTAGTGGATACTTGATTTGCCTGAGGTTCCTGAGGAAAACCATGCTTGATCCAACATTGATCAACAATATGATTTGTCTTATGGCAGTGCTCAGAAAAGAGACCAGTGTGGCCACATCCTTGGCCACTTCTACCTCCTCTAGCAACATCCTCTCTCCCCTTTCCTATAGGGGCTCCTCAACCATAGCTAAAGGATGCTATAGTAGAGAAGTCAAAAGGAGGGATGGTCAGATATGTCTAGGCTTGAAAGATGAGCATAGATTTGCGTCAGTGTGGGAATCTCCAAATTCATAAGTTGGTCCTTCACAACCTTGTACTTAGGGCCCAAGCCTACTAGCAGCTAAACATATTTGATGGCTTTCCATTGCTTAGTCATGATAGATACATTTGATGAGAGTGGCTGATGGATATCCTACCCATCCTAGAGATTCTTCATAGTATCATAATATTAAGTAAGACTCATGGTTTCCTTTCGGGATGTGTGTATCTCCTCGATGACCCGACAGAGGCTAGCAATATTACTCCTGTGAGAATAAATCTCATGAAATACCTCCCACATCCCCTTGGTAGCTGAATAGGACATCATCTGCTTGGTTGTGGATTCCTTCATACTACTCAACATGCATGTAGCTATCTAGTCATTGTTAGCTTCTTAGTCATCAGTTTTGACCGTTGGTTCATCCTTGGTCAGAAAATACTTTTTTCGATGATATCCCACCAATCGGGAAAAGGTCGTCGACCATAATAGAAAGTTGATTCCATCCAACTTGATAAAAGTGTCTTGCATATGAGGTGTGCTCATGCTAGCTAGCTTCCTGATCGACTAGATCGTATTTGGGATTGCTATTTGCTGCGTTTGAAAAGTTTGAAAGGATCCTTATGCTTTTGCGATGTGATGCCTCTTTCAACCCAGCATGTCGGTACTCGTTATCCAATTCTGAGATCTGCCCTCCTATGAGTCTTGTCAATTGGCAAGCATCATATGTTCTTTCACTTTGAAATCAACGAAAGAGAAGTATTCCTTTGCTTTAGTTCATGTAGATCCATTCCTTGTTGAATAAGGAGTGGTTTGTTGTGTTTCCTTGTCTTGGTTAATGATTGTTGCTGGCCAACTTGGGTTAAAAAAAAACCAAAGTTCATTTACAGTTCAAAATTTCTTTTAGCAAATAAAAAAAAAAAAACAGAACCTTTCATAAGTGGTAATGATTTTGAATATGCCGAAGAAAGGCATATCTGGCTTTTCAACTCTTTCAATGAGCCACATCAAACATCCTATGTTTTTTTAGTTGCTTTTGTTTCGTACATCTCTTTTAGGCAAACCACTGCCACTGTTGAGGTAACCGCTACAAATTTCTTTCTTGAAAGGTTTTCATAGAAGGAGAAATATCAACTTTGCATTCCACGTAGACATGAGATCTAGAAGGTCTACCTCCAAGTGCTACAGATATGAGATATGGGATGTAGGTGTTTTACCCTTAAATATTTGCCTAATGTTTGATTGGTGGCCAAAAGATATACTTAAACTTATGTTATTGACTATTTTAATCCATTCTCTTGTGTGGCTTGCTTGGACTTTGTGCAATTTTAGGTTCTCGATTTCTTCAAATGTGTCAGTGCATGGCGATTGTTAAAAGAGTGGAAGAATATATGGACTCTATTTTATTATTGGAGAACTCAAGAAACAAAAGGGTATTGGTATCTTTGCATAGGGAGGCCAATTCCAAACCAACTCTTGATTCTGTCTACTAAATAAGAGTTGAATAACATGAATAAGTAGAAGGATAATAACAAGATATCAAAAACATCACATAAAGAATGCTTGGGTTTATATGGAAGCTCCACTTACGAAGAGCAGGGAGAAAACCACGAGAGAAGGCCCTGATAGAGCGGGTATCTATATTACTCTTCTCAAAGGAAGTAGGGGATACATGCCTATGGTCACCACATACAACACTCGACATCTTACGATGTGGTACTAAACCAACCACATAGTTTCCAACACTCCCCCTCAAGGTGATCATGGAATGCTCAGCTTGTACAACAACGAAATCCCATTCTACAGAACAGAACACAACTCTCTCAATTGGTTCTTGCTTGTAGGCGGGTTTGCTGATGACGACACATCGAGGTATGGTGCTGTTGGACAAATTGTTGTAGTTGGTTCTAACAAGGGCCTTTCCTTTAGAGACCTTAACTGGTGCTGGTGGCTCCTCATTTAGTATCCTTGAAATGGGTATTTGTTTGAAGACCATGAAACTGGATCTCCCTCTCTGGAGTCCACAAAACTAGATCTTCTACATAGAAACTTGATATGGGCCATTTCTCTGAGGTCCTCAAAATTGGATCTCCCTCTGTAGAGACCTCGAAATTCTGGACTTTTCAGAGTTGTGGTTTCTAATGTGGTGATCTACAACAAAGAGACTCCCAAATTGGGATGACTATAATAGCATCCATACTTTCCCTTTTTTCCATACTCGTTTGGGAGATGAAAACAATGAGAAGAAAAAATATTACGAACAAAAGAGCTTCCCCCCTCTTTTCTTTAATTCAAACCTTTTTTTGCCTTCTTTTTTTCCTTTTTTTAATATATATATATGTTTCTCTTCCTTTTCTTTTTTATTTTTTTCTTATATTGAGCCCTTTTCTTTTATTTTTTTCTCTTTTTCCTTCTCTCTTTATTTTCCTGCTCCTCTCCTTTTTCTTCCTTTTTCTCCACCTCACTTTTTTAGAAGACCTAAGAGAGAGGAACAAACACTCACCTTTGCCACTTGACGCGATCTTCGCCTCACATCGTCATCGCCCCCATCTCCTTCTCGCTCTCATCTAGATCTCGCAACCTCTCGCAATTGACACCAACAACGCGATCTTCTCCTTCGGTGTAATCATCGGCGCCTTCTTTGCAGGTGAGATCAGTGCTGCCAAACATGGCCCGTCATTGCCTCCTTGTAGCTGCAGGGTAGTGTCGCCTCCTTGCTCCTTGTGCAACATGTTGTAGGGGGTGCAACATTGCCTTGTTATTGCAAGATCCATGCTGCGATCCTTCTTCGCGATCTTTGTCTTCGTTGCTGCCTTCGATTGCTGCTAACCCAATCTTGCGTAAGATTGCGACATAGGTGCCACCGTCGCTGATCGCAATGATGACTTATTTGATTGTTGATCTTTGCCAAACATAGCCTAGCGTCGCCGCTGAGCCCTAGTTGGTCGATGGGCCTTCTCCTTGTTGCCTTGCATTACCTAGGGCTATTGCAAAGCACAACCTCATTGTGTGTCGACAAGCAACTGCATGTTGCCTGTAGTGCTAGTTGGGATTGCCCTGAGTGGTCTCTTGTAGCATCACGAGCTCCTGCTCCGCTTTATGTTGTTGCCATCATTCGCAATCAAAGCCAAATGTTGCGTTGTTGTGATTGAGCCCCATTGCTCCTTCGGCTTCTTCGACTCTCACATGGTCCTGATCATGGAGCAAAATAGAACTTCCAAGAGTAAGAAAGATAAGTGCGATAATCTTAAGAACGAAAATAATAATCCAAGAATAGACTTGCTTTTATACCAAGTTGAATAATAGGAATAAGCGAAAGCATAATAATAAGATATCAAAAGCATTATGTAAAGAATGTTAGGTATACGTGGAAACCCTATTTACGAAGAGCGGAGGAACCACGGAACAAAGCCCCGATAGGGCGAGTATTTGTATTACTCTTCTCAAAGAAACAAGTGGGGGGTACATGCATACTTATAGGCCACCACACACTCCACTCCACATCTCACGATGTGGTACTAAACCAACCACACATTCTCGAACAATTAAGGAATACAAACAACCACATCTCTTAATATCCTAAACAAATTTTCTAGAGAATTTTGAATAAGGAAATGCTAGAAATAGAAAGTGATAATTTGATGAGTGGAATTTTCTTCTTTTCCACTTAATGTGGGATCTTATAGGATCTCCAACACTCTGTGCCAAGTTGGACGTGCACGACCTACTTGGAGTTAAAATTTCAGGCACAAATTGATCATGAAAAAATTGCTAACGAACTTTACGTACGCTTCCACGCGTAGAGGCACACATGCACGAACTGTCTCCAGTCTTCACTGGAACCATGAATGATGGTTTTGGATTATGATCCCAAGTCGTAGTAGCACTATCAAGGCACGCTCGCCTAGGCGTGCCAGGTTGAGGTGAGGCGAGGGTCTATCGCCTTGACAAGGCTCACCTCGCCTGATTTGCCTAAGGCGCTGCCTAGTTAAGTGCCTGGGTCAAGGCGCTAGGTGCCCCGGGTGAACGTTTGAACCAAGTTTGCTGACTTTTCATATTTAAAATACTTTTAAGGATTTTAATTTCTTTTCACCTAATTATTGAGTACCCTCTCTCAGTTAAATACACACCTATGCGTATGTATGTGCACATATGCATAAATATATACATATTGATGTGCTTAAATAGATATATACATATAGTAGATATATAAGTGCATACAATTATACACATATGTTTTGTATGTTTGTGTATGTACATGTCGATATATATATACAAATACATATGTATATACACACACATGTGCATAAGTATAGCATATAAATATAAAAGCATATAAATATAATGTGTATATTTACATATGCGTATATGTAATTGCATGAAACTGTATACACACTTATGATATATATCAACGTGCATATGTATGTGCATTGTGCCTGTCTATCTAATTACTTATATATCTTGTATATTATATATATGAGTTGAAGAAAAAATAAACTTAGGTTGCCAAGAAGTCCCTACACCTCTATATATGTGTGGGAAAAGTACATCATAGACCCATTATATAAAATAAAATAACACAGTACCCCTTAAAACATAAATATAACTCAACACTCCCCCTCTATCTGGAGCATATATATCCATCATGTTCAGCTTGTCTCTACACTTCTCAAAGTGGGGACGTGATAACGGCTTGGTAAACATGTAAGTAGTCTGGACTGAGGAGGCAAGACAAGTAGTATGAAGCTGACCCTGTTGAATCAAACTATTGGTGTAATGATAATCCACTTCCACATGTTTTGTTCTTTCATGGAACATAGGATTGTTTGCAATGTAGGTAGCAGCTCGGTTGTCACAATGCATCTCCATAGGTTCCTGAACATCAACCTGAAGATCTCATAACAGAGATCTGATCCATATCATCTCAATAGCAGTATGTGCCATGGCCCCGTACTCAGATTCAGCACTAGAGCGTGAAACAACACTTTGTTTCTTGCTCCTCCAGGTTATCAAGTTCCCAGCAACAAAGGTACAGAAACCAGTAGTAGATTGCCTATCCCAAACATCACTTGCATAATCTACATCTGAGTATGCAACAACGATCATAGGTACCTTTCTCTGAAAAAGAATGACTCTACCTAGACATCCCTTGATGTACCTCAACACCTGCATCACAGCCTGCTAATGAACCTTAGTGGGTTTATCTAATAACTTACTCAGCTTCCCTACTGCAAGGTTAATATCTGGCCTAGTGGTAGTCAGATATAGTAGCTTTCCCACTAGCTGTCGATGTGCCTTCTTGTCCTTTAGCTTCACATGATCCTCAAACAAATGAATTTTAGGATCCATAGGAATATTTACATCTTTGGATCCTTACATGCCTGTCTCCTGATGAATATCAAGGGCATATTTTCTCTGCGACATAATTGTCCTTTGCTTACTTGTAGCAAACTCAATGCCTAAAAAATATCTCAGCTTCCCAAGATTTTTCATGACAAACTGGTGTGCCAAGTTTCATCTGAGATACACCATCTGCATCATCACCTGTAAGAATATGATCATCCACATACACAAGTAAAGCCACTGTACCCCTACTGGTTTTCCTCACAAATAGTGAATGATCCGATGAAGATCTCTACATCCCAATAACAGACAATGCCTCAGACAGACGCTGGAATCAGGCTCGGGGGCTCTGCTTAAGACCATAAATGGCCTTATGAAGCCTGCATATACACCCCCTGAATCTCAAAGCAAGGTGGCTACTGCATATATACCTCTTCCTCTAAGTCTCCGTACAGAAATGCATTTTTAACATCCAATTGATGTAATTGCCATCCATAATGAGTTGCAACAGATATAAAAATTTGAACAGTAGAGAGTTGTGCAACAGGGGAGAACGTGTCAAAGAAATCCACTCCATATGTCTGGGTGAATCCTTTGGCCACTAAGCGGGTCTTATACCTTGAAATAGATCCATCTGGGTTGTATTTCAAAGCAAAGACCTATTTGGCTCCAACAAGATGCGCGTCAGACGGTAAAGTTGATAGCTCCCAAGTACCTTTGGTGGTAAGTGTAGACATCTCCATAGTTGCCTTCCAGTGTGGATGTAGTAGAGCCTGCTGGTACGAGGTAGGTAATTCAGCACTAGATACAGTAGCTGTGAATGTATGAAACTCCGAACTTAGAGAATCATTAATAACACCACTCCCAGCAACACGATACTGGGCACAAGATCGTGGAGCCTTCCTAATAGCAATAGGAATATCTTCATCACTACTCATGGAATCAGGACCTGGAGAACTATCCTCAGGTGGCAGACTCCCACCTGCTACATTTGCTGACACTGTGCCTGAAACAGTCTCCTAAGTAGGAACCACCTCTAGGTTATCAACACGAACTTGACGAGTCTGTGGAATAGATGGAGGGGGCTTTGCCCTATACACAATTGGCAACTGATAGGTGTGACTCTTGAAGGTTCCTTCATCCGTTGGTGCTGGTCTGAATGTGCTGGTAGGTGACCCATCAACCTGAGAAGAGCTACTAGTATCTGTGAATATACCAAATGGTATAGGAGCAACTGGTACAGGCACACTCTCCGGCATACTCTGCACCTGCCTGGTAGCAACAGAAAAATAAGGTACTGCTTCATGAAAGGTGACATCTTCACTGATATAATGCCTCTGATGTAGGGGATCAAAACACCAATACCCCTTTTGAGTACGAGAATAGCTAAGAAACACACACTTGACTGCTCTAGGTGCTAATTTATCACGCCTAGGTCGAAGGAGATGTACAAAAATCACGCACCCAAATGTCTTAGGTGAAAGATCAAACAACTCATCATTTGGATAAAGCATCTGTCGTGGTATCTGCTCGTGAATCACTGAGGAGGGCAATCTATTAATAATGTAGCAAGTAGTGAGAACTGCATCTCCCCAATAGTTCTGTGGTACACTGTTATGGATAAGAGGAGCTTTGGCCATATCAAGGATATGTCTGTGGTTCCTCTCTATGACTCCATTTTGCTGAGAAGTGTGAGGACATGAGATCTGATGAATTATACCATGTATGCCATAGAATTCTGCCAACCGATGAGTACAAAACTGCAGTGCATTATTAGATTTGGGAGTCTTGATGCAAACATCAAACATTTTTTTATCATCAACATAACTTCTCAATCAGTGGACTTGCTTCAGACTTATTCTTCATAAGAAATAGTCAGGACAATTTGAAAAAATCATCAATCACAATCAAATAGTACCGATGATCTGTTCTATCAGGAGTCCTACTGGGACTCCAAACATCAAGGTGCACTAATTGAAAATATGAAATTGAACGTGGTCATGTAGTAGCTAGAAAGGAAGATCTTTGGTGCTTCCCAAGTTGACATGCATCGTAGGAAAGTTGCGTAGTTGGGGACACATTAGGAATAAGTCTGCGTAACTTTTCCAAAGAAGGATGGCCCAATCATCTATGCTACTGTAAAGCACTCCCAGATGTGGTACTACCCCGACATGCAGCAGCCATAGGACCCTGTTGAAGTCAGTAAACTCCTTAATATCCACTACCAATAATCTTCTCTGTCATTCTATCCTGGAAAATACATCCACGCTCATTAAAGATGACCTGACAATTCATCTACATAATGATCTCACTGACAGAGAGTAAGTTCATGGATAAATCTGGAACAAATTGAATATGATTAAGTTGCATAGAAGGGGTAACATAATTTCCCCTTGACCACTAATAGGAGCAAGTCGCCCATCAGCCACCTGTACTGTACGACCTGGAGAGATAGGTTGAATCTATCCAAAGCACTGCAGATTCCTGGATAAATGATTGGAAGCACCAGAATCAATCAACCACGTCACACCAGTGGTTTGAGTATCACCCACGGCAGTTCCTAGTGCAATCTCTGATTGAGATACTACCACGTTTACTAAACCACACTGCCTCAAACAAAGTTCGACGTGCCACAGAGAAGGGTACACACCCCTGAACTTCGTCACACTTCAGATCTGAAAATTGACAGAAAATAGGAACTACACACCCAACAAATATACCAATCGGGAAATACACACCCTAAAAATCTCCGCTCACATGCAGGCAGTACTCAAGGGGACTGCACACTCCAAAAACATGCACTAACGGGGAATACACACCCCAAATTAGATCAAAAGATCAAGAAGTTCATACCACCCTGTTGAAAGATTTTTGCTTCAAACCCTCATCTCCACGGTGAGTGATCAAGAGCAACCAGCACCAACGACGATCAGGGAGTTGCAACAGGGTAACTAGGAGAAGCACCGAGGGAGATGCGACCTGGTCAGGCTGCTGGCGGTGCAAGTGTTGCAGCAGGTTGCTGGCGGCAGCAGCAGCGTCGTGGCCAAGTGCTATAGCGCGAGGGAGGCGCTGAGGAACCGGTTGCACCCCAGTCTGGCGCTGCAGCAGTGCGAAGAGCTAAGGCAGCGGTGTTGTGCCTCGGTCTGGCGCGAAGGGTTGGTTGCAGCAGTGGCGGCAGTAGGTGTTGTTGCTGGCGGTGGCCCTACGCTGCTGCTGTTGCTGTTGGCAGCGGCGGTGGCCCAATGTTGCTGCTGCTGCTGGCAGCGGCGGTGGCCTGTTGTTGGCCTACTGCTGCAGCAGCTAGTGGTAGCAATCGGTGCTGCTGCTGCTGCGGCTGTGGTCCGGTGTCGGCATGGCCACCGGTGGCGGCGGCGGTCTCTCCAGTGAGAAGGCTTAAGGTAGGGTTAGGGTTTTATTTTTGGTGGAGTCCTCAACCTTGGCTCTAATACCAAGTTGAAGAAAAAACAAACTTCCTTAGGTTGCTAAGAAGTCTCTACACCTCTATATAGGTGTGGGAAAAGTACATCATAGCCCCACTACACAAAATAAAATAACACAGCACCCTTTACAAACATAAATATAACCGAATAATATGCAATCATAACATACCATATTTTGGTTACTCTGTGTTTGTGTGTGTGTGTATTAGCGCCTCATTTTTTTCAGGTGAGCGCTTAGACAAGCGCCTATGGCCTCAGGCGTTTTGGACCCCCCCTCGCCTTTGACAGCCTTGAGTCGTAGTAATCTGGTAGATGATCCCAAGCGGCAAGTGAGAGATGATCTTAAGTAGATAGCGGTTGTAGCAGAGTAGTAGTCTTACTAGAATGGGAGATGGTCCTAAGCACATGGTGGCTGCTTCGCATTGGCCATGGCTCACACATAGGAAGAGATCTCTACGTAGAAATTGGTGTGGGAGAAACTCGAGCTTCCTTGATCAAAAAATGCCAATCATGTGTGGGATTGGCTCATGCACAAGATATAGTGTGCACTTTAATCCATGCACAAGGAAGGAGAGGTTTATACAACTAACTTTCTGCTTCACATGCCGATGCCAGAGAACCAAGATCTTTCCTTGGTCATGCTTAACCTTCGGGGTTAGTTTACTTCATAGGTTTGGAAAGTGGTGTTAAGAAATTTGAAACTGGTGTTAACCTCTATTTCTGTTTACTTGTAGCATGGTATTAACACTAGTTTTTATTTACTTTAATTGGTGTTAAGTTGTAGTTTTAACTCTTATGGTGTTTACTTGAACAGGTGTTAACACTAATTTCTGTAGTATGGAGTTTTGGTGTGGAGGAGTTGTGAAGTTATCACCTATTTTGCTAACACTCCTTAGGACTGGTGCTAGCAAAACATGTGTTAACCCTGCAAAATAGGTGTTAAGATTATGGGGGTTAACCCATCAAGTAAACGGGGTTAACACCCCAAAATTGGGGTTAACCCCTCAAGTAAACTAGCCCTCAGATTATGCATGAAGTTCTTTACGCAAGGGAGTGATCACAAGATCTCTAGGCACATTGTTGGAGGCGTGGTTTTTGGGAGAACTCGCTCTAATATCATATCAAGGAGTAGTAGAATAGATGGTTTCTCTGTTTTATTATTGGAGCACTCAAGGAACAAAAGGGGTATTTGGTCTCTTTATATAGAGAAGCCGATCCTAATCCAACTCCTAATGCAATCTACTAAATTAAGAAAGCAAATAACAATCAAATCTCGTAATATCCTAGAAAAAATTTCTAAAGAGAATTTTAAAATAGGTAATGCTAAAAATAGAAAGTGATAATTTGATTAGTGAAATTTTCTTCTTTCCACTCAACGTGTGATCTTGTAGGATGTTCAATAGTGATCTTGCTACATGGGTTTCTATGGAGCAACCACCTTTCATAGTATGGTGGATTCAATAAGACAATGTAGCGGTTTAGGTTGAGTTTTTTTGTTGTTAATCTAATCACTCAGTCTTCACTTCACATTGCTCTATAGGCTTATTGATTCACTTGTTTATATTGATGATATCTTATTCGCATACTATTATCTGCATGGTGTTTTGGCAACAAAAGAATTCTTGGATTCTTAATTTGTTACCAATGATTTGGCTCCGCTAGTTACATTATTGGTCCGATAGAGGTCTTCTTTCTTAGAGGACGCATGTATTTGATCTTCAATGTGAGACATGACATGGTTGGCTATAAGTATGTGGTCATTTCTCTTGATTCAAAGCTCTCGCTAGGTGACTTCAATAGTCCAAAGCTTTAGGGTATGAACCAGCATTGAGTGTGGCAATGAGTATTGTGGGATTCATATGGCTGTTCACTCAATTGGGAAGAAAAGGGGATTGTTTTGTATGGGCCCTTTACAATTTGGAGAGGGCTTTTTAGCGTTATGGATCGCTTTGACTCTTCCTCTGTGCTGTTGTTGGGGTATGGGAGGATGTTTAAACTCTAGGAGGATGTTTGGATAGGGTTGGGGACCCTAGCCTCTAAGCTACCGATGTTATGTGCTTTAGTTTTGGATCGGCATCAACATATTCAAGATGCTTGGGATGGTCCCTTGATTAACGGAATCGGGTCTTGGTTTCCTCACTTTGGGGGGATCACTTTTAGAGGCAAGGCTCTGTGACCTCTGGGTGTTGTTGGCCTCTTTACAAGCTTTTTGGTTGACAAAAGGAGGGTTAGATCAGGGCACTTGGCCATACGGGATTTTCTCCCTCAAGAGCTTATAATCTGCTAAATGGTACAATGGATGGAATGATGCTTGCTTGAGTGTGGACTGAGCCATCATTTGGAAGATGAAGGTATCTTGGAAGATGAAAATTTTCTTGTGGATCCTCAAAAAAAGGAGGTTGGCCACCAAGGTTAGGTTGTGGTGGTGGCTTCTAGAAGTGGACACAACTTGCTCTTGTGTGAGTTGGAAGATGAGGATGTGGCACATCTTTTGTTGTGGTGCGATTTTGCAAAGGAGCTTTATGGATGTTTAGGCATACTAGCTTTGGAGGGCGACACCATTGATGACTTTTGAAGTTCCTTGTGCAGTGGACCTACGATGGATAGGGATGTAAATTTTGGTAAACCCAATCTGAACTAAACCTGAACTTGACTAAGTTTGGGTATGAGTTTTATCCAAAAAATTTGTTTGGATTTGGGTATGGGTATGGGTATGGATCTATCCCCAATTACCTGACCTGAGTACCCGAATAAAATCCCCATTTATTCGAGATACATAAGTCTCACCCTAAGTCCCTCGTTCTCTCAACCCTAATCTCTCTCATGATTTCCTCCATAAATCATAAGTCCCCTTGAAGTTCTCTTTTTGTAATAATTCAATGGGGATCAATAAAATTGGAGTAGGCTAAGTCCCTATGTTTCGGGTTTGTTAAAATAAACTGTTGAGAGAATTGAGTGGTTGCTTAGTGCCACATTGGAAACTGTGGCACTGTGTGTGTGATGGCCTATAAATAGGCGTGTACTCCCTCAGTTATTCTTTGAGAAGAAATATAAAGAAAACATGCCCATAAGCGCTTCTCCTGTGGTTTTCTCCTCACTCCTCGTGAGTGAGGTTTTCACGTAAATCCAAGTGTTTTGTAATGCTTATATGTTTTGATATTATGCTCTCACGTTATTTAAATCTTTCAACTTGGTATCAGAGCAAGTCATTCTTGGGTTTTATTGTTCATGCCTTGATTCAACTTAGATTTTATTAAAGTGATTCTTGGGCTTATTTTCGAACTTTATTATTGTTCATGGTTGATCCGTCCATAGTTACTATTGCCATGGAGCATGTGCCCCAAGTCCTACAGATTACGTTGAAGCATGTATTACCACAGAGCCTCGCAGCATCCACTGCCATAGCTGCTAGGGCTCGCTTAAGGTGGAGCGGCGCCTAGGGTCGGGACCACTTGATGGAAGGTGGTGGATTTGGTGGACCTGGACAAGGAGTTGAAGATGATGGCATCGCGGTGGCTTCGAGGCGGACACACGTCGCCATTAGTTGCGGTGGTCGTAGCAATCGAGCTTGAGGTGGCGGCACTCGCCGCGTGGGCGTGACCGGTGGCCATCGGAGGCCGCTGTGGAGGACAAGGCCGATGCCGATCGTGGCCGTCCTTGGCGACAGGGTTGAGGAAGAAGTGCTCCGTGGCAGCATTGCCACCATCGGCGAACATGATGTGGTGGTTGTCTCGACGACGGTGGCCTCGAAGGTGGTAGCGGCAGCCTAGTACTTGGAGAGCTCCAACCTGCCACAGGAGCGCTCCTAAGCTGGTGCTGGAGCACGAAGATGATGCTGACGTAATTGTAGATGGGGTCGTAGGGAGGCTCTCGGCCTTGTAGGCGAGGGAGTTCATGGCGATGCGCATACGGCGATCTCGTGCGAAGATGGTGAGAACTACGGTGTGGATCTTGGCGGTGTGGACCTCAGCGATGTTGGCGGCGATGAAAGGTCGCATGGTTTGCTGGGTTCTTGATTGAAACCCTAATATCTCGTGGTCATTTATAACTTTGGTTCATTGACATGCCCTTATAACCCTTTGGTCAACACTATTGCAAAAAAAAAAAGGAGAAAAGAAAGAAAAGGCAAAAAAAAGGAAAAGGTGGAAAAATAGTTAAAAAAGGGAAAAAATCAATAAAAAAAAGAAAAAAGAAAAACAATGAGGTTTAAGAGAATAGATGTAGAAGTCTTCTCTAGTTTTTCAGGATTTATTTTCTTATTATTTTTTTCTCCCATACGAGTATAGGAGAAAGGGGGAGTGTGGAAGCCATTATAGTCACCCCTCGTTTGGTAATCCCTTTATTGCAGTCCCAAGGCATGATGGGTGACATTGGGTATTGCAATGGATTTATAGTCCTAAGACACGATAGCATTTTCCAGCAGTTGAGGTGGCATTAAATACCACTATGGACTTGTTTAGTAGCTGATCTTCACATGAGAAACCAAACTTTGGGAGGTCCAGAGTTTCAAGGTCTCCAAAGAGAGGGAGATCCATTTTCGAGGTCCTCAGAGGAAGGGCCCAGTTGGTTTCTATGTGGAAGATGTAGCTTCGAGGTCTTCAGAGGAAGACTCAATTTTAGGGATACTGAATAGGAAGTCATCATCACCAAATCTTCAAAGACAACTCCAATTCCTTCAGCAACGCCAGCCTATGTTCGCGCCTGTGTAGAGTGGGTCTCTTTGTGTTACATGCTGAGCATTCCATGCTCCAGCTTGAAGGAGAGTGTTGAGAGAATTGAGTGGTTGTTTAGTGCTACATTGGAAACTGTGGTACTTTGTGTGTGTGTGATTGCCTATAAATAAGCGTGTATTCCTTCAGTTATTCTTTGAGAAAAAAATATAGAGAAAACATGGCTATAGGGCGCTTCTCCCATGATTTTCTCCTTGCTCCTCGTGAGTAGGGTTTCCATGTAAATCCAAGTGTTTTGTGATGCTTATATGCTTTGATATTTTGCTTTCGCATTATTTAAATCTTTCAACTTAGACAATTAATGAATCATGTTATAGATTTTTTTTTCTTCTTTAACTTTAATTTGGGCATGATTTGATTATAAGATCAATTTATAAATGGCTCTTTGATGGGTAAATGGATACCTGTTGCGTAGAAGGGTATGGGTATGGGTTTATATGTTTATATCCGACGGGTAAATCAATAGGATATGATTATGGGTTTTGTAAATGGGTATGTGTGTGAGTTTAGTCAAATCCATACCAAACCTGGTCCATTTGCATCCCTAGTGATGGATCCTAGTGTTAAGGTGGTTGCTAGGCTATGGTCGATGTGGTTGCAAAGGAACTGGATTGTTCTGGGAATATAAGGTCTGGTTTGAAAGTGTTGTGAGAGAAGTGCTTTCAGTTTTGTCTTTTTGGACACAACATTTGTAATTTTCCACCTATTTTACCTCTTGGAGTAATATAATGGATGGATATTGACCTCTGATAGCCATCCTTTTCCTTTAAAAAACAAAGTATAAAGCTATGGTAGGGAAAATTCTTTACTTATTGGTAACATGGCTAGATATTTCTTTTGTGATTAAAAGTTTCAGCTGGTTTATGTAGTCATGGCTTGATATTTCTGTTGTGAGTAAAAGTTTCAGCTAGTTTATGTAGCATCCTAGAGTGGTACATCAGGAGGAAGTGTGTTAGATGGCGAGATATTTGAAGTCCTTACCAAGTAGTGGTCTTCACTTCAAAAGTTGTGGGAAATTTGATGTATGGAGATACTTTGATGCGGACTATGGAGGTGCTCACAAGGATAGAAGATTCACTACTGGCATTTATACATATGTCGGTGGTATCTTAGTCACTTGGTGCAATAAGAAGCAAGATGCTGTTTCACATGCTCATGTGGAGTCAGAGTACAAAAGAATGAGACATACCACTTATATGTTATTTTGGGTGACATCTGTTCTTCTAGATTTTGGCATCTCTATTTCATTGCCTGCGCCCATGTTTTGTGTTAACAAGGTAGTGACTTTATAGCTAATAACCTGTCATCTCGTGAGTGTAGTAAGCATATTGATGTGGATTAACATTTTATGAGAGAGATCGATTTGTCTGGGTCAATTTCTATACCCTACATCTCTATAGAGGAACTGTTGGCATACAAATATTTGCCAAGGCTCTGTCCCACAGAAGACTGGAATTTATTCTTTTCAAGCTGAGCGTAAAAGATCTTTATGCTCCATCTTGAGGGAAGTGCTAAGAGTAAATTTCACATTTCTATTCTATTTTGTTGGGGTTCCTCTGTAATTTTTTCCTCACATTTCTTGGTAAAGAGACAGAGAGATTTCCTTCTTGAGCAATCAATATTTTCTCAACAGCTGCAATAAAGTAAAATAAGAAAGGCATGCATAATGTGGTTTAAGCATTTCTAGATGTTATCAATCAAAGCTTGATCTAAAGGTGTGAGGAGTTGGATGAATGAGGATTAGTGAAGTGTTAGGGAAGAAACATCAGTAGGGAACTATTGATCATGATCTTTTTTGGAGTTGTTTGAAAATCATTTAGGGCATATCTGAATGGTTGCTAAGAGTTTTTTTGTTGATCTTATGAATGTGATTGAGGTTTGTATTTTTTGTGGATATCTCTAACAGCATATATGTATATGAACATAAATATCAACATTAAAATGTTTGAACTCTTATAGATAGTGGCTCTTGTCATTGGAAAGAGAAAATTAACCCCCTTTATATAGAGAGTTGGGTTAACAAATTACATAGTAGTCCTAACGAGAATAGGAAATAGTAGGAATACTAAAACAAGACTTGGGAATTTCGAACTTAACTAAGCTGACTCTTTCCCACTACTCGAATGCTTTAGTAAAACGTTAATACTCTCCCCTAAGTTGGAGTGTGTATAATGTCCAACTTGTTAAAGTAGGCAAAATTTGGACTTCACCCTAATATAGAAATTTGGAGGAGCAGTAAGGTAGCAGATAAGAGTAGAAAAGTAGTACAGGTAGGAAATCAGTAAGAGTTGATTCCAAGCAGAAGCAGTATTGGGGTGAGCGACAATCCTAAGTAGTCAAATAGTAGTAGGGTAGGAGAAGAGCCTTGCTTAAATCCACCAATCATCAGAGTTAAGGTTTCCAACAAGAGTAGTAGACGCTCTAGAACTTGAGGCAGTAGAGGCAGAATTTGCTACAGGGCTAAGAGCAACTAGAGTAAGTGAGGGTGGTTCGTTCCTCAGTAGAGTCCTCTGACAATCTAACTCAGCCATGAATTGTATGGTAGATTGTTCTGAGGCAGTCTCAGACATAGGAATCTCAGTAGACGTCTGATTTGCCCAAGCAGGACTGCCGAACTTCTCCTAGCATTTCTTGGATGGATGGTTTATATGGTTGCAATGAATGCAAGGAGAATAGATATAGTCATGACCATGGCTGCCATCGCGATCACCAGAGAGACCACGTTGCCCTTTAAAGGCAACGAGGGTAGAGGTGTCAGGAGGAGCAGTAGGAGTCACAGCAGGAGGGATGCCTGCATTAATCTTCTAAATATGGCTGTAGACGATCTCTAGATCATGGACAACATCATATGACAAAAGTTGGTCCTCGGTGGATTGGTAATGTGGGTCCATTTTGTCAAAGAATCGATGTCTACCACATTAACCTCTAAGTAGTCTGTGCATCGCAACAGGAGGTTTAGAATGCAAGTTCCTCATAGAGGGACTCCATGGTCATGTAATATTGACCAACGATAGGTCCCATTGATTAGTGGACTAAATTCGGTGATAGATATCAGCAATCCAGGAGTTGTTTGACCTCTGGGAATATTTCTTGGCCAGGTTATCTTAGATGTCTTTTGCGTTCTTGTTGTACAAGATATTTGATGCAATCTTTGGCACTATTCTTTTTACTTATTTCCTTATATAAACAAATGAATGGGTGTACCTTCCTCTTGTAAAATTTGTCAAAATATTATAAGGGAGTGCCTTTTTATTTAGAAGTCATTCTGTTTATAATAATGATAATTTTTTTACCTTTTTTGGTACACATGTTTAATTTTTTTGTGTGTTGAAAATTGAGAAAGTTAACTGAATGGGTTATAGACTTGTTGGGTTGGCCCAATCTGGCTTGGTCTGAGTCTAGGTTGGGCTTAGGCTGGGCATTATGGCTCGTGAGCTGGCCTGCTACACAAACAAGTTGTTCATCGTCAAGGTTAGCCTAAATCTTGGAAAAAATTTGTACAGACGATAATTAGTAGAAGTTATTAGTTAATTACGATTTAAGGAAAAGTAATTGTGTGGGAGTAGTTATATGAGTCGACTTTCAAAGAGTCGTTGAGGTTGTGCAAAAGATGACCTTTCAAGGGTCAATTCTAGAGTGATCCGAGGACCACTTAAACGGTTGTGCCCTTCTCTCCCTTTCCCGTGGCCCTACATAACATCTTCCCCCACGACATTGCTCCATTGCATACTGCCTCTCTAGCACAACCTCCTCTGACTTCCCCAATCAGGGGTGGTTCTCATAGTAGAACTTTGTGGTGATAAGGTTGATGGCGTTGGACCTAATGGAGTTGAACACAGTGATCTTGTTTGTGCCCCTCCTCTCAGCCTTCCCCCCCTTCATCAACTTTGCCAATGTTCCCTTCATGCCTTAGATCACTCCCCTCCAGATAGCCTTGATGACCTCCTCGGCCTCCTCCACCATTGTGTCACAGTCCACAAACACCCTTCCCTTACTCATGACTCATGAGCTCGTCGTCGCACTCCTTCATCCAGGACCAGTGCAACTCCACTAGGTCCACATGCACCCTTCCCTTCACTAGTGCCTCCTTCAACCTCATTGCAAAGCATATCACGTTTGCCTCCCTCGTGACGTTGAACTCGGACCGGGAAGCTACGTGCTTGATCTTGATGTTGGGGAGGTTAGGTTAGAGGGTGTGGAGGAAAGGGCCTTGGAGGGGGTGTAGTCTCAAAGGAGGAGGCGGTGAAGGGAGATGCGGGTGAGGTGGGCGCAGGTGAGGTATAGGAGAGGAATTCATCATTAATGAGGAGGGTGTGAGGGTAGGAAGGGAGAGGAGGTGCGAGTTGCGGGAGGAGATGGTGGAGGTGCGGAGGGGTGAGTGAGGTGGCATCAAGGGAGGTGAGGGGGAGGTCGGAGGAGTTAGAGAGGTTGTAGAGGGCATGGAGGGAGGGGAGGGGGTGGGGGTTGCAGGGGGAAGGAGGTGAGGACCTTCACATTGGGGTAGGGGAGGGTGGCGGTGGTTGACCACATGGTCATTAGTAGGAAGGGGTGGTGGTGGTGGAAGGGGTTGTGGATGGAAGCGGAAAGGGGGAGGGTGGACTGGAGGTAGGGGATGAGGGAGGGTAGGGGGAGGAGGGACTCTACTGCTATGACATCTAGGAAGATGGGCATTGAGCAGGCACTGCTACTACTCAACATGGGTATGGTGTGCGCTACTGGTGAGGTGCGCTCGCATGGGCATTGGGTTGTTTTGTTGGGAGGTGTTGGGGATGTTGAAAGGTGTAGGGTAGAGTAGACCGGTCAACACACCCTTGTAAGGGGAGTGGTGTGATGGGGGATTGTCAGGTACCAACATAGATGATGGTTTAAAGGTCAATTTTGGCAACATAAAAATGGCCTTTAAAAGGTCGAGTTTATTCTGGTCCAGTCGTTAAGTTTTCCTAAACAGTAATTAACTATTATTAATTGTTAATTTCTGTCTGTACAGAATTTTTTCCCCAAATCCCGTGTTTCAAATATTTGACTGGTACAAGAAGCTTGAATTGTGCTTTGGAGTTCCCTTTCAAAGTCTATGGTTCCAAATTCTTCTAACTTTAATTCTCATTGATGTAAAATATTTTTTTAATCTTGTATGGTTGTGGCTTTAATGTTCCTTGCTGTATCGAGATCTTATTCTTTTGTAATTTGATATCTGATGGAACACAACCGGCTTAGCTATTCTGGATGGTGCTTTTGCAGATTGTGCTGGTCACTTTAGACAACTATGGGACAGGTGATAGATATTTTGATGAGGATGATGACGAGGAGGAAGCGTCACATCACAATTGGGTTGAAGCTGTTAGAACTGATGCTGGAGTTGCACCTGGGATTTGCAATGAGTCTGGTTTCAGGAGTGTTTATACCAGGCGTCGACCTCAAATAAAGGATTCATCTGTAATGACAAGGTTTGATATGACTGATTTCCTTGTAGATAGGAAGGCCTTTTGGAGTTTCACTTGCTATTTTTGTTTGCGTTCACTATGATGTTCTTGGAATCAGAATATCAGCATGAAGTCAAAACCAAAATATTATTCCTAATGATAAATTAAAATTGTTAAGATGGCTTTTGACAGGATTTTATATCAGAATTTTGGAGCCTTGGCAAGAGGCTGCTTTAACCATGCTAGATTGAGAGAAATTTGTTTCCTGAAGGGGGCATTGCATCTTGATATGCACAATCATGTATATAGGCTCTTGAAGTTTGGAGTGGTGGTGTTGGGAGTAGTTACCGTGCCTTGGTGTGTGTTTGGGGGGGTTGGTTAAGCAAGTTCTACTGTCAATTGTTTTACATAATCTTTATTTTGGAATAACAAAGGAAACACTTGCTGGTGGGTTGATAATGCTCAGGGAGAAGGTCCTCCTGATTGTTGAGCAATGATAAACCTTGTAGTTCATATTTGGAAGGCATACACCGTCAATTGTTGGATGATTACAAAGATTTAAAATTGAACCATGAATTATCTTTATGGTCAGGAAATTAAATGCCGTGGATTTGATACTGTTAAGACATTGCTTGATGGCATGGACATTACAAGATTAATGGAGCGGATTGGGGTGGAGGTGGGGTAAGTCACTGGTAGCCCTGTATGGATAGGTGTTCTATTGCAGTGCATAGAAGAATTTAGTGTACTTGGAGCCCCAAATCCCTAAATCTTATAGTTATGTTCGTTTTTGTTGCACAACTACCAACAGAAAGTAAAACAAGTTTGTTGTGGAGGATAAAGAATGTGAACCGAGTAGAACCATCTAGTAAAAAATAACTCATTTGGCATCAGTAACAAAGTTCAAATGATTGTGCTAAACAGCACCCTAAGCTATGCTTCTTGGTCGAGGAAGGGTCCTTCTAGGTGCTGTCACCACTCATATTGGCTGCTGACATTCTGTCTGCTCTATTGTCGCTACCTGCTTGAATGGGCATTTGACTGGTTTCTTATCTAATCCTCATAAACTTTTCAGAATGTTGATGGTACTTTCTTTTTTGTGGAGGTGCACAAGTTGACTTGGCTCTTGGAGTTTTTCAGTGCATTGCATGGGATGACTATTATTTTCAGGAAGTCAGCCTACGTACTTTTCGGGATGCCTTGGAAGGAGGTTTTGGATTATGTTCAGGTTTTGAGGATTAAATGTGTCTGAGGGTGGGATATTGTCTGCCATCTGGTTCATGAAGGGAGGTTGGTGTGCACCATTTGAGGATGATGAATGGGCCTGACTTTCAGGCTGCATTTGGATGGAGTTCTGTGTTTAGTCTCGGTTAAAATGCAGGAAGTGTTAACATGTTGGGGTGGTGGAATAAGTGGTGGTAAGTAGGGGTAGATATGATGAATGAGTTGATGTGCTGCAAGTAATATTTGTTTTCATTTGTATTGGAAGGGGGTTAGTGAGGGTAGACATGATGTGTAAGTTGATATGTTGTAAGTGTTATGCATTTTTATTTGTATTAGAAGTGGGTTAGTGGGAATAGATGCGATGAGTGAGTTAATATATTATAAGTAGTAGTGAGATTGGATGTGATGGCCCCTAATGCCCACTATCCAAAGCTGTCCATGTAGGAAAATACTTCCCATTAAATCACATCTAAACGCATCATCAAAGTGGCTGGTGCACTGGATGGGTTGAGGAAGAGACTTGTGGATGGATGTGCTATTCACGTGTAATGGGCAATGCCTGAGTTGAGACAGGAGGTACATTGCCAAGAGATGTTTGGGTTTCTGGAAGAATGTGGCTGGTCTACGTTGGAAGGTGGAATCATATGTTGTGCTATTACAAGGATCAGGAGATGCCTTCTCTTTTTGGCAGGTGATTGGTTGTTGGTGGGTACTCTTGCCATTCACTTATCTTGGCCTTTTCCTTTATCCATGGGCAAAGATGCCTCAGTTGTGGGTCGCTGGCATGGCTTTTTTGGTGTCACTTTGGAAATCTGGACTCATCCTTCATAGCCACTTCATAAGACTGGAGGATTGCAGATTTGATGGAGACGATGGAAGTTGGAACTCCTTGGTGAACTTTGCCTTGGGAGGACACAGATGCTATGGCTTGGGAAAATGGTGAACATTGCTTTTTGAAGGTGCACATTTTTATAGCCATATCAATGCAGTGACATTGTCGTAAGATCATTCCCAAGGATCGCCTATTATATTGGGTGCCAGTTGTGTATATTTCTTGTAATTTGTGTGGGTTGGATTGGAAAAACATATTACATCTTTTTCTTTGAATATGTGCATGACATGCGGAACCAATGTGGGCTTCAATGGATTATATCACTGTAGATAATTGCTGGACATCTTTTCCGTGTAGTAGGGCTGGGGGTGGGAGTGCAATTGTTGGATCTAAGCTTGGGGCAATGGTGCTGGTGGCATTGTGGTCCATTTGGTTGGAGAGAAACAGTGTTCTGTTCAAGGGCTTGAAGCCATTAACTTAAAATGTGGTTCCTTGTGCTTTGCACTTGGCCTCTCTGCATGCAGTTGTGGTTCTTGTGATGGCTCTGGAAATAGATTTTCCCCAGGGTGGGAACTGAACATGACATGAAGGTGTACTGAATATTGTCATGAACATTTATGAATGAAATGGTTGGTAGAAAGCACTCATGAACTGGAAATTGCTTCGAGGAGGAAATCCTAATTTAGAATCTTGAATTTTTTCAAGATTCTGTTAATACCCTTGTTTTGATATAATAAAATTACATTTTTATTGAGGATTAATTATTATAGGTTAAGTCAAATTAAAGCATGGATGTGTCATCATCAAGATTATTCAAATGTGTCATATGAAGAAGACTTGAAGATTATTTTATCTTTATTGAGTCTAGAATTATGTAAGGAACTTTAATAAGATAACAAATGTAAGTTTTCGATATTCGCAAAAATCTCTCTTTTGAACTTAAGTTAATTCTACTGTTGATTGATCAAAATCCTTTTTTAATCGATCAGACCTTGATCGACCAACTTCTTGTTTTAATTGATCAAAGGGCTCTAACAATCATATTTCCTTTTGATCGATTAACCCATTTTATTTAATCGATCAAAAATATTCTAACCGTTAAATTTCTTTTGAAATTATTAAGTCAATATACCCTTTTAATCGATCAACATTGAATCAATCAATATTTTGATTAAATTGACCAAAAGCATTTTTGATCGACCAAACTTTTATTTTGATTGATCATAAATAGGTCATTCGACCCCTCTCTTCAAAACACACGTCAAGAGCTTTCAAAAAGCAAAATACGCATATTCTCTCTAGTGCTTTCGTGTCCCTGCGCCTACAACTACTGTGATTCAAAGCACGGTCTCTTGCGATTCAAGAAAGTTCGATTTGTTTTATTCTTGCTCAGGTTTCATAGGAAATATTACTATACTCTTTTTATTCTGTTCTTGATTTGAGAATCCAAGTTGTATTAGAAGTTTTGTTCTTCTCTTTGTCAGGTATAAGAGAAGATGTTTGTAAGAGGTTATGCCATCCTCGTTCGAGTGGTACATGATAGTGGATTTGACCAATATCGACTAGTCGAGAAAATCCTAAGCTAGGAGGCTTAGGTTATGGTTTTCACCCAGAAGGGTTTCCACTCTAAATCAGGTGTTATTTTGCTGGACTGTGCTTATTAATTTTTAATCTGAGGTGAATGAATTTTTAAGTTATTATAAAGATATATATTACACTATTCACCCTCCTAGTTTATACTTAATCCCTTAGGCTCTGCACGCACTCACAGATTCAATTGGTAATGTTAGAGAACACTCTAAATTATGCTTCTTGTTGGAGGATTAGATCGTAATAAGTGGCAAATCTGGTTTATTCTTTGTTACGGAGTCTAGTTAGTTTCATGGTGTCATGTGATGCGTTAATATATTTTGTTTTCTTCATGGGGTTGCATGTAAGTTGCACCCACATCTCTCTCTATATAAAGAGAGGTAGGGATAGAGAGAGGTTGATTTTGCTCATTCTTCCCAACTTGATATCAGAGCAGCGGTCCTAGGCTGGTGTCTTAGATATCCCACCCAAACAAGCCTCCGAGACCTCCACCCTAATCCAAGGGGCACCCTTTGCAACCTTGCCACCGCCGTTACCTCGCTTAGCACCGCCGTTACCTTTCGGTGAAGAGAAGAGGAGGTGGTGGGGCACCACTTGTCGACCACCCACATTGCAATGGAGTCTATCAGACTCCTTGGCCGCTGCTCCGCTTAGGGTGGGTAGTTGCTCTCCGTCGGGGGGAGTCGTTCCTCCTAGGAGCGCTGCTGCCCAGAGGGAGTTGCTGTTGCTTTGCCTTTCTTCGCCTAGGGGTGCCTGCTGCTCTCCACCTTGCTCTGTCCAGGGGCGCCATCGCCAAGAGGGGGCTACTGCTACTCCACCCAGGGGTGCTGCCGCCAAGGTTGTTGTTGCTCTGCCCAGAGGAAGCAATCGCCACCCTTCGCCTCTCATGATCATGATCTGAAAATTTTAGATCAATTTGCAGTCTCTTTTGGTATGATTTATCCCTGATCCTGTGCTCTAGAGATTTGTTTCTTGGTGAGTTTGTGATTTCATGATATCAGAATGGTTTCCTTTCATATTAGTCCAAGCACCTTTGCTACATAGAGGTTGGTAGATGATATAGTGACCATTGCCCGGAGTGAGTATGTGAAATTGCTCCGAGGTTGTAGCCATTATGATGGACTCCAAGGAGCTCGTGAGTTGGACTCTATTGCAAGGTTCGAAATGCCGATTTCGATACCGTGCCGATGAAATTCCAAGTGTGTATTTCGTGGGCATGCCGTGGAAATGCCCATTTTTCGATGGGCATGCTGTGGGCATGCCGATGCATACCAACAAAAATAGGAAAAATAATTAAAAAAACCAATAGCAACCTCGACATGGGCACCAATTTCGCCAGCATGCCGACGGCATGCTGACAATGCCGATGGCATGCCGACGATATTCCTGTAAATTGACGTTTTCTTCATGTCGGCACGACCCTTGCTCGGAAATGACCATGCCGTCGGCATTTAAATCAATGCTCTATTGCATACGGCTGGAATCGGGGTAGTATGGAGTGACTTGTTGATTTAAGGGCTTCACGACATCTCAGTGGAGATCGAGATTATTTTACCCATCTTAGATCTGTACTTGCAGAAAGGATACTGTAAGTTGTAGATGGCAGACACTCTAGGATAGCGGGTCAGGGGAGGTACCGGTGACTTATACTTTGAGGTTACTTGATGTTTGTTATGTGCCAGACTTTCCTATGAGCTTACTATTAGTTAGTAAGATTACTAAGGAGCTTAATTGTCCTACTATCTTTGATGACGTGGGATGCATCATTCAAGACAAATTGACAGGGAAGACGATTGGTGGTGGAAATGTAGAGGGTGGAGTCTATCGTCTGATTCAGATTCCGCTTGCCTCTACATGTCGAGAAGTATCGTTTGTTGCTGGGAGTACAGTTCAGTGGCATCTTCGACTTGGACACCTTCTGAATAGCCTTCGACGGGTTATTCCACATATCTCTCCTAGAACTCGGATATGTTGTAATGCGTTCCAGATTGGCAAGCACTATCGTACCTCCTACTCGGTGAGTACCTGTTCTGGGTCTACGGCCTTGTTTGAGTTACTCCACATGGATGTGTGGTGGCTGAGTTGGATACCAGATAGGCAGGGTCACCGTTATTATTTAGTAGTTGTGGATGACTTTTCCTACCTATCATGGATATTCTTGCTGAAGAACAAGTCAGATGTTGGTTTTGTCATTGAGCATTTCATGGTAGAGATTAAGACTTAGTATTCAGCTGTTATTAAAGTAGTCATATCTGATAATGCACTTGAGTTATGTACCACCGGGCTTTCTGCATTTTACAGGTCACATGGGATATTTCACCAGACTACTTGCTTTCGTACCTTTTAGCAAAATGGGGTGGTTGAGAGGAAACACCGACATCTTTTGGATGTGGCCCGCACTTTATTGATTCATCATAGTGTCCTTCCGTTATATTGGGGTGATGCAATCCTCACGGCATGTTATTTAATCAACAGAATGTCCAGTTCAGTGCTTCATAAGCAGATTCCTTGGCATATATTGCATCCAGAGCAGGAGGTATTTGTGTTTGTATGTGCAGCATTTGTTCATATTCTTTCTCCAGGGCGAGACAAGTTGGCACAACGAGCGATCAAGTGCGCGTTCTTGGGATATTCACGGACTTAGAAAGGATAGAGATGCTTTGATCCTCTTACTGGTAGGTACTATGTGAGTGCTGATATTACTTTTCATGAGTCTATCCCATATTTTTCCACTGCTGCCCGAAGTTTATCTCCTTAGGTTACGGAGGCTCCAATGCCTATACCTTTTGTTCCCTTAGAGGATACCTATCTCTACCCCTTCTACTACTACAGAGGGTCCTATGAAGTTCTCTGAGCTTGTTACATATTAGCGATCTCATAGTACCTTCCAGATGTCACCTCCTATAGCAGCCACATAGACTCCACCTTCTCCACCTCAAAGGAGACCACAGATAGGTTGTAGGGTAATGATACGGCACCCCTTGATGATAGATGTCCGGATGAGAATATTCCTGCTTCACAACCAGTACAGGAGGATTAGATGGTTGATTTTGACTTTCCTATTACCATTAGGAGGGTACTCTACAACTGTGAGTTCAGATATTGTGTTGTCGATAGTCTGGTTACTGATGGCCTTAAGTCAGCTTTTGGGAGCTTCTGTCGTGCTCTTTTTGCCATATCTATCCTTGCCACCTACCAGCAGGCCATGCTTGATCCAAAGTGACGCCAGGCCATGGAGGATGAGATGACTGCTCTTACTTCTCATGGTACTTGGGAGATTATACCTTTACTAGAAGGTGCTACAGTAGTTGGCTGCAAATGGGTTTTTGTAGTCAAGTACAATCCGGATGGGTCTATTGCACGGTATAAGGCCCGACTTGTTGCCAAAGGGTTCACCTAGACATATGGGGTAGATTTCCTTGACATTTTCTCACCGGTGGCTCGTTTATCTATAGTGAGGATTCTGATTTCGGTGGCAGTTCAGCAAGATTGACATCTTCATCAACTTGATGTAAAGAATGCTTCTCTATGGGGATTTGCAGGAGGAGGTTTACATGCAGCAACCTCTCGGTTACAAGGTTTAGGGGGAGTGTGTATGTAGATTGTAGAAGATCATTTATGTTCTCAAGCAGAGCCCAAGAGCTTGGTTTCAGAAGCTCTCTCAGGTGGTAGAGTCTATGGGGTTCACTATATCGTTTGCAGATTATTCTTTATTTATCAGGAAGATGGGGAAAGGTATTGTTGCTCTTTTGGTCTATGTTGATGACTTGATTGTCACTGGTGATGACATAACAGGTGTGGCTGAGATTAGACAGACTTTGGTAGATTAATTTGTGATAAAGTATCTAGGGCCATTGAGATATTTCCTTGGGATAGAAGTAGTCCGTAGTAGGCGTGGTATTGTGCTATCTCAACAGAAACATGCCCTTGATGTGCTAAAGGAGATGTGTGCTGGGAGCCAAGCTAGCAAATATTCCCATGGATCCTAAGGCACGTCTATATGACAGTGATGCAAAGTCAGTTGATAGTAGACAATATCGCCAGCTGGTGGGGAAGTTGCCCTACTTGACAATTACTAGGTTTGATATTTCCTTTGCAGTAGGAAAGCTAAGCTAGTTTATAGAGAGGCCTACTAGACAACACTGGGATGCAGTCATGATGGTGCTCATGTATGCGAAGAGAGCACCAGGACAAGGTCGTCTTTTCACTTGAGGGAGGTCTATGATGGTTGTTGGATACTCTGACGCAGATTGTGCAGGTAGCCATGATGATAGGAAGTTTATCACAGGTTTTTGTACATATGTTACAGGGAATTTGGCCACCTGGAAGAGCAAGAAACTGACTGCGGTGTCCAGATCTAGTGCTGAGTATGAGTATTGTGCTATAGCTCAGACCTCAGCAGAATTGATGTAGGTGAGATCCTTGTTAAGTGATCTACATATATAGATTGATGAGCTTATGAAGTTGCGATGTGACAATAGGGCTGTCATTTATATTGCCAACAACCTCGTGTTTCATGAGCACTTTGAACATGTGGAAGTAGATTGTTATTACACCAAAGATTTAATTCAGAAGGGATTTATCTTTTACCTCCCAAGTTACTTCAGAGGTTTAGACGACTGATATCTTTATCAAATCACTAGCTAGATCCACATTTAATACATATGTATCCAAGCTGAGCATGATTGATATCTATACTCTAGCTTTAGATGGAGTGTTACGGAGTCTAGTTAGTTTCATAGTATCATGTGATGCGTTAATATTTTTTGCTTTTTTCATGGGTTTACATGCAATTTGCACCCATCTCTCTTTTTATATAAAGAGAGGTAGGGTTAAGAAAGAGATTAATTTTGCTCATTCTTCTCAAACTTTTTCTCAGATGCTTTTCACTTGCTCTCCCTGGTTATCTGACATCTCTAAGGTCTGGTCATCCTTATGCAGGTTGAGGGGCATTCTAGCATATGAGCTGGTTATATCTCTGTAGCTTGATTATAAGTTTTGTGTTGGTTACTGGTTTTTGGTACATTCTTCTTCAGGGAGGAGCGTGAAACACCTGAACTATGGGCCCGTATTTGTACCAAGAGATTGATTGAAATGGCCAAAGAAAGCACAACAATGCGACGTACCTTGGATCCAATGCTTACCCATTTCGATGCCAAGAAACTCTGGGATCCTCAGCGGGGTTTGGCTCTGATTGTTTTATCAGATATAATGCACTTTTTAAGAGATTCAGGTACTTCCTTCTGTACATGCTATTGTTTTGTTTGTGGCATCCACTTACATCTTGTCTTTTTTAAACCTACTGATATCCCTGGAAGGTAGCTTGTTTAAATATATGGCATGACAGTTATGTGAAGTGGTAAATGTCATGAAAGAGTCTCATTTATATTTATTTCCTAGGATCTATGTATTCTACATTCTCAGCCTTTTGTTTTGTAGTTAGCGATGATTTTTAACTTTAACAATGGACCCAATTTTGTCGAGGTAGCTTGTGACATAGTTTGGCATGGTGAATCGGTTGGGAGTTCTGGAGTTTGTGCTACCACACTGAGTTGATATAGGGGTTGGTTGAGTTGCAGGGATGAACTGGGTTTGTTGGGTCTGCAAATTTTGCCGAGGATCGGCTAGTGTTAGGATGTAGAAAATTAAGTTCACTTTGGAAATTGACTCGGTCTGTTTTACATTCTTAAGCTTTTAGTTTAGCATGAATTTGGCATTCCTGTTTGCACAATTGCTAGCATGAGTACTTGCTAGGTGCCTTTGTTTGAATGATAACCTTGTCAAACCTGTACTGAACTCAATTCCATAGATATGTTTGGTATTCTTTATGTATCGTAGCTTGTGGCAACAATCACACAAGCACAAAGTGCATTAACTTAATGTGGAAAGCCCTCCATAAAGAGGAACAAACCTTTGGAGAGCAGAGAACATAGAATTCAGCTAGCGCTAGGGCTACCTTCAATGGAAAGACAAGTGCAATGTAAGTGAAATATATAGGGACCCAAGATAAATGGACCTGTAATCCAAGTCCATTTAGCAAGCCTCACATTGGAAGGTTCTAGTAGGTGGAATCTGCAGCTTCATCCGTCGAAGCTTAGGTAAGGGGAGGTGATTGAATCGAAGGTGCCACAAGCAATTAGAAGAGCCTACGGATGGGAGTGTGACATGACCCCCATAAGGTGACTGTAGGAGATGATGAACATCTCATTCATTATGACCACAATTAAACACTTGTCATGTTAGAATATCTTGGAAGCTCAGTGCTACAAAGTCGAACACAACCCTACAATTCAATTCTTTCATAATTCTGCTAGCGAAGAGCAAACTCAAAAGGAAAATTTTGGGCAAATAGAACCTTAGTCTTGAAAACAGTCTAGCATCACTGCATATATGTCAGATGCCCTCTAGTCAATAAGCCAATCTATGTCCTCCATTGTTGCCTGATACACCATAGATGCATGAGATGTACTGTATTAGCTAAGCCTCTGTATTAGCCCATCATACCATGCTCGCGGAATTGCGACAATCTCCTATCCCTGCTCTGGTGCAACAATAGGTTAATGCTTAGCAATAGACTGGAGTATAGAATGCCTTTGTGCTCCACTACCATGTTCACGTCCTTAAGTGGATGGAAAATAACCCTTGCCTCTTCTCTGAGAGATAATCATGGCAGATGCAAGTTAGGAATAATGAGCAAATTAATCTTATTCAGCTAACCCTACCTCTCTTTATATAAAGAGAGAAGTGGGTGAAAATTTCATACAATCCCATAAAGAAAACAAAATATAATAATATACCACATGCACCACACATAACCACACAACTGCCTAGACTCCGTAACACTCCCGCTCAAGTTGAAGCATAATTATCAATCATACTTAGGTTGGATACACATGTATCAAATGAGGATCTAGCTAGTGGTTTGGTGAAGATATCAGTCGTCTGAGCCTCTGAGGCAACCTGAGAGGTAAAGATAAATCCCTTCTGAATCAAATCTCTTGTGTAATAACAATCCACCTTTACATGTTTGGTACATTAATGAAACATGGGATTGTTGGAAATATAAGTAGCAGCTCTGTTGTCACATCTCAGTTTCATAAGCCCATTAATCTGTATATGTAGATCACTTAATAAGGATCTCACCCACATCAATTCTGTTGAGGTCTGAGCCATAGCACAATACTTAGACTTAGCACTAGATTTGGACACTGCAGTTTGTTTCTTGCTCTTTTAAGTGATTAGATTCCCTGCAATATACATACAAAAATCTGTGATAGATTTTCTATCATCATAGCTGCCTGCATAATCTACGTCAGAGTATCCAACTACAGTCATAGATGTCCCTTTAGTGAAGAGCAAACCTTGCCCTGGTGCTATCTTCAAGTACCTTAGCACCATCATGGCTGCATCCCAGTGTTGTCTAGTAGGCATCTCCATAAATTGGCTCAACTTTCCTACGACAAAGGAAATATCCGGCCTACTAATCGTCAAGTAAAGCAGCTTCCCCACCAACTGGCGATACTGCCTACTATCACTATAGAGAGATGAGCCATCGGTGAGAAAGTGTCAAAGAAGTCCACCTCATATGTCTGAGTGAACCCTTTGGCAACAAGTGGGGCCTTGAAGCGTGCATTTGACCTATCTGGATTGTACTTGACTGCAAACACCCATCTGTAGCCAACTACTGTAGCACCTTCTGGTAAAGGTGTAAGCTCCCAAGAACCACGTGAAGTAAGAGCAGTCATCTCATTCTCTATGGCTTGATGTCACTTTGGATCAAGCATGGCCTGCTGGTAGGGATAGATATGGCAGAGAGAGCATGACAGAAGCTCCTAAAAGCTGACCCAAAGTTATCAGTAGTCAGACTACCTGCAACACGGTATTTGGACTCATAGGTGCGACGTGCCCTCCTAATGGAAATAGGTAGATCAAGATCAGCTATCTGATCCTCCTGTCCTCGCTGTGAAGCAGAAATATTCTCGTCCAGACATCTATCGTTAGGGGGTGTCGTATCATTGCTCTGCAACCTATTTGTGGTCTCCTGAGGTGAAGGTTGAATCTCTGTGTCATCTGTAGGAGGTGACATTTGAAAAGTACTGTGAGGTTGCTGATATGTAATAATGGGCTCATAAAACTTCACAGGACTGGTCGTAGTAGGTGGGGGAATAGAAATAGATATCTCCTTTAAGGGAACATGAGGTATGGGCATGGGAGCCTTCGTAATCTCAAGATAAACTTCGTGCAGCGGTAGAAAAATATGGTAGACTCATGGAAGGTAACATCTGCACTCACATAGTGTCTACCAGTGAGAGGATCCAAGCATTTATATCCTTTGTAAGTTCGTGAATATTCTAACAACACACACTTGACTGCTCGTGGTGCCAACTTATCTTGTCTTGGAGAAAAAAGGTGAATAAATGCAGCATAGCCAAACACTTGTGGTGATACATGAAAAAGCTCCTGCTTAGGATGTACTATATGCCAAGGTGTCTCATGAAGTACTGAACTGGGCATCCTGTTGATCAAATAGCAAGCCGTAAGAACTGTATCCCCGGAATATAACGGATGCACACTATGATGGATCAACAAGGTATGAGCCACATCCAAAAGATGTCTATGCTTTCTCTCAGCCACCCCTTTCTACTGAGAAGTGTGAGCACACGTAGTCTGATGTACTATCCCATGAGACTTGTAGAATGCAGACAACCTGGCGGTGCATAGCTCAAGTGCATTATCTGATCTTACTACTTTAACAGTAGCTGAATATTGATTCTTGATCTCTAATATGAGATTCCGAATGTTAAATCCAACATCTGATTTGTTTTTCAACAAGAATACCCAATATAGGCGTGAAAAATTATCAACTACTACTAAATAGTAACAGTGACCCATGCTATCTGGTATCTTGCTTGACCCCCATACGTTCATGTTCAACAACTCAAAGAAGGCTGTGGATCCAGAACGAGTGGTCATGGGATAAGAGGAACGATGATGCTTACCCATCTGACACGCATCACAACATATCCTGGCAACAGGAGATATGTGCGGAATGACTCTACGAAGACTCTCCAGAGGAAGATGTTCAAGCCTGAGATGCCACTAAAATACACTCCCTGGAACAGAAGATACTTCTCGACATGCAAATGCGAGTGGAGTTTGAGTAAGGCGATAGACTTCACACTCTACATTTCCACTGTCAATCGTCTTTCCTGTCAATTTATCTTGAATGACAACCCACATTATCAAAGATAGCACGACAATTAAGTTCCTTGGTAATTGTACTCATTGAGAGTAGGCTCATAGGAAAGCCTGGCACATAAGAAACATTAATCTCAAGGTAGGAGTCACATGTACCTTCCCTTGACCTTCTATCCTGGAATGCCTACCATTTGCAACTTGTACCGTCCTGCCTACGGGTACATATTTTAGATGGGTAAAACGATCCCGATCTCCATTGATATGTCGTGAAGCTCCTGAGTCAACCAACCACTCTTACCTTGATTCCTGTTGTGTGCAATGGAGCCCAACTCGTTCGTCCCTTGGAGCCAATCATGATGGCTACAATCACGGAGTACTCTCTCATACTCACTCCTGGTAATGGTCACCATAGCCTCTGCCAACTTTTGTGTGGTAGAGATGCTTGGACCAACATAAACATCATAGGAAGTCATGTCAGGCAATCAGGGTAGATCAGCCAAGAAAAAACAAATTAGATTGCCATTACCAATGTAGTTTGCAACCAATAGCCTTGGTGCAACCTACAGCCGGGCATATCAAACAGGCATATCAAAGGACTGAAGCAGTAGATGGTCCTTATCATCAAATATGAAAATATGCTTTTCTAATCATGTAGAACACCAAACTTCACAAAAAACTGATCCTAACACAACATCTGGACAAAAGCAGTTCCAAAACTCATGTTAGGGGCATGATCCTATGTTGCAAGGATCAACCGGGGGTGCACATGAGAGCAAAGAAGTCCTCAAGCTTGCTGCCCAGCTGATTTGGGCTGTCCCTGTTGCCGCCGCTGATGGGAGGAGGCAGCGCCCACCAGCAGTAGCCCCACTGGCAGGGACTGCCACCGCCGATCAAGACGCCTCTGCTCGAGAGAGAGGGAGAGGGAAGGGAACTCGCAGTGCCCTCTCAAGCATCGATCAAGGTGGCTCGTAGATCAAGGTGTCACTATGAGCATTGCTGCGTGCAGCCAAAGCGTCGCTGGACCGGTGCAGCAGGCCTCTCATCATCGTAGTGCCGTCGGAGCGTCGTCGAGTGCTACTGTTGTCACCGGAGAGCTGTCGGGTGCTGTTGCCGCCGTCGAGGAAGAGAGATGTCAGGGATTTGGTGGTTAGGGTTTAGGAGGTCTTGAGGGGTGTGATATCCAGAGTCATGGTCTAGGACCGATGCTCTGATACCAAGTTAGGAATAATGAGAAAATTAATCTTATTCATCTTACCCTACCTCTACATAGAGAGAAGTGTATGAAAATTTCATACAACCCCATAAAGAAAACAAAATATGATAACACCACACGTACCATACATAACTACACAACTGCCTAGACTCCGTAACAATGCATGTTCCTGAGAGTTCCCAAAACTATTCATGGACATCGATTTGGCATGAATGCTCTTTTCATTATCCTCGAGACCACTAAGGATTGACTATGTATGTAGTACATAGTTGAACTCATTGAGCTTCAAAATCTGGTCAATTAAAAGGGTCTTGGACTCCCCTTATTCCAGCCACCTTGATTGGGTGAACGATCACAGAGGTCATTCTTCAACTCCAAATCAATGTTCTGATGCTCGCAAACATATAGATAGATTTGATTTTCAGGTCATCTTATGAAGAAATTGATCAATGTACTAGAAAAAACTCTAGTCGATCAAGTGGTCTCACAAATTCAGGTCTAATGGTGGCTCATAAATAACTTAGAAGCAAAGTAGAAGAGAGATCAAACTGCCAAATCAAGGTCCTACAATGAATCATGACAATTAATCACAAGAGAAATTACTTCATACTAGTGGGAAAAACTTCATAATAACAAAATAAGCTTCAACCGACCAATATGGAATGCACAACACATAATGATTATTACATTAAGGTTGATTAACCCTACTGTGGACCACAGTTTTTATCATCATAGAGCTCATGACGGCTAGGGTGTGGCTTCAGTGGTCTCTAGGGAACCGTAGAACTAGAAGGTTGTGTGAAGTTGTTGAAGAGGCCTCTTCAGCTGCCGGCCGTGCTTAGGGGGCCGAAGTAGTCTTAGCTATGCGATGTAGTTGGCTAGAATGGGTGTCGTGGCGATGGCCTTACCAACCATTGGCGGTCTTCTGTTAAGGCCCTCCAAGATGATGGTTGATTTTGGTGCTCTTAGGGGTACCCAATGAAGGGCACATGTGCCCTAGGACACAATTTTACACAAGAGAGTTTTTGTTCTCTTCAATTGTGCACAAAGCCCAAAGAAGAGAAGAAACGCTAACCATTGTTTTGAAGTGAAGAAAGGTGAGGGAACAAGTGGGTATAGAGCTTCAGCCTTAGACCACTGCTTTGATACCATGTGAAAATTGAATAAGTTCTATTCTCCAAGCAAACCCTTGGTCTATTTGTAGGGAGAGGATAGGAGAAAATAATAGACAAAGTACCTAATGAAAATAAATGGGACAAATCCGTCTAAAGAAAGAAAAATTAAAGTAGAAATGTACTACTCTCTCAACAATCTACTTGTCCAACTTGAGGAGGGTGAGTTGTATACTAGTAACCAAACCTTGGGTGTGGATTCATTTATCCTTGGGTATCTATAGATTTTATGTAGACCCCACCTTTTCTCTTTGGCTTATTGAAGATGACCCTTGATACTAATGGACATTAGGACTTATGCTCTTGTGATTTTTCCCTCTTGTTGTTGAAGGTTTTCCATGTATATCCATGTTTCTCTTGTGTGGTTGCTATGATAATTTTGTTCTTACAACAGGCCTTGACATCTCAAACCTTATCTAAGTATTCGTGTGACTTTGTCGACACTATTCATATGGCACCATTAGCAACCAATGTTGTCTTGGTCACATTATTCATATGGCCTTTAGGAATCATGATGTGCATGCAAACTCTTGGTACTTGTTCCTCCAACTTGATTTGCTTGTATTTCTAGTACACTAAATGAATGAGGAAAGGGTTATTTCCCAAGGCTTCTGAAGTCTACCTCACGTCCAACTTTTTATGAGGGAGGTGGAGGTAGACATTGATGGTGGCTTTCTTCAAGAAGCCAACTAGTGTTCGTGTTAGGTTGCAAATGCCAATCAAATTCTATTAGAAAAACCCTAGGTGTTTTTATATAGAGTGGCAACCAAAGGTAAAGTTACAAGGTTACCCTCATGCAATATATCGATATAAAAAGAACTACAAAACACAAAAAAACAAATAACTCAACACTCTCCCTCAAGTTAGAGTATAGACAGCAAGCATGCTCAACTTGGAACATAACTCAAGACGCTTCTTGAAGAGTGCTTTAGTGTAGGCATCTGCAATCTGATCTTCAGTAGCAATATAAGGCGTAGTGATCTTGCCAGAAGTGATAGCATCTTTGATAAAATGGTAATCCACTTCTATATGCTTGGTTCTCTCATGGAAGACAGGATTATTGGCAATAAATGCAACTGCTTTGTTATCACACTACAGATGAGTAGGACCAGGCACTCCCAAATAACATAAAATAGATCTCACCCACATGAGCTCACAAGTAGTATTGGTCATAACCTTATAGTCTGATTCAACATTGGATCTGGAGACAACATTTTACTTCTTGCTTCTCCATGTTGAAGGTTCGTCCCTACCAGGAGGGGTGACGTAATAAAATTGCGGAAATAAAAATATAAAGCAATCTCACAAAAATAAGCAATCGCACAATGTACACAAAGATTTTTAGGTGGAAACCCAAACCGGGTGAAAACCACCACCTAACCCTCTCGAGTTAGGATTTTCCGATCAACCTAGTTGATCAAATCCACTAACCGAATCACTTTGAACGAGGGTGATTCAACCTCAATACAACCACGCTACAAGTACGAGGGTAGCGTTCCTCAACACCTTCTCTCCACGAGAAGGATTTTGTCCCATGAAGGAGACGGGAATTCGCAAAGCAAATACCCAACCAAAATACAAAGATAAAATAAAACAACAGTCTTATAGAGCCAACAAAATTAAACCTAGTTTCTATAGGAAATAGGAAACTCCCCTTTGCACGGAGTGCGTCGACGATGACGCGGTGCGTGTGCCACGCGATGGCGCTACGTCGCTCTCGTAATCTACGGTGGGAGAGCGGGTGCGCAACGGGAATGATGCTCTCAAGATGATGGAGCTTGAGCTTAGAGAGCAAGTGCTTCTTGGACACAAGAGAGTGGAAATACTTGATCTTAGTGTATTGCAAAGTGTTTCTTGTGTTTCTCTTCTTGTTTTCTAAGTGTGTTTGTGTTACAAAGGTTCCCCTCTATTTATAGAGGCCTTAGGAAGGTTTTGGAAGGCTTGGAAAAGCTTCCATAGCCGTTGGGTGCAAAGCCCAAGAGAATCAGGTCGAAATCAGGACAATGATTGCATTTGACAGGGTCATCAGACGTCTAACTCTGGCATCAGACGTCTGGAAGGCCATTTTAAGACGTCTGATTCCAATGTCAGACGTCTGATTCTATGCGGGTTTCTCCTCGACTTGAATCAGATCTAAACAGGGTTTTTGTGCAAGTCCATCAGACGGCATACAGGACGTCTGGCACTATGTCTGGACGTCTGGAAACCTACTTTTACTGTGGGAATTATTTCCAAACGTTGCAACGGCTAGAAAATTTCTGAGAAGAGATTTTGGGTCAGCCGAAGCAAAACGGTCATTTATCAGACGTCTGGTAAGTCCTATGGACGTCTGATAAGGCTCTAACGGTCATAATCTTGAGTGTTTTCTAAGGCAGCCAACGATCCACTAATTGGACGTCTGGCAAAGTCATCAGACGTCTCCTAAGACGTCTGGTATAAGGTCTGGACGTCTGATTTCATCAGACAGAACTAACTATGTCCAGCCTAACAGTTATCAGACGTCTGAAACAACAGTCAGACGTCTTAAAATTCTTTATCAGACGTCTGATTTGGGAATTAGACGTCTGGAAGTGCTGTTTGAACCCTATATTGGTTTTCTAAGTATTCTACAGAAAACCTAAGTATCCTAGGGTTGTGCCGGTGTTCCTAGGACTACTGTTAGGGTTCTTTGAGGCTCTTTAACATGAAATATCTAAGGAAATAAAGAGCAACAAAAGAAATGAAAAAATACAACAAGTACAAAAGAAAGAATCTATCCTATTCTTCTTTTCCTTCCATCTTCAATCTTTCGCTCCACGCGAACCTCCTCTGTTTTCCGTCAAGCTCTTCCAATCCGTCCTGGATGCGAGCTCGAACTCCGTCTAAACACGTCCTCATTTACAATTGACCTGAAATCTAGGACTCAAATTGCAAATGTTAAATAACACGTGTTTTGTTATCATCAAAATAAATGATCGTGATGCTTTAGCACTAACACATGTGACTAGGTTGCCACCCACATAGGTACAATAGCCAGTGGTAGATCTCTTGTATTCATGTGCCCCTGCATAATCTGCATCATAATACCCCCAGATGTCCAGATGACCATGCCTCCTAAATGATCGCCCCTTCCCAAGAGCTTACTTGAGGCATCTTAGCACCTGACACAAACCATCCCAGCGAACCTCTTTAGGAGACTGCATAAATTGACTCAGTCTTTGAACAACAAACCAAATGTCAGGTCTTGTGATAGTCAAATACAACAATTTTCCCACCATAACACGGTATCTGCTGACATCTTCAAGCAATGGACTCAGAATCTGCAAGTGGCAAGGAGGGTCCATAGGAAGGCTGGCAGGCTTGCAACCAAGCATCCTTATCTCATTTAGCATGTCAAGAATATACTTCCTTTGTGACAAAATTAGACCACCACTAACATGTTGCACTTTAATGCACAAAAAGTAATTTATTATTCCCAAATCTTTGGTGATAAATTGAGAATGCAGAAAATTTTTGGTAGCTTTTATCCCTGTTTCATCACTTTAGTAAGTAGTATATTATCTACATACACAATTAGAATAACAGATCCAGAAGCTCTACGCATGGTAAAAATAGAGTGATCTGCAGTGGATCTAGTAAAGTCAAACTCTTACACAGCTTTACTAAATCTCTTAAACTAAGCCCAGTGACTTTACTAAAGACCATAAATGACCTTCTTTAAGTTATAAACTCTCTGACACTCCCCCTCAACCACAAAACCAGGGGGTTGTTGCATGTAGACTTCCTCATCTAAATCACCATAGAGAAAGGTATTTCTAATATGGAGTTGAGAAACTGACCAACCATTCTTAACTGGCACATAAAGGGGTATCCGCATTGAATTGAGTCTGCTGGGGAAAACGTCTCAAAATAGTCTACTCCAAAGGTTTGTATGTAACCTTTGGTAACCAATCATACTTTGTATCTTTCCACTGCACCATTTGAGCGACATTTTAGGGTGAACATCCATCTACACCCTACAACTGTAGCACCAGGGAGTAGGTCAACAAGATCCTAAGTATCCTTGGATTGAAGAGCAACCATCTCCTCCTCCATGGCCAAGGTCTAGGAAGGGTTCTGAGTAGCCTCAATATGGTTCTTGGGAATATTTTTGCTGTCAACTACAAGTGAAAAAAGTCTCCCTGTTGCTGGTAAACGGTCAAAAGACATAATTGGAAACATAATATTTAGTATAAGACCGTTGTGACTTCCTTTGAGTAATAGGAAGATCCACATTAGGTATGTCTGGTGGTGTAGGGTTTGAACCTCCGTCTGAATCAGCAGAAAATTGAGCATGAATGGTGGAAAGTGGCTCCTTTGCCTGTGTAGGGATGGAGGGAGGTTTGCGCTAAAAGTGTTTAGGGAAGGTATTCGTCACCTTAGGATGTCTAGGATAGGTAATGGGAGGAACATCATGAGTTATAAGAAGCTCAGAGGGACCTGGAGGCACAACACTGGGCATAGGCAATGGGTCATCCTGTGTGGCACTGGGAGACTTTCCTACAGTAGTATAGTATGACATGTCCTAAAAAAATCGTCACATCCTTACTAATATAAAAATGATGTGAAAGAGGATCATAACATTTATACCCTTTCTGGGTTCTAGAATAACCTAGAAAAATGCACTTAACAGATGTAGGAGTTAGCTTGTCCACCTGGAATAAATGAATAAAACATCCAAACATTTTTGGAGGAAGAGAAAGAAAGCTCCTGATCAAGAAACAAAACAGAATACAAGATCTTCTCACCAAGAGCAGAAGAAGACATAATTAAGCAAAAAAGCAGCTGTAAGCATAGCATCAGTCTAGAAGGTAGTAAGAACATGCATATGAAATATAATATTGCGGGCAACATCAAGAAGGTGCCTCAATTTGCGTTCAGTCACCCCATTTTGTTGGGATGTATGAACACAAGAGGTCTGATGTATAATACCAAGAGACTGGAAAAGCTAGATCAAAGTAGAATTCGCAAACTCAAGCCCATTGTCAGTCCAAAACATTGCACAAAATTTTTAATCAAAGTAGGGTTTTTGGATTTCTCCTTTATCATAAAAATCCATGGGTAAAATCATCTACCAAAATAAAAAATATCGAAACCCTTAAGACTCTTGTCCTGACACGGGCCCCATAAATTAGCATGGACAAGTGAGAAAGCAGATTCCATTCTACTATAACTACTAGGAAATGAGACTCTATAATGCTTGCTGAGTTGACAGGCATTGCAAGAAAACAAGTTAGGAAACTGTATGTCAAGAAACTGGTGACGAAGAACAGAAATATTAGGATGTTCCAATCTAAGGTGCCACTGTGAAGTAGAAGTGGCAAAAGTGGTAGCCATGGAATGATGCTTTGATGGGAGGTCAAGGTAATATAGGTCATCCTGCTCAAGTCCCCCACCAATTTACTTCATCGTCAGGAGATCGTGTAAGAAGAAAAAGTGATCATGAAACACTGCTATGCAATTTAATGCCTTAGTAATCTGATTGATAGACATTAAATTCAATGCAAATTTAGGCGGATGCATAACATTAGAAAGAGGCAAAGTAGATGACAGAGAGATGTCACCCAAGCCTGTCAAAGGGGACAAGGAATCATCAGCTATTTTGACATATACCAGAATAGTCATTGGTCGAAGGGACCAAAAAAGTGTAGCATCTCCTGTGATGTGGGAAGACGCGTGTCATGCCCCAAAATCTAGGCCTCTAGTTGAAGGTCTGGGTTTTGAGGGTGAAAAGGCGTTGGGTTATTTAATTCAAGTTGCATTAACATCGAGCTACCAAAATATTCCATTAATCAACAAAATGGAAAAGTACGGGAGGTATGACAGATAAAACAAGAAATGACCATAACGAAAGCTTAAAAGTTACCTGTTCAGTAGTGCCAGCAAATCCCACACTATGCTGGAAACCCACGCCTTAACGAACACGACTACACCTGAAATTAGGTCACAATGCAGGGATGAGCCAATCGGCTCAGTAGGGAACAAAAACTACTGTAACTCAAGAAAAACAAGGTAGTGTACAATTGAACTAACCGGCTGGATCCCTAGCCCAACCCAGAACCCCAGGTTTCAAATCAAACCTAGAACAACCCGACCAACCACCATGGTCCTGGCCCATAAATTAAACCCTTTATTAATGTCATTTTAATGCAACTATCCTATGATCCAAGATCATGTTACTTGCCACTCCGAGTCCTGAAGTGACCAAATCAATCCTTTATGCTGAAGGAGATCTCGATGTGTCCTTTCTAATGGTACATTCGTACCCTAACCCCTCCTTGGCCAAAGGAAGGATTAAAGCACTCATGTCCACTGGACAAAGGATACCCGCTCCAGTCGCTGAAACGTTGATTGTACTCAGAGTCCTGGAAAGCTATTCCACACAAGACATCCCTGAGTGCCTAATCCAAAAGATTTGGTGGGAGTGACTTCTTGCTACCTGTGATCTCTGGAAGGCTATTCCACATAAGATCACGTGTCGATGTCGGAATCCCTGGAACGTTATTCCACACAAGATCCCCCGCATCGTTGCATGAGATCCCTGGAAGGCTATTCCACACAAGATCTCAGGGTGCCTTTCGTCGACTCAGACTCAAGACACCCCCCCCAGTGCCTTATCTCCATGACGACACCAGGTGAACCCCCAACCAGGAAGTATTCTCATTCCTAGGATGAGCTGCTGTAGCCTCAAGCTACCAGATTCCTAGGTTTTCAACCTGCAATAGTGAACTCATTGTTCACCAAGTCTCGGTGTCTCACCTAACGGCTCACCTATTTGACCTAACCGGTCCTAATTCCTTCCCCCCTGATTGGTACCTGACTAGGAAACCTTAGAAACCTACTAGATCACCTAGGGTTTTATCTAAGACCTTAGGATCCAAGCATTTCCTCTTATTATACTCTAGCCATGTCATTAACAGGTTAAAACATTTTGGATTCGTGTCTGTACTTATTTGGATTACATCACCTTTTTATTGTTTTCTTGGAGTTTAAGAGTTCCTTGCCTCTTGGCTCAAACACACCCTTAACACATTCACAAATTCCAGCTAGTACCAGTACTGGGCACCAACAACACCATTTCAGGTAACCCAGCCAGTACCGGTACTAAACACCAGTACCGATACTGGACAATCCCAGTATAATACCAACATTTCCATGCCAGTACCGGTACTGACTACCAGTACTGGTACTGGGCACCATCAGCCTATTCCAAGTACCCTAGTTAGTATTGGTATTGGGCACCTAGTACCGGTACTGGGCAGTCCCAACCACGTCGACCGAATGCATCCAGTGCCAGTACTGGGTGCTTTCAGTACCCTTTCATGCTTATTACTAGCTGATGCCAAAATCATCTAGTACTAATATTGGTTGTCAGTACTGGTACTAGGTGCTTTCAGCACCCAGACAAATGTGCCAACCATCCACTTTACATATTTACAAGGTTTAATCCAAGTCTAAAGCATAATCCTACCATTTTACATGTAAACATGGATTTTAAACCCAAAACACCCTTTCTACCATTTCTAGTCATGGGAACAAGAAGGGGATCAAGAAGAGAAACCCTACCTGCGATGAGGAGCTCTTCTCCTTCCTCCTTGCCTTGCAACAGCAGCAGCTACAGCAGCAATGATAGCAACAAATCAGCAACAACACCAGCAACTGCAGCAGCGGCTCACCTCCTTTCCTTCTCCTTCCTTTCCTCTTCTACTCGTCTCCTCACGCAACAACAAGTGCAGCAACAGCTACGGCGGCAGCAGCAGCAACAACAACAATAACAGCAGCAGCAATCGCCCCTTCTTCCTTTCTTCTTCCCTCAGTCTTGCAACAGCAGCAACAACGGCAGCAACAGCAGCAACAATAGCAGCAGCAATGGCTGGAGTAGCAGTAACAGTCGATGGAGAGGAGGGGGATGAGGGGTGTAACTGATTGGAGGACTCTGCTGGGGAAGAAAGAAAATGAGGGTTTTCTTTTTTTCTTTTTTTCTATTTGCCTCCACTTATATATATCGGTTAGAACATTTACACCCAAGCCCTTCCACTTTTTACTTGGGCCCCAAGAAAGGCATCCAAACATGTTTTCTTAACACATAGCCCCTTAACCTTCATTCTTTACCTCTGGTTAACAACTCAAAGGATTTACCTTAATTCCAAGGCTACCATTTCCTAAATTAAGGTTCCTGAAGCCCTTAATCCTACATTAAGCAACCAGTTAAGATTTTAAATAGTCCATTAAGGGTATCACAAATTCAGGTTGTTACAATGCACTTGAGCCTGCAAGCCAAGATGGCTTACGAACACCTCTGGCACTAGTAGTAGAACCAGACATCTGAGCTACAGAAGCACCAGTAGTAGAAGTGGCCTGATGTCCCTGAGGAAATCCATGTTTTATCCAGCACCAGTGAGAAATGTATTTCTTTCGACGCGATCCCACAAATCGGGAAAGAAAGATAGACCGCAGAAGGAGGTTGGAGCCACCCAACTTGATAGTGGTTCCTTGCATAAAAAAAAAAGGATGCGCTTGTGGTACATATCTTCCCCACCGAGTTGCTCAAAGGATCCCTCTTGTCTTTCATATTGCCCAACATGTGGGAACCTAAAAAAAAAATATTGCAGAAGCAAAAAATCAGACCATATTCAAATATGAAAATTCCTCCGATCTGAGATAAAAGAGCAAAATCAGATCATAGAAAGTTTCCCATGTACACACACACACACACGTGTGCATGTGCATAAGTATAGCTTATAAATATAAACATATGTGTATATGTAAATGTACGAAATTGTATGCGCACTTATGATATGTATCAATGTGCATATGTATGTGCATTGCTCTTGTTTGTCTAATCACTTATATATCTTGTATTATATATATATGCAATCATAACATATCATATTTTGATTATTGTTTGTATATGTATGGCTGCATATATGTATTAGTGCCTCGGGCATTTTGGACCCTCCTCGCCTTTTAGCGCCTCTCGCCTTTGACAGCCTTGAGAGAAACACCGTTTGGGGTCAAATACGACCCCCAAAGGGGTTATTTCTTCTCCTTGACCTCTGCATGGCTGGAGAAGATGACAGATGGGTGACTTCTAAGTCACCCTAGATCTCCCACGAGGGGAGACCACTGCAGCAAAGGTACTGCGATTAGATCAACACCCAAAGCACCCTGTTGCAGCACCGCAGGGCCGCTGCCCCTGAGTCCGCCACCCCTAGTGGCGGTGCTGGACCTACTGGTCTGTCGCTAGGGGCCTTCTGTTGGTGGTGGCTGCTGCTGCAGGTGGGGGGGGAGTGGATCAAGGGCCGGTGATGCCCTTAAGGGGGAGAAGGGATTGGGTGGAAAGGGTTGGAGGCTATAGTTTTCGGGGTGGGATACCCGAACACCAGTCTAGGATGGTTGCTTTGATATCATGTTAGGTTGCAAATATCAGTCAAATTCTATTAGAAAAATCCTACGTGTCTTTATATAGAGAGGCAACCAAAGGGTAAGGTTACAAGATTGCCCCCACACAATATATCAATATAAAAAGAACTACAAAAGAAAAAGTCAACAGTTCGGAATATGGTGCAGATGGATTTCTGTGAATGCTTATGTGGTGGATTCAAGTGATAAAAAGTGGCATGGGCATTACCAACAAGGTGGTCGAGACTAGGAAAATGGGATGCTGAGGGGCATTACCAATAAGGAGTGGAGTTGTGTGAGTACATTAGGCAGAGGAGAGGTGAATGTACTTGGGCAAACCACTTTGGGAGGATCAAATCATGGGGATTTTGGGGAAATAAGTGATGGTGACACTGCTAACCAACACCAGAATTTAATCTATGGAAGTTGTATGCCAATAATATTTTTTAAGATCCATACTAAACTGAAATTTTGGAGTTGGGGCCAACACCAAGCATGATTGCTTCCTTTTAGGATGATAAGCATGACTCTTTTAGTCTAAACCTTGTTGGCTCCTCATTAACCGCTAAGACTAAAATGTGATTTTTGACGTTTTGTTTTGTAAATGAAGTTTTTGTTACAGCCAAAGCTTGAAAGAACTTATCTATCCATTTGTGTTCTGTAATGATGTAATGGGGTCGATGTTGTTGGTTTTAACCTCATTTAAACCTCAAAATGCACTGTAATATTTATTAAAATGGGAATCAGAGCAATGACATGGCTAAGAAATGGCGTAAACTGCACACAGTAGTGCAGAGCTGTGGATGACTGAGAGTTCCCACTAGCATTGGATGCTTGGTTGGCTTGTTTCTACTTTCATCATTTGGGGATAGTGAGATCGGCGTAGTTTTTGGATAGGCTGTGGCAGATATTTAAGCACAAAAAGGACTGGATGTGTTTCTGTTCCGGTCTTCATATTTTGGCTTACATCCACAGATGTGAAACCTAGGAACTCCCCTTGGCTTAATTCCTTCTTAATTCTTGGTCCAAGCAAACGATTAGGTTTTTGCATATATATGCTGCACATTTCGTTTCCTCTCAAAAAAAAAAAAAGGTCTTATTGGATTGTTATCTTACAAGGGCCAAATTGCATGCACTCTCTACGCTTACATGGCAAGATAATGATGATCCTGCTCAAAGTTCTATCTAGATAATGTTGTATAAAAAGAGCTGTGCCAAGTCTTTCTGGAGTGCCCTTTCTCAACAAAATGTGATGCTAAGTATTACATTTTCTGTACTTCATCTCTATTTATAGGCAAGGAGCAGTCTATTCTGCCTCTCGTCATACGGCATTTGGACCATAAAAATGTAGCACATGACTTGCAAATAAAATCGGACATAGTCCAGACTGTCATTGGCTTGATTCGACAATTGGGATCCCAGACTACAGTTTTGGAAGTTGGCATCATAAATGACTTGTGCAGGCATTTGAGAAAGAGCTTTCAAGCTTCCCTTGAGATAGTTGGACTGCAGGAATCCAACTGGAACAGTTCACTTCAGAGTTCAATTGAAGACTGTTTACTTGAGATCTCAAAAGGGGTATGCTTTTGCAAATTTTTACGTTTCATGCTTGTTCAACTAATATGTCAAAAATATGTACAAGTATGGTAGATATGTAAATTTTCCTTCAGAGAACGTGCGCAATCCCTCCCCCACCTCCACTGCTGAATTATGGGCCTCTCGCAGAAGTTCAGTAAATAACTGTTTGAGTTTTCCCTTGGCAGATAAATGATGCAAAACCACTTTTTGACATGATGACAGTAACATTAGAAGAGTTACCAGCTGTTGGGGTTGATGCCAGGGTCACAACTGGATCCCTGCTCATTCTGGCTTACATGATTTCGACTTGTATTGATTTACCTGCAAATGTAAGCAATAGTGTACCTTGACTGTATTGCTACTTGAAGTGATCTTTATGCATGGTGTCTATGATTAACAACCAGTTTTTTCATGGATCTTTTGGTTCTGCAATAATTTTTTAGCTGCTGTTGTCATGTTTGTCCTTCCATTGAATTTATACTGTTAATTGCTTTTTAGGTTCTTCCAGAGTCACTTTTTCTTCAACTTTTAAAAGCCATGATGCACCCTGATGTTGATGTACGAGTAGGCGTTCATCGAATATTTTCTATACTTCTTGTAAGATGTGCAAATTTACATAGGCAAGAAGGTGATTACTTTTACCCAGAATGCATACATGAGTCAAGGAGATGGGATTCTAGAGCTTCTGGTGCCTTTGCCTCTGCCGCTGCTTTGTTAGAAAGACTTCGCCGAGAAAAGGACTGTGGAAATTCAGAGAAAGTTCATTATGATACTCGTGATGATAATAAAGAAAGAGATACAATGGACGAGGAGTGGAAACTTGGCAGAATGCGCAACAGTTCGCCAAATTTCTATAAAATAAGTTGTTCCATAATTGATAGAAATGCTTGTTCAACCAGTTCAACAGAGTTGGTAAGTCCTGTATGCATAGTTATAATCTGCTAATGTATATTTTGCCTTCTCTCTCTTCTGGATCAATAAACTAAGGTGCATTTAGTGGTGGAAAATAGTTTGTTTCTGGAGAAATTTATTTTTTTGTCATGATATCTGGAAATTATGTATGTCAGTCTTATTTACTTTTAGCATGCAAACCATGCCATGCTGTGTTGGTTCAAGCATTTTAATGTATATGAGTTGGATGCAGGAACCAAAGATTGCAGTCCTGAATGATGACCAAATGGCGCAATTAATTTCAGCATTCTGGATACAGTCCAACAAGTCAGACAATTTGCCTTCTAATTATGAGTCGATAGCCCAATCCTTTTGTCTGATTCTTCTTTCTGCACGTCTCAAGGTCATATTTCCTATCTCCTTTGCTTCCAGAGGGATAATTGACATGCAGTTACACAATAAGTGAAGCTATTTGAGATTGCTTCCTTGGACATATAGATTATAAATGAATGCTGCTTGAAGTGCGGAAAGAACTGAAAATCATGGAAAGAGATGGTGTTTCATTCCTAATATTGTAATGAATTTTGGCTTGGTCAAAATGTAAATATAACACTATTTCCAAAAGCTATTCTCACCAAGGAATCACGAAAATAGTCAACATACAGCAGCATGATGTTATTCTTCTATCTGCTATAGATTACATGCAACTCAACCTAGAGTAATGGATAAGTTTCCCTTAAGGCTTATGCTTTTTTTGAAGGAATATGGATTCGATAAGAATCTCATTTAAGGAGAAAAGCGAGGATTACTTTCTGTTGTTCTGGATCTTAGAATGCACAATGAAATTCCTCCTTCGATTCCTAATTGCTAGCAATAATGCTCCTGTGGCTTCTTTTCAACAATGGCATCATTGTTTAGGTTATTGTTATTTTAACTCCTTGAAAAGATTGGCTGTTTTTTAAATTAATAAAGTCTTTTGATGGTCTTTGTGAAGATGTTGTGTAGTTGCCAATACGGGAAGAACACTTAATTACTCTTCTTTTTGTTCACTTCTATGATCTCTAAAGTATCAGAACTTGCTCATACTAATATTTGGGGTTAACCCCTTGTTCTCATTATCTCATTCTTAATATCATGTGCTATAGATTACATACTTGTACCCTGGGAAAGAAAGGGTGACTGGATGGTGGTTGAAGGGGTGCCGACCGGAGGACCTGGGCCAGACGACCCCTTCGCCGATTGGCCGAAGAAGTCCAATGATCTTGGCAGCATCGGTGACTCCTTTGATGGAGATGTTCTTCCTAGGGTACAAGTCCCAACACCAACTCAAGGGAATCTCAAGGCACTAGGAAGCCTAATTGTTTATTTGGTTGAGAAAGAAAAGAGGAGAGGATCAAGTAGGTATAGAGCTCCGGCCTAAGATTGTCGCTCTAATACCATATTGAGAAAAATGATGCATTCATACTCATCATGAGACCCTAGGCCTCTATTCATAGAGGTGACACCAAGGGAAAAACAGTAACGAGAACCCTTTACCATACGAAATAAAAAGAACAAATAGCTTAATAAAACTCTCAACAAATTTCATTGATGGGTTCTATAGATATACCTAAATTTAGATTATGAAGGAAAATTCATCAAATTCAATTCTTTTGTTGAAAAGTTAAAACTAAAAATGGTTGATGGATGGCATAAATACAATGGCATAAAAATTGAACTCAGATACTCCTCCCTTGCCCCTCGTAAAAGTGTTGTAGGATGCAATGGTTCTTGAAAATTAAGTTCAAGTATTGATGGAACCATGTACAAAAATTTAAAGCTAGACTTATTGCTAAAGGCACAAATATGGAGAGGACTTTAATGAAGCATTCGGTTCAGTATTCATGATTGTTACCATTATAACAATCCTAAATCTCACCTTTAGATGTGGTTAAAGATTACATCAACTTGATGCCAAAAATGCCCTTCTTCATACTGACATAGAGAAGTGTATATGAAGCAGTTCGATGGGTTTGAAGAGATGACTAAAGCTGATTATGTTTCTTCAGTCATTTGATCTAGTCTTGAGAAAGACTGGTGAACATGGTCCTTCATTTTTCACAATGTGTTTCTTTGCTTGGGGTGTCAGTAGTTTACTTTAGAGTTTAGATCAGTCTTTTTTTTGCTACCATGTGTTGATGATATAGTAATTACTAGGAGCTCTGAGACGAATATTGACAACACAAAACAGAAACCAAGCATTAAATCTTTTGGCAACCTTCGATATTTTGTGGGCATCGAGGTTTGACAGGACTCATAGGTGACCTTGTTGTAGCTTGGACATACTCCTTTTCTGCTTAGGTAGCTCAATTGCCGTACTATCACTCATCTTGACATCACTTTTGCTGTCAATCATGTTTCTCAGTGTGGAGAATAAGGTGCTACATGCGAGTGCCACGTGGTAGATCAGTTGGACCATGTGGCAAGTTTGGCCCACCCAAGGGGCGCTGGCCTTAAGGGGGTAGTTTAGTGGTTTGCTTGGAGTCTAAGTCTTGGGTTTTTAATGTGGTATTATGTCTTTTAGGCAAGTAGTTAAGAGGATTTGGTGTTTTCTATTTTTATGAGATATAATTTAGTTTGTTTCCTGCTTTAGAGATTGAGATTAATTCTCTTTATAAAAGAGATTCCATGTAATTGTTTTTTAGTGGAGTTAAAGCAATATTTCTTCCCAACAAACAACTCTCTCTCTCTCTCCTCTCTTCTTCCACTGCTGGCTGCCCTCTCTCTCTCTCTCTCTCTCTCTCTCCTGTTCAGCGTGTGTCACCTCCATCTGCAGCAGCCTGCTGCTTCCCTTTTCCTCCACGTGAAAGAGCCTCCATGCCATAGCGCACAAATCCTCACACTCAGTACATGCATTCCTCTACCATCAACTATCTTTAAGCCATCAGGAATATCTCAAAGGAACAAGCTTGAATGGGTCATATTATGTTAAGGATGTTTATTTGTCTCAAGGACATGGAGAACTTACCACCTTTTCAGATGCAGATTGGGTTGGAGATCCAGAGAATTGGAGATCTTTGATCCGATATTATATTTTCCTTGGCAGTACTTAAGATCTTGGAATAGATGAAAACGACAAAAGTGTAACCAGATTTAGCATGGAAGCAGAATATTGTGCTTTGGTTTAGCCTCTTGGTCAGTGCAATTATCTGGGCATATTAGCTTGAACTATTTGGAAGTTTCTATCATATGCAACACCATCTTAAGCGATGATAGTGCATGGTTTCAGTCAATCTGGTGTTCCAAGATTGATTGAAGCATACGCAAATTGATCATCATTTTGTTAGAGGAAAGATACAAACCAATGAAATTAGAGTCCAATATTTCTGCAAAGAATGAAATTGTTAATATCCTGGTAAAGCGTGTTGCCATCAAGACCTTCCTTGAGTTGAAGAACTAAGTGTTTGCCAACCCAATACTCAGTTTGCAAGAAGTGATAGAACTAGGCTCTTTGTACATTTTTCTATAAATATAAAGTGTGTGGGTGGTTTTTGCAATTCTCCCATTATTTTGGCCTCAAGCAATCTAATGGTTAAAATAAAACCCTAGGCTCTTCCCTTTCAATTATTAAGAGAAGTAACCCTAGGCATAAACATAGGGTGATATACCTCTGCCTTATAAACAGCATTACTAGGTTCCTTTTTCGGTTTCTTTTGGTTTGTTCTCATAATCTGGCCGTGATCGTTTGTCATTGTTGAGTTGTAACATAAACAAGTATGTGGATCTTGGCTGGATTCATATAATCTGGAGTGCTATATATATTGTACAACCCCTCCTTTCTTGTTTCTTAGTGGAGAGAAACCTAGCTGTTGTTGAGTTCTGGGACAGATATCTGCCATGCTTTTTCCCTACAAGGTTTTCCATATTAAATCTTGTCGCCATTGTGTGATTGTTTTTGGTCTTGATTTTCCAGTCATATGTGTTCTATGGACAGCTTGGTATGTCTAGGGGATCTTGCTTTGCCTTGCCATTTAACGGAGGGACTTTGGGAACTTATGATGCCTTCAGTAGACATAAAGATGCAGATGGCTGCTCAATGTGAAAGATTGTAATGGCTGTATAAACATCTTTGGAGTTGTCCTGTCATTGGCATAGCTGAATTTCAATTTCTTATTGATCTTGTTGTTACCAAGTCTTGTTTCAATGTGTGTTTATGTTTACATTTTGAATTTTGTCACCATTGCGGGAGTTTATCTTTCTGTCCAAATAATTTGGGCCTTTATATGACACTTGATGATGATTAAGATGCTTTGGACCTTATTTTCGTAAGTATGTAGAATACAACCATTTACTTTAAACACCAAGAGTGATGGCTAACACGTGTAGAGGTTTTTGATATTCTGCTAGAGTTTCCTCGGTCCCTGACTATGACGACTTTAAAAAGGATATAGATAGCCCTCCAAGGACTGTACACTAGAAGTTAAATAGGGGACTTCCATTATCTGGATAAGAAGTCCATCCATTTGGTGATTCAAACCCATATAATAGCAGAGGAGAGGAGACATGTAGGTTTTATTCACTGTCTCAGGAGGTGCTGTCCCCTGTTAATCAAAATTCTGCATCTTTGTGGGAGATTTTTGCCATTTGGAGCCAGGCTGTCTGTACGCATTGTGTCATGGTCTCACTAATACATAATTGCATGCTATTGCATTGGCATGCAAAATGGTTGTGAGTTAGGGCTGCTTATGGTTAGCTGGAGCCCAATTCATGACCCTACCCAATCTCAACATGCTTACGGATTTTTCACCAAAACAAGCTTTTGGATAGATTGGGAGTTTTCCAAACCAACAAACCCATCCTACTGCTGGACTCTATTAAATTCAATGAATACAAGCAGTTTGCGTTGAGTTGGGTTGTCAACTAGTCATATTGCATATTGATGAACATATCTCTTGTATCTTCCTTTATGATATCACAGTTTTTAAAATCATGCATACAACTACTGAAATCATGACAAATGAATTAAATGAACTCTCAAATACTGGGAATAATACATACTGTGTGAATGCTACCATTTTTTTTTTTTCAGAAAGTGTTTGCAAACAACTTTAGGTTTTTAAAAAAATGTGACATGAGTTAAAACTTGATTAGATTATAACATATGAAATATGAATATGGTAGTTAGCAACAAAATATACCCTATAATGCAAAAAGTTGGCAATGTTTGGTTTGACTTGCAATAGTGAAGGTCCGATGGGGAAGGGTGTGGCACAACCAAGCTATGGGGTTGAGAAGAGAACTAAGGAGTCGCAGTAGCAAGTCTGCCCAGACAATCTTAATACCGGAGAGTGGGTGTGTCACGATCAGAAGTGTGGTGTGTGCACATTGTTGAGAGGAGTATGTGGTGTTTAGTACCACATCGTGAGTTGTGGGAATGTAGAGTGTGTGGTGGCCTATAAATAGGCTTGCACCCTTATTTCTTTAAGAAGATCAATATAGATCTCAGCTCTATCGGGGCCTTCTCTCGTGGTTTCTTCCCACTTGTCGTAAGTGGGGTTTCCATATAAATTCAAGTGTTCTTTTATGGTTTAATTGCTTTGATATTTTTTTCTTCCTCTTATTATAAAATTCAACTTCGTATAAGAGCAAGTCACTCTTGGGTTTTATCTTTTGTCCGCATTCGATTCTATTTGTTATTAGGGTTCTTGTTGTGCCTTCGATCTCGAGAGAGAGAGAAGAAAACTCCTCTCACAGATCTAAGATCTGAACCCAAGTTCAAGTTGTGGCGATGTGGGATCATGCATCGTGATGGATGCAGTGGACACCTCAAGGAAAGGCAGATTGGGATCCCCAACCCCATCAAGTAGATCGGCGGGCAGGGGGTGGTGCTCCGCAAGGGGACGAGTAGGGTGGAGCTAATGGGGGTGACAATGCCCTCATCAATCATGATGGTGGTGTTGCTGTCGTCATTAGGGCTGGTGTCCCCCCCCCCCCCCCCCCCCGGGTCGGTAGAGGTCGTGGTAGCATGAGGGTGACGCTGCGGATCTGTCCTCTCCACAAGGAACTCCAAGGTCGGCGGAGGCTGTCGATGGCGGTGATGGGTTATGATTTGTGGCGAAGGCAATGGAGATGACAACGGCGTGGGGACGAGGAGACGCTCACGTCCTTGAGTATCGTCGTCACCCCTTTGTAGCTCTTGCTTACGTTCTCGAGCCTTACGCCCGAGGAGACGATCGACGCGCTGCTGCGGTTGCTCGAGCTTTTCTTCGATGGCTTCCTCGAAGAGTCATTAGAGGAGGACAAGGGGAGGAGGGATTCTATGTCGTTTGCCTCCTCCGCCTCGACTACAGACATGCTCGTCGTCATTGGGACTCGGCTAAAGCTGTCGCCTTTCTTGCCCCCTCTGTCGGTGATGCTCATGGCGATGGTTCAGGTTCGACACGAGGTATGGATGGCGACTCGTGTGGTGGATGTTGATCGGTCAGGTTTTCCCCGTTAGGGTTTACGGGGACTTAGGTGCTCTTTTAAGTTTGCCCTGTTGCGTTCTTATTTTGAGTCCCTTTGTAGTGTTGAAAAGGAGAGGGGCACAGAATAAAAAAAGGGGGAAAAGGAAAAGAAAGAAGAGGATATGAGGAATCTAGTGAAAATAATAAAAGAGGGAGAGAGTGAAAAAAGAAAGAAAAATGAGAAAAAAGAAGAAAAAAATTAAAAAAAAATGTTGACGAATGTTTAAGAGAAGAGGGGGAGAAGCTCTTCTTTAGCTTTTATGATCATTGTTTATTTTGATTGTGTCACGATTTGACACAACGTGGAGCGTGGAGACTCTTGTGTGCATGGGAAAACAACCCCAACAGTGGGTTGTCCATGCGTGTGGATAGGGAGAGAGGAGGAGTGTGACCAGCTGGTTGGGTGGCTGGTAGTGGCAGTCAGCTGACCCTGGTGGTGGCCGACGGTTGTGGTTGAAGAAGAGAGAGAGGAGAGGAGCCTTGAGTTGAAAATATTATTATTGCTCGAAAGAAAATACAATAGAGGACTTTCTTTGTATAGAGAGAACATATCCTCACAATTGGAAACAAAAGATCTTATCTCTAAATAAGAAATTAAATCCCAAATAGGTTTTCCTAAAATCCATTTACTGAAAATAGCAAATTTAACATTTTAGCAAAAGACTCAACTTGGTCCCTTGTACCACATGACCGTCGGCTCTGAGGGCCCTTTATTGCCAGCCATGTGGCACTGCTACGTGGCTTGGATGGCTGCCACATGGCATTACCATGTGGCCCATCTTTATTCCCAACAGATTGCATTTTTTCTCGTTATTTTCTTCTCCGATATGAGTATGGGGGAAATGGGGAGTGTGGGTGCCATTATAGTCACCTCCGTTTGGGTGTCTCTTTGTTGCAGTCCTAAAGCACGATGACATCCTCCAGCAGTTCTGAGGTGACATTGGATACCGTTGCAGACATTGGGAGTAGCAGATCATCACATGAGAAGGCCAACTCTGGGAGGTCTGGAGTTTTGAGGTCTCTAGAGAAGGAGATCCAGTTTTGAGGTCCTCAGAGGAAGATACCAACTAGTTTTTATATAAGAGATCTAGCTTTGAGGTCTTCAGAGGAACACCCATTACAGGGATACTAAATGGGAAGCCACCAGCACCTGCTGAGGTCTTCATAGGAGAGGCCCGTGTCAAAGACATCAGCAGTTCCATTAGCAGCTCCAGCCCGTATTCCCACCTACAAGTTGAGAGGAGTGTGTTCTGTTGTAGAGTGAGGATTGTGTTTTGTTACAAGCTGAGCATTCCATGCTCCAGCTTGAGGGGGAGTGTTGAGAGAAGTGTGTGGTGTTTAGTATCACATGGTGAGTTTTGGGAATGTGAAGTGTGTGGTGGCCTATAAATAAGCTTGTACCTCTACTTATTTCTTTAAGAAGATCAATACGTATGTAAGCCCTATCAAGGCCTTCTCCCATGGTTTTCTTTCTGCTTTTCGCGAGTGGGGTTTCCACGTAATCGTAAGTGTTCTTTCATGATTTTGTTACTTTGATATTTTCCTTTTGCTTATTATAAAATTCAACTCACATCTTAGTTTAATTTGAAAATTAAACACCACACATATTAGTTGGTTTCATCTGTCCTGCCTTCTAATGCAACCCAAACCATCTTTTAATAGGATGAACAAAATTCAACCCAAATTGCTAGCCCAAACAAACCCATTATGATGTGGTTGATTAAGTTGCAGGTTTAACCTGATGATTGCTTTCTCAGAAACAGATCTGGACGGCATCATAAGATAACTCCCATTATCTAGAACTCATCGGACATTCAGGCATGGATCAGGTCTAAATCATAAGAATGTGATGGCTCCAATTGTCTTAGAGCTTGTCAATCTTTCTTTAAGAGGAAGAGCTTTTGTTTTCTGCACAAATTTCATTCATGGTTGCATGTATAAGTGTTGTCATTTGCATGCTTATTTGTGCCTGCATCTAGTTGATGTCTGCAGATGTACATGCATTTTTATGTGTTCATTTTGTCCCATCGAAATTGGCTTTCTATTTTCTTAATTCTGAAATCTGTAGTTCGGGAGAAGCTTTCTATTCTGCTTTTTTTTGTAGAAGAGTATAACTTACCTCATTTTATCTTGTCTATGACATAGAATTTAAATCATCAGAATGCAGTGCGCATTTTCCAGCTCCCGTTGTCTATCAAGAATGCCAGTCTTGGTTCTGGTAGGAAAATCAATTCTAAAAGGGCTTTATGAATGATTATTTGTCATTTTCTCTGCTGAAAGTCTAATCTTCAACATTTAAAATTTTCCTATTCTGAATATTTTCACAAGCTACCAAATTGACTGCCTGGTTTGTGATCCTCTTGCAGATTCTATTCCTCCTTCCTGCCGGAGGTCACTCTTCATTTTATCCATGGTGATGCTGAATTTTGGAGGGAAAAGTTATAATATTCCTGAATTATGTAACGTCATCAAATCCATTCTCTCTAAAATTGTAAGTACAAAGTAGCGATACTTTTCACTCTGGTCTTGATCATGCTTTCAATTTTTTTTATAATTTAAATTTACCAATTTCATTGTTGTGGAATCGGTACCATTTGCAACTTGCTGGCCATTCTTCAGTGCTATCTGGAATGTAATGTGTAGACTATGTCCATGTGCATTTACAAATCTGTTGTGTTGACATTTCCCTTACACAATTGAAATACTCTGATATTCTCTCGTTGTTGATTATGCCTCTAGTAGACGCTTTTTTTTGGTGCAAACTAGAGGTTTTTACATAATATCTTTTTCTTTGAAATATTCTGTGTTTGTTTTACCAAATTATTGTTCTAGTCTAGGTTTTCTTTCACTTCTGGTTATATTCATTTGGGATTTCACTATTCCTCGTTCCATTTAATTCAAGGCCTTGGTCTCTTGGTCCACTGACTTTACAATTTCTCTTTCATTGCTTCATTTATTTCAAGACCGTAGGCTTTTGGGCCCCTCTTGGTGGATGTAATTTGATTGAATGAAATTACTTTTTTAATTCTAGTAGATTTCAATATTTACTTTTGCTTTAATGCTTTCTGTAATTGAAATTTAGCTGAACTTCACCCAGATGTATTCTAACCAGTGTACCAGATAAAGAAGTCATCTACTGAAATGCAACTATGATTGAAGCAAACTAGGCCTTAGGTTGAAACATCTGTTTGATATTCCTTTGTACTTGTCAAACTGTTCGCAAACTTTGCATGGGATGCATATTTCTAGAGTTGGCCTTCCTTACCGTTGTTGTCTACATATCCATGATTTTTTTTCTTGTAATATCAAAGGTTCACTTTCTGGCATATATTTATCCTAAATTCTTTCTTTTACTAAATACTGTTGAAAATGTCAAAATTCAGCCAGATTTTAAGTGATAAAGATATTTTTCTGCTTGGGAAGTAAGGATAACTCTTGTTTTGCAGATTAGTCTTCCAATGTATTTGTCCTTGATAGAGTGTCAGCTATTCTCTTTTTTGATTCTTAACTTATCTGTATGCTTTGATCAGGCTGATCCATTTCTGGGCATCACAGATGACTTCCAGCTTTTCGTAAGGCCTGAGGCAGATCTCAAAGAATATGGATCAGGCACAGACCAAATGGAAGCAATATCCTATCTTGAGAATTTGAGGAACGAATTTGGAGAACTTGACCTCCAGATAGTTCCTATAATAGCTCACGACCTTTCAATATTTGCTGGAGTGAGTTATCAGAAGTCTCATTGTTTTAAACTCGAGTTTCTTCTTTGTGCTTGTCCAAAGTATGCTTATTAGATGTAATTGCTTTAACATTTCCAGCTTGAAGAGGACAATGTGGTGAGACAATTATTTGAAACAATTACTCCTGAAGATGGGCTTCTATTTGGGCCTACTTCTGTCCTTGACTGGTTTCATAATCCAGAAGTTGCACATTCTGATGAGGCATTTTCTGTGGACGAAGTATGTCTGTTCTTGTCATAGAATTTTTATACCTGATTTTTCTGTTGGAAAATGCCTGCTAATGACTGGTTTTAGGAGTTTCCTTTTGTCTATGCACGGATGAGGATATAGTTCTTATATGGTACAGTATGAAGACACACGATCTAAATTCCTTAATTGATGGTGGATAGTGGCTTTGTCTGAACTTCTATATTTTGCACCTCAACCCTGTGTGGTGTTTTGTTTTGTTAGAAATGATGAAATACGGGTTACGATTGGGTAGTGGGTAGTAATTGTCAGATGTTAAGTTTTTGTTGTCAAACATTAATGGAAAAATCTGGTAGCAGATGCTAAGGTTGTCTCGTCAAACATAAATGGAAAAGTCCATTTTTTTGTTTGTAGGTTGAAATGGTATCTCCAGTTGAAGCAAAATCTTATGCAATATTAAGTTGGATAGTTTCTTTTTTCTCGTCTATATGCAATATTATGGCATACAAGATATGTGTATATTTGTATGTATATATGTATCTATTTTATATATACATCAATGTTTTAAAAATTGAATCATTCATTGAACTGGTTAGGTGCTGGTTTGATTTTTTAGTGGTTCAACCGGCGGTTTGTACCGGTTGAACTAGTGCTAACGTCAACATGATGTCAGTATGTGAAAAAATAAAAAAAAATTGATCCATAAGACCTTTAGTTTCGTTTGTATTGGTTTAACCAAGTCTAACCCGTTTGAACGGGTGTTCAATAAAAAATCATTGAAGACATGTTGTTGGAAAAGCTATTTTGCAACTCTAATTATACTAAAATTGACATATTTTTATCAATATCAAAGAAAAATTAAAGACAATCGAAATTGAGAGTCTAACCTTGAAGAATATGTAAATTCTTGATTCTTTGTTTTAAGTTCTAAAGTCACATGTATTTTCCTTTTTTTTTTAATTTTCTAGCTCTTAAGAGGATGGTTACCGATTTAACCAAACCGACTGGTCCAATCTGGTTTTGATCGATTTACATCGGTTTTGACTTTTATCACCCAAATCAGTAGGTTTGACCGATAAGGCATCGGTTTCCGATTGAATCGGTTGGTTCAATTTTTAAAACATTGATATACATATCTATGTATGTACATGTATATGTATATATCTTTGCACAGTGCATATATGTATGTGTTTAACTAAGAGAGGGCACTCAATAATTAGTTAAAAAGAAATTAAAATCCTTGAAAACATTTAAAAAAAAAATGAAAAACCGTTACATTTGATTCAGGCGCTTGTTAGCGGCAGTGTTGTATAAGTTGATAGTTGGTATTCAGTCGGTTTGGTCACTAAGGAGTATACGGCATGCAAGGGAGTAGTTGGAGAGTACTTACATGGGTATTTTTTTAATATTTAAATATATATGTGAAGGAAAAAAAGCCACATGGATTGTCACATGGCACAATGGCCACATGGACAATCCATGTGGCATGGTTCATGCGTCCAAGAAGGCCATCAACCTTGATATTTTGTGGGTTTCTTGGGAAGTTTTGCCAACTTGTGAAATTTATTTGGTAGAATAATTGGAGTTAGGATAATTAATGGTTGCTACTTTTAGTTAATTAGGATTCTATTTTGTTGTTTTCTTTCTTTAGAAGTAGGATTACCCCTCTATAAAAAGAGAGGACCCTACCAATTATCATTTGAGTTGCAATAATAAGAGTTTCTACATCAAATCCTCTCCAACTTTCTCCTCTCTCGTTGAGTCTCTCTCTCTCAGTTTCATGCGTGGAACTCAGTGCTCTAGGAGTCTCCACCACGTTTCCAATTCTCCATATGGTATTAGAGCCTTCGATCTAAGCTCCATCTTCATGTGTGTGGATCGAGAAATGGAGTCGAGTTCATGCACAAAGAGAATTCTCTCGTGTGTAAATACATCACATCAACATCTAGGCCACGTGATTCATGGCTTCTTCATCTGGCGTGGGAGTTCTCACAGAGAACTCCTTGGAAGGCCTTGGTGCCTTTCGCAAGGCCTAAAGAGTTGAAGTAGGGGATTCCTGTCGAACCCTTTTGCTATCACATCTGGTGCCTTATGCGGAGGATAGAAGTAGGGGGAGCTTTATTGTCCAGAGAAGATGGTAGAAAATGAGGTCTAGGTGCTGGCTAGAGAAGGCAAAGTAATCTAGGGTACAACAATCAAGTTGTAGGGAGTGTCCAATTACGTCCTTTAGGTAAAGGCATTCAAGATTTTCATGGGTGAACAGGAGAAGCTACGCATCCTACTTGAAGTGCCCGAGAATAAGGATGCATCAAAGAAGAAAAAGTTAGAGTAAGACAATTATCTCGTGATGATAAAATTCGAGAGATGCTCCAAGAAGATAAGAAGGCCACAGTGGTTGTTGCGACGACAATTGAGGTTGCCCACGAGGCAATGACTTCGGAGGCTGCAAAAAGGACTCTTCGTGGCTTCCAAAGGACTAAAAAAGGAAAGCGTGGAAGACAATGAAGTGGTAGGGACTCACGTCTCACCACAAGTCTAACAAGTCATCGACCTACTCCAGCCTCGACTTGAGGGGAAGTGTGAAGGAAAAAAAGCCATGTGGACTGTCACATGTCATAGTGGCCACATGGACAGTCCATGTGTCATGGTTCATGCATCTAATAAGGCCACCAGCCTTGATATTTTGTGGGTTTTCTTAGTTAGGAAGTTTTGCCAACTTACGGCATTTATTTGGTGGAATAATTGGAGTTGTTAGGATAATTAGTGGTTGCTATTTTTAGTTAATTAGGATTTTGTTTTGTTGTTTTGCTTCTCTAGAGGTAGGATTACCTTTCTATAAAAAGAGAGGACCCTATCAATTATTATTTGAGTTGCAATAATAAAAGTTTCTACATTAACTCTCCAACTTTCTCCTCTTTTACCGAGCCCCTCTCTCTCTCCCAGTTTCATGCATAGAACTCAATGCCTAAGGAGCCTCTACTGTGCTGTCAATTCTCCACAGTATATATATATATATATATATATATATATATATATATATATATATAAGATGTCAATTCAATATTTTAACAAGGAAAATATATCATCACATAGAGATCAACCATTTTTAAGTTTAAGGTAATGAAAATAAACTACAAAAGATAATCATTATAGCTTGTAATTAGGTTGGGTTGGGATTCGATAATCAGCTGGCATGTAGAAATCGACCTTATAGTTGTTTGACTCGGCTGACTACTCAACTTAGTAGTTGGGTTGGTTGACTATTGACTCGAGTATGGGCACTCAGGTTAGTGGGGGGACTGACTAGAACTACTCAGCTAATTTTTATAACACTAATTAGGGGCACCTAGCACCTTGGTCCAGGCACTCGCCTAGGCAATGCCTTAGGTGAGATGAGGTGAGGCCTGGCGAGGTCTAGCCTCATCTTGGTGCTTATGCATGCTTAGCTAAGTGCCTTGACATCACTGCGAAGGACATTCCCATAATGGAACTTAGATACTATCTAGGTTCAAAAAATCCTCCAATTAAACTCGACATACTCCCTCCTTTGAGCATGGCTAGCTTTAGTTAGAATGTTTCAAGAAGTGCTTCAGATTCTAAAGATGGTCCTAGTCCTACAGATGTTTGTTACAGAGTCTAGGCAGCTATGTGGTTATGTGTGGCATGTTATTGTATTTTGTCTTCTTTATGGGATTGTATGAAATTTACACCTCTCTCTATATAAAGAGAGGTAGGGTTAGATGAATGGATGGATTGCTTATTTATCCTAACTTGGTATCAGAGCAGCGGTCCTAGACCGGTGCCCTAGATATCCTACCCAAATACGCCTCTGACACCTTCACCCTTACCCTAACCCTAACCCTAATCCTACCCCTAACCCTAACCCGAGGGGCCCCTTCCAGAGGAGCCACCGCCGTCGTCGCCACCTCTCCTAGCACCATCGCAGTTGCTTGGTGGAGAGTGGAGGAGGCGGCGGCACCATTGCTACACAGAGTGAGCACCATCGCCTCCTAGATCTGACATTGCCATAGATTTGATGCAGCCTCAGATTGACGTCGCGCAACTTGGATCGGAGCACCACAGTCGCCCAGATCTTATGTCACCCCAGATCTGACCCAGATCGTCGCCCAAATCATTGCCCGAGCCTGATCATCGCCACTTGCTCTGCTCAACCTTGCCTAGATCGTCGCTCGGGTTTGATCGTCGTCGCCATCAGGGTTGGGGTAGCCTCAGGCCGTGCACTACCTCTGTGTTATCGTCTGAAAAACATGTTCCAGATCATGGTTGGGTGAGTTTCAGATTTGTTTGTGATCTAGGTGGTTCCATCAGATCTGATGTGCAGTTCTCTGATATTCCTTGCTGTAGGATGCACCAAGACTGTTGGTTGCAAACTAAATTGGTGATGGTGATCTGAAGTTCCTTTTATTTATTTGTTCTAACCCAAATGGTATGGCTCTCTATGATGTTGGTCCAGGCATCTCTACCACGCAGAGGTTGGCAGAGGCTATGGTGACCATTACTTTGAGTGAGTATGAGAGACCACTCCGTGGTTGTTGCCATCATGATTGGCTCCAAGGGGCTATCGAGTTGGGCTCTCTTGCATACGATAGGAATCAGGGTAGTATAGAGTGGTTGGTTGATTCAGGAGCTTCATGGCACCTCAGTGGAGATCGGGATCATTTTACCCATCTTAGATCTGTACTCGTAGGCAGGATGATATAAGTTGCAGATGGTAGACACTCCAGGATAGAAGGTCATGGTGAGGTACTTGTAACTCCTACCTTGAGATTATCGGATGTTTCTTATGTGTTAGGCTTTCCTATGAGCTTACTCTCAGTGAGTATAATTACCATGAACTTATTTGTCGTGCTATCTTTGATGATGTAGGTTGTGTCATTCAAGATAAGTTGACAGGAAGGACGATTGGAAGTGGAAATGTAAAGGGTGGAGTCTATCGCCTTACTCAGACTCCACTCGCATCTGCATGTTGAGGAGAGGTATCTCCTGCTCCAGGGAGTGTATTTCAGTGGCATCTCAGGCTTGGACATCTTCCTCTGAAGAGTCTTCGTAGGGTCATTCCGCACATATCTCTTGCAGCCAAGATATGCTGTGATGCTTGTCAGATGGGCAAGCATCATCATTCCTCTTATCCTGTGAGCACTTGTTTTGGATCCACAGCCTTGTTTGAGTTGTTGCATATGGATGTATGGGGGTTGAGTAGGATATTAGATAGGATAGGTTACCGTTACTATTTAGCAATTGATGGTTTTTCATGTCTATCTTGGATATTCTTGTTGAAGAGCAAATCAGATGTTGGATCTAACATTCAGGATCTCATATTCTACTATTGTTAAAGTAGTAAGATTTGATAATGCACTTGAGCTATGCACCACCAGGTTGTTTGCATTCTATAGGTCTCATGGGATAGTGCATCAGACTACATGTGCTCACACCCCTCGACAGAATGGGTGGCTAAGAGGAAGCATAGACATCTTTTGGATGTGGCCTGTACCTTGTTGATTCATCATAGTGTGCCTCAGTTATATCGAGGGGATGCAGTTCTTATAGCTTGCTATTTGATCAATAAGATGTCCAGTTCAGTACTTCATGAGTAGACACCTTGGCATATAGTATGTCTTGAGTGGGAGCTTTTTCACGTACCACGAGTGTTTGGCTGTGCTGCATTTGTTCACCTTTCTCCAGGACGAGACAAGTTGGCACCACGAGTAGTTAAGTGTGTATTCTCGGGATATTCACGGACTCAGAAAGGATATAGATACTTGGATTCTCTCACTGGTAGGCACTATGTAAGTGCAGATGTTACCTTTCATGAGTCTATTCCATATTTTTCTACTGCTGCATGGAGTTTATTCCATGAGGTTACGGAGGCTCCCATGCCTATACCTTCTGTTCCCTTGGAGGAGATACCTATTTCTGCTCCCCCACTCACTACGACTAGTCCTGTGAAGTTCTCTAAGCCTATTGTTACATATCAGCGACCTCACAGTACTTTTCAGATGCTACCTCCTACAGCTGCCACAGAGACTCCACCTTCTCCACCTCATGAGACCACAGACAGATTGCGGAGTGATGATATGGCATCCCTTGACGATAGACGTTTGGATGACGATATCTCTGCTTCACAGCCAGGACAAGAGGATCAGATAGCTAATCTTGACCTGCCTATTGCCTTTAGGAGGGTACCCCGCACCTGTGAGTCCAGATATCGTATTGCAGGTGGTCTGGCTACTAATGACCTTGAGTTAGCTTTCGGGTGCTTCTGTCGTGCTCTTTCTATCATATCTATCCCTGTCACCTACCAGCAGGTCATGCTTGATCCAAAGTGACGTCAGGCCATGGAGGATGAGATGGCTGCTCTTACTTCACGTGGTACTTGGGAGCTTACACCTTTACTAGAGAGTGCTACAGTAGTTGGCTGCAGGTGGGTGTTTGTAGTCAAGTATAATCCATATGGGTCAGTTGCATGCTACAAGGCCTAACTTTTTTGTCAAAGGATTCACTCAGACATATGTGGTGGACTTCTTTGACACTCTCACCGGTGGCTCGGCTATCTACAGTGAGGGTTTTGATTTTAGTTGCAGTTCAACGAAATTGGCATCTTCACTAGCTTGATGTAAAGAATGCTTTTCTCTACGGAGATTTACAGGAGGTCTACATGCAGCAGTCCTTTGGTTACGAGGTTCAGGGGGAGTGTGTATGTAGGCTGTTGAAGGTCATATATAGCCTTAAGCAGAGCTCGAGAGCTTGGTCTTAGAAGCTCTCTCAGGTGGTAGAGTCTGTGGGGTTCATCAGATCGTCTGTAGATTATTCTTTATCTGTCAGGAAGACTGTGAAAGGTATTGTGGCTCTTTTGCTCTATGTTGATGACTTAATTGTTACCGGTGATGATACAGCAGGTGTGGTTGAGATCAAACAGACTTTGGTAGCTCAGTTTGTGATAAAGGATTTAGGGCCCTTGCGATATTTCCTTGGGATACGAGTAGCTCGGATTAGGCATGGTATTGTTCTATCTTAACAAAAATATGCCCTAGATGTGTTGAAAGAGACAGGCATGTTGGGAGCTAAACGAGCAAATATTCCCATGGACCCTAAGGTGCGACTATATGACTGTGATGCAGAGTCAGTTGATAGAAGGTAGTATCGCTAACTGGTGGGGAAGCTGCTTTGCTTGACGATTACTAGATTAGATATTTTCTTTGCTGTAGGGAAGTTGAGTCAGTTTATGGAAATGCCTACTGGACAACACTGGGATGTAGCCATGATGGTGCTCAAGTAATTGAAGAGAGCACCAGGATAGGGTCTTCTCTTCACTAGAGGGGTGTCTATAACTGTAGTTGGATACTCAGATGAAGATTATGCAGGCAGTTATGATGATAGGAAATCTACCGTAGGTTTTTGTACGTATGTTACAAGGAATTTGGTTACCTGGAAGAGCAAGAAACAAATTGCAGTGTCCAGATCCAGTGCTGAGTCTGAGTATCGTGCTATGGCTCTAACTTCAGCAGAATTGATATGGGTGAAATCCTTGTTGAGTGATCTATATATATAGATTGATGAACTTATGGAACTAAGATGTGACAACAGGGTTGTCACTTGTATTGCCAACAATCCCATATTTCATGAACGCATCAAACATGTGAAGGTGGATTGTCATTACATAAGATTTGATTCAAAAGGGATTTATCTTTACCTCGGAGACTCCGATAGTTGATATCTTCACCAAACCATTAGCTAGATCCGCATTTGATACATGTGTATCCAAGTTGAGTATGATTGATATCTATGCTCCAGCTTAAGAGGGAGTGTTACGGAGTCTAGGCGGCTATGTGATTGTGTGGTGTGTGTGGTGTGTTATTATATTTTGTCTTCTTTATGAGGTTGTATGAAATTTACACCTACCTTTCCCTCTATATAAAGAGAGGTAGGGTTAAATGAATGGATGGATTGCTCATTTATCCTAACTATGTTTCATAGGCTGATGGAGATGATGATTTGGACCTTTTCATTGCCTAGACGAGTTGGCAACTGTACTGGGCATCTCATGTGTATCAACTTGTCCATGTAATGTTTTGGCCTTGGATTTGGATAATTTGTTATTGGCTTTTGTTGCATTACTATTCCTACTTCATTTCAATAAATACTCTTTGGCCCAAAGTGGTGTTAAGTTATGAAGGGGAGATAGGCAATTAGCAAAAGGCACACCTAGATATTTGGACTGGATTTCTGTGATTCCTTATCTTCTGTGACTCGATTTTGATTGCCCTCATCATCAATGTTGATTATACCTTGAATGCCTACCACTCGATTATGATCTGACACACGATTAAATGGATCTTGGCAACCAGATAAATGGTTCAGATTATTTAGATCTGATTAATGTATGTGTTAGTGTTTTGTGGAGGATTATCTCATTTTTCCAATTTTTTCTGAGAGAGCGTTGTTCTTGGTCTCTCTTAGGGTTTCGGCATAGGTTTTGTACTCCATATTTTTACTGCTCTATAGTGAAATCTCTCTCTCTCTCTCTCTCTCTCGTGGTTTTTCCCCTCTACATTGGAGGGGTTTCTATGTAAATCCTTATGTCTCATGGTTGATTGCTTGTGATTGTTTATTCGCATGATTTCCCAACAATCAGCTTGATGTAAAGAATATCTTCCTATACAGTGTTCCACATGAAACTATCCATATGCAATAGCATCCTAGTTTTAAGTCTCTATGGTGTAGTTTCAAAAGATTTGCAAGTTTAAGAAGGCTATTTATGGATTCATGCAAAATCTAAGGGTTTGGTATTTAGAAGTTGTGTGAGGTTTTTGAGACAGATCTCATGGGTTGCAAGATGACCATTTATTGTTAACGCAAAAGATTATTAGGGTGTTTGGTAGGTAGATTAAGTCCACTTAACCCCCGCCTAGGTAAGTTTACGTCGACGTAGATTTGACTTGGGTCAAGCCAACTTTACCTCGTGCAAATTTATTCCACCCTGTATGGAATAAGGTTTAACCTGCCTATTATCGCAAACAACAAAATCTGCTTATTCCTGCATTCTATTCCACTCCTCTAATTATTTTATGTGATTTATGCATACATATATAACTCTATAATCTTTGGATATTACGTCTATACCTCTATATTCTTTGTAATTATGTAACTACCCCTCATATCTTCTCTCCGTTAACTAAAATACCCTTAAGTTAAGAGCTGTTTGGTTAAATCATAACGACCATTAAGTAAGGGGTATTTTTGTTAAAAATTCTGGCCGTTGGGTGGGTTTACACCATTGGGAGGGGATCCTTTCCTCTATTTAAGTGATGGCTGTCCCTGCCCACTTCATATTTCAAGCATTCTCCCCACCAACTTTAAATTTGAAACATTCTTCGTACCACCTACAAATTTGAAGCATTGTTCACTTATGAAAACTCAACAAAGAAAAAAATGATTCATGTCCTTTGCACATTTGAAGAATTCTTCGTGTCACTTTCAAGCATTCCACAAACTTATTTCCCATACCAAACACTGCCCAGAGGAACAGTGGTTATGCTGTTCTGTGAATGATATCATCTTTATTACGTTTGATTGTCAAAGAATTAACATTTTCTGTAAGGCATTTAACAAAGGATTTTGTTACTAATGACTAGGTTCCTTGGAAGTACTTAGAATTGAAGTTCCTCATAGAAAACAAGGATAGAGTGTTGTTCCAGAGGAAGTACCTAGTACGTTTGCTGTAAGAGGTATGGGTTGTAAACCAACAATTATCTCCATGAATCCTAGGTGCATCTGCATGCCAGTAACTGCTTTGAGACAATTGATGCTACATGGTTCAGAGGATTGATAGATAATTACTTTATATAAAAACTACACCTTTGGATGATTCACTAGTTGTAGGAAGGTCAGTCAATTTGTGGAGAAACCTATCAAGAGACAGTTGTATGCCACCATGATGGTACTCAGGAACTTAAAATCCTCTCCAAGGAAAAGTCTTTTGTTTGAGAAGTGCGAGACTCCAATGTAATCGGCGCAGTCACCTCCATTTGCCTATGGGCTTCTATATGGAAATGAGATAGGACAACTAGGTAGCTACTTACATTGCCAACAAGTCATTTTTCCACAAGACCAAGCATTTGAAGATAGACTGCCACTACACCCAGTATATGATTCAAAAGGAACTTCTCTACATTGCATGTCTCATTAGGGGTTCAGACAGCTGACATATGCACCAGGGTACTTGATCCACATTTGATTGATATTTTAAGCTGAGTGTAATTGACAAAAACATAAAAGGGAGTGTTGAGATTTGCCGCTTTCTACATTTTCATACTTCTTTATGTGCATATTTGTATTTTTTCCACTAAAGACAATCAGGATTTTATAGTAATGCAAGTTGATTCTTTCACGTAGGATTTATAGTTTTTCCCGTCAGCTTCCTCTTATCATTTGTTGCAACTTTTACGATGCTAGTTTTATTTGACTTTCTGTCTGCTTTGCCTAAAAATGATAATCATTGTAGACCCTCTTTGCCTTAGTTCGTGGCAGGTGGATTGTTCACCGTCTGCTTGTTGTTCTGGACATTCTTAGAAATGTTTCTTGAGTTCTTATGGCATGAGTGTTGCATAGCTTCCAACTTGGTAGTGACAGTATATAAAGCGTTTATTTTGATCTGCTGGGATAGGTTTCTGGAAGTAACCATATGGCTTAAGATGGCGAATGATAAATTAGTCTGTAATCTGTCGGAAATATACTGGCCCCCAAGAATGATGTGTTTCAATCATTTACATTGTTGTATGCAGGAATGTTCAACAACCCACTCAATGGATGGTGATACGGTTGGCGAATCACCTGCTCCTGCCGAGCTTCTGCATTCTTTTTCCAAGAAGTCGACAACACCTGCTTTGCCACAAGTCATTGGTGTGGGACAACTATTGGAGTCGGTATAGCTCTTTCCTTGCTACTCTGAATTAATGGTATTGCTGTTAATATTGGTGGCTTTCTCTTCCACATGTTTTTCTGTTGCATATGAATAGATCTCCTAACAATGGCCTTCTATCCTTGTTTTGATGATGTGTGGAGCAGGCACTACAAGTAGCAGGCCAAGTAGCTGGTGCAACAGTGTCAACTTCACCTCTCCCCTACGGGACATTGACCAGCCACTGCGAATCGCTTGGTATGGGCAACCGGAGGAAGTTGTCGAGTTGGTTGAGGAGTAACCATGACTTGATTACAGACAAAATGGCTTCCCTTTCCTTACCCAGTAATGGAGAAGATATCCGGAAGGTATAGAAATTCTACTTGCCAACTACGTTGAGATTTCGCTTCTCGAGATTCAACTCTAAACAAGTTGGTCGATTTTTTCTTATTGGATATCCTTGCAGGTGGTGGGCAAAGAGTTCGAGCAACAAGGATTATCAATGGAAACTTGGTTATCTTTCAGACTTCCACCGGCCAGCCCTTTTGACAACTTCCTCAAAGCTGCACGCTACTAAGAATTGACTCCAGGGGTTTCTGTCCAACTCGTGTAAATTTCTAGGCTAATCTAGTCTCTAGTGATCTGGGACGTGACTCTGAACTCTCCTCTAATCTTAGGCTCATATGATCCAACGCCTCCCTAAAAAGAATGGTTGTATCTAGTCAGTATTGGTGACACTGACGGTATTTGGGTGGCATGGTGCTAACTTATTTTAGTTTGTGTGAAAGATATCTAATCAGCTGCTTGGGTGTATGTAATATATCATCTTACTTCCCTGAGACACGGTTCCTGGATCAGTTTGTCTATGTAGTATATGTTCAGTTGTGTGCATTCTGTGTTGAAGCTATTCTTTGCATCTTCTCAGATGCAGGAGTTTGAAATTACGTCATTGTGGTTGTGCATGCGAGTGTCGTTGTTCAAGCAAGTTCAGTTAAATAATATTAATATAAATAAGAGGAAGCATGATAATATTGTACCTCAAATAATGAGACTATTTAGATTTACGTGAAAATCTCATTTCTCAAAAAGTGAAGAAATCCATGGGAGAAGTGTGGTTGAGTGTGTTTCTATTTATTTTCTCAAACAAGTAAGTATATGTTTATTTATAAGTCATTGTACACTTTACATTTTCACGATGGATAATGTGGTATTAAATGATCACTTACATATTCCAGTTGGATTTAATGGGTCATCAATGGGACTGAATTGATAATATTTGGAAGATAGGTTGTAGATGGGGTATAGGATTTTAGTTGTGTAGAGAAGCCTATTCAATTTACAGGTGGCCAAGCGTGCTCAAGCAGCTATGTGAAATACATCAAAATCTTGACACTTTTTAAGGTATTAATCAAAATCTCGCATCAAAGAACATCTTTCAGAGTGATGAGATAGAGATCTTAGTCTGATGACCTTTGATATTATGTTTGTTGAACATTTCTAATCATAGAATCATCAGAAGTTTGATTTGTTCGGGCTCGAAGACTGGAATTAGCTGTACGTACAAGGAGAAGATGTGAGAGAGAACGGGAAAACAAATAAAATGCTTTCATCTACATGTAGATGTTCATTGATTTATTGACCCCATTCCGTTTCCGTAGAAAACATAACCATTTTTACCCTTCCAGTGCAGGCGACGTTACGTTCATGTCCTTTCTCCCGCATTTAATCGAAGAAGATCAGAAATCGGTCTTCGGTTTCGCCCTGATTGCCTCTAGATGGAACCATTTCGCCCAAATCGTAAACGGAGCCTAAGAAAGTAATGATATTTGGGACCTCTTATGGCAAGTAGCTGCACACTTTATGCCTTGCCATTGGGTGAGGTACCTATTGGGCTTGGGGTACTTGACCGTGTTGAGTATGTTTGGGTTGAAACTATGACTTGGCTCACTGACAAATGGTTCAAGCTCGACTTGCTAATAAATAGGTTTGAGATTAGGTATTGAGTTTTAACAACCAATTCTGATCTTCCCAAACTCAATTCGGTATTCTTTTAGTGGAGGTAATGTTAATAGGCCACTTATTTTTAATTGTAGATCTGTTATATACCATGTCATTGAATGTGTTTTCTGTTTAGATAAAGCATAGGTTGACGGTCAACGAAAGCATGGGTTATCAGCCAACTATAAAATGAATGCAAATGATTGAATGTTTGTGGTTCGAGGGGTGATCCAATTTCTCATGGGACTAAAAGGGTTTGTTGCCTGGTGTATTTGGATAGATGGATCATATATAATTCCTCTTGATCTAGTGAATTAGTTGAGCTGATAAATGGAACAACAAGCCTGTAGCCAAATGGGAGGGCTTAGGCTTCTTTTATGGAATCCAACTTGATAGCAAGTGAATCAAGCTCAATCCTATTATAGATGGACTAGGCCACTAAAATTAATTTGCTAAACGGATTTCATGGGGTAGATAACTAGGCTAGTCTGATTTAACTCAATGCCTAAGCTTATGTATGTTGTTGGAGCTAGCTTGGTGGAAAGAGACCCATCGAGGATTGTAAGTAACCTCAAATTGGTGGTTTTTCTAGGGAATGCCCTTGGAGAGTGGGACCTTTGGGTCGCCTTTCTCTTCTTCTTTTTCCTCATCCTCTCCCTTCTCAGCCACCTCTCTCTCTCTCTCTCTCTCTCTCTCTCTCTCTCTCATGTACATGAACATTTTCTTAAATGAGAGAAATTTGGACGAGCGAGGGACACACACCATAGTGTGCAATACTCATGAGTTTTTCAGTTTTGTCATGTAGTTTATAGATCCACTAGTATGAAATTAGGATTGCTTGTGTTGTACATGCATTACAAACCAATTAATTACTTATAAAGAACCCTTTCAAGTTAACATGCAAATATTGCATAAATTTATCACTTACCTACTCCAAAACAATGGTTTTGTATAGTTAGTGCTGGGGATTGTCTCGTTCCATGAACAATAATTTAAGCGATGAACATAGATCAAGATCAAGCAAATGCAAGAATATGAGAGATTTAACGAAAAACCCCTTGAAGGGTAAAAATCATGAGTAGAGAAAACTATTTTACTATGTGAAGATAAGATGAGATGGTATAATAAGGTACAAGTATATTTGCAAATTTCAAATCACTTACGGGAGCATCCCAACAATAAAGGGATGTGATTATTCCATTTCATATCAACCGCTCTAATTTTGAAAGAATTTCATTACGAGCTTGTGATTGGATATGGTATTAAATATGCCTTCTATGTGAAGCTACCATGATCAAAGAGGTTGCCATATTGATTGACTATCATATCAATGATGACAACTATGGGAAATTCATCTTCAAGGTAAATTTGATGACAGTCCCAAGGCAAATTTGGAAAGTGTCTTTAAGGGAAATTGGGTAAGATTCCTATATATCAAGGAAAATCTATAGTGTGTTTATGGAAAAATCTCAACAAATCTCCACCTTGTCTTAGAACTCCATAAAAATATAATCTCTATTCTAATCAATTACCACCAGGTGTTGCATAAGCCAGTTAAGTTTACACAAGCATTGAACTTGGAAGAAAGTTCGAGGATTCATCCTTATCTTTGCAACTCCTAACAAATCATCTTTCCTTTTAAAAAACTATTTATGGATAATATTTTTCGCTCCCTTTGAGAGTGTGGTCAGATCACATATGTGATTCTTTCAGAGAGACTTCATAACAATTAACCACTTTGCAAACCTTTGTGATGAAAAATCTTCTAAAGAATTGTTAAACTATTCTACTTCACAAGAAAACTTCGCCATTGTTGATGCATATGCAGACTCTACGTATATGGAGGTTGGATTGATTGGCCTTACTCCAAGCCTCCTTGTAGTGCAAACCTTTTCTTCTATTGCAATTCCTTCCCTCTCTTCTTCTGTATTAGGCAAGCGATCAATATGTAAGGGTAATGGATCTCCAAAATGTAATTAAAAGGTAACCCATATTCAAGATTAGGAAAAATTATTTATATTGAAGCTTATATTATTGTTCATGAGTACTATTTCCAAGAAGTGGCTTTTAAGATTGAAATCATCTTATATGAGAATTCTATGTATCATTACAAGCTTATCAAACAACTTTACTTCCTACATCAAGGATGACCAATTTTCAATGATTCAATTATTCTCAAAATTTGACATATTTGATAAGGAATGGAGGGGGCACGATTTGATATCCAATTTAGATGAAATATGAAGCACACATAATTCTAAGTAATAACATTATTTCCAAATTATCATTTTGTAGCATTACTTATAGGAGAAATTATAAGCATGGTTGTATGCAACTTTCCTACATTTGAATGTAGTCTCCCACCTTCTATATATGATATATAATATCTATGACGTCGGGTATTTGAAGAAATATATATAATATATGTCATGTAAATGGGTAGATGCCCATAGCCATATTTTTCCAAGCTTGTAAATCGAAACCAATGTCTTTTTGGCTAAATGTTGCGGGAAATACTAGCTTTAGGTCAACTTGGTCCAGGTTTTGGTAGTTCAAATTCAAATTGATGTTGTTAAGTATTTCCGTTGGAGAATGGCACTCACTCATCTTCCTTAACAAATTTTAAAGCTAAAAAGTAAATAAGTGTATGTTTGCAACATGTTTTACAACACATAAAGTGAGAGTTATGATTTTAATTAGTGTATTTTATTTTTCATCGATGAAAATAACTTGTCATAGATAAAAAATTACTTTATAAGTGAAAAAATACTTTCTATAGTTGAAAAATTATGTTCCAAGTGAAAAATCATTTACCACCAATAGAAAGGTACATAAAATGCACCGGTATATTTTCATTTTCAATTGATGTATTTTGATTTTCAATCGATTGAAACCATTTCCAACCGGTATATTTTGATTTTCAACTGATTGAAAATCATTTTCAATCGGTGTGTTTTGGTTGAAAATTATTTTGAGTCGATATATTTTGATTTTCAACAAGTTAAAAATAATTTTCAATCGATATATTTTAATTTACTTAATTTTCGACTAATTGATTCTAATTGTATGTTATAAAATATATTACAACACGTATTTTCATACTCGCCAATTCTAAAAAGTACAAGACATTACCCTTTTCGTCTCTTTTGCAAACTGTCTTCAAGGTAGGTAAGCATCATGTTCACATTTGAATAGATCTTGTTGTTGTGGGTAAATGTCGAAAATATATAAGATCATACGGATCGTTTGGGCTCACATATTTTTTGTGCTTCTTCTTCAAATGAATTCGACATTTTCTCCAATCCATTGTCCAATGTTATAGCGTATGTACTTATTATATTTATTTTTAATTTATTGGCTATAATATTTCATTTGTAGCTTCGAGGGTGTTTGGATTGTATGAACTTTTAGAATTATGATACATCATGGCTTTGTACTCTACTAGCTAGGCCTTAATTCTAAACAAAAATGCAGAGTTGTTTTTTCTCAAACGTGCTTGGTTGTAAGCCTGCTCGGATGACCGAACGGGATCTCGCATGGGGTAATTAGGTAATCAAACTCAACGTTAGATTCCATCCACGGGCAGTGTAGATCGATGTCTCACTCAAACCGAACCGCTTGCTTTCAATCTATTTTCTTCTTTATGTTCTCTATACTCTTGGGGCTATATGTCTTGTCTTGATCTATTAATCCATAATGATCCTAAAAGAGTGTCACAATCAAAACGAAAGAATACGGCAGATAAAATGCACTCGTATTTATTAATTAATTCGATATGCAGATGGGGTCCTCCTTCTTCACAAGGCCAAGTGACGCACTCACACATCATTAATATTTTTAAATTTGGTATCTCGCAATCTTATTAGCATGATGATGGGCCAGCGTGATATATATAACGCCAAATGCACTCGACGACGGCGACGCGGGGACCTTAGGTAAGCCTGTTTCAACATTTACATTTGTCTTGCATGCGATTCTACATGCTTTATGGCAGCTGTTTCCTCCTTGTAAAATGGTTGGAATACTCGATTTTGATTTGGGTTTCATCCCACAAAAAAAAAAAAAAAAAAAAAGAGAGAAAACAAAGAGGAGGGTGCTCATGCCAACTTTCTCACCTGCATATATATATATATATATACAACATGTGGGAAGATATCTTATGGGGCACAAAACAATGCAGGGAGCTCATGTGTACACCATCTCCTACTTTCTCACATTCTTTCCTTTATTCTTTCTATATATTTTTTTTTGAGACTAAACAATACAACCTAATCTCCTCAGGATCCAGTAACTCAACACAAACATTTAACGGTACTTAGCATTGGTGCTATATATAGCTTTTTAAGTACGAATGGTACAGTACACGTGCTATGGGGTCATAGAACTGAACGATACAACCCTTCATTCTCTGACTTCAATGGCTTCCTCCTCTTTGCTACCTCAAACGGTAATACCCGCATTAAAACTAACATTTCCGGTAGGAAAATACACGTCCTTCTTCTCTCCTCTCCCCTTCCATGTGAGTTGGGAGGAGAGGCGTGCGAGCGTGTGCATAAATGTTCGACTTTCCTTACCATCATCCTTAGTTTATTGTCGAATAATTGGTACAGTAGCTGGCGGCGCCGTTAGTTTTATAGCCAGGTTGAATTAATTTTGTTGGTCATCTTTTGTTTAGGACCATGAAGTTGGCATATCAACTTATTTTGCAACATAAGAGCGAGGTCCACGTGCGCTTAAATTACACTCAATAGCGTTCATCACAAGAATTTCTAAAAAAAGATAAAATATTATTTACAAAAACCCTCCACACACACTTACGATACATGTAGTGGGTCCACTAAAAATTAGGAAGTCACCGTGGATTTTGCATGCAATTAAAAATTATTAGTGACTTATGGGTCTTGGAGGTTTTTTTCGATAATCAAAAGATTTATAGAAGAAGATAACATGGTATAGCCACAAGATTTCCATTATTAGGAGGATGTGGTTGAGCCTCTTTCATAATGGGAGGGTTCAATCTGACGAATCTCAAACACTCGAAAGGGAGACAAAAGAAATTGGTGACATAGTTCCACCGCAAGGTGTGTACATATGGGGGAAGGATGATGCTCCTAACTATGCACAAGAACTTGTAAGATTACTGGATCTCTCTCCCTCGTGGCCCCCTTCACCGGGAGACTGCTCCTCACTATTTATAATATGAGAAGATTCCTAGCCTGATAATCTGTGATAGATTTGTCAGACTACATGTCTGTTGTCAGGTTTTAGGTGGTCATTTCCATCCTGTTGTGATCCTGGCCTTGGTTGCACCAAATCTTCTAGCACCTTGGACTGGTTTTGGCCCAGGTCCGACAAGTCAGAGGTGAGTCAGGTGGTGCTAGGCCCACCTGTTTACCCTACATTCGGGTAGCCGGATCTCTTATTATGTTATGCGCGGAGTTTTGGATCCAAGGGTGATTTTTACCCCTCATCATATGCCCCCACTCTCTAGCTAGCGTAAGCTGCTGAGAGAGTAGTTAAAGCATTCAAAACTCTGCGGTAGACAATGCCCCCAAATATTCAGCTCACTTAGGAAGAAGCGGGAAGGACATTTGCCACGATGGAGTTGGCGGATGCTTGTAGATGAGTTTGGGTGGTTTGCCTCTGTCTCCTGCCGATTGTAGTTGGTTATGTGTGAGGAAATTTTCTCCCGACTCTTTGCCGGTGGAAGTTGCTGCATAGTTATGGGGCAACATAGGCGTGTTGATTATGGATTCAGCTTCTCTTGAGAGGCGGCGTCTAATCCATTGGAATGCTAGACTTATGAGTTTGTGTTCCAGCTGGCCTTAAGGGGCGGTCATGTAAGGGAGTGCCAGCCTAGTTCGTGCTGGCCTTAAGAGGCGACATTTTGTGGATCGTGGGGTGGATGAGCTCTGGTTCGAGTCGGCCTTAAGAGGCGGCACTCTGTTGAACATGGGGCATATGAGCCTGGATTTGTGCCATACTTAAGAAGCAACCTTTGCCAACTATTTTGTTGCCTAGCACGTCAAGATGGGCATTAATTTTTGTTGACATAAGAGGTCGTGACCTCAAATATCGTGCCCGTTTAATAAGGAGACCAATGCTTTTTGTAGCACCGGTCTGTATGCCCAATGTGTTATAACGTGCAGAGTCCTTGACCATCGATTTTGTTAATGCAGCCAAGTTGCTACGTGACTCGTGCCGTATCTTGAGGGATTTTGTTCCTCAGAAACCTGCGACTCACAAGGGGGGCGAGGTGGAACGACGTCATCGCCCCTAGGAGACTATGGGGATGGGTTATAAATAAGGATTCGTGGTGGGTATTAGTTCACGGCCTTGCACCCTTTCTACTATTTTTGGAGTTGTCAGTTGTGTTAAGGAACGTTTATCCCGTTCGCACTTTCGTCGTGGGACCTTTGCACGCTCGACGGAGTCGGCCGAAGGGCGATCATGTGTGGTTCTTCGGATGGGGGGAAGCTCCTCGTGGTGCCCCCACTCATCGCATGGGTTGAGGTGAGGGTCTCAAGTATTCTCTGCAGTTGATACGCTTGTTGTGACGTTGGTAGGTTGTGGTTTTATCCACAGCGAAGGGTTGCTTTTTGAGCTATCTTCCTCCTTTCTTGTTTGGTTACTCTATTTTGTTTCTTGGCGCAGGCTCTTGGTGGTTTGTCTCGCCGGATGATTTTTGGTGTCAGGACGGGCTCTCTCGATATGGGACCCATCTCGTGTGGGGGAGAAGCCTGGGTTGGGGTGAGAAGGGGGTCTCCTCTTGTGTTTAGAGAGTTCAACAGGAGGGAGGCCGGTAGCAAAGGGGAGGCGGAACGAGCTCCCTCAAAGCGTCCGTAAGGGGAACTTGGCGGGACATTCGTTGAGAGGGTGTCAGCTGTGTCCCCCCTTCCAGACCCAAGAGGGGATGAGGCGGAGGATGTCCCGTCGAGGGTGGTACCCTCTTTGTGTCTGTGTGGAAAACCCGTCGGATGTCAGGTTGCAGGCGTGCGGTCCGGACTTGGGTGGAGGCTCATTGCTTCTGCCACCTTGATCAGCTTCCTTGGTGATTCCACGAGGGTGGAGCGGGAGCTATTGTCAGAGGCTCCTCTCGTGGGGGTGTATTTGCCCAACCAGATATGAGATAGAGCTCAACGAGGGCGTTAGCAGGAGCGGGTGATTTTGGTCAAATGGCGCCCACAACGCCCGCCTAGGCAGTTGAGATCAACTGGGTATCTCCTGTGGAATGGCCTGCTCGAGACTTTATGGCATTGACTAGGTGGGGTATGGTGTGATAGGCCGCACCGCCATTCGGAGCTTGCTCGCACCACTGTGAATGCATGCTGCTTCACCAAAAGCACACATAGGCGTGCATGCTACCATCTTCACTGCCATCACCAGCATCCACCTCCATCTTCTTCCCCATCCTCTGTTTTTCCTCCACTCCACCAAAAAGAACCCAAAAACCATGCCACTTCCACGTGCAGCTCCCAGTTGCTACACACACCTGCCCGCTCCTCACCGCAGCCACCTTCAGCCCTGCTAAGTGCGCCACCGCACACCATCTGCCCGCGTGCGCCTTCACTAGCAGCGCTTGCAACCCATAGTGCGCGCCTTCACCAGAACCTCCACGCCCATTCGCCTTCACCCCACTACAGTCCCAGCGCCTTAACCTCCACGCGCCTTCATGCCCACGCGCCAGCAGCCCGTGCTCCAGCACCCACGCCCGCGCACCCCTTGCAGCCTGCAAAGCGCTCTCCAGCAGCACCTTCACCTCACGCGCCCACACTCCAACGCCCTTAGCACCCCCGCTCAGAACACTCCAACGCCCCCGTGCTCGCACTCCAGCGCCTCCCTGCAGCACCTGCAGCCGATGCCACCAACACCACCGCGCGTGCCTGTGCACCCTGCAGAGCCTGCGCCTCCACGTGCCCACGCTCCGCGTGTGTTTGCAGCGCCTACAGTGCCTGCGCGTTGCCCTCCTTGCTCCTGCAGCACACGTGGCCAACAGCACCCTCCTCCATCGCTGCCACTTCTTTCCTTCGGCAGGCCAGCTCCGGCCATCTCACGACGCACCACCGCCACCACTGCGAAGGCCTTGCTTCAGCTGACCTCTTGTAGGAGTAGCTCCTCGAATGGGCCTCTCTCCCGATCGCGAGGAGGAGAGAGGTAGAATCCTCTGCTTTTACTCTAATTAATAATTACAATTGAATGCCATTGCCAAACTTTCATTTTTGTTTTAATATTTGAAATATTGAGTGAAATTGCAACTTCATGCTCATCTTCTCTTATAATTGCGTTGCTTTTGTTATTCACATCTTTTGACATTGTTTTTGGATTAAGATGTGCACAAATTTTCTCTAATGCATGCCAATTGGAAATTATATAGATTCATCACATATTTAGTGAATATTTCAGTGAGGAAAAATTGCACATATACCCTTACATTTTGAGTTATTATGTATCTTCTTTTCGTCCCATTTCATGTCAGATTTGACTCTTGATTTTGCACTTGACTGAACGAATATGAGAAAAATATTAGTGATTTTATTGCATCATTGCCTCCCAGTGGACACGACCCGCTCTTTTGCGAGTGGTTTAATTTTAATTTTAATTATTTTGTTAAGCGATTTTCCACCACTTTGATCCTACAACGACAAATCATCTTAATACATTATTCGAAGCGAAAATCGTCTTATCTAATGTCGCCGTTGCCGGGGAGGCAACAGGCTTAATTAAAATGCATTCATTCATTCATTCGTTCACATTGATTTAAATTTTGAATCATATTTAACTATGGATTTTTTTTTCTGATGCGAGTGCAACGATTTGTGACACACATTCTACGACTCGCAATCACACCAGCCATCGTGAGAGGCGACCCTTGACGTCGCCAGAGGAGAAATTGCTCGAGCTACCTTGCAAGGAACTAGATCGCTAGGAGGGGAAGGATGAGGACACGATGATCATCTCTGCACATTTAGCCGCTGATTTGATTAATGTAGGATTAAGACTTTAGGCTTAATTTTTCATTGCACATTTGGTTTGAAACCCTTGTTCTGGGGTACAGTTGAGGGGTTTGTTCCCCAATTTTGTTTTAGGCTCGTGTTGGGTAATTTTTTGGAGCCAGTTCCCTTTTCTTTAGATTTAGGTTTTTAATTTATTTTGTGGATTGTTTACCTTTAATTTGCTTGTGCATAAGTAGTTAAAAAAAAAGTAAAAAAAAAAGAAAAAAAAACATGAGCTACCTGCTAGAAGCTGCCTGCCCCTAGGTCGTATCATTTAGGATTGAATGAGCAGCATCTAGATCTAATTTTTGTCTTGCATATTGCATGAAGAATGCTGGAATCAGGTATGCACTTCTAACTTTGCATTTCTATTTGTCATGCAAATGCATTTGGATTAATTTCAAAATCACCTAATCTGTATTGAATAGATCTAACAAGTGGTCACATATTTTCTGGAAAAAGGACTAATTAAAGGAGGGACATTTTAAAAACCAAGGATTTGATTTTCAAACTTGACGTGCGATTCAAAATTCAAAAATCTTTACGGTGTATGTACACTTATATCTCTTTCATCACGGCACGCATTTATACACTCCTTAGGTTTCGAAATACTAGGACAAGAGCCCTCCTATCGTTGGATTCTGAAGTGTTTAGAACTTGAGATCAAAGGTTTTGTAACTCCAAAGAGGGGGATACCCTGTCACGGATTTTTGGGGGTAGTTAAGAAGCACCGCGAAAGCACAGCTTCAAAGGAAGGCCTAGGCCTACTTGCATCCCCTGATCTTCCGTCTTTGGACTTGCTCTACCATTTGAGATTTAGGGAAGAACACCTACGCTCCAACTAGGTCTTCTTAGGCGATCCGTAGGTCGACAATAAGCGCGTAAATTGATTGAACAAATTATATTATCACCTACAATCTGACTTAAAATCAAAAGCCTAAATTGAGAAAGACCTAAAAAGTCCTTTTTGAATTGTGTTTTGCTTGGGGAATTCTGATTGAGGTGTAAGTTAGAATGGACCACATTGATTTCCATCCTTTCACATCTTGCCCACACCCTCACCCCCACTCTGCACTCTTCGATCCCATATGCCGAGGTGGTCTATCCTTTGATGGACATAATGACAATCATTGGGATCCATTTTACTCCTATTATAGGAGTATTGGCCTGGTTAAGTCCCAAATCAGTGAGCAGAACCTAGGAGCGGGATTTGCTTGTCCCAATATCCCACACACCATAGAAATACCCAACCCACCCTCCCTGAATAATTATAATGGTTGGACAGACACTCCTGGGTACTATAAGCCCGAGCCTAACTTCTCTCCTGATAGAAATGACCTCTCCTCCTTGAAGATGGAAATACCGAAAATGCAAGACGAAATGATTGAATTGTTAGGAGAATCTTCGAGAGCAGGTCAACAAGAAAGAGATGAAATTAGCCATCCAATCTACCCCATGGAGGATGACGTGCACCCCTCTACGCTAGATGCATCTCCCGTAGGAGAGCTACACTTTAAGTTGGAGGAAAATTTTGGGGATTATGTAAAGGAGAATAGCTACTTTTCGATGATTGATTTTGAACCCTCCCCGCTAGATGACACTTCCTTGAGAGGTCCACGCCTTAAGTGGGAGGAAGATACATATGAAAGTAGCTATTCATTGGATGAAGAAAGGTGGCAACCCGAGGAAGATGATGATAAGGTTGAGTATCCACCTGAATTATATTGGAGTCAAAAGAAGGGAATGATGGTACCATTAGAAGACCTCGACCCAGATGATAGTATTTTCGTGACATTTGATGAAGTGGGACGAAGTCAAGTTGTTAATCCTGCCCTCCCTTCTGATCACGAGATGGAACTCAAGCCCACCCTTAGGGAACCTAACCCTGAAGAAATTGACCTATCTGAGGAGTCCGATGTTACCAGTGTAAACCATTTACCCCAGATAGAGTGCCCTAGGGGATCTGCTGAGATATTAAATGATTCTAGACCTTGGGTATATGATGAATCATATGATGAGGAGAAAGACGAATTATATGAGGAACCTACATTCAAAATTTGGAGTGACACTAAGGGTGATTATGTCTTATTTGAAGAGTTAGCCCCTAAGGATGTCACAAATTTAACCAAATTAGGTTTCCTTAGCACACCCATTGATGATATTTCTCCTCATGATGGAATGATGGAAAATTTGGAAGCAACTTCTAAGATTTATGTGGATTGACATATAGACTCCGGGGAAGATTTGAGTAAAGAACAAGAACCCGGGGATGACATTGATAGGATAATCCCCAGATTTGTTGCTTCCAACCTGCCTTCATTTGATTCGAAATCACCCTCTGATTCGCTTATGTTTGAAGGCGAAATTTTGACTCCTGATGAAGTGCAGGAAGATACTTGTGATAGTGCAAGGAATGCTAGGGATGCAATTGAGGATTTGGAAAGATTGTTAGGGATGGACACCGAGCTGATTAAACCCAACCTAGATCTTATGGCCATCCTGCAACCTCGAAACTTGGACACCCTAGACGATCCTTGGCTTAGAGATATGCTCACTTTTGTTCTGATCAGGGGGCTTAACAAACCAATATTTCCTGTAATGGAGTATCGGGTATGGATTGATGATTTCTTTAGTCAGTCCATTGCCTTGGGGGTTTATCTCTACACCATTCCTTTCCCATTCCTTTTCGAGGATCCTTGTCATCCTCCCCCTACCCCTTTGGAGGTTGTTATGCTAGTTTATCCTTTAGAACCTCTTTTGGTGACCTGGGAAGATTTCATTCCCATCTTAGTTGGGCAAGCATTTGCTATTGGGATTCATCATCAGCTCGCCAACATCCTAGGTTACCTGTTTTCTAAGCCAGCATTACTTTGCTCATTTTTAGGGCCTACTTCTGCGATCCTTGAACCTGATTTGCAAGTTCTTTGGCTACTCGGCTGCTAACAAAAGAACGACAGCCCATCTATGACCTAAGTAATATCCTTCTGTGCAATGGGGACATTGCAGATTTTAGGCATGGGGGGGTGTACTTGGGGATATACATAGCATTTATACATAGTGCATTCATGCATTTAGTTAAAGCATTCTGCATTACATACATTTGCATTAAAAAAGAGAGAGAGAGAGAGAGAACAAAGAGAAAAATATTTTGTAATTATTGAGCTTAACTGGCTTGGCCCTGCATTCTTAAGTAAATTAAAACTCTACGTTAGACTAAGTTGATTCTAGGGTCAAACTTTAGAAGCTAAGTGAGCTACTAGCTTAATACCTTTAGGGTCCTTTGTGGACTTAAAAACTTAAGTACGAGTTTAGTTGAGGAACATTCCTCAAGAGGTTGAGGAAGGAAAGCTAGGGATTGAGTTAAAAGGCAGGGTAGTACCTGGAGTCTTGTTCTACCTTTTGGTTTATGGGTCCTTGTAACCCAAGACATCCAAATTTCACACACTTGGTGTTGTGTAAGTAAGTAATCACCTTAATTCATTTCTTAAAAGAAATTTGGTTCTCTTAGTTTTGACTTAGGAGAGGCTTGAAAACACAATTTGATTGGAAGAGTTTCTGCCGCAGGAGAGGTGGAGTATATACTCACCTTGAGGATGCGATGATAATATATTACCTCCTCGACGCTTGTCTCTTAGGATATCCATCCTACTGGGGGCATGTAAGTGCATTGTGTGGTTCAGGTACCATGGGCGACCCTATCTCGAAGTGCTGATTGCCACAGGCTTGAATTCGCTTAAGAAATTCATGGGCGATACTATCTCGAAGTGTCGATTGTCAGGAGTTCTTGGGGTCGCTATGGGCGGTGCCATCTTGAAGCATCGAAAGCCAGGCACCCTTCGAGGTACGGTGATGGGGACAATGAATCTGACACAGACCATGTTGATAGTTGATCCGAGGTTAGACTTAGAGGAATCAAACAAAAAATATATATATTATTCAAAAAAAAAAATCCTTTTTCCTTTAACTCAAATAACTCAAACCAACGCACATGCACGGATGCTTTAATCTTAGGGATCAATAAACCTTAAGGTAGAGTCAGAAATCAGGGAAACTTGTGCCTGCAACTCGTCTTTAGCTGACCTAGTTTGTAACTTAGCAACTACTTGGGAACCTTAGGTCTAAAGTCTGAACTTAATATGTTTCTAAAGGAAGACCAATTGGGTTGGCTAGTTTATTTGGAGTGCTAGGTTTTGCTTGGAGTTGCTATGGACTAGCAAAAACTAGGCATGGGGGTATTTGATTAGCCTATATTTGTGGGCTATTTAAGGATCTAATTGTCTAGACATTAAGTTAATTTTAACATTTAGATAGCATACATTAGGATGTAAATAAATTAATTCATATTTTTAGCTTAAGTACATAATTCATGCATTTAGAATTAAAATTAAGATGATTTGTCAATATTTCTTGGAATAATGTATTAAGATGATTTGTTGTTGTAGGATCAAAGTGGTGGAAAATTGCTTAACAAAATAATTAAAATTAAAATTAAACCACTTGCAGAAGAGCGGGTCGTGTCCACATGGAGGCAATGATGCAATAAAATCACGAATATTTTTCTCATATTCGTTTAGTCAAGTGCAAAATCCAGAGTCAAATCTGACATGAAATGGGACGAAAAGAAGATACACAATAACTCGAAATGTAAGGGTATATGTGCAATTTTTCCTCACTGAAATATTCACTAAATATGTGATGAATTTATATAATTTTCAATTGGCATGCATTAGAGAAAATTTGTGCACATCTTAATCCAAAACCAATGCCAAATTATGTGAATAACAAAAGCAACGCAATTATAAGAGAAGATGAGCATGAAGTTGCAATTTCACTCAATATTTCAAATATTAAAACAAAAATGAAAGTTTGGCAATGGCATTCAATGTAATTATTAATTAGAGTAAAAGTAGAGGATTCTACCTCTCTCCTCCTCGCGATCGGGAGAGAGGCTCATTCGAGGAGCTACTCCTATAAGAGGTCGGCTGAAGCGAGGCCTTCGCGGTGGTGGCGGTGGTGTGTCGTGAGATGGTCGGAGCCGGCCTGCTGGAGGAAAGAAGTGGCGGCGGTGGAGGAGGGTGCTGCTGGCCACGTGTGCTGCAGGCGTAAGGAGGGCAGCATGCGGGCATTGCAGGCGTTGCAGACGCGCGCGGAGCGTGGGCACGTGGAGGCGCGGGCTCTGCAGGACGCACAGGCATGCGCAGGCGTGCTGGTGGCACCGGCTGCAGGTGCTGCAGGGAGGCATTGGAGCGCGGGCGTGGGGGCGTTGGAGTGTTCTGAGCAAGGGTGTTGAGGGCGTTGGAGTGCGGGCATGTGAGGTGAAGGCACTGTTGGAGAGCGCTCTGCAGGCCTCAAGGGGTGCGCGGGAGTGGGTGCTGGAGCGCGGGCTACTGGCGCGCGGGTGTGAAGGCGCGTGGAGGTTAAGGTGCTCGGACTGCAACGGGGTGAATGCGAAAGGGTGTGGAGGTTTTGGTGATGGTGCGCGTGGTGGGTTGCAGGCGCTGCTGGAGGGCGCTAGTGCTGCTGGTGAAGTTGCGCGCGGGCAGATGGCGCGCGGTGGCGTGCTTGGCAAGGCTGAAGGTGGCTGTGGTGAGGAGCGGGCAGGTGTGTGCAGCAGCTTGGAGTTGCCCATGGAAGTGGCGTGGTTTTTGGGTTCTTTTTGGTGGAGTGGAGGAAAAACAGAGGATGGGGAAGAAGATGGAGGTGGATGGTGGTGATGGCAGTGAAGATGGTAGCATGCACGCTTGTGTGTGCTTATGGTGGAGCAGCGTGCATTCACAGTGATGCGAGCAAGCTTCGAATGGCGGTGCAGCCTGTCACACCACACGCCTACGGTGGTGGAGGCTTGCCGCCACGGTTGAGGCCGGTGGTGGTGGAGTGGATGAGAGTGGTGCACTCTCTACATAGTGATGAATAGGGGTGGGGGCCTCCTCCTTAACGGCAGCTCTTCCATCTCCTTTTGTAGCCATGGCCACACAGATTTGAAATTCAAAACACCGTAGAATGAATGTAATGCGCAGGAGGAGGAGGCGGAGTTACCTGTGCAAAGGAGAAGAATAAAAGAATAAAATAATTAAGGTTATTTATGTTAGTTCAACCACTCGTATATGATATTTTGATGATTTTACAAAATGAAGAAAATGAAATAATAAATAAAGCGTAGCATATTGTTTTCTCTCTATAATAACATATTTGCAGGATTTCAAAAAGCTTTCCAAGACGGGAGATTAAAAGCGTGAAGACGAGTAGCATAAGTATTAGGTCTTAGGCTTTCTTCATGTAAACTTTCAAATGTTGTAATTTTCATCTTATTTGAGTTTATAAATATTGTAAAGAGCCCCCAAACATAAACTATAAATAACTAACTTAGGCTCTCTACACTTAGGATAAATTAGAAACAAAAACCCAACACTTATACTTTTATCAGACGTCCAGGACAAATGCCAGACGTCTGATTTTCCACTTTAAGACGTCTGACATGTGTATCAGACGTCTAATTTCAAAGATTTCTGCCTTTGTTCATCTCCTCATAAACATCAGTCGAAGGACTTCACTTTCAGACGTCGATAACCTTTCACAGACGACTGATTCTTTACCCAGACGTCCTCATACTAACCGTTAGACCTTGTGTAGGAAAAAAAGAATTTCCAGACGTCTGGACACACTTACAGACGTCTGCCTTTGAACCGTTGGCCATGATTTTCTGTGCGTATCTCTCTACGGCCACATAATCTTTTGGCAGAAGGAGGAAGAGTATTTAGGTTTCCAGACGTCTGGTAATTCTCTCAGACGTCCATAACGACGTCCGATCCTCTAAACCTAAAACCCTGTTTGGATCTGATGATAACAGGAATGAATGCACCATTCATTAGACGTCCAATGAAATAATCAGACGTCTTATGAGATAATATCAGACGTCCTTCTTTTGATCCAATAGAGTCAGTTAAGGATGTCCTGCAATATTAGACGACCATAGTAAAAATCAGACGTCCTGTAAGACATCTGATACTATAATTAGACGTCTGATGTTGCTGTCAGACTCATCATTACCCTGATTTTGTGTGGATTTCGTCCTAAACTCTTGGGATTTGTTTCCAACGGCTAGTAGAGCTCTCCCAAGTGTTCTTGAAGGTTCCAAACTTGCCTATAAATAGACTACAACTCCTCTTAGGCAACACACACCTCTTGAGATACAATTCCATTAGAAAAATCTCTTGCTCACTACTCTAAGCTCCATCTTGCCCTTGTGCTGTGCTAATACTCTGATCAAAGGGCAAATCCATACTCCCGGCTTGCTCCGTTCTGCAAATCATCAGGGAGTTCTTTTCATGCTTAGTAGATAAGAAAGCAACTAAATTATTGGGGTGCTCTATAGGTGTTATTTTTACTTCTTAATTTCTGTATTTTGGGTATTCAGCCTGTCGGGTCCCCGTCTCTTCATTTTGAAGAGAGAAACCTCCGTTTAGGGATCGGAGGTGGGAATTGTAATCGAGGTACACTACCCTCGTTTAAGTAGTGTGGTTAGTGGATTGATCACCTTGTGATCGAAAATCCTAAGTCAAGAGATTGGCTTAGGTGGTGGTTTTCACCCATCTTGGGTTTCCACCTAAAAATAATTGAGTATATTGTGTGATTGAATTTTTTGTATTACAATACTCTATAATTTCACTATTCACCCTCCCTCTAGTGCAATTTCATTTGGTATCAGAGCAGGTTCTTGCAAAATCGGAGTAACACCCGGCAAGAAGATCATGGAGGGAAGCTGTTCCACAAGCAGGATTTCCGAGGGGCAGTCCACAACCCGTTCGCCGTTCTTCGACGGGAGCAACTACCCCTACTGGAAGTTGCGGATGAAGACCTGGCTTCAAGCCACCGACTTCACGATCTGGGCCAGATGCGAGACGCCATTTGAGATCCCAGAAAAACCCGCGGGAGGCTACTCGCAGCAACAAATCCGTGATCTTTCTTTAAACGCAAAGACCATGAACGCCCTTTACTGCGCGCTCAGCTCAGAAGAGTTCAACAGAATCTCGCAATGCACCACCGCATACGAGATCTGGCACACACTTGAGGTAACTCGCGAAGGTACCTCTAAGGTAAAAACTTCTAAACTCAATTTACTTTCACAAGAATTTGAGTCTTTTTCTATGAAATCTAACGAAACTTTAAGTGAGATGAACATTAGGTTCACTCTCATAGTAAACAATTTAAAAGCTTTAGGGAAGACCTTCATCAAGGGGGAGCTTTAAGGGAAGCTTCTTCGTTCCCTTGGACTGGAGTGGAAACAGAAAGTCACCGCCATCGAGGAGGCGAACGAAGTAGAGGAGCTCAACATGGAAGATCTCCTAGGCAATCTAATGGCCTACGAGACAAAGTTAAAGCAGAAGAAGAAGGATACACCGGAGCCAAAACTGAAGAAGACTCTCGCCTTCAGAGCCGCGTCGGATAGCGAGGTAAGTTCCGATGACGAAGACTTAGAATTTTACTTAAAAATTTTTCCAAGTTTTGTAGGGAATTAAAGAAAGAGAAAAAGGAGAAGGAAAGCCCGAGACGTTGCTACCACTGCAACGAGAAAGGGCACCTACGACCAGAGTGCCCTCTTCTCAAAAAGGAGAAGAAAAGGAAAAGGAAAAGAAATCTAAGAAGAAGGCGTTCCAAGCCACTTGGGACGATTCCAGCTCGGAGGAAGAAGAAGAAGAAAAGGAAGAAACCGCTTACTTTGGTTTCATGGCTAGAGGAAGCAACAGCGACAGCGAAAGCGGAAGCGGCGACAGCGACAACGAGGTAAATTTCGATTTACAAGAAGCTTTTAATGAACTATTTGATATTAGTAAATCACTTAAAATAGAAAACAAAAGTATTAAAAAGAACCTTAGTTTTCTTAAAAATGAAAATGATAGGTTAGAAAAACAACTTAAGGACATAGAAGCTAGTCCTAGAAATGATAACCTGTTACGAACGCGTGCCTCAGACGTCTTTTAAGACATCTGGGAGGTGGCCCAGACGTCGGATAAGACGTCTGGGATCACATCCAGACGTCTTACCAGACGTCTGGGATTGTTTCCAGACGTCTGGAAAATAGTTATTTTTTCGCACGAGAATTCGTCTGCGCGCCTGTGCGCGCAGACCCGCGATTCATCTCTCTCTCTCTCTTTTTCCCTCTCTCTCTGCGACTGCAGACCTGCCGCACACTCTCTTCCTCCTCCTCGCGCGGCCTTAAAAGGCCACGCCTCCCCTCCTGTCGTCTCCACCGTCCCCTTCCTCTTCTCCTTCCTGTGCGCGAGAGCGAGCGAGCGCGAGGGCGGCAGCAGCGGCCGCAGTGAGCGCGGAGGAGGTGCGGCGTGTGAGGGCGGAGCTCTGCCGTGAGGGTGAGCTCACCGGAGCGGCTTAGCCGGCCGGCGGAGGGCGCAGGGGGCGCGGAACGACGCGGAGAGGGACCTGCTGCGGTCTGAGCAGTAGACGCGCGAGGTACGACGCGGGCGGCGTCGCGAGCGGAAGCCGGGTGGTGCCCTGTTCTGGAAAAATTTTCAGAATCAGACGTCTGGGTTGATAGCCAGACGGCGAGAGAGACGTCTGGAAGCTCATACAGACGTCTGAAAGGTGAATATTCCGCTTTCTTCTTCCTTCCTGTCGACTGACCGTACTGAGGGAGGGAGTTGGCTGTGCACAGGCTCGGTGATTCGCCATCCAACGCGAATCAGACGTTTGGCTGTTGTACCAGACGGCGGAAGCGACCTCCAGACGTCCGGGGTGACCATAGGACGTCTTGGAGCTAGGCCAGACGTCCCCGCAGACTTCTGGACGTCTGGGAAACCACGCTGAGCAGGTAATTCTCTGATCCACTTTTTAAGACGTCTGGAAGAAGTTCCAGGCGTCTGATTTTGCACAGTATCGTCTTTTTCGACCCGTTTAGGGCCCGTTCGGGCTCCGTTTTCCGCGATTCGAGTTGCGTTCTTTTCAGAATAAATTCCTCTACCCGTCTACAGTAGCTATGCACTGTTTTGAGACTTTCCTTGTATTTGATCCTTGTGATAGGACCTCATTCAATTGCAGTCTTGGGAGTCGCAGAGACACGCGGGATTCCCGATCACGCCCCCATTACTCCCGTTGTACCTGGTAGAGTGGCTTTAAGTTATTAATAAAATCTGTTAAATTATGAAACCATAAATAGAACCTAGGACATTGCATGAATCCTAGGAATTAGAAATAGATGGAATGATAGCTCCTAGGTGTTGCATGAATCCTAGGACTGGAAAACTGGATTGTATGATAGATCCTAGGATATGGCATGAATCTTAGGATGGGAAAACTAGTGGAATGTATAATACTGTAGTCTTGAAAAATGGAAAGAGATATAAAGCTGCCTGTAATTTGAATTAACAGCTGCCGATTGTGAATAGATAACGTGGTTGAGAACATGGATTGTAAGAATGTGAAACTGGAAAGTGAAACCTGGATGTTTGAGTAAAAAGGATGGAACCCTACGGGGAAGTAGGAGTAGAACTCCTGGAAAGTGAATGGAATAGTTTTGGGGAAGTGAGCTGGCCCTTGAGTACGGAGTACCAAGGAGAGCGACTGTCCCCCCCTGTTTAGTGCAGAGTGGAGCCAGCCGCCCCAGGGACCCGGGGTTAGGACTGGCCACTCTGTACCGACTTGCTGGCCCTCGCATACGTAGTACCGAGGAGAGCTACTAGTGTAGGGAGGTACTAGCTACCCCACGGGCCCCGGGGTTCCGCTAGCCTCCCACACCGACTTGTTAGGCCCGCTGGGGCAAACCAGGGTAGTTAGGCGAGGGTGCGCGGACTGTGGAGGGGCAAGGCCCCGGTTTGGTTACTGTGGAGGGGTTGGACCCCTGTTACTGAGAGGGCTCTGCCCTGTACTGGTTCCGTGCTGTGCTTTGGGCGCACCCGTTAACGGAAATGACTGACCGCGTGCCAGTACGGGTTAGCTACCTGTGCGTATATCGCGCGTGCCGTAGTCACCGTTACGTCTGTCAGTGACCTTGGGGTGGTTGACTGCGGGTAGGATCACCACGGGGGACTCTCCCGGCCAGGAGAGCACCACGTGCTACTTCTACTTTTTGGAAAAGACTGCAATCAAGATCGTTCCCACGAGGAACATTCGAGATCAAGTAAAAGATCTGAGAAATAAATGAAATAGTGAGACAATTGAAAGATGTAAATAAAGAAAGTAATAGAACATAACAGGGCGATTTCGAGCGAACATAACAACGCAATGATTTAAAACACGATTTCGAGCGAATAACAGGTTCGCACAGACGACACCATTTGATAGGCCTCGGAGGCTTCCTTCAGCCATCAAAGGATTTATAGAAGAAGGGAACGTCGCATAGCCACGAGACCTCCATCACTAGGAGGATGTGGTCGATCCTCCTTTGTAATGGGAAGGCACGATCCGATGAATCTCAAATACTTGCAAGGGAGACAAAAGAAATTGGTGACCCAGTTCTACCGCAAGGGGTGTACGTCTGGGGGGAGGATGATGCTCCCAATTATGCACTAGAGCTTGTAAGATTATAGGATCTCTCTCTCTCGCGACCCCCTTCACTGGGGGGACGCACTTCATTATTTACAACATGAGAAGATTCCTAGCCTGGTAATCTGTGATACATTTGTCAAACTATATGTCTGTTATCATGTTGTAGGTCGTCATTTCCGTCATGTCATGATCCTGGCCTTAGCTGCACCGAATCTTTTAGTAGCTTGAACGGGTTTTAGCTTGGGTTCGGCAAGTCGCAGGTGAGTTGGGTGGTACTGGACCCACCTGTTTACCTTGCATTCGGATAGACGGATCTCCTGTTATGCTATGCGTGGAGTTTTGAATCCGAAAGTGATTTTTTCCCCTCATTAATGACAATTCAAATATCACTATCATTGGTGATATTTGGTCCAGAATCAAATATCAACGATAATTTTTTATTCAGAAAATAACATTTACTTATGTCATGTAAAAAGTCACGTATACAATCACAACACACACCATTGTACTAACCAAAAGTCTTTAGTGATTTTTACATAAAACTAAAAATCACAAGTGATAGTTAGTTTAAAATAAAAAATTTATTGATCATATTTTAATATAACTAAAAATCATCCATAATATTTTAGGTATTTGATTTAGAGTCAAACATCGTCAATAATTTATTATTGAAAAAGTGGTATCATCTATAATATTTGACTTAAAATAAAAAATCACAGATAATTTTTTATTTAACTAGAAATTATTAGTGATATATTAAATATATAATACGAATGATATTTAATTTAAAGAGTAATATTTACTTATACGATACCAAAATTCAAGCCTACACTTACAACACACGCGATGAGTTTACCAAAAAGTTAAGAAATCACATATTATATTTGATTCAGAGTCAAATATTACTTTTATACACGGAAGGATGTGCACATGGTTCTCACCAATCTGAATTGCAAAAAGAATTTCCTCACATCTATACCTGTTAAACGGGGTGATATATATATATGCAAAGATGAAATTAGGAGCTAACTTCTCCTTCATTGTGGTAATTACCTATAAAGAAACATTGTCACGCTACTTGTCAATTGATCTTGTACCAAAACTCAGGTTTGGCCCCTTCAGACCGGGTTGGTTTTGTCTAAACACGGGCATCCAAGGTTCAGTGGGGGGCTAATCCGGGTCCCAAATGGGCCTCACAGTTAAACAGAATGTCTGTATTTGAAAAATAGTACTGCCAATTTTTGTTAGATCTAGGGTCACATCGTATAAATATAATGACGACTAAGGATGTAAATGCTCGATTCGTAGGAAATCATATCACGGAAAATGATACGTTTTATGCTACAGAAGTGCACTAAAATCACATGCTAATGGACCTTGTCCTGCCTCTTTAGCAGGTTATTTTTCCATTGGATTATTGCAGAAGGAAAAGCTTCCATTAACTCCTATATATTTTGGGAAGGAAAAAAAAGGTCACGTGGCACAGTCGCCTCATCAACAGTTTCACGTGGCATGATTCATGCATCTAACAAACCTACAGCCCTTGATATTTTGTGAGGTTTTTTAATTAGAAAGTTTCCACCATTTATGGCATTTATTTGGTAGAATAATTGAGGTTGTTATCAGGGTAATTAGTGATTGTTATTTTTAGTTTGTTTGGTAGGTGGGTTAAGTGGGTTAACTCAGGTTTGTTTGCCACTTAACCCACCTATCACTTGTGTCAAGTTAAAGGAAGTTAACTTAACGTAAAGCTGATACCTCTTTTGTGGAGCAACTTTAACCCACTTAAACACCCAAATGTTAAAATCTACTTATTTCATCACTCTTTTCTTATTTTTTTATTTTTTCTACAAACTTATTTTCCTTACCAAACACTCCCCGGATTTTATTTTTTCTATTTTTCCTTATTTAGAATTACTATTTCCTCTCTATAAAGAGAGAGGACCTACCCATTAGAATTTGAGTTGCAATAATAAAAGTTTCACATCAACAACTCCTCTCCAATTCTCTCTCTCTCTCTCTCTCTCTCTCTCTCTCTCTCTCTCTCTCTCAGTTCCACATGTGGAACTTAGTGCAGAAGGAGCCTCCATCATGCAGCCAATTCTTCACATTGTATTAGAGCTTTTGATTTAGGCTCCATCTTCACATGTGTGGATCAAGAGAAACAAGGAGAGGTGATGCACAAAGAGAATTCTCTATTGTGCACGAATACTTTATGCCAACACCTAGGCCATGTGATTCATGACCTTGGCACCTTATGCAAGGCCTAAGGAGTTCTATAAGAGAACTGCGCCTTATGCAAGGCCTAAGGAGTCAAGTAGGGGATTCCTGGCGAATCCTCTTGCTATCGCATCTGGCACCTTACGTGGAGCATAGAAGTAGGGGGAGATTCATTGTCCTAAGAAGAAGATGGCTGAGAATGAGGTGCAAGTGTCAGTAGGCAAAGGCAAAGTAATCTTTGAAGGTACGATGATTAAGCTGCACAGAGTGTCCAATATTACGTCCTATGAGTGAGGGCATTCAAAATTTTCATAGGTAGACAAGAGAAGATCATGTAGAGATTCGTGGAAGTGTAACAAGCCTAGGTGCGTGGACAATCCATGGGTGGAGCTTGGAGATTGAGGGGAGAGAGAGAGAGAGAGAGAGAGAGAGAGAGAGGGGGCATCAATGATGAAGAAGAAGAGTGGAGGGAGTTGTACAAGATGAGAAATTATTTATTGCAACTCAAATAAATTAAGCAGGTGTTGATCTCTGTTTTGACCTCTATTTAAAGAGAATCAAATTTAAATCTAAACCTAATTGCAATCCTAACAAATTAAGAATTTGCATATCATAAACAAATTCAATCAGAATTAATTAACTATTTTTATTTTGATTTAATTCTAATTTAAACTCTAACAATTAATTAAAAATAACCTACCACATATGACTAAAAACTTATCATGCAAGCTAATTCTTAAAATCCCAAAGGCCACACAATCACTGACCCGTGACTTGATGACACAAGAATTGTCCATGTGGCAATTGTGCCACGTGGTTGTCTACGTGACTTTTTTTTCCTTGCCATATTTTAATAGGACAAGTGTTGTTTAAAATAAATGGGGAAACGAAATTTAACATGCTACTAAAAATAATAAGATGCAAGTTTGAAAATATAAAAGTTGATGTGCAGCAGTGTGAATGTGATCCTAACCTGTGTTTTTTCTTTTTATGCAAAAAACGTGATGATACATTGTGGGGTCCACCATTGTTGAAATAAACAACAAATCACTTTGGTACGAGCGCAAACCGCTCAAATCATGTAACGAACGCATGCCCCAGACATCTTTTAAGACGTCTGGGAGGTGGCCCAGACGTTGGTACAGACGTCTGGGATCACATCAAGACGTCTGGAAAACAGTTATTTTCGCACGGGAGAGTCGTCTGCGCGCCTGTGCGCGCAGACCCGCGATTCCTCTCTCTCTCTCTCTCTTTTTCCCTCTCTCTCTCTGCGGCTGCAGGCGGCCTGCCACCCCCTCTCTCCTCCTCGCGCGGCCTTAAAAGGGCCACGCCTCCCCTCCCGTCTCCACAGCCTCCTCCTTCTTCTCCTTCCTGTGCGCAAGAGCGAGCGGACGCGAGGGCGGCAGCGACGGCCGCAGTGAGCGCGGAGGTGCGGCGTGCGAGGGCGGAGCTCTGCCGTGAGGGCGAGCTCGCCGGAGCAGCTTGGCCGGCCGGCGGAGGGTGCAGGGGGCACGGAGCGACGCGGAGAGGGACCTGCTGCGGTCTGAGCAGCAGACGCGCGAGGTGCGACGCGGGCGGCGTCGCGAGCGGAGGCCGAGCAGCGCCCTGATTCTGGAAAAATTTCCAGAATCAGACGTCTGGGTTGACAGCCAGGCGGCGAGATAGACGTCTTGAAGCCCTTACAGACGTCTGAAAGGTGAGTTTACCGCCTTCTCCTTCCTTCCTGTCGACTGACCGTACTGAGGGAGGGAGTTGGCTGTGCGCAGGCTCGCTGATTCGCCATCCTTTGCGAATCAGACGTCTGGAAGTTGTACCAGACGGCGGGAGTGACCTCCAGACGTCCGGGGTGACAATCGGACGTCTGGGAGCTAGGCCAGACGTCCCCGCAAACTTATGGACGTTTGGGAAACCACGCTGAACAGGTAATTCTCTGATCCACTTTTTAAGACGTCTGGAATAAGTTCCAGACGTCTGATTTTGCACAGTATCGCCTTGTTCGACCCGTTTAGGGCCCGTTCAGGCTCCGTTTTCCGCAATTCGAGTTGCGTTCTTTTCAGAATTAATTCCTCTACCCGTCTACAGTAGCTATACACTGTTTTGAGACACTCCTTGTGTTGATCCTTGTGATAGGACCTCGTTCGGTTGCAGTCTTGAGAGTCACGGAGGCACGCGGGATTCCCGATCGCGCCCCCATTACTCCCGTTGTACCTGGTAGAGTGGCTTTAAGTATTAATAAAATCTGTTAAAGTATGGAACCATAACTAGAACCTAGGACATTGCATGAATCCTAGGAATGAGAAATATATGGAATGATAGCTCCTAGGTGTTGCATGAATCATAGGGCCGGAAAACTAGATTGTATGATAAATCCTAGGATATGGCATGAATCCTAGGATGGAAAAACTAGTGGAATGTATATTACTGCAGTCTTGGAAATATGGAAAGGAATATATAAAGCTGCCTATAAATTGAATTAACAGCTGCCTGTTATGAATAAGGAACATGACTGAAATCATGGTTTGTAAGAACGTGAAACTGGAAAGTGAAACATAAGATGTTCTGAGATTAAAGGATGGAACCCTACGGGGAATTAGGAGTGGAACTCCTGGAAAGAGAAAGGAATGGAACTGAGATGTTGTTCGTACTGTCTCTTGGGTACGCAGTACCAAGGGAAGTACCTGTACCTGTTTAGTGCAGAGCTGAGCTAGCCGCCCTAGGGACCCGGGGGTTAGGACTGGCCACTCTGTACCGACTTGTTGGCCCTCGTGTACGTAGTACCGAGGAGAGCTAGTAGTGTTAGGAGAGTACTAGCTACCCCACGGGCCCCGGAGTTCTGCTAGCCTCCTTCACCGACTTGTTAGGCCCACTAGGGCAAACCAGGGTAGTCAGGCGAGGGTGCACGGACTGTGGAGGGGCAAGGCCCCGGTTTGGTTACTGTGGAGGGGTTGGACCCCTGTTACTGAGAGGGCTCTGCCCTGGTTCCGTGCTGTGCTTTGGGCGCACCCGTTAACGGAAACGACTGACCGCGTGCCAGTGCGGGCTAGCTACCTGTGCGTTTATCGCGCGTGCCGTAGTCACCGTTACGTCTGTCAGTGACCTTGGGGTGGTTGACTGAGGGTAGGATCACCACGGGGGACTCTCCCGGCCAGGAGAGCACCACGTGCTACTTCTACTTTTGGAAAAGACTGCAATCAAGATCGTTCCCACGAGGACATCCGAGATCAAGTAAAGGATCTGAGAAATAAATAAAATAGTGAGAAAAATTGAAAGATGTGAATAAAGGAAGTAATAGAACTTAACAGCTACTGTACACTCTACTGTTACCTTTAGTTAGTTTGCCACTCTACTCAGCGTTTTGCTGACGTGTTACACTCGTTACCTTTTTCAGGTCCAGGTGTTGAGCAGCCAGGGTCGGCGGCTGCAGAGGACGCTGGGCCGAGTAGGGTCCAGTAGAGTTACCACAGCCTTTTGTACCTCTTTTATTTCTGTTCTAGTGAGTAGTTTTTGTTTCCGCTGTACCTTCTTTACCTGCAGTTCTTGTTATATGATAAATGTTGTTTTACTGTTGTGGTGGTACCTACTGTAGTAGTTTCTTCCTTACTGCTGTACTTTCTTACTGTTAGTTATATTCATGCTGAATGTGGTTTATTTTACTGTCTTTTGGTTACTTCCTCGTTGGACGACTAGGTCTTGGGATTAGTCGAGTCGGTCCAGTTCTCGTGTCTCGTAGGGACTCGGGAACCGGGTCGTTACAAATCACCTTTGAAACCACTTTCCACTAATGCGAAACCACTTTACACTGGTGCAAAACCACTTTGCACAGGTGTAATCTTATTTTGCTCCTGTACAAAACCACTTTGCACCTTCAAAATAATTTTGCATAGGTGCAAAGTAAGATTGTACTGGTGCAATCTTACTTTGAACTATTTTACACCGATATAATCTTACTTTGCATTACTAAGAAACATTTGGAATTTAATTTTGCACCGGTGCAAAGTAAGATTGCATCAGTGCAAAATTAAATTCCAAGTGTTTCTTCACCTATGAGAAGTGATTTGTCACTTGAAAGGTAATTTTTCCATCTTAGGATTTAGGATTTAAGGATTTGTCACTTGAAACCCTCAACCCTAAATCCTAAACCCTAAATCCTAAGGTGAAAAATAACATTTCAAGTGACAAATCACTTCTCATACGTGGAATTACTTTCCATAAACCTACACCCTAAACTCTAAATCTTGGACTTATGGATTAAAATCACTTTTGCACGGGTGCAAAATCACTTTGCACAGATGTAAAATCACTTTGAACATGTGAAACTAAACTTGGAATAATTTTACACCGATGCAAAATGAGATTGCACCGATGTAGAAATACATTAGAATAATTTATCACCGGTGCAAAATCACTTATCACTGGTGTAAAGTTATTTATCACATGTACGTTTTAGGTTAAAATGATATGGTATTTTTTTTTAATGTAGTAGGGAACATCACGTAACAAATCTTACATTCTTTTATTTATTTATATTAAATATCAATTATCACATGTACGTTTTAGATTAAAATGATATGGTATTTTTTTTTAATGTGGTATAGAATATCACGTAACAAATCTTATATTTTTTTATTTATTTATATTAAATATCAATTATCAAGTAAGCTCATATTTTTAATGCTGTATAAAGTACAAAAATAGTCTTACATCACTTTTTAAGTAAGTAACTATATTTTCCTACTTTTTGGCAAAACAAATATTAAGGGAGGCCATTTTATTGGGTTTATCCAATACGTGGGCAACAAAATAAGAAGGTGTGCAACTTGATTAGTCCTGCAAAGAGATACATTTATTCAAATTAGTGATCCTATCTCGCTACGTTCATTCCTGCTTTTTCTTCCATTCCTGCATACGAAATGGAAGATAAAAAAAAAAACAAAAAGAAGGTCCAGTAAGCTTTTTAACTCCATCAAACCTTGATTCAGAACTTTTCTTATTCAAAAGACGCGCCATACACAGAGAAAATTTTCTTCAAATGAATGGGGGCATCTAAATGGAAAAGAACAACCCCAAGAAGAATATACAATTATCCAGATTACTCCTATACAAAACCCCTATTCACATCCCTTCCTATCCCAAAACGGGAGGAGGAGGACCTTCTCATCAAAGAAGTTGGTCCTCAGCACATTTGAGCACAGCAGTGACAGTGGCAACTCCCCAAGCTCATCAAAGAAGTCATCCTCCTCCTCTCTCAATGATTGGGCTTGTGACGGGATGACCATGTTGTGGGGAGGGTATCCAAGGGATTCCTCTTCCCTGTCAGAGGTGGTCCTGTTGGGCTGCTGATCCACACACTTCTCCCCATCTTGTTGGGTGCCCACTTGGTGCCTGCCCTCTGGGCCTACTGCTGGTTGGGACCCCTCACTGTTCAGTTGGTCCTCGTGTTCACATGCCTCTTGGGCTCCACTTGTGGAGTTAAGGCGGATGAGATCGGGTCCAGGGTGGTTGTGCGCTGAGGTGTAGGTTATGATGAGGGTTGATGCATCTGTCCTGCTCCTCTCTACTCGCTTCTTTGCTGGGCACCCCTTGGCTGTGCTACACCTGTAGTAGCCCCTGACAGGAAGGCAATATAGCTTGGTCAGATCTCTTTCTATCTAATTTACTAACGGGTGTGCTAAAAAATGGCGCAACATATGGAATCAAAGGAACAATTACGGGTTGTACAGCAAACAAGCAAATGCAAGCATGACTGGTATCATCATAAAAAGTAGTATCGCCTCGGAAAAAACCAAGTAATCAGAAAGCTTAGACATTTTGAGCAATCGCCATTGGTCCATTCTGGTCAAACCCCAAAAATTATCAAAATTAATTTTTTTCAATTAAGCTCGAGTCAAAGGAAAGCTTCACTGGATGATATCATCTACAAATTGCTCACGTACACCCAGAACATCTAGTTGCTAAGCTTCCAAGTTCACCAGGTGAACCTATAGCACCTTTATTTGGTTAATATTGTCATAAATGATCTAATGCACCAAGAGGGCTACCATTGAGCTTGATTTATTTTGGTTGTAATCTGATACTTGGGGGAAATCTCGTTCATACCCAGATTAAATTATATTTTGAACTTCAAAGAGATTCTAAAAAGAATTAATTGCACATGAATTGTGCCGCATGCTTCAACATGGTGCTACTTGACGCATGTAGATGCCCAGGAATTGTTGTTTGAAGAATCTAGAGGCAGGGCTGAGAGGAGAAGGTTCTCTACCACCAGAACATGAGTATACTTTAAAGCGAAAAGGACAAGAGGCTAAACCAAAGCATGATTTGATTTATTTTCCTGCATATTGAAATTCTGGCTAAAAATGGCACAGAGAGGAAGACAAAGAGATAAACTAGAAGAAACTTTTCAAGTGCCCAACAAAGAAACGAGGAAATAAGGAAAAGGTGAAGGTTGGAACCTTGGATATGGGGAACCTTTGATGGGTTTCTGCCCATACTTCCTCCAGGACCAGGAATCAACAGGGCTGCCATAACCCTTATGCTTCTCACTTCCACCTTCAATTCTCACTGTCATCACCACCTTCGCTTCCTTCTTCCTGAGTATCACAAAGGAGTACTCCACCGGTTATAGAAAGTAAGAATCAAGTGGAAAAAGACACGTACACAGCAAACCCAAGGCCTCACCTTCTCTTAGATTCTGTGACCTCAGCCTTATGCAGCAGAGATTCCTTTGGCTCAGGTTCCAAGGAGGAGTGTCGGGAGTCCATTCTTGTGTTTCCAACTGCTTTGCTTGCACTCAAATGGAAGTTGTCGTCAGAAATATGATAAGAGAGTTGTGGGGAAGAGAAACAGATGGAGATGGCGACAAGAATAGAGGAGGGTAGTGGGGAAGATGCATAGGTGGGATGACGGTGAAATTGTTGAGATTTAAGTAAAAATCCGAAGGCCCACTTGATGTACAAGTAATATGCCATGAAATATATGAGCGTAGTAAACGATAATAATTACAATCATAACATGCACGGTATTTTTTTAACATAGAAAAACTCTTAAAAATATGAGGGTAAATAATCATGGGATTGGCGTGAACTCAAATCAATCTACTGCAATAAAAGAAAAAATATCTTCCCTAAGAGGTTATACAAAATTAATCCTTTTTTCAAAAATAAATCTCAACAAAACAACCATAAGCAATAGGGGATAAGCAGCCGAAAGTGATGCTTGATTTTTTCATGCTTCAATGGCTTCCCTCCTTCGTTGGCGTTGATGAAAATCCTTTCTCGACCAACCTCTCACAGGAGAAAGAGAGGAGATGATGCAGCCACACAAAAGCCAAAATCCCAAACCCAGAATAGGGTCACACTCCGTAATACCGAAAAAGGAACCGAGGCCTCTCTGTTTTCAACGTTGCCAAAGGGAGAAAAATAAAGAATCCTCCCTAAAAAAACAAGATGACCGTTGGCATTTTATTCCCATCCATCTTCGCGTTGAGAACGGAAAGAAAAGAAAAGAAATGTGAGTTGGAAAATTTAAAAGTTGACACGTAACAGTGTAAATATTATCCCAACTTATCTTTTTTTAATGTAAAAAAATACTACATATGATGGAATTCACTGCTATTAAAATTAGCAGCAAATTACTTTCGTATGGGGTGTAAATCACTTATATCATTTTCAGAATCACTTTGCACTGATGCAAAATTACTTTACACGGGTGCAATTTTATTTTGTACCTGTGTAAAATCACTTTGTACCTTCAAAATAATTTTGCACTAGTATAAAGTAAGAGTGTACCGATGCAATCTTATTTTGCACTGGTATAATATTAAATTCTAAGTATTTCTTCACCTATGACAAGTGATTTTACACTTGAAAGATGATTTTTTACCTTAGGATTTAGGGTTTAACTTCCCTAAACCCTAAACTTTAAGGTGAAAAATCACCTTTCAAGTGAAAAATTACTTCTTATACATGAAATCACTTTTCATAAACCTCAACCCTAAATCTTAAATTCTAAACTCATAGCTCAAAATCATTTTGCACAGGTGCAAAATCACTTTGGATAAGTGAAACTACCTTTAGAATAATTTATCACAGGTGCAAAATGAGATTCCACCGATGTAAAGATACCTTATAATAATTTATCACTGGTGTAAAGTAGTTTATCACCGGTACAAAATTATTTATCACCAGTGTGTTTTAGGTTAAAGTGATGTAATTTTTTTGAATGTGATGGGGATTACTGCATAACAAATATTACGTCATTTTATTTCTTTATATTAAATATTAATTATTAAGTGGACCACGTTCTCAACACTGTTTGACATACGAAAATAGCATCTCGCATCATTTTCTACGTCATTTTTTTGACAAAAAAAAAAAGAAGGCAACAACCAAGAAAGTCCTAAACGATGGATAAATTCCAAAAACATCCATAGGAGTTTACAAGGAAGCCACCAGGATAAGGGTTGAATTCTCACATGGAGGAAATCACCCAGTAGAAATAGATATTTTAGATGGAGAGAATAACATACAATTGAGAGTTTGTACTCTTACTTTATGATAGAGAAGGAAAATAGATTTTTTGATGAATTTCTTTACATCTTAAAGATTTCTGTATCTAATAAATCCAAAGGTGGCGATGAGCATGAGGTCAGGCTGCTATCTATCCATCTCTTCACACGTTGAAATACAAGAGAGCTACAAAAGGGGAACTGTGACCGAAGGATAAAAGCCATCTGCTTTTACGTCCCTTTCCCGCACCTGTATCATACAGCTGATTTTATATTATACCTGACTTTCTCTTCTCGTAGGAATCTTGCATTTAATTGCCTCATAGAATTGGATTGGTTTTTGGAAATCTCGTGCCACGAACCTTTTGATCAGGGAAAAAAATTGGTTCAAGATGAGGATTAATTAAGTTGGATCCTTGGCTTAAGGACTAAATAAAAAACTGTGATATTTCCCATCCATTTCGATGGATGAACGTTTTGCCCGTCTCTTATTCTCTTACGAAACAACTCATTCTACCGTAGAGTTATTTATGGATTACCTTTTAAGGTACTCTAAACCTACGATCATGTTAAAAAATATAAAAATTAACGTAAAAGTGATGAAGAGAGGTGTAAATGTGATTTTTATTTGATATATCTTAATTTTATGTAAAAAAAATATTTACATGTAGTGGGATTTATCATTGTTCAAATCAACAACAAATAACTTTTCTACAGGTGCAAATCACTCAAATCACTTTTGCAATCACTTTATACTGGTGTAAAATTACTTTGCACCGATGCAAACCCACCTTGCACCTTTGAAATAATTTTGCACCGGTGTAATCTTACTTTGCATCGGTGCAAAATAAAATTTAAATGTTTCTTCACCCATAATAAGTGATTTTACATTTGAAAAGTAATTTTTCACCTTAAGATTTGATCTTTAGTATTTAGTGTAAATCTTAACGTGAAAAATTACTTCTCATAAATGAAATCACTTTCCATAAATCTAAATCCTAAACCCTAAACCCTAAATCTTAAACCCATAAAGCAAAATTATTTTACATTGGTGGAAAATCATTTTGCACTAGTACAAAACTAACTGATCACTTTTATAATAATCGGTGGAATCTCATTTTACACCGGTATAAAATGAGATTGCACCGGTGATAATTATTTTACATCGATACAAAATCAACTAGAATAATTTATCATCGGTGCAAAGTGATTTGTCAATGATGCAAAGTTATTTATCACAATGTAAAGTTATTTATAATATGTACGATTTAGTTCAAAATAACGTGATATTTTTTTCAATGTAATGAGAATCAATTAATAACAAATGTTATGTTCTTTTATTTGTTTACATTAAATATCAATTATCAAGTAAAACATATATTTACACCACCTTACATTATTTTTTGCATCAATTTTTACCTTCATTTTGACAATTTGTAAATAATATCTATAATTTTCTACGTCTACAACACTATTTACAATAATGTCAGTAGCGGGGATTTTAGCATTAGAGATATGGGTTGGAGGAAATTTTAGGATAGGCGGTAGGAATTGCAAAAATATTAAAATGGGGTCATAGGTCGCTGGATCATTTAGCAACCTATCCCCACCCACAGATTGCAAAGGGTCGATCAAGCGAAGGTTGCCTAATGATCCAATGACCTTCGACAGGTTGTTGGATCATCCAGAGACCTCTGACTAATCATTGGGGATTGCGCGGAGTTCGCTAGATTTGGCCAATCGTTACGCGGACGCGAACGTTAAGTAGAGGATCCAGTGACCTTTCAAAGGTTGCTGGATGATCCAACGACCTACACCTAGCCATTACAGGCGCCCCACGCCCCTTCCTCCCCGACTTGCTTATATAAACGCCCCCTTTCCCTCTTCTCACCACACAACATTCTTCCTTCTCTTTTAAAAAATTTTCCTATTCATCTATTGATCTTGTTGAGATTCTCTTCTCGACTCTAAATTTTCTTCCACCCTTCACTCCAACATCTACATTAAGCAGTAATATAATTTATTTTTTTAAAAGAATAATTAATATCATGTGTAGTTATTTTACTTACATTTATACTAATTTATTTTATTTTGATTACTATAATAATATATAAGATATTAAGAATTAATAAATTTATAAAATATAATAATGATAATGATATTATTTAGCAATTATAAAATAAATGTTATTGTTAATATATTTATTTTCTAGTAAGAAATAAATGTAAATTATGGGAATTTTTTATGATATAAAAAAATTTTTTTGAGGTTAATTTTTTTATTTAATAAATAACACTTTTATATTTTATTAATTATGCATATACTAACTTATTTTCTTTTATTATAACTTCTTTTTTCTCTTATCATATAATAATAGATGGTACTACAGAACGTAGGTAATTACGAGCTTATCTATAGAGTCCTAATATCTCCGATCCGGATCGACGTAACGTTACGTAGGTATTGTAAATTTTATTATTTGATATTATTTATTTATAGAAGTGATTATTGAAAATTTTTTTTAATTATAAGAATTTTTATTGTAGGTGAGGTTTATTGAAGATACCATAATAATGAATCAAGTATTGGGAAAAAGAAACAATTTAGTGAAAGAACAGTTGGAGTTAGTGGGATTTGTTGCGACCTCATGTTTGCCGAGGCCGCAACTTGATCATGCACTTATGCATGCTATGGTTGAGCGCTGCCATCTAGAAACTCACTTTCCATCTGCTAGAAGGAGAAGCGACCTTGACATTACAAGATGTCACGATTTTGAGGGGTCTTTGCGTGCATGGTTCACCTGTGACAAGTGTTGTACAACGCTGAGATTGGAGGGAAAAGTGTGTAAAATTACTTGGAGAAGACCTGGATGAAAACCTAAATAAAAATAACTTAACCTCTAAAGGGTATAAGTATGACATGGTTGAAGTATAAGTTTGTAGAGACAGAAAATGATGCGATTAGATATACTCAATGTATCATTTTGATTTACTTGGGACTAGTATCCTTTCGAATTCAACCAAAAATAGGGTCCCAATTAGGTACTGTGAATAAAACACATACAATATTTTCGAGTAATTTTTTTATGCATACTTTACCAATATTTTTATACATTTGAAAGTATTTATAACTAGTAGAAGATCTTCGAGTATGCGGGCAACTAGCTTGGGGAGCTATTTCACTTGCTCAGTTGTATCACTAATTAAATGAAGCAACATAATATTCAACAATAAACGTACACTTTTTTTACGATGTTACAAGTAATTTTTATATTAATTTATATAAACTTTAAAATTTTTTTCAAATATATATTATAATATTTAAATTGTATTTGTAGTTGTGGATTTGGGAACACCTTCATATTAGAGGCCAAAAGAAATGTCATTTCCGCCTCATTTTACATATTGCACCGTTAGGCGTATGGTAGGTTCAAAATATTCAACATAGTAATAATTATTAAATTTGTTACTCTTTTCTTAACATGATAGTTATATTTCAGGTGAAGTGATAGTAAAGAATTTAATAACAATGTGAGAACAACAAATCATATTTACTACTGAAATGAGCTAAATACACAACACACTCATCAGGTAGCATATAATTACTCTAACTAAATTCCATATTTATCATAAAATCTTGATTTATTATGTAATAACAATATTCAAAGTGTTTTTCGTTCGTATTATAGGTGATTTGGAATCCATACGCAGATGGGAGGACACAGTACATTCATCCCATTTGCTTAGTAGATTCAGTGGTTTGGAGATCCAGGACGTGCTTGATTTGTTATAATATGGTAGTCATGCACGTTCTTGATCGTGTGATGGCACAGTTTGGGTTGAAGCAACACATACTCGAACAGATGAACCGAATAAGGTATGTTGATGAAAGAGTAAGGGATATCTCTTCGTGGGTTTCATATCATCAGGGTTACATTGAACGGTGGACTCAGAGGTTGGAATAATTATTAAAGAACATGATTTACAAGGCACACATAGAGAATTGCAAGATCATATCTTGCGATGGTATTGGAGGAAGACAAGAATGTCGGTGCAAGAACAGATGCCGCAACTTGTAGTTGCGTACCTCGAGGCCAAATTGAGAGACACTTGGTAAGAAAACTAAAATTTAAACGAATTACAAAAATTTTAATTTATATATTTTCATATAATAATAATCATTTATTTTGCTTAATATTAGATAAGTCTTGCCTTTAAAGCAAAAGAACAGATGACGAGGTGGTTAAATACACCTCATTTATGGTCAAACGTAAGAGAAAAGAAAATGAAAGACTTAGTTGACCAACTTACCAAGAAGATAGAAGAGCTTGGGTTGCGTGATATTCAAGATCATGAAGTTGAGAATGAATCTGCAAATGCTATTTCCGAGGAAGATGTTGGCCCACCTCCTATGCCTTAACCCAACCTTCAATACACTTTACCCAGCCTCTTCCAATGGATTACATTGAGCAACTGATGGATTATACCTACAACCCGACGTAGTCTACCCAACTATCGTATGTTTACAATTCGTTTGGAGAAGGATTTTCACAAGTTTCAAATTTTGATGCTTTTGAGAGTCAATCAGGTAGTTTGGTAGATTTGTTTTTTTCAGTTCCGATGTAAATCCATACTTCTCAAGGTATTCTGTATCGGGTCTGGGCCCATCTAGACCACCATTCCAACCTCCTCTAATGTCTACCTATCAACATCTGAGACTTGCACATATTGGAATGAATTGCGAATGCAACAACAAGAAGGTAACGATACTGAAAGTGATAATGAGGGTCATGCACCCGAAATTAGAAGCGTATGTGACCGATCCAATGTTGGCAGCAGGTCTATTCACTTAGATCGTGACGATCTTGAGAGAGAAAGAGGAAGGGTTGCACAAGAAGAATGGTCGCAAGGTAGGGGTGAACGTGGAGGAAGAGAAGGTAGGCGACGCAAAGGAATTTTTAGTGTGTTTGATAGTGCTGTAAGTAATATTGTTCAACGATATTAATTATTAATAATATGAGTTGTAAGACATTTAATTAAATGTCTCAAATGTTGTATTTGATTGTTTATAATTTATTATCAATTACTTTTTCCTTCGATGAAATAATTGTATGTACATTCCTTAGGTTACATACTTACCTAGACAAATTATGCTGATTGTTTGTATAGTCAATATGTTAAATTATCGTTGTAAAATCCTGAGATATTCTTATTATTAAACACAAACAAAAATTAAATGCTTTAATTCCAAAACAATACTTATGATAATATATTTTAATTGCAATGCTTATGATAATGCACATTACACCCACTTTAGCATACAACATTAACTCATGTAAGGTTTTCTACAACTCTACAACTTATATGTTGGTGTCATGGACCATGTGTAGTATGTAATCAAAATTTCTTCCTAACCCAATGTTCTCTTCTTGCATGGTTTGCATTAGGTGATCTTCCTCTTCATGCTTCCCTCTTAGATTCCCCTATTTGAAGAATTTGCAAGTATTGTGTGGATAAGAGTAAAACTTCCGACCTTTGTTCCATGGCCGTCCAAAAACTCTGAGTGCAGCTGGAACTCTACATAAGCATGTCACACTCTTTGAATGCGCACGTGGGATGTTGCTACTTGGTTGGCGATTGCTTGAAGATTGAGAGGGAGCTTTCATTGTATCCGTAGGAGTAGCTAACCCTGTAATAATCACATTGAAAGATTTATATGAATTCCATTGTAATCATTTTTTCCTCTCTTACTTTCTGGCTCTATAGGATATATTATAGTTGTCTTTATTTGGGTATTCGCTTTGCGAATTTTCATCTATCTTGAAAAATTTGTGAGACCTGTAATTTTGTTATGACTGAGAAAAAAATATGCTATTTCAATGTTTTATTCTTTTGACTTTATTTTGTTAAAAAAACTTACCTTATTTATCTAATATAGTAATGGAAAATAAAGTGGTTATTGAATTTGGATGTAGCACGGGTTAGCTCAACTGATGTTTACAGAGACGTGATCGCCATTAATAATGCGCCACGTATGATATGTGGAATGGAGGTGTGGGCATGTGTGTGTGTGAAGGTTTAATATCCGCGAGTTATCATGTATGTGCATGCAACTCGTGCACACACACACGTGATATAATGCTCAGCAATGAAAAGTACTGCACGTGATATGTGAATGCAAGTCTGTGTGTGTAGTAAGTCGTTTAGTGGATACCTCTATTGGGACATGATTTTCTGTTGTGTCCTTGTTGCTGACACCTCGAGCATCGAGGGATACAACGACTACTCATTTCATCCATTTCATTTCTAATCCTTTCAACACGTGGTCTACCCCTCGCATATCTGATAACTGAAGGTAGTAACTCCAAAGATTCTCTCTGTCCCCAATATCTCTTGTCACCGATTAGATTAAAGGATTCTGCATATGCTAACTGATAATTTGTTGTTTTATAATAGTCTATAATACTTTAAGCAAAACGAAAGATGATCAAATCTAATGTGTGCACAAACAGCTAACACATGCCTGCAAACAAGATGCTTTAATTGAATATAACCGCAAGAACATATTGTGCTATTTATTTCATTGGTAGAAGTAATCTCAACCTTATATAAGTAAGGTTCCTCTCTAATTTTAAACTTTGTTCTACCAAATATAATAACTTGTAATCTTTGTGAGCTCTAAATTTCTCTATTTACAACTTGGTCAAAATTCAGAGTAAGAATTGTTGTCATGACTTTTCCACTATCATAACGCTAAATAAAATACTTGTTTAAGCAAAAGTAAGTCACTGTAACAAAAGCAATAATTGGTAGTCCTTGACAACATTTCAAAACATTATTGAAACATTCAGATGCGTTTGTTATTATACTATTATATCTCTTCCCTCCATCATAGCATAATACCCAGTATGATCGATTACAACCATTTTGTTGTATAATCCATCTATATGCTTCATCACACATGCATTGGATATCTCTTAATATTCGATTGTGATCATATGCTGTTAAGGCACAACCAGATGTATAAAAGATCTCTGTAAATCCTTACTTTTAAATCTCTTTCTATACATGTTTGCTTTCATATATCTCAAACAATGTCTATGTGAATGACCTCGTTCTGGACTAAAATATTGAGGAACTAAATTTCATAATCTAAGGAAACGATCACTTATGGTGCATATACCATCCTGATTGACAGTTTCAGAGAGATACATCAAAAACCAAGCCTAACTATTGTTATTCTACCCTCTTTCCATAGTTGCAAAAGCTAATGGAAATAATTGATCGCTTGGATCGATTCCAATTGCAATTAACAAATGTCTAAGATTAGAACTATATAAATGTGTACCATCAATTGAAAGTACTAGATGACAGTACTGAAATCCTTTAATTGATGGATCAAAAGCCCAAAATAAAAGACAAAATTTCATTTTTCCTATTGAAGTTGATGAGGGTACATCCATAACATGGTAAATAGTATCTCGATTTCTCCGAACCATTTCTCTTATAAACCATTTTAAATCTAAGAAAGATTCATTTACGTTGCCATATACATGTTTTAAGGCTTTTTTTCGAGCATACCAAGCCTTGACATAACTTATTTTTACTTTAACTTCGTTGTTAGTTAAAACTTGGATTTCTTTTGAAGATAAGGTAAGATTTGATATAAAATGTGGCAATATGCGATGAAGTATGAACTTTTTGTTACACTATTTATGATCTTATAAGGTGTTCACTATGTAACTATGCCTTTGATCGTATCTAGTCACTACCCAATCATTAAAAGACTTGTCTATAGATGCATGCAATCGTCACTTGCAGCTATTAACGATGCACACAACAGTTAGGAGTTTTTTCTTCGATGCAATTTTCTTGTATTGCACACCTTTCTATATACTCTATGTAACGACCCGATTCCCGAGTCCCTACGAGACATGAGAACCGGACCGACTCGACTAATCCCAAGACCTAGTCGTCCAACGAGGAGGTAACCAAAAGAGCAGTAAAATAAACCACATTCAACATGAAATATAACTAGCAGTAACAAAATACAGCAGTAAGAAAAAGAACTATTACAGCATGTACCATCACAACAGTAGAACAACATTCATAACATAACAAGTACTACGAGTAAAGAAAAGTATAGAGTGTAACAAAAACTACTCACTACAGTGGAACAAAAAGGGCACGAAAGAACAGTGGTAACTCTACTGGACCCTACTCGGCCCAGCGTCCTCTGCAGCCGCTGACCCTGGCTGCTCAACACCTGGTCCTGAAAAGTAACGAGTGTAACACGTCAGCGAAACGCTGAGTAGAGTGGCAGCTAAACTAAAGAAGCAGTAAAGTGCACAGAAGCTATTTTATTTTCTTTCTTCCTTTATTTACGTCTTTCTATTGTTTCACAATCTATCTATTTCTCAGATCCTTCACTTGATCTCGAATGTTCCTCGTGGGAACGATCTTGATTGCAGTCTTTTTCGAACAGTAGAAGTAACACGTGGTGCTCTCCTGGCCGGGAGAGTCCCCGTGGTGATCCTACTCTCAGTCAACCACCCCAAGGTCACTGACAGATGTAACGATGACTACGGCATGCGCGGTAAACGCACGAGTAGCTACCCCGCACTAGCACGCGGTCTGTCGTTTCCGTTAACGGGTGCGCCCAAAGCACAGCATAGAACCAGTATAGGCAGAGCCCTCTCAGTAAAAGGGGTCCAACCCCTCCACAGTAACCAAACAGGGGCCTTGTCCCTCCACAATCCGCGCACCCTTGCCTGACTACCCTGGTTTGCCCAGTGGGCCTAACAAGTTGGTGTAGGTGAGCTAGCAGAACCCCGGGGCCCGTGGGGTAGCTAGTACTCGCCCTACACTAGTAGCTCTCCTCGGTACTGTGTACAAGAGGGCCAACAAGTCGGTACAAAGTGGCCAGACCTAACCCTGGGTCCCTGGGGCGGCTGGCTCCGCTCTGCACTAAGCAGGTAACAGGTGCTTCCCCTGGCACTACGTACCCAAGAGACAACACGCCTCCACATCTTTCCTTCTCAGTTCCATTTCATTCTCTTTCCAGGAGTTCTACTCCTAACTCCTCGTAGGGTTCCATCTCTTTTAACTCAGCACATTCAGGTTTCCCCCTTTCAGTTTCACGTTCATAGAACCCATATTCTCAATCATGTTCATTCATTCATAATAGGCAGCTGTTAAATCAATTTACAGGCAGCTATTATTTCCTTTCCACAATTTCCAAGACTGCAATATCTATATTCATTTCACTAGTTTTCCAGTCCTAGGATTCATGCCGTATCCTAGGATCTATCATTCAATCTAGTTTTCCAGCCCTAGGATTCACGCAATACCCTAGGATCTATCATTCAATCTGGTTTCTCATTCCTAGGATTCATGCAATGCCCTAGGTTCTATTAATTGTTCCATAATTGTAACAAATTATGTTAATAATTTCTAAAGCCACTCTACCAGCTGTAACGGAAGTACTGGGGGCGTGGTCGGAAATCCCGCGCGCCTCCGCAACCCTCGAGACTGCAATGGAACGAGGTCCTAACACAAGGATTAAACACAAAGAGTTTCTTAAAATAGTATATAATTACTGTAGACGGGTAGAGGATTTTATTCCGAAAAGAATGCAACTTGAAATGCAGAAAACTGACTCCGAACGGGCCCTTCGGGCCCTAAACGGGTCGAAAACGACGAAACAGTCCAAAATCAGACGTCTGGAACCTCTTCCAGACGTCTTAAAAAGTGGGTCAGATGGTACCTTTGTCCTGCGTAGTCTCTCAGACGTCCAGAAGCCTGCAAGGGCATCTGGCCTAGTTCCCAGACGTCCGATGGTCACCCCGGACGTCTGGAAGTCCTTCCCGTCGTCTGGCACTGCAGCTAGACGTCTGATTTGCGTTGGATGCGAATCTCAGAGCCTGCACGTACCCACTCATCGTTCTCAGTACAACGGGTTGCAGAAAAGGATGAAGGACGAAAATAACTTACTTGCTAGACGTCTGGACAGTCCTCCAGACATCTTCACCGTCGTCTGGTTGGAAGCCCAGACGTCTGATTCTGGAAAAATTTCCAGAATCAGAGTTCGACTCGCCCTTCGCCCGCGATGCACGGCCGCGCCACGCCTCGTCCGCCTGTTGCTCGAGTTGCAGCAGCCCTCCCGCATCACTCCGCGCCCGCTGCTCCCTCGCCGGCCGACTCCAGCTGCCCAGGCAAGCTCGAGCCCTCACGGCCGAGCGTCTCCTCCCTCGCGCAACGCCTCCTCCCGCACACCCGCCACGGCTGCCGCTGCCGCCGCTTGCTCACTCTCGCACCGGCTGGAAGGAGAAGAAGGAAACGGAGGAGATGAGAGTGAGGGAGAGGGCGAGGGCCCTTTCAAAGCCGCACGGGGAGAGAGAGAGGGGGAAGTTCCTGCGCTCGCACGAGGAGAGGGAAAAAGAAGGGCATCTACAGGTCTGCGCGCACAGGCGCACAGACGAAATCCACCGTGCCGCAGAAATCAAATCCCAGACGTTTGGAAGGGGTTCTAGACATCTGGTCAGACGTCTGGGCCACTTCCCAGACGTCTTAAAAGACGCCTTGAAGCCGCGTTCGTAACAATATAACAAACTCAAAGGAAGTTTCATCCCCGAAACTTGTGCTAACTAGGGTGTGGGAAAAATGTCACAATAAACATAACAAACTCAAAGAGGACCGAAGCCGGTCCGACAAGACGTACCCGCGAAGAGCTCCCGGTACTGCTCCCGCATTGCCGCCTCAGGCTCCTAAGTAGCCTCCTCGTACTGCTGGCTCCTCCACATAACCTTCACCAGGGGTACTTGCTTTTGTCTCAAACTGCGGACGGCTCGGTCAAGAATCTGCACTGGCCGCTCGGGGTAGGTCAGGTCGTCGCCCACCTCGACGCGCTCGTGACTCAGTACATGACTAGGATCGGCTACGTACTTCCAGAGGTTGGACACATGGAACACGTCGTGCACACTAGAAAGCTGGGGAGGGAGGGCAAGCCTGTAAACAACGGGTCCAACCCGCTCCAGGACCTCAAAGGGCCCCACAAACCTCGGCGAGAGCTTCCCTCTCACCCCAAACCGCTGCAGGCCCTTCATGGGCGAAACGCGAAGAAAGATGTGGTTCCCAACCTCGTACTGCACCTCTCTGCGTTTTCGAGTCGCCTGTGGATCTGCTCGACTACCTCCTGACTCTGCCGGATCAACCTGGGGCCAACCTCCCACTTGGTCCCCACCTCAACCCAACTTAAGGGTGCCGTACATCTCCGTCCGTACAGAGCCTCGTAGGGAGCCATGCCGATGCTCGAGTGATAGCTGCTGTTGTATGCAAACTCCACCAGGGGCAGGTGCTCATCCTAAGAGCCCCTCCAGTCCAGTACACAGGCACGCAAAAGGTCCTTAAGTGTCTGTATCATGCGCTCAGACTGTCCGTCCGTCTGGGGGTGGTAAGCTGTACTAAACCTCAACCACGTCCCCAGGGCCTGCTGAAACTCAGCCCAAAACTGGGATGTAAAGTGAGTATCCCGGTCGGAAACGATCTCCCACGGAACTCCGTGTAGTCGTATCACGTCGCGGATATACCTCTCTGCCAACTGTGCTGGTCCCAAAGTGACTCGGATCGGCAAGAATTGTGCCATCTTCGTCAGTCTATCCACAATTACCCAGACTGCATTGTGTCCTCGCTGGGTAACAGGTAACCCCACCACTAAGTCCATGGAGATGCACTCCCACTTCCATTCTGGCACTGGAAGCGACTGTAGCGGCCCTGCAGGCCTCTGATGCTCGGCTTTCACCTGCTGACACTCTAAGCACTGCTGCACGAATTCACCCACATCCCGCTTCATCCCCCTCCACCAAAACTCGCGTCTCAAGTCGTGGTACATCTTCGTGTTTCCGGGATGTATGTGATGGTCGGCCCGGATAGGTTGTTAATATGATGATTTTATCGTTGAAATATATATAGTGGTTAACCTAATTTGAACCTAACCATCTCTTTACAGAAATTTTTAACCTGGCCTAATTGATTTTATCTTGTCACTTTTAGGCCCAGGGTCGAACTCAGGGAAGTGGGGTTCAAGTCGAGTTCCTACGTTGTCCTTAAAATGCGTCTCTTCCGTTCGTTTATTGTGTTTTTGGTATTTTTCTTATTTAGGTTTTTTTTCTGGTAATCCTTGTTCTTGAGGCACACCCTCAAAATTGTGTCCTTGGCTTTTAGCCAAAACAGAGTTCCAAAACACGCCTTGCTACTCGCAAGACGGGGTACCTGCAAATCAAAGATTATCTTTTCACTTTTATACCTTTTTTTATCTTTTTACTAAGAAGGAAGATAACAGATAGAAAGTAAATATAGTAGCTATAGATATATATTTATATGTAGTATATATATAAAGGGGTGGGGGTGGAGGTGGCGATGGAGTGTAGCACTATGTCGAGTCAGTCGACGTCTAGAGAGACGCAACCAACACGACTATGTGCCGCGTGTAGTGTGGATGGATGATGGATGATGTATGGGACCACGCTTTTTTTTGTACGCGTGTATCAGGGAATATCAGCAACTGGTGCAGATATCCCCGCGATACAGCGTATAATAAATAACGTGAAAATATATGTACTGATGTATGTATATAAGTAAATATATCTATATATATATATAAATGTATAGTTATATATGTATAGATATATATAGATATATATGTATATATATATAGGTGTATATGTATATATGTATATAGCTATGTATATATGTATATAAGTTTATATATATAATACTATATAGATGTATATATATATATGTATATGAGTATGAGTATATAGATATATATACGTATATATATATATATTATATATATTATATATGTATGTATACATAACTATAGATATTACTATGTATATAAGTATATATATATATATATATATATATATAGATATATGTATGTATATATTATATATAGATGTATATAAGTATATATGTGTTACTATAAGTGTGTGAGTGTGTGTGTGTGCGTCGGTGAATGTGTGTGTGTGTTGCTGTGAGTACAGAGAGAGAGAGAGAGAGAGAGAACGGAGAGAGTACGTGAGAGAGAGCAGAGAGCGCCAGACAGAGAGAGAGAGCGGGCGGGAGAGATCGGCAGAGAGAGAGAGCGGGCGAAGGAGTGATCGTGGACACGCGAGTTAAGACGTCTGCCGCCTCCGGCGGACGTCTGACACCGCGTCGTCTGAAGGCTGAGGCAGACGTCTGAAGACGGCGGGTGCGGGCGCAGCTTCGCGTAGGGTTCCTGCAGGCGTGCGCGAAGGCGACGGGCGGGCGAAGGCGTGGAGGAGGTCTGCAGGTGGTCGCGGAGGGTTGCGGAGGAGGGCAGGGGGCGGCGCGAGGCCGTAACCGGCCGCTGCAGTGTGTGCGGCGGACGGCTACGGGTGCAACTGCGAGGCGGACAGAACGGAGACGGAGGCGGGGAACGCCCTGCAGACGCGCGCGGAGGCGGTGAGCGACTGCGGGGACGGTCGCGGAGGGGCGGGAGGACCTGCTGCTGCTGCCGTGGCTTCAAGCTTCGAAGCTTGGAGCGGCGGCAATGGCGTTAAAGAGAAAAAACGAAGCGAGGGAATGCACCACGCCCACCGGCTCGTCGAAGAGCTGGGCGGTGGTGCTCCCACTGTGGTGGTGTGCACCACAGTGGGTTCTCCTGCTCGTCGGGTGCCTCCTCGACGGAGGGCCGACGTATGGGAGGGGAAAGCGGTGGAGAAGATGGCTGCGGGTTTTTTCAGCAGCTGCTCTTGCAAGGATGAAGCTGCAGCTACTTATAGAGGAGGGGAGAGTGGCGTGCCGGCTGCAGCAGGGAGAGGGTGTGCGAGTTGCAGCTATAGGGAGCGGCGTTGGCAGGGAGAAGTGATGGGAAGAAGTGCTGCGTGGCTGCTGCATGCAGCTGCGGGAAGAGTGCAACCGCGGGAAGGGTGCAGTCGCGGGAAGGAGAGAAAAGAAGAAATCAAGAGGAAAAATAAAAAAGAGGGTGATTTTGCAAGGAGGCACTTGAAGAAAAATGTAACTATGCAGGCGATTGTTTCACTCCTCTTCCTCTCTTGATTAAATGCATGCATGCAAGTGTTTTTACAAATGTGATTACAGGATCCTATTATGTAATGTTAATGCTAGAAAATAGCACAAGAAGGCGTTATTACAGGCGTGTTTTGAGGTGCAAACAGTATGGTGAACCTGGAACCGTGTGCCTCAGTCAAGAGCTCTCTCAATAGCTCCTCGTCCCTGGGAACGCACAACCGTCCCCTCAGGCGCAGTACTTGGTCTGTGAAAGAGAAGTCCCCTGGGTCTCCTGACAGTACTCTGTAGCGCAAGGACTGCAAGTACGGATCGGCCATCTGTCATATGATGATGCGGTCTATCAGCTCTGGCCTAGTCTGTCGTGTCACAGTCACTACCCCACAGTGCCCCCGTGACTTCAGGGGTCGCCAACTGCCCACCTCCTCCAAGAGGCTCCAACTCTGTAACTATAAGCTGGCCAAGTGTGCGGGCGCCTTCCGGCTCAAGGCATCAGCCACCACATTGGCCTTGCCCGGGTGATAGGAAATGCTGCAGTCGTAGTCCTTCAGGAGCTCCAACCAACGTCTCTGTCTTATGTTGAGCTCCTTCTGATCAAAAAGGTATTTGAGGCTCTTGTGATCTGTGAAAATCTCGATGGTCTCACCGTACAAGTAGTGCCTCCAGGTCTTCAGCGCAAAGACGACAGTTGCCAACTCCAGGTTGTGGGTAGGGTAGGTATGCTCATGGGGCTTCAGCTGCCGCGAAGCGTAAGCGACAACGTGACCCCTCTACATGAGCACACCTCCTAACCCCTGCAAGGAGGCATCCGTGTACACAACGAACCCGCCACTACTGTCAGGAATGGTGAGCACGGGAGCCGAGGTCAACCTCTCCTTCAGCTCCTAAAAACACGCCTCACAGGGGTCTGTCCAAGTGAAGGGCACGTCCTTTTGGGTCAACTGTGTCATAGGACGTGCAATCTGTGAAAAACCTCTGATGAATCATTTGTAGTAGCCTGCCAATCCCAGGAAACTACAAATCTCAGTGACTGAACGCGGTCTCTCCCACCTGAGGACTGCCTCAACCTTGGCTGGGTCCACCGCCAAGCCGTCTCCAGAAATCACATGACCTAGGAAGGTCACCTCCCTCAACTAGAACTCGCACTTGCTGTATTTGGCGTACAGCCTACGCCGTCTCAGCGTGTCCAGAACCATCCGCAAGTGCTGTCCGTGCTGCGTCCGATCTCGAGAATAGATGAGTACATCATCAATGAATACCACCACGAACTGGTCTAAGTACAGCCTAAACACCCGGTTCATCAGGTCCATGAAAGCAGCGGGGGCATTGGTCATCCCAAACGGCATGACCAAAAACTCATAGTGACCGTATCGGGTGCGGAAAGCTGTCTTGGAGACGTCTGCCTCCCTGATCCTCAACTGGTGGTATCCAGATCTCAAGTTGATCTTGGAGAACACCGTGGCACCCCGCAATTGGTCAAACAAGTCGTCGATTCTCGGCAGCGGATATCTGTTCTTGATGGTGACCCTATTCAGCTGTCGGTAGTCCACACAAAGGCGTAGGGTACCATCCTTCTTCACAAACAGTACCGGGGCTCCCTAGGGAGACGCACTGGGCCTCACAAAACCCTTCTCCAAAAGGTCCTGCAACTAAGACTTGAGCTCTCGTAGCTCAAGTGGTGCCATCCTGTATGGCGCGGTGGAGATGGGGCTGGTCCCTGGTACTAGTGAGATCTCAAACTCGATCTCACGCTCGGGCGGTAGTCCTGGTAACTCGTCTGGGAACACGTCAGGGTACTCCCTGACCACCGGGATGCTCTGGAAGTCTGCCACAGGGTTGGGCTCTGCCACCACACAAGCTAGGAAGCCCTCACACCCCTGGCTCAAAAGTCTCGCTACCTGAAGTGCCGAAATGCACCTGAAGCCTTCGTTCACCGGCTGTCCGTGAAACTAGAAAGAAGGCAACTCCGGTATGGAGAAGATGATCTTCCTCTCAAAATAGTCCACCAAAGCGTGGTAAGCGGACAGCGAGTTCATCCCCAGAATTACGCCAAAGTCCTCCATCTATATCATAATCAGGTCAGCTGGCAGGCTATGTCCCCCGACGCTGACCTCGCAATCCGTGTACACCTCCTCAGCTACAAACAGCTGACCACTCGGACCTCTGATTACAAACGGATTCTCTAACAGCGTATAGTCCTGGCACAAACTAACTGCGAAACTGGCTGCGACAAACAAGTGCGTAGCGTCGGAATCGAAAAGTATGTAAATGAGTTTGCCGGAAACTGTGTGTCAGGGCGTTGATACGCCCCTCAACTCTAGGTGCGGACGAAGCAGCCACACTCTGCGTCGGACGGACAGGTGCTAGTTGGTACCCTCCTCGTGACTGCTGTCCTCCTCCTCGCGCCTGGGAACCGCGGCCTCCTGTGTGCCCTCCAGTGCTCTACACGGGAAGTATCTGCTGACCTCTTACCCTCGACGGGCAGTCCCTCTTGATGTGGCCCGGCTGGCCACACTGGTAACAGAGGGGAACCCGACCCCCGCCCTCAGTGGGTCCCTGCTGTCGGCTGGGCGGGGGTCCTGTGCTGGCGACTGGCCTCTGTCGAGGCCCCCCAAAGGCCACGGATGGGCCTGCAAAATGTGACGGCTCCCCTGCGGACGCCACGTGCCTCCTCTCTCGCCGGCCCTGTGAAAAGTCTGGCTGAAAGGGCCTCTTCCGCCCGCCGTTAGTGTCTCGTGCGGACGGGTTGGTCTCCTCGTAAGTCATGGCTGCCTCTACCACCCTCGAAAACGTAGGCAGCTTCAGGGGTTTGACATACCCCCGAATCGCAGGCTGGAGCCCCTCGGTAAACCTCCAAAGGCGCTCCTGGTGGCGAGGCAGAGGAAAGAGAGAAACATAGAGCAGCCAAGTGAAGAAATAGAAAGCAGAAGAAGAAGACAAAGAAGAAGAAAAGAAGAAGAGCACGGGAGGAAGATCTGAAGCAAGAAAAGAAGAAACAAAGGAAATAAAAAGAAGAAAAAGATAGGATCGTCCAACCAAGAAATAGAGGAAGAACACGAAGAACAAAAGTCAAAGAGGAGAGAAGACAAAGAGGAAGAAAGAAGAGAAGAAGAAGCCAAACTTTCATCTCTCTCTCTCTCTCTTTATTTTTGTAATAGAACATGTATATCTCTAGAATATGACTTGCTCCCTGAGTTCGACCTCGGGAGAACTGTATTTTCCGAGTAACAAATATTAGCAAATGATGGCAATAACTATCTGTACTACAACGACTTAAGAAAAGCTAGTTGCTGCCACCGTCTGCCAGTTGGCGCCGTTGCCAGGGAGCAACGGCTATTCTAGAGGTAGACATTTCTGTTTCTTTTTAGTTCTAATAATCTCCTCTCTTTTGTGCAGCTACAGGAAATCAAGAAGACAAGCAACCACACAACAACCACTCCGAGGACAGGTAATTTTTTCCTCTCGCTATTAACCCCTAAAAACTATAAAGAGGAAGAAAAGAAAAGAGCAAGCAATATAGGGCTAACCTGTCTTCTATACTTAGTAAACCATAAGAAGTTGCATGTTTTCAACCCATTATTCCTGCACACTATTAAGGGTATTTAGGGGCTAACACATTCTTGCTTGAGCCCTAATTACCCACCAAAGAACTAACTGGACCAAGTAGAGCCAACATAAGATTCAACATTAGGGTTTTAGAGACACACTACTTAAATCAAGAATGGAGAAATTCTAAAAGAAGTGTGCCTAAACCATTGATTGAACACACTTATTCAGAGAAACCCTAAACAATTGGCTCTCTAAACACTTGAACCCAAAAAGAAAGGACCCAAAAGCTCTCAAAGGAACAAGAGGTAAAGTTGACCCCTTGGGTCAACCAACCTTAAAATTAGGTCACTTTCTCACTTAAAATACCTAAGAGTTCAAGTGTAACTTTAAGCACCCTGATCTTAAACTAAAATTGGTAGACTTAAGAGGTCAAGATCCCCATTCTGGTCTACCTGGAACCGCAGTGACAAGAGAGGTCGGGTGGGGGAAACCCTGTAACCCGTGGGGACGCTCTACCGTGTAGGGGTCTTCGCGGGACTCACCCTCTCTGGCTGCCCAGGTAATTCTCAGGTGGTCGATCTTTCTGATCAAGGGGGTCCATCTGCCCCGCACCTCTATAGTCACCCAACACATTCTTGGGTGTCTTGATTGGGTCCAGCACCTTCTAAACTCATCTCTTCCAACAGTGCATGTACGGTAGGAGGTCCTTAAGACCACCCTTAAGACCTCCTTTACAAATTCACTCTCGTCAAGGCCAAGCCTCGACGCCCGTATTTGTGCAGCAACCCCCTCACATTATTCTCTCTTCTGATTCAGAACCAAGTTCTTCTTCTTCCCCCATCATGGCTCAACCAGTTGAGGAAGAAAACAATCTGGAGCACCAGCTCCAGCGACTCAACGACCTCTTCCAAAACTTTGTGCACCCACAGCAGCGTCCCATGATGCGGGACCACTACAATCCTGCTGCGGTGGCCGTTGAGCCTCGAGTCAGAATCCCGATTGGAGGACCTGATTCTGAATTGAAGCCCAATATGATTCATGCTACACCTAAATTCCATGAGCTTAATTCTGAAGATCCCTTCCAGCACATCAAACAACTAAAGCATCTGGCCCAAACTTTTGGGTCAGACGCACAAAATCGGGATATTCTTCTCACGAAGATGTTCTCCTTTACTCTTATGGACAAGGCCGCCCATTGGTACCAAACTCAGACCCGGCCGATCAACAATTGGGAAGAACTTCAGTCCGAGTTCCTAAAAAAGTTCTTCCCTGTTGGACGGACCAATGCCTTGCGCCATCAGATTACACACTTCACCCAACAAACAGGGGAACCTCTCCATGAGGCATGGGATCGTTTTCAGGATCTCATGAGAAAGTGCTCCCATCACGGAGTTCCTAAATGGGAACAAGTCCAATCTTTTTACCAGGGACTCCGTGAGGACATCCGTCTTTTCGTCAATGCAACCTGCGGAGGAAATATCATGGGTCAACATGAAGACACCGTGTGGGAGATTCTCGAAAACATGTGCGAGAACTCCATCAACAATGACTCCATGGGATTATTCGACAGGACGAATACCCGCGCAGCGACGAATCTCAGGGGAGCACACGAGACGCAGGGCCTGTCCGCATCAGTCGACTTAGAGTTAATGGCCAGTCGATTGGACAAGGTCTCGATTATCGAAAAGAAGGTGGATGAGCTGACTCAGCATCTGCAGCGAGCCACCTCTGCGCATAACCCTTTCGCACAGCCTCCTTCCACAAGGGAAACTGTGCAAAACATTCTCCATCGATCTTCTCCTAAGATGGACCCATCATCCGAATCTTTGCCGGGAGGTCCTTCCGATTCCTTCTACACCTGCCAGGGAAATTCCATTCCCTCTTTCTCTAACTCTCTGGAGGTTCCTCAGACCTGCGAGGACCTCAACGCCATCCAGAACGACCCGTTCTCCAACAGCTATAATCCTGGATGGCGTAACCATCCTAACTTTCAGTGGGCGGGAAATTCCCAAACCCAAAGACCATCCTTCCAACCCCGCCCACAACCTCCTCATCCTTACCAGCCGCCTCAGCCTCGGCCCAACCCTACTTATCCATCTGGGCCAAATCAAGATCAAATGTCCCTTATCCTTCAGACCCTGGCTGACATTCAAAGAACGAATGCGGCTATCCAGAAACAACACAAGGACGAACTTACAGAGGTCCGAAACCAATTGACCCAGTTGGCAAACTCTCGCCAGCCAGGTACTCTTCCTTCCCAACCTCTGCCTAATCCTAATAACGTGCCAACCCAGCGGCGTGTTATAAACCCAAACCCGGGCCATGCCCATATGATCTATCAGGCCCCCTCTGTTCCTTCACCTGACGGGATAGAGGCCTCCACTTCTTTTGCAGGTTACCAGCAGCAAGCTATCTTACCCAATCCCAACCAAAACCAGGCAGGACTTAATTTCGTAACGACCCGTAGTGGTAAGGAAACCCAAGACCCACCTCATCCGAACCACTCCAAGCCTGGTAGTGATCCCAAGCCTAGGACAGTAATCCAGGACGTCCCCACCCCTATCCCAGATCCACAACCAGGACCTATCCTAGAAGAACCAACTAAGATCCCGTTTCCCGAGGCCTTGACCAAGGGAAAGAAGACCACCAAGCCCGTGGCACCTGAGGAGGACCTAGTCAAGCTCTTTGAGCAGGTCCACATAAACATCCCCTTGATGGATGCAATCCGCCACGTACCAGCTTACGCACGATTTTTAAAGAATGTGTGTACACCCCAGCGTAAGCCGCGAACCAAGGGTGGGAGCCCAATTGTTCTGTCAGAGCAAGCCAGCTCTGTAATCCTCAGTAAACTCCCACCCAAGGCAAAAGATCCTGGTACTCCCCTGATTTCCTGCAAGATAGGTGCTACCCAATTTGATAGAGCTTTGCTAGACTTAGGTGCATCCATAAACCTGATACCCACATCCTTACTTGACCATCTAGAAGAATCTGAGCTAAAACCAACTGAGGTGACATTACAATTAGCAGATCGATCTATAAAGTCACCAAAAGGGATTCTCAAGGATGTTATCGTAAGAGTGCGGGATTTCTATTTCCCAGTGGACTTTATAGTCTTAGATATGGACGCACCTAAAAACCCTAGGGATACACCAATCATTCTAGGGAGACCTTTCTTGGCTACTGCTAGAGCCAACATCAGCTGTGAGGAGGGCCAAATAGAGCTTAAATTTGGAGATCAAACCTTAAAAATTGATATATTTAAGGCCCAACAAGGAATTAATTGCGGTGTCATCGAACAGATTTGTGACGTTAGGATTTTGGTTGATGAGTCACACCTCCAGAATGACTCGATTATGCCTCATCAATCACAGAAAGATCTTGACCCGCAAACGGAGGAGTCGAATCCAGACATACACAACCCAGTAACTCCTACCCTTGAACCTCACATCTACACTGAACCACCCGCTGCTGCTGATAACCCTATCCTCGAGTTAAAGCCTCTTCCTGCTTACTTGAAATACATCTTTTTGGGTTCCAATCAGACCCTTCCTGTGATTATAAATTCCACCCTCAATTCCGAACAGGAATCCCGTCTGATTACTGTTCTTCAGCAACATCGCAGAGCCATCGGGTGGACTCTCGATGATTTGACTGGAATAAGCCCCTCTTATTGTACTCATCATATCTATTCTGAAGAGGGCGCACGACCTTCTCGTGAAATGCAGAGACGTTTGAACCCTAATTTGCAGGAAGTCGTGAAAAAGGGGATCATTAAGTGGTTAGATGTCGGGATCATCTACCCGATCTCCGATAGTCGTTGGGTGAGCCCAATTCAGGTTGTGCCTAAGAAGGCAGGACTCACCACCATAACGACTGAAACCGGAGAAATCATTCCTACCCGATTAGCCAATGCGTGAAGAGTCTGTATAGATTACCGCCGACTCAATTCCTCCACAAAGAAGGACCATTTCCCACTACCCTTCATTGATCAAATTCTCGAGAAACTAGCGGGAAATAGGTTCTTCTGCTTCCTTGACGGGTACTCCGGTTACAACCAGGTGGCAATCCATCCTGAGGACCAAGAAAAGACCACATTTACCTGCCCCTTCGGAACGTATGCTTTCCGAAGGATGCCTTTCGGTCTTTGCAATGCACCTGCTACTTTTCAGCGATGCATGCTTGCCATATTCTCAGATATGGTAGGTGATTTCCTGGAAGTCTTCATGGATGACTTTTCAGTCTTTGGAGAATCTTTTGATGATTGCCTCCAACACTTGGTTCAGATACTCAGGCGATGCATTGAGGTGAACTTGGTTCTTTCCTGGGAAAAGAGCCATTTCATGGTGCCTGAGGGAATTGTCCTGGGACACTCAATTTCGAAAAAAGGCATCCAGGTGGATCGAGCTAAGGTTGATCTGATTTCTCGCCTTCCCGTACCTAGCTCGATCAGGGACATCCGTTCCTTTTTAGGGCACGTTGGTTTTTACCGCCGTTTCATTCCAGATTTCTCGAAAATCGTGCGCCCCTTGACTTCTCTTCTCTCTAAGGATGTACCTTTTGAAATCTCCAAGGAATGCACACTAGCCTTTGAAAACCTGCGTGACCGAGTCACCCAGGCACCTATCCTACAATCCCCTGACTGGTCTCAACCCTTTGAGATCATGTGCGATGCGTCTGACTTCGCTGTAGGAGCGGTCCTGGGGCAGAAAGCTGACGGGAAACCCGTGGTCATCTACTACGGTAGCAAGACACTTGACGAGGCTCAGCGTAACTACACGGTTACGGAGAAAGAGCTGCTAGCCGTAGTATTTTCCCTTGAAAAATTCCGATCGCATCTTCTGGGTTCCCATGTCATTATTTACTCAGATCACACGGCTGTAAGGCATCTCCTTGCCAAGAAGGACGCGAAGCCCCGACTAATCCGTTGGATCTTGCTGTTGCAAGAATTCGATCTTGAGATTCGCGACAAGGCGGGAAGGCAGAATGTGGTAGCCGACCATCTGTCCCGTCTTCCTTCTGAGATTATCAACCCTTCCGGACCCATCACGGAACATTTTCCTGATGAGCACCTGCTTTCTGTTGGTACTAGACTTCCATGGTTTGCTGATATAGTAAACTACTTGGCATCTCATCAGACACCGTCTGATGGGCCGAAGGCCAAGAAAGACAAATTGCGTTCTGATTCCAAGTATTACATTTGGGAAGACCCATACCTTTTTCGCATAGGTGCTGATCAAATTATTCGGAGATGCGTCCCGGAAGAGGAAATCAGCAATATCCTATCTTTCTGCCATGACCAGGCATGCGGTGGCCATTTCTCAGGGCATAAAACTGCATCCAAAGTCCTCCAGTGTGGCTTCTACTGGCCTACACTTTTCAAAGACGCATACAGTCAATGCAAGGCATGCAGTCGTTGCCAGACTTTGGGCAACATGAACCATTGTGACATGATGCCTTTGCAGCCGATTCTCGTATGCGAAATCTTCGATGTTTGGGGGATTGATTTTATGGGCCCCTTTCCTGTTTCGGATGGTTTCGAGTACATTCTGCTTGCGGTGGACTACGTGTCCAAATGGATCGAAGCCATACCGACCCGAACCTGCAATCACAAGATTGTTCTTAAGTTCATACATCAAAACATTTTCTCAAGGTTCGGGATTCCCCGTGCTATTATCTCGGATGGGGGGGCCCATTTTACAAATGCTCAGTTTAGGTCACTGATGCCCAAATTTGGGATGTCTCATCGAATCTCTACTCCTTACCACCCCCAAACAAATGGTCTAGCTGAGCTATCAAATCGGGAGATCAAGAAAATCCTGCAAGTCACTGTTAGGCCTGACAGGAAGGACTGGTCATCCTGACTTCTGGAAGCATTGTGGGCCTATAGGACCGCCCACAAGACCCAATTGGGCATGTCTCCCTTTAGACTGGTGTACGGAAAGGCATGTCACCTTCCCGTAGAACTGGAGCATAAAGCCTATTGGGCAGTATGGAACTGTAATCTAGATCTTTCCAAGGCTGGAACCCACAGAAAACTCCAAATCAGCGAGATCGATGAATTACGCCTAGACGCGTACGAGAACTCGCGAATCTACAAGGAGCGGGTTAAAGCCTTCCACGACAAGCACATCTCGAGAAAGATCTTTCATCCTGGTCAAAAGGTCCTACTCTTTGATGCCCGACTCAAACTTTTCCCAGGGAAACTGAGGTCCAAGTGGGTCGGACCGTATTTAGTCCGATAGGTTTTTGGAAATGGAGCCATTGAAATCAGTCCACTCAGCCATGATTCCGAACCTTTCATCGTGAACGGTCAGAGACTCAAACCGTTCATTGATGTGACTTCTACTGATTCGGCTGAATCATCCCTCATCCTCCATTCCCCTTGAACTTACTACGCCCGGCCGATGGCGTAAAACTCAGTGCTTAACGGGAGGCAGCCCGTCATTTCTTGAAAATCTAAAACCTTTTTTCTGACACCATTGTGCACTTAAGGTTCACCCTTTAAGACAGCCGACTCCACCTCAGATGCTTGCATCTGAGATTAGAAATCGTCCGCAGAATTCATCCCGACCCATTCACTCACAAAAATATCTGTCTTAAGGAATAAATTAAGTAAATAAAAACCCCTAAATCACAATGAGGACATTGCAAGTTTTAGGCATGGAGGGGTATAAGTGCAAACTTGTAGAAAAAAAAAAAGGTTTTAAACAAAAAATTCACATATGCCAAAAACACCATAAAAATTAAAAATTTTTCAAAATAAAAAGAATAAGAGGAGAACGGAAATTTTGAGGAGAAGGAAAAGAAACAAAATGAAAAGGAGCACAAAAAGATGAAACAAAAGAGTAATAGTCATTAGTAAGAAGCTAAGGAATTAACCTTAGTCTAGACCATTTTTTTCAAGAAAAGAAATGAAAAGTGCTTGGTAAGATTAGTAAGAACGCAAACCTTAGGCATTCTTGATAGACTCTTAGTACCCATTAAGATCTAGACAATCCTCAAGAGGTTGAGGAAAATGAAAAGCTTAAGTACTAGGTCCAAGGCTTAGGGAGTATTTGACCTCGCTAACTAACTTCTGGTTTACGGGACTCAGTAACCCAAGCACCCTAACCTCACACACAGCCTGGTTCAGCAAGCGTAAAAATCAAAATCACGCAGAAGCGTCGAAAAAATTTCTGAAAAGTACACCTAGAGTAGGAGCGGCCGATCAACACAAGTTGATTTGGACGAGTTCCCAGCGTAGAGAGGCGGGAAATCCCCTCAAAGATGCGTAACAAAATATCATCTCCTCGGTGCTTGTCTCTTAGGATATTCACATATCTTACTGGGGGCATGTAAGCACCCTGCTGGTTCAGATTCCATGGATGGCATTATCACGAAGTGTCAACTGCAGGGTCTGAACGCGGCCACGGAACACCATGGATGGGATTATCTCGAAATCTCAATAGCCAGGGTTCTGGGGGTTGCCATGGGCGGTGCTATCTCGAAGCATCGATCGCCAGGAACCCTTGAGGATTGATGATGGGGGTAAGGAATCTGATATAGACCGTGTTGAAAAGCCAATCCTAAGCTAGAATTAAAAAGAAAAAGAGAGAGAAAACTCTCCAAAAATAGAAAAATTTTCTACCTCTCTCTCTTACAAAACGCACTGCGAACTGAACCAGGGCTAAAATCATTTCAAGCACGGGTGCTTTAACTACAAAGTCCAATAAACCTTAGGTTAGTTCTTGTGGGTCTTAAAAACCTTTGCTAAGAACTGAGGCTGAGGCTAGACAGATTTCGATCTTGATTGGTACTAGAGTACCTTTTTAAGCCTATGGTCAGCATTCTAACCTAATCTAAGTTTAAATTAAAAAGCACTTATCTGAAGCTATTAAAGAACTTCATGGTCTAGAACAAGGGTTGAAACCTTAAGTTTTTGCTAAGGGACTAGCAAAAGCTAGGCATGGGGGTATGATGAGAACCTCATCATGAGCAATAACTAGCTCATTTTGACCTAATACAGAGAATAACATCTCCTACATAACCCTAGAAAGGCTTGGCTCAGAGAGATTCTGAGTTTGCAAAGAAAAACATAAACTGAGGGTAAAAATGCAATTTCACCAATCCGATCTGAAAATAGGGTAACTCAGGATCCAAACATAGGTCAAAACAACCTAATAAAAAGAAAAGTGGGATGAGATGACTCAATAAGGGCTACAGCAACTCCAAAGAATTAAATGACAGCCTGTAACCCTAAAAATAAACCCACTTCAATTCACGTGGTTCGAGGCAAGGTAAAAATCAACTAAATCCTCTAAAATTCATATAAAAATAATATCTAGCGTTTAGGACTTTCAATTTTGCCTTAGGAACCCATTTTGACCTACATTGAGAACCATGCCAAATTAACAACTTAATTTGGGTTTTTACGTAAATTGTCTGGTCAAACAAGGTTTAATCTAGAAATAAAATTTACCATCAGAATCCTTAGGTCCTAATTAGACATGTATAAAAACATGGGCCTAAGAAGAAACCTTCTTGACCAACTTTACACTTTGGTCCTCATATATTTACTTTTTGACCCTCAACTTTTGAACCCTCACATTTTGACCCCTAACTCTCCTTCGTTCTTTACGTTTAGGTCCCTCCTGCAAAACCTGCGCAGCGCCATGCTCCGGCGACCTTGCGCGGAGCATGGCGCCGCGCAGGGTGAGGGAGGGGCCCTGGCAAGTCAATGGGGGGTACCCTGCATCGTCAGCCACCGCAGGGACACCCCCCTGAGTACTGCGACCGCCCATACCTCCCGTGCGAACGCACAGACGGTATGGGTCTCCTTCCTCCGGCATCCTCCGGCGAGGGAGACACGTCATCTCCCTCCGGCCTCCTCTCTGATGCCGCCCCTATAAATACCCCCGTCGCTCCGCCGTTCTTTCCAGCTCGGATCTGACGGAGACACTCCCCTAAATTCCTCCCTTCCCACTCCGACAGACGCCCCCTTGCTCCGGCAGCCTCTCCTCCTCCTCCTCGTCGCCCTGCCGCACTACCAGCAGCAGGGTTACCTTCCCTCGATCTTTTCGCGTCATGCCGCACCCAGCTGGCGCCTCTCCAGCCCTCTCCTCGCCGCCGCCCCTTCCTCTGGGCAATTTCTTCTCCGGCGACAGTCGATACGACTGTCGCCTGCGCCAACCCCTCCTCGTCCAGCTTAGCAGGTAGAACTTCTCCTCTTCCTCCCCTCTTTCTTTTCTATACGGAAAACCCTTACTGTCGCCACCTATTTCCCACCGATCACCCTCACCTTCTCCACCTCCGGCCAAACTCCGGCGAACCACTCCCATCGCTCCAGCACCCCACACGGCTCGCCGACCTGTGCATAACCTCCGCCTCCTCACCCTGATCCTCCTCCGCCCTTCCACTGCCCACCAAACGCCCTCTGCAGACCCACCGAACACACCCACTTCTTCGCTCGCAATTTGACCTAGGGCGACCTGTTTGCTCCACCACGCCCCCTGCAGACCCTCTGACCACCTTCGCCGTGCCACGGCGAAGGTCCCCCGCCTGTCTGATTTGGCCGAGAGGCCGTTCTTCTGTGACCAGGTGACTCGCCCGCCGTCGCCATTACTGAGCAGGCAGAGCTCCTTCACCTGCAGGTGCAGGCACACCTTTGCCCAGGTTCGACTCCCAGGTTGCGTGGGGCGTCTCTGCGAAGCGTCCCAGGCTCGCAGTTGGGGCGAAGGCCTCGCGTGAAGCCACGATTGCCCGCTGCTCCCTCCGCTGCGGGCGCTCAACTGGGGTGGGACATTTAGTCCCACCTCGGAACTTTTCAGAGGCGCGCGGGCGCATAAAGGCAAAAAGTGCCTTATGCTGTTTGCCTCCTGACCACGGGGTGAGGTCCCTCTCACCCGACCCGGCCTCGTCCGTTATCACGCTCCGCGGACCTGGCCTGACCCGATTAACCCGACCTGCACTCCTCGCCCACCACCGCACGCTGGTGGGCCTAAACTCGGGCGCGACTTGTACCCCGATTACCCGGTTGCTCTGGGAGAGCTGTCCTAAGAGCGAACTCAGAGAGAAAGAGACATGCGGGGGAGGGGGGTAGAGTAGGTTTTGCCCTCTGACTCTGAACTCTTGAGCGTGCAGGCACAGGTGAAGAAGAAGGAAGCTAAGGGAGACACTGTAGCAACAAGCGGTTTAAGTCGTCTAATTTTCAAATCAGACGACGTCCTGAAGACAGGAGAAGGCAAAGAAGAAGAAGGAAGGTGAGGCAGAGGAAAGAGAGGAACACAGAGCAGCCAAGTGAAGAAACAGAAAGCAGAAGAAGAAGACAAAGAAGAAGAAAAGAAGAAGAGCACGGGAGGAAGATCTGAAGCAAGAAAAGAAGAAACAAAGAAAATAAAAAGAAGAAAAAGACAGGATCGTCCAACCAAGAAATAGAGGAAGAACACGAAGAACAAAAGCCAAAGAGGAGAGAAGACAAAGAGGAAGAAAGAAGATAAGAAGAAGCCAAACTTTCATCTCTCTCTCTCTCTCTTTATTTTTGTAATAGAACATGTATATCTCTAGAATACAACTTGCTCCCTGAGTTCGACCTCGGGAGAACTGTATTTTCCAAGTAACAAATATTAGCAAATGATGGCAATAACTATCTGTACTACAACGACTTAAGAAAAGCTAGTTGCTGCCACCGTCTGCCACCCGCCTCACCAGTCCCGCGACGAGGCATCTCCTGCAAGGAGACGCGAAACAAAACGGAACACGTCAATATGGAATGATACCTAACGGAAACGTCTAAGAGATCATGTCAAAAGATATGTTGTGGTGGCTACTCTAGTTATAGACATGTGAATTGGTTATTTTCCAGTCAGTTGATTCACTTCTCGGGACGACCTTGCTCTGATACCATCTTGTAACGACCCGATTCCCGAGTCCCTACGAGACACGAGAACCGGATCGACTCGACTAATCCCAAGACCAAGTCGTCCAACGAGGAAGTAACCAAAAGAGCAGTAAAATAAACCACATTTAACATGAAATATAACTAGCAGTAACAAAATAGAGCAGTAAGAAAAAGAACTACTACAGCATGTACCACCACAATAGTAGAACAACATTCATAACATAACAAGAACTACGAGTAAAGAAAAGTACAGAGAGTAACAAAAACTACTCACTACAGTGGAACAAAAAGGGCATGAAAGAACAGTGGTAACTCTACTGGACCCTACTCGGCCCAGCATCCTCTACAGCCGCTGACCCTGGCTGCTCAACACCTGGTCCTGAAAAGTAACAAGTGTAACACGTTAGCGAAACGTTGAGTAGAGCGGCAGCTAAACTAAAGAAGCAGTAAAGTGCACAGAAGCTATTTTATTTTCTTTCTTCCTTTATTTACGTCTTTCTATTGTTTCACAATCTATCTATTTCTCAGATCCTTCACTTGATCTCGAATGTTCCTCGTGGGAACGATCTTGATTGTAGTCTTTTACGAACAGTAGAAGTAACACGTGGTGCTCTCCTGGCCGGGAGAGTCCCCTGTGGTGATCCTACTCTCAGTCAACCACCCCAAGGTCACTGACAGATGTAACGGTGACTATGGCACGCGCGGTAAATGCACGGGTAGCTACCCCGCACTAGCACGCGGTCAGTCGTTTCCGTTAACGGGTGTGCCCAAAGCACAGCATAGAACCAGTATAGGGTAGAGCCCTCTCAGTAAGAGGGGTCCAACCCCTCCACAGTAACCAAACAGGGGGCTTGCCCCTCCACAGTCCGCGCACCCTTACCTGACTACCCTGGTTTGCCCAGTGGGCCTAACAAGTCGGTCTAGGTGAGCTAGCAGAACCCTGGGCCCGTGGGGTAGCTAGTACTCGCCCTACACTAGTAGCTCTCCTCGGTACTGTGTACACGAGGGCCAACAAGTCGATACAAAGTGGCTAGACCTAACCCCGGGTCCCTGGGGCGGCTGGCTCCGCTCTGCACTAAGCAGGTAACAGGTGCTTCCCCTGGCACTACGTACCCAAGAGACAACACACCTCCACATCTTTCCTTCTCAGTTCCATTTCATTCTCTTTCCAAGAGTTCTACTCCTAACTCCCCGTAGGGTTCCAGCTCTTTTAACTCAGCACATTCAGGTTTCCCCCTTTCAGTTTCACGTTCATACAACCCATATTCTCAATCATGTTCATTTATTCATAACAGGCAGCTGTTAAATCAATTTACAGGCAGCTATTATTTCCTTTCCACAATTTCCAAGACTGCAATATCTATATTCATTTCACTAGTTTTCCAGTCCTAGGATTCATGCCGTACCCTAGGATCTATCATTCAATCTAGTTTTCCAGCCCTAGGATTCATGCAATACCCTAGGATCTATCATTCAATCTGGTTTCTCATTCCTAGGATTCATGCAATGCCCTAGGTTCTATTAATTGTTCCATAATTGTAACAAATTATGTCAATAATTTCTAAAGCCACTCTACCAACTACAACGGAAGTACTGGGGGCGTGGTCGGAAATCCCGCGCGCCTCCGCAACCCCCGAGACTGCAATGGAACGAGGTCCTAGCACAAGGATCAAACACAAGGAGTTTCTCAAAACAGTATATAATTACTGTAGATGGGTAAAGGATTTTATTCCGAAAAGAACGCAACTTGAAACGTAGAAAACGAACTTCGAACGGGCCCTAAACGGATCGAAAACGACGAAACAGTCTAAAATCAAACGTCTGGAACCTCTTCCAGACGTCTTAAAAAGTGGGTCAGATGGTACCTTTGTCCTGCGTAGTCTCTCAGATGTCCAGAAGCCTGCGAGGGCGTCTGGCCTAGTTCATAGATGTCTGATGGTCACCTCGGACGTCTGGAAGTCCTTCTCGTCGTCTGGCACTGCAGCCAGACGTCTGATTCGCGTTGGATGCGAATCTCAGAGCCTACACGTACCCACTCATCGTTCTTAGTACAACGGGTCGCAGAAAAGGACGAAGGACGAAAATGACTTACTTGCCAGACGTCTTGACAGTCCTCCAGATGTCTTCACCGTTGTCTGGTTGGAAGCCCAGACGTTTGATTTTGGAAAATTTTCTAGAATCAGAGTTCGACTCGCCCTCCGCTCGCGACGCACGGCTGCGCCGCGCCTCGTCCGCCTGCTTCTCGAGCTGCAGCAGCCCTCCCGCATCACTTCGCGCCCGCTGCTCCCCTGCCGGCCGGCTCCAGCTGCCCCGGCAAGCTCGAGCCCTCACGGCCGAGCGTCTCCTCCCTCGTGCAACGCCTCCTCCCGCACACCCGTCGTGGCTGCCGCTACCGCCGCTCGCTCACTCTCGCACCAGCTGGAAGGAGAAGAAGGAAACAGAGGAGATGAGAGTGAGGGAGAGGGCGAGGGCCCTTTTAAAGCCGCGCGAGGAGAGAGAGAGAGGGGGGGCAATGCCTGCGCCCGCAGGAGGAGAGGGAAAAAGAAGGGCATCTGCAGGTCTGCGCGCGCAGACGAAATCTACCGTGCTGCAGAAATCAAATCCTAGACGTCTGGAAGGGGTTCCAGACGTCTGGTTAGACGTTTGGGCCACTTCTCAGACGTCTTAAAAGACGCCTTGAAGCCGCGTTCGTAACACTCCACTTCCTTAAGTCTTGTTGTAAATATTTTTTAGTTGTCTATCTTCTCATCATCCAATTCATTCTTTTTCCCCTTGTTGTTGAGGAAAAAATGACATCTCATCTTGATCTATCATCCAATTTATCCAATCATTATCATTAGGCAAATAAGGTGTTCCATCCATTGGTTCTCTTCTAAGTCATCATTGTCACCGTCGTCATCGTCACTCTTATCGTTATCAACATCTTCGTTGTTTTTTACAAAATTTTGATTATGGTTGATATATCATGATCATCAGGCCCATTATTTTTCATTTTCATCATTTTATTCATGTAAATTACTTTGATGAGCCTCAATGTTAAGATCAATATTTATGTGTTCTAAAGCAACTACTTTTTCTACTGGATGTAACTATTCTTCTGATATATGTCTTGCTTCATCTATTGGAATATATTGTGAGGAATTTAATATCCCATAATATAATGAATGCGGGTCACTACTAAAGTCATAATTTGAACATGAACCTATGTTTTCATATTGAAGGTATAGCAGTTGACTTGCTAATGGATTCACTACAACATATAAGTTGATTGTACTCTACATACTTTCTAATAACTCTAATATTATTTGAGTTGATTCGTCATTTTCAATATCATAAGGAAATGATCTACCATCTTCCCTTATCCGCTTGCGTATTAACTTAAACTTATAATATGATTCAGAATATCCACTGATATTATATACAGTAGATAACAAATTTTCGAATGAAATGTGGCAGCTAATTGATGTATTTATCGAATAACCATCGATATAATCAATATTTGAACAAGTAGATATTACTCTACCATCCTAATAAATCTTAAGTATCACAATATTGTCTATCATGCCTGTATAATCAATAAAATATAAAAGTACTATTTACTAAAAAAAAAGTTAACCTCAAAAAAGATTTTTTTTATTAGAAAATAACTATAACTAATTATTATTTAAAAACAGATCAAGTTATCTTACAGCTAAATGCAAATGTTGGAGTAGAAGAAAATTCAGAATCTCAACAAGATTGCAATCTCAATTTCAGAATTTCAATGAGATTGCAATGCAGAGTTTTAACGTAATCACGATCTCAAATCTCAACAAGATAATTGAAGAGGATAATTTTTAAGAAGGAATGGAGGAGAATTTTTAAGAGGGAATGGAGATGAGAAGAGAGAAGGGATTGTGTTTATATAGTCGAGCAGAAAGGGGGGAGCGGGATGGGGCTAACGGTTGGTCAGAGGTCGCTAGATCATCAAACAACCTCCACCAACGGTCGCGTAGGGGAGAATGGCTGATCAGAGGTCGTCAGATGAAGCAGCAACTCGCTGAATGATCTAGTGACCTGTCAAAGGTCTCCGGATCACCCGACAACCTCTGCTCTATCCACTGGCAAAAGGAATAGGTCTCTAGATCCTATAACTTCATTTTGATATTTTTACGATCCCTACCCCTTATCGTAAAATTTCCCCCACCCATATCCCTAATGCTAAAAGCCCCCATCAGTAGCCATATTTCCTCGTCGACAATTTCCGCCACGTGACCTAACCTCATTGCCTCTCTCTTCCCCGCTCTCTCTATGTTCCAAATTTACTGCTCAATTAAAATGTAAAGCAAAAATTAATGTCAAACAAATGACGTTAGCAACATTTCTGCCCAGGTGAACTGACCCCATCTCCCCTCTCTCTCTCTCAGCTTCCAATATTTGCTGCTGAATTAAAATGTAAATTGCGAAGATTTGATTAAAACAGATGACGTTTGAGTATGAATTTCAATAATATAATATATTGCAAATAAAATATTAACATATACATGGATAAATAAATGTTCTTATAAATTGGCACTTTATGTATAACAAAAATGTAATTAAATAACTACGTATTCGTATAAAATATTAAGAAATAATGGATAGATAAAAATGTATTTAATTTTTAAATATATTTGAATATTTTATCCGACTCCTATGATTACTTCTCGTTCCATAGTACTTTTTTCATATTAGTATCATTCTTTCATTCTTTTTCTTTTTTTTTCATTCTTTCTCAAAAAAATATAATATTTTTTCCATATTAACTTTTTTACGATAACATGCATTGTTGAGTATAATAACAAAATCAAAAAGGCTGCTGGTCTTTTTTGTCTGCATTTTTGTATATAGAAAAAATTGATCGGCTAAAAGGAAAGTTTGGATTTGTTTCTTTTCACCTCTTTTATTTTTTTTTATAATTTGCAAAAGTTATTTTCTTTTGTTTATGGGTTAGAAAGCTAACGTTGACATTACGTTTCTTTCTTTTATCTATTTTTAATTTTTCTTTCTTTCATGAGTTAGAACTTTTTTGGAAAGTTCCGTGAACTTGATTGTGGGGAATTATTTATGTCAAAAGAGATGGTGGTGGGTCATGAGTGAAGACGATGGTGACGATGGTGTCGGCAAAAATGATGAGGACGCATTATAAACGGAGATGCATTTTGCGACGATTATTAGATATTAGTTATTTTAATTATCTTCATCTAATCTCAATTCTGACTCACCTCAATAAAAATTAAGAAGGTGTGATTGTGAGGTGACTTTTACTAATGTGTAAAACGTCGAATATATGAGGTAATTTGATTATCTTTTACCGGCCAATGAAAAATTAGAAAGAGTATGAGGCAAATTTCGATTAATTTTGCTATTTGGTTACATTACATACTACTTTCAAGTCTCTTCTCTTTTACCATAGGTTTATATTTATTTTAAATGTGGATGATTGATTGCATTTACATCGAAGATTACCAAAAACCTTGCAACAAAATGTAGGCTACCGACCAGTATTCTTTAACTTCCTTGTTAATATGTGCAATGGACAATATCTTAAATTTAAAATGTGTATAGGAAATGCGATGAGCATACATGAGTAACTATTGAATAAATTACAAGCATTCGATATCTATACAAGATCTCTTCAGTATGACTTTTTTTTCTGTATCTTTAATGAAGGTATCCTTATCTTTATAATCAAAATAAATAGAACACATATAAATACCGAAAAATAGAGGGTAGTGGATACCTCACTTCTTCCTCTTGAGACAAGGGTTAGTAAGATGCCACCCCTCTCAATGCATGTATGGTCCCTATGAAACTAAGAGCATCTTTAATACATAGAGCAATACTTCCTATACTAGAAGACGTACGTCCCTCGATCCCTTCAATCGTGAATTCCATTCGCGCCACACAAACGAAAAGAGTAATTGATTTTGCAAAGTGGAAATTGGTGCCTAATTCCATTCGTGATTACCGATCAACACCATGAAAGTGTGCATGGACTGGGGAGTTCCATCCTCACTTCTACAATTACACCCCCCACCTCACAAGAAAATGTGGTTGAAATTAAGATACACGGTATATTGGACTTAATGGACAATGCAGTGGTCATGTTGAGTGTATTATATGTTCGTATAGGTTATACTTAGTTTCACCTCACCTACGGAGTGTTGAGACGTGAGGGAAGCCCAACGATAGAAAATTTGCTTGTTAGGACTTCTTCCATGGTTTTTCTTTTCTCCTGGTAAAAGGGATTTTTTACTTGAGCCCAAGTTTTGCATGATGACACTTTGTTGTGATCATATTTGATTTATTTAGCTTATCCTTTATATGAAGAAATAGTTGTTGATATGGTACCGTATATATTAGTATTGGATATATTTATTTACTTTTTTTCATAACAAAATTCTGATTCCAACATGAAGGTACTGTAGCTGTTATTGAATTCCTATATTTTCCACCTCTCAACATTGCTCATTACACTTGATCAACCCCCCTATCTCCCAACATTTTGCACATGTGCAATTTGAGTTTGCACTGGTTTAAAATGGTTCAGAACCAAATTATACAGGTACAATTTCATAACTATTTTGTACCAGTGCAAAATAAGTTTGTATCTATACAGCTTAATTTTACACTGTTGTAAAATGATTCAAAATTAAATTGCACAAGTGTAATTTGACATTTTACACTTATATAATTTGATTCTAAGAGTACAATTTGATTCTAAATCATTTTGTATTGGTGTAAAATTAATTTGCACTTGTATAATTTTACACTAATACAAAATGATTCAGAATCAAATTATATCTAGGTAAAAATGATTCAAAATAAATATCAACAATGCATTTTGATTAAAAAAAATCACCTAAAAATTTATTAAAAATTAGTACAAAACTAAATATTACCGATGTATTTAAAATTATCGATGCATTTTTATTTTGAATATTTACAAAAAAAAAAAGTGAAAGCATAAAAGAATTTATTTCAAATATAAATATATATTAATATTTTACTTTTAAAAACTTTTAAATATAAGATGATTGTTCGTGCAAACTATGAGCCAGTTTACACTAATTTATTTATAAACTCCGAGCGAGTTCACACTAATTTATGTAAACAAAGGAATTGAAAGAGAAGATCCAGATGTATATCCTCATTGAAGCATATTTAAAATATTAACGATAAATTTTGAATGCTGATGAGAACCTCATCATGAGCCTTAAACTAGCACCATTTAACCCTGATTTGCAGGAAAAAGCTCCTACATAACCTTAGAAAGGCTTGGCTCAGAGAGATTCTGAGTTTGCAAAGAAAACAGAAACTGAGGGATAAAAATGTAATTTCACCAATCCAATGTGAAAACAGAGTAACTCAGGATCCAAACATAGGTCAAAACAACCTATTAAGAAGGAAAGTGGGATGATTTGATCCAATAAGGGCTACAGCAATTCCAAGGAACTAAATGATAATCTGTAACCCTAAAACAAACCCACTCCAATTCACGAGGTTCGAGGCAAAGTAAAAATAGAATAAACCCTCTAAAATTCATAGAAAAATAATCTCTAGGGTTTAGAACCTTCAATCTGGCCTTAGGAACCCATTTTGACCTACATTGAGAACCATGCCCAATTAACAACTTAATTTGAATTTTTGCATAAATTGACCGGTCAAACAAGGTTTAATCTAGAAATAAAATCCACCACCAGATTCCTTAGGTCCTAATTCGTCATGTATAAAAACTTGAGCCTAAGAAGAAACCTTCTTGACCAACTTTACACTTTGGTCCTCATATATTTACGTTTTGACCCTCAACTCTTGAACCCTCACATTTTGGCCCCTAACTCTCCTTCGTTCTTTGCGTTCAGGTCCCTCCTGCAAAACCTGAGCAGCACCATGCTCCGGCGACCTTGCCCGGAGCATGGCGCCGCGCAGGGTAAGGGAGGGAGCCTGCCAAGTCAAATGGGGGTGCCCTGCGTCGTCAGCCACCGCAGGAGCACCCCCCTGAGTGCTGCGACCACCCATACCGCCCGTGCGAACGCACGGACGGTATGGGCCTCCTTCCTCCGGCGTCCTCCGGCGAGGGAGACACGTCGTCTCCCTCCGCCCTCCTCTCTGATTCTGCCCCTATAAATACCCCCGTCGCTCCGCCGTTCTCCCGAGCTCGATTCTGACGGAGAAAACCCCCACAACTTTCCTCTCTTCCCACTCCGGCAGACGCCCACCAGCTCCGGCGGTTTCTCCTCCTCCTCGTCGCTCTGCCGCAATACCAGCAGCAGAGACTTCTTCCTGATTCTCCTCCGCGTCGCGCAATACCGGCGCGCGCTGCTCTACCCTGTCCTCGCCGTCGCCCCTTCCTCTGGGCAGTTTCTTCTCCGGCGACAGTCGATACGACTGTCGCCCTACTCCTCCCCCTTCGTCCCTGCAAGTAAGTTAGAACTACTTCCCTTCCTCTCCTCTTTCTTTTCCCTATTTCAATTTGTTCAATTAAGCCCTCGACCGACCCTGACCACCGTCACCCCCTTCGTCTCCGGCTACCCTCCGGCGAGACGCCCCCATCACTCCACCACCCCACACGACTCGCCGACCCTCACAGAACCTCCACCTCCTCACCCTGATCCTCTTCCGCCCCTCCACTTCCCGCCACTCGCCACCTGCAGACCCCCCGAACAAACCCATTCCCCCAGCCACAGTCCGACCTAGGACAGCCCTTGCACGCCGCCCCACGCCTCGCCACCACCCGCACGAGCTTCGCCGCACTCTGGCGAAGCTCCCGGCACCTTCTGATTAGGTCGAGAGGCCGTTTTGCTGTGAACAAGTCACCCGTCCTCCGCCGCCATTGCTGTGCAGAAGGAGCTACTTCCGCCTGGCTGCAGCCTCGCTTTGCCCAGGTCAGACTCCCCAGGACGTAAGGCAGCCCTCGCGCACCTGCCCAGGCTCGCAGCTGGGGAGAAAGCTCTGGAAAAGCTGCAACTGCCTGCAGCTTTCTCAGCTGCAGGCACCAAATTGGGGTGGGACATTTAGTCCCACCTCGGAAGGCTCTGAAGCGGCGCGTCGATATAATTGAAAAAGTGTTGTAGGCTTATCGCCTCAGCACACGGGGTGAGGTCCCTCTCACACCGCTTCACCCGACCCGTCCGCGAGCTCATCACGCGGATCCGACCGACCCGACTCGACTTGACTGGCACTCCTCGCCCACCACCGCACGCCGGTGGACCTGGACCCGGGCGCGACCCGCGTACCCGATTACCCGGTTGCTCTGGGAGAGCCTTCCGAAGAGTGAATACTGAGAGAGAGACGCGGGGGGGAGGGTAGAGTAGGTTTTGCCCTCTGACGTGTAAACCGTGAAGTGTGCAGGCACAGGTGAAGAAGAAGGACTGCGGAAGAAAAAGAAGAAGAAGAAGAAGAGAACACAAAGCAGAAGAAGGAAGCTGAGAAAGACACTGTAGCAGCAACGGTTTAAGTCGTCTGATTGCAAATTCAGACGACGTCTGAAAGGCAAGGAAGAAGAAGAAAAAGAAGAGGAAAGACAAGAAAGAAGAAGATCTGAAGAAAAAGAAAGAAAGAAAACAAGGAAGAACAGAAGACAGAAGAAGAAGAGCACGAGGGGAAGATCTGAAGAACAAAAGAAGAAGAAGAGCACGAGAAGAAGAGAAGAGAAGACAAAGAGGAAGAAAGAAGAGAAAAAGGAGAAGCCAAATTTTCATCTCTCTTTATTTTTGTAATAAGAATTTGTACTTCTAGAATACGACTTGCTCCCTGAGTTCGACCGCGGGAACTCTTTTATTTTCCGAGTAAAAAAAATATATCTATAATGATGACAATAACTAGCTGTACTACAACACTATTTCTATAACAAAAACTAATCGTCAATCCCGTCGTCAAATGCCATCATTGTAATATGATAAATATTTTTAAAAATATGTAAAACTTTACATAAATTATCACATTTCTAAATAATACGGTGGTTGTGAGTTGACAGCAAGACCTCTCTCCACCAGCAACCAACCAACCAACTAACCCCGTGAGTTTTCTGTTCTTTTGACTCTGATAGTCTGGACACCGATTGATGTGCATATTGCCTCCACCACAATGATCAGAGACCATCCGGCCGATTATTTGTAATATAAAAGTCCATTGGAATAATGGCTCATAGCATCACTGGACTTAAGTCATGTGGCCCCAACTATTAAAAAAATTGATTCGGAACGTGCCCGAATTAGATCTATGGCACATGATATCTAGAAATTCAAAACGCCCCCACGATGACATTCCAACTTTCCGAAGAGCAAAGGTCCTCTTATTTTTGGAGAAAAACCACAACTAAAATGCACATGCCCACTTCTAAGGGTTTTTGATGTTTCCTACTTAGGTGATATCCATGCCTCACATTAATTGCATCAAAAGTCTAGTATGGACACTCGTAAAAAATGCTAAAAGCAATTAACATTTAAAATTGTTTATTTTCACTTCTTTTCACTTTCATATTAAGCAAGAGGTATTTATCTGGCGTGTTTTCCTAATAAACTGTTGAAGGCTGGTCGGTCCAAAGAGAGAGAAACCATTGTCCTGGATTTAAGAAATTAGTATGCAGAACTATTGTGCAAGATGGATGTGGTGATGTCGAACACCGTTAATAAAAGGAAATTAGTTGCCAACGCATTGACAAGCATACATATTTTAATGATCTTATCCATTTGAGTTGTGCATTTTGTTTCTTGATACGTGATAGAAAATTCTTTTCTTTTATTTTATATTGCTAATACATTTCTTAGGGAAAACTTATCAGGAGGTCCCTTTAAGGGTAGACCTTAGTATTTCTTACTATCCTCAATTTTGAGGTCCTCTTCTTATGGCTGGAAAAAAAAAAATTTCTTCCTCCTTCGAGTCCCCCCCTCACCTACATTTAGGGTGGAAGGCCCGTGCAAACTTTGGTCCAAGTCCAAAATTTTTTTAAGCTTTGCAGGAGGTTGACCCAAAAAGCTTATTTTTTTCAAGCCCAACCCAAACATTATGGGTCAGGCTTGAGCTTGACCAACCCAACTTTAGGAATAATATTAGCGGTATCAAACATATTGGATTTTTTTTGTTTTAGTTCAAAGTGTGACAAATAAAATAGTAAATACCAAAGGGTTAATGTGCATGGGAGGTATGTGTATGCAGGAGAAGGAATGAAGGGAAATGAAAATGAAATGAAAATTGGATTTAGAGGAAAAGATTATTTTAGTTCATTGGATTTGGGTATCCACTAAATCTAACCATCAAAATTTCATGCACATGAAATACTTGTACATGTGCAAAATTTTAGGTTAAGATTTTGGGTTTAAGAATGGATTGGGCTTTTGCATTTAGACGCATCGCATATGTCTAAATCCAACCCAGATAATTGTTGGGGTCTAAATTTAAACTACAGTCCACTCCAAATTAATTTCGAGCTTGAATATGCAAGACTTTGGGTTGGGTTAAATTAGATTGGCTCAACCTAGCACCCCATCCTACTCACCCTTCCTTCTAGTTTGTCACCACAGTATCATTACTCCGTAGGTCCCTTCCACCCATGCCTCCCTCCTTTGCTACTCCATTTTCCACCATCATCCCCTCCTCCCGATCCTCTTTTAAAGGCCACATCTCCTCACTATTGCATCCCTCCTATATTCCCACCCTATTGTGGTGAAAGATTGCCTCCCCTTTTCCTACTTCCCTTCGTGCTAAGATCCTTTTCCTCTTCCCCTCCTATATTCCCACCTTATTGTGGTGAAAGACAGTATCTTATGGAATTCCGTGACTAGTAGGCCATTGAGCGTACAATCTAAATAGTGATTGTGCAATTAAACATAAATAGTGTAACTCGAATTGTTCTTCCTAAGAGGTGCCTTTTCATATTTAACACTTACGGAGTTAAATTTAGAGAGTTCTACTTCTATTCTTACTAATGCAAGAAACGCAACCCTAAATGCAAGATAAGTAGTTAGGCGGGTACAAGGGGAAACTAGGGTTTAGTAAGCATTGGGATAGACTTATGATAAATACAATTTAAACGGAAGTTAACCTAAAGTAATGTACTCTAAATCAGTAATTAAATATTTTGGAGAATATGACGAGGATTTAGATTGTTATGACTTGACATAGTACCATTTTAATTTCATAATAAAAAAAGCATTTGCTTTGTCCGATAGATAGAAAGAGTGCTCAAACCACAATTGTAATTACAGAACACTAGCCATAAAGAAATAAAGGAGCAAATAAGTCCATCATCTACCATAAAATGACTTAATAGCAGTATAAAAGTAAGTTATTGTCGATAGTGATTTCTCGACTTGTCAAGCTGCCAACTTTTATTTAATTTTAGATTGCTATAATTTCATTCCATCGTAGATGGTGGTCATATTTGCTCAATCAGATTTTCATGTTAGCATTAGGTTTTAAAAATTACAATTTGCACATTGCATCCTTGTGTCGGACAATGTGAGATTTTTCACTCTGGTGCTCAAATGCCACAAAGATATCACAAGGCTTGAAAATTGCAAAGACTGGATGCCGATAGCCAATATTGGAACTGCTTCCGCCAGTATTGAATCCAACTTGCATTTCGTAGATTAGGCAAAGTACGTATACACCAAGATCACTTTAGTCTAAAAATGTCGTCAATCACTTTTCAACTCTTAATTAAAGATATATTATGCTACTAAAAATTTACACACAACAGTTGTAACATGCCCCAATTCTTAATAAGTTGATAATTTATTGATTGATGTCTAAATGTGTATCTAAATATTAGGGAAAATAATATAAATTAACAAGTGCCTTGTCATCAATTTGATGCATGATGATATATGCTTATAATATCACGTAAAACTAAAAACTTGACGAAATAATAGCAAATAATTGTAATTATTATTAATTAGTCATCCATTTCAACATCCAAAAATTGAATTTATAAGGGAGACATTATAAGGAGTAATTGAAATTTCATTTGCTACTTTGACAATTTGAACGCCCATGTGATCGGTGAAGGAGACAGAAAGGGAGTTCAAAAGCTGCAGAAATCTCATCATGACCCGTAATTTATGATGATGCCCCTGAAACTTAAGGCAGAACTACAGCTGATTATTTTTTAATTCCTCTCCCCCCATATGAGAAAAGGGGAACTCACCCCATACACACATATGGGCATGCACCCTGTCACACATCTTAGCATCAAGATTGATGCCAATGCACATCATACACAAGTGACTATAGGAAGCTTCTTGGGCATCCTTTACTTGCATGTCTATTATAGACCATGCAGTTGCCAGATCTTAATGGACTTGCTTAAGCCTTATAAGCAAGCAATTGTAAACTTTGTGAACAACAAAATATATCCTTTGAGTATGATAAAGCTCCCCATATCTCTTGTTGACAGCAATAAGTGTCTTAGACCGAAGATTGACCTTCACAGCGGTGGGCTTGATTTCCAAATTTAATGCCATCAACGAGAAACCAACTACTTGACAGGTTCTTCTGCAATCCTTCCTCTTTGTTCTAAGGCATTAAGTTCATGACTTACACGAGGGAGTTATCAAGATGGTTTGGATAGATCAGAAAACGAACTTGCAACGTTATTGTTCGCACCTCTAAAGGTAGTCAGCCAAGGAAAACCTGCCTGCAACAAAGTGATGAGGGACGAAGAGGAACTAAGCATGGGAATCTACTATTAAGGACAAGGAGATTCAAGAGGACTCAAGAGGAAACCCATGATCAGAGCTTTGATAAAGAGCATAAAGTCAGAGGAAGGAACCTTCTCTATCACCCTTTGTGAAAATTCGTGAAGCGTCTAGCTTGCCTAGGAGGAAAGTTGGATGATGAAGCTTGTCCAGAGCCAACATTGACATCCTAAGCCTAATCCACCATCAAATTAATCAGCATGGATCCAAAATCTCATCCAGCACCATAGCACTTGTGAACTATACTAGCGCAACAATATATCATCAGTATCATAACATCAATTTTGTAGTATTATGCATTATTATAGAAATACTTTCATCGTCTCTCTCCGACCAATAACCTACACATGACTTTAAGGAACCAAAATGTCCTCCACTTGAATGGAATCCCCTTTCGCCAAAGCAAAAGCAACACCTCAAGGATGAAACTGCATCATCTTTTTGCTTTATTCCTCCTTATAGGCACCTCCTTCACACCTCGACCTTTATTTTAGCAGGTGACGGATGTGCATTAAAGGAACAGTCTTTTAACCGTTGTCTCTATCCATGTATATGCCATGCGCAACTCTCTGTCTTTCTATTAAGAGCACTGATATCTCCCCTCCTCTATACATATTTCCTATAAAACTGAGTAAACTTGAGATTTGGTGTGTGCTTTCACATGGAACCTATTACAACCCTCTACTAAAGCCATGAAATTTAATCTTAATTACAATCCATTGTCCCTTGCAGGTTGTATTATTACCTAATAACAATAACTAATGGAGTCAAACATCTTGAATAACAATATATATATTCCCTGTCCTTCGTTACAACATGTAGATCCTTGGTATAACAAGATGCTATGCAACAGCACAACCTAGAGAGGAAAACTCTCAGTTTTTCTAAGATCAAAGGAAAAAATTAGCACTCTAAAAAGAGAACTTATGAGGTAATTTATTCCCTCATCAAAATAGAATAAACAAACATCAAGAACGAAATTTTATTTTACAGCAGTGCATTAATACATTATCAAAAATGGTGAGTTGAGATTTTTCTACTAAACAACATTAGCCATAAGCACAAAAAAGGAGTGTACTTGAGGAGGGCCAAACGCATGCAGTTGAAATGAGAGGTGCATGACATGTGAGAGGATGGATCTAGATCATGACCATGATAATGAGAGGAAAAAGAGCACATAGAACTGCACATGAGTGGAGTTCAACCTACAACCCAATCCGATCCAACCACATTGGGTTGGGTTGGGTTGGGTTTAATTGAGAACCTCAATGAGTTGGGTTATATCTCAACCCATGGTTGAAATATGGAAAGGGCTAGGTTGGAGGATCAACTCGATCCAACCCAAACAGCAATTTGCACACTTTTTCGTTTTTTATTTTTTAAAATATTCTTTATATATATATATATTAAAAATTGATATTTCCACAATTTCTTAATGCTAAGTAACATTCCAACAACTCATTCGCTGGGCCATCCTAGGTGACAACATTACGCTTATAACCCATTCCACTAAGTCATTTCGATCACACTCATCTCTCTCTCTCCTCAATAGAAGGGCAAAAACTCCAAACCTAAAAACTAAAAACCGTATCATTCCCTTTGCCTCCTCTTTCCTCTGTCTCACATCCTCCTCCCTACTTGCCATTGTCATCCTCCCATCACCTCCAACCTCCACTAGCAGAGCAGCTGCGCTCCACTAACACTGTCGGCACAGGAGAGGATCCGATCCTCACTGTTAGGCGAAGTACAAACGAAACTCACCTGCAAATCATAGCCATTAAGATGCTTATGTATCCTTTGAAAAAAAGAAAAAGCTTATGTGTCCAAATAATCCAAATAATAAAAAAGGCCATATACATGTAAATTGGATATATACTAAGATTAACAGGAGAAACATTTTCAGCATGACCAAGTGACTGATTCCAAACTATAGAACAGAGCGACACTTGTTCCCACCGTTTTATCATTAAAATACAGGCCCTTCCTTCAAAAACCAAAGAACAAAAAACGTAGGTACTGGTGGGAAAGCCTCCTTCTGATAGGCAGTACAAGACTTGTAACTTTTTCCACCAAACACCAAGATATCATTATAACAGGAAGAAGAGCAGCAGCTCCATCCTCCACTCTCCCATGTCAATGTCCATGATCCATCTCCTCAAAACTATACACATTCAAATCATGCTTACCACCTTCCATCTTTTGTTCCCTCTTCCAAGAAAGACCTTTTAGCGGTTCAAGACACATGAATTGAAACACAGAAACTGAGAGGTGGAAGAGAATGAAAGAGAAATTGTGCGAGCATCATGCATTAGTAAATTACACTTACACTCCTTCCATATTTTGAGCCTCACCTTGGTCCTCCTCCTCCTCCCCCGCTATTCCTCTTGGCAAGGCTGGCTTTTCTTCAATACCCTCCTCACCTTAACCAGCTACACCATCATTGTCTTTCTCTCTTCCATCATCCTCATCCTCTAATTAGATGTCACCATAGTCGCTTTTCGGTCCCCTCTGCATGTATGCATGGCCCACCCACATTGACTGGCATGCAGGATAACAATATAACTTGCAAAGGAATCAAATTGGAAAAGATAGGAGTTTCTAATGCTCCAAATATCTTCAATATTAAAATCAAACTTCTAAACAACCATTGGACAAAATCTATCTACTAATTGTCTGATTTAAACCCACATATCCGTTGAACTTCCCAGGTTGCCAATGGTTTTAATGTAACTTCAAAATTTAGAGTTACCCTATCAGGAAGTTCTTAAAGAAATATTTGTTTTTAACAACCATTACGGCATAATTACTCATTAACAATCCATCACATAGATTGGATCAGCAAAACATCTTCAAATGGTAGAAAACTACAGAGCTAAATACACCCTTGTACAATTATAAGCTAAAAGAATGATAACCAAGCAGCTCTAGACCAGAAAGCAAAGATTAACCAGGTTATATTTTATAAATCTCCACAACAACGGAATCTCTCCCCTGGACAAACCACATAGATAGCTCTAAAGCATATGGTTAGATCTTCAAGCCCAACAAAAAGCAAATTGCAGCAAGAGAAAAAAAAATGACAGTATGTTAATCTAAGCGACATCAAATGAAGTATGACCGCTGGCTTCAACCACTACTAGGTTCAATCATATCTAGTTCGTGACACAAGCCATATTGACTTGAATGTAATTTCCAGTCCAGGGCCAAGGCAAGATTAGCAGCCCATGCCACACAACAGGGGCAAGAAAAGGTTGATATAGCACCATGCTCGTATAGCCCACAAACAACTATGACAATTGCAGACTATGAAATTTGGTGCCTAAAGAAAACCAAAGAGCATAGAGAGAGTACAACAGCAACCTTTGAAAGCCCTTAACAGATCACGAGCATGTCCATGCATTGCACACACAATTACCTCTCTATCTACATGGAGTTGTTCAAGTAAAGAAAGAATAAATCCGCTGGCTAAACGTTCCAGCGGGATCCCTTAAGAAGATAAATAATTAACTCGCTAACCCGAACACATGTAAGTAACCTCAAGAAGCTCAGATTATTCCGAAGGATGTCTATCCCTCGGGATATGATGCCTCCTCATACCTGCACCATGAAGGCGGTGGAGGACAGGAGTCGACGGCGGCCGTGGTTAGGGTTTTTGTTCGTGGTAGGAATTGTGGTGGGGGCTCGGTTCGAAAATTTCAAGACTGCAGGAGGCACTTGGGCTAACTAGTTATTATTTATATGTACTTTTATTTGAGTTTTTTACATGTATAATTTTGTCAAATATGTGTATACCACTTCCTTTTATGTATTTATGCATACACCCTCAAAAATATTTTTTATATGCCCCTAAATGAAAATGTGGATTAAAATTAAAGTACTTTTTATAGTTATGTCCCTCTTTTATTTTCTTCCCCTATCCATCAACCCCTTCCTCTACGACCTTTACCCTTATCTCCCCCTTTCCACCATTGGACCTTCCCTTTCCCATCCTTGATGCGACCCCCTCGCCCCCCTCCCAAAACAAACCCTTCACGTACCAACTGCCTTAGCCAAACAATGCCCTCTGTGTTCACCTACCCTACTCCTCTTCCCTCCACCTCTCCTCCCCTTCCTCCAGTGCAACCTCCACCTCCCTTCACCACCTTCATTCACCTCCTCTCTTCTTCCCTCTACCTCTCTTCCCTTCTCTGCTGCCCCCTTCCTTCCTCCTTCTCTTGCTATCTATACCCCTTGTCCTTCCTTTGTTGTTCCCTCCAGTTGCTTTTTGCCCCCATTGTGTCACTTAAAAGGAAGATGACACAGTAGCAACAAGAGGTGGGGATGGTAGTAGTACCAGTGTCCACCAATGACAAAAGAGGATGGTTGGCCAAAGGAAGTAGATGGAGGAGAAGGGGAAAGAAGTCCAACAACAAGGTCGAGGGAGAATAGGTGAAAGATGGGAGGTGGAGGAGAGGTTTTGAAAAGGGAGGTGAAAAGATAGGGGTCTTTTTATCAAGAAAACTCTAACTTCTAGTCCAATCTTTTACTAAGGGTATACATGCATATAAAATGACATTTTTGAGGATGCATATGTAAATGTCAAGGGTACATATGTAAGTACACAAAACACACAGTTTTATATGTCATTTACAAAGTTTTTAAGGACAAGTGTAAAAACTCAAAAGGGATGGTCCCATGATTTTCAAAATCTACAAAGAGAACTAGTTCACTTTTTTGGTAGAGGTTTAGTTCCAATGCTCACCTGATGAGTCCAATAAATATTCAACAAATGCTCACCATTGGATGCTTTGTGAAATTCGAGGATAGGGCAACTTCCCAAGCCTATTCCACCTCTTTTTTTTTTTTTATAGAGGAGAGTACAAAACGAAGTGAGGATCTGAGAATTATTCCTATTTCTCTTCTTAATATATTCACATGCACGTGCTGACTTTGTGGGAGAGTGGAGGATAGTGTTGATCATCTTTTCTTGACTTGCTCATTTACTATAAAGGTGTGGAGTGCGATTTGTGGTGAGCCTCTTCTATCCTAGGGTGAGCTGTGGAATCAACTGGCAGACATAGAGAATGACAGAGGTTTGATGGCAGTGGTCCTGTGGGGCATGTGGCTAACACACAATGGCCTTGTCTTTCGTCAAGCACCTACGTACTCGGCTAATGTGATTAGGGATGCCCGTTTGTGGGTGCAATTTTGGTCCCGACATTTGTAAGTATTGATTTTCCTTGTAGAACAAAATCTGGATGACTACTGAAAATGGTAGTCATCAAAGTTATATCACTATCCAAAGTTGAGTTTTTCCTTTAGAGTTGTATGCCTATTTGTGTCCATTTTTCTTTAGATGCCTCTAGATTCACATCCAAATATGACTATCCAGTTTTATAATTTTACATGTCATTTATGTAAATATTGGAACGAATGAATCTACACAAAGAAAATATTCATATGATAATTTTCTTCTACCAAATTACTTGTGATTAGAGTAAGGGATACTGGATAAATCCTGCTTATCTTGCATCTTGAGTCCATCCTTTCTATATTGCTTATACAGTACCATTAATGCTACTAATGTCACAACAATCTTAGGCATAATTTATTTGAGGTTAATCCATTCATTTGATGGGTTAACACCACCTCTCAAAACCTATGTTTTTAGGAGAAAACACTAGTTTTGTAAAGTTTGAGTTTCTAATAGTGTTAAGTTTAGAGTGGTGTTAACCATCTTCTTTTACGTTTGTCTCCTTTAATACCATAGGTTACACCTTTTTCAGACAAAAAGAAATAGGTGTTAAATTATGGTTTATACTTGGTTAATACTTGTTGCATATATGAAAAACATTGATTGTGTAATACCTTAGTAAGTTTTGTTGGTGCAAGGACACCACAATCGGTAATTTTGATGATAACAAAATACTTATATTTAACATTTGCATTTGAAGTCTAAGATTTCAGGTTATTTGCAAATGGATACAAGTTTGAAGGAGAAGTGTGAAGAGCTCGCATTCATGGAGGATTGGAGGAGCTTGGTGGAGGAGAAGGAGCTTCCTTTGAGCGAGAGCTAGAAGACAAGAAGAATAGGATAGATTTCTTTTTATCTTATTTCATGTACTTTGTATCTTTTGTTTTTGTTCTTTATTTGTGTTTAGATCATTTGTTAAAGAGCCTTAAAGTAACCTACCTTAAGTCCTAGGATTGCCTGCTAAACCCTAGGACATTTGGACATTTCGTAGAGAACTTAGAAAACCAAAGTAGGCATTAGACAACCTGATCAGACATCTGATCTTGACTTTTAAGACGTCTGACTTTTTTATCAGATGTTCAAAAATACTTAGGCTTGAGAACTACTTACTGTCTGCCAGATTTAGACGTCTAGCCCTTAGTCCAGACGTCTGATAACGTTGCCAGATGTCCAATTAGTGGAACGTTGGCTTAGAAATATAATCGTTGAGGATTGACCCTTAATCTTCTATCAGACGTCTGCAGAGTACCGTAGATGTCTGATATATAGACGTTAGCCCTTGATTAAGCAAAAATCACTTATCATAAGTAATCTAGCCATTTGTGCCTTGGGAAATCCATTCTCGCAGTAATTTAGGTTTCTAGTAGTCTAGACATAGTGCCAGATGTCCAACCTATCATCTGACCCACTTACACTAAAACCCTATTTAGGTCTGACTAAATCAGTAAGGGAACCATTCTTGTATTAGACGTCTAATTTGATTATCATATGTCTTATACTTATTTACTAGACGTCTGATATTAGACTCAAACATCTGATAATACTGTCAGAATTTTTAATGACCCTGATTCTAGCCCAATCTATCTTGGGTTTGTTTCCAACGGCTATAGAAGCCTTCCAAGCCCTTCCAAAGCCTTCCTAAGCCATCTATAAATAGGATAGGCCCCATCCTTTGTGAAATACACCAAGACACACCTTGAGAATCCATTTCCACATCTTTTGTGTCCAAGAAAAGAAAGGAATTATCTAGAAGTATTGTTGCTCTCTAAGCTCTTGTCTACACTCTTGAGAGCTTCATCTTCTCTGCACACCCGCTCTCTCATCGTCGAATACGAGAGCGTCATCATGCTTTGCGTGGATCACGTACCCGCGTCACTAGCCAACGCACTTCCACCAAAGGGAAAATCCTTTACCTATAGTAGCTAGATTCAATTATTTACTTTGTGGCTCTATAGGATTATTTTAGTTTATATTCTTTGGTTGGGTATTTGCTTTGCGAATTCCCGTCTCCTTCACGAGACTAAATACTCCTTGTGAAGAGGAGGGTTTTTGAGGAACGCTACCCTCGTACATAGTAATGTGGTTGTATTGAGGTTGAGTCACCCTCATTTTAAGTGACTCGGTTAGTGAATTTAATCAACTAAGTCAATTGGGAAATCCTAAGTTGAGAGACTTAGGTGGTGGTTTTACCCAGGTTTGAGTTTCTACCTAAAAATCCTTGTGTACTTGTGATTTCTTGTTTTTGTGAGATTGTGTTTTATATTTCCGCACTTTTCTTTTATCACGCAAGTCTCACCCCCTCTCATGGTAGAAATTACATTTGGTATCAGAGCAGGTCTTGCAGATCGACGTAACACACCAGCGAGAGATTAAATGGAGGGAAGCATCATTGCCACGAGACATTTGGAGGAGTAGTCTACCGTTCGACCACCCAACTTTAATGGGAGCAATTACGCATATTGGAAATTGTGTATGAGGATGTGGCTTCAAGTGTAACGAATGTGTGCCCCAGACGTCTTTTAAGACGTCTGGGAGGTGGCCCAGACGTCGTACCAGACGTCTGATAAGACGTCTGGGATAGTTTCAAGACGTCTGGAAATCCGTTATTTTCGACACACGCGAGTCGCCCGCGCGCTTGAGCGCGCAGACCGCATATTCTCTCTTTTTTCTCTCTGCGGCTGCAGGCGGCCTGCCACCTCCTCTCTCCTCCTCGCGCGGCCTTAAAAGGGCCACACCTCCCCTCCCGTCTCCACAGTCTCCTCCTTCTTCTCCTTCCTGTGCGCGAGAGCGAGCGGACGCGAGGGCGGCAGCGACGGCCGCAGTGAGCGCGGAGGTGCGGCGTGCGAGGGCGGAGCTCTGCCGTGAGGGCGAGCTCGCCGGAGTGGCTTGGCCGGCTGGCGGAGGGCGCAGGGGGCGCGGAGCGACGCGGAGAGGGACCTGCTGCGGTCTGAGCAGCAGGAGCGCGAGGTGCGACGCGGGCGGCGTCTCGAGCGGAGGCCGAGCAGGGTTCTGATTCTGGAAAAATTTCCAGAATCAGACGTCTGGGTTGATAGCCAGACGGCAAGGTCGACGTCTGTAAGATCATACAGACGTCTGAAAGGTGAGTTTCCGCCTTCTTCTTCCTTCTTGTCGACTGACCGTACTAAGGGAGGGGGTTGGATGTGCGCAGGTTCGCTGATTCGCCATCCTTTGCGAATCAGACGTCTGGAAGTTGTACCAGACGGCGGGGTGACCTCCAGACGTCCTGATGGACCATCGGACGTCTGGGATCTAGGGCAGACGTCCCCGCAGACTTCTGGACGTCTGGGAAACCACGCTGAACAGGTAATTCTCTGATCCACTTTTTAAGACGTCTGGAAGGAGTTCCAGACGTCTGATTTTACACAGTATCGTCTTTTTCGACCCGTTTAGGGCCCGTTCGGGCTCCGTTTTCCGCGATTCGAGTTGCGTTCTTTTCAGAAGTAATTCCTCTACCCGTCTACAGTAGCTATACACTGTTTTGAGACACTCCTTGTGTTTGATCCTTGTGATAGGACCTCGTTCGGTTGCAGTCTTGAGAGTCGCGGAGGCACGCGGGATTCCCGATCACGCCCCCATTACTCCCGTTGTACCTGGTAGAGTGGCTTTAAGTATTAATAAAATTTGTTAAAGTATGGAACCATAACTAGAACCTAGGACATTGCATGAATCCTAGGAATGAGAAATATATGGAATGATAGTTCCTAGGTGTTGCGTGAATCCTAGGGCCGGAAAACTAGATTGTATGATAGACCCTAGGATATGGCATGAATCCTAGGATGGAAAAACTAGTGGAATGTATAATAATGCAGTCTTGGAAAAATGGAAAGGAATATATGAAGCTGCCTGTAAATTGAATTCACAGCTGCCTGTTATGAATAAAGAAACATGATTGGGATCATGGTTTGTAAGAATGTGAAACTGGAAAGTAAGACATAAGATGTTCTGGAACCCTACAGGGAAGTAGGAGTAGAACTCCTGGAAAGCGAATGGAATAGAATTGGGGAAGTGAGCTAGCCCTTGAGTACGGAGTACCAAGGAGAGCGACTATCCCCCTGTTTAGTGCAGAGCTGAGCTAGCCACCCCAGGGACCTGGGGGTTAGGACTGGCCACTCTGTACCGACTTGTTGGCCCTCGTGTACGTAGTACCGAGGAGAGCTAGTAGTGTTAGGAGAGTACTAGCTACCCCACGGGCCCCGGGGTTCTGCTAGCCTCCTTCACCGACTTGTTAGGCCCACTAGGGCAAACCAGGGTAGTCAGGCGAGGGTGCGCGGACTGTGGAGGGGCAAGGCCCCGGTTTGGTTACTGTGGAGGGGTTGGACCCCTGTTACTGAGAGGGCTCTGCCCTGGTTCCGTGCTGTGCTTTGGGCGCACCCGTTAACGGAAACGACTGACCACGTGCCAGTGCGGGCTAGCTACCTGTGCGTTTATCGCGCGTGCCGTAGTCACCGTTACGTCTGTCAGTGACCTTGGGGTGGTTGACTGAGGGTAGGATCACCACGGGGGACTCTCCCGGCCAGGAGAGCACCACGTGCTACTTCTACTTTTGGAAAAGACTGCAATCAAGATCGTTCCCACGAGGACATTCAAGATCAAGTAAAGGATCTGAGAAACAAATGAAATAGTGAGAAAAATTGAAAGATGTGAATAAAGGAAGTAATAGAACATAACAGCTACTGTACACTCTACTGTTGCCTTTAGTTAGTTTGCCACTCTACTCAGCATTTTGCTGACGTGTTACACTCGTTACCTTTTTCAGGACCAGGTGTTGAGCAGCCAGGGTCGGCGGCTGCAGAGGACGCTGGGCCGAGTAGGGTCCAGTAGAGTTACCACAGCCTTTTGTACCTCTTTTGTTTTCTGTTCTAGTGAGTAGTTTTTGTTTCCGCTGTACCTTCTTTACCTGCAGTTCTTGTTATATGATAAATGTTGTTTTACTGTTGTGGTGGTACCTACTGTAGTAGTTTCTTTCCTTACTGCTGTACTTTCTTACTGTTAGTTATATTCATGCTGAATGTGATTTATTTTACTGTCTTTTGGTTACTTCCTCGTTGGACAACTAGGTCTTGGGATTAGTCGAGTCGGTCCGATTCTCGTGTCTTGTAGGGACTCGGGAACCAGGTAGTTACAAGATGGTATCAGAGCAAGGTCGTCCCGAGAAGTGAATCAACTGACTGGAAAATAACCAATTCACATGTTTATAGCTAGAGTAGCCACCACAACATATCTCTTGACATGCGCTCTTAGAAGTTTTGTTAGGTACCGTCTGTTTTGACGTTTCCGTTTTGTTTCACGTCTCCTTGCAGGAGATGCCTCGTCGCGGGACTGGCGAGACTGGCCGCGGGCGCGCCCGAGGGCGAGGTCGGCGAGGTGGACGTGCTGTCGTTGACGTTTCGGTGGACCAGCCACCACTCCCTGGCGTCCAGGCCCGGGACCTTGCCAGACTGATACGGGATATTGTACGAGAGGAGCTCCACCCACCGCCCCGAGCACCTCCTCCTGGGGTTGCAGAGGGGGAGTCCTCTGTGGGACCACGCGACGGACACGGCGCTGGACACGAGGGAGGGGATGGGCCCCTGCCACCCCCACCTTCCTCCGACACTTCTGTACACGAGGCACCTTCGCCTGGAGGTGCACCAGCACCTCCCCTACAGCGCCACTTCGAGCTTTTCAGACAGTTCCGGAAGCTGAAGCCCCCCTCCTTCAAGGGGGATGAGGACCCGACCGAGGCAGAGGACTGGCTTGAGCAGCTGGAGAAGATCTTCGACACCCTTCGCCCCCCGGTGGAGTGCCGCGTGGCCTTTGCCACGTACCAGCTGGAGAGTGCGGCACACCGGTGGTGGAGGGAGGTCCGGGGACAGGAGAGGGACGAGCCGACGTGGGACCAGTTCGTCACCCTCTTCTGCGAGCAGTACTTTCCCCAGACGTGGCAGGACCAGAGGAGGCGGGAGTTCCACACTCTCCGCCAAGGGACGATGATCGTGAGCGTGTACCGCACACGTTTCTTGGAGCTGTCCCGCTTTGCAGCGACAGTGGTAGCCACTGAGGAGGAGCACCTTTGGAGGTTCACCGAGGGGCTCCGGCCTGCGATCCGGGGGTATGTCAAACCCCTGAAGCTGCCGACGTTTTCGAGGGTGGTAGAGGCAGCTATGACTTACGAGGAGACCAACCCGTCCGCGCGAGAGACCGACGGCGGGCGGAAGAGGCCCTTTCAGCCAGACTTCTCACAGGGCCGGCGAGAACGGAGACACGTGACATCCGCAGGAGAGCCGTCACGCTGTGCAGGGCCATCAGTGGCCTTTGGGGGCCCTCGACAGGGGCCAGTCGCCAGCACCGGACCCCCGCCTAGCCGACAGCAGGGACTCACTGAGGGCGGGAGTCGGGTTCCCCTCTGCTACCAGTGTGGCCAACTGGGCCACGTCAGGAGGGACTACCCATCTAGGGCAGGAGGTCAGCAGATACTTCCCGCGCAGAGCACTGGAGGGCGCGCAGGAGGCCGCGGTTCCCAGGCGCGAGGAGGAGGACAGCAGTCGCGAGGAGGGTACCCGCCAGCACCTACCCGTCCGACGCAGAGTGTGGCTGCTTCGTCCGCACCTAGGGCTGAGGGGCGTATCAACGCCCTAACACACAGGGACGCCAGAGCATCGGGATCCGTGGTAGCAGGTATGGTTTCAGTTTCTGGCAGACTCGTTTACACGCTTTTCGATTCCGGCGCTACGCACTCGTTTATCGCAGCCAATTTCGCAGTTAGTTTGGACCAGGATTATACACTGTTAGAGAATCCGTTCGTAATCAGAGGTCCGAGTGGTCAGCTGTTTGTAGCTGAGGAGGTGTACACGGGTTGCGAGGTCAGCATCGGGGGACATAGTCTGCCAGCTGACCTGATTATGATACAGATGGAGGACTTTGGAGTGATTCTGGGGATGGATTGGCTGTCCGCTTACCACGCCTTGGTAGACTATTTTGAGAGGAAGATTGTCTTCTCCATTCCGGAGTTGCCTTCTTTCGAGTTTCACGGGCAGCCAGTGGACGGAGGTTTTAGGTACATTTCGGCACTTCGGGCGGCGAGACTTTTGAGCCAGGGGTGTGAGGGCTTCCTAGCTTGTGTGGTGGCAGAGCACAGCCCCGTGGCAGACTTCCAGAGCATCCCGGTGGTCAGAGAGTACCCCGACGTGTTTCCAGACGAGTTACAAGGACTACCGCCCGAGCGTGAGATCGAGTTTGAGATCTCACTAGTACCAGGGAGCAGCCCCATCTCCACCGCGCCATACAGAATGGCACCGCTTGAGCTGCGAGAGCTCAAGTCCCAGTTGCAGGACCTTTTGGAGAAAGGTTTCGTGAGGCCCAGTGCGTCTCCCTGGGGAGCCCCGGTACTGTTTGTGAAGAAGAAGGATGGGACCCTACGCCTTTGTGTGGACTACCGACAGCTGAATAGGGTCACCATCAAGAACAGATATCCGCTGCCGAGGATCGACGATTTGTTTGACCAGTTGCGGGGTGCCACGGTATTTTCCAAGATCGACTTGAGGTCTGGATACCACCAGTTGAGGATCAGGGAGACCGACGTCTCCAAGATAGCTTTCCGCACCCGGTACGGACACTACGAGTTTTTGGTCATGCTGTTTGGGCTGACCAATGCCCCCGCTGCTTTCATGGACCTGATGAACCGGGTGTTTAGACCGTACTTGGACCAGTTTGTGGTGGTTTTCATAGATGATGTACTCATCTATTCTAGAGATCGGACGCAGCACGGACAGCACTTGCGGATGGTTCTGGACACTCTGAGATGACGCAGGCTGTACGCCAAATACAGCAAGTGCGAGTTATGGTTGAGGGAGGTGACCTTTTTGGGTCATGTGATCTCTGGAGACGGCCTGGCGGTGGATCCCGCCAAGGTCGAGGCAGTGCTCAGGTGGGAGAGACCGCGTTCAGTCACTGAGATTCGTAGTTTCCTGGGACTGGCAGGTTACTACAGACGGTTCATCAGAGGATTTTCACAGATTGCGCGTCCTATGACACAGTTGACCCGGAAGGATGTGCCTTTCGCTTGGACAGACGCCTGTGAGGCGTGTTTTCTGGAGCTGAAAGAGTGGTTGACCTCGGCTCCCGTGCTCACCATCCCTGACAGTAGTGGCGGGTTCGTTGTGTACACGGACGCTTCCTTGCTGGGGTTAGGAGGTGTGCTCATGCAGAGGGGTCATGTTGTTGCTTAAGCTTCGCGGCAACTGAAGCCCCATGAGCATACCTACCCTACCCACGACCTAGAGTTGGCAGCTGTTGTCTTCGCGCTGAAGACCTGGAGGCACTACTTGTACGGTGAGACCTTCGAGATTTTTACAGATCACAAGAGCCTCAGATATCTTTTTGACCAGAAGGAGCTCAACATGAGACAGAGACGTTGGTTGGAGCTCCTGAAGGACTACGACTGCAGCATCTCCTACCACCCGGGAAAGGCCAATGTGGTGGCTGACGCCTTGAGCCGTAAGGCGCCCGCACGCTTGGCCAGTCTGCAGTTACAGAGTTGGAGCCTTTTGGAGGAGGTGGGCAGTTGGAGACCTCTAGAGTTACGAGGGTACTGTGGGGCAGTGACGGTGACACGGCAGACCAGGCCAGAGTTGATAGACCACATCATCACGGGACAGATGGCCGATCCGTACTTGCAGTCTTTGCGCGACAGAGTACTATCAGGGGACCCAGGGGACTTCTCTTTCACAGACCAGGTGTTACGCTTGAGGGGATGGTTGTGCGTCCCCAGAGACGAGGAGCTGTTGAGAGAGCTCCTGACTGAGGCACACGGTTCCAGATTCACCATACATCCCGGAAACACGAAAATGTACCATGACTTGAGACGCGAGTTCTGGTGGAGAGGGATGAAGCGGGATGTGGGTGAGTTCGTGCAGCAGTGCTTAGTGTGCCAGCAGGTGAAAGCCGAGCATCAGAGGCCTGCAGGGCCTCTTCAGCCGCTTCCAGTGCCAGAGTGGAAGTGGGAGAGCATCACCATGGACTTGGTGGTGGGCTTACCTGTTACCCAGTGAGGACATGACGCAGTCTCGGTAATAGTGGATAGATTGTCGAAGACGGCACGATTCTTGCCGATCCGAGTCACTTTGGGACCAGCACAGTTGGCAGAGAGGTATATCCGTGATGTGGTACGACTACACGGAGTTCCGCGGGAGATCGTATCCGACCGGGATACCCGCTTTACGTCCCAGTTTTGGGCTGAGTTTCAGCAGGCTTTGGGGACGAGGTTGAGGTTTAGCACGGCTTACCACCCCCAGACGGACGGACAGTCGGAACGCACGATACAGACACTTGAGGACCTTTTGCGTGCCTGTGTACTAGATTGGAGGGGCTCTTGGGAGGAGCACCTGCCCCTGGCGGAGTTTGCATACAACAACAATTATCACTCGAGCATCGGCATGGCTCCCTACGAGGCTCTGTACGGACGGAAATGCACGGCACCCTTGAGTTGGGTTTGAAGGTTCCCTTCTAGGAGGGGTGACGTAAAAAAAATGCGGAATTAAAAATATATAAAGCAATCTCACAAAATATGCACAAAGATTTTTAGGTGGAAACCCAAACCGGGTAAAAACCACCACCTAACCCTCTCGAGTTAGGATTTTCCGATCAACCAAGTTGATCAAATCCACTAACCGAATCACTTTGAACGAGGGTGATTCAACCTCAATACAACCACGCTACAAGTACGAGGGTAGCGTTCCTCAACCCCTTCTCTCCACGAGAAGGATTTTGTCCCACGAAGGAGACGGGAATTCGCAAAGCGAATACCCAACCAAAATACAAAGATAGAATAAAAAACAGTCCTATAGAGCCAACAAAATTAAACCTAGCTTCTATAGGAAATAGGAAACTCCCCTTTGCAAGGAGTGCGTCGATGATGACGCGGTGCGTGTGCCACGCGACGGCGCTACGTCGCTCTCGTTATCAACAGCGGGAGAGCGGGCGCGCGAAGGCTTGATGCTCTCAAGAGAATGAAACTAGAGCTTGGAGAGCAAGGGCCTCAATTGGACACAAAAGAGTGGAACTAAGTTGCTTAGGTGTGTCTCTTGTTTCTCTTAGTGTGTATCTTGTGTGTTTTTGTTTACAAAGGTTCCACTCTATTTATAGAGGACTTAGGAAGGCTTTGGAAGGCTTGGAAAAGCTTCCATAGCCGTTGGGTGCAAAACCCAAGAGAATCAGGCCGAAATCAGGACAATGATTACACTTCACAGGGTTATCAGACGTCTAACTCTGGCATCAGACGTCTGGAAGGCCACTTTAAGACGTCTGATTCCAAGGTCAGACGTCTGATTCTATGCGGGTTTCTCCCTGACTTGAATCAGATCTAAACAGGGTTTTTGTACAAGTCCATCAGACGACATAGAGGACGTCTGGCACTAAGTCTGGACGTCTGGAAACCTACTTTTACCGTGGGAATTGATTTCCAAACGTTGCAACGGCTAGAAAATCTCTGAGAAGAGATTTTGGGTCAGCCGAGGCAAAACGGTCATTTATCAGACGTCTGTGAAGTCCTATGGATGTCTGATAAGGCTCTAACGGTCATATTCTTGAGTGTCTTCTAAGCCAGCCAACGGTCCACTAACTGGACGTCTGGCAAAGTCATCAGACGTCTCCTAAGACGTCTGATATAAGGTCTGGACGTCTGAATTCATCAGACAGAAGTAACTATGTCCAGCCTAACAGTTATCAGACGTCTGAAACAACAGTCAGACGTCTTAAAATCCTTTATCAGACGTCTGATTAGTGAATTAGACGTCTGGAAAGTCAGTTTTAACCCTATATTGGTTTTCTAAGTGTTTTACAGAAAACCTACGTATCCTAGGGTTGTGCAGGTGTTCCTAGGACTACTGTTAGGGTTCTTTGAGGCTCTTTAACATAATGTCTAAGGAAAATAAAGAGCAAGAAAATAAATAGAAGAGATACATGAAAGGATAAAAAAGAATCTATCCTATTCTTCTTGTCTTCCATCTCCAATCTTTCGCTCCACGCGAACCTCCTCTATTTTCCGTCAAGCTCCTCCAATCTGTCCTGGATGCGAGCTCGAGTTCCGTCTAAACACGTCTTCATTTGCAATTGACCTGAAATCTAGGACTCAAATTGCAAATGTTAAATAACACGTGTTTTGTTATCATCAAAACAAATGATCGTGGTGCTCTAGCACCAACAGGGTTGAGGTGGGGACCAAGTGGGAGGTTGGCCCCGGGTTGATCCGGCAGAGTCAGGAGGTAGTTGAGCAGATCCACAGACGACTCCGCACTGTCAGGAGCAGACAGAAGAGCTACGTAGATCGCAGACGCAGAGAGGTGCAGTTCGAGGTTGGGGACCACGTCTTCCTTCGTGTTTCGCCCATGAAGGGCTTACAGCGGTTTGGGGTGAGAGGGAAGCTCGCACCGAGGTTCGTGGGGCCCTTTGAGGTCCTGGAGCAGGTTGGACCCGTTGCTTACAGACTTGCCCTTCCCCCGCAGCTTTCTGGTGTGCACGACGTGTTCCACGTGTCCAACCTCAGGAAGTACGTAGCCGATCCCAGCCACGTACTGAGTCACGAGAGCGTCGAGGTGAGCGACGACCTGACCTACCCCGAGCGGCCAGTGCAGATCCTAGACCGAGCCGTCCGCAGGTTGAGACGAAAGCAAGTACCCCTGGTAAAGGTTTTGTGGAGGAGCCAGCGGTACGAGGAGGCTACCTGGGAGCCTGAGGCGGCAATGCGGGAGCGGTACCCGGAGCTTTTCGCGGGTACGTCTTTTCGGACCGGCTTCGGTCCTCTTTGAGTTTGTTATGGTTATTTGGACATCTTTTTCCCGCACCCTAGTTGGCGCAAGTTTCGGGGACGAAACTTCCTTTGAGTTTGTTATATTGTAACGAATGTGTGCCCCAGACATCTTTTAAGACGTCTGGGAGGTGGCCCAGACGTCGTACCAGACGTCTGGGATCACAACCAGACGTCTGATAAGACGTCTGGGATAGTTTCAAGACGTCTGGAAATCCGTTATTTTCGAGATTTCTTGTTTTTGTGAGATTGTGTTTTATATTTCCGCACTTTTCTTTTATCACGCAAGTCTCACCCCCTCTCGTGGTAGAAATTACATTTGGTATCAGAGTAGGTCTTGCAGATCAACGTAACACACCAGCGAGAGATTAAATGGGGGGAAGCATCATTGCCACGAGACATTCGGAGGAGTAGTCTACCGTTCGACCACCCTACTTTAATGGGAGCAATTACGCATATTGGAAATTGTGTATGAGGATGTGGCTTCAAGCCACCGACTTCGTACTATGGGGACGTTGCGAAACCCCATACGAAGTTCCGGCGAGACCAGAAAGAGGCTACTCGTAGCATCAAACCTGCAAGCTTTCCCTGAATGCGAAAGCAATGAACGTGTTGTACTATGCGCTTAACCAGGAGGAGTTCAATCGGATATCTCGATGCGCCACCGCATATGAGGTATGGCACTGATGAGTGGCTACTCATCATAGCTAACAAGCTAAAGTTAAGCTAGACATTGGGATAAACAATATCAAATTAACAGATAAAAAGGGTTAAGTGCGGGAATCAAATAAAAAGGCCTAAAACCTTGATTCTGTGTTAAAATTGCATAATTAGGTCATAAAACGAGATATTCTTAAGATAAAGGTCAAATGGTGATCCAAGTGTTAATTGAATACATAAACAAGTTTAAAGTCCAAATCAAAAGTATAATTAATTTCTTAAATGTTCAATTGAGCACATATAAAAATTTGAAGGCATTTGGACATCATTAAGGCCTTGAAACTTAGAGTTTACACTTAGGTCCTTCATGCATCACATTTTCTTCTTTAGAAAACCTTTTTGGACCTATATGTAACCCGTAGGGACCCCTTTGAAAGCCCTTAGGATCCATCCAGTTACGATTTCTTCCACTTATGGACCTGCGCACAATTCTTCTACCCCTTCATGAAGGACTTCTCCCTGCAATTTTGCCAAAAGATCCAAGCCACTTGCAGTTCTTCACACGCATTGTAGCGTGCGAAGAACTTGGAAAATCGTGGCCGTCCATTCTCTTTTGATCTTGATCTGCTGCCCGATCTAAATCGAAGCTTCGCACGAAGCGGCGCGTGTGCTCACCCTTCTCCCCAGATCCCATTCGACGGTCAGTTTTTAAGTTGGCAACCCGCATGCTCCTCTCCTCTCATCCTTACTGCCGGTTGCATCGATGACTATCTTCACTCGCGCGGTGATCTGAGCCACTGAGATTGCTACTTAAGCACCACAGTGGTCGTGCGCACAGGGGATCTCTCTCTCCTACATTCTTAGCGGTCATTCTTCCACTCCAGCTGCCCTCCCCATCAAATCCCTGATTTCACAGCCACCGGCTGTGAAATCCCCGACTTCTCTTTGACCTCCTCATTGCTAAGGACCTCATAGCACCTGAGGATGACTCTAAAGCCTCTCTAGAAGGCTTTTCCCTCCGCTAGAGTCATCTCCCTCTTTTCCTCCTCCTTAGCCACCGACTAAGGACCCATAGGTCCCATTCTTCCTGTTAAAGTAGTTTTAGTATTCTGTAATTTAGATGTAGCAGTAGTTAAGTAGATTAGCAGTAGAATTAGAGTAATTTGTAGTGATTAATTCTGTTGCTCTCTTAGTTTAGCAGTAGGAGTAGAATTAGAGTCGATTCACTCCCCTCACGTCCTTTGATCATTCCAGATCAAAGGGGATGGTTTCACATAGCCATTTATCATGAATTTTCTCCCACTTCACGTTTCCATTCCACTTCTGATTCCCTCGATTGATTTCTCGCTTTTTCACCCACTCATCAGACCTAATTTTAGATCTGATTATCTTCTGATATCAAATCTAAAGTTAGTGTAAAAAAAATCATGTTAGGGGCTTTTCACTCACTCCATTTTGCTCACAAAAGCCCCTGATATGAGCTTTAAAGAAAATTGGTTTGCTGGATTGATATCAAAATTTGGATTGCAATGAATTTGAATCACTTGAGTTTTGAATGTTTGATCTAGCAGACTGAGTTTTTTTTAATTTTGATTCATTGCTTGGCACAGAATCTGAGGTTATTTTGAAGTCAAAATTCACCTCAGAAGAGCCATGATCTGAATTGAATTTTCATGAGTTTTGAACTGTCTTGAATGCGTGGATGAGTCAATGAAAAATCACTTAGTTGATTTGAGACTCTACCTTACATCCTTTAGTTGATTTGAGGAGCAAATTTGTTTTCCTAACTTAAGGAATTATCCATATTCCTTATGGTTCCAAAACTATGGGTTTGGAGTGTTTGTTTTCATTGGACTGAGATAATTCTTTCTACATGTTGTCTATAGCATTAGAAAGAAATAGATTAATTGCCCTTTTTAACTTTGGTTTGATCAGATGTTACTGACAAGGGATATTGGTTTTGATTTGTAATCCCGAGTGGTTTTTCTCTAAATTAAGACCTTGTCAGATTGTGTTGAATGAATTACTGATTTATGTTTTGTGTGTTTAAATCGCAGAAGCAGCTACATTCCTCTCCTTAATTCCAATATGTGCTCCCTGGATTAGCCCTTTTTAATCCCTGACCAGATTGTCTATAATCTGATCTGGGATATTAAGGGTTAGATCAGGAAGTACATGTTGGAATTAACTCCTTTGTCCTACTGCAAATTAGTTCCTCTTTAGATGAGTCAACTGCAACAACAGTTGAGACATCTAAAGAGGGATTTGGTTGGATGATGGGGTTAGTTTTAGCAGCTCTTTTGATTTCTGATCTGTTTCATTGAATAGCTTCTTCCTGCTGTTCTAGCAGGAATCCCAAGTTCTTATCACCATGTGGATAGTAGCTTAGATCTAGTTATGTTAGAAGCTGACTGATGTGAAATGTTGTATCAATTGTACATAAGCTTTCCTTTACTGTAATTGACTTGTAATATCTGTTGAAGGCTTGTAATTAAATCTTTTTAATCTTTTGTTAGTTAAATAATGAGTTTTACTATCCACTATATGAATTTAATTAAAATTGGTCTTAAGATGTATGCCTAATTGCTTTTATCTATTTCATAACCTAGACTGAGCACATTCAAGGCAGTTCCCTGCCTTTTAGACATTTAGGCCTCATCCTAAGTCCTTAGGACATTTTAGACACCTCTTTAAAGGCTTAGGATGAGTGAACTTAGAATTTAAATAAAAATAATAAAAAATTCTAAAAAAATAAAAAAAAAACTTTTTGATTGAAGATTAGATAGTTCTCTAACTTTATTCCAAGATTCATGGTATACAGAACCCCCGACTTGGTATAATTTGCCAGTCGACGGTTCTGTATACCATGGAATTTAATAAAAGAATATACCTCTAAAAACACCAAAAACATTTCCTCCTCATCCATTTCTTTCATTCGCATCTCCTACCACCATAACATAAATAAAAACTATAAAAACTGAAACAACTCTAAAAATAGTAAAAATCCCTTGTATAATATGTATATAAGTATTTATTTAAGCTATATAGTAAGCTTACTTATCTAGAATGTGAAGGATACATATCTATAAGTTAAATAACTTATCTATGTATTGTATTATGTAAAGTAAATACTTAAGTTAGATTATACTATATATATCTTAATTATACAGCTAATTATTAATTAAACTAATGTATATGTATAATGAAGCCATATAGGTAATAAGTACTATAAAAGACCTCATTAAGTTATAAGACTATATGTATATATTTATACTATATAATAAACATACTGAACCTGGTACCTTAATTTAATTATGAATACAGAATAAATAATTAATTTATTAAGTTAATAGTTAAGTTATTAGATTAAATTAAAATAAATTAGTAAATTAAGTTAAAACTAAGTTAATTTATAATGTATATGTATACTACTGTATTTTAAGTAATTTCACCTAATTTAAGTATTTTTATAATATATACACTATTTAAATTTAATTTACAAATAAAATAATCCAAAATTTTGCTATTTAAATGTAAATAAAACATAAATTAAATATGTAAAATATAATAAAAAAGTTTATAAAATAATTAGACATGTATACTAACTCTGTATAAGGTCAATTAGACCATATAATAACTAATTTATATGTAATTAAGAAACAAAACCTAAAATAAGTATGTATAAATTGTATATTTTAGCTAATTTATTTATACAGTAAATATAATTAAAACTCCAAAGTAATTGTATAATTGTATAGTACTATATAAATACTTTATTTTCACATAATTTATTTTTAATAACTAATAAATTATGGCCCTCGAATCGAGGGCCAAAATCACGAATGCTGCACTACCACCTTGAATTTTCAACACTGCACTTGCGCCCAGATAGTCCCACATTGTGGGTGGGTGAGTGCCCGTAGCGCTTTAAATTATTTTTGTTAGATAGGCTATCCAGTCGTCACGGGCGTCGGGCGCCCGAACAATTGAATACCTATGATACATCTGAGCATATATTGAGCATGAAATGAGAATGTGTGTGGGGCCGAGGGCCCGGGTGTGTGCGGGCTGCGAAGCCCAAAGATCTGAGCATAAACATGTAATTAAGCAGCTTAATGAGAGATTAGGATGCGCTTAGTAGAGGTCTGGTCCCACCCTCTGGGTGCTGTGTATCCCTTGAAAAGCGTACCCGCAAATTAAACAAAATTTTGATTAATTCAGAATCGTAATGACACTGTCTAAACACCTAAGTATTTAATGCTTAACTGCCGCTGAGAACTTAAGATGAATAAAATTAAGAAGAAGAAATGCAGAGGAGAAGTAAAGAGTAAAAGAGAGGGTAAAGATATTATAAGCATAATGTATATACAGAATAGAAACGTGTATAAATAAATATGTACAAGATAACTAAAGTACATATATATATATACACGTAGTATAGCTATTTACATTTATATATAACATCATACCTTTACTAACAAAATTATATGTCACTGTAGGCGAAATAACTGTCACTATAGACCCTGGTTTCCTTCTTACAATTTGTATATAGTTTTTCTAGGGTCCAGCGACGTTTATATCTATCACTGTAGCCATTATATGTGTTGCTGTATATGTCAGTATAGTAAGTTAAGTTAGTATACTATGTAATATGAGTTAGTAATGTATAATTATGCAAGTATTAGTAATATAACTTATAAATAGATAGTATAGAATATACCTATGTATCATTTGATGATTGTTTGTAAGTAGGATTTTGCAAGCACTTTTATTAATTTTTTCTGTACATCATGGAAACTTTAATTTATTCTTCATAGATTCATTCATTCATTTATTATTGATTGTATATAAAATTAATCAATTTTGGAATTAAAGAATAAGTTTGGACCTAGAGAGTGATGTAAATCAATAACTAACTCCCAGTGAACAACCTGGAATAAACCAGTAAAAATTAGTTAATTAAATAAAAAGGGTCGTAATAATGATTTGTATTTCCTACATTTACTACAACAACATCAATTCAACACGACATTATGACCATCATTTTTGGCGTCATTGCCGGGGAGGCAACTCTTTACGCCAAAATTACTTTTTAATTCTTTATTTGTATATAAGTTCTTGATTTCATTTCATTCAAATCCATTGATTGTACATAATTATTTCCCTCCATTGATTAATTTGTTGTTGTGTATACATTCTTTTATTCTGTTACTAATCATTTGTTGTTTTTCCACAGCACTTGAGGAGGAGGAGGAGCAGCATCACCTTCCAGGTGGAGGTTGTCTTCCTGGTGGAGCCATTGCGCTCTTGACCCGACGTCCAGGCGGAGTGTGCCCTCAGAGTAGCTATAGGAGTAGTAGTAGTATAGTATAGTTTAGTTAGATTTAGGTATATTACCTAGGACAATTTGTGTTATGACCCTGGCATCAAACGTCTTATAAGATGTCTGGGAGTTGGCCTTGACGTTTGGTCAGACGTCTGGAAGCCTTCCCAGACGCATGTGCGCGCAGACTGAACCGCCGCCCTCCTTTCTTCTCTTTCTTTCTTCCCTGCAGGTGCAGCCTTCTTTATCTCTCTCTCCCCACGGCACCTTCAAATACTCCCCCTCTCCTCTCCCTCACCCTCACTCCACCTCCTTCTTCTTCTTCCTGTTAGTGTGAGGGTGAGTGGGTGAGGGCAGCAGCTGCTGCCGTGAGTGTGCGGGGAGGAGGGGTTGCAGCGAGAGGGAGGGAGTTGGAGCGCGAAGGTGCGAGCTCGCCGGAGCAGCCGGGGCCGATCGATGGGTGCGCAGCAGGAGCCTGGCGCTGAGGAGGTGCTGCTGCAGCTCAGGCAGCAGGCGAGCATGGCGCGGCATGGTCGTGCGCAGCAGGCGGAGGGCGAGGAGGTCCTGATTCTGGGAAAATTTTCCAGAATCAGACGTCTTGACCTACATCCAGACGACGCGGGAGACGTTTGGAGGAAGGTCCAGACGTCTGAAAGGTACGATATTTTCCTTCCCTTCTTCTTTCGCGTGTACGGCCATACAGCCGTTCCACCGAAGGGTTCTGCCTCGTCTTCTTGTTGAAGAACAGTCGCGTATGCGTGCAGGTCTCGTCTGGGAAGGCGCAAGGGCACGCCCTCCCACACAGATCGGACGTCTAGGCACAACACCAGATGACGGAGAGGGTCTCCAGACGTCCGGAGTGACAGCCGGATGTCTGGAAACTAAGTCTAGATGGTTCAGCAGGATTCTGGATATCTGAAGGACCGCGTAGGAACAAGGTATGACTTGATCCATCGTTTAAGACGTCTGGAAGATATTCCAGACGTCTGATTTTGGGCAGACTTGTCATTTTTGACCCGTTTAGGGTCCGTTCGAAGTTCGTTTTCTGCGTTTCAAGTTTCGTTCTTCTCAGATTTAGTTCCTCTACTTCTTTACAGTAATTACATCCTATTTTGAGTAGTTCCTTGTGTTTGATCCTTGTGTTAGGACCCCATTCCGTTACGACTCTGGGGGTTGCGGAGGCACGCGGTCTTGCCGATCACGCCCCCAGTACTCTTGGTTTTTCGGGTAGAGTGGCTCCCTTTAATTATTTATCAACATTTATGCACTTGTGAGATAATTAATAGATTCTAAGGTGTGGCATGAACCCTAGGACTGGAAAACTAGAGTGAATGATAGATCCTAGGGTATGGCATGAATCCTAGGACTGGAAAACTAGAGTGAATGATAGATCCTAGGGTATGGCATGAATCCTAAGATTGGAAAACTAGATTGATTGATAGATCCTAGTGTGTAGCATGAATCCTAGGAACAGAAACACCGAGACGAATGCCGTGAATATATGAAATGCAGTCTTGGAAAAGTAAAAATAAAAATGCTAATTGCCTATAATTGGATAACAGTTGCTTGTTTATGAATGGCTATTAACTGTTGAGAACAAGGGCTATATGAAAATAAAGCGGAAATGATGAAACCTAAATTGGCTTAGTTAAAGGAATATGAGCATGAACCCTATGGGGAATTAGGAGTAGAACTCCTGAAAATAAATGGAATGGAACGGGAAAAGTAATTTGGGAAGGTTTGTTGTCTCTTGGGTACGTAGTACCAAAGAAAGAACATGTTACCTCTTAGTGCAGAGGAGAGCCAACTGCCCTAGGGACCCAAGGTTAGGTTTGGCCACTTTGTACTGACTCTTGGCCCTCACGTACACCGTACCGGGGAGAGCTACTAGTGTAGGGAGGGAGCTAGCCACCCCACGGGTCCCGGGGTTTAGCTAGCCGTCCTACACCGACTTGTTAGGCCCACTAGGCAAACCAAGGTAGTCAGGCGAGGGTGCGCTGACTGTGGAGGGGCAAGACCCCTGTTTGGCTACTATGGAGGGGCTGGACCCCTGTTACTGAGAGGGCTCTGCCTTATACTGGTTCCGTGCTGCGCTTTGGGCGCACCCGTTAATGGAAACGACTGATCGCATGCTAGTGCGGGGTAGCTACCCGTGCGTTTATCGCGCATGCCGTAGTCACCGTTACGTCTGTCAGTGACCTTGGGGTGGTTGACTGAGGGTAGGACCACCACGGGGGACTCTCCTGACCAGGAGAGCACCACGTGCTACTTCTACTTTTTGGAAAAGACTGCAATCAAGATCATTCCCACGAGGAACATTCGAGATCAAGAGAACGATCTGAAGAATAATCCAAGAATGAGAAAATGGGAAAATAAAGAAAGAGATTAAAAATAACAGCTACTTGTTCACCTTACTGTTTTTCTTAGTTTTTTTTTGTTGCCACTCTACTCAGCGTTTCGCTGCCGTGTCACCTTTGTCACCTTTTCAGGACCAGGTGTTGAGCAACCAAAGCCGGCGGCTGCAGAGGGTGCTGAGCCTAGTAGAGCCCAGTAGTCTTACTTGTGTAGTACCTACTGTATCTTTTCTATTATTGTAGTGAGTATTTTCTGTTACCACTATACTCTTTTATTGTAAGCATCATGTGTATGTTCCTGTTTAATTCTCTACTGTTGTGGTGGTGTGTACTGTAGTAGTTTTTTTCTTTATTGCTGTACTTTTGCTACTGCTAGTTATATACATGGTGAATGTGATTTATTTTACTGCTCTTTTGGTTACTTACTCGTTGGACGACTGGGTCTTGGGATCAGTCAAGTCGGTCCGATTCTCGTGTCTCGTAGGGATTCGGGAATCAGGTTGTAACAATTTGTTAGTCATAAGTTATGAGAGTCTATTCTCAAACACTCATTGTAATAACTATGGACTTTCTGGACTTTGTTTTTCTATCTCTTCGACTCATCTCTCATCGATACGATTTTCCGTTCGTGGTTTTCTGAATCGATTTCTTTCTTTGCTTTTGTTTGTTGCATTATTCAAAAATCCAAAAAAAAAAATTAAAAGTTCAAAAAAATCAAAAAGATCTCATCCTTATCTAACAGTAGCATACCCTTAGGCATCCATTTTAGGTTGCATATTTTTTCTGCTAGATTTTTATTCCAAGTCAAATTTGCATATTGAAGATTGCTGGAGTCAGGTACGCATTCCTTACTTTTCTCAAACTCCTGTCGTAAGTGCATTTGACTTAAAATTTAAGAAGACCATCTTTTGTATTGAATGGATTAAAAAGTGAGACAAGTAGCATAGAAATCATTTCATAATCACTTGAACTAAATCAAAAGGAGACATTTAATCTGAGTGAAACCTTGATTGAGATTTTATCGCATTGTGGTGATTGCTATCGTGCACACAGCACGATCACTTAAGATCACAACACACGGGTTTCTACCTCATCTCCTTCTGCAACCACAGGATCTAGATTTGCACGCCAAGTCTTATCCAGTCTCCAAGTGGGTTTTAGAGGTCTGCACGTCGCTAGGTTTATTTTAGGACACGTACAATTGTTTGAAACAATTGCTTACGTACTATATAATTTTGCGTAGCAGCCTCTAGGTAAAAAAATTTGATTCATCTCGCTTGCTTGACTTGGTCTTTTGAGTTGATTGAGATTTAATTGGGATTTTCCTCTTTTTGTGAACTAAGCTAAAACTTTGCTTTTCCATTGAGTTGTGACGGATTGAATTAAACGTGTTTTCAAAAATCAACTCAATGGAAGGTAGGAGATCCCAAAACCCAGAACTAGTACTCCCCTTGGGTACTGATACCCAAGTAATTGCATCCACTTCTTTGCCTTCCACTTCCAATCCCTTACCTCCCGAGTTTCAAACTCCTATTCACTATTCCACTCACCAAGAGGATGATCATGAGTCATCACAATTCGAGGATTTTGATGAACTTCCTCCACACCTGATTGCACATCCTCCACCACCACCACCACCTATCCATAGGTTCCAACCTCCACCATATCCTAATCTTCCTAACCCACCCCCGGAGAGAGGACCTACGCCTCATCTTCAACACCTGTTCAAAACACAATTACAAATGAATACCTTAACCCAACAGGTGCAACAGCTTGCTCAAGATGTTAATCTCTTAGCTAACCCCCAACCACAACCACCTCGACCTAGAAACCCTCAGGCACCACCCCAACCTCGTAGACCTCAACTACGGGATTACTATAATCCCGCAGTTGCTCAACCGATGCCTATGGTACGTTATCTCGATGGGGGTTGTGCTGTTGAATTGGAGCCGAACATTATAGCACTCATTCCTCACTTCCATGGACTTGCTTTTGAGGAACCTTTTCAGCATTTAGAGGAGCTGAAGAATCTTGCCCAAACTTTGGGTCCGCAAGGTCATGATCAGCACATGCTTTTAATGAAAATGTTCTTTTCATTAAAAGATAAGGCAGCCTTTTGGTTTAGAACACTTGCACGGACTACACCTATAGATTCCTGAGCTTCTTTAGAACATGAGTTCTTAAAGAAGTACTTTCCTGTAGGCTGCACTAATGCCTTAAGGCGTGCTATCACTACATTCACTCAGAATTCAGGAGAACAAATGCACAAAGCTTGGGAGAGATTCCACGAGCTTCTGAGAAAATGTCCCCACCATGGTGTCCCACACTGGCAATAGGTACAGATCTTCTATCATGGGCTCCATGATGACACACGGAATTTTGTAGATACCGCCTATGGAGGCAATTTCCTATGTCAGGACGAGGACTCAGCCTTTGAGCTCTTTGAAGGTATGGCTGAAAATTCTATTAATAATGCTTCGATGAGCATGTTTAATAGAAAATCCTCACATTCCCACTCACATACGGGGGTACACGAAGCCTAATCCAGTAGCAGAGACTTAGAGATGGTGGCTAGTCAACTGGATAAAGTGGGCTTAATCGAGAAGAAAGTAGATGAAGTATGGAAATTTCTCTCAAAATCTTCATCATCTCCTTCTTCTTAGTCACCAGCACAAAACACTTCTTCTCAGTTTCCCATAGGGAGGGAAACTGTGAATAAACTTTCTATGACACAATCTGCATTATCGGATTTCCCATTTCCATATCCTTCACCGGTTGGACGAACCTTTATTCCTCCCTACACTGACTTCCCTGCACCTTCTGGAGCTTCGGAGGAGCTCAATGCCATTCACAATGACTCTTTTGCACGGACATACAACCCTGGATGGTGCAATCATCCAAATTTCTCGTGGTCGGGAAATTCATAGAGACCTCCTTTTCAACAACCTTCTGCACCACCACAGTACAACTCGATCCGAGCACCACCTCCACAATCACATGCATATCCACCGCGTGCCTACCAGCAACCCCAACCTAGGCCCACCCAATACTCTCAACCTGAGCCTACATGAGATGACCAGTTGGGGTCTATCATGAAAGCTCTAGCTAATATGCAACAATGGAATATTGCTATGCAGTAGAGACAGGACGCGGCCTTAGCTGAGATGAGAGCCCAGCTATCACACTTGACTGAGTCTCGTTAACCACATTCACTCCCATCTCAAGCACAACCCAACCCTAGGAAATACCTACCCAGAGGTTTGTTCAACCTAGACCGGCAGTGCAAGGTCAAGCACATGTCATTTCACAACCCTTGCATGACATTGAATTTTTCACTGACCCAAATTCTTCCTATGCACAAACTCAACCACCTTTGCTACCTAACATTGATTTACCATCTACATCTAGGGCCGAATTAAATGTCATAGTCACTAGGAGTGGTAAAAGCACCATAGATCCACCTTTTTCTGCTTCTACTTCTTCTACTTCCACTTCTCCATTTCTTGCTTCTCCTTTACCTAGGACTGAACCTCTTGTCACCACTTCTGTACCATTTCCTGAAGCTTTAAAGAAGAAGGAGAAAGGAAAGAAAAAGACTTTTGTGGCACCTGAGGAGGATTTGCTTAAGCTCTTTGAGCAAGTCCACATAAACATCCCCTTGTTGGATGTGATTCGCCACATACCTCTTTACGCTAAGTTTTTAAAAGACCTATGTACACCTAAGCGTAAAGCAAGGATTCAAAAAGGGAGTAGTCCAATCATCCTCTCGGAACAAGCTAGTTCCATTATTTCCAGTACCTTCCCTAATAAGATGAAAGATCCAGGCACCCCTCTCCTATCTTGCATGATAGGTAACACCACATTTAACGGAGCACTACTAGACTTAGGTGCTTCCATCAATCTTATCCCAACCTCTCTACTGACACATTTCGAGGTTGGCAATCTGAAGCCAACCGAGGTGTCCCTGCAATTAGCTGACAGATCAGTTAAGACACCTTAGGGAGTGTTGGAAGATGTTATAGTGTGGGTCAATGATTTTTATTTTCCTGTAGACTTTATAGTCCTTGACATGGAAGTACCTGAGGATATCCGGAACACACCTATCATTGTAGGAAGACCTTTCTTGGCTACGGCCAAGGCAAACATTAATTATAAGGAGGGCCTTATAGAATTGAAGTTCGGAGATCAGAAAATAAACATTGATATTTTTCAGGCCCAAAGAGGATCGACTTGTAGTTTAATTGAGGAAATCTATTCCTTGGATTCTTTGGATCGGTTGGTTGAGGATGCCTTAATTGATTCACTAAATTTAGAACCTCAACACTCTTTGGACTCTGACTTGACTTCCATTGAGATACTGTTATGACCTGGTTCCCGAATCCCTACAGGACACGACACCGGACCGATTCAACTGATCCCAAGACCCAGTCGTTCAACGAGAAAGTAACCAAAAAGTAGGAAAGTAAACCACATTCACTATACCAAGCAACTAGCAGTAAAAAGGTACAGCAGTAAAGAAGTAAAAACTACTATAGTACGTACCACAACAACAGTAGAAAAGTAACTAGGTACAAGAGTATAATGTACAAAATGTAAGAGTACAAACATAAAGGTACAAGAGTCTACTCACAACTACAAAAGAGTACAACAAGAGAAATTGCAGCTACTGGGCTCTACTAGGCCCAGCACCCTCCGTAGCCGTAGACTCGGGCTGCTCAACACCTGGACCTGAAAAAGGTTATGAATACACGAAGTCAGCGAACGCTGAGTAGAGTGGCAACCAACTAACTCAAGCAGTAAAAGTGGACAGGTAGTTGTTGTTTTCTAATTTCATTATTTCACAATTTATTACTTTTCACCAATTGGTTTATTTATCAGATCTCTTTCTTGATCTCGAATGTTCCTCGTGGGAACGATCTTGATTGCAGTCTTTTCCTAAGAGTAGAAGGCACACGTGGTGCTCTCCTAGCCAGGAGAATCCCCTGTGGTGATCCTACACCCAGTCAACCACCCCAAGGTCACGGACAGACGTAACGGTGACTACGGCACGCGCGATAAGCGCATGGGTAGCTACCTCGCACTGGCACGCGGTCAGTCGTTTCTATTAACGGGTGCACCCAAGTACAGCATAGAACAGTATAGGGCCTAGCCCTCTCAGTAACAGGGGTCTAGCCCTTAAGAACCAAACAAGGGTCTCGCCCCTCCACAGTCCGCGCACCCTCGCCTGACTACCCTGGTTTGCCCAGTGGACCTAACAAGTCGATGTAGGGCTGCTAGCTGAACCCCGGGCCCTGTGGGGTGGCTAGCTCTCTCCCTACACTAGTAGCTCTCCCCGGTACAGTGTACATGAGGGCCATAGAGTCGGTGCAAAGTGGCCAAACCCACCCCAAGTCTCAACCCGAAGGCAGCAAGCTCCCCTCTACACTAAGAGGTAACATGCGCTCCCCTTGGTACCACGTACTCAAGGGCCAGCACACTTCCCAACACATTTCTAGATCCATTCCATTTATTTCCAGGAGCTCAACTCCAAATTCCCCATAGGGTTCATGCTCATATTCCTCAGGCCATGCCATACCAGGTTTCATCATTTCTATTTCCATTCTCAGGTTATACACATGCAACTTGTATTTCTATCGTTCACATTTCCGTACTCAGGTTGTACACAGGTAGCTCATATTGCCATTATTCACATTACCATTCTCAAATTATATACATGCAGCTCATATTATGTCATTTAATGTATACAACAGGAAAGTCACATGCAACAGTTAACTAGCACAAGTATTTCCCATTCATAGGCAGCTGTTATTCGTTTATAGGCAGTTATTATCATTTCTATCTACTCATTCAAGACTGCATTTCGTTCATTCAATACAGACATTTCCAGTGTTTCTCGTCCTAGGATTCATGCCATATCCTAAGTTCTAATCATTCATTCCACACATGCATTCAGGTTTGTATTTAAATTAGGGGAAGCCACTCTACCAGTAAACCCATGAGTATTGGGGGCTTGAACAACAGGCTCACGTGCCTCAGCAAGCCCCGAACCAGCAACGGAACGAAGTCCTATGACAAGGAACAATCACAAAGGAACATTCAGAATAGTATAGAAAACCTTCTATCAAGTAGAGGAAACTCACAAGGAATACGTCGGTATCTTATTTGCGGAAAACATACCTCAAACAGACCCTAAATGGGTCAAAAATAGGGTTTTTCATGCAGAATCAGATGTCTGGAACAACTTCCAGACATCGTAAAAGTGTTCAGTATCGTACCTCAGTCTCTACGTCCACCCCAGACGTCCAAGAACTCTTCTGGACCGTCTGGACCCAGCCCTAGTCGTCCGATCACCTCTCCGGATGTCTAGAAGTGCTTCCAGCCGTCTGGTACGTCTCCCAGACGTCTGAAATGTGTGGGAGGGCGTGTCCCGTGCCTTCCCGAAGTAACTCCTGCACGAAATCCACCAAATCTCCTCAAAAAGGCATGCAACAGGGTAGCAGCGGAACGGCCTGCATGGCTGTATCCGCAAAGAGGACGTACCTTCGCGAAGCCCTCTCCTCAGACGTTTGGAACCACCTCCTGACATCCGCATCGTTGTCTGGACATCACTCCAGATGTCTGATTCTGGGAAAAACCCAGAACCAGAACCTGCTTCCACTCTCTCACGCTGCGCCCCCTCGCCTACAGCTCCAGCTGCAGTAGTGTCGAGGAGGCCCTCCCCGACGCACTCCTCATCGCGCATGCACTGCTCCAGCCGTGCGCTCGCTAGTGAGCTCCTACGCGAGCTTACGAGCTTGCTCTCCTCCTCCTCTCCTCACGTCGCTCCTCCTTGCCGCCGCCCATGCGCTCTCTCGTTCGCGCTGGGGAAGAAGAGAGGAAGGTGGCTGGTGGCTGAGAAGCGAGGAGAACGAGAGAGGAGGAGGGGGTTTTATAAGGTTGGGGTTAGGGTTTGCTTGGAGGTGAGGGAAGAGAGAGAAGGAGGAAAAATGAGGGGGTACTGTCTGCCAGCAGCTCGCGAGCAGATGCGAGCTCGTACCCAAAAATTTTGATTTCCAGACATTTGGGAAGGTGTCCAGATGTCTGACCCATAGTCCATACGTCTTAAAAGGCTCAAACAGCACGGGTCTTAACATCATAACAAACTTAAAGGAAGTTTTGTGCCCGAAACTTGAGCTAGCTAGGGTGCGGAAAAAGAACGATAAACGCATAACAAACTTAAAGAGGATCGAAGCTAGTCCGAAAAGACATACCCTCAAAAAGCTCTGGGTACCGCTCTTGCATCGCCACCTCAGGCTCTCAGGTAGCCTCCTCGTACCTTTGGCTCCTCCACAAGACCTTTACCTAGGGTACCTGCTTCCGTCTCAAGCTCTGGACGGCTCTATCTAGTATCTACATAGGTCGCTCGGGGTAGGTCAAGTCGTCACCCACCTCGACACTCTCGTGGCTTAGAATGTGATTGGGATCGGCGACGTACTTCCGGAGGTTGGACACGTAGAACACGTTGTGCATACTAAAAAGATGGGGAGGAAGGGCAAGCCTGTAAGCAATGAGTCCAACCCGCTCTAGGACCTCAAAGGGCCCCACAAACCTTGTTGCGAGCTTCCCTTTCACCCCAATACGCTGCAGGCCCTTCATGGGAGAAAGGTGAAGAAAGACGTGATCCCCAACCTCGAACTGCACCTCTCTGCACTTCCGATCAGTATAACTCTTCTGTCTACTCCTGACAGTGCGTAGTCATTTGTGTATCTGCTCAACTACCTCTTGGCTCTACCGATCAGCCTGGGGCCAACCTCCCACTTGGTCCCCACCTCAACCCAACTCAAGGGCGTAGTACACCTCCGTCCGTATAGAGCCTCGTATGGTGTCATGCCGATACTCAAATGATAGCTATTATTATATGCAAACTCTACCAGGGGCAAGTGCTCCTCCCAAGAGCCCCACCAGTCCTATACACAGGCACACAAGAGGTCCTCAAGTGTTTGTATCATGCGCTCTGACTGTCCGTTCGTTTGGGGGTGGTATGCCATGCTGAACCTCAACTGTGTCCCCAAGGCCTGCTGAAACTCAGCCCAAAACTGGGACGTAAAGAGAGTATCCCAGTTGGATACAATCTTGCAAGGAACTCCGTTCAAATGTACCACATCGCGAATATACCTCTCTGCCAACTGTGTTGGTCCCAAGGTGACTCAGATAGGCAAGAAATGTGCCGTCTTCGTCAATCTGTCTACAATCACCCAGACTGTGTCGTGTCCTCGCTGGGTAACGGGCAAACCCACCACCAAGTCTATGGTGATGCTCTCCCACTTCCACTCTGGCACTGGAAGTGGCTGCAACGGCCCTGCAGGCTTTTGATGCTCGGCCTTCACCTGCTGGCACACTAAACACTGCTGCATGAACTCACCTCCATCCCGCTTCATCCCCCTCCACCAAAAGTCATGTCTCAGATCATGATACATCTTCGTGTTCCCAGGATGTATGGTGAACTTGGAATCGTGTGCCTCAGTTAGGAGCTCCCTCAACGACTCCTCATCCCTAGGAACGCACAAACGTCCCCTCATACGCAGCACCTCTTTTGTAAAGGAGAAGTCTCCTGGATCCCCTGACAGTACTCTGTCGCGCAACGATTGCAGATATGGGTCTGTCATCTGTCCTGTAATGATGCGGTCTATCAGCTCTGGCCTTGTCTATCATGTCACTGTCACTGACCTGTAGTGCCCCTATAACTCTAGGGGTTGCCAACTGCCCAACTCCTCCATGAGTCTCCAACTCTGTGCCTGTAAACTGACTAAGTGGGCGGGCGCCTTCTGGCTCAAGGCGTCAGCCACCACGTTGGCCTTCCCCGGATGGTAGGAGATGCTGCAGTCATAGTCCTTCAGGAGCTCTAACCAACATCTCTGTCTTATGTTAAGCTCCTTCTGATCAAACAAATACCTGAGGCTCTTATGATCCGTGAATATCTCAAAAGTCTCATCACACAGGTAGTGCCTCCAAGTTTTCAGCATGAAGACGACAACTGCCAGCTTTAAGTCATGGGTAAGGTGGCTATGCTCATGGGGTTTCAGTTGCCGCGAAGCGTAAGTGACAACGTGACCCCGCTGCATGAGCACACCCCCTAACCCCTGCAACGAAGCGTCCGTGTACACAATGAAATTGCCACTGCTGTCTGGGATGATAAGCACAGGAGCCGAAGTCAGCCTCTCCTTCAACTCCTGAAAACACGCCTCACAAGCATCTGTCCAAGAAAAGGGCACGTCCTTCTGTGTCAACTGTGTCATAGGAGGTGAAATCTGCTAGAAACCCCTGATAAACCGCCAGTAGTAGCCTGCCAGTCCCAAGAAACTGCTGATCTCTGTCACTATACGTGGTCTCTCCGACCTGAGCACTGCCTCAACCTTGGCTGGATCCATAGCCAAGCCATCCCCTGAAATTACATGACCTAGAAAGGTCACTTACCTCAACCAGAACTTGCACTTGCTGTATTTGGCATACAGCCTACGTTGTCTCAACGTGTCTAGAACCATTCGCAAGTGCTGTCCGTGCTGCGCCTGATCCCGCGAGTAGATGAGCACATCATTGATAAACACTACCACAAACTGATCCAGATACGGTCTAAACACCTTGTTCATCAAATCCATGAAGGCAGCGGGGGCGTTGGTCAGCCCAAACAGCATGACCAAAAACTCGTAGTGTCCGTACCGGGTGCGAAAAGATATCTTGGAGACGTCGATCTCCCTGATCCTCAACTGGTGGTAGCCAGATCTCAAATCTATCTTGGAGAAAATCGTGGCACCTCGCAACTGGTCAAACAAGTCAATCCTCGGCAGCGGATACCGGTTCTTGATGGTGACCCTATTCAACTGTCTGTAGTCCATACAAAGGCGTAAGGCACCATCCTTCTTCACAAATAACACCGGGGCTCCCCACGGAGATGCATTGGGCCTCACAAAGCCCTTCTCCAAAAGGTCTTGCAACTGGGACTTGAGCTCTCACAGCTCAAGTGGTGCCATCCTATAAGGTGCTGTAGAAATGGGGCTAGTCCCCGGTACCAGTGAGGTCTCAAACTCGATCTCATGCTCAGGCGATAGTCCTGGCAGCTCCTCCGGAAACACGTCGGGGTACTCTCTGACCACCGGGATGCTCTGAAAGTCTTCCACGAGGCTGGGCTCTACCACTACATAAGCCAGAAAACCCTCACACCCCTGGCCCAAAAGTCTCGCCGCCCGAAGTGCAGAAATGCACGTAAAGTCTCCGTCCACTGGCTGTCCGTGGAACTCAAAAGAAGGCATCTCCGGTATGGAGAAGATGATCTTCCTCTTGAAATAGTCCACCAAAGCGTGGTAAGCGAACAACCAGTCCATTCCCAAAATCACGCCAAAGTCCTCCATCGGTATCACAATCAGGTCAGCAGGGAGGCTGTGTCCCCCAACACTGACCTCACGGCCTGTGTAAACCTCCTCAGCTACAAATAGTTGACCACCTGGACTTCTGATCACAAAAGGATTCTCTAACAACACAGTCTTGTCCCAAACTGCCAGCAAAAGTAGCAGCAACAAACGAGTGTGTGACGCCGGAATAAAAAAGTGTGTAAACTAATCTACCGGAAACTATAACCATACTAGCCACTATTGAACCTGAAACTCTGGCGTCACTGTGTGTCAGGGCGTTGATACGCCCCTCAGCTCTCGGTGCGGACGAAGCAGTCACACTCTGCGTCGGATGGGTAGCCGCTGGCCGGTACCCTCCCCGCAACTACTGTCCTCCCTTACGCGCCTGGGAACCGTGGCCTCCTGCTCGTCCTCCAGCGCTCGGTGCGGGGAGCATCTGCTGACCTCTAGTCCTAGACAGGAAGTCCCTCTTGATGTGGCCCGACTGGCCACACTCGTAGCAAAGGGGAACTCGACTCCCGCCCTCGGTAGGTCCCTGCTGACGGCTGGGTGGGGGTCCAGTGCTGGTACCTGGCCCCTGTCGAGGGCCCCCAAAGGCCACTGACGGCCCTGCAAAGCGTGACGGCTCTCCTACGGGCACCGCGTGCCTCCTCTCTCGCCGGCTCTGTGAGTAGTCTGGCTGGTAGGGCATCTTCCGTCCGCTGTCAGTGTCACGTGCGACCGGGTTGGTCTCCTCATATGTCATAGCTGCCTCCACCACTCTCGAGAATGCGGACAGCTTTAGGGGTTTGACATACCTACGAATAGCAGGCCGAAGCCCCTCGGTGAACCTCCACACGCGCTCCTCCTCAATAGCCACAGCTGTCGCGGCGAAACGAGACAGCTTCAGAAAATGCATACGATACGCACTGACAGTCATCGTCCCCTGGTGGAGAGTGTGGAACTCCCGCCTCCTCTGATCCTGCCACGTCTGCGGGAAGTACTGCTCGCAGAAGAGGGTCACAAATTGGTCCGACATCGGTTTTGCCCTCTCCTGACCTCTGACCGCTCTCCACCACCTGTGTGCCGCGCTTTCTAGCTGGTACGTGGCAAAGGCCACACGGCACTCCCTAGGGGGGCGAAGGGTGTCGAACACCTTCTCGATCTGCTCTAGCTAGTCCTCCGCCTCAGTTGGGTCCTCATCCCCCTTGAAGGAGGGGGGCTTCAGCTTCCGGAACTGTTTGAAAAGCTCGTAATGCAGCTGCAGTGGGGAAACGGGCATGCCTCCAGGCAGGGAGGGCTCGTGCTCGGAAGTGTTAGAGTGCGGTGGGGGCGGTGGAGGACCACCCCCTCCCCCACGTCCAGCGCTGCATCTATCTCGTGGTCCCACAGAGGACTCCCCCTCCACATCCCCAGGGAGAGGTGCCGGTGGAGGTGGGTGGAGCTCCTCTCTTACAATCTCCCGTATCAGCTGGGCGAGGTCCTGGGCTTGAACGCCCGGAAGAAGTGGCTGGTCCACTAAAACATCGGGCTCAACACGTCCTCCCCTCAGAGCCTGTCCACGGCAGCATCCGCGGCCCGCCTCAATGGCTCCATGTCGAGGCATCTCCTGCGAGGAGACGCGAACAACAGAATAAGAAGACATCAATTCTAACGGACATTCAGTAAAAGAACCTCAGAACAGATGTCAAAAGGTACGTTGTGGTGGTTACTCTAGTTACAAGCACGTGAATTGGTTATTCTCAAGCTAGTTGGTTCACTTCTCGGGACAACCTTGCTCTGATACCATCTTGTTACGACCCGGTTCCTGAATCCCTATAGGACATGAGATTGGACCGACTCAACTGATCCCAAGACCCAGTCGTCCAACGAGAAAGTAACCAAAAAGCAGAAAAGTAAACCACATTCACTATGCTAAGCAACTAATAGTAAAAAGGTACAGCAGTAAAGAAGTAAAAACTGCTACAGTACATACCACAACAACAGTAGAAAAGTAACCAGGTACAAGAATATAAAGTATAGAACATAAGAGTGCAAACCTAAAGGTACAAGAGTCTACTCACAACTACAAAAGAGTACAACAAGAGAAACTACAGCTACTGGGCTCTACTAGGCCTAGCACCCTCCGTAGCCGTAGACTCGGGCTGCTCAACACCTAGACCTGAAAAGGGTTATGAGTACATGAAGTCAGTGAACGCTGAGTAGAGTGGCAACCAACTAACTCAAGTAGTAAAAGTGGGCAGGTAGCTGTTGCTTTCTAATTTCATTATTTCACAATTTATTCCTTTTCACCCATTGGTTTATTTATCAGATCTCTTTCTTGATCTCGAATGTTCCTCATGGGAACGATCTTGATTGCAGTCTTTTCCGAAGAGTAGAAGGCACACGTGGTGCTCTCCTGGCCAGGAGAGTCCCCTGTGGTGATCCTACACCCAGTCAACCACCCCAAGGTCACGGACAGACGTAACGGTGACTACGGCACCTGCGATAAGCGCATGGGTAGCTACCTCGCATTGGCACACGATTAGTCGTTTCTGTTAACGGGTGCACCCAAGTACAGCACAGAACAGTATAGGGCCTAGCCCTCTCAGTAATAGGGGTCTAGCCCTTAAGAACCAAACAGGGGTCCCGCCCCTCCACAGTCCGCACACCCTCGCCTGACTACCCTGATTTGCCCAGTGGGCCTAACAAGTCGGTGTAGGGCGGCTAGCTGAACCTTGGGCCCCGTAGGGTGGCTAGCTCTGTCCCTACACTAGTAGCTCTCCCTAGTATAGTGTACATGAGGGCCATAGAGTTGGTGCAAAGTGGCCAAACCCACCCCAGGTCTCAACCCGAAGGCAGCAAGCTCCCCTCTACGCTAAGAGGTAACATGCGCTCCCCTTGGTACCACGTACTCAAGGGCCAGCACACTTCCCAACACATTTCCAGATCCATTCCATTTATTTCCAGGAGCTCAACTCCAAATTCCCCATAGGGTTCATGCTCATATTCCTTAGGCCATGCCATACCAGGTTTCATTATTTCTATTTCCATTCTCAGGTTATACACATGCAACTTGTATTTCTATCGTTCACATTTCCGTACTCAGGTTGTACACAGGTAGCTCATATTGCCATTATTCACATTACCATTCTCAAATTATATACATGCAGCTCATATTATGTCATTTAATGTATACAACAGGAAAGTCACATGCAACAGTTAACTAGCACAAGTATTTCCCATTTCACAGGCAGCTGTTATTCGTTTACAGGCAGTTATTATCATTTCTATCTACTCATTCAAGACTGCATTTCGTTCATTCAATACAGACATTTCCAGTGTTTCTCATCCTAGGATTCATGCCATATCCTAAGTTCTAATCATTCATTCCACATATGCATTCAGGTTTGTATTTAAATTAGGGGAAGCCACTCTACCAGTAAACCCATGAGTATTGAGGGCTTGAACGGTAGGCTCACGTACCTCAGCAAGACCCAAACCCGCAATGGAACGAAGTCCTATGACAAGGAACAATCACAAAGGAACATTCAGAACAGTATAGAAAACCTTCTATCAAGTAGAGGAAACTCACAAGGAATACGTCAGTATCTTATTTGCGGAAAACAGACCTCAAATGGACCCTAAATGGGTCAAAAATAGGGTTTCTGATGCAAAATCAGACTTCTGGAACAACTTCCAAACGTCTTAAAAGTGTCCAGTATCGTACCTCAGTCTCTGCGTCGACCCCAGACGTCCAGGAACTCTTCTGGACCGTCTGGACCCAGCTCCAGTCGTTCGACCACCTCTTCGGACGTCTAAAAGTGCTTCCAACCATCTGGTATGTCTCCCAAACATCTGAAATGAGTGGGAGGGCATGTCCCACACCTTCCCGAAGCAACTCCTGCACGAAATCCACCAAATCTCCTCAAAAAGGCATGCAACAGGGTAGCAGCGGAGCGGCTTGCATGGTCGTATCCGCAAAGAGGACGTACCTTCGTGAAGCCCTCTCCTCAGACGTCTGGAACCGCCTCCTGACGTCTGCACTGTTGTCTGGACATCACTCCAGATGTTTGATTCTGGGAAAAGCCCAGAACCAGAACCTGCTTCCGCTCTCTCGCGCTACGCCCCCTCGCCTGCAGCTCTGGCTGCTGCAGTGTCGGGGAGGACCTCCCCGATGCACTCCTCCTCCTCGTGCATGCATTGCTCCAGCCGTGCGCTCCCCGGTGAGCTCCCACACGAGCTCACGAGCTTGCTCTCCTCCTCCTCTCCTCACATCGCTCCTCGACACCACCCACGCTCTCTCTCGCTCGTGCTGGGGAAGAAGAGAGGAAGGTGGCTGAGAAGTGAGGAGAACGAAAGTGGAGGAGGGGGTTTTATAAGGTTGGGGTTAGGGTTTGCTTGGAGGCGAGGGAAGAGAGAGGAGGAAAAATGAGGGGGTACTGTCTGCGTGTAGCCCATGCGCATATGCGAGCTCGTACCAAAAAATTTTGATTTCCAGACGTCTGGGAAGGTGTCCAGACGTCTGACCCACAGTCCAGAACTCTTAAAAGGCTCAAACAGCACGAGTCTTAATATATACCCACTTTAGAGACTGTAGACTTACCTCTTATTCCATTAGTATCTCTAGGATCTCCTGAAACTTTCACACCTGCTCCTTCTGATCCTGTACCTGTTGAACTCAAACCTCTCCCTGATTCTCTTAAATATGTTTTCTTAGGACCTAAACAGACCTATCCAATGATTACTAACTCTTTCTTATCATCTGATCAAGAATCACGACTCTTATCTGTCCTGAGAACACATAGACAGGCTATAGGATGGAGCCTCTTTGACCTAACTGGCATTAGTCCTTCTTACTGCACACATAGGATTTTCACTGAAGAAGGATCTAGACCTACTAGATAGCCCCAGCATAGATTGAACCCTACACTGTAAGAGGTAGTGAAAAATGAAATGATTAAGTGGTTAGACAATAGAATTATCTTCCCCATTTCTGACAGCAGATGGTTAAGTCCTGTTCAGGTTGTGCCAAAGAAGATCGGACTTACCATCATCACCACTAATTCTGGAGAAGTCATCCCTACACACATTGCTAGTTCGTGGTGAGTATGTATTGATTACCGGAAACCCAACCAAACCACGAAGAAAGATCATTTCCCTTTGCCCTTCATTGATCAGATACTGGAAAGACTGGCGGGGAATAGATTTTTGTACTTTTTGGATGGCTATTCAGGATATAATCAGGTGGCAATTCACCCCGATGATCAGGAAAAAATGACATTCACCTGCCCCTACGGAACCTTTGCATTCCGTAGGATGCCTTTTGGATTGTGCAACACACCTGCTACATTTTAGCGGTGTATGTTTGCAATCTTTTCCGACTTGGTAGGTGATTGTTTAGAAGTCTTCATGGATGACTTCTCGGTCTTCGGGAGCACATTTGATGCATGCTTAGACCACCTGACTAAGGTCCTGTAAAGATGCATAAATGTGAATCTGGTACTTTCCTGGGAGAAATCGTATTTTATGGTACCAGAAGGACTAGTATTAGGTCACCTTATCTCTGAGAGAGGAATAAAGGTTGACCGTGCGAAGGTAAAGTTGATTGCTGAATTACCACTACCTTTGTTGGTTAAGCAAATTAGATCTTTTCTCGGGCATGTTGGTTTTGATAGTCGCTTTATAGCGGATTTCTTGAAAATAGCCCGACCTCTCATTAATCTCCTCTCTAAAGATGTAGACTTCCAGATCTCTGATGATTGTGTTCATGCCTATACGACACATCGTGATCTGGTCACGAAGGCACCAATACTGCTACCTCCTGATTGGTCTCACCCTTTTGAGATCATGTGTAATGCCTCTGATTATACAGTAGGGGCTGTCCTTGGTCAAAAACTGAACGGGAAACCTACAGTCATCTATTACACTAGCAAGACCTTAGATGAAGCTCAGAGGAATGACGTGTCGTTGTGCGTATGTGTTAAGAAGTGTCATTATAGTCGCACTTGCAACGTCAATTTTAAAATAAGTAAACGGAGGTGAGTCCGAGTGTCGGTCTCAGGGAGGCGTGGAAATCGGATTTTTGCTCATCACTTGTTACGGAAAGTGCGGAGTTTTGCTTGCGAAAGATGCGGTTTTGAAAAGCGAGAGAGAGAGATAGAGAGAGAGGGTTTAGGGTCAGAAAGTTCTTTGTTTAATCATGCAACTTAAACGGAAATTCAAAATGACAATTGAACGGAAAATAATTTCATTAATCATGCACTTGTAGTTCATAACTTACAACATTAAATACATGCTTCAACAAAAGTAATAGAAAGCTTAAAAGAGAGAGAGAGAGTGTGTGTGTGTGTGGAGAGCGGTGAGGCAGCCACGGTGGTGGAGGAGGCTCCGTCGGCAGCTCGTCGTCTCCGGTGATTGCAAGAGGACCTAAAGCTAGCTAAGAGAGGGGTGGAGTAGTTGCAAGGGGAGTGAATGCCTTGAATGAGTGGTTGGAGGGGGTTTAAATAGGGTTAAGAGCTTCCTAAAAGAAGAAGGGGCTTTAGCGACATCCAGAGTGTCTCTAAAACCGCTCCCAAAAGCGTCGGTGAAGCCCTCCAGCCGCTGGTTAGCTGCCCGCCTCGTTTCTTCTCCCATGCGATCTGCGGCTGTTGAACGAGAGCCGTTCGATCGAAGATCGGATGGCTGAGAATCCTCCTCGGCTGCGCTGGGATCGCGCCTCGGGAGCGCATGTGCGTGGGTGTCATCGCCCAGCGTGCGCGCGTGAGCTGCGGTTGCACCATGTGGAGAGATCTCGGCCGCCCGCTGCTGATCGAGCAGCCCAATTTCACCGCGCGCGTCCCCCGTCTTCAATTTCGACTCCGTGTGGCTCGAACCCACGTCGCGTGCGTGCAGGCGTGCGCGCTAACCGTTGCGCCATGCCCGCGCTTTGTCGCGGTGACCGCGGGTGGGTGCGCGACTCTCGACTGGATGAGGGCGCGGCGTGCGGTGGAGCGGGGCTGACGTGGCGCAATATGGACCGTTGATCTCCAGATCAACGGTCAGAACTTCTTGGGCCCATTGTAGGAGCTCCGGATGTCGGATTTGGCCGATCTTGATTCCGTTGGACTCCGTTCGTTGTTCTGAATCCATCCGTGTGATCCGATTGCTCATCTGAGGCCTGCTTTGACAAATGCTTACACAAATGGCCATTAATACAGTTTTATAAGCAATCTTGGTACATGATGCATGCAATGCTTCTATTCTACTTATGTTATGTCTTTTATTCTTAAGATGGGCCATATTCAACATAATTATCACCCCCTTGTGTAGTGTTATCATACCCCCATGCTTACTCCTTGCTAGTCCCTAGCAAGGTTTATTCTAGCCTTTATTTCCTTTCAGAATTTAAGAAGTAATTGCTTAGACACTTCTTTACTTGTCAATAAGAGGAAATATACAAAGATCTTAATCTACAAACACTAAGCAGCGCCCAGGTGTCTACCAAAATACGAATCGCCCGGATCCTTGCTTTAATGTATATAATTATACATATGTATATATATATTTTTTAGAATTTTTTTTCGAAATTCGGTGTGGGTTGGTAACTTTTTACGGCTACCCAACCCACCCAAAACTCAATCAAAACCCTAAATGTTAAGCACCTTGGTGTGAATGTTGTGATAGACTCACTTAACGGTAATTGAGACAGACTTCGAGTTTCTATGCCTCTAGGTGACCGGAAAAGGAAATAAATTTTGCCTGAAGGTGTATTTGTTCGATTGGTAGCTTTCTCCCTACGTTTGTTTTAATTGGGGTCAACACAAGGATTTTTCCAGTGTATATCTCCCCGGCTTGTACTACTTCCCCGCTTCTTCCTTAGGTGGTTTGGTCTTTTTTTTTGTGCAATTATTGAGCTGGGCTCTGGACAACCGACCAATGGGCTGTTACCTACGATCACTTGCTAGCTATACTTGTGCGGTGAAGTGTGGTTTATTTTCTTTTCTTTTCTTCCCTTTTTTTTTTTCGTAGGTGGCTTCCTTGATCTCGAATGTACCTAGAGGCAATGAAGAAGAAATGGCCAGTGGCTGGGTTCTGGACAACCTGCCAATGGGCTGTTACCCAAGACAACTTGCCAGCCATACCACCCTAGAGAGTTCATTAGCTACCCAATTTCTGTCAAAATCTCCGAGAAGTGAGTTTGTGCAAAAATGTGTGCAGATGCTTAGACTCAAAGTTTTCCTAAGTTAGAGGGTGAGTTGATAAGTCGTATACTTATTACCTTATTTAGTAGGTGAATTAGAATAGCTTAAGGTTGCAAGGATTCGCCGCTAAATCCATATTTTAACGGACACCAGGGCTGATTAAGCTTGAAGGCCTGAAAAGTCTAAGTGTTTAAGTTCTTTTTGTATTATTTCCCACTATTGACAAGTTTCTAATGCCTAAGTTTTTTTCCTAAATTCAATTTTTTTTTTAAATTTATATATTCATTCAGACTGATTAATTGAGCTCAGGATTATGCAATTTACCACCCCCCCATGTTTAAGTTGGACAATATCCTCATTGGCAGATACATGAATGCAAAAGGGTTCAAAAAGATAGTACCTGAGTGACGTAAACTACCATATCAGTCTGAATCCTCTGGGTTGCCTCCCAGGAAGCACTGAGTTTAACGCCGCCAGCTGGGCGGTGCACAAACAGGAATGGCTTGGGTCAAGGAGGTCTGTACAAAATCAACCAGACCCAAAATCAGAGGTCCACAGATGTGAACAAAGTTGTGGTGGAGTCCCGTTCCTAAGGGGCGGGAATTCTGTATCATGCATTCCCGTGTCAGATCCTCTCTTAGTCTGTGGGCATGCAAATAAGTTGCTGTGGACGAACGCACCCCAAATATGATATGCCAGACACTAAAGATGTAGGTTTTATATTCAGCTCGTGTTCCCATAAAATTGTAATCCATCGAAAGTGTATCAATTCCAGTGCATTCAGGTTGCGGGATCTTTATTCTGGTAGGGCAGGTAGCAAAGTCCAGAGTTTCATAATGAGCCCTACAATCAAGCATGTGGCCTCTCTCCAAAGACGAATCCACTTCTTTCGCAACTATGGTTTCATTGCTCATTCCCTCCAAGCCCTTGATCTCAAGAATATTTTCTTCAACCTCCTTTGTATCAGATTCACTGTTTGGGGTTGCATTAGAGGTAGGGTCAATTTCATCCTCTAGATCATATTCTTTCTCTCGGCCCTCCTCCAAATTTATGATGGGGATTCCAACCGATTCATAATCAATTTTTTTGAAATTGTAACTCCATTCTCCATCTCCGATGTTGGCTGATGCTCCCACCGGATTGCTTCTCTTGGGCCAATTAGATTCGGATTCCAAGGCCTCTACCCTCACGTTCTCAGTTTCTTCCTGATGTTTGTTCTCAATGCTCCCCAAATTGTGTTCCGAGGAATCCTTACTGTCGTTATCCACTGAGCTGTCCAACTCCTGAGGGGTATCAATGGTGGACTGAACCAAATCAGGATGACTGGGTGTAGTCTAATTGATCATGGTAGGTCCTTGCTTTATGAATTCCATGAATGGCGTTGTGTGCAACAGCTTTCTTTGGCCTTCTTCCCCCAATTGCTGGAACAAATCCATCATGGCCTGTTGCCCTTTAACCAATTCTTGATTCTGTCTGTGTAGTTCTAACTGGAGGTTATCAAGAATTGACATGGTGTCATTTGGTGTCCTTTAGATTTCCTCCTTGAAATCCAGGTTAAGAGAGTATGGTTGAGGTTGTGGATAAGAACCCACACTGGTGTTTAGGTTCTTGGGTAGGTCCTCTATTCTATCATGTTCAGGGTCCAGTTCTTCAAGAGGAACCATTCTCTGTTTGGTCCTACTCCAGAATAGTTGAGGTTCTAAGTTCTCCTCCCAGTCAGATTCTTCATCAGGGGACCAAAGCAAAGGTTGATGATCCTGGGCTTGCCTAGATTTCTGATCATTTTCTGATTTTCATTTGTCTAGAACTCCTTCCAATCCAAAGGTCAAGTAGGAAAGGTTGTTGAATTCAGAAGACCTTTCTTGCTTATTGTCCTGAGAAGGGTAAGGTTCTTGGTGTTCTCCTAAAGTGTAGGTCTTATCACAGCAGAGCGGGTAGGACCTAAATGAGGAGGCGTCGTGAGGAGAATCGAGATATGGAGTCCCACTATTTAAATCATTTCCTTGGGTGGATATGTTGGGTGTATTCCAATAAGAGGTTGGTGCAGTTTGGTCATAATTGGGACAGTTGGGCCAAGAGGGATATTCAAGGTCGTATCCCCAACTTGGTGGTTGGTTAGCCCGAGTAGGCTGTGGGTATGGTCTACTTGGGTTAGCATATAAATCCTGTTGGGGGTAGTTTGGGTAAGATGGATAGGCATTGAAATCCATGGTTTGGAAGAAATGGAGGGATGCAGGAAGAACAGATGAGAGAGAGTTGTGTACTCAACCAAGCAAACAAGCCTAATCCTTATGGTGTGTTCCTTAGGGAACGTAGAAATCTCCAAAAGGGTGATTAAGCTCGTATGCAGTGGACTGCCCTTCCCAAAGCTAATCTGGCCAAGTTGATTACGAGGGGATTGCAGGGAAGGTTCTTCCTTTGGCTTGCACCTCCGGTTTCATAGAACCCACAACCGCGGTTGTTTGACACTGCCCCGCAGCCTAGTCACCAGATTCTACCAAGGGAATGAAAGCCAAGTGCCTAGTGAACAAAACCTCGCCTTTTGAGACTTAACTCAGTCCTGCCTAGGGCACGTCTACTCAGTTTTAAAGGGTTAGGATAGTGCTTGTGCTTAGGATTATGTGATGAGGCGTTGATTGGGGTGGTGCCTCTTAATTTTCCACTTTCAAAGTGTGTGCTTTTATCAAAACATGATTTTCAAGCAAGGATTCTTAAGGTGTGGTGTTTTTTAGTGTTTCATCCTTACTTTAGTGCTTTTAGGGTTGACGTGTCTTAATGTTTTCAGACAAGTTTCAGTGGACACGTCAAGTTCTGCACACAACTCGATGAGAGTAGATTTCCTTTTATTCTATAGAGGCTCTAAAATCCTAGTGTACTCATCTTAATGATCATGCAGCTTCTATTAGATGAGTCAGTTTTAGGGTTGAGTGGTGCGGCCTAGGTCAACTCACGGTGGCTTCACAAATACCACTCAAGAAAAAGAAAAGAACACTCCAAGAATTTATTCAGAATGTTAGAGTGTACATTTTTTGTCGGGTGATGTGTTAAGGATGTGGGTCAAGCAATCATACACCACGCCAATTTTTTTCAGTTTTTACAATTTTTTTAGTTTTTTCACGCAAGCAAACAATGAGAGAGAGATTACTCACTATCGGTCCTTGTAGCACCTACTCCCTTGCTACCATAGTGGGATGCATCGCTTCGCCGTCCATGCGTCGAATTCCTTCAACCATCAAGTAAAAAGGAAAATAGGGCATTAGATGATGTGAGAATGAATGTGGAATGGAGGTGATAAAACAAATCCGTTGCCTCCCCGGCAACGGCGCCAAAAACTGACATGTCGTTGTGCGTGTGTGTTAAGAAGTGTCGTTATAGTTGCACTTTCAAGGTCGGTTTTAAAATAAGTAAACGGAGGTGGGTCCGAGTGTCTGTCTCGAGGAGGCGTGGAAATCGAATTTTTGCTCATCACTTGTTGTCACGGAAAGTGCGGAGTTTTGCTTGCGAAAGATGCAGTTTTGAAAAGCAAGAGAGAGAGATAGAGAGAGAGAGGGTTTAGGGTCAGAAAGTTCTTTGTTTGATCATGCAACTTAAACGGAAATTTAAAATGACAATTGAACGGAAAATAACTTCATTAATCATGCACTTGTAGTTCATAACTTACAACATTAAATACATGCTTCAACAAAAGTAATAGAAAGCTTAAAAGAGAGAGAGAGTGTGTGTGTGTGTGGACCAGACCTAACCCTGGGTCCCTGGGGCGGCTGGCTCCGCTCTGCACTAAGCAGGTAATAGGTGCTTCCCCTGGCACTACGTACCTAAGAGACAACACACCTCCACATCTTTCCTTCTCAGTTCCATTTCATTCTCTTTCCAGGAGTTCTACTCCTAATTCCCCGTAGGGTTCTAGCTCTTTTAGCTCAGCAGATTCAGGTTTCAGCTTTTTCAGTTTTACGTTCATACAACCCATATTCTCAATCATGTTCATTTATTCATAACAAGCAGCTGTTAAATCAATTTGCAGGCAGCAATTATTTCCTTTCCACATTTTCCAAGACTGCAATATCTATATTCATTTCACTAGTTTCCCAGTCCTAGGATTCATGCCGCACCTTAGGATCTATCATTCAATCTAGTTTTCCAGCCCTAGGATTTATGCAATACCCTATGATCTATCATTCAATTTGGTTTCTCATTCCTAGGATTCATGCAATGCCCTAGGTTCTAATAATTGTTCCATAATTGTAACAAATTATGTTAATAAGTCTTAAAGCCACTATACCAGCTACAACGGAAGTACTGGGGGCGTGGTCGGAAATTCCTCGCGCCTCCGCAACCCCTGAGACTGCAATGGAACGGGGTCCTAACACAAGGATCAAACACAAGGAGTTTCTCAGAATAGTATATAATTACTGGAAACGGGTATAGGATCTTATGCCGAAAAGAACGCAACTCGAAACGCAGAAAACGGACACCGAACGAGCCCTAAATGGGTCGAAAACGACGAAACAGTCCAAAATCAGACGTCTGGAACCTCTTCCAGACGTCTTAAAATGTGGGTCAGATGGTACCTTTGTTCTGCGTAGTCTCTCAGACGTCCAGAAGCCTGCGGGGGTGTCTGGCCTAGTTCCCAGACGTCCGATGGTCACCCCGGACATCTGGAAGTCCTTTCAGTCGTCTGGCACTGCGGCCAGACGTTTGATTCGCATTGGATGGCGAATCTCAGAACCTGCACGTACCCACTCCTCGCTCTCAGCACGAACGGTCGCAGAAAAGAAAGAGGACGAAAATAACTTACTTGCAAGACGTCTTCCCCGTCGTCTGGTTGGAATCCCAGACGTCTGATTCTGGAAAAACTTCCAGAATCAGAGCTCGACTCGCTCTCCGCCCGTGATGCACGGCTGCGCCGCACCTCGTCCGCCTGCTGCTTGAGCTACAGCAGCCCTCCCGCAACACTCCTCACCCGCTGCTCCCTCGCCGGCCGGCTCTCACTGCCTCGGCAAGCTCGAGCCCTCACGACCGAGCGTCTCCTCCCTCGCGCAACACCTCCTCCCGCAACTCGCCGCGGCTGCCACTGCCGCCGCTCGCTCGCTCTCGCACCGGCTGGAAGAAGAAGAAGAAGGGAGAGGAGGGGATGAGAGTGAGGGAGAGGGCGAGGCCCTTTTAAAGCCGCGCGGGGAGAGAGAGAGAGGGGGGGCAGTGCTGCGCCTGCGGAGGAGAGAGGGGAAATGAGGCATCGTAGGTCTGCGCGCGCAGGCACACAGACGAAATCGCGCGTGTCGCAGAAATCAAATCCCAGACGTCTGGAAGGGGTTCCAGACGTCTGGTCAGACGTCTGGGCCACCTCCTAGACGTCTTAAAAGACATCTTGAAGCCGCGTTCGTAACAACTTGTGTACGAGAAACACTGTCATCTTCCCGTAGAACTTGAGCACAAAGCCTATTGGGCCATCAGAAAATGTAACTTGGACCTAGAGAAGGCCGATGATCATAGAAAATTACAAATTTTCGAGTTAGATGAGTTAAGGAATGAATCTTATGAAAGCTCAAGGATTTATAAGGATAAACTTAAGGCCTTCCATGACTATCACATTCATAGGAAATCATTTCACCCTGGTCAAAAAGTCCTTCTCTTCGACTCTAGACTAAAACTCTTTCTAGGGAAACTAAGATCAAAATGGATTGGACCTTTCAAAATCATGAGAATCTTTGACAATGGAGCCGTTGAGATTATTGAAATTGACAAATCTGAACCTTTCACTGTCAATGGAGAAAGACTAAAACCTTTCATTGAGCCACATGATCTCAGACTTGTCAATTCCACCATTTCGCTCCTACATTTTGAATTACCAATTGGGTTTACGCCTAGCTGAAGGCGTTAAACTTAGCAAGACCTATCCTTGTATATAGCTATTTTTCACCTTTCTTACTTCTGCCTTTATTTGCATTAGGTGTCTACCTTTGCATTTTTATCATACTTTTATTGACACACATGTCATGCATTTCACTTCCTAGCCCGACTGTTCACTCTGATCTTATATTAGACTTAAAATCGTCCGCACAGAGATTTTATCTCCTCATTCTGACTTCCTTCCATCACCCAGTCTAGGAAAGTGAAAAGCAGAGCATGCATTTGCATCCACCCTATTCATTCAATGAGGACATTGCAACATTTAAGCATGGGGGGGTGTAAATGGTGAAACCATTCAAGTGAAATGCAATTGTAGACACACCTAGAGTTTAGCATTATCAAAAATGCTTAAAAAAAAAATCAAAGGCCAAAAATACAAAAAAAATGACAAAACACAAAAACTCCAAAAATACAATAAGGGACATGCGCTCTATTGTAAAAGGACTCCAAGGAAATTTCTAAGGAGAGAGAGAAAATGTTGTAGAAGAAGAAAAATAAGTGTTTAACTATGATCTTCTAGCTGAAAACAAAAATAGAATAAGTGTTTATGGACATTCAACCTTTGCTGGTTTAACTTACCGAGCCACTATAGCTTGATTCAAGCTTTGGCTTAATAAACTTTGAGCTTTGACAAGATAGACCATAGTCTCTCCTAACTTTAGGACATATTCTTGTACCTGAGTCACCAGTACAGGATTCGTTGGTTTGCTTTGACTTAGGAGTCTAAGTAACCTTGGCTTACACTACACAATGTCAGGAAAAATCACTTGAACCTGAAATTCAACCCTAGTGTTCATTAGGGAAGGTGAAGTCCTTACCTGTAAGTGCAGGTAGACTCTTTGTCCTAACCTTTAGTCTTGTGTCTAGGAGAAGCTCTTTCCACAAAAAACTCACCCACCAAATAAGGTGCACTCTACCAAATAATGTTGTCGAAGACATTCTGACAGAAAAAAAAATCAGAAAAGTCTAAAAAGAAAGTTCTTGAGAATAAGTCAAGTATGTTCTCCAAAGTCTGTAAATACAAAAGTTCCACCAAAAATGTTTTCAGGGTTCAATACAAATACCCTGTTTTTCCACCAAAAATTTTTTGAGCCACAAACACAATAAGAGTTGGGTTTGAGTACTCGTCATTTCTTGAGAGTCATCCGAAAACATGAGCTAAAGTAAGGACGAACCTAGACTTAAAAAGAGGTGAAACCCTGGGATTGAGTTTTAGAATTCACTTGGTTAGTCTCGACTTATCACAAAGCATAGCCATAACCTCGTAGCATTCTGAGTTTCTGTAAAACCTCCCTGAGTCCTGGAATTCGACTTAAGGTTTAAATATCAAGAGTCCTTGTTGGTTGAGAGATGGTCTATATCATTTAAGTCCTGAGTTCTGGTAAGTCTTCCTTAGTAATAAGGTTCTCACAATGTCCAAACATAAACACAGTTGGTTATTGGAAAAATCTTTCAGCTTAAAAATCATCTTCAAACACTTAAGACTTTGAGAAAAATGGAAAGAAGAAAAGATCTCTTCACACTTACCTTGCTGATGCTTAAATGGCTCTGTACTTTAATGAATTGTTTGCTAAGGGACTAGCAAAACCTAAGCATGGGGGTATGATGAGTGGCTACTCATCATAGCTAAAAAGCTAAAGTTAAGCTAGACACTGGGTTAAATAATATCAAATTAACAGATAAAGAGGGTTAAGTGCGGGAATCAAAGAAAAAGGCCTAAAACCTTGATTCTGTGTTAAAATTACATAATTAGGTCATAAAACGAGATATTCATAAGATAAAGGTCAAATGGTGATTCAAGTGTTAACTGAACACATAAATAAGTTTAAAAGTCTAAATCAAAAGTACAATTAATTTCTTAAATGTTCAATTGAGCATGATTGCGCAGCAATCATAGGTCTTAATTGACCTAAATTAAGCTAGGACTTAGCATAAGTTAGGGTTATTCATGCATGCATACGCATTATCTGCATCTTTACTGCTTTCCTTTAGCTATGCATAAAATAATGTTATAATGTGTTGATTAAGTGCATTATGCCGATTGCAGGGAATAAGCTGATCAGGAGCTGGATCAAGAATAACAGGAGTTGCAGCAGAGATGGAGCAGAAGGCTTAGATTAGATGTAGGAATAATGATGTAAGGGAGTTAAAGGTTTGCTATTCTATTAAGTAGGAATAAAGCAATAAAATGTGAAGAGCTTAGGTCCATCCTAGCCCTAGGATAGCCTAGAGACTTCCCCAAGCCTTAGCCACCCTTAGATTAGGTCACAACACCCTAGGAAGCCCTAAAACCCTAGTTCCAACCCTTCTTTGGACGTCCAGATAAGTTTTAAGACGTCTAGGACCCTTAGCCAACTCCCGCACACTTCAAACCCACTTCTACAGTGTTATTGGACGTCCAGAAACTTTGTCAGACGTCCAATTTCTGCAGAATATCCAAAATAGAACCCGAAATCCTTCCTGACTCTGATTGGACGTCCAGACAACAAGTCTGGACTTCTGATTTTTGAGTATAAGACGTCTGACTATATTATTAGACGTCTGATACTGCTCTCCAATTCCTGTTTTGAGATTTAAGCCTTGATCTTGGATCTCTAGGTCCCTAAACCCAATTCAACCCCATAGGAACCTAAATTAAGGTGCCCTAACCCTAGTACATCACCTCTAGACCTCCATAAGGACCTAATTAGGTCCTCACTAAACCTAATTGACTTGGATCTTATTCAATTCCATCAGCCTATTCAATTGGACTCATTGAGTCCAATTGAGCCCTGATCTCAGCACACACTGTCCAATTGGACTCAGTGAGAGTCCAATTGACCTAGACCTGACTTAATTGAGTTATTTTACTCTCAATTAAGTTTTCACACACCCAATTAAACTTGTATTAAGTTTAATTGCACTTTACCTTAGTGAATTAGGGTTTATAGCCCTAATTTGAGACATACCTTGACCTATACCCACTAGAACCTAACCTAATCAACCTAGCCACCTAAGTTTCGACCCACACACACACACACACACACCCACACACACCATCCACACGAAAATACCTAGCCTAGAGTTCTCTAGAACTCTCTACCATGTGTGGTTTCCTTGGTTGCCAAAAATAGCAACCAGGAGCCATTCAATTTTTAGATCCACATTTGGTGGATCTAAAAACCACCATCCACCCTCTCTCTCTCTCACTCTCCCACGATCTCCCACCATTTGGTGAATCTGAGGTGATTTTGAAGTCAAAATTCGCCTCAGAAGAGCCATGATCTGAATTGAATTTTCATGAGTTTTGAACTATCTTGAATGCATGGATGAGTCAATGAAAAGTCACTTAGTTGATTTGAGACTCTACCTTGCATCCTTTAGTTGATTTGAGGAGCAAATTTGTTTTCCTAACCTAAGGAATTATCCATATTCGTTATGGTTCCAAAACTCTAGGATTGGAGTGTTTGTTTTCATTGGACTGAGATAATTCTTTCTACATGCTGTCTATAGCATTTGAAAGAGATAGATCAGTTGCCCTTTTTAACTTTGGTTTGATCATATGTTACTGACAAGGGATATTGGTTTTGATTTGTAATCCCGAGTGATTTTTCTCTAAATTAAGACCCTTGTCAGATTGTGTTGAATGAATTACTGATTTATGTTTTGTGTGTTTCAATCCCAGACCTATAGTAAACTGCTGCAGAAGCAACTACATTCCTCTCCTCAATTCCAACATGTGCTCCCTGGATTAGCCCTTTTTAATCCCTGACCAGATTGTCTATAATCTGATCTGGGATATTAAGGGTTAGATCAGGAAGTACATGTTGGAATTAACTCCTTTGTTTTGCTGCAAATCAGCTTCTCTTTAGATGAGTCAACTGCAGCAGCAGTTGAGACATTTGAAGAGGGATTTGGTTGGATGATGGGGTTAGTTTTAGCAGCTCTTATGATTTCTGATCTGCTGCAATGAATAGCTTCTTCCTGCTATTTTAGCAAGAATCCCAAGTTCTTATCACCGCGTGGACAGTAGCTTAGATCTAGTCATATTAGAAGCTAATTGATGTGAAATTTAGTATCAATTGTATATAAGCTTTCCTTTACTGTAATTGACTTGTAATATTTGTTGCTTATAATTAAATCTTTTTAATCTTTTGTCAGCTAAATAATGAGTTTTACTGTCCACTATATGAATTTAATTAAAATTAGTCTTGAGTTGTATGCCTAATTGCTTTTTATCTATTTCATAACCTAGACTGAGCACATTCAAGGTAGTTTCCTGCCTTTTAGACATTTAGGCCTCATCCTAAGCCCTTAAGACATTTTAGACACCTCTTTAAAGGCTTAGGATGAGTGAACTTAGGATTTAAATAAAAATCATAAAAAATTCTAAAAAAATAAAACAAAACTGTCTGATTGAAGATCAGATAGTTCTCTAACTTCATCCTAAGATTCATGGTATACAGAACCCCCGACTTGTTATAATTTGCCAGTCGACGGTTCTGTATACCATGGAATTTAATAAAAGAATATACCTCTAAAAACATCAAAAACATTTCCTCCTCATCCATTTCTTTCATTCACATCTCCTACCTCCATAACATAAATAAAAACCATAAAAACTGAAAAACTCTAAAAATAGTAAAATCCCTTGTATAATATGTATATAAGTATTTATTTAAGCTATATAGTAAGCTTACTTATCTAGAATGTGAAGTATACATATCTATAAGTTAAATAACTTATGTATGTATTGTATTATGTAAAGTAAATACTTAAGTTAGATTATACTATATATATCTTAATTATACAGCTAATTATTAATTAAACTAATGTATATGTATAATGAAGCCATATAGGTAATAAGTACTATAAAAGACCTTATTAAGTTATAAGACTATATGTATATGTTTATACGTATATAATAAACGTACTAAACCTGGTACCTTAATTTAATTATGAATACAGAATAAATAATTAATTTATTAAGTTAATAGTTAAGTTATTAGATTAAATTAAAATAAATTAGTAAATTAAGTTAAAACTAAGTTAATTTATACCGTATATGTATACTATTGTATTTTAAGTAATTTCACCTAATTTAAGTATATTTATAATATATACACTATTTAAATTTAATTTACAAATAAAATAATCCAAAAATTTGTTATTTAAATGTAAATAAAACATAAATTAAATATGTAAAATATAATAAAAATGTTTATAAAATAATTAGACATGTATACTAACTTTGTATAAGGTCAATTAGACCATATAATAACTAATCTATATGTAATTAAGAAACAAAACCTAAAAATAAGTATGTATAAATTGTATATTTTAGCTAATTTATTTATATAGTAAATATAATTAAAACTCCAAAGTAATTGTATAATTGTATAGTACTATATAAATACTTTATTTTCACATAATTTATTTTTAATAGCTAATAAATTATGGCCCTCGAATCAAGGGCCAAAATCACGAATGCTGCACTACCACCTTGAATTTTCAGCGTTGCACTTGCGCCTAGATAGTCCCACATCGTGGGTGGGTGAGCGCGTGTAGCGCTTTAAATTGTTTTTGTTAGATAGGCTATTCAGTCATCACGGGCACCGAGCGCCCGAATAACTGAATACCTATGATACATCTGAGCATATATTGAGCATGAAATGAGAATGTGTGTGGGGCCGAGGGCCCAGGTGTGTGCGGGCTGCGAAGCCCAAAGATCTGAGCATAAACATGTAATTAAGCGGCCTAATGAGAAATTAGGACGTGCTTAGTAGAGGTTTGGTCCCACCCTCTGGGTGCTGTGTATCCCTCGAAAAGCATGCCTGCAAATTAAACAAATTTTTGATTAATTAAGAACCGTAATGACACTGTCTAAACACCTAAGTATTTAACGCTTAAGTGCCGCTGAGAACTTAAGACGAATAAAATTAAGAAGAAGAAGAAATGCAGAGGAGAAGTAAAGAGTGAAAGAGAGGGTAAAGATACTTATTATAAGTATAATGTACATACACAATAGAAACCCGTATAAATAAATATGTACAAGATAACTAAAGTATATATATATACACGTAGTATAGCTATTTACATTTATATATAACATCATACCTTTACTAACAAAATAAGATGTCAGTATAGGTGAAATAACTGTCACTATAGACCCTGGTTTCCTTCTTACAATTTGTATATAGTTTTTCTGGGGTCCAGCGACATTTATATCTATTGCTGTAGCCATTATATGTGTTGTTGTATATGTCAGTATAGTAAGTTAAGTTAGTATGCTATGTAATATGAGTTAGTAATGTATAATTATGCAAGTATTAGTAATATAACTTATAAATAGATAGTATAGAATATACCTATGTATCATTTGATGCTTGTTTGTAAGTAGGATTTTGCAAGCACTTTTATTAATTTTTTCTGTACATCATGGAAACTTTAATTCATTCTTCATAGATTTATTCATTTATTCATTATTGATTGTATATAAAATTAATCAATTTTGGTATTAAAGAATAATTTTAGACCTAGAGAGTGATGTAAATCAATAACTGCCTCTTAGTGAACAATCTGGAATAAACCAGTAAAAATTATTTAATTAAATAAAAGTGGTCGTAATAATGGTTTGTATTTCCTACATTTACTACAACAACATCAATTCAACACGACCTTATGACCATCAGGCACACTTTAAAGGTAGCACACGAAGGTACGTCCAATGTAAGAGCCTCTAAAATTAATATTTTATCTCAAGAATTTGAGTCTTTTTCTATGAAATCTAATGAGTCTTTAAGTGAGATGAACACTAGGTTCACTCTCATTGTTAATAGTTTGAAAGCTTTAGGTAAGACCTTCATTAAAGGGGAGCTTCAAGGAAAGCTACTTCGTTGTTTAGGATCGGAATGGTAACAGGTCATCGCCATCGAGGAGGCAAATGAAGTAGAGGAGCTACTTATGGCCTGTGAGGCGAAGTTGAAGCAGAAGAAGGACACACCGGAACCGAAGCCAAGGAAGACTCTCGCCTTCAAAGCTACTTCGGACACCGAGGTAAGTTCCGACGACGAAGGCCTTAGGATTTTACTTAAGAAATTTTCTAAGTTTTGTAAGGATTCTAAGAGAGAAAAGAAAGAGAAAAAGGAAAAGAAAGAGCAAGGTAGCCTGAGACGTTGCTACCATTGCAACGAGAAAGGGCATCTTCGACCCGAGTGTCCTCTTCTCAAGAAGGAGAAGAAATACAAGAAGACGTTCCAAGCTACTTGGGACGACTCGAGCTCGGAAGAAGAAGAAAATCCCAAAAAATAAATCGCTTGCATCGGCTTCATGACCATGGCGAGTGATAGTGATAGTGACGACAGTGACAATGAGGTAAACTCTGATTTACAAGATACCTTTAATGAATTGTATGAGCTTAGTAAATCACTAAAAATAGAAAATAATAGCATGAAAAGGAATGTTAGCTTTCTAAAATTCGAAAATGAAAGGTTAGATATTCAACTTAAGGATCTAGAAAGTAGTTCTAATCCTAAAAATGATAATTTGTTGTTAGAGAATAATAATCTAATTAATGAAAATAGTAGATTGATTAGGGAGAATACTAACTTAAAAACTGAAATTTCTAGTCTAAAAATTAAGATGTATGTTGTAGAAAAAGAACTTGCATTTCTTAGAGAAGAATCTAATAAATTAATGAACAAATTAGATGACTTTTCTAATGATAAAGTTAGCCTTAGTCATAAAGATGAGAAAGGATCTCCCTCAAGGAGAGTCACTAACAAATCCGGATCCAAATTAACTTGGATACTGAAAAAAGAACTTAAAACTTGTTTCGTAAGTTGCAAAGATTTTGTTACGACCCGATTCCCGAATCCCTACAGGACACGAGAATTGGACCCACGACATCAAATGTCTTTTAAGACGTCTGGGAGTTGGTCCAGACGTCTGGAAATAAATTTTTGTGGCGTACGATTGCGAGTCTGCACGCGTGCGCGCGCAGACTATGCCAGCCAACCTGCAAGCATCTCTTTTTCTTTCTCTCTCTATCCCCCCCGATGCCTTCAAATATCCTCTCCCCCTTCCCTCTCCCTCACCACTGCTCCACCGTCTCCTCCTTCTTTTCCAGTGTTAGCGTGAGAGTGAGAGAGAGAGGGCAGCAGCTGCTGCCAGGCGCACGCGGGGAGGAGGAGGTGCAGCGAGAGGGAGAAGAGGCGGAGTGCGTGAGGAAGAGAGAGTGAACTCACCGGAGCTACCCAGGGCCGGCCCGCGGGTGCGCAGCGGGAGCGTGGTGCTGAGGGAAGTTACCCTGGTGTTGCTGCAGCTTAGGCAGCAGGCGGATGCAGCGCGGTGCGGCCGTGCGTAGCAGGCGGAAGCCGAGGAGGTCCTGGTTCTGGGAAAATTTCCCAGAATCAGACGTCAAGACCTATGTCTAGATGGCGCGGGGGACGTCTGGAGTGAGATCTAGACGTTCGAAAGGTACGATATTCTCATCCTTCTCTTTCTTGCGGACGTGGCCATGCAGGCCGTTCCGCCGAAAGTTCTGAGACATGTCGCGTTGAGAGTGGTTGCGTACGCGTGCAGGTTTCGTTTGGGAAGGCGCGAGGACACGTCGTCCCACACAGATCGGACGTCTGGGCAAGTCACCAGACGGCGGAGAGCATCTCCAGACATCTGGAGTGATCGACGGATGTTTGGAACTAGGTCCAGACGGTTCAACGGGATCCTAGACGTCTGAAGAGCAGCGCAGAAGTAAGGTATGATCTGAACCATCTTTTAAGACGTCTAGAAGGTGTTCCAGACGTCTGATTTGGGGCAGAGTTGTCATTTTTGACCCGTTTAGGGTTCGTTCAAAGTCCGATTTCCGCGTTTGAGATTTCGTTCTTCTCAGATTTAGTTCCTCTAATGGTTTAAAATAGTTTTATCCTGTTCTGAGTGGTTCCTTGTGATTGATCCTTGTATTAGGACCTCATCCCGTTGCTGCTCTGGGGGTTGCGGAGGCACGTGGACCTGCTGATTATGCCCCCACTACTTCCGATCTTGCGGGTAGAGTGGCTCCCCTTGGTTATTTACCAACATTAATGCATCTTTGAGATAAATAGTAGATTCTAGGGTATGGCATGAATCCTAGGGTCTAAAACTAGATTGAATGATAGATCCTAGGATATGGCATGAATCCTAGAACTTGAAAACTAGATTGAATGATAGATCCTAGGGTATCGCATGAATCCTAGTATTGGAAAACTAGATTGAATGATAGATCCTAGGATATGGCATGAATCCTAGGACTTAAAACTAGATTGAATGATAGATCCTAGGGTATAGCATGAATCCTAGGACTGGAAAACTAGATTGAATGATAGATCCTAGGGTGTGGCATGAATCCTAGGAATAGAAACACTGAAACGAATGTCGTGAATACATGAATTGCAGTCTTGGAAAAGCAGATAGAACAATGATAATTGCCTGTAATTGGATAACAGCTGCTTGTATATGAATGGATATTAACTGTTGGGAACACAGGCTATATGAGAATAAAACTAGAATGATGAAACCTAAAGATGTCTTGGCTAGAGAAATATGAGCATGAACCCTACAGGGAATTAGGAGTAGAGCTCTTGGAAGGGTAAATGGAATGGAATTGGGGAAGTGAGCTGGCCCTTGAGTACGGAGTACCAAGGAGAGCGACTGTCCCCCTGTTTAGTGCAGAGCAGAGCTAGCTGCCCCAGGGACCCGGGGTTAGGTCTGGCCACTTTGTACCGACTTTTGGCCCTTGCGTACACAGTACCGGGGAGAGCTACTAGTGTAGGGAGAGCGCTAGCCACCCCACGGGCCCCGGGGTTCTGCTAGTCGTCCTACATCGACTTGTTAGGCCCACTGGGTAAACCTAGGTAGTTAGGCGAGGGTGCACGGATTGTGGAGGGGTAAGACCCCTGTTTGGTTACTGTGGAGGGGCTAGACCCCTATTACTAAGAGGGCTCTGCCCTATACTGGTTCCGTGCTGTACTTTGGGCGCACCCATTAATGGAACGACTGACCGCGTGCCAGTGCGGGGTAGCTACCCGTGCATTTATTGCGCGTGCCGTAGTCATCGTTACGTCTGTCAGTGACCTTGGGGTGGTTGATTGAGGATAGGACCACCACGGGGGACTCTCCCGGCCAGGAGAGCACCACGTGCTACTTCTACTTTTCGGAAAAGACTGCAATCAAGATCGTTTCCACGAGGAACATTCGAGATCAAGAAAAAGATCTGAGAAATAATTCAAGAATGAGTAAATAGAGAAATAAAGAAAGAAAATAAAAATTAACAGCTACTTGTCCACCTCTACTGTTTTTCTTAGCTAGCTGGTTGCCACTCTACTCAGCGTTTCGCTGACGTGTCACCTTTGTCACCTTTACAGGACCAGGTGTTGAGCAGCCAAAGCCTGCGACTGCGGAGGATGCTGGGCCTAGTAGAGGCCAGTAGTTCTACTTGTGTTGTACTTGCTGTACTATTTTTCTGTTGCAGTGAGTATATTCTGTTACAATTGTGCTCTTTTATTGTAAGTATCATATTTCTGTACCTGTTTAATTCTCTACTGTTGTGGTGGTATGTACTATAGTAGTTCTTTTCTTTACTGTTGTACTTTTGTTACTGTTAGTTACTTGCATAGTGAATGTGGTCTATTTTGCTGCTTTTTGGTTACTTTCTCGTTGGATGATTGGGTCTTGGGATCAGTCGAGTCGGTCCGATTCTCGTGTCCTGTAGTGATTCGGGAACCGGGTCATAACAGATTTCAACATCAAAGATTGGACCTACAAGATGGAGAATGGTCTACTCAAGCTAGGTGGACCAACATCAAGACTAAGGAGGAAGACCAGAAGATCAGCGAGAAGATCGGCGGGTGATCGAACCGCTGCTTGTCGACCGTCTGATTGGAGATCGGCGCTGATGCCTGGACCTCCAAGCTTCGGATGGGAGCCCCATCCATTCTGGCATCAACCTTTATTTGGGTCATGCTATTGGCCTTGGTAAGTCAGGTAATTTCTGAACCCTATTTTTGACAAATAGCATCTAGATATGATGAGTTAAAATTGATGAGCTACTTGTCCATCTTTAAGGGGGAGGTTTAAAAATAACATAGCTAGATTGCCTTTAGAAAGGGAGAGATAATAACATAGCTATCTTGTTTTATGAAAAAGATAAAATTAGAAGAGCATGTCTTAAGGGGGAGTATAGGATAAATGACTTAAAGTTATTAAGCCTTTTTGATAATGTCAAAAAGGAGGAGAATTTTTGGATTTATATTTATGGTTTTGTCATCATCAAAAAGGGGGAGATTGTTAGTGCAAGGGCACCACGATCAGTAATTTTGATGATAACAAAACACTTGTATTTAACATTTGCATTTGAAGTTTAAGATTTTAGGTTATTTGCAAATGGATACAAGTTTGAAGGAGAAGTGTGAAGAGCTCGCGTCCATGGAGGATTGGAGGAGCTTAGTGGAGGAGAAGGAGCTTCGCTTGGAGCGAGAGCTAGAAGACAAGAAAAATAGGATAGATTTCTTTTTGTCTTGTTTCATGTACTTTGTATCTTTTATTTTTGTTCTTCATTTGTGTTTAGATCATTTGTTAAGGAGCTTCAAAGTAACCTAACTTAAGTCTTAGGATCACCTACTAAAGCCTAGGACACTTAGACATTTCGTAGAGAACTTAGAAAACCAAAGTAGGCATCAGACAGCCTGATCAGACGTCCAATCTGAACTTCAGACGTCTGATCTTGACTTTTAAGACGTCTGACTTTTTTATCAGACGTCCAAAAATACTTAGGCTGGAGAACCACTTACTGTCTGCCAGATTTAGACGTCCAGCCCTTAGTCCAGACGTCTTAGTAGATGTCAGATAACATTTCCAGACGTCTAATTAGTGGAGCGTTGGCTTAGGAATATAATCGTTGAGGATTAACCCTTAATCTTCTGTCATACGTCCGTAAAGGACCTCAGACATCTAATATATAGATGTTAGCCCTCGATTGAGCCAAAATCACTTGTCATCAGTAATCTAGCCATTTGTACCTTGGGAAATCCATTCCTGTAGTAATTTAGGCTTCCAGACATCAAGACATAGTGCCAGACGTCCAACCTATCATCTGACCCACTTACACTAGAACCCTGTTTAGGTCTGACTAAATCAGTAAGGGAACCTTTCTTGTATTAGACGTCTAATTTGATTATCATACTTCTTGTACTTGTTTACCAGGCGTCTGATATTAGACCCAGACGTCTAATAACACTGTTAGAATCATTAATGACCCTGATTCTGGCCCAATCTGCCTTGGGTTTGTTCCCAATGGCTATAGAAGCCTTCCAAGGCCTTCCAAAGCCTTCCTAAGCCATCTATAAATAGGAGAGGCCCCTTCCTTTGTTAAAAACACCAAGACACACCTTGAGAATCCATTTCCACATCTTTTGTGTCCAAGAAAAGAAAGGAATCACTTAGAAGTACTGTTGCTCTCCAAGCTCTTGTCTACACTCTTGAAAGTTTCATCTTTGCTGCACACTCGCTCTCTCGCCGTCGAATGCGAAAGTGTCGTCGTGCTTTGTGTCGATCACGCACCCACGTCACATAGTGATGCACTTCCACCAAAGGGAAGATCCTTTACTTATAGTAGCTAGATTCAATTATTTATTTTGTGGCTCTATAGGATTATTGTAGTTTATATTCTTTGGTTGGGTATTCGCTTTGCGAATTCCTGTCTCCTTCGCGAGACTAAATACTCCTCGTGAAGAGGAGGGATTTGGAGGAACACTATCCTTGTACATAGTAGCATGGTTGTATTAAGGTTGAGTTACCCTCGTTTTAAGTGACTCGGTTAGTGGATTTGATCGACTCAGTCGATCCGAAAATCCTAAGTTAAGAGACTTAGGTGGTGGTTTTTACTTGGGTTTGGGTTTCCACCTAAAAATCCTTGTTTACTTTTGATTGCTTGTTTTTGTGAGATTGTGTTTTATATTTCCGCACTTTTATTTTATTATGCAAATCTCATGCTCTTTCGTAGTAGAAATTACAAGCTTGTCCTTGAGCTTTTATTTGTAACATTTACAATTCCTACATAATGCGAAAGGATCTAATGGAACTATCACCAAGGTTTGCACTCGAATCATGGGTTCAAATGTAGACAACAAAAGAGATAGTGGTTAATGGCCAAGTTCATGTTCAAAAGGAAGCATTCTGTCTTTGGATGGGATCTCTCTATGCACTTTGTGGTTGTGCAAGACATAGTACAATGGGTTAATTGTATATTTCATTAGACAAGTACTCTAGAGATTTGGTCGCTCAATAATCCCAAAAGGATGCTTCCAGGAACCTTATATATCGGCCTTAGCAATAGATAAGATGGAGGATTTTCATAATCATGTGTATCTAGATAAAATTGTTTTGGATTATATGAAAGCATCCTCTTTTTTTCATTCGCCAATATGTTAGAAATTATTAGGTAACACAAAGTTTGCTAACATCATCTTCTCTTCCAGGATGCTTACTAATCTAGTACAACTAAACCCAAAAGTGTGCCCAATCCTTCAATTGGACTTGATGCCAAACAAGGCTAAAGATTGAAACATTATTAACTGACTATAGCCACCAAATATCCACAACAATCGCTAATTGTAGCCTAGGTAGGCCTCTTGCTCTTGAAGTGGCTAGAACTCTATAACCTTTCCATGTGAACTTGGCATCTTAGCTAAAAGCAACTTCCATCTAGCTTGGTTCTGATGAATTTTTTGTTAATCATAGTAAAATTACTTAGAAAAAATTCAACTAGAATTATCTATAAATTAGATGAAAGTTTAGAGACAATAAAGAATTTGGCAAGATGGGATTTCCCTCTTAACTTGAAGAAAAATTCTGTCTCTATGCATAAGAAGATCCTTACTCTTTGTAAGGATTCAATGTTACGGAGTGCATGCATTGACAACTCTTTCAAATTAGTGATGGCCCAAGAATGATATAAAGAACACCAGGGTAAAAGGTCCAATTTTATTGGAAAATCCTGTATTTTTTTAAATGCTTATGATTTGAACCTCTTTTATAATTAGTGATATATCTAAAATCAAGGGTTGTTAGCTCCATATTAAAAATACTAGGCTAACTTTAATTAATATTTTATTCAACAATGCCATCTTCTTTTCAATTAGTTTGGATTTACGTGTTTTTTTTTCCATGAGCATAGCTCAAATTCACTAAAGGGAGAGAACAACATACGTTAAGAAAGCACCCCACAAGTCAGAGGGCAAAACATCACTTCATGTAGCCACAAATGGGAAAAATGCGGGAGAAGTTGTACATCCAAAACAACCAATAGCATGTGTTTTAGCCAGCAAGAATAATGTCTTCTAGATTGTTTGACACTGATGGTATGGATTAAATTACCAACATCGTGAAATGTATTGTAGAAGAATCGTTGAACGAACTTGTAATGAAGTTCTTTGTTTAGTATCGCCGCCAAGTAAAAAAAGATCAGAATCAACAAGAAAAAAGAATGGACAGAAAATAAGAGGCCAGGCTGTGAACGGTGAAGACCTCAAGCCTCCTCGACATCAAGTCTTCAACCCAAACTGCCTCTCCACTCTAGATTTGCACCGAGAAGAATGAGATGGTACCTTCTTCCATCTCAAACAATTTCAAATCTCCCTAGCGAGATGAGCATCGCAGTAGAAATTGATCCGTATTGAAACTCTCCCAAAAGCCAATATAACCAAGTCCAACTTCCTCTCGACCACACCATGCTTCATGAAAAAACAACAGAATATGAAGAACCATCAACTCACATAGTTGGGTTGTTATAAGGTGAAGCCATCCAAGACTAAGATAAACTTCCAGCCATAGTCCCATGCACCATTTGATGAAACATAAAAAGATGAAGCAATCTAATTGAAAAGTTGAGATTGCCAAGGCATGTAGAAGACTATCTCGAGGGGGAAATTGTCTAATAGGTTGAAGGATCTCAAGTAATAACCTCTCAACCAAGAAGGTGATGGAGAAATCTAAGACGAAGCTTTGTGGGGAGGTGTCAAGGGTGATGGAATCCGTTGCCAATGGGGGGGAATGGGAACTTCATCATGTAGTCGATAGCACACCACTAGAAAGGAATGTGGAACCCAAAACGCAGGAGGAACAAATCAATAGCTTGAACACCAACAGGGTTTGGGAGCAACGCTTAGCAATTCACGGCAAGGTGAACACATCAAAAACAGACCAACCACATCTAAGCTGGGGGCACCACAGCCCTTGTAGCTCCACACGCACCAAAGGCACCCTGTAGAAGCCACAAGCAGCTCCCATAGCCGCACACTAGAGGACCCTGCATGAAACAAGAAAGAGACAACCAAGTAAGGATGTCAATGGATCAGGTTTTATTATCACCAAATTCATCTCCATTTACAAATCTATTCCTCATACTCACCCCAAATACAATCAAGAAAGTTTGCCCCATACCCGTTACATTAATGGGTACCCATTTTAATAATGGGTACCTATTAATATGTTAGTTTATATATCACACTATCATTTTAAAATACCTTATGGAAAAAATGCATATTCCAATATCAAAATTTCTTGAACACAACCATCTTCCCGAGGATATGTAAAATAAACAAAAGCACCATAAGGAAAAGGGAAAATACTAATATTCTAAACATATTTCATGATTTATAATAAAAAATAATCACATGAGAGAGTAGAGGAGTCCTATCGTGACGTTGAGATGGAATTTGGAGTCATGCTGCAATCTGGTGGTGGAGATAAATCACATGAGAGAGGAGAGCAAGTCTTTGATGTTGAGACTTGAGATGCAGGTTGGATGCTATAGAGGAGAGGGGAGAGATAGGAAACATTAGGCTGCAACCGAAAATTGGAAGTCTGAGAGACGTAAGTTTGTGACCATTTTCAGGTTGCATGTTCACATGAGCCACCCAATGCAGGAATTCGGGAGTCTTTGGACGTTTGAAATTTCTATAGTTGGGAGTCTTAGAACATTTGGAATTTTAAAGCTTTGTATATATAATATATTTATATCGGGTATACGTGTTTGGGGGTATCTTTCCTCATACCCAAATCTAAACCTGATCAGATTTGCATCCAAAAATCCAACCTGTCTAAATATTAAATAGCGATTTTTACCTGTCCAAATTGGGTTGGGTCGGGTTGATTCTCCATTGAGGAGTACCAGATTGACATCCCTACAGCCAAGGTGCCGCCCACCAACACCACAAGCGAGCGCCATAGATTGTGATGAAGGAGCAAGCATTGGATGGGCTCTCCCACACGACTGCACTGAGGAGGACAACGAAGTCCCGAGGATCACCACCAATGAGCTAACCTTAAGTTGCTCTAGCACTACTCCATCAGGCAGCATCCGAGGCTTAGGGGCTTCAATCACGAGGATAGAAGGTGGTAGGTGATGATGAGAGGCGAGGGAAGAGAGGTGGGGTCCCCAGCTAGCCCCAAGGGGACCAACCCTAAGGCCTAGCGGTGCAATGGTTAAGTTTGGCGCTAGGGTTAGGAGAGGGAGCATTGTAGGGTTGTGGCTTCTAGTCTGGATCTACATGTTGAAGATGAGACGTGGGGTTGTGGCTTCTCCTGGTTGGGATCTGCATGTTAAAGATGAGACATGGATAACTTATTAGGGACCCTGCACAGAACTTGAGTGTAGGGCCTACACACACGACTTTTTCCCCTTTACCCCATATCACCGAAAGAAACATCTCCTTGTCACCGAAACCTCCATACAAAAATTAGTCAACGTAATAAAAGTTATCCCAAAGTCAAACAACTCCAAAATGCACGTGCATTACATGAACCACCGAAGTCAACATCCTCATCATCATTTTAAAATTTAAAAAGAATCAGATGGCTGAAGAAAAGGGAAAGTTTCAATTTAAAATACACAATTCCTTCCCTCCAAGTGATCCTAAGATGATGGAAGCTATGAAACCAAGATCAATTAAGGGCACGCGTTCTTTGTACCATCGTCTATTTGCACCCTTCATCCGAAACAAGTCTGTCTGATATAACTGCGTAAACTCAGTACATATATGTCCACAGGAAGATGGTACATTGACTCAACAATCCATTCAGTGTATTTACTTTTATTCGTTAACTAATAGCAATCAACTCAAAGGTGAAAACACAGCCTCGGTGATCATATGACTCCTCTCCCTAAGGCCCCCTCCAACCAAATGGCTCACGTACACCTTCCCCTCCACCACCGTAGTCGCTGTCGCTACACGGTGCACTGCACCCAAGTACCTCCCTATCACCCTTGCTGTCACCCACTCGTCCTCACTCTCTACCAACACGTTCAAGAGCGACCCTGCAGCCGCCAGCCTTGTGGGCGAGAGGAGCGCAAGACCGTCACCCATCAGCAACGACCCGCCTGACACCTGCACCTTCGACACCTCCTCCGTTGCGACGTGCACCCTTAGGAGGGCTCCCGAGGAGGTGTGGATGACCAGGAGGTAGCCACTGGGGTGGTACACTATCCCATTGAGTCCAAGGAAGTTGTAGTACCACTCAGGCCTGGGCCAAAATGCCTTGCTCCTGATGACTGATACAACCTGTCCTTGAGGATCAACCTTCCATATCTTGTTGTCTTTGCAATCTGTGATGTACGCATTGCCATGCGGGTCAATGGCAACATCATCTGCAAAAGAAATCCCGTCCCCTGCAATTTGGAAAGTAGCTTCAAATTAAAAGATATACATCTGTGAAGTATGCCCAGATAAGAGTGTCAAGGAATTTTTAAGCAAACTCTAAAACGAGCATAGTTTAGTACAGGAAAAAAAAAAGATAAACCCAGTTTAGAGATTGTTGGTGTAATCAAGATTGGGGATTCTCTGGTTTTGTAATTACTTGAAATTTTTAGAATTGATCAAATGGTGAGGCCCGTTTCAACTGGCGCAATGATGATGGTGTATGCTTCAGACATGTTTATAAAAGCTTGTATCAGCAAGGACAAGGCATGTCCGCCGATAAATGGCAATAGGAAGTTGAGAAAAAGGTGGAGAAGAGTGGGAAGAAATCCATTTCCATTAGAAGTAATATTTTGGTATTGCTCAAATTTCTCCATGAGAGTTGAATTTGATGGAAAGTTGAGTTGCTATTCCAGGAAGAAAGTTTTATGGAATCATTTATGTCTCAAACCCTTTCGAAGCTCTTTGCATGAAATGGAAAGCCAACCACTAAAGAATGCAATAGAACTTCACCTGTCAAATGTGTTGTTGCTAATTATATCATGCACGTTTAGAAGTTTAGACACCTTTGGACGACCAGATGAACCATGTCTCATTTATTAGTCCTACCAATGCCCCCATTCCTTATTAAAGCAAGCAAGTTGTCAGGTGCATCAATCATAAATGCATAATAGCAAGAGTGACATCTCCACATCTAATTGACATTTGCTTTTAGAAGCATATCAGCTGCAGATTGCAGTCATTTGCACCTGTAGTGTGGGGAATCTACTGTCCCAAGTAGATTCAAAACAGCTTGGAATTAAATTCAAAACTGCAATGACAAAATATTTAATTTCCACTTCGATTAAATAGATAAACAAAATCATATGAACGGTTACGTTGTAGAGAATTTCTTTGCATCTTCTTTGATTATCCCAGTTATCTAGATATATTTTGTATGCCCTGAAATACAACTCAGTCTTTAAGATGTTCTTGTTAGATTTAAAATGCGAGAATTAATACTCTAAACATGATGCAATGTGATCCTTTTATGATTTGAGAGTGTGGAGAATCAGGTGGTGCCTCTACCCTAAGGGGCATCAGCCCTAAGGGGTGATTTTGGTTTTGCTTGGATTCTAAGTCATAGTCTTTTTAGTATGGTATTTTATTTTTAGGAAGTTGTTAAGACTTTGGTCTTTTTTATTTTTAGGTGATATAATTTAGTTTGTTTCCTATTTTAGAGATTTGGTTTGCTCTCTTAATAAAAGAGAACCAATGTAATTGTTTGGAGTTGAGTTATTGCAATATTTTTTTCTAACATATCAACTCCCTCTCTTTTTTGCCACCTGCTGCCATCTCTCTCTCCCTGTTCACATGTGTACCTGCCATTGGCAGCACCCTGCTGCTGCCATCTCTTCCCATGTGGAAGAACCTCCACGCTCATATTGCGCCAATCTCCACAAAGAGTTCGGACAAGCTGATTGCAGGTTTCCATCATTTAATCGAGAGTAGAATTGGAAGATCAAAGCTCTGCATTCTCTTTTCTTGGAAGATCAATGAATCAGTTAATTTGGAGGAAAACAGATTAGGTTAGTGTAATATAAGGGTTTGGTTTACTTAAAAGATTAACCTCCAATAACCCCTGTTTACAGGGTTAACCTTGGGATTTAAATGTGGATTTTTCCCATCCAAAACTACGTTATGTTAACACCAATTGAGAGAGGTGTCAAGCAAAACACAACTTCCGTAACCCTAACCTGCCTTCGACACCAGTTCCAAATAAACAGGACTCAGTGTTAACCTTTATATGTAAAGTGAACAAAAATAAAGGTTAATCCAAATTCCATTTTGTAAATATCTGATCCCTTGAGCTCCAAGTAAACTAGTTCTAAAAGTTTGTCTTTAAATTAAATCAACTAACAGAGAACAAAGCAAGTGTAGAGATCACAAGGATGGTATTCCACAAAATAATTGTTTGCTAGGCACACAATGACTCATGATTTAACATAGTCACTATAGAGAGAATAATGTTTTTGTTATCTCTTGCACCAAATCCTAGGACCTTATTTATAAAAAGAAGTCCAAAGGGAAGCTTACAGAAGTGACCTTGCTGGGAAGAAAAGAAAAATAATAAGAGAACTAATGTGTATGTTGGGAATAAAGTGGGCCACGTGGAAGCTGGTTGGGCCACGTGGCAGTAGGTTAGGGGCCCTCTTGGGTGCTAGCTATGGTGGTCCTAAAGGTCTTATATTGATTTTTGCTTATGTTCCAAGTTTTGTTTATTTGTTAAGTTATTTTTAGGAAAGTTGTTTAAATGATTTGATTTATTTGGAATTTGTTCTTTCTTATTTAGGAGATAAGATTAGTTTGTTTCTTATTTTAGAGGATATGTTCTCTCTATAAAAGAGAACCTTTATATTATTTTTGTTTTTTGAGTAAACAATAATATTTCCAACATCTCCAACTCCTCTCCCTCTCTTCTAATAGCAGTCGGCCACCCTTACAGCTAGCCACCATCATCGCCGGCCATCATCACCTGTTGGCCACCATCCAATAGCAGCCGGTGGCTACTGCTGCTGTTCTTCCTGCCTGTTTCTACATGAAACAGTCCTACGTGGATTGTTTTTTCTCATGCCTAGGAGCCTCCATGCTCCAAGCTTGCGTCATTTTTAACATTGTATTAGAGCCTACGATCTAGGCTCCTCAATGTGTGTTCTCTTGATCATATGCGTGTGATTCCTCATCTCTGACAAGTCCTCACCACATCCAGCAGATTCCATAGAATAGAAGGGCCGTAGATCGAAGAAGATGATGGACACCAACGCCACGACCACCAAAGCCACATTATTAGGAGAGGACAAGATGGTTGTTCATGTAATCAAGAAAAAGAAGCTTGAGGAGGAGATTTTTCAAAAGGTATTTCAATTTGTATAGTGCCTTTGTATTCAATTTTTCAGTCTTCAAAAGAGGAGGTTCTATTGGAACAAAGGATGCTAAACACTTCAAGAAGTTCAAAGGGTGCTAAAGGAGCATCGACTATCAAGGGTGCGTCAGGACTAATGGTTGCTGCATCAACTCTGACTCAAGAATGAGAAGAAGAGGAGGCATAGTGTAGCCTCTTAACATAGACTGCATCGAATTCTCCACTTTCTCTCGGTGACCTTGATTCGAAGAAAAGTTGAGGGTTTTTTTTGGCTCACGAGCAATATGCCATACTCTTATAGGAGGCACGTGGAACCCTCTAATGCATCGGGGAACGCCAAGATAAAGGGCTTGACTCTCGAGCATAAAAGAAGAGGCATGAACATCATCTTGATGTCTTCAGAGAAGAACGGTGTAGTAATATCATCACCAAGTTCAGTAAGTCATCGTTTTCCCAACCTCGACTTGAGGGGTTGTGTTGAGAATAAAGTGGGCCACGTAGCAGTGCAGTGCCACGTGGTAGCCAGTTAGGCCATGTGGCAGTGCCACGTGGCAGCAAGTAAGGGGCCTTCTTGGGCGCTGGCTATGGTGGCCCTAGAGGCCCTATTTTGGTCTTTACTTAGGTTCTAAGTTTTGTTTATTTGTTAAGTTATTTTTAGGAAAGGTGTTTAGAGGATTTGGTTTATTTGGGATTTGTTCTTTCTTATTTAGGAGATAAGATTAGTTTATTTCCGATTTTAGAGGATATGTTCTCTATATAAAAGAGAGCATTCCTATTGTATTTGTGTTTTGAGTAAGCAATAATATTTCCAACATCTCTAACTCATTTTCCTCTCTTCCAATAGCAGCCAACCACCCTCACAGTTGACCGCCATCAACCCTGGCCATTATCACCGGCCGGCCACCATCCAACAACAGTTGATGGCTATTGTTGCTGCTCTTCCTCTCTCTATTTCAACGTGGAACAGTCCCACGTGGATTATTTTTACCCATGCCTAGGAGCCTCCATGCTTCAAGCTTGCGCCATTCTTGATAGCGTAAAAGATAGACATAGGTAAAATATAAATAGGGACTCGAACACTCCCTCTTAAATTGGAGCATGGATGTCAATCATGCTTAGCTTGGAAATACATCTATTGAATGTAGATTGGGGAAGAGCCTTCGTAAACATGTTAGCTACCTGATCCTCTGATGGCATGTGAGTAGTGTGGATATAGCCTCTCTGAATCATGTTTCTGGTATAGGCAGTCTACATCCACATGTTTTGTCCGTTCATGAAAAGCAGGATTGTTCGCAATTAATGTGGTAGCCTTATTGTCACACCTCAACTCCATAAGACCTATAACAAGCACTTGAAGATCCATAATAACAAACCGGATCCACATGAGCTTTGTAAAAGTTTGTGCCATGGCGTGGTATTCAAACTCTGCATTGGACCTGGCCACAACGGTTTGTTTCTTACTTCGCTAAGTACCCAAATTCCCACATACAAAGGTACAAAATTCGGAGGTAGACTTCCTATCTTTTGGGCACCTAGCATAGTTAGCACCAGTATACGTCATGACTCCAAGAGTGTTCCCACAAGAGAAAAGAAGCCCCTTACTAGGGGCTAGCTTGAGATATCTCAAGACCATGATGGTTGCCTCCTCATGTCTCCTATAAGGTTTGTCCATAAACTAGCTCACCTTGCTAATGGAAAGTGCAATGTCCGTACATGTCATTGTCACATACAGCAACTTGCCCACCAAGGCTCTAAATTGTCTTGCATAAGCTAGCTCAAATTATCCTCATAGATATGCACCTTGGGATCCATAAGTATTGAGGTTGGCTTAGCACATGACATACCTGTCTCCTAGAGAAGGTCAAGGACTTACTTCATTTGAGAGAGAACCACTCCTTTAGCAACTTTTATGCCAAGAAAATACTTGAGTGGACCTAAGTCCTTGGTAACAAAATGCTACCGTAGAAAAATCCTTGGTAGTAGCAATGCCTACTGTATCATACCTGTCAAGATGATGTTCACATGAACCAGCATCACAACTCTTTCTTATGTTGTTACTCTAACAAACAAGGAATGATCAGTTGTAGATCTTTTGAACCCAATTGACTCTCCCAAAAGATAGACACATTTCACCCATATATATATTCAACTTAATAAAATTTGAAACTTGTTTCTTCACATGAAACTTGTTTCTGGATCGTAGAAGATATCCATGATGAAACATCTTCTACTAGACAAACACCAAATCTAATAGTACTTCTTGTACTAATCTATTTTCCCTCCTTCCCACACCCTATCCCAACTTGAAATTAAGCTGGCCCTTACAACCAAGAGTAGCTACCCAAGGAACATCTCTGGACTCCATTTGAATTACCATTCCCCAAGGATAAACATAACCAGGCCACAGTAAGGTTAAAAAGGGTGGGAAATAAAAAAGAAATCATCTTTCTTCACTTTAATCCCATGATTGCAGCCATCCTCAAGGGAGGACAACTCCCCTTTGTCCTCATCCCCTTGCACTTATCCGCCTACCAGCTTTTATACATAGATGCCAGAGAGATTTTGCTTGGCAAGTCCTAAACTCCTTTGACGTTTCTACCACATGCTTGAGCCCCATTTACATTGAAAGGGGATATCTCCTGTTTACATATTGGGCAGGGTTAAGTGGTCTCGGGTTTTGTCACATCCGAGTATGGGCGGATAACAAATTCCTCCTCTCTACCTCTCTTAAATTCCGTGTTATCTCCTTCCCATCCCCTATTCTAATAAACACCACCACAAGATCATCTTATTCCTCTGCTTGCATTTTTCAATCTCAGATATCTTTTTCCTTCATATAAGCTAATCCTTAGGCCTAATTTATTTCGTGGTTATCTCTTCGAAACGAGGATACTCCAATTTGGTTGTCAGGCTAGGTTATAGTGGGTTACAAGAGATTAACCTGAGATAACTTATCCCTAGCTTGATGCGGGATAAGTTATCTCGCACCATCACTCATCTCACAGGAACGAAGAAAGTCGTTGTTATTCCACTGTACAACAGGGTAATCATTCATATTATCCCACTATATTCCAAACGGTCAAAGGTTAATCCAATAGGATAAGCTTTTTTACCTTCAAATAGAAATACAGGATAACTCTTTTAAAAATTCATATCCCACGAAATTCTATCCCCATCACAAACTGGGCCTTAGGATTGCACTTTCTAACTTAGACGATATAAGATTTTCTTTTTAAAGAAGAAAGGACAACGGTCTACCATGTATAAACAGAATCACAAAAACAGGGGGCACGGCATCTTACCTGCACCGCTAAGCTGCGTGAGGAAGAGCCTCTCCCACGTCGTGACATCGTACGCGCCGACCGCCCCGTACCGGTGCCGTACGACGTCGGCGTAGACCACAAGGACGCGGCCACGAGCGCGGTCCACCGCGATCCCGAGGGACGCGTTCCCCGCCACGTCGGCCTCCCGCAGCAGCCGGCGCTCGCGGGGTTGCCGGGGCCCGGTGCCGAGGGCGGGGACCTCGGAGACGCCGGCCTCGAAGAAGGTGGAGACGAGGAAGCGTCGCGCGGGGGCGTCCCACCGGGCGCACTCGCGGAGCCAACCGAGGCTGCGGTAGGAGATGGTGGAGGGGCTCGACGCGACCCCGCGCTCGAGGGCGATGATTGATCCGAGTGGGATGGCCGAGAGAAGGAGGAGAGCCAACGGGAGGTGCGTCCACGAGCAGCAGCAACAGCAGCTGTTCCTGGTTTTGGTGGTGGAGCGTCGTGAAGGCGCCATTGGGGAGGGAGCGGGATGGCGACAGCTGGGCGTTCCAGTTGGCGGTCGATCTAGGGGGAGATCTGGTAGCCCGTACCCACACACACACACACACACACTCTCTCTCTCTCTCTCTCTCTCTCTCTCACGTGTGCGCGCGCGCGCGACGTCTTGTATCGTGGGATCTGTATGGCGAGATTTACATTGGAGACAGCACTTGGCATTTAGATGAAGTTGATCAACGGTCCTACCTAATTTTAGAACTATGCATCCTACTTTATGCGTAGGGCATTGACAGCTTTTGCGGTCGTTCAAAATCAGTTTAATTTGATTCTGGCCCTGTTTGTCTGAGCCAAATTGAATATTCGATATGTTTCTGAGTCGGCAGCAAAAATGAGCATGTATGCATATAAGTAATTTTTGAGTTTTAATTTAAAAGAAGTGATTCAACATTCAGGCATGGAATTTACTTAGATATTCTAGCGAGTGAATAGATGGATCCATATCTAAAAGATTGGAGTTTAAATTTGACCTTAATTAAAAAAATAAAAACATCCATTAATTGATTTGTCCTTATTAAAAAAGCTTTGGATCGCTGGGACTTCAGATAAGAATCAAGAAAATTAAAAGTATGCAACAAAAAGCAAGAACATGAGAGTACAAAAAGATGAATATAAAACTTAATGCAACTCAAATATATCATCTCCTACCACAATAACGTAAACAAGTTCAAATTAGATTCTTTTGGATTTTTCAAATTAGATTTAACTCAAAACCATTAATCAAGACAAATTTACAATTTTATTCTATCATGGAATTAGTGATAGGACAACCTCCTTTAAAGTAATTCAATTCTTTTTCTTTTTGAAAAATTTCTAACTTCCATTTAGCAAAAAAGAGCCTTGAGTAGCCAAAATAGCTAGCCAGCAAGAAGGCTAAAATTAGTGGTCGAAACTTTTACCATCAAATTTGAAGAAGGAACAGAAACCATTGTATGCCATGTTGTTCCAAAGACAACATTTATTTGATTAAAAAAAAAGGAGATAGGAGATAATTAAGGATTACAATCCAAGGATTATGTTGCATAACATTGATCCTTGATCTAAGCATCGCTATCTGTTTTTCATTGATTTACGGAAAAGATCACTTGATAGAATATACCTAGTATATGAAATGGATCGAATGCCTCAAGAAGTGAATGTTACTCATAACACTCCTAGAATAGTATCTTCTTGAGACTATAAAAAGAAAGATATGGTTATAGGTATCAAAAATTAACAATGAACACTTATGTCATCATTGAGGCCTCAATTTCGATGAATGATTTTTTTCATTTAAGAATTACTCAAGAAGTGAGACTGAAGAGATCAAAGCTAGCTGATGAGTAGGCTTATAGTACTTAAGTGAGAATGGCAGGTCTCCAATTTGAGTCTTGGCTAACTAATGCGATCGACCACGATTTGTATAAAAAAAATCGTCGTCGTTGTTGTTATAGTATATGTCACAAATACAAATATTATTGCGTCAATTTATTTATTTACATAATTTTTACTGGTTTATTTTAGGTAGTTTACTGGGAAGCAATTATTGATTTACATCACTCTCTAAGTCCAACATCATTCTTTAATCCTAAAAAGATAGGTTTTATGTACAATTTTAAATGAATGAATTAATGAATGATCAATAAATGACATAATAACTCATTATGTACAACAAAATGAACTAAAATGCTTGCAAATAGGTATATACAAACATCAAACACTATGATTAAGTATTATATACTATCTATTTTTAACTTATAATACTAAAAATATATACTATACTATCCTAACTTAACATACTAACATATACAGTAACATATATAATATCTACAGTGACAGATACAAATGTTGCTACACCCTAGAAAAACTATGTACAGAATCTAAGGTAGAAACTGGGATTTGTAGTGACACGTATTCTCTCTACAGTGACAATTTATACTGTCAGTAAAGCTAAATGGTTATTTATGTGCATATATAGCTCAAACACAACTATACTACGTATACTTAATATACTTATACTAATTATTTACAATATACACTTATATGCATGTTATATTTATGCTATATACATATATTTATTACATATATACATACGCACATATATACTTAACTCATTCATCTTCTCTGTTCTCTCTTCTTCTAATACTTAGTTTCTTTTACTTTCTTCTCTTTTTAACTTCGCCGCATCTTCTTCCTCTTTTGTTCTTCTATTTCTTTTCTACTTACGGCTATCTCATTCACTCTTTAATTTTAACACTTAGCTATTTGTTCTCTCTTCTTAATCCCCCCCTTATTAGGCCTTACTTAGTTTAAAAATTAGGTTTATTAGTTGGCGGACGGCCTTTTCGAGGGATACACATCATCATTTTGGGTGGGACCAGATCTCTACTAAGAGCCGTCCTAATTCGTTAATTAGGCCTCCTAATTATAGTTTATGCTCAATAATGGGCTTAATCAAGTCCTTCGCACAGTGCATGGCTCCCAGCCACACACCACACACCAGTACCACATCACATCTCATCATAAAGCCATATGCCATAGCCATACTCAGATAAGGGGAAGGGGTTTGCTCTCACCCAGCACGTGACGACTGAATAGGGGAGATAACAAATTACATATAAATGCCTCAACGTGCTTCATGCCACACGATGTGGCGCTATCTTTAGCGCCTCTCAGCGCTGGAATCACAGCGCAGCAGTTCTGAATTCATAGTTTTGGCCCTCGATTTGAGGGCCATAATTTATTATAAATTAAAAATAAATTATGTGATATTAAAGTATTTACATAGTACTACATAATTGTACAATTAATTTACAAAATTAATTACGTTTATTATATAAATAAATTAGGTAAAGTTTACAGTTTATTCATATTGTTTATTAGGTTTTATTTCTTAATTACGTATAAATTATTTAATTTATGGTCTAATTGACCTTATACAATATTAATAAGCATATTAAGGTATTTAATAAAGATTTTTATTGAATTTTAAAACATTTATTTCGATTTTATTTACATTTAAATAGCTTATTATGGACTATTATATATATATATTATATATAACTAATATAGTACATTATAAATATAGTGAAATTAGCTTAATTTCCTTTAAATACATTAATACAAATATATAGTATAAATTAGTTTAGTTTCAACTTAAATTACTAATTTATTTTAATTTAATCTAATAACTTAGCTAGTAAATTAATAAATTAATTATTTATTCTATATATATAATTAAATTATGGTACAGGGTTTATTATGTACATAATATACATATAAATATGTATGTGCAATATTACTTATAGATTAGTTAATTGATTAGGGTTTCCATAATTATGTAGCTTATAGTACATATAAGTTAATATAATTAATAAATAATTTGATAGATAAGTTATATACATAATAAGTTATCTTGAATACTTAAATTATGCTATATAATATATACATAAGCTATAAATATAATTTATATACATTATACATTATATACATATATTTAACTTAGTAGATTAACTTATATATACATGTATTTACATAGTACACAGTGTTTTTGTATATTTTTGCAGTTTGTATGACTTTTATGGTTTTTATGGGTTTTATATAGATAGAAGGTGAAATACAAAGAGAGAGATGGCAGGAATGGAAATATTTTTGGCATTTTATAGTTGAATTTTTTTATTAAATTCTAAAGTATATTAAACTATCGACTGGTATGTTCTACTAAGTCGAGGGTTCAGAATACCATGAAACTTGGTATACACTTAAAAATATACCTAATCTTGACTGAGACAGGTTTATTTTGTTTATTTTTTATTTTTTAAAGCATTTTTATTTATATACAAATTGAACTCATTTTAGGGTCTTCAAAGTGTTTTAAAAGAGAACTTAAAACCCTAAATTTCAAATGAGTGGCTGGGATGGTAGTAAAAATATTCAGATATGTTCCATAGAGTCTAAGAGATATGTTCCAGCCATTAAACACGAATTTCATTTAATTTGACATTCATTTCTCAGATTGAACAGTTAGGCACCAATTGTAGCTGATAAAGAAGATAAAAAGGCAAGATACAAGCTGCTCCAAATGTAATTTAGAATCATCTAACAGTATAAGAATGCTTGTGCAAGATATAAACAATACATACAACATGCAAGCTAATTTTAAAAAACTCCAATCCTAAGCTCTACTGTCCAATGATTTCAGATCATGGAAGATGTTACAATTAGGTTGCAACAGCAGCAAGTCCAACATGAGAGCAGTATGAATGCTGTTGAGTTTTAGAAGCCACAAGGCTCTGCTACTATTGCAGTTCCAATTCAGATCATCCAAACAGGATTTCAGTCATCCTAAATTGATTTCAGAGGTCTGCAACAGCTCTGAAGTTAATTTTCAGAGCCACAACAGGCCTGATTAGGTTCAACAATCCATCACAAAATCAATTCTGATCTCTGATCCCATACTTGAATGTTTAGAATTCCAATATGATTTTCCCCTTTAAATATCAATTAGAACCTCTTGATATAATCATGAAAACCATGAAAACCAATTGGTAATTTAGAGGCTAAAATCAGATCAGATCAAACCTAAGAAGGTCTGATTTGATGCACTTTAAAGACACAATCGATCAAATCATTTCCAAAACTTCTTTGAAAAATCAGAGATGGAGATCTGAAAATTCATTTGAGTACCCAAATCCATAGAACTCTAATTTGATCTTCACTTCACACCCTAGATAGTGTGATTCATGAAGCTCAAGTCAAGAGTCCAACTCTTGTAAACATGGCACCACAAATTCATTAAAAGTTATCAACAGTCAATTAGATCTCCATTGTTACGTTGGGGTCAAAATGTACATCAGGAAATAAATGTCGCCCATATAAGGCTTTTGCTATGAATTTCGTATTGATTTAATCACGTTCTTGTTTTGAACACCATTGATTGGTGATCAAGGTAAGTTAGTGATCAAATCATAATGCATTGGATCCTTGTTCTATCTTAAATCAGGGAGACTGATTCTCCTTGATAAAACTCCCCAATAAGTGACTTAAATAAGGTATATGCTCATCCCTAAATCAAAACAACACTCAAGGACATTGGAATCCTTGCATACACCCAAATCAAGCACTTAAAATCTCAAAAAGCTCAATCAAATCCATGAAGTTCAAAATAAATTCCAAATCACTGAATTGGACATTAAAAATCATTTTAAACATGATCAAGTGATTCAAGTTTATAAAACAAGATCGGGGGATCTTTGTGACTTTGCGAAATGAGTGGGAGACCCCCCAAGGTGATTTGTGGCTCTAATTTCAGATCTAAGACACAAGGTCCTCAGATTTGAAATTACCTGATGAAGGGGTGATTAGAAAAATTAAAATTGAGGAAACATTAGAATGCGAAACGGAAATATGAAGAGGAAGAACAGTGATCAGCGAGTGAGATGAAGTCATCTCCTCTGATCTGAATTGATAAGAGGAGGTGGATGTGTGAATTCCATTCTAATCTACTCCTAAGCTAATGATCAAACCATTGGATTTCTACTGATCTACTCCTAACTAAGCTACTGTATACTACTTGCTACTCTAAACTACTCTAACAAAGCAGGAAATCCTAATCTAATCAGATGAATGGGACCTTTAGATCCAGAGCCGACGGTTAAGGAGGAGGAATGGAGGAGGAAGTGCTCCAGCAGAGAGAAAACCCTCTAGTGAAGTTCAGGGTCGCCCTCAGGTGCTACGAAGTCCTTAGCGGTGAGGATTGTCAAAGAGAATGTGGATTTTACAGCTGGTGGCCGTGAAAATGGGGAGAGGTGGGGAGGGTAGCTGGAGAGAAAGAATGATCACTAAGAGGTGTAGGAGGGAGCGATCCTTTGCGCGCGCGACTGTGGAACACCTTAAGTAGATGGAAGAGTGCATCCAAGCATTGCGCGGGTGAAGTTAAGCGTAAAGGGCATGGGCGACAAGGATGAGAGGAGAGCACGCGCGGCTGCCAAGTCAAAAAGCGACCGTTGGATGGGATTTGGGTGAAAAGGTGACTACACGCACTGAATCGCGTGAAGGTTCGATTCATATCGAGCCATATATCAAGCAATCAGGAGAATGGACGGACAAGATCATGCGAGTTTCTCGCGTGAACAGTGTTCACGTGGGAGCTCTAGGTGGCTGAAATCTTTAGGTGAAATTGCAGGGTACATCCCTCTGCGAAGGGGCAGAAAAATTATAGGTAGGTCCATAAGTGATGAAGAATGGTTATAGAGAGACCCTTTTAGGCTTGCAAAGAGGTCCCTATAGGTTACAAATAGGTCCTCGGAGGTTTTCTAATGAATGATATGTAATGCACTAAGGACCTAAATGTAAATCTTTAATTTCAAGGCCTTAATGATGTCCAAATCATCCAAGTTTTTATATAAGCTTAATTGAACATTTAAGAAGTTAATTATACTTTTGATTTGAACTTTTAAACTCATTTGTGTGTTCAATTTGCACTTGGATCACCATTGTATATTTATTAATAGAATATCTCATTTAATGACCTAATTATGCATTTTTAACACAAAATTGATGTTTTAGGTCTTTTTTCTCTAATTCCCACACTTAACCTTTTTAATGTGTTAATTTGATATTATTTAACCTAGTTTCTAGCTTAACTTAGGTTATTTAGCAATGATGAGTTGCAACTCATCAGTAACCTAGAGGGATAAGTTTGCGATCTATTTATCCTCCTCCCCCACTCAAGATGAAAAGATCAAAGTCAACTAAACAATCAACGAATGAAATAATTTAGTTACTAAGGGTAATGTTCATTATATTCTTCTCTCATCCTATACATATAAAGGATAGACGAGCCCTACCAAAGGGGGGAGCGAGTTGTAACTCCCACTCCTATCACTTCCCATATTGAAATAGGTAAGCTTCATTGTTTGATGATGATAAATATAAGAAGCTTCATGTGCTATACTACGCTAGGAAGACCCTAACTAACACTCAACAAAACTATACAATGATTTAAGAAGAATTATTGGAAGTAATTTTTGTTTTGGAGAAGTTTAGGTCTTATCTTTTAAGATCAAAAGTTGTGGTGTTTACTGATCACTCAGCACTTTGACATCTCTTGACTAAAAGGGACACCAAACCTAAACTTATTAGAAAAATTCTGCTATCGCAAGAATTTGATATAAAAATCTAGGAGAAGAAAGGAGTGGAGAATGAGGTAGCGGATCATCTTTCGTGGATCCCTCTTGAGGTCTTTACCCCTCAAGGAGAACTACAAGACACCTATCTTGATGAGCATCTATTTTCCGTCACTCAACTCTCCCAGTGGTATGCAAATTTTGTGAATTACTTAGTCATAGGCAAGATCCCAGTAGGATGGAACAGATACAAAAGAGAGGAATTCCTTTCTAAGGTTAAAAATTATTACTGGAAAGACCTTGAACTTTTTTAGATATTGTGTTGACCAAGTCATAAGAAGGTGTGTCCTAAAGACTGAGTAACAGGGTGTCTTAAACTTCTATCACTCCCTACATTGTGGTGGCCATTTCAGTGGTAGGAAAACACCTGCCAAAGTCCTCCAGTTCGATTTCTTTTGGCCTACCCTATACAAGGATGCCCATGAGTTTGCAAAGGCCTATACTTGATGCTAACAAACTAGAACTATTAATGACACATGTGATGAAATGCCCCTAAACCTGATCTTAATTGTAGAGATTTTTGATGTTTAGGGTATAGACTTTATGGGACCCTTTCCTCCTTCCTATGGACATAGGTACATCTTGGTTGCTGTGGATTATGTGTCAAAGTGGGTTGAAGACATTCCTATCGGAACCAATGATCATGTTGTGGTTCTAATGTTCATTAAGTCCAATATCTTGTTTAGGTTTGGTTTCCCTAGGACAATTCTTAGTGATGGAGGATCATACTTCAAGAATGTCTACTTTGCCACGCTTTTGAGGAAGTATAGTGTCACTTAAAAGGTATCAACACCTTATCACCCGCAGACAAGCGGGCGAGTGGAGGTTTCTAACAAGGAGATCAAGCCTATCTTATAAAAGACTATAAGGCTTGATAGGAAAGTTTAGTCTTTGAGCTTAGACATTGCTCTATGGGCTACAAGATCTCTTACAAGACTCTCATAGGTATGTCCGCCTACTGAATAGTTTTTGGGAAACCTTGCCACCTTCCAATTGAGTTGGAACGTTATGCCTTTTAGTCCATCAAGGCCTTGAATTTTGATTTACAAAAGGTTGGAAAGGAACGGATGTTACAACCCAGTGAGCTCAAGAAGTTAAGGAATGATTCTTATGAGAACTCACGTTTGTACAAAGAGTGCACAAAGGCTTTTCATGATAAACATATTCTTTGGAAAACTTTTGAGCCCAACTAGAGAATCTAGCTTTTCAACTCCCAACTCAAGTTGTTTCATAAGAAGTTGAAATCTCGTTGGGATGGGCCCTTCACGGTGGTGCATGCCTTTCCACATGGGGCTGTAGAGGTATAGGATTCCAAGTTTGGGAATGTTTTCAAAGTCAATGGCCAAACTTAAGCCTTACATAGAAATAATTCAAGCTGGCTAGGCTATCAACACCTTCTACCTCTTTGAGCCTTACCTCTGATTTTGCATTATTTGGCTGCTAACATTAAATGCAACTCTAATTAAGAGGTAATCTAATGCTTGCTAGTAACACATATGAAACCTAGGTGCTCTCACTCTTTACTCTCTTTGCATTTATTTTTACAATGATGACATTGTAAGATTTAGGCATGGAGAGAGGCAACATTTACCATTTTGATTAGTATTTTTCATTAGTTTACGTTTTGCATGCATAATGAAAAAAGAAATAAAATTAAATTAAATTCAAAAGTAATAAAATTTAAAAAGTTAAATAAAAAAGGTTTCATGTTGCATGATTTGAGTTAGGAATAGATAATGAGAATTAGTTATTTAGGAGCTGTTAACTTGAAGAGTTTTGAGAAATCTTTCACTTAGACTCTTCAGGTCAATTTTGACTTAATTAACTTAAGTATTTACTAAGATATGAATTAAGTTCTGAGTTTTTGAGGTGTCTGATTTGCTAAAGTATTAAGTCCAGGGTATCAGAAGTTCATAGCTTGTCTTGCACTTATACAGTACTGGTTAGTTTGTGGGCAATGAGCAATTGAAAGCTAGGTTTTCTAAGAGGTGTAAGAGTTGGGGTTCTATAATGATCGAACTTAATTTTATATGAAACTTTAAGACTCTTGTGCCATAAGAGGGGCAACTTAAGGCTGTCACGTTATGTTATGACCCAATTCTTGAATCCCATAGGACCCGAGACTGGCTTGACTCGACTAATCCCAAGACCCAGTCGTCCAACAAGAAATAACCAAAAAGTAGGAAAGTAAACCACATTCACTATGCTAAGTAACTAACAGTAAAAAAAGTAAAAGCTGTTAACAGTACATATCACCACCACAACAGTAAAGCGGAAATAAGGTACAGAAACGTAAAGATAACAAGAGTTTGAACTCACTTACAACAGAAAGTACTACAACAGGAAGACTACTGTTGGGCTCTATTGGGCCCAGCACCCTCTGCAGCTAGTGACTCGAGTTGCTCAACACTTGGACCTGAAAAGGGTTATAAGTAGACAAAGTCAGCGAACGCTGAGTAGAGTAGCAACCAACTAACTAAAGCAGTAAAAGCTAACGGGTAACTATCTATTCCAATTACTTTATTTCACAAGTTATTCTTTTTTTACCCATTGGTTTATTTCTTTTTAGATCTCTTTCTTGATCTCGAATGTTCCTCATGGGAACGATCTTGATTGCAGTCTTTTCCAAAGAGTAGAAGGTGCACGTGGTGCTCTCCTGGCTGGGAGAGTCCCCCGTGGTGATCCTACACCCAGTCAACCACCCTAGGGTCATGGACAGACGTAGCGGTGACTACGACACGCGTGATAAGTGTACGGGTAGCTACCCCGCACTGGCACGCGGTCGGTCGTTTCCGCTAACAGGTACTCCCAGGTATAGCACGGAACAGTATACGGCCTAGCCCTCTCAGTAACAGGGGTCTAGCCCCTCAGAACCAAACATGGGTCTCGCCCCTCCACAGTCCGCGCACCCTCGTCTGATTACCCTGGTTTACCCAGTGGGCATAACAAGTCAGCGTAGGGTGGCTAGCTGAACCCCAGGCCCAGTGGGGTGGCTAGCTCTCTCCCTACACTAGTAGCTCTACCCGGTATAGTGTACGTGAGGGCCAAGAAGTTGGTGTAGAGTGGCCAGTCCTAACCTTGGGTCCCAACCCAAGGGAGGCTAGCTCCGCTCTACACTAAACAGGGGACAGTCGCTTTCCTTGGTACCACGTACTCAAGAGCCAGTACAATTCCCACTCACATTTCCACATCCATTTCATTTATTCACAAGAGCTCTACTCCTAATTCCCCGTAGGGTTCATGCTCGTATTTCTTAGGCCATTCCATACCAGGTTTCATCATTCACATTTCTATTCTCAAATTATATACATGCAGCTCGTATTTCCATTAATTTACATATACAACAAGTAAGGTCACAGGTAACTGTTTAACTAGCATAGGCATTTCATCTTTCACAGGCAGCTCTTGTTTATTTACAGGCAATTGTTCACATTTCTATTCATTTATTTAAGACTGTAATTTCAAACATGCGTACAAACAGTGCAAGTACTTCTCATCTTAGGATTCACGCCACATCCTAGGTTTCTAGCTATCCAATTCACATATGCATTCAGGTTTTATAATTAAATTAGGGGAAGACCACTCTATCAGACAACCCGGGAGTATTGGAGGCTCGAACGACAGGCTCACTTGCCTCAGCAAGCCCTGAACCCGCAATAGAACGAAGTCCTATACCAAGGAACATGTCATAATGGAACATTTAGAACAGTATAAAAGGCCTTCTAACAAGTAGAGGAACTCATAAGGAAAACATCGATATCTTGTTTGCATAAAACGGACCTCAAACGGATCCTAAACGGGTAAAAAATAAGACTACAGACCTAAATCAGACGTCTGGCACAAGGTCCAGACGTCTTAAAAGTAACCAGAAGCTCACCTTAGACTTTGCGTCGACCTCATACGTCCATAACCTCTTCTAGACCATCTGGACCCAGCTCCAGATGTCCGACCTCTCCTTCTGACATCTGGTAAGCTGTCCAAACGTTAGAAACGTGTGGGAGGGCATGTCCCGTGCCTTCCTGAAGCAATCCTTGCACGTGACAGCTGAATCGCCTATATTTAGCCACGTAAATCGTAGCTGCGGTGTAGCCTACATGGCCATAACTGTAAGAGGAACGTACCTTCGTGAAGATTTGCTTTCAGTCGTCTGGTATCGTCACCAGACGTCCAATATGTCGTCTGGAAGGCACGCCAGATATCTGATTCTGGGAAAATCCTAGAACCAGAACCACTTCCTACTCTCCCTCACCATGCGCAGCCGCGGCCTCGCCTGTAGCTCTGGCTGCAGCAAGTGTCGGGGATGGCTCCCCCGACGCACACCTCCTCCCTCACGTGCCGCTCCGACCATGCGCTCTCTTGCGAGCTCCCATGAGCATGCGAGCTCAAGCTCTTCCTCCTCTCCTCACGCCGCATCTCTGCCTCGTCACTGCTCTCGTGCTCACTCCTCTCACTGTGGTGGAGAGGAAGGGAAGAAGGTGGTTGGGGTGAAGTGGGGAAAAGAGGATGGGGGGAGAGGGCCTTTTATAAGGTGTGTTAGGGTTTGGATGGAGGAGAGAAGAGGGAAAGAGAGAGAAGAGAGGTACTGTCTGCGCGCAGTTCACGCATAGACGCGAAGGTTCGTACCAAAATTTCAATTTCCTGACGTCTGGAAAGAGGTCCAGACGTTTGACTAGACGTCTGGAAAGAGGTCCAGACGTCTGACCAGACGTCTGACCGACAGTCCAAACGTCTTAAAAGGCTTAGGGCAGAACGGGTCTTTACATCATAACAAACTTAAAGGAAGTTTCATCCCCGAAACTTGAGCTAGCTAGGGTACGGAAAGAGAACTATATATGCGTAACAAACTTAAAGAGGATTGAAGAAGGTACAAAAAGACATACCCTCAAAAAGTTCCGGGTACCGCTCTCGCATCGTCACCTTAGGCTCGCAAGTAGCCTCCTCGTACCTCTGTCTCCTCCACAAGACCTTCACTAGGGGTACCTGCTTCTGTCTCAAACTCCGGACGGCTCCTTCTAGTATCTGTACTGATCGCTCGGGGTAGGTCAGGTCATCTCCCACCTCGACACTCTCGTGGCTTAGAACGTGACTGGGATTGGCGACGTACTTCCTGAGGTTGGACACGTGGAACACGTCGTGAACATCGGAGAGCTAGGGAGGAAGGGCAAGCCTATAAGCAACAGGTCCTACCCGCTCTAGGACCTCAAAGGGCTCCACAAACCTCGGCACAAACTTCCCTTTCACCCCAAAATGCTGTAGGCCCTTCATGGGTGAAACACGAAGAAAGATGTGATCCCCAACCTCAAACTGCACCTCTCTGCACTTCTGATCGGCATAACTCTTCTGTCTGCTCCTGACAGTGCAAAGTCGTTTGTGAATCTGCTTTATCACCTCTTGACTCTGCCGAATCAGCCTGGGGCTAACCTCCCACTTGGTCCCCACCTCAACCCAACTCAAGGGTGCAGTACACCTCCGTCCATACAGAGCCTCGTAGGGTGCCATGCCGATGCTCGAGTGATAGCTATAATTTTGCCAGGGGTAAGTGCTCCTCCCAAGATCCCCTCCAGTCTAGTACACAGGCACACAAAAGGTCCTCAAGTGTCTATATCGTGCACTCTGACTGTCCATCAGTCTAGGGGTGGTATGCCGTACTGAACTTCAACCGTGTCCCCAAGACCTGCTGAAACTTAGCTCAAAACTGGGAAGTAAAACGGGTATCCCGATCGGATACAATCTCACACAAAACTCCGTGCAGACATACCATGTCACGAATATACCTCTCTGCCAACTGCGCTGTTCTCAAGGTGACTCAAATCGGCAAGAAACGTGCCGTCTTCATCAATCTGTCTACAATCACCCAGACTGCGTCGTGTCCTTGCTGGGTAACGGGTAAGCCCACCACCAAGTCCATGGTGATGCTCTCCCACTTCCACTTTGGCATGGGAAGTGGCTGCAGTGGTCCAGCGGGCCTCTGATGCTCGGCCTTCACTTGCTGGCACACTAAACACTGCTGCACGAACTCACCTACATCCCGCTTCATCCCTCTCCACCAAAAGTCACGTCTCAGATCATGGTACATCTTCGTGTTCCCAGGATGTATGGTGAACCTGGACTCGTGTGCTTCAGTCAGGAGCTCTCTCAACAACTCCTCGTCCTTGGGAATGCACAAACGTCCCCTCATGCGCAGCACCTCGTTTGTAAAAGAGAAGTCTCTTGGGTCCCCTGACAGTACCCTGTCTCACAACGATTGCAGGTACGGATCTGTCATCTGTCCTATGATGATGCGATCTATCAGCTCTGGTCTCGTCTGCCGTGTCACTATCACCACCCCACAATGCCCCTGTAACTCTAGGGGTCGCCAACTGCCCAACTCCTTCATAAGTCTCCAACTCTGCACCTGTAAGCTGGCCAAGTGGGCGGGCGCCTTCCGACTCAAGGTGTTAGCCACCACGTTGGCCTTCCCCAGATGGTAGGAGATGCTGCAGTCATAGTCCTTCAGGAGCTCTAACCAACGTCTCTGTCTCATGTTAAGCTCCTTCTGATCAAACAAATACCTGAGACTCTTATGATCCGTGAATATCTCAAAGGTCTCATCATAAAGGTAGTGCCTCCATGTCTTCAGCGCGATGACAACAACTGCCAGCTCTAAGTCATGGGTAGGGTAGCTATGCTCAGGGGGCTTCAGTTACTGCGAAGCGTAAGTGACAATGTGACCTCGCTGCATAAGTACACCCCCTAACCCCTGCAACGAAGCATCCGTGTAGACAACAAAACCGTCGCTGCTATCTGGGATGGTAAGCACAGGAGCCGAAGTCAGCCTCTCCTTCAACTCCTGAAAACACGCCTCACAAGCATCTGTCCAAGCAAAGGGCACGTCCTTCCAGGTCAACTGAGTCATAGGACGGTCAATCTGCGAGAAACCTTTGATAAAAAACCAGTAGTAACTTGGCAGTCCCAAGAAACTGCGTATCTCTGTCACTGTACGTGGCTTCTCCCACCTGAGTACTACCTCTACCTTGGCTGGATCCACAGCCAAGCCATCCCCTGAAATCACATGACCCAAGAAGCTCACCTGCCTCAACCAAAACTCGCACTTGCTGTATTTGGCATACAACCTACATCGTCTCAACGTGTCTAGAACCATCCGTAAGTGTTGTTTGTGCTGCGCCGATCCCATGAGTAAATGAGCATATCATCAATAAATACCACCACAAACTGATCCACATACGGTCTGAACACCTGGTTCGTCAAATCCATGAAGGCAGCGGGGGCGTTGGTCAGCCCAAACGACATGACCAAAAACTTGTAGTGTCCGTATCGGGTGCGGAAAGCTGTCTTGGAGATGTCAGTCTCCCTGATCCTTAACTGGTGGTAGCTTGATCTCAGATCTATCTTGGAGAACACTGTGGTGAAGGTTCGGCCCTACTAGGAGGGGGTGACGTAATAATTGCGGAAATAAATATAATAAACAATCTCACTAAATAACAATCGCACAAAGTACACAAAGATTTTTAGGTGGAAACCCAAACCGGGTGAAAACCACCACCTAACCCTCTCGAGTTAGGATTTTCCGATCAACCAAGTTGATCAAAATCCACTAAACCGAATCACCTTAAACGAGGGTGATTCAACCTCAATACAACCACGCTACTTAAACGAGGGTAGCGTACCTCAACCCCTTCTCTTCACGAGAAGGATTTTGTCTCGCGAAGGAGACGGGAATTCGCAAAGCGAATACCCAACCAAATAACAAAGATAAAATAAACAAGTAATCCTATAGAGTCAACAAAGTAATTTTAAACCTAGCTTCTATAGGAATTAGGAAACTCCCCTTTGCAAGGAGTGCGTCGAGTTGATGACGCGGTGCGTGAGCCACGCGACGACGCAACTTCACTCTCGTGAACTACGGCGGGAGAGCGGGTGCGCAACAGCTTGATGCTCTCGAGAGAATGGAGCTTGAGCTTGGAGAGCAAGAGCTAGCTAGGACACAAGAGAGTGGAAAGTGTATCACAAATTGTTTCTTGTGTATCTTGGTGTCTCTAAGTGTGTGTTTGTGTTGCAAAGGTTCCCCTCTATTTATAGAGGCCTTAGGAAGGCTTTGGAAGGCTTAGGAAAGGTTCTATAGCCGTTGGGTGCAAAGCCCAAGAGAATCACCCCGAAATCAGGAACAATCATTGTTCTGACAGGCTTATCAGACGTCAAATTCTGGCATCAGACGTCTGGAAGTTCACTTTAAGACGTCTGATTTCAAGGTCAGACGTCTGATTTTGGGCGGGTCTCTTCCTGACTTGAAACAAATCTAAACAGGGTTCTTGTGTAAGTCCATCAGACGACGTATAGGACGTCTGGCACTATGTCTGGATGTCTGGAAATCTACTTTTTCTGTGGGAATGGATTTCCAAACGTTGCAACGGCTAGAAAATCTCTGAGAAGAGATTTTCGGGTCAGTCGAGGCAAAACGGTCAATTATCAGACGTCTGGAAGGGCTCAAGGACGTCTGATAAGGCTCTAACGGTCATATCCTTGAGTGCTTGTTAAGCTAGCTAACGGTCCACTAATTGGACGTCTGGCAAAGTCATCAGACGTCTCCTAAGAAGTCTGCTATAAGGTCTGGACGTCTGATTTCATCAGATAGAACTACTTAAGTCCAGCCTAAATGTTATCAGACGTCTGAATCCACAATCAGACGTCTTAAAACACTTTATCAGACGTCTGATTTTGGAATTAGACGTCTGGAAATGCTGTTTGAACCCTATATTGGTTTTCTAAGTTCTCTACAGAAAACCTAAGTATCCTAGGGTTGTGTAGGTATTCCTAGGACTACTGTTAGGGTACTTTGAGGCTCTTTAACATAATGTTCTAAGGAAATAAAAAGAGCAAGCAAAAAAATGATAAAAGTACATGAAAGGATTAAACAAAATTCTATCCTATTCTTCTTGTCCTTCCATCTTCAATCTAGCGCTCCTCGCGAATCTCTTCTGTTCTCCATCAAGCTCCTCCAATCCGTCCTGGATGCGAGCTTGAATTCCGTCTAAACACGTCTACATTTGCAATTGACCTAAAATCTAAGACTTCAAGTGCAAATGTTAAATAACACGTGTTTTGTTATCATTAAAACAAATGATCGTGGTGCTCTAGCACCAACAATCTCCCCCTTTTTTATGATGACAAAATCATAAATAATAATGCAAAAAATCCTCCCACTTTTTGACATTATCAAAAAGGTTTAATTGATTTTACATTTCCTATAACTCCCCCTTAAAACATGCTCTTCTATAAATTTCTTTTGACAAAGGTAATGCCTCCCCCTTTTTTATAACAACAAGATAGCTATTATTTTTCTCCCCCTTTCTAAAGGAAATTTAGCTACCTTATATCTCCCCCTTAAAAATTGACAATTAGCTTATAATTTCCCCCTATCTAAATGCTTATGATAAAAGGATAGGGTAAAGAATTTTTTACCTCACCTACCATGGCCAATAAAATGGCCCGAATGGTGGTGGATGCCACATCGGATGGGGCTCCCATCCGTAGCTTGGAGGCTCGGGCATTGGCGTCGGTCTCCAATCTGGTGGTCGACGTGCGGCGGGTCCGTCGTTTGTTCGCCGTCTCGTCGGTCTTCTTGTTCTCCTCCTTGGTCTACTCCTTGGTTCTCCCAACTCGAGTTGACCAGACTTGAGCTTGTAGGTCCAGTCCTTTGTGTTGTAGTTATCCCTGAACCCTACAAAGCAAGATTCCAAATTTTTCTTCGGTATCCAAGTGAGCTTGGATCCGGATCTGTTAGCGGGTCTCCTTGACGGAGATCCTTTCTCAATCTTAGGGCTATAAAAATTATCTACTTTGTTGATTAATTTGTTAGAGTTTTCCCTAAGACATGCAATTTCTTTTTCTATAATACTCATCTTAGTCTTTAAATCAGAAATTTCTATTTTTAGACTAACATTTTCCTCAATCAATTTATTATTTTCATTGATGAGGTTATGATTTTCTAATAATAGGTTATCATTTTTAGGACTAGCTTCTAGATCCTTAAGTTTATTTTCTAATCTTTTATTTTCACTTCTAAGAAAACTAAGATTCTTTTTAATGCTTTTATTTTCTATCTTAAGTGCTTTACTAACTTCAAATAGTTCATTAAAAGCTTCTTGTAAATCGAGATTTACCTCATTGTCGCTGTCGTCGCTGTCGTTGTCACTTTCTCCGATTGCCATGAAACCAAGGCACGCGGTTTCCTTCTCCCCGAGATCTTCTTCCGTGCTCGTCTCCTCATGAGTGCCTTCCAACCTCCTCCATATCTCGTGGGCGGTGGTGCACTCTTGGATTTGTTCGAATTCCTTCGGACTCAACGCGCAATACAAGGCATTCATTGCCTTTGCGTTGAGTGAAAGCTCTCGAATCTGCAGTTGCGAGTAGCCTCCTTGGGGTCGCTTCGAGATCTCGTATGGGGTTTCGCAACATCCCCATATCTCAAACTCAGTGGCTTGGAGCCACGTCTTCATCCTCAACTTGCAATATCCTAATTCCCTCCCGTCGAAATAGGGTGGTCGGACGGTGGACTGCCCTTCGGAGATTCTGATTGCGGCTATGCTTCCCTCCATGATCTTCTTGCCGAGTGTTACTCCGATCTTGCAAGAACCCGCTCTGATACCAACTGAAGGTTCGGCCCTACCAGGATGGGGTGACGTAATAATTGCGGAAATAAATATAATAAACAATCTCACTAAATAACAATCGCACAAAGTACACAAAGATTTTTAGGTGGAAACCCAAACCGGGTGAAAACCACCACCTAACCCTCTCGAGTTAGGATTTTCCGATCAACCAAGTTGATCAAAATCCACTAAACTGAATCACTTTAAACGAGGGTGATTCAACCTCAATACAACCACGCTACTTAAACGAGGGTAGCGTACCTCAACCCCTTCTCTTCACGAGAAGGATTTTGTCTCGCGAAGAAGACGGGAATTCGCAAAGCGAATACCCAACCAAATAACAAAGGTAAAATAAACAAGTAATCCTATAGAGCCAACAAAGTAATTTTAAACCTAGCTTCTATAGGAATTAGGAAACTCCCCTTTGCAAGGAGTGCGTCGAGTTGATGACGCAGTGCGTGAGCCACGCGATGGCGCAACTTCGCTCTCGTGAACTACGGCGGGAGAGCGGGTGCGCAACAACTTGATACTCTCAACAGAATGGAGCTTGAGCTTGGAGAGCAAGAGCTAGCTAGGACACAAGAGAGTGGAAAGTGTATCACAAAGTGTTTCTTGTGTATCTTGGTGTCTCTAAGTGTGTGTTTGTGTTGCAAAGGCTCCCCTCTATTTATAGAGGCCTTAGGAAGGCTTTGGAAGGCTTAGGAAATGTTCTATAACCGTTGGGTGCAAAGCCCAAGAGAATCACCCCGAAATCAGGAACAATCATTGTTCTGACAGGCTTATCAGACGTCTAATTCTGGCATCAGACGTCTGGAAGTTCACTTTAAGACGTCTGATTTCAAGGTCAGACGTCTGATTTTGGGCGGGTCTCTTCCTGACTTGAAACAAATCTAAACAGGGTTCTTGTGTAAGTCCATCAGACGACATAAAGGACGTCTGGCACTATGTCTGGATGTCTGGAAACCTACTTTTTCTGTGGGAATGGATTTCCAAACATTGCAACGGCTAGAAAATCTCTGAGAAGAGATTTTCGGGTCAGTCGAGGCAAAACGGTCAATTATCAGACGTCTAGAAGGGCTCAAGGACGTCTGATAAGGCTCTAACGGTCATATCCTTGAGTGTTTGTTAAGCTAGCTAACAGTCCACTAATTGGATGTCTGGCAAAGTCATCAGACGTCTCCTAAGAAGTCTGGTATAAGGTCTGGACGTCTGATTTCATCAGACAGAACTACTTAAGTCCAGCCTAAATGTTATCAGACGTCTGAATCAACAGTCAGACGTCTTAAAACACTTTATCAGACGTCTGATTTTGGAATTAGACGTCTGAAAATGCTGTTTGAACCCTATATTGGTTTTCTAAGTTCTCTACAGAAAACCTAAGTATCCTAGGGTTGTGTAGGTGTTCCTAGGACTACTGTTAGGGTACTTTGAGGCTCTTTAACATAATGTTCTAAGGAAATAAAAAGAGCAAGCAAAAAAATGATAAAAGTACATGAAAGGATTAAACAAAATTCTATCCTATTCTTCTTGTCCTTCCATCTTCAATCTAGCACTCCTCGCGAATCTCTTCTGTTCTCCATCAAGCTCCTCCAATCCGTCCTGGATGCGAGCTTGAATTCTGTCTAAACACGTCTACATTTGCAATTGACCTGAAATCTAAGACTCCAAGTGCAAATGTTAAATAACACGTGTTTTGTTATCATTAAAACAAATGATCGTGGTGCTCTAGCTCCAACAATCTCCCCCTTTTTGATGATGACAAAATCATAAATAATAATGCAAAAAATCCTCCCACTTTTTGACATTATCAAAAAGGTTTAATTGATTTTACATTTCCTATAACTCCCCCTTAAAACATGCTCTTCTATAAATTTCTTTTGACAAAGGTAATGCCTCCCCCTTTTTTATAACAACAAGATAGCTATTATTTTTCTCCCCCTTTCTAAAGGAAATTTAGCTACCTTATATCTCCCCCTTAAAAATTGACAATTAGCTTATAATTTCCCCCTATCTAAATGCTTATGATAAAAGGATAGGGTAAAGAATTTTTTACCTCACCTACCATGGCCAATAAAATGGCCCGAATGGTGGTGGATGCCACATCGGATGGGGCACCCATCCGTAGCTTGGATGCCCGGGCATTGGCGTCGGTCTCCAATCTGGTGGTCGACGTGCGGCGGGTCCGTCGTTTGTTCGCCGTCTCGTCGGTCTTCTTGTTCTCCTCCTTGGTCTACTCCTTGGTTCTCCCAACTCGAGTTGACCAGACTTGAGCTTGTAGGTCCAGTCCTTTGTGTTGTAGTTATCCCTGAACCCTACAAAGCAAGATTCCAAATTTTTCTTCGGTATCCAAGTGAGCTTGGATCCGGATCTGTTAGCGGGTCTCCTTGACGGAGATCCTTTCTCAATCTTAGGGCTATAAAAATTATCTACTTTGTTGATTAATTTGTTAGAGTTTTCCCTAAGACATGCAATTTCTTTTTCTATAATACTCATCTTAGTCTTTAAATCAGAAATTTCTATTTTTAGACTAACATTTTCCTCAATCAATTTATTATTTTCATTGATGAGGTTATGATTTTCTAATAATAGGTTATCATTTTTAGGACTAGCTTCTAGATCCTTAAGTTTATTTTCTAATCTTTTATTTTCACTTCTAAGAAAACTAAGATTCTTTTTAATGCTTTTATTTTCTATCTTAAGTGCTTTACTAACTTCAAATAGTTCATTAAAAGCTTCTTGTAAATCGAGATTTACCTCATTGTCGCTGTCGTCGCTGTCGTTGTCACTTTCTCCGATTGCCATGAAACCAAGGCACGCGGTTTCCTTCTCCCCGAGATCTTCTTCCGTGCTCGTCTCCTCATGAGTGCCTTCCAACCTCCTCCATATCTCGTGGGCGGTGGTGCACTCTTGGATTTGTTCGAATTCCTTCGGACTCAACGCGCAATACAAGGCATTCATTGCCTTTGCGTTGAGTGAAAGCTCTCGAATCTGCAGTTGCGAGTAGCCTCCTTGGGGTCGCTTCGAGATCTCGTATGGGGTTTCGCAACATCCCCATATCTCAAACTCAGTGGCTTGGAGCCACGTCTTCATCCTCAACTTGCAATATCCTAATTCCCTCCCGTCGAAATAGGGTGGTCGGACGGTGGACTGCCCTTCGGAGATTCTGATTGCGGCTATGCTTCCCTCCATGATCTTCTTGCCGAGTGTTACTCCGATCTTGCAAGAACCCGCTCTGATACCAACTGAAGGTTCGGCCCTACCAGGATGGGGTGACGTAATAATTGCGGAAATAAATATAATAAACAATCTCACTAAATAACAATCGCACAAAGTACACAAAGATTTTTAGGTGGAAACCCAAACCGGGTGAAAACCACCACCTAACCCTCTCGAGTTAGGATTTTCCGATCAACCAAGTTGATCAAAATCCACTAAACCGAATCACTTTAAACGAGGGTGATTCAACCTCAATACAACCACGCTACTTAAACGAGGGTAGCGTACCTCAACCCCTTCTCTTCACGAGAAGGATTTTGTCTCGCGAAGAAGACGGGAATTTGCAAAGCGAATACCCAACCAAATAACAAAGGTAAAATAAACAAGTAATCCTATAGAGTCAACAAAGTAATTTTAAACCTAGCTTCTATAGGAATTAGGAAACTCCCCTTTGCAAGGAGTGCGTCGAGTTGATGACGCGGTGCATGAGCCACGCGATGGCGCAACTTCGCTCTCGTGAACTACGGCGGGAGAGCGGGTGCGCAACAACTTGATACTCTCAACAGAATGGAGCTTGAGCTTGGAGAGCAAGAGCTAGCTAGGACACAAGAGAGTGGAAAGTGTATCACAAAGTGTTTCTTGTGTATCTTGGTGTCTCTAAGTGTGTGTTTGTGTTGCAAAGGTTCCCCTCTATTTATAGAGGCCTTAGGAAGGCTTTGGAAGGCTTAGGAAATGTTCTATAACCGTTGGGTGCAAAGCCCAAGAGAATCACCCCGAAATCAGGAACAATCATTGTTCTGACAGGCTTATCAGACGTCTAATTCTGGCATCAGACGTCTGGAAGTTCACTTTAAGACGTCTGATTTCAAGGTCAGACGTCTGATTTTGGGCGGGTCTCTTCCTGACTTGAAACAAATCTAAACAGGGTTCTTGTGTAAGTCCATCAGACGACATATAGGACGTCTGGCACTATGTCTGGACGTCTGGAAACCTACTTTTTCTGTGGGAATGGATTTCCAAACGTTGCAACGGCTAGAAAATCTCTGAGAAGAGATTTTCGGGTCAGTCGAGGCAAAACGGTCAATTATCAGACGTCTGGAAGGGCTCAAGGACGTCTGATAAGGCTCTAACGGTCATATACTTGAGTGTTTGTTAAGCTAGCTAACGGTCCACTAATTGGACGTTTGGCAAAGTCATCAGACGTCTCCTAAGAAGTCTGGTATAAGGTCTGGACATCTGATTTCATCAGACAGAACTACTTAAGTCCAGCCTAAATGTTATCAGACGTCTGAATCAACAGTCAGACGTCTTAAAACACTTTATCAGACGTCTGGAAATGCTGTTTGAACCCTATATTGGTTTTCTAAGTTCTCTACAGAAAACATAAGTATCCTAGGATTGTGTAGGTGTTCCTAGGACTACTGTTAGGGTACTTTGAGGCTCTTTAACATAATGTTCTAAGGAAATAAAAAGAGCAAGCAAAAGAAAGATAAAAGTACATGAAAGGATTAAACAAAATTCTATCCTATTCTTCTTGTCCTTCCATCTTCAATCTAGCGCTCCTCGCGAATCTCTTCTGTTCTCCATCAAGCTCCTCCAATCCGTCCTGTATGTGAGCTCGAATTCCGTCTAAACACGTCTACATTTGCAATTGACCTGAAATCTAAGACTCCAAGTGCAAATGTTAAATAACACTTGTTTTGTTATCATCAAAACAAATGATCGTTGTGCTCTGGCACCAACATGTGGCACCTCGTAACTGGTCAAACAAATCATCAATCCTCGGCAGCGGATACTTGTTCTTGATGGTGACCCTATTCAGCTGTCTATAGTCAACACAAAGGCGTAGGGTACCATCCTTCTTCTTCACGAACAACACAGGGGCTCCCCATAGGGACGCATTGGGCCTCACAAAGCCCTTCTCCAACAGGTCCTGCAACTGGGACTTGAGCTCTTGCAGCTCAAGTGGTGCCATCTTATACGGTGCTGTAGAAATGGGGCTGGTCCCCGCTACCAGTGAGATCTCAAACTCGATCTCACGCTTAGGTGGTAGTCCTGCCAGCTCCTCGGGAAACACATCGGGGTACTCTCTGACCACCGGGATGCTCTGAAAGTCTGCCACGGGGTTGGGCTCTGCCACTACACAAGCTAGAAGGCCCTCACACCCCTGGCCCAAAAGTCTCACCGCCCGAAGTGTAGAAATGCACCTAAAACCTCCGTCCACCGACTGTTCGTGAAACTCAAAAGAAAGCATCTCCGGTATGGAGAATATGATCTTCCTCTCAAAACAGTCCACCAAAGCGTGGTAAGCGGACAGCCAATCCATCCCCAAAATCATGCCAAAATCCTCCATCGGTATCATGATCAGGTCAGCGGGGAGGCTGTGTCCCCCAGCACTAACCTCATAGTCTGTGTAGAGCTCCTCAGCTCCAAACAGCTGACCACCCGGACCTCTGATCACAAATGGATCCTCTAACAACACACAGTCCTGTCCCCAACTGACAGCAAAACTCGCAGCAACAAACGAGTGTGTGGCACTAGAATCAAAAAGTACGTAAACTAATCTGCCGGAAACTGTAACAATACCTGCCACCACTGAACCTGATGCCCTAGCATCTCTGTGTGTTAGGGCGTTGATACGCCCCTCAGCTCTCGGTGCAGAAGAAGCAGCCACACTCTACGTCGGACCGGTAGCCGCTGGCCGGTACCCTCCCCTCGATTGCTGTCCTCCCCCACGCGCCTGGGAACCACGACCTCCTGCTCAGCCTTCAGCGCTCGGTGCGGGGAGCATCTGCTGCATTCCAGCCCTAGACGGGCAGTCCCTCCTGATGTGGCCCGGCTGGCCACACTGGTAGCAGAGGGGAACTTGACTCCCTCCCTTGGTAGGTCCATGCTGATGGCTGAGTGGGGATCTAGTGCTGGCAGTTGGCCCCTGTCGGGGGCCCCCAAAGGTCACTGATGGCCCCGCAAAACTAGACGGCTCTCCTGCGGGCGCCGCGTGCCTCCTTTCTCATCAGCCCTGTGAGTACTCTGGCTGGTAGGGCCTCTTCCGTCTGCTGTTAGTGTCTCGTGCGGCCAGGTTGGTCTCCTCGTACGTCACAGCTGCCTCCACCACTCTTGAGAAGGTGGGCAGCTTCAGGGGTTTGACATACCCTCGAATGGCAAGTCGGAGCCCCTCAGTGAACCTCCATAGGCTCTCCTGCTCAGTAGCCATAACTGTCGCAGCAAAACATGACAGCTCCAGGAAGCGCGTGCGATATGCGCTAACAGTCATCGTCCCCTGGCGGAGAGTGTGGAACTCCTACCTCTTGACGTGCGCTTGTGCGTGTGTGTTAAGAAATGTCATTATAGTTGCAATTGCAACACCGATTTTAAAGTAAAGAAACGGAGGTGAATCTGAGTGTCGCTCTCAGGGAGGCGTGAAAATCAGATTTTTCTTATCACTTGTCACGGAAAGCGCGAAGTTTTGCTTGCGAAAGGTGCGGTTTGAAAAGTGAGAGAGAGATAGAGAGAGAGAGATTAGGGTTAGAGTTGTTTCTTGCTTGATCATGCAACTTAAACAGAAATTAAAGTAAACAACTAAACAGAAAGTAGCTTCATTAATCATGCACTTTTAGTTTATAGCTTACAACATTAAATACATGCTCAAACAAAAGTAATGGAAAGCTTAAAAGAGAGGAAGAGAGAGAGAGGAGGGAGAGCGGCGAGGCAGCCACGGTGGTGGAGGAGGCTCCGTCGGCGGCTCGTCATCTCCGACGATTACAAGAGGGCCTAAAGCTAGCTAGGAGAGGGGTGGAATAGTTGCAAGGGAAGTGAATTCCTTGAATGAGTGGTTGGAGGGGGCTTAAATAGGGTTAAGGGCTTTCTAAAAGAAGAAAGGGCTTTAGCGACGTCCGAGACATCCCTAAAACCATTCCAAAAGTGTTGGTGAAGCCCTCCATCCCTCCGGTCAACCACCCGTGCCGTTCTTCTTCACGCTCGATCCGCGGCCGTTGTGTGAGAGTCGTCCGATCGAAGATCGGATGACTGAGATCTCCCCTTGGATGTGCTCGGATCGAGCCTCCGGCACGCGTGTGCACGGGCGTCGTCGCCCGGCGTGCGTGCGCGTGTGAGCGCTAGCGATCTGTGGGCGCATCACGTGGCGCGATCTCGGCCGCCCGTTGCTGATCGGGCGGTCCAATTTCGCCGTGTGCTCCTTCGTCTTCAATTTTACGCACCACGCGGCTCGAACTCGGGTCGTGTGCGTGTGGGCGTGCGCGCTAACCGTTGCGCCACGCCCGCGCTTTGTCGCGGCGACTGCGCGGTTCTTGGCCATCCGATCGAAGATCGACGACCGAGATTTGATCTCAGCTGATGGATGAAGTGGCGTGAGGTGGAGCGGGGGTGATGTGGCGCAACGAGGGCCGTTGATCACCAGATCAACGGTCAGAACTTCTTGGGCCCATTGTAGGAGCTCCGGATGTCGGATTTGGCCGATCTTGAGTTCGTTGGACTCCATTCGTCATTTTGAATCCATCCGTGCGGTCTGATTGCTCATCTGAGGCCTGCTTTGACAAGTTCTTACACAAATGGCCATTAATACAATTTTATAAGCAATCTTGGTACATGATGCATGCAATGCTCCCATTCTACTTATGTTGTGCCTTTTATTCTTAAGATGGGCCCTATTTAACAGAATTATCACCCCCATGTGTAGTGTTATCATACCCCCATGCTTACTCCTTGCTAGTTCCTAGTAAGGTTTATTCTAGCCTTTATTTTCTTTCAGAATTTAAGAAGTAATTGCTTAGACATTTCGTCACTTGTCAATAGGAGGAAATATACCAAGATCTTAATCTAGAAAGACTAAGCAGCACCCGGGTGTCTGCCAAAATACGAATCGCCCAAATCCTTGCTTTAATGTATATAACTATTCATATGTATATGTATATATATTTTTTTTAGAATTTTTTTCGTAATTCAATATGGGTTGGTAACTTTTTATGGCTACCCAACCCACCCAAAACTCGGTCAAAACCCTAAGTGCTAAGCATCTTGGTGTGAAGATTGTGATAGACTCACTTAACGGTAATTCAGACAGACTTCGGGTTTCTACGCCCCTAAGTGACCGGAAGAGGAAATATATTTGTCTGAAGGTGTATTTATTCGATTGGTAGCTTTCTCCCTACATTTGTTTTAATTGGGGTCAACATAAGGATTTTTCCAGTGCATATCTCCCCGGCTTGTACTACTTCCCCTCTTCTTCCTTAAGTGTTTTGGTTATTTTTGTGCAGTTATTTAGCTGGGCTCTGGACAACCGACCAATGAGCTGTTACCCACGATCACTTGCCAGCCATACTCGTGCGGTGAAGTGTGGTTTATTTTCTTTTCTTCTTCTTCTTCTTCTTTTTTCGTAGGTGGCTTCCCTGATCTCAAATGTACCTAGAGGCAATGAAGAAGAAATGGTCCCGTGGCTGGGTTTTGGACAACCTGCCAATGGGTTGTTACCCACGACATCTTGCCAGCCATACCACCCTAGAGAGTTCATTAGCTACCCAATTTCTGTCAAAATCTCTGAGAAGTGAGTTTGTGTAAAAATGTGTGCAGATGCTTAGACTCAAAGTTTTTCTGAGTTAGAGGGTGAGTTGATAAGTCGTATACTTATCACCTTATTTAGTAGGTGGATTAGAATAGCTTAAGGTTGCAAGGATTTGAAGCTAAATCCATATTTTAACGGACATCAGGGCTGATTAAGCCTGAAGGTTTGAAAAGTCTAAGTGTTTAAGTTCTTTTTTGTATTATTTCTCACTATTGATAAGATTCTAATGCTTAAGTTTTATTCCTAAATTCAAAATTTTTTTTATTATTTTATTTTATTTTATTCAAACTGATTAAATGAGCTCAGGATTGTGCAATTTACCAAACCCCCATGCTTAAATTGGACAATGTCTTCATTGGTAAGTACATGTAACGACCCGGTTCCCGAGTCCCTACGAGACACGAGAACCGGACCGACTCGACTAATCCCAAGACCTAGTCGTCCAACGAGGAAGTAACCAAAAGGCAGTAAAATAAACCACATTCAGCATGAATATAACTAACAGTAAGAAAGTACAGCAGTAAGGAAAGAAACTACTACAGTAGGTACCACCACAACAGTAAAACAGCATTTATCGTATAACAAGAACTGCTGGTAAAGAAGGTACAGCGGAAACAAAAACTACTCACTAGAACAGAAACAAAAGGGGTACAAAAGGCTGTGGTAACTCTACTGGACCCTACTCGGCCCAGCGTCCTCTGCAGCCGCCGACCCTGGCTGCTCAACACCTGGTCCTGAAAAAGGTAACGAGTGTAACACGTCAGCAAAACGCTGAGTAGAGTGGCAAACTAACTAAAGGCAACAGTAGAGTGTACAGTAGCTGTTATGTTCTATTACTTCCTTTATTCACATCTTTCAATTTTTCTCACTATTTCATTTATTTCTCAGGTCTTTTACTTGATCTCGAATGTCCTCGTGGGAACGATCTTGATTGCAGTCTTTTCCAAAAGTAGAAGTAGCACGTGGTGCTCTCCTGGCCGGGAGAGTCCCCTGTGGTGATCCTACCCTCAGTCAACCACCCCAAGGTCACTGACAGACGTAACGGTGACTACGACACGCGCGATAAACGCACAGGTAGCTAGCCCGCACTGGCACGCGGTCAGTCGTTTCCGTTAACGGGTGCGCCCAAAGCACAGCACGGAACCAGGGCAGAGCCCTCTCAGTAACAGGGGTCCAACCCCTCCACAGTAACCAAACCGGGGCCTTGCCCCTCCACAGTCCGCGCACCCTCGCCTGACTACCCTGGTTTGCCCTAGTGGGCCTAACAAGTCGGTGAAGGAGGCTAGCAGAACCCCGGGGCCCGTGGGGTAGCTAGTACTCTCCTAACACTACTAGCTCTCCTCGGTACTACGTACACGAGGGCCAACAAGTCGGTACAGAGCGGCCAATCCTAACCCCGGGTCCCTGGGGCGGCTGGCCCCACTCTGCACTAAACAGGTACAGGTACTTCCCTTGGTACTGCGTACCCAAGAGACAGTACAAACTACATCTCAGTTCCATTCCTTTTTCTTTCCAGGAGTTCCACTCCTAATTCCCCGTAGGGTTCCAGCTCTTTATCTCAGAACATCATATGTTTCACTTTCCAGATTCATGTTCTCAAAATCCATGATCTCAAACATGTTTCTTTATTCATAACAGGCAGCTGTTAATTCAAATTACAGGCAGCTTTATATTCCTTTCCATTTTTCCAAGACTGCAGTATTATACATTCCACTAGTTTTTCCATCCTAAGATTCATGCCACATCCTAGGATCTAGCATACAACTAGTTTTCCAGCCCTAGGATTCATGCATCACCTAGGAGCTATCATTCCATACATTTCTCATTCCTAGGATTCATGCAATGTCCTAGATTCTAGTTATGGTTTCATACTTTAATAGATTTTATTAATAACTTAAGCCACTCTACCAGGTACAACGGGAGTAATGGGGGCGTGATCGGGAATCCCACGTGCCTCCGCGACTTTCAAGACTGCAACTGAACGAGATCCTGTCACAAGGATCAAACACAAGGAGTGTCTCAAAACAGTGTATAGCTACTGTAGATGAGTAGAGGAATTAATTCTGAAGAGAACGCAACTCGAATCGCGGAAAACGGAGCCCGAACGGGCCCTAAACGGGTCGAGAAAGACGATACTGTGCAAAATCAGACGTCTGGAACTCCCTCCAGACGTCTTAAACGGTGGATCAGAGAATTACCTGTTCAGCGTGGTTTCCCAGACGTCCAGAAGTCTGCAGGGACGTCTTTCCTAGATCCCAGACATCCGATGGTCACTCCGGACGTCTGGAGGTCACTCCCGCCGTCTGGTACAACTTCCAGACGTCTGATTCGCAAAGGATGGCGAATCAGCGAACCTGCGCATAGCCAACCCCCCTCCCTCAGTACGGTCAGTCGACAAGAAGGAAGAAGAAGGCGGAAACTCACCTTTCAGACGTCTGTATGATCTTACAGACGTCGACCTTGCCGTCTGGCTATCAATCCAGACGTCTGATTCTGGAAATTTTTCCAGAATCAGGGCCCTGCTCGGCCTCCGCTCGCGACGTCGCCCGCGTCGCGCCTCGCGCTCCTGCTGCTCAGACCGCAGCAGGTCCCTCTCCGCGTCGCTCCGCGCCCCCTGCGCCCTCCGCCAGCCAGCCAAGCCGCTCCGACGAGCTCGCCCCCACGGCAGAGCTCCGCCCTCGCACGCCGCACCTCCGCGCTCACTGCGGCCGCCGCTGCCGCCCTCGCGTCCGCTCGCTCTTGCGCACAGGAAGGAGAAGAAGAAGAAGACGGTGGAGACGGGAGGGGAGGCGCGCCCCTTTTAACGCCACGCGGAGAGGAGAGAGGAGGTGGCAGGCCGCCTGCAGCCGCAGAGAGAAAAAGGGGGAAAAAGCGGTCTGCGCGCTCAGGCGCGCAGGCGACTCGCGTGTGTCGAAAATAACGGATTTCCAGACGTCTTTAAACTATCCCAGACGTCTTAAAAGACGTCTGGGGCACACATTCGTTACAATATAACAAACTCAAAGGAAGTTTCGTCCCCGAAACTTGCGCCAACTAGGGTGCGGGAAAAGATGTCCAAAAAAACCATAACAAACTCAAAGAGGACCGAAGCCGGTCCGAAAAGACGTACCCGCGAAAAGCTCCGGGTACCGCTCCCGCATTGCCGCCTCAGGCTCCCAGGTAGCCTCCTCGTACCGCTGGCTCCTCCACAAAACCTTTACCAGGGGTACTTGCTTTCGTCTCAACCTGCGGACGGCTCGGTCTAGGATCTGCACTGGCCGCTCGGGGTAGGTCAGGTCGTCGCTCACCTCGACGCTCTCGTGACTCAGTACGTGGCTGGGATCGGCTACGTACTTCCTGAGGTTGGACACGTGGAACACGTCGTGCACACCAGAAAGCTGCGGGGGAAGGGCAAGTCTGTAACCAACGGGTCCAACCCGCTCCAGGACCTCAAAGGGCCCCACGAACCTCAGCGCGAGCTTCCCTCTCACCCCAAACCGCTGTAAGCCCTTCATGGGCGAAACACGAAGGAAGACGTGGTCCCCAACCTCGAACTGCACCTCTCTGCGTCTGCGATCTGCGTAGCTCTTCTGTCTGCTCCTGACAGTGCAGAGTCGTCTATGGATCTGCTCGACTACCTCCTGACTCTGCCGGATCAACCTGGGGCCAACCTCCCACTTGGTCCCCACCTCAACCCAACTCGAGGGTGCCGTGCATTTCCGTCCGTACAGAGCCTCGTAGGGAGCCATGCCGATGCTCGAGTGATAACTGTTGTTGTATGCAAACTCCGCCAGGGGTAGGTGCTCCACCCAAGAGCCCCTCTAGTCTAGTACACAGGCACGCAAAAGGTCCTCAAGTGTCTGTATCGTGCGTTCCGACTGTCCGTCCGTCTGGGGGTGGTAAGCCGTGCTAAACCTCAACCTCGTCCCCAAAGCCTGCTGAAACTCAGCCCAAAACTGGGACGTAAAGCGGGTATCCCGGTCGGATACGATCTCCCGCGGAACTCCGTGTAGTCGCACCACATCACGGATATACCTCTCTGCCAACTGTGCTGGTCCCAAAGTGACTCGGATCGGCAAGAATCGTGCCGTCTTCGTCAATCTATCCACTATTACCCAGACTGCACCGTGTCCTCGCTGGGTAACAGGTAAGCCCACCACCAAGTCCATGGTGATGCTCTCCCACTTCCACTCTGGCACTGGAAGCGGCTGAAGTGGCCCTGCAGGCCTCTGATGCTCAGCTTTCACCTGCTGGCACACTAAGCACTGCTGCACGAACTCACCCACATCCCGCTTCATCCCTCTCCACCAAAACTCGCGTCTCAAGTCATGGTACATTTTCGTGTTTCCGGGATGTATGGTGAATCTGGAACCGTGTGCCTCAGTCAGGAGCTCTCTCAACAGCTCCTCGTCTCTGGGGACGCACAACCGTCCCCTAAAGCGTAACACCTGGTCTGTGAAAGAGAAGTCCCCTGGGTCCCCTGATAGTACTCTGTCGCGCAAAGACTGCAAGTACGGATCGGCCATCTGTCCCGTGATGATGCGGTCTATCAACTCTGGCCTGGTCTGCTGTGTCACCGTCACTGCCCCACAGTACCCTCGTAACTCTAGAGGTCGCCAACTTCCCACCTCCTCCAAAAGGCTTCAACTCTGTAACTGTAGACTGGCCAAGTGTGCGGGCGCCTTACGGCTCAAGGCGTCAGCCACCACATTGGCCTTTCCCGGGTGGTAGGAGATGCTGCAGTCGTAGTCCTTCAGGAGCTCCAACCAACGTCTCTGTCTCATGTTGAGCTCCTTCTGGTCAAAAAGATATCTGAGGCTCTTGTGATCTGTAAAAATCTCGAAGGTCTCACCGTACAAGTAGTGCCTCCATGTCTTCAGCGCGAAGACAACAGCTGCCAACTCTAGATCGTGGGTAGGGTAGGTATGCTCATGGGGCTTCAGTTGCCGCGAAGCGTAAGCGACAACATGACCCCTCTGCATGAGCACACCTCCTAACCCCTGCAAGGAAGCGTCCGTGTACACAACGAACCCGCCACTACTGTCAGGGATGGTGAGCACGGGAGCCGAGGTCAACCTCTCCTTCAGCTCCAGAAAACACGCCTCATAGGCGTCTGTCCAAGCGAAAGGCACATCCTTCCGGGTCAACTGTGTCATAGGACGCGCAATCTGTGAAAATCCTCTGATGAACCGTCTGTAGTAACCTGCCAGTCCCAGGAAACTGCGAATCTCAGTGACTGAACGCGGTCTCTCCCACCTGAGCACTGCCTCGACCTTGGCGGGATCCACCGCCAGGCCGTCTCCAGAGATCACATGACCCAAAAATGTCACCTCCCTCAACCAGAACTCGCACTTGCTGTATTTGGCGTACAGCCTGCGTCGTCTCAGAGTGTCCAGAACCATCCGCAAGTGCTGTCTGTGATGCGTCCGATCTCTAGAATAGATGAGTACATCATCTATGAAAACCACCACAAACTTGTCCAAGTACGGTCTAAACACCCGGTTCATCAGGTCCATGAAAGCAGCGGGGGCATTGGTCAGCCCAAACGGCATGACCAAAAACTCGTAGTGTCCGTACCGGGTGCGGAAAGCTGTCTTGGAGACGTCGGTCTCCCTGATCCTCAACTGGTGGTATCCAGACCTCAAGTCGATCTTGGAAAACACCGTGGCACCCCGCAACTGGTCAAACAAATCGTCGATCCTCGGCAGCGGATATCTGTTCTTGATGGTGACCCTATTCAGCTGTCGGTAGTCCACACAAAGGCGTAGGGTCCCATCCTTCTTCTTCACAAACAGTACCGGGGCTCCCTAGGGAGACGCACTGGGCCTCACGAAACCTTTCTCCAAAAGGTCCTGCAACTGGGACTTGAGCACTCGCAGCTCAAGCGGTGCCATTCTGTATGGCGCGGTGGAGATGGGGCTGGTCCCTGGTACTAGTGAGATCTCAAACTCGATCTCACGCTCGGGCGGTAGTCCTGGTAACTCGTCTGGAAACACGTCGGGGTACTCTCTGACCACCGGGATGCTCTGGAAGTCTGCCACGGGGCTGTGCTCTGCCACCACACAAGCTAGGAAGCCCTCACACCCCTGGCTCAAAAGTCTCACCGCCCGAAGTGTCGAAATGCACCTGAAACCTCCATCCACTGGCTGCCCGTGAAACTCGAAAGAAGGCAACTCCGGAATGGAGAAGACAATCTTCCTCTCAAAACAGTCTACCAAGGCGTGGTAAGCGGACAGCCAATCCATCCCCAGAATCACTCCAAAGTCCTCCATCTGTATCATAATCAGGTCAGCTGGCAGGCTATGTCCCCCGATGCTGACCCCGCAACCCGTGTACACCTCCTCAGCTACAAACGGCTGACCACTCGGACATCTGATTACGAACGGATTCTCTAACAGTGTATAATCCTGGTCCAAACTAACTGCGAAACTGGCTGCGACAAACGAGTGCGTAGCGCCGGAATCGAAAAGCGTGTAAACGAGTCTGCCAGAAACTGAAATCATACCTGCTACCACGGATCCCGATGCTCTGGCGTCCCTGTGTGTTAGGGCGTTGATACGCCCCTCAGCTCTAGGTGCGGACGAAGCAGCCACACTCTGCGTCGGACGGGTAGGTGCTGGCCGGTACCCTCCTCGCGACTGCTGTCCTCCTCCTCGTGCCTGGGAACCGCGGCCTCCTGCGCGCCCTCCAGTGCTCTGCGCGGGAAGTATCTGCTGACCTCCTGCCCTAGATGGGCAGTCCCTCCTGACGTGGCCCGGCTGGCCACACTGGTAGCAGAGGGGAACCCGACTCCCGCCCTCAGTGAGTCCCTGCTGTCGGCTAGGCGGGGGTCCGGTGCTGGCGACTGGCCCCTGTCGAGGGCCCCCAAAGGCCACTGATGGCCCTGCACAACGTGACGGCTCTCCTGCGGACGCCACGTGTCTCCGTTCTCGCCGGCCCTGTGAGAAGTCTGGCTGAAAGGGCCTCTTCCGCCCGCCGTCGGTCTCTCGCGCGGACGGGTTGGTCTCCTCGTAAGTCATAGCTTCCTCTACCACCCTCGAAAACGTCGGCAGCTTCAGGGGTTTGACATACCCCTGGATCGCAGGCCGGAGCCCCTCGGTGAACCTCCAAAGGCGCTCCTCCTCAGTGGCTACCGCTGTCGCTGCAAAGCAGGACAGCTCCAAGAAACGCGTGCGGTACGCGCTCACGGTCATCGTCCCTTGGCGGAGAGTGTGGAACTCCCGCCTCCTCTGGTCCTGCCACGTCTGGGGAAAGTACTGCTTGCAGAAGAGGGTGACGAACTGGTCCCACGTCGGCTCGTCCCTCTCCTGTCCCCGGACCGCCCTCCACCACCGGTGTGCCGCACTCTCCAGCTGGTACGTGGCAAAGGCCACGCGGCACTCCACCGGGGGGCGAAGGGTGTCGAAGATCTTCTCCAGCTGCTCAAGCTAGTCCTCTGCCTCGGTCGGGTCCTCATCCCCCTTGAAGGAGGGGGGCTTCAGCTTCCGGAACTGTCCGAAAAGCTCGAAGTGGCGCTGTAGGGGAGGTGCTGGTGCACCTCCAGGCGAAGGTGCCTCGTGTACAGAAGTGTCGGAGGAAGGTGGGGGTGGCAGGGGCCCATCCCCTCCCTCGTGTCCAGTGCTGCGTCCGTCGCGTGGTCCCACAGAGGACTCCCCCTCTGCAACCCCAGGAGGAGGTGCTCGGGTCGGTGGGTGGAGCTCCTCTCGTACAATATCCCGTATCAGTCTGGCGAGGTCCTGGGCCTGGATGCCAGGGAGTGGTGGCTGGTCCACCGAGACGTCAACGACAGCACGTCCACCTCGCCGACCTCGCCCTCGGTCGCGCCTGCGGCCAGTCTCGCCAGTCCCGCGACGAGGCATCTCCTGCAAGGAGACGCGAAACAAAACGGAAACGTCAAAACAAACGGTACCTAATAAAACTTCTAAGAGCTCATGTCAAGAGACATGTTGTGGTGGCTACTCTAGCTATAAACATGTGAATTGGTTATTTTCCAGTCAGTTGATTCACTTCTCGGGACGACCTTGCTCTGATACCATCTTGTAACGACCCAGTTCCCGAGTCCCTACGAGACACGAGAACCGGACCGACTCGACTAATCCCAAGACCTAGTCGTCCAACGAGGAAGTAACCAAAAGATAGTAAAATAAACCACATTCAGCATGAATATAACTAACAGTAAGAAAGTACAGCAGTAAGGAAAGAAACTACTACAGTAGGTACCACCACAACAGTAAAACAGCATTTATCGTATAACAAGAACTGCTGGTAAAGAAGGTACAGCGGAAACAAAAACTACTCACTAGAACAGAAACAAAAGGGGTACAAAAGGCTGTGGTAACTCTACTGGACCCTACTCGGCCCAGCGTCCTCTGCAGCCGCCGACCCTGGCTGCTCAACACCTGGTCCTGAAAAAGGTAACGAGTGTAACACGTCAGCAAAACGCTGAGTAGAGTGGCAAACTAACTAAAGGCAACAGTAGAGTGTACAGTAGCTGTTATGTTCTATTACTTCCTTTATTCACATCTTTCAATTTTTCTCACTATTTCATTTATTTCTCAGGTCTTTTACTTGATCTCGAATGTCCTCGTGGGAACGATCTTGATTGCAGTCTTTTCCAAAAGTAGAAGTAGCACGTGGTGCTCTCCTGGCCGGGAGAGTCCCCTGTGGTGATCCTACCCTCAGTCAACCACCCCAAGGTCACTGACAGACGTAACGGTGACTACGGCACGCGCGATAAACGCACAGGTAGCTAGCCCGCACTGGCACGCGGTCAGTCGTTTCCGTTAACGGGTGCGCCCAAAGCACAGCACGGAACCAGGGCAGAGCCCTCTCAGTAACAGGGGTCCAACCCCTCCACAGTAACCAAACCGGGGCCTTGCCCCTCCACAGTCCGCGCACCCTCGCCTGACTACCCTGGTTTGCCCTAGTGGGCCTAACAAGTCGGTGAAGGAGGCTAGCAGAACCCCGGGGCCCGTGGGGTAGCTAGTACTCTCCTAACACTACTAGCTCTCCTCGGTACTACGTACACGAGGGCCAACAAGTCGGTACAGAGCGGCCAATCCTAACCCCGGGTCCCTGGGGCGGCTGGCCCCACTCTGCACTAAACAGGTACAGGTACTTCCCTTGGTACTGCGTACCCAAGAGACAGTACAAACTACATCTCAGTTCCATTCCTTTTTCTTTCCAGGAGTTCCACTCCTAATTCCCCGTAGGGTTCCAGCTCTTTATCTCAGAACATCATATGTTTCACTTCCCAGATTCACGTTCTCAAAATCCATGATCTCAAACATGTTTCTTTATTCATAACAGGCAGCTGTTAATTCAAATTACAGGCAGCTTTATATTCCTTTCCATTTTTCCAAGACTGCAGTATTATACATTCCACTAGTTTTTCCATCCTAAGATTCATGCCACATCCTAGGATCTAGCATACAACTAGTTTTCCAGCCCTAGGATTCATGCATCACCTAGGAGCTATCATTCCATACATTTCTCATTCCTAGGATTCATGCAATGTCCTAGATTCTAGTTATGGTTTCATACTTTAACAGATTTTATTAATAACTTAAGCCACTCTACCAGGTACAACGGGAGTAATGGGGGCGTGATCGGGAATCCCGCGTGCCTCTGCGACTCTCAAGACTGCAACTGAACGAGATCCTGTCACAAGGATCAAACACAAGGAGTGTCTCAAAACAGTGTATAGCTACTGTAGATGAGTAGAGGAATTAATTCTGAAGAGAACGCAACTCGAATCACGGAAAACGGAGCCCGAACGGGCCCTAAACGGGTCGAAAAAGACGATACTGTGCAAAATCAGACGTCTGGAACTCCCTCCAGACGTCTTAAACGGTGGATCAGAGAATTACCTGTTCAGCGTGGTTTCCCAGAGGTCCAGAAGTATGCAGGGACGTCTTTCCTAGATCCCAGACGTCCGATGGTCACTCCGGACGTCTGAAGGTCACTCCCGCCGTCTGGTACAACTTCCAGACGTCTGATTCGCAAAGGATGGCGAATCAGCGAACCTGCGCACAGCCAACCCCCCTCCCTCAGTACGGTCAGTCGACAAGAAGGAAGAAGAAGGCGGAAACTCACCTTTCAGACGTCTGTATGATCTTACAGACGTCGACCTTGCCGTCTGGCTATCAATCCAGACGTCTGATTCTGGAAATTTTTCCAGAATCAAGGCCCTGCTTGGCCTCCGCTCGCGATGCCGCCCGCGTCGCGCCTCGCGCTCCTGCTGCTCAGACCGCAGCAGGTCCCTCTCTGCGTCGCTCCGCGCCCCCTGCGCCCTCCGCCAGCCGGCCAAGCCGCTCCGGTGAGCTCGCCCCCACGGCAGAGCTCCGCCCTCGCACGCTGCACCTCCGCGCTCACTGCGGCCGCCGCTGCCACCCTCGCGTCCGCTCGCTCTCGCGCACAGGAAGGAGAAGAAGAAGAAGACGGTGGAGACGGGAGGGGAGGCGCGCCCCTTTTAACGCCGCGCTGAGAGGAGAGAGGAGGTGGCAGGCCGCCTGCAGCCGCAGAGAGAAAAAGGGGGAAAAAGCGGTCTGCGCGCTCAGGCGCGTAGGCGACTCGCGTGTGTCGAAAATAACGAATTTCCAGACGTCTTTAAACTATCCTAGACGTCTTATAAGACGTCTGCTTGTTATCCCAGATGTCTTGTCCGACGTCTGAGCCACCTCCCAGACGTCTTAAAAGAAGTCTGGGGCACACATTCGTTACAGTACATGAATGCAAAAGGGTTCAAAAAGATAGTACCTGAGTGACGTAAAATACCGGATCAGTCTGAATTCTCTGGGTTGCCTCCTAGGAAGCATTGAGTTTAACGCCTTCAGCTGGGCGGTGCTCTGTGTCATCCCTCAACGAGGGTGACACTCTCCTTTGGGGGAACCTGGGCCAGGAAGTGCTTCAATCTTTGACCATTAATTGTAAAAGTGTGCCCAGTGTTAGGATCAGCGATTTCAACCACTCCATTAGAGTAGGGCTTAACCACCCGAAATGGTCCTGTCCATTTGGACCTGAGTTTCCTCGGGAAGAGTTTTAGGCGGGCGTCAAACAACCAAACTTGCTGGTTAGGCTCAAAGGTTTTTCTATGAATGAGTCGGTCGTGGACGGCTTTCATTTTCTCCTTATACAGTCGACTATTGTCAAAGGCGTCCCGACGAATTTCTTTGAGCTCAGATAATTGGAGCATCCTCTGCGCACTGGCTAACTGGGAATCCATGTTACATTGCTTGACAGCCCAGAAAGCCCAGTGTTCCAATTCGACAGGAAGATGGCAGGCTTTCCCAAAGACCAGGCGATAAGGTGACATGCCTATCGGGGTCTTGAAAGCGGTCCTGTATGCCCACAGGGCATCGTCAAGTCGTGTGGACCAGTCTTTCCTGTTAGGTCTCACAGTCTTCTCTAAAATGTTCTTGATTTGTCTATTTGAGACCTCAGTCTGCTCGTTTGTTTGCGGATGATACGGGGTAGCAATGCGGTGGTTCACCTCGTATTTTCTAAGTAGGGCACGGAATTGGGAATGAATAAAATGGCTTCCACCATCACTGATCATGGCCTTGGGTATTCCAAACCAGGAAAAGATGTTCTTAGCAAAGTCCATGACAGTCCTGTGATCACATCGGCTGGTGGTGATGGCTTCAATCCATTTGGAAACATAGTCTACCGAGACCAGGATGTACATGAATCCGTTGGATGGTGGAAAGGGGCCCATAAAATCGATACCCCAAACGTCGAAGATTTTGACAATCAAAATGGGCTGGAGGGGCATCATATCTTTATTGGTCATGGTCCCCAGCGTTTGGCAGCGTGAGCAAGTCTTGGCAAAGTTGTGTGCATCCTTAAATAGGGACGGCCAGTAAAATCCAGACTGCAAAACCTTTGCAGCTGTTTTCTTTCCGGAGAAGTGGCCACCACAAGCCTAGTCATGACAGAAGGAAAGCACACTCTGAACTTCGTCTTCGGGGATACACCTCCTGATGATCTGGTCAGCACAGAGGCGAAACAGCATGGGATCATCCCAGAAATAGTGCTTGGCCTCAGCCAAGGACCTGTCCCGTTGCTATCTAGACCAGTTGTGCGGGGTTTGTCCTACAACCAGGTAGTTGACATAGTCAGCATACCATGGCATTCTCTTGTCTTGCACAGCCAGGATGTGTTCATCAGGGAAGGAGTCAGAGAGAGGTAGGGAGGGTCCAATGTGGTCTGGATGAAGTCTAGACAAGTGGTCAGCCACCACATTCTTTGATCCGGCCTTGTCTCGGATTTCTAGGTCAAATTCCTACAAAAGCAGGATCCATCTGATGAGCCTGGGCTTTGCGTCCTTCTTGGCCAACAGGTGCTGGATGGCTGAATGGTCAGTGTAAATAGTCACGTGAGATCCCAGCAAGTACGATCGGAACTTTTCTAGTCCAAAGACTACAGCGAGCAACTCTTTCTCTGTGACCGTATAATTTCGTTGGGCCTCGTCCAATGTTTTGCTCATGTAGGAGATCACCACGGGCTTCTTGTCTTGCCTTTGTCCCAGGACAGAGCCTATGGTAAAATTTGATGCATCACACATAATCTCAAAGTCCTAGGACCAGTCTAGGAGTTGAAGTACAGGTGCAGTGGAGACTAAGTCCCGGAGGGTGTGATAAGCTTGGATGCAATCAGAAGACATGTGGAATAGGGCGTTGTTGGCTAGAAGGTCGGTCAAGGGTTTGGAAAGCTTGGAAAAGTCTTTAATGAACCTTCGGTAGAAGCCAACATGTCCTAGGAAGAAGCGAATCTGTCGGACCGAGCTAGGTGGAGGAAGTTTGGAAATTAAATCAACCTTAGCCCTATCTACCTCGATGCCCCTATGCGATACGATGTGACCGAGGATAATTCCTTCTTGAACCATAAAATGGCTCTTTTCCCAACTTAACACCAGATTAACCTCGATATATCATTTCAGGATTTTCTCCAAGTTGCTCAGACACTGGTCGAATGAATTCCCGAATATAGAGAAATCATCCATAAAAACCTCTAAGTATTCACCCACCATTTCTGAAAAAATGGCTAGCATGAAACGCTGGAAGGTCGTAGGTGCGTTGCATAACCCGAACGGCATTCGACAGAATGCAAACGTGCCATACGGGCAAGTGAATGTGGTCTTTTCTTGATCCTCCGGAGTAATTGCGACTTGGTTATATCCTGAATATCCATCCAGGAAGCAAAAATACTTCTGCCCTGCCAATCTTTCAAGGATTTGGTTAATGAATGGCAAGGGGAAATGATCCTTCTTAGTGGCTTCATTGAGCTTCCTATAATCAATACACACTCGCCATGCGGTGGTGGTGCGGGTGGGGATGGATTCGCCATGATCATTGGTGACAACGGTGAGCCCAGCTTTCTTGGGAACCACTTGAGTAGGGCTCACCCAAGGGCTATCGGAGATAGGGTAGATGATGTCGACGTCAAGCCACTTGATAATTTCTTTCTTAACGACCTCCCGCATGTTTGGGTTTAAACGTCTCTGCATTTGGCGGGAGGGTCGTGCCTCGTCTTCCAGGTAAATCTTATGGGTGCAATAGGTGGGGCTAATTCCTCTTAAGTCTGAAATGGTCCAACCAATGGCAGCCCGATGTTCTGAAAGGGTCGCAGTCAACCTGAGTTCCTGATCCTTGGTTAGATGAGAATTAATAATTACTGGGAAGGTCTGGTCAGGTCCCAAGAAGACATACTTGAGATTCTCAGGCAATGGCTTAAGTTCAGGTGCAGGTGGAACCATAGTGGATGGAAAGCGAAAGGGCGGGAGTTAATCAACATCGATCTCCTCAAATGGTGTTGTGTGATGGTACTCAGCCTTACAGAGGTCCATGGGTAATAATGGTGACGGGTCAGAACAGTCACTACAGGTTTGGTGGTCTGATACAGAATTGAGGGTGAGGCATTCCTCGATCAGAGTTTCCATGAGATCATGTTCCTCAACGCAATCGCAATCAAAAGACTTTGTCGCCCGGAAGATATCCAATTGCATTTTCCTGTCCCTGAAGGCGATTTCCATACATCCCGTGTCACAATCAATGTTTGCCTTAGTCGTAGCTAAGAAAGGTCTGCCTAAGATTATGGGTGCGTTCAGTAATTTTTCAGGGACTTCCATGTCGAGCACCAAAAAGTCGATCGGGAAATAGAAGTCCTTGACCCGTACAATCATGTCCTCGATAACCCCCTTCAGGGTTTTCACTGATCTATCAGCCAGCTGGATGGTGACAGGGGTTGGTGTCAACTCTCCAAAACCAAATTGGTGGTACAGGGTCGTTGGAATCAGATTGATAGAAGCACCTAAGTCTAGGAGTGCTCTATCAAATGTCATGTCCCCGATATTGCAGGAAATCAGGGGTGCTCCTGGGTCAGTTCGCTTGAGCGGAAGGTTGCTTGATATTACGAAACTTGCTTGTTCAGAGAGCACAACCTTCCTAGGTGCTTGAGGTCTCGGCTTACGCTTGGGTGTACAGGCATCCTTTAAAAACTTGGCGTAAGCAGGGATGTGTTTGACGGCTTCAAGGAGCGGAATATTAATCTGTACTTGCTTAAAGATTTTCAACAGCTCCTCAGTTTCCACAACATTCTTCTTTTTCTTGATTGTTTCCAAGGCCTCAGGGTAGGGTGTCTGAATGTGGATTGGTTCTATTTCTAGGTCCTTGGTTGGTGCCTCTTCTGAGTCGGGTATTTAGTGGGTGAAGTCTTGGGGAGAGTCGGCCATTTGGGGTCCTAGGTTTTGGTGCCACTTCTCAAGGTCACCGCATTCGCAGAGGCATTGGGGCCATGGGTTGATCCTTGAGAAGATGAGGACGAAGAAGCACCAAACTTAGGGGGTATTTGTGGAGCTGGCTGGACCATGTGAGCCTGCCTGGGGTTGCCTTGGAACCCTTGCGAATTGGGGCCTCTGTTAATTATGTTTCGCGGGTTCGGCTGTGGTTGGGAAGGTAGGGATCCTTGTTGTTTACAGTCCAAGAGTTGGCTTAACTGTCCCTTTACCAAGGTCATTTCCTCCTGATGTTTTTGGTTCATGTCAGCCATCATCTTTATTAGGGTGTCCATTTTTGTGGGGGAGGGGCCACCCTATTTTGATTGTATTGGGGTCTAACTGGTGGTCCTTACTGATAGGGGGCAAGTGTGGCTGCTGGTTTGGCCTGGGCTGGTTTTGGAATTGCGATGGTTTCTGGTTTGTCCAACCAAAGTTGGGGTGGTCACGCCAGCCAGTGTTATAAGTGTTGGAGAAAGGGTCAGGTTTCGCATAACCTTGGATAGCTTGCACATCTTCTAGGATAGCCGATGCTGATGAAGAGGGAAGGGAGTAATCAAGGGTTGAGGGAGCAAAGGTCCCTCCCTGAAACGTGGTTAGGGGTTGTTCCAGGTTCAGTTGGGTAAATGGCTGGCCCAGGTCAACATTATGCGCTCCCTTTGCTAGGGAGAAAGTCTGTAAGGGGTTCCTGGTCTGGTTTAGTAGCTCATCAATCTTTTTGTCCACCAATTCCACTCGATCCAGTTTCTTGGCAATGATGTCCATGTCAACCATTCCAGAATTTGCTTGTACCTCATAAATCCCACCACGGGGTTGACTGGACCTGTTAAACTGGGTCATGGAGGCATTGTTGAGCGAATTCTCGTTCATAGACTCAAAGAGCTCAAATGTGCTCTCCTCGTCTTTGTTCAGGAAGTTACCCCCGCATGAGGCATCGATGAAGTTTCGCAGGTTGCTGTCCAGACCGTGGTAGAAAATCTGGGCCAATTGCCACCTTGGTACTTCATGGTGTGGGTAATTCCTCAAGAGTTCATTAAATCTTTCCCACGCCTCATGAAATTGTTCCCCACCCTGGAGTGTAAAGGTAGTGATAGCTCTTCTGAGGGCATTGGTCTTTCCTATGGGGAAGAATTTCTTTAAAAATGTATGCCTCAGTTCTTCCCAGGTGGTGATGGGTCTACCTAGGGTTCTAAGCCAATGAGAAGCCAAGTCTCTTAATGAGAAGGGAAACATCTTGATTAGAACAATGTCAAGGCTAATGTTCCTAGGTTTCACAGTTCGTGCTATGTGATCGAGATCCTCTAGGTGCTAAAAGGGGTCCTCATTTGAGCTTCCATGAAAGTGGCTCTGGTTCAGACTTAAGACATTCGGTTTCAGCTCAAAATCATCTCCCCCTTCGGGGATCCTAAGGTGTGGCTCAACTCTAATAGTGGAGGGATTATAGAAATCGTGGAGGGGCCTCGGTTGATCCTGAAATGGTGGTATATCGAGTGGTGGTTGTCCTTGTACGCCTTGGAAAGGTGGTGGTGGTTGTTCTTGTGGGTTCTGTAACCGTTGTATGGCTTGCATGATGGTGTGGATTTGTTGTTGCTGAAGCCGGTGGTCTGCATTAATTTGGGCTTGGATGATGGCCACTGCGTCTGGTGGGGGTTGATCCTCAGCCTCATCTACCCTAGGTTCAGCCATGTTCCTAACAGAATCACGTCGCCTAGATTCCTGCCCCAAAACACACAACTCGGGATGCAGTGAGCGTCTCCCGTGCATACACTAGAGAAGAACAAGAGGGGATGCGGAGGGCGACAGATGCGAGAAATGTGTTTCAATCAAGCACACAAGCCTAATCCTTATAGTGTATTCCTTAGGAGACCTAGAAATCTCATAAAGGGTGATTAAGTCCGTAAGCACTGGACTCCCCTTCCCAAGGCTAATCTGGCCAGGTTGATTACGAGGGGATTGTAGGGAAGGTTCTTCCTTTGGCTTGCGCCTCCGGTTCCGTAGACCCCACAACCGCGGTCGTTTGACACTGCCCCGCAGCCTAGTCACCAGATTCTACCAAGGGAATGAAAGCCAAGTGCCCAGCGAACAAAACCTCACCTTACGAGACTTAACTCAGTCTTGCCTAGGGCACGTCTACTCAATTTTAAAGGGCTAGGATAGTGCTTGTGCTTAGGGTTATGTGATGAGGCGTTGATTGGGGTGGTGCCTCTTAATTTTTCATTTTCAAGGTGTGTTCTTATATCAAAACATGATTTTCAAGCAAGGATTTTTAGGATGTGGTGTCTTTTAGTGTTTCATCCTTACTTTAGTGCTTTTTAGGGTTGACGTGTCTTAATGTTTTTAGACAAGTTTCAGTGGGCATGCCAAGTTTTGCACATAATTTGGTGAAAGTAGATTTCCTTTTATTCTGTAGAGGCTCTAAAACCCTAATGTACTCATCCTAATGATCATGTAGCTTCTATCAGATGAGTCGATTTTAGGGTTGAGTGGTGCAGCCCGAGTCAACTCACAGTGGCTTCGCAAACACCACTAAAAAGAAGAGAAAAGAACACTACAAGAATTTATTCAGAATGTTAGAGTGTACATTTTTTTTGTGGGGTAATGTGTTAAGGATGTGGGTCAAGCAATCATACACTACGCCAATTTTTTTTTCAATTTTTATAAATTTTTTTAATTTTTTCATGCAAGCAAACAATCATGAGTGATGAATTACTCACTACCGGTCCTTGTTGCGCCTACTCCCTTGTTACCGTCGTGGGATGCGTCGCTTCGCCATCCAAGAGCTAAATTCCTGCAACCATCAAGTAAAAAGGAAACAAGGCATCAGACGATGTGAGAATGGATGTGGAATGGAGGTGACAAAACAAATCCGTTGCCTCCCCGACAACGGTGCCAAAAACTGACATGCGCTTGTGCATGTGTATTAAGAAGTGTTGTTATAGTCGCACTTGCAACGTCGGCTTTAAAGTAAAGAAACGGAGGTGAGTCCGAGTGTCGGTCTCAGGGAGGCGTGAAAATCAGATTTTTCTTATCACTTGTGTCACGGAAAGCGCAAAGTTTTGCTTGTGAAAGGTGCGGTTTGAAAAGCGAGAGAGAGATAGAGAGAGATTAGGGTTGGAGTTGTTTCTTTCCTGATCATGCAACTTAAACAGAAATTAAAGTAAACAACTAAACAGAAAGTAACTTCATTAATCATACACTTTTAGTTTATAGCTTACAACATTAAATACATGCTCAAACAAAAGTAATAGAAAGCTTAAAAGAGAGGAAGAGAGAGAGAGAGAGGAGGGAGAGCGGCGAGGCAGCCACGGCGGTGGAGGAGGCTCCGTCGGTGACTCGTCGTCTCCAGCGATTACAAGAGGGCCTAAAGCTAGCTAGGAGAGGGGTGGAGTAGTTGAAAGGGAAGTGAATGCCTTAAATGGGTGGTTGGAGGGGGTTTAAATAGGGTTAAGGGCTTTCTAAAAGAAGAAGGGGCTTTAGCGACATCCGAGACATCGCTAAAACCATTCCAAAAGCATCGGTGAAACCCTCCATCCCGCCGGTCAACCGCCCGCGCTGTTCTTCTTCACGCTCGATCCGCGGCCGCTGCATGAGAGCCATCCGATCGAAGATCGGACGGCTGAGATCTCCCCTTGGATGCTCTCGGATCGCGCCTTGGGCATGCGTGTGCGCGTGCGCGTGAGCGCTCGCGATCTGTGGGCGTGCCACGTGGCACGATCTTGGCCGCCCGCTGCTGATCGGGCGGCCCAATTTCGCCGCGCACTCCTTCGTCTTCAATTTTACACACTGTGCGGCTCGAACCCGGGTCACGTGTGTGCGGGCGTGCACGCTAACCGTTGCGCCACGGCTGTGCTTTGTCGTGGCGACTGCGCGGTTCTCGGCAGTCCGATTGAAGATCGACGGTCGAGATTTGATCTCAGCTGATGGATGAAGTGGCGTGTGGTGGAGCGAGGGTGACGTGGCGCAACGAGGGCCGTTGACCACCAGATCAACTGTCAGAACTTCTTGGGCCCATTGTAGGAGCTTTGGATGTCGGATTTTGCCAATCTTGAGTCTGTTGGACTCCGTTCGTCGTTCTGAATCCATCCGTGCGATCCGATTGATCATCTGAGGCATACTTTGACAAGTTCTTACACAAATGGCCATTAATACAGTTTTATAAGCAATCTTGGTACATGATGCATGCAATGCTCCCATTCTACTTATGTTGTGCCTTTTATTCTTAAGATGGGCCCTATTTAATAGAATTATCACCCCCATGTGCAGTGTTATCACCTCCTTTGGTCCTGCCACGTCTGCGGGAAGTACTTCTCGTAGAAGAGGGTCACAAACTGATCCCACGTCGGCTCTGCCCTCTCCTGGCCTCTGACTGCCCTCCACCACCTGTGTGTCACACTCTCCAGCTGATACGTGGTAAAGGCCACACGGCACTCCGTAGGGGGGCGAAGGGTGTCAAACACCTTCTCGATCTACTCCAGCCAGTCCTCTACCTCAAACGGGTCCTCATCCCCCTTGAAAGAGGGGGGCTTCAGCTTTCGGAACTGTCCGAAATGCTCGTAGTGCAGTTGTAGTGGGGGAACGGGCACGCCTCCAGGCAGGGAGGGCTCATGCTCAGAAGTGTCAGAGTGCAGTGGGGGCGGTGGAGGACCACCCCCTCCCCCTCGTCCAGCGTTGCGACGGTCTCGCGGTCCCACAGAGGACTCCCCCTCCATGTCCCTAGGGAGAGGCACCCGTGGAGGTGAGTGGAGCTCCTCTCGTACTATATCTCATATCAACTGAGTGAGGTCTTGGGCCTGAACGCCCAGGAGAACTGGCTGGTCAACTGATGCCTCGGGCCTGGCACGTCCGCCTTTCCGACCTCGACCATGGTCGCGTTCGTGGCCCGCCTCAAGGACTCCATGTCAAGGCATCTCCTGTAAGGAGATGCGGAAAACAGAACAAAAAGGAGGTCAACTCTAACGGACTTCACCAAAAGAACCTCAGGACAGATGTCAACGGTACGTTGTGGTGGTTACTCTAGTTACATGCACGTGAATTGGTTATTCTCAAGCTAGTTGGTTCATTTCTCGGGACGACCTTGCTCTGATACCATCTTGTTACGTCCCAGTTCCTGATCCCTACAGGACCCGAGACTGGCTCGACTCAACTAATCCCAAGACCCAGTCGTCCAACAAGAAATAACCAAAAAGCAGGAAAGTAAACCACATTCACTATGCTAAGTAACTAACAGTAAAAAAAGTAAAAGCTGCTAACAGTACATATCACCACCACAACAGTAAAGCGGAAACAAGGTATAGAAACGTAAAGGTAACAAGAGTCTGAACTCACTAACAACAGAAAGTACTACAACAGGAAGACTACTACTGGGCTCTACTGGGCCCAGCACCCTCTGCAGCCGGTGACTCGGGCTGTTCAACACCTGGACTTGAAAAGGATTATAAGTAGACAATGTCAGCGAACGTTGAGTAGAGTGGTAACCAACTAATTAAAGCAGTAAAAGCTAACAGGTAACTATCTATTTCAATTACTTTATTTCACAAGTTATTCTTTTTTTCACCCATTGGTTTATTTCTTTTTAGATCTCTTTCTTGATCTTGAATGTTTCTCATGGGAACGATCTTGATTGCAGTCTTTTCCGAAGAGTAGAAGGCGCACGTGGTGCTCTCCTGGCCGGGAGAGTCCCCTGTGGTGATCCTACACCCAGTCAACCACCCCAGGGTCACGGACAGACGTAGCGGTGACTACGGCATGCGTGATAAGCGCATGAGTAACTACCTCGCACTGGCACGTGGTCAGTAGTTTTCGCTAACGGGTACGCCCAAGTATAGCACGGAACAGTATAAGGTCTAGTCTTCTCAGTAACGGGGGTCTAGCCCCTCAGAACCAAACAAGGGTCTCGCCCCTCCACAGTCCGTGCACCCTTGTCTGACTACCCTGGTTTGCCCAGTGAGCCTAATAAGTCGGTGTAGGGTGGCTAGCTGAACCCCAGGCCCAGTGGGGTGGCTAGCTCTCTCCCTACACTAGTAGCTCTCCCCGGTATAGTGTACGCGAGGGCCAAGAAGTCGGTGTAGAGTGGTCAATCCTAACCTCTGATAACACTGCATATGGGGGTGATAATTCTGTTAAATAGGACCCATCTTAAGAATAAAAGGCACAACATAAGTAGAATGGGAGCATTGCATGCATCATATACCAAGATTGCTTGTAAAACTGTATTAATGGCAATTTGTGTAAGAACATGTCAAAGCAGGCCTCAGATGAGCAATCGGACTACACAGATAGATTCAGAACGACGAACGGAGTCCAACGGACTCAAAATCGGCCAAATCCGACATCCCGAGCTCCTACAATGGGCCCAAGAAGTTCTGATCATTGATCTGATGATCAACGGCCCTCGTTGCGCCACGTGGCACCCGCTCACCACGCATAGCTCCCACCTTCAGCCGGAGATCAAATCTCGGCCGTCGATCTTCAATCGGACGGTTGAGAACCGCACGCCCGCCCGCGGTCGCCGCGACAAAGCAGCGGGCGTGGTGCAGCGGTTAGCTCGCACGCCCGCATGCACGCGACGCGAGTTTGAGCCGCGCGGTGCGAGAAATTGAAGACGAAGAGGCACGCGACAAAATTGGCACCACGCGGTGCACCCTCAGACAGCGAGCACCCACGCGCGCGCGCACGCCGGGCGACGATTCCCGCGCGCACGCCAGCCCGAGGCGCGATCCGAGTGCACCCGAGGGAGGATCTCAGCCGTCCGATCTTCGATCGGACAGCTCTCACGCAGCGGCCGCGGATCGGGTGCGAAGAAGAACGACGCGGGCGTGTGACCGGCGGGCTGGGGGCTTCACCGATGCTTTTGGAAGGGTTTTAGTGACGTCCTGGACGTCGCTAAAACCCCTTCTTCTTTTAGAAAGCCCTTCTCCCTATTTAAACCCCCTCCAACCACTCATTCAAGGCATTCACTTCCCTTGCAACTACTCTACCCCTCTCTTAGCTAGCTTTAGGCCCTCTTGTAATCGTCGGAGACGACGAGCTGCCGATGGAACCTTCTCCACCACCGTGGCTTCCTCGCCGCTCTCCCCCCCTCTCTCTCTCTTCCTCTCTTTTAAGCTTTCCTTTACTTATGTTTAAGCATGCATCTAATGTTGTAATCTATGAACTAAAGCTGCATGATTAATGAAGTTACTTTCCATTCAGTTGTTTACTTTATTGCTTGTTCAAGTTGCATGTTAAAGAAAGAAACGACTCTAACCCTAATCTCTCTCTCTATCTCTCTCTCGCTTTCAACCGCACCTTTCGTAAGAAAAACTCTGTGATTTCCGTGACAACAAGTGATAAGAAAAATCCGATTTTCACGCCTCCTTCAGACCGACACTCGGACTCACCTCCGTTTCTTTACTTTAAAATCGGCGTTGCAAGTGCGACCATAACGACACTTCTTAACACACACGCATGAACGAACGCCAGTTTTTGGCACCGTTGCCGGGAAGGCAACGGATTTGTTTTGTCACTTTTATTTTACATCCATTCTCACATCGTCTAATGCCCTGTTTTCCTTTTTACTTAATGGTTGCAGGTGATAAGAACCTCATCATGAGCCATAACTAGCTCATTTTGACCTAATACAAAGGATAAAAGCTCCTACATAACTCAAGGAAAGGCTTAACTCAGAGAATTCTGAGTTTAAGGAGAAAATAAGTCATAAGGGGTAAAAATGCAATTTTACCAGTATAATCTGCATACAGGGTAATTCAGGGCCCAAACATAGGTCAAAGCAACTTAATAAGAATAAAAGTGGGATGAGATGATCTAGCAAGGGCTACAGCAATTCCAAGAAACTAAATGATAATCTGTAACCCTAAAACAACCCACTTCAATTCACGAGGTTCGAGGCAAAGTAAAAATAGAATAAACCCTCTAAAATTCATAGAAAAATAATTTCTAGGGTTTAGAACCTTCAATTTGGCCTTCAGAACCCATTTTGACCTACATTGAGAACCATGCCCAATTAATAACTTAATTTGGGTTTTCGCATAAATTGACCGGTCAAACAAGGTTTAATATAGAAATGAAATTCACCATCAGATTCCTTAGGTCCTAATTAGTCATGTATAAAAACTTGAGCCTAAGAAGAAACCTCCTTGACCAACTTTACACTTTGGTCCTCATATATTTACTTTTTGGCCCTCAACTTTTGAACCCTCGCATTTTGGCCCCTAACTCTCCTTCGTTCTTTGCGTTCAGGTCCCCCCTGCAAAACCTGCCAGCACCATGCTCCGGCGACCTTGCGCGGAGCATGGCGCCGCGCAGGGTGAGGGGGAGAGCCTGGCAAGTAAACCGGGGGTGCCCTGCGTCGTCAGCCGTCGCAGGGACACCCCCCTGGTCGCTGTAACCCACCATACCGGCCGTGCGAACGCACGGACGGTATGGGTTTCCATCTCCGGCGTCCTCCGGCGAGGGAGACACGTCGTCTCCCTCCGCCTTCCTCCCTGTTTTGATCCCTATAAATACCCCCGTCGCTCCACCGACCTCGGCAGCTCGGATCTGACGGAGAAAACCCCCAACTCTCCTCTCCTCTCACTCCGGCAGACACCCACCAGCTCCTGCGGTTCTTCCTCCTCCTCCTCTTCGCTCTGCCGCAATACCAGCAGCAGAGACTTCCTCCCCTGCTCTTCCCGCGCTACGCCGTACCCAGCTGGCGCCTCTCCGGCTCTCTGCTCGCCGCCGGCCCTTCCCCTGGGCATCTTCTTCTCCGGCGACAGTCGATACGACTGTCGCCCTGCCCCGGCCCCTTTCGTCTCCGTAGCTAGGTCAGAACTCCTCCCCATCTCCCCCTCTTTCTTTTCCTCACTGTCTTTTATTTGATTAAACCCTCGACCGCTCCTGTTCACCCTCACCTTCTCCGCCTCCGGCCATCCTCCGGCGAGCCGCTCCCATCACCTCAGCAACCCACACGGCTCGCCGACCACCGCAGAACCTCCGCCTCCTCACCCTGATCAACCCCCGCCCTTCCACTTCCCCCACATCACCCTCTGCAACCCCACTGAACAAACCCATCCTCCGACCCACAGTCCGACCTAGGGCAGCCCTTGCACGCCGCCCCACGCCTCGCCACCACCCACACGAGCTTCGCTGCACCCTGACGAAGCTCCCGGCACCGTCTGATTAGGCCGAGAGGCCGTTTTGCTGTGAACAGGCCACCCGACCTCCGCCGCCATTGCCGTGCAGAAGGAGCTGCTTCCGCCTGCAGCTGCAGGCGCCCCACGCCCAGATTCGACTCCCAGACCTTGCGAGGCGTTTCGACAAAGCATCAGGCTCGCAGCTGGGGCGAAGGCCTCGCGTGAAGCCGCGATCGCCCGCTGCTTTCTCCGCTGCGGGCGCTCAATTAGGGTGGGACATTTAGTCCCACCTCGGAAAAGTCTGAAGAGGCGCAGCGGTATAAGGCGCAAAAGTGCTGGAGGCTTACTGCCTCAGCACACGGGGTGAGGTCCCCTACACCTTCCCGGTTACCCGGTCTCGTCCGCGCTCACGCCCCGCGGACCTGACCCGACCCGACTTAGACTGACCTGCACTCCTCGCCCACCACACACGCCGGTGGGCCTGGACCCGGGCGCGACCCGTACCCGACTACCCGGCAGCTCTGGGAGAGCTTTCCCAAGAGCGGATTCTGAGAGAGAGAGACGCGGGGGGGGGGAGGGTAGAGTAGGTTTTGTCCTCTGACATAAACTCTGAAGTGTGCAGGCACAGGTGAAGAAGAAGGACCGCGGAAGAAGAAGGAAGCTGAGGGAGACACTGTAGCAACAAGCGGTTTAAGTCGTCTGATTGGAAAATCAGACGACGTCCTGAAAGGAAAAGAAGAAAGAAGAAGAGACGACGTCCTGATAGGAAAAAGAAAGAAGAAAGAAGGAGATCTGAAGAACAACAGAAGAAGGCGAGGCAGAGGAGAACACAAAAGAACAAGGGAAGAACTGAAAGAAGAGAAGCACGAGAAGAAGATCTGAAGAAAGGAAAAGAAGAAAGAAAGGAAAAGAAGAAGAACAGGACCGCTCTGCAGAAGAAAAAGGAAGAGCAGGAACAGCTGAAAGAAAGAAGAAGAACATCACCACTGCAGATAAAGAAGAAGAAGATAACAGAAGATCTGAGACGAGGAGAAGCAAAGAGGAAAGAAGAAAAGACAACAAATTCTTTCTCTCTCTCTTTCTTTATTTTTGCAAAAGAAACTTGTACCCCTAGAATACAACTTGCTCCCTGAGTTCGACCTCGGGAACTCTTTTATTTTCCGAGTAAAAAAATTATATATTTGAAATGATGGCAATAACTGGCTATACTACAACGCTATAACAATAAAACCCGGTTATATCCGTCTATCATTTTTGGCGCCGTTGCCGGGGAGCAACGGCTATTCTAGAGGTAAACATTCCTGTTTCTTTTTAATTTCTGATAATCTCCTCTCTTTTTGTGCAGAAAACTACAGGAAATCAAGAAGACAAGCAACCGCACGACAACCACTCCGAGGACAGGTAAATTTTTCCTCTCGCTATTAACCCCTAAACTCTAAAGAGGAAGAAAAGAAAAGAACAAGCAATATAGGGCTAACTTGTCTTCCATACTTAGTAACCATAAAGAGTTGCATGTTTTCAACTCATTAGTCCTGCACACTATTAAGGGTATTTAAGGGCTAACACATTCTTGCTTGAGCCCTAATTACCCAACAAAGAACTAACTGGACCAAGTAGAGCCAACATAAGATTCAACAGTAGGGTTTTAGAGACACACTACTTAAATCAAGAATGGAGAAAATCCAAAAGAAGTGTGCCTAAACCATTGATTGAAAATACCTATTCAAAAGAAAACCTAAAACAATTGGCTCTCTAAACACTTGAACCCTAAAAGACAAGACCTAAAAGCTCTCAAAGGAAACAAGAGGTAAAGTTGACCCCTTGGGTCAACCAACCTTAAATTAGGTCACTCTTTGCACTTAAAAGACTAAAGTTCAAGTGAAACCTTAAGCACCCTGATCTTAAAATTGGTAGACTTAAGAGGTCAAGATCCCCATTCTGGTCTACCTGGAATCGCAGTGACAAGAGAGGTCGGGTGGGGGAAACCCTGTAACCCGTGGGGACGCTCTACCGTGTAGGGGTCTTCGCGGGACTCTCCCTCTCTGGCTTCCCAGGTAATTCTTAGGTGGACGATCTTTTTGATCAAGGGGTCCATCTGCCCCGCACCTCTATAGTCACCCAACACATTTTTGGGTGTCTTGATTGGGTCCAGCACCTTCTAAACTTACCTCTTCCAACAGTGCATGTACGGAAGGAGGTCCCTAAGACCACCCTTAAGACCTCCTTTAGAAATTCGCTCTCGTCAAGGCCAAGCCTCGACGCCCGTGTTTGTGCAACAACACCCTCACATTATTCTCTCTTCTGATTCAGAACCAAGTTCTTCTTCTTCCCCCATCATGGCTCAGCCAGTTGAGGAAGAAAATAATCTGGAACACCAGCTCCAGCGACTCAATGACCTCTTCCAAAACTTCGTGCACCCACCACAGCGTCCTATGATGCGGGACCACTACAATCCTGCTGCGGTGGCCATTGAGCCTCGAGTCAGAATCCCGACTGAAGGACCTGATTCCGAATTAAATCCCAACATGATTCATGCTATACCTAAATTCCATGGGCTTAATTCTGAAGATCCCTTCCAGCACATCAAACAGCTAAAGCATCTGGCCCACACTTTTGGATCAGATGCGCAAAATCGGGATATTCTTCTCATGAAGATGTTCTCCTTTTCTCTTATGGACAAGGCCGCCCATTGGTATCAAACTCAGACCCGGCCGATCAACACTTGGGAAGAACTTCAATCCGAGTTTTTGAAAAAGTTTTTTCCCGTTGGTCGGACCAACGCCTTGCGCCATCAGATTACACACTTCACTCAACAATCAGGAGAACCTCTCCATGAGGCATGGGATCGTTTTCAGGATCTCATGAGAAAGTGCCCCCATCACGGAGTTCCTAAATGGGAGCAAGTCCAATCTTTTTACCAGGGACTCCGTGAGGACATCCGCCTTTTCGTCAATGCAACTTGCGGAGGAAACATCATGGGTCAACATGAAGACACCGTATGGGAGATTCTCGAAAACATGTGCGAGAACTCCATCAACAATGACTCCATGGGATTATTCGACAGGACGAATACCCGCGCAGCGACGAATCTTAAGGGAGCACATGAGACGCAGGGCCTGTCCGCATCAGTCGACCTGGAATTAATGGCCAGTCGATTGGACAAGGTCTCAATCATTGAAAAGAAGGTGGATGAGCTGACTCAGCACTTGCAGCGAGCCACCTCCGCGCGTAACTCCTTTGCACAACCTCCTTCCACACAGGAGACTGTGCAAAACATCCTCCACCGATCTTCCCCTGGGATGGACCCATATCCATCCCCATCTGATTCTTGGATCGGAGGATCATCCGATCCTTTCTACACCAGCCGGGGGAACTCCATTCCCCCTTTCCCTGATTCTCAGGAGGTTCCTCAGACCTGCGAGGACCTCAACGCCATCCAGAACGACCCATTCTCCAATACTTACAATCCTGGATGGCGAAACCATCCCAATTTTTAGTGGGCGGGAAATTCCCAAACCCAAAGACCACCTTTTCAGTCCCGCCCACAGCCCTCTCGTCATTACCAGCCTCCTCAGCCTCGGCCCAACCCTACTTATCCATCAGGGCCAAATCAGGATCAAATGTCCCTAATCCTTCAGACTCTGGCTGACATTCAAAAAACGAATGCGGCTATTCAAAAACAGCACAAGGACGAGCTTACAGAAGTTAAAACTCAACTGGCCCAGTTGGCAAATTCTCGCCAGCCAGGCACACTCCCTTCCCAACCTCTTCCTAACCCAAATAACGTGCCAACCCAGAAGCGCGTTATGAATCCAAATTTAGGCCACGCTTAATGGATTTATCAGGCCCCTACTGCGCCATCTCCAGACGAGATGGAAGCCTCAACTTCTTATGCGGGATTTCAGCAGCAGCCACCCCTCTTACCAAACCCAAACCAAAATCAGGCCGGATTAAATTCTGTAACAACACGTAGTGGTAAAACAACTCACGACCCGCATTATCCAAACCACTCCAAGCCTGATAACCATGACCCTAGGATAGTTATCCAAGATACCGCTGTTCCGGATCCACAACCTGGACCTATCCTAGAAGAACCAACCAAGATCCCGTTTCCCGAGGCCCTGACCAAGGGAAAGAAGACCACCAAACCCGTGGCCCCTGAGGAGGACCTGGTCAAGCTCTTTGAGCAGGTCCACATAAACATCCCCTTGATGGATGCAATCCGCCACGTACCAGCTTACGCACGATTTCTAAAGAATATATGTACACCCCAGCGTAAGCCGCGAACCAAGGGAGGGAGCCCAATTGTTCTGTCAGAGCAAGCCAGCTCTGTAATCCTTAGTAGGCTCCCACCCAAGGCAAAAGATCCTGGGACTCCCCTGATTTCCTGTAAGATAGGTGGTACCCAATTTGATAGAGCATTATTAGACTTGGGTGCATCCATAAACCTGATACCCACATCCTTACTTGACCATCTAGAAGAATCTGAGCTAAAACCAACCGAGGTGACATTACAATTAGCAGATCAATCTATAAAGTCTCCAAAAGGGATTCTCGAGGATGTTATCGTAAGAGTGCGGGATTTCTATTTTCCAGTGGACTTTGTAGTCTTAGATATGGATGCACCTGAGAACCCTAGGGATACACCAATCATTCTAGGGAGACCTTTCTTGGCTACTGCTAGAGCCAACATCAGCTGTGAGGAGGGCCAAATAGAGCTTAAGTTTGGAGATCAAACACTAAAAATTGATATATTTAAGGCCCAACAAGGAATTAATTGCGGCGTCATCGAACAAATTTGTGACATCAAGACTTTGGTTGATGAATCACACCTCCAGAATGACTCGATTATGCCTCATCAACCATAGAAGGATCTTGACCCGCAAACAGAGGAGTCGAATCCAGATATGAACAACCCAGTAACCCCACCCTTGAACCTCACATCTATACTGAACCACCCGCTGCTGCTGAAAACCCCATCCTCGAACTGAAACCCCTTCCTGCTCACTTGAAATACGTCTTTTTGGGTTCTAATCAGACCCTTCCTGTGATTATCAATTCCAACCTCAGTCCTGAACAGGAATCCCGTCTGATTGTTGTCCTTCAGCAACATCGCAGAGCCATCGGATGGACTCTCGATGATTTGACTGGAATAAGTCCCTCTTATTGTACTCATCATATCTATTCAGAAGAGGGCACACGACCTTCTCGCGAAATGCAGAGACGCTTAAACCCCAATCTGCAGGAGGTCGTGAAAAAGGAGATCATCAAGTGGTTAGATGCCGGGATCATCTACCCGATCTCCGATAGTCGTTGGGTGAGCCCAATTCAGGTCGTGCCCAAGAAGGCAGGACTCACCACTATAACGACTGAGACCGGAGAAATCATTCCTACCCGATTAGCCAACTCGTGGAGAGTCTGTATAGATTACCGCCGACTCAATTCCTCCACAAAGAAGGATCATTTCCCACTACCCTTCATTGATCAAATTCTCGAAAAACTTGCGGGAAATAGGTTCTTCTGCTTTCTTGACGGGTACTCCGGTTATAACCAGGTGGCAATCCATCCTGAGGACCAAGAAAAGACCACGTTCACCTGCCCCTTCGGAACATACGCTTTCCGAAGGATGCCTTTTGGTCTTTGCAATGCACCCGCTACTTTTCAGCGATGTATGCTTGCCATATTCTCAGATATGGTAGGTGATTATCTGGAAGTCTTCATGGATGACTTTTCAGTTTTCGGAGCATCATTCGACGATTGCCTCCAACACTTGGTCCAGATACTCAGGCGGTGCATCGATGTGAATTTGGTTCTTTCCTGGGAAAAGAGCCATTTCATGGTGCCTGAGGGAATTGTCCTAGGACACTCAATTTCGGAGAAAGGTATCCAAGTGGATCGAGCTAAGGTTAATCTGATTTCTCACCTTCCTATGCCTAGCTCGATCAGGGACATCCGTTCCTTTTTAGGGCATGTCGGTTTTTATCGATGATTTATCCCTGATTTTTCAAAAATCGCACGCCCCCTGACCACTCTTCTCTCCAAGGATGTTCCTTTCGAAATTTCCAAGGAATGCACTCAAGCATTTGAAATCCTGCGTGACCGAGTCACCCAAGCCCCGATCCTACAGCCCCCTGATTGGTCTCAACCCTTTGAGATCATGTGCGATGCATCCGACTTCGCTGTAGGAGCGGTTTTGGGGCAGAAAATTGACAGGAAACCTGTGGCCATTTACTACGCCAGCAAAACACTCGATGAGGCTCAGCGTAACGATACGGTTACTGAGAAAGAGCTGCTAGCTGTAGTATTTGCCCTAGAAAAGTTCAGATCGTACCTTCTGGGTTCCCATGTCGTCATATACTCGGATCACATAGCTGTGAGGCATCTCCTTGCAAAGAAGGACGCGAAACCTCGATTAATCCGATGGATCTTGCTGTTGCAAGAATTTGACCTTGAGATTCGCGACAAAGCGGGAAAGCAAAACGTGGTAGCTGATCACTTGTCCCGTCTTCCTTCTGAAATAATTGACCCATCACTGAGCATTTTCCCGATGAGCACCTGCTGACTATTGGTACTAGCCTTCCATGGTTTGCTAATGTAGTAAATTACTTGGCATCTCATCAGATCCCGTCCGATTGGCCGAAGGCCAAGAAAGACAAATTACGCTCCGATGCCAAGTATTACATTTGGGAAGACCCGTACCTCTTCCGCATAGGTGCCGATCAGATCATCCGGAGATGTGTCCCGGAAGGGGAATTCAACAATATCCTCTCTTTCTGCCATGACCAGGCATGCGGTGGCCATTTTGCCGGGCATAAAACCGCATCAAAAGTCCTCCAGTGCGGCTTTTACTGGCCCACACTGTTCAAAGACGCATACAATCACTGCAAGGCATGCAGTCGTTGCCAGACTTTGGGCAACATGAGCCATCGCGACATGATGCCTATGCAACCGATTCTAGTATGCGAAATCTTTGATGTTTGGGGGATTGATTTTATGGGCCCCTTTCCTGTTTCGGATGGTTTCGAATACATTCTGTTGGCTGTGGACTACGTGTCCAAATGGATCGAAGCCATACCGACCCGAACCTGTGATCACAAAATCGTTCTCAAATTCATTCATCAACACATTTTCTCAAGGTTCGGGATTCCTCGTGCAATAATCTCTGATGGGGGGACCCATTTCACAAATGCTCAGTTTAGGTCACTGATGACCAAATACGGGGTGTCTCACCGAATCTCTACTCCTTACCACCCCCAAACTAATGGTCTAGCTGAGCTGTCTAATCGGGAGATCAAGAAAATCCTGCAAGTCACTGTTCGACCTGACAGGAAGGACTGGTCGTCCCGACTTCCGGAAGCATTGTGGGCCTATAGGACCGCCCACAAGACCCAATTGGGCATGTCTCCCTTTAGACTGGTGTACGGAAAGGCATGCCACCTTCCCGTAGAACTGGAGCATAAAGCCTATTGGGCAGTACGGAACTGTAATCTAGATCTTTCCAAGGCTGGGACCCACAGAAAACTCCAAATCAGCGAGATCGATGAATTACGCCTAGACGCGTACGAGAACTCGCAAATCTACAAGGAGCGGGTTAAAGCCTTCCACGACAAACACATCTCGAGAAAGATCTTTCATCCTGGTCAAAAGGTCCTACTCTTTGATGCCCGACTAAAACCCTTCCCAGGAAAACTGAGATCCAAGTGGGTCGGACCATATTTGGTCCGACAGGTTTTTGGAAATGGAGCAATCGAAATCAGTCCACTCAGCCACGATTCTGAACCTTTCATCGTGAACGGTCAGAGACTCAAGCCGTTCATTGATGTAACTTCTACTGATTTGGCTGAAGCATCTTATATCCTCCTTTCCCCTTGAGCTTATTGCGCCCAGCCGATGGCGTAAAACTCAGCACTTAACGGGAGGCAGCCCGTCATTCTCTTTGAAAACCTGAAACTTGTTCTGACACCTTTTTGCACTTGAAGTTCACACTTTAAGACAGCCGACTCCACCTCAGGTGCGTGCATCTGAGATTAGAAATCGTCCGCAACAGTCACCCCGACCCATTCACTCATCCAAATTTCTGTCTTAAGGAATGAACTAAGTTAAATAAAAACCCCCTAGGTTACAATGAGGACATTGCAAATCTTAGGCATGGGGGGGGTATGAAAGTGCAAAACTTGTAAGAAAAGGTTTCAAACAAAGAAATTCACATATGCCAAAAACACCATAAAAATTAAAAAAATTTTTCGAAAAAGAATAAAAGGAGAAGGAAATTTTGTGAAGGAGAAAAGAAACAAAATGAAAAAGGAGCACAAAATTATGAGAAAAGGTGATAGTCATTAGTAAGGAACTAAGGAATTAACCTAAGTTCTAGACCTCATTCAAGAAAATAACTGAAAAGTGCACAATGAGATTAGTAAGAATGCAAACCTTAGGCATTCTTGAAAAGACTCTTAGTACCCATTAAGATCTGGACACTCCTCAAGAGGTTGAGGAAAATGAAAAGCTGAAGTATTAGGTCTAAGGCTTAGGGAGTATTTGGCCTCGTTAACTAATTTTTGGTTTACGGGACTCAGTAACCTAAGCACCCTAACCTCACACACAGCCTGGTTCAGTAAGCGTAAAAATCAGAATCATGCAGAAGCGTCGCAAAATTCTGAAAAGAACACCTAGAATAGGAGCGTCCGATCAACACAAGTTGATTTGGACGAGTTCCCAGCGCGGAGAGGCGGGAAATCCCCTCGAAGATGCGTAACAAAATATCATCTCCTCGGTGCTTGTCTCTTAGGATATTTACATATCCTACTGGGGGCATGTAAGCACTCTGCTGGTTCAGATTCCATGGATGGCATTATCTCGAAGTGTCAATTGCCAGGGTCTGGATTCGGCCACGGAATACCATGGATGGGATTATCTCGAAATCTCAATAGCCAGGGTTCCGGGGGTTGCCATGGGCGGTGCTATCTCGAAGCATCGATCGCCAGGAACCCTTGAGGATTGATGATGGGAGCAAGGAATCTGATACAGACCGTGTTGAAAAGCCAATCCTAGGCTAGAACTAAAAAGAAAAAGAGAGAGAAAACTCTCCAAACTGAAAAACTTTCTATCTCTCTCTTACAAAACGCACTGCGAACTGAGCCAGGGCTAAAATCATTTCAAGCACGGGTGCTTTAACCACAAAGTCCAATAAACCTTAGGTTAGTTCTTGTGGACCTTAAAAACCTTTGCTAAAGACTGAGGCTAAGGCTAGACAGATTTGGATCTTGATTGGTACTAGAGTACCTTTTAGGCCTATGGTCAGCATTCTAACATAATCTATGCTCAAATAAAAAAGGCACTTATCTAAAACTATTAAAAACTTTATGGTCTAGAACAACGGTTGAAACCTTAAGTTTTTGCTAAGGGACTAGCAAAGGCTAGGCATGGGGGTATGATGAGAACCTCATCATGAGCCATAACTAGCTCATTTTGACCTAATACAAAGGATAAAAGCTCCTACATAACTCAAGGAAAGGCTTAACTCAGAGAATTCTGAGTTTAAGGAGAAAACAAGTCATAAGGGGTAAAAATGCAATTTTACCAGTATAATCTGCATACAGGGCAATTCAGGGCCCAAACATAGGTCAAAGCAACTTAATAAGAATAAAAGTGGGATGAGATGACCTAGCAAGGGCTACAGCAATTCCAAGAAACTAAATGATAATCTGTAACCCTAAACAACCCACTTCAATTCACGAGGTTCGAGGCAAAGTAAAAATAGAATAAACCCTCTAAAATTCATAGAAAAATAATTTCTAGGGTTTAGAACCTTCAATTTGGCCTTCAGAACCCACTTTGACCTACATTGAGAACCATGCCCAATTAATAACTTAATTTGGGTTTTCGCATAAATTGACCGGTCAAACAAGGTTTAATATAGAAATGAAATTCACCATCAGATTCCTTAGGTCCTAATTAGTCATGTATAAAAACTTGAGCCTAAGAAGAAACCTCCTTGACCAACTTTACACTTTGGTCCTCATATATTTACTTTTTGGCCCTCAACTTTTGAACCCTCGCATTTTGGCCCCAACTCTCCTTCGTTCTTTGCGTTCAGGTCCCCCCTGCAAAACCTACCAGCACCATGCTCCGGCGACCTTGCGCGGAGCATGGCGCCGCGCAGGGTGAGGGGGAGAGCCTGGCAAGTAAACCGGGGGTGCCCTGCGTCGTCAGCCGTCGCAGGGACACCCCCCTGGTCGCTGTAACCCACCATACCGGCCGTGCGAACGCACGGACGGTATGGGTTTCCATCTCCGGCGTCCTCCGGCGAGGGAGACACGTCGTCTCCCTCCGCCTTCCTCCCTGTTTTGATCCCTATAAATACCCCCGTCGCTCCACCGACCTCGGCAGCTCGGATCTGACGGAGAAAACCCCCAACTTTCCTCTCCTCTCACTCCGGCAGACGCCCACCAGCTCCGGCGGTTCTTCCTCCTCCTCCTCTTCGCTCTGCCGCAATACCAGCAGCAGAGACTTCCTCCCCTGCTCTTCCCGCACCATGCCGTACCCAGCTGGCGCCTCTCCGGCTCTCTGCTCGCCGCCGCCCCTTCCCCTGGGCATCTTCTTCTCCGGCGATAGTCGATACGACTGTCGCCCTGCCCCGGCCCCTTTCGTCTCCGTAGCTAGGTCAGAACTCCTCCCCATCTCCCCCTCTTTCTTTTCCTCACTGTCTTTTATTTGATTAAACCCTCGACCGCTCCTGTTCACCCTCACCTTCTCCGCCTCCGGCCATCCTCCGGCGAGCCGCTCCCATCACCTCAGCAACCCACACGGCTCGCCGACCACCGCAGAACCTCCGCCTCCTCACCCTGATCAACCCCCGCCCTTCCACTTCCCCTACATCACCCTCTGCAACCCCACCGAACAAACCCATCCTCCGACCCACAGTCCGACCTAGGGCAGCCCTTGCACGCCGCCCCACGCCTCGCCACCACCCACACGAGCTTCGCCGCACCCTGACGAAGCTCCCGGCACGGTCTGATTAGGCCGAGAGGCCGTTTTGCTGTGAACAGGCCACCCGACCTCCGCCGCCATTGCCGTGCAGAAGGAGCTGCTTCCGCCTGCAGCTGCAGGCGCCCCACGCCCAGATTCGACTCCCAGACCTTGCGAGGCGTTTCGACAAAGCATCAGGCTCGCAGCTGGGGCGAAGGCCTCGCGTGAAGCCGGGATCGCCCGCTGCTTTCTCCGCTGCGGGCGCTCAATTAGGGTGGGACATTTAGTCCCACCTCGGAAAAGTCTGAAGAGGCGCAGCGGTATAAGGCGCAAAAGTGCTGGAGGCTTACTGCCTCAGCACACGGGGTGAGGTCCCCTACACCCGCCCGGTTACCCGGTCTCGTCCGCGCTCACGCCCCGCGGACCTGACCCGACCTGACTTAGACTGACCTGCACTCCTCGCCCACCACACACGCCGGTGGGCCTGGACCCGGGCGCGACCCGTACCCGACTACCCGGCAGCTCTGGGAGAGCTTTCCCAAGAGCGGATTCTGAGAGAGAGAGACGCGGGGGGGGGAGGGTAGAGTAGGTTTTGTCCTCTGACATAAACTCTGAAGTGTGCAGGCACAGGTGAAGAAGAAGGACCGCGGAAGAAGAAGGAAGCTGAGGGAGACACTGTAGCAACAAGCGGTTTAAGTCGTCTGATTGGAAAATCAGACGACGTCCTGAAGGGAAAAGAAGAAAGAAGAAGAGACGACGTCCTGATAGGAAAAAGAAAGAAGAAAGAAGGAGATCTGAAGAACAACAGAAGAAGGCGAGGCAGAGGAGAACACAAAAGAACAAGGGAAGAACTGAAAGAAGAGAAGCACGAGAAGAAGATCTGAAGAAAGGAAAAGAAGAAAGAAAGGAAAAGAAGAAGAACAGGACCGCTCTGCAGAAGAAAAAGGAAGAGCAGGAACAGCTGAAAGAAAGAAGAAGAACATCACCACTGCAGATAAAGAAGAAGAAGATAACAGAAGATCTGAGACGAGGAGAAGCAAAGAGGAAAGAAGAAAAGACAACAAATTCTTTCTCTCTCTCTTTCTTTATTTTTGCAAAAGAAACTTGTACCCCTAGAATACAACTTGCTCCCTGAGTTCGACCTCGGGAACTCTTTTATTTTCCGAGTAAAAAAATTATATATTTGAAATGATGGCAATAACTGGCTATACTACAACGCTATAACAATGAAACCCGGTTATATCCGTCTATCAGCAGGAATTCGGCGCTTGGACAGTGAAGCGATGCATCCCACGATGGTAACAACGGAGTAGGCACAACAAGGTCCGATAGTGAGTAATTCTTCACTCATGATTGTTTGCAAGCGTGAAAAACTAAAAAAAAAATTGTAAAAATTGAAAAAAATTGGCGTGGTGTATGATTGCTTGACCTACATCCTTAACACATCACCCCACAAAAAAAAATGTACACTGTAACATTCTGCATAAATTCTTTGAGTGTTCTTTTCTCTTTTTGAGTGGTGTTTGCAAAGCCACCGTGAATTGATTTGGGCCGCACCACTCAACTCTAAAACTGACTCATCCAATAGAAGCTGCATGATCATTAGGATGAGTACATTAGGGTTTTAGAGCCTCTACACAATAAAAGGAAACCTACTTTCACCAAATTGTGTGCAAAACTTGACGTGCCCACTGAAACTTGTCTGAAAACATTAAGACACGTCAACCCTAAAAGGCACTAAAGTAAGGATGAAATACTAAAAGACACCACATCTTAAAAATCCTTGCTTGAAAACCATGTTTTGATAAAAGCACACACAATGAAAGTGGAAAATTAAGAGGCACCACCCCAATCAACGTCTCATCACATAATCCTAGCACAAGCACTATCCTAGCCCTTTTAAAACTGAGTAGACGTGCCCTAGGCAGGACTGAGTTAAGTCTCGAAAGGAGAGGTTTTGTTCGTTGGGCACTTGGCTTTCATTCTCTTGGTAGAATCTGATGACTAGGCTGCAGGGTAGTGTCAAACGACCGCGGTTGCGGGGTCTACGGAACCGGAGGCGCATGCCAAAGGAAGAACCTTCCCTGCAATTCCCTCGTAATCAACCTGGCCAGATTAGCCTTGGGAAGGGGAGTTCAGTGCTTACGGACTTAATCACCCTTTGTGAGATTTCTAGGTTTCCTAAGGAACACACCATAAGGACTAGGCTTGTTTGCTTGGTTGAGTACACAACTCTCTCTCATTTGTTCTTCCGCATCCCTCCATTTCTTCCAAACCATGGATTTCAATACCTATCCATCTTACCCAAACTACCCCTAACAGGATTTGTATGCTAACCCAAGTAGACCATATCCACAGCCTACTTGGGCTAACCAACCACCAAGTTGGGGATACGACCTTGAATATCCCTCTTGGCCCAACTGTCCCAATTATGACCAAACTGCACCAACCTCTTATTGGAATACACCCAACATATCTACCCAAGGCTTCGATTCAAATCATAGGGCTCCATATCTTGATTCTCCTCACGACGCCTCCTCATTTAGGTCCTACCCGCTCTACTGTGATAGGACCTACACTTTAGGAGAACACCAAGAACCCTACCCTTCTCAGGACAATAACCAAGAAAGGTCATCTGAATTTAACAACCTTTCCTACTTGACCTTTGGATTGGAAGGAGTTCTAGACAAATGGAAATCAGAAAATGATTAGAAATCTAGGCAAGCCCAGGATCATCAACCTTTGATTTGGTCCCTTCTTGAAGAATCTGACTAGGAGGAGAACTTAGAACCTCAACTATTCTGGAGTAGGACCAAACAGAGAATGGTTCCTCTTGAAGAACTGGACCCTGAACATGATAAAATAGAGGACCCACCCAAGAACCTAAACACCAGTATGGATTCTAATCCACAACCTCAACCATACTGTCTTAACCTGGATTTCAAGGAGGAAATCCAAAAGACACCAAATGACACCATGCCAATTCTTGATAACCTCCAGTTAGAACTACACAGACAGAATCAAGAATTGGTTAAAGGGCAACAGGCCATGTTGGATTTGTTCCAACAATTGGGGGAAGAAGGCCAGAGAAAGCTGTTGCACACAACGCCATTCTTGGAATTCGTAAAGCAAGGACTACCATGATCAATTGGACTACACCCAGTCACCCTGATTTGGTTCAGTCCACCATTGATACCCCTCAGGAGTTGGACAGCTCAATGGATAAAGTCGGTAAGGATTCCTCGGAACACAATTTGGAGAGCATTGAGGACAAACATCAAGAGGAAACTGAGAATGTAAGGGGAGATGACTTGGAATCTGAATCTAATCGGTCCAAGAGAAGTAATCTAGTGGGAACAGCATCCAACATCGGAGATGGGGAATGGAGTTACAATTTCAAAGAAATTGATTATGAATTGGTTGGAATCCCCATCACAAATTTGGAGGAGGGCCGAGAGAACGAATATGATCTAGAGGATGAAATTGGCCCTACCTCTAATGCAACCCTAAATAGTGAATTTGATACAAAGGAGGTTGAAGAAAATATTCTTGAGATCGAGGGCTTGGAGGGAATGAGCAATGAAACCATAGTTGCGGAAGAGATGGATTCGTCTTTGGAGAGAGACCTCATGCTTGATTGTAGGGCTCATTATGAAACTCTTGACTTTGTTACCTACCCTACCAGAATAAAGATCCCGCAACCCGAATGCACTGGAATTGATACACTTTTGATGGATTACAACTTTATGGGGACACAAGCTGAGAGTAAAACCTACATCTTTAGTGTCTGGCATGTCATATTTGGGGTGCGTTCGTCCACATCAACTTGTTTGCATGCCCGCAGACTAAGAGAGGATCTGACACGGGCATGCATGATACATCTGTTGCAGAATTCCCGCCCCTTAGGAATGGGACTCCACCACAACCTTGTTTGCATCTATGGACTTCTGATTTTGGGTCTAGTTGATTTTGTATATACCTCCTTGACCCAAACCATTCCTGTTTGTGCATCGCCCAGCTGGAGGCGTTAAACTCAGCGCTTCCTGGGAGGCAACCGAGAGGATTCAGACTGATCCGGTATTTTACGTCACTCAGGTACTATCTTTTTGAACTCCTATGCATCCATGTATTTGCCAATGAGGACATTGTCCAACTTAAGCATGGGGGGTGGTAAATTGCACGATCCTGAGCTCATTTAATCAGTCTGAATATATATATAAAAAAAGAATTTAGGAAGAAACTTAGGCATTAGAAACTTGTCAATAGTGGAAAATAATACAAAAAGAGCTTAAACACTTAGACTTTTCAGGCCTTCAGGCTTAATCAGTTTTGGTGTCCCTTAAAATATGGATTCAGCTTCGAATCCTTGCAACCTTAAGCTATTCTAATCCACCTACTAAATAAGGCGATAAATATACGACTTGTCAACTCACCCTCTAACTCAGAAAAACTTTGAGTCTAAGCATCTGCACACATTTTTGCACAGACTCACTCCTCGGAGATTTTGATAGAAATTGGGTAGCTAATGAACTCTCTAGAGTGGTATGGCTGGCAAGTTGTTGTGGGTAATAGCCCATTGGCAGGTTGTCCAGAACCCAGCCACCGGACCATTTCTTCTTCATTGCCTCTAGGTTCATTTGAGATCAGGGAAGTCACCTACGAAAAAAAAAAGAAGAAGAAAAGAAAATAAACTACACTTCACCGCACGAGTATGGCTGGCAAGTGATTGTGGGTAATAGCCCATTGGTTGGTTGTCCAGAGCCTAGCTCAATAACTGCACAACAAGAACCAAAACAGTTAAGGAAGAAGCAGGGAAGTAGTACAAGCTGGGGAGATATAGACTGGAAAAATCCTTGTGTTGACCCCAATTAAAACAAACGTCGGGAGAAAGCTACCAATCAAACAAATACACCTTCAGGCAAATATATTTCCTCTTCTAGTCACCTAGGGGCGTAGAAACCCGAAGTCTGTCTAAATTACCGTTGAGTAAGTCTATCACGATCTTCACACCAAGATGCTTAGCACTTAAGGTTTTGACCGAGTTTTGGGTGGGTTGGGTAGCCGTAAAAAGTTACCAACCCACGCTGAATTTTGAAAAAATTCTAAAATATATATATATATATATATATATACATATACATATGTATAGTTATATACATTAAAGCAAGGATTTGGGCAATTCGTATTTTGGCAGACACCCAGGCGCTGCTTAGTCATTGTAGATTAAGATCTTAGTATATTTCCTCCTATTGACAAGTGACGAAGTGTCTAAGCAATTACTTCTTAAATTCTGAAAGAAAATAAAGTCTAGAATAAACCTTGGTAGGGACTAGCAAGGAGTAAGCATGGGGGTATGATAACACTGCATATGGGGGTGATAATTCTGTTAAATAGGGCCCATCTTAAGAATAAAAGGCACAACATAAGTAGAATGGGAGCATTGCATGCATCATATACCAAGATTGCTTATAAAACTATATTAATGGCTATTTGTGTAAGAACGTGTCAAAGCAGGCCTTAGATGAGCAATCGAACTGCACGGATGTATTTAGAACGACGAACGGAGTCCAACGGACTCAAAATCGGCCAAATCCGACATCCAGAGCTCCTACAATGGGCCCAAGAAGTTCTGACCTTTGATTTGATGATCAACAGCCCTCGTTGCGCCACGTGTCACCTGCTCACCACGCGTTGCTCCCGCCTTCAGTTGGAGATCAAATCTCGGCCGTCGATCTTCGATCGGATGGCCGAGAACTGCGTGCCTGCCCGCGGTCGCCGCAACAAAGCAGCGGGCGTGGCGCAGCGATTAGCGCGCACGACCGCACGCACGCGACGTGGGTTCGAGCCATGCGGTGCGAGAGATTGAAGACGAAGAGGTGTGCGGCAAAATTGGGTCGCCCGATTAGCAGCGGGCGGCCGAGATCGCACCACGCGGTGCACCCTCAAACAGCAAGCGCCCACGCACGTGCGCATGCCGGGCGACGACGCCCGCGCGCACGAGGCGCGATCTGAGTGCACCCGAGGGAGGATCTCAGCTGTCCGATCTTCGATCGGACGGCTCTCACACAGCGGCCGCGGATCGGGCGAGAAGAAGAACGGCGCGGGCGTGTGACTGGCGGGCTGGGGGCTTCACCGACGCTTTTGGAAACCCTTCTCCCTATTTAAACCCCCTCCAAACACTCATTCAAGGAATTCACTTCCCTTGCAACTACTCTACTTCTCTCTTAGCTAGCTTTAAGCCCTCTTGTAATCGCCGGAGACGACGAGTCGCCGACGGAACCTTCTCCACCTCCATGGCTGCCTCGCCTCTCTCCCCCCCTCTCTCTCTTCCTCTCTTTTAAGCTTTCCTTTACTTATGTTTAAGCATGTATCTAATGTTGTAATCTGTGAACTAAAGCTGCATGATTAATGAAGTTACTTTCCATTCAGTTGTTTACTTTATTGCTTGTTCAAGTTTCATGTTAAAGAAAGAAACGACTCTAACCCTAATCTCTCCTCTATCTCTCTCTCACTTTCAACCGCACCTTTCGCAAGCAAAACTCCGCGATTTCTGTGACAACAAGTGATAAGAAAAATTCGATTTTCATGCCTCCCTGAGACCGACACTCGAACTCACTTCCGTTTCTTTACTTTAAAACCGACGTTGCAAGTGCGACTATAACGACACTTCTTAACACACACGCACGAGCGCACGCCAACCTCGGGTCCCAACCCATGGTCGGCTAGCTCCGCTCTACACTAAATAGGGGACAACCGCTCTCCTTGGTACCACGTACTCAAGGGCCAGTACACTTCCCACTCACATTTCCACATCCATTTCATTTATTCACAGGAGCTCTACTCCTAATTCCCCATAGGGTTCATGCTCATATTTCTCAGGCCATTCCATACCAAGTTTCATCATTCACATTTCCATTCTCAAATTATACACATGCAGCTCGTATTTCCATCAATTTACATATACAAGTAAGGTCACAGGTAATGTTTAACCAGCACAGGCATTTCATATTTCGCAGACAGCTCTTGTTTATTTATAGGCAGTTGTTCACATTTCTATTCATTTATTTAAGACTGCAATTTCAAACATGCGTACAAACAGTGTAAGTACTTCTCGTCCTAGGATTCATGCCACATCTTAGGTTTCTAGTTGTCCAATTCACATATGCATTCAGGTTTTATAATTAAATTAGGGGAAGAACACTCTACCAGACAATCCGGGAGTATTGGAGGCTAGAACGGTAGGCTCATGTGCCTCAGCAAGCCTTGAACCCACAACAGAACGAAGTCCTATACCAAGGAACATGCCACAATGGAACATTCAGAACAATATAAAAGGCCTTCTAGCAAGTAGAGGAACTCACAAGGAAAACACTGATATCTTGTTTGCATAAAATAGACCTCAAATGGACCCTGGACGGGTCAAAAATAAGACTACAGACCTAAATCAGATGTCTGGCACAAGGTCTAGGCATTTTAAAGGTAACCAGAAGCTCACCTCAGACTCTTCATCGACCTCAGACGTCCAAAACCTCTTCTAAACTGTTTAGACCCAGCTCTAGATGTCCGACCTCTCCTCTGGACATCTGCGAGTGCTTCCAGTTGTCTGGTAAGTTGTCCAGACGTTTGAAATGCGTGGGAGGGCGTGCCCCACGCCTTCCTGAAGTAATCCCTGCACACGACAGCCGAATCGCCTATATTTAGCCACGCAAATCGTAGCTACGGTGCGGCCTGCATGGCCATAATTGCAAGAGAAACGTACCTTTACGAAGATCTGCTTTCAGTCATCTAGTATCGTCACCAGACGTCCAATATGTCTTCTAGATGGCATGCCAGACGTCTAATTCTGGGAAAATCCAAGAACCAGAACCGCTTCCTGCTCTCCCTCGCCGCGCGCAGCCGCGACCTCGCCTCCTTGCTTGCAACTCCGGCTACAGCAAGTGTCGGGGATGGAACCCCTGACGCACTCCTCCTCCCACACGCGTCGCTCCGACCGTGTGCTCTCCGTCGAGCTCCCACGAGCTCGCGAGCTCAAGCTCTTCCTCCTCTCCTCACGTCGCCTCTCCTCCTCGTCGCCACTCTCACACTCTCTCTCGCGCTCGCTCCTCTCGCTGTGGTGGAGAGGAAGGGAAGAAGGTGGCTGGGGTGAAGTGGGGAAAAGAGGAAGGGGGGAGAGGGCCTTTTATAAGGTGTGTTAGGGTTTGGATGGAGGAGAGAAGAGGGAAAGAGAGAGAAGAGAGGTACTATCTACGTGCAGCCCATGTGCAGATGCAAAGGCTCGTACCAAAATTTCGATTTCCAGACGTTTGGAAAGGGATCCAGACGTTTGACCAAACGTCTTAAAAGGCTCACGATAGAACGGGTCTTTACATGTTACACTAGGTATGCTCCCAGATGTAAGGTGTCAGAGTCCTGCTTTGCATCCTTATTTCTTCTAAGCCTTATTTAGGGAATGTTTTTGAACGAGATTCAGAAGAGTCACCTGCTTAGAAAAATGAGAGAAAAATGAGTGAGTTGAGAATAAAAAAATTGTAGGATTTCTTTTTTATCTAGAGAAAAAAGAGAGAAAAAAATACCAAACAAGTTGAAGGAAGGCAATAAAAGACATCCAAAGGTGCAACTGGGGAGATATACATAAAGCTAACTCTAGTGTTGACCCTAGGATTAGGTATAAAGAAAAGAGGCTAAATGACCTAGTAGGGGAAATATACACGAATCTCGATCTAGTTTTGACCTCAGGATAGAAAGAGGTAGGAAGAAAGCTATCAATCTACAATAAGGCAAACTAGAAGGTGAGGTTTTGAGGAGTGAGCGGCAGTCTTTTGTCAATGAAAACTTGGTTTTCTAGAGTGAGTTTCTGACTTGTCTAGTCAGTATCACATGCAAAGATACTCAATTCTTCCAAGTCTATACAAACCCTTGGGTGAATTGCCGAGTCGAAGAAACCTATGCTTGAGACCCAAGTTTGAGGCAGATTAGAATTTAATAGGACAAGGCGATTTGCATCTTGGCAGAGACTTTAGTACGGTTGAGTTTTTGCATTAAGATTTCAGACATATTTCTTTAAGTCAGTGATGACTAATACCTCCCAATAAATGAATCATGGCTCGAATTTTGTATCATGCATTTTTCTTTTTGGTCTGCATTTTGCTCGAAATTAATAAAACTTAGGTATGAAAGTGTGACAAACTTATAAATATCTACATAATCCGTGGTTATTCTATGACAGTTTCATATAAATAATTACATTATTACATTAGAATTGTTGCACTTTACGTACATACGCATTTAGTCAGGTTTGCATGCATTATGGGTTAATATGGTGTCATTTTATTTATTTATGTCGCAACGTAGTAATGCACGGATGTCTTCCTTTGCACGGAGATTTAGGATGGAGATTCACACAACGGAGATTGATGGACCATGGAGCTTCATCCTTCTCCATATTGTTTCACACCAATTTTCCCTGTATTAATCCCATGCCTCCTCTCCCCCTCTACCAAAACATGCACTCTTATCCCATCTTAATCCCATGCCCCCCTCTCTCTCCCACATCCGAAAGAAAATTCCCATCACCTTCGGCCTTCCCCATAATCTTCACAACCTCTCTCCTCTCCCCTTTCCATCTATGCACAACTCAAACTCACGCACTCCACTCCCATCTTCACCCCCAATTCCATCCTCAACTCTCGACAACTCGCCTCCCAATTCAAAGCCAACGCCAATCACCCCCACAATTCTCTCCTCATTCAACGCATGACACCTCCTCCCAAAAATAGCAACATAGCATCTACACGCACAATACATTCCCAATCCTCTACCATCTCACATAAAAACCTCTCCCACTCCATTGCACGCAGAACACCCTCTCCTTCGTCTCATCCACGTACCATACACGTCTACCACCTTCACATCTTCCTACCACGACCTCCCACCACCATTAGCCACCACTCCACCATCCTCTCCACCACCATAGCCACTCCAAACAGCCCTCCACCATCCTCCATTTATCCACGCCATCGTCATCTTCAGCATTATCTCGAGGAGTTTCACTGTGAGGAGTAGCCGTGACCGCTTCGTCTTCGTGCAATCTCGCTACCACCATTGCTGAGGGACATGCTACGTTTCGTCTCGAGTTTTCTATGCTCTCATTGTCACTATATTTTTTTATTACAAACACATATCTTTTTACCAAGATGATTTGGATGTTCTTTGTTGTGACCGTGGTTGAATGGATACATATCTTTTTACCGAGATGCACGTTGTTTGTCTCTATGCATGGCTAAGCCTTTTTATGCGAGGGGTGAGGGGTTAGGCACGATGCGAAGTTAATTTTCGATGAGATAGATGGTACATGTGAGGGCTCGCATTGAACCGAGTTGCCTTACGCCTAAGGCACACTCACATAGGAGTGTCGACTTCGAGGTAGGCTATACCCTTACTAAATGTGTCTTAGATAGGGCAAGCCGAGGGGGAGCAGTCCTCCACATGTGTATCATCAAATGACTTTTGATGCCGTGCCGACACCCCAAGTCCCACGTGTTGCAAATGAGAAACCCCTTTGAGAGCTTGCGTGTTCACCCGTTTTTGCTTTTGTTTCTCGCCCCATTCTGTAAGTTTAGCTTCTTAAATTCATACAGTTTCGTGTATTGTTTAGAAAATTCTCATCTCTGATCTGTTGGTTGGGTTTCAAGAAAGGATTCACGGTGCCAAATTTCGAAGCCCAATTCATTATATTTACTTTTTAAAAATTTACACATCAATCGGGAGTCAAACTGAAAATCAGACTCTTGAATTTGGGCTTCCCAGATTTTCAGAGAATTTTATACGCATCCGATTCCTATTAAATTTGTGATATTGTTTTTCTTTCTAGAATAAAATTGCCAAATATTTCTGGATCATTAAGATTCGGTTATTCGAGTCCAAAGCTAAAGGAGTTTCCTTTACGTACCCTGATTGCCTTGGAAAAATAAAAAAAAAATTAAAACATCTTAAAAATCATTAAAAACTTCGTGGACATTTATAATTAATTAGAAAACAAACCCTCTCTGTGGTTGAGCCTGACTTGCCTTGTATTGCATATTTTGAAAGTCGAAAAGTAAATTTTGGAGCACTTCAGGCTTTAGCGATATGACAACGGCAGCCACATCTTTGGATTGATTAATGATATTGATAAAAATAATTTATGGGATTAAGTATTTAGATTTCTCGTAAGTATGAGGAGGGGAAGTTTCAAACGACTTGATGTGCTGGCCACGAAATAGAATTTCTAGGAGAATTAAATTGGTTGTTCGGGCTTAAATTAAAGTTGTTGATAAGGGATGAGTTCTATGAATTAAGTTGTCTTTTTTCCTTTTAATTCTTGGGTTTGAGTTATATGCCTTAGGCGAGTCAAACTAAGTAGAATCACTCAATCAGTGATTCGAATCTGAATGCCAGATCAAATGGACATACTCATTTGGATAGGTGGGTCCTTCAGTACAACTGAGAGAATGTACTATAGTTATGTTGGATACTGATTATAGATATCGAAGGTCTAAACGGTTTGGATTAAGGATTTTGATAAGTTATCAATAACATTCATGATATCTAACTATTGTCTCTATTTTGAGAAGAGATGATAATCTTTTTAAGAGATTGTTGCTTGACTGATGACCTTGATGCACATCTTTTACATAGCAATAGAGATTCGGGGATATCAGGTAAGTTGAGTCAAAGAGTTGTACAATGAGATGGAGATGTGGAAGTCCTCTTATCAATGTTACGAAGGAGTATCATTTGACTTGAGATAGATATATATCTCTATGTTTGAGTATGCACATTGGGCAAATCAATAGTTGATGCACTCACCTTGGTATTAAAATTGGAAAGCTAGTGTGCATATGAGAACACAGAAGACACATGATCTCTTGAAGAAATCACACAGATCTGCCATCGTAATTGTACACAACAGATCAGGAGACATGGGCTCGCTCTGCGTAAATTAGGAACTACAAAATTTCATGCATAGTTGTATGAGTCCTGACCAGACTCAATACGCATGAGAGAGAAGAAGACAATCTTTTGGGAAATGACTTGGTATTCGTTCTTGGCTTAATGATATAAGGAGAACATAAAATATGTACCCCATGAAAGAATGGATAGTGAATCTAGGATTTAATCCTAGGGGTTTCATATATCTTCCAATGTGAAGAATTCATGGTTATTTAGAATACCTGAGAGAGGCGAAGCGTCATAAATCATGATTCCTAAATCCTTCATTATTGACGTAATGAAACCAATAATAATTTTGATGAGTTCCTAATTGAGTAGAAGTTAAATATTGTTTAAAGTATTAAATTGGTATTTAATTTGTCATTTAATTGAATCAAATATGATTTGGTATTGATCCAAGGGCTTGGATGTAATTAAAATGCTTTTGGGTACTTAAACCCAAATCTCCAAATCAGTTGGAGGGCAATTGTTGTAAAATTCAATTATGATTAATCCATAGCCATTGGATTTTATCTAGTGGCTACCATCATATTAGGAATAGTTGATCCCCTGTAAATATCTCCCAAAGCCCAAGTAAACCATACTCTAATCCCTTATTGTGCGCATCTTCCTTCACTAAGAAAAAAGAAAGAGAGCAACCGCAACCCTCTCTCTCCCTCTAATTTGAATGGCTTAGAGGCATAGCAAAGGTCCAACGCAGCTTCTAGACGTCCAGATTACTTGAGTTCTAGATGTATAGGACCTCAGTCAAAAGTTCGATAAGGCTTCTAGATGTTCGGTAACTCTATTGGGCATCCAACACAGTTGGATGGAAGTTTCATAACTTGTGTAGGCCAACGTCTAGAGGAATCTTGGGATGTTGGACATCTTAGGAAATGTGAAGAAGTTCAAGAGAGGTGAAGGGTTCCTGTTATGACCTGAAATATGAATTTTGAGCACCAATCTAGACTTGGCATGTTAGGATGGACCCGTTGACGCTTGTTGGACGCGAATTGGGTTAGCATAGCTTGAAAATGACAAAACATGAATTTTGGTCAACTCTTGAGTAAAATTTAGATGATATAAATAATGCAGCACCCAAAATCAAAAGAATTAATTTTTTTTTTGAATTTGGTAGTAAAAAAATGAACACTTCATTTTCTTCTTACTACTCATATGCAACTAATTCCACAAAATAAGGATACATAGAAATATTAAAGCAATGCAAGCAAAAACACTCTTATAGGTAACGTCACAACAAAATATAACCATGTATCATATGGGATCATGTAGATTTTTCTATAAAAAATTGTGAAGAAAAAAGATTAAATACCAAAATGTTTAAATATGAAAAGAAAAAGTATGTTTTTCACTATGACGTGGTATGGAAGATTATTAGTAATAAATATATGGAAGAGATAAAAAGATGGCTTTGACATGTGCCATCGGAAACCTTTTTAGTGTAGGTATAGACATGGATATAAATAGCTTTTTAATCATTAAGTTGAAAGATCCTATTTACCGCATGACGCCCTTTCATCTCTCATATATGGGGATTTCTAACTTCGACAGGAGAGATACACGTTCAAGTTACTCTTAGTGTCTGGGAGATAATTAATTTTTTTCTAATTTACTCAAAGGGAATTAATTTTCTTTTTTAATGATGAGGAATCATCTTGTAAGACAAATCCTAAAGAGCATCGACCTCTTTACTTAGATTTACATCCTTAACGTAGCATTAGATGCAATAGTAGTATTCAAATATAAACAAGTCAAAATTTCATCTTGCACCCTTCAAAGGACCCTCTTATGAGGAGTGGAGGCGACAACTATGCTACCCCTTATCCTCTGACGAAAGGAAATTATGGATCATAAAAAGTAAAATTGAAGACTTTTTCATCAATAAGTTGAAAGTTAATGGAAATATTTCCACGTGAAACATCCAACTAGAAATTACCACTTTAATGCTTTAATTGAAATCAACGTGTTAATTGAAAGTAAAAAATATTACTATCATTTTATATTGAGACATTAATGTATTTATTCATCCTTCCAATAAAAATCACACCTTTCACCATCAGTAGTGGATGATTTTGTAATTACAATTGATTTACTTCTTTTTAGATGATATCCAATGGCATTAATCATTGGACATTTGGATTTAGCTTGAATTGATTTATTATTAAGGGTGTAAGTTGGAAAACGTAAAAGTCAATGTAAAAAATGATGTAGAGGATTATGAATGTGATTCATATTTGATGTATATATTTTTTATGTAAAATAAATATTCACACGTGTTGAGATCTACCACTGTTGATATCAACAAAAAATCACTTTTGTACGGGTGTAAACCACTCAAATTACTTTGGGAATCACTTTACACCGGTACAAAATTACTTCCTATTGGTATAAATCACTTTGCACATACGAAAAAATTTTATACTGGTACAATCTTAGTTTGATACGGTGCAAAGTAAGGTTGCACTGGTGCAAAGTAAGGTTGCACCAGTGCAAAATTAAATTACAATTATTTATTCACATATGACAAGTGTTTTACACTTGAAAAGTGAATTTTAACTTTAGGGTTTAGGTTTAGGATCCTCAATCTCAAACATTAAATCTTAAATCCTAAATCTTAAATCACATGTCAAAATCACTTTGCACGAGTGTAAAATGAATTTGCATTGGTACAAAATCATTACATCACTTTTGAAATAATTTTGTATCGATACAAAACTAAAGACACCTTAGAATAATTTATCATCGATTTTGCACCGGTGTAAAATCACCCAGAATAATTTATTACCAGTGCAAAGTGTTTTATCAACGATGCAAAATTATTTATCATCAATGTAAAGTTGTTTATCACCAGTGTAAAGTTATTTATCACGTGTATTGTAGTTTAATGTGATTATTTTTTTCAATGAGGTGGAATCACCATGTAACAAAACTTACGTTCTTTTATTTCTTTACATTAAATATCAATTATCAAGTGAAACTTATGTTCACACCACTTTACGTCATTTTTTACATTAACTCTGACATTTATCTATATTTTAACTATTATTAATACACGTAAATATAAGTTAATAAATCCTAAACAAATATATGTATTCAATATATATGTAAATACACTTTTATATACCTGCATACATATACATACATGTGTATGTGTGCACGTAAGTACACAATATATTATGCACACACACATATATATATATCAAGTTTAGTAAAGGATTAAATAAGATATGTAATAGCTAACGGATATTGTCCTCGATAGCTTTTAAGTAGTGGGCGTCAGAATGAAAAGAAAGGAGAGGATTTCTACAAGTTTCCTCACACGCACTTTTTCAAGCATTTTTCTTATCAAAAAACATACATATTCCAAACAGTATATGTGCTGTTTGTAAAGGCACATGTGTTGAATGCAAGATTTAAAAAATATTTGAAAAAACTTTTAAGTCAACTAGTGCTCAAAAGAAAGAAGGGAGGGAGGAAGGGAGCGAGTGATGCAGGTGATCAATGGAGTGAGTGCAAGAAAGATGTTGGATAAAGCGGGAAGAGACATGTGTCAAGTAAAAAGATCTACACATGTCTGCATATCAAGAAGAGTTAGTAGAGTTTGGAACTTTACTCTATGTATATAGATTAGGTGTGGCAACAATTAGTTGGCGGGCTCTCCTTGTTCGCCATCATGATGATTGGTTTGGTAGTTGAGGTCTTGATGAATCTTAGGTTCTAATATGTATTAATTATGGAACATAATAAAATAGAGTTATAAGGAGCTAGCCTTGAGATAGATGGCATATTCTTTCTTCGGAAGCTAAATGGAATGGTTTAGAATCACCTAATGCTAACGGCGAGCCTTACCCGTTCCCTTCCGCTCCCCCTTTTTCTCCCCTCTCCACCTTCTTCCTCTCCATTTCCCCTCTTCCCACTTCCTCTTCCCTGTGGTTCCTCCCCTTTCAGTTCTGGTGGGTGCTTTCTCATTCTCCCCTCTTCGAAGGGGGCTCGAGAGGCCCTCTCCTATGGCAGATCCTTCGGATCTGCAGTGGGGAGACCTAGCTTAGGGTTATCTTATTTTTCTTTTTTGTTTGTGTTTGGCTCTTTTGGTTGTGGTTTCTCGCTTTTGTGCTGCTCCGATCTCCTGTTTGGCTTAGCCTTCCTTCCAGTGGAGGGAGTTCTCTAAGCCTAGGGCTTTTTGGCCTTCTTTTGAAGATTTGTGGTGCTTTTTCTCCTTTATGCTATATTTTCACGGTGGTTTTTTGCTTGTCTAGCTTTGTTTGGTCCCAGCTTGTTTGGTTTTGGTGGGCGATGGCTTCTGATCCTTCGGGGTCGGATCCATCTTTGAGGGTTAGATCGGAGGGCCACTCTGACCCCAAACCCTCTTTTGCATCTGTGCTTGCGGGTGCTGAGGCCTCTTCTCCACCTTATGTGGAACTTTCTCTTTTGGTTCATAAACTGGTTACTGTAGACGACATCCTCTGCACTTGCTTTTCTGCTTCTGAGGTTTCGGATCTTGTCTGCAACCTTGCTTTTGCTGTGGTTACTCGATTTTGGGGTCTAAAACCTCCGATTCAGGTTCTAAAGGACTTTCTTGCTTCAAAGGTTGAGTTGTCTTCTACTTACTCCCTTCATCCGCTTAATGCTCGTTATTGGTTGATATTTTGTGGGTCTTATGCGGATTTCTGTAAGCTTTTCTCTCTGGAATCGATGGTTTTAGGTAAGATCCGTATGCAGTTTATTCGATGGTCCCCTTCTTTTCGTACAGACTTCGTTTCTAGTGTTGTTGTTTAGGTGGGGTTTCTGGGCTTGAACGTTCATTTGGTTCATCCCATGCTTTACTTTTGATTGCCTATCAGTTGTGCACTCCGATCTGTTTTGATCCTCATACGGTGCAAGGATTTAGACCCGGATACCCTCATGTTTGCGTTGAGTTGGATTTGTTGGGATCTTTCGCTGATTTTGTCTTTATCCAGAATGGTGACATGAGGGTTAAACAAAAGGTGGTTTATGAGAAGATTTCGTTGTGCTATTCTAATTGTTTCAAGTTTGGACATTTTGCTTTGTTGTGTGCTTCTTCTCTCCCCTATATAGATTCAAAGGAAAAGGAAAACTCCTGTTCCTCATCAACTCAAACTCTGGTGGCTTCTCTTGCTAATGACCGATTGGGAGAGGAGTCGTGGGAACACGGAGATAATCACTCTCAATGTGCTGATGATACTCTTCCTCCCCTCATGTAGGATTTGGGTGGGGATGATTCTTGTAATCCGGACTGTAATATTCCTTCCTCTTCTTCTTTGGGGGGGGGGGGGGGGGGGTGGGGGATTTTGTTTCTTCTGTTCTTGTGAGAGGGAGGAGGAGAAGGCGGATCTCACACCATCGTTGTCGCCCCAGGATCTCCTGGAGAGTGTCTGGGAAGGGTGGATTTGATCCTACCCTTCCCACTCAGGTATCCTCTTCTTCTTATCTTGTGGATGATGCCCTTGATAGTCATTGTTTCTCTTCGAAGATGATGCCTGATTCTATCCATGTTTTGTTTTCGAATTCGATTAACAAAAACTGTTTCAAGACAAGGTTTCTGTTTAAAGGAACGCAAAGTGATTTTTCAAGCTGTTTGTTGCTGTGGTTTGATAAGGCCTGTATCTTTGGAGTGCTTCAATCCAAGTCTTTCTATGATTTTATGTCTCAAGTGCACTTGAATTTATTTAAATCGATTTCTGTGGAAGGATTAAATGTTCTGCATGACGCTTTGCCCGTAATTGCTAATTCTTTTTTAAGGGCATTCCCCTTTGTATTCACATTCAAATGGATTTTTCGACTACTGATAAAATTGATGGATGTGCGGATGATAAAAATGAATCTTCCATTCCCTAGGCTATTTATCTTCCTTTTCCTACTTCTCCTCTTAATCCTGATCCTCCCCATGTTTTGGAGATCCAGGATGAGGAGGACAAGTTGAGCTATGATGGGAACGACGAGGGTTATCGGGATGATTTCTGCTGTCTAGAGGATTTGGATTTATGGGTTTCTTGCTCTAAATCCATGATGGACCTAGCATATGAGGCACACTCTAATCATAAGATTAGAGGAGCCCATGGGGATTGATCCGAAATGGGTTCGAGCAAGGTCACCAAAAGTCGTTCTAGGTCCTGTTCTTTATCTCTATCTTGATGAAGTGCCTTTTTTGGAACTATCGTGGTATTCTTAATGATCCTACCCTGATTTGTTTGAAGGCTTTGATTCGTGATCACCATCTTGATATTATTTTACTTCTTGAGCCCTTTGCGCATCCCTCCTTGATTGATAGAATTAAAGATGATATTGCTTTTGATTCCTCCCTATCTAATCCTTGCACTCCGAATATATGGTGCCTTTGCAAAGGCTCTCTTTTGGTTTCTTTGGTCCAGGTTATTCCACAAGCCTTATCGGTCTCTTGCCAATCTGACTCTGTCAAGTTGATTATTTCTACTGTTTATGTTTCGTATGAGTCTTCCACCCACTATGATATGTGGAATCATCTCCTTTTAATCTCCTCTTCTCCTTGCCCTTGGGTTATTGGAGGGGATTTCAACTCTATCCTCTACTCTTCTAAAAAATTTGGTGGACTCCCTTTTTGGGAATCTAGTGCTGCTCCCTTTTGTGATGTTATCAATGATTTGGCGCTTATTGACCTTCCTCTAGTTGGTGGTCCTTTCTCATGGTGTAATGGGATGAGAGGTAGTGCTAGGATCTATCAAAAACTTGATCGTTTGTTGATAAATTTTGAATTCATGAATCTTGGACCCACGGGCACTTATTTCTCCTGCAGAAACTCTGATCATTCTCCGATGATGCTCTCTTTCCAGCCCTCTCAAACTTTGCATCCTAAACCCTTCCGCTTTCAAAATATGTGGTTGGGAAATGCGTATTTCAAAGATTTTGTTGCTATGATATGGAATCAACCTTTCTCCCCTTCCAATTTACCTCACGGTTCTATTCCTGATCTCCCTAATCACGAAACTGATCCGCTATCTAAACTTTGTATCAAACTCATTATTCTAAAGAGGGCCCTTAAGAATTGGAACAAGATGACTTTTGGTGACATTCATTTTCTTGTGGGTAAGCTGGAGGGCTGATTTGATGACCTGGATAACAAATTATCATCTTCTTGGGATGATGATACTGCCGTTGAGCTCACTAATGTTCATTCGCAATTAGATGATGCCCTGCTTAAGTATAATGATTTCTTACTTCAGAAGCCGAAAACTGAATGGTTGGTTAATGGGGACAAAAACACTAAATTCTTCCATGCTACCATTAAGAAACATTTTGCCAAAAAGTAGCGTAATTTCCTAATGGACGCCATTGGTCTTGGTGCGTGGTCAAATGTTGCCTCTAAGGCGACTAATTTCTATCAAAATCTTCTCTCCTCTAGTGGCCCTAAGTATCTGAATCAATTTCTTCAGCTAATACCTTCGTTGATTTCCATGGGAGACTGATTTTCTTACTTCTATTCCCTCTGGAGAAGTGATCCATCATACTTTGAAGGATATGCCCCTTAACAAGATGCCTGGTCCTGATGGTTTTAATGTTGAGTTTTTCATCAGGACGTGGGATATTGTGAAGAAGGATGTCATTGGGGCATATCCTCTTTCTTTATATTGAACAAAACCCCTAGAGCATTCAATAATACTTTCATTTCCTTGATTCCTAAAAAATAGAATGCTCATGGTCTCTTCGACTTTAGACCCATTAGTCTTTGTAATGTTATTTATAAGATTGCTTCAGGGATTTTGGCAAATCGATTAGCTACTATTCTTCCTAAAATCATCTCCCCAAAGCAAGCTACCTTCATTAAGGGTTGTCTATTTTTGATCATATTGTCACTACATTTGGGCTAACTCAGAAAATTGATTGTAAGGTCTTTGGATCTAATGTTATCTTCCAGTTGGATCTTGGAAAGGCATATGATAGGGTGGAGTGGGATGTCTTGTACCTTATTCTTCTCAAGTTTGGTTTCTCCTCCAATGTTGTCGATATTATCAAAAGGTGTGTGCAACACGATGCCTCCTTTATCCTTGTTGATGGGATTTCCACTTCCTTTTTTGGGGTCACTCGTGGCCTCCATCAAGGGGATCCCTTCTCTCCAATGTTATTCGATATTTGTATGGAACCCTTTATTTGGGGGCTCAAGGAGTTAGTCTTTTAAAAGAAAATTCTCCCCTTCTCTGTCAAGCGGGGCCTTCATCCTCCCATAGCTGTACTTTATGCTGACACTATCATTATCTTTGTTAATGGTAACCTTAGATCTATTTCTCAGTTGGCTCATTTTATTAACGAGTTTGAAGTTTCTTTTGGCCAGAAAGTTAGCCAATCCAAGAGTTTTTGTTATATTGGGAAGTCCCTCCCTGCTGGTAGGCTGACTCCCATTCTTCATACCTTTGGTTACCAACTTGGGACGTTCCCGTTCAAGTACCTTGGCTGTCCAATCTTCTCGGGCAGAGCCAAGGCGGCTTACTTTGATGGTATTAACTTTTTTTGAAAAGTACTTTGATGGTATTATTGATAAAATTCATTCCAAACTTTCTGGCTAGAAAGCAAATCTTCTATCTTTTGTGTCTAGATTGCCATTGATCAAACACGTCTTGTCCTCTATTCCTATACATGTTCTCTTGATGTTGGATGTCCTTAAGTCCGTTGTTAGAAAAATCCAGTCATTTTTGGCTAAGTTTTTTTGGGCTTCTTCAGATTCTGATCGTCATAAGCACTGCATTGGGTGGGACAAAATTACTAAACCCACGGAGAAGGGGGGTTGGGTATTCGATATCTTTTCTTGTTTATCAAAGCACTCTATATGAAGAGAGTTTTTGTGAAAGGCCTATACCTTTTGGATTCCTTTGCTCTTGGCCTTGCCAGAATTTTTTCCTTAAAAAGGCATTTCTGGATATGAAACCCTTTATTAGATGGGACATGCATGAAGGGAAGATCGATTTTTGGCTTGATGCCTGGATTGGGAAGTTGCCTTAGTTAATTTTCTCCCTGATGGCTACTCTCCTCCGACTATCTCTATTAAGGAAATGCTTCCTCTCATTGGGGATTCCAATTTATTTAATCTTCTTCCTGGTTTTATTAGATCTAAGATTCTAGATATTTCCTTGGATAATTTAAGAGATCGGCCTATCTGGAGCAATGAAAATTTGGGCAATTTTTTTGTTGCTTCTACATACGATCTTCATTTCAGAAATACTTTGAATAATCCTACTGCCATGAATATTTGGAGACTTAATCTTCCAATGAGTATCTCTCTTCTGACTTGGAGGGTATGGAGTAGAGAGATTCCCACTGTTGATAATATTGCTAAGCTCGGTATCTATCTTCCCTCCAAATGTTGGTGTTGCCCTTAATACCTTGCCATTGAAACCTTTGATCATCTCTTCTCCCTCAGTAATTTGGTTCGTGTTATCTCCGATTGGGTTTTCTTGGAAAGCAATGTCTCCTGTATTGATCCCTATCAATTTTGTGACATTATTAGTCAAGATCGTCTGTTTATTGGGAAGAAGAGGATTCATGCTCTCATCTGTTTTATCTAGTACTCCGTCTAGTATTTCAGGAACAAAATTAAAAATGATGGTATATCTTTTGAGAAAATTATCTTTCGTTTGAGGCATAAGTGGGAGGATTTTGATATGGGAATTTGTCTTAAGCATCATAGGCCGTCCGTCAGTCTTGTTAGTTGGGTTCGTTCGGAATTGGGCCTCAAGGCCAATTTTGCGGCTATTCAGGATGGCTCCTTCACCTTTTCCACCTGGGTTATTAGAGACAATGGTGGCAATTTTATCAAGGGGGCGGTTGTTAAGGTTTCCATCATTAAACATGAAATTATCCTCATTCGGGCTATCCTTCATGCCTTCTGAACTGCTGTTGCTGAGCACCTTCAGATTGAGATGGACTCGACTCTCTTGTACTATTGGTAGAAAGGGAAGATATCCGTACCTTGGATGGTCAAGAAAGATTATGAATCTTTGTCCTCTCTTCATGGGAAGATTCAAAGTCTCCTTTTTGTTCATCCCTCAACTAACCTGCTTGCATATATGATGTAAACATGTTTACACTACATAAGATGTCTATTTATGTTTGTTCTTAAGCATAGAATTGCATTGCATACTATAAATATTGCATAGCATGCATCATCTTGCATTTAGATTAGTTTGAATAAAATGGAGGTTAATTATCTAGTTTTATGTTCAGGGACAGGGTAAATTTTTATCGGGGCCTCAGATCAAAGATCCAACTGTACAGATTTGATCAGGGCGACGATTGGAGTTTAACGACTCCAAGATCACCCTAATTAGACATCTGTAGCATCAGATAGAGGTCGGAGAACCCTAGAAGATCAAGGGCCAAGATGGTGTGAATCTGCACTTCAAAAGACAAATCCAACCACACGGATGGATTCGGATCGACTATTGTGGCCTAACGATGTGAAAATCGACTCAATTCGACAACCGTGGCACCATCTACATCAACTAGAAGATGGACGGCCAAGATGGCACCACGTGGTGCCATCTCAGCTGCCCAACCGGCCGCTACACCTGCCGCACCCTCTCTTCTTTGTCGCTTCTCTGCCGTTGGATGCGCATCCAACGGTTGCGGATGCGCGTGCGTAAAACATCTTCGCGACACAAACGCCATTGTAGCGCAGCGGGTGAGAGCGCTCGCGAGTTCAAGGGGTGTGCGTTCGAACCTTCAGAAGCGGCTGCTAGGGTGCGGGCGAGCGGGCTTTGCAACCGCTTGATCGCGATTGCGACCCCAATAACGCCCACGTGCTATCGCACGCTCATGTGTGATGTGCCATTAGATGCGGGCGTTGCAGCTTGAAAAGGTGCGGCGAGGGCGCATCTCGAACGGTCGAGACTTGATGGACGTGGGAGGCGTAGGAGGCGAGCAGACGGCACACGTCGCCCATGACTGGGGCTTTGCGACGGTTTTATCCGTCACTAAAGACCTCTCATTTAATATTTTCAAATTAAAAAGATCAAATTGCCCTCACTCCTTGCAACTATAAAAGGAGACCCCCTCCATACGAAATTTTCATCCCTTCCTTCTCTCCCTCTCCAAAGCTCAAGAGAAGCTTGTCCCACATCCGGGATGCTTCTCAAGAGATAAAGTCAAAATTTTGCACCCCTTTTGGAAGTGGATCCTGCGACGACGACGACGTGCTGCTTTGTTCCCGATCTTCTCGCTTCATCCTCCTTCTTCCCGCTCCGTTCCCCTTCTTCCAGGTTCGTCCCGTCCGGCTTGTCCTCCAAGCAACTGTCGAGGAGGATATTTCTCTCTCCATTCTTTTTAATGTTTTCTAAAGTAGATTTACTGCTTTCTAGAGTAGATTTACTGCTTTCTAGTGTAATCATTTTCTGCTTTCTAGTTGTAATGAGTAGTGTAACGAACAATCTCTTTGATAATGAATTCCATGTTCATTCTACATCTCTTTTTATTTTTGTTTGTAATATTCTCTCTCTCTCTTCTATTTATTGTAAATAGATAGATAGTTTTTAATCAATTATTCTACTTTGTGACAAATAAAACAAACGCGTATTTTTAATCAAACGTCCACCTCCCTGAGTTTGACTTGGGATTTCTATTCCGGCATAAATTTTATTTGTTGAACATGAGTTCTTTGCTTTCAAACTATAATGACAGGTTTTTAAAACCAAACACGATAGCGTAGCAACCCGTAGCTTCAACATTTTGGCTCCGTTGCCAGAGCTACAACATTTTGGCATCGTTGCCAGGGAGGCGATGCTCTTTGATTTTTTTTTTCACGTTTTCCAACTTACGAATCATTTACCTCACTTCTCTCCTTTTTTATTGTGATTGCAGGTACTCTTTTAAGACGAGAAAAAGCGGTAGATTGGAGGAAAGTGTTGTTGAAGGTTCTGTAAGTTTTCCCCCATCCCCCACCCATTAGTTTTCATTCCACCACGTAATAACACAAACATAAATCAACCTAGGTACTCTTATAAACTCTAAGGTTAGTTTTGTTTATTTGTTTGACACCTACACTCGCCTCAACCTCCGCATTTAAAAAGAAAAATAAAAAAAATCTCACAGAGATACACAACCTCATCTGATTTTCAAACTTAGCCGGTAAACTGATCTTTGGAACCGGTACACACATCCAAACACAATTGAGTAGAAATCAGATTAGGTAATCACTTGTGTGCCTAATTAAGTGATGCAACAGGCAAATTGTTTGAGTTGTTGGGCCGCACCACTTCAATTAAAATCAACTCATTAAGTAGCTGCCACATAGGTTCAACTCTTAGGGATTTACCAGGCACTCCATATTCTTTTAAGTTTCAAAGGAAAACATCTTCACCTGTGCTTTCAAAACCTGGTGTGCCAACAAAACTTGTTTGAAAATACTTAAAGTTGAATCCTAAAAGCTACTAAGCAAGATTTGAACCCTAAACTTCACCGCATCAAAAATAATCTTGCTTGAAAACCACTGGTTGTGCACGCACACACACATCAATCAATCATTAAGGGCACAACCCAGATAAAAAGCCCATCACATTCCAAAGCACATTCAAACCAGCCTTAAATAAAACAGAGTAGACGTTGGCCTTAAGGATTCGACTCACTCTTCGAAGCCCAGAATGAGATTATTTTCGTTTAGTCTGTTTCTACTGTTTAATCTGATGTCTAGCTAGGGGAGCAGAATCAAACGATCGCGGCTGAGGGGTACATTAGGAACCGGAGGCGCAAGCCGAAGGAAGAACCTTCTCCCCAGTCCCTCCTAACTGGTTGGATTGAACAGACAGAAGCAGATCAAATCATTTCTTTATCTCAAGATGGGTTCTGCGAGTTTGTAGGTCTTTAGGCTAACCCACTTAAGGAAAGGTTTGATTGCTTATATTGCAGGGCACCTTTCTTCCTCTCGTATATCATGAATCCTTCCACATTTTATACGCATTCCCACTCTTTCCCTCCTATTATGAGTTATTCTCAACATGACGATTATCCCAACTCGTACTGTAATCAACCATCGGTTAGTTGGGATAACTTGGATTGGGATATAGTTCTAGACCTCTGTGTTTAGGGTCTAACCCTGAACACCATAATTGTGATTTCTATCCTTCTCAGAGCCACATGATTTAGATCGCCACCCTTTCACGGACAACCTAATACGATCTATAATCAAGGAGGATACACTGATTCTTACCCATCCTTTGATTACATTGCCTTTAGGTCATCACCACCTTTTGAACAATCTGAAATGACCTATTATTAGGAAGGGTATAACGAATCTCAATTCGTTAACTCCTCTGCTCTGATCCCAAACCCACCCAACCATAAACCAAGTCATTTGGTTTAGGTTAACCAGGTTCGAGATAAGGTTTTGGCTAACTTGAGGAATATCATACAATCTTTAGAAGTTCAGCCAATACCTTGCATTGAAAGATTGGAGCCCCTGATTGAGATGATAGATGATTTGAACAAGTATTTGTTGGATTGGCTCCAGGATGTTAAGGATAAGAACCAGGGTGAGTTTCTACTTGGGAAGTTAGCGAAATTGAGGATGAGATTCGTGGTTGCTTTAGTTCAATCGTGGGATGATTCCTAGGATGAACTCCCTTCAGGAGAGCCAATGTCAGAACCCGCTTAGGCACCTGTTGGGGGGACACGTGTTACGAGGCTGACTAGATTGAATTAGAGCAACTAATTAAAGATGATCTGATTTCTTCACCTGAAATCCTTGAGCCCAGGTACAAGGAAACATATGTCTCCATGGATCAGAAAGTGATGATTGATTTTGGGACATACATTAATATGGATTGTGATTTCTTTGATTCTGATGGTGAAGATTCATTTTGCAAAGTCTCACGTGAGTTTACAGAACACGATTTATGTGAGACGATTGGGCTTGCAGAATCGGTTAAATCATTTGATAGCCCAATAACTGAGGAAACTGATCTTATTGGGGCTTACATGACGGATCCAGAATCGCATTTTCTGGAGGATTCAATTCAATGCCCTGATTGTCAGTTACACCACATTGAGCTTACTGATGATTTTGTTTTTGAGATAACTAGACCCAAGTCAATTCTGATTCAGCCACATCTTTTAGACTTGGAAATTTCAGACGGGGTGATTAATATGGAGGAGATTCCGGAATTTGACATTTTGAATGAGGAGAATAGGAGCTGGAAAATTTTGATTTGGGTAGCAAACTCTAGAGGAAGTAGAAGACTGAGTCTAAGTGTTCCAATTCATCTGAAATCATCTAACCAGGACCCTTACGACATTTGTTCTAAGGATGTCCAACCCAAGTGCACATTCATTAATTATCCTTTTGATCTTGAATTCTTTGTAATTTGACTTTTTGGTCTTGGGTTGCATCCTCATAAATCGCAGGCTCGACCCCACTTACATACTGATTTTAGGTTTTGAGTAATTTTTATCCAGAACCTTAGATATTCTTGATTATGGGGTATGGGTCTGCACCACAATCTAGTCCACATTTGTGGACATCTGCTGACAGGTTAAAGGTTTCATCTTTTTATTCTGATTCTGACCTGCGCCTATGAATTTTTTACTTATCTTCTTTGTATAGTGTGCCTAGTGAAGGCACTAAATTCAGCACGTATACAGTTTTTTTTATTATTTATCTCAGAGCAGACCCGACATTCACGCAATTCAGGTGCTTTCTACTCTATTCCACTCTGTTTTATGTCTTTTTTAATACAATGAGGACATTGCATTAGATAGGCATAGGAGGGTGGATATTCATCTCTGAATTTATTCGTCAGCTCTGTAGATTCGTTTTATTTTTTTTTATTTTTATATATATATATATATAAAATTGTGGTATTAGGAAAGAGAACTTGGGTTTAAGAAAATTTTCAATCTTAGAAAATATTACATTAGGATCTAAACACAAAGACCCTTTAGGTCTTTGGACTTAATCAGCCTGTGTATCCATTAAAATGTGGATTTATTTTTCGAGTTCTTGCCAACCTAAATTCTATTTTAATTTGAATAAATAAGTTTGGGTGATAAGTACACGACTTATCAACCCGCCCTCTGATTTGAGGGAACCTTAAGTCTAAAGCATCAACACACTATCTTGTCACTGACTTGTTAATCGGCGGTTTTAACGGAAATTGGGTAGCTAATGAACCTTCTAGGGTGATATGGCTGGTAAGTTATCATGGGTAATAGCCCATAGGTAGGTTGTCCAGAGCCCAGTCATTGCACCATTCTCTTCTTGCTGCCTTTAGGTAAATCTTAGACCAGGGAAGCCACCTACTTAAAAAAAGAGAAAAAGAAGTCAAAAAGAAAAGAACAAGAAAAGGAGAAAAGTAAAAAAGAAAATAAAAGAAATAAACCACACTTCGCCGCACAAGTATGGCTGGCAAGTTGTCGGTGGTAACAGCTCATCAGTCGGTTGTCCAGAACCCAGCTCAATAAATGTACTGAAAATTTCCAAAACACTTAGGAAGAAGCGGAGAAGTTGAATAAATCGGGGAGATATACACTGCATTCACCCTTGTGTTGATCCCATAAAAATAAAAGTAGGGAGAAAGCTACCGATTGTAAAGATACACCTTTAGGTAGAATTCTCTTTTTAAGGTCACTTAGAGGTGTAGAAACCTGAAGTCTATTTTAACTGTCGATCAATGAGTCTATTACATTCACAATAAGATACTTAGAACTTAGGATTCTCATCAAATCTTGGGTGAGTGGAATGGCCGTAGAAAGCCACTCTTAAACCCTAAAACTTGAAAATCCAAAAAAAAAAAAATTAGAAAAGAAGAAAAGAGAGAAAGAAATTTTTCTTTGAATAAGGCGAGGGCTTGAGGCAGTTTGCATTTTGGCAGATACCCGGACACTGTTGTGTCTTTGAAAGATCAGATCCTAAGTAAACATTTTCTTAATGATTGAAAATAACTCATGCCCAAATAATCCAACCTAATTCTTTTATAAATAGCATATAGTTTTTGCTAGGGACTAGCAAAAGATAGGTATGGGGGTATGATGTAAACATGTTTACACTACATAAGATGTCTATTTATGCATGTTCTTAAGCATAGAATTGCATTGCATACTATAAATATTGCATAGCATGCATCATCTTGCATTTAGATTAGTTTGAATAAAATGGAGGTTAATTGTCTCCTTTTATATTCAGGGACAGGATAAATTTTTATTGGGGCCTCGGATCAAAGATCCAACCATACAGATTTGATTAGGGTGACGATTGGATTTCAACAACTCCAAGATCACCCTAATCAGACATCTGTAGCATTAGATAGAGATTGGGGAACCCTAGAAGGTCAAGAACTAAGATGGTGTGAATCCGCACTTCAAACGACAAATCCAACTGCATGGATGGATTCAGATCGACGATCGCAGCATAACGGTGTGAAAATCGACTCAATCCGACAACCATGGCAGCATCTACATCAACTAGAAGATGGACGACCAAGATGATGCCACGTGGTGCCATCTCAACCGCCCAACCAGCTGCTACACCCACCGCACCCTCTCTTCTTCATTGCTTCTCCACCATTGGATGCACATCCAACGGTTGTGGATGTGCGTGCATAAAACATCTCCGTGACATAAACACCGCTGTAGCGCAGCGGGTGAGAGAGCTCGCGAGTTCAAGACGTACGCGTTCAAACCATCAGAAGCGGCTGCTAGGGCGCGGGCGAGCGGGCTTTGCAACCGCTTGATTGCGATCGAGCGGCTGCGAGCACCCAATAGAGCCCACGCGCTATCGCACGCTTATGTGCGACGCGCCATCAGACGTGGGCATTGCAGCTTGAAGAGGCGTGGCGAGGGTGCATCTCGAACGGTCGGGACTTGATGGACGTGGGCGGCCTGGGAGGCGAGCGGACGGCACACGTTGCCCACGACTGGGGCTTTAGCGACAGTTTTATCTGTCACTAAAGACCCCTTATTTAATATTTTCAAATTAAAAAGACCAAATTACCCTCACTCCTTACAACTATAAAAGGAGACCCCCTCCATACGAAATTTTCATCCCTTCCTTCTCTTCTCTCCCTCTCCAAAGCTCAAGAGAAGCTTGTCCCACACCTAGGATGCTTCTCAAGAGATAAAGTCAAATTTTTGCACCCCTTTCGGAAGCGGATCCTGTGATGACGACGACGTGCTGCTTCATTCCCGTTCTTCCCGCTTCGTCCTCCTTCTTCCCACTCTGTTCCCCTTCTTCCAGGCGTCGTCCCGTCCGACTTGTCCTCCAAGCAACTGTCAAGGAGTATATTTCTCTCTCCATTCTTTTTAATGCTTTCTAAAGTAGATTTACTGCTTTCTAGAGTAGAATTTTCCTACTTTCTAGTGTAATCATTTTCTACTTTCGAGTTGTAATGAGTAGTGTAACGAACAATCTCTTTGATAAAGAATTCCATGTACATTCTACATCTCTTTTTGTTTTTGTTTGTAATATTCTCTCTCTCTTCTATTTATTGTAAATAGATAGATAGTTTTTAATCAATTATTCTGCTTTGTGACAAATAAAACAAACACGTATTTTTAATCAAACGTCCGCCTCCTTGAGTTCGACCCGAGATTTCTATTCCGGTATAAATTTTATTTGTTGAACACGAGTTCTTCGCTTTCAAACTATGACGTTAGGTTTTAAAACCAAACACGATAGCTTAGCAACCCGTAACTTCAGCATTTTAGCACCGTTGCCGGAGCTACAACATTTTGGCACCGTTGTCAGGGAGGTGACGCTCTTTGATTCTTTTTTCGCATTTTCCAACTTACGAATCATTTACCTCACTTCTCTCCTTTCTTATTGTGATTGCAGGTACTCTTTTGAGACGAGCAAAATTGGTAGATTGGAGTAAAGTGTTGTTAAAGGTTTTGTAAGTTTTCCCCCATCCCCCACCCATTAGTTTTCATTCCACCACGTAATAACACAAACATAAATCAATCTAGGTGTTCTTATAAACTCTAAGGTTAGTTTTGCTTGTTTGTTTGACACCCACACCCGCCTCAACCTCCACATTTAAAAAGAAAAATAAAAAAAAACCTATCTTAGTGAACTTTCAAACCTTATAACTAAAATTTAGGCCTTAAGATTCACTTGAACACATCCATTAAGGCCTAAAATGTGTTGGATTTGAAATTAAATAAAAATACTAAAAAAAATCTAAAAAAATAAAATAAACCTGTCTCTGTGAAGATTAGATATATTTTTAAGTAAATACCAAGTTTCATGTATTCTGAATCCCTGACTCGGTAGAACATAACAACCGACGAATCAGTCTACCTTAAAACTCAATAAAAGACTCTAAACCAAAAAAATCCCAAAGACACTCCTTTCTCATCTATCTCTTTCTTTCTCACCCCCTACCTCCATAAAATATATAAAACCCATAAAAATCAGAAAAGCCCCAAAAATACTCAAAAGTACTATGTATAGTACGCATATACTTGTATATATAACTTAGACTAAGCTATATACTTGTATATAATGTAAGATATGTACATAATAGATATATATAACTTATATATTTATTATATAATGTAAATTACATATTTAAGATTAGTTAAACTGTATATAACTTAATTATATAACTAGTTATTATTTATACTAACTTATAAGTACTATAACTTAAGTAAAATTATAAAACTCTGTATATAATTGTATTTACTATTTATACTGTGTATACATATTTATATATGTATTATGTATATTAGAAACCTTTTATCATAATTTAATTATGTATATAGAAAAAATAATTAATTTATTAAGTTACTAGCTAAGTTACTAGATTAAATTAAAATAAATTAGTAATTTAAGTTTAAACTGAATTAACTTATATTGTACATTTATATAATTGTATTTTAAGTAAATTAAGCTAATTTAACTATATTTATATTTTCTTATGATATTTATAACTTATGATTAGATGGATCCTACTGTTGCAAGAATTTGATATAGAGATTCGTGACAAGGCCGGGAAGCAGAATATGATAGCTGACCACTTATCCCACCATCCTTTAGAAGCGATATCTCCTTCACTTCCTATTTTTGACCACTTCCCTGACGAGCAATTGCTAGTCATCCATTTTGATCTTCCCTGGTATGCTGACATTGTCAACTACCTCGCTTTTGGAATCGTTCCCTCTGATTGGGTCCGACATCAAAAAGACAAACTTAGATTCGAGGCCAAGCACTATTACTGGGAAGAACCTTGGCTTTTCAAGCACAACAAAGACCAGATCCTTAGGAAGTGTGTCCCTGATAAGGAGATTGATAGTATTCTATTGTTCTGCCATGACCAGGCTTGTGGCGGTCATTTCTTCAGTAAAGAGATTGCTGCAAAAATTTTGTAGAGCGGTTTTTATTGGGCCAAAATTTTTAAAGATGCACACGAATATAGTAGGGCATGTCCACACTATTAGTTTCTCAGTAGTATGCCCTTGAATCCGATCATAGTGTGCGAAATCTTTGATATTTGGGGCATTGACTTCATGGGACCTTTTCCAAATTCTCATGGCTTTGAGTATATCTTACTGGCAGTTGGGTATGTTTCTAAATGGATTGAAGCCATCCCCTCGAGGACTAATGATCATAGAGTTGTGATGCAATTTGTCTAAGACTTTATCTTCTCTAGATTTGAGGTACCAAAAGCCGTCATTAGTGATGGAGGGTCTCACTTTAGGAACACACACTTTCAGTCCCTACTTCAAAAGTATGGGGTGTCACATAGGATTGCTACACCATATCACCCTTAAACCAATGAACTAGCTGAATTGCCCAACTGAGAGATCACGAAGATTTTACAGACTACCATCCGACCTAATAGAAAGAATTGGTCTTCTCTCCTTTCTGATGCATTGTGGGCATATAGGACAGCTCGCAAAACCCCTTTAGGCATATCTCCTTTTAGATTTGTGTATGGGAAACACTGTCATCTTCCCATAGGACTCGAGCACAAAGCCTATTGGGCCATCAGAAAGTGTAACTTAGACTTAGAGAAGGCTGGTGATCATAGAAGATTACAAATTTCTAAGCTAGATGAATTAAGAAATGAATCTTATGAAAGCTCGAGGATCTGTAAGGATAAATTAAAGGCCTTCCATGACTGTCACATTCATAGGAAGTCATTTCACCCTGGTCAGAAAGTCCTTTTCAACTCTAGACTTAAACTCTTCCTAGGGAAACTCATATCCAAGTGGATTGGACCTTTCAAGATCTTGAGAATCTTTGACAATGGAGCCATTGAGATCATTGAGATTGACAAATTTAAACCTTTCACTGTCAATGGACAAAGACTAAAACCCTTTATTGAGCCACATGATCTCAGACTTGTTAATTCTACCATTTCACTCCTACATTTTGAATTACCCACTGGGTTTACGCCTAGCTAAAGGCGTTAAACTTATCAAACCTATCCTTGTATATAGTTGTTTTCACCTTTCTTGCATTAGGTGTCTACCCTTGCATTTTAAGTATTCATTGTATTGGCACATATTTCATGCATTTCACTTCTTAACCCGACTTTCCACTTTGATCTTGTATCAGACTTGAAATCGTCCGCACAGAGATTTTTATCTCCTCATTCCGACTTCCTTCCATCACCCAGTTTAGAATAGTGAAAAGTAGAGCATGCATTTGCATCCACCCTATTCATTTAATGAGGACATTACATCATTTAAGCATGGGGGGTTGTAAATGGTGAACCATTTACTAAAATGCAATGGTAGACACACCTGTAGTATATATAATATAGTATTATTAAAAATAACAAAAAAAATTGAAAAAACTTTTGAGAAATTTTGAAAAAAATTACAAAGCCAAAAATACAAAAAAAAGAAAAAAAACACAAAAATTTCAAAAATACAATAAGGGTCCTATACCTTTTGATTAAGAGGGAACTCCACGACAAAGAAAATTCTGAGGAGAGAAAAGTTTTAAAGAATTATTAGTGTTTAACTATGATCTTCTAGCTAAAAATAAAATAAAATAAGTGTTTATGGACATTCAACCTTTGCTGGTTTGACTTTCCAGGCCACTATAGCCTGATTCGTTCAGGCTTTGGCTTAATACACTTTGAGCTTTGACAAGATAGACCACAATCTCTCCTAACTTTAGGATGTATTCTTGTTCCTGAGTCACCAGTACATGATTCATCGGTTTGCTTTGACTTAGGAGTCTAAGTAACTTTGGTTTACACGACACAGTGTCTGGAAAGACCCTGTGAATTTGAAATTCAACCCTAGTATTCATTAGGGAAGGTGGAGTCCTTACCTATGCATGCAAATAGACTCTTTGTCCTATTCTTTAGTCTTGTGTCTAGGAGAAGCTCTTTCCACCAAAGAACTCACCCACCAAATAAGGTGTGCTCTACCAAATAAAGCTGTCGGAGACATACTGATAAAGTCAAAAAAAAAAAAAGTTTCAAAAAAAAGTTCGTTAGAATAAGTCAAGTATATTCTCCAAGTTCTGTAAATACAAAAATTCCACCAAAAGTGTTTTCAGGGTTCAGTACAAATACCCTGTTCCACCAAAAATTCTTTGAGCCACAAACGCAATAAGAGTTGGGCTTGAGTATTCCTTGTTTCTTGAGAGTTGATCCGAAAACATGAGTTGAAGCTAGGACCAACCTGGACTTAAAAAGAAGCAAAACCCCGGGATTGAGTTTTAAAATTCACCTCGTTAGTCCTGACTTATCACTAAGCACAACCATAACTTCTTAGCATTCTGAGTCTCTGTAAAACCTCCTAAGTCCTGGAATTCAACTGAAAGGTTTAAATAACAAGAGTCCTTGTTAGTCGAGAGATGGTCTATGTCATATCAGTCTTGAGTTATGGTTAGTATTCTTGAGCAAATAGGTTCTCACAATGTCTAGACATAAACATAGTTGGTTTATCAGAAATCTTTCAGCTTAAAGATAATCTCTAAACACTTAACTTTGAAAGAAAAAGAAAGGAGTAAAGATATCTCATCACACTTACCTTACTGATACTTAAATTTCTATGCACTTTAATGAGTTGTTTGCTAAGGAACTAGCAAAACCTAAGCATGGGGGTATGATGAGTTGCTACTCATCATAACTAAATCGCCTAAGTTAAGCTAGAAATTAGGTTAAACACTATCAAATTAACACATAAAAATGGTTAAGTGTGGGAAATAGAGAAAAAGACCTAAAATATCAATTTTGTGTTAAACATGCATAATTAGGTTATTAAATGAGATATTCTTCTAAATAAGATTAAATGGTGATTCAAGTGCAAATTGAACACAAATGAATTTAAAAGTCCAAATCAAAAGTATAATTAACTTCTCAAATGTTCAATTAAGCTTCTATAAAAACTTGGGTGCATTTGGACATCACTAGGGCCTTGCAATTAAAGATTCACATCTAGGTCCTTCACACATCACATTTTGTTTACTAGAAAAACTTCCAAGGGCCAATTGGTAGGATGCAAGGACCTATTTGCAAGCCCATAAGGACCGCTCTGTAACCTTTCTTAACCACTAATGGAATGCCTTGAAATATTTCCATCGTTTCGCCTGAGGACCTTTTGCGCAATTTCACCAATAGACCCTTAGCCACCTGCAGCTCGAGTGCTACTGTAGCTATGAAGAACTGAGGCCATCGTGGCCGTTCATTCTCTTGATCGCTCAATCTGTGGCTGCCAATCAATCGAACATTTGCGTGACTTGGCGCGTGTGGTCACCTCTCCTCCTAGATCTGATCTAGCGGCTAGGATTTGATTTAAATTTGTGCGTGCTCCTCTCCTCTCTTCACCACCATCCACGCCCCAATCATCTAATCTCACCAATGCGGTAAGGAAAATCACTCCATCACGCTACTTGAGCACCTCAGCTACTTCGCGCGTGGGGGATCGCTCCCTTCTACACCTCTCGAGTCGATCATTCTTCCCCTCCAGCTCTCCTCCCCACATTTTCCCATTTTCACGGCCATCGACTGTGAATTCCAGTTCTTCCTCGACTCTCCTCGCCGCTAAGGACTCCATAGCACTTGAGGGCTACACAGAACTCCACTAGCGAGTTTTCACTCCGTTGGAGCATTTCCTCCCTCCGTTCTTCCTCTCCATCCACCGGGTGGAGATCCAAAGGTTCCATTCCTCCATTTAGATTAGGTTTATTGCTTTCCAGATTAGCTGTAGTGTTAATTAGAGTAGTTTAGTAGTAGAATTTAGACGTAGATTAGCTTTGATCTGCTGTGTGTGACTGTAGTGTAGCGTAGGAGTAGGATTAGTGTAGAAATTCACATTTTCACCTCCTTTGATCACTTCAGATCAGAGGGGATGAATTCCCCCATTCATTGATCACTGTTTTCTCTCCCTACACGTTTCCATTTCATTTCTGATTTTCTCGTATTTTAATCCGCAATCCACCCATCCATTTGGAGTCAAATCCCCATCCCATTGCTTTCAAGCTTTGAGATGAGGATTTGCCCTCAAATCCATCTAGGGGTCTCCCATTCATTTTAGAAATCCACAAAGACCCCTGATCTTGATTTAAAATGGAATCGGTTCGCTTGATCTGATTTTAATTTGGTTTTCAATGCAAGATCATGAGATTTTGATTAGATTGTGTTTTCAAGGGTTTTGATCAGTGAATCTGAGTTGTTCTTGATGAAAAATCTTTCCTCAGATAAGACATGTCTAAATTTTGCATGAATTAGGGTTTTAAAGAGTGTGGTAGAGCCAAGGAAAATCAATCATGTTGATTTGAGGTTCTATTAAGAATTTCTGAGTTGTTTTGAGTGAGAATCGGATTTCTAACCTAAGGAATTTTCACTATTACTTAAGGTTCCTGGGTAATTGGGATTCAAGATTGGTTGGATTTAATGGCATGTTCTAAGATCCTCCTACATGTTGTCTATAGCATTAGCAAGGTGTTAGATCAGTGGTTTTTCTTGATTTGAATTTAATATGATTGTGAAGAATTTGTTGATGAGAAGTTTGACACCTCAATCTCGTTTCAACGTGATTTTCAGACTTTGTCAGACTTTGAAAGTGTTTTATGTTGTTTGTAGAATCCCAATTAATTAACATAGTAAAATGCTGCAATAGCAGCTACATATCCATGGGTTTTTCAACCCTAAATTCTATGATCTGAAGGGGAGAATTTGGTCTGGACAGTAATGATTCAAGATCAGACTTTCCAAGTATGATCTTGAATGATTTTTTTTTTTGTACTGAAATCTCTAATGGATTTGCTAAAATGGAGCATTGGCTGCAACAGTAGCCACTGGAATTTTCTTAAGACGTATGAGCTTAGGTCTTTGGCTACTGGAAGTTGCTGTGATCTTGGCTACTCAATTAGCAATTGATCAGGCAGCAGCAGCTGCTGCTGCTGTCCTTATTATGCTGCTGCTGTAGTAGTACTACTTTATGGAATGAAATTCAGTAGGACAGTAACTTGAATTTGGATTTTCTAAGATAGTTGATATGTTTTACTTGTTGTATATACAATATACAAGCTTTCATTTATAACCAATGTACTTTTAATCTCTTTTGAATGCTTGTAATTTGACATTAAATTTTATTGTCAGCTAAAATTTATGTATAACTGTCCAACATGGAAAATTGAAGTGAAAACCATGGTTATCTATGGGAATATCTTCTATTTGATTTGTTAAACATATATAAGGCATCCCATTGAACTTTCAGACCTTATAACTGAAATTTAGGCCTTAGGATTCACTTGAACACATCCATTAAGGCCTAAAATGTGCTAGATTTGAAATTAAATAAAAATACTAAAAAAAATCTAAAAAAATAAAATAAACCTATCTTAGTGAAGATTAAGTATATTTTTAAGTAAATACTAAGTTTCATGTATTCTGATCACCTTACTTGGTAGAACATACTAGTCGACGGTTCAGTCTACCTTAAAACTCAATAAAAGACTCTAAACCAAGAAACATCCCAAAGACACTCCCTCTTTCTCATCTATCTCTTTCTTTCTCACCTCCTACCTCCATAAAAATATAAAACCCATAAAAATCAGAAAAACCCCAAAAATACTCAAAAATACAATGTATAGTATGCATATACTTGTATATATAACTTAGACTAAGCTATATACTTGTATATAATGTAAGATATGTACATAATAGATATATATAACTTATATATTTATTATATAATGTAAATTACATATTTAAGATTAGTTAAACTATATATAACTTAATTATATAACAAGTTATTATTTATACTAACTTATAAGTAATATAACTTAAGTAAAATTATAAAACTCCGTATATAATTGTATTTACTATTTATACTATGTATGCATATTTATATATGTATTATGTATATTAGAAACCTTTTATCATAATTTAATTATGTATATAGAATAAATAATTAATTTATTAAGTTACTAGCTAAGTTACTAGATTAAATTAAAATAATTAGTAATTTAAGTTAAAACTGAATTAACTTATACTGTACATTTATATAATTGTATTTTAAGCTAATTTAACTATATTTATATTATATTATGTTATTTATAACTTAAATTATACTCATAACGCCCTGAAATCACCTATTTAAATATAAATAATCCAAAATAAATCATGTAAAATACAATAAGAATCTGTAATAAATACTTTAATATATATATATATTAACTTTGTACAGGGTCAATTAGACCATTAATTAACTAATTTATATGATAATTAAGAAATAAACTTAAAAATTAGTACGTATAAAGTGTAAATTTTAGGTAATTTATTTATATCGTAAACATAATTAATTATATAAATAAATTATATAATTAAGTAGCTCTTTGTAAATACTTTGTAACCCTATAATTTATTTTTAAATTATGGCCCTCAAATCGAGGGCCAAAATCACAGAATTAGGACAAGCCACATTGGAATTCCAACGCTGGGATGCGGCACGTATAGTGGCACATCGTTCACTAACGAACACTCGACGCCCTTTATATTGTTTTCCTTAGCTTTTTAGTCGTCACGGGTGTCAGGCACTCGAAACATTACCCCTTATACCCTAAGCATACTCTGGCATCAGCATTGAGATGTGATGTGAGAACGGTGTGCGGTGTGTGGCTGGGAGCCATGCACTGTGCGATGGCTTGATTAAGCCCATTACTGAGCATAAAACATGATTAAGAGGCCTAATTAACGAATTAGGGTGGCTCTTAGTAGAGGTCTGGTCCTACCTGAGAGGGTGCTGTGTATCTCTCGAAAAGGCCACCCGGCAACTAATAAACCTAATTTTTAAACTAAGTAAGGCCTAATAAGGGGATTAAGAAGAGAGAGTAAACGGCTAAGTGTTAAAATTGAAGGAGAGAATGAGAGAGCCGTGAGTAGGAAAAGGAAGCAGAAGAACAAAGAAGTATATATATAGTGTATATATATATAAGTATATTGTAAATAATAAGTATATGTATATTAAAAGTATACGTAGTATAGGCAATGTTTGAGCTATATATGTATATAAATAACAGCATAGCTTTACTGATAGAATTTTCTGTCACTGTAGATAAAATAAGTGTCACAATAAATCATAGTTTTTATCTTAGATTCTGTACATAATTTTGTTGGGGTTTAGCGACGTTTATATCTGTCGTTGTACTTATTATATATGTTACTGCATATGTTAATATATTAAGTTAAGTTAGTATAGTATATATTATTACTTATTATTGTATATATATGTAAGTATTAGTATTATAAGTTATAAATAGATAGCATATAGTATATATGTATAGTGTTTGATGCTTGTTTGTATATTTGTGTTTGTAAGCATTTCATTACATAAATTAGTTTAATTCTTTCATTCATTTATGATTGTACATAAAATTGATCTTTTTTGAATTAAAAGAATAATATTGAACTTAGATAGTGATGTATATCAATAACTGCCTCCTAGTGAATGACCTGAAATAAACCAGTAAAAATTATGTAATTAAATAAAATTGATGCAATAACGGTTTATATTTGTGACATATACTTCAACAACGATGATTTTTACACAAACAGTGGTCGATTGTATCAGCGGTGAACCATGAACACCTACAAAGATGAAAACAGCCTTGCAGCCACTTCAAAAACGCTCAAGAGCTTCGCGCTGTTGCAACGAGTGCAACGGTGGGTGCGGCGTGGTGTGAGAGTGCGTGTGTGAGAGTGGCAGTGTTGGAAAGTGAGTGAGAAGGTGTTGGTGTTCGATGGGGTGAGTGAGCGGTCAAAAGCCCAAATTTGGTTAGGGCTTTTTACGGTGGAGTCGCGGCGGAGCTAATGCAGGTGGTGGCGGCGATAGGCGGTGGCTGGCGCAACCTTGAAACAAGAATATGGGCGCGAGGGCCCCAATTAGAAAGCTCCTTAGCTTCACCATAACACGGCGAAGGTGACGGTGGTGGTAGCGTGTAGTGAGAGGTAGTAAGTGGCTGGCAAATACGGTGGAGGTGGTGCAATAGTGGGTTGTTCGGTGGAGGGTTTCGGTGGGTGAACAATGAAATTGGTAGAGGGCTTTTGGAGGTGGAGTCGAGGCGGAGCTTCTAGAAGTGGAACGGAGGTGTTTGGTGGAGTGTGGCATTGTGGAGGCATTGCCAGAGCTTCGCCGGAGTGGAGGAAGATGGAGGCGTGTGGTGGTGTTGAGGGGTTGAATTGGGGTTTTAAATAGAGGGAAAGAGAGTAAAGGGAAAGGGGAACTAACTATGCTAACCTAATTGGACAAAAGGGGAGAAAGGGGCGCCGGGTATGGTGTGGCCGACGTCGTGGAAGGAAGTGCCTCCGATGAGGGAGAAGTAGTGAGGAAGACAAGGAAGAAGACCCTCGTTGATATTGCGAGTGGCGGAGGAATGTGGGGAGGAAGATTCGGCTGACTATGGTATGTGGCTGCCAGAGAAGAGGGTAGAAAAATGGGCTTGCCGGAGCTTGTGGAGGAATTGGTTGGAGAGAGGAGAAGGGGGCATTCCAGTCCAAACCAAGCTAAGGAGGTTGGCTTGACCTCAGGGAACCTTTTGTAGGATTCATTAGAGCTTTCCAAGCTTGGAAACCAAGTTTGGAAGCACGTGGTTCTTGCGAGAGAAGGAGACCTAAACCTTTGAAAGGTTCGCATTAGGTTTTGAGTAGGATTCAGAGCCCAATGCGTGGCTTAGATGGAAGAGGATTTCATCAGGGATCTCCCTTTATATTTTGGGAGAGATTCGTCAAGAAATCAGAGAGAAATCTCCGATTGAAGGTCGCCGGAGTAGGAGTTTCTCTGCGATAATGGTGGAGGGACCAATCTGTAAAGAAGACGGCAAACTTAGGACCTATTCGCAAATAATTCAAAAAAACTATGGGTGTGTGTAAGAAAAAGAGTCAGACTGGACTGGAATGCAAACTAAGTCAAGATGATCTCTGATTGAGACCAAATTTTGGTACAAACCTAATTTGGAGTTGAGGAATCTGATGGTGAAGTTGACTTTTTGTTTTGACCGAGGATGACTATGTAATTTGCATAGAAACCCAAATTAGGGTAACTTTCTGTCTAAGACTCTATTTTAGGTCAAATGGGTTATGATGGTCAAATCAAAGGTACCAAACCTTATAGAATATTTTTATATGATTTTTAGAAGGTTCAGGTGAATTTTATCTTGACCAGAACCTCAGTTAATTAAGTAGGTCTGAAATTAGGGTTTTGGATGTCCATTAATTCTTGAAATGTGCGAAAACCCATTTCTGTCTGCACGGACCCTTTGCTTAGACATTTATGACTATTTGACCTTTAATTAACCCCTGAGAAACCCCCTGGTTACTCTGCATTTAGGATATGATGTTAAAACTGTATATTTACCCCTAATTTAATGCATGTCTCTCAGAAAGGATGATCAGTGAATTACGGCTCTTCGGCGGTTATGTAGGAGCATTTATCAATTGATTCTGACAAATTAGAGCTAGTTATGGATGATGATGACGTTATCATCAGGCAACAGCTTGGTTTTTTGGTGGTTTTGTCAATTTATGCTTCTTTTGTACTAGGCCACGAGTCGTGGTTCGCTTTTACTTATACCAAGCGGGTATTGGTTTAGTCCCCTCGCCTATTTTTGATAGCCTCCAAGGAGTGGAGGATGAATAATAGTGATTCTCGTATTTGATAAAAAACAAAAGTATAAACCAATTTATAGAGCTAGGATATATAAGAAACCATATTAGGGTTAGATAAATGACTAAATAAAACATAATAACTATTAATTCTTGGAAATAACATTTCCTACGAATGTTCACTATTTTAGAATTTTGCGTGTTCATCTTTCATCTCATCTTGATTAGCAAGGGATATGATCGTAAGGAATCCATTTTGTTGCTACACACTTGTATGGGCCTTGTAAGTTAATTTTATTATTTAGTAAGTTGTGAATCTATTTTTAATTCATCAATTCAATGTAAAAAGTGGTCCCTATTATGGTTCTCCCTTCAATTTTTTCCATCTAGGCCATTAGGGGTGTTCCTTTGACTCGATAATCTCGAGTATCAGACCTCATCCATCACTTTTAACTCTATTGGGTTGGGTACCCTTTTATCAAGTATTGGTTGGATACCCATTAAATGTGACCTGTCATTTACCGGGGCCCCATTTGGGAACTCGTCAGGGATTCATGGGTACCTGTTAGGTGACTTGTCACATTTTTTCCATGTGACCCATCCCAAGTATAGGTCGGGTTAAATGAACAACCCTTCCCGACTCCCCTCTCATTATCTGTGGTCCTCCCCTCCTCCCCTCTCATTATCTATGGTCCTCCCCTCCTCCCATTACATCCCTTGTTCCCTTTCCCTTCTCTACGACAACGAGGTGTGCGCAATATGTGGCTTCCCTATTGACAGTGCCAATGAGATGTGCAACTTTTCTATCGACAATGATGAAGAGGTGTGTGACTTCCCTATTGGCAACGACGACGAGGTGTGCGGCTACCTATTGCTAGCAGTGGTGAGGTGTGTGGCATCCTTATCGAGAATGGCGGCGAGGCGTGCAGCATCCCTATCGGTAGCGATGACGAGGTGTGTGACTTCCCTATTGACTTCCAACTTGGTATTTCTATTGATCTTTCCTCCTTCGATCCCGTTTTGGAGAATGTGTGGATCTTGTGTGGTTTGCAAGTGTAAGCCCTGTTGGTTTGCTCACAAGATGTCATGGAAAAATTGAAGTGGGTCTAGGTTGAGAACAAGTTTTAGTATATATTTGTCATTTTAATGAATATTTTCATATATTTGTTGTTTTTTTATAATTTTCTTTGAATTATATTTTATTTCTTTACATTTTATATTTTAACTAAATTAGTCAACTGGGTAGCCAACAGATACCAATGACCCAGATTAGTAAAGTTGGATACCCTATCTATTGGGTACTCATTTAAATGAGGTTGAGTCGGAACATGACCTACTGATCTACTTGAGATTGGGCCAGGTCGAGTGAAGTTGAAATGTGGCAGGTAGTTGACACCATGTTGTTGTTTGGTGCGACGTACATTCCCCAGATTACTTGATGCTCTTCGCTCGACTAACGAGGAGTGCTTGATTCCATAAACATCTCATAGAGTGTATGACAACTTGGTTTCGATATCGACAATCAATAATCCTGAGTGACAATAACATTTTCAAATGTGCAATTTAAATTTGTATTATATGACAGTCGGTTGTTCATTCTCTCATCTCAAAGTAATGGAGGTTCATGTATTTTACTAATATAGTCTCATAAGCCAAGTATATATCAAGAAATATAAGTTAAGGATTTATCTAAATCTTTGTCCGTGTTGTAAACTCATTTCCAGGGGTTTGTCCTTGACTTGCATCCCTGACAAGCTTATAATATAAATCAAAGACTTTCCCTGAAATACTATTACTTACAATCTGATGAGGAGTAAAAAATGCCTTTGGACTCAAAACTTTGTGAAATGCCCAACAGAAAGGATCTGACCCACCTACATCTGGAAAGACTCGGGTACAAGTGGGTCCGGGACCTGACCCGCTTAAGGATCCCCAGCAACAGAGAGACGATGGAAAAAGTCCAACACGGCCATGCCTCTAATAAATGATGGCATGACCACAGCAATTAATAACCTGATAACAGGCAACAGGCGTATCCAGCTAGAAGATCTCCCAAAAGGATATACCCTAGGCCTATAAATAGCGAGGAGAGGCCCTCGAGGCTGGGGGTCAGGCAATTCGAGAGAGAAAGAGAGATTGTAATCTTGTTTCTTATTAGTGCATAGTTAGAAGCATCATCCTCCCCCAGATGTACACCCATTGCAATGGAACTGGATTATTAACTTCTTTGTCTCCCGTGTGATTGCTTGAGTTGTTGAGTCGGACCCTCCGATCAATTAGGAGGTCTGATTAATTGGCGCCGTCTATGGGAATAATTATCAATTGATAACATTTTCTGGCTCTCAGGGTCCTTCTAATGGCTCCTACGACTTGCAACTCCTCCTGTGCTGGCCTCGATAAAGTGCTGGCCCCGGTTGAATCCGGTGTTTTGGTGTCCAAGTGACACCCTTAGCCTGCCGGGCAAAGCAAGGAGAAGCAAAGATTCCCCAATCGACCGCTGGAGGACCATGAGCTTGACCCCCTACTGGAATTGCAAGCGAGGGAGGAGCAGTATCAGGCTAAGTTGGCATTTCTTAGGGATGAAGATATTTCAATTGCAGAAAAACTATTGGAGATGAAACAGATATGAGAGTTTGGCAAACCTTGTCAGGGGGAGCTCCGCCAGTCAAGCCTTGAAGATGAGTAGCAAAGGTGGCATCGCACCGTGGAGGATGAGAATGCCCATCTGCGCAAATAGCTTGAAAAATTAGAACAAGAGCTTAGTAGGCAGAAGGGGGAAGCTCCTCCTGACCCACCTAAAGTTCCTTGCTCGCCTTTGTCGGAGAACTGAGGGGCTCAACCCTTGGCGACCATTAGCGGAGGCTCGATCCCTAAGATTGTGCACCAGGTCACCAAGGTAATGCAGGGTATACTCCCCTGGGCCTACGTCACCACCTACCTTATCACTGAGGAGGTGATGATGGCCCCCCTACTGGTGAAATTCAAGCAACTCATCATGGCCCAGTATTACGGGATGACTGACCTTAATAGCTTTTTCAAGAGTTACTGCCAGATGATGCTAGTGAATGGTTGCCCCGATGGGGTACTCTGCCGAGTATTCCTATCCTCACTACTAGAAAAATGGGATATACCGTTGGTTAATTCCCATCGATTTTATAAAGCGATGATAAAAATACTTTTACCGTTGATTCTTTAAAGAAGCGATGGTGAATGTGTGTACTCCCCCTAACATCAATTGAGAAAGAAGCGATGGGCGTATGGTGGTCATTAATATTTACCGTCGGTTAATTAACCGATGGGAAATACATATAATAAGTGACGGCAAAAGGTGGGTTAAAATTAGGAGCCAAAATTTAGGTGTGACCGGGGAGAGCAGGGAATTTAATTTACAAGTTTGTCGTCGCTTTCTAATATAACCGACGGGAAAGGTCGGTTCACCAACACACCTGCAGAGCCCCCTCCTCCCCCACACCTCACATAAACCCACGGCCCCCCTCTCCTCTCCTCATCTCTTGATTCTCCTCCTTTATCGTTGTCATCATCGTTGCTACCCCTCCTCCGTTAATCGTCGGCTATCCCCCTCCTCTTTAGGTAACTCCTAGCTGCCCTCCTCCTCCTCCTCCTCCTTCAACTACTGCTGCATCCTCACCCTCTTCCCCCCCGCCCTCCTTCACCTCTCCTCCTCCCCCTCCTCCTCCTCCTACTACTGCATCCCTGTCCTCCTCCTCCCTGCCCTCCTATGCCTTTCCTCCTTTTCCTCCTCCTCGCCCTCCTCTGCCTCTCCTCCTCCCCACCCTTTCTCTACTCCTCCTCCTCCGCAACACCCTCCTCTTGCTCCTACTGCTGCATCCCCCTCTTCCTCCCCCCTGCCCTCCTCCTCCTCCTCCTTTTCCTTCTACTATTGCATCCCCTTCCTCCCCCTCCTCCTCCTCTCTACCCTCCTCCGCCTCTCCTCCTCCTCTATGGCACCCTCCTCCTCCTCATCTCCCTCCTCCGCCTCTCCTCCTCCTCCTCCTCCTCCTCCTCCCTACCCTCCTCCTCCTCCTCCTACTGCTGCTGCATCCCCCTCCTCCTCCTCCCCACCATCCTCCGCCTCTCCTCCTCCTCGCCCTCCTTTTCCTATCCTCCTCCGCGGGACCCTCCTCCTCCTACTACTACTACTGCCCCTACCCTTTCTCTTCCTCCCCTCGACAATGAAAATCTATACTTTTTTTAAGCCTTACTGTTGATTTATTTTTTAAAACTTAAGGAGGATTGTTGTTTCCTCTCCTCTGCATACAATAGTTTTAATTCTTGGTCTAAATTGTTTTTTCTATTTATTTTGGAATAATTTTTCTTATATTTGACCTAAAAGATAAGGAATGATGTATTCTCCCTTATTCAGGTAGTCATTGTTGGTTTTGCTGGAGGAAATGACAAGTTTCAATAGAAAAACTTTGGTGGTTGTATTGTTATCTGGTTGTAAAAGTTAGGTCAGGGTAAAGTCAGAGACAACATAATTTATTGGTTCATTGGCCTCTTGGCTATCTAACTTTCTTCGACTTTTATATGTGTTCATGTTTTTTCATATAATCATTATGGCACAGAGCTGCTGCATTATTTGCAACATGTTTTTCATGCTGCTAGTTCAAAAAGAAAATTGATTTTCAGACAATATGACCTTTCAAGAAGAATATTTTTTAGATAATATGATTTTATTAATCTTGGTGGTTATTTGTCATGGCAAGATTAGTATTTAAAATAGCTAGGTGACTTTAATTAATATTTGTAGAAGAAGCTTTAAAATGGAAGATACAAAGATTTAGGTGTTGACTTGCCCCAGAAAACTCCAGAAACCAAGGATCTGCAGCCCCTATCTATAGTTGCTTCAGCTAGAGATTGTGACACTGCCTTCCTTCATTGGCCTTGACCACCATTTCTGTGCCTGAAAAGCCTGGTAATCAAAATTTTACCACCAATGTCCCTTATCAAAGTAGTAAAAATACATGCAGCTGGCCCTGCCTAACAGGAAAAAGGGCTTGGTTTTGGTACAATCCTCTCATGTAAGTAAGAATGATAAATTGTATCTCTTTTTTTAGTGAAAAAACCTACACGACAATGGGCTGCTTAGACATGCCAAGAGGAGGAAAATTTCTTCAGTGCATTGCGACAAGTTGGCAAGGTATCTTTTTGGCATGTGATGTCATGGTATTTATCTAATCTACTTGACAAATGTATTGCTGAAAATCATTGTTGTTTGTGCTTGAGAGCAGAATTTCGAAAATATAACTTGTTGAGTTCAAAGCAAAAACAATGACCAGGTAAAATCTATACTCTCATGATCCTACTTTCTGCAAAACGTTGTGCTACAATGCATAAGTCATCAAAGCGGGAATTTCATACCTTTTTTTTTCCCTACTGATCAGTTAATTGTGCTTAAATGCTAATAGGCATTTCTAGGGCTTTGGATTTTGATTTCACAATTTGATGTGGGGTAGCTTCTCAAGAGAATTCAATATTGGAAGTTTCCTGGTGGATGTAATGTCACCTTAAATGTTGTTAGATTTCCTACAGAGCATAAATCTTGTTAAGGATGGTAAGGTCAGGCATGTTCAGTGCCAATCTGATGGAGAAACCCAACTAAGATACTAGTATCGGCTGAGATAGAGAGGAAAATGGATGTAGTTTTTGGCAAAATACTAGTATCAGCTGAGATACTAGTATTGAGTCAATCAGGAGCATTAGCATTAGCACGTTCTATAACAATCGATACCCTTTGCTTTTTGGTTATCACTAGCTCCAGTTGTTATTGGTAACTAGCTTTCTATTTCATATCATATAATCTTGAAGTTGATGGCCATTCATGATACTCTAATATGTTATTATTAAAAGGGGTGAAAAGTACTTTAAGGCTCCATTTGGTTGTGCGATAGATTGATTGATATGTGAACAAGAATTCCATTTTTAACATGGACAAACCCCTCCAAGAAGGAAAAAAAGTTAAATACATTGGGACAAGCTTTGGAGATCCATTTACTGAAAGAGGATACATCAACAAGTTGTGGAAGAGCCCCAGGCACTTTGACCTGTCTTCAGATAAAAGTTCAATACATATTAGAAAATCCATAACTATTTAGAATCTATGAATTATGTAAGAGTTGAGTGGTAGTTACTTAATTTGAAGGTTATGGATGTTGGAAGTTTATTAAGGAAGAAATCAACAAGAATGCTTTAGTGATTAGGAGAGAAACTAGTATGCTAAATTCTATTTACTCCCTTGTTTTGACATAGATATTCACCTAATGTTACATGTGTTGGTGCTAGAGCACCGCGATCGTTTATTTTGATGATAACAAAACACGTGTCATTTAACATTTGCACTTGAAGTTGCAGATTTCAGGTTAATTGCAAATGGAGACATGGTTAGACGGAGTTCGAGCTCGCATCTAGGACAGATTGGAGGAGCTTGATGGAGAACAGAAGAGCTTCGCGAGGAGCGATGGCTTGAAGAAGAAAGGAGATGAAGAATAGAATAGAATGCTCTAGTGTATTTATTTTTGTTACTTAGATTCATGTTAAAGAGCCTCAAAGTACCCTAACAGTAGTCTAATCTGAAAATAGGATACTTAGGTTTTCTGTAGAGAACTTAGAAAGACAAAATAGGGTTCAAATAACCTTTTCAGATGTCTAATCTGAAAATCAGACATCTGATAAATACTTTTAAGGCGTCTGAATGTTGACTCAAACGTCCAATAATGCTTAGGCTGGATGTAGTTAGTTCTGTCTGATGAAATCAGACGTCCAGACCTTAGTCCAAACATCTGATGTTTCTGCTAGATGTCCAATTAGTGGACCGTTGGTTGGCTTAGCAAAAACTGAAGGAAATGATCGTTGGCTTGTATCAAACGTCCGTAGAGGACCCCAGACGTCTGATACATGACCGTTTTGCCTCGGCTGACAAAAAATCTCTTCTCAGAGATTTTCTAGTCGTTGCACTCTCTTGGAAATCCATTCCTGCAGAAAAGTAGGTTTCCAGACGTCCAGACATGGTTCCAGACGTCCTGTATGTCGTTTGATGACAATTCACTAGAACCCTATTTATATTTGATTCAAGTCAGGAAAGAAACCCGCCTAAAATCAGACATCTGACTTTGTTCCCAGACGTCTTAAACTGGTTTTCCAGACGTCCGATGCTAGGATTAGACGTCTGATAACCCTGTTAGTGTAATGGTTAACCCTGATTTCGGCTTGATTTTCTTGGAGCTTGCACCCAACGCTATGGAAGCCTTCCAAGGCCTTCTAAAGCCTTCCTAGGGCCTTTATAAATAGAGGGGAACCTTTGCCACTCAAAGATACACCAAAACACACATAGCAACATACTTTTCACTCTTTTGTGTCCAAGAAAAGCTCTTTCTCTCCAAGCTCAAATTCTACATCTAGAGAGCATCAATCATTTGCGCACCCGCTCTCCCGCCGTAGTTTACGAGAGCGACGAAGCACTACCGTGTGGTTCAAGCATCCGCGTCGTCAACGCACTTCCACCAAAGGGAAGCATCCTTACTCCTATAGATGCTTAGGTTAAGATTATCTTTGTTGGCTCTATAGAACTATTTGTAATTTACTTTGTTATTTGGTTGGGTATTCGCTTTGCGAATTCCCGTCTCCTTCGTGAGACAAAATCCTTCTCGTGAAGAGAAAGGGTTTGAGGTACGCTACCTCGTATAAAGTAGCGTGGTTGTAATTGTGGTTGTACTACCCTCGTTTAAGTAGTATGTTAGTGGATTTGATTAACTTGGTTGATCGGAAAATTCTAACTTGAGAGGGTTAGGTGGTGGTTTTCACTCGATTTGGGTTTTCACCTGAAAATAATTGTGTACATTGTTCGATTGCTATTTCTGTGAGATTGTTATATTTATAATTCCGCATTATTTTTACATCACACTCATTTCACCCCCTCCAAGTAGGGATTTACAATTGGTATCCGAGCAGGTTCTTGCTGTTTCGACGTAACAACCAAGCAAGAAGATCTGATGGAGGGAAGCGTCACCACCACCAGAATCGTCGAGGGGCAGCCCACCGTCCGACCGCCTTTCTTCGACGGAAACAACTACGGCTACTGGAAATTACGGATGAAGATGTGACTTCAAGCCATCGACTTTGCGTTATGGGATTGTTGTGAGACCCCATACGAAGTCCTGGAGAAACTAGAGAGAGGCTATTCGCAGCAGCAAACCCGCGAGCTTTCCCTCAATGCGAAAGCTATGATTACGTTATACTGCGCCCTTAGCCCGAAGGAATTCAACCGTATATCTCAGTGCGCCACTGCATATGAGGTATGGCATACTTTAGAAGTTACACACAAAGGTACGACTAAGGTAAAGTCTTCTAAAATTAATTTACTTTCATAAGAATTTGAATCATTTTCTATGAAGACTAACGAATCTTTAAGTGAGATGAACACTAGGTTAGCTCTCATAGTAAATAATTTGAAAGTTTTAGGGAAGACCTTCATCAAGGAGGAGCTTCAAGGAAAGTTTTTTCGTTCCCTTGGACCAGAATGGGAGCAGAAGGCCACCGCGATTAAGGAGGCAAATGAGGTGGAGGAGCTCAACATGGAAGATCTCCTAGGCAATCTAATGGCCTATGAGACAAAGTTGAAGCAGAAGAAGAAGGATACACCAGAACCAAAATCGAAGAAGACTCTTGCCTTCAAAGCTGCATCGGATAGCGAGGTAAGTTCCGACGATAGAGACTTTAAAATTTTACTTAAAAAGTTTTCCAAGTTGTGTAGGGAATTAAAGAAGAAGGAGAAGAAGGAGAGCCCGAGACGTTGCTACCACTGCAACGATAAAGGACATCTACGACCAGAGTGCTCTCTTCTCAAGAAGGAGAAGAAGAAGAAAAAGGAGAAGAAGTCTAAGAAGAAAGAGTTCCAAGCCACTTAGGATGATTCAAGCTCAGAGGAAGCAGAGGAAGATCCCGAGGAGAAGGAGCCCGAGTGCGTTGGTTTCATGGCTATAGGAGAAAGCGACAGCGAAAGCAGAAGCGAATCTGAGGATGAGGTAAATTCCGATTTACAAAATGCTTTTAATGAGATATTTGAAATTAGTAAATCACTTAAGATAGAAAATAAAATATTAAAAAGAACCTTAGCTTTCTTAAAAATGAAAATGAAAGGTTAGAAAAATAACTTAGGGATATAGAAGCTAGTCCTAAGGATAATAACTTGTTATTAGAAAATAAAGATTTAATTAATGAAAATACTGAATTGATTGAGGAAAATGTTAGTCTAAAATTAGAAATGTCTGATTTAAGGACTAAGATGAATATTATAGAAAATGAACTTGCATGTTTTAGGGAGAGATCAAATAATTTGATAAATAAGGTAGATAACTTATATAGCCCTAAGGTTGAGAAAGGATCTCCATCAAGGAGGCCCGCTAATAGATCCGGATCCAAGCTCACTTGGATACCGAAGAAAGACTTGGAATCTTATTTTGTAGGTTTCAAGGGTGACTATAATACAAGAGAATGGACCTACATGCTCAAGGCTGGTCAACTCGTGTTGGGAGAACCAAGGAGTAAGCCAAGGAGGAGAACGAAAAGATCGACGAGACGGCGAACAAATGATGGACCCGCCGCACGTCGACTGCCAGACTGGAGACCGGTGCCAATGCCCGGGCCTCCAAGCTACAGATGGGAGCCCCATCCGATGTGGCATCCACCACCTCCATTTGGGCCATTTTATTGGCCATGGTAGGTGAGGTAAAAATTCTTCACCCTATCCTTTTTATCATTAGCATTTAGATAGGGGGAGTTAAAAATCATAAGCTAATTGTTAATTATTAAGGGGGAGATGTAAGTTAGCTATATTTCCTTTAGTAAAGGGGAGAAAAATAATAGCTATCTTGTTGTTACAAAAAGGGGGAGGACATTACTTTTGTTAAAAGAAATTCAACTCATTTATAGAAGAGCATGTTTTAAGGGAGAGTTATAGGAAATTTCAAATCAATTTAACCTTTTTGATAATGTCAAAAAGGGGGAGAATTTTTTGCATTATTATTTATGATTTTGTCATCATCAAAAAGGGAAAGATTGTTGGTGCTAGAGCACCGCGATCATTTATTTTGATGATAACAAAGCACGTGTCATTTAACATTTGCACTTGAAGTTGTAGATTTCAGGTTAATTGTAAATGGAGACATGGTTAGACAGAGTTTGAGCTCGCATCCAAGATGGATTGGAGGAGCTTGACGGAGAACAGAGGAGCTTCGCGAGGAGCTATGTCTTGAAGAAGAAAGAATATGATAGATTTCCTTTCCTTGTAATCTTTATATTTTTGTTTCTTTTATTGCTCTTTATTTTTGTTACTTAGATTCATGTTAAAGAGCCTCAAAATACCCTAACAGTAGTCCTCGGAACACTTGCACAATCATAGGATACTTAGGTTTTCTGTAGAAAACTTAGAAAACCAAAATAGGGTTCAAACAGCCTTTTCAGATGTCTAATCTGAAAATCAGACGTCTGATAAATACTTTTAAGACATCCGATAATATTTAGGCTGGACATAGTTAGTTCTGTCTGATGAAATTAGACGTCTAGACCTTAGTCCAGACGTCTTAGAAGACATCTGATGTTTCTACCAAACACCCAATTAGTGGACCGTTTGCTGGCTTAGTAAAAACTGAAGGAAATGACCGTTGGTTCGTATCAGACGTCCATAGAGGACCCCAGACGTCTGATACATGACTGTTTTGCCTTGGCTGACCCAAAATCTCTTCTTGGAGATTTTCTAGCCATTGCACTCTCTTGGAAATCCATTCCCGCGGAAAAGAGGTTTCCAGACGTCCAGACATAGTTCCAAACGTCCTGTATGTCGTCTGATGACAATTCACTAGAACCCTATTTATATCTGATTCAAGTCAGGAAAGAAACCCGCCTAAAATCAGACATCTGACTTTGTTCCCAGACGTCTTAAACTGATTTTCCAGATGTTCGATGCCAAGATCAGATGTCTGATAACCCTGTTAGTGTAATGATTAACCCTGATTTTGGCCTGATTTTCTTGGAGCTTGCACCCAACGGCTATGGAAGCCTTCTAAGGCCTTCCAAAGCCTTCCTAGGGCCTCTATAAATAGAGGGCAACCTTTGCTACTCAAAGATATACTAAGAAACACATAGCAACATACTTTCCACTCTTTTGTGTCCAATAAAAGCTCTTGCTTTCCAAGCTCAAGTTCTACATCTAAAGAGCATCAATCATTTGCGCACCCGCTCTCCCGCTGTAGTTTAAGAGAGCGACGAAGCGCTACCGCGTGGTTCACGCATCCGCATCGTCGACACACTTCCACCAAAGGGAAGCATCCTTACTCCTATAGAAGCTTAAGTTAAGATTATCTTTGTTGGCTCTATAGGACTATTTGTAATTTACTTTGTTATTTGGTTGGGTATTCGCTTTGCGAATTCCCGTCTCCTTCGTGAGACAAAATCCTTCTTGTGAAGAGAAGGGGTTTGAGGTACGCTACCCTCGTATGAAGTAGCATGGTTGTAATTGAGGTTGTACTACCCTCGTTTAAGTAGTACGTTAGTGGATTTGATCAACTTGGTTGATCGGAAAATCCTAACTCGAGAGGGTTAGGTGGTGGTTTTCACTCGATTTGGGTTTCCACCTGAAAATAATTGTGTACATTGTGCGATTGCTATTTCTGTGAGATTGTTATATTTATAATTTCACATTATTTTTATGTCACGCTGATCTCACCCCCTCCAAGTAGGGATTTACAACATGAAGATCACAATTGTCATTTCTATTTGTGCTTTTTATTTGGATTTTCCTTAGCACTTAGTGGAATAGCCTTGCACCCTTTGACTTCAACACACTCACTCTAACTCAAAACACCCTCCAAAGTATGTATCTACATGAATGCCCCTTAGTTCATTCTCATTCTACATGTATTTCATGTGAATTGCTCGTAATATTTCATTTCTTCTTTTGTGGTCTCTTTAATTGCTTCCTATGTTCCCCTACTTGTAAAAACCACTTGTAATAAATCTATTTACTCTATTTCCAAAGAAGGGATAGACCTTTTTATTACTCAACCCATATTCGTTCCCAATTTGCAGGTTGAGGGGCCTCAGTTAATGCAGCATGGTTTCAAAGATGCAATTGCTAAAGTAGGAATGACCAAGTTTATGCCAGATTTATTTTGGGTTGGAATGTTCTATCACCTTTACAACCAGGTATTTATGTTGCTACTCTGTCATGTGTCTAGGACTATTTTATGAGCATCTAATCATCTGAATGGGATGCATATTCATGCAGTATAATTCTTATAAATATACTTGTTTTAACTCTGTTATAGTTAGACTTGTCTTAACATCTTAAACGTGGATGACAATTCTTGTTATGGGTATAACCACATATGCATATGGATCAAATTTCATAGTAATTGTTGCAATGTGTTATTCATATCTAGAAAAAAATTGCTTTTAGGTTGAATGTCATCCATTGTAAGCCTAAAAAGCAAATATATTTTGCTCTTCCTTTTACTACCAAAGTAAGATCCTATATTTCCCAATTGCATGGATAATTTTTTTCTGAATGAGGTTTTTTTTTTTTTGATGCAGTATGGTCACTTAGAGAAAAGTATCCTTTATTATTTATTTGTAAATTACCCACTTCATGTTAAGAGGATGCCTAATAGTGACGATAGAATCATTGATGTCCATCTTTCTCCTGTAGAATTCTACATTGGTTGAATGCTGTTGGTGTAATTGCATACTAAAGGACCATTATATATCTGGTAACATAGACTGATAGACATAATCTAACCACTTAAACCCATATCAATGAATAGATTTAAAAAAAAAAATTGCTTATCTTTGCCGTCGGTTATGCAAAAAATCGACGGCAAAGATAAGGAATTTTTTTTCTGAATGAAATGTTTTTGTTTTCGCTTATTTGAGAAAGTGACGGTAAAAATATTTTTACCGTTGGTTGTATAAGTGACAGTGTTTGAGTTTAAACGACGACAAAACTACAAAATGGCTCGTTAATGTGGGAAAAAGTGACGTAACAATGCCATCGCTTAATTTACAAGCAATGATAAATATAATTGCCTTCGATTGACAACCGACGGCAAAAGATCAAATTTGTCCATGGGGGGAACGATATTTCGATGTCGGATGCTCCTTGTAATCGACAACAAAAAGAAACAGCATCGCTACTTATGCCGTTGCTTTTTGGCATTGGTTTAAAGGCTTTTGCCGTAGGTTTTCAACCGACGGCAAAAGTGTAAATTGTTGTAGCGCTTACCCATCCGACATGGCCCATGAGTGGTTCAATGAACTGTTGGTCTGATAGATCACGTGTTTTCAAGAGTTGGCAGACAAGTTCTGCCAATACTTTGTCGGCCAGCAGAGGGTTAGAAACAACCCTAAGAGGATGTCAGAGATTCGGCAGTGGAAGAACGAATGTTTCCGGTTGTACCTAGACCGGTTCAAGCCTAGTATTTCAAATGTAAGTGGCCTTACTCAAGTCCAGGCTCCTAACTTAGAGGTTTTTGTATGACATCGATAATTTCCCGCCTAGAGATATGGCGGAGCTTTGGGATAGGGCTACAAGGTTCGTTGAGCAAGATGACTCTTTTCGCTCCTGCAGCCAATTGGCAGAGGGATATGAAGACGATGCCAATTTGGTCAAGGAGAGGTGGGCCCTTGTAGAATCCGCCCCTGTCTCCATTTGCAGAGGCAGCTGCTACAATAAGCACAAAGCTAGCTTCCCTGAGTGGAGGAATGATCGGCCAACTAAGGGTCGGAGCCGTGGACCTCGCCAGCCTAGGCAGGATTACTTCGAAGAGTACCCTCCCCTGGCTGTGAACCAGGCGGGCGTGTTGATGGAGGTATGGTTTACAGATAAAGACCCACTACCTTTGCCCAAGTCGATAAAGAAGAAGGCCGGCTCCAGGCCCTACTACAAGTACCATAAGGCCTAGGAGAACGCCACTGAAGATTGTTGAGACTTGTGGAACCAGATCCTGTCCCAAATTCAGCATGGAAATCTGGCCCACTTTGTAAGGCGGAATGAGGGCCAAGATAAGCGTAAAGGGCCCATGGAGGGCCTAGAGGACTACAACAAGGAGAAGCTTCAATAGTTCCATAGGGTCAACATGGTCCTCATCAAGGGCCCAGAGCCCAACGACATCGTGGCTCACCACCTCGAATAGGCGGTATCTCCCCTGCTCTCACTAGCTGAGTGCCACCGCCAGGTCCTGGCTATTCCCGGATTTCTACAAAACACTCACCACCCTGCCCTCCACGGGCACGAAGGTTGAAGTGATTTTCAGGGTCAATGCTGCCCTGGATCAACAACTCACCCTCTTCGGCAAGCGGCCCATGGTGTGTTCCCCACCCTTCAGTGGGGTGAGAGAGGCCCTGTTAAGCAGGCGGCCTCGTGACTGTTTGCCTCCTTGCTAAATTCAGTAGAGCACACTGACCCGCTCCTGGTGATGCTCCTGCTAGCAGGACAACAGCAACCTCGGCTCCTCGTTGACGAGGGTAGTGTCGTGGATGTCCTCTTCTCCAAAACACTATGCTGATTAGGTTTCACAGAAGAGCACCTCTCCCCATCAACTCACTTGGTTGTAGGATTCGACAGCCACAAGGTGATGCCAAAAGGAGATATCAATCTCCCCCAATCCGTCTGTGATGGGGACAGGCACCTTAATTGGAAAACCACATTTATAGTGGTTGGATTAACGACGACATTTGATGACATCCTCGGCTGTCCAACTACCCATGCCTATCGATTGATCCCCTCGTCATATTTCCAATTTGTGCTTTTCCAGTCTCCGCATGGAGTAGGAATAGTACATGGGGATTAGATGGTCGGGTGCGAGATCCTCAGGATTGAGCTTGAGCGGTCCATGGTGCCAAAGCCCCCCAAACCACAGAAATGGGGAAAGAAAAGAAATCGAGTCAAGGCAATCCAGCAGGGGGTAATTCCAACGGATTCGCCAGCAATTTTGGGACTATAGCTAGGCTCTTTAGCCATGGCCATAGAAATGTATCCCAATGATGCTAGCAAGCTCATCCAAGTCAGAGCGGACCTTTTGCCATCCGAGGTACAGGAGTTGTTGCTTCTGCTCCTGGCCAACACAGACGTTTTCGCCTAGTCTACCAATGACCTGCCCGGAGTAGACCCATCTTTGATTCAGCATCATCTGAACATCTAGGCGATCACCCGCCCGGTCAAGCAAGCGAGCTGACACAAATCGGTTGAGTAATGGCAGACGGTTGAAGCCGAAGTCCAAAAGCTCCTAGAAGTAGGATTCATTGAGGCATCCTTGTACTTAGCATGGCTCTCAAACATGATAATGGTGAAGAAGGCCAACGACTAATGGCACATGTTCGTGGACTTCACCAACCTCAATGAAGCCTACCCGAAGGATGAGTTCCCCCTACTCAGGGTGGACACCCTAGTGGACTCCTGTAGCAGACAATCCCACATGTCCTTCCTGGACGCCTACAGCAGGTACCACTAGATCAGCCTCACTCCAGCAGACAGGCCTCACACCTCCTTCATTACTGATAGAGGCTTGTTTCAGTATAGAGTCATGCCCTTTGGCTTGAAAAACACTGAAGAAACTTACCAGCACCTTGTAAATATGGTTTTCTAAAAGGTAATAGGAAAATCATTTGAGGTGTACATAGATGATATTCTTGTAAAGGGATCCAATTTCCCTTAACACCTAGAATATTTGGTAGAGGTATTTCAGATTCTAAGGAACACCCACCTCTGTCGAACCCCTACAAGTGTACCTTTGGGGTCTCAGCCAGTAAGTTTCTAAGGTTCTTGATCTCCAACTGGGGAATCGAAGCCAGCCAGGATAAGATCCAAGCAATCATAGACCTGTAATTGCCAGGTACCTTGAAAGGGATGCAGTCGTTAGTCGGCAAGATTGCCTCGTTAGGACAATTCTTGTCTTGATCTTTCGACAAATGCCTCCCCTTCTTCGAGTGCATAAAGAGGGGCAAAGGCTATATTGTCGTCCACTGGACCCCTCACTGCCAGAAGGCCTTATAGGAGGTCAAAGCCGCACTCTGAAATCCCCCCCATTTTAATGGCTCCCCAACATGGGGAGATTCTTTCATTATACTTGGCGAACTAGGGCTAGCTTTGGTCATTGCAGCAAGGAAGCTACGGCCATACTTCCAAGCCTACACCATAATAATCTTGTCAGACTACCCCTTGCGGCGAATGCTACATAAGCCCACAGGATCTGCACGATAGATCAAATGGGCTATGATGTTTGTGGAATTTGACGTCAAGTACTAGTCAAGGAGAGCCATCAAAGGATAAGTCATGGTGGATTTTGTGGCAGAATTCATGGACCTCGATGCCTCCCTCACACTTTCCTGGTAGCTGTATGTTGGCGGCTCATCTATGACAGTGGGGTCTGGAGCTAGGATAGCTCTGACTGCCCTAGATGGCATTACTTATAAGTAAACCATCAAATTGAACTTCCCTACATCCAATAACCAGGTAGACTACGAGGCCATGATGGTAGGAATCCAAGTAGCCAAATCCATAGGAGTCACCTCGCTAGAGGTTTACATGGACTCCCGGCTGGTCGCCAACCAAATAAATGGCGAATACCAAGCTCGAGATCCAAGCATGATCTTGTATGCTGACAAGGTTAGAGAGGAGCTAGCGGACTTCAAGATCGTCTCGATCAGATGGGTGCCCCGAGTAGACAACTCCTTGGCAGACGCGTTGGCCAGACTTGCCGCTGCCATCCCTTAGGGACAAGAGGAAGATATCCACCTCCAAACCCTGAAAGGGCCAACTGTCCTTGCTCCCAAGATGTTTGCAATAGAGCAGTCCATCTCTTGGATGACTCCTATCATCACCTATCTGAACTTTGGTGAGCTGCCCCCGAGGGAACCTCGACTCAAGGCCTTCCATCTGAAAGCCTCAAGGTACACCTTGATAGAGGGGCAGCTGTAAAAGTGGAGGTATTCCACCCCCTGTTGCGCTGCCTAACATAAGAGAAAGTAGCCCAGGTCCTTCGAGAAGCCCACGGAGGCGTGTGTGAAAATCACGAAGGGTACAAGTCACTCTTGGCGCGACTATTCCAAGCGGGCTACTTCTAACCCCAGATGAAGCAACACTGCAAGGACTTCGTGCGCAAGTGTGACAAGTGCTAGAGGTTCGCTACCCTGCACCACTTGTCGCCTGGAAAGTTAGTGCCTGTGATGTCACCCATCCCTTTTGCGAAATGGGGCATGAACTTCGTTGGTTCTTTCCTACCTACCCCAACTCAAAAGCGGTTCATACTGGTGGTTGTCGATTACTTCTCCAAATGGGTCGAAGCTGAGGCCATGGCCAACCCAACTCTGATAGAGTTATATCCTTTGTCTGCAGAAGCATTATAGCTCGATATGGAATACCCCATTACATTGTCATAGATAATGGAACTCCGTTCGCCTACAAAAAATTTGCAGAATTTTGCACCAGTTGGGATGTCCACCTATGCTTCATGTCTGTGGGACATCCTTAGGTGAACGGACAACCGGAGGTGACCAACCACACCATCATCTCAGTGCTAAAATGCCGATTGGATTCAGCCAAAGGGAGATGGGGGATGAGCTGCCAGATGTTCTTTGGGGTTATAGGACTTGCCAAAGGACTTCCACGAGTCATACACTATTCAACCTGGTATGCAGCATGGAAGCCTGGCTGCCTATCGAAAAAGTCCTCCCCACTTACAGGACACAACTCTATAACCCCGCCACCAATGATGATCAAGTTCGCCTATCCTTAGACCTCTTGGATGAGTTAAGAGATAAGGCATCAGATGTAGCGTTCAATCACAAAGAAGCCTTTGCCGCCTCCTACAATAAGCAGGTTCATAAGCAAACATTCTCCCAAGGAGACTTAGTCCTGCACAAGTGCGAACTCTCTATGCCAAGTCAGTCAAGTGGGAACCTAGACCCGCATTGGGAAGGGCCTTATAAGATTCATAAAGACAGTCTGGGAGACTTCTATGAATTACAAATCCTAGGTGGCAAAGGCATCCCCCGCAGTTAGCATGCGACCAACTTACGTTTGTATAATGTATAAATACAAACAAGCAATAAGGATAGAAATTGTCCTATTTTTATTCAAAAAGAGTGTTCCCTATTACATTTCACAGAAAAAAAAGAAAGGCAACACCAACTAAAAGCTCAGGGACTCCTCTCCCATGGCCCAAAAATTTCTCCCTTAGGCGCGGGTGAGAGGCGAAGTGGGCTAATCACCCTTGAAGGCAGTTCAACGACCCTCGACAACCCCGGTTGGTCTACCTCCTCCTCAAGAGCCGGCTGGTCTACGGGTGGCCCCATGGGTTTTTTTGTCAACAATGAGACCATCAGTTTTTTGACAGTCGAACTCTGACAAAAATTGGTTGATACACCAGTTACATAACTCCTCAATAGGAGTATGCTTCCCCACGAGAAGGGACCGCACGACAACCAGCGTATGCTTCCCGACCTCATTTGAGAGTTCTCCTAGCTCGCCTCCATACATGAATCCGAGGCATAAAATGCCCCTGCCGTCTTTGCATCCAACTCCGACCGCGTAGCTTCCTCCAACTCCGCCACCCGCTGGCCCCTCTCCTCTGTGAGTTGCTGGGCCTTGCTGAGGTTGGCCCTCAAGTCTCCTGCAATCGCCTCTGCCTTTTCTAGACTTGTTCACATAGAAGCAAGTCTATCAATTGAGGCACTCAGGTGGACACGCTCTTCATCAAGAGCCCTCTCATACCCCTCCACGGACGAGGAGTGTTCAGCCCTGAGCACTTGCACCTCCTCCTTCAAAGAAAGCATGTTGGCGTAGGTGGTCGACAGGTGCTCGAACAAGCCCCCTAGAGCCACCATGTCAGCCCTATGCACTCTGATGAGGTTTTCCTTTAGCCCCTTGCCAACATGGAGGGCCCTCCTCAGAGAAGGGCAGGATTTCTTCAACTCACCCTCTGGTTGGCCCACATCGCTGGCTACTTGCTGCAGGGAACAGAGCCTCCGCTTAGCCTCTTCTATTACGTTCTCTGCCTTCTCCTCGGAGTTAATGGCCTCTGCCACTTGGTGGAGCAACTACCTTTGCTCTGCCTTAGCCATGATGGCCTACTCGATTGCTATGTTTGCCACATCAACATTGTCAGCCGGGCTAGGGAGGTCCGAAGGAGTGTCGTTGCGCGAAATGAAGTACGTCCCAAGCATCTCAGCCTATAACCCACGAGCGTGTCAGAATATAAAAAGCTCTGCCCAGAGAAAAAATTGACAAAGGACAACCCCAGGAGCTTACTGTGTGCATACAGTAAATAAAGATGTGGTTGAAGTTCATGCTCTCTGGGCTCAGAAGTAGCCCAAGATAGGGCATCATTCAGGTGCCTTAGCACCTGCTGTTCTAAATCGGGGGCACTGCTTGATGCCCCTAGCTGAACTGGCACCACCAGACCAGGTGCGGGGCCATTAAGAGTGCTTTCCAGTACGGATCCAGCAACGGACCCAATTGTATGGCCGATCATCCCTGAGCCCCCTCGACCAAGGGGATCCATCAAGACCCTTACACCAGTAGAGCTCTGCCTATAATACGACTGGTCGAAGATGCTACCAGTGCCACCCACCTCTTGCACTAGTAGGGCCAACGCTCCAGGAGCAGTCGACGGAGCTAGGAAGCCGATAGTACCCTCTGCATGAGTCACCTCCAAGGGCGTCTCCGGAGGGGAGTTGCTAAAGGTAATCGCCTTGGGTAGCCCAGACGGCTCCAAAGGGGCAAAGGGCACACCTTCCCCCTCAACCTCGTCAGGACTCTGCAGAATGGACATCGTTAACTCCTCCCGCGAAAGTTCCACAAGAGGACCCTTCTTGGCATGCCTCAAGGGGACCTCCAGCTCCTCCGCGACCTCTTCAAGGGCCTCCTTTTGCTTTAGCCCCTTCTAATAAGCGGGCTGACTCCCCTCGCCCCGCTCTAAGGGCCTCCCCTCCCCCTACTCCACTGGCCTTTCCTTGCCATGCTGCGACCTAAGGCGAGATAAACCACTGCCTTGATGCTTGGGTGCGATCGGTCGAGCGAACCACCTAAAAGCTGCAACCAAAAGAGCCAAAACACCCGATTAATAAGTAACTGGTGGGTGCAATACGTGATATGAAAGCTATTGCCTCCCCCCTGATCATCGACAACTGATTTGCAATAAAAATGGTGATTTATGGTGACATTATTGTAGTACATGTGTTATAAATGCAAATCAATGTTGCGCCAATTTTATTTATTTACAATTTTTACTGGTCTGTTTCCAAGTCATTCATTAAGAGGTAGTTATTGATATACATCACTCTCTAAGTCAAAAAATATTTTTTTATTCTAAAAATGTTAATTCTATTTACAAAACGAATGAATGAATCAAATAATAACAGAATTGGTTAATTATTTACAAAAGAATTAATTAATATGTGTTACAATGCCTGAAACACATGTATAACAAACAAGTATAAAAAACTAGCTAAAAATACACTATACTAATTATATATAATTACTTTAAGTAATACCTAAGTATAGGTACAAAAATAGCTACTAATATCTACTATATTAAATTATATTAACATACTAATATCCATAGTAACATTTATTACAGATACAGTAAGATAAATATACGTCGCTGTAGCCTTAGTAAAATATTTACATAACCTAAGACAAAATAGTTATCTATACTAACATATAAATAGGTATATAGTGATGGATATAACTGTTACTAAAGCTCTTAGTTATTTATATACATATAGAACCTAAACATATCTATATTACTTTACAATCTATACTTATATACATATATGTATACACTACTTACATATATATATACTATTATATTTAATTTATTTATATACATACAGATGGGGGCGCGCTTCATGAAATGAAATGAGGGGTTGGAGGACCCATCGTCGTAGCTCGTAAAATGCGTCTATCAGATAAAATTTATAATTGAAACTCGAAAAGTGAGTCCCGGGTCAAACACAGGGAGGCAAACATTTGGTTTTATAAAAATCCGTGCTTCACTTTATTTCTTTGTCATTTTTATCTTTTCTAATTTTTTTGGTATTTTATTCGGGTAAGAGTTAAGATCGATGAATTCTAGCTAATCTACTTGCAAAAATATAAGAGAGAGGAAGAAAGAGAGAGAAACAATCATCTATTCATAAGTAAGTGTTTGTTACAACTACGAAAGCGGAAAAATCTATACTACAAAAGCGAGAAAGATAGAAAGAGGTGAGAGAAATCCCCCTCGACGGTTGCTCGGAGGACGACTCGCTCTGATGTCGCCTGGAGGAAGGTGGTAAGGAGCGCGACGAAGGAGGATGTAGCCGAAGGACGGAGGGCGGGGTAGGACGGCGTCGCGGCGAGGATCTTCTTCACGAAGGGCAGTGAGAGGACGACCACTGGATGCTTGATGAGAACCTCATCATGAACCCTAACTAGCGCATTTTGACCTAATAAATTGAACAAAAGCTCCTACATAGCCTAAGGGAAGGCCTAAATCAAGAAATTGCTAATCAGAGAATAAAACATTATACAAGGGGTAAAACTGCAATTTTACCATTGCAGTACATGAACGGGATTTAAGGGTCTAGACATAGGTCAAGTGAACCTAATAAAGGAAAAAGTGGGATGGTTTGGTCAGAAAAGGGTTATGACAAAATCTGGGAATTAAATGACATTTTGTAACCCTAAAACAAACCCACTTTAATTCACGAAGTCCAGGCAAGATAAAAATCAACTAAACCCTCTAAAATTCATGGAAAAATATCCTCTAGGGTTTAGAACCTTCAATTTGGCCGTTGGAACCTGTTTTGACCTAAATTGAGGACCATACCTAATTCTTGACCTAATTTGGGTTTTTGTGCAAAATGTCAAGTCGAGGTCAAACCTAAAATCCAACTTCACCATTGAATTCCTTAGGTCCAAATTAGTTTGATACCAAAATTTGGACCTAAGAAAAAGTTGACTTGACCTACTTTGCAATTTAGTCCTCAAAATTACTTTCAGAGCCTCAACTTTTGAAACTCTTACAAATCCCCCCTAACTTTCTCATCATTTTCTTCAATCAGGTCCTTCTGCCATCCACTGCGTAGGACATACCTTTGGCGACTTTGCGTAGAGGATGGCGCCGCGCATGTATAGGGAGCCGGCCCCATATTTGAAAAGGAGACTCTCTACGATGTCCCCTACCGCATGGGCCGGCCCCCATGCCCTGTTGATCACCATACCTCTCGTGCGAATGCACGAGAGGTATGGGTCTCCGTTTGCCACAACTCCGGCGAGGTTTTTCCCGTCGCTTTTGCGCACCTCCCGGCCAGCTCTCGCCTATATAAGGAGCGGCACCCTCTGCCGCATCCCTCAAGCTTCGTTTGGCCTGAGATCTCCCCTCCTATTCATCTCACACCAACTCCGGCAAATTGCCAGAGCTTCCGGCGACACTCCCTCTCCTCTCTCGTCGCCCAGCCACCATACTAGTGGCAGGGTTACCTCCGCCATCTTCTGCCGCGCCGCGCCGTACCAGCGAGCACCCTCCAGCCCCTCTTCCTCGTCGCCGTTCTCTCCCCCTGGCGCCTTCGTCTCCGGTGATGGCAGCACCGGCTGCTCGCCACCTCCGCATCCCCCCTTCACTCTGGACTCATAATTAAGCTCTCCTTACTCTCCCTTGTATTTCCCCTCTATCAATTGGTTATTTCGACTCCTCGACAGCACTATCCACCATCTCCATCTCCACCTCCGACAACCAACTCCGGCGAGGCCATTTCACCACCGCAGATAGTTCCAACCCTCGCCAACTGGTCCCTGAGCATCACCAACACCCACTGATCATCCTGTGACCCTCCACTGACCGTGCCACCCACTGCAATCCTTCCCCAAACACACCCACCTGCACGCACACAGTGTGCCCTAGGTGCACGTGCACAGCCGACATCATGCCATGCTGACCCCCGAGTTATCTTCGCTGTGCTCTAGCGAAGCTCGCCAAACGTTCTGACAGGGCCGCAAGTCCGTATTCGTGGTTTCAGGTCTTGAGCTTCCGCCGCCATTGACGCCGAGCTTGGAGCAAGCTCGCAAGCAGCTCCAAGCCCTTCCAGCTCCAGGAGACGCGCCCAGGTTGCGCGGAAGACTTCCGCGCACAACTCCAGGTCTTTAATTAGCACCGAAGACCTCGACTGGAGCAGCTATTGCTCGCGTTTACTGCTGCAGGCGCACAGGCAGAGGGGTGGGACGTTTAGTCCCACCTTGGGTGTTTGTGAGCACCCCGCGGCGCATAAATTGAAAAAGTGACTAAGGCTTATCGCATCAGTCACACGGGGAGAGGTCCCTCTCACCTGCTCACCCGGCCTCATCCGTGACCACCCCCTGCGGACCTGACCCGACTCGTTTACCTAACCCGTGCACACCTTGCCCACCACCGCACACCGATGGGCCTGGTCCCGGGCACGTTACCTAACCCGTATACCCGAATAGGCTTTGGGAGAGCGAACCCTGGAGTGAACCAGAGAGAGAGATGCGGGGAGGGTAGGGGTTAGGTTTTTCCTAACCGTGCTTGTGCAAGGAAACTGAAGAAGGAGGAAGAGGAAGCAGGAGAAGAAGCGATTGAGGACTTAGTCGCGAAAGCAGCTGTAGCCGAAGAGAAAAAGAAGGCTCAGGAGTAGAAGTAGAGGAAAAGGAAGAGAAAGAAGAAGACAGAAGCTAAAGCAGAAGAAGAGGAAGAGGAGAAGCCAACTGAGGAAGGAAGGAAGAGGAAGCTATTGCAAAGAAGAAGGCCAAGCAAGGAAAAGAAGAGAAAAAGAAAAAGCCAAGCAGAAGCAGCAGCAGAGAAAGGAAGAAGAAGGAGATGTGCTTTGTAGCAAGTGGCTACTTCAGGCGTCTGATTCCCAAAATCAGACGTTTGGAGACTGAAAGAAGAAGAGAGAGAAGGACAAAGAAGAAAGAGAGAAGAGAAGAGAAGAAAAGAAACATCTTTTATTTCCTTTCTCTCTAATTGTTCTTTTGTAAAACAGTGTATTATTGTAAATTGTGATTTTCTATGCTTCTAAAATCAAGCTTGCTCCCTGAGTTCGACCTCGGAGAATTTTAATATTCGAGTAATAAAATCAAATCAGACTGGTCGATCCCCTAACCAATTTTTGGCGCCGTTGCCAAGGAGCAACGGGCATTTTAGAAGCTTCAAAATCACAATTTCTGATTGTATACTGACTTGATCTCTCTTTTGTTGCGCAGGAAAGGAAGGCAAGAAAGAACAAGCAATCGCACAACAGCCACACCAGGGGACAGGTAACCTTCAACCCTCTCTCTTAAGCCCGTTACATTCTAAAGAGGAAAAAGAAAAGAAAAATCAATCTAGGGCTACCTGTCTTCCGTACTTAGTAATTCACAGAGTTGCTTAATTTTAAGTTTCAACACACTCTAAACTGCATATCCACTTAAGGTAACTAGGGCTAAAACCTTCTTGCTTGAGCCCTAATTACCCATTCCTGAGGCAACTAATTGGATCAACTAGAGCCAACCTAGGATTTCAAGTTAGGGTTTTAGAGACACAACTTCTAAACAAAGAATTGAAAATTCCAAAAGGAGGTGTGCCTAAACCATTACTTGAAAAGATCTATTAAGAGGAACACTAAGCAATCAGGCTCTTAATTTACTTGAACATTAAAAGAGGTGAAGTTGATCCTTTGGATCAACCAACCTTTAAATTAGGTCACTTTTTCACACAAAAGGCTTAATTTCAAGTGAAACCCTAAGCACCTTGATCTGAATTAAAAGTGGTAGACTTAAGAGGTCAAGGTCCCCATTCTGGTCTACCTGGAATCTCAGTGACAAGAAAGGTCAGGTGGGGGAAACCCTGTAACCTGTGGGGGTGCTTTACCATGTAGGGGTCATCGTAGGACTCACCCTCTCTGACTACCCAGGTAATTCTCAGGTGAACAACCTTCTGATCAAGGGGTATCATCCGCCCCGAACCTCTATAGTCACCCAACATATTTTGGGCGTCTTGATTGGGTCCAATACATTCTAACCTCATCCGGTCCATCAGTACATGTTTGGTAGGAGGTCCTTGAAACCTCCTCTAGAAATCCACTCTCCTCGAGGCCAAGCCTTGGCACCCTTGTTTGTGTGACAACCACTCCACATAGACCTCTCTTTCGATTCTGAACCTAGTTCCCCTTCTTCCATCATGGCTTAGCCTGTTGAGAAAGAGAATAATCTTGAGCACCAGCTCCAGCGTCTTAATGACCTCTTCCATAATTTTATGAACCCACCGCAGTATCCCATGATGCGAGATCACTATAATCCCGCTGCGGTGGCAATTGAGCCTCGAGTCAGAATCCTGACTGGAGGACCTGATTATGAGTTGAAGCCCAATATGATTCATGCCATACCTAAATTCTATGGGCTTAACTCTGAAGATCCCTTCCAGCATATCAAATTGCTTAAGCATCTGGCCTAGACCTTCTGGTTAGATGCACAGAATCGGGATATCTTACTCATGAAGATGTTCTCTTTCTCCCTTATGGACAAGGCAGCTCATTGGTATCAGATGCAGACCCATCCGATTAACACCTTGGAAGACCTTCAGTCTGAGTTTTTGAAGAAGTTCTTCCCCGTTGGTCGGACAAATGCCTTGCGCCATCAGATTACTCACTTCACGCAGCAGACGGGAGAACCCCTTCATGAGGCATGGGATCGATTCCAGGATCTCATGAGAAAGTGCCCCCATCACGGAGTTCCTAAATGGGAACAAGTCCAGTCTTTTTACCAGGGACTCCATGAAGATATTAAATTGTTCGTCAATGCAACTTGCGGAGGGAATATCATGGGTCAACATGAAGACACCGTGTGGGAGATTCTCATGAATATGTGCGAGAACTCCATCAACAATGACTCCATGGGATTATTCGACCGGACGAATACCCGCGCAGCGACGAATCTTAGGGAAGCACATGAGACGCAGGGCCTGTCCGCATCTGTCGACTTGAAATTAATGGCCAGTAGGTTGGACAAGGTCTCTATTATTGAGAAGAAGGTGGACGAGCTGACTCAGCACTTACAGCGAGCCACCTCTACGCAAAACTCCTTCGCACAGCCACCTCCCGCAAGGGAAACTGTGCAGAACATTTTCCATCGACCTTCTCCTGGGATGGATCTATATCCACCCTCATCTGACTCCAGGACCGGAGGGACCTCCGATCCTTTCTATTCTTGCCGAGGGAACTCTACTCCCCCATACTCCAATTTTCCTGAGGCTCCTCAGACTTGCGAGGACCTCAACACCATCAAGAATGACCCATTTTCCAACACCTACAACCTTGGATGGAGAAACCATCCCAGTTTCCAGTGAACGGGAAATTCTCAGACCCAAAGACCACCTTATCAGCCCCGTCCACAAGCCCCTCGTCCTTATCAGCCGCCTCAGCCTCGGCCCAACCCCACTCATCCATCCAGGCCAAACCAAGACTAAATGTCCCTCATCCTTCAAACTCTGGCTAACATTCAAAGAACGAATGTGGCTATCCAAAAATAGCACGAGGACGAGATCACAGAGGTTCGCAACCAACTCGCCTAGTTGGCAAATTCTCGCCAACCGGGCACTCTTCCTTTACAACCTCTACCAAACCAGAATAATGTGCCGACCCAGTAGCGCGTTATGAACCCGAACCCAGGCCAAGCACACTTGATCTATCAGGCCCCTTCTGTTCCATCACTTGACGGGATGGAAGCATCAACCTCTTATGCGGGTTATCAACAGCAGTAGCCCATCTTACCAACCCCTAACCAAAACCAGGCAGGATTAAATTCTTTGACAACCTGTAGTGGTAAAGCAACCCAAGTCCCACCTTACCCAGACCACTCCAAGCCTAGTAGTGACCCAAACCCTAGGATAGTTATCCAGGATGTCCCTATCCCTGTCCTAGATCAACAACCTGGACCTATTCTAGAGGAACCAACCAAGGTTCCATTTCCCGAGGCCTTGACCAAGGGAAAGAGGACATCTAAACCCGTGGCTCCTGAGGAGGACCTGATCAAGCTCTTTGAGCAGGTCCAAATAAACATCCCCTTGATGGATGCAATCTGCCACGTACCGGCTTACGCATGATTTTTGAAAAACATGTGTACATCCCAGCGTAAGCTGCAAACCAAGAGTGGGAGTCCTATTGTAATATCAAAGCAAGCCAACTCTGTGATCCTGAGTAAACTCCCACCCAAGGCAAAAGACCCAGGCACTCCCCTGATTTCATGTAAAATTGGTGAAACCCAATTTGATAGAGCTTTGTTAGAGCTAGGTGCCTCCATAAACTTGATACCCACATCCCTGCTTAACCATCTAGAAGAACCTGAGCTTAAATTGACTGAGGTGACTTTGTAGTTAACTGATCGATCCATTAAGTCACCTAAAGGAGTTCTTGAGGATGCAATTTTTAGGGTGCGGGATTTTTACTTTCCCGTAGATTTCATAGTTCTAGACATGGACGCACCTGAGAATCCAGGGGACACACCAATTATACTAGGGAGACCTTTTCTGGCCACTGCAAGGGCCAACATAAGTTGTGAGGAGGGCCAAATAGAGCTGAAATTTGGGAATCAAACCCTCAAGATTGATATCTTTAAGGCCCAACAAGGGATTAATTACAGTGTGATAGAGAAAATTTGTGATATTAGAGCCGTGGTTGAAGAAGCATAAATTGAGGACAACACGATTATCCCCAATCAACCACAAGAAGATCTAAAACCCCAATTAGGAGAATCCGAACCCGATCTAGACACACCCTTAACTCCTATCCTTGTTCCTCACACCCATTCCGAACCACCCGCTACTGCTGATAACCCCGTTCTGGAACTCATGCCCCTTCCCGATCATCTAAAATATGTCTTTTTGGGTTCCAATCAGACACTTCCTGTGATTATAAATTCCAGACTCACACCTATCAGGAATCCCGTCTGATTGCTGTTCTCTACCAACATCGCAGAGCCATTGGTTGGACTCTTGATGATTTGACTAGAATAAGTCCCTCTTATTGCACACACCACATCTATTTCGAAGAGGGCGCACAACCTTCGCGTGAGATGCAGAGACGTCTGAACCCTAATCTGCAGGAGGTCGTGAAAAAGGAGATCATTAAGTGGTTAGATGCAGGGATCATCTACCTGATCTCCGACAGTCGTTGGGTGAGCCCAATCCAGGTTGTGCCTAAGAAGGCAGGGCTCACTACTATCACGACTGAAATCGGAGAGCTCATACCTACCCGTATAGCCAACTCGTGAAGAGTCTGAATAGATTATCGAAGACTCAATGCCTTCACGAAGAAGGATCATTTCCTACTACCATTTATTGATTAGATTCTCGAAAAACTAGCGGGAAATAGATTCTTCTACTTTCTTGACGGGTACTCTAGTTACATCCAAGTGGCGATCCATCTAGAAGACCAAGAGAAGACCACGTTCACCTGTCCCTTTGGGACATACGCATTCCGAAGGATGCCTTTCTGTCTCTACAATGCACCCACGACATTTCAGCAGTGCATGCTTGCCATATTCTCTGATATGGTAGGTGATTATCTGGAAGTCTTCATGGATGCCTTCTCAGTTTTTAGGGCATCATTTGACGATTGCCTCTAGCACTTGCTTCATATACTCAGGCGATGCATTGACGTAAATCTGGTTCTTTCCTGGGAAAAGAGCTACTTTATGGTGCCTAAGGGGATCGTCCTGGGACACTTGATTTCTGAGAGGGGCATCCAAGTGGATTGAGCCAAAGTTCACCTGATTTCCAAACTTCCTATGCCTAGCTCGATCAGGGACATCGAATCCTTTTTGGGGCATGTCGATTTTTACCGTTAATTCATCCCGGATTTCTCGAAAATCGTGTGCCCCCTCACCACTCTTCTCTCCAAGGATGTACCCTTTGAAATTTCCAAGGAATGAACTCAAGCTTTTGAGATCCTTTGTGATCGAGTCACCCAAGCCCTGATCCTACAGTCCCCTGATTGGTCTCAACCCTTTGAGATCATGTGCGATGCATCTGACTTCGTTGTAAGAGCGGTTCTAGGGCAAAAGATTGACCGAAAACCTGTGGTCATCTACTACGCTAGCAAGACACTTGACGAGGCTTAGCGTAACTACATGGTTACGGAGAAAGAGCTGCTAGCTGTAGTATTTGCCCTTGAAAAATTTAGGTATTATCTCCTGGGTTCCCACGTTATAATCTACTCGGATCACACAGCTGTGAGGCATCTCCTTGCCAAGAAGGACGTGAAACCTCGATTAATCTGATGGATCTTACTGTTGCAAGAATTTGACCTCGAGATTCGCAACAAGGCGGGAAGACAGAACGTGGTAGCTGACCACTTGTCCCGCCTTCCTTCTGAGATCATCGACCCTTTCGGACCCATCACGAAGCATTTTCCTGATGAGCACCTCTTGACTATTGGTACAGGGCTTCCATAGTTTGCTGATATAGTAAACTATTTGGCATCACATCAGATTTCGCCTGATTGGCCGAAGGCCAAGAAAGACAAATTGCGCTCCGATGCCAAGTATTACATTTGGGAAGACCCGTACTTATTTCGCATAGGTGCTGACCAAATTATAGGACGATGTGTCCCGGAGGTCGAAATCAATGACATACTCTCTTTCTGCCATGACTAGGCATGCGGTGGCCATTTTTCAGGGCATAAAACCACGTCAAAAATCCTTCAGTGTGGCTTTTACTAGCCCACTATCTTCAAGGATGCATACAATCACTGCAAGGCATGCAGCCGTTGCCAAACTTTGGACAACATGAGCCATCGTGACATGATGCCTTTACAGTCGATTCTCGTATGCTAGATTTTTGATATTTGGGGGATTGATTTTGTGGGTCCCTTCCCTATCTCGGATGGCTTCGAATACATTTTACTCGCTGTTGACTACGTGTCCAAATGGATCGAATCCATTTCGACCCGAACCAGTGATCACAAGATCGTTATCAAATTCATTCATCAGAATATCTTCTCACGGTTCGGGATTCCTCGAGCTATCATTTCTGATGGAGGGACCCATTTCACCAATGCTTAGTTCAGGTCACTGATGACCAAATACGGGGTGTCACACCAAATCTCTACTCCTTATCACCCCTAGACTAATGGTCTAGCTAAGCTGTCAAACCGGGAGATCAAAAAAATCCTTCAGGTTACTGTTCGACCTGACAGGAAGGACTGGCCATCCTAACTTTCGGAAGCTTTGTGGGCTTATAGGACCACCCACAAGACCCAATTAGGCATGTCTCCTTTTAGACTGGTGTACGGGAAGGTGTGTCACCGCCCCGTCAAACTAGAGCATAAAGTTTATTGGGCAGAACGGAACTACAACCTAGATCTTTCTAAGGTTGGAACCCATAGAAAGTTTCAGATAAGCGAGATTGATAAATTACGCCTTGATGCGTATGAGAACTCGCGAATCTACAAAGAGCAGGTTAAAAGCTTTCATGACAAGCACATATCTAGAAAGATCTTTCACCCTGGTCAGAAGGTCCTACTCTTTGATGCCCGACTTAAATTGTTCCCTGGAAAACTGCGATCCAAGTGGGTCAAACCATATCTTGTCTGACAAATCTTTGGAAATGGAGCCGTCGAGATCAGTCCACTCAGCCACGATTCCAAACCGTTTTTCGTGAACGATCATAGACTCAAACCATTCATTGACGTGACCAATACAAATTTGGCTGAGTCATCATTTATCCTCCATTCTCCCTGAGCTCATTGTGCCCAGCCGATGGCGTAAAACTCAGCGCTTAACGGGAGGCAGCCCGTCATTCTTTTGAAAACCTGAAACCTTTTTTGACATTTCTTTGCACTTTAGGTTCATTCCTTAGGACAGTCAACTTCACCTCAGGTACTTGTACCTGAGAGTAGAAATCGTCCGCAACAGTCACCTCGACCCATCCACTCACCAAATACCTGTCCTAATGCATGAACCAAGCTAAATAAAAACCCACCTAATGTACAATGAGGACATTGCAAATCTTAGGCATGGGGGGGGGGTATGAAAGTGCAATAAAAATTCATAACAAGAAAAGGTTTCAACAAAAATTCACATATGTCAAAAACACCAAAAAATTTAAAATTTTTTTTTGAAAAAGAACAAAAAAAAAAAGGGAGGGAAGCAACTTTTGGTGAGCTTTACAAAAGGAGGAGGAGGAAAAGAGAAAATACTAAAAAGGAGCATAAAATGAAAAAGAAGAGATGGTCATTAGTAATAAATTAAGGAATTAACCAAAGTTCTAGATCACATTAAAAGAAAAGCAAAGAGAAAGTGCTAAAGAAACACAAGAAGATTAGTAAGAACGCTAAACTTAGGCTTTCTTGGACTAGACTCTTAATACCCATTAAGATCTAGATATTCCTTAAGAGGTTGAGGAAAATGAAAAGTTTAACTATTAGGTCTAAGGCTTAGGGAGTATTCAGCCTCGTTAACTGACCTTCGATTTATGGGACTTAGTAACTTAAGCACCCAAATTCACACACAATCAGGTTCAGTGAGCATAAATATCAAAATCACGTAGAAGAGTTTCAAATGTTCTGAAAATGTGACCTAGATTAAGAGCGGCCGATCAACACAAGTTGATTTGGATGAGTTCCCGGCGCGGAGAGGAGGGAAATTCCCCTCAAAGATGCGTAACATATCGTCTCCTCGGTGCTTGTCTCCTAGGATATTTACATATCCTACTGTGGGCATGGAAGCACTCTGTTGGTTCAGATTCCATGGATGGCATTATCACGAAATGTCAATTGCTAGGGTTTGAATTCAGCCACGGAACGCCATGGGTGGGATTATCTCGAAATCTCAAAAACCAGGGTTCTGGGGGTTACCATGGGCGGTGCTATCCCGAAGCATCGATTGCCATGAATCTTTGAGGATTGATGATGGGTATGAGGAATCTGATATAGACCGTATTGTGAAGCTAATCTCAAGCTAGAGTTAAAAAGAAAAGAGAGAGAGAACTCTCCAAACAAATAAACCCTCTGTCTCTCACTTACAAAACGCAATGCAAACTAAACCAAGGCTAAAATTATCTCAAGTACGGGTGCTTTAACCACGGAGTCTAATAAACCTTAGGGTAGTTCCTGCAGACCTTAAAAACCTTTACTGAGGACTGAGGCTAAAGCTAGATAGATCTGGATCTTGGTTGGTACTAGAGTATCTTTAGGCCCATGGTTGGCATTCTGACCTAATCAAAGAAACAAGGGAAGAAAAAGCACTTATCAAAATTAATGAGAGGAATCCATGTTCTAGAACAAAGTTTAAAACCTTAAAATTTTGCTAAGGGACTAGCAAAAGCTAGACATGGGGGTATGATGAAAACCTCATCATGAACCCTAACTAGCACATTTTAACCTAATAAATTGAACAAAAGCTCCTACATAATCTAAAGGAAGGCCTAAATCAGGGAATTGCTAATCAGAGAATAAAACATTATACAAGGGGTAAAACTGTAATTTTACCATTGCAGTACATGAATGGGATTCCTAAGGGTCTAGACATAGGTCAAGTGAACCTAATAAAGGAAAAAGTGGGATGGTTTGGTCAGAAAAGGATTATGACAAAATCTAGGAATTAAATGACATTTTGTAACTCTAAAACAAACCAACTTTAATTCACGAAGTTCCAGGAAAGATAAAAATCAACTAAAGCCTTTAAAATTCATGGAAAGATATCCTCTAGGGTTTAGAACCTTCAATTTGGCCGTTGGAACCTGTTTTGACCTAGATTGAAGACCATACCCAATTCTTGACCTAATTTGGGTTTTTATGCAAAATGTCTTGTCAAACGAGGTCAAACCTAAAATTCAACTTCACCATTGGATTTCTTAGGTCCAAATTATTTTGATACCAAAATTTGGACCTAACCAAAATTTAGACCTAAGAAAAAGTCATCTTGACCCACTTTGCAATTTAGTCCTCAAAATTACTTTCAGAGCCTCAACTTTTTGAAACTCTTACAAATGCCCCCTAGATTTTTCGTTGTTTTCTTCAATCAGGTCCTTCTGCCACCCGCTGCGCAGGCCATACCTCTGGTAACTTTACGCGGAGGATGGCACCGCGCATGCATAGGGAGTCGGCCCCAGATTTGAAAGGGAGACTCTTTGCGATGTCCCTTACCGCATGGGTTGGCCCCCATGCCCTGTTGATCACCATACCTCTCGTGCGAACGCGCGAGAGGCATGGGTCTCCGTCTACCACAACTCCGGTGAGGTTTTTCCCGCCACTTTTGCGCACCTCCCGGCCAGCCCTTGCCTATATAAGGAGCGGCACCCTCTGCCGCATCCCTCAAGCTTTGTTTGGCTTGAGATCTCCCCTCCTATTTGTCTAAAACCAACTCCGGCCAACTGCCAGAGCTTCCGGTGACACTCCCTCTCCTCTCTCGTCACCCTGCCACCATACTAGTGGCAGGGTTGCCTTCGCCGTCTTCTGCTACGCCGTACCGGCGGGCACCCTCCAGCCCCTCTTCCTCGTCATCGTTCTCTCCCCCTGGTGCCTTCGTCTCCGGTGATGGCAGCATCGACCGCTCGCCACCTCCGCATCCCCCCTTCACTCTAGACTCATAGTTAAGCTCTCCTTACTCTCCCTTGTATTTCCCCTCTATTAATTGGTTATTTCGACTCCTCGACAGCACTATCCACCATCAAATCTCCACCTCCGACCACCAACTCTGGCGAGGCCATTTCACCGCCACAGACAGCTCCACCCCTCACCAACCGGTCCCTGAGCATCACCTCCACCCACTGATCATCCTGTGACCCTCCACTGACAGCGCCACCTACTACAATCCTTCCCCGAACACACCCACCTGCATGCACATAGTGTGCCCTAGGCACATGCGCACAGGCGACATCACGCCACTCTGAGCCCCGAGTTATCTTTGCCGTGCTCTGGTGAAGCTCACTGAACATTTTGACAGGGTCACAAGGCCGTATTCGTGGTTTCAGGTCTAGAGCTTCCGCCGCCATTGACATCGTGCTTGGAGCAAGCTCGCAAGTAGCTCCAAGCCCTTCCAGCTCGAGGAGATGCACCCACGTTGCGCAGAAGACTTCCGCGCACAACTCCAGGTCTTTAATTGGCAGCGAAGACCACGGCTGGAGCGGCTATTGCTCGCGTTTGCTGCTGCGGGCGCACAGGCAGAAGGGTGGGACGTTTAGTCCCACCTCGGGTGTTTGTGAGCGCCCCGCGGCGCATAAATTTAGAAAGTGACTAAGGCTTATCCCCTCAGTCACACGGGGTGAGGTCCCACTCACCTACTCACCTGGCCTCGTCCGCGACCACCCCTCGTGGACCTGGCCCGACCCGTTTACCTAACTCGTGCACACCTCGCCCACCATCGCATGCCGGTGGGCCTGGTCCCGGGCACGTTACCCAACCCGTATACCCGAATAGGCTGTGGGAGAGCGAACCCTGGAGTGAAACAGAGAGAGAGACGTGGGGAGGGTAGGGGTTAGGTTTTGCCTAATCGTGCTTGTGCAGGGAAATTGAAGAAGGAGGAAGAGGAAGCAGGAGAAGATGCGGATGAGGACTTTGCCACGAAAGCAGCTGCAGCTGAAGAGAAGAGAAGAAGAAGGCTCAGGAGCAGAAGCAGAGGAAAAGGAAGAGAAAGAAGAAGACAACAGCTAAAGCAAAAGAAGAGGAAGTGGAGAAGCCAACTGGGGAAGGAAGGAAGAGGAAGCTGTCGCAAAGAAGAAGTCCAAGCAAGGAAAAGAAGAAGAGAAGAAGAAAAAGCTAAGCAGAAATAGAAGCAGCTACAGAGAAAGGAAGAAGGAGACGTGCACTATAGCAAGTGGCTACTTAAGGCATCTGATTCCCAGAATCAGACGTCAGGAGACTGAAAGAAGAAGAGAGAGAAGGACAAAGAAGAAAGAGAGAAGAGAAGAGAAGAAACATCTTTTATTTCCTTTCTCTCTAATTGTTCTTTTGTAAAATAATGTATTATTGTAAATTGTGATTTTCTATGCTTCTAAAATCAAGCTTGCTCCCTGAGTTCGACCTCGGAGAATTTTAATATTCGAGTAATAAAATCAAATTAGATTGCTCGATCCCCCAACTAATACTCCACGAACGGGGATGAGAGGAGGGAAAACTATTTGATTTTCCACTTTAGAGGAGCATTCCGGGCTTGGGACAAGCTCTCTTTAGAGCCTTTGAGGTGGTGAGAGGAAGAAAGGAAGAGATGAAGAAAAATGGGAGGGGTAAGGGTCTTTTTATAGTGGAGGAAAGAATCAAATTCGTATACAGGACATTTAGTGATGATCATAACCGTCGTTGAAGATTCACCGCAAACATTACTGAAGATAGCCCACGCGTCCACGCTGCCGCTGTGCTAACGCACTTCGCGCGCTACGCGCTTGCGTACGCTACCGCTGCGCATGCGCACCCGTGCTGCTGTGCACGTGCGGTGGTGCATGCGTGCGCATGGGTGACCTGGTTGTGCCACATGGTGCGATCTGGGTCGTCCATCTTCTTTTCATTGTAGGGGCTGCCACAGAGGTCGGATTGAGTCGATTTTCACACTGTTGGGCTGCGTTCGTCGACTTGAATCTATCTATGCAGTCGGATTTGTCATTTGAAGCTCCGAATTATGTCACCTAGTCCCTTGGTCGTTGATCTTCCTCAGACAGCATATGGTGCTATGAGACTCCGATCGAGGCGATTTCAGAGGCGTTGGATTCCGATCGTTGTCTTGATTAGATCCGTACAATTGGATCGTTAATCCGACGCTTGGAAATAAATATTCTTCTCTCTTGACCACAAAAGGGATGCAATTAACTTGAATTATATACAACTACTCTAAATGCAAAATGATGCATGCTATGCAATATTTATAACATGAAATGCAAATCTAAGCCTAGGAACATGTATGAATAGGCATTTTACCCTCAATAATTGTGTCTACATCACATACTTATACTATATATACTTATACTATACATATTATACATATATACATATGGGCGCACACACACAACGCAAGCTCTCAAGGCTTTAACACTTGCCATTTTTCTTTTATCTTTCTTTCTCTTTCAACACGTAGTAATTTCATGATTCTCTCCTCTCACACTCTCTTCTTTCCAAGACTTAGCCGATTTTAGGACATCTTTCCTCTCACACAGATGCTTGCTCTCTAACCCAAAAGTTAGGTTTTAAAGTGGGCAAGTTGGCCACTTTTAAGGGATACACAACACCCAAGAGGGTGGGACGAGACCACAACTAGCAACTGACCTTAATTCATTTTAGGTTCATTTAAATTCGATTCATGGCCCAATATTAGGCCCATACAGGCCTAGCTACAGTGCGTGGCCCCTGGCCCACCACTGTTTAGTATGCTCAATATATGCTCAGTATTGAGAGGAGAGTAATGCTTGTTTTGGTGTCCAGCACCGGACGACCAGGAAGGCTATCAGACGAATTCTTTATATACTACATCGCGTGCGCAACATCCCACAATGTGGGACTAAGCGTGCGGGTGAAATCAACGCCAATTGACACTACGGTTCATGCGTAATTAAGGATTTTGGCCCTCGATTCGAGGGCCACAAATTAATCTAATTTAAAACTAAATTATATGATTACAAAGCCCTTATATATGGATACCTAATTATATAATTATTTTACAAAAATAAGGTATTTAAGTATTTAATAAAACTAGCTAAAGTTGCCTTTTTATACACATTAAGTTAAGGGTTAATCTCTTAATTAAAGTACAAATTGATTAATTAATTGTACAATTGACCTTAGACAGTGTTAATGTACATAATAAATTATTTATTATACATTTTTATTGTATTTTAGGAACTTTATTTTAATTTATTTACAATTAAATACACATCTAAGTTAGTTTTATACATAAATAATTTATAAATACTATAATACACTACAAATATAGTATAAATAAGTTGAAAATTTTTAATATAGTATTATACAAATATGCATTATTGTTGGAACCAAGTTCCACTTATCTTTTATGTTTTGGTAGTAACAAAACTATTTTAAAACTAATGAGTTTATGAAGTGTCATTTACAGGAAATCACAGAATTTAGGAAGTATGGAAGAAGTGTGAATGGCATGAAGAATAAAGATTGATTTTATTTGTTGTAATTTAGATTTTTGTTTGTCTCCTAACAAGAAAAAATGATTTAGGAGTTAAAATCCAAATAGAGATAATTAGGTATCATACTCCCGTTCAATCATTTGTCTGAAAAGCTAAAATCGTTTCTTTGATAAATTTATTATATATTTGCGTTCAAATAGCACCTAGATTGTTTAACAAAATTTATTCAAGGTACTTGTTGCAAGTACCGGTACTGTTCATTAGTACCAACACATGGTAGGCATAGGTTTAGGTCCTAGTCCCAAACTGTGAACAACAAGTATTGGTACTTATCATGAGTATCGGTACCAGGTGCTCATAGTTTGTAGACATGGGTTTTGCCTGGACCTTACAAGTACTGATACTGACAACCAGTACCGGTACATGTAGGTCACGGTTTGTAACTTGACTCAAATTTGTGAGTCACAATGTTTATCACTCTAAATCGATGTTTTAGGAAGTAATGCGTCGTAGTATAGCCGATAAAGCGTGAAAAAGCAAGTAGAATTTATACTCGAATGAAATCCGAGGTCGAACACAGGGAGCGATTAGCAATTTAATACTCAAGATTGTAATTCCAAGCACAATATAGCAATATAATGGAAATCTCAAGCACAAATGATATAAATATAGAAGCAAGAGTCAATGTAGCCAAAAAGATTAGGGTAAAATGATGATTTGAATCACCAAATTACCGTATTACAATTATATTAAATAATGCAATAGTACTAGTCAACCAAATGCCATGTAAATTGAGTGTACAGTGCACTCCCTATTAAAGATCAGACGGCTGGAACTTTAGTCAGATGGCTTAACTATCCAGATGCTACAGTGCCAAGAGGGCACTCTTCTTGGCTCCTTCTTCAGTTGCTCCTCTTCTTCCTTCTCTTTCTCTCCTTGGCTTCTTTTTCTTTTCTTTCTCTTGCCTTAGGCTTTTTTCTTCTCTCTTTTCTCTTCACACACAAGGGAGGAAACTCACAAATTTTGGCTAAGTGTTGGGGGCTTTCAAGAGAAAAACCCCCTTTCCTCACTCTCTCTTTCTCTCCTTTCCTCCTCTTCTCTTTCTCTCAATTAGGCAAGTATTCAGGAAATCGGGTACGCGGATGCCCGGGACTAGGGCTGTGTGGCGTGTGCACAGCCGAGGAGTGAAGGCAGTGAATGGAGGGACCCAACCCCTCGTGTACTGGGTGAGGGGTCTGGGTCACTTTTTCCTTTTATGCTGCTGTGGGAGCTCGTCAACTAACGATGTGGGACTAAAATCCCACACCATTCTTCAGGCAATCGCGAAGCTACTCCTTCGTTCAATTCGGGCACAAGGGCGGTCAACACCCTCAATCTTCGGTCCACACGAGCTGCTAGAGTGATTCGACGTCTCCTAATGTCGAGACCTGGAGCTGCAAATGAAGAACGAGCTTTGAAGCTCGCTTCGAAGGAGGTTCTTTATTGGCAACTGGGGCCGGCACCTAAAAATCATAAAAAGGGCCTCACGACCGCGTCAAAGGATTTCAAAAGCGTCGCTGGGTGACGACGAGTGTAGTGCAAGTGTTTATGTGTGGTGGCGTGCTCGGGAACCTTCGAGCGAAGGCCATGAGCACAGGTGAAGGCGTGTGTGTTCGGTGGCACTATAGGGGGATCAATAGCCCTCGGTGAGTGAGGGCTTTTGATCATCGTGATGAGGCGGAGGTGTGGAGCGTGGGAGCGGCATGTTTGAGTGCGTGTGGAAGCTGCTAGGGCTTGCTGGAGGTATGTTGGCGAGGTGGAAGACGAATTCGCGGGAGGTGATGCGATGGCTGAGTCGGAGTGGCGAAGACGAAGTTGTGAAGTAGCGGAGATAGGGAGTTGATATGAGTAGCTAGCGGACAATGCGGAGGAGTGATGTTGAGTCTGGTATGGTCGGTGCTGGAGACGAAGGGAGCTCCGGTGGGAGAGGACGGTGACGACGAAGGGGGAGGAAGCGCCTTGGGGTTATGTCGAGGTGTGGAAGAAGTTGGGGAGTCGAGACCGGCCAGCTATAGTCTGTGACGGCCAGTGAAGAAGCTCGGAGGAAGGGGTTGTCGGAGCAAGGGGGAGCGAGTCGAGGAGGAGAGGAAATAGGGTTAGATTTGGCTCAATTTCTCGCTGAAGAAGAGGGGAATGCCAAGGGGGTCTTTTATAGGCCAGAGGGCGGGCTTTCAAGCTTAGAAATCAAGCTTTGAAAGCTCAGAAATCACGGAATAGGTTTAGGATTTCCAAGAGTTCGCATGAACTCTTAGACGAGATTTGCAAGGCAAGACCTGCCTTAGATTGAAGAACAACTCCTCAAGAATCTTCCTTCCAAATTTGAAAAGGTTTCGCCGTAAAATCAGGAGAATCTCTTGATTGAAGGTCGGCAGTTCATGGGTTCACACAGTAATGGCGGTAGGGTATTTCTGTGAAGAAGATGAAGAAGTTAGGTGGGTTATTTGAGGGGTTATGTGAAAGAATAAGAGTCAGACTTAGACGAAAATGCAAACTAGGTCGAAATAATCTCAGATTAGGTCCAAATTTCGATAAAAACCTAATTTAAACCCAAGGAATCTAATGGTGAAGTTGGATTTTGATTTTGACTTAGTTTGACTGGGAAATTTATGTAAAAATCCAAATTAGGATAATAGTTTATCTGTAACTCTGTTTTGGGTCAAAAATGGGTACTGATGGTCAATTCAAAGATGCTAATCTCTAGAAAGAGGGTTTATGTGAATTTTATCCTGACCAGAACCTCAGTAGATTAAGTGAGTCTGTTTTTAGGATTGCAGATGTCATTTAATTCTTGAAATATGTGAAAACCCGTTTCTGTCTGCATGGACCTCGTTATTAGACTTAAATGCATATTTGACCTTTAGTAACCCTTGAAAAGTCCCGTGGTTATTCTGTATTTGTGGATTGCTGGTAAAATTACAGAAATAACTTTTATTCTTCTTTTCTTCTTAAAACAACTCAACCTGCCCAAGAGACCTTCTGACTGATATGTGGGAGCTTTTATTGACTTTATCAGATCAAATTGAGCTAGTTATGACTCATGATGGTGTTCCCATCACACAAGTACCGGTACCTGGTGACTTAGTTGGTACTCAACTATAGTACTGAGTACGGTACCTAAGCTTTGTTGGGCTGGCTGCTGGTTAAGTGTGAGCAATTAGTATCGATACCACAACTTTAGTATCGGCATCAATTAATCGTTGTGCCTAATTTGAACGACTATTTTGCAATTAATCCTATCTCTAATTTTCCCATTTTTCCCCTAACGGCTAGTAATCATAGGATAGGTGTTTAGTGGCCTATATAAACACCTTTTGTGTGTCATTTGCACACAACACAAGCATAAAAATTCTCCTTGCTCAAATTTCTATATTTCTCAATTCTAGATGCAAGGGTTATTAGCTTGTTGTATTTTTCTTTAAGGTGATTCTCACTTTGCAACAAGACTTTTCTGCTTCCTCGAAAAATCACTCTTTTTTGCTTTAGTGTTTTTTCATTAGATTGATATATCAACTATTTATTTGGCTAATTCTTGTTGGAGACTTAGGAATTTAGTTGTAAGCTAAATTGTTTCTTACTTACACTTGTAACTTTTTTGTTTTCATCTGATCTTGTAATTGAGTAGAAGTAACCCGTTAATTACCTTTGTTTATAGTAAATTGCTTCCCTCTAGGTTGAGGGAATCGAGTTAAAAATTCTAAGTCGGGGACTTAGGTAGTGGAGTACTCAAGTGAGGGGAACCACTATATACTTGGTGTACTATTTTTGTGGTTTACTTTATTTGCATATTTTTGTTTACCATGCTATTTATCCCCCCTTCTAGTGTGCTTGTGTCTTTTAGATCCTACAATTATAACTTACTTTAGTACTAAATTAAATTACTAATTTATTTATTTTAAGTTAATAATTTACTTAGTTAACTTAATAACTTAATTATTTACTATAAATATATAATTAAATTAGTTCATAGGTATTATACTATTCATATTATATAGTTAAAGACATATCTATAGTATTAAGTACAATTATGTACATATAGATATGTTTACATAATTACTTAGGTTATTATATATTTAATTAATATAAATTAATAGATAATTATACAATAAAGTTATATATATAATAAATCATTATAAATACTTAATTTAATATATAGAATACAGATATAGGTTAATTATACACACTATATACATATTATACACTATATACATATAGCTTAAGTTTAAATTATGTATACAAATATATACATAGTATATAGGGTATTTTTGGGATTTTTCTGATTTTTATAGTTTTTATAGGTAGAGGATGAGAGAGAAAGAGTGAGATGAGAGAGATAGAGTTCTTTTTGGTGTTTTTCTTATTAGGTTCTTTTATTAAATTCCAACATAGACTGAACCGTCGACTGGTATGTTCTACCAAGTTGGGGGTTCAGATTATCTTGAAACTTAACATACATTTAGAAATATTTCTAATCCTACACAAGACACCTTTATTTTATTTTTTTGAAATTTATTTTATGATTTTTATTTATTTACAAAGCAAACCCAATGTGGCTAAAAAGGATTTGGAAATACAAAACCTAAGCCATTAAAACTCAATCCAAGTGCTGGAAGTGGATTATATATCAAGCAAAACATCCAACACATCATATGAAACATGAATGATCATTAAACATGATTTCTACTTTCAATTTCATCAAATATCTATATTAGACAGTAGAACAATGAACATGTATCTGACATTGAATTTAAAAACATGAATTCAAGACATTCAAATCTAATTTTAAGATATAACTACATGAATGCTTGATTCATGAAGTTCTATTAGTACAAAACAGTGTTAGAATTCTTTAATCCTTAAATCCCAGCTCAATTCCAACTTGAAAACCTAGTTCCAGACTTGCTGAAGATGCTCTTTAGTAGCCAAATTACTATTGCTGCAATGATTCTGAGTAGTTGAATGCTACTACTCAGTTAAGAACAATAGCTGCTGATGTTCAACAGCTGAAGTTGATGCAATTTTAAATTAAATGACTTCAATCCGGCCTCTTCCGGTCTGATTCAAGTCAAAATAGATGATCTACTCATTTGATCAGATGTCTTAACTGCAGCTATTGTTGTAATTAAGACCCTAATCAAACCAAAGAATCGATCTCACACTCTGAATATTTAATTTCATCAATTATAAAACTAAATTAGATTCTGAAATCCATTGAAAATCCTATTACACAAAGACAATCTCTGAAACCTTCGTTTAAACCTTAGAAATTAGAATAAAAGCTCATTGGATTAGAAATCATGTTGCCTATGATTTAGGCTTTTGATGTCTGATCACCATGATATGATCATTTTAGGAAACCTGCACACTATTGACTAGTGTTTAGTAGATCTATGTGAAGCTTTAAAATCACTTAGGTCATTGCTTAGGCCTTAAATCACTTCATATGACTCTCATTGGCCCAAACTACCTAACAATCAACAAAAAATTCACAATCTGACATCGAATAAAGCACAAGAAATATGATCTCTAAAAGCTTGATCAGATAAGTTTAAACTAATTGCAATGCTTCGAGTCAAACTCATATAAAGATAATTTAATCGATAAAATCCAAATAGATTGCAATTAGCTCAAAACTCATTCAATCAACTATCAACATCATCTCAATAAAATCAGTTAGTGTTGCTTGATTCAAATCAGGGGGAGGGCATTGGTGGGAATATGGGCTAAATGAAATACCCTCGATTTGATGTTTGAGCTATTCAACAGATCTGAAAGCTAATGAGCTTCAGATCTGTTGAGTGCTCTCGTGAGTGGGTGATTGGTGACAAAATCGTGCATCAAGTGAGTAAACATGAATTATGAGATGAAGAGGAAGAAAAATGAGTTGCAATGGAGGTGGAAAAACACCACTCTGATCTAAATTGATCAGAGAGGGAGAAAGCAATCTACACTAATCTAATATACTCCGAACCAATCCATCACTGAATTTGATTTCTAATCTACTCCTAGCTAATCTAATTACACTAATTACTAATCTAAGCTACTCCAGAAAACTAGAAATCCTATCTAACAAGAAGAATGGGGTTTCCTGGATCCAAAGCCGGTGGCTAAGGAGGAAGAAAGGAGGAGATCTCCAGCGAGTGAAGAGCCTTCTAGTGGAGTTCTAGGGTTGTCCTCAATCGTATGTCATCTCTAGCGATGATGAGGAATTGAAGGTGAAGAACCATGCCTCTATCACAGGCGCAGCGTGTGAAGGGGTTAGAAGTTGCTGGAGAGGGAAGAAGAGATCGACTCAAGGAAGTAGGAGGGGAGTTGATTGCCTGCGTGCGACCCCAAGGAGGTGCTTAAGTAGATGAATCAGTGATTGCAATCACTGCGAGGGTGAGATTAAGCCATTAGGGCTTGGGCGGTGAAGATGGAATGAGAGAGGCACGTGAGCATCCAAATCGAATCATGGCTGTTATATTGGATCTAGCTTGGGTGGTGATGCCATGCACGGATGCGCACGAAAGTTCGATTGGGTTTGCAGTTGATCAAGGGATGCATGGGAGCAACGGCCACGATGGAACAAGTTCTTTGCCGCATCTACAGTGACTCGCCGGCTGCAGGTGTGATGGTGAAATTGTGTTCAAGCCCTTAAGGGCGAAAGGGTAGAGAAATTGCAGACCAGCCCATAAGTGGTGAGGAAGACTTGATACACGATCCCTGGATGTTACAAAAAGGCCCTCATGGTTATCAAAATAGTCCCTAGCATGTTTTTATATGAAGGAATGTAAATGCCATAAGGACCTAAATGTAAAGTCATTAATGCAAAGTCCTAATGATGTTTAAATGCAACCAAGTTTTTATTAAAGACTAATTGAACATTTAAGAAGTTAATTCCACCTTTGATTTGAACTTTTGAACCAAAATATATGTTCAATTTGCAATTGGATCATCAATTTGTATTAATAAATAGAATATCTCATTTTATGACCTAATTTTGTATTTTTAGTACAGATTTATTATTTTAGGTCATTTCTGTTAATTCTCATACTTAACTAATTTAATGTGTTAATTATATAGTGTTTAACTTAGTTTCTAACTTAACTTAGGCATTTTAGCTATGATGAGCCACACCTTATCACCCCACCTACTAACATGGCGTCAGCAATGAGTCCGCCACCAATGATAAAGCCTCCCGGACGTCCTTCCGCCTGAGTTCCAACCGGGCAATCAGACCAAACTTAATTATTTTGTCTGCGTCTGCCCGCGCAGATGGGTCAAGCTCCTCGAGTCGGGGTGGTTGGTCTCTCGCAGACAGGCCTTGCCAAGTATAGGGGACTACGAGGTCTTCGATATTGGAAAGAAAAAGGAAATTGTGGTCTTCTTCCTTCAAACAATTATGGAGATCCACTATTCGATATCTAGTCTGCTGGCTGTACAGGGTGTAAGTGATTGATGGAGGTCTGACCTTCACCTTCAAGGGCGTCAGCACAAAAAGCAGGCGGAATAAAATAAGGCGGGGGACAATCCCCAAGTGAAGGCAAGTAACAGTAAAAGCATTCAAAACCAGCCAACAATTAAGGTTGAGCTGTGAAGGGGCGAGATTGTAAAAGGAAAGGAAGGAGGACAAAATGGGGTTCAAAGGTGTTACGAACGCGGCTTCAAGACGTCTGGGAGGTGGCCCAGACGTCTGACCAGACGTCTGGAACCCCTTCCAGACGTCTAGGATTTGATTTCTGCGGCACGCGCGAGTTCGTCTGCGTGCCTCTTTTCCCCTCTCTCCTCTGCAGGCGCAGTGCTACCCCCCCTCTCTCTCTCTCCCCTCGTGGCTTTAAAAAGGCCTCGCCCTCTCCCTCACTCTCATCTCCTCTGTTTCCTTCTTCTCCTTCCAGCCGGTGCGAGAGTGCGAGCAGCGGCAGCGGCAGCCGCGGCTAGTTGCGAGAGGAGGTGTTGCGTGAGGGAGGAGACGCCCGACCTTGAGGGCTTGAGCTCGCCGGGGAAGCTAGAGCCGGCCGGCAGGGGGAGCCGCGGGCGTGGAGCGTCGCGGGAGGGCTGTTGCAGCTCGAGCAGCAGGCGGACGAGGCGCGGCGCGGCCGTGCGTCGCGGGCAGAGGGCGAGTCGAACTCTGATTCTGGAAATTTTTCCAGAATCAGACGTCTGAGCTTCCAACTAGACGACGGTGAAGGCGTCTGGAGGACTGTCCAGACGTCTGGCAAGTAAGTTATTTTCGTCCTTCTTCCTTTTCTGCGACCGTTCGTACTGAGCAAGAGGAGTGGCTACGTGCAGGATCTGAGATTCGCCATCCAACGCGAATCAGACGTCTGGCCGAAGTGCCAGACGACGGAGAGGAGTTCCAGGCGTCCGGGTCGACCATCGGACGTCTGGGAACTAGGCCAGACACCCCCGCAGGCTTCTGGACGTCTGAGAGACTACGCAGAACAAAGGTACCATCTGACCCACATTTTAAGACGTCTGGAAGAGGTTCCAGATGTCTGATTTTGGACTATTTCGTCGTTTTCGACCCGTTTAGGGCCCGCTCGGAGTCCGTTTTCCGCGTTTCTAGTTGCGTTCTTTTCGAAATAAGATCCTCTACCTGTTTACAGTAATTATATACTGTTCTGAGAAACTCCTTGTGTTTGATCCTTGTGAAAGGACCCCGTTCCATTTCAGTCTTGGGGATTGCGGAGGCGCGCGGGATTTCCAACCACGCCCCTAGTACTCCCGTTGTAGCTGGTAGAGTGGCTTTAGAAATTATTAACATAATTTGTTACAATTATGGAACAATTAATAGAACCTAGGGCATTGCATGAATCCTAGGAATGAGAAACTAGATTGAATGATAGATCCTAGGGTGTTGCATGAATCCTAGGGCTGGAAACTAGATTGAATGATAGATCCTGAGGTACGACATGAATCCTAAGACTGGAAAACTAGTGAAATGAATATAGATATTGCAGTCTTGGAAACTGTGGAAAGGAAATAATAGCTGCATGTAAATTGATTTTAACAGCTGCCTGTTATGAATAAATGAACATGTTTGAGAATATGGGTTGTATGAACGTGAAACTGAAAGGGTGAAACCTGAATGTGCTGAGTTAAAAGAGCTGGAACCCTACGGAGAGTTAGGAGTAGAACTCCTGGAAAGAGAATGAAATGGAACTGAGAAGGAAAGATGTGGAGGTGCGTTGTCTCTTGGGTACGTAGTGCTAGGGGAAGCGCCTGTTACCTGCTTAGTGCAGAGCGGAGCCAGCCGCCCCAAGGACCCGAGGTTAGGTCTAGCCACTTTGTACCGACTTGTTGGCCCTCGTGTACGCAGTAACGAGGAGAGCTACTAGTGTAGGGTGAGTACTAGCTACCTCACGGGCTTCGGGGTTCTGCTAGCTTTCCTACACCGACTTGTTAGGCCCATTGGGCAAGCCAGGGTAGTCAGGCGAGGGTGCATGGATTGTGGAGGGGCAAGGCCCCTGTTTGGTTACTGTGGAGGGGTTGGACCCCGGTTACTAAGAGGGCTCTGCCCTATACTGGTTCCATGCTGTGCTTTAGGCGCACCCGTTAACGAAAATGACTGACCGCGTGCCAGTGTGGGATAGCTACCCGTGCGTTTACCGCGCGTGCCGTAGTCACCGTTACATCTGTCAGTGACCTTGGGGTGGTTGACTGAGAGTAGGATCACCACGGGGGACTCTCCCGGCCAGGAGAGCACCACGTGTTACTTCTACTTTTCGAAAAAGACTGCAATCAAGATCGTTCCCACGAGGAACATTCGAGATCAAGTGAAGGATCTGAGAAATAGATAAATTGTGAAAGAATAGAAAGACGTAAATAAAGGAAGAAAGAAATTATAACAGCTACTGTACACTCTACTGCTTCTTTAGTTTTAGCTACCACTCTACTCAGCATTTCGCTGACGTGTTACACTCGTTACTTTTCAGGACCAGGTGTTAAGCAGCCAGGGTCAGCGGCTGCAGAGGACGCTGGGTCGAGTAGGGTCCAGTAGAGTTACCACTGTTCTTTTGTGCCCTTTTTGTTCCACTGTAGTGAGTAGTTTTTGTTACTCTCTGTACTTTTCTTTACTCGTAGTTCTTGTTATGTTATAAATGTTGTTCTACTGTTGTGGTGGTACATGCTGTAGTAGTTCTTTTTCTTACTGCTGTATTTTGTTACTGCTAGTTATATTTCATGTTGAATGTGTTTATTTTACTACTCTTTTGGTTACTTCCTCGTTGGACGACTAGGTCTTGGGATTAGTCGAGTCGGTCCGGTTCTCGTGTCTCGTAGGGACTCGGGAATTGGGTCGTTACAAAAGGTACCCGTAAACCGTGCTTTATGGCGTATCTACAAACTATAAACATGTTTTCATCCCGTTTGAACATAGACGGGTTTGGAACCCATAAGCGTGAAACGGTACTCCACCGATTCGTACTCCTTCAAAAAAGACAGAATTGTGGACCGACTACGAAAGTCCGATGAAAAATTATATAAATCCCTCATTTTAGTAGAGGCTCCAGAAGAGGAAGCAATGGACTTACCCATGCTTGCAAGTCCCGACATGATGAGTTTTCCTCTAAGAAACCTTGAGACGAAGATGCTTCGGTGAAGGACACTCTCATATAATACCCCGCTGAAAATGAATATCGCACACAGTGCTCTCCAAGGTCGGTGAGGCATTAACTATGATCCACTACCCCTATATATACCTCCCATGGAGGGCGGTTCCTCCCTTGTGCGGCGTATGTTTTGAAAAAACCAAATCCTACCTTATCCGGCTTGGATTTCAAATATACCGTCAGGAGCGAAAAATACCTCAGTCATCATTACTGGTAGTAAATACCCCCTGCACGCATATCCACCATCGTAGAGAGTGCAGTCTCATCAATAACAGGCATGATATTTGAGGTCTTCACCTTATCATAATGGCAATTAATATCGATTTTATCATACCCAAGATAAAAAAACTAATTCCCGTGGTGATCGGCTATCACTAGCGGAAGGTGACGCTTACGCCACACCATTTCCTGGCTAGTCGCTTCTTAAGGCTGGCAAGGATTAGGTGCAAATATGCCTTCGCTCCCTCAATAGATCACTTCTCAAGGCCGACAGGAACTTAGACAAACGTGCCTCATGTTCCTTTAGCATTGCTACCGGCTTGTTAAGGCCGACAAACTGCCTTTTAAAGTTGATCACAATCAGTGAGAAAATATTTGTTAAAAGACATTTGTTAGAGCACATTTTTGATATTTATAAGGCAATATATAGTTTTTGATTATTACCATGTACCAGGAAAAATGATTGACATATATTGTCTGAAACATTTCTGAAGATAACTCGTTGACTTGTACCCTTTCAGTGAGTCATCGTGCTCTCCATGTTATCTCATAACTTCCATGATTTATTTGCTCGTTGTCATGCTGTTCTTGCTCACCCATTTCTCATGACATCTGTCCTACGTAAATATATGATTAGTGGCAGTGAAACTCATCTTGCTCTACTGGTATTTCATAGTTACTGGCTATGGTTTTGTAGATACATGTGTAGTTTATTTTCGCACTCTTATGTTGAGGGAGGCATTCATTAATTTGCTCAAGCGTTGGTACGTAACAGTCCAATTATGCACCCCCTCAATACGGCTACAGCTTTCCTCACATGCTCATGGGGCCAATGATAGGACCTTGTCGGTGGACCTCCTGCTGCAACCTCTTCATTGCACCATTTCTTTGATTGACATGATTTCCGATCGTCATCCACCAACGTCTCTACGCTTTCTATTTTTCCCTCTTTTTTTCTTCCAAGAACTGTTGAGGGGATGCAGGTTCGAGTTTTCAAATATTATCCAAAAACGTGAGAGAAAGTAGATACCTTACTTCTTCCCTTTAAGATGAAGATTATCCTTAAGTGTGTTTTCCTCGAAATCAAATTCTTCAACTTTTAATTTGCATATGCTTCCCTGTTTTTTTCTTCCAAGAATCGTTGGCACTGAAGTGTGTCCCCGCAGTTCGGTGAGGGTTCAAATACTATCTGAAGAAGCAGGAAAGAGTAGACACCTCACTTCTTCTCGATTTAGACGAAGGTTATCATTAAGTGTACTTCCCTTAAAATCAAAACCTTCAACTTTTGATATGCATGCAAATCGACATGTCCCATATCATGATACAGAGACATCGACAGAAGGTGACCCACAGAGCAGTAAAGTGCCAAAGAGGTGACTCACAGAATAGCAAGGTGCCAAAGAGATTTTTCAGTTATATCTTTTTTTATCATCTTTCCATGGATATAAAGAAGATCACAGCTAGCTCCCTCAGCCCATGTATATGTGGACTACTAGATCGAGCATTGGCCACTCAAGCCCAAAATCCACGACTCTACCTTGAAAGAGTCGGTACATATATGTTCTTTTCCAAGGTATGGCTTAACGTCATAGTAGCATTGCCCAGCACCAACGCTAAGGAACGATTCAAGTGGTGCAACTAATCATACGCCACTTGTGTAGATGGCTTGTTGCGAAGCGAAGTTATTAGAATCTGCATACTAATCCCAATCTCAAACAGTAATGCTTCCTGTTCGAGTAGGTGGTGACATCGTCGAGGGCATGGCTCGAAGCAAACATCGGATGTACGTACGTGTGAAAGGTCGAAAAATCTCGGAAAGGGATTGGTGGAAAATGAGTCATAAAATAACGCAAGGAAGAGCAAGATCGAGAAGGGATAGCGAAAAGACAGTGGAATTATTTGGAGAACGTCACATCATATGACCGATATGATAACCCTAAACAATACGATCTTTCATCGTGCAAGCTCGCCTGTCTATAAATGCATACATCCCGCGTGCGAAAAACAGTCTTTAGTATTTTGTTCATGACATTGTAGTGGTATTTTTTTCTCATTTTACTATTTGGATTTCTCTCTCAACTCTTTTTTCATTTATCACTCTTTCATTTAATTTTTTTATTTTATATATATATATATATATATATATATATATATTAAATTTCATCTCGATCTCTTTATCTTATATTCTTTCATTAAAGATTAATATTAAATATATTTTTACAAAAATATAAAATAATATATATATAAATTTAGATATTATAAATTCAATCAAAGATACTGATTTAAAATTAAAAATTATCGAGCAATACATTTTGTAAAGAGTGTTGTATTTTGATTTCTGACCATTATTTTTTTTTTTCATCTATTGGAAATCAAGATACGTCAAATAATATATTTTATATTGTGTGATGTATTTGTTGATTTTCATGATTCAAAATTTAAAATACATCAATTGAAATTTATATTAAACTTTTGAATGATTAATTTTTTAAACTTTTAAATAATTGATATTTGTACTTCTATAACACATGAGTTAAAAAATAGTTATACACCGAGCGTCGTCAACATTGCGTGAAGAAATCAACATCTTTGATCGTTTGGTTTCCTCACGTCACCCACGAAGGCATGGAGGTGGTTGTACCCGCGCGCTGTTCTCCTCCGTCGCACAAACCTTAACCACAAACCAAGCAAAAGCAACAAAGCATCAAATGGACTTAACCATCACCAAAATCCAAATAGTACTCGATAGAAAGACAGAGGCGAAAACCCAACACGAACTTATTCTCTTGACCACACGGAGATCACCTCCCCAGAAGAGACCACATCCGGGAAAATCAGTACCGATCATACATATTACATAGGCATCTTCTTGTGTATATATAGATAAATATATATTCACGGCCACTTTGGAGGATCGTCACTTGGAACTCAAGATCAGTTCGGCGACAATTAAAGCATTATCACCGATCGAATTAAAACCCACGCATAATAATATATTTTATAAGAGGGGAGTCATGATGCATGATGAGAACCTCGGTTTTGGTTAATCGCAGCCGACCACCACCACCACCACCACCAACTAGTGGATGGTTGTTAGGAGGCCTCCTCGAGCTGCAGCTCCTCCATCATGGAGGAATGGTGGTTGTACGTGCCCCTGACCTCGCAGCAGCAGCTGCATGGGAGCACGAGGCTCCCCTGCTCCACCTTCTTCCTGGCGAGGATCACGGAGTTGATGACTTCGTCCTCGGGGTGGTACTCCATGAGCACCTCGAAGCCGCCGCCGAGGTCGCTCTCCTCCACCACGGGGTAGAGGAAGGCCCTCGCCCCCGCGGCGCTCCTCAGCATGAGGATCGCCCCGGGGGCCATGTGTCGGTAGAGGTGTTCCACCACCTTCACCTTGTCCTCCTTGTCCATACCCACCAGCGCCGCGAGGAACACCACGCCATACCCCCTCAGCTCGTCCCCGACCTCCATGATGTCCGTCGTGTGGAAAACCATCCGCTTCGAGAGGTCCGGGTCCGCGGCCACGAGGCGGGAGGCCATCGCGTTGGCCGCGGGGTCGATGTCGTAGTTGTGGAAGGTGGTGGATCTCATGTGGTGCCCCGCGAGCACGACGGAGGTGAGGGGCATGGGTCCCGAACCCACGAAGGCCACGCGCTTGGGGACGTGGTGCTGGTGGCCGGCGAGGATGGTGTGCTCGAGGAGGCTGAGCTTGAGGTAGTTTCCATAGTAAGGGAAGAGGTGGAGGTGGTCGAGCGGGTTGTCGTAGGTGGCGAGGAGGGAGGAGTAGTGGGACTCGAGGTGGCCCTCCGCCTCCGCGCTGAGGCGTATGAGCTTCGCGCGCGCGGACTGGACCTCCGCGGGTAGTTTTGAGAGGTCGACGGTGGGGGCCGGCGGGATGCACGTGAGCACGAGCTGTGTGAACAGCATGTCGACTTCCTTACAGGGCTTCAGGGAGGGAAGCATTGAGATGTCTCCATAGATCTGCAGGATCTTCTGCACGAGATCCACGTGGCACTCCTTCCCCTCCCCAGAAGCAGGGCTTGCCATGATGATGGCATTATCATTTTTGATGTTCACATCCATGTCAATGCCCATTTTCTTACTGGGAAAGTAATGTGGCTGAGAGAGAGAGAGAGAGAGAGAGGCGAGGCGTGTGGAGAAAGGAGAAGGGAGGATGAAGAGCGAATGCGAGTGCCTCCCATTGGTGCTCAGGAGTAGAACATTTATGGGGAGAGATAAAGTGCGTATCGGGGATAATCTCAAAGAATTTCCAAGTTATCGGTGCGAATGCTGTAACATTTCTTGTTCTCAAAGAGACCCTTAACTTATTCAGGAGGTCATGCCACCAGTAACCTTTCCTTTCATAGCACTGGTTGATCCAAGATTATTTTCGAGTCACAATCCACACTGACTTATCATGGCCTTGGCTTTCACAACACATTTTCCTTCCGGACAATGTGCCTGCTTAAGGTATCAATTTTAATTTTACCAAAAATATTTCTCTTTTTTATCCAGATGTTGTGCCACCATCTTAGGAAAGATACGTATGTACGCAGGAAAGAGGGTAAGAGCCTTACTCCTACCTACATCTCAAGCTAGGCTAGAGGCCGAACTGGGAATTATAAGATAGTACAGAGCATGTCATTAATCACACAATCGCAATGCAAGCGAAGTTCGGTAAGATGTACTTAAAAGTAGTTTTGTAAAAAAGCTGTGTATGGCAAAAATAAGGTCGCATGATATGTGAAATGTTATATATGCTTTCGGATAAGGTTGTCATACAAAAGGCATTAATATCAGCAATGACGTTTAGCTGGAGCATTAAAGTCATGCCATCTAAATTGTGCTTCCTTTATGATAGTGAACTTATGGAATCGGATTCAACGTAAAAGTTCCTTGCAATGTCTTTTCTCTGTGCAAATCAGAAACTAACTTGTTAAATAGCTTTTCTTCTGTCTACACGTAATCTACCTCTCGTCTTGTTTTCATAAGTTCCATCATAGAAAACTCCAGTAGAGGCGTTCAGGAAAAGAAAAGATATCTAGTTTCAACGGATCGATGAATCTATCGTTAACAAGATATACATCATGAACTTTGTGGACTTTTCCTATAATCTAACATAAGTTTGAGATCATTGTCGCCTCTGGTAAATTAACATCCTATGTAACATCAAAGTGAAAAGTTCCAATTAAGTGTTTAGACGCAACTTCTCTTTACGGATAAAAATATTAGGATGATATTTCCACAAAATAGATATAACTCCGAGGCATGGAAAGACGTAAATCCATTCCTTAATTCTAATGCAATGCGAAGGATTAATAGTTCCATTATCTCATTTGAAAATCCTCCTTTGACAAAAATATATAATCCTACAATTGCAATAAAAATATTAAATTTGTAAGGGCATAGGCAAATTTCACCAACATAGAGATGCGGAAAAGAATACTACAATCAAGTGGAGGAGGTGCAAAGGAGAGGAAGCGATAGATGTACCTTTCTTGGAAGCACTAGTTGTAATAAGAGTCTACTTCCTACGTAGGATGGAGCAAAGCAGGGGTGGGTGCTTGGATGGGTGAGGGAGGAGGATGAGGCACGAGGATAGATATTGTATACTGTAGATCAACTTGTACGCATAAAACTAAGAAAGAAAACAAGCGCACCATCATTGCAGTAACTTGGCTGTAAGGATATAGCACTCCATATATATGGGAGTGTGAAATTCACTTGTGTCTAAGTTACGTGTAGTTTAGGTATATTTTTATACAGAATCAATATTTCAAAATAAAAACTCAGGAATTAAAATTATTTAGTAAAATATAAATTATGTAAAATTTTATTAAACTTAGATGACCATAGCACATCCATCAAATAGAGCTAAATTTCATAATACTTATGCTATCTAAATTGAACACTCTTCGACATAGGGGGTAGGAGTATCAGACTGACTTGAAATTTTGGACATAATATGTTCATATATAGTGATCTTAATCTCCAAATTTTCACTTTAAAATATTACTCGTAGTGGAAGATATTAACTAAACATCACTTAAGTTATGTGTAGGTGAGCTTCTCTCTCTCTCTCTCTCTCTCTCTCTCTCTATATATATATATATATATATATATATATATATGAGGATAGGGTGAATGCAGCTTACTTGCATTTAAGTTACATGAAGCCTAAGTATCTTTTTATATAGAATCAATGTTTCAAAATGAAAATTTGAAATCATTTAGCAAAATCATAAATTGCACAAAATTTCTTTAAAATCGAAAGATCCTATGACCTCTATCAAGTAGGGTCAAATTTCATGATACTTAGGCTTTTGAAATTGAACCATCTTCTATAGAGGGGGTGGGAATGTCGGATTGGCTCAAAATTTCGTGTATAATATGTTCCTATAGAGTGATCTCAATTATCAAATTTTTACTCCAAAACATTAGTTGAAATGGAAGATATTAGTTAAATTTCACTTAGGCCCCTTTTCTCATATATTATATTTCATTACATCACATCAACACTAATATATATTAAAATATACCCATTCTAACATAATATAATCTCACTCATATCATAAGATTAAAATGAGAAAAAGTAAATAAATGCACTTTGAAACACGTTTTGCAACACATGAATGAGAGTGTTTGTTTCAACCAGTGTATTTTGATTTTCCATCGGTGGAAATCACTTTTTACCGATGAAAAATCACTTTCCAAGTGAAAAATCACTTCTTATAGGTGAAAAATCATGTTCTAAGTGAAAAATCATTTTCTACTTGTGAAAAGGTAAAACATACTGGTGTATTCTCATTTTCAACCGGTATATTTTGATTTTCAACCAATTGAAAATCATTTCTAACTAGTGTGTTTTGATCTGCTTGATTTTCAACCAGATTCTGATTTTTAACTGGTTGATTATTGTACACTCATTGCAAAACACATTGCAATGCACGTTTCCACACTTACATCCTATTAAAATATTACCTAATAACATCATATCACCATATTAATCATTCATATCCCACCACTTATTTCATCCCTTCAAACAAACACCTTACATAATTTTTTTTTGTTTTGCAAAATATGGAAGCTAATGTTATTCATCCCCTACTCCCGGGAGGCAAGAAAAGGGGAGGCAGGGGAACTAGACTAAAACCTATCTCATACAAGAAAGAGGAGTACAACTTGTGGCCTACTATATCAAGCAAAAAGAAGGGGCTACAAGGACAAAATATAGGGCATTTGAATGCTATCCAACTTGATGAGCCCAATAATCTTGGAGGGGAGCTGATCTTGTCGAGTGAAGAATTTCCAAGAATTATCTCCCAGGTCTGCAATCTTTGAAGCCACTTGATGGTAACACCATCATTATTCATAACTAACTTTAATTAATGGAAATCCAAAGATAAATGCTCCTACATGATCTCCTGAGAGTCGTAATTCCACTCTGATCCATTTTAAGAAGAAAGCATTAAAAAGGGTTCAATTTGCAGTTTTAACATCACATCATAATTGTAGATGTGTATAGCGAAAAACTACGCGATTGAAGTTGGATTTGAAAAAACCTGTCGTTGTAGTTCGATTTGCGAAGAAATCCATTAACAGATAAATTTATATCAAAACTCTAAGAATTCCGAGTCAAACACAGGGAGGCGGATGTTTAATTCAAAATCGCATTTGTTTAAATGTCACGAAGCAATTAGCTAATCGAATTAAATCTAAATTAGCTATTTACTTAAAGAATAAAGAATAGAAGACAGAGAGAGAATATTACAAATAAATAGAAAACAAAGGTAGAATAAACATGGATTTCATTATCAAATGCTGTTCAATACACTAATCATTACAACTAGAAAGTAGAAAATCTACTTTAGAAAGTAATAAAGAGAATGGAGAGAGAAGTATCATCATCGACGATTGCTTGGAGGACGAGCCGGACAGAGCGACTCCTGGAAGATGGAGGACAGAGCGAGAAGGAGGACGAAGTAGGAGGAACCGAGGGCGAGGTAGGACATCGTCGTCGTCGTGGGATCCGCTTCCCAAATGCAGTGAGAGGACAACTGCGGGATGCTCCACGAAGGGGGAAGAAGGTGGAAAAATTCTAATTTTTACTTTAGAGGAGCATCCCGGGTTTGGGACAAGCTCTTAGAGCTTTGGAGGGGGTGAGAGAAGAGAAGATGGGATGAGAATTTCATAGGGTAGGGGACTCCTTTTATAGTTGCAAGGATTGGGGGCAATTTGGTCATTACATAGTTAAAACATTAAATGAGAAGATCTTTAGTGACGGATTTAAGCATCACTAAAGACCCTACAGCACCGCAGCTTCGCATGTATGCCCGCCTCCTCACCTGCTACGCACCCAACGCTTGCCCACGTCCAAGAAATCTCAGCGATCGGACAACTCAGATCGCTCCTCGCCTGCTTCAGCTTTGCCTAACCGCGTGCCCGTGTGTGCGATGGGGCATGCAGAAGCATGTAATCTTGTGTGTACGTGATCCAAAGCTCCTCCACACCCCATGTCTCCGCTCCTCGCCTACACGATCACCATCTGACGGCTAAATTGCGCCCGCTCCCACGCTTACGCCTGATTTGAGGCGCGCTGCATTTCGAACGTGCGCCTAGCACTAGCGAAAAAGCGCTCGACTGTTGCGCTGCGGCTGGCTCTTTGTCGCGCTTACATTTTAAGCGCGCGCGCTCGTGGCCGTTGGATCAAGATCCAACGGCCCAGATCCGATCGTGCATGCGATGGAGAGAAAGAGAGGGCGTGCGATGGTTGAGTAGCGGGCGTTGATCTCAGCCATTGGATCAAGATCCAATGGCTGAGATTGATCGATTTGTTGAGGAGAGAAAGGCAGCAGCGATTCCTTAGGCTGATTGGGCGGCTGGGATGGCGCCACGTGACGCCATCTAGGCCGTCCATCTTCTGTGACTTCCAGAAGGTGCCACGGATGTCGAATTGGATCAATTTTCGCACCGTTAGGTTGCGATCATCGATCCGAATCCATCTGTGCAGTCGGATTTGTCGTCTGAAGTGTGGATTGACACCATCTTGGCCCTTCATCTCTAGGCTTCCTCAAACTATATCTGACGCTACGGATGTTCGATCAGGGCGATCTTGGAGTCGTTGAACTCCAATCGTTGCCCTGATCAGATCCGTACGGTTGGATCTTCGATATGAGGCCCCGATTAAAAATCGGCCTATCCCTGGCCATTAAAGGAGACTATTGCTATACAATTTGTATAATTTGACCTAAATGCATGATTATATATGTTATGCACCATTTATAATACATGATGCTAATATAATACTAAGAACAGGCATTAATAAACATTTTTGGCTATTTAGATGTATGCACATCAGCAGAGTAACCACGGGATTTTCCACAGGTTAATTGAAGGTCAAATGAACATTAAATTCTAAAGAGTAGGTCCACACAGATAGAAAATGGGGTTTCACTCATTCTAGGAATTAAAATAATACCCAAAATCCTAATTTTAGACCTAGTTGAATTAAAGAGGTTCTTCTTAGAATAAAATTCATCTAAATCTCTTAAAATTCATAGAAAAATATTCTAAGAGATTTGGTGCCTATGGTTTGACTATCTAAATCCATTTTGACCTTGAATAGAGTTACAGATGGAATTTTACCCTAATTTGGACTTTTATGCAATTTTCCTAGTCAAACGTGGTAAAAAATGAAATCTAACTTCACCATCAAATTCCTTGGGTTCAAATTAGGTTAAGGCCAAAATTTGGGCCCAATCAAAGTTCATATTTACATATTTTGCAATCTAGTCCCTTAAATCTCTATTTCTCTCAATCAAACCCTTAGCTTTCGAAATATCTTACACATAGGTCCCTAACTTTGTCATCACCTTCGCAAATGGATCCTTACCACCATGGCAGGTGTGAACCCAATGACCCTAACCTTCAAGAGAGGAGATCTCTCTCGATTTGACTCCAAATCCCTTTAAAATTGGAGGGATTGCTGATCAGACAATCAGGAATCCAACTAACCCCATTTGAGGGATTGGAATTGATCCTAGACCTCATGCGAGCTCGAAGAAATTAAGGACCTCTTTCCTTCAAAATCAAGGCTCAATCAAGCATCTTCCCTTGTTTAGAGCTTGGGTATGAGCTTTATAAAAGCTTCTCGTGCTTCAGCCATCCTCTTTAGTAGAGTTTAGGCCCAGAAACCTTCAATTCTTTCCTTCTCTGGCCACCCTCCGACTCAACTCTGGCGACCCTCCTCGACAGCTTCCTCATGCTGGCCAACGACCAAATTGGCCAGGCCACAACCTCCCTCTCATTCCTCTACCTTTCGCCGACCAAAGCAGAGGACATCTAACCCTTCGTCGTCGCCACTTCATCTTAACGGAGTTCCCTTCATCTTCGGTGCCAACCAATCAAAGCCGATGCCAATTCCTCATCCCTTTCGTCTGCTAGATAGGTTAAATCCTTCCTCTCCCTCTTTAGATCCTTTTCAACTCCTTTATTCCTCGATTAGACCATTACATTACCCTCTCTCTCTCCATCTTCTCTACCTTCGACATAGCTTCGATGAGCTCGCCACACTGCCACACACCACCATTCACCCCATTGTCACTCCCATAAGCATCGCCATAGTACCACCTTCAAAACCCGTCAAGAAATTCCACCAATCGCTTGCCCCTTTGCTCCACCGAACAACCCATCTTCCAGCCTTCATCTCCGACTTCGGTCGGTTGATATACACCTTAAAACACCACACTAACACCGCCGACATCTTCCTCGCAACTCGACAAAGATTGTGAGCTTTCTAATTGGGGCGACTAGCCCACATTCTTCTCCATAGGTCTTTGCTGGATCACTACCATCCGCCGCCCACTCACCATCGTCGTCTGGCCGTCATCACTACCACAACCAACTCCAGCAGCTGTGAATGGACATTCTGAAGGATACCAGATCCTCAATTGAAAAACAGTGTGGCAACAACTTTGATTTGAAGCTTGAATTCTCAACTGCACGCACATGAGATGGCACATTAGTGCCACATCGTGTGCATCAGGTCTCTAACAACTCATAAAAGGAATTTTGCTCCTCTGCTTATAGCCTCTCACAAGCGGGGGTGAGGTCCCCGCCTCACACACCCATACACTCTTCACTCGCGGTACACGCCATGCAAGTCTGGACCCTACCCAAATCCGATTACTCTCCTAAATACCTGAATACCTAATTATGGAAGAAGAGAGAAGATTTCTAAGGTGGAGGGGGGAGGGTTTTGCTTCAAGATCTGTGCCATTTACCTCGAGATGCATGCCTACTCACACTAACACTTAGCGAGAATTTATAGAGCCTTTTAATCCTGTGTTGACTTTATGCTCGCAAAGGCTCTATGCCTTGGTTGTGCTTTGAATGGTTAAGTCGTCTGACCTTAGGGTCTGACGATTGATTGAAGGTACTGTTGGATCACTTGAGGCCTGTGTTGCTTGGCTTTGGCTTGAAATTCTGATACTGTGGACTTATTGACGTGCATTAGTGGTTGAAGACCACTGTTGAGATATTTGATTAAATGGAATGCTTGGATTATGCTTAATTGAAGGGATTTAAGTGGTGATTAAAATCACCATTTTTTGAGCTCTTCTATTCTTTTTGCCCCTCTATTTCTGAGATACAAATTGGGTTGGTCATAAATATACTTTTATTTATTCTTACTGCAAATCTTTATTATTGTGCTCATTATTTCTGAATGAGATTAGTGTTGTAAATTCCACATTTGCTCTTTGCGAACGACCTCTAACTCACATCGATTTTGAGTTTTATAAATTTAAGTGTTTGTGCGATTTTCGTTCTATAGTACGATGTATTTATCTAAAAGACGACTCTTGCGCTTAAACATTTTGGCTCTATTGCCGGGGAGCAATGTGCAATTCACCACTAGTCATATCTTATTTGATTTAGCTTATTACTAACTTGCCCTATCTATTTTATTTGTGATTTTGTGAGATACATCATGAGAAGATCTTTCGCGCAATTAACCTCTCTAAGGGTAGGTAAAATTTCTCTTCTTCCCTAATCAACCTCCTAATCTTGGAAATGAGAAAAAGGAAACAAATGAATTAGGATCCACTTGCCTTATTTTTTTTTATAGAAATCATCATTTAAAGGCAAAGATTCCTGCTTTGCGAACTTAATTTGATATTTGATTAAAGTGAGACGATTTGATTAAAGATTCCCATCCTGATTTCCTGTGCCTATTAGGGATTTATGCTTAATTTTCTAAACATCTTGGACTTCTCACTTTCTTGTTTGAGTCCAAAGTGTTACATTTGAGATCAAATTGGACTTGAAATAGAGCCAATTAGGGTTTTGAAGTGTTAGTACACACTTGCATGCATTAAAGGAAATTAACCCTCTCGCATTTCTGTGCTACCCAAGTCCTTAGGTGAAAAGATCTATTCAAGCAAACCCGAAAATCAAATTCTAAATTCACTTGAACCCTAAAATTTTGGACCTAATATCCTGAGAGTCAATTCAGGGTGACTTTGGATCTTAACCTAAATTTCATCCTCAATCTTTAGGGTAGGTCAGGTGAGGTTGGTCCACTTTGTGGATTAACCAACCTCCAAATTAGGTCACAAATTGAATCAAATTCCAATTAAGTGAAATTCAAGGTACAAATTAGGAATAAAATTGGTAGACTTAAGGTATCGATTCGCATATTACTTGGAACCGCAGTAACAAGGACGATCGAGTAGGGGAAACCCTGTAACCCATGGGGACGCTCTACCATGTAAGGGTTTTTGTGGGGCTCTCCCTTCCTGGCTGTCCAAGTATCTTTCGGGTGTGTGGATTTTTGATTTAGAGGTATCATCTGCCTTGAAACAGCCTTAATCATCCAAAAATCTTTGGGTGTCTTGATTGGGTCTAATAACCATCTAGTTCCTCACTCTAGAGCACATACATAGGAAAGGTCCTATGTTTGGCCTAGAGGCCTCCATTAGAATTGTTCTTCTTGGGGAAACTCTGATCTGATCTAATTAATTCAGTCTAGACTTGAATTTGATTCTACATTCTAATGCATCATCTGATTGGAAAATGCAATCTGACAATTTAGGAAGACTACTTAGGAAACCTGATTCCCAAATGAACATGAAAGAGAAAATGATCAAGGTGCTTTTAGTCATCATCATGAGTATTACAAAACCTTAGATCCATCTAGGAACATTCAGGTTAATGTACCAAAAACAACAACCCACATTATGAACCATGTCAGAATGATATTAACCCAACTGATTAATGGTTCAACCCAGGATAATCTCTTATCAGAATACATTGAATTGGGGAAATTACATAGCAACGAGTATCTACAATGTTGGTCAAATCCCCCACTTTGGGAAATACACCAAGATCTCATTGAGAAACGTAGTAATTTGCTGAAGATGGTGTATGAAGCCATCAATCAAAAATACCCATATATCTCCTCAGAAATTGATGAGACATCTTGAAACAATGTTGAGGATCAATATGATTTCCCAGAGCCCGGGTTCGAAAATAAAGGTTGTTGTGGACCCCCAACCCAAATGGAATCCAATTCAAACTTTGTGCAGAATGACATACCTGATCAAGATGTTGGTTGGGTGGATCTAGTTGCTGGTGTTCCTGATTATGAACCAGCCTTAAAGAGCCATGAAGCTGGTCCATCATGCCTTAATTCTCCAAACACCTGTAGTGAGCTTGAATCAAAACCTCTTGAGGATGTAATTTCTGAACCTTATCTTGTTAAGGTAATCCTTAAGAGTGATTTTGACATCACAATAGAACTATGTCCAGATTCTAGTAACCTGATTCCTAACCCTGACCTATAATCTGGATTTGAACATATTTGGGATGATCATGAGGCCCAATGTGATGAGAATCAAATTTTAGATCTGAATTTTGATTCTGGGCCTGTATATGATGAGTACACCTCTTCAGACTCCTCAGAAGAACAAATTGATTTTTTGCAAGTCACACTAATTTACGATACAGAAATAGAGGAGTTGGAAGAGTTGTGATTTGATTAGGTCTACCCTAGGAGCCACGAACCCAAGCCCATGCCTAATAAGGACACCTCTTTGAGCTTTGAATTTGAAATTAGGTTAGATCCAAGTCAGGTTGTTGATTCAATGCATCATGATTTATTCTGTGGTGAAAATCTCGATCTAGAATCAGGTTCAAAAATTGATTTTCGCAGATTCTTTGACGACTTAAAATCCTACTCTGATTTCGGAAATCCTTTGTTTCCAGATGGTTATGAGCTAGTTTACAACCTCATCATCCATGACTCATTCTTTGATTTTGATGCTAAGGCCGATGATTTGGACCTCAATGAAGCCACACCTCATTCAAAGCCTTTCGAAAGCCGATCCCAACCTCGACCCGTCACCGGAATCAATTTATACTCTGACTCACCTCTCTATGATCTGGTTGCATATGATTCACCTTTAACTTTTTATCGGGAATCGAACATTGATCAAACTGATAATCACAATTCATCCTTCTTTGATCTCACTAGTAGGGTTCCTACATTTTCCATAGATCCATTATCTATTAGGACCCCTACTCTAATTAGGCTGAACTAATTCAGCCAAACCAGTGCTTCATATTTCCACATCTTTTCGAGCCTCAAAGTATTTGGTGGGCTCCATACCTATTGATTCACATCCATCAACCCACCAGACTGATTGGGTTTGGTCTGCATCATTAGCCTGTTGATCTAAACAAGCACCTGGTTGGACCAACCAGGCTACTCATTAAGGTTCTTGATCTGCAAAATTCCTCTAATTTGACCACTCCTTCTCCTTGACTACCTTCTGCTTGGTTGAAGGCATTAAATTTAGTGCTTAACGAGAGGCAACTTGTCATTCCAAAAACCCGAGACCCTTCTGACCATCATTTGAGCTACACACCTATTACACTTGAGAGTTCAACTTTAGAATAGCCGACTCTACTTTTGGTACTTGTATCAAAGCATGAAATAGTCTGCAATAGTCATCACAACTTGTTCACCCACCCTTTGACCCTGTTCTAATCCTTGAACCAAGCTCATTTCATACCCTCCTAGTTTACAATGAGGACATTGCAAAACTTAGGCATAGGGGGGTGTTAAAGTGCAAATAAAGGGAAAATTAATTCTCTGAGGGGATCTCACAAAAAAATACATATTGAAAAAAAAATGGAAAAGGGGAGGAAAATTTTGAAAAAAATTGATTGAGAAATCTTTCTTGAGGAGGAAAAGAGGAGGAAATGCAAAATGTCAAAAAGAAAAAAAAAGTTGAAAAAAATGATAGTCATAGCAATTGATTATGAGATTTACTTAGGTTTTAAACCAAATTAAAAGAAGAATTAAGTCCTAAAATGCTAGAGACAAGGAGATTAGTATGAGTGTTGATCTTAGGCCTCTTGGACTCGTTTCAGGGTTTAAACACTTAAGTATTCGTTAAGATCCAGATTAGCCCTCAAGAGGTTGAGGAAAGTGCGAGGCTGATGTAGTAGGTCTAAGTGTTAGGGATTATTCGATCCCGTTGCCTACCCCTTGGTTTGTGGGACTTGGTAACCTAACCACCCAAATCCACACACTAGTCTAGTTCAGTGTGCTTAACAAAGAAATAGTGCCAAAAGTGTTCTATTCCGAAAAGCCATCTCGAAGATCTGGCGTAGAAGCGGCTCGACAACACAAGTTGATTGGATGAGTTCTCGATGTGGAGAGGTAGAATATTCCCCTCGAAGATGCGTATTAACATATTGTCTCCTTGGTGCTTATCTCCTAGGATATCTAAATATCCTGCCGGGGGCATTAAGCACTGTAACGACCCGATTCCCGAGTCCCTACGAGACACGAGAACCGGACCGACTCGACTAATCCCAAGACCTAGTCGTCCAACGAGGAAGTAACCAAAAGAGCAGTAAAATAAACCACATTCAGCATGAATATAACTAGCAGTAACAAAAATACAGCAGTAAGAAAAGGAACTACTACAGCATGTACCACCACAACAGTAGAACAACATTTATAACATAACATGAACTACAAGTAAAGAAAAGTATAGAGAGTAATAAGAACTACTCACTACAGTGGAACAAAAAGGGCTACAAAAGAACTGCGGTAACTCTACTGGACCCTACTCGACCCAGCGTCCTCTGCAGCCGCTGACCCTGGCTGCTCAACACCTGGTCCTGAAAAGTAACGAGTGTAACACGTCAGCGAAACGCTGAGTAGAGTGGTAGCTAAAACTAAAGAAGCAGTAGAGTGTACAGTAGCTGTTATAATTTCTTTCTTCCTTTATTTACGTCTTTCTATTATTTCACAATTTATCTATTTCTCAGATCCTTCACTTGATCTCGAATGTTCCTCGTGGGAACGATCTTGATTGTAGTCTTTTTCGAAAAGTAGAAGTAACACGTGGTGCTCTCCTGGCCGGGAGAGTCCCCCGTGGTGATCCTACTCTCAGTCAACCACCCCAAGGTCGCTGACAGACGTAACGGTGACTACGGCACGCGCGATAAACACACGGGTAGTTACCCCGCACTGGCACGCGGTCAGTCGTTTTCGTTAACGGGTGCGCCCAAAGCACAGCACGGAACCAGTATATAGCAGAGCCCTCTCAGTAATAGGGGTTTAGCCCCTCCACAGTAACCAAACATGGGTCATGCCCCTCCACAGTCCGCGCACCCTCGCCTGACTGCCCTGGTTTGCCCAGTGGGCCTAACAAGTCGGTGTAGGTGAGCTAGCAGCACCCCGGGACCCGTGGGGTAGCTAGTACTCGCTCTACACTAGTAGCTCTCCTCGGTACTGTGTACACGAGGGCCAAAAGTCGGTACAAAGTGGCCAGACCTAACCCCGGGTCCCTGGGGCGGCTGGCTCCGCTCTGCACTAAACAGGTAACAGGTGCTTCCCCTGGCACTACGTACCCAAGAGACAACACACTTCCACATCTTTCCTTCTCAGTTCCATTCCATTCTCTTTCCAGGAGTTCTACTCCTAATTCCCCGTAGGGTTCCAGCTCTTTTAACTCAGCACATTTAGGTTTCACCATTCCAGTTTCACGTTCATACAACCCATGTTCTCAATCATGTTTATTTATTCATAACAGGCAGCTGTTAGATCAATTTACAGGCAGCTATTATTTCCTTTCAAATTTTCCAAGACTGCAATATCTATATACATATCACTAGTTTTCCAGTCCTAGGATTCATGCCATATCCTAGGATCTATCATTCCATCTAGTTTCTCATTCCTAAGATTCATGCAATACCCTAGGATCTATCATTCAATCTGGTTTATCATTCCTAGGATTCATGCAATGCCCTAGGTTCTATTAATTGTTCCATAATTGTAACAAATTATGCTAATAATTTTAAAAGCCACTCTACCAGCTACAACGGGAGTACTGGGGGCGTGGTCGGAAATCCCGCGTGCCTCCGCAACCCTCGAGACTGCAATGGAACGAGGTCCTAACACAAGGATCAAACACAAGGAGTTTCTCAGAACGGTATATAATTACTGTAAACAGGTAGAGGATTTTATTTTGGAAAGAACGCAACTCGAAACGCGGAAAACGGACTCCGAACGGGCCCTAAACGGGTCGAAAATGACGAAACTGCCCAAAATCAGACGTCTGGAACCTCTTCCAGACGTCTTAAAACGTGGGTCAGAGCGTACCTTTGTTCTGTGTAATCCCTCAGACGTCCAGAAGCCTGCGGGGGCGTCTGGCTTAGTTCCCAGACGTCCGATGGTCAACTCGGACGTCTGGAACTCCTCTCCGTCGTCTGGCACTGCGGCCAGACGTCCGATTCGCGTTGGATGGCGCGTCTCGCGCCCTCCCGAGCAGAACCTGCACGTATCCACTCCTCGCTCTCAGTACGACGGGTTGCAGACGAAGGCACGGCGGACGGCTGCATGGCCATACGCGCGAAAAAGGAAGAAGGACGAAATAACTTACTTGCCAGACGTCTTCACCGTCGTCTGGTTGGAAGCCCAGACGTCTGATTCTGGAAAAACTTCCGGAATCAGAGCTCGACTCGCTCTCCACCCGTGACGCACGGCCGCGCCGTGCCCCGTACGCCTGCTGCTCGAGCTGCAGTAGCCCTCCCACGACACTCCACGCCCGCTGCTCCCCTACCGGCCGGCTCTAGCTGCCCCGGCAAGCTCGAGTCCTCACGGTCGAGCGTCTCCTCCCTCGCGCAACAACTCCTCCCACACACTTGCCGCGGCCGCTGCTGCCGCCGCTCGCTCGCTCTCGCACCGGCTGGAAGAAGAAGAAGAAGGAAGCAGAGGAGATGAGAATGAGGGAGAGGACGAGGGCCTTATAAGGCCGCAGGGCGAGGGCCTTATAAGGCCGCGCGGGGAGAGAGAGAGAGCGCAGCACTGCGCCCTGCAGGAGGAGAGAGGGAAAAAGAGGAAAGCGGGTGGCGGTTGCAGGTCTGCGCGCGCATGCGCGCAGATGCAACCCAGTACGCCGCAGAAATTTAATCCCAGACTTCTGGAAGGGGTTCCAGACGTCTGGTTAGACGTCTGGGCCACCTCCCAGACATCTTAAAAAAAGTCTTGAAGCCGCGTTCGTAACAATATAACAAACTCAAAGGAAGTTTCGTCCCCGAAACTTGCGCTAACTAGGGTGCGGGAAAAAAATGTCATATAAAAACATAACAAACTCAAAGAGGACCGAAGCCGGTCCGAAAAGACGTACCTGCGAAGAGCTCCAGGTACCGCTCCCGCATTGCCGCCTCAGGCTCCCAGGTAGCCTCCTCGTACCGCTGGCTCCTCCACAAAACCTTCACCAGGGGTACTTGCTGTCGTCTCAAACTGCGGACGGCTCAGTCAAGAATCTGCACTGGCCGCTCGGGGTAGGTCAGGTCATCGCCCACCTCAACACTCTCGTGACTCAGTACATGACTGGGATCGGCTACGTACTTCCTGCGGTTGGACACGTGGAACACGTCGTGCACACCAGAAAGCTGAGGAGGGAGGGCAAGTCTATAAGCAACGGGTCCAACCCACTCCAGGACCTCAAAGGGCCCCACGAACCTCGACGCGAAATTCCCTCTCACCCCAAACCGCTGCAGGCCCTTCATGGGCGAAACACAAAGAAAAACATGGTCCCCAACCACGAACTGCACCTCTCTGCGTCTCTGATCTGCGTAGCTCTTCTGTCTGCCCCTGACAGTGCGGAGTCGCCTGTGGATCTGCTCGACTACCTCCTGACTCTGCCGGATCAACCTGGGGCCAACCTCCCACTTGGTCCCCACCTCAACCCAACTCAAGGATGCCGTACACCTCCGTCCGTACAGAGCCTCTTAGGGAGCCATGCCGATGCTCGAGTGATAGCTATTGTTGTATGCAAACTCCGCCAGGGGCAGGTGCTCCTCCCAAGAGCCCCTCCAGTCCAGTACACAGGCACGCAAAAGGTCCTCAAGTGTCTGTATCGTGCGCTCAGACTGTCCGTCCGTCTGGGGGTGGTAAGCTGTACTAAACCTGAACCGCGTCCCTAGGGCCTGCTGAAACTCAGCCCAAAACTAGGACGTAAAGCGGGTATCCCAGTCGGATATGATCTCCCGCGGAACTCCGTGTAGTCGTACCACATCGCGGATATACCTCTCTGCCAACTGTGCTGGTCCCAAAGTGACTCGGATCGGTAAGAATCGTGCTGTCTTCGTCAGTCTATCCATAATTACCCAGACTGCGTCGTGTCCTCGCTGGGTAACAGGTAAGCCCACCACCAAGTCCATGGTGATGCTCTCCCACTTCCACTCTGGCACTGGAAGCGGCTGTAGCGGCCCTGCAGGCCTCTGATGCTTGGCTTTCACCTGCTGACACACTAAGCACTGCTACACGAATTCACCCACATTCTGTTTCATCCCCCTCCACCAAAACTCGCGTCTCAAGTTGTGGTACATCTTCGTGTTTCCGGGATGTATGGTGAATCTGGAACCGTGTGCCTCAGTCAGGAGCTCTCTCAACAGCTCCTCGTCTCTGGGAACGCACAACCGTCCCCTCACTCCGCCAATCACCTCTGCACCACCACCGTTGCACTCCACAACGTCCGACGATGCTTCTTGAGTTATTTTGACAAGGTCGAGAGGCCATCTTTTGATTCCAGGTACTCAGGTCGACCCCACCGTTAACGAGGAGCTTTGAGCTTGCTTCAAGCTTGATTCAGCACCTGCAAGCCCCAGGTGGAAGTCCCAGGCAGTGCGGATTGGCTTCAGGTCTCATTTCAAGGTCTCAATTGGAAGCCATACACTCAGCAACTACTTTGATTGGAAGGCAATCCAGTTGCAGCCACGCAAAGAAGATGGTGGGACATTTAGTTCCACCTCGGAAACCACTGAGCGACCGTGGTGACTTAAATTGATTTTCTGCATACGACTGATCTCCTCCTAACACACGAGGGTGAGGTCCTCCATACCCCTTCACCTGCCTCGCCCATGACACCACCACATGGGCCTGGCTCCAACCCGTTTACTCGCTTATGCCTGCACACACCTCGGCTGCTACCCCACGTCGGCAGTGCTGGTCCCAGGTGTGCTTTGATCCGATACCTGAATACTCAGCACTGTGTGCATGGCCTTGGGAGGGAGTGAAAGAGGAGAAACCAGAGACAAGGAAAGAGAGAGAGCGCGCGGGTGTTGGCGGGTTTTTGCTCTGAAGATAAACAGCTGACACTTAGCCGTTTGAAGAAGAAATTCCCTATGCGTGAAGAAGGAAGGCCAAGGCAAGAAGAGGAGAAGACCTGAGCCAAGAAGAAGAAGGAAGGAAGAAGGCCTGAATAGTAGAAAGAAAGAAGAAGAAGAAGAGCTGAAGGGAATAGAAGTAGCCAAGGAAGAAGAGGAGAGGTTCTGAAGAAAAAGAAGGCTTAAGATGTCTGATTGCTTGCCTGTTGGTTAATTTGAATTGATGATTGAATGCATGCTTAAACTTTAGAGGATATAAGTGGTGTCACCATTGTCATTTATTCTTTTCTCTTTTTATCCTCATATTCTCAAGATGCAATTGGATTTCACTGAATATTTAATGTGACAGGTTATTATTCATTGAAAATCTATATTTTGCTCAATTTCTTATGCTCATTTAGATTATTTGTTGAGATTAGTGATTGAATTCCTACTTTCTCTCAGCAAATGACCTTGGACTTTCATTCGAGTATAAATTTTATCTATTTTGAGCTATTTTTGGGGATTTATTATTACAACGAATGCATCTTTCAAAACCCTCGAATTCGCTCGTAAACAACAATCCCAAAAGAAGTTACCAAAGAGTGCTTGGAGTTTACGGATGATGGTGATAGGGACGCCAATAACAGATAAGGTGTGGATAGTAGTGGAGGTCAAGACATGTTTGATGAGGAGCAGTCACGCAGCAGAGGAGAGGAGATGAGCCTTCCATCCTGCAAGTTTGGACCTGATCTTGTCAATGATAGGGTAAAAATAGGAAACTTTAGCATGACCAGGGAAGATAGGGAATCCAAGATAAGTGAAAGGAAAGGAACCTTGCCTAATGCCTAAGATGGAAAGGATACAATCAATGCAAGAAGAGGGGAAGTGACAAGCCACAAAGCAAAAGCTCTTGGAGAGGCTAACAGTTTGACCCATGGAAGTCTCAAAATCTTTGATGAAGGAGGCAAGATTCCGAATGGTAGAGAGATTATCATTAACGAAGATAATGACATCATCTGCCTAAAGAAGAGCTAAAGGGGAGTCGATACCTCTTTTTACAAAGAAAGGTTGGATTTTACCTTGGGAAGCCAACTCCTTAATGCCACGGATGAATGGTTCCATGAAGATATCAAAGAGAAAAGGAGAAATTGGATCCCCTTGCCTTAAACTACAAGTGATAGGGAAGAAATTGGTAAAGCACCCATCAATAAGAATAGAAGAGCCCGCATGTTGCACAAAAGCTTTGATAAGGGAGATGTTGTCATTGGAAAAACCAAAATGTGAAAGGATTTTATAAAGGACCTCCCAATCGACTCTGTCAAAGGCTTTTTCAAGATCAAGTTGAACAATAACATTAGAGCCAAAGACTTTGCAATCAATACATTGGGCTAATTCGAAGGAAGTAATAATGCGATCAAAGATGGGTCTACCCTTGATAAAGCCAATCTGCTCAGGGGAGATGATTTTAGGAAGGATAGCACTAAGGTGGTTCGCAACGATTCTGGAGGCAAGTTTGTAGAGAACATTACATAAGCTAATGGGGCGATAATTAGAAAGGCTAGAGGCCGAGGGTTTCTTGGGAACCAAGGAAATAAAAGTGTTGTTGAAAGCTCTAGGGGCAAGTTTAGTAGCAAAAAAGTGGGAGATAGCTTCAACAACATTAGATTTAACCAAGTTCCAATAGGTAGAGAAGAATTCCACGTTAAAACCATTAAGGCCTGGAGGCTTGTTAGAGGGCATATTCGAGAGGGACTCAAAACTTTCAGATTCAGTGGGAATGCAATTTAACTCAGTATAATCTTCATTAGAGAGAATGGGAGGGATGGTGTCAATAAAGGAAGTCACATCAAGATCCCCATGAGACGAGAGCAGGTTTTTGAAGAAATCAGAAGAAAGAGTAGCAGCTCTTTCCTAATAACCGCCACCAATGGTTGAAGTAAGCAAGGTTCTAGCCCGTTTAGCAAACCATATCTTGATGGAAGTGAAGAAAAACTTGTTGCAACCTTCGCCTTTATGAATCCAACTAATTTTAGCTTTTTGAAGTAAAAAATCATTGAACTTAGCAAGGGCATCATCAAGGAGGATAGAAGTATCATTGAGCTCAGCAGCAGGGTTGTCATCCCAACGAAGGGATAATTTGGCATCTAAGTCCTCATAGCGAGATTCGAGATTTTCGACCATCTTGTGCATATTACCAAAAGTCGATTGATTCCAAGATTTGAGACACCATTTCAAAATATGGAGCTTAGAATAGATTTTGGAAATAGAATCAGAGTAAGAAGTAGAAGTAGTTGCCAGACTTCAACCACTAAGTCCCGGAGACTCTCATCCTTCAACCACATGTTCTCAAATTTGAAAGGTCTAGGATAGACCACCATGAGAGCAGCAAGACAAAAAGGAAGGGGCACATGGTCAGAATTGCGACGAGAGAGATAGCGCCCAAAAGGCGCAAGGGCTAAGGCGCAAGGATTGAGGAGAACACGATCAAGCTTCTGGTAGATCCTAGAAGAGCCTTGCCTACCATTATACCGGGATAGTTGGTTACCTCCCAAAGGAAGGTCAATAAGAGTCGAGCCATCGATAAACCTTTGAAAGGAAAGGGCCTGGGAAGTGGAGAAAGGACAACCTCCTATCTTTGCAAAAGGGGAGAGGATAGTATTAAAATCTCCACCAATAATCCAGGGTAGGGAGGGATGCGAGGCAATAATCGAGGAAAGGTGATTCCAAAGAATAAGCCTAGTATCGAAGTCATAGAAAGCATAAAGCACGGAGAATATAGACACATGACTAAGCTATCTACATTCAACCGTCAAGGCTTGGGAATAGGAATTAAAGATGGAAATGGAGATCAGATCTTTCCAGAGGCACTAGATATTAAGGCATTTAGGGGGGTCTAAAGAGTGGTCAAAATGGATTTCTTGCATGATTCTGGAGATTTCATGGGGGCTAACAAAAGACACCAACAAGAAAATAAGCTGAAGGTGATAGGAAGAAATCATATATTTGAGACGGTTATGGGTAGGGATATTGATGATACCCCTACAATTCCAAAATGGGCAACTCATTTGGAAACAGAGCGAGTTTGGAATTTTGATCGACTTCTAGTAACCCTAGTCGTTCCCATCGAGAAATGACCTCCATAGACTCCTCTATGCCTAGATGGTAAGTGTACCACATGTGCCAAATCAAGATGGGTAAAGGACTTAGGCACAAGGATGTCCGAAGAATCAATAGATCTCGCATCAGAAGACATAAAACCATTGTAACCATCATCGCTCTTTTCCCCAAGTCCACCCCCCTGAGAAATTTCCAAAATCATGGGAGGGTCAAGGTCAGGAGGAGGGGTAGGCTTGGGGAGGTAGATGCCCCAGCTAAGTTCTCCATTAAAATTATCCCTAACCAAACATTTACCATCATAACTAAGAAATTTAAAAGCATTTTGAAAACCATCTCGAGAAAGAGTTTCTAAAGCCGTAGAATTTTCCAGACTCTTTTGATGATAATGTCATCATCAACCATAACTAGCTTTAATCAGTCAGAATCAATTGACAATTGCTCCTATATAACCGTCAGAAAGTCGTAATTCACTGCATATTCATTCTAAGAAGAGTACACTAAAACATGGTTAATTATGCAGTTTTAACAGAAGATCATAAATGCAGAGTAACCATGGGTTTTCTTAGGGGTTAATCGAAGGTCAAATGAGCATTAATGACTAATAAGAGGGTCCATGCAGACAGAAACAGGTTTTCACGCACTTCGAGAGTTAAAACAGCACTCGAAAACCTAATTTCAGATTCGCTTAAATACTAGAGGTTTTGGTCAGAATAAAATTTATCTAAACCTTCTAAAATTCATAGAAAAATATTCCATAACGTTTGGTATCCTTAGTTTGACCACCTTAACATATTTTGACTTAAAACAAACTCGTAGACGGCAAGTTGCCCTAATTTGGGTTTCTACGCATATTACCCAGTCAAACTTGGTCAAAACCAGAATTCAACTTCACCATCAGATTCCTTGGGTCCAAATATTGGACTTTAGTCCAGTCAGACTCTTTTTCTCTCACATTCACCCTTAACTTTCAAATTCTTTGCAATCAGGTCCTTGAGTTTTTCATCGTCTTCACATTTAGGTCCCTTCTGCCAGTAAGAGTGAGTTGTAGCTCATTGTTGAGATTCGAGCGAGATTTTCTCGCTCGATTCTCGATCAATCAGTCCCAAAATTGAAAAAGAGATTTCTTGAGGAATTCCCTTCCAAATGAGACCAGCCATGAATCCTAACTCCTTCCCAAAAGCTAATGTGAACGCTTAGAAAGGAAAGGTATTTGTGTGCATGAGATTCTTGAAGCTCGCAAGCTTGGTTTCCAAGCTTGGACGGCCTCCTGAAGGCCTATAAAAGGCTCTACATCAAGTTCCTTACCTCCTTAGCTAGGTTTGGCCTCAAAAACCCTCTTCCTTCCCTATCCACGGCCAGCTTTGACCTAGGCTTCTGTGGTCTCCTTCTCCGTCTTCCTAAGGACGGCCAACGGCCAAATTGGCCCGTCAACTTCTTCCTCACGCTTGGCCGCACCTCGCCAACCACAGCTAGGGTAGCCTCCCCCTTTCCTCGCCGCCGTCTCCCTCAATGGAGGCTTCATCTTCCCCACGTTCAGCCATCACACCAGCATGGGAATCCTCACCTCTTCATCCCGTAATTAGGTAAAATTTCTCTTCCCCCTACTCTCTTTCCCCCTCATTAAACTCTCGTTTCGATCGCAGTTCACGCCATTCGCCCTCTGTCTTCCCCACGACCGTCCAAGCTCGAACGAGGCCTCCACAACTCCACATGTCGCCGCTCACCTTGCCACAACTTCCAAAATGTCCACCGTGCCTTACTGACCAAAACCCCTCAAGAAATTGAGGGGATTAGGCCATCAAAGACCTTACCGAACGCACCCATCGCCGACCACCTTCTTCGAGTTCACCCGACCTCCATGCCCACTCCCACACTAACCTAACGCCACCACCACATTCACCATCACTTGGTGGTCGTCCTAAGATGTTCTAACGTGGCCGTGAGGCCATATCTCATGTTTCAGGACTTCACCGTGCTTCGTCATCACCGCCACCATCTCTAGCTTTGCTCTCAATCCTCCAACGAGTTTAAGGCCTAATCAGACCTCCAGGATGTGCGGACTCCACCTACATAGCCACCTGCAGCAGCAATTGAGCGAGGAAGGACTGGCGTAGCTCTAATTGAACGAAGCAACTTCAGCAGCTGCTGCGGGTTTCACGCAAAAAGCAGCAGGGCACCTTAGTCCCACATCGGCAGATGAAAGATGCGCAACCACACATAAATTGGTTTTGTGATATGGCTTCTTCGCCCAGTCACTGAGGGGTCAGGTCCCTCATCCCCCTTCACATTCGATTACCCAACCTATTAAACACACCTTGGTCACCAACCACGCCGGTGACCCTGGTCCATGCTCTAGACTCGAATACCCGTGATCGGATTTGACCATGCTCTAGATTTGTGAAGAGAAGAGGAGGAAGAATTGTGAGAGAGCGGGGGAGGGTTTTGCTCTCTGAATGCTTGGTTTTGTGCAACACTTAGTCACTGAAGGTGTTGGCTCCCCTGTGCTTGTGAGGAAGGAAAGAAGAAGAAGAAAGAGAAGGCATTGAGAAGAAGAAGGGAAGTTGAAGAAGAAGAAGGCTCTCTGAGAAAGCCTTTGTGTTGCTAAGAGGCTTACACTTAAGCCGTCTGAAAATAAAGGCTGTTGTCTGGGTACTGTAGCATTCAAGGCACTATTCACTTATTTGAGTTATTTGAGATATATGCTTAAATGTGGATTTAAGTGGTGATTTAAATCACCATTGTTTTTGTCTTTCTATTCTTTTTTCCCATGATCTTTTTGAGATGCATTGATTTATGTTTTGAATGCTAAATCCGATAAGTTTCATTTATTAAATATCTCTATATTTTACCCCATTTAACATGCTTATTGATTTCAATTAAAGATTAGTGTTGTGAATTCCACATTTGCTCTCTGCAAATGACCTCAGACTCCATTTTAGAATCTGGGTTATAAATTTAAGTGTTGACTAGCTATTTATCGAATGTACTACAATGCATTTCCTTAAACTCGATGAAAGTTGTTAATGCACTGAATCAGTGTTTTAAAAGTAATGCACTGTAGTGTAGCCGATAAATCGTGTAGAACACTTAAAATTTATAGCTCGAAAGAAATCCAAGGTCAAACGTAGGGAGCAATATGGCAATTTATCTCAAGATCACAATTGTAAGCAAGAATGTAACAATGTAAGCACAAATGATATAGATATAAATTCAAGAGTCAATGTGGCAAAAAGATTAGGGTAAAAATGGTGATTTGAATCACCAAATTACCCTATTGCAATTATACTCAAATAATACTATAGTATCAATCATCCAAATGCCACGTCAACTTAAGTGTAACAGTGATTCAAAACTAGGGCATAGAGGCAAAGGCCTCTCTTTTTCCTTTAGGCCTCAGGGAGAGGCATAAGCACAGCACATCATTAACAAAGGTAAAGGCCCCTTCAGATTTCACTAAGTGTAGAGAGCTGCAGAGGGCAAAAACTCCCCCTCTCTCTCTTTCTCTTTCCTGTTCTTCTCTTATAATCGGGCCAACCTGACCAAACCCGGGTAATCGGATCCACCACCCAGACCCACGTGGCATGTGCACGGGCGAGGGTGTGGACGAGCGCGTGAGGCGCTCTATGTGCGAGGGCATGGTAGGGACCTGACCCTAGTGACTCAAAGGCAATAAGCCCTCATCACAAAAACAATATAAACCCTGTTGAAGGTGCGTCGCTCTACGATGTGGGACTATCTTCCCACGCCATTCTTCAGGCAATCACGAAGCTGCTCCCTCGTTCAATTCTCCCAAGGGAGTGGTCAACGCTTCCAATTGATGGTCCAAGTACGATCCTAGGATGATTCCGCAACTGTTGGAGTCGGTACCTGGAGCAAGAGTGCGTTGGATCAAGCTTCCAACTTTGCTCAAAGCTTCCGTCAATGGTAGCGAAGGAGCGTCCACCTGAAATAGTGAAAATGGCCTAAATACCACGTTAGAAATGCTCAGGAGCTTCGCACAAATGTGGCGAAGGTGTTGGTGGCGGTGGCATGTGGTGAGAGTGGCCAGAGATGGCTGGCGAAGGTGGAAGAGGTCAGAAAATGTGGGTTTATTCGGTGGATGATTTGGGTGAGCGAAGAGGTGAATAGGGAGAGGAGTTTTGATGGGTGAGTCATGGTGAAGCTTATGAGGTGGTCGGTGAGGTGTTTGGGGCGGTGGAGCGTGCAGAAGACCTCATCGGAGTGGTTGCCAAAGTGGAGGAAGATGAAGTCATGGGAGGCGATGTGGTGGTCGAGTCAGAGTGGCGAAGACGAAGTTGTGAAGTAGTGGAGTTAGGGTGTTGATCTGAGTAGGTAGCGAATGACGGGGAGGAGGAACGACGTCGGGTCTGGTATGGTCGGCACTGGAGACGAATGAAGCTCCAATGGGAGAGAATGGCAACGACGAAGGGGAAGGAAGCGCCTCGGGGGTATGTTGAGGTGCAAAGGAAGCTGGGGAGTCGAGACCAGCTAGCTATAGTCTGTGACAGCTGGTGAAGAAGATTGGAGAAAGGGGTCGCCGGAGTGAGGTGGAGCAAGCTAAGGAGGAGAGGAAATAGGGCTAGATCTAGCTCAATTTCTCTCTAAGGAGGTAAGGAATGCCATGGGGGGTCGTTTATAGGCCAAAGGCGAGCTTTCAGGCTTGGAAACCAAGCTTGGAAGCACCCAAGCTTTGTGAAATAGGAGATCGGAATCTTTGAAGGATTTGCACGAGCTTTTTAGAGAGATTTGAAGACTTGGATATGGCTCAATAGGAGGGAGATTACCTGACGAATCTCCCTTTAAATTTTGAGAGGGATTCGTCAAGTAATCACAAAGTTCTTGCCAAAAGAAGCTCGTCGAAGTAGGATTCCTCTACGACAATGGTGGAGGGACCTCTTTGCAAAGAATGACGACAAAGATAGGGGCCTATTTGCAATGAATTTCAAAAGCTACTAGTAATTGTGAAATAGAAAGAATCAGATAGGACTGAAATGCAAACTAGGTAAAGACAATTTTTGATTGGGCTGAAATTTTGATGAAAACCTCATTTGGCCTTAAGGAATTCAATGGTGAAGTTGGATTTTGGATTTGACCTAGTTTGACTAGGTAATTTATGCACAAACCCAAATTAGGGCAATAACCTGTTTAAGGCACTATTTTAGTTCAAAGTAGTTTTAGATGGTCAAATCAAGGATGCCAAACCCTAGAGAATATTTTTATATGAATTTTATTTTGACCTTTAATAAACCCCTGGCATGTCCTGTGGTTATTCTGTATCTGTGATGAGATGGTAAAATTGCAGAAATAACCCTATTTTCATCTTTTCTTTTCAAAACAACTCATCCTACCCAAGAGACCTTCTGACTGATTTGTAGGAGCTTTTATTGATTTTATCATATCCAAATGAGCTAGTTATGGCTCATAATGGTGTTCCCATCATACCCCCATGCCTAGCTTTCGCTAGTTCCTTAACAAAACTATATGGATCAAACTAGTTATCTAGGTTGGATGTAACCATTAGGATGCCTTACTAAGCTGCATCTCTAGGAATCAAATCTTAATACCAATAATAGGCCTAGAGGTACTCAAGTACCAGCCTAGATCCAGACCTGACTAGCTTTCACCTCAATCTGCCATGAAGGTTTCTAAGGCTCGCAGGAACTAACCTAAGGTTCGTTGTACCCAGCGATTAAAGCACCCGTTCTTGAAACATGGTTAGTCCAGGTTCAGTTTGTCAGTGCATTTTGTAAAAGAGAGATATAGAAAGAGAATTTTAGTTGTGGAGAGCTTTCTCTCTTTTTCTGTTCATTATATTTTTCCTTAGATTCATCTTCGGATTAGCCCTAAACACGGTCTATATCGGATTCCTTGTCCCCACCATCAATCCTCTCAGGGTCCCTAGCAATTGATGCTTCGGGATAGCACCGCCCATGACAACCCCCAGAACCCTGGCTTTCGAGATTTCGGGATAATCCTGCCCATGGCATTTTGTAGCTAAATCTCAACCCTGGTAATTGAGATTTCGAGATAATCTCTCCTATGTTATCTGAACCAGCACAAGGTGCTTACGTGCCCCCGGTAGGATATTTAGATATTCTAAGAGACAAGCACTGAGGAGACAGTATGTTATTGCACATCTTCGAGGGGAATTTCCTGCTTCTCCGTGCTGGGAACTCATCCAAATCAACTTGTATTTTTGAGCTGCTCCTAATCTAGATCTTAGGACCATTTTCAGAATAGATTAAATGCCCTTTGGCATGATTTTATTATTTAAAGTGCACTGAACCAGACTTTGTGTTATTTTTGGGTGCTTAAGTTACTGAGTCCCGCAAACCAGAGGTCAGTTAACAAGGCCGAATACTCCCTAAGCCTTACACCTAATACACAAGCTTTGCATTTTCCCCAACATCTTGAGGACTAATCTGGATCGTAACAAGTATGTGAGTGTTTAAATCCAATCAGATCCAAGAGGCCTAAGATCGGTATTCGCCACAAATCCCTTAAGTTTTTGCCTTTCATATCTTAATTCATCATTCGATCCAATCTAGAAGTTAGATAAGTTCTATATTACTTTGAAGGGACTCAATTTCTTTCTTTATCCCTTTGCTCCTTTCTTCTCTTTTCAATTTTTCTTCCCTCTGTTTCTCCTTTTTCTCAAAAATAGCTCTCCTTTTTCCTCAACCTCCTTTTTTTTTTAGCATATATAATTTTTTGATGAAATCTTTTTTGTGAAATGATTCTCACGATGTTTTGCACTTTAATACCCCCCATGCCTACAATTTGAATGTCCTCATTATAAATTAGGTAGGTTCGAGTTCAGCTTAGATTATACATTAGAATAAGTTAAAAGGGTGGGTGGACAGGTCGGGATGACTGTTGCGAACGATTTCAAGCTCTGGTACGAGTATCGAAGGTGGAGTCGGCTGTTGTAATGGATAAACCCTAAAGTGCAATATGAGTTCAGTAAAGAGATGTGTCAAAAAGGGTTTCGGATTTTTCAAAAGATGATGGGTTGCCTCCCGTTAAGCACTGAGTTTAATGACATCAATCGGGTGCAATAAGCTCAAGGAGAATGGAGATCGAAAAATACCTCAGCAAAGTTCGTATCAGTGACTTCAATGAACGACTTGAGTCACTGGCCATTCACAATGAAAGGTTCAGAATCAAGGCTGGGTTGACTGATTTCGACGGCTCCACTTCCAAAGATTCGTCTCACCAAGAATGGTCCAATCTATTTAGATCTGAGTTTGCCTGGGAAAAGTTTTAGTTTGGCATCAAAGAGTAGGACCTTCTGACCAGGATGGAAAGCTTTTCTAGATATGTGCTTGTCATGAAAAGCCTTCACTCACTCTTTGTAAATTCGTGAGTTCTCGTACACATCATTATGTAGTTCCTTGATCTCGCTCATTTGAAGCTGATGGTGGGTTCTGGCCTTAAGTAGATCTAGATTGCACTTCCGTACTGCCCAATAGGCTTTGTGCTCCATCTTGACGAGGAGGTGACATGCCTTCCCGTACACCAATATGGACGGAGACATACCTAATTGGGTCTTGTGGGCAGTCCTATAAGCCCACAAAGCTTCCGGAAGTTAGATCGACCAGTCCTTCTTATCAGGGCGAACGGTGATCTGGAGGATTTTCTTAATCTCCCAATTAGATAGTTTAGCCAATCCATTGGTTTGGGGGTGGTAAGGAGTCGAGATTCGGTGTGTCACCCTGTACTTGGTCATCAAGGATCTGAACTGTGCATTTGTAAAATGGGTCCCTCCATCAGAGATAATAGCACGTGGGACACCGAACCGAGAAAAGATATGCTGATGAATAAACTTGATTACCACCTTATGGTCATTGGTTCAGGTTGGGATACCTTCGATCCATTTAGACACATAGTCTACAGCGAGGAGAATGTATTTGAAGCCATTCGATTTAGGGAGGGTCCCATGAAATCAATCCCCCATATATCGAAGATTTCGCATACGAGAATTGGATGTAAAGTCATCGTATCACGATGGCTAATGTTGCCCAAGGTCTGGCAATGAGTTCATGCCTTACAGTAGTCGTATGTGTCCTTGAAGATCGTGGGCCAATAAAAGCCACACTGGAGGACTTTAGCTATAGTTTTATGTCCGAAGAAGTGTCCGCCGCAGGCCTGGTCATGGCGAAAGGACAGAATGTCCTAAATTTCTGCTTCCAGGACGCATCATCTGATGATCTGATTAGCACCAATGCAGAAGAGGTACGGGTCATCCCAGATGTAGTACTTGGCATCAAAAAGTAACTTGTTCTTCTTGGCCTTCGGCCAATCGACAGGATCTGATGTGACACCAAGTAGTTATCCAAATCAGTGTACCAGGGAAGTCCTGCACTGATAGTCAGGAGGTGCTCATCAGGAAAGTGTTCTATGATTGGTCTGGAAGGGTCGATGATATCAAAAGGAAGGTGGGACAAGTGATCAACTACCACATTTTGTTTTTCCACCTTGTCGCGAATCTCGAGGTCAAATTCTTGCAACAGCAAATTCCAGCGAATTAGTTGAGGTTTCGCATCCTTCTTCGCGACGAGGTGCCTCACTACGATGTGATCTGAGTATATGATAACATGGGAACCCAAAAGGTAGGATCAAAATTTTTCGAGACCAAATACTACAGCTAACAGCTCTTTCTTAGAGACCACGGGTTTCCCGTCTATTTTCTGTCCAAGTACCGCACCCACTGCGTAGTTAAAGGCATCGCATATGATCTCAAAGGGTAGAGACCAGTCAGGGGATTGTAGGATTGATGCTTGAGTAACTCGATCACGTAGGCTCTCAAATGCATGAGTGCACTCCTCAGTAATTTTGAAAGGGACATCCTTTGAGAGAAGATTATTTAGGGGGCACGTGATTTTTGAGAAATTAGGATTGAAACGGCGGTAAAAACCAACATGCCCCAGAAAAGAGTGGATGTCCTTGATCGAGCTAGGCATGGGTAGTTTGGAAATCAAATTAACCTTAGCTCGATCAACTTGGATGCCTTCTCAGAGACGAGATGTCCCAGGACAATTCTCTCAGGTACCATGAAGTGGCTCTTTTCCCAGGAAAGAACCAGATTCACGTTGATACAATGCCTGAGGATTTGGACCAAGTGCAGAAGGAAATCATCAAAAGATTCCCCAAATACTGAGAAGTCATCCATGAAGACTTCAAGGTACTCACCTACCATATCTGAGAAAATGGCAAGCATGCACCTTTGAAAATTAGCAGGTGCATTGTAGAGACTGAATGGCATCCTACGGAATGCATATGTCCCGAAGGGGCAGGTGAAGGTAGTCTACTCCTGGTCCTCAGGATTGATTGCCACCTGGTTATAATCGGAGTACCAGTCCAAGAAGCAAAAGAATTGATTCGCTGCTAATTTCTTGAGTATCTGATCAATAAATGGTAGTGGGAAATGATCCTTTTCGTGGAGGTATTTAGTCTTCGGTAATCAATACAGACTCTCCACAAGTTCACTATATGGGTCAATATAGTCTCTCTAGTTTCAATCGTAATGACTGTGAGTCCTGCCTTTCTAGGCACAACCTAGATTGGACTCACCCAACGACTGTCGGAGATTGGGTAGATAATACTTGCATCTAACCACTTGATCTCCTTTTTCATGACATCCTGTAGGTTCAGAATTAGGTGTCTCTGCATTTCACAGGATGGTCAAGAGTGCTCTTCAATGTAGATGTGATGCGTGCAATATGAGGGGTTGATGCCAGTCAGGTCATTAAGAGTCCAACCAATGGCTCTCAAATGCTACTAGAGGACAGAAATCAGACATGTTTCTTGATCAGAGGTAAGGCGAGAATTGATAATCACAGGAAATGTTTGATCATAACCTAAAAAGATGCATTTCAAATGATCAGGAAGAGGATTCAGTTCCATAACAAGATTATCAGCAGCAGCAGGCGGGTCGAGATGGGCCTTAGAAGAAAAGGTGGGAGCTGTATGTGGGTTTAGATTGGTGCTAGGCTCCTCTATCTGTGGGGTATGATCTGCTTGGGGTTGAGGATCAAGAATAATTGGGTTGTCCTCGAGAAATGTGTCCTCAACCATAGAACTGATGTCACAGATTTGTTCTACTGCCCCATAGTTAATTCCTTTCTGGGCCTTAAATATATCAATTTTTACTGTCTTGTTCCCGAATTTCAATTCAATCTGGCCCTCTTCGCAATTAATGTTCACCCTAGCTGTTGCTAAGAACGGTCTACCTAATATAATCGGTGTATTCTTCAGATTCTTAGGAGTCTCCATGTCCAATATAATGAAATCCACAGGAAAGTAGAAATCGCGAATCCGAACCAGAACATCCTCGTGAACTCCTCTAGGTGACTTGATTGATTGGTCAGCTAACTGTAAAGTCACTTCAGTCGGTTTTAGCTCAGTTTCCTCGAAATGATCTAGTAGGGACGTAGGGATGAAATTGATGGAAGCTCCTAAGTCTAAAAGGGCTCTGTCGAATTCTAAATCACCGATTTTGCATGAAATCAGAGGGGTACCAGGGTCTTTTGCCTTAGGCGAGAGCCTGCTCAAAATGATGGAGCTGGCTTGCTCCGACAGTACGGTTGGATTCCTACCTTTGGTTCGCAGCTTATGCTTAGGTGTACATACATCCTTCAGAAATCTCGCATAAGTTGGTACGTGGTGAATTGCATCCATCAACGAGATGTTTATTTAGACTTGCTCAAAGAGCTTGACCAGGTCCTCCTTAAGTGCCACGGGTTTGGTTTTCTTCTTTCCCTTGGTCAAGGCCTTGGTAAATGGAACCTCTGCAGGTTCCTCTAGAATTGGTCTAGGTTTCTGATCTGGGACAGGGGTATCTTGGATGACCAACCTAGGATTTGGGTTTGAACTACTAGGTTGAGAGTGGCTCAAGTAAGGTCATTCCTGAGTTGTTTTGCCACTACGGGTGGTAACAGAATTCAACCTGGTTTTGGGTTGGGGTAGTCAAAAGAGGTGGTTGCTACTGATAAGCCGTGTACAATGTCGAAGCCTCCATCTCATCGGGAGATGGAGCAAAAAGGGCCTGATAGACATAGTGAGCCTGGCCCTGAGTCGGGTTCATAACACGCCTCTAGTTTGATACGTTATTTGGATTGGGAAGAGGTTGCAAAGGGAGTGCACCAGGTTGCAGGGATTTTCCATCTGGGCGAGTTGATTATGAACCTCTGTGCTCTCATCTTTGTGCTGTTTTTGCATAGCCGCATTCGTCTTTTGAATGTCAGCCAGTGTCTGAAGGATAAGAGTCATTTGATCTTCTCTAGTTGGCCTGGTTTGGTAAGTTGGGTTGAGCCGAGGATGAGGTGGCTGATATGGATGAGAAACTTGTGGTCGGGGCTGATATTGAGGTCTTTGATTTTGATTACTCCCTGACCACGTGAAATTAGGATGATTTCGCCATCCAGGGTTGTAGGTGTTTGAGAAAAGATCGTTCTGGATGGCATTGAGATCCTCGCAGGTCTGAGGAATTTCGGAGAAATTAGAAGACGAGGGTTCAGAGTTCTCCCAACTAGAGTAGGCAGATCTAGAGTTTCCTCCGAACCCTAGATCAGACGAGGGTGGGTATTGATCCATCCCCTGAGAAGATCGATGGTAGATGTTGTGCACAGCCTCCCTCCCAGAGGGTGGTTGTGCGAATGGGTTTTGCGTAGAGGTGGCTCGTTGTAGATGCCGAGTCAGCTCATCCACCTTCTTCTCAATGATAGAGACTTTGTCCAGGTGACTGACCATTAACTCCAAGTCGACGGAAGAGGACAGACCCTGCATCTCATGTGCTCCCCGCAGATTCATCAATGCAAGGGCATTCATACGATCGAACATGCCCATGGATTCATTATTGATGGAGTTCTCACACATGTTCTAGAGAATCTCCCACACGGTGTCTTCGTGTTGACCCATGATATTTCCTCCACAGGTTACATTGATGAACAATCGAATATCCTCATGGAGTCCTTGGTAAAAAGACTGGACTTGTTCTCATTTAGGAACTCCGTGGTGGGGGCACTTTCGCATGAGATCCAGAAAGTGATCCCATGCCTCATGAAGTGGTTCTCCTGCTTACTGTGTGAAATGTGTGATCTGGTGTCGCAGAGCATTTATCTGACCCGAAACTTTTTCAGAAACTCAGATTGTAGTTCATCCCACATGTTGATTGGATGGTTAGGGTTTGGTACCAGTGAGCGGCATTGTCCATGAGAGAGAAGGAGAACATTTTCATGAGCAAGATATCTCGATTTTGAGCTTCTGACCCGAAGGCTTGGGCCAAATGCTTGAGTTGCTTGATATATTAGAAAGGATCTTTGGAATTAAGGCCATGAAATTTAGGAACAACATGAATCATGTTGGGCTTGAGTTCATTGTCAGGACCTCTAGCCGAGATTTGGACTCAGGGTTTGATTGCCACCGCAGCGGAATTGTAATGATCTCGCATCATAGGACGTTGCGGTGGATTCATAAAGGCCTGGAATAGATTGTTGTGGCACTGAAGCTAATTTTAGAGATGGTTTTCTTCTTCTGGTTGCTCCATGAGTATGGGTGAAGGAGATCTAGGCTCAGATGAATCAGAAGATATGTCGATCTGGTGGGGTGGTTGCATAAATAATGAAGTCGAGGCTTGACCTCGACAAGAGTGAATAGCTAATGGAGGCCTCAAGGGTGGTCTTAGGGACCTCCTTCCAAACATGCATCGATGGAGAAGATGAGGGATAGAAGGTGTGATAGATCCAATCAAGACACCCAACTATCTTTGGATGACTATAGAGGTTCGGGGCGGATGATACCCCTAGATCAAAAAGTCGTCCACCTGAAAATTACCTGGGCAGTCAGGAAGGAAGAGTCCCGCAAAGACCCCTACATGGTAGAGCATCCCCATGGGTTACAAGGTTTCCCTCACTTGACCTTCCTTGTTACTGAGAGTCTAGGTAGACCAGAAGGGATAACTTGTCCTTTTAAGTCTACTAATTTTAAGTTTAGAGTGTGGGTGCTTAGGATTTCACTTGAACTTTAAGATGTTTTTGTGAGTGGTGACCTAATTTGAAGATTGGTTGACCTTGCAAGGTGGGTCAACTTCACTTAATTTGTCCTTGATTATTAGGTCCTTGCTTTTAGGATTCAAGTGAGATTTAGAGCTTGATTCTTAGGGTTTGCTTCTTAGGTAAGTTTGATCAAGGCTTAGGACACACATAGTTTAGGAAGAGTGATTCTTGTTTTAAGAAAGTGTCTCTAAAACCCTAGAATGGAAATCCTAATTGGCTCTTAATCGGTCAATCAATTAATTTCAAATCTGGCACCTAGGGCTCAATCAAGAAGATGGTAGCCCTAGATGTCTTCAATCCCTAAGTAGGTGCAAGAATCAAGTTTGGGATGTTTCTAAAAAGAATGCATCAACTCAGGCAACTTGTGATGATTAATCTAAGAATAGAATGCAAGTTAGCCCTAATTGATTTTTTCTTCTTCTTTTAGCTTTTTCATAATCAGGGGCTTAGGAGGAAGTGGATGGAGTTTACCTACCCCTGAAGTGTTTGGTGCTTGTCTGACACTTCTTGGTTGGATTCTTGCACAGATCACAACAAAAGAGATAGAGCAAGTTAGTATCAAATCAAAAATCTCAATCCAGAGATCAAACTGCGCGTTGCTCCCCAGCAACAGTGCCAAAATGTTAATGCACTGAGTCAGTGTTTTAAAAGTAATGCGTTGTAGTATAGCTGATAAATCGCGTAGAACACTTAAAATTTATAGCTCGAAAGAAATCCGAGATCGTATGCAGGGAGTAATATGGCAATTTATCTCAAGATCACAATTGCAAGCAAGAATGTAACAATGTAAGCACAAATGATATAGATATAAATTCAAGAGTCAATGTGGTAAAAAGATTAGGGTAAAAATGGTGATTTGAATTACCAAATTACCCTATTACAATTATACTCAAATAATGCTACAGTATCAATCAACCAAATGTCACGTCAACTTAAGTGTAACAATGATTTAGAACCAGCACACAGCGGCAAAGGCCTCTCTTTTTCCTTCAGGTCTTAGGGAGAGGCACAAACACAGCATAGCACCAATAGAGGCGAAGGCCCCTTCAGATTTTGCTAAGTGTAGAGAGCAGCAGAGGGCAAAACCCCCCCTCTCTCTCTCTTTCCTGCTCTTCTCTCTTAGAATCGGGCCAACCAGACAAGACTCGAGTAACCGGATCACCACCCAGACCCATGTAGCGTATGCACGGGTGAGGGCGTGGACGAGCACGTGAGGCGCTGCGTGTGCGAGGGAATGGTAGGGACCTGACCCCAGTGACTCGAAGGAAGATGAAGGTCCTAAGCATTTCTGATGAAGACCCCAGTCGAAACGTGTGGGGTGTTTATGAGTCATAAGCTTCAGAGTCTAAAGGCCACGTCAGAAATGCTCAGGAGCTTCGCGTGAATGTGGCGAAGGTGTTGGTGGTAGTGGCGTGTGGTGAGAGTGGTCGGAGATGATTGGTCAAGGTGGAAGAGGTCGGAAAAGGTAGGCTTGTTTGGTGGATGATTTGGGTGAGCGGAGAGGTGAATAGGGAGAGGGGTTTTGATGGCCGAGTCGTTGTGAAGCCTATGAGGTGGTCAGCAAGGTGTTTGGGGCTGTGGAGCGTGCAGAAGTCCTCACCATAGTGGTTGCTGGAGTGGAGGAAGATGAAGTCGTGGGAGTTGATGCGGTGGTCGAGTTGGAGTGGCGAAGATGGAGTTGTGAAGTAGCAGAGTTAGGGAGTTGATCTGAGTAAGTAGCGGACGACGGGGAGGAAGAACGACACCAGGTCTGGTATGGCTGGCGCTGGAGACGAATGAAGCTCCGATGGGAGAGAATGGCGATGATGAAGGGGAAGGAAGCACCTCGGGGATATGTCGAGGTGCGAAGGAAGCTGGGGAGTCAAGACTGACCGGCTATAGTCTGTGACGGCCAGTGAAGAAGCTTAGAGAAAGGGGTCACCGGAGCGAGGCGGAGCAAGCCAAGGAGGAGAGGAAATAGGGCTAGATTTGGCTCAATTTCTCGCTAAGGAGGTAAGGAATGACATGGGGGTATTTTATAGGCCAGAGGGTAAGCTTTCAAGCTTGGAAACCAAGCTTGGAAGCTCCCAAGCTTCATAAAATAGGAGACCCGAATCTTTGAAGAATTTGCACAAGCTTTCTAGAGAGATTTGGAGACTTGGACATGGCTCAATAGAAAGGAGATTACCTGACGAATCTCCCTTTAAATTTGGAGAGGGATTCGTTAAGTAATCATAGAGTTCTTCCTAAAAGAAGCTCACCGGAGTAGGATTCCTCTACAACAATGGTGGAGGGACCTCTTTGCAAAGAGTGACGACAAAGATAGGGGCCTATTTGTAATGAATTTCAAAAGTTAGGGGTAGTTGTGAAATAAAAAGAATTAGATAGGACTAAAATGCAAACTAGGTAAAGATAATCTCTGATTGGACCCAAATTTTGATGAAAACCTCACTTGACCCTAAGGAATCCAATGATGAAGTTGGATTTTGGTTTCGACGTAGTTTGATTAGGTAATTTATGGAAAAACCTAAATTAGGGCAATAGCCTATTTGACTCTATTTTAGGTTAAAATAGGTTCAGATAGTAAAATCAAGGATGCAAAACCCTAGAGAATATTTTTCTATGGATTTTAGAGGGTTTAGATGAATATTATGCTGACCAGAACCTTTGTTAATTAAGCGAGTCTGTTTTTAAGGTTTCAGATATCTATTAATTCTTGAAATATGTGAAAACCCATTTCTGTCTGCATGGACTCACTTATTAGACATTAATGACTAAATGACCTTTAATAAACCCTTGACATATCCTGTGGCTATTCTGTATTTGTGATAAGATGGTAAAATTGCAGAAATAACCATATTTTCATCTTTTCTTCTCAAAACAACTCATCCTGCCCAAGAGACCTTCTGATTGATATGTAGGAGCTTTTATTGATTTTATCAGATCAAAATGATCTAGTTATGGCTCATGATGGGGTTCCCATCATACCCCCATGCCTGATTGAATAACTTGCCTATGTAATAAAACATTCAAGGTGTCAATCATGTTTGAAACATTCAAAGTGTCTTGAGCATAGTGACCATCGCAGTAGAACATCGCTCCCTAGGGCTTCCTTGACAGACAATACAAAGCATAGGACTCCCTGATTTGTCCTTCATTGTGGGTAAATGGGAAACTCAACTCTGTGAACCCAAGGGAAGTTTACATGCAAAACTAATAGGGGTATAGAGGTTGGAGATTTTTACAGTTCTACAGATAATCATCTTGGATAGGAATTGAACTTAAATAGGCCAAAACTTGTTAAAGAAAACAACAAAGATATAAGGCATTCCATAAGAGACTACAGTACCTTTCACCATGTACAATCTCATTTCGGCAAGATATATATGATACCATTTTTTTGAAAGGTAAATGATGCCATTTTAAAGGTCTTTTGTTTGAAAAGGCATTTCAAAGGACATACATACCACCTATTGTTCAAACATAATTTTATGTAGGAAAAGACTATCCATTTTTTTCCTGTAAAGGGGGAACAACCTATCCTTTTTATTTCTTGCATAGGGGGAAGAGCCTATTCTTTGCATTTGTAATTGAAAGTAATGGTCTCAAATGCCATAAAATACTTTTACCCATAGTGTATTTTTGTACTTGACAGAAGAAATTGAAATTTGCGCATTGCAAATTTCATGAAAATAAGAAAGCTAATGGAATGTGAACAAATATCATATATGCATTTATTATTATGATATCATTATTCTTATGATATCTAACTATTTGTATGCATGTCTCTATATTTAAAGTCAGATTCCAAGACTACAACCTTTACTATTAAATAAAGAAGGTATTTACCATAGATAATAATTCATAAAATTGAATGCATCATTTATGTAGATGCCAACAAAATTAAATACTTTTGCTACTCAATTTCTAGATGAATGAGATTTAATGATATATTTTTTAAATGCATTTAAGAAGATGGATTACTTGAATGACAGAAGCTGGATGTACTCCATCGTCAATAGATTCCATAGTGAAAGATTTCAATATGGGGTTAGAAAGTTTATTGAATTCGCAAGGATTAATTTGAAAGATTGTCCAAAGGAGATAATTCCTTGTCCTTGCAAGAATTGCAATAATAGATATAATCAAAATATGGATGAGGTGTTTGAGCATGTAACGCTTAGGGGTTTCACTCCTAATTATTTTACTTAGATACAACATGAAGAGATGAGACGTAAATAATATTCGAGTGATCCTCCTACTGAAAACACAAATGATAACATTCATGTTTTGCTACAAGATGCTTTTGGGATGCATGCGAGTGAAAGCAACATTAAAGATATAGAAGATGTGGAAGAACCTATTAATAGGGATGCAGAAAGATTTTTTGAGCTCATCAAAAAAGCAGATGAACCTCTTTACATTGGATGTGAGAAATATAGTAAACTTTCATTTATTGTTAAATTGTTGCACATGAAAGTTTTACATGGTTGGAGTAATAAGTCATTCTCTGAGACATTATCGCTATTGAAAGATGTGCTTCCTACTGGGTGTGAAAGTTTACCATCTTCTTATTACGAAGCAAAATACATAGTTAAGGAGCTTGGCCTTCATTACAATAAAATTGATGCATGTCGTAATGATTGTATGCTATTTTGGAAGGAGTCTAAAGACAAAGAGATATGCGATCATTGTCAAGCTTATAGACACGAAGATGAGGCTACATCTAGGGGAAAAAAGAAAAAGGTTCCTGCAAAAGTGTTGAGACATTTTCCCTTAATTCCAAGACTTCAAAGGATGTTCATGAATGAGAAGCTTGCTAAAGAAATGACATGGCACAAGGATGAGAGAGTAGATGATGGTTTGTTTTGCCATCCAGCAGATTCAGAAGCGTGGAAAGTAATGGATCGCAAATTTCCAAGTTTTGCAATTGATTCTCGAAATATTAGACTTGGCCGTGCTAGTGATGGTTTTAATCCATTTGGCAATATGAATAATGCATATAGTATTTGGCTTGTCATTGTCATACCTTATAATCTCCCTCCTTGGTTGTGTATGAAGCAACAAAATTTCATTATGACATTGCTTATTCCTGGAAAAGGATCTCCTGGAAATGACATAGATATATATATTTGCAACCTCTTATTGATGAATTGAAATAATTATGGAATGAAGTGAGAACATATGATTCATATTCCAAAAGTAACATTGTGATGCAGGCTATGTTGTTGTGGATGATAAATGATTTTCCAGCATATGGTGATTTATCTGGATGGAATACTAAAGGAAAATTGGCATGTCCTATTTGTCACAAGATACACATTCTAGGCGTCTAAGATATGGAAAAAAAGAGTCTTATTGTTTTCATCATTGCTTCCTTAATGAAGGTCATGAATTTCGTCGTGATACAAGAAATTTTGATGGCAGTAGAGAAGAAAGAATTGCACCAAATAGGGTAACTGGATCAAAAGTGTTAGAACAATTAAAGGGCTATAAGAATTATTTTGGTAAACAGTTCAGACACAAAAGAAAGCGTACTCAAGATTATATGGGGGTTGTTAACGTTGATCAACAAGAGCAATTTCCATACTCATGGAAAAAGCTAAGTATCTTCTTTCAATTGCCATATTGGAAGTATGTTGAAGTTAGACATAATTTAGATGTGATGCATATTGAGAAAAATGTTTGTGAAAATATATTGAATACAATACTTCAAATAAAAGGAAAGAGCAAAGATAACATTCAAGCATGTTTGGATCTAAAAGATATGGGTATTCAAAGAGAGCTTTGGCCGAAAGAAAAGGAAAATGGTATATTATCATTTTCATTTGCTTGTTATCAATTGTCAACATTTGAGAAGGAATGCTTTTTTAAAGTACTGAAATCGATAAAAGTTCCAGATGGGTATTCTTCAAATATTTCTAGAAAGATCAACTTGGACAACAAGAAGATGATAGGGTTGAAAAGTCATGACTATCACATCCTTATGCAATAATTGCTTCCATTTGCAATCAAGGGCTTATTACCAAGCAACATGTGCCGGCCAATCATAAATCTTTGCTGTTATTTCAATAAACTATGCTCCAAAGTTATCGATAGAGAAGAATTTTCTAAAATGGAAAGTGATATTGCAGTGTATTTATGTGAATTGGAAAGGATATTCCCACCATCATTTTTCACAATCATGATGCATCTACCTATTCATTTGGCATATGAGGCAAGTGTTGCAGGACTTGTACATTATCACTGGATGTACCCTATAGAAATATACCTGCTAACTCTTAAAAGATATGTAAAGAACATGAGTTGTCCTGAAGGTTGCATAGTAAAAGGGTACTTGGCAGAAGAATGTTTGACATTTTGTTCACATTACTTGAAAGGTGAATCTAAGTTAAATCATGAAGTAAGAAATCCTGATGGAGTTGCAATAAGTGGAGGAGCAGTTCAGTGGCTTCCTAGGGCGACATTGGAACAAGAACATCGCTATATTCTCTTTAACACCGATTCAATGGAAGTGTATCAAAGGTAACGTCAACTCTAGACATGTTTGATTATAAAGATATCTATAAAGTTATTTCTTTAATGATATTTGTAAATTTTATTTGCAGAAAGCATGTGAGATTTCCTAAAGAGAATTTTCCATGACTTGCATCTCGCACTCTTGATAGGAGGCACCATCTTGAATTTCCTAAATGGGTGAATGAACATGTACATTTGTAATTTATATCTTGTAATAAGGACTTGAAAATATTTCTACTCAAAAACTCTAACATCTAAATTTCTTATAAATAGGTCTTGACTTTGAGTGAAAAGAACGTGAAAGTGTTAGAAGAAGTAAGATGGCTAGCACAAGGTCCTTTATTAGAGGCTACTTCGTATGATGGGTATATTGTTAATGGTTGTTGATTTCACTGTAGGTGTGTGGAGGTTATACGCCAAACTCAAAATAGTGGAGTGTATTTGCAAGCAGACACTGTCAATTATTCCAATTCAAGTGACCAAAATTTCAGTTTGGAGAAGGTAACATACTATGGCCAATTAGTGGATATTCTCAAATTAAGGTATGGTGGAAGTATGAAGATAGTGTTATTCAAATGCATTTGGTTTAATGAGAAGCCTGATAGCAGGTTGATCATTGATGAGTATGGATTCATCTCTTTTGATTTTTCTAGATCTGCACGTATGGATGATTGATTCATTATGGCTACTCAAGCACAACAGTGCTTTTACATTGAGGATCAACAAAAGAAAGGATGGAATATTGTGATAAAGGTGCCTCCTCGAGATTTTTATGATGTTTTGATTGATTGTGTTTTTGGGAATGCAAGAATATAGCCAGGTCAAAGAAGGATTGAAGACGAGTTAACCACTTGGGTTAGAAAAGATATACTAAAGAAATTGCAATACCATAATGAAGTTGAAGATGATGATCATAATTGACAAATCATGAACAGTATAGTAGTCTTCGTTTCACTTCCAAAATTTCTATGTGTACTCTATTTTCTTCTATATTTTCCTTTTACTAGTGATATATTCGTGGTTTATATTGAAGATATATATATATTTTAAATCTACAAGGCAATGTGGACAAGGAGATCATTATTTCAATCAGAAAGGGAAGAAGCAAGGACCTCTACACTCATTGAGGAACAAGATGTGCAAGAACTAAATGATGTCATAAGGGGGCAAGGAACAATGGGAAGAACAAGGGAAGGCGAACACTTTCAACATGAGGATGAACATGAAGAGATGGAGGAAGATGAGGAGTCAAGTGACGAAGGTGGTGGCAATTTGAAAAAGGGATGAGGAATTACAACAAGGAATGCATTTAAGGCCACAGATGGAATTCCACAAGTCATTGAGTGGAACAAGCATGGGTAGGCAATAGGAGAGAATGGAAAACGATTGTCACGAGGTTGTGCTTTTTATGCTCATTAATCATGGCTTTGGCCACTCAATCAAAGATGGAATAAGATATGAGAGAAGGGCTTCAAGGACACAAGGAAACTTTTGAAAGTAATGATTTTTCTTTAGTACAAAAATCCCTTATTTGATTTTTAGTACTTTGAATCAAACACTGAATTACAATTTAAGGGATAATCACCTCAATTAACCCTACATGTAGAACATGGTAATATTCAAATACGTGAGATCTTGCTACAATATGCACTAGCAATATAGAAAATGAATTCAGATACATGAGCTAAATTGAATAGCTAGTTGTTTGTCTTGATGTAAATGCATATTTATCCAAACTATCTATTGGTCCAATTTTCTACTTGAATAGCCTGTTGTTTGTCTCTTATGCATTTGGAGTATTTTTAAGATATGCAAGTTCACATTAAACATTGAATTAAATCCTTTTGTTATTTTTAAAAAGTATGAACACAATGATTTAGGAGGATTTCAAATTGGATGGCCATTCAAATGCAAAGAAGTGCGTACTTCAACATGTCAATTCAAGATGGAAGTCTTGGAGGAACACTCTCAAAAAGAACTGGAAAACTTTTAAGGACCCTATGAGATTTAAGGCCTACGTTGAGAAGGATCCACGTATTAGTCCTAGTCAAGTTGATAATTTGGTTGGTGAGTGGGAGTCAAGCAAATCAAAGGTACAGGAGATTTGTTTATCTTTATACCATGGAATATTAATGTGTCAAAGCTTATATGAAATTGATAAAATCATTTGTATTTATTCTTTTCTATAGGAAAAGGTTGAAATAAATAGGAGGAATCGTAATAAGAAGTTAAATCACAACTGTGGAATACTATCAATTGCAAACATACGTGAAGAAATTGTAATGTATAGTTTTGACTAATGTTCATTTTCCTTAAAAATTGTTACGACCCAATCCCAGATCCCTACAGGACCCGAGATCGACCCGCCTCGACTAATCCCAAGACCTAGTTGTCCAATGAGAAGTAACCAAAAGCAGGAAATAAATCATAACCACACATGTAAAGTAACTAAGCAAAAAATAAACAAGAGACAGTAAAAGAAACAGAGTGAAAAGGTCTATCAAGGTTATAGGCCATCACAATTACGACAAAGAAAAGTGCAACTGAAAGTACTGTAACAGTATTACATAGAACACAAAAATACTCATTACAACAACAAGAGCTAAGGAAAAACAGTAAGAACACAGCTAAGCTGGGCTTGACTAGGCCCAGCTCCCTCTGCAGCCAGTGGTGCTAGCTGCTTAACTTCTTGACCTAAACAAGGTTATAAATTTTTCGGAGTCAACGAACACTGAGTAGAGTGGTAATTTAGCCATTTACATATAATTAAGGCAAACAATTAATTTAAGAAATTAAACAACTATCCATTTTCATTTAGTTCAACCATGTACTGCTAATTTGTTGTTTCTTTATTTACTTAAACATTTCTTGATCTGGCTGTTCCTCACGGGAATGATCTTGATTGCAGCCTTTTCCATGATGTAGGAGGTGCACATGGTGCTCTCCTGGCCGGGAGAGTCTCCCGTGGTAATCCTACACCCAGTCAACCACCCCAAGGTCATGGTCGCGACATAGCGGTGACTACGGCATGCGTGATAAATGCACAGGTAACTATCCCGTACTGGCACGTGGTCAGTCGTTTCCACTAGTGAGTACGCCTAAAGGTACAGCACGGAACAGTACAAGGCCTTGCCCTCTCAGAACAGAACAGAACAAGGATCTCGCCCCTCTACAGTCCACGTATCCTGGGCAAGTAGAGTGTCTAGGCTTGACCCCAGGGCTCATCCCAATGGGCGACTAGTACCCTTCTACACTAAAGGGATAATGGCTCTCCTTAGTACCGCGTACACAAGGGCCAGCTCACTTCCTATCTACAGGAGTCCTCCTCCTAATTCCTCATAGGGTTCATGCTGATATTTCTTTCATTTCATAATCCAGACTTTCAGATTTCTCTATTCACATTTTCGGTTCCATTCTTAAAACAGGCAGCTCATGATTTTCTACTGACAAGACATCATACTATGTAACCAGTACATTTGGTAGCATTTAAAGGTTTTACAGGCATCTCAAGTAAGCAGTATAACTCAACCATCTATTTCTACCCTAGGGTTCATTCTCATCCTAGGGTTCTACATGTTTCTCAAGTATACAGTATAGCTCAACCATCTGTTTCTGCCCTAGGATTTATTCTCATCCTAGGATTCATTCAAGTTATTCTAAACATGTAGTTCATCTATTTAAATCAAAATATTAATGTAGACCACTCTACCGGCAAATACGGGAGGAATAGGGGCTCGATCGCAGATCCCGTCGCCTCCGCGGCTCCCGCGTACTCGACTAGCTGGAGACATATACAATTGGCCAACCACATCAAACGAGTCCAAAACCGTATGCAAGTGATACTAACTCGTAGAGAAACTCAGTTGAAAAATAATGGTACTTCGTTTGCGGAAATCTGATTCTGTTTAGGCTCTAAGCGGGCCAAAAACACTCATACCGTCCAAAATTAGACGTCTGGGTTTAGTCCCAGACATCTTAAAAGACGTCAAAACTCACCATGGGCTTCCTGTGGCTACCTTAGACGTCCAGACCCCTCCACGATCGTCTGAGGTGAGTTCTAGACGTCGGACTCTTCTTCCAATTGTTTGGAGGTATGGTCAGACGTCTGGCAACGTGTCCAGACATCCAAAAGTACCTCAAAGGGAGCACCCTGTGTCTTTCCAACGGCTGCTCCCTGTGTATGTATGTACAGACCATCAGAAAAGGCCCGACAAGATCCTGCGGTGAGGCCTGCATGGTCGTAACCGCACAAACACACGTACCTTAGCACAGAGTGTGCTTTCAGATTTTCGGCTTCAACTCCGGACGTCCTCCCACTACTCCAGACATCTAGGATGTGCTCTAGACGTCCAGACGTCTGATACTGGAAAATTTCCAGCACGCAGAACCTCCGCGAGCCTCTTCTCCACGCAGAACCCCTCCGCGCCGCCCGCAGCTGCTACGCCTGCAGCTTCAGGAGACTGCGAGCCACCTCTGCAAGCTCCTCCTCCTTGAGCACGAGCTCCACCGAGCTCCTCCTACGCTCTCACAGCTCCCCTTGCGAGCTCCTCCTCTCGAGCTCTCCTCTCCTCCTCCACGTCCCGTCTCTCTCTCTCTCAGCTCCCTCTCCTCTTGCCACACTGGAAGGAAAGGAGGAAGGAAGGATGGAGGTGGATGAAGGTGGCGGTGGCTGGTGGAGAATGGCGTGGGTGAGGGGGGTTTAAATAGAGGAGGTTTAGGGTTTGGGGTGAGGAGAGAGAGATGAGTGTGCGTACAGTGCGCGCGTGGAAAAGAACAGCAGGTCCAGTTCTTCTACTTTCAGACGTCTGACCCTCCATTCAGATGTCTAGACAAACGTCTGATGGCTCATCCAGATGTCTTAAATGACCCGAAAGGGCCACGAGTCATTTCAAAAATGAACATTGACTTTATAAGCTCCTTTCATTTGTAGGCAAAGGAATTGTAAAGGGAACCAACTAATATGGATTTGATGAAAAGGATCTATTGTAACCAAGGACTAGTGGTAAGTCTAGATTAGCATTTTCTATATTAACAATGGTTGTAACAGATACATCTAGTTATTTCTTTTTTCTTATCCTTGAATTTAGTATGACATCGAAGATCACATGGAGGATACACAATCAGCTATAGAGAACTTACCCCATTCACATCTCGAGGAGGAGGCATATAACTATGTCCTAAAACCTAAAAGGATGGATTACATTCGCAATCTTGGGATTGGACATGATCATTGCAATCCTTCATCTATTGATATAGTATTCCAAGAACGTGATGCGATGCATTATGATGACAAAGAGGTAATTTTTTTTAATAAAATTATATTTATTCAAGTACAACTATATTTATATTCTTTTGTTCTTTAAAATAGGAAAGATTGAAGAAGCTTGAAGACCTTGTGTCATCCCAAAACATGGTAATCGAGCAACTGAAACAACAAATCCAAGAAATGAGACAGAAATCTTCTCACTCAAGTTATCAGGTAGGTACTAGACTTGAAAATAAAATTTCTATGAGTGTATATATTAAATTGTTTTAAATGTTTTATCCGCCTGAGAATTTGAATGGAGGGTTCAGTAATGGTAGTAGCAGTAGCCACTACCCAGATGGAGGTAGCAGCACAGATTTAAATAATACCATAGTCAACCAATATTCAAATGACCCTTTCTATCCGGTTTCGTACTTTCTCCCACCACAAGTTTGCTTTCATTACTTTTTAAGTAACCTTTATTTATTAACTCCCAAATATTCTTTATTACATGTATTAGGTACAATGTCAATTTTACTTGCAGGTTGGTTACCATAATCAAGGAGGTGGATTCCAATGTGGTACACCTATCATTCAACCTCTTTCACAAGTAATTTTAGCATCGATCCTTTAAGATTGTTTTTAAAATGTAAATTTTGGTTTATTCATTGATTTACTACTTATTTAGGGTCATCAAAATGACAACAATCCATTTGGAAGCTTGGGCCAGCAAAATGGGAGTTGAAGTTGGTGCTCTTTAAGAGTGACCTTGCAAAGGAGCATGCTGAAGGCAGGAATTATTTTGGTTTTTTTGTTCCTAAGAAGGATTTTGCTTAGTGTTTGGGATTGTCAAGACACTATCTCACTCTTGAAATGTTACTTGAGAAACATCAGTTTCTAATGGAAAACTTTTTTTTTTTAGTGATTTCTTTTCTTTGATAGAATTTTTTTATTGATTTTGCTTAGTGACAAAGGTGGTGGCAATTTGAAAAGGTAAAGGATTTATACACTTGATGGGTTCTGTGAATTATGGAGAGAAAAGTTCCAATATTGATTTTAAGTGTTTGATGAAATTGACCTTGTCCTTTCTAGGTTATTTAGTGGAGAGAAAAGTTCCAATATCAGGTTTGCTTCTTTTTTTATGGGTGCAAATGCCGAGTTAAAGTTTATGATTTTTTCATGCTGCAGTTGTTTCTTGTTCCCATTGGTAATGTTGTGTTCATGCTGAGCAGTTTATGATTTTAAATTTTGTAAAATAGTATTCATTTTCATATAGAAAAATCTGTCTTTGTAAATTTCATCTTGCATTTCATACTTATTCTTGGGACTTTGGACTTTTATATTCTTAAACTAGCATTGATGCCTAAGTTCAATAGGAAAGCTCACAAAACAGCCAAGGAGTCTACAACATCAAGCACAACTGATAAGCATATCTCAGTTCCCAATAATCAGATACATATTACACAAAGTTCTCATTCAGTTATAATTTTTAAAATTTATAAACTTTATTCTTCCATTTATGGCAGAGCAGCAGAGCAACACATGGCTTTGTGATTTTAATTTTGTTGCAGATGACCTAGCAAGTCAAGGTCCTCTAGCAGCAGGCTTTAAAAAGAAAGAACAAATATTCAAAAGAAAAGAAGCTCTCACAGGAAGAACCAACGGAATCCTTTTTTCCTCCATATCTGAACTAAAAATAACCTCCCTTTTCCCTACACCTTGCATTTGAAAATAGATCTGAAGCCAGCACTGGGGACAGGGCAAAGCACAGTAATGAAGAGAGGGTACAGCATGCAAATGTTGGCAGTCTTGTCAAAGATGTGAGTCTAAATGTATTTTCATGATATTTTGTCCAACCGACTGTACTTTGGGATGAGTGTCACTCAATACCTGCAATGCTAAACAAATTAAGAAATTTCTTTGCAAACGGAGACTGGCAATAACTGTGAAAACTGGGAAAAAGAAAACCTTTGTGAGCTTGGGAACAATTTTAGGAAGGCACTGAGACAACTGCTGAGGAGCACAGTAGGCCATGGCTGCAAGAAGCTGCACGCTGCTCTGCTCAGTTCGCCAAGCTTTATCCTCCAGTCCCTGATTTCAACAGCACCATATTAAAGTAGGCATTGATAAAAGAAAGATGGTTAAGTTTGTAAGAGAAATCTGCATTGCCTTAAGGTGCCAATCGAATGCTAGTGGAATACGCCTATTTCTTGTTTGAATTAGCATGCAATCAGCTTTTTTTTTTTAGAAAATACAAAAATATGCACAAGAATTATCCACTTAAATAGTTGATTGAGAAATTAATCCTCACTCACTGAAATCACTAACGCATATTTCAATGAAAATTTTTTTAGAGTTTTTTTTATTAGCGTAGTTTGTGGAGAAAAGTTCTTGGAAATTTTGAGGCTATTTGTAGTAGCAGCTACTGATTTGATTACCAGCAGCAGCATACCACCAGCAGCAGCAGCAGATCAATGTTGGGCTGCCGACGCTGCTTGGTAGTGTGTTTATGATGTCCTCACCTTGACAGCTCCTGCTTTTCCCCTATTCATGTCAATGAAAGCAACTTGCTAGATTACATTTTATGACACATCTCTTCTCGACCCGTTTACGAAATTCTCATCTATCTGCATTACTCGCTGTTGAAGTTGACATCTATCAAAATGTTCCATTTGTCATGCCTTCTCCCAGTTGTGAAGCAAACTGAGTCATGAAATTTTAGCTTGCATTTGAAAAACCTTCTTACTCTATTCAGGGTGGCCTAGTCCAACACTGGCTGGGCAGTTTGAATCAACTATTGGGCAGTTTGAAGGCTAGAAGGAATCTCCATGACCAGTTCAATTAATCAGCATGGCATTGGTAGGCAAAGCCTTATATAAGCTATGAATTTTGGCATCCAAGCTGGTTAATATTTCACTTGACTCAAAGCTATCATTTTGGTGAACATATTTCAGAGTAGATTTTTTACAAGTCAGGGTAGAAAGCATCTTTGTCACCCGAGAGTTCAGCATTTCAGCATCTTGTACTTGCTTCTTATAAGGCTTTGGCCATGATTTTCAGAGTATTCCCCAGGTAATTGCTACTCTCTCTTGTCTAGTCATCTTGAAGCTACAGGTTGTTTCCCTAATTAAAATCTCTCAAGCTATGTTCCTTTTTTTGACTAAATCTTTGTTAGATATCAAAGTTCCTAAATCAAGATGATGTGTACTTATGTGGTTGTTTCCATGTGTAGAATCTGATGTTCAAGTTTTGATGCTGCCTTTGATTGCAATGTCAGAGCTCGCTCATAATGACTAGCCAACATTAGTCTTGAATTGTGCAGCAGCAGCAACATAGCAGCAGCAACGACATAGCAGCAGCTCCTCTAGTTCCTTTGAGCCTGAAATAGTCAGTGTACATGTTGCAAATAGAATAAAGCTCCTTCAGTTCCTTGGCAACTTCAATCCATCAGAAGGTATGTACCATCTAGAGATGCACCTGCTTGCTCCATTGCTTGAGTACCATCAGAACCCCCGTGAATTTGGAAACCCAGTACTGAAACATTTCAGAAAGTTCCTTTTATAAAATTCCTCCTACGGGAGCATCCCTTCAAACTTTTATCCTTTAACAACTATTTGCTTGCCCTTACCCATTCAAACTGTTATCAAGGGGCTTGTGCATTCTCACTTTTGCCAGAGCAACATGACACCCTCTAACTCCGATGGATGCCCTTATAACATCAAACCACCTCCTCCTTTGTCCCCTAAAGTTAGTACATTCTCATCTAAGAGTATTACCATCATGTCCATCTGTGTTGACTGCTTTTGGAATTCTTTCATCACTTTAGCCTGCTTTACTGGATCCATTTGATGAAATTTGATGAAATTTGGGTTACTGAGAATTACTACGTTAAAAATCCTAGCCTCAACCTGAATATGGAATCTTAATACTGCACATCGAATAAATTTGATTCTGCTTATACAGAAGTACTTGCATGCATTGCTTGATAATTAGAAGAGAACATGTATATATAGTCTGAATATCAAAAGCCCCAGTCTCCTAATAACTACTACTTCTAAAGCTAATATTAAAGAATCTGTCAAAATCTCAAACCTGGGTGTTCACTGATTTGCAGCCATGTAGTTTGAACTGACTTTTTTAGTCAACACCCATGGATTTTGTTTCTTGGTGTTGCTTCTTTTAAATCAAAGCAAAGGTCAAAGCAAAGGTCTTAGATTTTATTTCACATGCTTCTGCATGCTTTATTTCTGATGGAATTATGAGGTATAATGGTTCTTAATGGGAAAAACTTGAATATTTGATGTTTGCACACACGAGTTTGAGGGGAAGCATTGAGATGCATAACCTATGTTATTTTGTTTTTCTTTTTGCTATTTATTTTCAGTCTGGGGGTCCATGTGCACCTTTCTCAAGTTCGTTTCTGGTAACTTTGTGAGACCAATTAATCTGATAACCATTTTAGCAATAATCAAGTACTTATCTTCCATGAAAATGAACTTGAAGTGGTTATATTGATAATTTAGGTTGTTCTTAGGCCTTACTACTATCTTTTCAAGTTCGCTCCTTTTTTGAACCATTTGTTGACTTAATGGCATTACTTTTTTTTAGTAATTGTCATTCTCTCTCTTCTGCATTTCAGATGCTAATAAATTTTCATGGCTTCCTTGTTTATGGTATTTGGACTCAAAGCATGGGCTTATGGAAATCTAGAGCAGTTTGGATCTCTAATTTCAGCTTTCGATTTGAGTTCCATTAGAAATTATGAATGTGGTGAGTGATACTGCAGCTACAGTAAAGTGGCAGAAGCAACAACCAGCAGAGGGTTCACCTCCAATAGTAGCAGGAGATCAGGGGGATTATGTAGCGATCAGGAAAGAACTACTCCAGGAAGACATCGTTGCTAAACATCCCTCAAGAAAGATTAAATTGAAAATCTCGCAGATATCTGAGTAGATGAAGATCCCTTATCAGAGCAATGATTGGAGTAGTTTTAACTTCTATTGTAAAGAGGGAAAAAAAAGTTGAGTGCTCCTTTGTATTATGATGTATTTTTTTATTGTTCTTTTTTGTAATTTTTTCATAACATTGTAACGAATACTTTATATTTTCATTTCAATAAAAATGTCTTTTATCAAAGATTACTTTTGTCAAGCTATACATGTTATATGTGTTATTATAATTAAGAATGTTCTAATATTTTATCTTAATTATTAACATTCACAATTACATATTCCTTAAAAGATTATGAGGGGCACATGTTTTTGTTCTTAAAACTTGCAGAGACAGAGTAATTCGTCCCTAAAAAAAATCAAATGCCAAGCCATTATCTTCTTTTGTGTCTAATCTATTATGATAAATTTTCTATCGCAATAGTTTTGAGGACAAAAAATCTATCGTCAAAACTTTTAGTGACCCTCGTTTGGGAGATGAATTTTTGGGGATGGATTTTCATCCTCCACCCTAAAATCTATCTCCATAGCCTTCAATTTCATCTCCAAAAATTGTCACTACAGGTCTATTTTGTTATAGTGAAAGTATATGACACCTTGGTTTTGATATCGACAATCAATAATCCCGAGTGACAATAACATTGTCATATGTGCAGTTTAAATTTGTATTATAGGATAATCTACTGTTTATTTTCTCATCTCAAAGTAACGGAGGTCCATTTATTTTACTAATATAGTCTCGCTAGCCAAAGGATAAATCAAGAAATATAAGTTAAGGATTTATCCAAATCTTTTTCCCTGTTTTAAAGTTATTTTTGAGGTTTGTCCTTGACTTGCATCCCTGGTAGGCTTATAATATAAATAAATATTTTTTCCAGAAATACTATTACTTACAATCTTAATTGTAAGTCTTTCCCAGAAAAATGTTCGTCCCCGACCTCCATGATGTCCGTCGTGTGGAAAACCATCCGCTTCGAGAGGTCTGGGTCTGAGACCACGAGGCGGGAGGCCATCACGTTGGCCGTGGGGTCGGTGGAAGGTGGTGGACCCCATGTGTGCGAAGGAGGTGAGGGGCATGGGTCCCGAACCCACAAAGGCCACGTGCTTAACTCGTGCACCTTTTGGTTATGGGTAAGGATGTAAGTTTTGGTAAATTCAACCCGAATCTGACCCAACCCGATCTGAAAAGAATGGGTAAAACTCGACCCAAACTCGATCGGGTTTGGATATGAGTTTTATCTAAAAAATCCGATTGGATTTGGGTATCGATATGGGTACGAATGTATACCTGATTACCCTACTTGTATACTTGAATAAAATCCTCATTTACCCGAGATATATATTAGTCCCACCTTAAGTCCCTCATTCCCACAACCTTAATCTTCTTTATGATTCCCCTCATGATTTTGAAGGTTGGGAATGTTTTTGAAGCTTCCATTAAACATTTATTTTGGAGACATGAATTTTTTGTTTGAAATGTACTTGTATTTAATCTTTTTTTGTATTTTTTATATTTTTATTTTTGATGTATTCTCCTTTAAAGACTCTTTGTGTAATAATTTTAGTGGAGATCAATAAAATTACAGTAACTTGAATTCCTATGTTAAGAGCTTGCTAAAAATAAATAATTTTGTGTTATATATTTTTCCTCTTTAACTCTAATTTGACACGATTTGATTACAAGATCAATTTATAAATAGGTATCCGATGATTAAATAGGTACCCGATGGGTAGATGGGTATAGGTATGAGTTTAAATTTTTGTATCCAATAAGTAAATAGGTAAAATATGGATATAAGTATGAGTTTAAACAAATCTGATCCGAATCCGACTCATTTGCATCCCTACTCATGACGTTGGGAGTGGTGGTTTCCCTCGAGGGTGTGGTATCAGGGTGTAATACACAAAAAAAAAAAAAAAAAAAAGCTTGCGTACGCTTCGAACCCCGAGACGATTTTAGCCCGAATTAAAATGGTTAATTATAAATCGTCGCTGGGCATATAAGTTTTTGCGGAAACTATATATTATTGCTTCTCCTGAAGACCCTATTTCGTTCATAAAATTGGATAAGTAGCACTACTTTCCTGTCCTTCACTCCTATCTCTTTGGTGTCGTTGCGCACAGGAATCGTTTCCTTGAAGATTTGGACAATTGTCTGTCTAAGCAATTAAAGAGCATCAGCATTTGGCAGTATTCTGCAAAGTCAACTGTTTTTTTTTTCCCCGAATTTTCTGCAAGGTATCGGCAGTATATATAAGTGCAATATCTTAAATCCAAGGATTCAAATTCTGAAGTTTAGATGAGTCATTCAACGTAAGTTACGAGATTTATGATTTTCAATATCGCATCATTTAAGATCGATCGACTGCTGCAGGCACAGATACTCGTAGGCAAATATATATACTTGTAAGCAAATATCAGGGCTCTGGGAATAAACTTAATCGATCTGAGAGTATCAAAATGCTCATATTATTGTTTGTTTGTTTTGGTAAACATGGCAGGTACGTATTTTAGCTGTGGAGAGATGACTGTACATATAAAAAGGATCTGTAATACGACGTTAAAGCAGCAACGTATAATTGGGAGTTCCGTGGTTGATCCAAATTATGCTGTGCATGCTGTTTTCATGCATGCAGTGGGCTCATGGTTAATTAATTTCCCTTTTCCCAGGTCAATGAATTGATTGCTGGGAGGTAATGGAATATCTTACAACCAATGGCAGGCATTATATATATTGTGAGGGTGAAAGCAATGTCAAGATTCCGATAACGTAACGTCTCCGAATTCGACGCTGAAATTAATGATCAGAGAGTCGCATCAAATTGTTGCATTCAGAGAACGGCGTGAAACCGCTTGAAGTCAATCTTTCACAGATTTATCCTTTGAAAAAAAATTACAAGGCTACTTATCTCGAACATAGTATATTCTACGAGATGTATGTCTAGCACGTACGTTTGCATCAAATGTCGCATCATCGTGAGCTCACTCGTTACGTAATTAGCTTCCGAAACTTTATTTGAATGTTCACACAAAGAGCCCGATGAGCAAATTGAACATAAACAATCCCCTGCAAGTGTCATGATGCCCGTATCTATATATTTAACTGCAGGATAATATCTGATATTTGCTCATAAACAGCGGCAGAATAAGACTTCCATTGGCGCATGCAGCTAGCTGGAAAATTAAGTAGCACGTAATTAGTTTTGGCCATTATACTCTACCTCGCACTGTCAAATGGTCCCGTACCCGCAACATCACCCCGACTCACCTCACCCTTTCATATTCTTTCTAGTACACTCAAACAATACATATATCTCAAGTTTGGCTCACATGTCTCGAGTTTTCTTCAATAACGAAGTTTGAAGCTCGAGTGCATATGTCAAATTTAATCAATTGTTACCTTTTCTAAAAAAAGAAAAAAAAATTACCCTAATTTTATTGATCAAAAAGGTAGAGGGAAGGAGACAACAAAATAGCAGAACAAGATGCCAAAACTACTGAGAGCCAACGTCGAGCTCACCATTCACATCAATATACCGAAGAAGTCAAGTCATGACTTCAAACAAAATCTTGACAAGGAAGGCAACTCAAGACTGGTAATCTCAGCAACAGAAAACACAACGTACCTCTCAGAGACTAGAAAGTAGGCCTAGTGAATTAAGAGACAAAATTCCTAACCCTAAAATACTGTAGTGTAAAACACCGACAGTCTTCGTAATCACAGGCTTCTGCAACGCGATGGCCGATTCCCAATGCTTCAAAAAACCAAGATGTAAGGAGTGGCTAGGAAATCAATATGCAAGAATCCCTTAACCCTTGAAGGTAAATGGCTCAAGGAAAAAATGCAATAGGATGTTTGCACCTCAGAATAAAAGGAACACATGCCTGAGTATCCCGAGGCATTGGATGGGACTTTTTCCATTAGAAGAAGAGGGTCGAGGAAGTGGTACTAATATACATGGGTTGAAGTTTGTTCTAAAGAGAGAATTGTAGAGCCATGGATAGGACCTGTAACTCCATATATAGTGTGTACTAGCCATACAAGGCCCTCCATCAACAGAGATGAAATGACCAATGTCATTGCAAATAATCTAGTCATGTTAGTTCATGATCCCAACAGAGTACTGGCATGTATAGTTAATTTTGAAGGTATTATGGGGATGAGTCTAATGGAGACAATGGAAGGGAGGGATCTTATATATCTAGGATACACCGTAACCTCTCAAAATGCCCCCTCCTCCACGTGCTCCCCCTCCTTCCATGGCCGCCACTCCTCCTCGATGATCCACACGTGCGTGACCCCCTCGTCCTTGTCCTCCACACGGTGCCCCCTCATCCTCCTCCACATGTAGTCGCCTCCCCCGCCTTCTCCACAAGCAGTCGCCGCCTTCTCCTCCTCCTCCGCCGACCCCTCTCCTCCATCCTCCTCCACATTCGACGTTAGCCCCTCCTCCCCCTGCATCCTCCCACATCCGCCCCTTCCTCCCACTGACCTCCTCCCCCATCCACTCACCTTCTCAATCAACTCCTCCTCCCACTGCCTTCTCTCCTATCTACCCCTCCTTGTCCCTTTGCCTCCCCCCATCTGCCCCCCCTCCTCCCCCATTTAGCCCAAACCCTCAACAACATACAATAATCCTTCCACTCTCATTCCCATCATTTAATTTTTTAAATTAATTTTTATTAAAAATTAATAATTATTGTATTTGATTTGTGATATTTTATTTAGGTTACACTCGTCGTTGGACACATGCACATCAATTCACATGTTTCTCAAGGTATGAACATGAACATTTTTGTATTAATTATATTTTTATATATGTATGCATGAATGTGTGGTGTACCAACTTTAATTTCAATATTTATGCTTGACTAGAATGTGTGGTGTACCCACTTTAATTTCAATGTTTATGCATGACAAGAATGTTGGGTGTACCCACTTTTAATTTCAATTTATATTCATATTTAGAATGTGGGGTGTACCCACTTTAATTTAAGTTTGTATGCTTGATTAAAATGTGGGGTGTACCAACTTTAATTTTTCTTGATATATATGATTAGAATGTGGGGTATACCTACTTTAATTTCAATTTGTATGCATGTTTAGAATGTGGAGTGTACCCACTTAATTTGTAAATTCAAATACTCAGACAGAAATTGTAATGAATTTATAGATATACACACTTGCACAAATCTAGATGCACTTGAAGCCAAACAATTAGCATTCTAACCCCTAGGTTTCAATATTTGGGAGGGGATAACCATATCAAAATACTTACCTATCGACACTAATGATCATATATACAGACAATGCAGAATGTGTGCATATCTCATTTATATGCATGAAATTTTATCTTTATAGCATGTCATAAGAGTCGTCGTCCTTAGTTCAGAGAAGTTCTGAACTAAGGGGGGTTCTTGAAGATTTCATCACAACTTAGGATTACTTGTTACATGGAACCGATGTTTGGAGGAATTTCAGTAGTATATTTTCACTTTTCTCTGGTATACCAACTGATCTTATCTACATTCCTAAAGCACTCTTAAAAAAAAGTTATTGGGAATATAGTTAAGGTTAGTCTTAAGGGTTATACTGGAGAAGTGCGAAGAGTACAGAGTTGAGTAGTTATCCACAGTGTGGTGTGGAGAGATATAAAGTAGGAAATTCAGTAAATACAAGGACCAAAAGACAGCCTGAGAAGGTTCTACGTTACTTTCCATTGATTCTTAGGCTTCAACGTCTTTTTATTTCAAGTAGAACTGCGAATTTGATGACATGCATTAAGATAACATGTCACGAGATGGTCGCATTTGTCATCCTGTAGATTCAAAAGAGTGGAAACTATTTGACAACACTCATTTAGCATTTGCAGAGGATGTAGGAAATGTTAGATTGGGTCTTACAAGCGATAGATTTAATCCTTTCAAGAACATGTACCCATCCTATTCAATTTGTACCCGTCCTATTCAAGACAAAGAGGCACGTGATATTTTTAAGTCGTCCAATCTCTTGATCGGATGGTTGAGATCATGTGTACGTGATGGGTGGGTGAAACGGCTGAAGCTGAAGGGCAGGAGACGTGGCACGCTCTAAGCGCTTGGATCCCCATCGCACGGCGGAGATGGAAGCGCACCTTTAGCAACATTCAGCTACAATGGTAATTATATCCATCACTAAAGATCCCAGCATTTATTCTAAGCTTTTAAAAGACCCTTTTGCCCTTAATTTGTACACCTATAAAAGGGTATCCCTACCACTCATTTCTTCATCCCTTTCTCTCTTCTCTCACCCCCTCTAAAGTTCTACGAGCTGGCCCCATACCCGGGATGTTCCATTAGAGTTATAAAGATAATTTTTCCATCTTCTCACCTTTTTTGTGGAGCATCCCGCGATTATCCTCTCGTCGCCATTCAGGAAGCTGATCCCATTGCGACGTCACCCTGTTCCGTCCTCCGCCTTCGTTCTCTTTCGACCAGCATCTCACCACCCTCGTCCGGATGCCCGGTCAACGTGGCTCGTCCTCTAAGTAGCTGTCATGGAGGATAATTTTTCATCCCCTTCTCTTTTATCGCTTTCTAGTATAGATTTCCTACTTTCTAATGTAGCACATAAATGTAATGAACATGTTCTATCATTATGAAATATTTGTTTATTCTCTCTCTATTTTCCCTTTATTTGTATTATTCTTTCTCTCTCTTCTATTAATTATTTTTTAAGTACAATAGCTAGTAGATTAATTTCAACCAATTAGTCTGCTTTCGTGACAATAAATCCAATGCGATTTTTGATGAAATGTTCGCCTCCCCGTATAAGACTTGGGACTTACCTTGAGTTTCGATTAAATTATCTGTTTAATGGATTTTTACGCAACTACAACGACGAGTTTTCAAACTCAAATTCTTAACGTAGAAATCACGTTCAACATTTTGGCGCCATTGCCGGTACTCAAATGTTTATTTGATTTCCCATGTTTTTCGCCTTACTTATCTTTTACCTCACTTCTCTCCTTTCTTATTGTGATTGTAGATACTCTCTCGAGGGGAGCAAAAGTGGTAGATTGGAGTAAAGTATTTTTGAAGGGACTGTAAGTTTACTCCACACCTCCCACCCCTTATATTTTATTCTTTTATATAAATAACACAAACCCTAATTAACTTAGGAGCTTGCATAAACCCTAGGTTTGGTTGTTTGGTTACCACCTCCACCCACCTCACCCTTCATATATAAAAAAAATCTAAAGGAAATCCTACAAAGGTACATAACCTCTTTCGATTTTTCATACTCAATTGATAACCCGATCTTTGGAACCGGTATATCCATAACACATAATTGAGTAGAAATTAGATTAGGTAACCATTTGTGTGCCTAATTCAGTGGTGCATTAGGCCAATTGCTTGAGTTGTTTGGGTCATACCACTTCATCTAAAAATGACTCATTAAGTAGCTTTCTCATTAGGGTTAACATTTAGGATGAGTACTAGGCACTCCATCTTATTTTGATTTCAAAGGAAAACATCTTCACTTGTGCTTTTAAAACCTGGTGTGTCAACTGAATTTGATTAAATACACCTAAAGTTGAACCCTAAAAGATAAATCATCAATTAACCTTATTTGAAAATCATTGGTTGTGTACGCACACACATCAAAACTAATCTTTAAGGGCACAACCTAGATAAATGACCTATCACATTCTAAAGCACATTCAGACCTAAGCCTAACTAAAACAAAGAAGATGTTGACCTTAAGGATTAAACTCGCTCTACGGGGCCTAGATTGAGTTTATTTTCGATTAATCTGCTTCTACTGTTCAATCTGATGTCTAGCTATGGGAGCAAAGTCAAACAACCGTGGTTGGGGGGTATTAAAGGAACCTGAGGTGAAAGCCAAGGGAAGAACATTCTCCCCAATCCCTCCCACTAACTGGTTGGATTAATCGAAAAGAAGTAGATCAAATCACTCTTTTCATCTCTAGATGGGTTCTGGGAGTCTATAGGTCTTTAGGCTACCCCACTTAAGGACAGGTTTGATTGTTTGTACTGCAGGGCACTTTTCTTCCTCTCGTTTCGTCACGGATCCTTCCACACCCTACTCGCATTTCCACTCCTACCCTCCTGACACATCTTATCCCTAATATGATGATTATTATCTCGACCCGTGATGTAATCAACCATTTACTAGTTAGGATAACTCGGATTGGAGATACAATTTTGGACCTTCATGTTCAAGGTCTAACCCTGGACACCATCACTTTGATTTCTATCATTCTCCGACCTATAATGATTATAGATCTCCGCCTCTATATGATCAACACAACCCGATCTACAATCAAGAAGGATATCCTGATTACAACTCTTACCCTTCCCCAGATTACACTGCATATAGGTCACCACCCCTCTTTGAACAGCCCGAAGTGACCTATTATCAAGGAGGGCACTAAGAACCTCAATTCTTTAACTCCCTAGACTACACTCAAACCCACCCAACCCTAAATCAAACCATTTGGTTCAGGTGAACCAGGTCCAAGATAGGGTGTTGGCCAACTTAAGGAATAGCATTTAATCTTTAGAATCTCAGCCAACACCTTGCACTAAAGAATTGAAGCTTTGATTGAAATGATTGACGATCTTAACAAGTATTTCTTGGATTGGCTCCAAGATGTTAAGGATAAGGACCCGAGTGAGTTTTTAATTGGAAAATTGTCAGAATTGAGGATGAGATCTGTGATTGCTCTAGTCCAATCTTAGGATGATTCTCAAGATGAACTTCCTTCAGGAGAGCCAATGTTAGAATCTACTTAGGAACCTGTAGGGAGGACACGTTTTATGAAATTGGGGATGACCAAGTTGTTCCAGAGCAATCAATTGAGGATGAATTGATTTCCTCACCCAAGATCCCTGAACCAAAGTACGAGGGAAAGTATGTCTCTATGGACCAGGAAATAATAGATGATTTTGAGACACACATAAATGCGGATCTACAATTCTTTGATTCTGAAGGTAAAGAATCAGTATGTGAAGTCTCACTTGAGTTTAAGGGTAACGATTTCTGTGAGACGACTGGGTCTGAGGGATTCGATGAATCATTTAATAGCCCAGTAATTGAGGAAATTGATTCTATTGGGGCTAGCTTGGAAGATACAAATCCTGTTTTCATGGATGATCTAATTCATAGCCCCATTCCTCAATCACAACCCATTAAGCATAATGACGATTTGATTTTTGAGATCATTAGATCTAAGTCAATTCTGATTCAGGCACAAATCTTGGACTTGGATATTTTATACGGGGATGATGACATTTGTGAGGTCTTGAAAATTATGATTATGGAGGATAGGAGTTGGGAAATGAAGATTTGGGAAGCTAATTCTGGGGGTGGTAGAAGTCTGAGTCTAAGGATTCCTATTTGCCTGAAACCACCAACCTTTTACCAGGACCCTTATGATACTTGTGACTCTGAGGATGTGCAACCTAAGTGTAGACTAATGGATTATCTTTTTGGGCAAACTGTTAACTAGAGAAACGAGCCCATTGATCTTGATTTTCCTATTGTTCGACTTTTTGGACTTGGGTTACATCCTCACAAGTTGTAGGCCTGGCCCCACTTGCATACTGATCTTAGGTTCTGGGTAATTTTATTCAGAACCTTAGATACACTCGACCCTGGGGCATGGGTCTTCATCACAATTTGGTCCACATTTATGGATACCTACTGGTAGGTCCTGAGGTGAATATTTTTCTTTTGATTCTGACCTTCAATTGTGAATTCTTTATTTCTTTTTTATTTGTATAGTGTGCTTAGCTAAAGGCACTAAATTTAGCACATATACAGTCTCTTTTTCATCTTAGAGCCGACCTATTAATCACAAAATTCAAGTGCTTTCTTCTCTACTCCGCTCTTTTTCATATCATTTAATACAATGAGGACATTGTATTATATAGGCATGGGGGGTGGATATTCATCTTTGAATTATTTTGTTAGCTCCGTAGATTTTTTTTATTTGTCTCTTTATTTATTAAAAAAAATAAAATTTTGAATTAGGAAAAGATAGCTTGGGCATTAAAATTGTTTAACTTTAGGGAATGATACGATAGGACCTGAACACTTAGATCTTTTAGATCTTCGGGCTTAATCAGCCCGAGTGTCCACTAAAATGTTGATTTGTTCATCAAGTTCTTGCCATTTGAAAATTCATTTCTAATTGGTAAATAAGTTGGGGTAATAAGTACATGACTTATCAACCCACCCTCTGATTTGAGGGAACTTTAAACCTGAGCATCTATGCACTCTTTGCATTGACTCACTTTTTGGCAATTTTAACGGAAATTGGGTAGCTAAAGAACCTTCTAGGGTGGTATGGCTGGCAAGTTGTCGGTGGTAACAGCTCATTTGCCCGTTGTCCAAAGCCTAGCCACACGACCATTCTCTTTCTACTGCCTTTAGGTAAATTTTAGATCTGTGAAGACACCTACTTAAAAAAAATAAAAGAAAAATTATCCAAAAAGAAAAAAATTGAGAAATGGAAAAGAAGAAAAAAGGAAATAAGTCACAATTCGCCGCACGAGTATGGCTGAAAGTGGTAACAACTCATTGACTGGTTGTCCAAAACCCAGCTCACAAAATGCATGTACAATTCCTAAATATTTAGGAAGAAGCAGGGAAGTAAAATAAGCCACGGAGATATACACTGGGTTCGCCCTTGTGCTGATCCCATAAAAATAAAAAGTAGGGAAAAAGCTACTAGTTGGATAGATACACCTTTAGGTAGAACTTCTTTTCAAGGTCACTTAGGGGTGTAGAAACCCAAAGCCCGTCCTGATTGCCAATCAGTGAATCTATCACTTCAGATGAAAAGATGCTTAGCACTTAGACTTCTTTTCGAGTCTTGGGTTGGTTGGGTAGCCGTAGAAAGCTGCCCCGAAACTCTAAACTCAAAAATCCAAAAAAAAAAAAAGGAAAGAAGAAAAAGAAAACAAATGTATTTGCATTTGAATAAGGCGAGGGCTTAGGCAGTCTATAATTTGATAGACACCCAGGCATTGTTGAGTCTAGGTAGTTTAGGTCTTTAGTAAAAATTTCTTAGTGTTGAAAAATAACTTTTGCCCAAGTAATTTTATCCTAACTCTTTTATAAATAGCATGTAGTTTTGCTAGGGACTAGCAAAAGATAGGCATGGAGGTATGATGTACACACATCTAATTGATCTAAATTATCTACTTATGCATGTTTATAGTGTCATAGAAGTATTCAGCATTATAAATATTGCATAGCTTGCATAATTCTGCATTTAGATTGGATTGTATAAATTATAGGTTAATTTTCTCTTTTTATGACCATAGGATAGGGTAATATCATTTTGGAGCCTCGGATTGAAGATCCAATCGTACAGATTTGATTAGGGTGACGATCAGAGTCTAACACCTTCGAGATCACCCCGATCGGACCACCGTAGCATCAAATGTAGCTCGAGAAAGATCAGAAGACAAGGGTCAAGGTGGTGTAAAATTCAAACTTTAGACGACAAATTCAACTGCACGGATAGGCTCGGATCAACGATTGCAGCCCAATGACGTGAAAATCGGTATAATCCGACATCCGTGGCACCACTTATATGCAAGAGAAGATAGATTGCCCAGATGGCGCCGCGTGGCTCCATCCAAGCCGCTCGAAGGCACCGACGCTCCTCTCCTCCTCAAAGAAGCCATGATCTTAGCCATTGGATCTTGATCCAATGGCTGAGAATGCTCCACGTTGCTCCTGAAGCTGGAGCTCTCATCTCCTGAAGGCTAAGGGCACTTGATCTCAACTGTTGGATCACCATCCATTGGTTGCGAGTGCTCGCCCTTTAAAACACATACATGACCAAAAGAGCCCCTCAGCGCATCGGTTGAGAGCCTTATCGTGAGAGAGCGACGTACGTTCGAGGCACGCGATGCAAAATTAATTCTCTGAAGAGGTGCACGCATCAAATTCAAACGTTGGATGTGCATTAAAAGGCGATGGTGGCCTCTATGTGGAGCCCTATCACGCATCGAATGGAGTGCGTCGCACGCGTGCGATGACGCATGATCACACGCGCTCCACACGTGTGTGCGCGGAGTGTCTAAAGACGAAGAGGCACGTGCAGTTTTTAAGCCGTCTAATCTCTTGATTGGACGGCTGAGATCGTGTATACGTGATGGGCACATGAAACGGCGGAAGCTGAAGGGTGGGCGACGTGGCGCGCTCTGAGCACTTGGATCCTCATCGCATGGCGGAGATGGAAGTGCGCCTTTAGCAACATTCAGCTATGATGATGATTATATCCGTCACTAAAGACCCTAGCATTAATTCTAAGCCCTCAAAAGACCCTTTTGCCCTTTATTTGTATACTTATAAAAGGGTACCCCTACCACTCATTTCTCCATCCCTTTCTCTCTTCTCTCACGCCCTCCAAAGCTCTATGAGCTGGTCCCATATCCGAGATGCTCCATTAGAGTTATAAAGATAATTTTTCCATCTTCTTACCTCCTTCGTGGAGCATCCCGCCGTTGTCATCTCATTGCCATTTAGGAAGCGGATCCCGTTGCGACGTCATCCTGTTTCTTCCTCCGTCCTCCGTCTTTGTCCTCTTTCGTCCAGCATCTCACACCCTCGTCTGGGCGCCTCGTCAACACAGCTCGTCCTCCAAGTAGCCGTCAAGGAGGCTAATTTCTCATCCCCTTCTCTTTTATCACTTTTTAGTGTAGATTTCCTCTTTCTAGTGTAGCACATAGATGTAATGAACATGTTTCTATCATTATGAAATATTTATTTATTCTCTCCCTATTTTCTCTTTATTTGTATTATTCTTTCTCTCTCTTCTATTAATTATTCTTTAAGTAGAATAGCTAGTAGATTAATTTCAACCAGTTAGTCTGCTTTCGTGACAAAAAATCCAACGGGATTTTTGATCGAACGTTCATCTCCCTATTTCGATTCGGGACTCATCTTGAGTTTTGCTTAAATTATCTGTTTGATGGATTTTTACGCGGCTACAACGACGGGTTTTCAAACTCAAATTCTTAGCGTAGAAATCGCATTCAACAAGTCACGACTCTCACGTTTACATGCAAGTCTCGTCCCCACTAGCTATTTGTGGAGTGCTACCTGATCCAATTGTGGATTCATTTATAGAGATGAATCGATATTTCAAAGTTATTTTTTCAATGACATTGGATTCTGATTTATTAAAGTATTGAGATAAGCAAATAGTCATCGCATATGTAAAATGGAGCAGATATTTCCTCCAACCTTCTTTAATGTCATGGTTCATTTAGCTCTGCATCTTACAAATGAAGCGAAAGTTGTTGGGCGTGTGCAATACAGATGGATCTATCTAGTTGAACTGTTTGTGAAGAAACTAAAAGATTATGTGTCAAATAAGGCTAAGCCTAAAGGATTTATTGTTGAAGGATATCATGTAGAAGAGTCCATTAACTTCTGTGTCATGTATATGGATGAGATAGACAATTGATTTAATTGATTACAGAGAAATTATGATGGAGAGTATAATGAGAATGATAAAGATTATCTTTTCATATTTGATATTTTAGGAAGTTCTATCCTCTACATAGAATACAAATCAATCTCTAAAATCAATCGGCATCTAGCTCACTTGTACATTCTTAAGCGGATTTCGAAAGTTGATGTATTTTATAATTAATTTAAGGAGTGTTCACATCCAGAAACACATAAGGTTGACTTCCTCGAGTGGTCTAAACAACATGTTATTCAAATGAAAGGAGAGAACGACTATGATGGGTGGAGGACTTTGACATAATATCCAATCAATCGTTGAGTTATGGACATTATCATTTAGGTTACATTTTAAACGGATTCAAGTCATAACAAAATCCATAGACGATATGAAGGTCACACAGCATGCTAGTGCTGTCAATTGTGATTTGAGCACTGCTTGTGATGACTACTACAGATAAATCGAAGAAATTATTGAGGTGAGCTTCAGATATGATCATAGAGTTGTCATTTTTAAGTGCAATTGGTTTGACGTGTTTAAAGAAGGCATTGGCTTTAAATTTGACGAGAAATATGATTTTTAAGTTTAAATAAGAATCGTCGAATTCTCCATTCTTCATAACCATTTACATTAGCATGTCAAGTATCTCAAGTCTTCTACATCCTTAACAATAGCAGCAATGGATAGATTATACCCTTCTGGATAATTCCACATGAATATTATGATGCGCAAAAACATGTCGAATATGAAGTAGAAGCAGATGCTTATCAAGAACACTTAACAAGAAGTTTGTCCAGGTGCAATGGATATTGATATTTAAGGTATAATTTTCTTTTTTACAGCATTTTTTCTACCAATTTGCATAACTGTGCTTTTGCCATGGTTTTATATACATCTTTTTTTTGCCATGTTGGCAGATCATTGTGAACAGTCTAAGAGGCAAAAAAGACAACAACAACAATAAAGCCTTTTCCCACATTAAGTGAGGAAGAGGGGAAAAAAAGAAAGAGGAAAAAAAATAAAAAATAGAGGGGGAGAATTCAAAACTAAGAAATAGGAAAAATAAAGGAATTTTTATTTTCTTCAAAAGGAGAGAGGATAGTCACATATGGGAAGTGATTATCGTAGGCATCAACCACAGCTACAAACAAATTGAGACATCATGTACATCTCCATCCTTACAAGGTCATTCACATCCAAACACTATCTCATTTTGCTGCAACCACAAGGCCCATAAAACTGCAAATGGCTTGGCCGTCTCTTTTTTTGTTTTGAAGCACCACAACCCTTGCCAGGTCCTCTCAACGACAAGACTCAAAAAGGCATTTTCCAATAATAAATCCACCCAACTTGGCTCCACCTTCTCCCATACCATGCACACGAATAAACAAGACAAAGAACAAGTGATTACAATCTTCCACTCCAGTATCATTGATGAGAGCCTCATCATGAGCCATAACTAGCTCATTTTGACCTAATAAAGAAGATAAAAGCTCCTACATAACCTAGAAGAAGGCTTAACTAAAGGAACAAGTGCTCTGAGAAGAAAACATGAAATAAAGGTTAAAACTGCAATTTTACCATTGCAGTACATAAACGGGATTTCTCAGAAGCAAAACATAGGTCAAATAGTCCAAAGTGGGTTGAATTAATCAGAAATGGGTTTATGTGCAATCTAAGAATTAAATGACACTTGGTAACCCTAAAACAGACCCGCTTAAATTAACAAGGTTCCAGTCAGAATAAAAATCAAGCAAACCCTCTAAAAATCATAGAAAAACATCCTCTGGGGTTTAGAACACTTAATTTGGCCTTTGGAACCTAGTTTGACCTAGATTAGGGTCTTAGCTCTTCAATTAACCTAATTTGGGTTTTTACGCAAAATGTCCAGTCAAAAGAGGTCAAACCTAAAATCCAACTTCACCATTGGATTCTTTAGGGCCAAATTAGGTTTGTACCAAAATTTGGACCTAAGGGGAGGCCATCTTGACCTACTTTGCAAGTTAGTACACCCAAATCACAAAGAGGTCCCTATCTTTTGAATATCCTTGCAGAGAGCCCCCTAGGTTCCTCGCCTTCTTTGCAAACCGGTCCTGCCGCCATTGCTAGGGCAGAACCGAACTCCGGCGAGGTTCGGAGAGGGATTGCTCTCTAATCCCTCAGAGATTCCCTCCCAGAAATGGAAGGAGGATTCTCTGAGGAATTCCCTTCCTCATAAAGTCAATTACAATCGTTGGTGTGAACCCAATCTCTCGTGCGAACGCACGAGAGATTTGGGTATCCTAACTCCTTTCCATCTCCGGCGACCAACCTCAGGCAATTACGTGCCCTTCACGCCCTGCACACCAAGTCCAGCACCTATAAAACACCCCTCGGACCCGGCCACTCATCTTGAGCTTGATTTTGACGGAGATCCCCTCCAAATTTCTTCTCTCCCATCTCCGGCCAAACGACCCACAAGCTCCGGCGACCGCTTTCCCTCCTTCTCGTCACTCTGCTGCCATACCAGCAGCAGAGTCCTCTCCGCCTCTTCCTTCCGCGGCGCGCTGTACCCTGCGCGCAAGCTCCTGACCTCATCTTCGTCGCCGCTTCCTCCCCCAGGGTCTTTCTTCCCCGACGACGGCAGTCACGAGCCATCCTCTCCACTGCCTCCCTTCACTCCAGACAACCCCAGATACGTTCTCCATCCTCTCCTCTCTCTTTTCCCCCTGTTATCTCCCTTGATCGACCCTCGACAGACGCTAACCACCTCCATCGTCTTCGCCTCCGACCGCACTCCGGCGAGCCGCCTACACCACTCCAGCCCTCCACACGGCTCGCCAACCACCTCGGAAGCTCCGCCTCACCTCCAGGAACACACTCCACCCTCCCACTGCCACTCCAGCCCTCCACAACCACCCCCCGACCAACCCACCATCTCCGGCCACAGGTTGACCTAGGCACGCACGCCTAGGCCGACCTGCGGCCTGCTGCACTGCCCACCGCCTTCGCCGTGCCACGGCGAAGGTCTCTATCTATTCTGATTTGGCCGAGAGGCGCGTTTTGTGTATGACAGGACTCGAGCTGCTGCCGCCATGGACGACCTCTGATGAAGCTCCCGCGAAGCTCCAGGCACCCGGTCTTCCAGACTACAGGTTCTGCATACTAATGCAAGTGTCGCGAGGTGAACGAATCCAGCCGAGGAGCGCTAGCAGAGCCAGCAGCTGCGGGGCAAGCGCACGACGAGGTTTCTGCAGGCGCGCGTGAAGGCGAGACCAGATAGTCCCACATCGTGGGATTGCAACCGGCAGGTAACGTATAAGTTGATTTTACGCTTTATTCTTATCGCCTCGAAAACACAGGGGTGAGGTCCCTCACTGACCCCACCCGCCTCGTCCGCGGCCTGACCACGCGGACCTGGCGGATCCGACCCGACCTAAACCTACGCACTCCTCGCGCATCACACACCTGCAGGTGCGCCTGGTCCCGGGTACGATCCGACCCGATTGAGACTGTGGCTCTGGTAGAGCAGTTAGAGTGAATTGCTTGAGAGAGAGACACGCGCGGGTAGAGGGAGAAGGGTTAGGTTTTGTTCCCCTGTGCAGGCAGGCTGATTGCAGGAGAAGGACGTGGCCGCTGCAGAAGAAAGGAGAAGCAAGACAAAGAAGAAGAAGAAAGCAAGACAAAGAAGAAGAAGAAGGCAACCAAGAAAGGAGAAGCAAGACAGAAGAAGAAGAAAGAAAGAAGTCTTCGCAGGCGAAGGAGGAAAACAGAAAGGTTAGAAGTCTTCGCAGGAGAAGAAGAAGAAGGACAAGGGAAGATTGCAAAGAGATCCGAAAGGCAAAGCAGAAGAAGAAAAAGAGAAAGAAAGATCACATTTAAGACGTCTGATACATAAATCAGACGTCTAATTCTATTTTTTTTTACATCTTTCTTAAAAACTCTTTGAATCAATTATATTTGCATTTAACAGTTGTATTCTTGGGTTTTACAAAGTACTGAGTTTGCTCCCTGTGTTCGACCTCGGATACTCTAGTTGTTCGAGTAATAAAATTATTTGTTTAAACGTTTTGTCGGTTCTACTGCAACGTAATACACCTTTAAATCCGCACAGAAACGTTGACAACATTTTGGCGCCGTTGCCGGGGAGCAACGGGCACTTGTAAAGCTTTTGAGTACAACTTTTCTATTTAATATCTGACTTAACTTCTCTTTTGTTGTGTTCAAACAGGGAAAGCAAAACAAAAAGGAAAGAATAGCAACTGCACAACAGACTGGAGCAGGTAATCTCCATAAGCCCTCCCCCTTAACCCTCTCACAATCTAAAAGACAAAAAAAAAAGGGAGAAGTCAACTTAGGGCTACCTGTCTTATATTTAGTAACTCATCAAGTTGCCTGATTTTCATTTCAACATATTTTTGTCTGTCATCCAACTAAGGCAACTAGGGCTAAAACTTTCTTGATTGAGCCCTAGGTGCTAAATTCTAAGGCAACTAAATTGGACCCATTAGAGCCAAGTTAGGATTGCAAAGCTAGGGTTTTTAGAGACACATCTTCTCTAAAACAAAGAAACAAACTTTCCAAAAAGAAGTGTGCCTAAACCGTGTTTGAAAATATTTATACAAGAGGAACCCTAAGCAAATCAGGCTGATAATTCATTTGAATCATAAAAGGAAGGACCTAAAAGCTCTCAAAGGTGAAGTTGATCCAACCTTAATATTAGGTCACTTTTTGCACTCAAAATACTTAAAAGTTCAAGTGGAACATTAAGCACCTTGATCTTAAAATAAAAAAGGTAGACTTAAGAGGTCAAGATCCCCATTCTGGTCTACCTGGAACCGCAGTGACAAGAGAGGTCGGGTGGGGGAAACCCTGTAACCCGTAGGGACGCTCTACCGTGTAGGGGTCTTTGCGGGACTCTCCCTCTCTGGCTGCCCAGGTATTTCTCAGGTGGACGATCTTCTGATCCAGGGGTCCATCTGCCCCGAACCTCTATAGTCACCCAACAATTCTTGGGTGTCTTGATTGGGTCCAGTACCTTCTAATCTCATCACATCTTCCGGTGCATGTTTGGTAGGAGGTCCTTGAGACCACCTTTAAGACCTCCTCTAGAAATTCATTCTCGCTGAGGCCAAGCCTCGACGCCCTTGTTTGTGCAGCAACCCCACCACATAAATCTTTCATCTGATTCAGACCCTGATTCTCCTCCTTCTCCCATCATGGCACAACCCATTGAAGATGAGAATAACCTTGAACACCAACTTCAACGCTTGAACGATCTCTTTCAGAACTTTGTAAACCCACCACAGCGACCTATGATGCGAGATCACTATAATCCCGCTGCGGTGGCAATTGAACCCCGAGTACGAATCCCAATTGGAGGACCCGATTCTGATCTAAAGCCCAATATGATTCATGCCATACCAAAGTTCCATGGGCTTAACTCTGAGGATCCATTCCAACACATTAAACAACTCAAGCATCTGGCCCAGACTTTCGGGTCAGATGTACAAAACCGGGATATCCTACTCATGAAAATGTTTTCGTTCTCCCTCTTGGACAAGGCCGCGCACTGGTATCAGACTCAGACCCGCCCGATCAACACTTGGGAGGAATTACAGTCCGAATTTTTGAAAAAATTCTTCCCTGTTGGCCGGACGAATGCCTTGCGCCACCAGATCACTCATTTCACTCAACAACAGGGAGAACCTCTTCACGAAGCTTGGGATCGATTCCTAGATCTCATGCGAAAATGTCCCCATCACGGAGTTCCTAAGTGGGAACAAGTCCAGTCTTTTTACCAGGGACTCCGTGAGGATATTCGTCTAATCGTCAATGCAACATGTGGAGGAAACATCATGGGCCAACACGAGGACACGGTGTGGGAGATTCTCGAAAACATGTGCGAGAACTCCATAAACAATGACTCCTTGGGCTTATTCGACAGGACGAATGCCCGCGCATCGACGAATCTAAGAGGGACACATGAGACGCAGGACCTGTCCACTTCTGTTGACCTGGAATTGATGGCCAGTCGGTTGGACAAGGTCTCTATCATAGAAAAGAAGGTGGACGAGCTAACTCGACATTTGCAGCAAGCCACCTCTGCACAAAACTCTTTTGCACGACCTCCTCTGGCAAGGGAAACAGTGCAAAACATCTATCACCAACCTGCCAAGGGGATGGGCCCCTATCCACCCCCGTCTACCTCCCAGACCGGAGTGACCTCCGATCCCGTCTACTCGAGTTGGGGGAACTCTGAACCCTCGTATTCTGACTTTCCTGAGGTTTCTCAGAACTGCGAGGACCTCAAAGCCATCCAGAACGACCCATACTCCAATACCTACAACCCTGGATGGCGAAATCATCCTAACTTTCAGTGGGCGGGAAACTCTCAAAAACCACCATATCAACCCCGCCCACAAGCTCCTCGTCCATATCAGCCGCCTCAGCCTCGGCCCAATCCCACCTACCAATCTGGGCAAAATCAGGATCAACTGACTCTTATCCTTCAAACGCTGGCTGACATTCAAAAAACGAATGCGGCAATGCAAAAACAGCACAAGGACGAGATCACAGAGGTTCGCAACCAACTGGCCCAGATGGCAAATTCTCGCCAACCTGGCACCCTTCCTTCGCAACCTCTGCACAACCCAAATAATGTGCCGACCCAGAGGCGCATTATGAATCCAAATCCAGGCCACGCACATTTGATTTATCAGGCCCCTGCTACTCCATCACCAGACAGGATGGAGGCTTCTACATCTTATGCAGAATTTCAGCAGCAGCCACCTCTCCTACCTAACCCAAACCAAAGTCAGGCTGGATTAAACTCTGTAACAACACGTAGTGGTAAAACAACACAAGACCCACATTATCTGAACCACTCCAAGCCTGATAATCGCCAAGACCCTAGGGTAGTCATCCAAGATACTACTGTCCCAGATCAAGAACCTGGACCTATCCTAGAGGAACCAGCTAGGATCCCATTTCCTGAGGCCTTGACCAAAGGAAAAAGGACAACCAAACCTGTGGCTCCTGAGGAGGATCTGGTCAAGCTCTTTGAACAGGTCCAGATAAACATCCCGTTGATGGATGCAATCCGCCACATACCGACTTACGCAAGATTCTTGAAAGACATATGTACACCTAAACGTAAGCCGCGAACCAAGGATGGGAATCCGATTGTACTGTCAGAGCAAGCCAGCTCTGTCATCCTGAGCAAACTCCCACCCAAGGCTAAAGACCCAGGAACCCCCTTGATTTCTTGTAAAATTGGTGAAACCCAACTTGATAGAGCCCTACTAGACCTAGGTGCCTCCATAAATTTAATACCTACATCCCTCCTTGACCACCTTGAAGAATCTGAACTTAAACCCACTGAGGTGACATTGCAGTTAGCTGATCGATCCATCAAGTCACCCAAAGGTATACTCGAGGATGTCATTGTTAGGGTACGAGATTTTTATTTCCCAGTGGACTTCATAGTACTGGACATGGATGCACCTAAGAACCCAAGGGACACACCAATCATATTAGGGAGACCCTTTCTGGCCACTGCTAGGGCCAATATAAACTGCGAAGAGGGCCAGATAGAATTAAAATTTGGGAATCAAAATCTGAAGATCGACATTTTCAAAGCCCAACAAGGGATTAATTGCGGGGTTATAGAGGAAATTTGTGATGTCAAAGCCGTGGTTGATGAATTGCACATAGAGGACAACCTGATTATTCCTGATCAACCACTAGAAAGTCAAAAACCGCTAACAGAGGAGTGCGAACACAATCTAGACACACCTATGACTCCTACCATTGCTCCCGATACAAACCCTGAACTACCCGCTGCTGCTGACAATCCTGTCATGGAACTCAAGCCCCTTCCTGAACATCTAAAATATGTCTTTTTGGATTCAAATCAAACGTTTCCTGTGATTATCAATTCTCGACTCACACCTGACCAGGAACTCCGTTTGATTTCTGTTCTCCAGCAACATCGTAGAGCCATTGGATGGACTCTAGATGATTTGACTGGTATAAGCCCTTCATACTGCACGCATCGAATCTATACAGAAGAAGGCTCACGACCTTCAAGAGAAATGCAAAGGCGACTAAACCCTAACCTACAGGAGGTCGTGAAAAAGGAGATCATTAAGTGGTTAGATGCAGGGATCATCTACCCGATCTCCGACAGTCGTTGGGTGAGTCCAACACAAGTGGTACCTAAGAAGGCAGGACTTACCATCATCACGACAGAAACCGGGGAAGTCATTCCTACCCGAATAGCTAATTCGTGGAGAGTCTGCATTGATTACAGAAGACTAAATTCCTCCACGAAGAAGGATCATTTCCCACTACCGTTTATTGATCAGATCCTCGAGAAACTAGCGGGAAATAGATTCTTCTGCTTTCTTGACGGGTACTCCGGTTACAATCAGGTGGCAATCCATCCAGAGGACCAAGAAAAGACCACATTCACCTGCCCCTTCGGGACGTACGCGTTTCGAAGGATGCCATTCGGTCTCTGCAATGCACCTGCAACTTTTCAGCGGTGCATGCTTGCCATATTCTCAGATATGGTAGGTGACTATCTGGAAGTCTTCATGGATGACTTTTCAGTTTTTGGACAATCATTTGACGATTGCCTCCAACACTTGGTCCATATACTCAGGCGGTGCATCGAGGTGAATTTGGTTCTTTCCTGGGAAAAGAGCCATTTCATGGTGCCTGAGGGAATTGTCCTGGGACATTTAATCTCAGAGAAAGGCATCCAAGTGGATCGAGCTAAGGTTAACCTGATTTCCAAGCTCCCTATGCCTAGCTCGATTAAGGACATCCGATCTTTTTTGGGGCACGTCGGTTTCTACCGTCGATTCATCCCTGATTTCTCCAAAATCGCGCGCCCCCTGACCAATCTGCTTTCCAAGGATGTGCCTTTCGGAATTTCCAAGGAATGCACTCAAGCATTTGAGATCTTACGTGACCGAGTCACCCAAGCCCCAATCCTACAGTCCCCTGATTGGTCTCAACCCTTTGAGATCATGTGCGATGCATCTGACTTCGCTGTAGGAGCGGTTTTGGGGCAGAAAATTGATGGGAAACCTGTGGTCATTTACTACGCCAGCAAAACACTGGATGAGGCTCAGCGTAACTATACGGTTACTGAGAAAGAGCTGCTGGCCGTAGTATTTGCCCTGGAAAAATTCAGATCATACCTTCTGGGTTCCCGTGTTATCATATACTCGGATCACACAGCTGTGAGGCATCTCCTAGCCAAGAAGGACGCGAAACCTCGATTAATCCGCTGGATCTTGCTGTTGCAAGAATTTGACATCGAGATTCGCGACAAGGCGGGAAAGCACAATGTGGTAGCTGATCATTTATCCCGCCTTCCTCCTGAAATTATTGATCCGTCCGGACCTATTACAGAACATTTTCCTGATGAGCACCTCCTGACTATCAGTACAAGTCTTCCATGGTTCGCCGATATTGTTAATTACCTGGCATCACATCAGATTCCGCCCGATTGGTCGAAGGCCAAAAAGGACAAATTGCGTTCTGATGCCAAGTATTACCTATGGGAAGACCCGTATCTCTTCCGCATTGGTGCTGATCAGATAATCCGACGATGCGTCACGGAAGTGGAAATCAAAGACATACTCTCATTTTGCCATGACCAGGCATGCGGTGGACATTTTTCGGGACATAAAACCGCATCGAAAGTCCTCCAGTGTGGTTTCTACTGGCCCACAATTTTCAAAGATGCATACAATCACTGTAAGGCATGTTCCCGTTGCCAGACTCTAGGCAACATGAGCCATAGAGACATGATGCCTCTACAGCCGATCTTGGTATGCGAAATTTTTGATATTTGGGGGATTGATTTCATGGGACCCTTTCCTACCTCGGATGGCTTCGAATACATTTTACTCGCAGTTGATTATGTTTCCAAATGGATAGAAGCCATTCCGACTCGAACCAACAATCATAAAGTCGTTATAAAATTCCTTCATCAAAACATTTTCTCAAGGTTCGGGATTCCGCGTGCTATAATTTCCGACGGAGGGACCCATTTTACAAACGCTCAGTTCAGGTCACTGATGATCAAATACGGGGTGTCACACCGAATCTCTACTCCTTACCACCCTCAAACTAATGGTCTAGCTGAGCTATCTAACCGAGAGATCAAGAAGATCCTTCAGGTTACTGTTCGACCTGATAGAAAAGATTGGTCTTCTCGGCTTCCGGAAGCATTGTGGGCCTATAGGACCGCCCACAAGACCCAATTAGGAATGTCTCCCTTCAGACTAGTGTACGGGAAGGCATGTCACCTCCCCGTCGAATTGGAGCATAAAGCCTATTGGGCAGTACGGACCTGTAATCTCGACCTTTCTAAGGCTGGAACCCACAGAAGATTTCAAATGAGCGAGATCGATGAATTACGCCACGACGCATATGAGAACTCGCGAATTTACAAAGAACGGGTTAAAGCTTTTCACGACAAACACATTTCTAGAAAGGTCTTTCATCCTGGTCAAAAAGTTTTACTCTTTGATGCTCGACTCAAACTATTCCCAGGAAAGCTAAGATCCAAGTGGGTCGGACCCTACCTAGTCCGCCAAATCTTCGGAAATGGAGCTATTGAAATCAGCCCACTCAGCCACGATTCTGAACCATTTGTCGTGAATGGGCAGAGACTCAAGCCGTTCATTGACATGACCGATATAGATTTGACTGAGTCATCCTTTACCCTCCTTTCCTCTTGAGCTCATTACGCCCAGCCGATGGCGTAAAACTCAGCGCTTAACGGGAGGCAACCCGTCATTCTTTGAAAAACCTGAAACCGTTTCTGACATCGCTATGCGGAACTCATATTGCACTTTAGGGTTCATCCATTAGAACAGCCGACTTCACCTCAGGTATACCTACCCGAGATTAGAAATCGTTCGCAACAAGTCGCTTCGACCCATTCACTCACCACACACCTGTCCTAACACATGAACTAAGCTGAATTCGAACCCACCTAATTTACAATGGAGACATTGCAAATCTTAGGCATGGGTGGGTATGAAAGTGCAAAATGTCAGAAAATTCATATCAAGAAAGGGTTTCATTCATAAAAAAAAAAAAAAAAAAAAAAAAAAAAAAAAGGGGGACTTGATAGAGGGGAGGAACAATTCAGGGTCATACAAATGAGAGGAGGAAAAGAAAGAAAAATGACAAAAAAGAGCAAAAATAAAGAAAGGAGCACAAAAGGAAAAGAAAAAGAAAAAGTCATTAGTAAAAGATTAAGGGGTTAACTGAAGTTCTAGACCGAGTCAAGAAAAAGAAAAGAAAAATGCTACAGAGATATAACAAGAGATTAGCGGGAACGCTGGTCTTAGGCCTCTTGGGCTAGATTTTTAGCTTAAAAATTCACGTATCCGTTAAAATCTGGACAATCCTCAAGAGGTTGAGGAAAATGCGAAGCTTAAGTATTAGGTCTAAGGCTTAGGAAGTATTCGGCCTCGTTAACTGACCTCCGGTTTGCGGGATTCGGTAACCTAAGCACCCAAATTCACACACAGTCTGGTTCAGTGCGCATAAATATTCAAAACACGCAAGAGCGTTTAATATTCTGAAAAAGTCACCTAGATTAGGAGCGGCCAATCAACACAAGTTGATTTGGACAAGTTCCCAGCGCGGAGAGGCGGGAAATTCCCCTCGAAGATGCGTAACAACATATCGTCTCCTCGGTGCTTGTCTCTTAGGATATTTAAATATCCTACTGGGGGCATGTAAGCACTCTGCTGGTTCAGATACCATGGGTGGCATTATCACGAAATGTCGATCGCCAGGGTCTGAATTCGGCCACGGAACGCCATGGGCGGGATTATCTCGAAATCTCGAAAGCCAGGGTTCCGGGGGTTGCCATGGGCGGGATTATCTCGAAATCTCGAAAGCCAGGGACCCTTGAGGATTGATGATGGGGACGAGGAATCCGATACAGACCGTGTTGAGAAGCTAATCCGAAGCTAGAAATAAAAAGAAAAGAGAGAGAAAAGCTCTCCAAACAAATAAATCCTCTATCTCTCTCTTACAAAAAAAAAACGCACTGCAAACTGAACGTAGGCTAAAAATGTCTCAAGCACGGGTGCTTTAACCGCAGAGTCCAACAAACCCTAGGATAGTTTTTGTGGGCCGTAGAAACCTTTGCGAAGGACTGAGGCTAAAGCAGAACAGGTCCAGATTTTGGTTGGTACTTGAGTACCTCTAGGCCTATTGTCGGCATTCCTACCTAATCACAAAAGAAGCACTTATCATAACTAAGGACACTTTGGGTCTAGAATGGAAGTTAAAACTTTGAAATTTTGCTAAGGGACTAGCAAAAGCTAGGCATGGGGGTATGATGAGAGCCTCATCATGAGCCATAACTAGCTCATTTTGACCTAATAAAGAAGATAAAAGCTCCTACATAACCTAGAAGAAGGCTTAACTAAAGGAACAAGTGCTCTGAGAAGAAAACATGAAATAAAGGTTAAAACTGCAATTTTACCATTGCAGTACATAAACGGGATTTCTCAGAAGCAAAACATAGGTCAAATAGTCCAAAGTGGGTTGAATTAATCAGAAATGGGTTTATGTGCAATCTAAGAATTAAATGACACTTGGTAACCCTAAAACAGACCCGCTTAAATTAACAAGGTTCCAGTCAGAATAAAAATCAAGCAAACCCTCTAAAAATCATAGAAAAACATCCTCTGGGGTTTAGAACACTTAATTTGGCCTTTGGAACCTAGTTTGACCTAGATTAGGGTCTTAGCTCTTCAATTAACCTAATTTGGGTTTTTACGCAAAATGTCCAGTCAAAAGAGGTCAAACCTAAAATCCATCTTCACCATTGGATTCTTTAGGGCCAAATTAGGTTTGTACCAAAATTTGGACCTAAGGGGAGGCCATCTTGACCTACTTTGCAAGTTAGTACACCCAAATCACAAAGAGGTCCCTATCTTTTGAATATCCTTGCAGAGAGCCCCCTAGGTTCCTCGCCTTCTTTGCAAACCGGTCCTGCCGCCATTGCTAGGGCAGAACCGAACTCCGGCGAGGTTCGGAGAGGGATTGCTCTCTAATCCCTCAGAGATTCCCTCCCAGAAATGGAAGGAGGATTCTCTGAGGAATTCCCTTCCTCATAAAGTCAATTACAATCGTTGGTGTGAACCCAATCTCTCGTGCGAACGCACGAGAGATTTGGGTATCCTAACTCCTTTCCATCTCCGGCGACCAACCTCAGGCAATTACGTGCCCTTCACGCCCTGCACACCAAGTCCAGCACCTATAAAACACCCCTCGGACCCGGCCACTCATCTTGAGCTTGATTTTGACGGAGATCCCCTCCAAATTTCTTCTCTCCCATCTCCGGCCAAACGACCCACAAGCTCCGACGACCGCTTTCCCTCCTTCTCGTCACTCTGCTGCCATACCAGCAGCAGAGTCCTCTCCGCCTCTTCCTTCCGCGGCGCGCTGTACCCTGCGCGCAAGCTCCTGACCTCATCTTCGTCGCCGCTTCCTCCCCCAGGGTCTTTCTTCCCCGACGACGGCAGTCACGAGCCATCCTCTCCACTGCCTCCCTTCACTCCAGACAACCCCAGATACGTTCTCCATCCTCTCCTCTCTCTTTTCCCCCTGTTATCTCCCTTGATCGACCCTCGACAGACGCTAACCACCTCCATCGTCTTCGCCTCCGACCGCACTCCGGCGAGCCGCCTACACCACTCCAGCCCTCCACACGGCTCGCCAACCACCTCGGAAGCTCCGCCTCACCTCCAGGAACACACTCCACCCTCCCACTGCCACTCCAGCCCTCCACAACCACCCCCCGACCAACCCACCATCTCCGGCCACAGGTTGACCTAGGCACGCACGCCTAGGCCGACCTGCGGCCTGCTGCACTGCCCACCGCCTTCGCCGTGCCACGGCGAAGGTCTCTATCTATTCTGATTTGGCCGAGAGGCGCGTTTTGTGTATGACAGGACTCGAGCTGCTGCCGCCATGGACGACCTCTGATGAAGCTCCCGCGAAGCTCCAGGCACCCGGTCTTCCAGACTACAGGTTCTGCATACTAATGCAAGTGTCGCGAGGTGAACGAATCCAGCCGAGGAGCGCTAGCAGAGCCAGCAGCTGCGGGGCAAGCGCACGACGAGGTTTCTGCAGGCGCGCGTGAAGGCGAGACCAGATAGTCCCACATCGTGGGATTGCAACCGGCAGGTAACGTATAAGTTGATTTTACGCTTTATTCTTATCGCCTCGAAAGCACAGGGGTGAGGTCCCTCACTGACCCCACCCGCCTCGTCCGCGGCCTGACCACGCGGACCTGGCGGATCCGACCCGACCTAAACCTACGCACTCCTCGCGCATCACACACCTGCAGGTGCGCCTGGTCCCGGGTACGATCCGACCCGATTGAGACTGTGGCTCTGGTAGAGCAGTTAGAGTGAATTGCTTGAGAGAGAGACACGCGCGGGTAGAGGGAGAAGGGTTAGGTTTTGTTCCCCTGTGCAGGCAGGCTGATTGCAGGAGAAGGACGTGGCCGCTGCAGAAGAAAGGAGAAGCAAGACAAAGAAGAAGAAGAAAGCAAGACAAAGAAGAAGAAGAAGGCAACCAAGAAAGGAGAAGCAAGACAGAAGAAGAAGAAAGAAAGAAGTCTTCGCAGGCGAAGGAGGAAAACAGAAAGGTTAGAAGTCTTCGCAGGAGAAGAAGAAGAAGGACAAGGGAAGATTGCAAAGAGATCCGAAAGGCAAAGCAGAAGAAGAAAAAGAGAAAGAAAGATCACATTTAAGACGTCTGATACATAAATCAGACGTCTAATTCTATTTTTTTTTACATCTTTCTTAAAAACTCTTTGAATCAATTATATTTGCATTTAACAGTTGTATTCTTGGGTTTTACAAAGTACTGAGTTTGCTCCCTGTGTTCGACCTCGGATACTCTAGTTGTTCGAGTAATAAAATTATTTGTTTAAACGTTTTGTCGGTTCTACTGCAACGTAATACACCTTTAAATCCGCACAGAAACGTTGACAACATTTTGGCGCCGTTGCCGGGGAGCAACGGGCACTTGTAAAGCTTTTGAGTACAACTTTTCTATTTAATATCTGACTTAACTTCTCTTTTGTTGTGTTCAAACAGGGAAAGCAAAACAAAAAGGAAAGAATAGCAACTGCACAACAGACTGGAGCAGGTAATCTCCATAAGCCCTCCCCCTTAACCCTCTCACAATTTAAAAGACAAAAAAAAAAGGGAGAAGTCAACTTAGGGCTACCTGTCTTATATTTAGTAACTCATCAAGTTGCCTGATTTTCATTTCAACATATTTTTGTCTGTCATCCAACTAAGGCAACTAGGGCTAAAACTTTCTTGATTGAGCCCTAGGTGTTAAATTCTAAGGCAACTAAATTGGACCCATTAGAGCCAAGTTAGGATTGCAAAGCTAGGGTTTTTAGAGACACATCTTCTCTAAAACAAAGAAACAAACTTTCCAAAAAGAAGTGTGCCTAAACCGTGTTTGAAAATATTTATACAAGAGGAACCCTAAGCAAATCAGGCTGATAATTCATTTGAATCATAAAAGGAAGGACCTAAAAGCTCTCAAAGGTGAAGTTGATCCAACCTTAATATTAGGTCACTTTTTGCACTCAAAATACTTAAAAGTTCAAGTGGAACATTAAGCACCTTGATCTTAAAATAAAAAAGGTAGACTTAAGAGGTCAAGATCCCCATTCTGGTCTACCTGGAACCGCAGTGACAAGAGAGGTCGGGTGGGGGAAACCCTGTAACCCGTAGGGACGCTCTACCGTGTAGGGGTCTTTGCGGGACTCTCCCTCTCTGGCTGCCCAGGTATTTCTCAGGTGGACGATCTTCTGATCCAGGGGTCCATCTGCCCCGAACCTCTATAGTCACCCAACAATTCTTGGGTGTCTTGATTGGGTCCAGTACCTTCTAATCTCATCACATCTTCCGGTGCATGTTTGGTAGGAGGTCCTTGAGACCACCTTTAAGACCTCCTCTAGAAATTCATTCTCGCCGAGGCCAAGCCTCGACGCCCTTGTTTGTGCAGCAACCCCACCACATAAATCTTTCATCTGATTCAGACCCTGATTCTCCTCCTTCTCCCATCATGGCACAACCCATTGAAGATGAGAATAACCTTGAACACCAACTTCAACGCTTGAACGATCTCTTTCAGAACTTTGTAAACCCACCACAGCGACCTATGATGCGAGATCACTATAATCCCGCTGCGGTGGCAATTGAACCCCGAGTACGAATCCCAATTGGAGGACCCGATTCTGATCTAAAGCCCAATATGATTCATGCCATACCAAAGTTCCATGGGCTTAACTCTGAGGATCCATTCCAACACATTAAACAACTCAAGCATCTGGCCCAGAATTTCGGGTCAGATGTACAAAACCGGGATATCCTACTCATGAAAATGTTTTCGTTCTCCCTCTTGGACAAGGCCGCGCACTGGTATCAGACTCAGACCCGCCCGATCAACACTTGGGAGGAATTACAGTCCGAATTTTTGAAAAAATTCTTCCCTGTTGGCCGGACGAATGCCTTGCGCCACCAGATCACTCATTTCACTCAACAACAGGGAGAACCTCTTCACGAAGCTTGGGATCGATTCCTAGATCTCATGCGAAAATGTCCCCATCACGGAGTTCCTAAGTGGGAACAAGTCCAGTCTTTTTACCAGGGACTCCGTGAGGATATTCGTCTAATCGTCAATGCAACATGTGGAGGAAACATCATGGGCCAACACGAGGACACGGTGTGGGAGATTCTCGAAAACATGTGCGAGAACTCCATAAACAATGACTCCTTGGGCTTATTCGACAGGACGAATGCCCGCGCATCGACGAATCTAAGAGGGACACATGAGACGCAGGACCTGTCCACTTCTGTTGACCTGGAATTGATGGCCAGTCGGTTGGACAAGGTCTCTATCATAGAAAAGAAGGTGGACGAGCTAACTCGACATTTGCAGCAAGCCACCTCTGCACAAAACTCTTTTGCACGACCTCCTCTGGCAAGGGAAACAGTGCAAAACATCTATCACCAACCTGCCAAGGGGATGGGCCCCTATCCACCCCCGTCTACCTCCCAGACCGGAGTGACCTCCGATCCCGTCTACTCGAGTTGGGGGAACTCTGAACCCTCGTATTCTGACTTTCCTGAGGTTTCTCAGAACTGCGAGGACCTCAAAGCCATCCAGAACGACCCATACTCCAATACCTACAACCCTGGATGGCGAAATCATCCTAACTTTCAGTGGGCGGGAAACTCTCAAAAACCACCATATCAACCCCGCCCACAAGCTCCTCGTCCATATCAGCCGCCTCAGCCTCGGCCCAATCCCACCTACCAATCTGGGCAAAATCAGGATCAACTGACTCTTATCCTTCAAACGCTGGCTGACATTCAAAAAACGAATGCGGCAATGCAAAAACAGCACAAGGACGAGATCACAGAGGTTCGCAACCAACTGGCCCAGATGGCAAATTCTCGCCAACCTGGCACCCTTCCTTCGCAACCTCTGCACAACCCAAATAATGTGCCGACCCAGAGGCGCATTATGAATCCAAATCCAGGCCACGCACATTTGATTTATCAGGCCCCTGCTACTCCATCACCAGACAGGATGGAGGCTTCTACATCTTATGCAGAATTTCAGCAGCAGCCACCTCTCCTACCTAACCCAAACCAAAGTCAGGCTGGATTAAACTCTGTAACAACACGTAGTGGTAAAACAACACAAGACCCACATTATCTGAACCACTCCAAGCCTGATAATCGCCAAGACCCTAGGGTAGTCATCCAAGATACTACTGTCCCAGATCAAGAACCTGGACCTATCCTAGAGGAACCAGCTAGGATCCCATTTCCTGAGGCCTTGACCAAAGGAAAAAGGACAACCAAACCTGTGGCTCCTGAGGAGGATCTGGTCAAGCTCTTTGAACAGGTCCAGATAAACATCCCGTTGATGGATGCAATCCGCCACATACCGACTTACGCAAGATTCTTGAAAGACATATGTACACCTAAACGTAAGCCGCGAACCAAGGATGGGAATCCGATTGTACTGTCAGAGCAAGCCAGCTCTGTCATCCTGAGCAAACTCCCACCCAAGGCTAAAGACCCAGGAACCCCCTTGATTTCTTGTAAAATTGGTGAAACCCAACTTGATAGAGCCCTACTAGACCTAGGTGCCTCCATAAATTTAATACCTACATCCCTCCTTGACCACCTTGAAGAATCTGAACTTAAACCCACTGAGGTGACATTGCAGTTAGCTGATCGATCCATCAAGTCACCCAAAGGTATACTCGAGGATGTCATTGTTAGGGTACGAGATTTTTATTTCCCAGTGGACTTCATAGTACTGGACATGGATGCACCTAAGAACCCAAGGGACACACCAATCATATTAGGGAGACCCTTTCTGGCCACTGCTAGGGCCAATATAAACTGCGAAGAGGGCCAGATAGAATTAAAATTTGGGAATCAAAATCTGAAGATCGACATTTTCAAAGCCCAACAAGGGATTAATTGCGGGGTTATAGAGGAAATTTGTGATGTCAAAGCCGTGGTTGATGAATTGCACATAGAGGACAACCTGATTATTCCTGATCAACCACTAGAAAGTCAAAAACCGCTAACAGAGGAGTGCGAACACAATCTAGACACACCTATGACTCCTACCATTGCTCCCGATACAAACCCTGAACTACCCGCTGCTGCTGACAATCCTGTCATGGAACTCAAGCCCCTTCCTGAACATCTAAAATATGTCTTTTTGGATTCAAATCAAACGTTTCCTGTGATTATCAATTCTCGACTCACACCTGACCAGGAACTCCGTTTGATTTCTGTTCTCCAGCAACATCGTAGAGCCATTGGATGGACTCTAGATGATTTGACTGGTATAAGCCCTTCATACTGCACGCATCGAATCTATACAGAAGAAGGCTCACGACCTTCAAGAGAAATGCAAAGGCGACTAAACCCTAACCTACAGGAGGTCGTGAAAAAGGAGATCATTAAGTGGTTAGATGCAGGGATCATCTACCCGATCTCCGACAGTCGTTGGGTGAGTCCAACACAAGTGGTACCTAAGAAGGCAGGACTTACCATCATCACGACAGAAACCGGGGAAGTCATTCCTACCCGAATAGCTAATTCGTGGAGAGTCTGCATTGATTACAGAAGACTAAATTCCTCCACGAAGAAGGATCATTTCCCACTACCGTTTATTGATCAGATCCTCGAGAAACTAGCGGGAAATAGATTCTTCTGCTTTCTTGACGGGTACTCCGGTTACAATCAGGTGGCAATCCATCCAGAGGACCAAGAAAAGACCACATTCACCTGCCCCTTCGGGACGTACGCGTTTCGAAGGATGCCATTCGGTCTCTGCAATGCACCTGCAACTTTTCAGCGGTGCATGCTTGCCATATTCTCAGATATGGTAGGTGACTATCTGGAAGTCTTCATGGATGACTTTTCAGTTTTTGGACAATCATTTGACGATTGCCTCCAACACTTGGTCCATATACTCAGGCGGTGCATCGAGGTGAATTTGGTTCTTTCCTGGGAAAAGAGCCATTTCATGGTGCCTGAGGGAATTGTCCTGGGACATTTAATCTCAGAGAAAGGCATCCAAGTGGATCGAGCTAAGGTTAACCTGATTTCCAAGCTCCCTATGCCTAGCTCGATTAAGGACATCCGATCTTTTTTGGGGCACGTCGGTTTCTACCGTCGATTCATCCCTGATTTCTCCAAAATCGCGCGCCCCCTGACCAATCTGCTTTCCAAGGATGTGCCTTTCGGAATTTCCAAGGAATGCACTCAAGCATTTGAGATCTTACGTGACCGAGTCACCCAAGCCCCAATCCTACAGTCCCCTGATTGGTCTCAACCCTTTGAGATCATGTGCGATGCATCTGACTTCGCTGTAGGAGCGGTTTTGGGGCAGAAAATTGATGGGAAACCTGTGGTCATTTACTACGCCAGCAAAACACTGGATGAGGCTCAGCGTAACTATACGGTTACTGAGAAAGAGCTGCTGGCCGTAGTATTTGCCCTGGAAAAATTCAGATCATACCTTCTGGGTTCCCGTGTTATCATATACTCGGATCACACAGCTGTGAGGCATCTCCTAGCCAAGAAGGACGCGAAACCTCGATTAATCCGCTGGATCTTGCTGTTGCAAGAATTTGACATCGAGATTCGCGACAAGGCGGGAAAGCACAATGTGGTAGCTGATCATTTATCCCGCCTTCCTCCTGAAATTATTGATCCGTCCGGACCTATTACAGAACATTTTCCTGATGAGCACCTCCTGACTATCAGTACAAGTCTTCCATGGTTCGCCGATATTGTTAATTACCTGGCATCACATCAGATTCCGCCCGATTGGTCGAAGGCCAAAAAGGACAAATTGCGTTCTGATGCCAAGTATTACCTATGGGAAGACCCGTATCTCTTCCGCATTGGTGCTGATCAGATAATCCGACGATGCGTCACGGAAGTGGAAATCAAAGACATACTCTCATTTTGCCATGACCAGGCATGCGGTGGACATTTTTCGGGACATAAAACCGCATCGAAAGTCCTCCAGTGTGGTTTCTACTGGCCCACAATTTTCAAAGATGCATACAATCACTGTAAGGCATGTTCCCGTTGCCAGACTCTAGGCAACATGAGCCATAGAGACATGATGCCTCTACAGCCGATCTTGGTATGCGAAATTTTTGATATTTGGGGGATTGATTTCATGGGACCCTTTCCTACCTCGGATGGCTTCGAATACATTTTACTCGCAGTTGATTATGTTTCCAAATGGATAGAAGCCATTCCGACTCGAACCAACAATCATAAAGTCGTTATAAAATTCCTTCATCAAAACATTTTCTCAAGGTTCGGGATTCCGCGTGCTATAATTTCCGACGGAGGGACCCATTTTACAAACGCTCAGTTCAGGTCACTGATGATCAAATACGGGGTGTCACACCGAATCTCTACTCCTTACCACCCTCAAACTAATGGTCTAGCTGAGCTATCTAACCGAGAGATCAAGAAGATCCTTCAGGTTACTGTTCGACCTGATAGAAAAGATTGGTCTTCTCGGCTTCCGGAAGCATTGTGGGCCTATAGGACCGCCCACAAGACCCAATTAGGAATGTCTCCCTTCAGACTAGTGTACGGGAAGGCATGTCACCTCCCCGTCGAATTGGAGCATAAAGCCTATTGGGCAGTACGGACCTGTAATCTCGACCTTTCTAAGGCTGGAACCCACAGAAGATTTCAAATGAGCGAGATCGATGAATTACGCCACGACGCATATGAGAACTCGCGAATTTACAAAGAACGGGTTAAAGCTTTTCACGACAAACACATTTCTAGAAAGGTCTTTCATCCTGGTCAAAAAGTTTTACTCTTTGATGCTCGACTCAAACTATTCCCAGGAAAGCTAAGATCCAAGTGGGTCGGACCCTACCTAGTCCGCCAAATCTTCGGAAATGGAGCTATTGAAATCAGCCCACTCAGCCACGATTCTGAACCATTTGTCGTGAATGGGCAGAGACTCAAGCCGTTCATTGACATGACCGATATAGATTTGACTGAGTCATCCTTTACCCTCCTTTCCTCTTGAGCTCATTACGCCCAGCCGATGGCGTAAAACTCAGCGCTTAACGGGAGGCAACCCGTCATTCTTTGAAAAACCTGAAACCGTTTCTGACATCGCTATGCGGAACTCATATTGCACTTTAGGGTTCATCCATTAGAACAGCCGACTTCACCTCAGGTATACCTACCCGAGATTAGAAATCGTTCGCAACAAGTCGCTTCGACCCATTCACTCACCACACACCTGTCCTAACACATGAACTAAGCTGAATTCGAACCCACCTAATTTACAATGGAGACATTGCAAATCTTAGGCATGGGTGGGTATGAAAGTGCAAAATGTCAGAAAATTCATATCAAGAAAGGGTTTCATTCATAAAAAAAAAAAAAAAAAAAAAAAAAAAAAAAAGGGGGACTTGATAGAGGGGAGGAACAATTCAGGGTCATACAAATGAGAGGAGGAAAAGAAAGAAAAATGACAAAAAAGAGCAAAAATAAAGAAAGGAGCACAAAAGGAAAAGAAAAAGAAAAAGTCATTAGTAAAAGATTAAGGGGTTAACTGAAGTTCTAGACCGAGTCAAGAAAAAGAAAAGAAAAATGCTACAGAGATATAACAAGAGATTAGCGGGAACGCTGGTCTTAGGCCTCTTGGGCTAGATTTTTAGCTTAAAAATTCACGTATCCGTTAAAATCTGGACAATCCTCAAGAGGTTGAGGAAAATGCGAAGCTTAAGTATTAGGTCTAAGGCTTAGGAAGTATTCGGCCTCGTTAACTGACCTCCGGTTTGCGGGATTCGGTAACCTAAGCACCCAAATTCACACACAGTCTGGTTCAGTGCGCATAAATATTCAAAACACGCAAGAGCGTTTAATATTCTGAAAAAGTCACCTAGATTAGGAGCGGCCAATCAACACAAGTTGATTTGGACAAGTTCCCAGCGCGGAGAGGCGGGAAATTCCCCTCGAAGATGCGTAACAACATATCGTCTCCTCGGTGCTTGTCTCTTAGGATATTTAAATATCCTACTGGGGGCATGTAAGCACTCTGCTGGTTCAGATACCATGGGTGGCATTATCACGAAATGTCGATCGCCAGGGTCTGAATTCGGCCACGGAACGCCATGGGCGGGATTATCTCGAAATCTCGAAAGCCAGGGTTCCGGGGGTTGCCATGGGCGGGATTATCTCGAAATCTCGAAAGCCAGGGACCCTTGAGGATTGATGATGGGGACGAGGAATCCGATACAGACCGTGTTGAGAAGCTAATCCGAAGCTAGAAATAAAAAGAAAAGAGAGAGAAAAGCTCTCCAAACAAATAAATCCTCTATCTCTCTCTTACAAAAAAAAAACGCACTGCAAACTGAACGTAGGCTAAAAATGTCTCAAGCACGGGTGCTTTAACCGCAGAGTCCAACAAACCCTAGGATAGTTTTTGTGGGCCGTAGAAACCTTTGCGAAGGACTGAGGCTAAAGCAGAACAGGTCCAGATTTTGGTTGGTACTTGAGTACCTCTAGGCCTATTGTCGGCATTCCTACCTAATCACAAAAGAAGCACTTATCATAACTAAGGACACTTTGGGTCTAGAATGGAAGTTAAAACTTTGAAATTTTGCTAAGGGACTAGCAAAAGCTAGGCATGGGGGTATGATGAGAGCCTCATCATGAGCCATAACTAGCTCATTTTGACCTAATAAAGAAGATAAAAGCTCCTACATAACCTAGAAGAAGGCTTAACTAAAGGAACAAGTGCTCTGAGAAGAAAACATGAAATAAAGGTTAAAACTGCAATTTTACCATTGCAGTACATAAACGGGATTTCTCAGAAGCAAAACATAGGTCAAATAGTCCAAAGTGGGTTGAATTAATCAGAAATGGGTTTATGTGCAATCTAAGAATTAAATGACACTTGGTAACCCTAAAACAGACCCGCTTAAATTAACAAGGTTCCAGTCAGAATAAAAATCAAGCAAACCCTCTAAAAATCATAGAAAAACATCCTCTGGGGTTTAGAACACTTAATTTGGCCTTTGGAACCTAGTTTGACCTAGATTAGGGTCTTAGCTCTTCAATTAACCTAATTTGGGTTTTTACGCAAAATGTCCAGTCAAAAGAGGTCAAACCTAAAATCCATCTTCACCATTGGATTCTTTAGGGCCAAATTAGGTTTGTACCAAAATTTGGACCTAAGGGGAGGCCATCTTGACCTACTTTGCAAGTTAGTACACCCAAATCACAAAGAGGTCCCTATCTTTTGAATATCCTTGCAGAGAGCCCCCTAGGTTCCTCGCCTTCTTTGCAAACCGGTCCTGCCGCCATTGCTAGGGCAGAACCGAACTCCGGCGAGGTTCGGAGAGGGATTGCTCTCTAATCCCTCAGAGATTCCCTCCCAGAAATGGAAGGAGGATTCTCTGAGGAATTCCCTTCCTCATAAAGTCAATTACAATCGTTGGTGTGAACCCAATCTCTCGTGCGAACGCACGAGAGATTTGGGTATCCTAACTCCTTTCCATCTCCGGCGACCAACCTCAGGCAATTACGTGCCCTTCACGCCCTGCACACCAAGTCCAGCACCTATAAAACACCCCTCGGACCCGGCCACTCATCTTGAGCTTGATTTTGACGGAGATCCCCTCCAAATTTCTTCTCTCCCATCTCCGGCCAAACGACCCACAAGCTCCGACGACCGCTTTCCCTCCTTCTCGTCACTCTGCTGCCATACCAGCAGCAGAGTCCTCTCCGCCTCTTCCTTCCGCGGCGCGCTGTACCCTGCGCGCAAGCTCCTGACCTCATCTTCGTCGCCGCTTCCTCCCCCAGGGTCTTTCTTCCCCGACGACGGCAGTCACGAGCCATCCTCTCCACTGCCTCCCTTCACTCCAGACAACCCCAGATACGTTCTCCATCCTCTCCTCTCTCTTTTCCCCCTGTTATCTCCCTTGATCGACCCTCGACAGACGCTAACCACCTCCATCGTCTTCGCCTCCGACCGCACTCCGGCGAGCCGCCTACACCACTCCAGCCCTCCACACGGCTCGCCAACCACCTCGGAAGCTCCGCCTCACCTCCAGGAACACACTCCACCCTCCCACTGCCACTCCAGCCCTCCACAACCACCCCCCGACCAACCCACCATCTCCGGCCACAGGTTGACCTAGGCACGCACGCCTAGGCCGACCTGCGGCCTGCTGCACTGCCCACCGCCTTCGCCGTGCCACGGCGAAGGTCTCTATCTATTCTGATTTGGCCGAGAGGCGCGTTTTGTGTATGACAGGACTCGAGCTGCTGCCGCCATGGACGACCTCTGATGAAGCTCCCGCGAAGCTCCAGGCACCCGGTCTTCCAGACTACAGGTTCTGCATACTAATGCAAGTGTCGCGAGGTGAACGAATCCAGCCGAGGAGCGCTAGCAGAGCCAGCAGCTGCGGGGCAAGCGCACGACGAGGTTTCTGCAGGCGCGCGTGAAGGCGAGACCAGATAGTCCCACATCGTGGGATTGCAACCGGCAGGTAACGTATAAGTTGATTTTACGCTTTATTCTTATCGCCTCGAAAGCACAGGGGTGAGGTCCCTCACTGACCCCACCCGCCTCGTCCGCGGCCTGACCACGCGGACCTGGCGGATCCGACCCGACCTAAACCTACGCACTCCTCGCGCATCACACACCTGCAGGTGCGCCTGGTCCCGGGTACGATCCGACCCGATTGAGACTGTGGCTCTGGTAGAGCAGTTAGAGTGAATTGCTTGAGAGAGAGACACGCGCGGGTAGAGGGAGAAGGGTTAGGTTTTGTTCCCCTGTGCAGGCAGGCTGATTGCAGGAGAAGGACGTGGCCGCTGCAGAAGAAAGGAGAAGCAAGACAAAGAAGAAGAAGAAAGCAAGACAAAGAAGAAGAAGAAGGCAACCAAGAAAGGAGAAGCAAGACAGAAGAAGAAGAAAGAAAGAAGTCTTCGCAGGCGAAGGAGGAAAACAGAAAGGTTAGAAGTCTTCGCAGGAGAAGAAGAAGAAGGACAAGGGAAGATTGCAAAGAGATCCGAAAGGCAAAGCAGAAGAAGAAAAAGAGAAAGAAAGATCACATTTAAGACGTCTGATACATAAATCAGACGTCTAATTCTATTTTTTTTTACATCTTTCTTAAAAACTCTTTGAATCAATTATATTTGCATTTAACAGTTGTATTCTTCGGTTTTACAAAGTACTGAGTTTGCTCCCTGTGTTCGACCTCGGATACTCTAGTTGTTCGAGTAATAAAATTATTTGTTTAAACGTTTTGTCGGTTCTACTGCAACGTAATACACCTTTAAATCCGCACAGAAACATCCATGAACAATCATCCATCTTCAAGAGGGAAAATCTTTTGTCGATCTCCCTTTCTCACAATTCTTCCCCTTACAAGCAACCAAGCAAAAATATTCACCCTCTACTACATCTTCATCTTCCAAATCACTTCATTGACTCTAGCCAAATGAAAGTCATGCTATTATGGTGTCTCAAGTAGAAGCAAATATATATTGTCGACAACACATTGATCCTCCTCCAACCATCCATACCTCCTACCCTACATATGAAGCTACAAATATCCTCTTGCAAATGAAGAAGCCCCTCCACCTTTGATCACAAAGATTGAGAAGAGGAAGAAAAGGGGAAAAAAGATAGGCATCCACAAATAAGAGAAACAAATTTTCAGAATTCATATTTCATTATTACAAAAGAGACATTGTACTAATGATACATACATCATGCTTTGAATAATGTTCCTTTCATGTATGTGATTGAATTCAATAGAAATAAAATGTATGGTGATTGTTTATGTTTACTATTTACTTATTTATATTTCATAAGATGTGGAAAGTGTGATTTTCTTTATACAAGATTTTGGAAAATATTCATAATAGAGGAGAAACTTTGCTAAATTTTTTCTAGATTTTTTTTATATTTATTTATTTATTTCTTCATATTTATGCAAATACTATTTTTTTTAATGTATATGTAGATGAAAGTCAAGAAATTTGCTAATAAGAAAAAGGGTAACGAGACCACCTCAGCGCGTAGCGATGAGACTCGACCTTCTCCCACATAGCCATCTCACACCCAGCTCTCTTGCACCCAGCCTCCCCAAACACAGGAGCCACCCCACACCCAGCCTCCCGAGATCCCTGAGTACATCCCTCTTAGTACTCCTCACGCACACCCAGTCATCATGGTACTTAATCCCGCATTTACAAGGTCTCGTAAATATGTCCAGCTTGGTGATCTTGCCCAACAGTACTAGGATAAGGGCAAGGAGGAGGTCACTAATGTAGTGTGAGAACCAGAGCCAGAGCCAAAGCCAGAGGTTGCCACCCACTACCCTTACGATGACGACGAGGATGAGGACGAGGACGAGGATGAGGGCGGCAGTGGCAGCGAGGAAGAGGGCAAGGGGGAAGGTGAGGACGATGTTAAGGTACAGGAGACAGCTTAGCAGGACCCTTAGGCTGAGGCAGGGACCAGTTCTGGTCAGAATTGTGGGTAATATCTTATTGAAATTTACTTGTAATGTTTTAATTTTTTATTATATTTTTCTTATCAGGTAAGAAAAAAAAGGAAGGGGTCCTACAAGAAATGCAAATCTAGATGCACTTCAAGAGGGGATGAGGATCAAAGTGCATATCAACGAGGCTAGAGAAGATTCAGATTACCCTCCTGTCATTAACAGACTGTTTAGATGGTAAAGGAGCTCATCCCCCTTTCTTGTTTTAACTAGAGGGTCCCAAAGGGGATGAAGTGACAGCTTATTTGTAATATGGAGGTCCATAATTATTAACATGTATATATAGATATATATAAGTTTACTTCAATCATATTTAATTCATTTATACGATTTTTTAATATTATAGGTGATTTTTTATTGGGGTGGCGATCTAAATGTCACAAAGTATATCCTCAATCATGCCACGAGACGACATCGATATGTAATATTTTACATTTTTTATTATTTACTTTATTAATTTCTTTTGACAATTTATTTGTATAATTTAGTTTTATAATAAAATGTCACCCATGAAGAGGCATTGAGAAACGTGCTTCCTACAATACATAGCAGCAGATGTATGGAAAGACTATTGTGAGCATTGGAATAAGCTTGAGACGGAGGTAATTATAAATACTTCTAAAGGTATTTTGAGATGAATGATTTAATTATTTTCTCATTATAATATGTTATACATACAGGATTAGGCGAAAAGGAACAAGGCCAATAGGGCCAAAGCTCTACCATAGACCCATTGTTTGGGTCAAACGAGTATAGATAGAGTTAAGGCAAAATATGTAAGTAATTCCTTATTATGTCACTTCTATATTTTTAATTATTAGTATTACCTGCAATTTGAAATATATTTACAGGTATACTCACATGATAGTGCTATGCTCAATCAGGTTGGTGTCTATGAGATTACTCATAGTAAAATCATCACCGATGGTGGGTGAACATGGATAGATGAGACATACTAAACGAAGCATCTAAGTAACATTTTATTATCAATTAATTTAAATTTTATTCTTATTTTTATATGACATTAAATTGTAAGCATAATTTAATTTGTAATTTGTAGAGAGAAATGATGAACTTAATCAATCCCCCTCTAGATGTCACTTCCAGCACTCAGCAGCAGTCTTCTATGACACCTGAGGAGGCTTTTAGGAGTGTCATGCCTTCAGAGCATGGAGGCTTCATTCGTAGAGGGGGAGTGAGATGATCTGCAGCTGGTTTGGGTGGAAGGGATTGGTGTCAGTAACTGTCATCAAGCAGATGCAGACACAGCTCCAAGATGTCACCTTACAACTCCAGCAGCAAGCTCAAGCTTGGAAAGATGCCAAGAAATTCATGGAGGAGTAGAGGAAGGAGATGGAGCAGTAGAGAGCGGAGATGAGGGAGATGATGGCATTTTTACGGGGCAATGGTTGGGATCACACTTCCTATCACTACCTGCCTTGCGGAGACAACGACGACCTTGGTGGTGGTCGAGCAGGATAGGGTGTAAGAGCTGAGGTGTAGGCTTAGATAACTTCTCTTTTCCTTAGTTAGGTTGATATGTATTTTGCTTAGTTATATGTATATTTTGACATTATGACATACTCTTTTCATTAGGTTTATATATTTGTTGTATGTTTTTGTAGGTGTTATAGGATTCTATAATACCTATATTGTGTATAATTAAAAAAAATACACATATATACATGACGATTTTATAGGAAAACTATTGTGTAAACATATAAAACGATGGTTTAATACCCATCGTTTATTGTTATTGCGGGAAGAAACAAGGACAAATCAACGGAATAAAAGACAATTATACACTCGTCGTGAAGAACCTTAAACGATGGCTTTCCTGTAAATTTTCATCTAATGAAAAGAAACAACGGTTATAGAAATCGTCGTGTATTGTTACGAATAACCGGTGGTTATTTAACATAACCGTCGTATATACAATAATGCGATACACACTTTTGCAACGAAAGTATACAACGATTTTGAATCATTAGGAGATGATTTCAAATTGTCGCAAAAAAGCAATCATTCTTGCAGTGAGGGGACAAACTAGTAGGAAGATATTCTCTAAGAGAAGAGTCCCCAATCCAGTGGTCCATCTAGAAACTGATGTTGCCTTGTTGAATTTCCATGGCTATATGAGGGGTAGCTACCCTCTGATGATAACTTCATCATTAGCCATATCTATCTTTATTTAGTCATATTCCATCATTAAATGCTCCTCCATAACCACCAGTGAAACGTAATTCATTGCAAATCCATTCTGAGGGAAATACAGTAAAATAGGGGTAAAACTGCAGTTTTAATAGCATATCTAAATTGTAGTACAATCACGGGATTTCTCCAAGGGTTAATTAAGGGTCAAATAATCTTAAGAGTCTAACAAGTGGGTTAATACAGACAGAAAGGGGTTTTCACGTGTTTTGAAAATAAAATGACTTCCGAAACCCTAAAAATAGACCTGCATTATTAATTAAGGTTCCAATCAGGGTAAAACTCATGTAAACCCTCTCAAAATCATATAAAAATATTCTCTAGGGTTTGACATCCTTGATTTGACCATTAGAATCCATCTTGACCTAAAATAGAGCCATAAACAGACTTTTGCCTTAATTTAGGTTTTTACATAAATTATCCAGTCAAACAAAGTCAAAACCTAAATCTAACTTCACCATTAGATTCTCTAGGTCCAAATTAGGTTTGTACCAAAATTTGGACCCAATATGAGATCATCTTGACCTAGTTTGTAATTTGGTCCTATCTTACATCAGACTCATGCCCCTAACTTTTGAATTTCTTACAAATAACCCCCCAGCTTAGTCGTCTTCTTCACAGATAGGTCTCGGCTGCCCTCAACTCCTAATCCTAAAGCTCTGGCGACCTTCAAATGGGAAGATCTCCTTGATTTCTCGCTCAATCCCTTCTAAAATTGGATGGGAGATTCCTTGAGGAGTCCTTTTTCCAATGCACCCATCCTTGAACCCTACAACCTTCCCAATCTCTCATGCGAACGCATGAGAGATTCAGGTATCTTTTGAGTCTCCTATTCCGGCAACCTTCCAATCTTGGGAAGCTTGCTTCCCAATCTCTAATCACCCTCTCACGGCCTATATAAGAACCCCTAGGGCTAACCATTCTTCTCAAGCTTGATTTCGGCCTAGAAACCCTCTACTTCATCCCTCCGATTCCGGCCGAAAGGCTCCTCAAGCTCCAGTGACTCCCTCTACCTATCCTCATCATCCGACCGCAATACCAGCAGCGGATTCTTCTTCCTCACCTTCCTCCGTGTCATGCAATACCAGCCGTCGTCCCTCTACCTCTGTCATCGTCGTTGTCCCCCTCTACCGGAGTGTTTTCTTCCTCGACACCGGCCTACCAACACCGGTGCCATTCTCCCCCCTTCGTCTATTAGATTATGGTCAATTTAGTTAGTTTAGATCCTTAGGTTAGTTTTACACCCCAAAAACCCCAAAAATATCCCCTCGACTCACGCAACCACCCTCGTCTTCTCCGCGTCCAACGACCACTCTGATGAGGCGCCTTCATCGCTACACCGCTCCATCCGCCTTGCCGACACACCCACAAGCACCGCTGTCCCTCCACGCACAAAACCCCTATCTCTATTCGCCTTCCCATCCACCCGAACCCTCCGCTGAACAACCCACCTTCCCACCTCCATTCCCGACTCTGTTTGGCCAGCACACACGTCCATCCACCATACAACCACCACCAATGCACTCCATGCCCTACGGCGAAGCTTTTGAGTGCTTCTGATGTGGCCGCGAGGCCGTGTTTATGTTTTCAGGTACTTAGGGTGTAGCAGCCATTAGCGATGAACTTCAAGCTTGCTTCAGCACTTGCAAGTCCCAAGTGGAAGTCCCAGGCAGAGCAGAAAGATCCCAGGATGCGATCCATGGCTTCTATTGGAAGCTCTATCATCAGTAGCCCCCTCAATTGGACGCATCATCCACTGCAGCAGTGTGCGTGAGAAAGGTGGGACATTTAGTCCCACCTAGGAAACCATTGAGCGTCCTGCACCGCATAAGAGGAATTTGTGCTTGTGGCTTTTCACCTCGACACATAGGGGGTGAGGTCCCCCGCACCCTCACAAGTGCCTCGCTCGTGACACTATGCATGTGGGCCTGGCTCCAACCCAACCCGCCTAACCCGTGCACACCTCGGCTGCTACCCTACACTGACAGCCCTGGTCTTAGGTGCGCTTAGATCCAAAACCTGACTACCTGGTATTGTGCATGGCCTTGTGAAGGCGAAAGAAAGGTGGAAACCCAGAGAGTGCGGGGTAGGGGGGGTTTTGCTTCCCTGTGTATTGGCTAACAGTTAGCCAAAAATTGAAGGTGCCCCCTGTAGAGATAGAGCTAAGGAAAGAAGGAAAGAAGAGGTGAGGTAGAGAAGCTAAGAAGAAGCAAAGAGAAGAGACACACAGAGAAGAGAAGTCAATGCAGAAGAGAAGAAATAGAAGAAAAATCATAAATTGGTACTGTAGCAACGTCTTTTAAGACGTCTGATTGCAAAATCAGATGTCTGATCACATATTCCTGCCTTTGATTAAGAATGAGTAATTATTCTATGTATTAGACTTATAATTGGTGATCCAAATCACCATTATTTTGTCTAAATTTCTTTTTAACTCATCTTATGCTCATGTGCTACATTGTCTATTAGATTTTGAGTAATATATTGTGCTCATTTAGATTAATTGTTGAGATTAGTATGTGAATTTCTATTTGCTCCCAACGAACGACCTCGAACTTTCATTCGAGTATAAATTTTATCTTTTTTTCCCACTGATTCAAACTATACTACAATGCGACGATTTTAAAACCTGTTTTAGAGAGAGTAACATTTTGGTATTGTTGTCGGGGATCCAACCCACACCCTTAACCTAGAATCTAGATCTAAGCCTTATTGGGATGATTGCAAGGTCCCGTGTGATGGAAATCAGATTTTGAAACTGGATTACGATTCCAGGCCTATGTTTGATGATTGCACCTCTCCAACCTTCTCAGAGATACAGATTGATTTTTCGGAAGTCATGCCAATCTGCGATACAGAAACCGAGTTGAAAGAGTTGGGTTTTGATTGGGTCTTCCCTACAAGCCAAGAACTCAAGCCCATGCTTAATAGGGATACCTTTTTAAGCTTAGAATTTAAAAATAGGTTAGACCCAAGTCAGGTTGCTACTTCTCCACATCTTGATTTACTCAGTGGTGGAACCTTTGTTCTCGAATCAGATTCAAAACATGATTCTCGCAAGTTCTCCGACGATTTTGAACCTTACTCTAATTTTGGAGAACCCTTGTTTCCTGACAACTATGAGCCAATCTACAACCTCAGCATGCATGATCCATTCTTCGACTCTGACTCTGAGGTCCCTAATCCCAAGATCATTGATTCAAAATCAGGTTCCATTGAGATGGAATCATTTCTTTTTGATCCTCAGGAATCAGAAACAGTAATTGCCGAGAGTGTCTACAATCCAGAGTTTGAATATTTTCTGGACTCAGATTTCCTTGATCTTATAAGCACTCTCCAGGCATTTACATTTGATTTTGATAGGTTCTCTGAGGACTCCCTAGATACACCTACCTTTGAACATTTTCTAGAGGAGCCCTCACATACAATTATTCTTGAAGCCACCTCTTCTACACATGCAGAACCTTCCCAAACCTGTTTTCAACCCCGACCCACAACCAGACTCAATTTCTACTCTGATTCTCCCTCAATGAGCTGGTTGCACATGATTCTCCTCCACATTTCAATCGAGTTTCGGACATCGATCAGACTACAAATCACGACCCATCCTTCTCTGATCACTTTCATAGGGTTCCTACATCCTCCACTGATTCTTTTTCATTTGAGGATCCCTACTCTGATCAGGCTAATTCGACTCAGCCAAACTTTGGATTCACACTTCCATATCTTATCGAACTTCACAGAATCTGGTGGGCACCACATCTTTTGATCCACATCTATCAACCCACCAAATTGATTGGGTTTGGGCTGCATCATCAGCCTACTGACCTGAACAAGCACCTGGTTGGACCAACCAGGCTATTAATCAAGGTGCTTGTTCTGCAAAATTCATCTGATTTGACCACTCCTCCATGCCCATGTTCTACTCGACTGAAGGTATTGAATTTAACGCTTAACGGGAGGTAACCCATCATTTCAAAAACCTGAGATCCTTTTGATTATCCTTTTTGTACATCACGTCAATTGCACTCTAAGTTCAATTTTTAGAACAGTCGATCTTACCTCTGCTACTCATATCAGAGCTTAAAATTGTCTGCAACAGTCATCTCGACCCATTCTCCCACCCGATTATCCTATTCTAATTCCTGAACCTAAAACTATTTCATACCCTCCATTTACAATGAGGACATTACAAAACTTAGGCATGGGGGGTGTGAAAGTGCAAACATATAAAAATTCAAAGTTCTGAAGGGTTCTCACAAAAAAATACATATTCCAAAAAATCAAAGAAAAAAAAAGAAAATTGAAAAAGAAAAAAAAATGGAGAAGGGGGAAATTTTGAGTGAATTAGTTGCATATCATTCTTGAGAGGAAAGAAAGGGAGGTGATTTTAAATGTCAAAAAGAAGCACAATTTGAAAGAAAAAGTGATAGTCATTAGTAAAAGATTAAGGAATCTACTTGGTTCTAGACCAAATCAAAAGAAAGAAATAAAAGACAAAAGTGCTAAGAGATATAGAAATTAATATGAACGCTGATCTTAGGCCTCTTGGGCTATGTTTAGGCTTAAAAATTCAAGTATTCATTAAGATCTGGATAATCCTCAAGAGGTTGACGAAAATGCGAAGCTTAAGTATTAGGTCTAAGGCTTAGGGATTATTCGACCTCGTTAACTGACCTCTGGTTTGCAGGACTCGGTAACCTAAGCACCCTAATCCACATACAGTCTGGTTTAGTGCCCTTAAATATCAAAATCACACAAATGCGTTAATTTGGTTTTGGAAAGCTACCTAGATTAGAAGCGGCTTATCAATGCAAGTTGATTTGGATGAGTTCCATGTGCAGAGAGGTGAGAAATTCCCCTCGAAGATGTGCAATAACATACCGTCTCCTTGATGCTTGTCTCCTAGGATATTTAAATATCCTACCGAGGGCACGTAAGCACCTTGTGCTGGTTCAGGTGCCATAGGTAGGATTATCCCAAAATGTCAATTGCCAGGGCCTGAATTTAGCTACAGAACACCATGGGCGGCAATATCTCGAAGTGTCGAAATCCAGGGTTCTGGGGGTTACCATGGGTGGTGCTATCTCGAAGCATTGAAAGCTAGGAACCCTGCAAGGATTGATGGTGGGAGCTTGGAATTCAATACAAACCATGTTGTAAAGCCAATCTGGAGCTAGAAATAAAGAAGAAAAAAAGAGAGAAAACTCTCCAAAAAAAAATGCAAAAAATTCTTCTCTCTCTTACAAAAACGTACTGCAAATTGAACCTAGACTAAAAATATTTTAAACACGGGTGCTTTAACCGCAGAGTTCAACGAACCTTAGGTTAGTTCCTATGGGCCTTAGAAACCTTCGCGGCAGACTGAGGCTAGAGCTAGTCAGGTTCGGATCTTGGTTGGTACATGAGTACCTCTAGGCCTGTTATTGGCATTCTAACCTAATCTACAAAAAAAAGCACACATCAGAGATTTGAACACATGGTCTATAATTTAAGTTAATTCCATGAGATTTTGCTAAGGGACTAGCAAAAGTCAGGCATGGGGGTATGATGATAACGTCATCATCAGCCATATCTAGCTTTTTGTATCATATTCCATCATTAAATGCTCCTCCATAATCGCCAAAGAGACGTAATTCACTGCAAATCCATTCTGAGGGAAATACAGTAAAATAGGGGTAAAATTGTAGTCTTAACAACATATCTCAATTGCAATACAATCATAGGATTTCTCCAAGGGTTAATTAAGGGTCAAATGATCTTAAGAGTCTAACAAGTGGGTTACTACAGACAGAAAAGGGTTTTCGCGTGTTTTGAGAATTGGATGACTTCTGAAACCCTAAAAACTAACTTGCTTCATTAACTGAGGTTCTGGTTAGAATAAAATTCAGATAAACCCTCTAAAAATCATAGAAAAATATTATCTAGGATTTGGCATCACTGATTTGACCATTGGAACCCGTCTTGACCCAAAACAGAGCCACAGATAGACTTTTGCCCTAATTTGGGTTTTTGCATAATTACCCAGTTAAATAAGGTCAAAACTTAAATCTAACTTCACCAATGGATTCCTTACGTCTAAATTAGGTTTATACCAAAATTTGGACTCAATCTAACTCTTTTATCTCACATTAATGCCCCTAATTTTAAATTTCTTACAAATAGCCCCCCGCTTAGTCGTCTTCTTCACAGATAGGTCTCAGCCGCCCTCAACTCCTAATCCTAAAGCTCCAGCGAGCTTCAAATGGAAAGATCTCTCTAATTTCTTGCTCAATCCCTTCCAAAATTGGAAGGGAAATTCCTTAAGGAATCCAATTTCCAATGCACCTGTCCTTGAACCCTACAACCTTCCCAATCTCTCATGGGAACGTAGGAGAGATTCGGGTATCTTTCGAGTCTCCTATTCAGGCAACCTTCCAAGCTTGGGAAGCTTGCTTCCCAAGCTCTAATCACCCTCTCACGGCCTATATAAGAACCCCTAGGGCTGACCGTGCTTCTCAAGCTTGATTTTGGCCTGGAAACCCTCTACTTCATCCCTCCTATTTCGGCCGAAAGGCTCCTCAAGCTCTGGCGACTCCCTCTACCTATCCTCGTCGTTCGACCGCAATACCGGCGGCAGATTCTTCTTCCTCACCTTCCTCTGCATCGTGCAATACCAGCCGCCGTCACTCTACCTCTGTCGTCGTCGTTGTCCCCCTTTACCAGAGTGTTTTCTTCCCCGGCGCCGACCTACCAACACCGGTTCCATTCTCCCCCCTTCGTCTATTAGATTAGGGTTAGTTTAGTTAATTTAGATCCTTAGGTTAGTTTTACACCCCAAAAATATCCCCTCGACTCACGCGACCACCCTCGTCTTCTCCGCGTCCGGTGACCACTCCGGTGAGGCGCCTCCATCGCTACACCGCTCCATCCGCCTCGCCAACACACCCACAAGCACCGCTGTCCCTCCACGCACAAAACCCCTATCTCTATTTGCCTTCCCGTCCACCTGAGCCCTTTGCCGAGCAACCCACCTTCCCGCCTCCATTCCCGACTCCGTTCGGCCAGCATACACGTTCATCCCCACACAACCACCACCAACGCACTCCACGCCCTACGACGAAGCTCCTGAGTGCTTCTGATGTGACCGCAAGGCCGTGTTTATGTTTTCAGGTACCTAGGGTGCAGCAGCCATTAGCGATGAACTTCAAGCTTGCTTCAGCATCTGCTAGTCCCAGGTGGAAGTCCCATGCAGAGCAGAAAGATCCCAGGACGCGATCCACGGCTTCTATTGGAAGCTCTACCATCAGCAACCCCCTCAATTGGATGCATCATCCACTGCAGCAGTGTGCACAAGGAAGGTGGGACATTTAGTCCCACCTCGGAAACCACTGAGCGTCCTACACCGCATAAGAGGAATTTGTGCTTGTGGCTTTTCGCCTCGACACACAGGGGGGTGAGGTCCCCCGCACCCTCACACGTGCCTCACCCGTGACACTGTGCACACGAGCCTGGCTCCTACCCAACCTGCCTAACGTGCGCACACCTCGGCTGCTACCCCCACGCCGGCAGCCCTAGTCCCGGGTGCGCTTAGATCCGAAACCCAACTACCCAGTACTGTGCATGGCCTTGTGAAGGCAGAAGAAAGGTGGAAACCCAGAGAGAGAAAGAGGAGAGAGAGTGTGGGGCAGGGGAGTTTTACTTCCCTATGTATTGGCTAACACTTAGCCAAAAATCGAAGGTGCCCCCCTGTAGACATAGAGCTAAGGAAAGAAGGAAAGAAGAGGTGAGGTAGAGAAGCTACGAAGAAGCAGAGAGAAGAGGCACACAAAGAAGAGAAGTCAAGGCAGAAGAGAAGAAGAAATAGAAGAAAAATCATAAAGTGGTACTGTAGCAACATCTTTTAAGACATCTGATTGCAAAATCACATGTCTGATCACATATTCCTGCCTTTGATTAAGATTTTTAAGTAATTATTCTATGTATTAGACTTATAATTGGTAATCCAAATCATCATTATTTTGTCTAAATTTCTTTTTAATTCATCTTATGCTCATGTGTTACATTGTCTATTAGATTTTGAGTAATATATTGTGCTCATTTAGATTAATTGTTAAGATTAGTGTGTGAATCCTATTTACTCCTAGCGAATGACCTCGAACTTTCATTCGAGTATAAATTTTATCTGTTTTTCACACTGATTTGAACTGTATTACAACACAACGATTTTAAAACCCATTTCAGAGTAACACCCTCCAAGCATCATAAAGGAGGTGCCATCTAGCCGAGACTAGGTGTACATGGGGCATGCCCCTAAGGGAACCATACTGCATGTTTTGCATCAACTTGGAATAAGGGGAATTAAGAAAGGTAATTCACCACATTCTCTTCATTCTAAGGGCCATAAGAAAGGCTTGAAAGTTTCACACCCCTAGGCCTCCAAATTCCTTTTGTTTACATATTTTTACCCAAGAGATCCAATGGGTAGCAAGACCAAACTCAGAAATTCCATAGAAGAATTCAGCAAAAATCGAGTTGAGTTGATTAAGAATTTGCTGGGACACATCAACGATAGAAAGAATATGAATTGGGATAGAAGTCAACACGTGTTTGATGAGGAGAAGGTAGCTTCCATATGAGTAAAGAGAAACTCTCCCACTAGCGAGCTTGTTCAAGATCTTGTCAACAAGGGGTTGAAAGTAGAAACAACAAGCACAAACTTGAAAATTGAACCTAAATATGTGAAAGGAAGGGCTACCAGAGGGAATCCTAAGATGCTAAGTACTCGTGACAATCGACTAGATTGAAAGTGCTTTACAATAAATCAATAGCTTTTGTGCTTGTTAACAATTTCCCTGAAGGAATCCTTGAAGACTTTTATAAAATTAAAAGCTTCTTAAGATTATGGGCAACACCATTAGTGAAATAGATGATGTCATCAACATAAAGTAAAGAGATAGGGGCTTGAATCCCTCTTTTGAAAGAGAAAAGGGTATGTTCCTTAGCGATGACCATATTCTTGAGACCCCTAACAAAAGGTTCTATCATTAAGCCAAACAAGAATGGGGAGAGAGGGTTACCTTGACGCAGTCCATGAGAGATGGGGAGGAATTCAGAGGAGACTCCATCCACAAGGATAGAATAGCCACTATGTTCAACAAAGGCTTTAATCAATGATAGGAGCTCATTAGAAAACCCAAAACAGTTGAGAACCTTTCAAAGAAAGCTTCAGTTGACATGATCATAAGGTTTCTCAAGATCTAGTTGGACAAAAAAAGATCAAGTTGCAAAATGATATTAAAGCCATGGTATTTCCATCAAGGAACCGGAAAAGTTTGAAACTAGTGCTAACATGATAAAAATCGGATCAATCCTGAATGAGGCTAGCTTGCTTAGGGGAAATGAGTCGGCACATTAGAGGAGTTAATTGAGAAGCCACAATAGATGAGGCAACCTTATAACATACATTGCAAAGGCTAATAGGGTGGAAATCAAAGAGTATTGACGTGACCTTTCTTACGAATAAGGACGAGGAAAGTATTATTAAAGGCACAAGGCGCAAACTTGGTCTGAAAGAAGAATTGGATATCCTTGATGACATCCTTCTAAAGAATGTCCTAGAAATGGATAAAATATCCAACATTAAAGCCGTTAAGGCCAATGGATTTATTGTAGAACATCCATTTAAGGAAAGTAAAGACTTCTTCCTTTGAGGGGAGGGCAATCAAACTCATGCTATCTTTAATTGAAACAAGCATCGGAACATTGTGTTATGTGGTTGGATACCATGGCTCTTAATCAGTAAAATTTAGATCTAATGATTCCTGTAAATATGTCCTCATGGTCGCTAATAGATCATGAGCCAACATTTATTTAGTCGATGTCCACAATCTTCTTGTTATTGATGACTATACATGCATTAATTTCCTAAGTGTTAAGATCCGTGCTGTTTGAGCCTTTTAAGACGTCTGGACTGTGGGTCAGATGTCTGGAAATCGAAATTTTTTGAGTACGAGCTCGCGTCTGCACGTGGGCTGTGCGCAGACAGTACTCTCATTTTTCCTTCCCTTCTTCTCTCTCTTCCTGCCCTTTCCAGCAAACCCTAACCCCACCTTATAAAACCCCCTCCTCCTCTCTCGTTCTCCTCACTTCTCAGCCACCAGCCCTTCCCCTCTTCTTCCCCACTCCAGCGAGAGAGGCAATGCGAGCGCACAGTGGCGTCGAGGAGGAGCAGCGTGAGGAGGAGAGCAAGCTCATGAGCTCACATGGGAGCCCACCAATGAGCGCACGGCCGGAGCAGTGCGTGCACGAGGAGTGCATCGGGGAGGTCCTCCTCGAACTGCTGTAGTCGGAGCAGCAGGCAAAGGGGGCGCGGCGCGGCCACATGCGGCGCGGGAGAGCAGAAGCAGGTTCTGGTTCTGGATTTTTCCTAGAATCAGACATCTGGAGTGACATCCAGATGACGGTTCGGATGTCTGGAGGCGATTACAGACGTCTGAGGAGAGGGCTTCGCGAAGGTACATCTCTTTGCAGATACGGCCATGCAGGCTGCTCCGCTGATACCCACTTTGCTTGTCGTTTTCAGGAGATTTGGTTCTGCATGTAGGATTCGCTTCGGGAAGGCACGGGGCAAGCCCGCCCACGCATTTCAGACGTCTGGGGAGATTACCAGACAACTGGAAGCGCGTCCAGATGTTCGGAGAGGTGGTCGGACATCTGGAGCTGGGTCCAGATGGTCCAAAAGAGTTCCTGGATGTCTGAGGATTGTCGTAGAGGCTTAGGTACGTTACTGGACACTTTTAATCTGATTTGAGTCAGAAACCTTACTTTTGACTCGTTTAGGGTCCGTTTGAGGTCCGTTTTCCGCAAATAAGATACCGATGTGTTCCTTGTGAGTTCCTCTTCTTGTAGAAGGTTTTCCATACTGTTCTGATAGTTCCCTTATGATTGTTCCTTGTGATAAGACTTCGTTCCGTTGCGGGTTTGGGGCTTGCTGAGACATGTGAGCCTACTGTTCAAGCCCCCAATACTCCTAGGCTTACTAGTAGAGTGGCTTCCCCCTAATTTGATTATAACCTTAATGTATGTGTGGAATGAATGATTAGAACCTAGGATATGTCATGAATCCTAGGACAAGAAACACTTGAAATGTCTGTATTTGATAATGGAATTGCAATCTTAAATGAGTAAATAGAATGATAACAATTGTTTGTAAATGAATAACAGCTGCCTGTGAAATATGTACTTGTGCTAGCTAACTGTTGCATGTAAATTTCCTGTTGTATATGTTAAATGACATAATACGAGTTGCATGTATATAAATTGAGAATGGTATTGTGAATAATGGAAATACGAGCTACCTGTGTATAACCTGAATATGGAAATGTGAACGATAGAAATACAAGTTGCTTGTGTATAACCTGAGAATGGAAATAGAAATGATGGAACCTAGTATAGCATGGTATGAGGAATACGAGCATGAACCCTATGAGAAATTAGGTGTAGAGCTCCTGGAAATAAATGGAATGGATCTGGAAATGCGTTGGGATTTGTGTTGGCCCTTGAGTACGTGATACCAAGGGGAGTGCATATTACCTCTTAGTGTAGAGGGGTGCTTGCCGCCTTCGGGTTGAGACCCGGGGTGGGTTTGGCCACTTTGCACCAACTCGGTGGCTCTCGTGTACACTGTACCAGGGAGAGCTACTAGTGTAGGGAGAGTGCTAGCCACCCCATGGGGTCCGGGGTTCAGCTAGCTGCCCTACACCGACTTGTTAGGCCCACTGGGCAAACCAAGGTAGTCAGGCGAGGGTGCGCGGACTGTGGAGGGGTGAGACCCCAGCTTGGTTACTGAGAGGGACTAGACCCTTGTTACTGAGAGGGCTAGGCCTATACTGGTTCTGTGCTGTATTTTGGGTGCACCCACTAACGGAAATGACTGACCGCGTGCCAGTGCGAAGTAGCTACCCGTGCGCTTATCGCGAGTGCCGTAGTCACCATTACCTCTGTTCGTGACCTTGGGGTAGTTGACTGGGTGTAAAATCACCACAGGGAACTCTACCGGCCAGGAGAGCACCACGTGTGCCTTCTCTTCGGAAAAGACTACAATCAAGATCGTTCCCACGAGGAACATTCGAGATCAAGAAAAAGATTTGATAAATAAACCAACAGGTGGAAAGAAATAAATTGCTAAATAATGTAATTGGAAAACAACAGTTACCTGTCCACTTTTACTGCTTAGTTAGATGGTTGCCACTCTACTCAGCGTTCGCTGACTTCGTGTACTCGTAACCCTTTTCAGGTCCAGGTGTTGAGCAGCCCGAGCCAACGGTTGCAGAGGGTGCCTATGTAGTGGACAGGAGGGGCTCTTGGGAGGACCACTTGCCCCTGGCAGAGTTTGCATATAATAACAGCTATCATTTGAGTATCGGCATGGCACCATACGAGGCTCTGTGCAGACGGAGGTATACTGCGCCCTTGAGTTGGGTTGAGGTGGAGACCAAGTGGGAGGTTGGCCCCAGGCTGATCCAGCAGAGTCAGGAGATGGTTGAGCAGATACACAAATGACTTCGCACTGTCAGGAGCAGACAGAAGAGTTATGCCGATCGGAAGCATAGAGAGGTGCAGTTCGAGGTTAAGGATCACGTCTTTCTTCGCGTTTCGCCCATGAAGGGCCTGCAGCATTTTGGGGTGAAAGGGAAGCTCGCACCGAGGTTTTTGGAGCCCTTTGAGGTCCTAGAGCGGGTTGGACCCATTGCTCATAGGCTTGCCCTTCCTCCCCAACTTTCTGGTGTACACGACGTGTTCCACGTGTCCAACCTCAAGAAGTATGTCACCGATCCCAGTCACGTTCTGAGCCACGAGAGTGTCAAGGTGGGTGACGACCTGACCTACCCCGAGCAACCTGTACAGATACTAGACAGAGCCGTCTATAGCTTGAGACAGAAGTAGGAACCCCGGGTGAAGGTCTTGTGGAGGAGTCAGAGGTACGAGGAGGCTACCTGGGAGCCTGAGGCGACGATGCTAGAGCGATACTCGGAGCTTTTTTAGGGTACGTCCTTTCAGACCGGCTTCGGTCCTCTTTAAGATTGTTATGCGTATATTGTTCTTTTCCGCACCCTAGCTAGCTCAAGTTTCAGGGACGAAACTTCCTTTAAGTTTGTTATGATGTTAAGACCCGTGCTGTTTGAGCCTTTTAAGACGTCTGGACTGTGGATCAGACGTCTGGAAATCAAAATTTTTTGAGTACGAGCTCGAGTCTGCACGCGGTCTGTGCGCAGACAGTACTCTCATTTTCCCTTCCCTTCTCTCTCTTCCTCCCCTTTCCAGCAAACCCTAACCCCACCTTATAAAACCCCCTCCTCTCTCGTTCTCCTCACTTCTCAGCCACCAACCCTTCCCCTCTTCTTCCCCACTCCAGCGAGAGAGGCAGTGCGAGCGAGAGAGCGCACAGCAGCGTCGAGGAGCAGCGAGAGGAGGAGGAGAGTAATCTCATGAGCTCGCGTGGGAGCTCACCAGTGAGCGCATGGCTGGAGCGACGCGTGCACGAGGAGTGCGTCGGGGAGGTCCTCCCCGACACTGCTGCAGCCGGAGCAGCAGGCAAGGGGGACGCGGCGTGGCCACGTGCGGCACGGGAGAGCGGAAGCAAGTTCTGGTTCTGGGTTTTTCCCAGAATCAGATGTCTGGAGTGACGTCCAGACGACGGTTTGGACGTCTGGAGGCGGTTCCAGACGTCTGAGGAGAGGGCTTCGCGAAGGTACGTCTCTTTGCAGATACAGCCATGCAGGCCGCTCCGCTGATACCCACTTTGCATGTCATTTTGAGGAGATTTGGTTCTGCATGCAGGATTCGCTTTGGGAAGGCGCGGGGCACACCCGCCCATGCATTTCAGACGTCTGGGGAGATTACCAGACGACTGGAAGCGCATCGAGACGTCCGGAGAGGTGGTCGAACGTCTGGAGCTAGGTCCAGACTGTCCAGAAGAGTTCTTGGACGTCTGAGGATTGGTGCAGAGGCTTAGGTATGTTACTGGACACTTTTAAGTGAGTCAAAAACAAGTCAAAAACGTTGTTTTTGACCCGTTTAGGGCCCATTTGAGGTTTGTTTTCCGCAAATAAGATACTGATGTGTTCCTTGTGAGTTCCTCTACTTGTAGAAGATTTTCCATACTGTTCTGATAGTTCCCTTGTGATTGTTCCTTATGATAAGACTTCATTCCATTGCGGGTTCGGGGCTTGCTGAGGCATATGAGCCTACCGTTCAAGCCCCCAATACTCCTGGGTTTACTCGTAGAGTGGCTTCCCCCTAATTTGATTATAACATAAATGCATGTGTGGAATGAATGATTAAAACTTAGGATATGACATGAATCCTAGGACGAGAAACACTTGAAATGTTTGTATTGGATGATGGAATTGCAATCTTGAATGAGTAGATAGAATGACAACAATTGTCTGTAAATGAATAACAGCTGCCTGTGAAATATGAAGTACTTGTGCTAGCTAACTGTTGCATGTAAATTTCTGTTGTATACGTTAAATGACATAATACGAGTTGCATGTATATAAATTGAGAATAGTAATGTGAATAATGGAAATACGAGCTACCTGTGTATAACCTGAATATGGAAATGTGAATGATAGAAATACAAGTTGCTTGTGTATAACCTGAGAACGAAAATAGAAATGATGGAACCTAGTATGGCATGGCATGAGGAATACGAGCATGAACCATACGGGGAATTAGGAGTAGAGCTCCTAGAAATAAATGGAATGGATCTGGAAAAGCGTTGGGATTTGTGCTGTCCCTTGGGTACGTGGTACCAAGGGGAGCGCATGTTACCTCTTAGTGTAGAGGGGTGCTTGCCGCCTTCGGGTTGAGACCTGGGGTGGGTTTGACCACTTTGCACCAACTCGATGGCTCTCATGTACACTGTACAGGGGAGAGCTACTAGTGTAGGGAGAGAGCTAGCCACCCCATGGGGCCCGGGGTTCAGCTAGCTGCCTTACACCGACTTGTTAGGCCCACTGGGTAAACCAGGGTAGTCAAGCGAGGGTGCGCAGACTGTGGAGAGGCGAGACCCCTATTTGGTTACTGAGAGGGGCTAGACCCCTGTTACTGAGAGGGCTAGGTCCTATACTGGTTTCGTGCTGTACTTTGGGCGCACCCGCTAACAAAAATGACTGACTGCGTGTCAGTGCGGGATAGCTACCCGTACGCTTATTGCGCGTGCCATAGTTACCGTTACGTCTGTTCGTGACCTTAAGGTGGTTGACTGGATGTAGTATCACCACGAGGAACTCTCCCGGCCAGGAGAGCACCACATGTGCCTTCTGCTCTTCGGAAAAGATTGCAATCAAGATCGTTCCCACGAGAAACATTCGAGATAAAGAAAAAGATTTGATAAATAAACCAATGGGTGGAAAGAAATAAATTGTGAAATAATGTAATTGGAAAATAACAGTTACCTGTCCATTTTTACTGCTTAGTTAGTTGGTTGCCACTCTACTCAGCATTCGTTGACTTCGTGTACTCGTAACACTTTTCAGGTCCCGGTGTTGAACAGCCCGAGCCTACGGCTGCGGAGGGTGCTGGGCCTAGTAGAGCCCAGTAGTTGTAGCTTCTTGTTATACTCTTTCGTAGTAGTGAGTAGACTCTTGTACCTTTACGTTTTGCACTCTTACGTTCTGTACTTTATATTCTTGTACCTGATTAATTTTCTATTGTTGTGGTGGTATGTACTGTAGCAGTTTTTACTTCTTTACTGCTGTACCTTTTTACTATTAGTTGCTTAGTATAGTGAATGTGATTTACTTTCTTGCTTTTTGGTTACTTTCTCGTTGGACGACTAAGTCTTGGGATTAGTCAAGTCGATCCGATCTCGTATCCTGTAGGGATTCAGGAACCGGGTCGTAACACTGAGAAACCCTAACAGGGGTCATTAATCTATTTAAATGTCATAATTAGGCACTAGACTTCAAATCTAACTTGCTAATCAATACAAGAATATTTACTTTATCCCATGAATAAATCTTGTGGAATAATGAAAATCCTAACTTGGGAATTAGTTATTAATTAATTTCTGAAGTACACAATGAGGTATATCGCTTTATAAATAAAATGAATCATCGATACAATGATTTAATAATTCAATTATCCGGTGAAATACTATAGAATAAGTTAACGATAGATTTGTCGAGAAAGTAGGAAGGATTGGGTAACTAGTTCAATCCTTGTAGCTTGTTGGTGCCTTGCCTATAGCATCAGTTTGGATTTAGACCAGTTGGACTGGTTGGGATTTAGACCAGTTGGTTCTTTTATTGCTACAAATTCTTATTATCAAGCTCCTATTCAACTAACTCAACTTTATCCACCATTAGGCTAAGCTATCCAAGCACAAAACACTATCACTTTTCCCAATCAACGAGCATAGACCATGGTATATTTTCAGTTTGTCTTCTACCATGGGAATGACACCTTGAGAAGATCAAGATAATTGTATAAATTTTCTCATATACTCATTAATTACTATTCCTCCTTGATAAAAATTTAAGAACTGAATTTTCTTTTTGGTGTTGGGAACTGCATGGATAATACAGGTTGCTGAATAAATGAATAAAGCTTTCCCAATTTTGCTCCTTAACAATTTGCATCTCTGTAGACCTCCACCAATGATCATCTTCCCTTTAATTTGTAGCTACTATGTGACCAAAGTTTCTTTATATTCATGCAGAACTTGCCAAATAGAGAATAATTTCTCTCCATTTAGTGAACCCAGTCCTCCCTTACGTTTTGATCATTTTCCCCCTTAAGTGGAGGTGTTTCATTTTTCTAAATTTTTGAAATACATCTTCTAATAATCAATGCCCCTCTTCATCTTTGAGAAGAGATATTGTTAGGCATGGACCACACATGAAGTTGTCGTAGGTAACAACCCATTAGCTGGTTGTCCAGAGCCTAACCATAGGACCATTCTCCTTTACTATTACCTTTAAGTAAATCTTAGATCAGGGAAGCCACCTACTTAGAAATAAAAAAAAGAAAAATAGAAAAAGGAAAAAAAAGTCACACTTCACCGCATGAGTATGGCTGGTAAGTTATTGTAGGTAACAGCCCATTGGCTGTTTGTCCAGATCCTAACTCATAAAACGCACAAAAATTCCAAAACACTTAAGGAAGAAGTGAGGAAGTAGAATAATCTAGGGAGATATACACTGGGTTCGTCCTTGTGTTGACCTTACAAAAATAAAAGTAGGGAGAAAACTACCAGTCAAACAGATATACTTTTACGTAGCATTTTTTTTTTCAAGGTCACCTAGAGGCGTAGAAACCCGAAATCCATTTTAATTGCCATTGAGTGAATCTATCACAATTTTCACGATAAAATACTTAGCACTTACAGTCTTTTTCGAGTCTTGGCAGGTTGGGTAGCCATAAAAAGTTACCTCGAAACTCTCAACTCTAAAATCCAAAAAAATTAGAAAAGAAGAAAAAGCAGAAAAAATGTATCTTCCCTTTTCAAAATAAGACAAGGACTTGGGCGGTCTGCATTTTGGTAGACACCCGGGTACTGTTGAGTTTGTAAGGGACTGGCAAAACTCCTTAGTTGTAATTTTCTAATGTTAATCAACAAATCTTGCCTAAGTGATCAGATCTTAATTCTCTTTTATACATAGCATTTAGGTTAATTTGTAAGGGACTGGCAAAACATAGGCATGGGGGTATGATAAATATGCATTTACTCATGATAAAATGCCTACTTATGTCATTTCCTAAGCTTAACATTGCATTTAGCATTGTAAATAATGCATAACATTCATCATGTTGCATTTATGTTGACTTGTATAAATTGCACATTAATTCACATATTTCTATGGCTAGGGAACAGAGTGATATATTTTAGAGCTTCAAATGAAGAATCTAATCATATCAATGGATCCAATTCGATGATTACAACCCATTGACGTGAAAAGTGGTCCGATCCAACATCTGTAGCATCCCCTACAAGCATCTAAAGATAGACAGCCCAGATGATCATCTAGTCTGCTCAAAGGTTGCCCGCTCCTTATGAACGACATCATCGTCACTTCACCACCGTCGAATGAAGATCTCGCAGTTGACGAAGCACCATGCCTCATTAGGCTCATGGCCATTAGATGAAGATCCAACAGCCACTAGTGCACGCATGCGGGGTCTTCCACACAACCATCCAAGGACACAGTGTGTTGGATACGAGTGTGGTTCCCATGCTAAGGATGCGTGTTCAAATCTCACTGAGGCATCCTCTTCGTTGAAATCAAAATTCAACCATCCGATCGAAGATGAGCGGCCGCAAAGATGGCGATGTGGCACGTTGAGCGCCACATGAGCTACACACGCAAGATAAAGCGCGAACACACGTCAAATCACATGTGCAATGGGGGCGCTATCCAGAGCATCCTTTCTCGCACAATTAGGGCCCTTCATCCACCATCCAAGGGCAGCGATCCACTCCATTGCAGCTCAACAAGCGCCAGCGGATGCCAGCTAATGGACGCACGCAATGGTAGCTGGAGATGCGAGATGGACGACCAGCATCCCACGAGTGCGATCAATGAGCGAGATGGACACCAGCGAAGCACAACTCGCTTCAGCGAGAATTTGAGCGAGCGTGAGCTGGCTACAGGGATGCATGAGCAGGATCTACAGCAACGTCTTGGATGTCGCTAATTGTCCTATGCTCATTTTAGCCCCTCTTATCCACTATATAAGGACCTACGCACCCCCCTTGTCTACCCATCACTTCCTATACTATTCCCACCTACTCAAGAGCTATAAAAGCCTATCAAAGCTCCTAAGAGCTCCCTCCCTAGCCCTAGGCCACCGATTAGTGTAGAAATCCTTCACATCCACCAAATATTCAACCTACCTCTCACCATCTTCATAAGTGACGAGGCCTATCCTCCCACCTCTATTCAGGAAGTTGATTGTCTCCGCCACCTCATCTCCATTCCTACTAGCTCAGCAAAGCTTTCCTCTACCTGGATTCTTCTTGCACCACATCCCCGATGTCCAAGCACCTCACCTCCTCCGTCCAAGCCGTTGCCAAGCACCATTGTCTCGCCAGACATTCGCTTTGGGAGTTTTCTTCTCACCTTCATCTTTTTGTTATTTTGCTTAGCATATCCTTGTTCAGTGTAATAAACATTATTTTGATATATCAGATTTCCTTCATCTCTCTACTCTCCCGCTCTTTATTTATTTTCGCCAGTAGATTATCTTAGCTAGTTCTTCATTATAAAAATACAAAAAAATCATAAAGCCCCAAAAATACCAAAAAGAAATAAATTGAAATGTGGATTTCAAAGAAACGAACGTCGCCTCCCAGTATTCCACCCAGGACTCCCTTAGAGTTTTAGTAAATTTTATTTGGTAAGCTAGATTTTGCGACTATGATGATGAGTTCTCCAAAACCTAATTTTCATTGCGAAAAATATGCATATCACTTGATTATAGTGAATTTGAGTTCCATGCCAGATTAATAAATCAAAGATTCAATTTAGTTTAATTGGTGTTTAATCGAGTGAATTAAGTGTGCTTGAGTCCAATTGAGCCTATGGCAATGATTTGGAACTCAGTGAATTGGCTTTTCATCGAGTGTATATTTTGCACCCAATTTGAACCAAGGATACTGTTCTTCTTCTTTCTTGGAGAGCTCTACCAAAGAAAGTTAGTGATCCTGACTTGAGGCTTGAGTATGGATCCAATTGATTTTACATGATTGCCCAGATCTCCTATATAGTAATCAATGGTGTGCAGGAACTCTAGATGTTCAAAACATCTCGGCAAACAACATTAAGAGTCTAGGTGGGTGAAATTGATTTTCGAAGAAATCTCAATTTCATCCACTGATTTAGAAGTGAACTGCTACTAAAGGTTTGACATGAAGCTATTGAGTGATTTTACAAGGAATTTAATGGTCTGATTTGATCTCCCCTACTCTACTGTCTATCGTAGCAGTAGGATGATCAGTTTAGGGTTTTTACACTTTGGATTATAAATCTCATTGGTTTTTGAGTTCTAAATCTTTTGAATGAGGTTTGCAATGCATTTGAAAGGGAATTTAATGAGTTTGAATCCCTATTTTGTTGATGCTTACCTTCACACTATCTATAGTGGAAGGTGGGTATCACATAGGAATTTTTAGTTTGCTCTGAAGTCGCCTAAGCATCTGATCAGGGATTGAATCTGAGGATGGATTTAGCATAACTTAGATTAGACCTTAGGTTTGATCCAAGTTTTCTATCGTACAATGACAGTAGCAAATTAGTTGCTGAATCAAATGCAGCAGTAACCACTGTTGGGTTATTTTTGATGCAAATCTGATTTGATTGAGATACTGAGTTAATTCTGCTGGAGAATTAATTCAGACCTATAAGATCTGATGTAGAACCTGGACTTTGAGCTGATTGGTTTAGTATACATTGTAGCAGCTACTAACTGCTGAATCTGAGCAACAGCAGAGGCCATTCTGATAGTGGCAAAAGCCACTGTATGGTTGGGTTCTGCTGGGTTTTAAGGAGTTGATCAAGCTGGCAATTTGTTTCATTAACAAACTTCATGTAATAAGCATTCCTATACTGTTGAATTTCAAAATCACTACAACGAAATAGACTTGTAGTGACGGCCTTTGGAGATGGAATTGAAGGCTATGGGGACAGATTTTAGGGTGGGGGACGGAAAATCTGTCCCCAAAAATCCATCCCCCAAATGAGGGTCACTAAAAGTTTTGGAGACAGATTTTCCGTCCTCAAAACTATTGACAGAAAATTGGTCACAATAGATTAGACACAAAAAAAGATAATAACTTGACATTTGATTTTCTTAAGGGACGGATTACTCTGTCTCTGCAAGTTTTAGGAACAAAAATATGTGCTCCTCATAATCTCTTAAGGAATATGCAATTGTGAATGTTAATTATTAAGATAAAACATTAAAACATTCTTAATTATAGTAACACATGTAACATGCATAGCTTGATAAAAGTGATCTTTAACAAAAGACATTTTTATTGAAATGAAAATATCAAGTACTTGTTTCAATGTTACGAAGAAATTACAAAAAAGAACAATAAAAAAATACACCATAATACAAAAAAGCACTCGAACTAATTTTTTCCTCTTTACAATAGAAGTTAAAACTATTCCAATCTAACACCACGAAGAAGCTCGAGAAGAAAGTCATTGCTCTGATAAGGGATCTTCATCTACTCAGATATCTACGAAATTTCCAATTTGCACTTGCTCGAGGGATGTTTAGCGACGGTGTTTGCCTGGAGTAGTTCTTTTCTGATCCCTGCACAACCCCCTAATCCCCTACTATTATTGGAGGTGAACCCTCTGCTGGTTGTTGCTTCTACGACCTTACTATAATTGCAGTATCACTCACCTCATTCATAATTTCTAATGGAACTCAAATCGGAAGCTAAAATTAGGGATCCAAACTGCTCTAGATTCCCATAAGCCCATGCTTTGAGTCCTAATACCATAAAGAAGGAAGGCATGAAAATTTATTAGCATTTGAAATGCACCATACAAATTTCATGACAGGTGGAGCCACGTCAAGATTTGACAATGATGACAGACAAGAGATTATTTTCTAAAAGCATGGAAAAGTAGCTATTATCAAGGTTCGATAGTAAAATTTTTCTTGGTGACTTGATCATACAACTTTTTGCTTGTTGGCAACATCAAAAGGCAAAGGTTTCAATTAATAAGATAAAAGCATACCTTCCACAACTTGTACACTTTCTGCAAAACAACGTTCTACTCTCTTGGACAGCTTTGGTTCTAACTTACACTGGTAGAAAAAATTTTCTCAGAAATAGACTAAACTTTAAAATGCATGGAGGAAAATCAAGTGCAATAAAAAAGGGCCACAATAAATCAAATGTGAACAAAAAGTAGAAAATATAGTAAAAAAATGAATGGACAAAAGAAATTACATACAGTGAAGCCATTTGTTTTTTTGTTGAACAGAGGTAAAGCCAAATATTGGTGAGAAACTCAGAAACATGCTACATAAATAGATAAACAGGCAGGGTCCTTTTGTAAACCAGAGCAGAAAATTCCATTAAAAGAGTGCCGTGAAAGTTTAACAAACATTTTTAATTTAGCCACTTCTCAGAGGTGCCAACATTGACTATAGATTTTGCAAAATCAAAATTATAGGAATCAACATGATGAAGGTGTAGATCAGTGTGCAGCTGTCTCTTCTGTAGCAGCAGATCCTTGGGGCTAAATAATTTTTGGTATACAACACCAGTAAGTTCCTGATCTTCCATTATTTAGCTAGCATTGGTGATTAACTATAATTGGCGAATGCAGATTAAAGCGATAAGACAGACAAACAAATTCCAAACTTTGAAAATAAATCTTGTTTCTTGATGTAGGAGGTCCCATACCAAATAATCACATTATCGAACAAAACAAAGATAAGCTAATTATCATGAGAGACAACAATCTAGTTGAGCCACAGGAAATTACTTAACAAGCCATTAACAGCTAAAAAAGTCCGAATAAAAGAACAAACAACACAGAAAACAAAAGAGACAAGTAATTTTAATGGATTCTCACTGATACAAGAGTCATTCCATCTCATATTATCACATTCGATGTCATTGTCTTCCCCATGCCCTATGGGGGCTTTAATGACACTAAGAGCATTCCTTTGTAACTTCACTTCAATGCCTTTAGTCAAAACCTGAAATTATGCAAAGCCTTAATCAACACAACACTTTGAAACTTAAAGCACATAGGGACAACCAACCATACAAGCCACTGATCAGGGCTAGCACCAATCTAAAATATCAAAGGCAGTAGGCACAAAATGACAATAGTACAGAAAGATTTTCCAAACAAGAACACGAGATCCCATAATCCAGTAACAAGCTACTTTTGGTAGAATAAATAACAAAACAGAGTAGAAATGTTTTCACCAACTACAACCATTATTAACAAAATCTAATCCAAGTTGGGTAATGCAGAGACCAAACACTAAGATCAATCGTAGAAACATTTAATTGTTTTAATATATGGATTTAGTTATGTTGCCTTCCTTTTCTGACTGAACATTGACATAAACATCACCTAGTTGACCTGTGTATTCAGGGTGATGAAACGAACTAACCTTCTAACATTCTAATTTCTAAAAAAAAGAAACTAGCAAAAAATAATATGAACAAACCACAACTTAACTTGCATCTTAATCAAATAATCTAAAGCACATATCCTTATTTGACTCTTTGTTCTCTTCAACCTTCTTCTCTTTACCTGCTCTGCTGGCTGATATTGTGCAAAAAAATAAATATGGATAAGCGTTGCTTGTTGAATAATTTAAGTTGAACAAGTTGCATCCTTGCAAAATGGTTAGGCTTACCTACATAGGAAGAAGAAAACTAATATAAAGAAAGGGAGAGAACATTTCATGACATAATTACCAATTTAAATAAACTTATAGATATGCTCATGTATGAAAATAGGTTGTATACTACTCCTATAGGCCTAAATCGCAATCTGCTACTGCGACATTACTGCTGACGCCGCTGCTACTGCTACATTGCTGAGGAAGCAAACAAATTCCTCAGGCCAACATCATAATCTGCTACGTTACTGCTACGTTGCCGCTGCTACATGCTGCTGCTATTGCTACTGAAACTTACACGTCTGCTTTCAATCCAACATCATAACAATATCCATAACCATCGTCATCATCATCAACAACGTCAACAGCATCATCAGCAGGAGATTCTCCATATTAGAGGGCAGAGGAAGCAAACAAATTCCAAGAAATCAATTATCTTAGAAACAAAATTGGGAGGTCACGGGAAGATATAATTTGATTCTCTTAATTAATCAATTATCACCAGTTTGGATTAGTGCTTGTTCGTGCATGTAAACTGGATTTGCAATGTACTCATTGCCGCATTCAGTATAAACACAATGTATGATGAGATCTGTGCACATAATTTCGTTCTTAATTGATGACAGTACATGAATTATTGCTAGTGTTGGTATGACATCTTCCTTAGGAGCTTATGTTTCATTGTGTGCTAAAATGAATTATGGTTCAGTGAAAAAAAAAAAACAACCAAGAACTAACTAAGATAATGGAGTATGTTTATAATATCCGAACTAGTCAAAGGGGGAAGGACCAACTTGAAAAAGATGAAACATATTCAATCTAAATCTAGCTTGCAGTTTTTTTCTTATTTATCAAATGCTAATTTGGACAATAAGACATAATTAGTACCCTTATAAACTCTCACCTTGAAGAACATTGATCTCTACATTGGTCTAACCATCTGCTGTGGTCAAGAAGACCTCTAATTTGGTTCTGATTTTTTTGGAATCCATACCAAGGGTCATTCTCTAAACCAGAATCTCCAACATACTAAATGCACAAATAGATTAGTTCTACAAGATTGGAAACATACATGGTGAAAAAGACTTTCACAACATCAAAAAGCATGGTCAAAGAAATAAGTCAGTTCTACGTTTGCAAAATTAGAAACCTCTTATTCAAAAAAAAAAAAAGAAAACCTCTAGATATACAGTTGTTCAAAAACTGGAATTATAGGCTTCCAAATATTGATGGAATAGAACATGAGCATGTAAGATTCTTATCACAATTAAATGGAAACAGAATGAGTGAAAAATGGGGAAAAAAAGACCTTGGACGATAGTTCTGGTAGACACCCAACTGAGCTACCTGATGAAAATATTCATGTGGGTTGGGTTTTGATGATTTTTCTTCCTTCATGCATCAGACATCGCTTCCGATCCTTTGGTGGAATCACTGTGCAAATAGAACCATCTTCTAGAGTTACTCCATAGATTGAAAAAATTTCTAGTTTATTATAGTTCCTTCCAGTTGCAATGCATTTCCGTTGATCCCATTAGAGAAGTGACTTGCTTGGGAAGTGGACGTGAATTTTCTTGTTTTGATCCTCATTCCTTTATGCTCGGCACATCTCTTTCTGCCTGAAATTGGTTTCTTCCAAGTCAGATGGTAATATATAAAGTGAGGCATATCAAAAGTAAGATTCTGATATTAGCGAAAATTACCTCTGTTCTGTCTTGTAGAGGATAGAAAATTTCCTCATCATTAAGCCCCACATCTATAGCAATATCTTAATTGGAAGGCAAGCAAAGGCAATTGGCTAACCTTGAAAAGCAAAGTAAACTCAAAAGGAAAACCATGGATAAAGCCATGGGTGATATAAAACTCAAGAATTCAATGAATGCACTTCACATGGCTACGATAGAGTAGAAAAAAGCTGACGAGAATGTTTTGAAGCTTGTTGAGGTGAGGAAGAGAGAGATGGAATCTTTTTTTTTTTTCTTTTTGTTGCACATTTAAAACTAGGAAATGGAAAAATCTATGGATACATATTGGGCAGAGAGATGTTTAAAGGGCCATTCCATAATGAGGATCTCTGCTAAATTAATCAATCTGACATTGTAAGCTACATTTTGAAGCTACATTTTGACACAAAATTATGCATCAAGAAGATGTGCTGAGGCTCCATATCCTTTGCTAAGCAACTCCTTGCGAAGCACTTTCCAAGATATGTGAATATCTAAACATGAAGATTTGAAAAAGCAGTTGGTTGACACAATGACGTTTTGTAACATATCACTGAGTGGCCACAAGTGCCGAAAGGGCTTTATTTGGGTTCATTATAACACCATCTATCAGCTCGTATTCCTTAGCTTCTTGTGGACTCATGAAGTAATCACGGCCGGTGTCTTCGGTGATCTTCTCATAAGTTTGCCCCATATGGAGGGCAAGGTAACCATTAAGATTTGATTTATGATGGAGCATCTCATTCACCTGGACTTCTATGTCAGTCTATGAACCTTGTGCACCACCGAGAGGTTGATGGATCATTATTCTTGAACTGGGGAGGCTATACCACTGCCCCTTAGCATAGCACTAAGAAGAAATGCACCCATGCTTGCTGCCAGTCCAATACGAATAGTAGAAACATCAGGGCGGATGTGATTCATAGTATCAAATATTGCCATTCCTACAGTGACTGAGCCTCCTGCAGAGTTTATATACATGATGATATCCTTGCTAGGATCAACTACATCAAGGTAAAGTAGCTGCCCAACAATGATATTTGCCATCTCATCATTAACTTCTCCACCACAACGTATAATTCTATGTTGGAAAAGCTGGCTGACGATGCTTTGGAACCTCTCCTACACCATTGGTGGCGGCCCTTCTCTATTCTACACTTCAAATGGTAGGGTACCATTCGAAGAACATCCCTAGATCATCCCTAATAGACCAAATCCCCTTACTATAGGTACCATTCGAAGAACAGTGCCAGCTGGAGTAAACGGCCTTGGGGGCAGTCCAACGCACAACTTTCTCGCGCTTCCTCGGAAAGGAGATGGAACAAAGGGGCAAGAACGGCAGAAGGCTGCAGTGGTTTCTGCTCGAGAGGTGGCCTTTCAGGGAGGGGCAGGAGGAGGAGGAAGAGGAGGAAGGTGACGCCGCCGATAACACGTTGGAGGCGGTGCAGCGAGAGAGATGGCCATCTCAGTGGAAGTGTGTTGAGTTGCTTCGACTTGCTGCCTCCCTCCTATGCCTCCACCACCTCTGAGAGAGAGGGAATTTGCTCTCAAGAGGCTTTTATAGTTGGATGAGGATGAGCGAGGATGAGGCCATTCATAGGAGAGGAGGTCAAGGATGCTGATGGATGGGGCGACGACAAGGGGACGTATGCAAGGGTATCGACGGAGGGGGCGGGGGCAAGGGCGAGAAGGAGAGGATGAGGGGACAAGGGTGTTGACGAAAGGGGCAAGGGAGAAAGGGAGAGGGCGAGGAGGCATTGGCGTCGGAGGAGGAGGTGAGGACAAGAGGGAGAGAGGGAGAAGGTGTGGGCGAGAGGGAGGGACGAAAGAGCTGCGGTGGAAGTCATCCCTGCGACAGAAGCACTGCAGCAGCTCACGGTTCCTCCTCACAGTGAGAGACCTCACCCTCACGACGTGGGAGGGACATCCCTGACGGCAGCTTGCTTGACAATGTTCCTCACCAGGAACCTCTCGATGGGCCATAGTTGCTGTAGTCGGAGGCGGCAGGGGATAGGCTTGAGGGCGTGCGTGATGGGGAGGGGGGGCTGAAAGGGTTTTAGGAAGGATTACGTGGGATTTCATTGGGAAATGAAAATTATGGGTGGGAAAGGATTTAGGTAGGTGGGTGTACAATTTTTAGTGATCAAATATAAATCTTATAAATATTGATTAATTTTTTGAGATGATTGTTTTATCACCTACCTTATCTTGGTTACTAGAAATAAATTTGTCCTTAAAATGTGGTTGTCAAAGGTGTATTTGTTGTAGTGAATCTGATATAAATTGCTTGTAAATTTATTTTGAGGTCACTGTCAGCAGCATGTTATTGTAAAATCTGTCCAAAATGAGATTTGAGTGAAATTACATGATAAATCTTTTTTATTGGTTCGAATAATTTTCACCTTATGTGCTGGCCACATTTGAATGCATACGTCTTTATTCCAACCATTAGAACCCCTTTTAGGCCTTAGGTTTCTATTCTAAACACTCATTCAAGGTCTCTCATGGGTTAACTTTTAAATAAATAAAAAATGATTAAGAAAATAACAAAAAAATAAAATAAACATGTCTTGAGTATGATCAATTATTTTTCTAGGTGTTAGCCAACTTTCAAGGTTTTTTTATCCCCTTGCTTGGTAGAACATACCAGCCGATAGTTTAGTATACTTTGAAATTTAATAAAAGAAACCTAACTCAAAAGACCAAAAAGAATTCCTTTCTCTCTCATCCCTTAGTTTTATTATCCATGTAAAATTCATAAAAATCATAAAATAACAAAAAAAAACTAAAAAATATATTCTATAGTGTGTATATACTTGTAAATATAATGTAATACTAAGTTATATGTAAATATTGTAACGTATGTAAATAATGTATATAAGTAACTTATATATGTATTCTATATATTAAATTAAATATTTAAAATGATTTATTGTATATATATCTGATGTGGAACAGAAATAGTCCTCGCAGAGTGTAAAGACCCGTCCCACTTTTAGCCTTTTAAGACATCAAGAGTGTCAGCTAGACGCTTGTCCAGACGTCTGGACCCTTTCCCGGACATCTGGAAATTAAAATTTTGTATGCTTTCTGTGTTCTGCGCGTGGGCAGCGCGCAGAACTCTCTCTCTCTTTCCTCCTCCCTTCCCCTGCAGAACCCTAACCCTTGGCCCTTATACACCACCATCTCCACCTTCAGAGCGCAGCGGAGCGGCGGGAGGAGGTGAGCAAGGGAGAGCGTGTGAGAGCAAGGAGGAAGAGAGTGCATAAGAAGGAGGAGGAGGCAGAGGTCGGGAGCTTCGTGGAAGCTCGTTGGAGCTCGCATGGCCATCGTGGCGTGTGCGAGAGGAGGGAGTTTGGAGCGTCATCCTCGACCACCTGCAGCAGCTGGAGCTGTGGCGGAGAAAGGAGAACCGCAGCGTGGAGAGCTGGGAGCACGGTCTGATACTGGAATTTTTCCAATATCAGACATCTGGAGTGCAGTCCGGACGACTGACTGGACATCTGCAGTCAAGACTAGACGACTGAAAGCACCTATATTGCGAAGGTACGTTCTCTCCGCAGTTACGACCATGTAGGCCACACCGTAGAGGAGATTTATTGGTCTAATATTAGGTGGCTGCTCTGTCGCATGCAGGAGCAACCTTGGGAAGGTGCGTGAAACACCTTTCCACGTACTTTTGGACGTTTGGACAGCTCACCGGACGACTGGAGGCGCTTCTAGACGATCGGAGGACTGGTCAGATGCCTGGAGCTGCTTTCAGATGGTCACAGGAGAGTCCTGGACGTCTGAGATCACCGCAGGAGCTTGAGGTAAGTCATGTAAGTTTTAAGACGTCTAAACTTGTTTCCATACGTTTGATTTTGGTCAGCAAACACATTTTTGACCCGTTTAGGGTCCAATCGGGATCCGTTTGACGCAAATGAAGTATCTGTAGTTTCCTTGTGAGTTTCTGTACATATTACAACCCTTTATACATTGTTTTGAATCCTCCTTTGCGATGTGTTCCTTGGTTTAGGGTTTTAACCTGCTATATGTTTGGGGCTCACAGAGGCACCTAGGTCTGCAGTTCAAGCCCCCATTACTCCCGAATTGTCTGGTAGAGTAGTCTACCCATGTTAATCTCATTAAATAAGAATGTATCTGTGAAATTAGCCAACTGGAAACCTAGGATGTGGCATGAACCCTAGGACAGAGAAATGAATAAAACAAACTGTTCTGCATGATTGTATTTGCATATGTGAATGAGTTAAACTGCTAACATTTTCCTGTAATAAAGTATGAGATGGCTTTTAGAATATGAGTTGCCTGAGATAATTGAACAGTTACCTGTAAAATCATTAGTTTCCTATATTAAATTGTGGAAATACGAGCTGCCTGTACATAAACAAGAATTGAATTGTGAATGATGGAATCTGGATCGGAATAATGTGGTGAACATGAGCACGAATCCTACGGGGGGTTAGGAGTAGAGCTCTTGTGGTTAGATGGAAAATCTAGAATATGGACGGGAAGTGTGCTAGCCCTTGAGTACGTGGTACCAAGGAGAGCGACTGTCCCCTTTTGTGTAGAGAGGAGCTAGCTGCCCTTGGGTTGGAACCTGGGGTTAGAATTAGCCACTCTACACCGACTTCTGTTGGCCCTCATGTACACGGTACTGAGGCGAGCTACTACTATAGGGAGGGAGCTAGCCACCCTACACCGACTTGTTAGGCCCTCTGGGCAAACCAGGGTAGTCAAACGAGGGAGCGCAGACCGTGGAGGGGCGAGACCCCTATTTGGTTCTGAGGGGCTAGACCCCTGTTTCTGCGAGGGCTAGGCCCTATATTATTCTGTGCTGTACTTTAGGCGTACCTGCTAACGGAAACGACTGACCGCGTGTCATGCGAGGTAGCTAGCCATACGTTTATCGTGCATGCCGTAGTCATCGCTACGTCTTGACAGTGACCTCAGGGTGGTTGACTGGGTGTAGGACTATCATGGGAGACTCTCCCGGCTAGGAGAGCACCACGTGTACCTTCTACTCTTCGGAAAAGACTGCAATCAAGATCGTTCCCATGAGGAACATGCGAGATCAAGAAAAATCTGAAAGTTGACAAAAAGGGATGAAAAGGAATTACATGTAAATAAAATAATTAGAAAAGAGAATTAAACCTTTTACTTTTACTGCTGTAGATAGTATAGATACCACTCTAGTCAGTGTTCGCTGACTCTGTCTTTCCTTACCACTGTTTTGGACCAGGAGTTGAGCAGCCAGAGCTTTCGGCTGCGGAGGGTGCTGGGCCCAGTCGAGCCCAGCCGTAGTTTTCTGCACTCTTTGTTGTACCCTCTTTACTGTAGTAGTGAGTTTCAGACTTTTAGCTACTATTCTTATTACCGTTGCTTTCATTTCCATTGTTCATATTGTTGTGGTGGTATGTACTAAAATAGCAGGTTTTACTTTCCTTTACTGCTTGTACGTTTTTACTGCTTAGTTATATTGCATATGTGAATGTGGTTTATTTTCCTGCTTTCTGGTTATTTCTTGTTGGACGACTAGGTCTTGGGATTAGTCGAGGTGAGCTGGTCTCAGGTCCTGTAGGGATTCTAGAATCGGGTCGTAACACGAAGTAAAGTACAATTAGCCCTTGGATTTGGGTACACCTGCATCTTGTTGGATCCGGACAGGCCCAGCCCGCCTGAGGACCCAATTTTACCGAAATCAGAGAAGCGGTGGAAAAAGTACAGCAAGGCCATGCCCTCAATAAATGCTAACAATGGCAGCCGCAATAAATAACCTTACTAAGCGTACACCTTGTCAGGCGGTGTATCTGGCCAAAAGATTTGATAAGATCCTCTCCAGGCGTAACAAGACACTTCTTTATAGTATAAATAAAGGAGGGAGACCCCTCGGGGTTCACCCCATAAACCCTCAGGCAACAGGATTCGGGGCTCTCCCCTAGAGCAATCCATGTAAATGCAATCTGAGAGAGAGAAACTTCGAGAAATTGTAATATCACCATTTCTAGTGGATCTTACAAGAGTCTTGCTCTCCCCCTAGACGTACACCTCATGTGGTGGAACTGGGTTATTAATCTCGTGCCTCTTGTTTGTGATTGTTTGTTTGTGGCTATGTTATGTTTCCAACGTAAAATAAATTCTTTAATGGCCTCCGGGGGCCTTGACAGCGGCTCCTGGGGCCCATCAAATGGCACATTTGTGGAAAGATAAAAAAAAGGGAGAAAAGAGGATGGGAGAAGTCATTGCAAGCATAGCCTCTCCTGGTAGGTAAGTGTCCCATCACCTCATTACATACAATGCACCTTACCCATGATTGTGAGTCTTTCGGCTCATGCTAAGACTCTCCAACGTACGTTGTGCAAATGCCTGCCAAGGCATGAAGCCGACAGTTTCTCCTCCCGATCCTCATCTGGAAGTGAGCCCAATAGCGAGCTCCTCCCACTCCTTGCCAGGTTCCGCACCTGGCAACGAGTACCGGCAATGCCACACGGCTCCTCCGGCTCCACACCTGCAGTGAGCTCCTCCTGCTCCTCGTCTGATTCTGTGCCTGGCAGTGAGCACTGGCAATGTTGCACGACTCATCTGGCTCCATGCCCGGTAGCAAGCTCCTCCCGAACTCCATTTCGGCTGCTCCTCCCTGTTGAGGCTCCACCTGACCGATTGCCCTTCAGTAGAGGCTCCTTCGAGCTCTAGCTGACCCAAGCAAAGGTCACCCGACTACATTCTTTGCCTTTATGCTACTATCAGGATTAGCTTTCTTCTCCCTCATTTATTGTCCAATGAGATAAGATAGGGGGACAATGGCAAGATATAAAAAAAAAAAAGCAAAGGGGAGCTTGCCATCGACTAAATGGCTACATTTTCCCTTCTTTCTTTATTTTTTACAAAAAGAGAGGATGAAAAAGGGTGATGGTGGAGCCATCATGCCCGACAACCTTTAAAAAAAAAAAGAAAGAAAGAAGAAAATGGAAGGGTGGAGCTATCATGTCCGCATGCTTTCTATCCCTTTTTTAAAAAAAAAAAAAGAGGAGGAAGAGAGGCCACCTATTTATGTTCTCTAATGGGTGCTGCCTAAATGAAAAAAAAAAGCAACACTCAGGTGGAGGTTACCCTAGGCAAACATGATATTTGCAAAAATCCAAGTGCTAAAGCATGTCCAGTAAAGGGGGCTAACTGCTACTTCATGTGGTGGAGGATGAAATGATTGATCCCTTGCTATCACCAGGAAAAGGAGATCTGCCTGCTAAGATCTCTTTGCCTGACCATAGCCGCCTCGTTATGACAGCCTGGTTAAAATGTCGGCTTATGGTGGAAATAATGCTCCACTCATCTTATGTAAAGATAAGTAAAATTTTTCTATTTCATAAAATAGAGATTTATTTTTGCAAAATTTATATGCCACTTACCTCCCTACCTGCCTGCGGACTAGTATGCGCTAGGGCTGAAAAACCCCATCGCGTTCCCAATAGGCACACACCACCCACATGGGACAGGTTGCCAACGGGTACCCCAACTAGAGCATACCTCGGGCCCCCTGCAAGCGTTGGTAACGTGCGAGGACCCTTGGCATCCTAGTGTGGGCTACCTCTTAAGGACCCAGGGAGTGGTGGGGCATTGCAGTCCTGCCAACGTGAATAGTGGGTCAAGATCGAGTTTGAAGTCGGGAACTAAATTCTCGCACTTCTATTGAAATTTATATTTTACTAATCACCTAGTTTTTTAGGAGACGGTTCTTGAACGACCTCCCCTTCCCACCCTCAGGAGGTGAGCGGGGGCATCGAAGCACCTATCCCCTGGTACTACTAAGCGATAGCTGCTGGAGGCAAGGGTGACCTCAGCGAGATGGCAGAAAGGAAGAATACTCTCGCAGCCGACACAACCGAACTACAAGAGTCGGAGCTTATGATGTGGGACAAAAATAGCCCTCGTGGAGTAAAGCACAATCGGCTCTTAGATCCGGGTCTGCCTGCATCTTGCCGGATCTGGATAGGCTAACCCCGCCCATGGACCCAGTTTTACCGAAGTCAGAGTGGCTGTGGAAAATGTACAGTAGGGCCACGCTCTTAATAAATGCTGACAATGGCAGCCGCAATAAATAACCTGACCATGCGCACACGCTGTCAGGCGGCATATCTGGTTAGAAGATCTCATAAGATCCTTCATGGGCATAATAAGACACTTCCTTGTATTATAAATAGAGGAGGGAGACCCTTCGGGGTTCACCCCATGCACCCCCAGGCAACAGGATTCGAGGCTTTCCTCTAGAGCAATCCATGTAATGCAATCCGAGAGAAAGAAACTCCAAGAGATTGTAATACCATCATTTCTAGTGGATCTTACAGGAGCCTTGCTCTCCCCCCAGACGTACACCCCATGTAGTGGAACTGGGTTACCAATCACGTGCCTTTTGCTTGTGACTGTTTGTTTGTGGCTATGTTATGTTTCCAACATTAAATAAATTCTTTGATGGCCTCCTGAGACCTTGATGGCAGCTCTTGGGGCCCTTCAATAACTTTATTGTATACTTATATAATAATTTATATTAACTTAAAGTATAATATCTCAAGTAATTATAAAAACCTATGTATATGTATCTAAGTATATCTAATACTATGCATACGCATTTAACCAAGTAATATATACTTTATGATACCTATAATTTAATTTAATTATGTAATTATAGTAATTAATTAAGTTATTAAGTTAATTAGGTAAATTATTAACTTAAAATAAAATAAATTAGTAAGTTAAGTTAATACTGAAGTAATTTATTATGTATACTTGTGTAGTGTTATTTTAAGTATTTTCAATCGAATTTTACTGTATTTTTTTTTGAAACAGAAAGGAGAGCTATCGTCTTACGATAGCAGTCCGGAGCAGTAAATAGTGTATTTATAACTTATTGTATTTATAGTGTATTACAGTATTTATAACTTAATTGCGTACACAACTAACTTAAACGTGTATTTAAATGTAAAAAAATTAAAATAAAGTCTCTAAAATAAATTAAAAATGTAATAAAAAATAGTTTATTATATAAATTAATTCTATATAAAGTCAATTTTGTAATTAAGTTATCAATTTGTACTTTAATTAGTAAATTAACTCTAATTTAATGTATACAAATCCCTAACTAATTTTAATATATATGTAAATAACTTAATTTTGTAAATAAATTATATAATCATGTAGCCTTATATTAGGGCTTTTCAAAAATCTAATTTATTTTAAAATCAAACCTAATCCTCTATTTCCACATAATTGCATGCGTTGAGATGCGCCTAATTAGGCACTGTTCGTTAGTGCCACATCATGTGGCACAAATCGAATGAAGTGGTATGATAGGTTTTGGTGCACTAAGCACTTCAGTCCTCAATGCTTGATGCACCAATACCCATTACCACTCTCTCCTCTTATCCGATCTGAGCATGATATTGAGCACATATTTGTACAATGCACGGGTCGGGGGCCATGCACTGTAGTTAGCAGGCCTAAAATGGGCCTAAAATTAAACGAAAATACATGATAATTGAACTAAGGATGATCCCTACTAGTGGTTTGGTCCCACCCCTGTGAGGTGCTATGTATCCCACAAAAAGGGTTGGCCCGCCCATAAAAAAACCTAATTTTTGGGTTAGTAAATAGTGAATCGGCTATGAGAGAGGAGGGTGCATCTTGAGAAAAAAGTAAGTGTTGATAAGGAGAGTGGAGAGAAGAGAAAGAAAGGAGCGTAACGGTTAAGTATAAGAATGCTGTGCTAAGCATTGGTGTATGTGTTAAGTGAGTACACGTATACATATATGTATAGTATAGTGTAATAGTAGATGCATATTTGTAGTAAATAAATATATGTAAATAGTGTATACATATATAGGTAGTATACATGTATATGTATAGTAGATATTGTTTTAGTCTTATATGTATATAAATAATACTAAAGTTTTAGTGGCAGTTGCATCCGTCACTGTATATATGAATATATATTAGTCTAAGTAATGCCTTTTGTCCGATGTTGAGTATATATTCTACTAAGGCTATAGTGACATATATGTATATGTTACTGTATATATAGTATACATTACTAAAGATATGAAAATGTTAATATAACTTAGTATAGTATATATTAGTATCTATTTTGGTACTTATACTTATGTATTATTTAGAGTAGTATACATAATTAACATAATGTAGTATTAATTAGTTTTAATGCCTGTTTTGTTGTAAATTTGTTTAAGGAATTGTAGTGCATATTAATTGATTATTTTGTATATAATTAACCAATTCATTTATTATTTGACTTATTTATTTTGTAAATAAAATTAATATTTTTGGAATAAAAAAATATTTTTGGACATAGAAAGTGATGTATATCAACAACTGCTTTTTATTGAACGATTTGGAAACTAATCAGTAAAAATTATAATTAAATAAAATGACGTGACATCTGTGTATATTGTGATAACTATATTACAACAATGACATTTAAAACATCATTTTTATTGCAACAAAATCGTCGCTCACCAATTCACTGGATAATTTTCATATAGTGTGTGTGTCCACTTTTTTTTTTAGTGACCTGGACCTAAGGATGCAATTCCTTGGTAACATAAGTGGAGAGGGGCTCCTATTGATACACCTCTTACAGGTAAAGCAAGCAGGACTTGAGCAAGGATCGGGCGTGTGCCCTCGTTTTTCCTTGGTGATGGAGTATGCCATTTAGTGGGACGATATTCATTAGGTTATCATTTCAGCATAATTTAAAGGATGTCGTGCATGTGAAAGTGGATGTTGAGCCCTGCCCTACATAGCCCCAAAAGGAAACGAGGTTGCCCTTCATTATCCTCACAAACTCACCGATTAAGAACCAGAATAGTTTGACTATTTTGACGATCAATCACTCATGCAAAAAGAAACGTCATGATTCCTTGCCGTCCCACGTGCACAATGAGGGTCAAATAAAATAGGTTGTTGTCTTTTGCTTTCTTTAGGGACAAGTTCCAACTTGCAGGGACAAACATTACTAAGAAAATATTCGTATTGTTGTTATATAACTGTCCTTCCAAATTTTCAAATTTAATTTGGCAAACAAGATAAGTCGATTCATGTTGAATAGGAAGATATCACCCAAAAAAGGTTACATTTTAGTTGTGGAACGATCGACTTATTTAACTTATTCCTCTCGCTGGTTATGCTCAAATTAACCTACCTTAACCATGCAAAACGGTTAAGCTTAAGCTCAATTTGTGAAATGTGCTCATAACCCACTAGTCGACTTCCTGAATTTCATTGTGAAATCATTTTTAGAGATGTAATTTCAATGCATCATTAAGGGATCGAGATTCTAAGCACTCCTCTTGGCCGGTCGACTTAGAGTTGACCCGAACCTTCTTGACTGTGAGGAATGGGTTCGGATGCCACATCAACACCAGAAAGAAGGGTTCGGAACTAGCCTCCTTGGAGCACATTGGATTTGGACAACAACTAGGTAGTCGTTCAAGGTTTGGACATTGAGAAGTCCAGCCCAATGGCAACTTAGCAACTATGTGAGTAACGAGGTGCCACCATAGTCAAGGGCATCGTTTTCCACCTTATAAGAAGGTTATGCTCACTGACATGGTAACACATGACGCAACACCACCATAACAGCACCCGTAATGATTGGTCTAACAATGACATCTCGAGGGACCAACTACCATTTGGATCACTGTTCCCATGTCGACCCGTCACCCCTGGACAATCAGCGATCGAGTACGTAAAGTAGACCACAGAGGAAGGGGGCCAGATGGCTGCACTCAGTTCTATCCCCCTTGCATTAACTCCTAGCGTTCAGTTCGATCCTTAGTGGTGCTAAGAGACCGATATCCTTTTGCGTTCGATATCTCTTAGCACCATTCATTGTAATTACTTTTCGTTATACCTTTGTGTTCCCTCCGTTCGTGCCAGATCGAGATTGCACCTCTCTTGGTGGTGGGTCATTAGGAAAATATTTGATAGATGTAATTTTATATATCATTGTGTACATAGTATATGTGTTACGTTACGTTGGCATATATATATATATATATATATATATATATATATATATATATATATCTTCTCCTCATAATACAAGTTACACCAACATCGTATATACGTTACATCAACTTGACAAGACATAAAAATATGTCATGCTATATTTTATATAAGACCTTATTTGCAAAGCTATGTATAAAATTGTATATCCCTATATCATTAGACGAATCAAGCAGAAAATAACCCCACATAAAACCATCGTCGCATCACACGTTCACTCTCAATCCAAGTATAAAAGATCCTATTTCTAGACTTGCAATGAAACGAACTTGGTAAATATTTTCTTACAATTCAATCTTCTCAGCAAGATTTATTTTCTTTTTAAAAAAAATCTTCTCAACATGCGGTGTGATTTTTTGGTAAGTCTCCAACACATAGCAGATGGGGGCTCATTGGAAATATTAATTTACGGTTATTAGGAAAGGAGATATCCTTTAGCTGTTCGTGTAAAAAGGATATCGCGGTAGCTTCCAAGTTCCAATCAATTGGATGTTGATGGGCGCTATTGGCTCGCTGGTAGGACCTTTGCCTTCAATTATATATGCCGATGAGAATTTACTGTGAAAGTTATCTTGGCCAAATCAATGCCTCGGAACAATTATAACTTTTGTGCATTGTATTTTGACAGACAATAATGAGTTCCTTCCCTGGTTTTACATCCACTTCTACCCATATTTTTGTACACTTATTTGCAGAATATAACATCTATTTGTGTTTATATAAGAATGAAGGTTAAGTTTTATTTATGTTTATTGAACAAGAGTTAGGATTGTAGGTTAACGTGTGACATGAAATGAGGGTGCTTACTTGGATATAGGAATTAGAATGGAGGATAAGATTGAAAAAGACATATTTATTCTTGATGGGTTAGTTAATTGTTATTTTTTTATTTATATTAGAATTGATAGTCATGTTAGAAAAAATTACATGCAAAAGATATGAGAGAGGAGAGATAAAATGAAAGTCAATTTATGAGTTACCCTGACCCTACTCCAATATGGGTTAAGATAGCATGGATTAGTAAAATAAATAAAGGTTAGATTATCCTCCACTTTAAATATAGGATAATCTTCAAAAATAAAAGTTATCCTCCTCCACAAACTAAACCTTAGGAACGAGATAGGGAACCGGGCTAAGTAGGTGGCAGGGTGCGCCTTTGCCGGTAAAGGGAAGATAGATATTATTTTGTGTATGACGTGGGGACAGAAAAACATTTATCCCAGAGATAATTGAAATAAATTAGTTTGATTGCATCGGTAAAAAAATGCAATCCCACATTTCGTAGGTGTTGTAGTTGTTTGTTATGCATGATTTGTAAAATTTTTCCCAGATGTTCATGTGGCCATGCCAGTGATCATTTTAGCATAGAAAGATGGAGTTACAAAAACCTGTCCGGTAATTGCTTTCTCACGGAATGGGAGCTGACCTGATGCACGTTTTTATTTTATTAGTGTAGGGGGATGAGAAGAGAATTAAGTTCTGCAAAAAAGATATAGTTCACAAAACACTTGGTCAAATGAATGACCACGTAATTAAATATTCAGCACATATGGATAGTCGTGCTTGGTGATCATATTCAACACTTGGTCAAATGATATTTAATTACCGATTCTCCCGTGAAGTGAGGGGATGGAAAACGAAGATTTGTAAATTGAAATTGGGAAAATCTCTGGTTAGTGTTTACTTCAAACCTGAGATTATCCCTGGTGGTGTTTGCTAAAAATGAAAATAAGTTACGAATAAGCGGGATGAGTTATCTCCTCTTCAAAGATAAATTTGCCCAAATCCAAGTTTTGGGCTAAACTTGGGCTGAGATATCATTCTTTGTAAACAAAGGCTATCCCCTATCACCTCCTTCGAGGGGATGTCCTTCCATGTGAACAGGCACAAAGGGAGATCCTGAAGCTCCAAAGTGTTGTCTGTCATGTCCCTTTAAAAGCTCATGGATCTAATCTATTCTTCTCTCCTCCCCAACAAATGTAAAAGGATATATACCTTAATCAATGCACCATCCTTATTTTGAGAGAGAACTTGTGTCGAAGAATTCTATATTTATATCATTTTACAGAATGCTATTAAAAGTTACATTCCACTCCAAGATATACACCCCTATGTGATGGAACCTACCCAAAAGTTATTTTTGTTCATCTGCCTGTAATTCCTTGCTCTATCACATCTCATTTATGCTCCCACCTTAGGGAGAATTTGGTTTAGACTACCCTTTATACGTCACAAGATCCTATCACCGAAGAACACATTTATGGAGATCTAATCTAAATATTTTCGACATAAGGAAATAAATCTTCACAACTCATTAGATGTAGATCCAACTCGATTCAAGATCAAAAGAAAATAAGTGTATTCCAAACTACACTTGCTGGTCATTAAGTTTATATTTCTAGTCACTCATTGCCTATGTGAATTTACCATGTAAGACTGTATATTTAGGTATTGCATATGATACTTGCTATTTTGTCTTGTAACGGAGAGAACTATGCAAATATGAAAAACCTATTTAAGGATGCATTCGAACTAGCCCAAAGCCTATTGGTAACATGCCTTGGGATCATTTGGAAGGGAAGTTGCTATTGTTATCTTGAGGGTAAAACACAGCTCCCTTGGAAATTAATATAAAACATTTTCAATGTGGATGACCGTGTGTTGTTGAATGGTTATAACTTATAAGGGACTTTTCAAGCACTTCCTAATAAAAGGTGGGGTCGAGGAGTAGTACACTTGGTACCTCCCCTCCCCATAAGTACCTCTTTCTTGTTGGGGTGTCGGTGTAGGTCACCATTTCTTTTTTTTGTGGCAGAAATTACCCTACCTCCCATTCTTTTCTTGAGTGGTCGAGTTCGACTCCCGTTTGAGTGGTTCTCCAATTAGTCAAAAAAATTAAAATAAATAAAAAATTAAAGAAAAAACTCTTTCTAAAAAGGGAAGGATCAAATAGATAATCTTCCAACTATGCTAGTCTATTGAGCACCTTTTGGTTAGTGAGATTAAATCCACTAATCCTTTTTTGAATTGTTACTATTTAAGGATAAACTTATTCCAAGATTAGGCCTTCAATCTTAGAATTGGCCAACTCCATTATTCTCTTTGCAATCAATTTGATTGATTCAAACAAAAGAAGAAGATTAAAAAAAAAAAGACTAGCTTCTTCCATTGTTTTTGGAACATTGATCAAGATGTATTTCACTTTTTCATTTTTACCTAACAAGGTGATCAAGATCTTAAAGGACCGATGATGACCAAATCCCTTCATTGGTTTTCTTTTCTGGGAAATGCAATGCACCACTAATCTTCTTTCAGCTAACTTTTTGTGTTATGGTTTGTACCCAATTACAACTACTAGAACGCTGACACGCTATTACCCTTTGTTTTGATGGAATCAAGAAGGTTTTTGACCATAAAGGCAAACGAAAAAAAAAAAGAAAATCTCATGATCCCTTACTTGCTTTTGTCGTGGTCCACCACTTTCAGCCCTTTAATTTTTACCTAAGAAGGTGATCAAGATCTTAAAGGACCGATGATGACCAAATCCCTTCATTGGTTTTCTTTTCTGGGAAATGCAATGCACCATTAATCTTCTTTCAGCTAACTTTTTGTGTTATGGTTTGTACCTAATTACAACTACTAGAACGCTGACACGCTATTACCCTTTGTTTCGATGGAATCAAGAAGGTTTTTGACCAGAAAGGCAAACGAAAAAAAAAAAAAGAAAATCTCTTGATCCCTTGCTTTTGTCGTGGTCCACCACTTTCAGCCCTTTAATTAGTTTGTCTGGCGGCATCAGAACCATAACATCGAGTGAAAACAACCTTCTAAACTTATGATTAATATTTTTTGTTGTGCAGACGTAGACTTTTGCTTATGTTTTTCGTTTTTCTTTACTCGGTTCACATAAAACAGGTGAGGTCATTCTCTACGACTTATTGATTGCTATATGTATTATATTATATCTATTTAATGCCAATTTGACATCCACGAATCATACGGCTCTATTTTTGTGGCGACGCACAGCCGTTTCCGGCATTTCCACGAAGAAGTCACTTCTTAACTTCAGGTATGGTGATAGGATAGAATGATGCCCATTGTCCCATAACTCCTTGCTTTCATTGGATCAGAGTAATACACGATACATGAATTATTTCATGCTGTTTTCCATGGCGTTGGATGACTATAAAAGGTTTTTGCTCGCACACATGCACCATTCTTGCATGCCCAGAGTCCACTTTGGGTCCAAATTCCCACGGCTCACCACACACCTTAAAAGAAGGCACAGCAGCATTCCAACACAGCATACCTAAAAACAAAGGCTCACTCAAATGTTGGGCTTCCTCAGCACACCTCACAATAGCAAGCAACAACTAAGCAAAGTGCGGCCGACCACGGCAAGGACGGTACGATTGCTGGCATGTTGCACACCGCCTCCGTCACAACGCACACCACACATCGTCGATTCACACCCACTCGACTGGCAGCACATCTCCCATCCGACCCACCTAATAGCACATTATCTGATTTGCAATGGCGACAGTTGCTCGATTGCAGACGACCACAAAATAATTGAGTGATGCACACAGCACATCCTCTTGCACGTAACTCACCAACAAAGGCAACACACTCATCCTGCAGCACATCCACAAAGCACACGATAGAACACTTACCCTGCAGCATACTCGTATGAAGATCCACAAGTATGTATGTGCTTCCTCTTAACACATGTACTTCCTATATTCCTTCCTTCAAAATTAATGCATCTACATATGTGCTTCCTCTTAACGTTTGTGCTTTCTCTACTTACACTACAAGAATATTGAGTATTGCGAATTGTTAAAAACGATTGGTAATGTTCAAATAACCGTCAAGAAAAAGGGTCAAGGAATGTACTGTCGCTATTGGATTTTCTCGACCGTTTTGGAACAATACTGTCAGGAAAAAGGCAGACCGCCACTCGATGTTTGGTTATTTCTCTCCTCTGTTGTCAACAGTCAAGAAAGCTTTTTCTGTTCTAAATAAACGGTCGACGAAATTATTTACCTCGACCGATATTTAAGCGATCAACTAAGATCATATTCTCGATCGTTTATTAATAACAATCGAGAATATTTCTATTATCGTTTGTTTGTGAACTGTCGAGAATATTAATATTCTTGACCGTTCGTATATAACGATCGGAAATACTAATATTCTTGTCCGTTTTCAAACGGTCGAAAATATTAATATTGTCGACATTTCTTAAATAACGGTCGACAATATTAATATTGTCGTCCGTTAAAAACGATCGAGAAAGCGTGTTTTTCTTTTTTCAAATGTGTTTAATTTATGTGGAAGACCTGAAAAGAACTACAAATCTAGTAAAAATATAATCAATCACACAATTTAAAGCATTTTTGCATCTAATTAAAATACACGAAATCAAAATAAAAATTTCATATGAAATAATGTATACAGAGTTTATTACAAACGATAATGTATATAAAAAATATCATTATGCTATGACACCAATGCCTCCAACACTGCTACCACCTAAATCGTTATCATCACGACGATCTTTATACTGATGAAAGGATGGGTGATCAATACCTCTCTTCTGAAGTAATGCCAGCAGCTCCTTGATGGTCTTGTTGGATTCCTTGGTTTGCATTGCGTTAGCATTGTCCCTGACTAGTGTTGTCAGCTCATCAATCTACTGGTCCTCCTCGGCTTTGCAGCATAATGCCGCAATCTCTTTCCTCATCTCATTCACCTCAGCTGAAGAGAATGATGCTCCCCTTCTCCCATACCACCTTGAGACGAAGGATTTTTTTTCCTTTTAAGGTGTTGAAAATAAGTAATATTTCTTTGAACGATCCTCTCATTTCATAATGTTGGTATTTTCTTTTCGAAAGGGATACAACTTACTTACCTTTGCATAGAGGAGGAAAACTCAACTAATAGAAGGTTTGAACTCATTAAAGATTCAAGTTACTTTTTCACACTTTTAATTTCTAGGAGGAGGTCATACAAACCATGCAAGGGAGTATGACAATGCTCTCACATTTGCAAGCGTGTCGCTTGTCCAGTGTACTTATTGTAATTTGGAGAACTAGAGAAGAACCATGATTTGGAGACAAGAAGAATTGAAAGGGTGTAAGGGGATGTGATTTTGCAAGAGCCAAGCAAAGGAGAGGAGGGTGCTTGCCTACGATTGAGATTGTGATTGTAAAAATTGTCAACGCTGATGGAGCTTCATCATTTATTATGACCATATAAGGTGAAGTTTTATAGCAACAACTACATTAACTTAGAAGTGTGGAAGAACTATCTTGAGTTCCAATCCAGGCTTTCAAAAATCAAACTTTGGGAGCCTTCACCATTGTCGTAATCAAGATCATCAAACCTAAACTAAAACAAAAAAACCTAAACTTAAACCTTAAATCGAAAACCCTAAATCTAAAATAAAAACCCTATAACCTAAATCCAGAACACAAAACCTAATACCAAAACCCAATAAAAAAATCCTAAACCTAACCTTAAATCTTAAACACTAAACCCTAAAACATAACCTAAAAACAAATAACCATAATTAAACCCTACTCCTAAACACAAAACCCTAAACACAAAACCATAAATGCTAAATACAAAACCCTAAACACAAAATGTAAAACCTAATCATAAACTCTACTCCTATACTTGTAGCAAATTGTAAGTTAAAAAATTTCGACAGAATTTCCACTATAATATGGGATTTCTCTCAAATCTTACATACACAATGCATCACAACAGATGTGGATACACAAATAACAATTACCAACAATTTCACTAAACCTTATGTAGGCACACCCCATAAGTAACAATTACTAACAATTTAACTAAACCAAAAATATAAACTAATAACATGTTATTGTATTTACATATAACAATCAAACCTAACTACTTAATAAAAAAAAAGAACCTAGCTATTTGAGAGGAGGGGGAAGGGGTAGAGGGTGCTGTTGGTGGTGGTGGTGGCAAGGGGTGCTGGTGCTAGTGGCGGGGGGAGGGGATGGCGGATTGTGGTGGTGGTGCTGGTGGTGGTGATGGTTGTAGGGGTAGTGGCCGTGGTAGCGGGGGTGGTGGTGTTGGTGGCAGCAGGGGGTCTTCATGCTGGTGGCGCAACGTGGTGGCAGGGGGTGGTGGTCTGGTGGTGGTGCCAAGGGCAGGAGGTGGTGGCAGCAGAGGTGGTGGCGACAAGTGGTGGTGGTGTTGGTGGTGGCCGCAGGGGGTGGTGGTGTTAGAGGTGGTGGCAGGGGGTGGTGGTGGTGCTGGTGGTGGGCAAGGGGGAGGGTTAGGGAAGGCCGACGATAAGGGGGAGGGGAAGGAGGAGGTGGGTGGAGGAAGAAGAGGACAACCCCTTGAGGTCGTGGAGGTGGAGCCGCAGCGACGCTCACGGAGGAGTCGAGGAGAGGTCTTGCAGAGAGGAGGGATAGGAGGAGGTCACGAGGTGGAGCTGCTTCAGATTTGGGATGAAGGGGGAGGGAGTCGGGTCTGTGCTAGGGATTTAACTCAACATTCTCGACGGTTCCAAATAAACAGTCGAGGATAAGCTTATTCCCGACTATTCAAAATAAATGGTCAGTGATACTCTTAGTACCGACTGTTAATAACGGTCAGGAATAACTCCTTTTCCGACCGTTAAGATCGAACGATCGAGGATAGACTTTGAAAACTTGCCTGCCCACACTCACGGGTTATGAAAACATAATCGTTGACCGTTAATATGGAAATGATCGACTATATTATTATTGTCGACTGTTATAAACGGTCGACAATGATGTCAACCAGATGTCTTATTTTTACTTCACTTTCTCGATCGTTATATATTGCACAGTTGAGGATTTCATTTATCATCGATCGTTTATATAACGGTTGAGTAAATTTTTAGTCTCGACCATTTATAATGGTTGAGAATGGTGTCAACCTCCTTTATTGTTTTCCATATGAAAAAGTTAATGACCGGACTTTTGGCAACCGTTCCTATTAAAACGATCGAGAATAACATTCTTGCCGACTGTTACTTGAACGGTCGAAAAGATCCGTTGCGAGCAGTGCTTTTTCTACTAATGTTATGTGATCATTGATGCACACATTCTTGCTCGACGAGAGCTTCAAGATTGAAAATCCAAGCAAGCACACTTACTTCTGACAACAATATCCATGACGCTTGTAGAAAGCCAAGAAGCTATATCCTTAGCCTGCGCATCACACACGTCGATTGAAAGATGATTTTTATGGTTGTGTTTTGTAAAAATAATTTCCAGTTCTATTTTCTCATCTCTTTTGTACCCAGATATGTAAACAATTCCCTAGTTCTCTTTTGTGGATCCGATCCCTAACACTTATGCATGTTATCTTCAGGAAAATATCTTCCACCCTTGCATCACAGACTTATACATAAACGTTAAGTGCACAAGTTGAAGTCTTACATGTATAAATGAACATAAAGGAAGAGAATATTATATGTGCAACACATTTTCAAACGTACACCTACATTCTGCAATTACAATAACAAAAAAAATGATATATGAATATACAATAACATGACATTCATCAAAGGCACACACGAAAAATATATACAAAGTTATTCCCAATTGGTACCCATTACGTGTAAGACAACTTACATTGCACAATGTACTCTCATGAAATTGCCCACATAATGACATCACCATTCACTCTTCAAAGATGACAATGTCCTCCATGTTCATTTGCCCAATTGCGCAGACAGTGGCCAACAACTTTCATCAACTACGGTCATCCACCCACTTGAGGCTTAGAGCAATTCAAGCATTAACAACACAAGGACAAAATCATTCCAACAATTCCACATGACCTTTAAGATGACGAATCACACACGAATCACACATTAGGTTAATCGCCAAAGTTATTTCCCAAAAACAAATACTTCCAGCTGATGATAACATCATCATCAACCATATATAGCTTTAATTAGTCATAATCAAGGAATAAATGCTCCTACATAACCGCCAGAGAACCATAATTCATTGCATAATCATTCTGAGAGAAATACAGTAAAATAGGGGTAAAATGCAGTTTTAACAGCATATCATGAATGTAGAATAACCGTGGGTTTCTCCAGGGATTAACTAAGGGTCAAATGATCTTAAAAGTCTAACAAGTGGGTTAGTACAAGACAGAAATGGGTTTTCACGTATTTTGAGAATTAAATGACATCTGAAACCCTAAAAACAGATCCGCTTAATCTACTGGGGTTATGGTTAGGATAAAATTCACCCAAATCCTCTAAAATTTATAGAAAAATATTCTCTAGGGTTTGGTACCTTCAATTTGACCATCAGAACTCGTCTTGACCCAAAATAGAGCCACAGACAGACTATTACCCTAATTTAGGTTTCTGCATAAATTACCCATGTAAACTAGGTCAAAACTAAAATCCAACGTCTTCATTAGATTCCTTAGGTATAAATTAGATTTTTATCAAAACTTGGACCCAATCTGAGATTATTTCGACCTAATTTGTATTTTGGTCCAAGTCTAATTTTCTGTCTCAAATGGCCCCTTAGCTTTCAAATTTCTTACACAAAACCCCCCAACTTTATCATCTTCATCCTGCCGCACAGAACTCCTAATCCTAAATCTCCGGTGACAATCAATCAAGGATTTCTCCTAGATTGATTCATGAAACTTCCTCAAATTTGAATTGAAGATCCCTCTTGAAATCCTCTTCCAATTAGACCGATTCTTGAGCTTTAACTCTTTCCCAATCTCTCATGCGAACACATGAGAGATTTGGGTTTCCAACTCCAGCGAACCTTCCAAGTGCAAGAGCTTGGTTTCCAAGCTTCAACCGCCCTCTAAAGGCCTATAAAAGGATCCCCAATGCACACCGATCCTTCCACGCTCGCTTGTGGTCGGAAATCCCCCTCCTTCCTCCCTCTTCTCTAGCCGAAAGACTCCACGACATCTGGTGATCTTCTCCGACTTCCCTCGTCCATACGCAATACCAGCAACGGATTTGGCTTTCTCCCCCTCGTCGATGTCGCTTCATACCAGCGAGCGCCTGAATTTCCCTCGTCGTCGCCGCTTCTACCCCACCGAAGAGTTCTTCTCCAACGCCGATGTACCCCCGGCAAGAAGATCTCCCCCCTTTCATCTGTTAACTTAGGAGTAGTTTAGTTCCCTTAGACTCTTAGGTTAATTCTCCCCCTTTCAAACTTTGTTTCGACCCCTCGAATACACCACCCACCACCTTCGTCTCCACCTCCGACGACCTCGCCAGCAGGGACTTCCACGTGCTACACACCTCCATCCTCCTCACCGACATGCCCATAACCTCCGCTGTACTCCACTCATCAAAAGTCCTTTATCTATTTGCCTTCCCATCCACCCAAAACACCCATCGAACAAACCCACTTCCTCCGGCCATCTCCGCCACTGTTCAGCCACTACACCAATTCCCACTCCACAAAACTACCACCACTGCATTCCTCGCCCACTGGCGACCCTCGTGAGCTATTTTGACGTGGACTTAAAGCCGTTTTTATTGTTTCAGGTGTTCGCTCCTTCGCTGCCATTGACAGTAGCTTCGAGCGAAGCTTGAAGCTCATTCTTGCTACGTCTGTACCAAGCTCCAGCCCCAGGTTAGGCGAAAGGGCTCCAGGTTGTGAGACAAGGCTTCAATTGGAAGCCTTCTCCTCAGTAGCTGCTCCGATTGAAGGAGATTCCATCCTCCAGCAGTACGCGAAGAAGGTGGGACTTTAGTCCCACCTCGGAAATCACTGAAGCGTGGGGGCTAAATAAATTATTCTTGTGATACGGGCTTATCGCCCAAGCTCACAGGGGGTCGGGTCCCCTCCCACGCACCCCCTCACGCCTCGCCTATGACACCACCACCCGAGTCTGGTTCGATTACCCGTGTAAGCCTTACACCTCGGTTGCTACCCAATGCAGGCAGCCCTAGTCCCGGGTGTGCTCATACCCGATTACCCAAATAGCCAATTGTCCCTTGAGAAAGAGAAGAGGAGAGAGAGGGAAGGAAAGAGAGAGAGCACGAGGTTTAGGGTGGTTTTTGCTATGGCGAACAATGGCTAACACTTAGCCATTTGCGAAATTGTGTCCTGTGTATGTGAAGAGAAGAAGAGAAAAGAGAAGAAAATAAAAAAGATCTGAAGAAGGCTAAGGTAGGAGTAGGAGCGTACAGAAGAAATCAGAGAAGAAGAAAAGAGACAGCCAAAGAAAGGAAGGAAAAGCCAGGGAAAGAAGAGGAGAAGAAGAGAGAAGAAAGGAAAAGCCAGAGAAAGGAGCCATACAGAAGAAAATCAAAGAAGAAGCACCGTAGCAACGCACTTTAAGTCATTTGATTTCACAATCAGACGTCCCTTGCTCATTTGATTCTATTTAAGTAATTGCTATATATGTGTTAGGCTAATAATTGGTGATCCAAATCACCATTATTTTGTCTAGAGTTCTTTTTATCTCCTCATATACTCATGTTATACATTGCATATTAATTTTTGAGTAATTAATTGTGCTCATTTATATTATCTATTGAGATTAACGCATAAATGCAATACTTGCTCCCTGTGTTCGACCTCAGGCTTCATTTCTTGATTCTGAGCTTATAAATTTTATTTGTTGTTCAATTTATTGTGGATTTCAAAGTACGATGACAATACTTTGATTTAAATCCCTGATAGATCGCTCACAACATTTTGGTGCCATTGCCGGGGAGCAACGCGTAATTCACCACTATTCTCTTACTATATTTTGATTATATTTGAGCACTAACTTACCTTGTTTGATTTCTTGTGATTTTGCAAGGTATATCACGAGGTGATCTTTCGAGCATTACAGTTACTCCAGGCCAGGTAACTTTTCTATTCTTCTCTAATCAACCTCTTAATATTGGAAAAACAAGAAAAGGAAATAATAAATTAGGAGTCACCTGCCTTATTTTTATAGTAATCATCATTTAAAAAGGCAAGTTTCCTCATTTGCAAACAAATTTCATATCTGATTGAAGCTTGAGGTGATTCTGTTAGAGATTCTCATCCTTAATTGCCTGTACCTATTAGGGATCACGCTTAATTCCTAAATCACTTTCGACTCACACATCTTCTTGCTTGGAGCCCAAGGTGAATAATTGGAGATCAACTGGACTTGGATTAGAGCTAATTAAGGTTTCAATTTTAGGGTTTTGAAGTGTTAATTCACACTTTCCTGCAAAAAAGGAAATAACCATCTTGCATTTGTGTGCTACCCAAACCCTTAGTTGAAAAGATCTAATCAAGAAAAATCCTAAAATTAGGCTCTAATTTCACTTGAATCCTAAAATCTCAGACCTAATAACCTAAGAGTCAATCAGGGTGATTTCTGAGTCTTGACCTAGATTCCATTCTCCATCTTTTAGGCCAGGTCAGGTGAAGTTGATCTACCTAGTAAGCCAACCAACCTCCAAATTAGGTCACAAGTCAAATTAACTTCTAATCAAGTGGAATTAAAGGCACAAATTAGGACTTAAAATTGGTAGACTTAGGAGTTCAAGTTATCTATTCTAGTCTACTTGGACCCTCAGTGACAAGGAAGGTCAAGTGGGAGAAACCATGTAACCCGTGGGGACGCTCTATCGTGTAGGGGTCTTTGCGGGACTCTCCCTTCCTGGTTGGCCAGGTAATTCTTAGGAGGACGACTTTCTGATCCAAGGGTATCATCCGTCCGAAACCTCTATAGTCATCCAAAAATCTTTGAGTGCCTTGATTGAGTCCAACAAGATCCAATCCCTCATCTTTTCTCTAGTGCACATACACAGATCATCTTAGAGATTTCTATTTGGCCAAATCAACTACAATCTAATCTTGAGTTTGATTCTACATCCTGATTTCACCACTTGATTCAAAAATGCAGCCTGGCTATATAGGAAGATTGTTTAGGAAACCTGAGTCCTAAATGAGCATGAAAGAAAAAATAATTGAGAACGCTTATATAAACCATGAAGAATATTATAAAAGGGACATTCAGGAAAAATTTCAGAAAACAACAGACATCATCGCAAACCGTGCAGAGATAATATGGACACAAATGAACCACGGTTCAACCTGGGATAATCTACTAGCATAACACAATGAATTGGTGAAATTACACAACAATGAGTGTCTGCAATGTTGGTCAAGCCCTTCATTTCCGGAAAAATTCTAGGAATTTTTAGAAATACGAGGAGAATTGTTGAACAGGTTATATAGAACCATTGATCAAAAATACCCGTCATAAGTTAATAAAATATCTTGGAGTGAGTCTAATGATCAACACAATTTCCCAAATCCTGGGTTTAATGATCATAGTTATTATGAACCCCCAACCCAGATGAATTCAGATTCAAATTACCTAGCAATTGACATTCCTAATCTTGATGAGGGTTGGGAGGATTCAATTGTAGGTGTTCCCAATCTCGAACCAACCTTAGAAAATCGAAATCCTAGTTCACCGAGCTTAGATTTCCCAGACACTTGTGATACTAAGATTGAATCAGAACCTCTCGAGGGTGTAAATTTCATCCCTTATTCTGATAAGGTAACTCTCAAGAGCAATTCTGACATCCCTGTAGAGCTCAACTTAGATTCTTGTGATCCAACCCACACCCTTAACCTAGAATCTGGATCTAAGCCTTATCGGGATGATTACAAGGCCCTGTGTGATGGAAATCAGATTTTGAATCTGGATTACGATTCCGGGCCTATATTTGATGATTGCACCTCTTCATGCTCCTCAAAGACAAATCGATTTTCAGAAGTCACACCAATTTACGATATAGAAATTGAGGAGTTGGAAGAGTTGGAACTCGATTGGGTCTATCCTAAGAGCGAAGAACTCAAACCCATGCCTAATAAGAACATCTTTTTAATTCAGATTTTGAGAATAGGCTAGATCCAAGTCAGGTTGCCGATTGTACACCTCTTGATTTATTGTGGTGGAACCCCCGATCTCGAATCAGATTCAGAACATGATTCTCGCAAGTTCTCCGACGATTTCGAATCTTACCCTGATTTCGGAGAACTGTTGTTTCCTGACAACTCTAAGCCAATCTACGACCTCAGCATACATGATCCATTTTTCGACTCTGACTCTAAGGTCCCTGATTCTGAGATCATTAATTCAAAATCAGGTTCCACTGAGATGGAACCATTCCCTTTTAATCCTCAGGAATCAGAAACAGTAATTGTCGAGAGTGTCTGCAATCCAAAGTTCGAATATTTTCTTGACTCAGATTTCCATAACCTCTAAACACTCTTCATGCATTTACATTTGATTTTGATGGACATTATGAGGACTCTCTAGATGAACCTACCTTGGAATCCTTCCTAAAGGAGCCCTCACACATAATTTTTATTGATGCCATCTCTTCTACACATACAGAACCTTCCAAAACCTATTCTCAACCCCGACCCGCAACCGGACTCAATTTTTACTCTGATTCTCCTCTCAATGAGCCAGTTGCAGATGATTCTCCTTCATCTTTTAATCAGGTATCGGATATCGATCAAACTACAAATTACATGCCATCTTTCTTTGATCACCCTCGTAGGGATCTTATATCCTCCACAGATCCATTCTCTTTTAAGGATCCCTACTCTGACCAAGCTGATTGGATTCAGGCAAACCCTAGTTTCACACTTCCACATCTACTTGAGCTCTGTAGCATATGGTGGGCTCCGCATCTACTGATTCACATCTATCAACCCACCAGATTGATTGGGTTTGGATTGCATCATCAACCTGTTGACTTAGACAAGCATTTGATTGGACTAACCAGGCTATTGATCAAGGTACTTGTTTTACAAAATTCGTCTGATTTGATCACTCCATGACCATTTCTGCTCAGCCGAAGGCATTGAATTTAGCGCTTAACGGGAGGCAACCTGTCATTCCAGAAACCTGAAAACCTTCTGATTATCCTTTTGTACTTCACGTCTATTACACTCTGAGTTCAGTTTTAGAGCAGTCAACTTCACCTTTGGTACTTATACCAAAGCTTCAAATCATCCACAACAGTCATCCCGACCCGTTCGCCCACCTGATTATCCTGTTCTAATCCCTGAAACCAAACTGATTTCATATCATCTAGTTTACAATGAGGACATTGCAAAACTTAGGTATGGGGAGTGTTAAAATACAAACACATAAAAATTCAAAGTTCTGAAGGGTTTTCACAAAAAAATACATATACAAAAAAAAAAGAAAATTTTGAAAAGAAAAAAATGGAGAAAGGGGAGGAAATTTTGAGAATTAAATGCAAATCATTCTTAAGAGGAAGAGAGGAGGTGATTTAAATGTAAAAAAGGAGCAACAATTTGAAATAAAAAGAGATAGTCATTAGTAAAAGATTATAGAATTTATTTAAGTTCTAAACCAAATCAAAAGAAAGAAATAAAAGTCAAAAAGTGCGAAGAGATACTGAGATTAGTAAGAGTGCTGATCTTAAGCCTCTTGGACTTGTTTTAGGCTTAAAAATTCAAGTATCCATTAAGATCTGGATAGTCCTCAAGAGGTTGAGGAAAATGCGAAGCTTAAGTATTAGGTCTAAGCCCTAGGGATTATTCGATCTCGTTAACATCTGGTTTGCGAGACTTGGTAACCTAAGAACCCTAATCCACACACAGTCTAGTTCAGTGCGCTTAATTATCAAAATCACGCAAAGCATTAATTCTATTCTAAAAATTCACCTTGATTAGGAGTGGCTTATCAACACAAGTTGATTTGGATAAGCTCCTGACGCGCAGAGATAGGAAATTCCCCTCGAAGATGTACAATAACATACTGTCTTCTCGGTGCTTGTCTCCTAAGATATCTAAATATCCTACTGGGGGCATGTAAGCATCTTGTGCTGGTTCAAGTGCTATAGGTAGGATTATCCGGAAATGTCGATTGTTAGGGCCTGAATTTAGCTACAGTACGTCATGGGCAGCACTATCTCGAAGTGTCGAAAGCTAGGGTTTTGGGGGTTGCAATGGGCGGTGCTATCTCGAAGCATCGAAAGCCAGGGACCCTACGAGGATTGACAGTGGGAGATAAGAATCCGATACAGACCGTGTTGTAAAGCCAATCTGAAGCTAGAAATAAAGAAAAAGAGAGAAAACTCCACAAAAATGCAAAAATTCTTCTCTTATAAAAACGCACTGCAAACTGAACTTGAACAAAGCATGTTTTAAGCACGGGTGCTTTAATCGTAGAGTTCAACAAACCTTAGGATAGTTCTTGTGGACCTTAGAAACCTTTGCAGCAGACTGAGGCTAAAGTTAGTCAGGTTCGGATATTGGTTGGTACTTGAGTACCTCTAAGCCTATTGTTAGCATTCTAACCTAATCTATAGAAGAAAGCACATATCAGATATCTGAGCATGAAAGGCACGATATAGAATTTGAGTTAATTCCGTGAGATTTTCCTAAGGGACTAGAAAAAGTTAGGCATGGGGGTATGATGATAACGTCATCATCAGCCATATCTAGCTTTAATTAGTCATAATCAAGGAATACATGCTCCTACATAACCGCCAGAGGATCATAATTCATTGCATAATCATTCTGAGAGAAATACAGTAAAATAGGGGTAAAAATGCAGTTTAACACATTATGAATGCAAAATAACCATGGATTTCTCTAGGGGTTAATTAAAGGTCAAATGGTCTTAAGAGTCTAACAAGCAGGTTAATACGAAACAGAAACAGGTTTTCACACGTTTCAAAAATTAAATGACATCTGAAACCCTAAAAGTAGACTCGCTTAATCTACTGAGGTTATGGTCAGAATAAAATTCACCCAAACCCTTTAAAATTCATAAAAAAATATTCTATAGGGTTTGGTACCTTCAATTTGACCATTAGAACTCGTCTTGACCCAAAATAGAGCCACAGACAGACTATTATCCTAATTTGGATTTTTACATAAATTACCCATGCAAACTAGGTCAAAACTAAAATTCAACTTCTCCATTGGATTTCTTAGGTCCAAATTAGATTTGTATCAAAACTTGGACCCAATTTGAGATTATTTCAATCTAATTTGCATTTTGATCCAAGTCTAATTTTCTTTATTTCAAATGACCCCTCAACTTTCAAATTTCTTACACAAAAACCCCCAACTTTATCATCATCTTCATCAAAAAGGTCCCCTCCGCACAGAACTCGTAATCCTAAACCTCCGGCGACAATCAATCAAGAATTTCTCCTTGGTTGATTGATGAAATTTACTCAAATTTGAACCGGAGATCTCTCTTGAAATCCTCTTCCAATCAAACCAATTCTTGAGCTTCAACTCCTTCCCAATCTCTCATGTGAATGCATGAGAGATTTGGGCTTCCAACTCTGACAAACCTTCCAAGTTCAAGAGCTTGGTTTCCAAGCTTCAACCACCCTCTAAAGGCCTATAAAAGGATCCCCAATGCACACCGATCCTTCTACGCTCGCTTTTGGCTGGAAATCCCCCTCCTTCCTCCCTCCTCTCTAACTGAAAGACTCCACGACGTCCAGCAATCTTCTTCAACTTCCCTCATCGTCTATACGCAATACTAGCGACGGATTTGCCTTTCTCGCCCTCGTCTGTGTTGCGCCATACTAGCGGGTGCCTCAATTCCCCTCGTCGTCGCCACTTCTACCCCACCAGACAGTTCTCCGACGCCGACGTACCTCCGGCAAGGAGATCTCCCCCCTTTCATCCGTTAGTTTGGGAGTAGTTTAGTTCCCTTAGACTCTTAGGTTAATTCTCCCCCTTTCAAACCCCTCGGCCCCTCGGCTACACCACCCACCACCTTCGTCTCCACCTTTGGCGATCCCTCCAGCAAGGACTTCCACGTGCTACACACCTCCATCCTCCTCACCAACATGCCCATAACCTCCGCTGTAATCCACTCATCAAAAGCCCACTATCTATTTGCCTTCCCATCCACCCAAAACACCCACCGAATAAACCCACTTCCTTCAGCCATCTCCGCCTCCGTCCAGCCACTACACCAACTCCCACGCCACAAAACCACCACCATTGCATTCCTTGTCCATCGGCGACCCTCGTGAGCTATTCTAATGTCGCCTTTAGGCCGTTTTTATTATTTCAGGTGTTCGCTCCTTCACCGCCATTGACGATAGCTTCGAGCGAAGCTTGACGCTCATTCTTGCCACATCCGTCCCAAGCTCCAGCCCCAGGTTGGGTGGAAGGGCTCCAGGTTGCGAGACAAGGCTCCAATTGGAAGCCTTCTCCTCAGTAGCTGCTCCGATTGAAGGAGATTCCATCCTCCAACAGTACGCGAAGAATATGGTAGGACTTTAGTCCCAACTTGGAAATCACTGAAGCGTGGGGCCAAATAAATTGTTCTTGTGATACGGGCTTATCGCCTGAGCGCACAGGGGGTTGGGTCCCTACTAGCTGCTCCGATTGAAGATTCCATCCTCCAGCAGTACGCGAAGAAGATAGTGGGACTTTAGTCCCACCTCGAAAATCACTGAAGTGTGGGGGCCAAATAAATTATTCTTGTGATACGGGCTCATCACCCAAGCGCACAGGGGGTCAGGTCCCCTCCCACGCACCCCCTCACGCCTCGCCCATGATACCACCACGTGGGTTTGGTTTGATTACCCACATAAGCCTTACACCTCGGTTGCTACCCATTGCAGGCAACCCTGATCCCAAGTGCACTCATACCTGATTACCCAAATAGCCAGTTGTCCCTTGAGAAAGAGGAGGGAGAAGGAAAGAGAGAGAGCACGGGGTTTAGGGGGGTTTTTGCTATGGAGAACAACGTCTAACACTTAGCCATTTACGAAATTGTGCCCTATGTGTGTGAAGAAAAGAAGAGAAAAGAGAGAAGAAAATAAAGAAGGAGAAGATCTAAAGAAGGCTAACGTAGGGGCATATAGAAGAAATCAGAGAAGAAGAAGAAGAAGAAAAGAGACAGAGCCAAAGGAAAGAAAAGCCAGAGAAAGGACAGAAGAAGAGAGAGAAGGAAGGAAAAGTTAGAGAAAGGAGCCATACAGAAGAAAATCAAAGAAGAATGTAGCAACGCATTTTAAGTCGTTTGATTTCACAATCAGACGTACCTTGTTCATTTGATTCTATTTGAGTAATTGCTATATATGTGTTAGGCTAATAATTGGTGATCCAAATCAACATTATTTTGTCTAGAGTTCTTTTTATCTCCTCATATACTCAAGTTATACATTGGATATTAATTTTTGAGTAATTAATTATGCTCATTTATATTATCTATTGAGATTAGCGCATGAATTGAATACTTGTTCCCTGTGTTCGACCTCAGATTTCATTTCTTGATTCTGAGCTTATAAATTTTATTTGTTGTTTGATTTATTGTGGATTTCAAACTACGATGACAATACTTTGATTTAAATCCCCAATAGATCACTCATAACACCAGCACAGCCTAACGTGCAAAACATAGAACACACACGCACTACAAGATATAACGTAAACATAGCAAAAGCTCCAATGGTACATGATTGGTGGAAGTGGAAAGCACAATACAAGAGAGACTACCTACCATGGAATTTTCCAACGTAAACACGAGTAAATAATCCAACTTTGTCCACAGCAAATGAAACCACACTACAAGATACAACACTGTAAAACGAAAGCTCCAATGGTACATGATTAGAGGAAGCGGAAAGTACAATACAAGAGAGACCACCTGCCATGAAAGTTTCCAATGCAAACACATATGGGAACCATATTAACTGAAGCACGCATGAATGGTACACACTACACATACCCAGACAAAACAACCTTACGTAGGAAATAGCACGTATCTGTTCCCCTTTGTCAGTGATGACAGGCAGAAAAAATATGCAGCTTAAATTCCAAAATGACCTTGTAAATCACATTAAGTAAAGCACATGTGAACGACACATAGTGCACATGCCTGAAGTGAACGACCTCACGGAGAGACCGACCTTATGCAACACACAACACGTACCTATTCCCCCTCCTCTATTACGACAATCGAGAAAAATATACAGCTTAAATTCCAAAATGATCTTGTAAGCAACATTTGGTAAAGAACACAAGAAGAGTATACTCTGCACATACCCGGAGTGGATGACCTCATGGACATCGTCGTCGACCTTACTGCACATTAGGTAAATTCCCACGATGTCGCCGCCGCTTTGATCGACGATCGAAGGCCACTAACACATTGGCGAGACTTTCACGACTACCTTTTCCATTTTCTAGCCCAATCCAACGGCCAAATCTATCTCCCGGGGTCTCATCGATGACAAAGAAGAAAAGATGGTGTTGGTAGGGACCTACTTGTAAAAAAAATATCCATAAGGACCCAATTGCAATTCTCAAGGACTGATTTGCATATTTCTCTGAGAAATTGAGGATTGATTTAATTTTTGGATATTTGAGATTTTTGATGAAATATTATGTTAAAACATTGTTGACTTGACATATTTAGAGCTTAATTACCTATTATTTGATTATCTTCAATTAAGCACTAATTAAAATACAATTTTCTTGAACATGTGAAATTATATGATTAATCTTTTGAACTAGATTTTATATTTAAAAATTTAAATTAATCACATTAGTTCTTAAGCTCAAAATTTTTGATAGTGATAAGTTACACATTTGTTTTGCTTCCAGAAAACGACCTTAGACTCTAATTTTGAGAAATATAACTTTTAAAAGTTGATTTTGCATGACTTAACTATACTAAGACAATTTTTTATCGAATTTCATTTCGCGCACTTCAATTAGCCCATATATTACAGACATATACATAGATAGAGGCCCATCTAAGGGCCACCCACATCGACAAGTTTCGGCCCAAGTGGAGTAGGTCGATTTTGGAATTCAAAAAGAAGAAAAAAAAAGCGAATGGTGTCCATGGGTTTAGAGAAGTGTTAAGTGCCTGTGGGTTTGTGAAGAAATGATATTTTTTTAAATCATTGCTCATATTTTTTTTTGTCACTCAAACTATTTTGCATTTTTTCTTGAGTTTGATAGCAAATCTACCTAGCATATATCATTAATATCAAACTCCTGAGCTTCACATATTGTAGATAATTGAATAGTGGCATTCGTGCACTTATTTGCTCCGAGAGAATGACCTTGGATTTCAAAGTAATATCTTCGAGTTATAAATTTCAAATGTTGTTTTCGCTCTAGTCGACTATACCGTAAACTTCGACTCTAGCAATAAAACATTGAGTCAAGGAGTTGTACAACGAGATGGAGATGCGGAAGTTCTTTTATCACTATCACGAAGGAGTATCCTTTAACCTGAGACAGATATATATTTCTATTTGAATGTGCACATTGGGTATATCGATAGTTGATGCACCCACCTTAGTGTTGAAATTGGAAAGCTAGTGTACATATGAGAACACAGAAGGCACATTATTTTTTGAAGAAATCACACAAATCTGCTGTCGTAATTGTGTGCAGCAGATTAAGAGACATGGGCTCGCTCTACATAACTTAGGAACTACGAAATTTTATGCATGGTTGTATGAGTTCTGACTAAACTCATATAAGACAATCCTTTGGGAAATGACAGTCTTCGTTCTTGGCTCACTAATACAAGGAGAAAATAAAATATGTACCCCATGAAAGAATAAATAGTGAATCTTGGATTTAATCCTAGGGGTTGTATATGTCTTCCAGTGTGAAGAATTCACAGGTACTTGGAATACTTAAGAGAGATGTAGTGCCATAAATCCTGATTCCTAAACCCTTCATTGTTAGCGAGATAAAATCAATAATGATTTTGATGCATGGGTTCCTAATTGAATAGAAGTTAAAAACTATTTAAAGAGTTAAATTGGTATTTGATTTGACATTTAATTGAATCAAATATGATTTGGTATTAATCAATGGACTTTGATGTAATTAAAATGCTTTTGAGTACTTAAACCCAATCTCAAAGTCAACTGGAGGGCAATTGTTATAAAATTCAATTATGATTAATCCATAGCCATTGGATAAAAATCCAATGGCTACCATCATATTTGGAATAGTTGATCTCCTATAAATATCTCCTAAAAGCCAAGTAAAATCCTACTCTAATCCCTTAATTGTGTGCATCTTCCTTCACTGAGAAAAAGAAAGAGAGCAACCGCAACTCTCTTTCTTTCCCTCTAATTTGAATGGCTTAGAGGCATAGTAAAGGTCCAATGCAACTTGTGGACGTCCATATTCCTTGAGTTCTAGATGTCTAGGACCTAAGTTCGATAAGGCTTCTAGATGTTTGGTAACTCTATTGGGCATCCAACACAGTTGGCTGCAAGTTTCATAACTTGTGTAGGCTAACATCAAGAGGAATCGTGGGGTGTTGGACACCTCAGGAAATGTGAAGTTCGCAAGGCGTGAAGGGTTCGTGTTATGGCCTAAAATATGAATTTGAGTCCCAATCTAGACTTGGCATGTTAGGATGAACCCATTGATGCTTTTTGGACACGAATTGGGTTAGAGTAGCTAGAAAAGGAGAAAACACAGGTTTGTGCCAACCTTCGAGTAAAATTTAGATGATATAAATAATGCATCACCCAAAATCAAAAGAATTAAAACTTTTTTTGAATTGGGTAGTAACAAAATGAACAACTCTTCATTTTCTTCTTACCACTCATATGCAAATAATTTCACAAAATAAGGATACATAAAGATATAAAAGCTATGCAAGCCAAAACACTCTTATAGGTAGCGTCACAACAAGCCACATCATATAACCATGAATTATATGAGATTATGCAGATTTTTCTATAAAATATTATGAAGCAAAAAGATTGAATGCCAAAATTAATGTTTAAACAAACAAAGAAAAAGTATGTGTTTCATTTTCGCATATAATGTGGAATGGAAGATTTTTTAAAAAAAAAATAGGATCCAATTTTATTCATCCCCTTGTCCCTAGAGGCCAAAAAAAAGAAGGCAGAGGGACTAGACCAAAACCTACCTAGAACAAAAAGAGAGGGACCACGACTCATGACCTAGTACATCAAAACCACAAAACAACAAAACTATGGCCAACAAAGCAACAAACCAAAACCAAACGAAGCGAACAACATTGAGGAGAAAAAAAATCAAAGAGCCCCTACTGGAGGGAAACAATTAAACCATAATATACATGCACTGAATACCATCCATATAGCAAATCCCTCTAATTCTCCAAGGAAGGTTGGAAAGGGTACTGAAGATCCTCTAATTGCCATCTGCAATCTCTGCAAGTCTCAAAGCAAGGAGATTAACTGTTCTACACACAAAGGAAACAGATAGAATTTGATTTTTCATAGACAACAATGAATTGAACTCCCTACGCATATTCCAAGCAACTTGAATTTTACCATTCCACCAATAGTAGAGAAGGGTAGAATCCACTTCAACCTGAAGGGCAAAATCCACCAAAGGAAGGGAGAGGGCATGAAGCAAAGCCCGCATAATACCAGCTTCATTAGGAAGGACTATAGTTTTGCAGGAAGCCCCCAAGACAAAATTCCCAATATGATCTCTAATAGTCCAGCCCAAGAAAGAATTATCATTAACAATCTTAGATGCAATATTAATCTTGAAGCCTGACAAGGGGCGCATCCAAGAAAGAATTAGATTTTTAGGCACTTGTTTCGAAATCCACAGTTGCATCTGGAAATTACCCCAACCATAATCAAGAAGACTATGAAGGTTGTTCCAATGAAAGTTATCATGATGAATTTTGTTTCTAATCCACCAAACATAGTACCAAATAAAGCAAATCATTGCTTTAATGGTATTACCTCGTCTGTGAAGAGAACGACCTTCCAAAATGTTGAAAAAGAAGATAGGGTCAATAGGGGCGATAAAGCCTTTGAGAAAAACCCACTTAGAAATTTTTTGAACAAGTTCACTGTGGATGAAGATGTGGGTGGAAGTTTCCGTGGACGAAAAATGAGGGCAGCAATAGCATTTCGAGGCAAGAGGAATTCCCAATCTAGAGATATTTTCATCCGTGGGGAGCCTATGAAGCAAAACTCTCCAAATACAAAGGGAAATACGCAGGGGGAGTTTCAGCTTCCAAAGATTCCTGAAAATTGGGCTTCCCACTTCATTCCTGGCAATCAAATGATAAGCCGAAGAGACAGAGAAGGAGCCAGCAGCCAGGAGGGTCCAAATTGGCCTATCTTTGACTTCATCCAAAGAAATATTATCAATATGGTCACGAATATAGAAAGGAATGTACTCAGTAAGAGGATTTGAGTTCAGAGATGAGATAATATCTTTAATGTGAATAGGTTGAACATGAGAATTTTTCGAGAGAAAATCATTGATAGGACAATCTCCAATCCAAAGGTCGAATTAGAAGTCCACCTGACCTTCATGAACCTCCCATTTAATGAAAGGTCTCATCTCTTGATAGGCTTGGAAAAGAACTTGAAATCTGGAGGGGAACAAGGAAAGGTTGGCATTCTTGAAAATATCACTTACAAGATTAGAGAAGATAGAATCTTCGTGCAAAATATGCCAAACCCTCTTCATTCTCAATGCTCGAATAAAAAGATTAAGATTTCTGATCCCTAAGTCCCTTGAGTTTTGAGGGTTGGTGATTGTATTCCAAGAAATCCAATGGTGACGAGAATCGTCAGAAACCTTACCCTAAAAGAAGTTAGCAAAGATGGAATTCAATTTCTGGATCACAGAGGAGGGAACATCCAAAATAGCCATAATGTTGGATTGGAACAGGAGAGAGCACATACTTAATCAAAAGGAGTCTGGCTGTAGTAGAAAGAAGATTGGATTTCCAACCCGCCAACTTAGATTGAATTTTTTTGATAATGTCGGCAAAGTAAGAGATTTTGGCCCAAGTAAAGATGGGGCAACCAAGATATGTGTAAGGGAAAGACCCAATCTGATAACCCATGGTGCTGAGAATGCTGGAAAGGTGACCATGGGGGAAACGTTTCCCAACATAACAAAAGCTCTTATGCAAGCTAGCCCACTGTCCGAAAGAGTTTTCAAAATTGGTCAAAAAATAGAGAGGTTGCAAATGGAATTGAGATTCCTGTTGGTAAAGATGATGATATCATCAGCATATAAAAGAGCAATCGGAAGGATAACATCCCGACAGAGATAGAAGGGCTTAACTCTACCCAAATTCACAAGATGTTTAAGGTTCCTAATGAAAGGTTCCAGAAAAATGTCTAATAGGAATGGGGAGATGGGATCTCCTTGGTGTAAACCCCAGGAGGCCTTAAAGAACGAGGAAGAGCACCCGTCAACCAGAATGGAAGAGCCCTCATGACACACAAGGGCCCTAATAAGATTGACACACTGACAAGAGAAACCAAAAGCCTCAAGAATTTTAAAAAGTATTCCCCACTCCACTCTGTCGTACGCCTTTTCAAGATCCAATTGGAGAATAACATTAGAACCATGGACCTTCTTGTCAAGACGTTGCATGAGTTTGAAAGTAGTTGCAATATGATCAAAGATAGAGCGACCTTTAATAAAACTAGCCTACTCACGAGAGATCAATTTATGGAGGTGGGGCTCAAGCCTTTTGGCCAAGATGCCCAAGGCTAATTTATAGAGAACATTGCACAAGCTAATCGGCCTATAATCCGCTAACTCAAAAGCATCAACTTTTTTGGGAATAAGGGCAATGAACATATTGTTAAAGGATCAGGGGGCCACTTGAGTGTCAAAGTAGTAACAAATAGCCTTAATAATATCTTCTTTAACGATTCTCCAACAATGCTTGAAAAATTCTGCATTAAAGTCATCAGGGCAAGGGGTCTTATTTGGAGGCATAAAGAAGAGGACATCAAAGATTTTGGTTTTAGACGGAGCCTTCACAAGGTTATCACAGTCTTCAGAAGAGATAATAGAAGGAATGTGCTGGAGGAAAGATTCATACCCCACAGGAGAACCAGAGGCAAGAAGATGTTCAAAGTAACTGGTAGCTTTACAAGTTGCTTCCACCCTAGAACCATTACCAATCCTCTCCACCAAGGAAGATCTAGCTCGCTTAGCAAATTTCCTCTTAATAGTTATGAAGAAAATCTATTGCAACGTTCCCCATTCATAAGCCAATTAACTTTAGCCTTTTGCATATAAAGATTGTTCAATTTAAGAATGGCATCGTCAAGCTGGATACGGGTAACATTGAGCTCAACGGATATGTTATCATCCCAATTGGATGCAAGGGAGGCATCAAGTTCATCATGGCAAGACTCAGGCTGTCCAACAAGCTTATGGATATACCCAAAAGTTGATATGTTCCATCCTCAGAGCCCTCTTAAGAGAAGCAAGCTTAGCATAAAGACGAGCACTAGGATCACCGTGAAAGATGTGAGACTATTGGGACCAGATAGATTGAATCAAATCAGAAAAATGTTTATCCCTTAACCACATATTGAAGAACCAAAAAGGCCGAGGATAAGAGGAATTATCATTGCTGAAAGTGAAAAGCATGGGGGAGTGGTCTGAATTACGGCGAGAAAGATATTTACCAAAGGGAGAAAGAGCCATCGCTTCAAGATTAAAAAGGATCCGATCAAGTTTTTGATAAATACGAGAACTCCCTCTATGGCCGTTGCACCAGGAGTACTGGTTACCACCCAGCGGTAAGTCAATCAGCACCAAATTATCAATAAAAGATTGGAAGGCAATGGATTGGGAATCACGATATGGTGGCCCATCGCTTTTATCAGAGGCATTAAGGATACAATTAAAGTCCCCATCTTAAAGCCAAGGAGAGCAGGAATCAGAAGAAAGACTATGTAAATGGTCCCAAAGGTTGGCTCTAAGGTCCTCTTCATAAGAGGCATAAATGGCAGAGATAGTCACCATTTTGGAATGGAAGGTGCAGTCCACAGTTAAGGCCTAAGGCATAGAATTTCTCAAAGATATGGACAGATTATGTTTCCAAAAGCACCAGATATTCGAGGAGGAAGGATCCGCTAAATGGAAGTCAAAACTAATGTTAGCCATAATCTTGAGAGCAACAAGAGAAGGAGCAAACGGTTCCAGAAGGAAGATCAAATTTAAAGAGTGATCCATAATCAAGGATTTAAGGTGGTTTAAAGTCGGAATATTTAGAATACCTCAACAATTCCAAAAGAGGCACTTAGTCATAGGAGGGATGAAGATCGGGACCTAGATCGACTTCGGGTAATCCTACCCAAACCCCTAATGGGCCAACCACCACGGGCTCCTCTAGATCGGGAGGTAGAGTATGCCGCATATGCCTGCACCGAGTGGGGTTCAAAGTCCGAAAAATCCAAAAAAATAAGAGTCTTGCCATTCGAATAAGATTTCTCCAGGTTCCTATCATTGCTCAAAGTGGGGGGGGTGGGGGTGATATTGTCCTCCAAATTAAATTCCTCAATCTTAGGGGGGCAGGGTCGGGTGTCAGAGTAGGAAAAGGAAGATAAATACCCCACTTCAAGTTCGACGAAATAAAGGACCCATTACTATTAACGGTAACAAAATCATCCATAGGGTGGTCATTAAAATCAGCTACAGGCAGATCAGAGCAGCGATCCGTCAACAATTTATAAGGAAGATTCGAACTGTTCATAAGGAAAGAAGTAGCCGCATCCAAAGTGACAAAAGAAAATTCAGCATTCAATGAGGAATCCAACTCCGGAAGATTCTGAGAAGAAAAACCATCCTATCTCAGACGAATCGATGGAGAAACAATTGGGCGGGAAGTAGATTAGGCATCTTGAGAAAAGCCATTTAAGATTTCAGAAGCAGACGGAAAAACATCCTTAGGGGAAGAACGCACAACCATAGCAATGTCATTAAAAGCCACATTATCGATTTCATCCACTAAAGGAGAACAAGTCGATACCTGAGCGCGATCCGAAGACTTTGGGAGAGGGCTGTCCAAAGACTTGGATCCCAGAAGTTTGCCCAAAGATGAACGTTGTTTGTGGTGAAGTTGAAGCACACGATTTTTTTTCCTTTTATGTTTGCTCAGCATAGAAGAGGAAGCCACAGGGTCCAGACACCTCGAGGGAGAAGACAGAGGATCAGTGCCTTGGTGCTGCAACACAGGAGTGTCGCCCTCAGGCTCCTTCAAGGAAGAAGAGGCAGCGGTTTGATGAGGGGCTTCAGGAGCAACCTGAGTTCTCACAGCAAAGGGGAAAGAGCACATCGAACTCACATGACTGAACCTGGAACATTTAACACAAAATGCAAGAATTCTTCATAAATCACACGTTGTTTGACTTTGTTATGCCCATTAAAAATCCAGACGAACTCCAGATGAGAATCCATCAGGTTGAGCTTGACACACACACTAGGATACCCCAGTTTAAAACCTTCAACCATACGGTAGTCCACGCAAATAGGGCTGCCGATCTGGAAAGCATTGGACAACAAAGCGTTCAGATGAATCAGATGAAGATTAAGGCCAGGAAAGCCCTCCCAGACAGGAGCAACCGAAACTGGGGCATCTGTCCTGAAGGTGGTCGTCCAATGAATGAATTGAACCCTCACTTTGTCTAACACCGCAAGATCCAAGGCGTAAATCTGCCAGAAATCCACATACGAAGCACACGAAATCAACCAATGTCTTAGATCAAGCGAAGTCAAAGAGAAAACGTTCGATAAGACCACCTTCTTGGCAAGGAAACTCCTAACTGATTGAGTGTGACGTTTAGGCCCCCACGCTCGGAGAATAACGGCAAAGGAAAAGTTTTGCGCCAAATCGTAGACCTCCTCGGAGGAAAATCGCGTACCCACAATACCATCAACAGTCTCAGGTCTACGAACTTGAAGGGCCAGCTCTTTAAAAGGAGGGTTGATCGACGACCCTGGGCCCGCGACCACAGACACAAAGGACGGCTGCGAAGGGGGGATGGGATCAGGCTCCTCAGGATAGGGAGGAGACCCAACGGCCTGATCCATACCCACAAAACAGAGGAATCTAATTCGAACCCCCAAGGAAACAGCTCAAAGAGCAGAACGCCCAAGGCAAAAGCCGCCAACCGTGTGCCATCGGCAGAGCACAAAACTGACACCCAAAGCGAAAATGAAGAAACCCTAAAAATGCAAAAAACAACCATAAAAGGGCAAAGTCGGGTAGGGAAAACAAAGACGAGCAAAGGAAAAGAGCCATCAACAGAGAAAGTGCCCTCGGCGAAGATCCCACCATGTGAGCGTCGCTAGGTGAGAAGCCTCTCGCCCCCCCCCCCTCTAACGAAGGGGAGAAGAGGAGGGCTCACTAGCACAAAGGAGGCGCAGAAGAAACAAAAGGGAGAAGAGGAGGGAGAGTACCGCGAGAGCCAAGGAACGAGGAGGGGAGAGGGGAGGGAGTGCCATGGAGAAGAACGATGCAAAGAACCCTAGCTTACCTTACTGAAGTGGAATGGAAGATTATTAGTAATAAATATATGAAAGTTAAAACGATGGCTTTGACGTGGGCCATGCAAAACTTTTTTAGCGTAGGTACATAGATATGGATATAAATAGTTTTTAATCGTTAAGTTGAAAGATCCTATTTACTGGTTGATGGTTCTTCATCACTCATATATATATATATATATATATATATTATAAAGTCAATCTTATTCATCTCCACTCTCGAGGAGCAAGTAGAATAGGTAAGGGAATCAAACCAAAACCTGTTTAGTATAAGTAGAGGGGACCACGACTCATGACCAAGTACAACAAGCTAGAGCAACAAAAGAGACAAAACTAAACAAAAGCCTTAGAAGGAAGAAAAGATGTAAGGAAATGGGAGCTGATCAAGCCTGATGAGGCCCTTAGCCCTGATAGTAAGTTGGCGATAATCAGAGTAGATTTCCCAGCTCCTCGTAGCAGCATTCGCAAAATACAAAGCAAGAGCATTGGCCACAGGAGATATATAGTGTAGGGATTCAATATGGCTCTTACTTTCCTGTAGAGGATGGAAGTCCAGTCTAAAGGCCCAAGGGAGGGCCAACTTCCCATTCCACCAGAAGTGTAATAACATGGAGTCCGATTCCAAATGCAGCGAGGAGGCTCCACCAACAGTCATGAGCATGTGAGTGAGGGAAAGTATAATGACCTTTTCTTTGCACACCAAGGGGATCCTACACGTAGCAGCTTTGATGAATTCTCCATTATGATTCCATATTACCCATCCCATCATAGAAAAGGACCCACGAAGATTAACTGCAGAATTAATTTTGAAACCATTAGAGGGGCGAATCCAATTGATAGCAAAAGTGGTGGGGTGTATCTTCTTAAGCCACATATGAATGTCAAAACGATACCAGCTTTTAACCAGCAAATGGTTGATTTTATAAACAGAAAGCTGATCATGTCTAAGCTTGTTCCTAGCATTCCAAACATTGAACCAAATAAAATAGATGAGGCCCTTATAAATACGATCCTTACCATTTTTAGTAGGGGTCTGCATACATTGGAAGAATAACGTCGGTAAGGTGGGATGGAAATTGATCTTGGAGAAGGTCCACTTAGAGACTAGATGAACAAGCTAACTAAAGGAAGATAGGTGGGACCTTGTTTCAATCAAAGGGGAATCAGGACAACAAGAGCATCTAGATGGGATTGTCATTCGTAGGAAGCTTGGACAGGAGAACCATCCAAGTAAGAATTGTCATTCTAAGGGGGATTTTAAGGTCCATAGGTTTTTGAGAGTATAATCTACCGGATTGTCCTTAAAGAAGTTGAGGTACGCTGAGGCAACCATGAAATTACCAGAGTGGTTAGGAGTCCAAATGGGAATGTCACAACTGTTATCAAGGACAGTCTCAACAATTCTAATAGAAATGTGACTCAAAAGATAATATGAAAGAGGATGGTTAATGAAATTTCCAATAGCGGTAGTAATAGGTATCGGCTCAGGAGAGCAATTGGAGGAGAGGAAATCAAGTAGGGTAGAATTCCCAATCCACAAATCCTCCCAAAAGTCAATCTAGTCCTCATGGACCTCCCATCTAATCAAAGTCTTCATAATAGAGTACGTGTCACCAAGATTTTGGATTCTCACAGATAGGGTGCGAGAGGTAGTAGGGAACTTCCCATAGAGCTGAATCATGAGGGTAGAATAAGGGGAGTCAGAGAAGAGGATGTTCTAGACACGCTTCATTCTAAGAGCAGAGACAAATAACTTGAGATCATGAATCCCCAACTCCCCATAATTGAGAGGCTTAGCAATCTGCTTCCAAGAAATCCAATGGTGTCGTTTATCCAAATCTGCATCTCCCCAAAAGAATGAGGCAAAAATGAATTCAAGTTTCTGGATAATGGAGTTGGGAACGCCTAGGACAAACAATATATGAATTGGAATTGAAGACACCACATGCTTAATAAGCAATAGTCTAGAGGCAAAAGCGAGTAGGTTTGCCATCCAACCATCTAATTTAGACTGGATTTTGTCAATAATCTAATAGAAATAAGCTGATTTCACTCTGCTAGGAAAGATGGGACAACCCAAATATTGATAAGGAAAGGATCCCAGTTGGATGTCCAGAAGTTGGAGAATACGAGTAATCCTACTAGAGGGGAAATGCCTCCCAATCAAACATTGACTTTTGGTATGACTAATGCACTGACTGGAGTAATCTTGAAAGAGACAAAGGAACTTGGAAAGGTTGGTGATGGCTTGCAAGTTCCTGTTCAAAAATAGGACAATATCGTTAGCGTACCAAAGACCAAGGGGGGGAAGGATACCACGCTTAACCGTGAAAGGAAGGATTTTTTCCTGAAAAGCAAGCTCTTTAATTCCACGGATGAAAGGTTCCATGAAGATATCAAAGAGCAAAGGAGAGATAGGATCTCCTTGACGAAGACCCCGAGAGACCTTAAAGAAGGGGCCAAATATACCATCAACAAGGACAAAGGAACCCTCATGCTCAACAAAGGATTTGATAAGAGAAATAGCAGAGGCCAAGAAACAAAATCTCTGTTGAATTTGATAATGAACATTTCACTCAACTCTATCATAAGCTTTTTCCAAATCAAGTTGGATGATAATGTTAGAACCAAATATTTGCATTCTATATGCTCAGTGAGCTCAAAAGCAGTCGTGATGTGATCAAAGAGAGACCTCCCTTTGATAAACCAGCTTGCTCAACAGAAATAAGCTTTGGGAGGAAGGATTGACAGCCTGTTGGAGAGCATGACAGAGGCAATCTTATAAAGGACATTGTAGAGGCTTATCAGACAGAATTCAGAAATGTCATGGCATCGGGTTTCTTAGGGATAGTAGACATGAAAGTACTGTTGAAAGATAGAGAAGCATGGCATTGGGTAAAGAAGTGAGAAATGGCAAGAACCAACTCGTCTCTGATCATGTCCCAGAAATGAGAGTAGAACTCTACATTGAACCCATCAAGACTCGGAGTATGATTAGAAGGCATTTTGGATAAAATATTGAAGATCTCAACGGAATCGGGGGGACGAATGAGAAAATTGGAATCATTGTTAGAGATAATAGGGGGAATAACCTCAAGCAAAGGGAACAGACCCAGAGGATTGTCGGTATTGAGGAGGTTCGTAAAGAAATCAACAACTATGAGGAGGCCGTTTCCCAATTTCCACCTCCAACAGTAGTCAAAAGGGAAGATCTATTCCTCTTTGTAAATATTTTCCTTATAGTAGAGTAGAAGAACTTAGTGTTCCTTTCCCTATCCTTAATGCAAGCAATCTTAGCTTTCTGGAGTAGGAAATCATTACGTTTGGCCAAGGCATCATTGAGTTTGACATGGATATCACTGAGCCCAGCAGCAAGGTCTTCATCCCATTGGGATACAAGCCTAGAATCCACATCATCGAAGCGAGTCTCAAGATCTTTAGCAACCTCATTAATGCCCCCGAAAGTCGATCTATTCTAAACTTTGAGAACCTTCTTAAGAGTAGACAGCTTGTAATAAAATTTGGAGATAGGATCAAGCTCCATGTCAACCTGAGTCCCAGTCCACACATTTTGAATCATTTGTCTAAACAAAGGAGCTCTAAACCACATGTTCTAAAATCGGAAGGGGTGAGGTCGGATAGAGAATCTGACAGAATGAAGGAGAATAATTGGTGCATGATCAGAATTTGTTCTAGATGCATATAATCCCGAGGAGAAGAAGGATAAAGCATCAGAGTTAAGAAGAACTCAATCAAGTTTTTTGGTATATCAGGAGCTACCACGACGACCGTTGCACTAGGAGTACTGTGAACCGGATAAACACATTTCAAGAAGAGCCAAACTATGAATGCAAAAGAGGAAAGGTTCAGGTTGCGATTGGGAAAAGGGGATGCCACCATATTTCTTAGAGGGGCGAATAACACAGTTGAAATCACCATTGATGATCCATGGAGTCGGACTAAGAGTCGAAGCATATGAAAGAAAATCCTAGAGTTCCACACGCTGGTAGGCCTCACAAGAGGCATAGATAGTAGAGATCTTAATAGTAGAACTACCCCAAGAGCAATTGACTATTAAGGCTTGGTTACAGCCAGCAAGAAGATTAACAGTGAGAGAATCCTTCCAAAGACACCAGATCTTAAGGGCCTCCAAAACAACCAAATAGTGATGAAAGGATAGGACCTTCATGGTTGGGTCAATAAAAGAAAGGATCGACAAAGGGCTCAAACAGGAAAAGAAGCTTAAGACTATGGGTATGAATGAAGTCTTTAAGGGGAGACATGGTAGGGGCATTAAGTTTTCCCCTATAATTCCAAAATAGACAATTCATAGAGAAAGGGTTTTTTGAAGTGATTTAGATCAAATTCGAGTAATCTGCCCCGTTCCCTCCAGAATCTGACTTCCACGGGCTCCTCCATCCTTCAAAGGGGAGTGTGCCTCATATGCCTTGTCTTAAAGGAAAAGGGGTTCAGCATTGAAAAAATCCAGCAAACCTTGAGACTCAACATCAGATGTAATGTCGAGAGTTTTTGCACCATAGCTCAGTCCCTCCTCAATCCCCCCAACCTCAGAGATGAAAGGAGGATCAGGGTCAAGAGGAGGAGGGGATGGTAAGGGAAGGTAAATGGCCCAAGTTAACCCAACATATTCATTTGAAGGATTGCATTTAACCATTTGTATTTTAACCTCATCATGCTCATAAGTAAAATCATCAATCTAAACATTTTCCGTAGAAAAGTGCTGATGTTTAGCGAAATTGTGTAACAAAATCTCTTTATCATTCTTGGAAGAAGCCGACCCGGAAGAAACATGCTATTGAGAATCAAGTAATTCGGGAGCAGTATTATCAGAAAAAATGGGCAATCGAGAGAAATCAACGGAAAAATGCAAGGTTTTGACGCAAGGAACCGAAACATCACATTCAAGCACAGTAGAATCAAAGATCGAAACTGAAGAAGGAGCAAAACAAGAACTTATCACCTTTGGAGGGGAAGGAGGATCTAGGGTGAGTCCCTACGATCCCCTTCCCCAAAGATACTCATGAGGAGCACATCGCACGCTTAGCCCGTCGATGCAGTCGAGTGCCGTGCCTCCCTTTCTTCTCTGGAGGATAACTACGGGATAACAAAACCCCCCCAGAAGAAATAGGGAGAGAAGTTATACAAGCCAAGTTAGAAGAATTAAAAAAACCCTCGCCATCCTCTGGAGTCGAAGGGCCATACTGCTGAAGAGCGAGGATCAAGCATGGCTCCGACATCCCGCTCTCTGATCCTTCAGCAGTAGGGAAAGAACAAGGAGAATCTCAGCAGGTAACGTCAGGGCCAGAAGCTAATGCCGGTGAGGAGGAAATCGGAGACTCCTCCTTGAAAGCAGCCTGCATAGAGAATTTAGGACACCTGGAAACAACATGATCAAATTTCATGCAACTTGGACAAAATATGGGATTTTTTTCAAAAACTACCGGTTGGGCTATTTGGGGTCCCCGTTAAAAATAAACATAGAATCCACACGAGGGGCCAATGACCGTCGATAACTATTTGCAATAAAAATTGCATTTTATGTTGTCCTTGTTGTAATATATTTGTCCACTACAACAAAATAAGATTCTAATGACAACTTACGGAGACGGATTTACAAACTTTGGAGACGGATTTTAGGGCGGGTGATGTAAAATCTATCCCCAAAACTCCGTCCCCCAAATGAGAGTCACTAAAACTTTTAGGGATGGATTTTCTGTTGCCACAACTTAATGACAGAAAATTGGTTACAATAGATTGGACACAAAAACACATTGATGACATGACATTGAATTTTTTAAGGACAGACTTTTCCTTCTTTACAACTTTCGGGAATGGGGAAAATTATCTCTAATTATCTTTCGAATATGATTTGATTTGTAGATATAATATTATGATAAAATATCCATCCAAATATCATTTTTACTATTTTTCAATAACTAAACACAACAATTTCACAAAATTGACCATTAACATTGGATTTCACTTTCATTAAATTTCAAATATAAATAAACTTGGGTGTTTAAGTTACCCCAATTTATTAAACTCAAAGTCAAGTCCAAGTGTTTCTTCCTTGGGGTCAGAATAATTTTTTTTTACAGAAGAAAAATAAAAACATAAGAAAATACATTTGAAAATCAACTAATTGCAATAGCCTCGTCAAAAGATGACTTAAAATCCTTATTGTTGTTGCTACTACTATGTTGTTGTTGCTATTGCTGGTATGTTGCTGCTGCTACTACTGCTATATGTTGTTGTTGTTGCTCCTATGTTGTTGTTGCTGCTGGTACTTTGAAAGCTTGCTCCATCACGAACCTCTAGTATATGAAGGATGCCCCTCTGAACCATGGGAGAACCATCCATGCTACCAACACCATTTTGATCTCATACCATATCGGTATCCAGAAAATACTTCAATTCAACTAAATTCATGCAGATATTGAGTTTCCTGCAATTCATGTAGATAAAGTTGGAAATACTTCAATATAGTTAAATTAAAAAAAGAACCAACTAGACACAATTGTTAAAGTAACCAAATGAGAAGTCTAACATCTTTATTTATATGCAATATATCCACATAAATAAGTTAAAAAAATCATTCCAACTTTTATTGAGTATAATATTTTTTCCTACTAACTTTTTTTTGACTTGATGGTTATCGGCAGCTACCTCCAAGATGAATTGCATCCTAAAATTATCTTTCCCTTGCCTTACCAGTATTCTGTGCTCTTCCTATCATATACTGAATCATGAGCTGTAGAATTAGGGCCTAAATCCTATTCTTATTCCTAATCATAATCCTATCTTATTCTTGATCATAGTATGTGCAGAATCCAACTATAGAAGTGGATTGGCTAACAAGTAAATAAATAAATTAGCTTCAAATGTAGAATCACAAAAAGCATATCAGGCAGTTTACAAATGTTGCTGCTGCTGCTTCTTCTAGGTTGTTGCTGCTGTTGCACCGATGCCGCTGCTACTGCTATGTTGCCGCCACTGCTGCTGCTAGGTTGCTGGCACTGCGAGTTCTGCAGCCTCCTTATACTTCATCCGAGAAAAAAGTTCCTGGAACGCTGCACAACCTGTATTGCGTGGTAAGAAAGTTAGGCACAATGAAATTATTGATGGTATAACCCATCTCAGTCTACAAATAAAACACAGAAGTAACAGCAATAATGTATGCTCGTACTTGTTAATTGAGAAATAGCAAAACAATAGATGCCCTTCAGGATCTGATTTTTAAACCTGTTAATTGATGTAAATGTAATACATATTCAACAATTTCAAAAATCATTTAAGTCTACATTCATCCATTGCCAGAAAACCTAGCCAAAAAAGCAGATATTAGTGAGGGAAACATAGCTAGCTTTAAACAAAACTCATTTGTCGTTGACATCAGGAAGCAAGTACAAGACAACTTACAAGATTCTTGGCCCCTGGGAGATTTCCTCGCTTAGCAAGATTTAAAGCCAACTCCAAATTATTTAGCTGCATACAGACGAAGGTGTAATTATTAAATATTCAAAATAGTGGGATATCCATAGCATAGTAATCTATAAAATGTACATGCCTGGACTGATGAAAGGTATGACGGTAGATTCATTGATGGTAGCAAGAAAAACTTTTGTGTTCACTTGCCTTCTATTAATTTGTTACATGGCTGCCCAATGAAATCTTCACTTCATTACTGTCGTCATTTGCTGGTCATGCACTTCCAAAGTAGGAATTAAATGCGAACCTGCCCCCAAAAGGCTTACGACCATCCATGATATTTTGAAGATGAGTTCTTTTTTCCTGGCAAGGTACCATGAAATGCAGATCAAGTTAAACTCCAAATCCTTGCAATATGAGTATAATCCATGGAAGGAGCAATTTTAGGGCCATGAACTACTACTACCCTTGATTGTTGTAGCTCCAGTTATATCAATCTCTCAAGTCACTTTTAACATCACCAATTTCAACTCTAGAAATGGCTACACCAACCACAAAAAAAAAAAAAAAAACTACAGGCAGTCAAACAAAAGTTAAGGGTTAAAACTTAAACAGCATGCCTTATCTTCAAAAGATTATCTTCATCGACAACAATGCAAGGATGAGAGATTGAGTTGAATACTGTTCCCAGAAAGTAGACAACAAAGCATGGATTATTCATTGCCATCCATTGAAGAACAAGTAATTACAACGATAAATATATTTGTCTGCAACATGGTGTTAATTCCTACAAAGTTTAGCACTTAACCAAGCAAAACTGATGGAAGGGAGGGTCAATGCATGTGTAGAATAACAATTATGAATGCAAAAGCTATAATCATGAGAAAAGCTTACCACCACCAAAACAAGTGATTATTCTGGGAGTCGCAATCGATCGAAAAGAACCAGAAAGCCTTGATCAGGCACCAAATAGAGGAAGCCAAGCTCTGCTCCCTTCAGGTGAGATGGCCCCATTCCTTAGATGCAAAAGAATCACCAATGGCCCCATTCCTTAGATGCAAAAGAATCACCATGTAAGTCATAAATAGAAGTGTGATTCTCGATCTCAAACTAAAATGACAATTCAGAAAATCTTGGGCATGAAAAAAAATCAAGGAACACAAATAGCTGGCGCATTGGGAAATAGATGAACAAAATCCAGTCATCCGCAAGGCTTGTGCTACCATAGCAACTTCTGCAATCATGGCCATGAAGCAAGGATTCAAACAGCATGAAGCTTAATATATTCTAAGCAGTTAAAGAAAGGGAACATAGAAAAGGTCGAACCACCCAGAAACTCAATTGAATCAATTACCATGAAAGAGATGGGACATATTTGTTGGCAATTTTGGACTACCAGATGTTACTAGTGCGGTGTCCTTGAATGCACCATAGTTGTCTGAGATTTCAACAGTTTTGTTGCAACAATAGATAAAAGCTAACACAAACTGACCTAATCCCAAACAAGACAACAAAAACTACCAGATTTCGACAATTTTTTTTTTGTTTTAACACAAAAAAGCCAACAAAAACTAGCCTTATAAATATTGGGTTCTGAATCTAAGATAAGAAATATCCTACTAGTTTCAAATTATTTAATATCTTCCATGAGAAAAGCAGATTGATAGTTTCTAATGTAAATTTAACCATTTACCTTTACATTTCCATTGAGCAGCAATAGCTCACCCTCAACCCACTGTGGGTTTTTGAATCTAGGTTTCACGACTCTGCCTTGGCCCTTGTAGCTTGCTACCTACATGGGCATTAGAGTACCAAATGAACAATGTAAATGTGAACATCACAAATAAATTAGACCCATATAACACACTAAATAGGATCACATGACAAGATCGATTAATCTCAAGAAGATATATACATTTTGCAAAAATTCTTGTTTCAAAATATTTCGAAGAAGGCAGTTTTAGCTTTTGAGTCCAGAAGATGCATGATAGAACACAAAGGTAAAGTGACTGACAACTCCAAGTTCTTCGGGATAGATCCCATTGTTTGGGCGGCAAGTTCCTTTTCCAATTTTGGCATGAAAAGTGACCTGCCCAGCACAGAAATGAAACTATAAAAGTATGAAGAAAAAATTTGTGTTGGCAAGTGCCAAACAATCAATGAATGGAAGAGATAGATTATGGTTTGTAAGGATACTTTATACCTGTCCTGCAGGAACATTAAGATCACCTGTCAACTTAACAGCTTGCACATACTCAAAAAATTCTAATTCTCAGTCTTTTGAAGCATCATCTGCATCATCCCATTGTCCAAATTTTCGATGTAATTGTATAACTTCAATTCCATAAGGACCAAAAGCTCCGATGTATAAACTTGCAACTCAAATGACATTCTCATTAAACAGGTAATTGATCCAGAATACCTGCAGGAAAAAAGCTCCAGGATGGCCTACCTTCAAATGGATCTAGTTCATTGCTTCCGATGTTAAGTCTATGGAAAACCGTTGTCCTTGAAAGCTTATTTCTTCGCTGAGCCTGACTAACTGCAAGCTTGATGATCACTTTCACATCTCTGGCAACCTAAAAATATACAGAAATGCCTTAGAACAACAATGGAAAAGAAGCAGATTCTCCATTTTATCAGGTGAAAGCTAATAAATACAAGGTTGTAAGATTTTAGTCAGAATACATATAAAATGGTAATGATTGCATAGGTAGGTATATGGGAAATTGTAGTGAATAGACTTTCAATGTTTCTATCTGACCTTGGCTGGGGCTTTATCAAAGCTCTCAAGAGGTTCATTGTCGGAATTGTCCGCTGTTGCTGCTACATTGCCAGAAAGAGGGAACTTGTCATCCGTGCCACACACGATGATAGGGGGTACCTTGTCATCGCCGCTGATGAAGAGGGAGTAGGGACTCCTTGTCATCTTTGATGAAGAGGAAGCAGGGGCTCCTTGTTACCATCGCCGATGAAGAGGAAGCAGGGCCTCCTTGTCGCCATCGCCGATGAAGAGGGAGCGGGGAGTACTCCTGGTTGTCGTCTCCCTTGTTGTCGTCGTCGATGAAGAGGAGAGGGAGCAAGGCCTCCTTCTCACCCTTGCCGATGAAGAGGGAATAGGGAGTACTCCTGGTCGTCGTCGCCCTTGTCGTCGTCGTCGTCGATAACGAGGGAGCGAGGGCTTCTTGTCGCCGTTGCTGCTAAAGAGGAACAACAGAGAAGAGACGAGGGTTTCAAAGAGGGAGCGAGGGCTTCGCACTAGGTAAGGGATTTGAGAGGCTGGAGAGATAAGCGCGGGATGAAATCTGACTTAAATTGATTTTTTTGTAAAAAAAAAGAAAAAGAAAATATGTGACAAAAGTTTGGTGACACTCTGTCTAGTCCCATAAATTGGTTTTTCTTTTTGGTGGCCAATAACCTTTCACCTATTTTTTTTTAGTCCCTATAACAAATTCCATCCTCAAAAGGTGGTTATCATAAGTGTATTTTGTTGCAATGGTCACAATGCAAATAGATGTCGCATCATTTTATTTAATTATAATTTTTACTAGTTAATTTCTAAGTCATTCACTGGAAGGTAGTTATTGATAATCACTTTCTAAGTCAAAAAATATTATTTTATTCGAAAAATGTTAATTTTATTTATAAAATGAATCAATAAATCAAAAAATAAATGAATTGGTCCATTATATACAAAAGAATTCATTATTTCTACCTACAATGCCTAAAATGAACGTACACTTAATAGGTGTCAAAAACCAGTTAGAAACCATACTAAGTTAGTTATACATAGTTACCTTAAATAATACCTAAATATAGGTACAAAAATAGCTACAAATAGCTACTATACTAAGTTATATTAACATATCAATATCTTTAGTAGCATATATTTTATATACAGTAACATATATATACGTCAGTATAGCCTCAGTAAACTATATATAACCTAAGCCAAAAATACATACTTATACTGACATATATATATACAGTGACGGATATATTCATCACTAAAGCCTAAGGTTATTTATATACAAACTAAGTTCAAACAGTACTTTACATAACATATACATATATACTACTTATATATGTATACACTACATATATATATATATCTTATTTACTTTATTTTTACACACACACATATGTATATATATACACTTAGACATATGTACATATACACGCTTACACACAATACACACAACATCCAACACTTATCATTTTTTCTAACTCTTCTTCTTCTCCTCTCTTCTCACTTAGTTGAATTTAGGTACGGGCCTCTCTCTCACACATAAACCAGTTCACTATTCTTCAACAAAAAATTAGGTTTTTAATAGGCAGGCCGGCTCATTTTTAAGGGAAGTGCAGCACCCTATATGGGTGGGATTAGACTCTTACTAGTGGCCAATCTTAGTTTAATTTAGGTATATTTTTCATGCATTTTTAGGCCCAATAGACCCACCTAAGCCCACACACGCGCTCATGCACACGCACGCCCGCAGGGGCACACAAATCAAGGAACCAAGAGATACTCGGTATATTTGCATCCTGTGCTGACGATCGAGAGGCCATCAACGCAAAAGCACTTTATGCAACGTAAATACTTCCATAGGCCACGATGTGGCACCAAATCCAGCACCATTTGAGCGTTGTGCAGCGCAGCACCATGTTTTGATTTTAAGGTTTTGTCCCTCAATTTGAGGGCTGTAATTAGCTCCAATTTCTAATTAAAATATACCATTAGAAAACCCTTATATAGGGTTATATAATTATATAATTTATTTTCAAAAATAAGTTATTTAGATATATAATAAAATTAGTTAAAATTAGGGGTTTGTACATGTTAATTTAGGGGTTAAATTATTAATTAAAGTACAAATTAGTTAATTAATCATACAATTTACCTTATACAGGTTAATTTATATAATAAATTATTTATTACACATTTTTAATGTATTTTAATTTATTTACATTTAAATAAATGTTTTAGTTAGTTATATACATAAATAATTTATAAATACTATAATACACTATAAATATCGTATAAATACATTGAAAATACTTAACATACTACTATACAAGTGTAAATTATAAATTACTCCAGTTTTAACTTAAATTGCTAATTTATTTTATTTTAAGTTAATAGATTACTTAATTAACTAAATAACTTAATTAACTACTATAAATACATAATTAAATTAAATTACAAGTATCATACAGTATATAATATAGTTAAATATATATGTACAGTATTAGATATAATTATGTACATATAGATAGGTTTGTATAACTACATAGATTAATATACATTTAAGTTAATATAAATTTATATATAATAATACAATAAAGTTATATATATAATAACTCATTCTAAATATTTAATTATATGTATAGAATACATATATAAGTTAATTGTAGACATTATTTATATATTATGCAATATATACATATAGCTTAGGTTTAAGTTACATTATACAAGTTCATACATAGTGCATAAGGTATTTTTAGGTATTTTCTGATTTTTATAGTTTTTGTAGGTATAGTAGAGATAGGTGATGAGAGAGAAAGGGTGAGATGAAAAAGAGGAAGTCCTTTTTGTGATTTTTCATCTTAGTTTCTTTTATTAAATTTCAAGGTATACTGAACCGTCGGCTGGTATGTTTGTTGAATGTCGGGTTACTACGCTAACGTGTTTGGTTTTGAAAACCTGTCGTTGTAGTTTGAAAGCGAAGAACTCATGTTCAACAAATAAAATTTATACCGGAATGGAAATCCCAGGTCGAACACAAGGAGGCGGACGTTTGATTTAAAAACATGCATTTGTTTTATTTGTCACGAAGTAAATTAATTGATTAGAACTATCTAACTATTTACAATAAATAAAAGAGAGAGAGAATAAGAGAGAGAGAATAATACAAACAAAAATCAAAAGAGATATAGAATGCACATGGAATTCATTATCGAAAGGATTGTTCATTATACTAAATATTATGAATAGAAAGCAGGAAAATGATTACACTAGAAAGTAGTAAATCTACTCTAGAAAGGAGTAAAACTATTCTAAAAAGCAGTAAAAAGAATGGGGAGAGAGATATCCTCCTTGACGGTCGCTTGGAGGACGAGCCGGACGGGATGACGCTTGGACGAAGGAGGACGAAGCAAGACGAACGGGAACGGGGCAGCACGTCGTCGTCGTCGCGGGATCTACTTTCGAACAGGAGACGAAAAATTGACTTTATCTCCCAAGAAGCATCTCAGGTGTGGATCTAGCTTCTCTTGAGCTTTGGAGAGGGAGAGAAGAGAAGGAAGGGATGGGAATTTCGTATAGAGGGGGTCTCCTTTTATAGTTGTAAGGAGTGGGGGCAATTTGGTCATTACAACTCTAAAAACATTAATTCAAGACTGTAACGACCCGGTTCCCGAGTCCCTACGAGACACGAGAACCGGACCGACTCGACTAATCCCAAGACCCAGTCGTCCAACGAGGAAGTAACCAAAAGACAGTAAAATAAACCACATTCAGCATGAATATAACTAACAATAAGAAAGTACAGCAGTAAGGAAAGAAACTACTACAGTAGGTACCACCACAACAGTAAAACAACATTTATCATATAACAAGAACTGCAGGTAAAGAAGGTACAGCGGAAACAAAAACTACTCACTAGAACAGAAACAAAAGAGGTACAAAAGACTGTGGTAACTCTACTGGACCCTACTCGGCCCAGCGTCCTCTGCAGCCGCCGACCCTGGCTGCTCAACACCTGGTCCTGAAAAAGGTAACGAGTGTAACACGTCAGCAAAACGCTGAGTAGAGTGGCAAACTAACTAAAGGTAACAGTAGAGTGTACAGTAGCTGTTATGTTCTATTACTTCCTTTATTCACATCTTTCAATTTTTCTCACTATTTCATTTATTTCTCAGATCCTTTACTTGATCTCGAATGTCCTCGTGGGAATGATCTTGATTGCAGTCTTTTCCAAAAGTAGAAGTATCACGTGGTGCTCTCCTGGCCGGGAGAGTCCCCCGTGGTGATCCTACCCTCAGTCAACCACCTCAAGGTCACTGACAGACGTAACGGTGACTACGGCACGTGCGATAAACGCACAGGTAGCTAACCCGTACTGGCACGCGGTCAGTCGTTTCCGTTAACGGGTGCGCCCAAAGCACAGCACGGAACCAGTACAGGGCAGAGCCCTCTCAGTAACACGGGGTCCAACCCCTCCACAGTAACCAAACCGGGCCTTGCCCCTCCACAGTCCGCGCACCCTCGCCTGACTACCCTGGTTTGCCCCAGTGGGCCTAAACAAGTCGGTGAAGGAGGCTAGCAGAACCCCGGGGCCCGTGAGGTAGCTAGTACTCTCCTAACACTAGTAGCTCTCCTCGGTACTACGTACACGAGGGCCAGTAAGTCGGTACAGAGCGGCAAATCCTAACCCCGGGTCCCTGGGGTGGCTGGCCCCACTCTGCACTAAACAGGTACAGGTACTTCCCTTGGTACTGCGTACCCAAGAGACAGTACGAACAACATCTCAGTTCCATTCCTTTCTCTTTCCAGGAGTTCCACTCCTAATTCCCCGTAGGGTTCCATCCTTTAATCTCAGAACATCTTATGTTTCACTTTCCAGTTTCACGTTCTTACAAACCATGATTTCAGTCATGTTCCTTATTCATAACAGGCAGCTGTTAATTCAATTTACAGGCAGCTTTATATATTCCTTTCCATTTTTCCAAGACTGCAGTAATATACATTCCACTAGTTTTTCCATCCTAGGATTCATGCCATATCCTAGGATCTATCATACAATCTAGTTTTCCGGCCCTAGGATTCATGCAACACCTAGGAGCTATCATTCCATATATTTCTCATTCCTAGGATTCATGCAATGTCCTAGGTTCTAGTTATGGTTCCATACTTTAACAGATTTTATTAATACTTAAAGCCACTCTACCAGGTACAACGGGAGTAATGGGGGCGTGATCAGGAATCCCGTGTGCCTCCGCGACTCTCAAGACTGCAACTGAACAAGGTCCTATCACAAGGATCAAACACAAGGAGTGTCTCAAAACAGTGTATAGCTACTGTAGACGGGTAGAGGAATTAATTCTGAAAAGAACGCAACTCGAATCGCGGAAAACGGAGCCCGAACGGGCCCTAAATGGGTCGAACAAGGCGATACTGTGCAAAATCAGACGTCTGGAACTTCTTCCAGACGTCTTAAAAAGTGGATCAGAGAATTACCTGTTCAGCGTAGTTTCCCAGATGTCCAGAAGTCTGCGGGGACGTCTGGCCTAGCTCCCAGACGTCCGATGGTCACCCCGGACGTCTGGAGGTCACTCCCGCCGTCTGGTACAACTTCCAGACGTCTGATTCGCAAAGGATGGCGAATCAGCGAGCCTGCGCACAGCCAACTCCCTCCCTCAGTACGGTCAGTCGACAGGAAGGAAGAAGAAGGCGGAAAACTCACCTTTCATACGTCTGTATGAGCTTCCAGACGTCTCCCTCGCCGTCTGGCTATCAACCCAGACGTCTGATTCTGGAAATTTTTCCAGAAACAGGGCGCTGCTCGGCCTCCGCTCGCGACGCTGCCCGCGTCGCACCTCGCGCGTCTGCTGCTCAGACCGCAACAGGTCCCTCTCCGCGTTGCTCCGCGCCCCCTGCGCCCTCCGCCGGCCGGCCAAGCCGCTCCGGCGAGCTCGCCCTCACGACAGAGCTCTGCCCTCGCACGCCGCACCTCCTCGCTCACTGCGGCCGCCGCTGCCGCCCTCGCGTTCGCTCGCTCTCGCGCACAGGAAGGAGAGGAAGGAGGAGACGGTGGAGACGGGAGGGGAGGCGTGGCCCTTTTAAGGCCACGCGAGGAGGAGAGAGAAGGTGGCAGGCCGCCTGCAGCCGCAGAGAGAGAGAGGGAAAAAGAGAGAGAGAGAGGAATCGCGGGTCTGCGCGCACAGGCACGCAGACGAATCTCCCGTGCGAAAATAACTGTTTTCAAGACGTCTGGAAACGATCCCAGACGTCTGTTTAGACGTCTGGATGTGATCCCAGACGTCTTGACTGACGTCTGGGCCACCTCCCAGACGTCTTAAAAGACGTTTGGGGCACGCGTTCGTTACAATATAACAAACTCAAAGGAAGTTTCGTCCCCGAAACTTGCGCCAACTAGGGTGCGGGAAAAAGATGTCCAAATAACCATAACAAACTCAAAGAGGACCGAAGCCGGTCCGAAAAGACGTACCCGCGAAAAGCTCTGGGTACCGCTCCCGCATTGCCGCCTCAGGCTCCCAGGTAGCCTCCTCGTACCGCTGGCTCCTCCACAAAACCTTTACCAGGGGTACTTGCTTTCGTCTCAACCTGCGGACGGCTCGGTCTAGGATCTGCACTGGCCGCTCGGGGTAGGTCAGGTCGTCGCTCACCTCGACGCTCTCGTGACTCAGTACGTGACTGGAATCGGCTACGTACTTCCTGAGGTTGGACACGTGGAACACGTCGTGCACACCAGAAAGCTGCGGGGGAAGGGCAAGTCTGTAAGCAACGGGTCCAACCCGCTCCAGGACCTCAAAGGGCCCCACGAACCTCGGCGCGAGCTTCCCTCTCACCCCAAACCGCTGTAAGCCCTTCATGGGCGAAACACGAAGGAAGACGTGGTCCCCAACCTCGAACTGCACCTCTCTGCGTCTGCGATCCGCGTAGCTCTTCTGTCTATTCCTGACAGTGCGGAGTCGTCTGTGGATCTGCTCAACTACCTCCTGACTCTGCCGGATCAACCTGGGGCCAACCTCCAACTTGGTCCCCACCTCAACCCAACTCAAGGGTGCCGTGCATTTCCGTCCGTACAGAGCCTCGTAGGGAGCCATGCCGATGCTCGAGTGATAACTGTTGTTGTATGCAAACTCCGCCAGGGGCAGGTGCTCCTCCCAAGAGCCCCTCCAGTCCAGTACATAGGCACGCAAAAGGTCCTCAAGTGTCTGTATCGTGCGCTCAGACTGTCCGTCCGTCTGGGGGTGGTAAGCCGTGCTAAACCTCAACCTCGTCCCCAAGGCCTGCTGAAACTCAGTCCAAAACTGGGACGTAAAGTGGGTATCCCGGTCGGATACGATCTCCCGTGGAACTTCGTGTAGACGTACCACGTTGCGGATATACCTCTCTGCCAACTGTACTAGTCCCAAGGTGACTAGGATCGGCAAGAAACGCACCGTCTTCGTCAATTTGTCAACGATTACCCAGACTGCATCGTGTCCTCACTGGGTAACAGGTAAGCCCACCACCAAGTCCATGGTGATGCTCTCCCACTTCCACTCTGGCATTGGAAGTGGCTGTAGCAGCCCTACAGGTCTCTGATGCTCGGCTTTCACCTGCTGGCACACTAAACACTGCTGCACGAATTCACCCACATCCCGCTTCATCCCCCTCCACCAAAAGTCGCGTCTCAAGTCATGGTATATCTTCGTGTTTCTGAGATGTATGGTAAATCTGGAACCGTGTGCCTCAATCAGGAGCTCCCTCATCAGCTCCTCGTCTCTGGGAACGCACAAACGTCCCCTCATGCGTAGCACCTGGTCTGGAAAAGAGAAGTCTCCAGGGTCTCCTGACAGTACTCTGTCACGCAAGGACTGCAAGTACTGGTTGGCCATCTGTCCTGTGATGATGCGATCTATTAGCTCTGGCCTTGTCTGTCGCATCACAGTCACTGTCCCGCAATGCCCTCGTAACTCTAGGGGTCGCCAACTGCCCATCTCCTCCAAGAGGCTCCAACTCTGCACCTGTAAACTGGCCAAGTGTGTGGGCACCTTCCAGCTCAAGGCGTCAGCCACCACGTTGGCCTTTCCCGGGTGGTAGGAAATGCTACAGTCATAGTCCTTCAGGAGCTCCAACCAACGTCTCTGTCTCATGTTGAGCTCCTTCTGATCAAACAAGTATCTGAGGCTCTTGTGATATGTGAAAATCTCGAAGGTCTCACCGTACAAGTAGTGCCTCCAGGTCTTCAGCGCGAAGACAACAGCTGCCAACTCTAGGTCGTGGGTAGGGTAGGTATGCTCATGGGGCTTCAGTTGCCGCGAAGCGTAAGCGACAACATGACCCCTCTGCATGAGCACACCTCCTAACCCCTGCAAGGAAGCATCCGTGTACACAACGAACCCGCCACTACTGTCAGGGATGGTGAGCACGGGAGCCGAGGTCAACCTCTCCTTCAACTCCAGAAAATGCGCCTCACAGGCGTCTGTCCAAGCGAAAGGCACGTCCTTCCGGGTCAACTGTGTCATAGGACGCACAATCTGTGAAAATCCCCTGATGAACCGTCTGTAGTAACCTGCCAGTCCCAGGAAACTGCGAATCTCAGTGACTGAACACGGTCTCTCCCACCTGAGCACTACCTCGACCTTGGCGGGGTCCACCACCAGGCCGTCACCAGAGATCACATGACCCAAGAAGGTCACCTCCCTCAACCAGAACTCGCACTTGCTATATTTGGCGTATAGCCTGCGTCGTCTCAGAGTGTCCAGAACCATCCGCAAGTGATGTCCGTGCTGCGTCCGATCTCTAGAATAGATGAGTACATCATCTATGAAAACCACGACAAACTGGTCCAAGTACGGTCTAAACACCCGGTTCATCAGGTCCATGAAAGCAGCGGGGGCATTGGTCAGCCCAAACGGCATGACCAAAAACTCGTAGTGTCCGTACCGGGTGCGGAAAGCTGTCTTGGAGACGTCGGTCTCCCTGATCCTCAACTAGTGGTATCCAGACCTCAAGTCTATCTTGGAAAACACCGTGGCACCCCGCAACTGGTCAAACAAATCGTCAATCCTCGGCAGCGGATATCTGATCTTGATGGTGACCCTATTCAGCTGTCGGTAGTCCACACAAAGGCGTAAGGTCCCATCCTTCTTCTTCACAAACAGTACTGGGGCTCCCCAGGGAGACGCACTGGGCCTCACGAAACCTTTCTCCAAAAGGTCCTGCAACTGGGACTTGAGCTCTCGCAGCTCAAGCGGTGCCATCCTGTATGGCACGGTGGAGATGGGGCTGGTCCCTGGTACTAGTGAGATCTCAAACTCGATCTCACGCTCGGGCGATAGTCCTGGTAACTCGTCTGGAAACACGTCGGGGAACTCTCTGACCACCGGGATGCTCTGGAAGTCTGCCATAGGGCTGGGCTCTGCCATCACACAGGCTAGGAAGCCCTCACACCCCTGGCTCAAAAGTCTCGCCGCCCGAAGTGCCGAAATGCACCTGAAACCTCCGTCCACTAGCTGCCCGTGAAACTCGAAAGAAGGCAACTCCGGAATGGAGAAGACAATCTTCCTCTCAAAATAGTCTACCAAGGCATGGTAAGCGGACAACCAATCCATCCCCAGAATCACTCCAAAGTCCTCCATCTGTATCATAATCAGGTCAGCTGGCAAGCTATGTCCCCCGATGCTGACCTCGCAACCGTGTACACCTCCTCAGCTACAAACAGCTGACCACTCGGACCTCTGATTACGAACGGATTCTCTAACAGTGTATAATTCTGGTCCAAACTAACTGCGAAACTGGCTGCGACAAACGAGTGCGTAGCGCCGGAATCGAAAAGCGTGTAAACGAGTCTGCCAGAAACTGAAACCATACCTGCTACCACGGATCCCGATGCTCTGGCATCCCTGTGTGTTAGGGCATTGATACGCCCCTCAGCTCTAGGTGCGGACGAAGCAGCCACACTCTGCGTCGGACGGGTAGGTGCTGGCCGGTACCCTCCTTGCGACTGCTGTCCTCCTCCTCGTGCCTGGGAACCGCGGCCTCCTGCGCGCCCTCCAGTGCTCTGCACGGGAAGTATCTGCTGACCTCCTGCCCTAGATGGGCAGTCCCTCCTGATGTGGCCCGGCTGGCCACACTGGTAGCAGAGGGGAACCCGACTCCCGCCCTCAGTGAGTCCCTGCTGTCGGCTAGGCGGGGGTCCGGTGCTGGCGACTGGCCCCTGTCGAGGGCCCCCAAAGGCCACTGATGGCCCTGCACAATGTGACGGCTCTCCTGTGGACGCCACGTGTCTCCGTTCTCGCCGGCCCTGTGAGAAGTCTGGCTGAAAGGGCCTCTTCCGCCCGTCGTCGGTCTCTCGCGCAGACGGGTTGGTCTCCTCGTAAGTCATAGCTGCCTCTACCACCCTCGAAAACGTCGGCAGCTTCAGGGGTTTGACATACCCCCGGATCGCCGGCCGGAGCCCCTCGGTGAACCTCCAAAGGCGCTCCTCCTCAGTGGCTACCGCTGTCGCTGCAAAGCGAGACAGCTCCAAGAAACGCGTGCGGTACGCGCTCACAGTCATCGTCCCATGGCGGAGAGTGTGGAACTCCCGCCTCCTCTGGTCCTGCCACGTCTGGGGAAAGTACTGCTCGCAGAAGAGGGTGACGAACTGGTCCCACGTCGGCTCGTCCCTCTCCTGTCCCCGGACCTCCCTCCACCACCGGTGTGCTGCACTCTCCAGCTGGTACGTGGCAAAGGCCACGCGGCACTCCACCGGGGGGCGAAGGGTGTCGAAGATCTTCTCCAGCTGCTCAAGCCAGTCCTCTGCCTCGGTCGGATCCTCATCCCCCTTGAAGGAGGGGGGCTTCAGCTTCCGGAACTGTCCGAAAAGCTCGAAGTGGCGCTGTAGGGGAGGTGCTGGTGCACCTCCAGGCGAAGGTGCCTCGTGTACAGAAGTGTCGGAGGAAGGTGGGGGTGGCAGGGGCCCATCCCCTCCCTCGTGTCCAGCGCCGTGTCCGTCGCGTGGTCCCACAGAGGACTCCCCCTCTGCAACCCCAGGAGGAGGTGCTCGGGGCGGTGGGTGGAGCTCCTCTCGTACAATATCTCGAATCAGTCTGGCGAGGTCCTGGGCCTGGATGCCAGGGAGTGGTGGCTGGTCCACCGAGACGTCAACGACAGCACGTCCACCTCGCCGACCTCGTCCTCGGCCGCGCCCGCGGCCAGTCTCGCCAGTCCCGCGACGAGGCATCTCCTGCAAGGAGACGCGAAACAAAACGGAAACGTCAAAACAGACGGTACCTAACAAAACCTCTAAGAGCTCATGTCAAGAGATATGTTGTGGTGGCTACTCTAGCTATGAACATGTGAATTGGTTATTTTCCAGTCAGTTGATTCACTTCTCGGGACGACCTTGCTCTGATACCATCTTGTAACGACCCGGTTCCCGAGTCCCTACGAGACACGAGAACCGGACCGACTCGACTAATCCCAAGACCCAGTCGTCCAACGAGGAAGTAACCAAAAGACAGTAAAATAAACCACATTCAGCATGAATATAACTAACAGTAAGAAAGTACAGCAGTAAGGAAAGAAACTACTATAGTAGGTACCACCACAACAGTAAAACAACATTTATCATATAACAAGAACTGCAGGTAAAGAAGGTACAGCGGAAACAAAAACTACTCACTAGAACAGAAACAAAAGAGGTACAAAAGACTGTGGTAACTCTACTGGACCCTACTCGGCCCAGCGTCCTCTGCAGCCGCCGACCCTGGCTGCTCAACACCTGGTCCTGAAAAAGGTAACGAGTGTAACACGTCAGCAAAACGCTGAGTAGAGTGGCAAACTAACTAAAGGTAACAGTAGAGTGTACAGTAGCTGTTATGTTCTATTACTTCCTTTATTCACATCTTTCAATTTTTCTCACTATTTCATTTATTTCTCAGATCCTTTACTTGATCTCGAATGTCCTCGTGGGAACGATCTTGATTGCAGTCTTTTCCAAAAGTAGAAGTAGCACGTGGTGCTCTCCTGGTCGGGAGAGTCCCTCGTGGTGATCCTACCCTCAGTCAACCACCCCAAGGTCACTGACAGACGTAACGGTGACTACGGCACGCGCGATAAACGCACAGGTAGCTAACTCGTACTGGCACGCGGTCAGTCGTTTCCGTTAACGGGTGCGCCCAAAGCACAGCACGGAACCAGTACAGGGCAGAGCCCTCTCAGTAACACGGGGTCCAACCCCTCCACAGTAACCAAATCGGGGCCTTGCCCCTCCACAGTCCGCGCACCCTCGCCTGACTACCCTGGTTTGCCCCAGTGGGCCTAAACAAGTCGGTGAAGGAGGCTAGCAGAACCCCGGGGCCTGTGGGGTAGCTAGTACTCTCCTAACACTAGTAGCTCTCCTCGGTACTATGTACACGAGGGCCAGCAAGTCGGTACAGAGCGGCCAATCCTAACCCCGGGTCCCTGGGGTGGCTGGCCCCACTCTGCACTAAACAGGTACAGGTACTTCCCTTGGTACTGCGTACCCAAGAGACAGTACGAACAACATCTCAGTTCCATTCCTTTCTCTTTCCAGGAGTTCCACTCCTAATTCCCCGTAGGGTTCCATCCTTTAATCTCAGAACATCTTATGTTTCACTTTTCAGTTTCACGTTCTTACAAACCATGATTTCAGTCATGTTCCTTATTCATAACAGGCAGCTGTTAATTCAATTTACAGGCAACTTTATATATTCCTTTCCATTTTTCCAAGACTGCAGTAATATACATTCCACTAGTTTTTCCATCCTAGGATTCATGCCATATCCTAGGATCTATCATACAATCTAGTTTTCCGGCCCTAGGATTCATGCAACACCTAGGAGCTATCATTCCATATATTTCTCATTCCTAGGATTCATGCAATGTCCTAGGTTCTAGTTATGGTTCCATACTTTAACAGATTTTATTAATACTTAAAGCCACTCTACCAGGTACAACGGGAGTAATGGGGGCGTGATCAGGAATCCCGCGTGCCTCCGCGACTCTCAAGACTGCAACTGAACGAGGTCCTATCACAAGGATCAAACACAAGGAGTGTCTCAAAACAGTGTATAGCTACTGTAGACGGGTAGAGGAATTAATTCTGAAAAGAATGCAACTCGAATCGCGGAAAACGGAGCCCGAACGGGCCCTAAATGGGTCGAACAAGGCGATACTGTGCAAAATCAGACGTCTGGAACTTCTTCCAGACGTCTTAAAAAGTGGATCAGAGAATTACCTGTTCAGCGTGGTTTCCCAGATGTCCAGAAGTCTGCGGGGACGTCTGGCCTAGCTCCCAGACGTCCGATGGTCACCCCGGACGTCTGGAGGTCACTCCCGCCGTCTGGTACAACTTCCAGACGTCTGATTCGCAAAGGATGGCGAATCAGCGAGCCTGCGCACAGCCAACTCCCTCCCTCAGTACGGTCAGTCGACAGGAAGGAAGAAGAAGGCGGAAAACTCACCTTTCAGACGTCTGTATGAGCTTCCAGACGTCTCCCTCGCCGTCTGGCTATCAACCCAGACGTCTGATTCTGGAAATTTTTCCAGAAATAGGGTGCTGCTCGGCCTCCGCTCGCGACGCTGCCCGCGTCGCACCTCGCGCGTCTGCTGCTCAGACCGCAGCAGGTCCCTCTCCGCGTCGCTCCGTGCCCCCTGCGCCCTCCGCCGGCCGGCCAAGCCGCTCCGGCGAGCTCGCCCTCACGACAGAGCTCTGCCCTCGCACGCCGCACCTCCGCGCTCACTGCGGCCGCCGCTGCCGCCCTCGCATTCGCTCGCTCTCGCGCACAGGAAGGAGAGGAAGGAGGAGACGGTGGAGACGGGAGGGGAGGCGTGGCCCTTTTAAGGCCGCGCGAGGAGGAGAGAGAAGGTGGCAGGCCGCCTGCAGCCGCAGAGAGAGAGAGGGAAAAAGAGAGAGAGAGAGGAATCGCGGGTCTGCGCGCACAGGCGCGCAGACGAATCTCCCGTGCGAAAATAATTATTTTCAAGACATCTGGAAACGATCCCAGACGTCTGTTCAGACGTCTGGATGTGATCCCAGACGTCTTGACCGACGTCTGGGCCACCTCCCAGACGTCTGGGGCACGCGTTCGTTACAAAGACCTTTAGTGATGGATAAAACCGTCGCTAAAGGTCCAAACGTGGCCTTCGTGGGCGACGCATGCGTGCCCGCTCGCCTTCTGCTCCTCAACGCATGTTCATGTACTTTAAATCTTGGCCGTTCGATCATGAGATCGAACGGCTGAGATGCGTCCATCGCCCGCCTCAACTGCGCGCCTCATCGCGTGTGATGCCGCGTCTTCGCCGCGTGTCTAATAGCGCGTGAGCGCTATCAGGTGCACGCAGCTGTTCGATTATGATCCGACGCTCCTCAAGCCTGCTCGCCCGTGCCCTACGGATTCGAACCCGCGTCTAAAGGTGACCGAGCACCTTATCCACTGCGTTGCACGCGTGGATGGGCAGGCGGCCGAACTTTTGAACACGTGATCAGGGCCGTTGGATCAAGATCCAACGGCCCAGATCATGCGTTGGATTTTCTTTGGAGAGGCAGCGACAGTCCTGAGGGCCGGTTGGATGGCTGAGATGGCGCCATGTGGTGCCATCTTGGCCGTCCATCTTCTGGATAATGTAGATGGTGCCACAGGTGTCGAATTGAGTTGATTTTCGCGCTGTTAGGATAGATTGTCAATCCGAATCCATCCGTGTGGTCGGATTTGTCGTTTGAAGTGTGGATTCACACCATCTTGGCCCTTGATCTTCTAGGGTTCCCCGGTTACTATCTAATGCTACAGATGTCTAATTAGGACGATCTTGGAGTCCTTAAACTCCAATCATCACCTTGATCACATCTGTACGGTTGGATCTTCGATCCGAGGCCCTAATAAAAAGTTTGCCCTGTCCATGAACATAAAAGGAGACAATTAACCTCCATTTTATTCAAACTACTCTAAATGCAAGATAATGCATGTTATGCAATATTTATAGTATGCAATGCAATCCTATGCTTAAGAACATGCATAAATAGACGTCTTAAGTAGTGTAAACATGTTTACATCAATGTTCTACCAAGTCGAGGTTTAGAATACCTTGAAACTTGGCACATACCTAGAAAAATACCCATTAATCCTTGTTCTAGATCCAGCTGCTGCTGCATTTGTTAACAGCGGCTATTAATATGGCTGCTATTGGAATTCCCAGTAGCTATTTCAGCAGCTACTGCTTCAGCTACCATTAAGATGCTGTTGCAGTTGTGAGAGGAAACTAGCAGCTCAATTTGTTGTTGAGTAGAAACTCGAAAGAATTCACTCAGAACTTTTTAAATCTATTTTGAATCAAACTCAAAATCACATCCATTCTGGAAAACTAAATCCTCCAAGAATCAATTAGATTTGAACTCAAAATCCATGGAAAAGCCCTCCAGTAGAGCAGCTAATCAACTGCTTCTCAGATCAAATTAGGTCTGATTCAAGCTTCGAAACTCATGTTGCAACAGTTGTAAACCCTTAGAATTAGTTCTAGGAATCATTAGAGCACATTGAAACATGACAAACCTTACATTCCCCATCAAGACCTTCAAGACCTCATTCAAATCTCAATTATCAGATTGAAGGACATTTTGAATCAAGAAATCATGTAGCCCTTGCTTTGGGCTTTTTAATGTGAATCATTATGAAAATAGAATCATGAAAAACACTTGCACACTATTAATTAGTGTGCAAGTATCCTAAATGATCCTCTAAATAGTAGGTCATTGCTATGACCTCCAATCCATGTATTGGATTGTCCTTGGCCATGGCTACCCAAAACAATACTCAAATTAGGCATATGCTCCTTTGAGAATAAACCTCAGTCAAAACAAATTCAAATTCATCACAATACACCCAATTAAGCAAATCTGAACTTGAATCACTTAATTAAATCTGTTAAAACGAAATTGACTCCAAATTTCGAGAATGGGGTGTGCAATCCAAATATGAAAGAATCGAGAGAATCAAGTTAATCAACACGAGATCGGGGGTCCTTGTGAACATATGAAGTGGATGGAGAGACCCCCAGGTGATTGTGAGTGCTATCCAGATCACGAATTCTGAGAATTTTAGATCTAGACATGCTCAGGTAAATGGGGTGGATTATGGATTAAAACACGAGGAAATTAGTAGAATGTGAATCATAAGGCGATGAAGAAGCTGTATGAATCTATACAAATGCTTGAAAACACCTCTCCGATCTGAATTGATCGGAGAGGGCGAATTGAATCTAGTCTAATCTACTCCTAATCTACGCTATTGAATGATGAATTGAGCAACTAATCCACGCTAATTGATCTACACTACACTAGAAAGCATCATATCTATACTAGAAAACATTAAAAATCTTAGCTAAGTGGATGAATGGGATGTCTAGATCCACAGCAGGTTGCTGTGGCGACGAAGGAGGATGAGAGGATCTCCAGCAAATGAATGAAGTCCCTAGGCTGCAGCTGGTCACTACAACAACTAAATTAAGGAGGAAGAACTGCCCCTGTCACTGGTGGTTGATGAAGGAGGCAGAGGAGCTGGAAGCGTGGATGGAGGGATTGACTCAAGGGGGGAGGGAGTCGATGTGCACGCGAGGAGCTCAGGTAGGTCCTTATGTAGGTGCGCGAGCTGATCAGGGCATCGCGAGGTTTAGATTAGACGAGAAGAGTTTCCACGATGGATACGAGCTAAGAGGAGGGCAAGAAAGGTTTGAGATGAATCCCATCATAGGATGGGATCTGGGTTGGGGGCTAATGCCATGCGTGGATGCATGTGAAGGTTAGATGAGGATCAGTCATAGGATCAAGGTGCACGCAATCAACAACTGAGATTGGTCATGTTCTTGCGAGTGAATAGTACACCTACCAGCTACCGGTGAGTTGGAATAATTGCATTGAAACCCTCATAGCCGAAAGGGTATGAATATTGCAAAGAAATACATAAGTGAAGAAAATGAAGGTAGAATAGTCCTTAGTCTCTACAAGTAGGTTCCTGACAGCTTGCAACTCCCTAGAAGTTTTTAGCTTATAGAAATGTGAATGATGAAGGACCTATTTGTAATCTGATGAATGCAGGGTTCTATTGATGTCCAAATGCAACTAAGTTTTTATTGAAGTATAATTGAACATTTAGGAATATGATTTCACTTTCAATTTGATCTTTTGAACCAAAATATGTGTTCAATTTGCAATTGGCTAACCATATTACACTTTTAAATAGAATATCTCATTTTGTGAGCTAATTATGCGTTTTTAATATTGATTTGCTGCTTTAGGTCATTTATGTTATTTCTCACACTTCACTCATTTCTTGTGTTAATTATGTAGTGTTTAACCTAGTTTCTAACTTAACTTGGGCATTTTAGCTATGATGAGCCACACCTCATTAGCCAACAGATCTATCTCCACACAAAACCTAGGATAACCACGTTGCAGACCTTGGATCGTCTAGGGATCCACACAGATGGGGGACCCAAGCTGGCAAGCAAAGGAGAGAAGGGCATTTGGGTGGAGAAGATGGAGGTTGGGCCCAGGGAAACCAACCCACACTAGCACCACAAAAATAAGCAAGTTAATACGAAAGGATGGTGACCATCTAATGAATTGGCAACGCATCCAATCTATAACAGTAGAACCCACAAAATATATGATGCAAAAATCTAGATATGTATCACACCGAAGCAACCAGTGCCGATCATCCAAAGAAGTCAAGGAAAAATCGGATTGAACATTGAAGTGATTAGCCAAAACTAACAATGGGAATTTTTACCTTCAACAGGAGAGATATAGGTTCAAGTCATCATCCCTACATTACATAAAAAATTGGTGTATGGGAGATAACTAATTCTTCCTTGATTTATCCAAAGCGAATTATGGATCATAAAAAGAAATTGATGATTTTTTCATCAGTAAGTTGAAAGTTAATGGAAATATTTCCACATGAAACATCCATCAAGAAATTGCCACACTTTAATGCTTTAATTGATTTCAACATATTAGTTGAAAGTAAAAAATATTACTATCATGTTTGTATTGAGACATAAGTGTGTTTATTCATCCTTGCAATAAAAATCACATCTTTCACCATCAGTAAAGGATGGTTTTGTAATTACAATTGATTTACTTTTTTTTAGATGAAATCCCATGGCATTAATCATTGAAAATATGGATTTAGCTTGAATTGGTTTATTATTAATACATGTACGTATAACTTAATAAATCCTAAACAAATATATGTATTCAATATACATGTAAATACACTTTTATATACATGCATAAATATGCATGTATGCACATAAGTACACAATTATTCACATATATATATATATATATCAAGTAAGTTTAAAGGATTAAATAAGATATTTAATTGAGCTAAGGGATATTGTCCTTGATAGGTTTTAAGTAGTAGGCGTTAGCAATAAAAAAAAGGGACGTAAGTACGAAAATGCATGTTGTAACACATTTTGCAATGTATGATCAAGAATCAATCGGTTAAAAATCAAAATCAACCGATTGAAGAATCAATCGGTTGAAATCTGAATCAACCGGTTGAAAATGAGAATCAATAGCTTGAAAATCAGAATCAACCGGTTGAAAATGAGAATCAACAGTTTGAAAATGAGAATCAACCGGTTGAAAATCGAGGAAACTAAAATACACCGGTTGGAAATGATTTTCAACCAGTTGAAAATCAAAACACACCAGTTGAAAATGAAAAGACATCGGTGTGTTTTGTCTTTTCACCGATTGAAAATGATTTTTCACTTGAAATGTGATTTTTACACCTATGGGAAGTAGTTCTCACTTGGAAAGTGGTTTTCATCTGTGAAAAGTGATTTCCGCTGGTGGAAAATCAAAATAAATCGATTGAAATGACCACTCTCACCCGTGCATTACAAATGCGTTGCATAGTGTGTTTCTTTACTTTTTGGCAAAAGAAAGAGAGGGGAGAGGGAGGAAGGGAGTGAGCAATGCAGGTGATCAATGAAGCAGGTGCGGGGACAGACATTGCGTAAAGCAAGTAGAGACATGTGTCAACTAAAAGGATCTACACATGTCTGCATATCGGGAGGAGTTAGCAAAGTTAATTTGGAACTTTATTCTATGTCTATAGATTAGCTGTGGCAACTATTATTTGGGGACAACTCTCCTTATTCACCATCATGATGATTGGTTTGGTATTTGAGGTCATGATTTTTTTTTTTTTTTGCAAGAGAAGACTTTTTCATTAACAGCCTTAAAGGTTACAAGGAAACAAAGATGATTCCCAAGTCCCTTGCAAATCATTCCTAAGACAATAACGTGCCAAACTATGAGCAAGAGCTACAACCAACCTATCAACTTTAACAAGGGAAAAGCCTTGATTTTTTTGAAGCATAGAAGCACAATTTTGAATAAAAAATCTAACCTTCTAGTAAGGCTGTGATCGGGCATTGATTTGGTTCATTAGAATAATGGCGTTTGAGCATATCACCACTTCTGATAATCCGAGATGTATGGCCATTTGAAGACCATAAAAGATCACCCATATTTCAGCTGTCATACTGCAAGAAGTGCTGACAGTCTTTGACATGGCTGCACGGTGAATGCCTTTATCGTCCACATAAACTACTACAACCTTGGAATGGGAGATTCCAACAGCAGTATCAACAAACATCCTTGCCTCCTTGTTGCTGCTCTCTGCGTAGCCAGCAGCAGTGGCTAATTCCCCTTCCAGATTGCTGAACCCAGCACCGCCAACTGTAGTAAGCAAATCCCCTTCCAGATTGCTGCACCCATCACTGAATCGATTTTCAGCATTCATTGAACAAAAGGAAGCAATATTTTTTGCAGCCTCAATAATAGCAAATGGATCGGATTAGGCGGGTGTCCATCCACTACCACATTACACCTATGCACCCATAAAGCATGAGTAACATAGAAGATCAAATTCTGATCAAGACCTTCCTACATGAAATCACTCCTATACTTCAGCACTTCATCCCACCAGAAGTTCTCTGAACTTGCCATCTAATACCCCAATAAAACCATATAGCCTTCATAAAAGGGCATTCCCACACAAGGTGTGCCCAGCTTTCACTTTCCACAAAACAGAAGGGGCAATCAAACTCTTTAACCATCATTCTTTCAGCCAAAGTGGCCTTTAAGGGAAGGGCATCAACTATGGCCTTCCATAGGAACACCTTTGTTCTAGGTGCTAAATTTTTTATTAACCAAAGTTTCCTACAACACCTCATTTTTCTTTCATCAACAACCTCATTAAGATTTTCTTCCTTGAGAAGAGTCTGGTAGGTCGATCTAACACTGAACTTTGTCGAGGGATTAGGCTTCTATATAAACATATCAAAGCCTTCATAGATTTTTACTTGTGCAACTGCCTCAATCAATGATAGTTGAAACCATTCATCAAGTTTCTCTCTTCTCCAATCCTTACAATCTTGATTTAATATGTCTGCCACCTTAGATAGCTGTAAAGCATTATGATTTAGAGGGATAATAGGCCCATTCCAATTTTGCAACCAAGGATCTGTCCAAAAATTAACATTTTTCCCATCCCTAATAAGCCATAGTGAATTTTCTAAAAGAACTTCTTTGATGGTTGCCAATGCCTTCATAAAAGGTTAATCATTTGTCTTAGGCATATATTCAATGAAAGAGCCATTAGGAAAATACTTCTCTCACCAACAGTTGCCACATACCCTGCTAATCTTGACACAAAGACCATCCCATCTTCAGTAGAAACGCCATGTTGATCAATCTAGTATTCCTGAAGCCCAATCCACCCAAGTGTTTTGGTACACAAATCTTCTTCCAGGCTCCCATATAAGTGAATCTTTTACCTTCACTAGCTCCCCACCAGAAGTCCCTTACCATTCCATCCAGTTTTGCACAGAATTTTTTAGAAAAGGGTTTGTTGTCATAAGATATCCAGGAATTAAAAATAGAGCAGCTTGTATTAGTACTCCACTACCCGCTTGAGACAACTCCTTTCCTTTCCAAGATGATAATTTTTTAGCATATTTTGTTACAAGTAACTCTTTTAATCTAGATTGACTAGTGCCTTCCAATAAGGGGCAACCCAAGTATAACTCATTTCCCTTCATAGTAGCCACTGTCAAAATATTCTGGATTAGAATCTGCTAATCCATTGCCATCCCCTTACTGAAAAATATTTTTGATTTTTCATAATTCACTTTTTGCCGTGAACCCCTCTCACAGTCTTTTAGAATAGCCATGAATATCTGAGCTTCACTTGCATCTGCCCTTGAAAATAAAACTGTATCATCTGCAAACATCAGATGGGTCAAAGGAGTGCCATTTCTATTCAATCTTGATGAACCTTAGACTTCAATATGTATTAATTATGGAATATAATAAAATAGAGTTATAAGGAGCCAGCCTTGAGATAAATGGAATATTCTTTCTTTGGAAGCTAAATGGATTAGTTTAGAATCACCTAATGCTAATTTAAGTATAAATCGATTTATAGAGCTTGGATAAGAAACCATATTAGGGTTAGATAAATGACTAAATAACACATAATAACTATTAAGTCTTGCAAATAACATTTCCTATGAATGTTCACTATTTCAGAATTTTTCATGTTCGCCTTTCATCACATCTAGGTTAGCAAGGGATATGATTGTAAGGAATCCATTTTGTTGCTACACACTTCTATGGGCCTTGGTAAGTTAATTTTTTATTGTTTAGTAAGTTGTGAATCTATTTTTAATTCATCAATTCAATGTAAAAAGTGGTCCCTCTCCCTTCAATTTTTTTCATCTAGGCCATTAGGGGTGTTCATTTTACTCGATAATCTCGAGTATCTGACCTTATCCATCACTTTTAACTCTATTGGGTTGGGTATCCGTGTTGACACGTCTTGATCGTGTTTTAACAATTAGTTATGTCGTAGTATAGGTGATCAAGCATTGTCAACAAATAAAAATTTATTACTCAAAAACCTAAGTATCCGAGGTCGAACACAGGGAGCTATTGGAATTTATTACTAATCTCAAGAATGTAATTGAACACTTAATTACTCAAAACTTAATTCAAAATATAGAAATGCATGAGTTTAAAAGTCAATTGTGGCAAAAATAAGGAATTTGGACGTCTGATCATAGATCAAACGTCTTAAAAGATGTTTCCCTTGTTCTTGTTCTTCTGACTTCTAATTTTTTTTTTCCTTTCTTCTTTGTGCTTCTTCTTTCTTGTTTCTTCTCTGCAATTTTCTTGCCTTGCTTCTTTCTTCTTATTTTCCTCTGTCTTCTGCCTTGCCTCTCTTCTGCAGTTTCTTTCTCTTTTTCTCTGCGGGTCTTCTTCTTCCTTCCTTGGCTTCAACTTCTCTTCTTCTGCTTGTCTTTACCTTTCTTTATTTCTTCTTTCTTCTTCAGTTCCTCTTCTCTTTATCCTTCGCCCCTTCCCTCTGCCTTGCCTTTCTCTTTTTCCTTTGCGATGGCTTCCTTCCTTCTTCTTCTTTTCTTTCGCTTGCAGTGGCTAAGTCCCTGCTGCCTTCTTCAGTTCCTTCCCTGCACAAACCAAAGAGGAGCAAAACCTACCCCTCTACCCACACCCGCGTCTCTCTCTCTCTGTATATCACTCTTTAGCACGCTCTCCCAGAGCTGGGTAATCGGGTTGGGTCGCACGCCCGGGTCCAGGCACACCGATGTGCGTGAGTTTAAAAGTCAATTGTGGCAAAAATAAGGAATTTGGATGTCTGATCATAGATCAAATGTCTTAAAAGATGTTTCCCTTGTTCTTGTTCTTCTGACTTCTATTTTTTTTTTTCCTTTCTTCTTTGTGCTTCTTCTTTCTTGTTTCTTCTCTGCAATTTTCTTGCCTTGCTTCTTTCTTCTTATTTTCCTCTGTCTTCTGCCTTGCCTCTCTTCTGCAGTTTCTTTCTCTTTTTCTCTGCGGGTCTTCTTCTTCCTTCCTTGGCTTCAACTTCTCTTCTTCTGCTTGTCTTTACCTTTCTTTATTTCTTCTTTCTTCTTCAGTTCCTCTTCTCTTTATCCTTCGTCCCTTCCCTCTGCCTTGCCTTTCTCTTTTTCCTCTGCGATGGCTTCCTTCCTTCTTCTTCTTTTCTTTCGCTTGCAATGGCTAAGTCCCTGCTGCCTTCTTCAGTTCCTTCCCTGCACAAACCAAAGAGGAGCAAAACCTACCCCTCTACCCACACCCGCGTCTCTCTCTCTCTGTATATCACTCTTTAGCACGCTCTCCCAGAGCTGGGTAATCGGGTTGGGTCGCACGCCCGGGTCCAGGCACACCGATGTGCGTGTGGTGCGAGAGGAGTGCTCAGGATAGTTCTCAGGTCCGGTCACCAGATCCATGTGATCAGCTCACGGATGAGGTGGTGCGTATAGGTGAGGGACCTCACCCTAAGTGTTATCGGAGGCAACGAACTAATGGCACGAATTCAATTTAAAGTACTCCAGCGCCTCACAGCTTATCGAGGTGGGACTAAAGTTCCACCTCTCGTTCGCACGCTCGCAACAGACCATTCTTCAATTGCCACAACTGCTAGTCTCGCAGCATCATTTGTTGGGACAACTGGGTGTGCAAGACCTCCCCAAGTTTACTGCACCTGGAATCCTGAAGTCTTGCAACCTGGAGCAAGCGTGCAGCTTCCTCGAGTCACCGTTAATGGCGGCTGGAGCTTGAAACCTGCCTAACACAAAAAGGGCCTTACGGCTCAATCAGACCACAGGAGCACCTTCACCGTGTTACGACGAAGGTGAGGCGGTAGGTGGCAGGCCGCGGGGTGGCCTAGGCGTGCGTGCCTAGGTCGCTCTGTGGCCGGCCGGATGGGTTTCGTCGGGGGGCTGTTGTGGTGGTGTAGAGGGTCTGTGGATGAGCAAAGGATATTCAGTGAAGTGTGGTGGAGGTTATGCGGTGGTTGGCGAGACGTGTGGGGCTGTGGAGTGACAGGATCGTCTTGCCGGAGGGTGGCCGGAGATGAGGAAGATGGTGGTGGATAACGGCGGTTGAGGAGCGTTTGGTGAAATAAGATGAGGGAAATGAAAGAGGGGATAGAGAAGAGCAGTTCTAACCTAACTAAGGGGACGAAGGGGGCGAGAAGGCGGCTGGTAGTACCTGCTGTCGCCGGAGAAGAAAGCGTCCAGTGGAGGAAGACGGCAGCGACGACGGGGCTAGGGCTGCTTGCACGGGTGTTGCGCGACGCGGAGGAGGATGAGGAGGACAGCTCTGCCACTGGTTTTGTGGCAGAGCGACGAGGAAGAGGAGTGGGGCTTGCCGGAGCTCGCTGGACCCCTTGGCCGGAGGAGAAGAAGAGGAAATTGAGGTGGAATTCCGGCCAAGTCGAGCTGAGGAGGTGCGGTCGGAGTTGGGGGTTAATTTATAGGCACAGATAGGGACTCCTGTGGCAGGAATCCTCGACAGATATGCAAATCTTAGATCAGGATTGAGTTCAGATGGATGGGAATTCCTCAGAGAATCTCTCTTCCAAATCTGGGAGGTGATCTCTGAGGAATCAGAGAGTATTCCCTCTCTATTCCTCGCTGGAATAGGATCTCTCCCCAATAATGGTGGAGGGACCTGCTTGTAAGAGTGGAGAGGAAGTTAGGGGGGTTTATGCAATGGCTTTCAAAAGATAGGGACCAAAATGTAATTGGGTGTACTCATTTGCAAAGTAGGTCAAGATGACCTCCCCTTAGGAATAAATTTTGGTAAAAATCTAATTTAGACCTAAAGAATCCAATGGTGAAGTTGGATTTCAGGTTTGACCACATTTGACTGGATATTTTGCATAAAAACCCAAATTAGGTCAATTGATGAGTTAGGACCCTAATCTAGGTCAAACTAGGTTCCAGAGGCCAAATTGAATGTTCTAAACCCTAGGGGATATTTTTTCATGATTTTTAGAAGGTTTACTTGATTTTTATCCTGAATGGAACCTTGTTGAATTAAGTAGGTCTATTTTAGGGTTATAAGATGTCATTTTATTCCTGGTTTGCACATGAACCCATTTCTGATTGAATCAACCCACTTTTTATCTTATTCAGATCATTTGACCTATGTTTTGTCTCTGAGAAATCCCATTTATGTACTGCAATGGTAAAATTACAATTTTAACCTTTATTTCATGTTTTCTTCTCAAAACACTTATTCCTTCAATTAAGCCCTTTTCTAAGTTATACAGGAGCTTTTATTCTCTTTAGTAGGTCAAAATGAGCTAGTTATGGCTCATGATGAGGCTCTCATCATACCCCAATGCCTAGCTTTTGCTAGTCTCTTAGCAAAATTTCAAGGTTTTAACTTCTGTTCTAGACCCTGAGTGTTTGTCGTCAGTTATGATAAGTGCTTTTCTTTTTCTTTTGTGATTAGGTCAGAATGCTGACAATAGGCGTAGAGGTACTCAAGTACTAACCAAAATTCGGACCTGACCCACTTTAGCTTCAGTCCTCTGAAAAGGTTTTTAAGGCCTACAAAAACTAACCTAGGATTTATTGGACTCCGCGGTTAAAGCACCCATGCTTGAGACATTTTAGTCTAGGTTTAGTTTGCAGTGCATTTTTGTAAGAGAGAGACAGAAGATTTATTTATTTGGAGAGTTTTATCTCTCTTTTCTTTTTATTTCTAGCTTCGGATTGGCTTCTCAACACGATCTGTATCGGATTCCTCTTCATCCTCAAGGGTCCTTAGCTATCGATGCTTCGAGATAGCACTGCCTATGGCAACCCCCAAAACCCTGGCTTCCCACCCATGGCGTTCCATGGCTGAATTCAGACCCTGGCGATTGACATTTCGTGATAATGCCGCCCATGATCTCTGAACTAGCAGAGTGCTTGCATGCCCCCGGTAGGATATTTAAATATCCTAAGAGGCAAGCTCCGAGGAGATGATATGTTGTTACGCATCTTTGAGGGGAATTTCCCGCCTTTCCGCGTCGGGAACTCGTCCAAATCAACTTGTGTTGATTAGCCACTCCTAATCTGGGTGACTTTTTCAGAACATTAAATGCTTTTGCATGATTTTGATAGTTATGCACACTGAATCAGACTGTGTGTGGATTGGGGTGCTTAGGTTACCGAATCCCGCAAATCGAAGGTCAGTCAATGAAGCCGAATACTTCCTAAGCCTTAGACCTAATACTTAAGCTTCGCATTTTTCCCCAACCTCTTGAGGATTATCCAAATTTTAGTGGATACGTGAATTTTTAAGTTAAAGAATCTAGCCCAAGAGGCCTAAGACCAGCATTCCCGTTAATCTCTTGTTATGTCTCCTTAGCACTTTTCTTTTTTCTTTTCTTGATCTGGTCTAGAACTTCAGCTAATCCCTTGATCTTTTACTAATGACTATTTCTTTTCCTTTTTCATTTTGTGCTCCTTTTTGTCATTTTTGCTCTTTTTCTCCTCCTTATGATTATGTGGCTCACAAAATTTCCTCCCTCCTCCATTTTTTTGTTCTTTTTTATAATTTTTCAATTTTTTTGTGTTTTTGACATATGTGAATTTTTTGTGAGAATCCTTCTGACTTTTTCTTGGTTCTGTATGTATGCACTTTATCACTCCCCCATACCTAAGTTTTGCAATGTCCTCATTGTAAACGGAGGGTGTGAAATAGTGTTGAGGTCAGGGACTTAGAACAGGATACATCGGGTGGGTGAACGGGTCGGAAATGACTGATGCGGATGATTTCAAGCTCTGGTACGTGTACCAGAGGTAGGATCAACTGTCTAAGGCTGAACTCAAGGTGTAATGGACGTGGAGTACAGACGGATAATCAGACGAGTCTCTGTCTATTTTTGGAATGACGAGTTGCCTCCCGTTGAATGCTAAATTTAATGCCTTCAGCCAAGCGGAAAATGGGGGTGGAGAGGGAGTGGTCAAATCAGCAGAATTTTGTAAAACAAGCACCTTGATTAAGAGCCTAGTTGGTCCCACCAGGTGCTTGTTAAGATCAGTGGGCTGATGATGCAGCCCAAACTCAATAAGTCTGGTGGGTTGATAGATGTAGATCAACAGATGTGGAACCCACCATATGCAATGTGGCTCGGATGGATATGGAAGTGAAAACTCGGGTTTAGGCTGAGTTGAATCAGCTGGTCAGAGTAGGGTTCCGAAAAATAATCAGTGCATGGTGTGGAAACCCTATAGGGGTGATTAGAGAATGATGGCTCCTGTTTTTCGGTCTGATCAATACCCGATGCCTGGTATAGATATGGAGTTGAATCATCTGCAAACGGCTCAGTGAGAGGTGAATCGGAATAGAAATTGAGTCCAGTTGTGGGTCGAGGTAGAGAACGGGTTTTGATTGGTTCTGTATATGTGGAGCAGGTGGCTTCAAAGAGAATTGGCTTGTTATAATCAGGAAGCAGATTTTCTCTGATGTTATGGTCAGATTCGAAATCGTCGGAGAGTTTGCGAAAATCAAAATCTGAATGAGATTCAAGATCATGAGTTCCACCATAGAATAAATCATATGCTGTAGATTCAGCAGCCTGACTGGGGTCTAGCCTAAATGTTAATTCTGAGCTTAAAAAGGTGTCCCTATCTGGTAGAAGCTCAGGTTCTAAGCTGGTAGGGCAGACCCAATTGAAACCCCACTCGTCCAACTCCTCAGTTTCTGTATCGTAAATTGGCATGACTTACGAGAAATCGATTAGTTCCTCTGAGGATGTTGGCGAGGGATATTCATCAAATAGAGGCCCACACTCATATTCTTCATTGAAAGGTTGATCTTCTTCATATGGGGCCTTGAAATCTTCCCAATAGGTTTCAGATCTAGATTCTGGGCTTAGGGTGTGGGTTAAATTACTAGAATCTAGGTCCGAATAACCTTCGAGGGTCACCTTATCAGAATAAGGGACGGAATTTACACCCTCGAGAGGTTCAGTTCTACTCTCATTATTGTAGGAGTTTTGGGATTCATGGTGTTTTCTTGCATTTGGAGCTTCCCAACCTTCTTCAATATCAGGCACATTGTACTCCATCTGGGTTGGGAATCCACAACCATTTTGTGCCTCAAACTTGAGATCAGATTGATCCTCGATGTTGTCCCGAGATGATTCATCCTCTGTTTGTGGTATATACGGGTACTTCTGGTCAATAATTTGTTTTACTAATCTCATTATCTCTTCCCATTTTTCAAGACTATCTTTGTGTTGCTTCCAAAGTTGAGGATTTGTCATACATTGAAGGTATTCAAGATTGTGCAGTTTTTCTATCTCAATGTATCCAGTAATGAGCAAGTCATGGGTTGATCCTTTTGTGGCTTCTGCCAATAGTACTTGGGCACAAGTTATGATAAAGGTTGTGGTTGTTGGGACATCAACTTGAATATTTTCTACTGGTGTTGAGGTTTTGTCTTCTTTTTCATAGAATTTCAGGGCATCCTCAATCATCCTATCTCTCATGGATCTTCGATATTCAGGTTTCTTGAATGGTAGTCCTAAGTGGTGTGGCTGCATATTTGAATCAGGTGGTGGAATCAAGATGTAGAATCAGAGTTTGAATCAAGATATAGAATCAAGTTATGAAGCGATTAAATCTGAATAACGAGTCCCACTGAAAATGTGTGTGTGTGCTCTAAAGAGAAAAGATGAGGGACTGGAGATGTTTTTGACCCAATCAAGACACCCAAAGACATTTGGATGACTATGGAGGTTCGGGGCGGATGGTACCCCTAGATCAGAAGGTTGTCCACCTGAGAATTACCTGGGCAGCCAGAGAGGGAGAGTCTCGCAAAGACCCTTACACGGTAGAGCATCCCCACAGGTTACAAGGTTTTCCCTACCCGACCTCTCTTGTCACTGAGATTCCAGGTAGACCAGAATGGGGACCTTGACCTCTTAAGTCTATCACTTTTATTTCAAAGGTTTTTTAGGGTTCTCACTTGAACTTTAGATGTTTTGATGTTGTGACCTAATTTAGAGGTTGGTTGACCCAAGGGGTCAACTTCACCTGACCTGTCCTATAGATGGCAGAATGATTCTAGGCTTGGGACCTAGAGACCACCCTGATTTGACTCCCAATTTATTATGTCCAAGATTTTAAGATTCAAGTGATCTTAGAGCTCAATTTTTCTTAGGGTTTGTCTTGTTTAGATCTCTTCAATCAAGGGCTTGGGTAGCACACTGATGCGGGAGGATTCATTTCCTTTTATACAAGCATGTGTGAACTAGCACTCCAAGACCCTACTGTAGAAACCCTAATTTGGTTCTATTTCCAATCGTCTTTTTCTTTTTGAAAAGGTTCTCTTTGGACTTAAAAACAAGAAGTGTGTTGTCCGCAGAGATTAAACGTAATTTCTATTAGGCACATGAATTTGTGGGATAGAATCTAAAAAAAAATTGCTCCAACTTCAAGAAGATTTGAAAAAATTTTCTCAAAGTCAGAAAACGTTTGCCCTAAAGATGGTGATTACTATAGAAAGAAGGCAATTGATTCCTAAATAAATTTCTTCCTTTTGTCTTTCAAAGCTTAGGGGGTAGTTTAAGGAAGAAAAGAAATTACCTGCCCTGGAGTGGTTGACTTGCGGGAGGGATCTTCTTGTGAAATACTTGCAAAATCATAACAAAGCAAAGTATTGCAAGTTAGTGTTCAATATAATAAAAAGAAGGTAGAGACTAGTGAAAAATTGCACGTTGCTCCCTGGCAACGGTGCCAAAATGTTGACGCATCTTGATCGTGTTTTAACAATTAGTTACATCGTAGTATATGTGATCAAGCGTTGTCAACAAATAAAAATTTATTACTTGAAAACCTAAGTATCTGAGGTCGAACACAGGGAGCTATTGGAATTTATTACTAATCTCAAGAATGTAATTGAACACTTAATTACTCAACACTTAATTCAAAATATAGTAATGCATGAGTTTAAAAGTCAATTGTGGCAAAAATAAGGAATTTGGACGTCTGATCATGGATCAGACGTCTTAAAAGATGTTTCCCTTATTCTTGTTCTTCTTCTTCCGACTTCTGATTTTTTTTTTCCTTTCTTCTTTGTGCTTCTTCTTTCTTGTTTCTTCTCTGCAGTTTTCTTGCCTTGCTTCTTTCTTCTTATTTTCCTCTGTCTTCTGCCTTGCCTCTCTTTTGCAGTTTCTTCTTTTCTCTGCGGGTCTTCTTCTTCTTCCTTCCTTGGCTTCAGCTTCTCTTCTTCTTTTGCTTGTCTTTACCTTTCTTTATTTCTTCTTTCTTCTTCAGTTCCTCTTCTCTTTTTCCTTCGCCCCTTCCCTCTGACTTGCCTTTCTCTTTTTCCTCTACGATGGCTTCCTTCCTTCTTCTTCTTTTCCTTCGCTTGCAGCGGCTAAGTCCCTGCTGCCTTCTTCAGTTCCTTCCCTGCACAAACCAAAGAGGAGCAAAAGCTACCCCCATACCCACACCCGCATCTCTCTCTTTGTATACCACTCTTCAGCACGCTCTCCCAGAGCCGGGTAATCGGGTTGGGTCGTGCACCGGCGTGGGTGTGGTGCGCGAGGAGTGCTCAGGATGGTTCTCGGGTTGGGTCACCAGATCCGTGTGATCAGCTCACAGACGAGGTGGTGCGTATAGGTGAGGGACCTCACCCCAAGTGTTATCGAAGGCAACAAACCAATAGCACGAATTCAATTTAAAGTACTCCAACGCCTCACAGCTTACCAAGGTGGGACTAAAGTTCCACCACTCTTTCGCGCGCACGCAGCAGACCATTCTTCAATTGCCACAACTGCTGGTCTAGCGGCGTCATTTGCTCGGACAACTGGGTGCGCAAGACCTCCCCAAGTTTGCTGCACCTGGAATTCTGAAGTCTTGCAACCTGGAGCAAGCGTGCAGCTTCCTCGAGTCACCGCTAATGGTGGCTGGAGCTTAAAACCTGCCTGACACAAAAAGGGCCTTGCGGCTCAATTAGACCACAGGAGCACCTTCGCCGTGTTACGGTGAAGGTGAGGCGGTAGGTGGTAGGCCGCGGGGCGGCTTAAGCGTGCGTGCCTAGGTCGCTCTATGGCCGGTCGGATGGGTTTCGTCGGGGGGCTGTTGTGGCGGTGAAGAGGGTCTGTGGATGAGCAAAGGATATTCAGTGAAGTGTGGCGGAGGTTATGCGGTGGTTGGTGAGACGTGTGTAGCTGTGGAGTGACGGGATCGTCTCGCCAGAGGGTGGCTGGAGATGAGGAAGATGGTGGTGGACAGCGGCGGTTGAGGAGCGTTTGGTGAAATAAGATGAGGGAAATGAAAGAGGGGATAGAGAAGAGCAGTTCTAACCTAACTAAGGGGATGAAGGGGGCGAGAAGGCGGCTGGCAGTACCTGCTGTTGCCGGAGAAGAAAGCATCTAGTGGAGGAAGACGGCGGCGACGATGGGGCTAGGGCTGCTTGCGCGGGTGTTGTGCGACGTGGAGGAGGATAGCTCTGCCACTTGTTTTGTGGCAGAGCGACGAGGAAGAGTAGGGGGGCTTGCCAGAGCTCGCTGGACCCCTTGGCCGGAGGAGAAGAGGAAATTGAGGTGGAATTATGGCCAAGTCGAGCTGAGGAGGTGCGGCCGGAGTTGGGGGTTAATTTATAGGCATAGGCAGGGACTCTTGTGCTTGGAAGCCAAGCTTCCAAGCGTAGGAATCCTCACCGGAGATGGAAACAGTTAAGTACCTAAATCTCTCGTGCGTTCGCACGAGAGATTGGGTGCAAATCTTAGATCAGGATTGAGTTCAGATGGAAGGGAATTCTTCAGAGAATCTCCCTTCCAAATCTGGGAGGTGATTTCTGAGGAATCAGAGAGTATTCCCTCTCTATTCCTCGCTGGAATAGGATCTCTCCCCAATAATGGTGGAGGGACCTGCTTGTAAGAGTGGAGAGGAAGTTAGGGGGGTTTATGCAATGGCTTTCAAAAGATAGGGACCAAAATGTAATTGGGTGTACTCATTTGCAAAGTAGGTCAAGATGACCTCCCCTTAGGAATAAATTTTGGTAAAAATCTAATTTGGACCTAAAGAATCCAATGGTGAAGTTGGATTTCAGGTTTGACCACATTTGACTGGATATTTTGCGTAAAAACCTAAATTAGGTCCATTGATGAGCTAGGACCCTAATCTAGGTCAAGCTAGGTTCCAGAGGCCAAATTGAATGTTCTAAACCCTAGGGGATATTTTTCCATGATTTTTAGAAGGTTTACTTGATTTTTATCCTGACCGAAACCTTGTTGAATTTAGTAGGTCTGTTTTAGGGTTACAAGATGTCATTTTATTCCTGGTTTGCACATGAACCCATTTCTGATTGAATCAACCTACTTTTTATCTTATTCAGACCATTTGACCTATGTTTTGTCTCTGGGAAATCCCATTTATGTACTGCAATAGTAAAATTACAGTTTTAACCTTTATTTCATGTTTTCTTCTCAAAACACTTATTCCTTCAATTAAGCCCTCTTCTAAGTTATGCAGAAGCTTTTATTCTCTTTAGTAGGTCAAAATGAGCTAGTTATGGCTCATGATGAGGCTCTCATCAATCCGTTTATCAAGCATGGGTCAGGTACCCATTGAATGTGACCCATCACTTATCGGGGCCCCGTTGGGAACCCGTTCGGGCATTCATGGGTACCCGTTAGGTAGCCCGTCACATTTTTGCCAAGTGACCCATCCTAAGTATAGGTATGGTTAAACGAACAACCCTTCCCCAACTCCCCTCTCCTTATTATCTGCGGTCCTCCCCTCTCCTCCATTGCATCCCTTGATCGCTAATTTCCCTTCTTTACAATAACAAGGTGTGAGCACCATGTGGCTTCCCTATTGATAGTGCCAGTGAGGTGCATGAATTTCCTATCGACAATGACAAAGAGGTGTGTGGCTTCCCTGTAGATAACGGCGAGGTGTGTGGCTTCCTTATCGACAAAGCCGGCGAGGTGTGCGGTGACCCTATTGGTAGTGATGATGAGGTGTGTGGCTTCCCTATGGGCTTCCAACTTGGTGCTTCTCTTGATCTTTGATCCTTCGATCATGTTTTGGAGAATGTGTGGATCCTATGTGGTTTGCAAGTGTGAGTCCTGTTGGTTTGCGCGCAAGATGTCATGGAAAAATTGGAGTGGGTCTATGTTGAGATCAAGTTTTGTATATATTTGTCATTTTAATGAATATTTTCATATATTTGTTGTTTTTTTATAATTTTCTTTAAATTATATTTTATATTTTAACTAAATTAGTCAACTGGGTACCTAACAGGTACCCATGACCTAGATTAGCAAAGTTGGGTACCTTATCTATTGGATACCCATTTAAATGCGTTGAGTCGGGCCATGACCCACTTGAAATTAGGTCAGGTCAGGTGAAGTGAAAATGGGACAAATACCCGACCCATGAACACCCCTATAGGCCATGTTGTTGTTTGGTGGGATGTACATTCCCGACATTTCTTGACACTCTTCGCTCCGACTAACAAGGAGTGCTTGATTCCATAAACATCTCATAGAGTGTATGACACCTTGGTTTCGATATTGACGATCAATAATCCCGAGTGACAATAACATTTTCATATGTGCAGTTTAAATTTATATTATAAGATAGTCTACCGTTCATTTTCTCATCTCAAAGTAATGGAGGTCCATGTATTTTACTAATATAGTCTCACTAGCCAAGGATAAATCAAGAAATATAAGTTAAGGATTTATCCAAATCTTTTTCCTTATTTTAAAGTCATTTTTGAGGTTTGTCCTTGACTTGCATTCCTGGTAGGCTTATAATATAAATCAAAGATTTTCCCAGAAATACTATTACTTACAATCTTTAAGAAAATATTTGATAAAACACATTTGTTAGAGCACATCTTTGATATTCGTAAGCAGTATATATTTGATTATTACCATGTATTAGGAAAAATTCTTGGCACATATTGTCCATAGCATTTCTCGGGATAGCTTGTTGATTTATACCCTTTCTTTCTGCAGTGTCTCATCTCGCTGTCCACGATATCTCATAACATACATGATTTGTTTGTTTGTTGTCTTTCTGTTCTTACTCATCCATTTCTCATGACATCTTTCCTACGTGAATAAATAATTAGTGGCAGTGAAACTCATCTTGCTCTACTGATATTTCATAGTTACGGGCTATGATTTTGTAGATACATATGTGTAGTTTATTTTCGCACTCTTACGTTGTTTTCTCTTCTTCCCAGGGGAGGCATTCATTAATTTGCTCAAGCGTTGGTCACGTAACAGTCCAATCGTAAACCCCCTCAATACGGCTACAGCTCTCCTCACATGCTCATGGGGCCAATGATAGGACCTTGTCAGGTGGACCTCCTGTTGGAACCTCTTCATTGCACCATTTCTTTGACCATCATGGTTGCTGATCGTCATTCACCAACGACTCTACGCTTCCCTGTTTTTCCCTCTTTTTTTTCTTCAGGTTCAAGTTTTCAAATATTATCCAAAAATATAAGGGAAAATACACACCTTACTTCTTCTGTTTGAGACGAAGGTTATCATTTAAGTGTGTTCTCCTCGAAGTCAAAACTTTCAAACTTTTAATATGCATACATTTATCTTTTTCTTCCCTTTTTTTTTCTCTCAACAATGGTTGTCACTGAAGTGTGTCCCCCACACTTTGTTGAGGGGTACACAAGTTCAAGTTTCCAAATATTATCTGAAAAAGCAAGAGAAAGTAGACACCACAGTCTTTCATTTTAAGATGAGGGTTATCATTAAGTGTGCTTCCCTCAAAATCAAAACCTTCAACTTTTAATATGCATGCAAATCGACATGTCCCATATCATGATGCAAAAACATCGACAGAATTAGGTGATCCACATAGTAGCAAAGTGCCAAAGAGGTGACCCACAAAACAACAAAGTGCCAAAGAGATTTTTAAGTTATATCTTTTTTTATCATCTTTCCATAGATATAAAGAAGATCAAAGCTAGCTCCCTCAACCCATATATATGCAGACTACTAGATCTGGCATTGGCCTCTCAAGCCCAAAATCCACGAGTCTTCCTTGAAAGAGCCGATACATATATGTTCTTTTCTAAGGTATGGCTTAACGTCACGATAGCATTGCCCAGCATCAACACTAATGAACAATTCAAGTGGTGCAACTAGTCTTACGCCACTTGTGTAGATGGCTTGTTGCAAAGGGAAGCTATTAGAATCTGCATACTAATCCCAATCTCAAACAGTAATTCTTCCTGTTTGAGCAAGTAGTGACATTGTCGAGGGCATGGCTCAAAGCAAACATCACATGTATGTAGGTGTGAAAGGTCGGAAAATCATGGAAAGGGATTGGTGGAAAATGAATCATAAAATAATGTAAGAGAAAGATCGAGAAGGGATAGCGAAAAGACAGTGGAATTTGTTAGAGAACATCACATCATATGACCAATACGATAACCCTAAACAATATGATTCTATCCATGGTTACTCTGAGAAGATTTGATGCATGATGTATGTGCATCCTTCGATGAACATTGTTGCTTCTTGTATTGCAGGTTTGGGGGATGGGCATTGGAGTTGCTTCCATTCAATGCTTCAGCTTCCTCGACGGTTCATTGGCCATACTAATCTTGACAAGATTTAGATGCCCTATACAGTGTCAGATTAGTTCTTGCTTTCATTGAGCGGTACAACTTGTGTTCTAGTTTTGTACTAGGTCATTAGTCGTGGTCCATTTTTCTTGTATGGGTAGGTTTTAGTCGGGTTTCTGTCCCTTTTTTTTCCTACAGGGAGAGGGGGATGAATAAAAATTTACTCCTGCTTTCTTTAAAAAAAAAAAGAAAACCTTAAACAATATGATCTTCCATCGCTCAATTGCAAGCTTGCCTGTCTATAAATATATAGATCCCACGTGTGAAAAAGTCTTTAGTATATTATTTATCACATTGTAGTGTTATTTTTTTCCTCAGTTTACTATCTGCATTTCTCTCATAGCTCTTTTTCCATTCCTCTCTTTCTCATCTTTTTTTTTCTCTTGTTTTATTTTTCTTACATGTTGTTTAGTACATATATCTGTTTTAAATTTCACCTTTGCCATCGACTTTTTCATCTTATGCTCTTTCATTAGAGACTAATATTGAATATGTTTCTACGAGATACGAAATAATACATATACAAAATCAGGTATTATAAACTCAATCTAGATATCGACTGAAAATCAAATTGCACCGAGCAATACATTTTGCAATGAGTGGTGTATTTTGATTTCTGATCGATGTTTCTTTTTTTTTCACCAATCGAAAACTACGATACATCGAACAATGCATTTTGCAGCGTGTGGTGTGTTGATTTTCACTGATCGAAAATCAAGATGCACCGATTGAAAATCATGTTAAACTTTCGTATGATTAACTTTTAGACTCCTAAAGTGATCGATTTTTGTACTCTCACAATAACATGCATGTTGAAAACTAGTTATACATAAGTGTCATCAAGATTGCATAAAGAAGTCAACATCTTTGATCGGTTGGTTTCCCACATCACCCATGAAGGCATGGAGGCGGTTGTATCCATGCGCTATTCACCTCCATCACACAAACCCTAACCACAAACTAAGCAAAAGCAACAAGGCATCAAATAGACTTAACCATCACCAAAATCCAAATAGTACTTGATAGAAAGACAGAGGCGAAAGCCCAACACCAACTTATTCTCTTGGTCACATATGAGATCACCTCCCCAGAAGAGATCACATTCGGGAAACTCAGTACCAACGATACATATTGCATAGGCATATTCTTGTATTTACATAGATAAATATATGATCACGGTCACTTTGGAGGATTAATGAGTGTGATTTCGTACACGAAAAGATTTGAGTTAAAAAACCCATCGTTATAGTGCGTAGAAATCCGCTACCAGATAAAATTTATTGAAACTCGAAAGGGAGTCTCGGGTCGAACACGCGGAGGCGAACGTTTGGTTTTGAAATCTACGCTTCGATTTTATTTCTTTTTGGTGTTTTTATCTTTAGCAAAAATTTTTGGAATTTTAATAGGCAAGAGATTAGGTCAACAAAATATTTATCTAACTAATATACTTGCAAAATAAGAGGGAGAGAGAGAGAGAGAGACAGGGAGAAGAAACATGTCATAAAATCGAACAATGTATATTACAACTAATTGAAATTACACTAGAAAGCAAGAAAAATAGAATGGCTTGAGAAGAATATCCCTCGATGGTTGCTTGGAGGGTGACTCATTTGATGGTGCCTCGGATAAAGGTGGGGAGGAGCCGGATGATGGAGAACAGTGACGGAAGGAGGAGGCCGAGATGGGATGGCGTCGTGGTGACGATATTCTTTTGGAAAGACGGTGAGAGGACGGCCACGGGATGCTCCATGAAGGGGATGAGAGGCGAAAAAAATCTTTGTTTTCTACTTTAGAGGAGCATCCTAGGCTTGGGACAAGCTCTCTTTAGAGCCTTGGAGGTGGTGAAGGAGAGAAAGGAAGAGATAAAGAAGAATGGGAGGGGTAGGGGTCCTTCTATAGTGGAAGAGAGGATCCATTTCGTACATAGGACATTTATTGACAGCCATAAACATCGCTGAAGATCCGCGGCAAGCGTTGCTAAAGCTCCAGCTCACACACCCTATGTGTGGCGCTTACGCGTGCGCTCCACGTGCCCGTGTTGCATGCGCTCGCTGGCGCTCATTACCTCTGTGCACTATGTGCTCTGCACATGCCCACTGCTTCACACCTCCGCGTGCTTCGCGCGTCCGCTGTTGCACGCCCGTGTGCTACGCGCTACGCTGTTGCATGTGTACGGTGGTGCGTGCGCGCCCATGGGTGGCCTGGATAGTGCCATGTGACGTGATCTAGGCCGTCTATCTTCTTTCCTTTGTAGGGGCTACTACAAAAGTCAGATTGAGTCGATTTTCATGATGTTGGGTTGCGATCATCAACTCGAATCCATCCATTCGGTTGAATTTGTCGTTTAAAGCTCCGAATTATGTCACCTAGTCCCTTGGCCGTTGATCTTTCTCAGACTGCATAAGTGCTATGGGACTTTGATCAAGATGATTTTTGAGGCGTTGGGCTCCGATTGTCATCCTAATCAAATTCGTATGGTCGGATCGTCAATTTGAGGCTCCGAATTAAATCTTTTCTCTCCTGGTCATAAAAGGACACAATTAACCTAAATTTTATACAGACTCCTTTAAATGCAGAACAATGCATGTTATGTAATATTTATAACATGGAATGCATATATCTAAGCTTAGGAACATGTAGAAATAGGCAGTTTATCTTAATTAAATGTGTCTTCATCATACCCCCATGCCTATCTTTTGCGAGTCCCTAGAAAAATCAAACTAAATGCTATGTATAAAAATAGAATTAGGATCTAATTACTTAGGCAAGATTTGTTGATTACATTAGAAAATTTCAACTAAGGGCCTAATTACAAAAACTCAACAGTACCGATTGTTTGCCAAAATACAGACCTCCCAAGTCGCCTTATTTTGAAAAGGGAAGATACATTTTTTTTCTATTTTTCTTCTTTTTTATTTTTTTTTGATTTTTGAGTTTAGGGTTTCGACGCAGCTTTTTACAACTACCCAACCCACCCAAAACTCAAAAAGAACTTTAAGTTCTATGCAACTTTGTGAATGTGATAGACCCACCGAGCAGCCATTAAAATGGACTTCAGGTTTTTACAACCTTAGGTGGCCTTAGGAGTTTCTGCCAAAAGGTTTATCTTACAAATTGGTAGCTTTCTCCCTACTTTTTTTATTTTTTTATGGGGTCAACACAAGGGTGAATCTAGTATGCATCTCCTTGATTTATTCTACTTCCTTGCTTCTTTTCTAAGTGTTTTGGGAATTATTTGTGCATTTTTGTGAGTTGGGCTCTGGACAATCGGCCAATGGGATGTTACCCATGGCAACTTTCTAGCCATACTCGTGCGGTGAAGTGTGGTTTATTTTTCTATTTTTATTTTTCTCCTTTTTCTATTTTTCATTTTTTTTCTTTTTATTTTTGAATATCATTTTTTTACTTTTCTAAGTAGATGGCTTCCCTGATCTAAGATTTACCTAAAAAAAGTAGAATGAGTATGGTCATGTAGCTAGGCTCTGGACAACCAGCCAATGGGTTGTTACCCACGACAACTTGCTAGCCATACTACCTTAGAAAGTTCATTAGCTACCTAATTTCTGTAAAAATCATTGAAAAGTGAGTCAGTGGAAATAATGTGTAGATACTTAGATCTAAAGTCCCCTCAAATTAGATGGCGGGTTGATAAGTCGTGTACTTATCACCGTAATTTATTTACCAAATTAAAATAAAATTAACTTGGCGAGGACTCGAGACCAAGTCCACATTTTAGTGGACACCTAAGCTGATTAAGCTCGAAGGCCCGAAGAGTCTAAGTATGCAGGTCCTAAAGTATCGTTTCCTAAGGTTAAAAACTCCTAATGCCTAAGTTCTCTTATCTTAATTCTATTTTTTTTTTATTTTTTTTTATTATTTTTTTAAGAAAATAAAAGAAATTCTACAAAGCTAACAAAATAATTTCAGGATTAAGTATCCAACCCCTCATGCCTAAATGATGCAATGTCTACATTGTAAAAATAAAGACATGAAAAGGGCAAAATAAACAGAATATCATGTAAATTTCGTGATAATCCGGTCAGCTTCGTAGAGAGAGGAACATACACATGTGCTAAGTTTAGTGCCTTTAGCTAGCCATAATATACAAACAAGGAAGAAATTAAGAATTCACAAGTGCGGGTCAAGATCAGAATAAAAATATTGATTACAAGACCCGTCAGTAGGTGTCCATAGATGTGGACTAGATTATGGTGCAGACCCATGCCCCAGAGTCGAGTGGTTCAAAGGTTCTGGATGAAAATCACCCAGAATTGGAGATTGTTGTGCTTGCGGGGCCAAGCCTACGGTTTGGTGGTGTGCAACCTAAGACTAAAGTGGTAGACAATGTGTTACGACCCGATTCCCGAATCCCTACGAGACACGAGAATTGGACTGACTCGACTGATCCCAAGACCCAGTCGTCCAACGAGAAAGTAACCAAAAGAGCAGTAAAATAAACCACATTCACCATGCATATAACTAGAAGTAACAAAATACAGCAGTAAAGAAAAGAATTACTACAGTATACACCACCACAACAGTAAAGAAATAAACATGTACATAAACATGATGCTTACAACAAAAGAGTACAGAGGTAACAGAAACTACTCACTACAATAGAAGGAAAAGTACAGTGGGTACTACACAAGTAAAAACTACTGGGCTCTACTAGGCCCAGCACCCTCTGTAGCCGCCAGCTCTGGCTGCTCAACACCTGGTCTTGAAAAGGTGACAAAGGTGACATGTCAGCGAAACGCTGAGTAGAGTGGCAACCAAAAGCTAAGGAAAACAGTAAAGTGGACACTAGCTGTTATATTTTTAATCTTTATTTATTTTTCCATTTATTCATTATTGAACTAGTTCTCAGATCTTTCTCTTGATCTTGAATGTTCCTCGTGGGAACGATCTTGATTGCAGTCTTTTCCAAAAAGTAGAAGTAACACGTGGTGCTCTCTTGGCCGGGAGAGTCCCCCGTGGTGGTCCTACCCTCAGTCAACCACCCCAAGGTCGCTGACAGACGTAATGGTGACTACGGCACGCGCGATAAATGCACAGATAGCTACCTCGCACTGGCACGCGGTCAGTCATTTCCGTTAACGGGTGCGCCCAAGCACAGCACGAAACCAGTATAGGGTAGAGCCCTCTCAGTAATAGGGGTCCAGCCCCTCCACAGTAACCAAACAGGGGTCTTGCCCCTTCACAGTCCGCGCACCCTCGCCTGACTACCCTGGTTTGCCTAGTGGGCCTAACAAGTCGGTGTAGAAGAGCTAGCAGAACCCCAGGGCTCGTGGGGTGGCTAGCTCTTCCCTACACTAGCAGCTCTCCCTGGTACGGTGTACTCGAGGGCCAGAAAGTCGGTGCAAAGTGGCCAAACCCACCTTCGTCTCGACCTGAGGGCGACAAGCTCCCCTCTACACTAAGAGGTAATATGTGCTCTCTTTGGTACCACGTACCCAAGAGACAACACGCTCTCCCATTTTACTTTTCCAGTTCCATTCCATTTATTTCCAGGAATTCTATTCCTAATTCCCCATAGGGTTAGTGCTCATGTTTCCTCAGGCCAAGCCATACTAGGTTTCATCAGTTCAGGTTTATATTCATATAGCCCATGTTCTCAACCGTAATTATTTATTCATAAACAGGCAGCTGTTAACCAATTACAGGCAGTTATCGTTTCCTTTCTACTTTTCCAAAACTGCAATGTATATATATTTAATCTAGTTTTCCAGTCTTAGGATTCATGCCATATCTTAGGATCTACCATTCAATCTAGTTTTTCAGTCCTAGGGTTCATGCAATACCCTAGACTCTATAAATTATTTCACAAGTGCATAATTTTTGATAAATAATTAAAAGGGCCACTCTACCCGCAAAATTTGGAGTACTGGGGGCGTGATCGGCAAGTCCGCGTGCCTCTGCAACCCCTAGAGTCACAACGGAATGGGGTCCTAACATAAGGATCAATTACAAGGAGCTACTCAGAACAGTATACAATTACTGTAAACAGGTAGAGAAACTAAATTTGAGAAGAACGAAACTTGAAATGCGGAAAACAGACTCCGAACGGACCCTAAACAAGTCAAAAATGAGAAGTCTGCCCAAAATCAGACATCTGGAACATCTTCCAGACGTCTTAAATGATAGCTCAGGTCATACCTTGATCCTGTGCGGTCCTTCAGACATCCAGAAGCCTGCTGAACCATTTGGACTTAGTTTCCAGACGTCCGACTGTCACTCCAGACGTCTAGAGACCCTCTCCGTTGTCTGGTGCTGTGCCCAGACGTCTGATCTGTGTGGGATGGCGTGCCCTTGCACCTTCCCAAACGAGTCCTGCACACATACGCGGCCGTCCTCAACACGAAGCGATGCAGAAACCTTCGGCGGAACGGCTGCATGGCCGTACACACGAAAGAAGAAGAAAGGTAAAAATATCATACCTTTTAGATGTCTGGACCTTCCTCCAGACATCTCCTGTGTTGTTTGGACGTATGTCCAGACGTCTGATTCTGGAAAATTTTCCCAGAATCAGGACCTCCTCGCCCTCCACCCGCAACGCACGGTCGTGCCACGCCACGCTCGCCTGCTGCCTGAGCTGCAGCAGTTCCTCCACAGCACCACACGCTTGCTACGCACCCGCCGGTCGACTCTGGCTACTCCGGCGAGCTCGTACCCTCGCGGTCAAGCTCTCTCTCCCTCTTGTAGCAGCCCCTCCTCCCCACACACTCGGAGCAGCCGCTGCTGCCACCCTCGCCCGCTCACTCTCTCGCTGACAGGAAGAAGGTGGTGGAGTGAGGGTGAGGGAGAGAGAGGGTTGTATTTGAAGGTAGCCGCAGGGAGAGAGAGAGAAAAAGGGCTGCGTCTGCAGGGAGGAAGGAAAGAGAAGGAGGGCGACGGTTCAGTCTGCGTGCGCATGCGCGGAGACGCGAACCCGTACGCCGAAAAAATTTAATTCCAGATGTCTGACCAGACGTCTAGACCACTTCCCAGACGTCTTAAACGACGTTTGATGACCTGGTTATAACAATATAACAAACTCAAAGGAAGTTTCATCCCCGAAACTTGCGCTAACTAGGGTGCGGGAAAGAACGATATATGCATAACAAACTCAAAGAGGATCGAAGCCGGTCCGAAAAGATGTACCTGCGAAAAGCTCTGGGTACCGCTCCTACATCGCCGCCTCAGGCTCCCAGGTAGCCTCCTCGTACCGCTGGCTCCTCCACAAAACCTTCACCAGGGGTACTTGCTTCCGTCTCAGACTGCGGATGGCTCTGTTGAGAATCTGCTCTGGCTGCTCGGGGTAGGTTAGGTCGTCGCCCACCTCGACGCTCTCGTGACTCAGGACGTGACTAGGATCGGCGACGTACTTCCTGAGGTTGGACACGTGGAACACGTCGTGCACACCAGAAAGCTGGGGAGGAAGGGCAAGCTTGTAAGCAACGGGTCCAACCCGCTCCAGGACCTCAAAGGGTCCCATGAACCTCGACGCGAGCTTCCCTCTCACCCCAAACTGCTGAAGGCCCTTCATGGGAGAGACGCGAAGGAAGACGTGGTCCCCAACCTCAAACTGCACCTCTTTACGCTTCCGATCTGCGTAGCTCTTCTGCCTGCTCTGACAATGCGGAGTTGCCTGTGAATCTGCTCGACTACCTCCTGAATTTGTCGGATCAGCCTGGGGCCAACCTCCCACTTGGTCCCTACCTCAACCCAACTCAAGGGTGTCGTACACTTCCGTCCGTACAGAGCCTCGTAGGGTGCCATGCCGATGCTTGAGTGATAACTGTTATTATATGCAAACTCTGCCAGAGGCAAGTGCTCCTCCCAAGAGCCCCTCCAGTCCAGCACACAAGCGCGTAAAAGGTCCTCAAGTGTCTGTATCGTGTGCTTAGACTATCCGTCCATCTGGGGGTGGTAAGCTGTACTAAACCTCAACTGCGTCCCCAGGGCCTGCTGAAACTCAGCCCAAAACTAGGACGTAAAGCGGGTATCCCGGTCGGATACGATCTCCCGTGGAACTTCGTGTAGACGTACCACGTTGCGGATATATCTCTCTGCCAACTGTACTAGTCCCAAGGTGACTAGGATCGGCAAGAAACGCACCGTCTTCGTCAATTTGTCAACGATTACCCAGACTGCATCGTGTCCTCACTGGGTAACAGGTAAGCCCACCACCAAGTCCATGGTGATGCTCTCCCACTTCCACTCTGGCATTGGAAGTGGCTGTAGCAGCCCTGCAGGTCTCTGATGCTCGGCTTTCACCTGCTGGCACACTAAACACTGCTGCACGAATTCACCCACATCCCGCTTCATCCCCCTCCACCAAAAGTTGCGTCTCAAGTCATGGTATATCTTCGTGTTTCTGAGATGTATGGTAAATCTGGAATCGTGTGCCTCAATCAAGAGCTCCCTCATCAGCTCCTCGTCTCTGGGAACGCACAAATGTCCCCTCATGCGTAGCACCTGGTCTGGAAAAGAGAAGTCTCCAGGGTCTCCTGACAGTACTCTGTCACGCAAGGACTGCAAGTACTGGTTGGCCATCTGTCCTGTGATGATGCGATCTATTAGCTCTGGCCTTGTCTGTCGCATCACAGTCACTGTCCCGCAATGCCCTCGTAACTCTAGGGGTCGCCAACTGCCCATCTCCTCCAAGAGGCTCCAACTCTGCACCTGTAAACTGGCCAAGTGTGTGGGCACCTTCCGGCTCAAGGCTTCAGCCACCACGTTGGCCTTTCCCGGGTGGTAGGAAATGCTACAGTCATAGTCCTTCAGGAGCTCCAACCAACGTCTCTGTCTCATGTTGAGCTCCTTCTGATCAAACAAGTATCTAAGGCTCTTGTGATATGTGAAAATCTCGAAGGTCTCACCGTACAAGTAGTGCCTCCAGGTCTTCAGCGCGAAGACGACAGCTGCCAGCTCCAGGTCATGGGTAGGGTAGCTATGCTTATGGGGCTTCAGTTGCCGCGAAGCGTAAGTGACAACGTGACCCCTCTGCATGAGCACACCCCCTAACCCCTGCAAAGAGGCATCCGTGTACACAACGAACCCGCCACTACTGTCTGGGATGGTGAGCACGGGAGCCGAAGTCAACCTCTCCTTCAGCTCCTGAAAACATGCCTCACAGGCGTCTGTCCAAGTAAAGGGCACGTCCTTTCAGGTCAACTGTGTCATAGGACGTGCAATCTGTGAAAAGCCCCTGATAAATCGCCTGTAGCAGCTTGCCAGTCCCAAGAAACTGCCAATCTCAATAACCGTATACGGTCTCTCCCACCTGAGCACTGCCTCGACTTTGGCTGGGTCCACAGCCAAGCCATCCCCAGAGATCACATGACCTAAGAAGGTTACCTCCCTCAACCAAAACTCTCACTTGCTGTATTTGGCGTATAGCCTACGTCGTCTCAGTGTGTCCAGAACCATTCGCAAGTGCTGTCTGTGCTGCGTCTGATCTTGAGAATAGATGAGCACATCATCAATGAATACCACCACGAACTGGACCAAGTACGGTCTAAACACCCGGTTCATCAAGTCCATGAAGGCAGCGGGGGCATTAGTCAGCCCAAACGGCATGACCAGAAATTCATAGTGTCCGTACCGGGTGCGGAAAGCTGTCTTGGAGACGTCTGCCTCCTTGATCCTCAACTGGTGGTATCCAGACCTTAGGTCAATCTTGGAGAATACCGTGGTGTAACAAGCGCGTGCCCCAGACGTCTTTTAAGACGTCTGGGAGGTGGCCCAGACGTCTGTAAAGACGTCTGGGATCACATCCAGACGTCTGACCAGACGTCCGGGATAGTTTACAGACGTCTGGCGAACAGTTATGCTCGCACGGGATATTTGTCTGCGCGCCTGTGCGCGCAGACCTGCGATCCTGCATCTTCTCTGCGGCTGCAGGCGACTGCGACCGTCTCTCCCTCCTCTCCGCGCGGCGTTAAAAGGGGGAGGGGGCGCGCCTCCCCTCCCGTCTCCACCATCCTCCTCCTTCTCTCCTACCTGTGCGCGAGAGCGAGCGGACGCGAGGGCGCAGCGGCAGTGGCGGCCGCAGTAGGCGCGGAGGAGCTGCGGCGTGCGAGGGCGGGGCTCTGCCGTGAGGGCGAGCTCGCCGGGAGCGGCTTGGCCGGCCGGCGGAGGGCGCAGGGGGCGCAGAGCGTCGCGGAGAGGGACCTGCTGCGGGTGGAGCAGCGGACGCGCGAGGTGCGACGCGGGCGGCGTCGCGAGCGGAGGCCGAGCAAGGTTCTGGTTCTGGAAAAATTTCCAGAATCAGACGTCTGGACTGATATCCAGACGGCAAGGTCGACGTCTGTGAGATCATACAGACGTCTGAAAGGTGAGTTTCCGCTTTCTCCTTCTTTTTGTCGACTGACCGTACTGAGGGAGGAGGGTTGGCTGTGCGCAGGTGTTCTGATTCGTCATCCTTTGCGAATCAGACGTCTGGAAGTTGTACCAGACGGCGGGAGTGACCTCCAGATGTCCGGAGTGACCATCGGACGTCTGGGATCTAGGAGAGACGTCCCCACAGACTTCTGGACGTCCGGGGAACCAAGCCGAACAGGTAATTCTCTGATCCACCGTTTAAGACGTCTGGAAGGAGTTCCAGACGTCTGATTTTGCACAGTATTGTCTTTCTCGACCCGTTTAGGGCCCGTTTGGGCTCCGTTTTCCGCGATTCGAGTTGCGTTCGTTTCAGAATTTATTCCTCTACCCGCCTACAGTAGCTATACACTGTTTTGAGACACTCCTTGTGTTTGATCCTTGTGATAGGACCTCGTTCGGTTGCCGTCTTGAGAGTCGCGGAGGCGCGCGGGATTCCCGACCACGCCCCCATTACTCCCGTTGTACCTGGTAGAGTGGTTTTAAGTATTAATAAAATCTGTTAAAGTATGGAACCATAATTAGAACCTAGGGCATTGCATGAATCCTAGGAATGAGAAATATATGGAATGATAGCTCCTAGGTGTTGCATGAATCCTAGGGCCGGAAAACTAGATTGTATGATAGATCCTAGGATATGGCATGAATCCTAGGATGGAAAAACTAGTGGAATGTACATTACTGCAGTCTTGGAAAAATGGAAAGGAATATATAAGGCTGCCTGTAAATTTAATTAACAGCTGCCTGTTATGCATAAAGAATCATGTTGAGATCATGGAATGTGAGAACGAGAATCTGGAAAGTGAAACATATGATGTTCTGAGATAAAGAGCTGGAACCCTACGGGGAATTAGGAGTGGAACTCCTGGAAAGAAAAGGAATGGAACTGAGATGTAGTTTGTACTGTCTCTTGGGTACGCAGTACCAAGGGAAGTACCTGTACCTGTTTTAGTGCAGAGTGGGGCCAGCCGCCCCAGGGACCCAGGGTTAGGATTGGCCGCTCTGTACCGACTTGTTGGCCCTCGTGTACGTAGTACCGAGGAGAGCTAGTAGTGTTAGGAGAGTACTAGCTACCCCACGGGCCCCGGGGTTCTGCTAGCCTCCTTCACCGACTTGTTAGGCCCACTAGGGCAAACCAGGGTAGTCAGGCGAGGGTGCGCGGACTGTGGAGGGGCAAGGCCCCGGTTTGGTTACTGTGGAGGGGTTGGACCCCTGTTACTGAGAGGGCTCTGCCCTGGTTCCGTGCTGTGCTTTGGGCGCACCCGTTAACGGAAACGACTGACCGCGTGCCAGTACGGGCTAGCTACCTGTGCGTTTATCGCGCGTGCCGTAGTCACCGTTACGTCTGTCAGTGACCTTGGGGTGGTTGACTGAGGGTAGGATCACCACGGGGGACTCTCCCGGCCAGGAGAGCACCACGTGCTACTTCTACTGTTGGAAAAGACTGCAATCAAGATCGTCCCACGAGGACATTCGAGATCAAGTAAAGGATCTGAGAAGTAAATGAAATAGTGAGAAAAATTGAAAGATGTAAATAAAGGAAGTAATAGAACATAACAGCTACTGTACACTCTACTGTTGCCTTTAGTTAGTTTGCCACTCTACTCAGCGTTTTGCTGACGTGTTACACTCGTTACCTTTTTCAGGACCAGGTGTTGAGCAGCCAGGGTCGGCGGCTGCAGAGGACGCTGGGCCGAGTAGGGTCCAGTAGAGTTAGCACAGCTTTGTACCTTCTTTTTTGTTTCTGTTCTAGTGAGTAGTTTTGTTTCCGCTGTACCTTCTTTACCTGCAGTTTTTGTTATATGATAAATGTTGCTTTACTGTTGTGGTGGTACCTACTGTAGTAGTTTCTTTCCTTACTGCTGTACTTTCTTACTGTTAGTTATATTCATGCTGAATGTGGTTTATTTTACTGTCTTTTGGTTACTTCCTCGTTGGACGACTGGGTCTTGGGATTAGTCGAGTCGGTCCGGTTCTCGTGTCTCGTAGGGACTCGGGACCCGGGTCGTTACAAGATGGTATCAGAGCAAGGTCGTCCCGAGAAGTGAATCAACTGACTGGAAAATAACCAATTCACATGTTTATAGCTAGAGTAGCCACCACAACATATCTCTTGACATGAGCTCTTAGAAGTATTGTTAGGTACCGTCTGTTTTGACGTTTCCGTTTTGTTTCGCGTCTCCTTGCAGGAGATGCCTCGTCGTGGGACTGGCGAGACTGGCCGCGGGCGCGGCCGAGGGCGAGGTCGGCGAGGGGGACGTGCTGTCGTTGACGTCTCGGTGGACCAGCCACCACTCCCTGGCATCCAGGCCCAGGACCTCGCCAGACTGATACGGGATATTGTACGAGAGGAGCTCCACCCACCACCCCGAGCACCTCCTCCTGGGGTTGCAGAGGGGGAGTCCTCTGTGGGACCACGCGACGGACGCGGCGCCGGACGCGGCGCCGGACACGAGGGAGGGGATGGGCCCCTGCCACCCCCACCTTCCTCCGACACTTCTGTACACGAGGCACCTTCGCCTGGAGGTGCACCAGCACCTCCCCTACAGCACCACTTCGAGCTTTTCGGACAGTTCCGGAAGCTGAAGCCCCCCTCCTTCAAGGGGGATGAGGACCCGACCGAGGTAGAGGACTGGCTTGAGCAGCTGGAGAAGATCTTCGACACCCTTCACCCCCCGGTGGAGTGCCGCGTGGCCTTTGCCACGTACCAGCTGGAGAGTGCGGCACACCGATGGTGGAGGGCGGTCCGGGGACAGGAGAGGGACGAGCCGACGTGAAACCAGTTCGTCACCCTCTTCTGCGAGCAGTACTTTCCCCAGACGTGGCAGGACCAGAGGAGGCGGGAGTTCCACACTCTCCGCCAAGGGACGATGACCGTGAGCGCGTACCGCACGCGTTTCTTGGAGCTGTCCCGCTTTGCAGCGACAGCGGTAGCCACTGAGGAGGAGCGCCTTTAGAGGTTCACCGAGGGGCTCCGGCCTACGATCCGGGGGTATGTCAAACCCCTGAAGCTGCCGACGTTTTCGAGGGTGGTAGAAGCAGCCATGACTTACGAGGAGACCAACCCGTCCGCGCGAGAGACCGACGGCGGGCGGAAGAGGCCCTTTTAGCCAGACTTCTCACAGGGCCGGTGAGAGCGGAGACACGTGGCGTCCGCAAGAGAGCCGTCACGTTGTGCAGGGCCATCAGTGGCCTTTGGGGGCCCTCGACAGGGGCCAGTCGCCAGCACCGGACCCCCGCCTAGCCGACAGCAGGGACTCACTGAGGGCGGGAGTCGGGTTCCCCTCTGCTACCAGTGTGGCCAGCCGGGCCACGTCAGGAGGGACTGCCCATCTAGGGCAGGAGGTCAGCAGATACTTCCCGCGCAGAGCACTGGAGGGCGCGCAGGAGGCCGCGGTTTCCAGGCGCGAGGAGGAGGACCGCAGTCGCGAGGAGGGTACCGGCCGGCACCTACCCGTCCGACGCAGAGTGTGGCTGCTTCGTCCGCACCTAGAGCTGAGGGGCGTATCAACGCCCTAACACACAGGGACGCCAGAGCTTCGGGATCCGTGGTAGCAGGTATGGTTTCAGTTTCTGGCAGACTCGTTTACACGCTTTTCGATTCCGGCGCTACACACTCGTTTGTCGCAGACAGTTTCGCAGTTAGTTTGGACCAGGATTATACATTGTTAGAGAACCCGTTCGTAATCAGAGGTCCGAGTGGTCAGCTGTTTGTAGCTGAGGAGGTGTACACGGGTTGCGGGGTCAGCATCGGGGGACACAGCCTGCCAGCTGACCTGATTATGATACAGATGGAGGACTTTGGAGTGATTCTGGGGATGGATTGGCTGTCCGCTTACCACGCCTTGGTAGACTGCTTTGAGAGGAAGATTGTCTTCTCCATTCCGGAGTTGCCTTCCTTCGAGTTTCACGGGCAACCAGTGGACGGAGGTTTCAGGTGCATTTCGGCGCTTCGGGCGGCGAGACTTTTGAGCCAGGGGTGTGAGGGCTTCTTAGCTTGTGTGGTGGCAGAGCACAGCCCCGTGGCAGACTTCCAGAGCATCCCGGTGGTCAGAGAGTACCCCGACGTGTTTCCAGACGAGTTACCAGGACTACCGCCCGAGCGTGAGATCGAGTTTGAGATCTCACTAGTACCAGGGACCAGCCCCATCTCCACCGCGCCATACAGGATGGCACCGCTTGAGCTGCGAGAGCTCAAGTCTCAGTTGCAGGACCTTTTGGAGAAGGGTTTCGTGAGGCCCAGTGCGTCCCCCTGGGGAGCCCCGGTACTGTTTGTGAAGAAGAAGGATGGGACCCTACGCCTTTGTGTGGACTACCGACAGCTGAATAGGGTCACCATCAAGAACAGATATCCGCTGCCGAGGATTGACGATTTGTTTGACCAGTTGCGGGGTGCCACGGTGTTTTCCAAGATCGACTTGAGGTCTGGATACCACCAGTTGAGGATCAGGGAGACCGACGTCTCCAAGACAGCTTTCCGCACCCGGTACGGACACTACGAGTTTTTGGTCATGCCGTTTGGGCTGACCAATGCCCCCGCTGCTTTCATGGACCTGATGAACCGGGTGTTCAGACCGTACTTGGACCAGTTTGTGGTGGTTTTCATAGATGATGTACTCATCTATTCTAGAGATCGGACGCAGCACGGACAGCACTTGCGGATGGTTCTGGACACTCTGATACCATCTGATTCTTGCCGATCCGAGTCACTTTGGGACCAGCACAGTTGGCAGAGAGGTATATCCGTGATGTGGTGCGACTACACGGAGTTCCGCGGGAGATCGTATCCGACCGGGATACCCGCTTTACATCCCAGTTTTGGGCTGAGTTTCAGCAGGCGTTGGGGACGAGGTTGAGGTTTAGCATGGCTTACCACCCCCAGACGGACGGACAGTCGGAACGCACGATACAGACACTTGAGGATCTTTTGCGTGCCTGTGTACTAGACTGGAGGGGCTCTTGGGAGGAGCACCTACCCCTGGCAGAGTTTGCATACAACAACAGTTATCACTCGAGCATCGGCATGGCTCCCTACGAGGCTCTGTACGGACGGAAATGCACGGCACCCTTGAGTTGGGTTGAGGTGGGGACCAAGTGGGAGGTTGGCCCCAGGTTGATCCGGCAGAGTCAGGAGGTAGTTGAGCAGATCCACAGACGACTCCGCGCTGTCAGGAGCAGACAGAAGAGCTATGCAGATCGTAGACGCAGAGAGGTGCAGTTCGAGGTCGGGGACCACGTCTTTCTTCGTGTTTCGCCCATGAAGGGCTTACAGCGGTTTGGGGTTAGAGGGAAGCTCGCGCCGAGGTTCGTAGGGCCCTTCGAGGTCCTGGAGCGGGTTGGACCCGTTGCTTACAGACTTGCCCTTCCCTCGCAGCTTTCTGGTGTGCACGACGTGTTCCACGTGTCCAACCTCAGGAAGTACGTAGCCGATCCCAGCCACGTACTGAGTCACGAGAGCGTCGAGGTGAGCGACGACCTGACCTACCCCGAGCGGCCAGTGCAGATCCTAGACCGAGCCGTCCGCAGGTTGAGACGAAAGCAAGTACCCCTGGTAAAGGTTTTGTGGAGGAGCCAGCGGTACGAGGAGGCTACCTGGGAGCCTGAGGCGGCAATGCGGGAGCGGTACCCAGAGCTTTTCGCGGGTACGTCTTTTCGGACCGGCTTCGGTCCTCTTTGAGTTTGTTATGGTTATTTGGACATCTTTTTCCCGCACCCTAGTTGGCTCAAGTTTCGGGGACGAAACTTCCTTTGAGTTTGTTATATTGTAACAAGCGCGTGCCCCAGACGTCTTTTAAGACGTCTGGGAGGTGTCCCAGACGTCTGTAAAGACGTCTGGGATCACATCCAGACGTCTGACCAGACGTCCGGGATAGTTTACAGACGTCTGGCGAACAGTTATGCTCGCATGGGATATTCGTCTGCGCGCCTGTGCGCGCAGACCTGCGATCCTGCATCTTCTCTGCGGCTGCAGGCGACTGCGACCGTCTCTCCCTCCTCTCCGCGCGGCGTTAAAAGGGGGAGGGGGCGCGCCTCCCCTCCCGTCTCCACCATCCTCCTCCTTCTCTCCTACCTGTGTGCGAGAGCGAGCGGACGCGAGGGCGCAGCGGCAGCGGCGGCCGCAGTAGGCGCGGAGGAGCTGCGGCGTGCGAGGGCGGGGCTCTGCCGTGAGGGCGAGCTCGCCGGGAGCGGCTTGGCCGGCCGGCGGAGGGCGCAGGGGGTGCAGAGCGTCGCGGAGAGGGACCTGCTGCGGGCGGAGCAGCGAACGCGCGAGGTGCGACGCGGGCGGCGTCGCGAGCGGAGGCCGAGCAAGGTTCTGGTTCTGGAAAAATTTCCAGAATCAGACGTCTGGACTGATATCCAGACGGCAAGGTCGACGTCTGTGAGATCATACAGACGTCTGAAAGGTGAGTTTCCGCTTTCTCCTTCTTTTTGTCGACTGACCGTACTGAGGGAGGAGGGTTGGCTGTGCGCAGGTGTTCTGATTCGTCATCCTTTGCGAATCAGACGTCTGGAAGTTGTACCAGACGGCGGGAGTGACCTCCAGACGTCCGGAGTGACCATCGGACGTCTGGGATCTAGGAGAGACGTCCCCACAGACTTCTGGACGTCCGGGGAACCAAGCCGAACAGGTAATTCTCTGATCCACCGTTTAAGACGTCTGGAAGGAGTTCCAGACGTCTGATTTTGCACAGTATTGTCTTTCTCGACCCGTTTAGGGCCCGTTTGGGCTCCATTTTCCGCGATTCGAGTTGCGTTCGTTTCAGAATTTATTCCTCTACCCGCCTACAGTAGCTATACACTGTTTTGAGACACTCCTTGTGTTTGATCCTTGTGATAGGACCTCGTTCGGTTGCCGTCTTGAGAGTCGCGGAGGCGCGCGGGATTCCCGACCACGCCCCCATTACTCCCGTTGTACCTGGTAGAGTGGTTTTAAGTATTAATAAAATCTGTTAAAGTATGGAACCATAATTAGAACCTAGGGCATTGCATGAATCCTAGGAATGAGAAATATATGGAATGATAGCTCCTAGGTGTTGCATGAATCCTAGGGCCGGAAAACTAGATTGTATGATAGATCCTAGGATATGGCATGAATCCTAGGATGGAAAAACTAGTGGAATGTACATTACTGCAGTCTTGGAAAAATGGAAAGGAATATATAAGGCTGCCTGTAAATTTAATTAACAGCTGCCTGTTATGCATAAAGAATCATGTTGAGATCATGGAATGTGAGAACGAGAATCTGGAAAGTGAAACATATGATGTTCTGAGATAAAGAGCTGGAACCCTACGGGGAATTAGGAGTGGAACTCCTGGAAAGAAAAGGAATGGAACTGAGATGTAGTTTGTACTGTCTCTTGGGTACGCAGTACCAAGGGAAGTACCTGTACCTGTTTTAGTGCAGAGTGGGGCCAGCCGCCCCAGGGACCCGGGGTTAGGATTGGCCGCTCTGTACCGACTTGTTGGCCCTCGTGTACGTAGTACCGAGGAGAGCTAGTAGTGTTAGGAGAGTACTAGCTACCCCACGGGCCCCGGGGTTCTGCTAGCCTCCTTCACCGACTTGTTAGGCCCACTAGGGCAAACCAGGGTAGTCAGGCGAGGGTGCGCGGACTGTGGAGGGGCAAGGCCCCGGTTTGGTTACTGTGGAGGGGTTGGACCCCTGTTACTGAGAGGGCTCTGCCCTGGTTCCGTGCTGTGCTTTGGGCGCACCCGTTAACGGAAACGACTGACCGCGTGCCAGTACGGGCTAGCTACCTGTGCGTTTATCGCGCGTGCCGTAGTCACCGTTACGTCTGTCAGTGACCTTGGGGTGGTTGACTGAGGGTAGGATCACCACGGGGGACTCTCCCGGCCAGGAGAGCACCACGTGCTACTTCTACTGTTGGAAAAGACTGCAATCAAGATCGTCCCACGAGGACATTCGAGATCAAGTAAAGGATCTGAGAAGTAAATGAAATAGTGAGAAAAATTGAAAGATGTAAATAAAGGAAGTAATAGAACATAACAGCTACTGTACACTCTACTGTTGCCTTTAGTTAGTTTGCCACTCTACTCAGCGTTTTGCTGACGTGTTACACTCGTTACCTTTTTCAGGACCAGGTGTTGAGCAGCCAGGGTCGGCGGCTGCAGAGGACGCTGGGCCGAGTAGGGTCCAGTAGAGTTAGCACAGCTTTGTACCTTCTTTTTTGTTTCTGTTCTAGTGAGTAGTTTTGTTTCCGCTGTACCTTCTTTACCTGCAGTTTTTGTTATATGATAAATGTTGCTTTACTGTTGTGGTGGTACCTACTGTAGTAGTTTCTTTCCTTACTGCTGTACTTTCTTACTGTTAGTTATATTCATGCTGAATGTGGTTTATTTTACTGTCTTTGGTTACTTCCTCGTTGGACGACTGGGTCTTGGGATTAGTCGAGTCGGTCCGGTTCTCGTGTCTCGTAGGGACTCGGGACCCGGGTCGTTACACGTGGCACCTCGCAGCTGGTCAAACAAGTCATCAATCCTCGGCAGCGGATACTTGTTTTTGATGGTGACCCTATTCAGCTGTCGGTAGTCCACACAAAGACGTAGGGTACCATCCTTCTTCTTTACAAATAGTACCGGGGCTCCCTAGGGAGACGCGCTGGGCCTCACAAAGCCCTTCTCCAAAAGATCTTGCAGCTAAGACTTAAGCTCTCGCAGTTCAAGTGGTGCCATCCTGTACGGTGCTGTGGAGATGGGGCTGGTCCCTGGTACTAGTGAGATCTCAAACTCGATCTTATGCTCGGGCAGTAGTCCTGGCAACTCGTCTGGGAACACGTCGGGGTACTCTCTGACCATCGGGATACTCTGGAAGTCTGCCATAGGGCTGGGCTCTGCCACCACACAAGCTAGGAAGCCCTCACACCCCTGGCTCAAAAGTCTCGCAGCCCGAAGTGTAAAAATGCACCTGAAGCCTCCGTCCACTGGCTGACCGTGGAACTCGAAAGAAGGCAACTCCGATATGGAGAAGACGATCTTTCTCTCAAAATAGACCGCCAAGGCGTGGTAAGCGGACAACCAGTCCATCCCCAGAATTATGCCAAAGTCCTCCATCTGTATCATAATCAGGTCAGCGGGAAGGTTGTGTCCCCCAATACTGACCTCGCAACCCGTGTATACCTCCTCAGCTACAAATAGCTAACTACTCGGACCTCTGATCATGAACAGATCCTCTAACAGCATATAATCCTAGCCCAAACTAACCGCGAAATTGGCAGCGACAAACGAGTGCGTAGCACCGGAATCGAAAAGCGTGTAAATGACTCTATTGGAAACTGAAACCATACCTTCCACCACTGATCCCGAAGCTCTGGCATCGCTGTGTGTCAGGGCATTGATACGCCCCTCAGCCCTAGGTGCGAACGAAGCAGCCACGCTCTGCGTCGGATGGGTAGCTGCTGGCCGGTAACCTCCCTGTGACCGCTGTCCTCCTCCTTGTGCCTGGAAACTGCGGCCTCCTGCTCGCCCTCCAGTGCTCGGCGCGGGAAGCATCTGCTGACCTCCTGCCCTAGACGGGCAGCCCCTCCTGATGTGGCCCGGCTGGCCACACTGGTAGCAGAGGGGAACCCGACTCCCGCCCTCAGTGGGTCCTTGCTGTCGGCTGGGCGGGGGTCCAGTGCTAGCAACTAGCCCCTGTCGAGGGCCCCCAAAGGCCACTAATGGCCCTGCAAAATGTGACGGCTCTCTTGCGGGCGCCACGTGTCTCCTCTCTCGCCGACCCTGTGAGAAGTCTGGCTGATAGGGCCTCTTCTGCCCGCTGTCAGTATCTCACACGGACGGGTTGGTCTCTTCGTATGTCATAACTGCCTCCACCACCCTCGAGAATGTAGGCAGCTTCAGGGGTTTGACATACCCTCGAATCGCAGGCCGGAGCCCCTCGGTGAACCTCCAAAGGCACTCCTCCTCAGTGGCCACTGCTTTCGCTGCGAAGCGGGACAGCTCCAGAAAATGCATGCGGTACGCGCTCACGGTCATCGTCCCCTAGCAGAGAGTGTGGAACTCTCGCCTCCTCTGATCCTGCCACGTCTGAGGAAAGTATTGCTCGCAGAAGAGGGTGACGAACTGGTCCCAGGTCAGCTCGTCCCTCTCCTGCCCCTTGACCACCCTCCATCACCTGTGTGCCGCGCTCTCCAGCTGGTACGTGGCAAAGGCCACGCGGCACTCCACCGGGGGGCGAGGGGTGTCAAAAACCTTCTCTATCTGCTCGAGCCAGTCCTCCGCCTCGGTCGGGTCCTCATCCCCCTTGAAGGAGGGGGGCTTCAGCTTACGGAACTGTCCGAAAAGCTCGAAGTGGCGCTGCAGAGGAGATGCTGGTGCACCTCCAGGTAAAGAAGCCTTGTGCATAGAAGTGTCGGAGGAAGGTGGGGGAGGTGGCGGCCCATCCCCTCCCTCGCGTCCAGCGCCACGTTCGTCGCGTGATCCCACAGAGGACTCCCCCTCCGCAGCCCCAGGGAGAGGCGCTCGTGGTAGCGGGTGGAGCTCCTCTCGCACTATGTCCCGTATCAGCTGGGCGAGGTCCTGGGCTTGAATGCCCTGGAGCAGTGGCTGGTCCACTGAAACGTCGACCTCAACACGCCCACCCCTCCGACCTCGTCCTCGGCCGCGCCTGCGGCCCGCCTCACTAGTCCCGCGTCGAGGCATCTCCTGCAAGGAGACGCGAATACAGAACGGAAACATGTCAATATAAAACGAATCTAACGAAAAAGTCTAAGAGCTTATGTCAAAAGAAACATTATGGTGGCTACTTTAGTTACAGACACGTGAATTGGTTATTTTCCAGTCAGTTGGTTCACTTCTCGGGACGACTGATGAGAACCTCATCATGAGCCATAACTAGCTCATTTTGACCTAATACAAAGGATAAAAGCTCCTACATAACTCAAGGAAAGGCTTAACTCAGAGAATTCTGAGTTTAAGGAGAAAACAAGTCATAAGGGGTAAAAATGCAATTTTACCAGTATAATCTGCATACAGGGTAATTCAGGGTCCAAACATAGGTCAAACAAACCGAATAAGAAGGAAAGTGGGATGATCTGACAAGGGCTATAGCAATTCCAAGGAACTAAATGATAATCTGTAACCTTAAAATAAACCCACTTCAATTCACGAGATTCGAGGCAAAGTAAAAATAGAATAAACCCTCTAAAATTCATAGAAAAATAATCTCTAGGGTTTAGAACCTTCAATTTGGCCTTCAGAACCCATTTTGACCTACATTGAGAACCATGCCCAATTAATAACTTAATTTGGGTTTTTACATAAATTGACCAGTCAAACAAGGTTTAATCTAGAAATAAAATTCACCATCAGATTCCTTAGGTCCTAATTAGTCATGTATAAAAACTTGAGCCTAAGAAGAAACCTTCTTGACCAACTTTACACTTTGGTCCTCATATATTTATTTTTGGCCCTCAACTTTTGAACCCTCGCATTTTGGCCCCTAACTTTCCTTCGTTCTTTGCGTTCAGGTCCTCCCTGCAAAACCTGCCAGCACCATGCTCCGGCGACCTTGCGCGGAGCATGGCACCGCGCAGGGTGAGGGGGAGGGTCTGGCAAGTAAACCGGGGGTGCCCTGCGTCGTCAGCCGTCGCAGGGACACCCCCTGGTCGCTGCAACCCACCATACCGGCCGTGCGAACGCACGGATGGTATGGGTTTCCATCTCCGGCGTCCTCCGGCGAGGGAGACACGTCGTATCCCTCCGCCCTCCTCTCTGATTCCACCTCTATAAATACCCCCGTCGCTCCGCCGTTCTGAGCAGCTCGGTCCTGGCGGAGAAAGACCCCAACTTCCTCTCTTCCCACTCCGACAGGAAGCCCTCCAGCTCCGGCGGCCTCCCCTCTTCCTCCTCGTCGCTCTGCCGCACTACCAGCTGCAGGGTTGCTCTCCCTCGCTCTTCCCGCGCCACGCCGCACCCAGCTGGCGCCTCTCCGGCCCTCTCCTCGCCGCCGCCCCTTCCCCCGGGCATCTTCTTCTCCGGCGACAGTCGATACGACTGTCGCCTGCTCCGGCCCCTCCTTGTCCTGCTAAGTAGGTAGAACTCCTCTTTCTCCCCTCTTCCTTTTCCTCATTTTACATCTTTACTGTTACCCCGATCCGACCAATCGCCCTCACCTTCTCCACCTCCGGCCCCTGCTCCGGCGACCCGCTCCCATCACTCCAGCAACCCACACGGCTCGCCGACCACCGCAGAACCTCCGCCTCCTCACCCTGATCAACCTCCGCCCTTTCACTTCCCCCAAATCACCCTCTGCAACTCCACCGAACAAACCCATCTCCCGACCCACAGTCCGACCTAGGGCAGCCCTTAGGCTCCGCCCCGCCGCCTGCACACCCCCCGACCACCTTCGCCGTGCCACGGTGAAGGTCCTCCACATTTTTGATTGGGCCGAGAGGCCGTTTCTCTGTGGGCAGGTACCTGCGCTCGCCGCCGCCATTGTTGAAGCGAAGCAGCTTCTTCACCTGCTGCCCCAGGTGCGTCACGCCCAGGTCACGCTCCCAGACAGTGCGAGGCGTCTTCGCAAAGTACCAGGCTGCAGTCAAGTCGAAGCTCTTGCGCGAAGCCCCTGCGCTTCGCCACGACTGCCGCTGCTTCCTCTGCGCACGCACCCAAATTGGGGTGGGACATTTAGTCCCACCTCGTAACCTTTCAGAGGAGCGCGCACGCATAAAGGCAAAAAGTGCCTTATGCTCGTTGCCTCAGCACACGGGGTGAGGTCCCCTTCACCCGCCCAGTTACCCGGTCTCGTCCGCGCTCACGCCCCGCGGACCTGGCCCGACCCGACTTAGACTGACCTGCACTCCTCGCCCACATCGCACGTCGGTGGGCCTGGACCGGGGCGCGACCCGTGCCCGACTACCCGACAGCTCTGGGAGAGCTTTCCTAAGAGGGACTTCTGTGAGAGAGAAACGTGGGGGGGGGGGGGGGATGGTAGAATAGGTTTTTGCCCGCTAACGAGAGCTTTGAAGTGTGCAGGCACAGGCGAAGAAGAAGAAGACGAGCGAGGTAGAGAAGAAGGACGATGAAAGCTGAAGGAAGGAGGAGCACTGTAGCAGCGGCGGTTTAAGTCGTCTGATTGGAAAATCAGACGACGTCCTGAAGGCAAAGAAGGAGAAGGAAGGCGAGGCAGAGGAGAACACAGAGAGGCCAAGGGAAGAACTGAAAGAAGAAGAAGAGCACGAGAAGAAGAAGATCTGAAGAAAGGAAAAGAAGAAAGAAAGAAGAAGAAGAATAGGACCGCTCTGCAGAAGAAAAAGGAAGAGACGAGCAGAAACAACTGAAAGAAGAAGAAGAACATCACCACTACAGATAAAGAAGAAGAACAAAGGAAGAGAGCAGAAGATCTGAGAAGGAAGAAGAGGAGAAGCAAAGAGAAAAGAAGAAAAGCCAACAAATTCTCTCTCTCTCTCTTTATTTTTGTAATAAGAATTTGTATCTCTAGAATACAGTTTGCTCCCTGAGTTCGACCTCGGGAACTCTTTATTTCCGAGTAACAAATTGTATTAAACTGGTAATCACCTCTCTATACTATACTACGACGAAATAATAAAACTATAGAGGAAGGTCGCCACCAACGACCTTGCTCTGATACCATCTTGTTATGACCCGATTCCCGAATCCCTATGAGACACGAGAATCGGACCGACTCGACTGATCCCAAGACCCAGTCGTCTAATGAGAAAGTAACCAAAAGAGCAGTAAAATAAACCACATTCACCATGCATATAACTAGCAGTAACAAAATACAACAGTAAAGAAAAGAACTACTACAGTATACACCACCACAACAGTAAAGAAATAAACATGTACATAAACATAATGCTTACAACGAAAGAGTACAGAGGTAACTGAAACTACTCACTACAACAGAAGGAAAAGTACAGTGGGTACTACACAAGTAAAAACTACTGGACTCTACTAGGCCCAGCACCCTCTGCAGCCGTCGGCTTTGGCTGCTCAACACATAGTCCTGAAAAGGTGACAAAGGTGACACGTCAGCGAAATGCTGAGTAGAGTGGCAACCAAAAGCTAAGGAAAACAGTAATGTGGACAGTAGTTGTTATATTTTTAATCTCTTTCTTTATTTTTCCATTTATTCATTATTGAACTAGTTCTCAGATCTTTCTCTTGATCTTGAATGTTCCTCATGGGAACGATCTTGATTGCAGTCTTTTCCGAAAAGTAGAAGTAACACGTGGTGCTCTCCTGGCCAGGAGAGTCCTCGGTGGTGGTCCTACCCTCAGTCAACCACCCCAAGGTCGCTGACAGACGTAACGGTGACTACGGCACGCGCGATAAACGCACGGGTAGCTACCCTGCACTGGCACGCGATCAGTTGTTTCCATTAACGGGTGCGCCTAAGCACAGCACGGAACCAGTATAGGGCAGAGTCCTCTCAGTAACAGGGGTCCAGCCCCTCCACAGTAACCAAACAGTGGTCTTGCCCCTCCACAGTCCGCGCACCCTCGCCTGACTACCCTGGTTTGCCCAGTGGGCCTAACAAGTCGGTGTAGTAGAGCTAGTAGAACCCCCGGGCCCGTGGGGTGGCTAGCTCTTCCCTACACTAGTAGCTTTCCCCGATACGGTGTACACGAGGGCCAAAAAGTAGATGCAAAGTGGCCAAACCCACCCCGGTCTCGACCTGAGGGCGGCAAGCTCCCCTCTACACTAAGAGGTAATATGTGCTTTCTTTGGTACCACGTACCCAAGAGACAACATGCTCTCCTGTTTTACTTTTCCAGTTCCATTCCATTTATTTTCAGGAATTCTATTCCTAATTCCCCGTAGGGTTAGTGCTCATGTTTCCTCAGGCCAAGCCATACTAGGTTTCATCAGTTCAGGTTTATATTCATATAGCCCATATTCTCAACCGTATTTATTTATTCATAAACAGGTAGCTGTTAACCAATTACAGGTAGTTATCGTTTCCTTTCTACTTTTTCAAGACTGCAATGTATATATATTTAATCTAGTTTTCCAGTCCTAGGATTCATGACATATCTTAGGATCTACCATTCAATCTAGTTTTTCAGTCATAGGGTTCATGCAATACCCTAGACTCTATTAATTATTTCACAAGTGTATAATTTTTGATAAATAGTTAAAAGGGCCACTCTACCCGCAAAATCGGGAGTACTGGGGACGTGATCGGCAAGCCCGCGTGCCTCCGCAACCCCCAGAACCGCAACGGAATGGGGTCTTAACACAAGGATCAATTACAAGGAGCTACTCAAAACAGTATACAATTACTGTAAACAGGTAGAGGAACTAAATCTGAGAAGAACGAAACTTGAAACGCGGAAAACGGACTCCCAACGGACCCTAAACGGGTCAAAAACGATAAGTCTGCCCAAAATCAGACGTTTGGAACATCTTCCAGACATCTTAAATGATAGCTCAGGTCATACCTTGATCCTGTGCGGTCCTTCAGACGTCCAGAAGCCCGTTGAACCATGTGGACTTAGTTTCCAGACGTCCATTTGTCACTCCGGATGTTTGGAGACCCTCTCTGTCATCTGGTGCTTTGCCCAGACGTCCGATCTGTGTGGGATGGCGTGCCCTTGCGCCTTCCCGAACGAGTCCTGCACACATACGCGACCATCCTCAACACGAAGCGATGCAGAAACCTTCGGCGGAACGGCTGCATGGCCGTACATGCGAAAGAAGAAGAAAGGTAAAAATATCGTACCTTTCAGACGTCTGGACCTTCCTCCAGACGTCTCCTGCGTCGTCTAGACGTATGTCCAGACGTCTGATTCTAGAAAATTTTCCCAAAATCAGGACCTCCTCGCCCTCCGCCCGCAGCGCACGGCCGTGCCACGCCACGCTCGCCTGCTACCTGAGCTGCAGCAGCTCCTCCCCAGCACCACACGCTTGCTGCGCACCTGCTGGTCGACTCTGGCTGCTTCAACGAGCTTGCACTCTCGCGGTCAAGCTCTCTCTCCCTCTCGCAGCAGCCCCTCCTCCCCACACACTCGCAGCAGCCGTTGCTGCCGCCCTCGCCCGCTCACTCTCTCGCTAACAGGAAGAAGAAGAAGGCGGTGGAGTGAGGGTGAGGGAGAGAGAGGGGTGTATTTGAAAGTAGCCACGGGGAGAGAGAGAGAAAAAGGACTACGTTTGCAGGGAGGAAGGAAAGAGAAGAAGGAGGGCGGCGGGTTCAGTCAGCACGCGCATGCGCGCAGACGTGAACCCATACACCGAAAAAATTTAATTCCAGACGTCTGGGAAGGCTTCCAGTCGTCTGACCAGACGTCTAGACCACTTTCCAGACGTCTTAAACGACGTTTGATGCCTTGGTTATAACACAATGGGTAGATCTGGTTCAGAAGATTTATGTGTCCATATAGAGTTCAACTCAGAAAGATAATTAATTATTCTGTACTTGGGTTGCATGGCAAAGATATCATAAGGGTCCTAATGGAAGGTTGGTGGCTTTAGATCAATAGGAACCCTTAGATCCAACATTGTACTTCCCTCAGAATTAGCCTCCTAGATTTTCATTTCCAAATTTCTACCCCCCAAAATCAGGATTTCCGGGACCTTCAGATCGTTGTACACCCTATTTAAGATATCCAAGTCAAACAATCGTGGTTGAATCAAGATTGACTTGGGTATAATGATCTCAAGAATATCATCATTCAATTCTTTAGGGTATGGTTGAGGAATGGGGCTATTGATTGAATCATCCAATAATTCAGGATCGGATCTTCCATGTCGACCCTAGTAGGATCAAATTCCTCAATTACAGGGCCATCAAATAATTCATCAGATTCTTTAAGCCTGTTTGTCTCACTAAAATCATCTTCCTTAAGCTCAAGTGAGACATTACTAAGGGATTCCTCACCCTCAGAATCAAAGAATTCTTGATCCTCATTTATATATGTCTCAAAATCGTGTCATTTCTTGGTCTATAGAGACACATTTTTCCTCGCTCCTTGGCTTAGGGATCTCGGGTGAGAAAAACGCATCATCCTCGATTGGTTGTTCTAGACCAACCCGGTCATCCCTAGTCTCAGAAAATGTGTTCCTCCCGATAGGTGCCTAAGTAGGTTCTAACATTGGCTCTCCTGAAGGAGGTTCACCTTGAGAATCATTCCAAGATTGGATTAGGGAAACCACAAATTTCATCCTCAATCTCGACAATTTCCCAAGTAGAAAGTCACTCGATCCTCTATCCTTAACATCTTGGAGCCAATCCAATAAAGAACTATTAATCTCATCAATCATTTTGATCATAGGCTCCAATACTTCAGTACATGGTGTGGGCTGATCTTCTAAAGATTGTATAGTGTTCCTCACATTAGCCAACACCCTATCCTAGACCTAGTTCACCTAAATCAAATGATTCGGTTCAAGGTTGGGTGGGTTTGGGTTAAAACTAGGGGAGTCAAGAAATTGAGGTTCTTGGGGTCTTCCTTGATAATAGGTCATTTTGGGTTGTTCAAAGAATGGTGGTGACCTATGTTCAGCATAATCCTGGGGAAGGTAAGAGTTATAATCATCATATCCTTCTTGATTGTAGATCGGGTTAGGTTGATCATCAAATGGTGGAGATCTATAATCATTGTAGGCGTGAAAAGAGTAATAATCATAGTCTTATTGTCCAGGGTTAGGCCCTAGACACTGAGGTTCGGATTCATATCCCCAATCAAAGTTGTCCCGACCAGGAGATGGGTAATCACAAGTCGAGTCGGGATAGTAATCATCTTGGGGATAAGTGTCGGTAGGAGGGTAGGATTGGAAATGTGTGTAGTATGTGGAAGCATAAATGGTGAAGTAGGAGGGAAAATAGAATAAAGAAACGTGCCGTACAATACAATCAATCAATCATATCCTTAAATTGGGTAGCTTAAGGACTTATGCTTCAGAAATGAGCTCTGACCACTCAGTGAATTTGGTGTTTTCGTTACCCTCGAAGGTGGTAAAGTTGGGCCGACGAAGTAGAGGGACCGTGTCCTGAGAGCCGCTAATTATGTCAAACCCCTACTTGCTTAAGTCGTTTGACAATCGGGTCCCCCAACTTAGCACCTTTTGAAGTAAGCAGACGTCACTAATTCGAAATGCGTTTAAGAGAACACCCTGAAAGGGACTCAACGAATCCTAGGGCCAATGTCTACTTAATTTTAATTAAGGCTTGGGATGATTGTGCTCTTGGAATGTGATGGGCCCTTTAGATGGGTTGTGCCCTTAAAAATCAGTTAATGTGTGTGCGTGCATAACCAATAATTTTCAAATAAGGTTTTGATGATGTGTCTTTTGGGGTTTAACATTGTTTAGTATCTTTTAGGATTTGATCCTTAGGTTGATTCAATTAAGGTTCAGTAAAACACTCCAAGTTTTGAAAACATGAGTGTAGATATATTCCTTTAAAAATAAAAAATAATGTGGAGTGCCTGGTTCAACCCTAAAAATCAACCTTAAATAGCAAGCTACTTGATGAATCACTTTTAATTTGAGTGGTGAGGCCCAAGTAATTCAAGCAATTGGCTTATTGCACCACTTGATTACGACACACAAAAAGTCTTAACCTAATCAGATTTCTACTAACTTATGTGTGTGTTGAGTTAAGATGTACTAGATCCACAGGTCAGATCTTGGTTAAGTGGTAGAGTCAAAGTGATTGTGCGCCTTAGGATGAGAGTTGTGGGTGTTAAGTGTGTAACTTTCAATTTAATCCCACAAGAAGAAAAGAGTAATTTTCTTTTGTATTTTTAGCTTATACTGATGGGTGAGGTGAGGTGAAGTGACAATCAAACAATCAAGATCTAACTTAGGTTTTATGCAAGCACCTAAGTTGATTTGAATTTGAGTTATTAAGTGATGGAATAGAATCTAGGGTAGGGTGGTGGGGATACACTTACAAAACCTTTTAACTGTACTGTACTCTGATCTATTCCTCTTTGGCTCACCTTGGAAGGGTATTTGTAATCACAAAAAGAAAGGAGCAAAGTGAGCTAAAAGTTAAGTAAGGTAGAAAAATGCGAAAAAACCAAAGAGAGTTGCCTCTCCGGCAACAGCACCAAAATAATGACCGTGATTTCGTACGTGAAAAGATTTGAGTTAGAAAACATGGGGAGGTGAACATAAGTTTTGAAATCCGCTACCAGATAAAATTTACCGAAACTCGAAAAGGAGTCCAGAGTCGAACATGGGGAGGTGAACATTTGGTTTTGAAATCCACGCTTCTGTTTTATTTCTTTTTGATGTTTTTATCTTTTGCTAATTTTTTTGGAATTTTAATAAGTAAAAGATCAGGTCGACAAAATATTTATTTAACTAATCTACTTACAAAATAAGAGGGTGAGAGGGAGAGAGAGAAAGAGATAGAGAGTGATGTAAACACATTTACACTACTTAAGATGTCTATTTATGCATGTTCTTAAGCATAGGATTGCATTTCATGATATAAATATTACATAACATGCATCATCTTGCATTTAAAGTAGTTTAAATAAAATGGAGGTTAATTGTCTCCTTTTATGTGTTTGGACAGGGCAAACATTTTATCGGGGCCTTGGATCAAAGATCCAACCGTATGGATGTGATCAGGGCGACAATTGGAGTTCAACGACTCCAAGATCGCCCTAATCAGGCATCTGTAGCATCAGATAGTGATCGGGGAACCCTAGAAGATCAAGGGCCAGGATGGTGTAAATCCGTACTTCAAATGACAAATCCGACCGCATGGATGAATTCGGATCGACGATCACAACTTAACGATGTAAAAATCGAGTCAATCCAACACCTGTGGCACCATCTACAACATCTAGAAGTTGGACGTCCAAGATGGCGCCACGTGGTGCCATCTTGGACGCCCAAACGGCCTCATACAATCTCTGAAGCTTTCGCACCCGCTCCCTCTTCGCCGTTGGATCTCGATCCAACGGCTGTGGACAGCCGCGCCTAAAAGCGTCCGCTCGACCATTCGCACCTCGTAGCGCAGCGGTCGAAGGCGCTGTCGCGAGCTGCAGCCGTGGGTTCGAGCCACAGCGAAGGGGAGAAAGGCGTGGGCAAGCGAGCGCGGGCGGGCGTTGGATCATCATCGGGTGGCTCAAATCCACCGATAGCGTTCACGCGCTATTACACGCACGGCGAGGATGTGCCATCGTACGCGTTGAGGCGGGTGCACAGCAGCAGGCGAAGGAGCATCCTGAGATTTGAAGAACGTGTGCGGATGCGTTGAGCGCGGGCAGATGAGGAGGCGCACGTGGGCGGCAGGCACTACGCCCACGTTGGGGCTTTAGTGACAGTTTTATCTGTTACTAAAGGCCCCTCATTTATTGTTTTAAAGATGTAATGACCAATTTGCCCCCACTCCTTGCAACTATAAAAGGAGACCCCCTCTACACGAAATTATCATCCCTTCCTTCTCTTCTCTACCTCTCCAAAGCTCAAGAGAAGCTTGTCCCACACCCGGGATGCTCCTCGCGAGATAAAGTCCAAATTTTTGTCCCCCTTCAGAAGTGGATCCCGCGACGATGACGGTGTGTGCTCCGTTCCTGCTTTTCTGCTTTTTCCTCCTTCATCCTGCTCCGTTCTCTATCCAGGAGTCGTCTCGTCCGGCTCTTCCTCCAAGCAATCGTCGAGGAGGATAACTTTTCTCTCCCATTCTTCTTTACAGCTTTTCTAGTGTAGAATTTTCCTGCTTTATAGTGTAGCTGATTTCCCGCTTTCTAGTGTAACTTTTATTTAGTTTGATTGTATAAATAGTTTGAAATATTGAATTCATGTTCTCTTCCTCTCTCTCTCTCTCTCTCTCTTTCTTTTAGTCTGATAGCTCCATTGTAATTATATCGCCTCGCTTTTCAAAAATTCTAAAAAGAAATATAATTGCGAATATAGATTAACGTAGCCTCCTTGTGTTCGACCCGGAATTCTTTTCGGTATAAATTTTATTTGTTGAACATGAATTCTTCGCTTTCAAGCTACAACGACAGGTTTTCCAAAACCAAACACGTTAGCGTAGCAATTCGAGCATTCAACATTTTGGTCTTCTTTTCGCATTTCTTGCACTTTATTATTTTCTAACTAGCTTTCTCTTATGTCTATGGTTTTGCAGAGACCTCCATCAAGGAATCAATAAGCGGTAGACTGGAGTAAAGTGCAGTTGAAGACAACTGTAAGTGCTCCCCCATTCTTTCCCCCTCCATAGATTTCATTCGCCACATTAAATCCAAATTTCAATTAACCTAGGTGTTTGCATAAATCCTAGGAATAGTTTGGTTGTTTGGATTTCCACTCACATTCATTCCACCCTCATTCATAAAAAAAATAATAAAAAGATAATCTTATGGGGTAATTTTCAACAAACACACAACACACACTCACATTCAAGGCACTTAATCAACTTGATTTGTTTCTACTCAACCGGGTTCTGATCTGTGGAACCGGTACACACAAAGCAACACATAACAGAGTAGAAATCATTCTAGGTTAACCATGTTTGAGTGCCTAACTTAGTGGTGCATTTATGGCCAATTGTTTGAGTTGTTTGGGCCGCACCACTCTATTTAAAACCAACTCATCAAGTAGCTCCTCCTTAGGGTTTTCAATCTAGGTATATTCCAGGCACTCCACTTTCTTTCTGATTTTAAAGGAAAATAATTTTCACCTGTGTTTTACAACTTGGATTACCTAGAAACTTGATTGTAATTCACCTAATTTGAAACCCTAAAAGCTACTTAAGCAAGATTTGAACATTAAAATTCACGCATCATAATAATCTTGCTTGAAAACCCTGGTTGTGCACGCACTTACACAAATCTCAATCAATCATTAAGGGCACAACCCATTTTAAGGGCCCATCACATTCCATAAGCACCACAATCCCAGGCCTTAATAAAATTGAGTAGACGTTGGCCTTAAGGTTTGATTCGCTCTTCAAGGCATAGTCTGAGATTGTTTTTGATTAACCTACTTGTACTAATTAATCTGATGTTTAGCTAGGGAGTAGCATCAAACGACCGCGGCTGGGGGGTACACTAGGAACCGGAGGCGAAAGTCGAAGGAAGAACCTTCTCCCCAGTCCCTCCTAACTGGTTGGATTAAACAGACGCAAGTAGAGTAAATCATTTACAGTCTTAAGGTGGGTTTTGGGAGTCAGTAGATCCTTAGGCTACCCCACTTAAGGACAGCCTTGTGCTGTAGGGTCCCTATCCTCAGCCCTTCCGACCTTCTCCTAGTTTATGCTGGGAAGACGGTCATTGAATCCCCGATTGGAAGGACCATTAGAACATTCTAGGAGGCGCAAGTTGGATTTTGGTCAATTTGATCCCATGGCCGAACAACAGCCTCCTCTGCTTGGAAATCCACAAGAAGAATTTCGAAGGCAGCTAGAACAAATGCAGAGAATGCAGGAATGGTTCCAGAGAATGAAGGGCGCTCAGCCCTTGAAGGATTTCTATGATCCTTCAAATTACGGGGAATGTCTCGGCATTCAGATTCCAGCTGGTGACGTAGAAATCAAGCCCCAGGTGTTAAGCCTGATTAAACATTATCATGAGCTTAGCTCCGAAGATCCGTTTCAACACTTGGAGGACTTGACCACTTTGGTCCAGACCACCAAGGCTCGAAACGTAAACGAGGAGCAAATGATCATGAGGCTCTTCCCCTACTCTCTTAGGGATAAGGCCGCGCATTGGTATAGGACAATAGGAAGACTAATTACAACTTGGAATGAGTTGAAATCGGCCTTTTTAAAGAAATTCTTCCCAGTCGGTTGTACCGAAGCTTTGAGATGGGCAATCACTACCTTTACCCAGCGACCGGGGGAGCAGTTTCATGTGGCCTGGGAGCGATTCCAGGACTTATTGCGGAGGTGTCCACACTACGAGGTGCCGAAATGGCAACTCGTGCAGGTCTTTTATCATGGGTTGACTGAGCAACCCAGAAATCATGTGGATGCTTCTTGCGGAGGCAATTTCCTCAATAAAGATGCAGAGAGTGCACATGATTTATTTGAGGAAATGAGTGAGAATTTAATTAATCATGCCTCCATGGATACTTTTAACCGGTCTCAGCAACCCAGATCAAATGTCAATGAAGTCCATGACTCTCATTCATTTGATATGGAATTGATTTGTAATAAACTTGATAAGGTGGACTTGGTTGCTAAAAGAATGGAAGAGTGGATGGCTAGCAATTCCATGAACAACGCTCGAACCACTCAATCCCAAAATTCGGGATTCCATTCCTTACAAGCTCCTTCTGGACGAGAGTTCGTGAATCAACTTGATGCGGCTCAACCTGTGAGTCAGCATTTTTCGGAGCCCCATGGGTTCTAAACTGGGGCCTTTGATCCTAGTTTTTTTGATCCTTCCCTTTCTTTCTCTCCATCCTCACCCTATGAGGATGTCTGTGCTGTACAAGAGAATGTTAGATCCAACCCCTACTCGAATGCCTATAATCCAGGTTGGAGAAACCACCCTAACTTATCTTGGAAAAATCCGAGGCAACAGACCCAATTCCGACCTGGCAACTATGCTCTGCAACGACCAATGGGTCAGGGTCAAGTATATACTTAGTTGCCTCCAAATCAGGTAATCAGCCAGCTTGGAATTCTTGTCAACCTGCAGGGCAGGTTGATTTGAACCATCAAATGGTAGAGATGCAAGGATCTATGCTCCAGCTCATGCAGCAAATGAAAAACTCGCTGGACAACTTGCAATCTGGGCTCATTGCTAACTCTCGTCAACTCGGATCCCTACCATCCCAACCTGTACCCAACCTGCGAAACATTATGAATTCGGGCAATCAAGCCCAAGGATATGAAAATCAGAGGGACCCGCATGCACATGCTCAGGTGGTTGAGCAGGGTTCCTCGTCTTCTTCTTCTTTTGCAAATCAACAATTCATGGTCAATCAAGCCCCTCCAATCTTTCCTAACCCTCCCCAAGACCCAAATTCTTACGCTTCTGCAATTCTATAACTTTGAGGAGTGGTAAGAAGACTCAGGATCTACAATCACACTATTCTGATCTTTTGAATCCTGAAGAACCTGAGGAGAGAGAGGAGAATTCTAGAGGAGAAATCAAGGCTCAGGAACCTGATTCCAAAGATCTGACTCATGTTCCTTTTCCTGAAGCCTTAACCAAATCAAAGAAGAAGAAGTCTGTTGATAGCAATGAGGAGCTTCTGAATTTATTTAAGAATGTTGAGATCAATATCCCGCTCCTTGATGCTATCAGGCACATACCGGCTTACGTAAGATTTTTAAAGGAATTATGTACACAAAAGCGTAAGTCAAGAGAATCTGTTCCGAGGAAGGTGGTACTCTCCGAGCAGGCTAGTTCTGTTATCCTGCACTACCTCCCTCAGAAAAAGAGAGATCCTTGTGCTCCATTGATTTCTTGAGTTATCGAAGATTACACATTTGATAGAGCACTTTTGGATCTCGGTGCATCCATCAACCTAATTCCGACTTCTCTTTAGAAGAAGTTTGGGTTAGGTGAACTTCGGCCAACTTCAGTAACGCTACAGTTAGCGGACCGTTCGGTCACAACCCGCGAGGCGTTATTGAAGATGTTATAGTTAAGGTCAAGGATTTCTATTTTCCTGTAGATTTCCTTGTCCTTGACATGGATGTATCGGATAATCTGAGGAACACACCCATCATTCTAGGCCATTCGTTCCTGGCTACCGCAAAGGCCAACATTAATTGTGAAAGCGGTAGCATGGAAATCGCCTTTGGGGACCAACGAATGAAATTGGATATTTTTAAGGCGATCAACAAATTTGAGGATTGTGGATTTATTGAGGAACTTGATGAGGATAATGATAGTATTGAAACTTGTTTGATAGTTTCTTCAATTGAAAGTTCCTCTTTGGTTGATGAATTTGACCCGCAACCCTCTTTAACTGACTTGACATCTTCGGAAGAGGTTATTGATTTTGTTCACCCATAACCTCTTCCTCTTGTTGAATTTTCAGCATCTACCCTACCATCAATCATCACCCCACCCCAGCTTAAATTGAAACCATTGCCCGAGAATTTGAAATATCAATTTTTAGGATCTCAGAATACGCTCCCTATGATTATCAGTGCTAAATTGACAAAGGAGCAAGAGATTAAATTGATCAAGGTCCTAAAGGAACATAAGGAGGCAATTGGTTGGACCATTCATGACCTCAGGGGGATCGAGCCATCTTACTGTAATCATAGAATATTTTTGGAAGATGGATCCCGCCCTTCTCGCCAGATGCAGAGGAGATTGAATCCAAATATGCGAGAAGTGGTCAAAAAGGAAATCATCAAGTGGCTTGATGCAGGAATTATTTATCCAATCTCTGATAGTCCCTAGGTAAGTCCCGTTCAGGTTGTTCCAAAGAAAGTCGGGATTACTGTTGTGACTAATGAGAGAGGAGAATCTGTCACAACTCGTTCAGCTTCCTCTTGGAGGGTTTGTATTGATTATAGGAAGCTGAACACAGTCACTAAAAAGGATCATTTTCCCCTGCCCTTCATTGATCAAATCTTGGAAAAATTAGCCGGGCAGAAGTACTTCTGTTTTCTTGATGGCTACTCGAGATACAACCAGGTTCCTATCCATCCCGAGGATCAGAAAAAAACTACTTTCACCTGTCCCTAAGGAACCTTTGCTTTTCGTAGGATGCCTTTCGGGTTATGTAATGCACTTGCGACTTTTCAAAGGTGTATGCTAGCCATATTTTCTGACATGGTGGGAGAGTTTATGGAAGTCTTCATGGATGATTTCTCTGTTTTTGGAGAATCATTTGACTCTTGTTTGGCTAATTTGGAAATGATTCTTAAGCGATGTATCAAGACACGACTGGTCCTTAGTTGGGAAAAGAGTCATTTCATGACCCAAGATGGCATCGTTTTGGGTCATGTAATCTCTGAACTAGGAATTGAAGTGGACAAAGCTAAGGTTGATACTATCGCTAAACTTCCTCCTCCCACATCTGTTAAACAGATCAGATCATTTCTTGGCCATGTGGGATTTTATCAAAGATTCATCAAGGATTTCTCGAAGGTTGCTCGTCCTTTGAGCAATCTTCTTTCCAAAGAAACGCCATTTGTTTTTGACGAATCATGCCGAAAGGCATTTGATTTCCTGAAAACGGCAGTCACCTGTGCTCCAATTTTGCAACCACCAATTTGGACAGCCCCTTTTGAGATCATGACTGATGCTTCTGATTACGCGGTCGGGGCTATCTTGGGTCAGAAAATTGATCGAAAGTCCTTTGCCATCTACTACGCTAGTAAACTCTGGATGAAACCCAGATGAATTACACTGTTACTGAAAAGGAATTACTAGCTATAGTATTTACTTTGGAAAAATTTAGGGCTTATCTCTTAGGGTCTCATGTTATCGTTTATACCGACCACTCGGCCTTGAGACATCTCTTGGCTAAAAAGGATGCTAAACCCTGGCGTATTCGTTGGATTCTTCTTCTTCTTCAAGAATTTGATCTTGAAATCAAGGATAAAATCGGGGTACAAAATGTGGTGGCGGATCATTTGTCGAGACTCCTAGGTGATTCTTCTTGTCCAGACATTCCGATTGCTGACACTTTTCCGGACGAAACTATTCTTATAGTTTTAGGTGTCCACACCCCATGGTTTGCTGACATTGTTAACTATTTGACCGTTGGTTAAATCCCCCAGGATTGGACCAAGCAACAACAGGATAGACTCAAATCTGAGGCCAAATACTACTTCTGGGAGGACCCTGAACTGTATCGCATCGGCTCTGATCAGATTATTCGCCGATGCATACTGGAGAATGAATTCAATAGTATACTCGAGTTCTGCCATGCATCTAGGTGTGGTGGACATTTCTCTAGGAAAAAGACAGCTACAAAAATCTTGCAATCTGGCTTCTTTTGGCCGTCTTTATTCAAGGATGCCCAGGATTTCTCAAGGTCATGTTCTCGATTTCAGGCACTCGGGAGCATAACTAAGAGAGACATGATGCCCCTAAACCCTATTCTTCCTGTTGAAATTTTCGATGTTTGGGGCATCGATTTCATGGGATCCTTTATCCCTTCATTTGGACATTACGTGTCCAAATGGATTGAGGCGATTCCCACTCGAACCAATGACCACAAGGTGGTCATCAATTTTGTCAAGAAAAATATCTTTAGTAGGTTCGGGATTCCAAGGGCTATCATCAGTGATGGTGGCACTCATTTTACTAATGCCCAATTCCAGAATTTATTGGCCAAATACGGGGTTAATCATCGAATTTCCACACCTTACCATCCCCAGACAAATGGACAAGCCGAGATCTCCAATCGAGAGATCATGAACATTCTGCAAAAAACGGTTAGGCTTGATCGCAAGGATTGGACTCAAAAGCTTGAGGATGCTCTTTGGGCCTACCGTACGACGTATAAAACGTCCATCGGCATGTCTCCATTCCATTTGGTGTATGGAAAGGCGTGCCATCTACCCGTAGAGATTGAACACAGGGCATTCTGGGCAATCAAACAATGCAATTTAGATCTGAATCAAGCTGGGAAGACCAGGAAACTCCAACTATCTGAGTTGGAGGAGCTTAGAAATGATGCTTATGAGAATGCCAAGATCTACAAGGCTCGGATCAAAGCTCTACATGATCAATTGATTTCCCGCAAGAGCTTTGAGCCAAACCAGAAGGTCTGGTTATTCGATTCTAAACTTAAGCTCTTTCCTGGCAAACTTAGATCTAAATGGAATGGCCCATTCATAATTGATCAGATTTTTCCAAATGGTGCCGTTCAGATTTCTGACCCAAAGACGGGTAACACCTTTAAAGTCAACAGTCAACGTCTGAAGCTTGTTGTTGACTGTATTCTTCCAGAACCCGTCTCAGACTCTGTTGCACTAGCCATTCTGTGATTTCTTTGGCTGGACTTCGTCTAGCTGAAGGCATTAAACTCAGCAGTTGTATATATGACACAAGGCTGATACGAGCTTCATATTCAGGTGATATCTTTCATATTCTACCCTTTGTTTCACGTCTCTTTTTCAATGAGGACATTGCATCAGCTAGGCATGAGGGGGTGGATTCATTTTTGAATTATTTGGTCAGCTTTGTGAAATCCATATAAATTGTTTTTCTCTTCTTATTTATTGAAAAAAAAAATCAAAATTAGGAAGGATTAGTTGGACATTAGGACTTTTCAATCCTAAGAAATTTTACATTAAGATCTGAACACAAAGACCCTTCAGGTCTTTGGACTTAATTAGCCCGTGTATCCACTAAAATGTGGATTTGTCTTTGAGTCCTTGCCATCTTAATTCTATCGTAATTGGAATAAATAAGTTTGGGTGATAAGTACACGACTTATCAACCCATCCTCTGATTTGAGGGAATTTCTGAGTTTTAAGCATTTACACACTTTCCTTGCACTGACTCGTTGTTCGGCGATTCTAATGAAAATTGGGTAGCTAATGAACCTTCTAGGGTGATATGACTGGCAAGTTATCGTGGGTAACAACCCATAGGTAGGTTGTCCAGAGTCCAGCTCAGTAAATGCACTAAAGAAATTCCCAAAACACTTAGGAAGAAGAGGAGAAGTAGAATAAATCGGAGAGATATACACTGGATTCACCCTTGTGTTGACCCTGTAAAAAAAAAAAAAAAGTAGTGAGAAAGCTACCGGTTGTAAAGATACACCTTTAGGCAGAATTCTTTTTAGGTCACCTAGAGGCGTAGAAATCCGAAGTTCGTTTTAATTGCCAGTCAACGAGTCTATCGTAATCACAATAAGATGCTTAAAACTTAGGGTTCTCATCAAATCTTGGGTGATTTGAATGACCGTAGAAAGCAACTCTTAAACCCTAAAATTTGAAAATAAAAAAAAAATTTTAAAAAGAGAAAAAGAAATTTTTCTTTAAATAAGGTGAGGACTTGAGGCGGTCTGTATTTTGGCTGATACTCGGGCGCTATTGTGTCTTTGAAAGTTCAGTTCCTAAGTAGACAATTTCTTAATGATTGAAAATAACTCAGGCCCAAATAATCCAACCTAATTCTTTTATAAATAGCATATAGTTTTTTCTAGGTACTAGCAAAAGATAGGCATGGGGGTATGATGTAAATACATTTACACTACTTAAGATGTCTATTTATGCATGTTCTTAAGCATATGATTGCATTTCATGATATAAATATTGCATAACATGCATCATCTTGCATTTAGAGTAGTTTGAATAAAATGGAGGTTAATTGTCTCCTTTTATGTGCTTAGACAAGGCAAACATTTTATCGGGGCCTCGGATCAAAAATCCAACCGTATGGATGTGATTAAGGCGACGATTGGAGTTCAACGACTCCAAGATCGCCCTAATCAGGCATCCATAGCATCAGATAGTGATCGGGGAACCCTAGAAGATCAAGGACCAGGATGGTGTAAATCCGTACTTTAAATGACAAATCCGACCGCACGGATGAATTTGGATCGATAATCGCAGTTTAACGACGTAAAAATCGAGTCAATCCGATACCCGTGGCACCATCTACAACATCCAGAAGTTTGACGGCCAAGATGGTGCCACGTGGCACCATCTCGGTCGCCCAAACGACCTCATACAATCTTTGAAGCTTCCGCACTCGCTTCCTCTCCGCCGTTGGATCTCGATCCAACGGCTGTGGACAACCACGCCTAAAAGCATCCGCTTGACCATCCGCGCCTCATAGCGCAGCGGTCGAAGGCGCTGTCGCAAGCTGCAGCTGCGGGTTCGAGCCGCAGCGAAGGGGAGAAAGGCGTGGGCGAGCGAGCGCGAGCGGGCGTTGGATCGTCATCAGGTGGCTCAGATCCACCGATAGCGTTCACGCGCTTTTGCACGCACGGCGAGGACGCGCAATCGTACGCGTTGAGGCGGGCGCACAGCAGTGGGTGAAGGAGCATCCTAAGCTGTCCGATCTCGCGATCGGACGACTGAGATTTGAAGAACGTGTGCGATGCGTTGAGTGCGGGCAGTTGAGGAGGCGTGCGTGGGTAGCAGGCACTACGCCCACGTTGGGGCTTTAATGACGGTTTTATCCGTCACTAAGGACCCCTCATTTATTGTTTTAAAGATGTAATGACCAATTTGCCCCCACTCCTTGTAACTATAAAAGGAGACCCCCTCCACACGAAATTCTCATCCCTTCCTTCTCTTCTCTACCTCTCTAAAGCTTAAGAGAAGCTTGTCTCACACTCGGGATGCTTCTTGCGAGATAAAGTCCAAATTTTCATCCCCCTTCGGAAGTGGATCCCGTGACGATGACGGCGTGCTGCTCCGTTCCCGCTCTTCTGCTTCATCCTCTTTTGTCTTGCTCCGTTCTCCTTCGTCCAGGCGTCATCTTGTCCTCCAAGCAATCGTCGAGGAGGATAACTTCTCTCTCCCATTCTTCTTTACAGCTTTTCTAGTGTAGAATTTTCCTGCTTTATAGTGTAGCTGATTTCTCGCTTTCTAGTGTAACTTTTATTTAGTTTGATTGTATAAACAGTTTGAAATATTGAATGCATGTTCTCTTCCTCTCTCTCTCTCTTTCTTTTAGTCTGATAGCTCCATTGTAATTATATCTCTTCGCTTTTCAAAAATTCTAAAAAGAAATATAATTGTGAATATAGATTAATGTAGTCTACCTGTGTTCGACGTAGAATTCTTTTCGGTATAAATTTTATTTGTTGAACACGAATTCTTCGCTTTCAAGCTACAACGACAGGTTTTCCAAAACCAAACACGTTAGCGTAGCAATTCGAGCGTTCAACAGAGAGGGAGAGAGGCATTTTATAAAATCGAACAATGTATATTACAACTAATTGAAATTACACTAGAAAGTAATAAAAGATAAAATGAGTTGAGAAGAATCCCCCTTGACGGTCGCTTGGAGGACGACTCGCTTTGACGGCGCCCTAGATGAAGGTGGGGAGGAACTGGATGAAGGAGAACGGTGGCAGAAGGAGGACTGGATGGGATGGTGTTGTGGCAAGGATCTTCTTCTAGAAAGATGGTGAGAGGACAGCCACGGGATGCTCCATGAAGGGGATGAGAGGCGGAAAAAATCTATGTTTTCTACTCTAGAGGAGCATCTCGGGCTTGAGATAAACTCTCTCTAGAGCCTTGGAAGTGATGAGAGAGAGAAAGGAAGAGATAAAGAAGAATGAGAGGGGTAGGGGTCTTTTTATAGTAGAGGAAATGATCCATTTCTTTCATAGGACATTTAGTGATAGCCATAAATATTGCTGAAGATCCGCTGCAAGTGTCGCTAAAGCTCCAGCTCACGCACCCCACGCACAGCACTCGTAGGCACCTGTGTCGCGCGTACTCGCTGGAGCTCGCTGCCTTTGTGCTCTATGCGCTCCGCGCGTGCCCACTGCTTTTGCACCTCCGCGCGTTGTGCTACCTCCACACACCCGCTGCTCGCGCTACACTGTTGCATGCGTGCAGTGGTGCATGTGAGCCCATCGACGGCCTGGATAGTGCCACGTGGCGCGATCTGGGCTGTCTACCTTCTTTCCTTTGTAGGGGCTGCTATAAAAATCGGATTGAGTCGATTTTCACGTTGTTGGGTTACAATCGTTAACCCAAATTCATCCGTACAATCGAATTTGTCATTTGAAGCTCCGAATTATGTTACCTAGTCCCTTAGCAGTTGATCTTTCTTGAACTACATAAGGTATTACGGGACTACGATCAAGATAATTTTGGAGGTGTTGGACTCTGATAGTCGTCCTGATCAGATCCATACAATCGGATCGTCAATCTGAGGTTTCGAATTAAATCTCCTTCTCTCCTGATCATAAAAGGATATAATTAATATAAAATTTATACAGACTAATTTAAATACAGAATGATACATGCTATGTAATATTCATAATATAGAATGTATATCTAAGTTTAAAAACATATATAAATAAATAATTTATCCTAATTAAATGTATCTTCACGAAGGATTATCGCTTGGAACTGAGGATCAGTTAGGCGACAATTAAAGCATTATCACCGATCGAATTAAAACCCACGCATAATAATATATTTTATAGGAAACCACCAAAAGGAGTCATGATGCATGGTGAGAACCTCGATTTTGGTTAATTGCAGCCGACCACCACCACCACCACCACCACCAACTAGTGGATGGTTGTTAGGAGGCCTCCTCGAGCTGTAGCACCTCCATCATGGAGGAATGGTGGTTGTACGTGCCCCTGATCTTGCAGCAGCAGCTGCATGGGAGCACGAGGCTCCCCTGCTCCACCTTCTTCTTGGTGACGATCACGGAGTTGATGACCTCGTCCTCTGGGTGGTACTCCATGAGCACCTCGAAGCTGTCGCTGAGGCCGCTCTCCTCCACCATGGGGTAGAGGAAGGCCCTCGCCCCCGCGGAGCTCCTCAGGATGAGGATCGCCCCGGGGGCCATGTGTCGATAGAGGTGCTCCACCACCTTCACCTTGTCCTCCTTGTCCATACCCACCAGTGCCACGAGGAACACCACGCCATACCCCCTCAACTCGTCCCTGACCTCCATGATGTCCATTGCGTGGAACACCATTCGCTTCGAGAGGCTTGGGTCCGCGGCCATGAGGCAGGAGGCCATCACGTTGGCCGCGAGGTCGGTGGAAGGTCGTGGACCTCATGTGGTGCCTCGCGAGTACGACGAAGGTGAGGGGCATGGGTCTCGACCCCACGAAGGCCACACGCTTGGGTCATGCACCTTTGGGTTATGGGATTGTGTGTTTTGTTTTTTGCTTTAGCGTGTGTTACGTAATCACGATATTGGGAGGGGTGGTTCCCCTGTTTGGAGGGTGTGATATTATGATATAATATGCTTCTTTCTATCAATGGAGTTTCACCTTTGTTAAAAAAAAAAAAATTTGCTCCAAGACGATTTTAACTCGAATTAAAATGGTTCTTTATAAATCGTTGCTCGGTATATAATTTTTTGCGGAAACTATAAATTATTGCTTCTCCTGAAGACCCTATTTCGTTCATAAAATTGGATAAGTAGCACTGCTTTCTTGTCCTTCACTCCCATCTCTTTGGTGTCGTTGCGCGCAGGAATTGTTTCCTTGAAGATTTGGACAATTGTCTGTCCAAGCAATTAAAGAACATCAGCATTTGGCAGTATCCTGCGAAGTCAACTGTTTTTTTTTTCCCCGAATTTTCTGCAAGGTATCGGCAGTATATATAAGTGCAATATCTTAAATCCAAGGATTCAAATTCTGAAGTTCAGATGAGTCATTCAACGTAAGTTACGAGATTTATGATTTTCAATATCGCATCATTTAAGATCGATCGACTGCTGCAGGCACAGATACTCGTAGGCAAATATATATACTTGTAAGCAAATATCTGGGCTCTGGGAATAAACTAAATCGATCTGAGAGTATCAAAATGCTCATATTATTGTTTGTTTGTTTTGGTAAACATGGCAGGTACGTATTTTAGCTGTGGAGAGATGACTGTACATATAAAAAGGATCTGGTAATACGACGTTAAAGCAGTAACGTATAATTGGGAGTTCCGTGGTTGATCCAAATTAAGCCATGCATGTTGTTTTCATACATGCAGTGGGCTCATGGTTAATTAATTTCCCATTTCCCAGGTCAACGAATTGATTGTTGGGAGGTAATGGAATATCTTACGACCAATGGCAGGCATTATATATATTGTGAGGGTGGAAGCAATGTCAAGATTCCGATAACGTGACGTCTCCGAATTCGACGCTGAAATTAATGATCAGAGAGTCGCATCATATTGTTGCTTTCAGAGAACGGCGTGAGACCGCTCGAAGTCAATCTTTCACAGATTTATCCTTTGAAAAAAAATTACAAGGCTACTTTTGTCGAACATATTATATTCTACGAGATATATGCCTACCACGTACGTTTGCATCAAATGTCGCATCATCATGAGCCCACTCTTCACGTAATTAGCTTCCGAAACTTTATTTGAATGTTCACACGAAGAGCCCGATGAGCAAATTGAACATAAACAATCCCCTGCAAGTGCCATGATGCCCGTATCTATATATTTAACTGCAGGATAATATCTGATATTTGCTCATAAACAATGGCGGCGAATAAGACTTCCATTGACGCATGCAGCTAGCTGGAAAATTAAGTAGCACGTAATTAGTTTCGGCCATTATACTCTACCTCGCACTGTCAAATGGACCCGTACCTAAAACATCACCCCTACTCATCTCACCCTTTCCTATTCTTTCTAGTAGACACAAACATGCATGTATCTCAAGTTTGGTTCACATGTCTCGAGTTTTCTTCAATAAGGAAGTTTGAAGCTCGAGTGCTTAGGTCAAATTTAATCACTGTTTACTTTTTTTAAAAAAAAGGAAAAAAATTACTCTAGTTTTATTGAGAAAAAAGGTAGAGGGATATGAATCTAAACTTTTTTTTTTTTAACAAAATCAGGAGCTAATTTTATTTATCTCCTACTCCCTAGAGGTCAAAAAAGATAAGGGACTAGACCAAAACCTATCAATATAAAAAGAAAATCACGACTCGTGGTTTAGTATAAGATCAGCAAAAACAACAGCATAACAAAAATCCCACAAGGAAAAAAATGCTAACATAGGGGAGCTGCACCTTATCGGGGAAGAGAATACCCTAAATCTTCGAAGAAAGCATGTGGACATTATCAAAATAAATCCAATCTGCAACACCAAGATCCGCAATACGACAAGCTAAAGAGTTGACCATACGATGCACAAAATCTAGCGAGTCAATGCGATGCTGATGGCCTTGAATAAGTTGGAAGACTGACTTGGCATACCATGGAACATCCACCTTCTCATTCCACCAATAATATAGTATAGAAGAATCAGTCTCGACCTGAAAATTCATCAAAAAAATAGCAGAGCAAGAAACTGCATTCCAGAGAATATGGAGGATAGCACAATCAGAATTAATAGCATGCATACTACCAGCAGCACCCTAAATAAAATCGCCTTTGCAATTTCTAACCACCCAGCCACCAAATATAATGCCATCCCCAAAGGAAATACTAACGTTGAATTTGAACCTAGTTGTAGGAATGACCCAAGACAATTTGAGAGGGGGGGAGTTATGAGAGCAAAACTAGGAATGAAGATTGAATTCATCCCAATGGAGCCTAAGGATGGTGGCAAAATTCTTGAGGGGAAAGGAGTCATGTATAATGCGATTCCGGATGAGACAGATATTAGTCCATATGAACCAAATCAGACCTTTGTTGATTTGAGAGGATGTGGAATTGCTTGTGGAATTCAGGATATTAGCAAAGCGGGAAGGGGAGATACGGGGCCGGTGTGCCTCATAAAAAACCCAATCAGATACATAGATAGCAAGCAGACTCTCTTGAAATAAATGATGCGCCATCTCACAGGAAGGAACACTACAACAGATGCATTTAGAAGCCAAAGGAATACACAGCTGATTGATATTATCATCTGTAGGTAAGCTGTTATGAAGGATTCGCCAAGTACAGAGAGTAATTCTATGAGAGAGTTTAAGATTCCAAAGGAGCTTCCATGATCTATTGTGAGTACGGGAGGGAAAATGACTACCATAAGCAGAGGCAACTAAAATAGAACTGGAGGGAGAAAGCTTCCAAATGGGGATATCCGGAAGACTCTCGGTGGTGCAATTGGAGATGAGGGAGCGGATGTGATTTTGAATCATATGAAGTAAAGGTGAAGTCTACTCGTTGGATAGAACATCTTTGACCAAAGTGAGAGGAGTAACAGTAGACAGGGTGATGAGAACCTCATCATGAACCTAACTAGCACAATCTAACCTAGTTATGCGAGAAAAAGCTCTTATATAACTCAAACAAACGCTTGACTCAGAGAATTCTGAGTTTAATAAGAAAACAAGTCATAAGGGATAAAAATGCAATTTCACCAACACAATCTGCAAATAGGGTAACTCAGGGTCCAAACATAGGTCAAAATAACCCAATAAGAAGGAAAGTGAGATGATCTGATCCAACAAGGGCTACAGCAACTCCAAGGAATTAAATGACATTCTGTAACCCTAAAACAAATCCACTTCAATTCACGAGGTTTGAGGTAGGGTAAAAATCGAATAAACCCTCTAAAATTCATAGAAAAATAATCTCTAGGGTTTAGAACCTTCAATTTGGCCTTGGAAACCCATTTTGACCTACATTGAGAACCATGCCCAATTAATGATTTAATTTGGGTTTTTACGTAAATTGGCCAGTCAAACAAGGTCTGACCTAGAAATACAATTCACCATTAAAATCTTTAGATCCAATTTAGTCATGCATAAAAACTTGAGCCTAAGAAGAGACCTTCTTGATCGACTTTGCAATTTGGTCCTCATCTATTACTTTTTGACCCTCAACTTTCGAAACCCTTGCATTTTGGCCCCTATTTTCTTCGTCATTCTTTGCATTCAGGTCCCTCCTGCAAGTCTCTGCGCAGCGCCATGCTCCGGCGACTTTGCGCGGAGCATGGCGCCGCGCAGGGTGAGGGAGGTGTCCTGCAGATTGAACCCGGTGTTCCCTGCGACGTCTGCTGTCGCAGGGACACCGCCATGCCATCTGTCGATGCCCACACCTTCCGTGTGAATGTGCGGAAGGTATGGGTCACACTTCCGGCCATTCTCCGGCGAGGGAGGCACGTTGCCTCCCTGAGCCCACCCCTCCACCACCGCCTTTATAAAGGCCAGCGTCGCCAGCCGATTATCCCAGCTTGGTCCTGACGGAGAAAACCCCAACTCTTCCTCTCTCCCCACTCCGACAGGAACCCACCATCTCTAGAGGCCCCTCCTCCTCCGTCTCGTCGCTCTGCTGTAATACCAGCAGCAGAGCCACCTTCGCTTGATCTTCCCACGTCGCGCCGTACCCAGCGCGCGCCTCTTGCTCTCTTCCTCGCCGCCGCTCTCCCCCTCTGGGTGTTTCTTCTCTGGCGACAGTCGGTACGACTGCCGCCCTGCTCCGGCCCCCTTCGTCCCTATAGGTAAGTAACAGTTATCTCCCTTCCTCCCCTCTTTCTTTTCCCCAACTTAATTTGCTCAATTACCCCTCGACCGCGCCTGACCGCCCTCACCTTCTCCATCTCCGGCCACTCTCCGGCGAGTTGCCCCCATCAATCCACCGCTCCACACAACTCGCCACCTACCCCAAAAGCTCCGCCTCACCTCACTCGACACCCCCCGCCCCTCCACTGCCACTCCACACCTCTACAACACTCCCCCGATCAAACCCATTTTTTCGGTTGCAGTCCGACCTAGGGCTGCCGCCAGACACCGCCCCACAACCTGCTACACCCCACATTACCTTCGCCGTGCCACGGCGAAGGTCCCCCTGTGGTCTGATTAGGCCGAGAGGCCCTATTTGTGTTCGGCAGATCTTCAGCCTCGGCCGCCATTGGCGACAAGGCGAGGAGCTTCCAAGCGAGCTCCAGGCCCTGAAGCAGCAGGATTCCAGCTGAGGTGAACTGGAGGGACTTGGGCGAAGGTTGGCAGCTGGTTTGTGAAGATGAACGAGGACGTAGCTGCTGAGGCCAGGTCGCGTCCTTCCTACGGGCGCGCGCGTGTGAGGGACAAAGTTTAGTCCCACATCGTGGGATTTCGAAGCACCGCACCCATTTAAGTTGATTTTGTGTTTTCACTTAAGCGCCTCAGAACACGGGGTGAGGTCCCCTCGCCCACTCGCCCGCCTCGTCTGCGACCCACGCCACGCGGACCTGGCCGACCCGTTTACCCGGCACTCCTCGCGCACCACCCACGCCGGTGCGCCTGTTCACGGGTATGCTACTCGACCCGATAACCCGGATCTGGGAGAGCTTCCTATGAGCAGTTTACAGAGAAAGAGAGAGACGTGCGGGTAGAGGGAAGGGTTAGGTTTTGCCTTGTGCAGGAACAGGGCGCGAAGGAAGAAGGCTCACCACTTGGCCGTAGAAGAAGAGAAGAAGAAGAAGCAACGAAGAAAAGAGAGGGGAAGCACTGTAGCAGACCGCTGTTTAAGTCGTCTGATTGCGATATCAGACGACGGATGAAGCCTCAGAGGAGATAAAGCAGAGAAGAAGAAGAAGAAAAGGCTCCGCAGCTGAAGAGAAAGAAAAGAGAAGAAGGAAGAAAGAAGATAAAGACAAGAGAAAGAAGAAGAACTGAAGAAGAAAAAGAAGAAGAGGAACTGAAGGCAATCAGAGCCAAGGAAGAAGACCCGTAAAGAGAAAGAAGAGAAGAAGACAAGCAAAGAGAGAAAGAAGAGAAGAAGAAAAAACCAAAAGACAGAAATCTATTTCTCCCTCTCTCTCTTATTTTTGTAATAAAGAAACATTGTATTTCTAGAATTCTAGTAGCTCCCTGAGTTCGACATCGGGAAATTATTTCCGAGTAAAATGTTAATGGTAACAACAACCGTAGCTGTCTTATTTTATACCACAATGACATTACTGTAATAAGCATTAAAACAAACAAAGATTAGCCGCGGTCGGAAACGTCCCACCATTTTCTTGATGCCGTTGCCGGGGAGCAACGGCTATTCTATAAGCTTTGAATTTCTTTTAAAAGATTGCTAATCTTTTCTCTCTCTTGTGTGTAGGTAAAGGAAAAGAAGAGCAGCCGCACAACAAACACTCCAACAAACAGGTAATCTTTATTAGCCCTTTCTTAACTCCCTTAAAATCTGAAAAAGAAACAAAAAGAGAAATCAACTTAGGGCTACCTGTGTTATACTTAGTAATTCATCAAAGTTGCTTAATTTTTCATTTCGACACATGCTTAACTATTCATCCAACTAAGGTACCTGGGGCTAATACCTTCTTGATTGAGCCCTAGATACAAAATTTTGAGGCAACTAAATTGGACCAAGTCGAGCCAACATAGGATTTAACATTAGGGTTTCAGAGACACACCCCTTAATCAAGAAGTGAGGAAATCCAAAAGAGGTGTGCCTAAGCCATTGGTTGAAAATACCTATTAAGAAAAATCCTAAACAATTGGCTCTCTAAACACTTGAACCCTAAAAGAAAGGACCCAAAAGCTCTCAAAGGAACAAAAGGTGAAGTTGACCCTTAGGGTCAACCAACCTTCAAATTAGGTCACCTTTTTCACAAAATACCTAAGAGTTCAAGTGGAACCTTAAGCACCTTGATCTTAAAGTAAAAGAGGTAGACTTAAGAGGTCAAGATCCCCATTCTGGTCTACCTGGAACCGCAGTGACAAGAGAGGTCGGGTGGGGGAAACCCTGTAACCCGTGGGGACGCTCTACCGTGTAGGGGTCTTCGCGGGACTCACCCTCTCTGGCTGCCCAAGTAATTCTCAGGTGGACGATCTTTTTGATCAAGGGGTCCATCTGCCCCGCACCTCTATAGTCACCCAACAATCTTTGGGTGTCTCGATTGGGTCTAGCACCTTCTAAACTCGTCTATTCCAATAGTGCATGTACGGTAGGAGGTCCTTAAGACCACCCTTAAGACCTCCTTTAGGAATTCACTCTCGTTAAGGCCAAGCCTCGACGCCCGTGTTTGCGCAGCAACACCACCACATTATTCTCTCATCTGATTCAGAACCAAACTCTTCTTCTTCCCCCATCATGGCTCAGCCAGTTGAGGAAGAAAATAATCTGGAGCACCAGCTCCAGCGACTCAATGACCTCTTCCAAAACTTTGTGCACCCACCGCAGCGTCCTATGATGCGGGACCATTATAATCCTGCTGCGGTGGCCATTGAGCCTCGAGTCAGAATCCCGACTGGAAGTCCTGATTCCGAATTGAAGCCCAATATGATTCATGCTATACCTAAATTCCATGGGCTTAATTCCGAAGATCCCTTCCAGCACATCAAACAGTTAAAGTATCTGGCCCAAACTTTTGGGTCAGATGCACAAAATAGGGATATTCTTCTCATGAAGATGTTCTCCTTCTCTCTTATGGACAAGGCTGCTCATTGGTATCAAACCCAGACCCGGCCGATCAACACTTGGGAAGAACTTCAGTCCGAATTTTTGAAAAAGTTCTTTCCCGTTAGTCAGACCAATGCCTTGCGCCATCAGATTACTCACTTCACTCAGCAAACAGGGGAACCTCTCCATGAGGCATGGGATCGCTTTCAGGATCTCATGAGAAAGTGGCCCCATCACGGAGTTCCTAAATGGGAACAAGTCCAATCTTTTTACCAGGGACTCCGTGAAGACATCCGTCTTTTCGTCAATGCAACTTGTGGAGGGAATATCATGGGTCAACATGAGGACACCGTGTGGGAGATTCTCGAAAACATGTGCGAGAACTCCATCAACAATGACTCCATGGGATTATTCGACAAGACGAATACCCGCGCATCGACGAATCTTAGGGGAGCACATGAAATGCAGGGCCTGTCCGCATCAGTCGACATGGAATTATTGGCCAGTCGATTGGACAAGGTCTCAATCATTGAAAAGAAGGTGGATGAGCTGACTCAGCACCTGCAGCGAGCCACCTCTACGCATAGCTCTTTTGCACAGCCTCCTTCCACACGGGAGACTGTGCAAAACATTCTCCATCGATCTTCTCCTGGGATGGATCCATATCCATCATCTGATTCTCGGATCGGAGGGCCATCCGATCCCTTCTATACCAGCCCGGGGAATTCCATTCCCCCTTTCTCTGACTCTCTGGAGGTTCCTCAGACCTGCGAGGACCTCAACGCCATCCAAAACGACCCATTCTCCAACACCTATAACCCGGGATGGCAAAACCATCCCAACTTTCAGTGGGCGGGAAATTCCCAAACCCAATGACCACCCTTTCAGCCCCGCCCACAACCCCCTCGTCCTTACTAGCCACCTCAGCCTCGGCCCAACTCTACTTATCCATCAGGGCCAAATCAGGATCAAATGTCCCTTATCCTTCAGACTCTGGCTGACATTCAAAGAATGAATGCGGTTATCCAAAAACAACACAAGGACGAACTTACAGAGGTCCGAAATCAACTGGCCCAGTTGGCAAATTCTCGCCAGCCAGGCACTCTTCCTTCCCAACCTCTTCCTAACCCGAATAACGTGCCAACACAGCGGCGCGTTATGAACCCAAACTCGGGCCAAGCCCATATAATTTATCAGGCCCCCTCTGTTCCTTCACCCGATGGGATGGAGGCTTCCACTTCTTTTGCGGGCTATTAGCAGCAACCCATCTTACCCAATCCCAACCAAAACCAGGCAGGACTTAATTCCGTGACAACCCGTAGTGGTAAGGAAACCCAAGATCCACCTTATCCAAACCACTCCAAGCCTGGTGGTGATCCCAAGCCTAGGACGGTAATCCAGGACGTTCCTATTCCTGTCCCAGATCAAAGACCTGGACCTATCCTAGAAGAACCAACCAAGGTTCCGTTTCCCGAGGCCTTGACCAAGGGAAAGAAGACTACCAAACCCGTGGCACCTGAGGAGGACCTGGTCAAGCTCTTTGAGCAGGTCCACATAAACATCCCCTTGATGGATGCAATCCGCCACGTACTGGCTTACGCACGATTCTTGAAGAATGTGTGTACACCCCAGCGTAAGCCGCGAACCAAGAGTGGGAGTCCAATTGTTCTGTCAGAGCAAGCCAGCTCTATAATCCTAAGCAGACTCCCACCCAAGGCTAAAGATCCTGGTACTCCCCTGATTTCCTGCAAGATAGGTGATACCCAATTTGATAGAGCTTTGCTAGACTTGGGTGCTTCCATAAATCTGATACCCACATCCTTACTTGACCATCTAGAAGAATCTGAGCTAAAACCAACTGAGGTGACATTACAATTAGCAGATCGGTCTATAAAGTCACCGAAAGGGATTCTCGAGGATGTTATTGTGAGAGTGAGGGATTTCTACTTTCCTGTAGACTTTATAGTCTTAGACATGGACGCACTTGAAAACCCTAGGGATACACCAATCATTCTAGGGAGACCTTTCTTGGCTACTGCTAGAGCCAACATTAGCTGTGAGGAGGGCCAAATAGAGCTCAAATTTGGAAATCAAACCCTGAAAATTGATATATTTAAGGCCCAACAAGGAATCAATTGCGGTGTCATCGAACAGATTTGTGACATTAGGGCTTTGGTTGATGAAACACACAGAATGACCTGATTATACCTCATCAACTACAGAAAGATCTTGACCCGCAAACAGAGGAGTCAAATCCAGATTTAGACAACCCAGTAGCTCCTACCCTTGAACCTCACGTCTATTCTGAACCACCCGCCGCTGCTGATAACCCCATCCTCGAACTAAAGCCCCTTCCTGCTCACTTAAAATACATCTTTTTGGGTTCTAATCAGACCCTTCCTGTGATTATCAATTCCAACTTCAATCCCGAACAGGAATCCCGTCTGATTGCTGTCCTCCAGCAACATCACAGAGCCATCGGGTGGACTCTCGATGATCTGACTGGAATAAGTCCCTCGTATTGTACTCATCATATCTATTCAGAAGAGGGCGCACGACCTTCTCATGAAATGCAGAGACGTTTGAACCCCAATCTGCAGGAGGTCGTGAAAAAGGAGATCATCAAGTGGTTAGATGATGGGATCATCTACCCGATCTCCGATAGTCGTTGGGTGAGCCCAATTCAGGTCGTGCCTAAAAAGGCAGGACTCACCACTATAATGACTAAAACCGGAGAAGTCATTCCTACCCGATTAGCCAACTCATGGAGAGTCTGTAAAGATTATCGCCGACTCAATTCCTCCACGAAGAAGGATCATTTCCCACTTCCTTTCATTGATCAGATTCTCGAGAAACTAGCGGGAAATAGGTTCTTCTGCTTTCTTGACGGGTACTCCGGTTACAACCAGGTGGCAATCCATCCTGAGGACCAGGAAAAGACCACGTTCACCTGCCCCTTCGGAACATACGCATTCCGAAGGATGCCTTTCGGTCTTTGCAATGCACCCGCTACTTTTCAGCGGTGCATGCTTGCCATATTCTCAGATATGGTAGGTGACTATTTGGAAGTCTTCATGGATGACTTTTCAATTTTTGGAGCATCATTGGACGATTGCCTCCAACACTTGGTCCAGATACTCAGGCGATGCATCGATGTGAATTGGTTCTTTCCTGGGAAAAGAGCCATTTCATGGTGCCTGAGGGAATTGTCCTGGGACATTTAATCTCGGAGAAGGGCATCCAAGTGGATCGAGCTAAGGTTGATCCGATCTCTTGCCTTCCTATGCCTAGCTCGATCAGGGACATCCATTCTTTTCTGGGGCACGTTGGTCTTTACCGTCTTTTCATTCCTGATTTCTCGAAAATCGCACGTCCCTTGACTTCTCTTCTCTCTAAGGATGTACCCTTTGAAATCTCCAAGGAATGCTCACTAGCCTTTGAAAACCTTCGTGATCAAGTCACCCAGGCACCTATCCTACAATCCCCTGACTGGTCTCAACCCTTTGAGATCATGTGCGATGCGTCTGATTTCGCTGTAGGAGCGGTCCTGGGGCAGAAAGCTGACGGGAAACCCGTGGTCATCTACTACGCTAGCAAGACACTTGATGAGGCTTGGCGTAACTACACGGTTATGGAGAAAGAGCTGCTAGCCGTAGTATTTGCCCTTGAAAAATTCCGATCGTATCTCCTGGGTTCCCACGTCATCATCTACTCGGATCACACGACTGTGAGGCATCTCCTTGCCAAGAAGGATGCGAAGCCCTGACTAATCCGATGGATCTTGCTATTGCAAGAATTCGATCTCGAGATTCGCGACAAGGCAGGAAGGCAGAATGTGGTAGCCGACCATTTGTCCCGTCTTCCTTCTGAGATTATCAACCCTTCCGGACCCATCACGGAACATTTTCCTGATGAACACTTGCTGACTATTGTTACTAGACTTCTATGGTTTGCTGATATAGTAAACTACTTGGCATCTCATCAGATCCCGTTTGATTGGCCGAAGGCCAAGAAAGACAAATTGCGTTCTGATGCCAAGTATTACATTTGGGAAGACCCGTACCTTTTCCGCATAGGTGCTGATCAAATCATCTGGAGATGTGTCCCGGAAGAGGAAATCAACAATATTCTCTCTTTCTGCCATGACCAGGCATGCGGTGGCCATTTCTCTGGACATAAAATCGCATCAAAAGTCCTCCAGTGCGGCTTTTACTGGCCCACACTGTTCAAAGACGCATACAGTCACTGCAAGGCATGCAGTCATTGCCAGACTTTGGGCAACATGAGCCATCGCGACATGATGCCTTTGCAGCCGATTCTCGTATGCGAAATCTTTGATGTTTGGGGGATTGATTTTATGGGCCCCTTTCCTGTTTCGGATGGTTTCGAATACATTCTGCTGGCTGTGGACTACGTGTCCAAATGGATCGAAGCCATACCGACCCGAACCTGTGATCACAAAATCGTTCTCAAATTCATTCATCAAAACATTTTCTTAAGGTTTGGGATTCCTCGTGCTATAATCTCTGATGGGGGGACCCATTTTACAAACGCTCAGTTTAGGTCACTGATGACCAAATACGGGGTGTCTCACCGAATCTCTACTCCTTACCACCCCCAAACTAATGGTCTAGCTGAGCTGTCAAATCGGGAGATCAAGAAAATCCTGCAGGTCACTATTCGGCCTGACAGGAACGACTGGTCGTCCCGACTTCCGGAAGCCTTGTGGGCCTATAGGATCGCCCACAAAACCCAATTAGGCATGTCTCCCTTTAGACTGGTGTATGGGAAGGCATGTCACCTTCCCGTCGAACTGGAGCATAAAGCCTATTGGGTAGTACAGAACTGTAATCTAGATCTTTCGAAGGCTGGAACCCATAGAAAACTTCAAATCAGCGAGATCGATGAATTACGCCTAGACGCGTATGAGAACTCGCGAATTTACAAGGAGCGGGTTAAAGCCTTCCATGACAAGCATATCTCGAGAAAGATCTTTCATCCTGGTTAGAAAGTCCTACTCTTTGATGCCCGACTCAAACTTTTCCCTGGAAAGTTACGATCCAAGTGGGTCGGACCATACTTGGTCCGATAGATTTTTGGAAATGGAACCATCGAAATCAGTCCACTCAGCCACGATTCCAAACCTTTCATCGTGAACGGTCAGAGACTCAAGCCGTTCATTGATGTAACCTCTATTGATTTGGCTGAATCATCTTATATCCTCCATTCCCCTTGAGCTTATTGTGCCCAGCCGATGGCATAAAACTCAGCGCTTAACGGGAGGCAGCCCGTCATTTTCCTTAAAACCTTTTTGACACCTTTGTGCACTTAAGGTTCACCCTTTTAGACAGCCGACTCCACCTCAGATGCTTGCATCTGGGATTAGAAATCATCCACAACAGTCATCCTGACCCATTCACTCATCAAAACATCTGTCTTAAGGAATGAACTAAGTAAATAAAAACCCCCTAAGTCACAATGAGGACATTGCAAACCTTAGGCATGGGGGCGTATAAAAGTACAAAACTTGTAAGAAAAGGTTTTAAACAAAAAAATTCACATATGCCAAAAACACCATAAAAATTAAAAAATTTTCAAAAAATAATAAAAGAATAAAAGGAGAAAGGAAATTTTGTGGGAGAAGGAAAAGAAAAAAAATGAAAAAGGAGCGCAAAAATGAAAGAAAAGAGTGATAGTCATTAGTAAGAAACTAAGGAATTGACCTAAGTTATAGACCTTATTTAAGAAAAGAAATGAAAAGTGCCTGGTAAGTTTAGTAAGAACGCAAACTTTAGGCATTCTTGGATAGACTCTTAGTACCCATTAAGATCTAGACATTCCTCAAGAGGTTAAGGAAAATGAAAAGCTTAAGTATTAGGTCCAAGGCTTAGGGAGTATTTGGCCTCATTAACTAACTTTTGGTTTACGGGACTCAGTAACCTAAGCACTCTAACCTCACACACAGCCTGGTTCAGTAAGTCTAAAAATCAAAATCACGTAGAAGCGTCGCAAAATTCTGAAAAGTACACCTAGAGTAGGAGCGGCCGATCAACACAAGTTGATTTGGACGAGTTCCCAGCGCGGAGAGGTGGGAAATCCCCCTCGAAGATGCGTAACAAAATATCATCTCCTCGGTGCTTGTCTCTTAGGATATTTACATATCCTACTGGGGGCATGTAAGCACTCTGCTGGTTCAGATTCCATGGATGGCATTATCACAAAGTGTCAATTGCCAAGGTTTAGATTCGGCCACGGAACACCATGGATGGGATTATCTCGAAATCTCAATAGCCAAGGTTCCGGGGGTTGCCATGGGCGGTGCTATCTCGAAGCATCGATTGCCAGGAACCCTTGAGGATTGATGATGGGAGCAAGGAATCTGATACAGACCGTGTTAAAAAGCCAATCCTAAGCTAGAATTAAAAAGAAAAAAAAAGAGAGAGAGAAAACTCTCAAAACAGAAAAATTTTCTATCTCTCTCTTACAAAACGCACTGCGAACTGAGCCAGGGCTAAAATCATTTTAAGCACGGGTGCTTTAACCACAAAGTCCAATAGACCTTAGGTTAGTTCTTGTGGGCCTTAAAAACCTTTGCTAAGGACTGAGGCTGAGGCTAGACAGATCTGGATCTTGGCTGGTACTAGAGTACCTTTTAGGCCTATGGTCAGCATTCTAACCTAATCTAAGTTCAAATGAAAAAGCACTTATATGAAATTATTAAAAACATCATGGTCTAGAACAAAGGTTAAAACCTTAAGTTTTTGCTAAGGGACTAGCAAAAGCTAGGCATGGGGGTATGATGAGAACCTCATCATGAACCCTAACTAGCACAATCTAACCTAGATATGCGAGAAAAAGCTCCTACATAACTCAAACAAAGGCTTGACTAAGAGAATTCTTAGTTTAAGAAGAAAACAAGTCATAAGGGGTAAAAATGCAATTTCACCAACACAATCTACAAATAGGGTAACTCAGGGTCCAAACATAGGTCAAACTAACCTAATAAGAAGGAAAGTGGGATGATCTGATCCAACAAGGGCTACAGCAACTCCAAGGAATTAAATGACATTCTGTAACCCTAAAATAAACCTACTTCAATTCATGAGGTTCGAGGTAGGTTAAAAATCAAATAAACCCTATAAAATTCATAGAAAAATAATCTCTAGTGTTTAGAACCTTCAATTTGGCCTTGGAAACCCATTTTGACCTACATTGAGAACCATACCCAATTAATGATTTAATTTGGGTTTTTACGTAAATTGGCCAGTCAAACAAGGTCTGACCTAGAAATAAAATTCACCATTAAAATCCTTAGGTCCAATTTAGTCATGCATAAAAACTTGAGCCTAAGAAGAGACCTTCTTGACCGACTTTGCAATTTGGTCCTCATCTATTACTTTTTGACCCTCAACTTTCGAAACCCTTGCATTTTGGCCCCTAGTTTCTTCATCATTCTTTGCATTTAGGTCCCTCCTGCAAGTCTCTGCGCAGCGCCATGCTCCGGCGACTTTGCGCGGAGCATGGCACCGCGCAGGGTGAGGGAGGTGTCCTGCAGATTGAACCCGGTGTTCCCTGCGACGTCTGCTGTCGCAGGGACACCGCCATGCCATCTGTCGACGCCCACACCTTCCGTGTGAACGCGTGGAAGGTATGGGTCACACTTCCGGCCACTCTCCGGCGAGGGAGGCACGTTGCCTCCTCGCGCCTACCCCTCCGCCACCACCTTTATAAAGGCCAGCGTCGCCAGTCGATTCTCCCAGCTTGGTCCTGACGGAGAAAATCCCAACTCTTCCTCTCTCCCCACTCCGACAGGAACCCACCAGCTTCGGCGGCCTCTCCTCCTCCGTCTCGTCGCTCTGTTGCAATACCAGCAGCAGAGCCACCTTCGCCTGATCTTCCTACGTCGCGCCGTACCCAGCGCGCGCCTCCTGCTCTCTTCCTCGCCGTCGCTCTCCCCCTCTGGGTGTTTCTTCTCTGGCGACAGTCGGTACGACTGCCGCCCTGCTCCGGCCCCCTTCGTCCCTATAGGTAAGTAACAGTTATCTCCCTTCCTCCCCTCTTTCTTTTCCCCAACTTAATTTGCTCAATTACCCCTCGACCGCGCCTGACCGCCCTCACCTTCTCCATCTCCGGCCACTCTCCGGCGAGTTGCCCCCATCAATCCACCGCTCCACACAACTCGCCACCTACCCCAAAAGCTCCGCCTCACCTCACACGACACCCCCCGCCCCTCCACTGCCATTCCACACCTCTACAACACTCCCCCGATCAAACCCATTTTTCCGGTTGCAGTCCGACCTAGGGCCACCGCCAGACACCGCCCCACAACCTGCTACACCCCGCATTACCTTCGCCGTGCCACGGCGAAGGTCCCCCTGTGGTCTGATTAGGCCGAGAGGCCCTATTTGTGTTCGGCAGATCTTCAGCCCCATCCGCCATTGGCGACAAGGCGAGGAGCTTCCAAGCGAGCTCCAGGCCCTGAAGCAGCAGGATTCCAGTTGAGGCGAACTGGAGGGACTTAGGCGATGGCTAGCAGCTGGTTTGTGAAGAGGAACGAGGACGCAGCTGCTGAGGCTAGGTCGCGTCCTTCCTGCGGGCGCGCGCGCGCGAGGGACATAGTTTAGTCCCACATCGTGGGATTTCGAAGCACCGCACCCATTTAAGTTGATTTTGTGTTTTCACTTAAGCACCTCAGAGCACGGGGTGAGGTCCCCTCGCCCACTCGTCCGCCTTGTCCGCGACCCACGCCACGCGGACCTGGTCGACCCGTTTACCTGGCACTCCTCGCGCACCACCCACGCCGGTGCGCCTGGTCACGGGTACGCTACCCGACCCGATAACCCGACTCTGGGAGAGCTTCCTATGAGCGGTTTACAGAGAAAGAGAGAGACGTGCGGGTAGAGGGAAGGGTTAGGTTTTGCCTTGTGCAGGAACAGGGCGCGAAGGAAGAAGGCTCACCACTTGGCCGCAGAAGAAGAAGAGAAGAAGAAGAAGCAACGAAGAAAAGAGAGGGGAAGCACTGTAGCAGACCGCCGTTTAAGTCGTCTGATTGTGATATCAGACGACGGATGAAGCCTCAGAGGAGATAAAGCAGAGAAGAAGAAGAAGAAGAAGAAGAAAAGAAAAGGCTCCGCAACTGAAGAGAAAGAAAAGAGAAGAAGGAAGAAAGAAGATAAAGACAAGAGAAAGAACTGAAGAAGAAAAGGAAGAAGAGGAACTGAAGGCAATCAGAGCCAAGGAAGAAGACCCGTAAAGAGAAAGAAGAGAAGAAGAAGACAAGCAAAGAGAGAAAGAAGAGAAGAAGAAAAAGCCAAAAGACAGAAATCTATTTCTCCCTCTCTCTCTCTCTTATTTTTGTAATAAAGAAACATTGTACTTCTAGAATTCCAGTAGCTCCCTGAGTTCGACCTCGGGAAATTATTTCCGAGTAAAATGTTAATGGTAACGACAATCGTAGCTGTCTTATTTTATACCACAACGACATTACTGTAATAAGCATTAAAACAAACAAAGATTAGCCGCGGTCGGATTCGTCCCACCACGGGGGAAGGAAGTCCTTAAGTGGTTGATCACCAATCCACAAGTCGGTCCAGAAATCAATATGACCCTCATGAATCTCCCAGTGGATGAAAGGCTTCATACGAATAAATGAATCCCTTAGGACCTTAATCATATGAGGGAGAGGGCCCATAAGATGGTCACCATAGAGTTGCTTGACCAACTTGCCATAAGGGGAATCATGAAAAAGGATATTCCAAATGTGTTTCATTCTAAGGGAATTGATTAGAAGGGAAAGATCTTGGATACTAAGGTCCCCCAGATGATAGGGGTGCGAAATACACTTCCAACTGACCCAATGATGTTTTTTACGAGGGTGCAAAAAGAGTTTCCAGCTTATGAAAGATCGCTTTAGGGACTTCAAGAATAGAGAGAATATGTATAGGAATGGATGAATAAGACATGCTTGATTAGAAGAAGTCTTGCAGAAGCAGAAAGAAGGTTAGCCTTCCAAGATGCAAGTTTGGCCTGTAATTTCTCAATGATGGAATGGAAATAGGAAATTTTAGCTCTCCCTAGAAAAATAGGGCAACCTAGATAGGTGAATGGGAATGTACCCAGTTGGAAGCCAGTGAGTTGGAGAATACGAGAGAGTCTACCAGAAGGGAAAATTTTCCCAACAAAATAGGAGCTTTTGGTTAGGCTAACTTTTTGATGAAAGGTGTTCTCGAAACACTTGATGAAGGCAGCTAGGTTGGAAACGGAATTAATGGAGCCATTTAAGAAAATGATAATATCATTAGCATAAAGAAGGGCAATAGTGGGGAAACTCCTCTTTTGATGGAAAAGGAAGTAATCTTTCCCATGAGAACCTGGTCCTTTAGTCCCTGAATAAAAGGCTCCAAAAAGAGATCAAAGAGATAAGGAGAAAGGGGGTCTCCTTGACGAAGCCCACGAGATAAGGTGAAAAAAGGTGAGGACACCCCATCAACTAGAATAGAAGATCCATTATGCTCCACACAGGCTTTAAATAAAGATATGCATTTCTGAGAGAACCCAAATTTCTCCAGAATACGGTAGAGAGCAAACCATTCCACTCTGTCGTTGGCTTTCTCATGATCGAGTTGAAAAATAACATTAGAGCCATAGATTTTATGATCAATCCTCCGGGTAAGCTCAAAGGTGGACGCAATATGATCAAACATAGACCTACCTTTGATAAACCCAGCCGGCTTAGGGGAGATCAATTTAGAGAGAAGATTGTGAGACAGTTCGCCAAGATCCTAGAGGTAATCTTATAACAAACATTGCAGAGACTAATTGGCCTAAAGTCCAACAGATGCAAAGACGAATCCTATTTGGCAATAAGAGAAATGAAGGTATTGTTGAAGGCACGCGAGGGATTCATATGAGAGAAAAAGGAGATGATGCCAGCCACCAAGTCTTTTTTGATGATCTCCCAAAAAGCCAAAAAGAATTCAGAATTAAAACCATCAGGGCCAAGAGAGATATTGTTGGGCATGCTGGAAAGAATGGAGAAAATTTCATGTTCCAAAGGCACATGAGAAATAGAACAGGAATCATTATCAGAAATCAGTGTCGGAACAAAATCAAGGAAGAAGTCAAGGGAGGAGGGAGCCTCATAAGAAAGAATATTCTGGAAGTGATTGATGGAATTGGAAATAGCACTGTCCCAGGATCCATTTCCTGCGAGCGAAGTAAGGGAGTTGTGTGACCTCTTGGCGAATTTTCATTTGATATAGGAGAAGAACTTGTTACACCTTTCACCCTCTTTGATCCAGTTAACTTTAGCCACTTGAAGAAAGCAGTCATTTTGCTTAATTAAGGCAGAATCGAGTTTTGATTTAGTTGACTTGAGCTTAGCGTAAACCTTATCATTCCAGAAGGAAGAGAGTCTCATGTCCAGGTCCTCATAGAGGGTCTCAAGCTTGTCCACCTACTGGTGGATATCCCCAACAGTTGATTGACTCCAAGATTTTATAGCCTTTTTCAGGATGGTCAATTTGGAGCAAAAATGATCTATAGGATTTTGGGAGGACGAAGAGGAGTAGGCCCAAACTGAAGAAACCAAATCACAAAGGGAGGGTTCCCTAAGCCACATGTTCATAAAGCGAAAAGATCGGGGCTTGGATTCAGTTGGGTACAAAAGGGTAGTGAGGATCAGAGCATGATCGGAGTTGTAACAAGGTAAGTATTTACCAGAAGGGGAGAAGGAAAGGCAGTTAGTAGAGGAGAGAATATGCTCTAGTTTCTGATAAATGCACGTAGAACCTCTACGACCATTACACCAGGATAGTTGGTTCCCACCCAACGGAAGATCAACCAAAGAAAGGGAGTCAATAAAATAGGCAAAATCTACAGCTTGGGCATCCCTAAAAGGTGCACCCCCACTCTTTTTAGAGGGTTGAAGAATACAATTGAAGTTGCCACCTATCCTCTAAGGAAGAGAAGAGGATTGACGGAAGTCAGATAAATGCTGCCAAAGGGAGCGCCTGCAGTCAATATCATAAGAAGCATAAACTGCAGAGATGGAGATAGTCTTCAAATTGAACTTACACAGGACAGTTAAGGCTTGGGACATGGCATCAATAATGGAAATGTCAACCAACTTTCTAGAAAAGCACCACATATTTGGGACTCTACTATCAATGCAAACATTATCAAAGTTCAAGGAAACTTTAGCAATATGAGATTGGGCTAAGTCTGCAAATGGCTCCATCACAAAAATCACATCAAGATGAAATTTAACAATTAGATGAGTAAGCCAATTGAGGATGGGAGTATTTAGAATACCCGTACAATTCCAGAAGAGGCACTTCATAAGTCAAAGGATTTAGATCTGGATTTCGATCGACTTCTAGTAACTCTACCAGTACCACTGAAGGAACGACCACCACGGACTCCTCTAGTCCTAAGGGAAGAGTACACCACATATGTCGAGTCCTTAACACATGGTACCACTAGATAATCTGAAAATCTTGAGAACTCCTCATCAGACCTAATCTCATAAGAGTTTGCATCATAGCTCGTAAAGGAATCGTCACCAACAAGGATCTCAGAAATCAGGGGGGATTAGGGACAGGTGGAGGCAGAGGAGTAGGAAGAGGCAAATAATACCCCATTTGATAGGAAGATTGCCAGCACCAGGAGAACCCCTAAGGCTATCAATGCTAGACAGAACAATCGATTCATGGACACCATCAGAACAAGAAAAACCATCAGAATCCTGCTGAGAATCACCACAAGTAAGAGCACAAAGCACAAAGTTTAGAGAGTTAAAATTGAGAAAATCATGGAAAACTTGAAGCATCAAGCATCCTAAGTACTTCATTACTAAGGGCGACAACTACAGAGTCATCGAAAGTAACCGAGTACGCGAAAGCACTTCAATCTCCAGACGAGCATTAGATAAAGAAATCAAAATGGAGTGAGAACACAACCATTTAGAAATCAAAGATCCAAGAGAACCATCACCACCAGAGGAAGAGGAAGTCACCTGTGCCCCCAAGAGGGGGGAAGAGAAGAAGCAGTAGGAGAAGAAAGATAGGTCGGATGAGCGAGATAGATGCGTTTAGCTTTATGCCGCCGCAGAATGTGCTTACGACGCCGAACCTTCCTTGCCTATTGATCTTCAGATGTAGAAGGTTCCCCCCCAAAGAAGGAGAAGAATTATTACAGACCAAGGAGTTACACAATTTAGTCCCACCCTGATCAGCAAGCGAGGAGGTAGAGGACGGTTCTCGATCAGCTGAGCTGTCCTCCTTAGGCACATCAGGAGACTGGGACGAAGAAGGATCAGCACGAGGGGAGGAGCTAGTAGCTTTTGGCTCAACTTTCTCATAGTCGACACCACCTGCAGAGGCAGAAATATTGCAAATCGATTCCAAGTGACCTATCTTAAGGCACTTACGATAGAAAAGCGGAACCCGCGCATAGATAACCTTTTACTCAACAAGCTCAGAACCATTAAGGAACCAAACGGAGGAAGGCCTAGGAACCATCAGGTCGATCTCAATCGAAACACAGGGGTAACTCGGGAGAAAACCTTTGAGCGAACGAGGGTCGACAAAAATCGGCACCCCAAGTTGATAAGTCAAAGATATCAATGCATTAGGATGCAGCAAATGAAGGTTCAACCTAGGGAAAGCCACCCAAACTGAAACAAGCATAGTAGGGGCATCCAAACGGAAGGAAGGGGTCCAACAAATCAGTTGAATCCTAACCCGCTTAAGGAAAAATGACTCGCACGCAAGGACCTTAGCGAAATCTGCATATGAGGCACATTTGATGAAGAGATGATGAGAATCAAGGGGAACAATCGAGAAAGCAGAAATCTTAATCTTCTTTTCTAAGAAATTCGATAAAGCCTGAAGAAGGGGTTTGGGACCCCAAGCACGAGCTATCAGACAGAAGGCAAAACCCTTACTAAGGGAAGAGATCTCATCAGCAGAGAAAATTGTACATGGCAAACATCATGAATCTCCAAAAGACCAACTTGAAGACCAATATCAAGTGGCGAGGAGGGGAAGCGCTTGAACCCTTCATAGCAGCCGCAAAGGAGGGCCTCGAGGAAGCCCCTTCAACAGCTGAGGAAGCCACAGAACTGGTGTTCGAGTGAGGAGAAGACAACATGGGTAAAAACCCTAAATCCCATCGACCCAAATCAGATCCCAGGGAGCCAGCCACAAACAAGAAACGAAGCGGGAAAAAAGAAAAACAACCAAATCAAAGAGAAACAGCAGCAGCCACAGCGACAAGCTCGAAGCTACCATCCAAACACGAAGCCTGGAGGGGCCATCACTAGGTGGAGGAGCATCGTGGCTCCCCCTCCGATGAGGGGAAGGATGAGGGCTACACCAGGACAATGGATGGGAGTGGAGCCAAGGCCAAAGGCAAGGGAGGATGGGGAAGGGAGGAGCCAAAGAGGAAACGGGGAGGAAGAGGAGGCAATGGTCCAATGGGGAGAAATCCTACGGCACCCAACAGATGTTAATTATTCGATATGAATCTAACCTACTAGCACGTCAAAGAAGACAACAAAACAACAGAACAAGATGCCAAAACTACTGAAGGCGAACATTGAGGCAACTCAAGACTAGAAATCTCAGCAATAGAAAACACAACGTACCTCTCAGAGACTAGAGAGTAGGCCTAGTGAATCAAGAGACAAAATTTCTAACCCTAAAATATTGTAGGGTAAAACACCAACAGTCTTCATAATCATAGGCTTCTGCAACACGATGGCCGATTCCCAATGCTTCAAACAACCAAGATGTAAGGAGTGGCTAGGAAATCAATATGCAAGAATCCCTTAACCCTTGAAGGTAAATTGCTCAAGGTGTCCACGAAGATCCAAGAAGGAGCACAATTGGGAGCGACAATCACGACATGAGCCCATCTTAGTGTAAGTTCATCCATTGCTAAATTCATTATCCTGTGCACAAAGTAAAAAAAATGCAATAAGATGTTTTTACCTCAGAATAAAAGGAACACATACCTGAGTATCCCAAGACATTGGATGGGACCTTTTCCATTAGATGAAGAGGGCCGAGGAAGTGGTATTAATATGCATAGGTTGAAGTTTGTTCTAAAGAGAGAATTGTAGAGCCATGGATAGGACCTGTAACTCCATATACAGTGATGTGTGTACTGGCCATACAAGGCCCCCCATCAATAAAGATGAAATGACCAATGTGATTGCAAATAATCTTATCATGATAGTTCATGATCCCAATAGAGTACTGGCACGTATAGTTAATTTTGAAGGTATTAAGGGGACAAGTCTAATGGAGACAAAAAATGGAAGGGAGGGATCTTATATATCTAAGATACACTGTAACCTCTCAAAATGTCCCCTCCTCCACGTGCTCCTCCTCCTTCCATGGCCATCGCACCTCCTCCTCGTCGATCCACACTCGCTTGACCCCCTTGTCCTCGTCCTCCTCCACCACATGCAGCCGCCTCCCCTGCCTCCTCCACACGTAGCCACCACCCTCTCCTCTTCCACCGACCCCTCTCCTCCATCCTCCTTCACATTTCATGTTAGCCCCTCCTCCCCCTGCATCCTCCCACATCCGCCCCTTCCTCCCACGGACCTCCTCCCCCATCTGCCTACCTCCTCCTCCCACTACCTCCTCCCCCATCTGCCCCTCCTCGTCCCTTTGCCTCCCCCCATCAGGCCCCCCTCCTCACCCATTTAGCCCAAACCCTCAACAATATGCAATAACCCTTCCACCCTCATCCCCATCATTTAATTTTTTTTCAATTAATTTTTATTACAAATTAATAATTATTGTATTTGATTTGTGATATTTGATTTAGGTTACACTCGTTGTTGGACACGTGCACATCGATTCACATGCTTCGCAAGGTATGAATATGCTTATTTTTGTATTAATTATATTGTTATATATGTATGCATGAATGTGAGGTGTACCAACTTTAATTTCAATGTTTATGCTTGACTAGAATGTGGGGTGTACCCACTTTAATTTCAATGTTTATGCATGACAAGAATGTGGGGTGTACCCACTTTTAATTTCAGTTTATAGTCACATTTAGAATGTGGGGTGTACCCACTTTAATTTAAGTTTGTATGCATGATTAGAATGTGGAGTGTACCCACTTTAATTTTACTTGATATGCATGATTAGAATTTGGGGTGTACCCACTTTAATTTCAATTTGTATGTATGTTTAGAATGTGGGGTGTACCCACCATAATTTCAATTTGCATGCATGTTTAGAATGTGGGGTGTACCCACTTATAAGAGGCGGGTTAATGTGTGAATTCTTATACTCAGCTGAAAATTGTAATGAATTTATAGATACACACATTTGTAAAAATCTAGATGCACTTGAATCCAAATAATACGTATTCCAACCCCTAGGTTACGTATTTTGGGAGGGATAATCATGTTAAAATACTTGCCCGTTGAAATCGGTTGGTGTGACGACCGGGTTTTGGTTTGTTATAACGTTGTAGTATAGCCGGTTATTACCAACATTTCAAATATATAAATTTTTTACTCGGAAAATAAAAGAGTTCCCGAGGTCGAACTCAGGGAGCAAGTTGTATTCTAGAGATATACATGTTTCTTTTACAAAATAAAGAAAGAGAGAGGAAAAGAATTTGTTGTTCTCTTTGTTTTCTCCTCGTGATGTTCTTCTTTCTTTCTTTCTTCAGATCTCCTTCTTCTTCTTCCTTGGTTTCTGCCTTGGCCTCTCTGCTTCTTTTTCTGCAGTCTCTTCTGTGAAGGTTTCTTCTTCCTTGGCTCTGCTGTACTTCTTCTCTGCAGCCTTTCCTCTTCTTCTGCCTTGCTCAGCCTCTTCTTTAGAGTTTCTTCTTGCTTCTCCTCCCTGCGGCTAAGTGTCAGCTTCTTCTTTTCTTTTTCAGCCAGGGACGTCACCCCTCCTTTCTTCTTTTCCCTTCAGGCCGTCGTCTGATTTCCAAATCAGACGACTTAACTACCTGTTGCTACAGTCAGCTTCCTTCTTCTTCCGCGGGTCTTCTTCTTCGCCTGTGCCTGCACACTTCAGAGTTTTTTTTCGTCAGAGGCAAAACCTACTCTACCCACCCCCCCCGCGTCTCTCTTTCTCTGTGAAACCACTCTTGGGAAAGCTCTCCCAGAGCTACCGGGTAACCGGGTTCGGGTCAGGCCCGGGTCCAGGCCCACCGGCGTGCGTGGTGGGCGAGGAGTGCAGGTCAGTCTTAAGTCGGGTCGGGTCGGTTCGGGTCAGGTCCGCGGGGCGTGAGCGCGGACGAGACCGGGTAACCGGGCGGGTGAAGGGGACCTCACCCCGTGTGCTGAGGCAGTAAGCCTTCAGCACTTTTGCATCTTATGTCGCTGCGACTCTTCAGGCATTTCCGAGGTGGGACTAAACGGCCCACCTCAATTGCGCGCCCGCAGCAGGAAATTCAGCAGGAGATGGCGGCGTCGCGCGAAGCTTTCTTCCTTAGCTGCGAACCTGGTGTTTTGCCAAAACTCCTCGCAAGGCCTGGGAGTTGAATCTGGGCTTGGCGCTGAGCGTGGCGCGCCTGTAGCTGCAGGCGGAAGCAGTTCCTCCTGCACGGCAATGGCGGCGGAGGTCGGGTGGCCTGTCCACAAGAAAACGGCCTCTCGGCCTAATCAGAAAGTGCCAGGAGCTTCGCCAGGGTGCGGCGAAGCTCGTGTGGGTGGTGGCGAGGCGCGGGGTGGCGTGTGAGGGCTGCCCTAGGTCGGACAGTGGGTCGGAGGATGGGTCTGTTCGGTGGGGTTGCAGAGGGTGATGTGGGGGAAGTGGCAGGGCGGAGGTTGATCAGGGTGAGGAGGCGGAGGTCCTGCGGTGGTCGGCGAGCCGTGTGGGTCGCTGAGGTGATGGGAGCGGCTCGCCGGAGGGTGGTCGGAGGCGAAGGGGGTGAAGGTGGTCAGGGTCGGTCGAGGGCTTAATTGAATAAATTGAAAGCGGGGAAAGAAAGAGGAGAAGAAGGGGAGTAGCTCTAGCTTACTTGCAGGGACGAAGGGGGAGGAACAGGGCGACAGTCGTATCGACTGTCGCCGGAGAAGACGATGCTCAGGGGAAGGGGCGGCGGCGAGCAGAGAGCCGGAGAGGCGCCAGCTGGGTGCGGCGTGGCGCGGGAAGAGCAGGGGAGGAAGTCTCTGCTGCTGGTATTGCGGCCGAGCGAAGAGGTGGAGGGGGAGGAAACCGCCGGAGCTGGTGAGCATCTGCCGGAGGAAGAAGAGAAGAAAGTTGGGGATTTTCTCCGTCAGATCCAGGCTGCCCCGGTCGGTGGAGCAACGGGGGGTATTTATAGGGATCAAACAGGGAGGAAGGCGGAGGGAGACGACGTGTCTCCCTCGCCGGAGGATGGTCGGAGACAAGAACCCATACCGTCCGTGCGTTCGCACGGCCGGTATGGTGGGTTACAACGACCAGGGGGGTGTCCCTGCGACGGCTGACGACGCAGGGCACCCCCGGTTTACTTGCCAGGTCCCCCACCTCACCCTGCGCGGCGCCATGCTTCGCGCAAGGTCGCCGGAGCATGGTGCTGGCAGGTTTTGCAGGAGGGACCTGATTGCAAAGAACGAAGGAGAGTTAGGGGCCAAAATGCGAGGGTTCAAAAGTTGAGGGCCAAAGAGTAAATATATGAGGACCAAAGTGTAAAGTCGGTCAAGGAGGTTTCTTCTTAGGCTCAAGTTTTTATACATGACTAATTAGGACCTAAGGAATCTGATGGTGAATTTCATTTTCATATTAAACCTTGTTTGACCGGTCAATTTGCGCAAAAATCCAAATTAAGTTATTAATTGGGCATGGTTCTCAATGTAGGTCAAAATGGGTTCTAAAGGCCAAATTGAAGGTTCTAAACCCTAGAGATTATTTTTCTATGAATTTTAGAGGGTTTATTCTATTTTTACTTTGCCTCGAACCTTGTGAATTGAAGTGGGTTGTTTTAGGGTTACAGATTTATCATTTAGTTTCTTGGAATTGCTGTAGCCCTTGCTAGATCATTTCATCCCACTTTTATTCTTATTAAGCTGCTTTGACCTATGTTTGGGCCCTGAATTACCCTGTATGCAGATTATACTGGTGAAATTGCATTTTTACCCCTTATGACTTGTTTTCTCCTTAAACTCAGAATTTTCTGAGTTAAGCCTTTCCTTGAGTTATGTAGGAGCTTTTATCCTTTGTATTGGGTCAAAATGAGCTAGTTATGGCTCATGATGAGGTTCTCATCATACCCCCATGCCTAGCTTTTGCTAGTCCCTTAGCAAAAACTTAAGGTTTCAACCCTTGTTCTAGACCATGAAGTTTTTAATAGTTTTAGATAAGTGCCTTTTTTATTTGAGCATAGATTAGGTTAGAATGCTGACCATAGGCCTAAAAGGTACTCTAGTACCAATCAAGATCCAAATCTGTCTAGCCTTAGCCTCAGTCTTTTAGCAAAGGTTTTTAAGGCCCACAAGAACTAACCTAAGGTTTATTGGACTTCGTGGTTAAAGCACCCGTGCTTGAAATGATTTTAGCCCTGGCTCAGTTCGCAGTGCGTTTTGTAAGAGAGAGATAGAAAGTTTTTCTGTTTGGAGAGTTTTCTCTCTCTTTTTCTTTTTAGTTCTAGCCTAGGATTGGCTTTTCAACACAGTCTGTATCAGATTCCTTGCTCCCATCATCAATCCTCAAGGGTTCCTGGCGATCGATACTTCGAGATAGCACCGCCCATGGCAACCCCCGGAACCCTGGCTATTGAGATTTCGAGATAATCCCATCCATGGTATTCCGTGGCCGAATCCAGACCCTGGCAATTGACACTTCGAGATAATGCCATCCATGGAATCTGAACCAGCAGAGTGCTTACATGCCCCCAGTAGGATATGTAAATATCCTAAGAGACAAGCACCGAGGAGATGATATTTTGTTACGCATCTTCGAGGGGATTTCCCGCCTCTCTGCGCTGGGAACTCGTCCAAATCAACTTGTGTTGATCGGCCGCTCCTATTCTAGGTGTTCTTTTCAGATTTTTGCGACGCTTCTGCGTGATTCTGATTTTTACGCTTACTGAACCAGGCTGTGTGTGAGATTAGGGTGCTTAGGTTACTGAGTCCTGTAAACCAAAAATTAGTTAACGAGGCCGAATACTCCCTAAGCCTTAGACCTAATACTTCAGCTTTTCATTTTCCTCAACCTCTTGAGGAGTGTCCAGATCTTAATGGGTACTAAGAGTCTATTCAAGAATGCCTAAGGTTTGCATTCTTTACTAATCTTATTGTGCACTTTTCTTGAATGAGGTCTAGAACTTAGGTTAATTCCTTAGTTCCTTACTAATGACTATCACTTTTTCTCATAATTTTGTGCTCCTTTTTCATTTTGTTTTTCTTCTCCTTCACAAAATTTCCTTCTCCTCTTTTCCTCTTATTCTTTTTCGAAAATTTTTTAATTTTTATGGTGTTTTTGGCATATGTGAATTTTTTTGTTTGAAACCTTTTCTTACAAGTTTTTGTACTTTCATACCCCCCCATGCCTAAGATTTGCAATGTCCTCATTGTAACCTAGGGGGTCTTAGTTCATTCCTTAAGACAGAAATTTGGGTGAGTGGATGGGTCGGGTTGAATTTTTGCGGACGATTTCAAATCTCAGATGCAAACATCTGAGTTGGGGTCGGCTGTCTACAAGGGTGAACTTCGAGTGCTGAAAGGTGTTAGAACAAGTTTCAGGTTTACAAAGAGAATGACGGGCTGCCTCCCGTTAAGTGCTGAGTTTTACGCCATCGGCTGGGCGCAATAAGCTCAAGGGGAAAGGAGGGTATAAGATGCCTCAGCCAAATTAGTAGAAGTTACATCAATGAACGGCTTGAGTCTCTGACCGTTCACGATGAAAGGTTCAGAATCGTGGCTGAGTGGACTGATTTCGATTGCTCCATTTCCAAAAACCTGTCGGACCAAATATGGTCTGACCCACTTAGATCTCAGTTTTCCTGGGAAGAGTTTGAGTCGGGCATCAAAGAGTAGGACCTTTTGACCAGGATGAAAGATCTTTCTCGAGATGTGTTTGTCGTGGAAGGCTTTAACCCGCTCCTTGTAGATTTGCGAGTTCTCGTACGTGTCTATGCGTAATTCATCGATCTCGCTGATTTGGAGTTTTCTGTGGGTCCCAGCCTTGGAAAGATCTAGATTACAGTTCCGTACTGCCCAATAGGCTTTATGCTCCAGTTCGACGGGAAGGTAGCATGCCTTTCCGTACACCAGTCTAAAGGGAGACATGCCTAATTGGGTCTTGTGGGCGGTTCTATAGGCCCACAATGCTTCCGGAAGCCGGGACGACCAGTCCTTCCTGTCAGGTCGAACAGTGACTTGCAGGATTTTCTTGATCTCCCGATTAGACAGCTCAGCTAGACCATTAGTTTGGGGGTGGTAAGGAGTAGAGATTCGGTGAGACACCCCGTATTTGGTCATCAGTGACCTAAACTGAGCATTTGTGAAATGGGTCCCTCCATCAGAGATTATTGCACGAGGAATCCCGAACCTTGAGAAAATGTGTTGATGAATGAATTTGAGAACGATTTTGTGATCACAGGTTCGGGTCGGTATGGCTTCGATCCATTTGGACACGTAGTCCACAGCCAACAGAATGTATTCGAAACCATCCGAAACAGGAAAGGGGCCCATAAAATCAATCCCCCAAACATCAAAGATTTCGCATACTAGAATCGGTTGCATAGGCATCATGTCGCGATGGCTCATGTTGCCCAAAGTCTGGCAACGACTGCATGCCTTGCAATGACTGTATGCGTCTTTGAACAGTGTGGGCCAGTAAAAGCCGCACTGGAGGACTTTTGATGCGGTTTTATGCCCGGCAAAATGGCCACCGCATGCCTGGTCATGGCAGAAAGAGAGGATATTGTTGACTTCCCCTTCCGGGACACATCTCCGGATGATCTGATCGGCACCTATGCGGAAGAGGTACGGGTCTTCCCAAATGTAATACTTGGCATCGGAGCGTAATTTGTCTTTCTTGGCCTTCGGCCAATCGGACGGGGTCTGATGAGATGCCAAGTAATTTACAATATTAGCGAACCATGGAAGGCTAGTACCAATAGTCAGCAGGTGCTCATCGGGAAAATGCTCAGTGATGGGTCCGGAAGGGTCAATTATTTCAGAAGGAAGACGGGACAAGTGATCAGCTACCACGTTTTGTTTTCCCGCTTTGTCGCGAATCTCAAGGTCAAATTCTTGCAACAGCAATATCCATCGGATTAATCGAGGTTTCGCGTCCTTCTTCGCAAGGAGATGCCTCACAGCTGTGTGATCCGAGTATATGATGACATGGGAACCCAGAAGGTACGATCTGAACTTCTCTAGGGCAAATACTACAGCTAGCAGCTCTTTCTCAGTAACTGTATAGTTACGCTGAGCCTCATCGAGTGTTTTGCTGGCGTAGTAAATGACCACAGGTTTCTTGTCATTTTTCTGCCCCAAAATCGCTCCTACAGCGAAGTCGGATGCATCACACATGATCTCAAAGGGTTGAGACCAATCAGGGGACTGTAGGATCGGTGCTTGGGTGACTCGGTCATGCAGGATTTCAAATGCTTGAGTGCATTCCTTGGAGATTTCGAAGGGAACATCCTTGGAGAGAAGAGTGGTCAGGGGGCGTGCGATTTTTGAAAAATCAGGGATAAATCGTCGATAAAAACCGACATGCCTTAAAAAGGATCGGATGTCCCTGATCGAGCTAGGCATAGGAAGGTGAGAAATCAGATTAACGTTAGCTCGATCCACTTGGATACCTTTTTCCGAATTTGAGTGTCCCAGGACAATTCCCTCAGGCACCATGAAATGGCTCTTTTCCCAGGAAAGAACCAAATTCACATCGATGCACCGCCTGAGTATCTGGACCAAGTGTTGGAGGCAATCGTCGAATGATGCTCCGAAAACTGAAAAGTCATCCATGAAGACTTCCAGATAATCACCTACCATATCTGAGAATATGGCAAGCATGCATCGCTGAAAAGTAGCGGGTGCATTGCAAAGACCGAAAGGCATCCTTCGGAAAGCGTATGTTCCGAAGGGGCAGGTGAACGTGGTCTTTTCTTGGTCCTCAGGATGGATTGCCACCTGGTTATAACCGGAGTACCCGTCAAGAAAGCAGAAGAACCTATTTCTCGCTACTTTTCCAAGAATTTGATCAATGAAGGGTAGTGGGAAATGATCCTTCTTCGTGGAGGAATTGAGTCGACGGTAATCTATACAGACTCTCCACGAGTTGGCTAATCGGGTAGGAATGATTTCTCCGGTCTCAGTCGTTATAGTGGTGAGTCCTGCCTTCTTGGGCACGACCTGAATTGGGCTCACCCAACGACTATCAGAGATCGGGTAGATGATTCCGGCATCTAACCACTTGATGATCTCCTTTTTCACGACCTCCTGCAGATTGGGGTTTAAGCGTCTCTGCATTTCACGAGAAGGTCGTGTGCCCTCTTCTGAATAGATATGATGAGTACAATAAGAGGGACTTATTCCAGTCAAATCATCGAGAGTCCATCCGATGGCTCTGCGATGTTGCTGGAGGACATCAATTAGACGGGATTCCTGTTCAGGACTGAGGTTGGAATTGATGATCACAGGAAGGGTCTGATTAGAACCCAAAAAGATGTATTTTAAGTGAGCAGGAAGGGGTTTCAGTTCGAGGATGGGGTTTTCAGCAGCAGCGGGTGGTTCAATATAGATGTGAGGTTCAAGGGTGGGAGTTACTGGGTTGTTCATATCTGGATTCAACTCCTTTGTTTGCGGGTCAAGATCCTTCTGTGGTTGATGAGGCACAATCGAGTCACTCTGGAGGTGTGATTCATCAACCAAAGTCTTGATGTCACAAATTTTCTCGATGACGCCGCAATTAATTCCTTGTTAGGCCTTAAATATATCAATTTTCAGTGTTTGATCTCCAAACTTAAGCTCTATTTGGCCCTCCTCACAGCTGATGTTGGCTCTAGCAGTAGCCAAGAAAGGTCTCCCTAGAATGATTGGTGTATCCCTAGGGTTCTCAGGTGCATCCATATCTAAGACTATGAAGTCCACTGGAAAATAGAAATCCCGCACTCTCACGATAACATCCTCGAGAATCCCTTTTGGTGACTTTATAGATCGATCTGCTAATTGTAATGTCACCTCGGTTGGTTTTAGCTCAGATTCCTCTAGATGGTCAAGTAAGGATGTGGGTATCAGGTTTATGGATGCGCCCAAGTCTAAAAATGCTCTATCAAATTGGGTACCACCTATCTTACAGGAAATCAGGGGAGTTCCAGGATCTTTTGCCTTGGGTGGGAGTCTACTAAGGATTACAGAGCTGTCTTTCTCTGACAGAACAATTGGGCTCCCTCCCTTGGTTCGCGGCTTACGCTGGGGTGTACATAAATTCTTTAGAAATCGTGCGTAAGCTGGTACGTGGCGGATTGCATCCATCAAGGGGATGTTTATGTGGACCTGCTCAAAGAGCTTGACCAGGTCCTCCTCAGGGGCCACGGGTTTGGTGGTCTTCTTTCCCTTGGTCAGGGCCTCGGGAAACGGGATCTTGGTTGGTTCTTCTAGGATAGGTTCAGGTTGTGGATCTGGAACAGCGGTACCTTGGATAACTATCCTAGGGTCATGGTTATCAGGCTGGGAGTGGTTTGGATAATGCGGGTCTTGAGTTGTCTTACCACTACGTGTTGTTACAGAATTTAATCCGGCCTAATTTTGGTTTGGGTTTGGTAGGAGGGGTGGCTGCTGCTGAAATCCTGCATAAGAAGTTGAGGCTTCCATCTCGTCTGGAGATGGAGCAGTAGGAGCCTGATAAATCCATTGGGCGTGGCCTAAATTTGGATTCATAACGCGCTTCTGGGTTGGCACGTTATTTGGGTTAGGAAGAGGTTGGGAAGGGAGTGTGCCTGGTTGGCGAGAATTTGCCAACTGGGCCAGTTGAGTTTTAACTTCAGTAAGCTCGTCCTTGTGCTGTTTTTGAATAGCCGCATTCGATTTTTGAATGTCAGCCAGAGTCTGAAGGATTAAGGACATTTGATCTTGATTTGGCCCTGATGGATAAGTAGGGTTGGGCCGAGGCTGAGGCGGCTGGTAGTGATGAGAGGGCTGTGGGCGGGACTGAAAAGGTGGTCTTTGGGTTTGGGAATTTCCCGCCCAGTGAAAATTGGGATGGTTTCGCCATCCAGGGTTGTAAGTGTTGGAGAATGGGTCGTTCTGGATGGCGTTGAGGTCCTCGCAGGTCTGAGGACCCTCCTGAGAATCAGGGAAAGGAGGAATGGAGTTCCCCCGGCTGGTGTAGAAAGGATCGGATGATCTTCCAGTCCAAGAATCAGATGGGGATGGATATGGATCCATCCCAGGAGAGGATCGGTGGAGGATGTTTTGCACAGTCTCCTGTGTGGAAGGAGGTTGTGCAAAGGAGTTACGCGCAGAGGTGGCTCGTTGCAAGTGCTGAGTCAGCTCATCCACCTTCTTTTCAATGATTGAGACCTTGTCCAATCGACTGGCCATTAATTCCAGGTCGACTGATGCGGACAGGCCCTGCGTCTCACGTGCTCCCTTAAGATTCGTCGCTGCGCGGGTATTCGTCCTGTCGAATAATCCCATGGAGTCATTGTTGATGGAGTTCTCGCACATGTTTTCGAGAATCTCCCATACGGTGTCTTCATGTTGACCCATGATGTTTCCTCCGCAAGTTGCATTGACGAAAAGGCGGATGTCCTCACGGAGTCCCTGGTAAAAAGATTGGACTTGTTCCCATTTAGGAACTCCGTGATGGGGGCACTTTCTCATGAGATCCTGAAAACGATCCCATGCCTCATGGAGAGGTTCTCCTGATTGTTGAGTGAAGTGTGTAATCTGATGGCGCAAGGCGTTGGTCCGACCAACGGGAAAAAACTTTTTCAAAAATTCGGATTGAAGTTCTTCCCAAGTGTTGATCGGCCGGGTCTGAGTTTGATACCAATGGGCGGCCTTGTCCATAAGAGAAAAGGAGAACATCTTCATGAGAAGAATATCCCGATTTTGCGCATCTGATCCAAAAGTGTGGGCCAGATGCTTTAGCTGTTTGATGTGCTGGAAGGGATCTTCAGAATTAAGCCCATGGAATTTAGGTATAGCATGAATCATGTTGGGCTTTAGTTCGGAATTAGGTCCTCCAGTCGGGATTCTGACTCGAGGCTCAATGGCCACCGCAGCAGGATTGTAGTGGTCCCGCATCATAGGACGCTGTGGTGGGTGCACGATGTTTTGGAAGAGGTCATTGAGTCGCTGGAGCTGGTGTTCCAGATTATTTTCTTCCTCAACTGGCTGAGCCATGATGGGGGAAGAAGAAGAACTTGGTTCTGAATCAGAAGAGAGAATAATGTGAGGGTGTTGCTGCACAAACACGGGCGTCGAGGCTTGGCCTTGACGAGAGTGAATTTCTAATGGAGGTCTTAAGGGTGGTCCTAGGGACCTCCTTCCGTACATGCACAGTTGGGAGAGGTAAGTTAGAAGGTGTTGGACCCAATCAAGGCACCCAAAAAAATGTGTTGGGTGACTATAGAGGTACGGGGCAGATGGACCCCTTGATCAGAAAGATCGTCCACCTGAGAATTACCTGGGCAGCCAGAGAGGGAGAGTCCCGCGAAGACCCCTACACGGTAGAGCGTCCCCACGGGTTACAGGGTTTCCCCCACCCGACCTCTCTTGTCACTGCGGTTCCAGGTAGACCAGAATGGGGATCTTGACCTCTTAAGTCTACCAATTTTAAGATCAGGGTGCTTAAGGTTTTCACTTGAACTTTAGTCTTTTAAGTGCAAAGAGTGACCTAATTTAAGGTTGGTTGACCCAAGGGGTCAACTTTACCTCTTGTTTTCTTTGAGAGCTTTCAGGTCTTGTCTTTTAGGGTTCAAGTGTTTAAAGAGAGAGAGCCAATTGTTTAGGATTTTTCTTGTTAATTATTTTCAATCAATGGCTTGGGCACACCTCTTTTGGATTTCCTCAATTCTTGATTAAGGGGTGTGTCTCTACTGAAATCCTAATGTTTGACCTTATGTTGGCTCTACTTGGTCCATTTAACTCTTTGTTGGGCAATTAGGGCTCAAGCAAGAATGTGTTAGCCCTTAAATACCCTTAATAGTGTGCAGGAGTGATGAGTTGAAAACATGCAACTCTTTATGGTTACTAAGTATGGAAGACAGGTTAACCCTATATTGCTTGTTCTTTTCTTTTCTTCCTCTTTAGAGTTTAGGGGTTAATAGTGAGAGGAAAAATTTACCTGTCTTCGGAGTGGTTGTCGTGTGGTTGCTTGTCTTCTTGAGTTCCTGTAGCTGCACAAAAGAGAGGAGATTATCAGAAATTAAAAGAAACAGGAATGTTTACCTCTAGAATAGCCGTTGCTCCCCGGCAGCGGCGCCAAAATGAAATCGGTTGGTGTGACGACCGGGTTTTGGTTTGTTATAACGTTGTAGTATAGCCGGTTATTACCAACATTTCAAATATATAAATTTTTTACTCGGAAAATAAAAGAGTTCCCGAGGTCGAACTCAGGGAGCAAGTTGTATTCTAGAGATATACATGTTTCTTTTACAAAATAAAGAAAGAGAGAGGGAAAGAATTTGTTGTTCTCTTTGTTTTCTCCTCGTGATGTTCTTCTTTCTTTCTTTCTTCAGATCTCCTTCTTCTTCTTCCTTGGTTTCTGCCTTGGCCTCTCTGCTTCTTTTTCTGCAGTCTCTTCTGTGAAGGTTTCTTCTTCCTTGGCTCTGCTGTACTTCTTCTCTGCAGCCTTTCCTCTTCTTCTGCCTTGCTCAGCCTCTTCTTTAGAGTTTCTTCTTGCTTCTCCTCCCTGCGGCTAAGTGTCAGCTTCTTTTCTTTTTCAGCCAGGGACGTCACCCCTCCTTTCTTCTTTTCCCTTCAGGCCGTCGTCTGATTTCCAAATCAGACGACTTAACTACCTGTTGCTACAGTCAGCTTCCTTCTTCTTCCGCGGGTCTTCTTCTTCGCCTGTGCCTGCACACTTCAGAGTTTTTTTTCATCAGAGGCAAAACCTACTCTACCCACCCCCCCCCGCGTCTCTCTTTCTCTCTGAAACCACTCTTGGGAAAGCTCTCCCAGAGCTACCGGGTAACCGGGTTCGGGTCAGGCCCGGGTCCAGGCCCATCGGCGTGCGTGGTGGGCGAGGAGTGCAGGTCAGTCTTAAGTCGGGTCGGGTCGGTTCGGGTCAGGTCCGCGGGGCGTGAGCGCGGACGAGACCGGGTAACCGGGCGGGTGAAGGGGACCTCACCCCGTGTGCTGAGGCAGTAAGCCTTCAGCACTTTTGCATCTTATGTCGCTGCGACTCTTCAGGCGTTTCCGAGGTGGGACTAAACGGCCCACCTCAATTGCGCGCCCGCAGCGGGAAATTCAGCAGGAGATGGCGGCGTCGCGCGAAGCTTTCTTCCTTAGCTGCGAACCTGGTGTTTTGCCAAAACTCCTCGCAAGGCCTGGGAGTTGAATCTGGGCTTGGCGCTGAGCGTGGCGCGCCTGTAGCTGCAGGCGGAAGCAGTTCCTCCTGCGCGGCAATGGCGGCGGAGGTTGGGTGGCCTGTCCACAAGAAAACGGCCTCTCGGCCTAATCAAAAAGTGCCAGGAGCTTCGCCAGGGTGCGGCGAAGCTCGTGTGGGTGGTGGCGAGGCGCGGGGCGGCGTGTGAGGGCTGCCCTAGGTCGGACAGTGGGTCGGAGGATGGGTCTGTTCGGTGGGGTTGCAGAGGGTGATGTGGGGGAAGTGGCAGGGCGGAGGTTGATCAGGGTGAGGAGGCGGAGGTCCTGCGGTGGTCGGCGAGCCGTGTGGGTCGCTGAGGTGATGGGAGCGGCTCGCCGGAGGGTGGTCGGAGGCGAAGGGGGTGAAGGTGGTCAGGGTCGGTCGAGGGCTTAATTGAATAAATTGAAAGCGGGGAAAGAAAGAGGAGAAGAAGGGGAGTAGCTCTAGCTTACTTGCAGGGACGAAGGGGGAGGAACAGGGCGACAGTCGTATCGACTGTCGCCAGAGAAGACGATGCTCAGGGGAAGGGGCGGCGGCGAGCAGAGAGCCGGCCAGCTGGGTGCGGCGTGGCGCGGGAAGAGCAGGGGAGGAAGTCTCTGCTGCTGGTATTGCGGCCGAGCGAAGAGGTGGAGGGGGAGGAAACCGCCGGAGCTGGTGAGCGTCTGCCGGAGGAAGAAGAGAAGAAAGTTGGGGATTTTCTCCGTCAGATCCAGGCTGCCCCGGTCGGTGGAGCAACGGGGGGTATTTATAGGGATCAAACAGGGAGGAAGGCGGAGGGAGACGACGTGTCTCCCTCGCCGGAGGATGGTCGGAGACAAGAACCCATACCGTCCGTGCGTTCGCACGGCCGGTATGGTGGGTTACAACGACCAGGGGGGTGTCCCTGCGACGGCTGACGACGTAGGGCACCCCCGGTTTACTTGCCAGGTCCCCCACCTCACCCTGCGCGGCGCCATGCTCCGCGCAAGGTCGTCGGAGCATGGTGCTGGCAGGTTTTGCAGGAGGGACCTGATTGCAAAGAACGAAGGAGAGTTAGGGGCCAAATTGCGAGGGTTCAAAAGTTGAGGGCCAAAGAGTAAATATATGAGGACCAAAGTGTAAAGTCGGTCAAGGAGGTTTCTTCTTAGGCTCAAGTTTTTATACATGACTAATTAGGACCTAAGGAATCTGATGGTGAATTTCATTTTCATATTAAACCTTGTTTGACCGGTCAATTTGCGCAAAAACCCAAATTAAGTTATTAATTGGGCATGGTTCTCAATGTAGGTCAAAATGGGTTCTAAAGGCCAAATTGAAGGTTCTAAACCCTAGAGATTATTTTTCTATGAATTTTAGAGGGTTTATTCTATTTTTAATTTTCCTCGAACCTTGTGAATTGAAGTGGGTTGTTTTAGGGTTACAGATTTATCATTTAGTTTCTTGGAATTGCTGTAGCCCTTGCTAGATCATTTCATCCCACTTTTATTCTTATTAAGCTGCTTTGACCTATGTTTGGGCCCTGAATTACCCTGTATGCAGATTATACTGGTGAAATTGCATTTTTACCCCTTATGACTTGTTTTCTCCTTAAACTCAGAATTCTCTGAGTTAAGCCTTTCCTTGAGTTATGTAGGAGCTTTTATCCTTTGTATTGGGTCAAAATGAGCTAGTTGTGGCTCATGATGAGGTTCTCATCACCCGTCGACACTTATGATCATATTATGCAGACAATGCAGAGTGTGTATACCTCACTTACATGCACGAGGCTTTGTCTTTATAGCATGCCATAAGAGTCATCATCCTTAATTCAAAGAAGTTCTGAACTAAGGGGGGTCCTTGAAGATTTTATCACAACTTAGGATTACTTGCTGTATGGAACCGATGTTTGGAAGAATTTCAGTAGTATCTTTTAGCTTTTCTCCAGTATACCAACTTATCTTATCTAATTCTTAAAGCACCCTTAAATAAGAGTTATTGGGAATGTAGTTAAGGTTAGTCTTATGGGGTATACTGGGGAAGTGCGAAAAGATGCTGTCAAAATTTATCCAGACACTGGTTACATGTAACAAGTAACGTTGTGATCAAATATTCAAGGATGGGCTATTAAGTGAAAACCCTAATCAAAATATAAACACTGCTATAAAATCAGATTATAATTATTGGGTGATTTTATTTCATTTTTGTAGATTATCATGGATAAGTCTTGGATTAGTTTGAGGAACTTGGATTACTATTGATACAAGAATGGAGTGAGAGGGTTCCTTGATGAGGAGACAAGTTTGATAGAATTTTTTGCCCATGTAGGAGGTGCTTAAATGGATATTCACATGATAGGAACATTGTATTCAAGCACACGATTTGCAATGGTTGGTGGTAGCATTATAGTAAGTGGATTGCTCATGGAGAGGATCTTACAGAGGAAGTCAGATGATCTCTGATAGATTTTGATGAGACATCTGTGGGTATTGAAGTCAATGACATCGATGAAACGCTTGATGAAATGAGAGCAGGAGTTGAAGATCCGGCTAGTGAGGAAACTTCTAATCAGTTCATGATGCTATTAGGGTAGCGGATGAACCTATTGCTCCCAATATCACGTCCATTTCTAGATTGTCATTTCTGTTGAAGTTATTTCAGATGAAGGTTATGAATAGGGCGACCTCTATATTGATCTCTGAAGTGCTTGAATTCATTGGAGAGATTTTAAAAGATCCAAAAGATTATCCAAAGATGTTGTATGGAGCAAAGAAACAGATTCGTGTACTTAATTTAAATTTCAAGAAAATTGACGCGTGTTTAAATGATTGTGTTATATAGAAATAAACATGCAAAGTTGAGTAGTGTGGTGTGGAGAGAAATAAAGTGGACAATTCACTAAATATAAGGACCAAAAAGTAGCCTGAGAAGGTTTCACGTTACTTTCCATTGATTCCTAGGCTTCAATGTCTTTTATTTCAAGTAGAATTACGAATTTGATGACATGGCATCAGGATAACATGTCACGAGATGATTGCATTCATTATCCTGTAGATTCAGAAGAGTGAACAATGTTTAACAACACTCATTTAGCATTTGCAGAGGATGCAAGAAATGTCAGATTGGGTCATGCAAACGATGGGTTTAATCCTTTTAAGAACATGTACCCATCCTATTTAATTTGGCCAGTCATGATGGCAACTTACAACTTACCTCTGTGGCTTTGTATGCGTCGTCGTTTATGATGTTGACCCTCCTCATCCCAAGTCCAAAGCAGCCAGGGAATGCAATAGACATTTATCTTTAAACATTGCTAGATGAATTAAAACTATTGTGGTATAACGGCATTCATACATATGATGCACATAGAAAAGAATTCTTTAATATGCATGCTGCATTATTATGGATCATTAGTTAATGACTTCCCTGCATATGTAAATTTGTCGGAATGAAGTACAAAAGGGAAGTCTGCTTGTCCAGTAGTATGGATGACACTCATCATCTTCGACTACCTGAAAGCGATAAGTTTTGTTATTTGGGGCTCCGTAGATTCCTGCCAGTTGAGCATAGATGGCAAATAGAAGTGTTTAAGGATAAGTTCGATGGTAAAACTTGTCGGTATTCTTCAAAGAATCCAAAGAATAAGCTGAGTACAAATTCAATAAGGTTGTCAGATTTTCAAATTACAACTTGGCAACATGCGATTAGGTTGTTTGTTCAAGAAAGATCAAATAGCTTTGAAACATACAAGTTTTAAAAAGAAGAGCATTTTTTTCATGGAACTCCCATATTGGAAGGATCTGACAATCCGATATAATCTTGATGTGATGCATATTGAGAAAAATGTTATGGAAAACATTTTGAATGTATTCAACTTAACTGATAGTCCAAAGGATACAATGAAGATGAGAAAAGACATGATAACCTTAGGTATTCGGCTAGAGTTACATGTTATTGAAAAAGAAGACGGCAGTTATAACTTTTTGGAAGCCATTTACAACCTAAATAATGATCAGCGAGAGAAAATTTTCACCTTCTTAAAAGTATGGGTGCCAGATGGCTATTTTCCATAACTTTCTCGATATGTAAATGAGGCTCAAAAGAAAATTAGTGGGTTAAAGAGTCACGACTCTCACGTTTATATGCAAGTCTTGTTCCCACTAGCTATTCGTGGAGTGCTACCTGATCTAGTTGTGGATTCATTTACAGTGATGAGCTGATATTTCAAAGCTACTTTTTCGAAGACATTAGATTTTGATTTATTAGAGTATTGAGAAAAGTAAATGGTCATCACATTATGTAAAATGGAATACATATTTCCTCTGGCCTTCTTTGATGTCATGCATGGTTCATTTAACTCTGCATCTTGAAAATGAAGTGAAAGTTGCTGGGCCTGTGCAATACAGATGGATGTATCTAGTTGAACGATTTCTGAAGAAACTAAAAGATTATGTGTTAAATAAGGCTAAGCCTGAAGGATCTTTTGTTAAAGGATATCCTGTATGAGAGTTCATTAACTTTTGTGCTATGTATATGGATGAGACAAACAATCAATTATAGAGAAATTATGATAGAGGGTATAATGAGAATGATAAAGATTGCCTTTCCATATTTGATATTTCAGGAAGGTCTATCCTCCACACAGAATACAAATCAATCTCTGAAATCGATCGACGTCTAGCTCACTTATACATTCTTAAGCAGATTCCGGAAGTTGATGCATTTTATAATGAATTTAAGGAGTGTTCACATCCAGAAACATGCGATGTTGACTTCCTCGAGTGGCTTAAACAACGTGTTATTCAAATGAAAGAAGAGAATGACTCACGATGGGTGGAGGACTTTAACATAATATTCGATCAATTATTGAGTTATGGACATTATCATTCAAGTTACATTATAAATGGATTCAGGTTCATAACAAAATCCATAGATGATACGATGGTCACACAGAATGCTGGTGTTGTTGTCAGTTGCAATTTGAGACTGGTTATGATGGCTACCACGAACAAATCGAAGAAATTATTGAGATGAGCTTCAGATACTATCGTAGAGTTGTCATTTTCGAGTGCAATTGGTTCGACGTGTTTAAAGAAGGCATTGGCTTCAAACTTGACAAGAAGTACAATTTTTTAACTTTGAATAAGAATCGTCGAATCCTTTGTTCTTCAGAACCGTTTACGTTAGCATGTCAAGTATCTCAAGTCTTTTACATCCCTGACAACAACAGAAATGGATGGATTGTACCCATCCAGACCACGTGATTATTATGACATGCAAAAAGATGTCAAACATAAAGTAGAAGCAGATGCTTATCAAGAACACTTAACGAGAAATTGGTCTAGGTGTAATGGATATTGATATGTAAGATATAATTATCCTTTTTACAGCCTTTTTTCTACCAATTTATGTACCTAACTTTTGCCAAGATTTTATATACATCATTCTTTTTCTACCATGTTGGCAAATCGCTGTGAACAGTCTAAGAGGCAGAAAAAGACAACAACAATAATAAAGCCTTTTCCCACAGTAAGTGAGGAAGAGGGGAAAAAAAAGAAAGAGTAAAAAATATAAAAAATAGAGGGGAGAATTCAGAACTAAGAAATAGGAAAAAGAGAGGATTTTCTCTCTTTAAAAGGAGAGAGGAAAGTCACATAGGGGAAGTGATTATCCTAGGCATCAACCACAACTACAAAGAAATTGAGACATCATGTACATCTCCATCCTTACAAGGTCATTCACATCCAAACACTATCTCATTTTGCTGCAACTACAAGGCCCATAAAACTTCAAATGGCTTGGCCCTCTATTTTTTTGTTTTGAAGTACCACAACCCTTGCCAAGTCCTCCCAACAACATGACTCCCAAATGGCATTTCCCAATAAGAAATCCACCCAACTTGGCTCCACCTTCTCCCATACCATGCACACGAACAAACAAGACAAAGAACAAGTGATTATAATCTTCCACTCTAGTATTACAAAAAGAGCATCATCCATCTTCAAGAGGGAAAATTGTCTGTCGATCTCCCTTTGTCACAAGTCTTCCCTTTGCAAGCAACCAAGCAAAAATATTCACCCTCTACTACATCTTCGTCTTCCAAAACACTTCGTTCACTCTAGCCAAATGAAAGTCATGCTATTATGGTGTCTCAAGTAGAAGCAAATAGATATTGTCAACACATTGATCCTCCTCCAACAACCATCCATACCTCCTACCCTACGTATGAAGTTGCAAATATCCTCTTGCAAATGAAGAAGCCCCTCCACCTTTGATCACAAAGATTGAAAAGAGGAAGAAAGGGGGAAAAAAGATAAGCATCCACAAATAAGAGAAAAACAAATTATCAGAATTCACATTTCAATATTACAAAAGAGACATTGTACTAATGATACATACATCGTGCTTTGAATAATGTTCCTTCCATGAATGTGATTGAATTTAATAGAAACAAAATATATGGTGATTGTTTATGTTTACTATTTACTTATTTATATCTCATAAGATGTGGAATGTTTGATTTTCTTTATACACGATTTTGAAAAATATCTATAATATAGGGGAAACTCTGTCAAAGTTTTTCCAGATTTTTTTATATTTATTTATTTATTTCTTCATATTTATACAAATACTATTTTTTTTTAATGCATATGTAGGTGAAAGTCAAGAAATTTGTTAATAGGAAAAAGGGTGATGAGACCACCTGAGCTGGTAGCGAGGAGACTCAGCCACCTTCCACACGGCCACCTCGCACCCAACCTCCCCAGACATAGCAGCCACCCCACACCTAGCCTTCCGAGGTCCTTGAGTAAATCCTTATTAGTACTCCTTGATGAATCATAACAACCTCAATCATAATAAAGTGCTATTGTCAGGTTTTTATACTTGGCAACGATGCCAAAAGGTGATGAATCACTACATCTTCAATCATAATAAAGTACTATTGTCGGATTTTTATCCCCAGTAGCGGCGCCAAAAATATGATCGACGAAAAACTTGTTTGCATAAAAATGTGATTTAATTATGTTGCTGTTGTAGTAGTATAGTGTCATAATGCAAACAGATGCCGTGTCATTTTATTTATTTACATAATTTTTCCTGATTTATTCTAGCTCGTTCACTAGGAGGTAGTTATTAATATACATCACTATTTATGTTCCAAAAGTGCTCTTTTATTCCAAAAATGTCAATTATGTATACAAAAATAAATCAATGAATCAAAGAATGAATGAATGAGTTAATTATGTACAAAATAAAATAATAAATCCTAACTACAATGCCTTAAATATATTTACAACTACACAGGCATAAAAAACTAAGTAAAACTACTCTAAGTTATATATACTATCCTAAATAATACCTAAGAATAGGTACAAAAATAACTATTAATATACAAACATATACAAAAACATACTCACTAATACTAAACCTTAGATAAACTATATATATACAATCTAAGGCAAACAAATACTCTAATTATATACATGCTAACTATATATTTATACATATATACATAACTCTAACTTAACTACAATACTCTTCAAGGCTACAATGACAAACTTAGTGTCGCTAAAGCCTTCAAAAATGTCACTAAAAGTTATATATACACAAAAGGCTAAAATAACACTCGTACTTTGCTTTTATATTATACAGCACACACACATATACGGTACATACATATACTTTATTTATTATACATATACTTATAGACATTTATATAGATATACTATGTACTGGAATATATATATAAACATATACGTATACACCATATACATAATACACACACACTACACATACACAGACCACACACTTAGTCTCTCATACTTAGAATCGCTTTGGCTCACCTCTGTTCAACACTTAGAAATTTTTCCACTTGTTCTCACACTCAACCCATTGGGCACACTCTTCACTTAATTAAAAATTAATTTTTTAATGGGTGGGGCCAGTCTGATTCGCAGGATACACAGCACCCTTTCAAGTGGGATGAAACCGCTACTATGAGCCGACCCCTAGTTCTTAGTTGTTTGTATTATAGTGTATAATTTTGTCCATACCTAGCTAAATTAAACCAGTCACAAATCCTAACTAAACCGAGCTCCTCGGCCCATAAATCAATGCTCAATATATGCTCAGAGGTATCAAAGGTGTAAGGTTTACATGTTGTGCCGAGCACTGACAATCGAAGAGGCTTAACACACAATTCAATTTATATCTCTTGCGGCATTCGCTATCTAACGAGGTGGCGATAAACTGGCGCCCAAATAGTGCGACACTGCATTTAGGAAGGTCCTGTTTGAGCCTCAAATTGAGTGCCACGATTAAGTCCAAATTTAAATTAAATTACATCATTAGAAAGCCCTTACATAGGGCTACATAATTATACCATTAAATTATAAAAACAAATTATTTAGTTATATATAAAAATTACTTAAAGTTATTGATATGTACATGTTAATTTAGGATTTAATTACTTAATTAATGTAAAAATTAATAAATTAATGATACAATTGACTTTATAATTAGTTAATTTATATATAAGGTATTTATTAAACATTTTCAATTTATTTTAGAACATTTATTTTATTTTATATACATTTATATACATGTTTTTATTGATATACATATAATTTGGTTATAAATACTATTATATAGTATAAATATATTATAAATAGGATGAAAATTATCAAACTTAATATATATAAGTGTACAGTATAAGCTGCTCTAGCAATAACTTAAATTACTAATTTATTTTATTTAAACTTAATAATTTAACTAATTAACTTAATAACATAAATATTTTTTTTAAAAAAACTTAATAACATAAATATATACAATGAATACATAAATGAATAAATATATAGGTATAGTAGAGTATATAATAATTATTTTAATAAGTATGTATAGTTATAAATAAGATTATACATATATACTTAACTATTTGTATATATAATATAAATAGATAATTATATAATTACAGTATATATAGTTTAACACATCATAAATACTTATTTAAATAGATATAATAAATATGTAAGTTATCTATGTACATTTAATCTATATATGTTACTATTTACATTTTAGCTTAGTATTAAGTAGTATATACAAGTATAAATACAATAAACAAGGCATTTTTATGAAATTTTTGGGTACTTTTGAGTTTTTATGGTTTTTTTGTATATTATAGAGGTAAGGGAAGAGAGAGAGAAGGTGAGATGATGGAAGAATCCTTTTTTTACGTTTTTGAGTTTGAATTCTTTTATTGAGTTTCAAAGTAGACTGAACCATTGGTTGGTATGTTCTACCAGGCAGAGGGTTTAAAATATACTAGCCGATGGTTCGGAATACTTTAAAACTTCACACACACTAAGTAAAGTACCTGATCTTACTCAAGATAGGTTTCTTTTATTTATTTACAATTTTTTAATGTTTTTTTATGTTTTTACAAATTGGCACAAACAAAGCTTCAAGGGGTATGGAAACAAAGAACCTAAGCCTTGAAAATTTTATTCTATGGTCTGAATTGAAGTGTAAGGCCTTAAAAATGCTCAGACAACATCATGCAATATGATTGATCATTAAAACATGATTTTCAACTTTGATTTCATTAAATTCACACTTGGGACAGTTTTGACAAGAGATATACTGCTAACAATGAAATAAAACAACCATTACAAGTCATTCTCTTCAATTTTGAGCTAACAAAATGTACATGAATGTTTATAGAAGTTGTTTGAACAATATACACGAAGCCAGCTCAACTAAACACTCAAACCCAACTCAATTCCCATTTCAGATCCATCAAAACAGTCACTGCTGCTGCTGTTGCTAAACTTCAGCAACCGATGTTGCTGCAGGGGTTGCTTCTCACATTTAGTAGCTAAGGCTGCTTCATGTTCAATCATTTGGCCATCATCAGACTAAGGAGGTTTGATTTCAACTACTTTCAAATCCCATCAAAACTAGAAATCTACTTAAAACACAAGAAATTCTTGTTTAAATGCCTCATTCAAATCAATGTTGGATTGATGTAGATCATATCAGTCCTTTTAATTTATTTTTCTCTGAGTTTAGATTTAAGAAACCAAGATAAAAGAAAATCTAGAAATCTGAGTTTGAAAACTAAACACCTTCAAATGAAAATGAAACCATGGAAATATACATCTCTATTATTGCAAATGAACATAAGGTTGTTTGAAAATCCTTTTGAACCTAGATCAAATGTTAAGCACATGTTCAAAACCTAATCAATCCATTCTACCTTGCTTTAGACAACAAAGAGAAGAGAATCAATTCGGGTTTAAAAACATAAAGAATCTATTCTCAGATCTTCCTCATCTTGCTTCAAAACCTCCCAGATCACTAATTAGGTCTTTGATCATTTTAATTGATCTCATTGACCTAATCTCCCCATTCAACGAGAAGAAGCAGAGATCCATTTAGATTTTCAATAAAATTTGATAAATCGTTGAAAACATATCCCATAAAGTTCAGAACCATCATATGAAATCCAATTATGCAAAGTCAATTAAAATTGATTTAAATCAAATCAACTAAAAATCCTTCATTCACACTCTTAAACCAAATAAGAGTTAAACGACCAAATCAGCTCAATTCATCACACATGGAGTTAACCTTTGTGATTAGATGAGATGAATGGGAGGTCTTCCCATTGAAATTTCAGCGTGCTCTAGATCTAGAAGCTCGTGGGCTTTAGATCTAAAGCAACTCTGGTGAATGGGGTGGATTGCGCTAAAAATGCGAGGGAAATAAGTGAAGATGGGCATGAGATGGTGAGGAAGTGTAGTTTCGTCCCTACCAGGAGGGGTGACGTAATAATTGCGGAAATAAAATATAAACAATCTCACAAAATAAGCAATCACAAAAATACACAAGTATTTTTAGGTGGAAACCCAACCGGGTGAAAACCACCACCTAACCCTCTCGAGTTAGGATTTTCCGATCAACCAAGTTGATCAAAATCCACTAAACCGAATCACTTTAAACGAGGGTGATTCAACCTTAATACAACCACGCTACAAGTACGAGGGTAGCGTTCCTCAACCCCTTCTCTCCACGAGAAGGATTTTGTCCCACGAAGAAGACGGGAATTCGCAAGGCGAATACCCAACCAAAAGACAAAGATAAAATAACAAGTAATCCTATAGAGCCAACAAAGTAATTTAAACCTAGCTTCTATAGGAATTAGGAAACTCCCCTTTGCAAGGAGTGCGTCGAGTTGATGACACGGGTGCGTGAGCCACGCGACGGCGCAATGTCGCTCTCGTGAACAACGACAGGAGAGCGGGTGCGCAAAGCTTGATGCTCTCAAAATAATGGAGCTTGAGCTTGGAGAGCAAGAGCTAGCTAGGACACAAGAGAGTGGAAATACTTGTTCTTAGTGTGTCTAGGTGTGTCTTGTGTATCTAGGTGTGTGTTAGTGTTGCAAAGGCTCCCCTCTATTTATAGAGGCCTTAGGAAGGCTTTGGAAGGCTTAGAAAAGCTTCCATAGCCGTTGGGTGCAAAGCCCAAGAGAATCAGGTCGAAATCAGGATAATGATTGCATTTGACAGGGTTATCAGATGTCTAATTCTGGCATCAGACGTCTGGAAGGCCACTTTAAGACGTCTGATTTCAAGGTCAGACGTCTGATTTCATGCGGGTTTCCTCCTGACTTGAATAAGATCTAAACAGGGTTCTTGTTCAAGTTGATCAGACGACATACAGGACGTCTGGCACTATGCCTGGACGTCTGGAAACCTACTTTTTCTACGGAATGGATTTGCAACGGCTAGAAAATCTCTGAGAAGAGATTTTCGGGTCAGTCGAGGCAAAACGGTCAATTATCAGACGTCTGGAAAGGCCTATGGACGTCTGATAAGGCTCTAACAGTCATATTCTGCTGTGCCTGCTAAGCTAGCCAACGGTCCACTAATTGGACGTCTGGCAAGTCCATCAGACGTCTTCTAAGGCATCTGGACTAAGGTCTGGACGTCTGATTTCATCAGACAGAATACTAAGTCCAGCCTAATAGTTATCAGACGTCTGAGACAACAGTTAGACGTCGTAAAATATTTTATCAGACGTCTGATTTGGGAATTAGACGTCTGGAAATGCTGTTTGAACCCTATATTGGTTTTCTAAGTACTCTATAGAAAACCTAAGTATCCTAGGGTTGTGCAGGTGTTCCTAGGACTACCGTTAGGGTATTTTGAGGCTCTTTAACATAATGTTCTAAGGAAATAAAAAGAGTAAGCAAATAAAGATAAAAGATACATGAAAGGAACAAAAAGAATCTATCCTATTCTTCTTGTCTTCTATCTTCAATCTATCGCTCCACGCGAACCTCCTCTGTTTTCCGTCAAGCTCCTCCAATCCGTCCTGGATGCGAGCTCGAACTCCGTTTAAGCACGTCTACATTTGCAATTGACCTGAAATCTAGGACTCAAGGTGCAAATGTTAAATGACACGTGTTTTGTTATCATCAAAACAAATGATCGTGGTGCTCTAGCACCAACAATCTCCCCCTTTTTGATGATGACAAAACCGTAAATAATAATGCAAAAATCCTCCCCTTTTTGACATTATCAAAAAGGTTTGATTATTTTAAATTTCCTATAACTCCCCCTTAAAACATGCTCTTCTATAAATTTCTTTTAACAAAAGTAATGTCCTCCCCCTTTTTGTAACAACAAGATAGCTATTATTTTTCTCCCCCTTACTAAAGGAAATTTAGCTAACTTGCATCTCCCCCTTAAAAATTGACAATTAGCTCATCATTTTTAACTCCCCCTATCTAAATGCTTATAAAAAGATAGGGTTAAGAATTTTACCTCACCTACCATGGCCAATAAAATGGCCCGAATGGTGGTGGTGGATGCCACATCGGATGGGGCTCCCATCCGTAGCTTGGAGGCCCGGGCATCGGTGCCGGTCTCCAGTCTGGTGGTCGACGTGCGGCAGGTCCGTCGTTTGTTCGCCGTCTCGTCGGTCTTCTTGTTCTCCTCTTTGGTCTACTCCTTGGTTCACACAACTCGAGTTGACCAGCCTTGAGCTTGTAGGTCCAGTCCTTCGTGTTGTAGTTATCCCTGAACCCTACAAAACAAGATTCCAAATTTTTCTTCGGTATCCAAGTGAGCTTGGATCCGGGTCTGTTAGCGGGTCTCCTTGACGGAGATCCTATCTCAACCTTAGGGCTATAAAAATTATCTACTTTATTGATTAATTTGTTAGATTTTTCCCTAAGACATGCAAGTTCATTTTCTATAATATTCATCTTAGTCTTTAAATCAGAAATTTCTAATTTTAGACTAACATTTTCCTCAAGCAATTTATTATTTTCATTGATGAGGTTATGATTTTCTAATAATAGGTTATCATCCTTAGGACTAGCTTCTATGTCCTTAAGTTATTTTTCTAACCTATCATTTTCAGATTTAAAAAAGCTAAGGTTCTTTTTAATGCTTTTGTTTTCTATTTTTAGTGATTTACTAACTTCAAAAATCTCATTAAAAGCATCTTGTAAATCAAGGTTTACCTCATTGTCGGAGTCGCTTTCGCTGTCGATGTCGCTTTCTCCGATTGCCATGAAACTAAGGCACGCGGTTTCCTTCTTCTCGAGATCTTCTTCCAAGCTCGTCTCCTCATGAGTGTCTTCTAACTTCCTCCATATCTCATGGGCGGTAGTGCACTCTTGGATTTGCTCGAACTCTTTCGGACTCAACGCGCAATACAGGGCATTCATTGCCTTTGCGTTGAGTGAAAGCTCTAGAATCTGCACCTGCGAGTAGCCTCCTTGGGGTCGCTTCGGGATCTCGTATGGGGTTTCGCAGCATCCCCATATCTCGAACTCAGTGGCTTGGAGCCACGTCTTCATCCTCAACTTCCAATATCCGAAGTCCCTCCCGTCGAAATAGGGTGGTCGGACGGTGGACTGCCCTTCGGAGATTCTGATTGCGGATATGCTCCCCTCCATGATCTTCCTGCCTGGTTGTTATGCCGAAATAGCAAGACCTGCTCTGATACCAACTGTAGGTTTCCCTACTTGCCAGGAGGGGTGACGTAATAAAATTGCGGAAATAAAATATAAACAATCTCACAAAATAAGCAATCACAAAAATACACAAGTATTTTTAGGTGGAAACCCAAACCGGGTGAAAACCACCACCTAACCCTCTCGAGTTAGGATTTTTCGATCAACCAAGTTGATCAAAATCCACTAAACCGAATCACTTTAAACGAGGGTGATTCAACCTCAATACAACCACGCTACAAGTACGAGGGTAGCGTTCCTCAACCCCTTCTCTCCACGAGAAGGATTTTGTCCCACGAAGGAGATGGGAATTCGCAAAGCGAATACCCAACCAAAAGACAAAGATAAAATAACAAGTAATCCTATAGAGCCAACAAAGTAATTTAAACCTAGCTTCTATAGGAATTAGGAAACTCCCCTTTGCAAGGAGTGCGTCGAGTTGATGACGCGGGTGCGTGAGCCACGCGACAGTGCAATGTCGCTCTCGTGAACAACGGCGGGAGAGCGGGTGCGCAAAGCTTGATGCTCTCAAGAGAATGGAGCTTGAGCTTGGAGAGTAAGAGCTAGCTAGGACACAAGAGAGTGGAAATACTTGTTCTTAGTGTGTCTAGGTGTGTCTTGTGTATCTAGGTGTGTGTTAGTGTTGCAAAGGCTCCCCTCTATTTATAGAGGCCTTAGGAAGGCTTTGGAAGGCTTAGAAAAGCTTTCATAGCCGTTGGGTGCAAAGCCCAAGAGAATCAGGCCGAAATCAGGATAATGATTGCATTTGACAGGGTTATCAGATGTCTAATTCTGTCATCAGACGTCTGGAAGGCCACTTTAAGACGTCTGATTTCAAGGTCAGACGTCTGATTTCATGCGGGTTTCCTCCTGACTTGAATCAGATCTAAACAGGATTTTTGTTCAAGTTGATCAGACGACATACAGGACGTCTGGCACTATGTCTGAACGTCTGGAAACCTACTTTTTCTACGGAATGGATTTGTAACGGCTAGAAAATCTCTGAGAAGAGATTTTCGGGTCAGTCGAGGCAAAACGGTCAATTATCAGACGTCTGGAAAGGCCTATGGACGTCTGATAAGGCTCTAACGGTCATATTCTGCTGTGCCTGCTAAGCTAGCCAATGGTCCACTAATTGGACGTTTGGCAAGTCCATCAGACATCTTCTAAGACGTCTGGACTAAGGTCTGGACGTCTGATTTCATCAGACAGAATACTAAGTCCAGCCTAATAGTTATCAGACATTTGAGACAACAGTCAGACGTCTTAAAATATTTTATCAGACGTTTGATTGGGGAATTAGACGTCTGGAAATGCTGTTTGAACCCTATATTGGTTTTCTAAGTACTCTACAGAAAACCTAAGTATCCTAGGGTTGTGCAGGTGTTTCTAGGACTACTGTTAGGGTATTTTGAGGCTCTTTAACATAATGTTCTAAGGAAATAAAAAGAGTAAGCAAATAAAGATAAAAGATACATGAAAGGAACAAAAAGAATCTATCCTATTCTTCTTGTCTTCTATCTTCAATCTATCGCTCCACGCGAACCTCCTCTATTTTCCGTCAAGCTCCTCCAATCCGTCCTGGATGCGAGTTCGAACTCCATTTAAGCACGTCTACATTTGCAATTGACCTGAAATCTAGGACTCAAGGTGCAAATGTTAAATGACACGTGTTTTGTTATCATCAAAACAAATGATCGTGGTGCTCTAGCACCAACAGGAAGAACAATGGATCAAAATGATTGCGTGAAAACACCTCTTCGATTTGAATTGATTGGAGAGGGCGAATCTGAGCTAGTCTAAACTACTCCTAATCTAAATGACCAAATTCGTAATTTGAGCTAATTGGTCTACTCCTAACTAATCTAGAAAGCGGGAAATTTACTTAGAAAGCAGTAAAACCTAACTAATCAGAGGAAGGGGGACTCTGCTGGATCAACAGCCAGCGACTGAAGAGGAGGAAGTATGGGAGATCTCTAACGAGTGAAGAGCCCATGAGAGGAGCTCCAGGGTCACTCTCAGGCTTATGTTATCCCTAGCGGCGATGAGGAATTAAGGAAGAAGAGCTCCTCCTCTATCACTAATGGAGTGAGTGAAATGGAAGAGGCATTAGTGAGGAAGAAGGGATCAACTCTAAAAAAGTAGGGGAGGGGGGGGGAGCTAATGGAGACCGCGCGAGCTTAGGGATCATAGCTATATTGGCGTTGTAGTGATCTATGCACCGCTAGGTTAACAACTAGATGAGCTTGAGAGGTGCGTGGGAAGCCTCTAAACCAAATTTTAGCCGCTAGATCAGATCTAGAGGAGGTGGCGACGCACCGCACAAAGGCACGTGCTCAGAGGTTGTTGATCCATCGTTGGATCAGTGATCCAAGAACGGATGGTGGCTGGAGTGCTTGAGTTCTTTGTGCATGAATAGTGCACACGAGGTAGCAAGTGTATTTGAAAAATTGCATAGGAGCCTTTAAGGTGAAACGGTGCATATTTTGTGAAGAAGCCCATACGTGGCTAAAAGCAAATTAAAGCAGTCCAAAAGTCTTTATAGAAAGGCCCTTGCAAGTTTTCAAATAGGTCCTTGGAAGGTTTTTGCTTAACAAAATGTGAATGATTGAGGACCTAAATGTGAACAGCTAATTCCAAGGTCTTATTGATGTCCAAATGCAATGGAATTTTTATTGATAATTGAATATTTAGAACATGATTTAACTCTTAATTTGAACTTTTGAACATAAAAATGTGTTCAATTGTAATTGGATCATCATTTTGTGTTTATATATAGAATATCTTATAAATTGACCTAATTATGCATTTTTAACCTAAATTTTATGTTTTAGGTTAATTATGTTAATTCCCACACTTAACATATTTATTATGTTAATAATATAGTGTTTAGCCTAGTTTCTAGCTTAACTTATTCAACATTTTAGCTATAATGAGCCACACCAAGGAATCTAATGGTGAATTTGGATTTGAGCTTTGTCCATGTTTGATTGGAAAATTGCATCGAAGCCCAGATCAGGGTAAATTCCCATCTAAAACTATGTTCTAGGTCAAAATAGGTTTAGATGGTTAAACCAAAGTACCAAACCTTTGAGAATATTTTTCTATGAATTTTATGAGGTTTAGATTAATTTTATCCTATCCAGAACCTTCTAAATTTAAGTAGGGTTGATAATTAGGATTTTAGTCTATTTTTTCCCTCAAAATGCGTGAAACCCTGATTCAGTTGATATAAACCCACTTTTTAAACTTTTATGCTTAATTGACCTTTAATTGACCCCATAGTTAATCTACATTTATAATGTGCTGTTAAACTGCAGGATTAACCCTATTTCCTTATTTTCTTCTCAAATCAGAATATTATAGAGTTATGACCTTCATATAATTAAGTAGGAGCATTTACCTTTTGAACTTGACTAATTGTGGCTAGTTAAGGCCCATGATGGTGTTACCATCACTAGATCAAGTTTCTTTCTCTAAATTCTGCCTGAACTCGTGATGATTTAGGTGACTTGATCTCTTTTTGTGACCTGGAGATTACTTGACTTAGTTTCCGACCCAAAAACTTGTGTTTCTTGCAAAATTCATGTGTCAAATTTCACACACAAGCCAACACTTAAAAATAATTAGAAAAATTAGAAAACCCCCTTATTTAGTTTTAGTGAAATCTGAGGCAGATGATTAGTTTGAGTTCCCACCGTCGAGAAGGAGGAAAATGCCTCCTTTGAGGACGCAATGCCAACATGTTACCCCCTCGACATTGCTCAATATCTATATTTCATATCTTTAGACGGAGCATTAAGGTGCATTTTGTGTCTCAAGTGTCTTGGACGGTGCTCTACACATAGCGTCAGTGCAAGAGCATGAATTTGCCTGGAGCACCCCCTTTACACTGCATTATATTTTAGGGTTGTGAGCTCTTGGGTGGTGTCTTAGATAGTACTATCTTGAAGTACTGGCACCAGAGCTCCCTCGAGGATTAGTAATGAGAATGATGATCTCGACACATCTATTGTAGGATTAAACTAGGAGTAAGCATGGGAGAGAAAAAAAAAAGTTTTAAAAACATAGCCTTATAAATGTTGGCAATCACAAAGCACCAACACAAGGTTTTAAAGGATTATGCAAATTGCGATTTAGATTCAAGAGCCAAGGAAATTCTTACTACAAAATAATTTCTGGTCATTTGAATTAACAAGGAGTTAACTTGTGAATTTTTGATGGCTACATTGATCCCGATTCATCTAATTATTGGATCTAAAGATGAATCCCAATATTTTATCCTTAACAAATCCCATGCCTTTCATGTTTTCAATTAATCAAAGTTCTGTGATCTTCTCCTCAAAAGAAAAAAAATTAGTCTTTCCGAAAAATCCATTTTGTGAAAATAGTTTCACTAAGAGACTAACAAAAAATAAGCATGAAGGTGTAATAAACGCCAGTTTATCATCATTCTTATGCCCTAAAATAGATCTAGCTCTTAGGGTTTTAACTCCATAAACGGATTTTCGGGCAACATTTAGGCATTTACTTAGGATAGGCATGCATTGCATTTTATTGTACTTTTAATGCATCTACTTGAGTGTCAGAGATAGACAGATAGTTAGTTCCCGTAAGCCCTAGCACTCAGGATGGCTAAAGATGAAGGAGAAGCTCATATCAACTGGATCCCATCTAAATCCAACTCATCCCAATTGAATCCCAGCTCCTTCTAGCTGAATCAACTCACCCTCAGCTCCATTCAGCTGGATGGTAGCTCAAACTAGCTCATAATAGTTAATACCAGCTCCATTTCAGCTCAGAATAGTTCATTGAAAGCTCAACCTGACTAGGACTAGCTACTACCATCAACTAGCTAGACCTAGTTAGCTGAAGAAGTCATCAACCAGCTCAGACCAACTCAAGTCTAACTCCTGAAGGCTCAACTCAACTCAACTTAGTTGAGCTGAGCTAATTGATCTAAGATAGCTACCCCAGCTAGCTAGGTAATCTTTGGGAAGACCAGACCCAGCTCACCTCAACTCACAGTAGAAGATAGCCAGCTCAGATTAGCTTGGCTTAGTTGCTAGCAAAGAACTAGCTAACTAAGCTAGCTACTGAGCTCCACTTCAGCTCCCTCCAGCTCCTCTCCTCTAAAACCCTAGTTATCCCCCCTCCTACCCTACTCCCTACTAGCTAAGCTAGCTTAGCTTAGCTAAGTCCACCTCCATGGTACCAAAACCTAATCCTAACTCACCTAACCTAAGCTCCACCAACTAACCTTAAACCTAGTCCACTTTAGCTCCTATTCCTAATTCATTTTTGGAACCACCTAACCCACACCTCTTCAACCCACCACCAACACCAAGAGGCACTTCATTTTTGGTGCCAAAAACACCTAACCACCCCCCTTCATCTTGGCACCAAAATTGCCCCCATCTCAACCCCACACCTAAGCCCACAACCCATCTTAACCCTTCACCTAACCACCTTCTAGAAGCCACCTAAGTTGGCGCCAAACCAAAGCAACCCCTCATGATTGGCGCCACCTTTAACAACCCATAATTACCCTCGTTGCATCCATTAAAGTGGCACCAACTATCCTACACCCTAGGATCAACATAACCTCCCATAACCACCCTCAAAACCCATAATCCCCACGCCAACCATCCCCATCCTACTTTCTATATGTCCCATCTGACCACCACCATATCATCATATTCTCCATTAGTTTTAGTTCTATCTACACCACCTATATTCCACTCCAAGGAAGAAGACGAAAAGAAGAAGATCAAGGGAGCAACCTACCCACCCCCTTGATGCCTTCTTTCTCTATCTTCTTCTCCCTTATGCCAAGCCAAGGAGGAGGTCTTCACACTTAAAGGGATGGCTAGGAAAGACGAGGAGCAAGGTGGTTGACACCCACCTTGGAGGATAGCTTGGTGGAGGACTACTTGAAGAAGAAGTCGAGGAGAAACCTTTTTAAGTGCGGGAGCAATCGCACTTAGAGCAAGGCTATCCAAGACTTCAACCAGAGGATCCTTTCTTCTTCTTTATCTTTCCATGTTATTGTATTAGCTAGTGTTTTCTCTTTTCTTGTAAGAAGTAGTTAGCTACTTGTCATCAACTCTATTAGTAATCCAAGCTTTCAATTGCCTTCCAATTTTCGTGTTCTAGTTAGTGTATTCTTCAAGTTCTTGTACTTGTAGTGCACACCACACCTTCCTCTTCTAATTATCATAACTGCACTTGCTTAGGGTGAGCTTAGAATAAAAAGTGTTTTTCTTGTCACTTAGGTTTGGTGATAGGCATAGTTTCTAGCATAATCTTTATCTTCATAATCGTGCCCGATATTTTGAAAACCCCATAAAAACAAAATCAAAATCACACAAATACATGTGTTGATTTGAGAGGTGAGAGAGAGATTTATCTTATTGACTAACAATTTGGCCTCCTTGGACGACCTTAGATACTCCACTATCTAGGAATTATAAATTGTAAAAGTTGATTGTGGCTTCACGTGTTACAATGGCACAAATACATCAATTTACAAAATGCGTATTTCTCGTATCATTTTTTGGCACCGTTGTCGGGGAGGCACGGCTTAGTCACATCTTTAATCTCTCTCTTGCTTTATTAGATCTTTATGAAATTTTGTTTGTTTTGATTTCAAGTGTGAATCACGAGTGGGAGTGGGATTTGGAGCACTTGGAGAGAAAGCTTCAAGTTTCTTTTCGTCTCGCATACTTCAGGTAATCACCCTAGGCCATTTCTATTCAAAAATAAAAATGAAAATCCCTTAAAAATATTTAAATTATCAAAAAAATCAAAAACAAGAAAACTTAAGGGTTGTGGAACCCTAAAAATTCATCGTGTTGCTTATTTGCCTCACTTTTCCATCACCTTTACCTTATTGGTTTCTGATTTTTGAAAATCCAGACTTCTGTCTTGATTTTCAAAAATCAGGTTCAGGCACTTAAGAGCTTCCTAAAATCACCAAATTTCACCTAGGGAAGCCCCTTTGAGTCAGGAACTTTGAGTCCTATTTTTAAGTAATTTTACCAAATAGAAAAAAATTAAAAAATTCACGGTTTGAACAGGGTCAGACCTTGTTTCCTTACTGTTTTCTTACTATCCATGAATTTTTAAAATTTTTCTACTCATTAGATTTAGGTAAATTTATATTTATAAAAGCCTTGAGAAATTATCTACATTATATAAAATTCTAAAAATTTTTTGAGGCCATTTGTGGTTTCTGTAGAATCAATTTCTCGAATTTATCAATTCTGACTCTTAACATCAATAAGAAGAAAAATTCCAAAAAAAAATAGCAAGCAATTTCCTAAAAAAATAAAAAAATTATTTTGGATTCCTTGCTTGATTTTACATCAACGGGTGGTGTTGTTTTCTTGTTTGGATCACCACTTTTAAGGATTTCAAAAAGAGATTCATTGTTTAGGAGCTACATACATAGGATTTGCACATTAAGGCTTTAATTTCTCTCTTAGTCACATCAACTCTAAAGGAATTGAACTCCAGCAACAACTTGATTGATATTATTTGTGAAACTTCAAAACCTTGTTTGAAATTTTAACAAGAGAGAATCCTAAAAGACACTGATTCTTGATTAAAACCCTAAAACACTTCAACAAAACATTCCTTGTTTGCAAAACCTACTTGATTTGGCTTGGGCACCACTTCCCACCTAATTTGCACACAAAAAAAAGAAATAATCGGGTATTATCCCAATCAACGGCCATCACATTACTTGTAAACTTTAAGCTCTTAGACCTAGTTAAAAATTTGTAGCAATTTAACCCCTAAGTTTTCATCAAACTTAGGCTTGCTATCTAGGTTTTAAGGTTTCTTTAGTTAATATCAATTCCTTCATCTATATCTAGTGCCAGACCAAGGGGTTGTGTCAAACGAACAGGCGTGGGCTTATACAAGCCCCAAGTAATTTTCCTGGGACATGCTTGGACACAACCCTCTGCTTATTCAGCTTTGCCAGATTTGTTTGGGGAACAGGTATTCACTATTGATTTCTTATTGCTTGGGTAGACTAAGTCTTAGGTTATTTTAGGGAGTCACCCTCAAGGTTAGGTCTAGAATTTTGTTGCTTGATTGCACACTTCTCATCTCTCCCTCCTCCCCTCCCTGTTTCTTCCTTTGTATGCATGGGTGGTGGTCCCAAACTTCACACTTGGAGGGACCACTTGATTCTACCTCCTGCACAAAAAGATCATCTCCCTTGCATTCATTAAATATGGAAAACATGCAAAATAAGTCCACTACTACTTCCATCTCTCAACCACAAAATCCATCTAACCCCACTTCTAATACCACCTTTGACTCTTCCACCCAAAACCCACAGGCTAACCCTGCAATCTTTGACTTACCCATCCCTGATACGGGAAATACGCATTTTGTTAATTATGAGAAATAGTGTCATTGAAATGCGTAAATTCATAATCAACTTTTATAATTTATAATACCTAGATAGTGGAGTATCTAAGGTCGTTCAAGGAGGCAAAATTGTTAATCACAAGAATTGATTCTCTCCCTTGCCTCTCAAGTCCTCACTTGTATTTTTTATTTTGTTGTTTTTAGGGTTTTTAAAACAATCGGCCAATGGTAAGCGAAGATAACTACGCTAAAGACTACGCCTATCAACTACTCGTAAGTGACAAGAATGTCCTCTCTTTTAAGCTCACCCTAGGAAAGTATGCCTAGGGTAATTAGAAGAGAGTAGTGGTGCACTAAAGAAATAACAACAAAGCACACTAACTAGAAAAACATGAAATTGGAAGGCTAAATTGGAACTTGTATTATTAGCAAACTAGATGAAATGTAGCGGAATGCTTGTTATATGAAGATAAGGAAACACCAGCTAATACAAGAAAATATAAAGATAAAGAAGAGAAGGGATCCTCTGGTATAGCTTTGGATAGCCTTGCTCCAAGTACGGCTGCTCCCGCACTTAAAAAGGCTTCTCCATGGCTTCTACAAGTAGTCCTCCAAGCTTTCTCCTCCAAGGTGGGCATCAACCACCTTGCTCCACCTCAATGCTTAGCTGTCTCCCCTTTGTGAAGAAGATCTCCTCCTTGGTGTGGCACAAGGAAGAAGAGAGAAGAGGAAGAAGGCACCAAGGGGGCGGGTAGGATGGCCCCTTAATCTTGTTCTCTTCTCCTTTCTTGGCGGTGGGTACGGTGGATATAGGTAGAGAAATGTGACAACCAAAGGATGGGATGGGAAGGGGGGTGGTTATGGTGTTTTTTTGGAGGGAAATGAAGGGTGCTTGGATATTTTTGGAGGGAAAAATGGGAGGGAAATGAAGAAGTGCCTTGATATTTCCACCCAAAATACCTTTTAGAAGGTGTTGACTTTGGAGGGAAAAAATGGAGGGTTGAAATAGATTTTGATGGTGGATGTAGGGTGGTGCTGGATGGGATAGTTGGCACCAAAATGAGGTTGGAGTAGGTGGTCTTTTTGGTGGAGCTTAAGTAGTAGGGTAGTAAGGTAGTAGGCCATGAAGTGGAGCTAGGTTGAGCTAAGCTAAGTTAAGCTAACTTAGCTAGTAGATGAGTAGTGGAGAGAAGAGGTAGAGCTAGGGTTTTAGAGGAGAAGAGCTGGAGGGAGCAGGAAAGGACTATAATGGAGCTAATGTCTGCTAAAGGTAGTTGAAGTGGAGCTCAATAGCTAGCTTAGATTGCTAGTTCTTTGCTAGTAGCTAAGCCAAGCTAATCTAAGCTGGATTCTTCTAATCTGAGCTGAGGTGAGCTGGGTCTAGTCTTTCTGAAAAATACCTAGCTAGCTAGAGTAGTTAGCTTAGGTCAAGTGGCTCAACTCAACCAAGTTGAGCTAAGTTGAGTCTCCGGGAGCTGTACTTAAGTGGGACTGAGCTGGTTAAGGTCATCTTCAGTTGACTAGGTCTAGCTAGTTGATGCCAGTAGCTAGTCCTAGTTAGGTTAAGCATCTAGTGAACTATTCTAAGCTGGAGGAGCTTGAATGGAGTTGGGATCAATTGCCTTGAGCTAGTTTGAGCTGCCATCCATTTGAGGTGAGCTAGATGGAGCTGAGGTGAATTAGCTTGAGCTACCATTTAGTTGAGATGAGCTGAATGGAGCTAAAGATGAGTTGATCCGGCAACGGCGTCAAAATGTTGATAGGGATTTTTAGGAGTTAAAGTGAGTCTCATTGTAGTAAAGTCTCCTAAAATGCTTTTCAATAAATAAAATTTATTACTCGAAAATTTAGAAATGAAGTCCAAGGTCGAACACAGAGAGCAAATAGGAATTTACACGCTAATCTTTAGTTAAAATATAAATGAGCACAATAAATAAAGCACTATAAAGATATTTCAATGAATATTAATCTGTCACATTAAATATTCAATGAAGCTCAATGTATCTTGGGATAAAAAGAATAGAAAAGCCAAAAGTGGTGATTTAAATCACCAACTAAGCCCTCTAGATATGCATCACAAATATCTCAAACTAAATCATCTAACAGTAATCAGACATCTGACTTTCAAATCAAATGACTTAAATGAAGCTTTGCTATAGTGCTTTCTTTGAAACTTTCTTCTGTTCTTCTCTTCTTCTTTCATTAGCTCTTCTTCCTTCTTCTTCTCTTCTGCCTTTAGCTTCTTCTCTCTTCTTCTTCAATCATGACCTCTTCTTTTCTCTTCTCTGCCTTAGCTTCAGGCTCTTCCATTCTTCAGAGAGCATAAGGGTATATACTTCAGAGGGAAAAACCCACCCCTTCCCTGCTCTCTCTCCCTGCCTTCCTCCTCTCTCAGATAGCCGGGCTAATCGGGTATACGAATCGTGTGCTCAGGTTCAAGACTGTAGGTGTGGGTCGTAGCCGAGGAGTGTTAAAGCTTAGGCGGGTTGTGAGTAAGCGGGTAAGCGAGTCGTTACCCCGGTGTTCTTGAGGCAATAAGCCCAAGTGACAAAAAACCTTTATGCATGCGTGGTTGCTTATCTCCCACCGATGTGGGACTAAAGTTCCTCTTGTTTCTTGCGTGCGCCTGCAGTGTGGATGTGTCTTCAATTGGAGCAACAGCAGGTAATGTGGTCTCCAATTGGCCACCTAGGCATGTGCCTGGGAGCCTTCTGTGCTACCTGAAGATGTCACTTGGAGCAAGCGTGCCCTCCAACTCGAAGAACGTGATGGTGGTAATGGCGGCGATGGTAGAGTGACGACGAACCCTGAAAATCATGAACACGACCTCTCGGCCATGTTAAAATAGTTCATAAGGGTTGCTGAGGCACGGCAAATGAGGTGGTGGTCGTGGCGTGGGGCGAGAAGTGTTGTGGAGGTTTGGCGATGACGGAGAATGGCGTGCAAAGGTGGGTTGGTCGACGGGCGTTTGGGAGGGGTGAATAGCCCTAAATAGGAGAGGGCTTTGGTTTAGGTGGATGAGGCGGAGGTGTAGGACATGTTGGTGAGTTGATTGGTGGATTGTGGAGGTGGGGTGGACTCACTGGAGGGGTGGCCAGAAGTGAGGGAGACGACGGTGTGCATTCGGTCGAGGGATTCTTTTTAGGTTTTTGGATAGGAAAACAAACCTAAGGAACTAAAGGAACCTAACTACCTAGTTTAAGGGACGAAAGGGATAGGAAGGACACCAGCATTGGTAGGCCGGCGTCGTGGAATATGAAGTCTCTTGAGAGGGACGACGGCGAGGAATGGTTGCAAACGACATGGCTTTGACCAGCCACCATCGGAGGAAGGAGGGGTGGATAGCTGCGCCTCCAATTTGACGGTTGGGGCCGTGGATGAAGGGGAATGAAGGGGACCGCTGGAGCTTGGTTAGAGAGGGGTTGAAGGTAGGGTTTGGAAGAGATTTTTGGCCCCAAGCCTCGCTAAGGAGAGAAGGTTGTACACAGGGGTCTTTTATAGGCCATTGGGTCAAGCTTCAAGCTTGGAACCAAGCTTGAAAGCTCGGAATTCATGGAATAGGACTCACAAGTTCAAGGAGTTCGTACGAGCTTTTGAACAGATTTGGAAGGTCATGAACAAGCTTAAATGGAAGAGGAAAGTCTCAAGATCCTCTCTTCCAATTTTGGAAGGGATTGGTCGTGAAATTAGGGAGTTGTCCATGATTGAAGGTGACGCAAGGTGGTTTAGGAGTTCTTCAACCATGGAGACGGTGAGGACCTGCTTGTGAAGAAGATGATGAAGTTAGGGGGGTTTTTGCAAAGATTTCAGAAGCTGAGGAGCTCTTTGTAAGAAAAAGAGTTAGAACATGATTAAAATGCAAACTAGGTTAAGATAATCTTTGATTGGGCCCAAATTTTGGTACAAACCTAATTTGGACCCAAGAAATTTGATGGTGAAGTCAAATTTAGGTTTTGACCAAGTTTGACTGGGTAAATTTCGTAGAAACCCAAATTAGGGCAATTGTCTATCTGAGACTCTATTTTAAGTCAAATTTGGTTCCAATGGTCAAATCAAATGTAACAAACCTTATACAATATTTTTATATGATTTTTAGAAGGTTTAGGTGAATTTTATCCTGACCAAAACCTCAGTTAATTAAGCGAGTTTATTTTTAGGATTTCAGATGTCCATTAATTCTCAAAACACGTGAAAACCTGTTTCTATCTATATGAACTCACTTATTAGACATTTATGACCATTTGACCTTTAATTAACCCCTGGGAAACCCCATGATTGCTCTGCATTTAGGATATTCTGTTAAAATTATAGTTTTACCCCTATTTTACTGTTAATCTCTCAGAAAGGATATGTAGTGAATTACTATCTTCTAGCGGTTATGTAGGAGCATTTATCAATGGATTCTGACTAATTAAAGTTAGATATGGTTGATGATGACATTATCATCAGGATCTAGCTGGGATAAGTTGGATCTAGCTGGAATCCAGCTGATAGGAGCTTCTTCTTCATCTTCTGCCTTCTTGAGTGCCAAGGTATGCAAGATCTAACTTTCTATCTATCCTTGACACTCAAGTAAATGTATCAAAAAGATAATAAAATGCAATGCATGCCTATCCTAAGTAAATGCCTAAATGCAGCCTAAAAATTCATTTACGGAGTTAAAACCCTAAGAGTTAGATCAGTTTTAGGACATAAGAATGCTGATAAACTGGTGTTTATCACACCCCCATGCTTATATTTTTCTAGACTCTTAGCAAAACTATTTTCACAAAATGGATTTTGGGAAAAACTAATTTTTTTACTTTTTGAGAAGATCATGGGACTTTGGTTGATTGAGAACATGAAAGGTACGGGATTTGTTAAAGATAAAACAACAAGATTCGTCTTTGGGTCCAACAATTAGAAGAATCGGGATCAATGTATCTTTCAAAAATTCACAAGTTAACTCCTTGTTAATTCAAATGATCCAAAATTATTTTGAAGTTAGGATTTCCTTGGCTCTTCAATCCGACTCGCAACTTTCATAATCTTTTAAAACCTTGTGTTGGTGCTTTGTGAATGCCAACATTTATAAGGTCGTGTTTTTGAAACTTTTTTTTGTCTCCCCCATGCTTACTCTTAGCTTAATACTATAACAAATGTGTCGAGATCATCATTTCTATTACCAATCCTTGAGGGGGTTCTTGCGCCAGCACTTCGAGATAATATTGTCCATGACACCACCTAGGAGCTCACAACTCCAAAACACATTGTGGTGTAAAGGGGCGTTCCAAGCAAACTCAAGCTCTTGCTCCAAAGCTATGGGTAGAGCACCGTCCAAGACACTTGAGCTGCAAAATTGTGCCTTAATGCTTTGTCTAAAGATATGAAATATAGATATAGAGCAGTGCTGAGGCGGTAACATGTTGACATCGCATCCTCAAAGGGGGCATTTCTTCCTTCTCGGCGGTGGAAACTCAAACCAATCATTGCTTCAAATTTCACTACGACCAAACAAAGGGCTTTTCTAATTTTTCTAATTTATTTTTAGGTGTTGGTTGTGTGTGAAATTTGATGCAAGAATTTCGTAAGGGACATAAGTTTTTGCTCTAGAGACTAAGACAAATAGTTTCCATGTTGTTAAAAGAGATCAAGTCACCCAAATCATCACAAGTTTAGGTGCAATTTAGAGAAAGATACTTGATCCTGATCTAAGAATAGACCCAGAAGTACTAAAAATTGGATTCGCATTCTAGTCTCTAGTTTGTTAAAGATTAAATCCCATACTTAAAAATGAATCATTAACCTCAGTTTGCCGCAAAGGTTTCTAAGGCCCATAGAAACTATCCTAAGGTTCGTTGAACCCAGCGGTTAAAGCACCCGTGCTTGTAACATGGTTAGTCTAGGTTTAGTTTGTAGTGCGTTTTTGTAAAAGAGAGGGATAGAAGAATTTTTGCATTTTTGGAGAGCTTTCTCTCTCTTTTTTTTTCTTTCTTTCTAACTTCAAATTGGCTAAAAAATACAGTCTGTATCGGATTCCTAGCTCCCACCATCAATCCTCCCAAGGTCCCTGGCATTCGATGCTTCGAGATAGCACCGCCCATGGCAACCCCCAGAACCTTGGCTTTTGACATTTCAGGATAATGCCACCTATGGTGTTTTGTAGCTAAATTCAGGCCCTAGCAATTGACATTTCAGGATAATCTTGCCCATGGCACCTGAATCAGTACAAGGTGCTTACATGCCCCCGGTAGGATATTTAGATATCCTAGGAGACAAGCACCAAGGAGATGGTATGTTATTGCGCATCTTCAAGGGGACTTTCCCGCCTCTCTGCACCGGGAACTCGTCTAAATCAACTTGTGTCTATAAGTTGCTCATAATCTAGGTAGCTTTTTCAGAACAGAATAAACACTTTTGCGTGATTTTGATTGATTAAGCGCACTGAACTAGATTTGTGTGTGGATTAGGGTGCTTAGGTTATCGAGTCCCGCAAACTAGAGGTCAATTAACGAGGCTGAATAATCCCTATGCCTTAGACCTAATACGTAAGCTTCACATTTTCCTCAACCCCTTGAGGATTATCCAGATCTTAATGGATACGTGAATTTTTAAGCCTAAAACAAGCCCAAAAGGCCTAAGATCAGTACTCATACTAATCTTCATGTCTCTCTATTATTCTAGGACTTATTTTCTTCTTTTGATTTGGTCTAGAACTTAAGTAGATTCCATAATCATTTACTAATGACTTACTTTTTTATTTCAAATTGTAGCTCCTTTTTGTCATTTAAATCACCTCCTCTTGTCCTTCTTAAGAATGATATGCAATTAAGCTCACAAAATTTCCTCCCCTTTCCCCATTTTTTTATTTTTTTCTCATTGTTTTATTTTTTTGGTTTTTTTAATGAGTAATTTTTTTGTAAGAACCCTTCAAAAACTTGAATTTTTATGTGTTTGCACTTTAACACCCCTTCATGCCTATGTTTTGCAATGTCCTCTTTGTAAATCGGAGGGTATGGAGTCATCTTGGGTTCATGGGTTAGAACAGGGTAAAAAGGGTGGGTGAACGGGTCGGGATGACTGTTGCAGATGATTTCAAGCTCTGGTATGTGTACCAAAGGTGGAGTCGGCTGTTCTAAAACTAAACTCAGAGGTGAAATAGGAGTGTAGCTCAAAAGGATAATCAGAAGGGTCTTGGATTTTTGGAATGACGGGTTGCCTCCCGTTAAGCACTAAATTCAATGCTTTCATCTGAGCAAAAGGTAGCCATGGAGAAGGAGTGGTTAAATCAGATGAATTTTGTAGAACAAACACCTTGATCAAAAGCCTGGTTGGTCCAACCAAGTGCTTGTTCAGATCAATAGGCTGATGATGCAGCCCAAACCCAATCAATCTAGTGGGTTGATGGATGTGGATCAAGAGATATGGAGCCCACCAGATGCTGTGAGGCTCAAGAAGATATGAAAGTGAGAATCTAGGGTTTGGCTGATTCCAATCAGCCTGGTCAAAGTAGGGATCCTAGAAAGCAAATGGATCTGTGGAGGATGTAAGATCCCTACGAGAATGATCAGAGAAAGATGGAATGAGATTATCAGTCTGATCGACGTCTAAAACCCGATCAAAAGATGGAGAAGAATCACGTGCGACCGGATCATCAAGAGGAGAATCAGAGTAGAAATTGATTTCGGTGGTGGGTCGACATTAGGATCGGATTCAAGAAGGTTCTGTATGTGGTATAGAAGAGGTGGCTTCTCTCTCTTTTTATTCTTTATTTCTAGCTTCAGATTGGCTTTACAACACAGTCTGTATTGGATTCCTAGCTCCCACCATCAATCCTCGCAGGGTCCCTGACTTTCGATGCTTCGAGATAGCATCGCCCATGGCAACCCCCATGATGAGAACCTCGTCATAAACCCTAAACTAGCACCATTTAACCCTGATTTGCAAGAAAAAGCTCCTACATAACTTTAGAAAGGCCTGGCTCAGAGAGATTCTGAGTTTGCAAAGAAAATAGAAACTAAGGGGTAAAAATGCAATTTCACCAATTCAATCTGAAAATAGGGTAACTCAGGATCCAAACATAGGTCAAAATAACCTAATAAGAAGAAAAGTGGGACAAGATGATTCAATAAGGGCTACAGCAACTCCAAGGAATTAAATGACATCTTGTAACCCTAAAAACAAACCCACTTAAATACACGAGGTTCGAGGCAGAGAAAAAATCAAATAAACCCTCTAAAATTCATAGAAAAATAATCTCTAGAGTTTAGAACCTTCAATTTGGCCTTAGGAACCCATTTTGACCAACATTGAGAACCATGCCCAATTAATAACTTAATTTAGGTTTTTGCGTAAATTGATCGGTCAAACAAGGTTTAATCTAGAAATAAATTCACCATCAGAATCCTTAGGTCCTAATTAGTCATGTATAAAAACTTGAGCCTAAGAAGAAATCTTATTGACCAACTTTACACTTTGGTCCTCATCTATTTACTTTTTGACCCTCAACTTTTGAACCCTCGCATTTTGGCCCCTAACTCTTCTTCGTTCTTTGCATTTAGGTCCTCCTTGCAAAACCTGAGCAGCACCATGCTCCGGCGACCTTGCGCGGAGCATGGCGCCGCGCAGGGTGAGGGGAGGCCTCTGCCCGGTCAACCGGGGGTGCCCTGCGTCGTCAGCCGTCACAGGAACACCCCCGTGATGGCTGCAACCACCCATACCGGCCGTGCGAACGCACGGACGGTATGGGTCCCCTTGCTCCGGCGTCCTCCGGCGAGGGAGGCATGTCGCCTCCCTCCGCCCTCCTCTCCGTCTCTACCTCTATAAAAACCCTCGACGCCCTGCCTTTCTCTTTAGCTCGGATCTGATGGAGAAACCCCCCTCCTTTCCTCTCTTCCCACTCCGACAGACGCCCCCTTGCTCCGGCGGTTCCTCCTCCTCCTCCTCGTCGCTCTGCCGCACTACCAGCAGCAGGGCTGCCTTCCCTCGCTCTTCCCGCGCGCCGCACCCAGCGCGCGCTCTCCAGCCCTCTCCTCGCCGCCGCCCCTTTTCTCTAGGCAGCTTCTTCTCCGGCGACAGTTGATACGACTGTCGCCCTGCTCCGGCCCCCCTCATCCCTCCAAGTAGGTATAAGCTTTCCTCTTCCTCCCCTCTTTCTTTTCCCTACTGAAATTTGCACAATCGCCCTCTGCCCTCGCCTAAACGCCCTCACCTTTTCCACCTCCGGCCAAACTCCGGCGACCCGCTCCCGTCACTCCACCACCCCACACGGCTCGCCGACCCTCACAGAACCTCTGCCTCCTCACCCTGATCAACCTCCGCCCTTCCACCTCCCGCCACTCACCACCTGCAGACCCCCCGAACAAACCCATTTCCCGCGCTGCAGTTTGACCTAGGGTGACCCTTACGCTCCGCCCCGCCGCTTGCTAGACCCCCCACCACCTTCGCCGTGCCACGGCGAAGGTTCTCCGCATATCTGATTAGGCCGAGAGGCCGTTCCTCTGTGGACAGGTATCTCGACCGCCGTCGCCATTGCTACGCAGAAGAAGCACCTTCAACCTGCAGCTGCAGGCGCGCCACGCCCAGATTCGACTCCCAGGTTGCACGGGGCGTCTCCGTGAAGCGTCCCAGGCTCGCAGTTGGGGCGAAGGCCTCGTGTGAAGCTGCGATTGCCCGCTGCTTCCTCCGCTGCGGGTGCCCAATTGGGGTGGGACATTTAGTCCCACCTCAGAAAGTCTGAGAGGCGTGCGGGCGCTTAAAGGCAAAAAGTGCCTTAAGCTGTTCGCCTCCTGACCACGGGGTGAGGTCCCTCTCACTCGCCCGACTACCCGGCCTCGTCCGCGCTCACGCCCCGCGAACCTGGCCCGACCCGATTAACCCGACCTGCACTCCTCGCCCACCACCGCACGCCGGTGGGCCAAGACCCAGGCGCGACCCGCATACCCGATTGACCGGCTGCTCTGGGAGAGCTATCCTAAGAGTGAATTCTGAGAGAGAGAGACGCGGGGGGAGGGTAGAGTAGGTTTTGCCCTCTGACATAAACCTTGAGAGTGCAGGCACAGGTAAAGAAGAAGAAGAAGAAGAAGGACTGCGGGAAGAAGAAGAAGAAGGAGGCCAGGAGACGCACTGTAGCAGTAGCAGTTTAAGTCGTCTGATTGAAAAATCAGACGACGTCTTGAAGACAAAGAAGAAGAAGAAAAGAAAGAAACAGGGCCGCAGCCAAGAAGAAAGGCAAGAAGGAAGACCAAGAAGAAAATGAAAGAGAAGAGAAGAGAGCACAGGTGAAGAACAAAGAAGAAGGAGAAGATCAGAAGAAAAAGAAAGAAGAAGAGAAGATCTGAAGAAAAAAGAAGAAGAAGAACAGAGGAAGAACAGAAGAAGAAGACCTAAGAGCCAAAGAGAAGAGAAGACAAAGACAAGAAAGAAGAGAAGAAGAAGAAGCCAAATTCCCCCTTCTCTCTCTCTCTCTCTTTATTTTTGTAATAAAAACTTTATACCCCTAGAATACAACTTGCTCCCTGAGTTCGACCTCGGGAGAACTTTTATTTTTTCGAGTAATAAATTATATCAAACTGGTAACTGCTCCTCTACACTATATTACAACGAGATATTACAACCACCAGTCGAGGCACCAGACAGTTTTTGGCGCCGTTGCTGGGGAGCAACGGCTATTCTAGAGGTAATTAAATTCCTATTTTTAAGTTTCTAATAATCTCTCCTCTCTTTTGTGCAGAAACAGGAAATCGAGAAGACAAGCAACCGCACGACAACCACTCCGAAGATAGGTAATTTTCTATCCTCTCGCTATTAACCCCTAAACTCTAAAGAGGAAGAAAAGAACAAGCAATATAGGTCTAACCTGTCTTCTATACTTAGTAAAAAAAAAAAGTTGCATGTTTTCAACCCTTTATTTCTGCACACACCATTAAGGGTATTTAAGGGCTAATACCTTCTTGCCTAAGCCCTAATTACCCAACAAAGAGCTAACTGGACCAAATAGAGCCAACATAAGATTCAACATTAGGGATTTAGAGACACACTTTTAAGCAAGAATTGAGAAATCCCAAAAGAAGTGTGCCCAAGCCATTGTCTGAAAATACCTATTCAAAGAAAACCTAAAACAAGTTGGCTCCTTAAAGGCACTTGAACCCTAAAAGACAAGACCTAATAAACAAAACTAGCAGGTAAAGTTGACCACTTGGGTCAACCAACCTTCAACATTAGGTCACTCTTTGCACTCAAAAAGCCTAAAGTTCAAGTGAAAACCTAAGCACCTTGATCTTAACGTAAAAAAGGTAGACTTAAGAGGTCAAGATCCCCATTCTGGTCTACCTGGAACCGCAGTGACAAGAGAGGTCGGGTGGGGGAAACCCTGTAACCCGTGGGGACGCTCTACCGTGTAGGGGTCTTCGCGGGACTCACCCTCTCTGGCTGCCCAGGTAATTCTTAGGTGGACGATCTTTCTGATCAAGGGGTCCATCTGCCCCGCACCTCTATAGTCACCCAACACATTTTTGGGTGCCTTGATTGGGTCCAGCACCTTCTAACCTCTTCCACTCCAACAGTGCATGAACGGTAGGATATCCTTAAGACCACCCTTAAGATCTCCTTTAAAAATTCACTCTCGTCATGGCCCAGCCTTGACTCCCGTGTTTGAACAGCAACCTAACCCCATCATTCTCTCTTCTGATTCTGAATCAAACTCTTCTTCTATCATGGCTCAGCCAGTTGAGGAAGAAAACAATCTGGAGCACCAGCTCCAGCGACTCAACGACCTCTTCCAAAACTTTGTGCACCCACCGCAACGTCCTATGATGCGGGACTATTATAATCCTGCTGCGGTGGCCATCGAGCCTCGAGTCAGAATCCTGACTGGAGGACCTGATTCTAAATTAAAGCCCAACATGATTCATGCTATACCTAAATTCCATGGGCTTAATTCTGAAGATCCCTTCCAGCACATCAAACAGCTAAAGCATCTGGCCCAAACTTTTGGGTCAGACGCGCAAAATCGGGATATTCTTCTCATGAAGATGTTCTCCTTTTCTCTTATGGACAAGGCTGCTCATTGGTATCAAACTCAGACCCGGCCGATCAACAATTGGGAAGAACTTCAGTCCGAGTTCTTGAAAAAGTTCTTCCCTGTTGGTCGGACCAACGCCTTGCGCCATCAGATTACGCACTTCACTCAACAAACAGGGGAACCTCTCCATGAGGCATGGGATCGTTTTCAGGATCTCATGAGAAAGTGCCCCCATCACGGAGTTCCTAAATGGGAATAGGTCCAATCTTTTTACCAGGGACTCCGTGAAGACATCCGCCTTTTCGTCAATGCAACCTGCGGAGGAAATATCATGGGTCAACATGAGGACCCCGTGTGGGAGATTCTCGAAAACATGTGCGAGAACTCCATCAACAATGACTCCATGGGATTATTCGACAGGACGAATACCCGCGCATCGACGAATCTCAGGGGAGCACATGAGACGCAGGGCCTGTCCGCATCAGTCGACTTGGAATTAATGGCCAGTCGATTGGACAAGGTCTCGATTATTGAAAAGAAGGTGGATGAGCTGACTCAGCACCTGCAGCGAGCCACCTCTGCGCATAACTCTTTCGCACAGCCTCCTTCCACAAGGGAAGCTGTGCATAACATTCTCCATCGATCTTCCTCTAGGATGGATCCATCATCCGAATCTTTGACCGGAGGTCCTTCCGATTCTTTCTACACCAGCCAGGGAAATTCCATTCCCTCTTTCTCTGACTCTCTGGAGGTTCCTCAGACCTGCGAGGACCTCAACGCCATCCAGAACGACCTGTTCTCCAACACCTATAATCCTGGATGGCGAAACCATCCCAACTTTCAGTGGGCGGGAAATTCCCAAACCCAAAGACCATCCTTTCAGCCCCGCCCACAACCCCCTCGTCCTTACCAGCCACCTCAGCCTTAGCCCAACCCTACTTATCCATCAGGGCCAAATCAGGATCAAATGTCCCTTATCCTTCAGACCCTGGCTGACATTCAAAGAACGAATGCGGCTATTCAAAAACAACACAAGGATGAACTCACAGAGGTCCGAAACCAATTGACCCAGTTGACAAACTCTCACCAGCCAGGCACTCTTCCTTCCCAACCTCTTCCTAATCCAAATAACGTGCCAACCCAGCGGCGCGTTATGAACCCAAACCCGGGCCATGCCCATGTGATTTATCAGGCCCCCTCTATTCCTTCACCCGACGGGATAGAAGCCTCCACTTCTTTTGCAGGTTACCAGCAGCAACCTATCTTACCCAATCCTAACCAAAACCAGGCAGGACTTAATTCCGTAACAACCCGTAGTGGTAAGGAAACCCAAGACCCACCTCATCCAAACCACTCCAAGCCTGGTGGTGATCCCAAGCCTAGGACAGTAATCCAGGACGTCCCCACCCCTATCCCAGATCCACAACCTGGACCTATCCTAGAAGAACCAACCAAGATCCCGTTTCCCGAGGCCTTGACCAAGGGAAAGAAGACCACCAAGCCCGTGGCACCTGAGGAGGACCTGGTCAAGCTCTTCGAGCAGGTCCACATAAACATCCCCTTGATGGATGCAATCCGCCATGTACCGGCTTACGCACGATTTCTAAAGAATATGTGTACACCCCAGCGTAAGCCGCGAACCAAGGGTGGGAGCCCAATTGTTCTGTCAGAGCAAGCCAGCTCTGTAATCCTCAGTAGACTCCCACCCAAGGTAAAAGATCCTGGTACTCCCCTGATCTCCTGCAAGATAGGTGATACCCAATTTGATAGAGCTTTGCTAGACTTGGGTGCATCCATAAACCTGATACCCACATCCTTGCTTGACCATCTAGAAGAATCTGAGCTAAAACCAACCGAGCTGACATTACAATTAGCAGATCGATCTATAAAGTCACCAAAAGGGATTCTCGAGGATGTTATCGTAAGAGTGCGGGATTTCTATTTCCCAGTGGACTTTATAGTCTTAGATATGGACGTACCTGAGAACCCTAGGGATACACCGATCATTCTAAGGAGACCTTTCTTGGATACTACTAGAGCCAACATCAGCTGTGAAGAGGGCCAAATAGAGCTTAAATTTGGGGATCAAACCTTAAAAATTGATATATTTAAGGCCCAATAACGAATTAATTGCGGTGTCATCGAACAGATTTGTGACATTAGGACTTTGGTTGATGAAACACACCTCCAGAATAATTCGATTATGCCTCATCAACCACAGAAGGATCTTGACCCGCAAAAAGAGGAGCTGAATCCAGATATAAACAACCCAGTAACTCCTACCCTTGAACCTCACATCTATGCTGAACCACCCGTTGCTGCTGATAACCCTATCCTCGAGTTGAAGCCTCTTCCTGCTCACTTGAAATACATCCTTTTGGGTTCTAATCAGACCCTCCCTGTGATTATCAATTCCAACCTCAATCCCGAACAGGAATCCCGTCTGATTACTGTTCTCCAGCAACATCGAAGAGCCATCGGGTGGACTCTCGATGATTTGACTGGAATAAGCCCCTCTTATTGTACTCATCATATCTATTCAGAAGAGGGTGCACGACCTTCTCGTGAAATGCAGAGACGTTTGAACCCTAATCTGCAGGAGGTCGTGAAAAAGGAGATCATCAAGTGGTTAGATGCCGGAATCATCTACCCGATCTCCGATAGTCGTTGGGTGAGCCCAATTCAGGTTGTGCCTAAGAAGGCAGGACTCACCACCATAACGACTGAAACCGGAGAAATCATTCCTACCCGATTAGCCAATGCATGGAGAGTCTGTATAGATTACCGCCGACTCAATTCCTCCACGAAGAAGGATCATTTCCCACTACCTTTCATTGATCAAATTCTCGAGAAACTTGCGGGAAATAGGTTCTTCTGCTTTCTTGACGGGTACTCCGGTTATAACCAGGTGGCAATCCATCCTGAGGACCAAGAAAAGACCACGTTCACCTGCCCCTTCGGAACATACGCTTTCCGAAGGATGCCTTTCGGTCTTTGCAATGCACCCGCTACCTTTCAGCGGTGCATGCTTGCCATATTCTCAGATATGGTAGGTGATTTTCTGGAAGTCTTCATGGATGACTTTTCAGTTTTTGGAGAATCTTTTGATGATTGCCTCCAACACTTGGTCCAGATACTCAGGCGATGCATTGAGGTGAATTTGGTTCTTTCCTGGGAAAAGAGCCATTTCATGGTGCCTGAGGGAATTGTCCTGGGACACTCAATTTCAGAAAAAGGCATCCAGGTGGATTGAGCTAAGGTTGACCTGATCTCTCGCCTTCCTGTGCCTAGCTCGATCAGGGACATCCGTTCTTTTTTAGGGCACGTCGGTTTTTACCGTCGTTTCATTCCAGATTTCTCGAAAATCGTGCGCCCATTGACTTCTCTTCTCTCTAAGGATGTGCCCTTTGAAATCTCCAAGGAATGCACGCTAGCCTTTGAAAACCTGCATGACCGAGTTACCCAGGAACCTATCCTACAATCCCTTGATTGGTCTCAACCCTTTGAGATCATGTGCGATGCATCTGATTTCGCTGTAGGAGCGGTCCTGGGGCAAAAAGCTGACAGGAAACCTGTGGTCATCTACTACGCTAGCAAGACACTTGACGAGGCTCAGCGTAACTATATAGTTACGGAGAAAGAGCTGCTAGCCGTAGTATTTGCCCTTGAAAAGTTTCGATCATATCTTTTGGGTTCCCATGTCATCATTTACTCGGATCACACGGCTGTAAGGCATCTCCTTGCCAAGAAGGACGCGAAGCCCCGACTAATCCGTTGGATCTTGCTGTTGCAAGAATTCAATCTTGAGATTCGCGACAAGGTGGGAAGGCAGAATGTGGTAGCCGACCATCTGTCCCGTCTTCCTTCTGAGATTATCGACCCTTCCGTACCCATCACAGAACATTTTCCTGATGAGCACCTACTTACTGTTGGTACTAGACTTCCATGGTTTGCTGATATAGTGAACTACTTGGCATCTCATCAGACTCTGTCTGATTGGCCGAAGGCCAAGAAAGACAAATCGCGTTCTGATACCAAGTATTACATTTGGGAAGATCCGTACCTTTCCGCATAGGTGTTGATCAAATTATTCGGAGATGTGTCCCGGAAGAGGAAGTCAGCAATATCCTCTCTTTCTGCCATGACCAGGCATGCGGTGGCCATTTCTCAGGGCATAAAACCGTGTCAAAAGTCCTCCAGTGTGGCTTCTATTGGCCTACACTATTCAAAGACGCATACAGTCACTGCAAGGCATGCAGTCGTTGCCAGACTTTGGGCAACATGAACCGTCGCGACATGATGCCTTTGCAGCCAATTCTCGTATGCGAAATCTTTGATGTTTGGGGGATTGATTTTATGGGCCCCTTTCCTGTTTCGGATGGTTTCGAGTACATTCTGCTTGCGGTGGACTACGTGTCCAAATGGATCGAAGCCATACCGACCCGAACCTGTGATCACAAGATTGTTCTTAAATTTATTCATCAAAACATTTTCTCAAGGTTCGGGATTCCCCGTGCTATAATCTCTGATGGGGGGACCCATTTTACAAATGCTCAGTTTAGATCACTAATGGCCAAATTTGGGGTGTCTCACCGAATCTCTACTCCTTACCACCCCCAAACAAATGGTCTAGCTGAGCTGTCAAATCGGGAGATCAAGAAAATCCTGCAAGTCACTGTTTGACCTGACAGGAAGGACTGGTCATCCCGACTTCCGGAAGCATTGTGGGCCTATAGGACCGCCCACAAGACCCAATTAGGCATGTCTCCCTTTAGATTGGTGTACGGAAAGGCGTGTCACCTTCCCGTCGAACTGGAGCATAAAGCCTATTGGGCAGTACGGAACTGTAATCTAGATCTTTCCAAGGCTGGAACACACAGAAAACTCCAAATCAGCGAGATCGATGAATTACGCCTAGACGCGTATGAGAACTCGCGAATCTACAAGGAGCGGGTTAAAGCCTTCCATGACAAGCACATCTCGAGAAAGATCTTTCATCCTGGTCAAAAGGTCCTACTCTTTGATGCCCGACTAAACCTTTTCCCGGGAAAACTGAGATCCAAGTGGGTTGGACCATATTTAGTCCGACAGGTTTTTGGAAATGGAGCAATCGAAATCAGTCCACTCAGCCACGATTCCGAACCTTTCATCGTGAACGGTCAGAGACTCAAGCCGTTCATTGATGTGACTTCTACTGATTTGGCTGAATCATCTCTCATCCTCCATTCCCCTTGAGCTCATTGTGCCCAACCGATGGCGTAAAACTCAGCGCTTAATGGGAGGCAGCCCGTCATTCTCTCCGAAAATCTAAAACCTTTTTCTAACACCATGGTGCACTTAAGGTTCACCCTTCAAGACAGCCGACTCCACCTCAGATGCTTGCATCTGAGATTAGAAATCGTCCGCTGAATTCATCCCGACCCATTCACTCATCAAAACAACTGTCTTAAGGAATGAACTAAGTAAATAAAAACCCCTAAATCACAATGAGGACATTGCAAATCCTAGGCGTGGGGGGGTATAAAAGTGCAAAACTTGTAAGAAAAGGTTTTAAACAAAAATTTTTTTTTCACATATGCTAAAAACACCATAAAAATTAAAAAATTTTCAAAATAAAAAAAGAATAAGAGGAGAAAGGAAATTTTGTGGGAGAAGAAAAAGAAACAAAAGGAAAAGGAGCACAAAAAGATGAAAGAAAAGAGTAATAGTCATTAGTAAGAAGCTAAGGAATTGATCTAAGTTCTAGACCTTATTCAAGAAAAGAAATGAAAATTGCATGGTAAGATTAGTAAGAACGCAAACTTTAGGCATTCTTGATAGACTCTTAGTACCCATTAAGATCTAGACAATCCTCATGAGGTTGAGGAAAATGAAAAGCTTAAGTACTAGGTCCAAAGCTGAGGGAGTATTTGACCTCACTAACTAGCCTCTGGTTTACGGGACTCAGTAACCTAAGCACCCCAACCCTACACATAGCCTGGTTCAGTAAGCATAAAAATTCAAAATCACGCAGAAGCGTCGCAAAACTCTGAAGAATACACCTAGAATAGGAGCAGCCGATCAACACAAGTTGATTTGGACGAGTTCCCAGCGCGGAGAGGCGAGAAATCCCCTCGAAGATGCGTAACAAAATATCATCTCCTCGGTGCTTGTCTCTTAGGATATTCACATATCCTACTGGGGGCATGTAAGCACCCTGCTGGTTCAGATTCCATGGATGGCATTATCACGAAGTGTCAACTGCCAGGGTCTGAATTCGGCCACGGAACACCATGGATGGGATTATCTCAAAATCTCAATAGCTAGGGTTCTGGGGGTTGCCATGGGCGGTGCTATCTCGAAGCATCGATCGCCAGGAACCCTTGAGGATTGATGGTGGGAGCAATGAATTTGATACAGACCGTGTTGAAAAGCCAATCCTAGGCTAGAACTAAAAAGAAAAAGAGAGAGAAAAACTCTCCAAACAGAAAAACTTTCTATCTCTCTCTCTTGCAAAACGCACTGCGAACTGAACCAGGGCAAAAATCATTTCAAGCACGGGGTGCTTTAACCACAAAGTCCGATAAACCTTAGGTTAGTTCTTGTAGGCCTTAGAAACCTTTGCCAAAGACTGAGGCTAAAAGCTAGACAGATCTGGATCTTGGTTGGTACTAGAGTACCTTGTAAGCCTATGGTCAGCAATCTAACCTAATCTGGGTTCAAATGAAAAAAGCACTTATCTTAAGTTGTTGAAAACGTCATGGTCTAGAACAAAGGTTAAAACCTTAGGTTTTTGCTAAGGGACTAGCAAAAGCTAGGCATGGGGGTATGATGAGAACCTCGTCATAAATCCTAAACTAGCACCATTTAACCCTGATTTGCAAGAAAAAGCTCCTACATAACTTTAGAAAGGCCTGCCTCAGAGAGATTCTGAGTTTACAAAGAAAATAGAAACTAAGGGGTAAAAATGCAATTTCACCAATTCAATCTGAAAATAGGGTAACTCAGGGTCCAAACATAGGTCAAAATAACCTAATAAGAAGAAAAGTGGGACAAGATGATTCAATAAGGGCTACAGCAACTCCAAGGAATTAAATGACATCCTGTAACCCTAAGAACAAACCCACTTAAATACATGAGGTTCGAGGCAGAGAAAAAATCAACTAAACCCTCTAAAATTCATAGAAAAATAATCTCTAGGGTTTAGAACCTTCAATTTGGCCTTAGGAACCCATTTTGACCAACATTGAGAACCATGCCCAATTAATAACTTAATTTGGGTTTTTGCATAAATTGACTGGTCAAACAAGGTTTAATCTAGAAATAAAATTCACCATCAGAATCCTTAGGTCCTAATTAGTCATGTATAAAAACTTGAGCCTAAGAAGAAACCTTATTGACCAACTTTACACTTTGGTCCTCATCTATTTACTTTTTGACCCTCAACTTTTGAACCCTCGCATTTTGGCCCCTAACTCTTCTTCGTTCTTTGCATTTAGGTCCTCCCTGCAAAACCTGAGCAGCACTATGCTCCGGCGACCTTGCGCGGAGCATGACGCCGGGCAGGGTGAGGGGAGGCCTCGGCCAGGTCAACCGGGGGTGCCCTGCGTCGTCAACCGTCGCAGGAACACCCCCCTGATTACTGCAACCACCCATACCGGCCGTGCAAACGCACGGACGGTATGGGTCCCCTTGCTCTGGCGTCCTCCGGCGAGGGAGGCACGTTGCCTCCCTCCGCCCTCCTCTCCGTCTCTGCCTCTATAAAAACCCTCGACGCCCTGCCTTTCTCTTCAGCTCGGATCTGACGGAGAAACCCCCCTCCTTTCCTCTCTTCCCACTCCGACAGACGCCCCCTTGCTCCGGCGGTTCCTCCTCCTCCTCGTCGCTCTGCCGCACTACCAGCAGCAAGGCTGCCTTCCCTCGCTCTTCCCGCGTCGCGCCACACCCAGCGCGCGCTCTCCAGCCCTCTCCTCGCCGCCACCCCTTTTCTCTGGGCAGCTTCTTCTCCGGCGACAGTCGATACGACTGTCGCCCTGCTCCGGCCCCCCTCGTCCCTCCAAGTAGGTATAAGCTTTCCTCTTCCTCCCCTCTTTCTTTTCCCTACTGAAATTTGCACAATCGCCCTTTGCCCTCGCCTAAACGTCCTCACCTTCTCCACCTCCGGCCAAACTCCGGCGACCCGCTCCCGTCACTCCACCACCCCACACGGCTCGCCGACCCTCACAGAACCTCCGCCTCCTCACCCTGATCAACCTCCGCCCTTCCACCTCCCGCCACTCACCACCTGCAGACCCCCCGAACAAACCCATTTCCCGCGCTGCAGTTTGACCTAGGGCGACCCTTACGCTCCGCCCCGCCGCCTGCCAGACCCCCCACCACCTTCGCCATGCCACGGCGAAGGTTCTTCGCGTATCTGATTAGGCCGAGAGGTCGTTCCTCTGTGGACAGGTATCTCGACCGCCGTCGCCATTGCTGCGCAGAAGAAGCACCTTCAACCTGCAGCTGCAGGCGTGCCACGCCCAGATTCGACTCCCAGGTTGCACGGGGCGTCTCCGTGAAGCGTCCCAGGCTCGCAGTTGGGGCGAAGGCCTCGCGTGAAGCCACGATTGCCCGCTGCTTCCTCCGCTGCGGGCGCCCAATTGGGGTGGGATATTTAGTCCCACCTCGGAAAGTCTGAGAGGCGTGCGGGCGCTTAAAGGCAAAAAGTGCCTTAAGCTATTCGCCTCCTGACCACGGGGTGAGGTCCCTCTCACCCGCCCGACTACCCGACCTCGTCCGCGCTCACGCCCTGCGGACCTGGCCCGACCCGATTAACCCGACCTGCACTCCTCGCCCACCACCGCACGCCGGTGGGCCTGGACCCAGGCGCGACCCGCGTACCCGATTGACCGGCTGCTCTGGGAGAGCTATCCTAAGAGTGAATTCTGAGAGAGAGAGACGCGGGGGGAGGGTAGAGTAGGTTTTGCCCTCTGACATAAACCTTGAGTGTGCAGGCACAGGTAAAGAAGAAGAAGAAGAAGAAGGACTGCGGGAAGAAGAAGAAGAAGGAGGCCAGGAGACGCACTGTAGCAGCAGCAGTTTAAGTCGTCTGATTGAAAAATCAGACGACGTCTTGAAGACAAAGAAGAAGAAGAAGAAAAGAAAGAAACAGGGCCGCAGCCAAGAAGAAAGGCAAGAAGGAAGACCAAGAAGAAAAAGAAAGAGAAGAGAAGAGAGCACAGGTGAAGAACAAAGAAGAAGGAGAAGATCAGAAGAAAAAGAAAGAAGAAGAGAAGATATGAAGAAAAAAGAAGAAGAACAGAGGAAGAACAGAAGAAGAAGACCTAAGAGCCAAAGAGAAGAGAAGACAAAGACAAGAAAGAAGAGAAGAAGAAGAAGCCAAATTCCCCCTTCTCTCTCTCTCTATTTTTGTAATAAAAACTTTATACCCCTAGAATACAACTTGCTCCCTGAGTTCGACCTCGAGAGAACTTTTATTTTTCCGAGTAATAAATTATATCAAACTGGTAACTGCTCCTCTGCACTATATTACAACGAGATATTACAACCACCAGTCGAGGCACCAGCCACCCCAGAACCCTGGTTTTCGATAATTCGAGATAGTGCCACCCATGACGTTCTGTAGCTAAATTCAGGCCCTGGCAATCGACATTTCGGGATAATCCCGCCCATGGCACCTGAACCAACACAATGTGCTTACGTGCCCCTGGTAGGATATTTAGATATCCTAGGAGACAAGCACCAAGGAGATGGTATGTTATTGCGCATCTTCTAGGGGAATTTCCCGCCTCTCCGCACCTGGAACTCTTCCAAATCAACTTGTGTTGATAAGTCGCTCCTAATCTAAGTATCTTTTCAGAACGGAATTAACACTTTTGCGTGATTTTGATAATTAAGCGTATTGAACCAGACTGTGTGTGGATTAGGGTGCTTAGGTTACCGAGTCTGGCAAACCAGAGGTCAGTTAATGAGGTCGAATAATCCCTAAGCCTTAGACCTAATACTTAAGCTTCGCATTTTCTTCAACCTCTTGAGGACTATCTAGATCTTAACAGATACTTAAATTTTTAAGCCTAAAACAAGCCCAAGAGGCCTAAGATTAGTGTTCATATTAATCTCCGTATCTCTTAGCACTTTTGATTTTCATTTTTTTCTTTTGATTGGTCTAGAACTAAGTAGATTCCATAATCTTTTACTAATGACTATCTCTTTTCTTTTTTTTTCAAATTATTGCTCCTTTTTGACATTTTAAATCACCTCCCTTTTCCTTCTCAAGAATGATATGCAATTAATTCACTCAAACTTTCCTCCCTTCTCCATTTTTTTTTGTTCTTCTTTAATTTTTTAATTTTTTAATTTTTTTGGAATATGTATTTTTTTTGTGAGAACCCTTCATAAATTTGAATTTTTATGTGTTTGAACTTTAACACCCCCTCATGCCTAAGCTTTTCAATGTCCTCATTGTAAACGGAGGGTATGAAACAGTTAGGGTTCAGTGGGTCGAGATGACTGTTGCGAACGATTTCAAGCTTTGGTACGAGTACTAGAGGTGGAGTCGACTGTTCTAAAACTGAACTCAGAGTGTAGTAGACGTGAAGTACAAAAGGATAATCAGAAGGAACTCGATTTTTTGGAATGACGGGTTGCCTCCCGTTAAGTGCTAAATTGAATGCCTTCAGCCGAGTAGAAAATGGTATGGAAAAGCAGTGGTTAAATCAGACGATTTTTGTAGAACAAGCACCTTGATCACTAGCCTGATTGGTCCAACCAAGTGCTTTTCAGATTAGCAGGCTAATGATGCAGGCCAAACCTAATCAATCTGGCAGGTTGATAGATGTAGATCAAGAGATGCAGAACCCACCATATGTTGTGGAGCTCAAATAGATGTTGAAGTGTGAAACTAGGGTTTGGCTGAGTCCAATCAGCCTGGTCAGAGTAGGGATCCTCAAAAGAGAATGGATCTGTGGAGGATGTGAGATCCCTACGGGAGTTATCAGAGAAGGATGGGGCGTGATTAGTAGTCTGATCAAAGTCCGAAACCCAATTGGAATGTGGAGGAGAATCATATGCAACCGGCTCATTGAGAGGAGAATCAGAGTAAAAATTGAGTCTGGTTGCGGGTCGAAGTTGAAAATGGGTTTTAGAAGGTTTTGTATGTGTTGCAAAAGAGGTGTTTTCTTTCAAATCATTGACCTCAACCTCAAAATCAAAAGACAGGTTGTGTTTGCTGAGGTTGTAAACTGGTTTGGAGTCATTGGGAAACAACAGTTCTCTAAAATCAAGGTAAGATTCGAAATCGTCCGAGAACTTGCAAGAATCATCTTTTGAATTTGATTCGGGATCAGAGGTTCCACCATAGAATAAATCAAGATGTGGAGAAGCAACAACCTGACTTGGGTCTAGCCTATTCTCAGATTCTGAGCTCAAAGAGGTGCCCTTATTAGGCATGGGCTTGGTTTCTTGGCTTGTAGGGAAGACCCAATCAAAACCCAACTCTTCCAGCTCCTCGGTTTCTGTATCGTAGATCGGCGTGACTTTCAAAAAATCAATATGTATCTTTGAGGAGGTTGGAGAGGTGCTGCTAATAAGGCTAAATTGAGGGTTTTGAAAGATGCGTTCGTTGTAGTGATAATTCTTCAAAAATATCTCGAACAACAGATAAAATTTATACTTGAATGAAAGTCCGAGGTCGTTCGCTGGGAGCAAGTAGGAATTCAATCGCAAATCTCAACAAATAAAGTAAATGAACACAAAATATTACTAAAAAACTAATGTGCAGTATATGGCATGAGTATATGAATACATAGAACAATTATTCAAAAATAATCAAGATGAAGGAGCATATGATCAGACATCTGATTTTACAATCAGACATCTTAAAAGATGTTTCTATAGTGCTCCTTTTATTCTTCTTCTACTGCTATTCTTCTTCTTCTTCTCTGTGTGCCTCTTCTCCATTGGCTTTCTCTTTTCTTCTCTTCTTCCTCTACGGTTGCCTTGACTCTTCAGGTCTTCTCCTCTTCTTCTTTGTTTGGCCTTCCTTCTTCACACACAAGGAATTTCTTCTCTAAACGACTAAGTGTCAGCCGTTTATCTTCAGAGCAAAACCCCCCAACCCCCGTGCTCTCTCTTTCTTTCTCTCTTTGGGTTCTGCTATCTTAGAGCCTTGCACAGTAATGGGTACTTGGGTCTAGAGCGCACCTGGGACCAAGGCTGCCAGTGTGAGGTAGCAGCCGAGGTGTGTGTGGGTATAGGCGGATAAATAGGTCGGAGCTAGGCCCGCATGGTGGTGTCATAGGCGAGGTGCGTGTCAGGTGAGAGGGGACCTCACCCCCGTGTGTTGAGGTGAATAGCCACAGGCACAAAATCAATTTATGCCGCTGCAAGTGCCTATGCGCTTTCAAGGTGGGACTATCCCCACTAGGCTCTTCTGCATGCGTCAGCTGCTGTGAGTTCCTTATTCAATTGACATATGGCAGTGATTAGCGCTTCCAATTGGGAACTTGGAATGAGACTTGAAACCAATCCGCATTGCCTGGAACTTCCACTTGGGGCTTGCAGGTCCAAAAGCTCGAAGAACAAAGCCAAAGATGGCGACAGCAGTGGAGCAATGATGTTTAACCTGAAACATGAAATACGGGCTAAAAGCTCTAGTTAAATGGTTCAATAGCATCATCGTGAGGCGAGGAAGTGAACGGCAGTGATTTCGTGGTGTGTTGAGGCGTGTAGCGGCCTGGCAGAGGCGGAGATGGCCGTGCGAAGGTGGGTTGTTCGGGGGAGGGTTTAGGTGGACGGTGGAGCGAAATTGGAGAGGGGTTTTATAGAGGGTGGTGTGGAGGAGGTTGTGAGGTGGTTGGCGAGGAGGATGGAGGGGTGTAGCAGCGGAAACGCCTCGCTGGAGGAGTGGTTGGAGACGGAGAAGACAGAGATGAACGGCGGCATCGAGGGTTTGAAATTGAGGTTTAAGGAGGGGAAACTACCCTATGAGCTAAGATAAACTAATATACTCCTAAACTAACGGACAAAGGGGATGGAGCGGTGCCGGTTATGGTATGGCCGGCGTCGAGGAAGAAGATGCTCCGGTGAGGGTAGGACGATGACGATGAAGGGGATAGAGGCGTCGGCTGGTACTGCTCGACAATGAAGAAGGCAGGGAAGGAGGATCTATTGTCGGTATTGCGATCAGACGATGAGAGGAGATAGAGGAAGTCGCCAAACGTCGAGGAGCTTCGGTTGGATGAAGAGAGACAAAATTAGAGGTGAATCCGATCGAATTTAAGCGTAGGGAACTCGGCAAGGTTTGGGGGTCCTTTTATAGGTCTCTAGAGATCAATTTGAGCTTGGGAAGCAAGCTTCCCAAGCTAGGAAAGTGTCAGAGTTGGAAACTTGAAAGATACCTAAATCTCTCATGCGTTCACATGAGATATTGGGAAGGTTGTTGTGCTTCGAATCTGATTCATTGGAAAGAGGACTCCTCAAGGAATCTCCCTTCCAATTTTGGAAGGGATTGAGCGAGAAATCAGGGAGATCTTCCCATTTGAAGGTCGTCAGAGCTTTAGGATTAGGAGTTGAGGGTGGTCGAGACCTATCTGTGAAGAAGAAGACTAAGCTGGGGGGCTATTTTTGAGAAATTCAAAAGTTAGGGGCATGAGTGTGAGATAAAAGAGTTAGACAGAACCAAATTGCAAACTAGGTCAAGATGATCTTAGATTGAGTCCAAATTTTGGTACAAACCTAATTTGGATCCAAGAAATCCAATGGTGAAGTTAGATTTAAGATTTTACTAAGTTTGACTGGGTAAATTGCATAATTATCCAAATTAGGGCAAATGTCTATCTGTGGCTTTGTTTTAAGTTAAACTGGGTTCCAATGGTCAAATCAAGGATGCCAAACCATAGATAATATTTTTATATGAATTTTAGAGGGTTTAGGTGAATTTTATCCTGGCTAGAAGCTCAGTTAATTAAGCGGGTCTGCTTTTAGGGTTTTAGAAGTCATTTAATTCTCAAAACACGTGAAAATCCTTTTCTGTCTGTATTAACCCACTTATTAGATAATTAAGACCATTCGACCTTTAATTATCCCCTGAAAAATCACGTGATTGTTCTGCAATTGAGATATGCTATTAAATCTACAGTTTTACCCCTGTTTTCATGTCTATCTCATAAGATCTTTGATGTGTGCTATTTTGTGTAGATTAGGTCAGAATGTCAATAGTAGGCCTAGAGGTACTCAAGTACCAACCAAGATCTGGACCTGACCAGCTTTAGCCATAGTCCACCACGAAGGTTTCTAAGGCCCATAAGAACTAACCTAAGGATTATTGAACTCCGCAGCTAAAGCACCCATGCTTAAAACATTTTTAGTAATGGTTCAGTTTGTAGTGCATTTTTGTAAGAGAGAGACAGAAGATTTTTTGCATTTTTGGAGAGTTTTCTCTCTATTTTCTTTTCTTTATTTCTAGCTTCGGATTGGCTTTACAACATGCTCTGTATCGGATTCCTAGCTCCCACCATCAATCCTCGCAGGGTCCCTGGCTTTCGATGCTTCGGGTTAGCATCACCCATGGAAACTCCCAAAACCCTGGCTTTCGACACTTCGAGATAGTGCCACCCATGGCATTCTGTAGCTAAATTCAGGCCCTGGCAATCGACATTTTGGGATAATTCCGCCCATGGCACCTGAATCAGCACAAGGTACTTACATGCCCCCAGTAGGATATTTAGATATCCTAGGAGACAAGCACAGAGGAGACGGTATGTTACTGCGCATCTTCGAGGGGAATTTCCCGCCTCTCTGCATCAGGAGCTCATCCAAATCAACTTGTGTTGATAAGCCGCTCCTAATCTAGGTGGCCTTTCAGAACAGAATTAACACTTTTGCGTGATTTTGATAATTAAGCGCACTGAACCAGACTATGTGTGGATTAGGGTGCTTAGGTTACCGAATCCCAGAAACCAGAGGTTAGTTAATGAGGTCGAATAATCCCTAAGCCTTAGACCTAATACTTAAGCTTTGCATTTTCCTCAACCTCTTGAGGACTACCCAAATCTTAACAAATACTTGAATTTTTAAGCCTAAAACAAGCCCAAGAGGCCTAAGATTAGCACTCATATTAATATCTTTTTTTTTAGCACTTTTGTCTTTTATTTCTTTCTTTTGATGTGGTCTAAAATTAAGTAGATTCCTTAATCTTTTACTAATGACTATCACTTTTCTTTCAAATTGTTGCTCCTTTTTGACATTTAAAACACCTCCTCTCCTCCTTCTCAAGAATGATATGCATTCAAAATTTCAAAATTTCCTCCCTTCTTTATTTTTTTTTGTTTTTTCAATTTTCTAATTTTTTTGGTTTTTTGGAATATGTATTTTTTTGTGAGAATCCTTCAGAATTGTGAATTTTTTGTGTGTTTGCACTTTAACACCCCCCCATGCCTAAGTTTTGCAATGTCCTCATTGTAAATGGTGGGTACGAAACTGTTTTGGGTTCAAGAATTAGAACAGGATTATCGGGTGGGCGAACGGGTCGAGATGACTGCTGCAGACGATTTCAAGCTCTGGTACGAGTACCAGAGGTGGGATTGACTGTTCTAAAAATTGAACTTAGAGTGCAGTAGACGTGATGTACAGAAAGGATAATCAGAAGGATCTCGGGTTTTTGGATTGCCAGGTTGCCTCCCATTAAGAGCTAAATTTAATGCCTTCAGCCGAGCAAAAAATGGTATGGAGGAGTGGTCAAATCAGACGAATTTTGTAAAATAAGCACCTTGATCAATAGCCTAATTGGTCCAACCAGGTGCTTGTTCAGATCAGTAGGCTGATGATGCATCCCAAACCTAATCAATCTGGAGGGTTGATAGATGTGAATCAAAAGATGCGGTGCCCACCAAATATTGTGAAGCTCGGAATGATGTGGAAGTGTGAATCCAGGGTTTGGCTGAGTCAAATTAGCCTGGTCAGTGTAGGGATCCTCAAAGGAAAAAGGATCGGTGGAGGATGTAGGAACCCTACAGGAGTGATCAGAGAAGGATGGGTCGTGATTTGTAGTCTGATCGATGTCTGAAACCTGATTGAAATGTAGAGGAAAATTATGTGCAACTGGCTCATCGAGAGGAAAATCAGAGTAGAAATTGAGTCCGGTTGCGGGTCGGGGTTGAAAATGGGTTTTGGAAGGTTCTGTATGTGTTACAGAAGAGGTGTTTTCTTTCAAATCATTGACCTCAATGTTAGAATCAAAAGATGAGTCGTGGATGCTGATGTCGTAGATTGGCTCGTAATCATCAGGAAACAACAGTTCTCCGATATCAGAGTAAGATTCAAAATCGTCAAAGAACTTGCGAGAATCATGTTCTGAATCTGATTTGAGATCAGAGGTTCCACCACAGAGTAAATCAAGATGTGGACAATCAGTAACCTGACTTGGATCTAACCTAGTTTCAGATTCTGAGCTCAAAAAGGTGTCCCTATTAGGTATGGGCTCGAGTTCTTGGCTTGTAGAGAAGACCCAATCAAAACCCAACTCTTCCAACTCCTCGATTTCTATATCGTAGATTGGCATGACTTTCGAAAACTCAATTTGTGTTTCTGAGGAGGTTGGAGAGGTGCATTCATCAAATAAAGGCCCAGAATCAAAATCCAGATTCAAAATCTGATTTCCATCACACAAGGCCTTGTAATCATCCCAATAAGGCTCAAATCTAGATTTTAGGTTAAGGGTGTGGGTTGGATCACTAGAATTTAGGCTAGGCTCTACAGGGATGTTAGAATTGCTCTCGAGAGTCACCTTATCAGAATAAGGGACGGAATTTACACCCTCGAGAGGTTCTGATTCAATCTTAGTATCACAGGTGTCTGGGAAATCTAAGCTTGGTGAACCAGGGTTTTGTATCTCTAGGGCTGGCTCAAAATCATGATCACCTACAATCGGATTCTCCCAACCCGTCTCAAGATCAGGAATGTCAATTGCTATGAAATTTGAATCTGAATTTATTTTGGGCTGGGGATCCACAATTATCATCATTGAACCCAGGATTTGGGAAACTATGTTGATCACTAGTCTCACTCCAAGATGTTTTGTTAGTTTCTAACGGGTATTTTTGATCAATTGTTCTATATAACTTATTTAGCAATTCTCCTTGTTCTTCTAAAAAGTCCTGGAATTTTTTGGAAGTGAAGGGCTTGACCAACATTGCAGACACTCATTGTTATGTAATTTCACCAATTCACTATGTTTTGCTAATAGGTGATCTCGGGTTGAATCGTGTTTCATTTGTGTCCATATTATCTTCATACAGTCCAAAATGTGGTTCATTGATTTTGCAAAATTTTCCTGAATGTCCCTTTTACAATATTCTTCATGCTTTCTATAGGCATTCTTAAGTATCTTTTCTTTTATGCTCATTTGGGACTTAGGTTTTCTAAATAGTCTTCCTATATAGCCAGGCTGCATTTTTGAATCAGATGGTGGAATCAAGATGTAGAATCAAAACTCAGGTTCAGATTAGAGTTGATTAGATTAGATTTAGAAATCCCCAAGAAAATCTGTGTATGTGCTCTAAATAGAAGGATGAGGGACTGAATGTGAATTTTTGACCCAATCAAGGCACACAAAGATTTTTGGTTGACTAAGGCAATTTCGAGCTGGATGATACCTCTGAATCAGAAATTCGCACACCTGAGAAGTACCTGGGCAGCTAGGAAGGGAGAGCCCCGCAAGGACCCCTACACGGTAGAGCATCCCCACGAGTTACAAGGTTTCCCCCACCTGACCTTCCTTGTCACTGAGGGTCCAGGTAGATCGAAATGTACGAACTTAAGTCCTTATGTCTACCAATTTTATGTCTTAATTTGTGCCTTGAGTTTCACTTGATTAGAAGTTAATTCAACTTGTGACCTAATTTGGAGGTTGGTTGGCCTACAATGTAGACCAACTTCACCAGACCTGCCCTAAAGATGGCAGAATGAGATCTAGGTCAAGACCTAGAAATCACCCTGATTTTACTCCCTGGTTATTAGGTCTAAGGATTTTAGGGTTCAAGTGAAATTAGAGCATGACTTTTAGGGTTTTGTTGATTAGCTCTTTTCAACCAAGGGCTTGGGTAGCACACAAATGCGGGTGGGTTTGTTTCCTTTTATGCAGGCAAGTGTGAACTAGCACTCCAAAACCCTAAAAATTAAAACCCTAATTGGCTTTATTTTGCATCCAATTTGATCTTCAAAAATGTTCTCCTTGGACTTTAAACAAGAAGTGCGTAGTCTAAGAAGATTAGAAATTAAGTGTAGTCCTTAATAAGCATAGGAAATTTGGGGTAGGGAATTCTAAACAAAATCATCTCAATCTTCAATCAGATTTGAAAAATTTTTTTGCAAATAAGGAAACTTGCCTTTTAAATGATAATTGCTATAAAAAATAAGGTAGGTGATTCCTAATTGATTGTTTCTTTTTTTTTGTCGTCCCAAGATTAGGAGGTTGATCAGGGAAAAATAGAAAAGTTACCTGCCCTGGAGTGACTGTTTTGCGCGGAAGATCTCCTCGTGAAGTACCTCGCAAAATCACAATAAAGCAAACAAGGCAAGTTAGTTCTCAAATATAAAAATATAGCAAGAGAATAGCGGTGAATTATGCGTTGCTCCCCAGCAATGGTGCCTAAATGTTTATCGGGGCTAAATTGAGGGTTTTGAAAGATGCATTCGTTGTAGTGATCATTCCTAAAAAATAGCTCGAATAACAGATAAAATTTATACTCGAATGAAAGTCTGAGGTCATTTGCTAGGAGCAAGTAGGAATTCAATCGCTAATCTCAACAAATAAAGTAAATGAGCACAAAATATTACTCAAAACTAATGTGGAGTATATGGCATGAGTATATGAATACATAGAACAATTATTCAAAATAATCAATATGAAGGAGCATATGATCAGACATTTGATTTTGCAATCAGACATCTTAAAAGACGTTTCTACAGTGCCCTGTTCGCAAGTGAAATCGAGGTTTTAAAAACTGCGTTGTAGTATAGCCGAAATTGATTTGAAAATAAATAATATTTCTTAATCGAATTTAAAGTCCGAGGTCGAACACAGGGAACAGTATGGCAATTTTAAAACTCAAGATCACAATTTGAATCAAAAATATAAGACATTGCAATAATAATAATGTTAGGATCAATGTGCAAAAAGAATAGAGTAAAATGGTGATTTGAATCACCAATTACTCCTCACAAATAACAACTAAACAACAGTATTAATAAAGCCTCAAATATATGCAATCAGACGATCTAGGCTTGTATCAGATGGCTTAAACAGCCGGTGGCTATAGCACTTCCAAGAGACTCAAGGGTCTCTTTTCTCTGCTGCTTTCTCTCTTTTCCTTTCTTCTTTTTGGCATAGGTCTTCTCCTCTTCTTCTTGCCTTGTCTTCCCTTCTTTTGCCTTATTGCTTGTGTAGCTCTCTTTCTTCTTCTTTGGCTTCTGTCTCCTCTCTACGTACCTCTTCTTCTTTTGCCTTGACTTCTCTTTTCTTTTCTTTCTCTCTTCTCTTCTTCACACATAGAGGGGGATTCTTCTTCAAACGGCTAAGTGTCAGCTGCGATTCTCTGTAGCAAAACCCCCTACCCCCGCACACGATCCTCTCTTTCTCTCCTTAGGTCACGCTCTCCCAGAGCCTCCAACAGTACCGGGTTATCGGGTTTCGGACCTAGAGGGCACCCGAGTCCAAGGCTACGAGCGTGATCGTAGTCGAGGAGTGGAGTCAAGTTAGGGGGGTCAGGTCTGTGCCAGGCCCACGGGGGACGGGTCACGGGAGAGGCGTAGGTGAGCAGGGACCTCACCCCTAATATTTAGTTGAGGCAATAAGCCCGTGTGACTTTTTCAATTTATGCGGTGCTGCCTCTTCACTCATTTCCGAGGTGGCACTTAAGATTGTGCCTCTTCTTCGCTTGCATCTGCGGGTGGATTGCCTTCCAATCAAGGCAGCTGCTGAGGGTATGGCTTCCAATTGAGGCCTTGGAATGAGACCTGAAGCCAATCCACATCAGTTGGAGGTGGTACGTGGAGCTGTAGGTGCCAAATGAAGCTTCTAGCATGGTTGAAGTTCGTCGCTAATTGCGGAATTGACCTGAAACTCAAGAAAAGGGGCCTCTTGGCCACCTCAAATAGCTCAGTAGGTTCGCCGTAGCATGGCAAACGTGGTGGTGGGTGCAGCGTGGAGCGAGAATGAGAGAGGTGGCTGGACGATGATGGAGACAGCCGTGAGAAGGTGGGTTGTTCGGGTGCGTGTTTGGGTGAGTGATGGAGCGAAATAGGAGAGGGGTTTGATTGGTGGAGTTGTGGCGAAGGTTATGAGGTGGTTGGCAAGGCGAATGGAGGAGTGTAGTGGCGGATATGCCTCGCCGGAGGAGCGGTCGAAGACGGAGAAGGTGAGGTGAACGGTGGCGGTTGATGGTTGTGTGTGTCTGTGAGGGTAGGAAAACGAAATAAAAAGAGAGAGGGTGCTAAAGAAGGGTTTAGCGAGAGGATAGGGAGGTGGAGGGCTCCAGTGTTGGTCGACCGGAGACGGAGAAGGAGGTTGGTGGGCGAGGCAGCGACGTCGACTGAGGTAGAGGCACGACTCGTTGGCAGGAGAGGTTCGCAAGGATGAGGGGAAGCTAGTTGACTACCCAATTGATGGTTGGACGGCCGGAGGAGAAGAGCGGAGAGGAGTTGCTGGAGCTAAGTTTGAAGGTGGTCGGAGATGGAGTAGAGGGGGATTTCTCAGGCCAAAACTTGATGAAAATGCACGGTCATGCGATGGTGTCTCTTTTATAGGCCATAGGAAGCCCTTCCAAGCTTGGAAAGAAGCTTTCAAGCTTGGAAGGCAGTTACGAAATAGGATACCCAAACCTTTGAAAGGTTTGCTTGGCCATTTGGGAAGAACTTAGTGCCCAAGGAATGGCTCAAATGGAAGGAAACTTCCCAAAGAATCCCCATATCAATTTTGAGAGGGATCGATTGAAAATCGAGTGAGAAATCCTCGCTCGAAACTCGACGGTGAAGGTTTCACCTTCTAAAAATGGCTTAGGGACCTGCTTGTGAAGAAGACAAAGAAGTTGGGGGGCTATTTGTAAGAAAATTCAAGAGTTAAGGGTCTGAATGAGATAGAAAGAGTCTAACTGGACAAAAATGCAAACTTGGTCAAGATGATCTCAGATTGGGTCCAAATTTTGGTACAAACCTAATTTGGACCCAATGAATGCAATGGTTAAGCTAGATATATGTTTTGATTAAGTTTGACTGGGTAATTTATGGAAAAGCCTAAATTAGGGTAAATGTCTGTCCGAGACTCTGTTTTGGGTCAAGATGGGTTCTGATGGTCAAATTGAAGGTTCCAAACCATGTAGAATATTTTTCTATGAATTTTAGAGGGTTTAGGTGAATTTTATCCTAACCAGAACCTCAGTTAATTGAGCAGATCTATTTTTAGGATTTCAAAAGTCATTTAATTCTCAAAACACGTGCAAATCCTTTTCTGTCTGTTCTAACCCACTTGTTAGTCTTTTAGGACCATTTGACCCTTAATAACCCCTTGGGAAAACCCATGATTGTACAACATTCATGATATGATGGTAAAACTGCAGTTTTAACCATGTTTTCTTGTCTTTCCCTCAGAATGACTTTGCAATGAAATATGACTCTCTGGTAGTTATGTAGGAGCATTTACTGACTTAATTAGATCAAAATGAGCTAGTTATGGCTCATGATGGTGTTCCCATCATACCCCCATGCCTTGCTTTTGCTAGTCCCTTAGCAAAATCTCATGGAATTACCTTTAATTCTTGACCATATGCCTTTTTATGCTCAAAACTCTGATGTATGCTTTCTTTTATAGATTAAGTTAGAATTCCGATAGTAGGCCTAGAGGTACTCAAATACCAACCAAGATCCAGACCTGACCAACTTTAGCCTCAGTCCGCCACGAAGGTTTCTAAGGCCCATAGGAACTATCCTAAGGTTTATTGAACTCCGCGGTTAAAGCACCTGTGCTTGTAACATGTTTTAGCCTAGGATCAGTTTGCAGTGTGTTTCTGTAAGAGGGAGATAGAAGAATTTTTCTTTATTTTTGGAGAGTTTTCTCTCTCTTTTCTTTCTATTTCTAGCCTCGATTAGCTTTACAACACGGTCAGTATTGGATTCTTAGTTCCCACCGCCAATCCTCGTAGGGTCCCTAGCAATCGAGATTTCGAGATAATCCTGCCTATGGCAACCCCCAGAACCTTGGATTTCAAGATTTTAAGATAATCTTGCCCATGGCGTTCTGTAGTTAAATCTAGACCCTGGCAATCGACATTTCGTGATAATGCCGCCTATGGCATTTGAACTAGCACAAGGTGCTTACATGCCTCCGGTAGGATATTTAGATATCCTAGGAGACAAGCACCGAGGAGACGATATGTTATTGCGCATCTTCAAGTGGAATTTCTTGCCTCTCTATGCCTGGAACTCGTCCAAATCAACTTGTGTTGATCAGTCACTCCTAAGCTAGATAACTTTTTTAGAACAGATTTAACACATTTGCGTGATTTTGATACTTAAGTGCACTGAACCAGACTGTGTGTGGATTGGGTGCTTAGGTTACCGAGTCCTGCAAACCAGAGGTTAGTTAACAAGGTCGAATAATCCCTAAGCCTTAGACCTAATACTTAAGCTTTGCATTTTCCCCAACCTCTTGAGAACTATCCAGATCTTAGCAGATACTTGAATTTTTAAGCCTAGGATCACAGCCCAAGAGGCCTAATATCAGCATTCCTACTAATCTCTTTTATCTCTTAGCACTTTTTGTCTTTCATTTTCTTTCTTTTTGATTTGGTTTAGAATTGAGTCAATTCCTTGATCTTTTACTATTGACTATCTCTTTTTCTTTTCTTTTCAAATTGTGCTCCTTTTTGACCTTTTTATCTCCTCTCCTTTTCTCTTAAAAAATGATATGCAATCAATTCAAAATTTGCTCCCTTATATTTTTGTTCTTTATCAATTTTTTATTCTTTATTTTGGTTTTTGGAATATGTGATTTTTTTTTGATGAAACCCTTTCTTGTGAAGTGATTTTCACAGTGTTTTGCACTTTAATACCTCCCCATACCTACGATTTGCAATGTCCTCATTGTAAATTAGGTGGGTTCGATTTCAGCTTAGATCATTCATTAGAACAGGTGTTGGATGGGTGGATGGGTTGAGATGACTGTTGTGGACGATTTCAAGCTCGGGTACGGGTACTAGAGGTGGAGTCAGTTGTTCTAATGGATGAACCCTAAAGTGTAATATGAGTTCAGTATAAGATGTGTCAAGAAGGGTTTCAGGTTTTTCAAAAAGATGACGGGTTGCCTCCCATTAAGCGCTGAGTTTAACGCCATCAGCCAGGTGCAATAAGCTCAGGGAGAATGGAGATCAAAAGATACCTCAGCCCTGTTCGTATCGATGAGTTCAATGAACGACTTGAGTCACTGATCGTTCACAACAAAGGGTTTTGAATCAAGGCTTGGTTGGCTGCTTTCAATAGCTCCATTTCCAAAGATTCGTCTTACCAAGAATGGTCCAATCCATTTTGATCTGAGTTTTCCTGGGAAAAGTTTGAGTTTGGCATCAAAGAGCAGCACTTTTTGACCAGGGTGGAAAGATTTTCGCACAATGTGCTTGTCATGGAAGGCTTTAACCTACACTTTGTAGATATGCGAGTTCTCATACGCATCATTGCGTAGTTCCTCGATCTCGCTTAATTGCAACTGGCGGTGTATTCCAGCCTTCCCTAGATCCAGATTACACTTCCGTACTGCCCAATAAGCCTTGTGCTCCATCTCGACAGGAAGGTGACATGCCTTACCGTACACTAGTCTGAAGGTAGACATGCCTAATTGGGTCTTGTGGGCGGTCCTATAGGCCCATAAGGCTTCTAGAAGGCGAGAAGACCAATCGTTTCTATCAGGCCGAACAGTGACCTGAAGGATCTTCTTGATCTCTCGATTTGACAGTTCTGCCAGTCCATTAGTCTAGGGGTGGTAAGGAGTCGAGAAATGATGTGACACCCCGTACTTTTTCATCAGGGACTAGAAGTGCACATTGGTAAAATGAGACCTGCCATCGCTGATGATAGCCTTAGGAACCCCAAATCTGGTAAAGATGTTTTGCTGGATAAATCAGAGGACAACTTTATGATCACTAGTTCTCATGGGGACGGCTTCGACCCATTTAGAGACATATTCAACAGCGAGTAGAATGTATTCAAAGCCGTTAGATCGGGGAAAGGGTCCCATGAAATCAATTCCCCATATGTCAAAGATTTCACACACAATAATCGGGTTCAAGGGCATCATATCTCGCGGGCCCATGTTGCCGAGGGTCTGACAACGAGCGCATGCCCTACAATACGTCTGTGAGTCTTTGAACAAAGTGGGCCAAAAGAACCCACACTGGAGAACTTTTGCTGTAGTTTTACGCCCAGAGAAATGGCCACCACAGGCCTGGTCGTGACAGAATGACATTACGTCATTGACCTTGTTGTCAAGAATGCATCTCCGGATCACCTGATCATTGCCGATGTGGAAAAGGTATGGTTCCTCCCAAATATAGTATTTGGCCTCAGTAATCAATTTGTCCCACTTTGAAGTCAGCCAATTTAGCAGAACTTTTCCCGTAACCAAGTAGTTTACAATATCAGCAGCAAACCACGGGAGATTGTGAATGGCTAGCAGGTGCTTGTCTGGAAAATGCTCGGTGATTGGACCAGATGGGTCGATGACGGAAGAAGGAAGATGGGATAAGTGGTCAGCTCCCACATTCTATTTTCCCGCTTTATCGCGAATCTCGAGATCAAATTCTTGCAACAGTAAGATCCAGCAGATTAGTTGAGGTTTCACGTCCTTCTTCGCAAGGAGGTGCCTCACTGCAGTGTGATCTGAGTATATGATAACACGAGGACCCAAAAGATATGATCTGAATTTTTCAAAGGCAAATACTATAGCTAGTAGCTCTTTCTCAGTAACTATATAGTTACGCTAAGCCTCGTCAAGTGTCTTGCTAGCGTAGTAGATAACCATGGGTTTCCCATCTATTTTCTGCCTAAGTACTACCCCTATAGCATAATCAGATGCATCGCACATGATCTCAAAAGGTTGAGACCAATCAGGAGACTGCAAGATAGGTGCTTTGGTAACTCGATCACGTAGGATCTCAAACGCCTGAGCGCACTCCTTGGAGATTTCAAAGGGGACATCCTTAGATAGAAGATTAGTCAGGGGGCGTGTGATTTTTGAGAAATCGGGAATGTATCGACGGTTAAAATCGACGTGCCTTAGGAAGGATCGGATATCTTTGACCGAGCTACGCATAGGGAGTTCAAAAATCAGATTCACCTTGGCTCGATCAACCTGGATGCCTTTTTGAGAGATGAGATGTCCCAGGACAATTCCTTCAGGTACCATGAAGTGGCTCTTTTCCCAGGAAAGAACCAAGTTCATGTCGATGCACCTCCTAAGGATTTAGACCAAGTGGAGGAGGAAGTCGTCAAATGATTCACCAAATACCGAGAAGTCATCCATGAAAACTTTAAGGTATTCACCTACCATATCTGAGAATATGGCAAGCATGCACCGCTGGAAATTGGCGGGTGCATTGCAGAGACCGAACTGCATCCTTCGAACTGCATATGTTCCAAAGGGGCAGATGAAGGTGGTCTTTTCTTGGTCCTCGGGATGGATTGTGACCTGATTGTAACCGGAGTACCCGTCCAAAAAGCAAAAGAATTGATTTCCCGCTAGTTTCTCGAGAATATGAACAATGAATGATAGTGGGAAATGATCCTTCTTCATGGAGGAATTGAGTCTTCTGTAATCAATGCAGACTCTCCACGAGTTTGCTATACGGGTTGGTATGGTTTCTCCAGTTTCAGTTGTGATGACGGTGAGCCCTGCCTTCTTAGGCACAACTTGGATTGGGCTCACCCACCGAATGACGGAGATCGGGTAGATGATCCCTGCATCTAACCATTTGATGATCTCCTTTTTCACGACATCCTACAGATTTGGATTTAGGCATCTCTGCATTTCACGGGATGGTTGTGAGCCCTCTTCAGTGTAATGTGATGTGTGCAGCATGAAGGGCTGATACCGGTCAAATCATCGAGAGTCCATCAAATGGCTCTCCGATGTTGCTGGAGAACAGAAATCAAGAGTGTTTCCTGATCAGGTGTGAGTCGGGAGTTGATAATCACAGGAAATGTCTGATTGGAATCCAAAAAGACATATTTGAGATGATTGGGAAGAGGCTTTAATTCCATAACTGGGTTGTCAGCAGCAGCGAGTGGTTCAAGGTGGGTGTCGGGAGCAAAGGAAGGAGCTATGGGTGTGTCTAGGTTGAGCTCGGACTCCTCTAATTGTGGGTTTTTATCCTCTTGTGGTTGATCAGAAATGGTCAGGTTTTCCTCGATAAAGTCGTCAACCACAGCTTCGATATCGCATATCTGTTCTATGACTCCGCAATTAATTCCTTGTTGGGCCTTAAAGATGTCGATCTTTAGTGTCTTCCTCCCAAATTTTAATTCAATTTGGCCCTCCTCACAATTGATATTGGCCCTAGCAATGGCCAAAAAGGATCTCCCTAGTATGATCGGTGTATTCTTCACATTCTCAGGAGCATCCATGTCTAAGACAATAAAATCCACTGGAAAATAGAAATATTGTACCCTATGACATCTTCGAGAATTCCTTTTAGTGACTTAATTAATCTATTAGCTAGCTGTAAAGTCATTTCTATTGGTTTAAGTTTAGATTCCTTGAAGTAGTCTAGTAGGGATGTAGGTATCAAATTTATGGAGGCTCTTAAGTCTAATAAATCTCGGTCGAATTGTATATCACCGATTGCACAGGAGATCAGAGGGGTGCATAGGTCATTCACCTTCGACGAGAATTTGCTCAAAATGACGGATCTGGCTTGCTCCGATAGTATGATCAGATTTTCGCCTTTGATTCGCGGCTTACGCTTAGGTGTACACACGTTTTTCAGAAATCATGCGTAAGCTAGTACGTGGTGTATTGCATCCATCAAGGGGATGTTTATATGGACCTGCTCAAAGAACTTAACCAGGTCCTCCTCAGGTGCCACGGGTTTAGCTGTCCTTTTTCCTTTGGTCAAGGCCTCAGCAAATAGAACCTTAGATGGTTCCTCTAGAATGGGTCCAGGTTCTTGATCTGGGATAGAGGTATCCTGGATGACTATCCTAGGGTTAGGGTTTGTATTTCTAGGCTGGGAGTGGCTTGGACAAGGTGGGTCCTGTGTTGTTTTGCCACTGCGGGTAGTAATAGAATTCAATCCCACCTGGTTCTAGTTTGGTGTGGGTAAAAGAGGTGCTTGCTGCTGGTAACTGTTGAACGAGAATCTACGTACCTACGTGTTTGGTTTTGGAAAACCCGTCGTTGTAGTTAGAAAGCGAAGGATTCGTGTTCAACAAATAAAATTTATACCGAAATCAAAATTCCAGGTCGAACACAGGGAGGCGAACGTTTGATTTAAAAACTTCGCGTTTCTTTTTATTTTGTCACGAAGAAATTCAATTTAAACTATCTAAGTATCTACAACAAATAAAAGAGAGAGAGGGAGTAAGAGAGAGAGAAAGAATACTGTACATGGAAATCAAAATGAGATGTAGAATAGACAAGGAATTTATCATAAAAGAGTTCTTTCGTTACAACTAGAAAACATAAAACAATTACTCTAGAAAGCATTAAAAGAATGGAGGGAGAAATGTCCTCCTCGACGATCGCTCGGAGGACGAATAGACTACTCTAGAAATCAGTAAATCTATACTAGAAAGCAGTAAAAAGAATAGGGAGAGAGAATCCTCCTCGACGGTCACTTGGAGGACGAGCCGGACGGGACGACGCCTGGACGAAGGACAACGAAGCGGGACGAAGGAGGACGAAGCAGAAGAACGGGAACGAAGCAGCACGCCGTCGTCGTCGCGGGATCCACTTCCGAAGGGGGACGAAAATTTGGACTTTATCTCGCGAGAAGCATCCCGGGTGTGGGACAAGCTTCTCTTGAGCTTTGGAGAGGTAGAGAGGAGAAGGAAGGGATGAAAATTTCGTATGGAGGGGGTCTCCTTTTATAGTTGCAAGGAGTGGGGGCAAAATGGACATTACATCTTCAAAATAATAAATAAGGGGTCTTTAGTGACGGATAAAACCGTCGCTAAAGCCCCGCCGTCGCCGTCGCCGCCGCGCCCACGCGTGCCCGCTCGGCTGGCCTGCGCGCGTAACGCATACGCACGTCCGCGTCGTCTCAGCCGTCCGATCGCGAGATCGGACGGCTTAGATCGCGTCCGCGCCCGCTGCGTAGCGCGCCCGCCCGCGTGCGATCGCGCGCCCACCAGAGCGTCCAATTGCGCGTCGGCGCTATCGGGCGCGCGCGGCCGTTGGATCTTCATCTGACGCTCGTGCGCGCCCGCTCGCCCGCGCCTTCGACCCCCTCACTGCGGCTCGAACCCGCGACCCCCGCTTCGCCCGCAGCTGCGTCGCCGTTGCGCTACGCGGGCGAAATGGTCGCGCGGATGTTTTTAAACGCGAGCGACCACAGCCGTTGGATCGAGATCCAACGGCGGAGAGGAGACGGTGCGCGGTCTTCACAGGACTCCTGCGGCCGATTGGGCGGCTGGGATGGCGCCACGTGGCGCTATCTTGGCCGTCCATCTTCTGGAAGTTGTAGATGGTGCCACGGATGTCGGATTGACTCGATTTTTGTGTCGTTCGGCTGCGATCGTCGATCCGAATTCATCCGTGTGGTCGGATTTTCCATCTGAATTGCGGATTTACACCATCCTGGCCCTTGATCTTCTAGGGTTCCCCGGTCTCTATCTGATGCTACGGATGCCTGATTAGGGCGATCTTGGAGTCGTTGAACTCCAATCGTCGCCCTGATCATATCCATACGGTTGGATCTTTGATCCGAGGCCCCGATAAAATATTTGCCCTGTCCAAGCACATAAAAGGAGACAATTAACCTCCATTTTATTCAAACTACTCTAAATGCAAGATGATGCATGTAATGCAATATTTATATCATGAAATGCAATCCTATGCTTAAGAACATGCATAAATAGACATTTTAAGTTGTGTAAATGTGTTTACATCATACCCCCATGCCTATCTTTTGCTAGTCCCTAGCAAAAACTATATGCTATTTATAAAAGAATTAGGTTAGATTATTTGGACCTGAGTTATTTTCAATCATTAAGAAATTGTCTACTTAAGAACTGAACCTTCAAAGACACAACAGTGCCCGGGTATCAGCCAAAATGCAGACCGCCTCAAGCCTCGCCTTATTCAAAGAAAAATTTCTTTTTCTGTTTTTACTCTCTTTTTTTTTTTTTTGGATTTTCAAATTTTAGGGTTTAAGAGTGGCTTTCTACGGCCATTCAACTCACCCAAGATTTGATGAGAACCCTAAGTTTTAAGCATCTTATTGTGATTGTGATAGACTCGTTGACTGGCAATTAAAACGGACTTCGGATTTCTACGCCTCTAGGTGACCTCAAAAAGAATTCTGCCTAAAGGTGTATCTTTACAACCGGTAGCTTTCTCCCTACTTTTATTTTTTTTAACGGGGTCAACACAAGGGTGAATCCAGTGTATATCTCCCCGGTTTATTCTACTTCTGCGCTTCTTCCTAAGTGTTTTGGGAATTTTTAGTGCATTTTCTGAGCTGGGTTCTGGACAACCGGTCGATGAGCTGTTACCACCGACAACTTGCCAGCCATACTCGTGCGGCGAAGTGTGGCTTATTTCTTTTTGTTCTTTTCTCTTTTTTGATTTTTTTTTTTTTTTAAGTAGGTGGCTTCCCTGGTCTAAGATTTACCTAAAGGCAGCAAAAAGAGAAAGGTCAGTGACTGGGCTCTGGACAACCTACCTATGGGCTGTTACCCACGATAACTTGCCAGCCATATCACCCTAGAAGGTTCATTAGCTACCCAATTTCCGTTAAAATCGCCAAACAACGAGTCTGTGCAAAGAAAGTGTGTAGATGCTTAAGACTCAAAATTCCCTTACATCAGAGGGCGGGTTGATAAGTCGTGTACTTATCACCCAAACTTATTTACTCCAATTAAAATAAAATTCAAATTGGCGAGAACTCGAAAAACAAATCCACATTTTAGTGGATATACGGGCTGATTAAGTCCAAAGACCTGAAGGGTCTTTGTGTTCAGAACATAATATAGTATTTCTTAAGATCGAAAATTTTCTTAAACCCAAATTCTCTTTCCTAATTTTGATTTTTTTTTTTTTTAAAATAAAACAAATCTACGGAGCTGACGAATGAATTCAAAGATAAATATCCATCCCCCCATGCCTATCTAATGCAATGTCCTCATTGTATTAAAAAGACATAAAACAGAGTGGAAAAGCGTAGAAAGCACCTGAATTGCGTGGATATCGGGTCCGCTCCGAGATAAAAATGAAAAAGAACTGTATATGTGCTGAGTTTAGTGACTTCAGCTAGGCACACTATACAAAGAAAAGAAATGAAGAATTCACATGTGCAGGTCAGAATTAGAATAAACAGAAGAATCCTCTGACCTGTCAGCAGAGGTCCACAGATGTGGACCAGATTGTGGTGCAGACCCACACCCCATAATCGAGAATATCTTAGGTTCTGGATAAAAATTACCCAAAACCTAAAATCAGAATGCAAGCGGGGTCGGGCCTGCGATTTGTAAGGATGCAACCCAAGGTCAAAATGTCGGGTTACAGAGAATTGAAGCTCAAAAGGATAATCGTTAAATGTGTGCTTGAGTTTGACATCCTCGAAACAAATGTCGTAAGGGTTCTGATTTGATGGTTTCAGCTTAAAAGGAACCCTTCGACTCAATCTTCCATTTCCTCCAAAATTAACTTCCCAAATTAGAACTTCCCCGCTCCTATCCTCCTCATTAAGTGTATCAAATTCCAGGACATCTTGTATATTCATCACCCCGTCTGGAATCTCCAAGTGTAAATGATGTGGCAGAATCAAAATTGACTTGGGTCTAATTATCTCAGAATTAAAATCATCAATAAGCTCAACAGGGTGTAACTGATAATCAGGGCATTGAATTGATTCCTCCAGAAAATGCGATTCTGGATCTGTATTGTGTGCCCTAATAAGATCAGTTTCCTTAGTTATTGGGCTATCAAATGATCTATCAGATTCCTCAGGCCCAATCGTCTCACAAAAATCGTGATTTGAAAACTCGTGTGAGACTTCGCAACTTGAATCTTCACCATCAAAGAAATCAGGATCCGTATCAATGTATGTCCCAAAATCAGTTGTCACTTTGTGTTCCCAGGAGACATACGTTTTCTCGTAACCCGGCTCAGGGATCTCAGGTGAAGAAATCAGATCATCCTTAATTGGTTGCTTTAATTCAATCTGGTCAGCTTCGTAACACGTGTCCCCCCCAACAGGTGCCTGAGCGGGTTCTGTCATTGGCTTTCTTGAAGAGAGTTCATCCTGGGAATTATTCCAAGATTGAATCAAAGCAACCACGAATCTCATCCTCAATTTCGCTAATTTCCCAAGTAGAAACTCACCCGGGTTCTTATCCTTAACATCCTGGAGCCAATCCAACAAAGACTTGTTTAAATCATCAATCATTTCAATCAGGGGCTCCAATCTCTCAATGCAAGGTATTGGCTGAACTTCTAAAGATTGAATGATATTCCTCAAGTTAGCCAGAACCTTATCTTGAACCTGATTAACCTGAACCAAATGAGTTGGTTCAGGGTTGGGCGGGTTTGACATCAATGTAGAGGAATTAACGAATTGAGATTCGTTATACCCATCCTGATAATAGGTCATTTCAGATTGTTCAAAAGATGGAGATGACCTAAAGGCAGTGAAATCAGAGGATGGGTAAGGATCAGTGTATCCTTCTTGATTGTAGATCGCATTAGGTTGTTCATGAAAGGAGGACGATCTATAATCGATGCAACTCTGAGAAGGATAGAATTGAGAATCAAAGTGTTCAGGGTTAGACCCTAAACACGGGGGTCCGGAATTGTATCCCCAATCCGAATTATCCCAACTAACTGATGGTCGATTACAATACGAGTTGGGATAATTGTCATGTTGAGGATAATTTACAACAGGAGGGAAAGAGCGGGAATGCGTGAAATATGTGGAAGGATTCATGAGACACTGGAGGAAGAAAGGTGCCCTGCAATACAAACAATCAAACCTGTCCTTAAATGGGTTAGCCTACAGACCTACAGACTCCCAAAACCCGTCTTGAGATAAAGGAACGATTTGATCTACTTCTGTCTGTTCAATCCAACCAGTTAGGAGGGACTGGGGAGAAGGTTCTTCCTTCGGCTTGCGCCTCCGGTTCCTAGTGTACCCCCCAGCCGCGATCGTTTGACTCTGCTCCCCTAGCTAGACATCAGATTGAACAGTAGAAACAGACTAATCGAAAATAATCTCGTTCTGAGTTCTGAAGAGCGAGTCCAATCCTTAAGGCCAATGTCTACTCTGTTTTATTTAGGGCTAGGTTTGAATGTGCTTTGGAATGTGATGGGCCCTTTAAATGGGTTGTGCCCTTAATGATTGATTGCTTTGTGTGTGCGTGCACAACCAGTGGTTTTCAAGCAAGATTATTTTTGATGTGATGAATTTAAGGTTCAAATCTTGCTTAGTAGCTTTTAGGATTCAACTTTAGGTGTTTTCAATCAAGTTTCATTGGCACACCAGGTTTTGCAAGCACAGGTGAAGATATTTTCCTTTAAAGTTTAAAAAGAATGTGGAGTGCCTGGTAGATCCCTAAGAGTTGAACCTAATTGGCAGCTACTTGATGAGTTGATTTTATTTGAAGTGGTGCGGCCCAATCAACTCAAACAATTGGCCTCAAATGCACCACTAAGTTAGGCACACAAAGATGGTTAACTTAGAATGATTTCTACTCTTTTATGTGTTGCTTTATGTGTACTGGTCCCACAGATCAGAACCCAGTTGAGTAGAAACAAATCAATTTGGTTAAGTGCCTTTAAATGTGGGTGTACATTGTGTATTTGTTGAAAATTACCCCACAAAATTATCTTTTACTTTTTTTTTATATAAATGAAGGTGGAATGAATGTGAGTGAGAATCCAAACAACCAAACTATTCCTAGGATTTATGCAAACACCTAGGTTAATTGGAATTTGGATTCAATGTGGCGAATGAAATCTATGGAGGGGGAAAGAATGGGTGATAACTTACAAAACCTTTCACAGCACTTTACTCCAATCTACCGCTTTTGCTTGCCTCAAAAGAGTACCTGCAATTACAATAAGAAAGGAGAAAAGTGAGGTAAATGATTTGTAAGTTACAAAACGTGAAGAGAAATCAAAGATCGTTGCCTCCCCGGCAACGGCGCCAAAATGTTGAACGAGAATCTACGCACCTACGTGTTTGGTTTTGGAAAACCCGTCGTAGTTCGAAAGCGAAGGATTCGTGTTCAACAAATAAAATTTATACCGAAATCAAAATTCCGGGTCGAACACAGGGAGGCGAACGTTTGATTTAAAAACTTCACGTTTCTTTTTATTTTGTCACGAAGAAATTCAATTTAAACTATCTAAGTATCTACAACAAATAAAAGAGAGAGAGGGAGTAAGAGAGAGAGAAAGAATACTGTACATGGAAATCAAAATGAGATGTAGAATAGACAAGGAATTTATCATAAAAGAGTTCTTTCGTTACAACTAGAAAACATAAAACAATTACTCTAGAAAGCATTAAAAGAATGGAGGGAGAAATGTCCTCCTCGACGATCGCTCGGAGGACGAATAGACTACTCTAGAAATCAGTAAATCTATACTAGAAAGCAGTAAAAAGAATAGGGAGAGAGAATCCTCCTCGACGGTCGCTTGGAGGACGAGCCGGACGGGACGATGCCTGGACGAAGGAGAACGAAGCGGGACGAAGGAGGACGAAGCAGAAGAATGGGAACGAAGCAGCACGCCGTCGTCGTCGCGGGATCCACTTCCGAAGGGGGACGAAAATTTGGACATTATCTCGCGAGAAGCATCCCGGGTGTGGGGCAAGCTTCTCTTGAGCTTTGGAGAGGTAGAGAGGAGAAGGAAGGGATGAAAATTTCGTATGGAGGGGGTCTCCTTTTATAGTTGCAAGGAGTGGGGGCAAAATGGACATTACATCTTCAAAATAATAAATAAGGGGTCTTTAGTGACGGATAAAACCGTCGCTAAAGCCCCGCCGTCGCCGTCGCCGCCGCGCCCACGCGCGCCCGCTCGGCTGGCCTGCGCGCGTAACGCATACGCACGTCCGCGTCGTCTCAGCCGTCCGATCGCGAGATCGGACGGCTTAGATCGCGTCCGCGCCCGCTGCGTAGCGCGCCCGCCCGCGTGCGATCGCGCGCCCACCAGAGCGTCCAATTGCGCGTCGGCGCTATCGGGCGCGCGCGGCCGTTGGATCTTCATCTGACGCTCGTGCGCGCCCGCTCGCCCGCGCCTTCGACCCCCTCACCGCGGCTCGAACCCACGACCCCCGCTTCACCCGCAGCTGCGTCGCCGTTGCGCTACGCGGGCGAAATGGTCACGCGGACGTTTTTAAACGCGAGCGACCGCAGCCGTTGGATCGAGATCCAACGGCGGAGAGGAGACGGTGCGCGGTCTTCACAGGACTCCTGCGGCCGATTGGGCGGCTGGGATGGCGCCACGTGGCGCTATCTTGGCCGTCCATCTTCTGGAAGTTGTAGATGGTGCCACGGATGTCGGATTGACTCGATTTTTGTGTCGTTCGGCTGCGATCGTCGATCCGAATTCATCCGTGTGGTCGGATTTTCCATCTGAATTGCAGATTTACACCATCCTGGCCCTTGATCTTCTAGGGTTCCCCGATCTCTATCTGATGCTACGGATGCCTGATTAGGGCGATCTTGGAGTCGTTGAACTCCAATCGTCGCCCTGATCATATCCATACGGTTGGATCTTTGATCCGAGGCCCCGATAAAATATTTGCCCTGTCCAAGCACATAAAAGGAGACAATTAACCTCCATTTTATTCAAACTACTCTAAATGCAAGATGATGCATGTAATGCAATATTTATATCATGAAATGCAATCCTATGCTTAAGAACATGCATAAATAGACATTTTAAGTAGTGTAAATGTGTTTACATCAGTAACCCGCATATGATGTTGAAGCCTTCATCCCGTCGGGTGATGGAGTAGAAGGGGCCTGATAAAGAAAGTGAGCTTGGCCCTGATTTGGGTTCATAACGCACCTCTGGTTCGACATGTTATTCGTATTAGGCAGAGGTTGTGAAGGAAGTGCACCAGGTTGGCGAGGATTTGCCATCTGGGCAAGTTGATTACGAACCTCTGTGATCTCGACTCTGTGCTGTTTTTGCATAGCTGCATTCGTCTTCTGAATGTCAGCCAGAGTTTGAAGGATAAGAGTCATTTGATCTGTATGAGTCAGCCTAGATTGATAAGTTGGGTTAGGCCGAGGCTGAGGCAGCTGATATGGACGAGGAGCTTGTGGTCGGGGTTGATATTGAGGTCTTTGATTTTGATTATTTCCTAACCACATGAAATTAGGATGATTACGCCATCTAGGGTTGTAGGTGTTTGAGAATGAATCATTCTGAATGGCATTGAGGTCTTTGCAAGTCTGAGAAACCTCGGAAAAGTCAGAATATGAGGGTTCAGAGTTCCCCTAACTATAGTAGGTGGGTCCAGAGTTTCCTCCGAAACCAGAATTAGATGAGGGTGGATACGGGTCCATCCGCTGAGAAGATTGATGATAAATGTTATGCCCAACCTCCTTGCCAGAGGGTGGTTGCGCGAATGGGTTTTGCGTAGAGGTGGCTCGCTGTAAGTGTTGAGTTAGCTCATCCACCTTCTTCTCAATAATAGAGACCTTGTCTAGATGACTGGCCATCATTTCCAAGTCGACGGAAGAGGATAGGCCCTGCGACTCATGTGCTCCCTTAGGATTCGTCAATCTGGCTGAACATGCCCATGGATTCATTATTGATGGAGTTCTCACACATATTCTCGAGAATCTCCCACACGGTGTCTTCGTGTTGACCCATGATGTTTCCTCCATAGGTCGCATTGACGAATAATCGAATATCCTCGTGGAGTCCTTGGTAAAAGACTGAACTTGTTCCCATTTAGGAACTTCGTGGTGGGGGCACTTTTGCATGAGATCCAGAAAATGATCCAATGCCTCGTGAAGCGATTCTCCTGCTTGCTGTGTGAAATGCGTGATCTGATGCTGTAAAGCATTTGTCCGACCAACAGGGAAGAACATTCTCAAAAACTCAGATTGAAGTTCCGCCCAGGTGTTGATTGGACATGTTTGGGTTTGGTACCAGTGAGCAGCTGATTAGATGTGTTTCACAAATTCAAATTTAGGTTTGGAGGACCTGTCGTCGTAGCTCGCAAAATGCGTCTATCAGATAAAATTTATAATCGAAACACAAGATGAGTCTCGGGTTGAACACGGGGAGGCGAACGTTTGGTTTTGAAAATCTGCATTTCACTTTTATTTATTTTTGGTCATTTTTATCTTTTCTATTTTTTTTTATTTTTAGCAAGAGATCAGGTCGATGAATTCTAGCTAATCTACTTGCAAAAATATAAGAGAGAGAGAGACAATCATCCATTCATGAACAACTGTTTGTTACAACTACGAAAGCGAAAAATCTACACTACGAAAGTGAAAAATAGAGAGAAGTGAGAGAAATCCCCCTCGACGGTCGCTCGGAGGATGACTTGCTCTAATGTCGCCTGAAGGAAGGTGGTGAGGAGCGGGACGAAGGAGGACGTAGCCGGAGGACGGAGGATGGGGCAGGATGGCGTCCTAGTGAGGATCTTCTTCCCTAAGGGTGCTGGGAGGACAGCCACGAGATGCTCCACGAATGGGGATGAGGGGAGGGAAAACTATTTGGTTTACTCTAGAGGAGCATCCCAGGCTTGGGACAAGCTCTCTCTAGAGCCTTGGAGGTGGTGAGGTGAAGAAAGGAAGAGATGAACAAAAATGGGAGGGGTAGGGGTCCTTCTATAGTGGAGGAAAGAATCAAATTCGTATACAGGACATTTAGTGATAGTCATAAATGTCGCTGAAGATCCGTCACAAACGTCGCTGAAGATAGCCCATGCGCCCACGTTGCCACTGTGCTGGTGCGCACTACACGCGTCGTGTTGCACACCTCCGCGCGCTACGCACCTGTGTACGTTGTCGATGCGCGTGCGCTGCTGTGCGCGTGCGTGCGCATGGGTAGCCTGGGTTTTGCTATGTGGCGCGATCTGGGCCATCCATCTTCTTTTCATTGTAGGGGCTGCTACAAAGGTCAGATTGAGTCGATTTTTTCGCCGTTGGTTGCGATCGTCTGCCCAAATCCATCCACACGGTCGGATTTGTCGTTTGAAGCTCTAAATTGCATCACCTAGTCCCTTGGCCGTTGATCTTCCTCAGACTGCATATGGTGCTACGGAACTCCGATCAAGGCGATTTCAGAGGCATTGGACTCCAATCGTCATCATGATCAGATCTGTATAGTCGGATCATCAATCCGAGGCTCCGAAATAAATATCTTTCTCTCCTGACCACAAAAAGGACACAATTAACCTAAATTATATACATATACTCTAAATGCAGAATGATGCATGCTATGCAATATTTATAACATGAAATGCAATTCTAAGCCTAGGAACATGCATAATTAGGCATTTTAACATAAATAGATGTGTCCATATCAACAACTTTATCCATGAGAGAGAAGCAGTACATTTTCGTGAGTAGGACATCCCGATTTTGAGCTTCTGACTCGAAGGTCTGGGCCAGATGCTTGGGTTGCTTGATATGATGGAAAGGATCTTCAGAATTAGACCCATGGAATTTGTGAATGGCATGAATCATGTTGGGCTTGAGTTTAGTGTCAGGACCTCCAACGGGGATTTGAACTTGAGGTTCGATTGCCACCGCAGCAGGATTGTAGTGATCTCGCATCATTGGACGCTACGGTGGGTTCACAGAGGCTTGGAAAAGATCATTGAGGTGCTGAAGCTGATTTTCAAGATTATTTTCTTTTACTGGTTGTGTCATGATGATGGATGAAGGAGAATTAGGTTCAGATGAATCAGAAGAGATATCGATTGGATTGGGTTGTTGCACAAACAAGGAAGTCGAGGCTTGCCCTCGACGGGAATGAATAGCTAAAGGAGGCCTCAAGGATGGTCTTGTTGGTGCTAGAGCACCACGATCATTTGTTTTGATGATAACAAAACACGTGTCATTTAACATTTGCACTTGGAGTCTTAGATTTCAGGCAAATTGCAAATGGAGACGTGATTAGATGGAGATCGAGCTCGCATCTAGGACGGATTGGAGGAGCTTGATGGAGAACAGAAGAGATTCGCGAGGAGCGATAGATTGAAGATGGAATGTCAAGAAGAATAGGATAGATTTTTGTTAAATCCTTTCATGTATTCTTGTCTTTATTTTTCTTGCTCTTTTTATTTCCTTAGAACATTATGTTAAAGAGCCTCAAAGAACCCCAACAGTAGTCCTAGGAACACCTGCACAACCCTAGGATACTTAGGTTTTCTGTAGAATACTTAGAAAACCAATATAGGGTTCAAACAGAGTTTCCAGACGTCTAATTCCCAAATCAGACATCTGATAAAGTGTTTTAAGACGTCTGACTGTTGTTTCAGACGTCTGATAACTATTAGGCTGGACTTAGTACTCTGTCTGATGAAATCAGATGTTCAGACCTTAGTCCAGACGTCTGATGGACTTGCCAGACGTCCAGATAGTGGACCATTGGCTACCTTAGCAAACACAGCAGAATATGACCGTTAGAGCCATATCAGACGTCCATAGGCCTTTCCAGACGTTTGATAATTGACCGTTTTGCCTCGAATGACCCGAAAATCTCTTCTCAGAGATTTTCTAGCCGTTGCAAATCCATTCCGTAGAAAAAGTAGGTTTCCAGACGTCCGGGCATAGTGCCAGACGTCCTGTATGTCGTCTGATAGACCTACACAAGAACCCTGTTTAGATCTGATGCAAGTCAGGAGGAAACCCGCATGAAATCAGACGTCTGACCTTGAAATCAGACGTCTTAAAGTGGCCTTCCAGACATCTGATGCCAGAATTAGACGTCTGATCACCCTGTCAAATGCAATCATTGTCCTGATTTCAGCCTGATTCTCTTGGACTTTGCACCCAACGGCTATGGAAGCTTTTCCAAGCCTTCCAAAGCCTTCCTAAGGCCTCTATAAATAGAGGGGAGCCTTTGCAACACCAACACACACCTAGATACACAAGAAACACTTTGTAATACACTTTCCACTCTCTTGTGTCCTAGCTAGCTCTTGCTCTCCAAGCTCAAGCTCCATTCTCTAAAGAGCATCAAGCTTTGCGCACCCGCTCTCCCGCCATTGTTCACGAGAGCGACGTTGCGCCGTCGTGTGGCACACGCACCTTGTCATCAATTCGACGCACTCCTTGCAAAGGGGAGTTTCCTAATTCCTATAGAAGCTTAGGTTAAAAATTACTTTGTTGGCTCTATAGGTTTATTTGTTCTTTTTATCTTTGCTATTTCGGTTGGGTATTCGCTTTGTGAATTCCCGTCTCCTTCGTGGGACAAAATCCTTCTCGTGAAGAGAAGGGGTTGAGGAACGCTACCCTCGTACTTGTAGCATGGTTGTATTTGAGGTTGAATCACCCTCGTTTAAAGTGATTCGGTTTAGTAGATTTTGAACAACTTGGTTGTTCGGAAAATCCTAACTCGAGAGGGTTAGGTGGTGGTTTTCACCCGGTTTGGGTTTCCACCTAAAAATACTTGTGTACTTGTGTGATTGTTTATTTTTTTGAGATTGTTTATATTTATTTCTGTAATTATTACGTCACCCCTCCTGGTAGGGACGAATCTACAGTTGGTATCAGAGCAGGTCTTGCTATTTCGGCGTAACAACCAAGCAAGAAGATCGATGGAGGGAAGCAGTTCTGTGAGCAGGATTTCCGAGGGGCAGTCCACAACCCGTCTGCCGTTCTTCGACGGGAGCCACTACCCCTACTAGAAGTTGTTGATGAAGACTTGGCTTCAAGCCAATGACTTCACGATTTGGGCCAGGTGCGAGACGCCATTTGAGATCCCAAAAAAACCCACGGGAGGCTACTCGCAGCAACAAATTCGTGAGCTCTCTTTAAACGCAAAGACCATGAACGCCCTTTACTGCGCGCTCAGCTCGGAGGAGTTCAACAGAATCTCACAATGCGCCACCGCATACGAGATCTGGCACACACTCGAGGTAACTCATGAAGGTACCTCTAAGGTAAAAACTTCTAAACTCAATTTACTTTCACAAGAATTTGAGGCTTTTTCTATGAAATCTAACGAAACTTTAAGTGAGATGAACACTAGGTTCACTCTCATAATAAACAATTTAAAAGCTTTAGGGAAGACTTTCGTCAAGGGGGAGCTTCAAGGGAAGCTTCTTCGTTCCCTTGGACCGGAGTGGGAACAGAAAGTCACCGCCATCGAGGAGGCGAATGAAGTGGAGGAGCTCAACATGGAAGATCTCCTAGGCAATCTGATGGCCTACGAGACAAAGTTGAAGCAGAAGAAGAAGGATACACTGGAGCCAAAACCAAAGAAGACTCTTGCCTTCAGAGCCGCGTCGGATAGCGAGGTAAGTTCCGACGACGAAGACTTTAGAATTTTACTTAAAAAATTTTCCAAGTTTTGTAGGGAATTAAAGAAAGAGAAAAAGGATAAGAAGGAAAAGGAAAAGAGATCTAAGAAGAAGGTGTTCCAAGCCACTTGGGACGATTCCAGCTCGGAGGAAGAAGAAGAAGAAAAGACCATAGAAGAAGAAACCGCTTGCTTCGATTTCATGGCCAGAGGAAGCGACAGCGAAAGCGGAAGCGACTCAGACAACGAGGTAAGTTATGACTTACAAGAAGCTTTTAATGAACTTTTTGAAGTTAGTAAAACACTTAAGATAGAAAACAAAAGCATTAAAAAGAACCTTAGCTTTCTCAAATCTAAAAATGATAGGTTAGAAAAACAACTTAGGGGCAAAGAAGCTAGTCCTAAGGATGATAACCTATTATTAGAAAATCATAACCTCATCAATGAAAATAATAAATTGATTGAGGAAAATGATAGTCTAAAGTTAGAAATATATGATTTAAAGACTAAGATGCATACTATAGAAAAAGAAATCGCATGTCTTAGGGAAAACTCTAACAAATTAATCAATAAAGTAGATAATTTTTATAGCCCTAAGGTTGAGAAAGGATCTCCTTCAAGGAGACCCGTTAATAGATCCAGATCCAAGCTCACTTGGATACCGAAAAAGGAATTAGAATCTTGTTTTGTAGGGTTCAGGGATAACTACAACACGAAGGACTGGACCTACAAGCTCAAGGCTGGTCAACTCGAGTTGGGAGAACCAAGGAGTAGACCAAGGAGGAGAACAAGAAGACCGACGAGGCGGCGAACAAACGACGGACCCGCCGCACGTCGACCGCCAGATTGGAGATCGACGCCGATGCCCGGGCCTCCAAGCTACTGATGGGAGCCCCATCCGATGTGGCATCCACCACCACCATTCGGGCCATTTTATTGGCCATGGTAGGTGAGGTAAAATTCTTAACCCTATCTTTTTATCATAAGCATTTAGATAGGAGGAGTTAAAAAAAATGATGAGCTAATTGTCAATTTTTAAGGGGGAGATGCAAGTTAGCTAAATTTCCTTTAGTAAGGTGGAGAAAAATAATAGCTATCTTGTTGTTACAAAAAGGGGGAGAATATCACCTTTGTTAAAATGAATTCATAGAAGAGCATGTTTTAAGGGGGAGTTATAGGAAATTTAAAATCAATCAAACCTTTTTGATAATGTCAAAAAGGGGAAGGATTTTTTTTGCATTATTATTTATGATTTTGTCATCATCAAAAAGGGGGAGATTGTTGGTGCTAGAGCACCACGATCATTTGTTTTGATGATAACAAAACACGTGTCATTTAACATTTGCACTTGGAGTCTTAGATTTCAGGCAAATTGCAAATGGAGACGTGATTAGACAGAGATCGAGCTCGCATCTAGGACGGATTGGAGGAGCTTGATGGAGAACAGAAGAGATTCGCAAGGAGTGATAGATTGAAGATGGAATGTCAAGAAGAATAGGATAGATTTTTGTTAAATCCTTTCATGTACTCTTGTCTTTATTTTTCTTGCTCTTTTTATTTCCTTAGAACATTATGTTAAAGAGCCTCAAAGAACCCTAACAGTAGTCCTAGGAACACCTGCACAACCCTAGGATACTTAGGTTTTCTGTAGAATACTTAGAAAACTAATATAGGGTTCAAACAGAGTTTCCAGACGTCTAATTCCCAAATCAAACGTCTGATAAAGTGTTTTAAGACGTCTGACTGTTGTTCAGACGTCTGATAACTATTAGGCTGGACTTAGTACTCTGTCTGATGAAATCAGACGTCCAGACCTTAGTCTAGACGTCTTAGAAGACGTCTGATGGACTTGCCAGACGTCCAGATAGTGGACCGTTGGCTACCTTAGCAAACACAGTAGAATATGACCGTTAGAGCCATATCAGACGTCCATAGGCCTTTCCAGACGTCTGATAATTGACCGTTTTGCCTCGACTGACCCGAAAATCTCTTCTCAGAGATTTTCTAGCCGTTGCAAATCCATTCCGCAGAAAAAGTAGGTTTCCAGATGATGAGAACCTCATCATGAGCCATAACTAGCTCATTTTGACCTAATACAAAGGATAAAAGCTCCTACATATCTCAAGGAAAGGCTTAACTCAGAGAATTCTGAGTTTGAGAAGAAAACAAGTCATAAGGGGTAAAAATGCAATTTTACCAGTATAATCTGCATACAGGGTAATTCAGGGCCCAAACATAGGTCAAAGCAGCTTAATAAGAATAAAAGTGGGATGAGATGATCTAGCAAGGGCTACAGCACTTCCAAGAAACTAAATGATAATCTGTAACCCTAAAACAACCCACTTCAATTCACAAGGTTCGAGGCAAAGTAAAAATAGAATAAACCCTCTAAAATTCATATAAAAATAATCTCTAGGGTTTAGAACCTTCAATTTGGCCTTCAGAACCCATTTTGACCTACATTGAGAACCATGCCCAATTAATAACTTAATTTGGGGTTTTACGTAAATTGACCGGTCAAACAAGGTTTAATATAGAAATGAAATTCACCATCAGATTCCTTAGGTCCTAATTAATCATGTATAAAAACTTGAGCCTAAGAAGAAACCTCCTTGACCGACTTTACACTTTGGTCCTCATATATTTACTCTTTGGCCCTCAACTTTTGAACCCTCGCATTTTGGCCCCTAACTCTCCTTCGTTCTTTGCGATCAGGTCCCCCCTGCAAAAACTCCCAGCACCATGCTCCGGCGACCTTGCGCGGAGCATGGCGCCGCGCAGGGTGAGGGGGGGAACCTGGCAAGTAGACCAGGGGTGCCCTGCGTCGTCAGCCGTCGCAGGGACACCCCCTTGGTCGTTGTAACCCACCATACCGGCCGTGCGAACGCACGGACGGTATGGGTCTCCATCTCCGGCATCCTCCGGCGAGGGAAACACGTCGTCTCCCTCCGCCTTCCTCCCTATTTTGATCCCTATAAATACCCCCGTCTCTCCACCGACCTAGGCAGCTCGGGTCTGACGGAGAAAACCCCCAACTTTCCTCTCTTCTCTCTCCGGCAGACGCTCACCAGCTCCGGCGGTTCCTCCCCCTTCTCCTCTTCGCTCTGCCGCAATACCAGCAGCAGAGACTTCCTCCCCTGCTCTTCCCGCGCCACGCCGCACCCAGCTGGCGCCTCTCCGGCTCTCTGCTCGCCGCCGCCCCTTTCCCTGAGCATCGTCTTCTCCGGCGACAGTCGATACGACTGTCGCCCTGTTCCTCCCCCTTCGTCCCTGCAAGTAAGCTAGAACTACTCCCCTTCTTCTCCTCTTTCTTTCCCCGCCTTCAATTTATTCAATTAAGCCCTCGACTGACCCTGACCATCGTCACCCCCTTCGTTTCCGGCCACCCTCCGGCGAGATGCTCCCATCGCTCCACAGCCTCACACACCTCGCCGACCCTCACCGAACCTCCGCCTCATCACACTAAGCACCCCCCACCCCTTCACTGCCACTCCACACCTCCGTAACGCTTTCCCCAACAAACCCATCCTCCGACCCACAGTCCGACCTAGGGCAGCCCTTGCACGCCGCCCCACACCTCGCCACCACCCACACGAGCTTCGCCGCACCCTGGCGAAGCTCCCGGCACTTTCTGATTAGGCCGAGAGGCCGTTTTTCTGTGAACAGGCCACCCGGCCTCCACCGCCATTGCCTTGCAGAAGGAGCTGCTTCCGCCTGCAGCTACAGGCGCGCCACGCTCAGCGCCACGCCCAGATTCGACTCCCAGGCCTTGTGAGGCGTTTCGACAAAACACCAGGCTCGCAGCTAAGGCAGAAGGCTTCGCGTGACGCCGCGATCTCCCGCTGCTTTCCTCGCTGCGGGCGCGCAATTGAGGTGGGACATTTAGTCCCACCTCGGAAAAGTCTGAAGAGGCGCAGCGATATAAGACGCAAAAGTGCTGGAGGCTTACTGCCTCAACACACGGGGTGAGGTCCCCTTCACCCGCCCGGTTACCCGGTCTCGTCCGCGCTCACGCCCCGCGGACCTGACCCGACCCGACCCGACTTAGACTGACCTGCACTCCTCGCCCACCACGCACGCTGGTGGGCCTGGACCCGGGCACGACCCGTACCCGATTACCCGGTAGCTCTGGGAGAGCTTTCCCAAGAGTGGTTTCAGAGAGAGAGAGACGCGGGGGAGAGGGTAGACGTAAGCTCTGAAGTGTGCAGGAACAGGTGAAGAAGAAGGAAGCTGAGGAAGACACTGTAGCAACAGGCAGTTTAAGTCGTCTGATTTGGAAATCAGACGACGGCCTGAAGGGAAAAGAAGAAAGAAGGAGGGGCGACGTCCCTGACTGGAAAAAGAAAAGAAGGAAGAAGGAGATCTGAAGAAAGAAAGAAGATCACCTCTGCAGAACAAAGAAGAAAGAAGGAGATCTGAAGAAAGAAAGAAGAGCATCACCTCTGCAGAACAAAGAAGAAGAAGATCACCTCTGCAGAACAAAGAAGAAAGAAGGAGATCTGAAGAAAGAAAGAAGAGCATCACCTCTGCAGAACTAAGAAGAAGAAGATCTGAGACGAGGAGAAACAAAGAGAAAAAAAAAAGACACCAAATTCTTTCTCTCTCTTTGTTTATTTTTGTAAAAGAAACATGTATATCTCTAGAATACAACTTGCTCCCTGAGTTCGACCTCGGGAACTCTTTTCCGAGTAAAAAAAATTTATATATTTGAAATGATGGCAACAACTGGCTATATTACGACGCTATAACAATAACAAACCACGTGAAGCCACCACCAGACGTCCGGGCATAGTGCCAGATGTCCTGTATGTCGTCTGATAGACTTGAACAAGAACCCTGTTTAGATCTGATTCAAGTCAGGAGGAAACCCGCCTAAAATCAGACGTCTGACCTTGAAATCAGACGTCTTAAAGTGGCCTTCCAGACGTCTGATGCCAGAATTAGACGTTTGATTTCCCTGTCAAGTGCAATCATTATCCTGATTTCGGCCTGATTCTCTTGGGCTTTGCACCCAACGGCTATGGAAGCTTTTCCAAGCCTTCCAAAGCCTTCCTAAGGCCTCTATAAATAGAGGGGAGCCTTTGCAACACCAACACACACCTAGATACACAAGAAACACTTTGTAATACACTTTCCACTCTCTTGTGTCCTAGCTAGCTCTCTCCTAGCTCAAGCTCCATTCTCTAGAGAGCATCAAGCTTTGCGCACCTACTCTCCCGCCATTGTTCACGAGAGCGACGTTGCGCCGTCGCGTGGCACACGCACCGCGTCATCAACTCGACGCACTCCTTGCAAAAGGGAGTTTCCTAATTCCTATAGAAGCTTAGGTTAAAAATTACTTTGTTGGCTCTATAGGTTTATTTGTTCTTTTTATCTTTGCTATTTTGGTTGGGTATTCGCTTTGTGAATTCCCTTCTCCTTCGTGGGACAAAATCCTTCTCGTGAAGAGAAGGGGTTGAGGAACGCTACCCTCGTACTTGTAGCATGGTTGTATTTGAGGTTGAATCACCCTCGTTTAAAGTGATTCAGTTTAGTAGATTTTGATCAACTTGGTTGTTCGGGTAATCCTAACTCGAGAGGGTTAGGTGGTGGTTTTCACCCGGTTTGGGTTTCCACCTAAAAATACTTGTGTACTTGTGTGATTGTTTATTTTTTTGAGATTGTTTATATTTATTTATGCAATTATTACGTCACCCCACCTGGTAGGGACGAATCTACAGTTGGTATCAGAGCAGGTCTTGCTATTTCGGCGTGACAACCAAGCAAGAAGATCGATGGAGGGAAGCAGTTCTGTGAGCAGGATTTCCGAGGGGCAGTCCACAACCCGTCCGCCGTTCTTCGACGGGAGCCACTACCCCTACTAGAAGTTGTGGATGAAGACTTGGCTTCAAGCCAGTGACTTCACGATTTGGGCCAGGTGCGAGACGCCATTTGAGATCCCAAAAAAACCCACGGGAGGCTACTCGCAGCAACAAATTCGTGAGCTCTCTTTAAACGCAAAGACCATGAACGCCCTTTACTGCGCGCTCAGCTCGGAGGAGTTCAACAGAATCTCACAATGCGCCACCGCATACGAGATCTGGCACACACTCGAGGTAACTCATGAAGGTACCTCTAAGGTAAAAACTTCTAAACTCAATTTACTTTCACAAGAATTTGAGGCTTTTTCTATGAAATCTAACGAAACTTTAAGTGAGATGAACACTAGGTTCACTCTCATAATAAACAATTTAAAAGCTTTAGGGAAGACTTTCGTCAAGGGGGAGCTTCAAGGGAAGCTTCTTCGTTCCCTTGGACCAGAGTGGGAACAGAAAGTCACCGCCATCGAGGAGGCGAACGAAGTGGAGGAGCTCAACATGGAAGATCTCCTAGGCAATCTGATGGCCTACGAGACAAAGTTGAAGCAGAAGAAGAAGGATACACCGGAGCCAAAACCAAAGAAGACTCTTGCCTTCAGAGCCGCGTCGGATAGCGAGGTAAGTTCCGACGACGAAGACTTTAGAATTTTACTTAAAAAATTTTCCAAGTTTTGTAGGGAATTAAAGAAAGAGAAAAAGGAGAAGAAGGAAAAGGAAAAGAGATCTAAGAAGAAGGTGTTCCAAGCCACTTGGGACGATTCCAGCTCGGAGGAAGAAGAAGAAGAAAAGACCATAGAAGAAGAAACCGCTTGCTTCGGTTTCATGGCCAGAGGAACCGACAGCGAAAGCGGAAGCGACTCAGACAACGAGGTAAGTTACGACTTACAAGAAGCTTTTAATGAACTTTTTGAAGTTAGTAAAGCACTTAAGATAGAAAACAAAAGCATTAAAAAGAACCTTAGCTTTCTCAAATCTGAAAATGATAGGTTAGAAAAATAACTTAAGGGCATAGAAGCTAGTCCTAAGGATGATAACCTATTATTAGAAAATCATAACCTCATCAATGAAAATAATAAATTGATTGAGGAAAATGATAGTCTAAAGTTAGAAATCTATGATTTAAAGACTAAGATGCATACTATAGAAAAAGAAATCGCATGTCTTAGGGAAAACTCTAACAAATTAATCAATAAAGTAGATAATTTTTATAGCCCTAAGGTTGAGAAAGGATCTCCTTCAAGGAGACCCGTTAATAGATCCGGATCCAAGCTCACTTGGATACCGAAAAAGGAATTAGAATCTTGTTTTGTAGGGTTCAGGGATAACTACAACACGAAGGACTGGACCTACAAGCTCAAGGCTGGTCAACTCGAGTTGGGAGAACCAAGGAGTAGACCAAGGTGGAGAACAAGAAGACCGACGAGGCGGCGAACAAACGACGGACCCGCCGCACGTCGACCGCCAGATTGGAGATCGGCGCCGATGCCCGGGCCTCCAAGCTACTGATGGGAGCCCCATCCGATGTGGCATCCACCACCACCATTCGGGCCATTTTATTGGCCATGGTAGGTGAGGTAAAATTCTTAACCCTATCTTTTTATCATAAGCATTTAGATAGGAGGAGTTAAAAAAAATGATGAGCTAATTGTCAATTTTTAAGGGGGAGATGCAAGTTAGCTAAATTTCCTTTAGTAAGGGGGAGAAAAATAATAGCTATCTTGTTGTTACAAAAAGGGGGAGAATATCACCTTTGTTAAAATGAATTCATAGAAGAGCATGTTTTAAGGGGGAGTTATAGGAAATTTAAAATCAATCAAACCTTTTTGATAATGTCAAAAAGGGGAAGGATTTTTTTTGCATTATTATTTATGATTTTGTCATCATCAAAAAGGGGGAGATTGTTGGTGCTAGAGCACCACGATCATTTGTTTTGATGATAACAAAACACGTGTCATTTAACATTTGCACTTGGAGTCTTAGATTTCAGGCAAATTGCAAATGGAGACGTGATTAGACAGAGATCGAGCTCGCATCCAGGACGGATTGGAGGAGCTTGATGGAGAACAGAAGAGATTCGCGAGGAGTGATAGATTGAAGATGGAATGTCAAGAAGAATAGGATAGATTTTTGTTAAATCCTTTCATGTACTCTTGTCTTTATTTTTCTTGCTCTTTTTATTTCCTTAGAACATTATGTTAAAGAGCCTCAAAGAACCCTAACAGTAGTCCTAGGAACACCTGCACAACCCTAGGATACTTAGGTTTTCTGTAGAATACTTAGAAAACTAATATAGGGTTCAAACAGAGTTTCCAGACGTCTAATTCCCAAATCAAACGTCTGATAAAGTGTTTTAAGACGTCTGACTGTTGTTCAGACGTCTGATAACTATTAGGCTGGATTTAGTACTCTGTCTGATGAAATCAGATGTCCAGACCTTAGTCTAGACGTCTTAGAAGACGTCTGATGGACTTGCCAGACGTCCAGATAGTGGACCATTGGCTACCTTAGCAAACACAGCAGAATATGACCGTTAGAGCCATATCAGACGTCCATAGGCCTTTCCAGACGTTTGATAATTGACCGTTTTGCTTCCAATGACCCGAAAATCTCTTCTCAGAGATTTTCTAGCCGTTGCAAATCCATTCCGTAGAAAAAGTAGGTTTCCAGACGTCCGGGCATAGTGCCAGACGTCCTGTATGTCGTCTGATAGACCTACACAAGAACCCTGTTTAGATCTGATGCAAGTCAGGAGGAAACCCGCATGAAATCAGACGTCTGACCTTGAAATCAGACGTCTTAAAGTGGCCTTCCAGACATCTGATGCCAGAATTAGACGTCTGATCACCCTGTCAAATGCAATCATTGTCCTGATTTCAGCCTGATTCTCTTGGACTTTGCACCCAACGGCTATGGAAGCTTTTCCAAGCCTTCCAAAGCCTTCCTAAGGCCTCTATAAATAGAGGGGAGCCTTTGCAACACCAACACACACCTAGATACACAAGAAACACTTTGTAATACACTTTCCACTCTCTTGTGTCCTAGCTAGCTCTTGCTCTCCAAGCTCAAGCTCCATTCTCTAGAGAGCATCAAGCTTTGCGCACCCGCTCTCCCGCCATTGTTCACGAGAGCGACGTTGCGCCGTCGTGTGGCACACGCACCTTGTCATCAATTCGACGCACTCCTTGCAAAGGGGAGTTTCCTAATTCCTATAGAAGCTTAGGTTAAAAATTACTTTGTTGGCTCTATAGGTTTATTTGTTCTTTTTATCTTTGCTATTTTGGTTGGGTATTCGCTTTGTGAATTCCCTTCTCCTTCGTGGGACAAAATCCTTCTCGTGAAGAGAAGGGGTTGAGGAACGCTACCCTCGTACTTGTAGCGTGGTTGTATTTGAGGTTGAATCACCCTCATTTAAAGTGATTCGGTTTAGTGGATTTTGATCAACTTGGTTGATCGGAAAATCCTAACTCGAGAGGGTTAGGTGGTGGTTTTCTCCCGGTTTGGGTTTCCACCTAAAAATACTTGTGTACTTGTGTGATTGCTTATTTTTTTGAGATTGTTTATATTTATTTCCGCAATTATTACGTCACCCCTCCTGGTAGGGATGAATCTACAGGTCTTAGATACCTCCTCCCGAACATGCATCGATGGAGTAGATGAGAGGTAGAATGTGATGGACCCAATCAAGACGCCCAAAAATTTTGGAAGACTATAGAGGTTCGGGGAGGATGATACCCCTTGGTCAGAAAGCCGTCCACCTGAGAATTACCTAGGTAGCCAGAGAGGGAGAGTCCCGCAAAGACCCCTACATAGTAGAGAGCCCCCACGGGTTACAGGGTTTCCCCCACCCGACCTCTCTTGTCATCGATGATCCAGGTAGACCAGAATGGGGACTTGACCTCTTAAGTCTACCGATTTTAATTAAGAGTAAGGGTGCTTATGATTTCACTCAAAACTTTTAAGATGTTTTTTGTAAAAAGTGTCCTAATTTGAAGATTGGTTATCCCAATAAGGTGGGTCAACTTCACTTATATTGTCCTCTTGAGAAATTTAGGTCCCTCTTTTGGTGTTCAAATGAATTTAAGAGCTTGATTTTAGGGTTTTACTTGAATAGATCAATTCAATCAAGGTTTTGGCACGCATTGTTTTGGAAGGATCAATTCTTGATTAAGCAAGTGTGTCTCTAAAACCCTAAACTGGAAGATTTAATTGGCTCTGATTTGGTCCAATTTAGTTTGTCAAAATGTCATACCTAGGGCTCAAACAAGAAAGTGATAGCTCTAGATACCTTAGTTTCAAATGGGTGCACAGATTAGGGTTTGGATGTTGTCTAAATAGAATGTATCAAATCAGGCACTTGATGATTTGTTTAAGAATAGAATGCAAGTAGCCCTAATTGATTTTTCCATTTTTTAGCCTTTTCAGATTCAGGGGTTTTAGAAGAAGGTAGATGGAGTTTACCAATCCTTGGAGTGGTTGATGCGTGGTTGATCTTCCTTTAGTGAGTCCTGTAATAGATCAAAGTCAAAAGAGATAGAGCTAGTCAGTATTGACTTGGATGTTGCAATCAAGAGATTTGAATTGCATGTTGCTCCCCGCCAATGGCACAAAAATGTTCGTAAGTGAAATCGAGGTTTTAAAAACTGCGTTGTAGTATAGCGGAAATCACTTTGAAAACAAATAATATTTATTACTCGAATTTAAAGTCTGAGGTCGAACATAGGGAGCAATATGACAATTTTAAACTCAAGATCACAATTTGAATAAAAAATATAAGAGATTGCAACAATAATAATGTCAGATATCAATGTGCAAAAAGAATGGAGTAAAATGGTGATTTGAATCATCAATTACTCCTCACAAATAGCAAATAAATCAACAGTATTAATAAAGCCTCAAATATATGCAATCAGACGATCTAGGTTTGTATCAGACGGCTTAAACAACTGATGGCTACAGTGCTTCCAAGAGACTCAAGGGTCTCTTTTCTCTACTGCTTTCTTTCTCTTCACCTTTCTTCTTTCTGGCTCAGGTCTTCTCCTCTTCTTCTTAACTTGTCCTTCCTTCTTCTTTTGCCTTACTGCCTATGCAGCTCTCTTTCTTCTTCTTTGGCTTCTGTCTCCTCTCTTCGTACCTCATCTTCTTTTGCCTTGACTTCACTTTTCTTTTCTTTCTCTCTTCTCTTCTTCATTCACAGAGGGGGATTCTTCTTCAAATGGCTAAGTGTCAGCCATGATTCTCTGTAACAAAACCCCCTACCCCCGCACATGATCCTCTCTTTCTCTCCTTACGTCACGCTCCCCCAAAGCCTCCAATAGTACTGGGTTATCGGGTTTCGGACCTAGAGCCCACCCAGGTCAAGGGTTGCGGACGTGATCGCAACCGAGTGAAGTCAGGTTAAGCAGGTCAGGTCTACGCCAGGCCTACGGGGGATGGGTCACGGGCGAGGTGCAGGTGTGCGGGTGAGCGGGGACCTCACCCCCTGTGTTTAGTTGCGGTGATAAGCCCGTGTGAATTTTTCAATTTATATGGTGCCACCTTTTCACTCATTTCCGAGGTGGCACTTAAGATAGTGCCTCTTCTTCGTGTGCATTTGTAGCTGGATTGCCTTCCCATCAAGGTAGCTACTGAGGGTATGGCTTCCAATTGAGGCCTTGAAATGAGACTTGAAGCCAATCTACGTCAGTTGGAGGTGGCGCCTAGAGCTGCAGGTGCCGAACGAAGCTTCTAGCAAGCTTGAAATTCTTCGCTAATGGCGGGCTTGACCTAAAACTCAAGAAAAGGGGCCTCTTAGCTGTGTTAGATAGCTCAGTAGGTTCACCGTAGCACGGCAAATGTGGTGGTGGGTTCAGCGTGGAGCGAGAGTGCAAGAGGTGGCTGGATAGTGATGGAGACGACCGTGAGAAGGTGGGTTGTTCGGGGCATGTTTGGGTGAGCGGTGGAGCAAAATAGGAGAGGGGTTTGATTGGTGGAGTTGTGGCGAAGGTTATGAGGTGGTTGGCGAGGCGGATGGAGGAGTGTAGTGGCAGATATGCCTCGCCGAAGGACCGGTCGGAGACGGAGAAGGTGAGGGTGAACTATGGCGGTTGACGGTTGTGTGTGTCTGTGAGGGTTAGAAAATGAAATAAAAAGAGAGAGGGGGCTAAAGAAGGATTTAGCAAGAGGATAGGGAGGTGGAGGGCTCTGGTGTTGGTCTACCAGAGCCGGAGAAGGAGGTTGGTGCGGCGAGGTGGCGACGTCGACTGAGGTAGAGGCACGACCTCTCGTTGGCAGGAGAGGTTCGTGAGGATGAGGGGAAGCTAGTCAGCCTCCCAATTTGATGGCTGGACAGCCGGAGGAGAAGAGTGGAGAGGAGTCGCCAGAACTAAGTTTGAAGGTGGCCGGAGATGGAGTAGAGGGGGATTTCTCAAGCCAAAACTTGCTGAAAATGCACGGCCGTGCGATGGTGTCTCTTTTTAGGCCATAGGAAGCCCTTCCAAGCTTGGAAAGAAGCTTTCAAGATTGGAAGGTAGTTACGAAATAGGATACCCAAACCTTTGAAAGGTTCGCATGGCCATTTGGGAAGGACTTAGAGCCCAAGGAATGGCTCAAATGGAAGGAAACTTCCCAAAGAATCCTCATATCAATTTTGAGAGGCATTGATTGAGAATCGAGTGAGAAATCCTCGCTCGAAACTTGACGGTGAAGGTTTCACCTTCCAAAAATGGCGTGGGGACCTGCTTGTGAAGAAGACAAAGAAGTTGGGGGGCTATTTATAATAAAATTCAAAAGTTAAGGGTCTGAATGAGATAGAAAGAGTCTAACTGGACCAAAATGCAAACTTGGTCAAGATGATCTCAGATTAGGCTCAAATTTTGGTACAAACCTAATTTGGACTCAAGGAATCCAATGGTGAAACTAGATCTAGGTTTTGACAAAGTTTGATTGGGTAATTTATGCGAAAACCTAAATTAGGGCAAATGTCTGTCTAAGACTATTTTGGGTCAAGACGGGTTTTGATAGTCAATTTGAAGGTTCCAAGTCCTAGAGAATATTTTTATATGAATTTTAGAGGGTTTAGGTGAATTTTATCTTGACCAGAACCTCAGTTAATTGAGCGGATCTATTTTTAGGATTTCAAAAGTCATTTAATTCTCAAAACATGTGCAAACCCTTTTTTGTCTATTCTAACCCACTTGTTAGTCTTTTAGGACCATTTGACCCTTAATAACCCCCTGGGAAAACCTGTGATTGTACATCATTCATGATATGATGGTAAAACTGTAGTTTTAACCCTATTTTCTTGTCTTTTTCTCAGAATGACTTTGTAATGAAATATGGCTCTCTGGCAGTTATGTAGGAGCATTTACTGACTTAATTGGATCAAAATGAGCTAGTTATGGCTCATGATAGTGTTCCCATCATGCTCCATTTATTCTTCTTCTCTGTGTGCCTCTTCTGCATTGGCTTCTCTTTTCTTCTCTTCTTCCTCTACGGTTGCCTTGCCTCTTCAGGTCTTCTCCTCTTCTTCTTTGTTTGGCCTTCCTTCCTCATGCATAAGGGATTTCTTCAAATGGCTAACTGTCAGCCATTTATCTTCAGAGCAAAGCCCCCAACCCTCGTGCTCTCTCTTTCTCTCTCTCTCTCTGGGTTCTACTCTCCTAGAGCCTTGCACAGTAACGGGTACTCGGGTCTAGAACACACCTGGAATAAGGGCTGCCGACGTGAGGTAGCAGCCGAGGTGTTTGCAGGCATAGACGGGTAAATGGGTCGAAGCTAGGCTCGCGTGGTGGTGTCACGGGCGAGGCGCATGTCGAGTGAGAGGGGACCTCACCCCCGTGTGCTGAGGCAAATAGCCACATGCACAAAATCAATTTATGCTGCTGCAAGTGCTTGTGCGCTTTCGAGGTGGGTCTATCCCTGCTAGGCTCTTCTGCGTGCGTCAGCTGCCGTGAGTTCCTCGTTCAATTGACGTATGGCAGTGGCTGGCACTTCCAATTGGGGACTTGGAATGAGACTTGAAACTAATCCGCACTACCTGGGACTTCCTCCTGGGGCTTGCAGGTCCAGAAGCTCGAAGAATGAAGCCGGAGATGGCGACAGTGGCAGAGCTCCAATGTTAAGCCTGAAACATGAAATATGGGCTAAAAGCCTTGGTTAAAAGATTCAATAGCATCACCGTAAGGCGAGGAAGTGAACGGTGATTTCCTGGAGTGTCGAGGCGTGTAGCGGCCTGGCGGAGGTGGAGATGGCCGTGCGAAGGTGGGTTGTCCAGGGAAGGGTTCAGGTAGATGGTGGAGCAAAATAGGAGGGGGGTTTTACAGAGGGTGGTGTGGCGGAGGTTGTGAGGTTGTTGGCTAGGCGGATGGAGGGGTGTAGCAACGGATACGCCTCGCCAGAGGAGTGGTCGGAGATGGAGATGAATGGCAGTGTCAAGGGTTTGAAACTGAGGTTGAAGGAGGGGAAACTAACCTACAAGCTAAAATAAACTAATCTAGTCCTAAACTAACAGACAAAGGGGACTGAGCGGCGCCGGTTATGGTATGGCCGGCGTCGAGGAAGAAGATGCTTTGGTGAGGGTAGGACGGCGACGATGTAGGAGATAGAGGCGTCAGCTAGTACTTCTCGATGCGGAGGAAGGCAGGGAATGAGGATCTGCCGTCGGTATTGCGGTCAGATGATGAGAGGAGATGGAGGAAGTCGTCGGACGTCGAGGAGCTTCGACCGGATGAGGAGAGACAAAATTACAGGTGAATCCGGTCGAATTTGAGGGTAGGGAACTCGAAAAGGTCTGGGGGTCCTTTTATAAGTCTCTAGAGGTCTATTTGAGCTTGGGAAGCTTGCTTCCCAAGCTAGGAAAGTCGACGGAGTTGGAAACTTGAAAGATACCCAAATCTCTCATGCATTCGCATGAGAGATTGGGAAGGTTGTTAGGCTTCGGATCTGATTCATTGGAAAGAGGACTCCTCAAGAAATCTCTTTTCCAATTTTGGAAGGGATTGAGCGAGAAATCATGGAGATCTTCCCATGTGAAGGTCGCTAGAGCTTTAGGATTAGGAGTTGAGGGTGGCCGGAACTTATCTGTGAAGAAGACAACTAAGCTGGGGGGCTATTTTTGAGAAATTCAAAAGTTAGGGGCATGAGTGTGACATAAAAGAGTCAGACAGGACCAAATTGCAAACTAGGTCAAGATGATCTTAGATTGAGTCCAAATTTTGGTACAAACCTAATTTGGATCTAAAGAATCCAATGGTGAAGTTAGATTAAAGATTTGACCAAGTTTGACTAGAGAAATTGCATAATTACCCAAATTAGGGTAAATGCCTGTCTGTGGCTCTATTTTAGGTCAAACTGGATTCCAATGGTCAAATCAAGGATGCCAAACCCCATATAATATTTTTATATGAATTTTAGAGGATTTAGATGAATTTTATCTTGACCAGAACCTCAGTTAATTAAGCAGATCTGCTTTTAGGATTTCAGAAGTCATTTAATTCTCAAACCACGCGAAAATCCTTTTCTGTCTGTACTAACCCACTTATTAGATAATTAAGACAATTGGACCTTTAATTATTCCTTGAGAAATCCCGTGATTGTTCTGCAATTGAGATATGCTGTCAAAACTATAATTTTACCCATGTTTTCATGTCTATCTCTCAGAATGGATTATGCAATGAATTATGTCTCTCTGACGATTATGTAGGAGCATTTAATGATGGAATATGCCTAAATAAAGCTAGATATGGTTAATGATGATGTTATCATCAGGTGCACTCATCAAATACAGGCCAGAATCATAATCCAAATTCAAGATCCGATTTCCATCACATCGGTCCTTGTAATCATCCCAATAAGGCTCAGATCTAGATTCTAGGTTAAGGGTGTGGGTTAGATCACTAGAAGCCAGGTTGGGCTCTACAGGGATGTTAGAATTGCTCTCGAGAGTCACCTTATTAGAATAAGGGACGGAATTTACACCCTCAAAATGTTTTGATTCAATCTTAGTATCACAAGTGTCTGGGAAATCTAAGCTTGGTAAACTAGGTTCTTGATTTTCTAGGGCTGGCTCAAAATCGTGATCACCTACAATTGGATCCTCCCAACCCATCTCAAGATCAAGAATGTCAATTACTATGAAATTTGAATTAGATTCCATTTGGGTTGGGGCTCCATACTAACCTTGATCATCACACCCGGGATGTGGGAAATTACATTGATTACTGGAATTACTCCAAGATGTCATCTTAACTTCTGATAGGTATTTTTGATCGATGGTTCTATATAACCCATTCAACAATTCTCCCCATTCTTTCAAAATTCTGGAGTTTTTCCAGTACTGAAGGATTTGACCAATATTGCAGACAATCATTATTGTGTAATTTCACCAATTCCATGTGTTTTGCAAAGAGATCATCCCGAGTTGAATCGTGGTTTAGTTGTATCCATATCATCTTCATACGGTTCAAAATGTGGATCATTATTTTTTTGAATCTCTCCTGAATGTCCTTTTTACAATATTCTTTATGGTTTCTATAGGCATTCTCAAGTATCTTTTCTTTTATGCTCATTTGGGACTCAGGTTTTCTAAATAGTCTTCCTATATAGCCAGGTTGCATTTTTGAATCAAATGGTGGAATCAAGATGTAGAATCAAAACTCAAGATTAGATTGGAAGCTGATCAAATTAGATTTAGAAATCCCCAAAAAGATCAAATGAGGCCTCTTAGGTTAAAAACCTAATAGCCTTCCTGTGTATGTGTACTAAATAGAAAGGATGAGGGACTGGAAGTGAATTTTGACCCAATTAAGGTACCCAAAGATTTTTGAATGACTAAGGCAATTTCGAGGGGATTAAACCTCTAAATCAGAAATTCGTACACCTGAGAATTACTTGGGCAGCCAGGAAGGGAGAGCCCCGCAAAGACCCCTACATGGTAGAGCATCCCCATAGGTTACAGGGTTTCCCCCATCAGACCTTCCTTGTCACTGAGGTTCCAGGTAAATCGGAATGTACGAACTTAAGTCCTTAAGTCTACCAATTTATGTCCTAATTTGTGCCTTGAGTTTCAGTTGATTAGAAGTTAATTTAACTTGTGACCTAATTTAGAGGTTGGTTGGCCTACCAGGTAGACCAACTTCACCTAACCTGTCCTAAAGATGGCAAAATGAAATCTAGGTCAAGACCTAGAAATCACCCTGAATTGACTATCAAGTTATTAGGTCCAAGATTTTAGGATTCAAGTGAAATTAGAGCCTGATTTTAGGGTTTTTTCTAATTAGATCTTTTCAATCAAGGGCTTGGGTAGCACACAAATGTGGGAGGGTAACTTTCCTTTAATTCAGGCAAAAATGTGTACTAGCACTCCAAACCCTAATGTCAAACCGTAATTGGCTCTATTCTGCATCAAATTTGATCTCAACATGTATACCTTGGACTCAAACAAGAAGGTGAGTAGTCCAAGATGATCAGAAATTAAGCGTGATGCCTAATAGGTACAGGAAATTTAGGGTAGGGAATTCTAAAGAAAATCATCTCAATCTTCAATTAGATTTGAAAAGAATTTCGCAAATAAGGAAACTTGCCTTTTAAATGATAATTACTATAAAAAATAAGGCAGGTGATTCCTAATTGATTGTTTCCTTTTCTGTCTTCCCAAGATTAGGAGGTTGATTAGGCAAGAATAGAGAAGTTACCTGCCCTAGAGTGGTTGATTTGCGCGGAAGATCTCCTCGTGAAGTACCTCACAAAAATCAGAAGAAATCAAATAGGGCAAGTTAGTGCTCAAATATAATCAAAATATAGCAAGAGAATAGCGATGAATTGCACATTGCTCCCCGGCAACGGCACCAAAATGTTTGATGCGTGAATTTCGTCGTTGTTTAAGAGATGCGTTGTAGTATAGGACAAAATTGCTCAAAACAGATAAAATTTATATTCGAATGAAATCCGAGGTCGTTCGCTGGAAGCAAATAGGAATTCACACTCTAATCTCTATTTATAGGTAAATGATCACAAGAAATGCAATTTGTAATAGAACTCCAAGCAATAATGATATATCAATGAAAGCAAATGTCAATAGTGCAAAAAGAATAGGGTAAACTGGTGATTTGAATCATCAATTACCCCTCACAATAATAACAAATATCTCAACAGTATCAACCAAGTGAATAAAGCCTCAAATGTATGCAATCAGATGATAGAGGCTCGTATCAGATGGCTTAAACGGCCAGATGCTATAGTGGTTCTTCTTCTTTTCTCCCACCTCTCTTCCTTCTCTTCACGCACAAGGGGGAAAGCTCAGCCAAATTTGGCTAAGTGTTGGATATCCTATGAAGCAAAACCTCCCTAACTTGCGCACTCTCTTTCCTTTTTCTCTCTCTGGGTGCTGCTCTCCCAGAGTCTTCCACAGTAACGGGTAATCGGGTATTCGATCTAGAGCGCACCCGGGACTAGGGCTGCCAGCTTGGGGTAGCAGCCGAGGTGTGTGTAGGCATAGGTGGGTAAATGGGTCGGAGCCAGGCCCGTGTGTACATTTCACAAGCAAGGCGTGAGGGTAGCGGGGACCTCATCCCCTGTGTCTGAGGCGATAAGCCCCAAGCACTTTTTCCTTTTATGCACCTTCAACCGTTCTACCATTTTCGATGTGGGACTAAAGGTCCCTTGCTTCTTCCACGCACTGGCCGTAGCAGCTGCTTTGTCTAATTTCGGTCAAAGTCTTGATCAAAGGGCCAAATTGGTCCCTTGGTTGTGTTCCTGGAGGAATTCCACTGTGCTTGGAGTATAATCTTGGGACGTCAGCTGCAAGAACAGAGGTTGAAGCTCTAAACGAGCAGCTCTGGCAAGGGCGTGAAGACCTGTACCCTGAAAACACAAGAACGGGCTTTTGGCCCTATCAAAATGTTCGACAGGATCACCGTGAGACGGTGAACGTGGTGGTGGGTGCAGCGTGGAGTGAGAGTGGTTGAGGAGGTCTGCGGGGGTGTGCGATGGTGGGTCTGTTCATTGTAGCGATTGGGTACGTAATAGGGCGAAATAGGATAGGGGTTTTGTGTAGGTGGATGAGGCGAAGGTTATGAGGTGGTTGGCAAGGTGGATTGAGGGGTGTAGCGATGGAGGCGCCTCGCCGGAGGAGTGGTCGGAGACGGAGAAGACGAAGGTGATTGGCGGTGTCGAGAGGTTCTTTTTGGGTTTTTGGGGTATAAAACTAACCTAAGGATCTAAAGAAGCTAAACGAACCCTAATCTAATGGACGAAAGGGGGAGAACAACGCCGACGTTGGTAGGCCGGTGCCGGAGAAGGGAACTACTCTGTGAGGTAGCGGCAACAAAGAACGAGGTAAAGACGCCCCTGATTTGGCCGTCGAGGAGTGGACGAAGGAGAGGGAGAAATTGGCGCTCCCAATTTGGCAGTTGGGAGGCTGGAGACCATGAAGGAAAAGGCTCGTTGGAGCTAACGCAGAGCGAACTCTGAGGTGGAGTTTTGAAGAGGGTTTTGGCCCCAAACCTTGCTTAGAAGAATGGGTAGGCTCTGGGGATCCTTATATCAGCCTCATGGAGCTGTTAGAGCTTGGGAAGCAAGCTTCCCAAGCTTGGAAGGCTTTCCTAAGTTGGAAACCCAATTCTTTGAAGGATTTGCATGAGGATTTGGGTGATTTCTGGGACTTCGGATTTGGCTAAAAAGGAAGCTAATTTCTTGACGAATTCCCCTTTCAAATCTGAGAAGGATTCGTCAAGAAATCAAAGAGATCTTGCCAAATGAAGCTCGTAGGAGTTGTAGGATTAGGATTTTAGGGCGGTAGGGACCTATTTGTGAAGAAGACAAAGAAGCTAGGGGGCTTTTTGTGAGGAATTCAAAAGCTGAGGGGCTTATTGGAGATAAAGAAAGTCAGACTTGGACCAAAGTACAAACTAAGTCGAAACAATCTCAGATTTTGCCCAAATTTTGATACAAATCTAATTTGGACCTAAGAAATTTGATGGTGAAGTTGGATTTTGGTTTTGACCTCGTTTAACTGGGTAATTTATGTAAAAACTCACAGTATGGAAAAAGTCTGTCTGTGGCTCTGTTTTAGGTCAAAATGGGTTCTGATGGTCAAATTGAAGGCACCAAACCCTAGAGAATATTTTTCTATGAATTTTAGAGAGTTTAGGTGTATTTTATCCTGATCGAAACCTTATTTAATCAAGCTGGTCTATTTTTAGGATTTCTGATGTCATTTAATTCCTAAAATGCGCGAAAACCCATTTCTGTCTGTACGGACGCACTTGTTAGACATTTAAGACCATTTAACCTTTGATTAACCCCTTAGAAATCCTATTATTATTCTACAATTAAGATATGCTATTAAAATTGTAGTTTTACCCCTGTTTACTGTCTTTCCTCAGAATGGAATTGCAGTGAATTACGTCTCTTTGGAGGTCATGTATGAGCATTTAATCCTTGATTATGACTAAATAAAGTTAGATATGGCTGATGATGACGTTATCATCACCTCAGTGTCAAAAGCAAAGGATGGGTTGTAGTTGCTGAGGTCGTAAATCGGTTTGAAGTCATTAGGAAACAAAGGTTCTCCGAAATCAGAGTAGGATTCGAAATCATCGAAGAACTTGAGAAGATCATGTTCTGAACTTGATTCCAGATTAGAGGTTCCACCACAAAAAGGATCAAGATATGTAGACGCAACAACCTGACTTGGATCTAACCTAATTTCAGATTCCGAGCTCAAAAGGGTGTCTCTAGTAGGTATAGGCTCGGGTTCTAGGCTCCTAGGATAGGCCCAATCGAGTCCTAGCTCTTCCAACCCCTCAGTTTCTGTATCATAGATTGGCGTGCTTTCCAAGAAATCAATTTGTGTCTCAAAGGAGGTTGGAGAGATGTATTCATCAAATATGAGCCCAGAATCATAATTCAAATATGAAATCTGTGTCTCATTATATGGAGCCTCATAATCATCCTAATTAGGCTTAGATCTAGATTCTAGGTTAAGGGCAAGGATTGGATCACTAGAATTTAGGCCAGACTCTACAGGGATGTTAGAATCATTCTCGAGAATCACCTTAACAGGATAAGGCTCGGGATTTACATTCTCAAGAATGTCTGTTTTAAGCTCATCATCACAGGTGTCGAGGAAATCTAAGCTTGGTGAACCAGGCTCTTGATTTTCTAGGGCTGGCTCGAAATCGAGAACACCTACAATTGGATCCTCCCCACCCTCATTAAGATCAGGAATGTCAATTGCTATGAAGTTTGAATATGAAATCATTCGGGTTGGGGGTCCACAGCAACTTTGGTCATCAAACCCGGGATTTGTGGAATCATGTTGATCATTAGAATTACTCCAAGATGTCTTATTATCTGATGGGTATTTTTGTCCAATGGTTCTATATAACTCATTCAGCAATTCTCCCTGTTTTTCCATGAGATCTTAGTTTTTTTCCAAAAGTGGAGGATTTGACCAGCATTGCAGATACTCGTTGCTATGTAATGTCATTAATTCATTATATTCTGCTAAGAGATCATCCCAGGTTGAACCGTGTTTTATTTGTGTCCATGCTATATTGAAACGGTTCAGAATGTGGTTTGTTGTTTTTATAAATTTATCCCGAATGTCCCTATCTAAGGCTTCATAATATTTTTCATGGTGTCTATAGGCAGCCTCAATCATCTTTTCTTTCATGCTCATTTGGGACTCAGGTTTCCTGAATAGTCTTCCTAGATTGCCAGGTTGCATTTTTTAATCAGATGGTGGAATCAAGATGTTGAATCAAGCTCAGGATCAGATTGAAGTTGATTAGATTTGAAAAGAGATTCCCAAGAATATCTAATGAGGTCTCTTAGGTTAAAAACCTAAGGAAACCTAAGGACCTTCCTGTGTGTGTGCTCTAGAGAAAGGATAAGGGACTAGATGTTATTTGGACCCAATCAAGGCACCCAAAGATTTATGGATGACTAAGGCAGTTTCAAGGCAGATGATACCTCTGAATCAGAAATCCACACACCCGAGAAATATCTGGGCAACCAGGAAGGGAGAGCCCCTCAAAGACCCCTACACTATAGAGCGTCCCTATGGGTTACAAGGTTTCCCCCACCCAACCTTCCTTCTCACTGTGGTTCTAAGTAGACCGAAATGTACAGACTCAAGTTCTTAAGTCTACCAATTTTAGCCTAATTATTGCCTTGAATTTCACTTGATTAGCAGTTGATTTAACTTGTACCCTAATTTGGAGGTTGGTTGGCCTACAATGTAGGTCAACTTCACTTGACCTACCCTAAAGATGGTAGAATGAAATCTAGGTCAAGACTTAGAAATCACCCTGAATTGACTCTCAGGTTATTAGGACCACAATTTTTAAGGTTCAAGTAAAATTAGAGCATGATTTTTAAGGTTCTTTTTTATTAGATTTTTTCAGATGGGGGCTTGGGTAGCACACAAATGTGGGAGAATTTATTCTCTTTAATGTAGGAAAATGTGAACTTGGGAGAATATGTTCTCTTTAATGTAGGCAAATGTGAACTAACACTCCAAACCCTAATGTTGAAAACCCTAATTGGCTCTATTTCAAGTCCAATTTGATCTTAAAATGTTCACTTTGGGCTTCAAGCAAGAAGTGTGTTAGCCCAAAGAGATTTAGAAATTAAGCGTAATCCCTAATAGGTACAAGAAATAGGGTAGGGATCTCTAAAAATATCGTCTTAATCTTTCAATCAGATGTGAATATTTTTGAAAATCAGGAAACTTGCCTCTTAAATGATGATTTACTAAGAAAATAAGGCAAGTAGTTCCTAATTGATTGTTTCCTTTTCTCTCTTCCAAGGATTAGGAGATTAGGGAAGAAGAGAGATTACCTACCTTAGGAGTGGTTGTCTTGCACGGAAGATCGCCTCATGATGTATCTCTCAAAATCACAAGAAACAAATAGGGCAAGTTAGTGCTCAAATATAATCAAATAAAACAAAGACTAGCGATGAATTGTGCGTTACTCCCCAGCAATGACGCCAAAATGTTGATCAAGGTGAAATCGATGTTTTAAAATCGTTGCGTTCCAGTATAGTCGAAATCGCTTGTCAACAAATATAATTTATAGCTCCAATATCTAAATGAAGTCTGAGGTCAAACACAGGGAGCAAATAGGAATTCACACGCTAATCTCAATTAAAATATAAATAAGCACAATAAATGAAGCACCATAAAGATATTTCAATGAATATTAATCTGTCACATTAAGTATTCAATGAAAATCAATGTATCTAGAGATAAAAAGATACCTAGAATAAAATAATGATGATTTAGATCACCAATTTTTAGTTTAAGCACATATATATCAACTATTCAAATGATGTTAAATAAATGGCCAGTACTCAGATGTCTGAAATTCAAGTCAGACGACTTAAATGTTCTCTGCTACAGTACTCTTCTTCTCTCCTTTCTTCCTTAGCCCTTCTCTTTCTTCTCTTCCTTGGAGCCTTCTCTTTTTCTTTCTTCCCTAAGCACGACCCCTCTCTTCTTCTTCTTTACAACACAGGGGACCCAACTCCCTTCAGCGACTAAGTGTCACACAAGGCCCTCTTCTCTTTAGCACGCAGCAAAACCATCCCCCTCTCTCTGACAAATCTTCCCCTTCTCTTTCAAACCAGCACATAATCAGATATTCGGGTATACGGTCAGAGGTCCAGGTCCGCCTGCATGTGGGCACAGACAAGGGTCCGAAGGCTGTGCATGTGGGGGACCTCACCCCCCAAGTGTCCTGAGGTAAACAACCTTAGAAAAAAAATCATCTTATGCGTAGGTGGGCGCTTGCATTTCCACAATGTGGGATTATTCCCGCAGGCCTCTTCTCGCATGCAGCTGCAGGTAGATCCTTTGCTAATTGGAGCAACTACTGAGGATAGGGTCTTCAATTGAGGCCTTGGAGATGGTCCTGGAGAGATTCTGCGCGACTTGGGGATGTTGCTGATGATGCACACTACTGGAAAATGGCACCCAAGGTCGAGCAGGATGTTGGTAATGGCGGCGCGATGGTGACAACCTAAAAATCACGAAAACAGCTTCTCGGCTCAATTAAAGAAGCTCAAGAGTATCGCTGGTGGACGAGGAGTGCGGTGGCATTGGTTATGTGGTAAGGCGAGGCGTGTCGTGGCTAGATGACCCTAGAGAAGGTCTGCGGAAGTGGGTGAGTTTGGTGGGGATCTTTGGTGGTGAATAACCGTCAATAGGGGAGGGCTTTGGTTCAAGTGGATGAGGTGGAGGTGTAGGACGTGTTGGCGAGTTGATTGGTGGATTGTGGAGGTGGGGTGGACTCACCAGAGGGGTGGCTGGAGGTGAGGGAGACGATGGTGTGAGTTCGGTCAAGGGATTCTTTTTAGGTTTTTGGATAGGAAAAATAACCTAAGGAACTACAGGGACCTAACTACCTACTTTAAGGGACGAAAGGGATAGGAAGGACACCGAAATTGGTAGGCTGGCACCATGCAAGACGAAGTCTCATGAGAGGGATGGCGGATAGGAATGGTTGGAAACGACTGGGCTTTGACCGGCCGCCGTCGGAGGAAGGAGGGGAGGATAGTTGTGCCTCCAATTTGATAGTTGGGGCCGCGAACGAAGGAGAATGAAGATGACCACCGAAGCTTGGTCAAAGAGGGGCCAGAGGTAGTGTTTGGAAGAGATTTTTGGCCCCAAACCTCGCTAAGGAGAGAAGGTTGTGCACAGGGCTCTTTTATAGGCCATTGGGTTGAGCTTCAAGCTTGGAAACCAATCTTGAAAGCTCGGAAATCATGGAATAGGACCCATGAGTTCAAGGGATTCGCACGAGCTTTTGAACAAATTTGAAAGGTCATGAACAAGCTTAAATGGAAGAGGAAAGTCTCAAGATCCTCCCTTCCAATTTTAGAAGGGATTGGCCATGAAATCAGGGAGTTGTCCCTGATTGAAGGTCAACGCAAGGTGGTTTAGGAGTTCTGCAACCATGGAGGTGGCGGGGACCTACTTTTGAAGAAGATGATGAATTTAGGGGGGTTTTTGCAAATATTTTAAAAGCTGAGGGGATCTTGTAAGAAAAAGAGTTAAAACATAATTAAAATGCAAACTAGGTCAAGATGATCTCTAATTGGGTCCAAATTTTGGTACAAACCTAATTTGGACCCAAGGAATCCGATGGTGATGTTAGATTTAGGTTTTGACCAAGAGTGACTAGGTAAATTTTGTAGAAACCCAAATTAGGATAATTGTCTATTTGAGACTCTATTTTAGGTCAAATTTGGTTCCAATGGTCAAATCAAAGGTACCAAACCTTATACAATATTTTTCTATGATTTTTAGAAGATTTAAGTGAATTTTATCCTGACCAAAACCTCAGTTAATTAAGTGGGTCTATTTTTAGGGTTTTAAATGTCCATTAATTCTCAAGACGCATGAAAACCTATTTCTATCTGTATGAAACCACTTATTGGACATTTATGACCATTTGACCTTTAATTAATCCCTGGAAAATCCCGTGAATGCTATGCATTTAGGATATTTTATTAAAACTGTAGTTTTACCCCTATTTTACTGTTAATCTCTCGGAAAGGATATGTAGTGAATTACGATCTTCTACGGTTATGTAGGAGCATTTATCAATGGATTCTGACTAATTAAAGCTAGATATGGCTGATGATGACGTTATCATCAGGATCTAGCTGGGATCTAGCTGATAGGAGCTTCTTCTTCATCTTCTGCCTTCTTGAGTGCCAAGGTATGCGAGATCTGACTTTCTATCCCTGACACTCAAGTAAATGTATCAAAAAGATAATAAAATGCAATGCATGCCTATCCTAAGTAAATGCCTAAATGTAGCCCGAAAATCCATTTGTGGAGTTAAAACCCTAAGAGCTAGATCGGTTTTAGGACATAAGAATGTTGATAAACTGGCGTTTATCACACCCCCATGCTTATCTTTTGCTAAACTCTTAGCAAAACTATTTTCACAAAATGGATTTTGGGAAAAACTAATTTTTTTACTTTTTGAGAAGAAGTTCATGGGACTTTGGTTAATTGAAAACATGAAAGGTACAGGATTTGTTAAAGATAAAACAACAGGATTTGTCTTTGGGTCCAACAGTTAGAAGAATCAGGATCAATGTATCTTTCAAAAATTCACAAGTTAACTTGTTAATTCAAATGACCCAAATTTGTTTTGAAGTTAGGGTTTCCTTGGCTCTTAAATTTGACTCGCAACTTTCATAATCTTTTAAAACCTTGTGTTGGTGCTTTGTGAATGCCAACATTTATAAGGTCGTGTTTTTGAAACTTTTTTTCTTGTCTCCCCCATGCTTACTCTTAGCCTAATCCTACAACAGATGTGTCGAGATCATCATTCCCGTTACCAATCCTTGAGGGGGCTCTAGTGCCAGCACTTTGAGATAGTATTGTCCATGACACCACCCAGGAGCTCACAACCCCAAAACACATTGCGGTGTAAAGGGGTGCTCCAAGAAAACTCAAGCTCTTGCTCCAAAGCTATGGGTAGAGCACCGTCCAAGACACTTGAGCTGCAAAATTGTGCCTTAATGCTTCGTCTAAAGATAAGAAATATAGATATAATGCAGCGTCGAGGTGGTAACATGTTGACATCGCGTCCTCAAAGGAAGCATTTTCCTCCTCGACGATGGGAACTCAAACCAATCATTTACTTCAAATTTCACTACGACTAAATAAAGGGCTTTTCTAATTTTTCTAATTTATTTTTAGGTGTTGGCTGTGTGTGAAATTTGACACAAGAATTTGACAAGGGGCACAAGTTTTTCAGCCAGTGACTAAGACAAATAGTTTCCAAGTTGTTAAAAGAGATCAAGTCACCCAAATCATCACGAGTTTAGGTGGAATTTAGAGAAAGATACTTGATCTTGATCTAAGAATATGCCCAGAAGTACTAAAAATTGGATTCGCATTTTAGTCCCTAGTTTGTTAAAGATTAAATCCCATTGTACCTAAAAATGAATCATTCAACTTAGTCCCGATTTTCAACATTTTCCTCAAAAGAGTTTAATGATTTTTTTATAATGAGATGCATGCGAAAGATAAATTGCATATTTTTAGGTTTTGAAAATCCTGAATCGATCATCAAAATTTAAAAACACCCCCCCCATGCTTATGATATACCATGCCCTCATGCATTAGGAGGGAAAAGAGATCACCTTAGTGAAAATGTGGTTGGGTTAGGAGGGAAAAATGATGGGTTACCTCCCATCCAGTGCTATCTTTTACGCCATTCAGCTGGGCCTGAAGTGATGCACGGAAGATGGATAGTCATGTAAATACTTGGACACTTGAATGTCCTCAAGAAATATGTCTTCCTCAGGATTCCCCTAAAAGATGATTGATAAAAATATAGGGATCAAAATGAAATGGAAAAATGGAAGAATGACCCGAGTCTGGCGATGGTTTGATGAAAGCCAAACTCGAGTGGGTCGGGTGGTAAGTCCAATGGAAAGAGCGTGGGAGAGAAGTTGGTGTAATGAAGGGTGGGTGAAGTTAGGGTGGATGTTTTTGGTGATAAATCAGGAAGATTAAGAGAGGAAAAGTCAAACCCTAGTTGATTTGAAATGTCTTGGACCCCATTATCATAATCAAAATCTGATCAGTGAAATTAGGTTCAATGGTGGTCAAAGCAGAGCAAGAGTTGATCAACAAAGATACCTCAAGTACCGCTTCCATTTCATTATCAATGACAAAAAATTCATGATCAATGGACCTACTAGAAGCTTTGAAAATATCTAATGAGATAGTCTGGTTATCGCAAGTTATATCCATGTTTCCAGAATGACAATTGACTTTTGTGGTAGCTAGAAAAGGTCTTCCAAGGATGATAGGGGCATTTTTGAGAGTCTCAGGTACCTCTATGTCAAGGACCATAAAATCAACTGGAAATAGACAATTCCAGGCCATGACAATAACATCCTCGACAACTCCTCGTGGTTTAATGGTAGATTTGTTTGCCAATTGTAATTGAACCTTAAGAGGTTTTAATTTACCAAATTGGAATTCCTCGAATAAGACCAGGGGGATGAGATTAATAGAGGCATCTAAGTCAAGAGGGATGTGATCAAAGGTGGTGTCATTTATGACAATCGAAATGAGTGGTGCACCCGGGTCCTTTTTTGTGAGAGGTAGCTTGCTCTGTACAACTGAGCTCACTGTCTCAGAAAGGACCACCCTTCCTAGATTCTGTGCCTGCCGCTTTGGAATATGCATTTCTTTCAAAAATTGAGCATAGGTAGGGATGGCATCTAGGAGGGGGATGTTAATCTCGACTTGCCCAAATAAGTCCAAAAGATCATGGTGAGAGGGTTCTGATTTCTTTTTCTTAGAAGGATTGGATTGCAATGCTTGAGGGTAAGGAATAGGATTTGAATCTTGTGTTTTTGGTGTGTCTTTTCTTCTTCCTGATTGGGGTTAGGAGAGTCAATTTGCATAGGTTAAAAGTGGGTTTCATCAGTTTGATGTGAAGGCCTTGAATCAGTGGTGGTTTTCCTACTCCTCAATGTAACTGCGTGTGCAGTTTGATTATTCCTGGGAGGAGGTGGGGGGGGGAGGGGGATTGTTGTTGTGTGATAAACGTCAGTTTATCATCATCCTTAGCATCCATTCACATCTAGTTCCTAAGATTTTGTCAACTGCATTGCAATATATCATTGCATTTAGCATGCATATGCATTTAGGGTTTAGAGCATACATTAGCATTCATTTCACATTATCTCATGTAGTTTCCATTTGATTGCTAGAGATGAATGCGTTGGAAATCAGAGAAACCCTGGCAGTATAGCAGGGACTTGCAACATTTGTGAAGACAAAAGCTCCAGTAATTCGACCCCAGGTCAACTCAGCTGGATCCAACTCAAATCCAGCTCCTACCCTACTCCCTCTTCACCTTAATGGCCATCCACCTACATTAAAACCACCAACCATTGGTGCCTAAAATACACTCCTTGGCACCCTTTCACATGGTGCCAAGGAAGCTTCCTAATGACCCTCCTTGTCACCCTTTCACATGGTGCCAAGGAAGCTTCCTAACCACCATCCATACAAGCCTATAAAAAGGCCCCCCATCCTACCATTCAAACAATCCTTGGCAAGCAACAATTCTTTCTATCAAGTCACCATACATCCTACGGTCAAGAAAGGAGAAGAAGAGAAGAAGATTAAGGGAGCAACCTACTCGCTCCCTTGGTGCCATCTTCCTCTTCTTTCTCCTTCCTTATGCCACACCAAAGAGCAAGCTCTTCACTAAGGAGGATGGCTAGGTAGGAGGAAAGAAGGGTTGAGGACGTCCACTCTTGAGAGGAGAAACTCAAGGAGCTAGAAGGAAGTCTTCTTCAAGTCTGGGAGCCACCATTCTTGGAGCGAAGGCTGCCTCAGCTACTCAGGAGAATTTTCTATCTTTTATTTTGTTGCATTTTAATTCCTGTTAAGCATTCATCTACCTAGGGATTAACTAAGTGGAACCTCTACTTAGTTGACCTCCCTAGGTACTTTGTAAACATTTCTTCTTAATAGCAAAGTGTCTTTCTTCATTCTTGAATTTTCAATTTCAAGTAGCAACTTTATTTATTTTAGTGCATCGCATCCCTCTTCTAATTACCCCAAGCCTACTTTCCTAGGGTGAGCTTAGAAGAGAGGACTTCTCTTGTCACTTAGGTTCTAGTTGTTAGGCAAGTTTCTTTAGTGTAGTTTTATCTTTGCATTCATATCCCTCTTATTTCTAAATATAAAAATATACAAAAATCAAAATACAAAAAGAGAAGTTTTGATTTGAGAGATGAGAGAGAGAATCACTTATTTGACCAACATATTAGTCTCCTTGGACGACCCTAGATACCACCACTATCTAGGAATATAAATTTAAAAGCTAATTGATTTTACGTGTCCCAACAACAAAAACCCACTTTTAAGAAACCACGTGTTTTCCGTATCATTGTGGAATACCTGATGGTTGCTGAGGTATAAGGGTAATAGGAGGCTAGTTGTGGTTGTTTGGATTTAAATTTTCGCCCTGATATTGGTTCCTTTGATTGACAGGGTTGGGTATGGGTTGGGTTGGTAAATGTCCTGCAGGTCTCTGGGTCGGAGTCACCACAACTTGATTATGGAGATTATTAGTAACATGGGTTACTTCTGACATCTTGCTTCACATTCCCTATAGGGTTTTCATCATCTGGGCATTGATGTCTTCTTGGGATGGCCCAAGTTGATAGAAAGTCTAATTTAAACCATACCTTCCAAATAAGCTTTATTGTTGGTGAGGAACCAGATTGCTGCAGGAGTGAGTGGGGTAATTCCTCCAATTAGAGGAATTTTTAAATTGCTCCTAGAGGGTGGAAATATTTTTAGTGGGGCTATGATTTGGATATGTGTAATTCCCTAATGAATCATAGAAAGCCTTAGAATATTGATTATACTCAGTAGAGGCAGTATGTAAATTTTCTCTCTTTGGAATGTTAGATGGGGTTAGATGTGGAGCCCGTGGAGCTTGGGTAGGGGTGGCAAGTCTCTCTTGGTTCGCTAGGTTTGTTATAGTCCTAGTTGTTGGTGCTAGAGCACCGTGATCGTCTGTTTTGATGATAACAAAACACGTGTCATTTAACATTTGCACTTGGAGTCTTAGATTTCAGGTCAATTGCAAATGGAGACGTGATTAGACGGAGTTCGAGCTCTCATCCAGGATGGATTGGAGGAGCTTGATGGAGAATAGGGGAGATTCGTGAGGAGCGATAGATTGAAGATGGAAGGACAAGAAGAATATGATAGAATTCTGTTCATTCCTTTCATGTACTTTTATCTTTATTTGCTTACTCTTTTTATTTCCTTAGAACATCATGTTAAAGAGCCTCAAAGTACCCTAACAGTAGTCCTAGGAACACCCACACAACCCTACGATACTTAGGTTTTCTGTAGAAAACTTAGAAAACCAATATAGGGTCTAAACAGAATTTCCAGACGTCTCATTCCCAAATCAGACGTCTGATAATGTGTTTTAAGACGTATGACTTTTGATTCAGACGTCTGATAATAATTAGGCTGGACTTAGTTAGTTCTGTCTGATAAAATCAGACGTCTAGACCTTAATCCAGACGTCTTCTAAGATGTCTGATGGACTTGCCAGACGTCCAATTAGTGGACCGTTGGCTGGCTTAACAGACACTGTAGAATATGACCGTTAGAGCCTTATCAGACGTCCATAGGCCTTTCTAGACGTCTGATAATTGACCGTTTTGCCTCGACTGCCCCGAAAATCTCTTCTCAGAGATTTTATAGCCATTGCAATCCATTCCCACAGAAAAAGTAGGTTTCCAGACGTCCAGACATAGAGCCAGACGTCCTGTATGTCGTCTGATGGACTTGCACAATAACCCTATTTAGATCTGATTCAAGTCAGGAAGAAATCCGCCTAAAATCAGACGTTTGACCTTGTTTTCAGACATCTTAAAGTAATCTTCCAGACGTCTGATGCCAGGATCAGACGTCTGATTACCCTGTCAGTGCAATCACTGTTCCTGATTTCGGGCTGATTCTCTTGGGCTTTGCACCCAACGGCTATGGAAGCTTTCCTAAGCCTTCCAAAGCCTTCCTTAGGCCTCTATAAATAGAGGGGAGCCTTTGCCACACTAACACACACCTAGATACACAAGATACACCCAAGCAACATACTTTCTACTCTTTTGTGTCCTAGAGAAAGCTCTTGCTCTCCAAGCTCAAGTTCCATCATCTTGAGAGCATCAAGCCTTTGCGCACCCGCTCTCCCACCGTAGTTCACGAGAGCGACGTTATGCCATCGCGTGGCTCACGCACCCGCGTCATCGATTTGACGCACTCCTTGCAAAGGGGAGTTTCCTAATTCCTATAGAAGCTAGGTTTAAAATTACTTTGTTGGCTCTATAGGATTATTTGTTATTTTATCTTTGTTATTTGGTTGGGTATTCGCTTTGCGAATTCCCGTCTCCTTCGTGGGACAAAATCCTTCTCGTGAAGAGAAGGGGTTGAGGAATGCTACTCTCGCACTTGTAGCGTGGTTGTATTGAGGTTGAATCACCCTCGTTTAAAGTGATTTGTTTAGTGGATTTGATTAACTTGGTTGATCGGAAAATCCTAACTTGAGAGGGTTAGGTGGTGATTTTCACCCGATTTGGGTTTCCACCTAAAAGTAATTGTGTACTCGTGTGATTGAATTTTTTGTGAGATTGTTTATATTTTATTTCCGCAATTATTATGTCACCCCCTCCTAGTAGGGACGAATCTACACTAGTCAGCTATTGTTGATTAGCTTGCAGCTGAGCCATCTGCTCAGCTATCATGGAGTAGAGATTAGGCAGGAGGGCTTGATTAGATAGCTTCAAAGCAGGAAGATGGGGGGTTAGATTGTGGGTTTGAGGACCTATTTTGTTTTTCCATTTTATAAAATGCAAAGAAGATGAAGAATGCGGGAAAGTCTTTCTGTGTGGGGGCAAAATCAAGTGGTCCCTCCAAGTGTGGAGTTTGGGACCGCCGCCTGTGCAATAATGGAAGAAATGGGGAGGAGAGGAGGAAGAGATGAGAGAAGTGTGCAATCAAGTAACAAAATTCTAGACCTAACTTAAATGTGACTCCCTAAAAATTAACCTAAAACTTGGTTTATCTAGGAAATAAGAAATCAATAGTGGATAATCGTTCCCTCAACAAATCTGGTTAGCCTGAATAAGGGGAGGGTTGGGCCCAAGCATATCCTAGGAAAATCACTGGGGCCATGTATAAACCCATGGCTGGTCGTTTAACCAACCCTTCAACTTGGCACTAGATATAGATGTAGGAATTGATACCAACTTAAAACCTAAATAGCAAGCTTAAGTTGATGAAACCTTAGGGGTTAAGTTACTACAAAATTTTAATTAGATCAAGGAACTTAAAGTGCACAAGGAATGTGATAGGCGTTGATTGGGATAATGCCTGATTATTTCTTTTTTTTGTGTACAAATTGGGCAGGAAGTGGTGCCCAAGCCAAATCAAAAGGATTTTGCAAACAAAGATTTTTGTTGAAGGATTTTAGGATTTTCATTAAGATAATGTGGATTTGAATGTTCTCTCTTGTTAAGGATTCAAACAAGGTTTTGAAGTTCCACACAATATATCAAGCAATTTGTTGTTGGTGGAACTCAATTCCTTTATAGTTGATGTGGTACTAGAGAGAAAACAAAACCCTAAAGTGAAAATCCTATGTATACAGCTGCTAGAAATGAACATTTAGGATTCGAAATAGGAAAGCAACACCACCATTTGATGTAAAATCAAAACAAGGATTCGAAAAATGATTTTTTTTGAGATTTTATAAAATTGTTTAATATTCTTTTGGAATTTTTCTTCTTACTGGTGTCATGACTCAGAATTGATAGATTAAGGGAATTGATTTTGCATAAACCTTAAATGGCCTCAAAATTTTTTGAAAAGTTTATATATTGAAGAGAATTTCTCAAGGTTTCCAAAAATATAAAATTTTTCCAAATTTAATGAGTAGAAAAATTTATAAAATTCACGGACAGTAAGAAAATAGTAAAGAAACAAGGTTAGATCCCTGTTCGATCCATGAATATTTTAATTTTTTCTATTCAGCAAATTACTTGAAAATTAGACTTAAGGTTCTTGACTCGAAGGGGATTCCCTAGATCAAATTTAGTGATTTTAGGAAGCTCTTAGGTACCTAAACCTGATTTTCAAAAATCAAGACTAAAGTCTAGATTTGCAAATATCAAACACCAGTAAGGCAAGGGTGGTGGAAAAGTGAGGCAAACAAGCAACATAATGATTTTTTTTTAAACAAGCAACACAATGAATTTTAGGGTTCCACCACCCTCAATTTTTCTTGTTTTTGAATTTTTTGATAATTTAAAGATTTTTTTAGAGATTTTTGTTTTTATAAGAAAAGGCCTGGGGTACTAACCTAAAGTACGTAGGAAGAAAAGAAACTTGAAGCTTTCGCTCCAAGTGCTCCCACTCCTGATTCACACCTGAAATCAAAACAAACAAAATTTCATGAAGATCAAGCAAGCAAGAGAGAGATAAATGATGTGATTAAGCCATGCCTCCACGGCAACGACACTAAAAAGTGATACAGGAAATACACATTTTGTTAATTATGCAAAATAGTGTTGTTGCAATGCGTAAATTCGTAATCAACTTTTACAATTTATAACACCAAGATAGTAGAGTATGCAGGGTCATCCAAGGAGGCCAAATTGTTAATCACAAGAATTGATTCTCTCGCTCGCCTCTCAAATTCACACTTGTATTTTTGTATTTTATTATTTTTAGGGTTTTCAAAACAATCAGGCAACTGTAAGTGAAGATAACTACGCTAAGGACTACGCCTATCAACTACTCCTAAGTGACAAGAATGTCCTCTCTTCTATGCCCACCCTAGGCAGGTGTGCCTAGGGTAATATGAAGAGAGTAGTGGTGCACTAAAGAAATAACAAGAAAACACACTAATTAGAAAAACATGAAATTGGAAGGCTAAATTGGAACTTGTATTACTATCAAACTAGATGAAATATAGCTGAATACATGTTACATGAAAGATAAGGAAACACCAGCTAATACAAGAAACTGTAAAGATAAAGAAGAGAAGGGATCCTCTGGTAGAGCTTTGGATAGCCTTGCTCCAAGTGCAATTGCTCCTGCACTTAAAAAGGCTTCTCCGTGGCTTCTTCAAGTAGTCCTCCAAGGTTTCTCTTCCAAGATGGGCATCAACCTTCAAGTAGTCCTCCAAGCTTTCTTCTCCAAGGTGGGCATCAACCACCTTGCTCCTCCTCAATGCATGGCCATCTCCACTTTGTGAAGAAGATCTCCGCCTTGACGTGGCACAAGGAAGAAGAGAGAAGAGGAAGAAGGAACCAAGGGGGTGGGTAGGATGCTCCCTTAATCTTCTTCTCTTCTTCTCCTTCCTTGGCTGTGGGTACGGCGGATATAGGTAGAGAAATGTGGCAACCAAGGATGAGAATTATGTGGTGGTAGGGTAGGGTATTTATAGGATGGGAAGGAGGGTGGTCAACTTGCCCAGCCTGGAGCTACCTATTCCTAAGATACCACAACAACATCAAGCCCCCTTCCTAATCCCTTTGCTATGATGATTAAGAAGTTGGCTCAACTTCAAGCTAATTAACAACAGTTGACTAGAAAAGTAACAAACCTAGCCAACCAAGGGCAAAACCTGCCACCCCGTCAACAGCCTGTCATTCCTCTTAAGGATTTTTATGATCTTCCAATTTTGAGGACAGATCGAGGGTGGTAATTCCAGAAGGGGACTTCCAAATCAAATCGACCATTCTAAACCTAATTAAGCACTTCCATGGCCTTCCTAGGGAAGACCCGTTCAGCCACCTTGAGGAGCTCATTCTCCTCACACAAACAACCTGTTCCCGTAATGTGCGAGAAGATGTATGGTTAATGCGACTATTCCCATTATCTCTCAAGGATGAGGCCACTTTTTGGTTTAGAACTATTGATAGACCCATTACAACATGGCCTTAGTTGAAAAGCGCTTTCCTAAAAAATTCTTCCCCATAGGTCGTACCAATTCCCTACGAAGATCTATTACAACCTTTTAATAAAAATCTGGCGAGATTCTACATGATGCTTGGGAATGATTCCAAGATCTTTTGGGAAGTTGCCCGCACCACGAGGTTCCCTTATTGCTACTCATGCAGATCTTCTACCATGAATTAAAAGATCAACCTCGACGTTTCGTCGACGCTTTGTGTGGCGGAAACTTCTTAAATAAGGATGTTAAAAGTGCCTATGACTTATTTGAAGAAATGAGTGAAAACTCATTTAATCATGTGCCCATGAATACCTTTGGTAGAACTACAAACCCATAGTTCGATGTTCATGAGATTGGCACTCAATCTATCCCCATTACCCAAGATGGTCTCCAAATGATGGCTCACCGACTCAACCAAATGCAAATAAATCAGAAGAAATTGGAGGAAATACTTGCCACACCCATGCAAGCTCCACAGGCTCCATATCTAACCTCGCTTAACATCCCAAGGAGAGAAAATTTGCATAATTTAAATACTACCCCTACTGAGTATAATTAATATTATGAGGCTCATCGAGGAATTACACATTTCCAAATCCCAGCCCCACTGAAAATATTTCCACCCTCCAGGAGCAATTTAAAAATTCTTCCAACTTAAATTGGAGGAATTACCAACTCACTCCTAGACCAATTCGGTTCCTTATCAACAACAAAACTCGTTTAGAGGGTATGGGTCGAATCAGACTTTTTATCAACCTAGGCCTTCTCAAGAAGATATCAATGCCCAGATTTTGAAAACCTTGCAGGGAGTGCAAAGCAAAATGTCAGAAGTAACCCGCGTTGTTACAAATCTATATGATCAAATTAGGATTACTCCAACTCAGAGACCTGCAGGACACTTACCTTCCCCACCCATGCCCAACCCTACCAATCAAAGGAACCATTATTCGAGAGGAAATCAAACTCAAAACCACCATAACCAACCTCTCATTAACTCTATACCTCAGCAGCCATCAAGTTTTCCACAATAACAGGCCCCCCAACCTCCTCCATGGAATAATCCAACTGCACATGCAGTTACATTGAGGAATGGGAAAACCACCACTGATCTTAGGTTTTCACAGCAACCTGATGATACCCACATCATCCCTATGCAAGTTGACTCTAATTCCCCCACTTAGGAAGAAGAAGACACACAAAAATCACAAGATTCAAATCCCATTCCTTTCCCTCAAGCACTTTACTCCAATCCTTCAAAGAAAAAGAAATCCGAGCCATCTCACCAAGATCTTATGGACTTATTTGGGCAAGTCGAGATACACATCCCCCTACTAGAAGCCATCAAGTAATCCATGCATATGCTAAATTTTTGAAAGAAATATGTATTCCGAAGCAGCAGGTCAAGAATCTAGGACGGGTGGTCCTTTCTGAGACAGTAAGCTTAGTTGTGTAGAGCAAGTTGCCTCTCAAGAAAAAGGACCCGGGCACACCACTCATTTCAACTGTCATCGGTGACACCACCTTTGATCGCTCCCTTCTCAACTTAGGTGCCTCTATAAATCTCATCCTTATGGTCTTATTCGAGGAATTTCAATTTGATGAATTAAAACATATTGAGGTTCAATTACAATTGGTAGATCGATCTACCATTAAACAGCAGGGAATTGTTAAGGATATTATCATCAAGGTCTAGAATTGTCTATTTCCGATTGATTTTCTGGTCCTTGACATAGAGGCACCTGAGGCACTCAAAAATGCCCCCTATTATCCTTGGAAAACCTTTTCTGGCTACTGCAAAAGCTAATATCAACTGTTATTCTGAAAAATGGATATAACTTGTGGTGATCAAACTGTCTCTTTAGATATTTTCAAAGCTTCCAAGAGGTTTCTTAATCATGATTTTTTTTAAGACTCTGATGATGAAATGAAAGAAGTAATTGAGAACCTATGATGATCCATTCCTGCTCTACTTTGACCAACTTTGAACTAGATTTTATTGATTCAGATTTTGAATATGATTATGAGGTCAAAGACATTCCAAGTCAATTAGGGTTTGACCCTTCTTCAAATCTTCCTGATTTTCCACCCAAGCCACCCACACTAACTTCACCCAACCTTCATCACAATTATTTTTCTCCCACTTCCTTTCCCTTGGACCTACCACCCGACCCACTCAATTATGGATTTCATCATGAATTAAAAACATGGCCAGACTCGGGTCATTCTTCTATTTTTCTATGTCATTTTGACCCATATATTTTTACCAATCATCTTTTAGAGTATCCAGACGAAGAACTTTCTCATGAGGGCATTCATGTGTCCAACTTTCCATGTGATTGTCCATCTTCTATACAAAACTTTACATCTGGCTCAAGGGCGTAAAAGATAGCACTGGATGAGAGGTAACCCATCATTTTTCCTGCTTTCCTTTTTATTTTTCTTTTTCCTGATTTTGACTGTCCTGAACTCGATCGCTGATGGGAACACCATCATAGGCTCTAACTAGCCACTTTTATTCAGGTATGATTGTTAAAAGCTCTTATATAATCATCTAAGGGTCAAAATCCTGCATTATTCTGATTTAAGTAGAGAAAGGGAAACCATGGTTAAATATGTAATTTTAACAACACATCATAAACACAAATTAACCAAGGGGTTTTTCAGGGGTTAATTAAAGTTCAAATAAGCACTAAAGTCCAATGAGTGAGTCCACACAGGCAGAAACATGATTTCATGCATTTCAAGAACCAAAATAACATACAAAAACCTAATTTTAGACCTGCTTACATTGAAGAGGTTCTAGTCAAGATAAAATTCATCTAAACCTCTTAAAATTCATAGAAAAATATTATAAGAGGTTTGGTATCCTTTGTTTAACCATCTGAACCCATTTTGACCTATAATTGAGTCTTAGACGGAATTCTACCCTAATTTGGGCTTGTATGCAAATTTCCTAGTCAAATGTGGTCATAAATGAAATTCGACTTCACCATTAGATTTCTTAGGTCCAAATTAGGTTGGTGACAAAATTTGGGTCCAATCAGAGTCCATCTTGACCTAGTTTGCAATTTAGGCCTTTAAAACTTTATTTCATACATTTAGCTCCTCAGGCTTTGAACATTTTGCAAATAGGCCCCTAACTTCTCATCACTTTATTCACTTTGGTCCCTTCTGCCATTGAAGGTGGGAACATATCTTCAACGAGGTTCGAGGGAGATTTTCTCCCTCGAATCAAGTCCAATCACCTCCAAACTAGAAGGAAAGACCCACGAGAAGTTGCTCAATCTCTCAAATCGCCTCACAATCTCCAAATCATGCCCTCAAGCTTGGATGAGCTTGAACAAATCAGGAATCTTTTTCCCTGATTTCACGGCGAAATCAAGTCATTTTTCATTCTTAGAGCTCGACCTTGAGCTCTATATAGAACCCTCTCACCTAGGTCGATCTCTTTAGCCAAGTTTTGAGCTGGATCCCCTCCTCGTTCCTCTCCTCTGACCAACCCTACTTGAGCTTCGGCAACTCTCTCCAATCCCCTTCATCTGGCCTTCTAACAATCAAATTGGGCGAATCTCCATCTTTGTCTCAATCTTCCGCTCCTCGCAAGCCACCGCAGGAGTCTTCTTCTTCTTTGTCGTTTCCATTCTACCTCGCTGCCTTCTTCATCTTCTTCGGCGTCAATTAGCCAATGCCAGCACCTCCTCCTCCCTATTCTCAAACTTCACTTTCAACCGCTATTCTCTTCCTTTAACCTCTGCTTCACTTTTATCCACTCAAACTTCATTTTCGACTGCTAATTGCACCGAACCATCTTCGTCTTCCCTAGCACCGGCGAAGCTCTGGTGAAGCTGTGCGATCACTACATTGTGCAAAACCACACACCATCAAGTCCACAAGCTCCACCTCACCTCCCCACACAAAAGCCCTCTACCTATTTTCACTTTCACTGATTCCACGACTCCCCCAAACACCTCCTCCTTCACTTACCTTCCCCGTCGCCCTCTGAGCACCAAACATCACCATACACCCTAAGACTACCACCATCGTGTTCCTTAGAACAGGGTGAACCTTTCGAGCATACTGATTGGGACGTTTAACCCATGTTTTACATTTCAGGTACATCGCTGGATAGCTGCCATCATCACCGTCTTCTCCAACGTCGTGCACCTTCCTTTGACCTTCAAACATCCTGCTACAACCTGCAACCTTCACGGCTCCAGGTCCTGAAGCCCTCCAGGCATCCAATCAAGAGAAGGCATAATCTCCAGCTCCTCAATTCTTTGACACATCAGTTGCAGCCCATGCGAAGCTTCACGAGAAGGAAGGAGAGGGACATTAGTCCCACCTTATAAAGCCAGGGACCTACAGTAGCGTATAATATGCAAAGGTGTATAGGGCTTATCACCTCAGCATGCACAGAGGTGAGGTCCCTCACATGCCCCTACTCGTGCACTCACACGCACTTCCTCAAGCATCCTCGCTTGCAGTTCACGCCACACGGGACTGGGCATTGGGTTCGATTACCCAGATCCAGCTTAATTTGAAGAGAAGAGAATCTGAAGGAGGGAGGGGGAGGGTTTTGCACCTTAGGATTCGTGCCCCCTCCTCTCTCAGCACTTAACCACTCTACTCTTGTGAGGCCCTTATGCCTTTACAAGACCCCTGTGTCTCTATTACTATTGTGCCTCTTGGGTTCTCTAAGGCTTTGAGGTTAAGGAAACCGTGCCTTGACTTTGTTGTCTGACTTGGCGACTGACTGATCTGGATTACTGTGGATACATTTACTTCATGATATTTGATTGAGATTACTGTTGAATTATTTTAGATCTTTAGAGTTTAATTGCAGGGATAAAATTGGTAGTTCAAACCACCATTTTTAGCCCATTCCTTTTGTACTCTGATACCTGACATTTTGAGATACTCTTTTGATAAATCTATTGATTCTCATTTCTATTTTAATACCATATTATTTGTGATATTTTGATTAGTGAATTAGTTGCCTAATTGCTCCCTACGAACAACCTCAGACTCACATTGTTTTCAAGCTTTATAAATTTAAGTGTTTGTTGCATTTTTGTTAAGTGTACTACAACGTGCATTTCTTAAAACTCAACGATTACACATCAACAATCGCCTTTCACTAAGGTAATCTCTTTTCTCTCCTAATGCATGAGGACATTGTCTATCATAATCATAGGGGGTGTTTTTAAATTTTGATGATCAATTCAAGATTTTCAAAACCTAAAAACATGCAATTTTCTTTTGCATGCTCTTCATAATAGAAAATTCTTTGAGGAAAGTTTTGAAAATCAGCACTAAGGTTGAGGAATCATTTTAAGAAATAATAGGATTTTATCTTTAACAAACTAGGAACTAGAATGTGGATCCAATTTTTAGAACTTCTGGGTCAATTCCTAGACTAGATGATAACACGCTTTCGTCGAGTTTGAAATATGCATCATAGTATAGTCAACAAAAGTGAATTGACATTTAAAATTTGTAATCTCGAAAACAAATGTGAGTTTCGAGGTCGTTCTCACAGAAGAAATATGGTAAATCAATCCACTAGTCACAATAATCAGAAATAATAATGCAAGTGAATCAATCAAGCAAAAAGATATTCAATAATGAAGCAATAATGTATCTCAAATGTTAGGGATAAAATGTAAAAAGGAAGAGCTAAAAATGGTGGTTGAAATCACCAAATTAACCCTACAATTAACCACAAATCCCCAAGCAAATTTTTGAATAGTAACCCTTAACCACTAATCCCAAATATCCATGTAAGCTAATGAATCCACAATGATCAGGACCAAAGTCAAGAACAGAGCCTCAGCAACTCAAGGAACAAACTCGCGAACGGCTAAGTGTTGAGTGAGGGGGGGCATGAATCTCAAGGCTTCACAGTGAGAAAACCCCCCTCCCTCCTCCTCAGATCTCTTTCTCTCTCTCAATTTCAAACCTAAGTGAATAGTAAATGGGTAAATGGGTAGAGGGTTCAGGCCCATCAAAGTGTGGTGGTGGGCGAGGGTGTGTAGGGCTGTGAGTGGGACCTCACCCCACGGGCGGAGGTGATAAGCCACAACACTCAATTCCTTATTAACCGATTTTAAAACAAAAAATGGACGATGTGGGACTAAAGTCCCAGGTTCTTCTTCGCAGCTACAGCTAATGAGGCCTTTGTCGATTACTATTGTTTGTTGCATTGTTGTACTCGATTGGAGGTGCAATTGCCTTCGCGATCTGAAGCTGCGTCTGTTGAAGGTGGTCACAGGTTGGTTGCTGGTTGGAGAGAGGCGGATGCAGTTAGAGAAGGCGGTGGCGACAGTGGAGGTCCGGCGTACCTGAAATGCACGAATATGGCCTCGCAACCCAATCAAATTGGATCAAGAGCTTCATTGTATGACGGCGAGTGCAGTGGCGGTGATTTCATGGAGTTTGGTGCATGGAGGTGGCTTGTCGAGGTCGGAGAGGGTGAGCAGATGGTGTGGTGTTCGGTGGAGAGTTTGGGTGGCGGTAAGGGGAAATTAGTTGAGGGTTTTTGAAGGTGGAGGGGTGTGGCAAAATTTTTGGAGGCAGTAGTGAGTCGACTGGTGGTTTGTGGCACTCGTGCGAGCTCACCGGAGCTTGTGCCAATGATGGGGAAGACTGTGGGAGAGTGCGGTGGTCAACTGTCGATCCTATGATCTAAGTAGGTAGAAGTGACTTAGAGAAGAAGAAAAAGGGTTTAGAGGAGCTTACGAGGTGAGACAGAGGAGAAGATGTCCGACATTGGTCGGCCAGAGTCAGAGAAGATGATGGAGTTCGACGAGGCATCGGTGAGGAAGGAAAGGGTGGAAACAGCTGGACTTTGGCGAGTCTCAATCGCGAAGAAGAGAGGAGGATGATGAGTCGATTAATTTGACCATTGGCCAGCTCGATGTAGGAGGCAGAGATGCTCGCCGGAGCTGAAGAAACGGTGGTCAGAGAAGGCAAAGAGAGAGGAAATCCAGTTGTTTCTTGGCTAAAAAACACACTGGGATCTTGGGTCCTATTTATAGAGCTCAAATTCGAGCTCTAAACCAAGGAATAAGCTTGATTGAGCTGCGGTTTCAGGGAAAAAAATTCCCCAAATTCTTCAAGCTCTCCTGAGCTCTAGGACTCAATTTTGGGTTCCTGAGATGGTTCAAATGATCGGGTTTCTCCTCAAGATCATTCCCTCTAATTTTGGAGGGATTTGGATTTGATTTAAGAAAGATTTCTTCTCTCGAATCTCGAATGCAAGTGTCTTCACACCTTCAGGGACCCATTTGCAAGAATGACAACAAAGTTAGGGACCTAAATGCAAGAAACTTGAAACCTAGGGGCATGAGTGTAAGAAATAAAGTTTCTAAGGATGAAAATGCAAACTAGGTCAAGGTGGACTCTAATTGGGCTCAAATTTTGGTAGTAACCTAATTTTGACCCAAGAAATATAGTGGTAAACTTAGAATTGAGTTTTAATGATGTTGGAGTGGTAAAATTGCACAGAAACCCAAATTAGGGCAAATTCCTATGTGAAACTCTATTCTTAGTCAACATGGGTTCAGATGGTCAAACCAAAGGTACAAAACCTCTTATAACATTTTTATAATAATTTAGGAGATTTAGATTAATTTTATCCTAACCAGAACCTTCTCAATTTAAGTGAGGTTGGTAATTAGGGTTTTTAGCCTTATTTTCGCCCTCGAAATATGTGAAACCTTGATTCAGTTGATGTAAACCCACTTTTATACTTTTATGCTCAAGTGACCTTTAATTGACCCCATGGTGAACCCGTGGTTAATCTGCATTTGTGATGTGCTGTTAAAACTGCAGAATTAATCCTATTTCCTTATTTTCTTCTCAAATCAAAATATTGCGGAGTTGTGACCCTCAAATGATTAAGAAGGAGCATTTATCATTTGAACTTGACTAATTGTGGCTAGTTATAGCCCATGATGATGTTACCATCACTAGATCAAGTATTAGTAGAATAGCATTAATAATATCATTTAGAATAGCATGCATTAGAATAGTTAATCAAGTAGGTGCATTACATGCATTATTTTGTTTTAACATAGAAATTAAGGGTTTGTGAAATGACCCATCCCAAGGGTCATTTGGGCTTTTCTGAAATCTTAGGGGCCTTTTCATAATTTTCTGTGCACCAAAAGGATCCCATGCAGAGCATTTTGGTTTTTGGAGGAGTTTAGCGTATTTTAACACCTGTAGGAATTATCCTATGGGGTTGGGTGTAATTTTTCCCAACCCCACAACACCCCACAACATCCCACGCAACCCCCCAAACCCTATTTCTACCCCTATAAAACACGCCCCTCCTCCACTTTGTCCTCATCGAGCAACCACCCTCCTCTTTCCCTCCTTTACCTTCCAACAGTGAGTAAGGGAGGAGAGTGATTGCAGCAAGAAGAGGGAGAGCAGCAGAAGGAGCTAGGGAGAAAGAGAGAGAGAGTGGGAGAGGGAGAGCAGGGTTGCTGTGGGAGTTGTTGCTGCAATTGTAGCAGCACGTAGAGAAGGGGATCTGCTGCAAAGAAGGCCCTACGTGCAGAGGTGAGCCTCAAATCTTGTGATTATCAGACATCTACAACGTCTGGCAGGCGGCTAGAGGGATCGTCAGACGTCCAGAGGGAGCTCAGGACGTCTGGAAGCATGTAGGGTACCAAGGTAATCTCTGCCCGAGGTGTATGCAAGCGCGAAAACCAAGTTTTCGCTGCCCTAATGGTTGTGAGTATGGTCTTAGGTGCGTATATCTACAAAAGTGTGAGAAGCATTGGGAAGGCACGTTGGTGCAACATTTAAGGCACTTTTGGACATCTGGAGGTGGTGTTAGACTTCCGACTGCCCTCTCAGACGACCGGGCATAGTGTCAGACATCTGGTAACACCCTCAGATGACTGTGAGGGGTAGCAAACGATTGGAATAGAAGCAGGAATGCAAGGTGAGATTTCTTCCCACGTCTAAGATGTCTAGGACTCACCCCAGAGACCTGATATTGGTCTGGATGCACTACTGCGGCCACCAGGGGACTGGTCCAGCCAAACCAGCCTACCTAGTCCGATTTAGGTGAACTGGGAGGAGTGTTTGGGCCGGTTCAAGGCCCAAATGATGTCGGATTTATGCAATTAAAGTACCGTTAGTTTCCATTATGAATTTCGTACATGATAGAAGTGTTTCCATGCTATTTTTAGCCTAATTGACGTATTCAAATATTGGCGAACGATATTAATGCTTGGTTTTACCAACTATTTGGAATAGGTCTCCAGTCCGTAGTACGCACGGGACTGATGGAGATATTGGGATTCGTCGTTCATGCCCCCATATCACCCATACCTTTCGGTAGAGTGGTCTTCTCTACTCCTGTTAAATTAAATTGTTAAGTGCATGCCAAATTAGATATCTCTACTTGAAACTTAGGACATGATATGAACCTTAGGGTTGAGAATGGTGCATGTTACATTCAAGCACTTGAACCTCGCTTGTTACAATTTAAGTATACATGCTGATGAATTCTATGTTGTGAGTACTTGGCAATTAAATTGATGTAATTGATTTCTTTTCCTGTTGAATCACGAGCTACCTGTTCTATGACTAAGAAACCTGAATGTGAATAGAGATACATGCCACGTATTGGAATGAAACGAGTACTAAGCACAAACCCTATGGGGAATTAGGAAAGTAATAAAATTACAATGACATGGATACTTGATGTATGATGGAATACCTCACTTATACAGACATGTTGGTTGGTTGTTTGGACTTGGGTACAGAAAGTGAGCTGGCCCTCTTGTACGTGGTATCGAGGAGAGCTACCATCACTTTTGTGTAGGGAGAGAGCTAGCCTACCCTTGGTTAGGCAAACCAAGATAGTCAGGCGAGGGTACGCAGACTATTTAGAGGCATGGCCCTTGTTCTGTTCTGTGCTGTACGTTAGAGCGTACCCGCTGGCGGAAAGGACTGACTGCATGCCAGTGCAGGTTAGCTACCAGTATGCTTATCGCACGTGCCGTAGTCACCGCTACGTCGCGACCATGACCCCAGGGTGGTAGACTGGGTGTAGGACTACCACGGGGTACTCTCCCTGCCAGGAGAGTGCCATGTGCGCATCCTGCATTGTGAGAAAACTACATCGAGATCGTTCCCTTAAGGAACATGTGGATTAAGTGATGATATGGACCCTTATTAGAATAACCGAATCTTAACATGTGGTGATTATCAATGGAACCAGATGATAAATGTCTAAATAACTAAAAAATTTATGAATGGTTTACTGCTTTCCATTTATTTATTGGATTAGATGTTCTTATGTTGTCACTCTACTCAACGTTTAGCTAACAATAGTTGTATATGTTCAGGTCAGGGAGCTGAGCAGCCAGTACTATCGGCTGTAGAGGGTGCTGGGTCCAATCAAGCCCAGCAGTAGCCTATTTCCTTCTGTTTATCGGGGCGAGATAAATGTTAAATTAATGCGTTGTAGTATAGTTGAAATTGCTCGAAAATAAATGAATTTTATTACTCAAAATTGTAAATTCGAGGTCGAACACAGGGAGCAAATTAGGGTCTAGAAATCAAGAACACAACTTTCAACTTGGATATAATATGCAATGAAAAATCAGAGTTATAATGCAAGAAATGTAAATAGATCCACAAAATATCATTGTATATAGAAGCACAAAAAAATGGACGTCTGATTTTGGAAATTAGACATCTTAAATATCAGGTTGCTACAGTGCTCTTCTTTGTCTTCTGTCTGATCTCTGATTTCCTCCTTCTTTATTTTCTTTCTTCTGCTCTCGGTCCTTGTCTTCTTCTTGGCTTCTTCTTCTCTCTTCTTTAACTCTGTCTCAGACGACCTTCTTTCTTCCAGGCTGCTTCTTCTTCTTCTCTGATTTCTTCTTTCCTTCTCTTTTGCCTTCAGTTCTTCTTCAGCCTCCTCCTCTTCTGTTTTGCCTTCTCCTTCCTTAGCTTCTCGGGCTGCCACCCTTTCCTTCCTTGGCTTTCTCTTCTTCTCCTGAGAGCAAAACCTACCCCTACCCTCCCTGCGATCTCTCTTCTTCCTTCTCTCTTAGGCTCGCTCTCCTAGAGCCTTCTCAGGTTATTGGGTCGGGTATGCATGCCCGGGACCAAGCCTACTGGCGTGCGTGGTAGGCAAGGAGTGCAGGCTTATTGAGTAAATGGGTCAAGGCTAGGTCCATGGGGAGTGGGGTCACGGATGAGGCAGTGGGCGAGTTGGACCTCACCCCGTGGTCAGGAGGCAACGAGCCTATGTGACCTTTTCACTTTATTCGGCTGCTCCCGCTCCTACACCTCTGAGGTGGGACTATGTTGTCCCACCTTCTTCGCAAGCGCCCGCAACAGATGTCTTCACGAATTGCAGCAACTACGTGGGCGTCAATGCTAATTGCTGGGCTGAAGATGTGCGTGAAGGGAATCCATGCGACCTGGGACCTGGAGCCTGGAGCGAGGAGACCTAGGTGAAGCTTCCAAGCAAGCTTTGTGCTTCGTCAATGGCGGCGAAGACCTTAAACCCTGTCAACAAGAAAACGACCTTACGACCTTGTCAGAAAACACAGGGAGCTTCGCTTAAACATGACGAAGGTGGTGCGGTGATCGGCATGGCGTGGGGTGGCCTGAGCGTGCATGCCTAGGTCACCCTGTGGGTGGGAAGGTGGGTGTGTTCGGGGGACGTTCTAGGGGCTTGGCGTGGTGGATGGAGTGAGGGGTTAGGGTCAATGAGGTGTGGCGGTGCTCATGAGGTAGGTGGCAAGGTGGATGGAGGCGTGGAGCGACGGGAACACCTCACCGGAGGTCTGACCAGAGGTGGAGAAGGTGGTGCTGATTTGCGAACGTCGAGGCGTATTTGCAAAAATAAATGATAGAAACATAATGACAAGAGAGAGAGGACTTTAACTGAGGGTTGGAAAACGAAGGGGTACAGAGGAGGCTGCCGACTCGTACTGCCATCGCCGGAGATGAAGGACCCAGTGGGAGGAGGAGGATGACGACGAGGGGGTTGTAGGGCCATCGGCTGGTGCAACGCGACGCGGACCAAGGGGATAAAGGGAACTCTGCCACTAGTATTGTGGCAGAGCGATGAGGGAGAGAGAGATAAGGGTTGCCGAAGCTTGCTGGGTTGTTGACCGGAGGGGAAGAGATGAATTAGGGGTATCTCAGGCCAAGTTCAAGCTTGAGGGGTGCGAAATGATCTGGGCAGGCTTTTATAAGCCCTGGCAGGAGGTCTTGTGCTTGGAAGCCAAGCTTCCAAGCATAGCAACCTCGCCGGAGTTGGAAGGTCGAAGAAACCCAAATCTCTCATGCGTTTGCATGAGAGATTGGGTAGCAATTAGGGCTTGATAATGGGTTCACATAAGAGGAGATTTCTCAGAGAATCTCCCTTTCAAATTTGAAAGGGATTCTCTGAGGAATCAGGGAGTTCTTTCCCTCGATACCTCGCTAGAGAAGGATTTCCTATGCTGAGATGGCAGAGGAACCTAATTGCAAAGAACGATGAGGAAGTTAGGGGGTTTCTGTAGAGGTTTTCAAAAGTTAGGGGTGGAAATGTAATTGGGTTAGACCTGTTTGCAAAGTAGGTCAAGATGAGGTCCCTTTATGTCCAAATTTTGGTACAAACCTAATTTGGACTTAAGGAATCCAATCGTGTAGTTGGATTTTAGGTTTGACCACGTTTGACTGGGCAATTTACACAAAAACCTAATTTAGGGTAAATATTTGACTGAGACCCCAATTTAGGTCAAAATAGGTTCTAAGGGCCAAATTTAAGGTTCTAAACCCTAGACAATATTTTTTCATGAATTTTAGAGGGTTTGGGTAAATTTTATTTTGACTATAACCTTGTTAAATTAAGTAGGTCTTTTTTAGGGTTACAAGAAGTCATTTAATTCCCAGATTTCAAATGAACCCTTTTATGTCTGAACCAACCCACTTTTTATCTTGTTAAGACCATTTGACCTGTGTTTAGCCCATGAGAAAACCCATTATTGTACTGCAATGGTAAAATTATAGTTTTACCCCTTGTTTCTTGCTTTTCTTTCAAAAGGGTTATTCCTTGAGTTAGGACCTCCAATTGGTTATGTTGGAGCTTTTATTCTCTTTTCTGGGTCAAAATGAGCTAGTTAGGGCTCATGATGGTGTTCCCATCATACCCCCATGCCTAGCTTTTGCTAGTCCCTTAGCAAAATTTTAAGGTTTTAACTTCTGTTCTAAACCATGAATTCCTTTGATGTTCACAAATTATGATGAGTGCTTTTTTCTTTTTGATTAGGTTAGAATGCTGATAATAGGCCTAAAGGTACTCAAGTACCAACCAAGATCTGGACCTGACCAGCTCTAGCGTCGGTCCTCCGCGAAGGCTTTTAAGGCCCACAGGAACTATCATAAGGTTCGTTGGACTCCGCGGTTAAAGCACTCATGCTTGAAACGTATTTTAGCCTCGGTTCAGTTTGTAGTGCGTTTTTTTGTAAGAGAGAGACAGGAGATTTTTTTTTTGTTTGGAGAGTTTTCTCTCTCTTTTATTTTTATTTCTAGCTTCAGATTGGCTTCTCAACACGGTCTGTATCAGATTCCTCGTCCCCATCATCAATCCTCGAAAGGGCCCTGGCAATCGATGCTTCGTGATAGCACCGCCCATGGCAACCCCCAGAACCCTGGCTTTCGAGATTTCGAGATAATCCTTCCCATGGCGTTCTATAGCTAAGTCTAGACATGGCAGTCGACATTTCGTGATAATGACGTCGATGGCATCTGAACCAGCATAGGGTGCTTACGTGCCCCTGGTAGGATATGTAAATATCCTAGGAGACAAGCATTGAGGAGACGATATGTTATTACGCATCTTCGAGGGGAATTTCCCACTTCTCTGCGCCGGGAACTCGTCCAAATCAACTTGTGTTGATCGATCGCTCCTAATCTAGGTGACTTTTTCAGAACAGTTAAAATGCTTTTGCATGATTTTGATAATTATGCACACTGAACCAGACTGTGTGTGAATTTGGGTGCTTAGGTTATCGAGTCCCGCAAACCAAAGGTCAGTTAACGAGTCCAAATACTCCCTAAGCCTTAGACCTAATACTTAATCTTCGCATTTTCCTCAACCTCTTGAGGACTATCTAGATCTTAACGGATACGTGAATTTTTAAGCCTAAGAGTCTAGCCTAAAAAGCCTAAGATCAGCATCCCTACTAATCTCCTTTGTGTCACATTTAGCACTTTTTCCTTCATTTTTCTTTTTCTTGATATGGTCTAGAACTTTAGTTAATCCCTTAATTTCTTACTAATGACTCTTTTTTTTTCTTTTCATTTTGTGCTCCTTCTTGACATTTTTCACTTTTCCTCCTTAAGTTTTGTATGGCCTCAAAATTTTCTTCTCTCCTCCAAATTTTTGTTCTTTTTCACAATTTTCTATTTTTTTGGTATTTTTGGCATATGTGACTTTTTTTGTGAGAACCCTTCTGAATTTTCTTGATTTTTGTATGTTTGCACTTTACCACCCCCCCATGCCTAAGTTTTGCAATGTCCTCATTGTAAATGGAGGGTGTAAAATAGTGTTGGGTTCAGGGACTGAGAACAGGATTTTATTAGGTGGGCGAATGGGTCGGGAATGACTAATGCGAATAATTTCAAGCTCTGGCATATGCACCAGAGGTGGGATCGACTGTTCTAAGATCGAACTCAGGGTGCAACAAATGTGAAGTACAGACGGATAATCAGAAGGATCTCAGGTTTTTGGAATGACGGGTTACCTCCTGTTAAGCACTAAATTCAACTCCTTCAGCTGAGCGGGAAATGGTATGGAGAGGGAGTGGTCAAATCAGTGAAGTTTTGTAGAACAAGCACCTTGATCAAGAGCCTGATTGGTCCAACCAGGTGCTTTTCAGATCGACAGGCTGATGATGTAGCCCAAACCCAATCAATCTGGTGATTTGATAAGTGTAGATCAAGAGATGTGGAAACCACCATATACTATGGAGCTTGGAATGATGTAGAAGTGTGAATTCAGGGTTTGGCTGAGTCGAATCAGCCTAGTCAGAGTAGGGACCTATCAAGTAATCACTGGATGATGCGGAAACCCAACCGAAGTGATTAGAGAATGATGGAGCATGATTTGTGATCTGATCAATGTCCGAAACCCAATAAAGGTGTGGAGACGAATCATATGTACTCGGCTAAGTAAGAGGGGAATCGGAATAGAAATTGAGTTCGGTTACAGGTCGGGGTTGGAAATGGGTTTGGATAGGTTCTGTATATGCGGAGGAGGTGGCTTTAATAAGAATTGTGTATGAGGGCTCTTCTAGAAAGGAGTTACAGGTGGTTTCATTTAGAGAGTCCTCATAGTAGCTATCGAATTCAAAAGTGAATGCTTGAAGAGTGTTTATAGGATGAGGGAAATCTGAGTCAAGAAAAGATTCGAACTCTGAGTTGCAGTCACTCTCGGCATTTTCTGGTTTTGATTCCTGAGGATCGAAAAGAAATGATTCCATCTCACTGGAACCTGAATTTAAATCAGTGATCTCAGGATCAGAGACCTCAGAGTCGAAGTTGGAGAATGAAGCATGTGAGCTGACGCCGTAGATTGGCTTGTCAAAGTTAGGAAATAGAGGTTCTCCGAAATCATGGTAAGATTTGAAATCGTCGGAGATATTGCAAAAATCAAGTTCTGAATGAGATTTGAAGTCAGTGTTTGCACCATAGAATAAATCATACGATGTAGACTCAGCAGCCTGACTGGGGTCTAGCCTATATGTAGATTCTGAGCTTAAAAAGGTGTCCTTATAGGGTCTGGGCTCAGGTTTTAGGCTTCTAGGAAAGGCCCAATCAGAACCCCACTCTTCCAACTCCTCGATTTCTGTATCGTAGATTGGCGTGACTTCCAAGAAATCGATCTGTATCTCTGAGGATGTTGGAGAGGGATATTCATCAAATAAAGGCCCGGAATCATACTCTTTATTGAAACTATGATCTTCGTCATGTGGGGCCTTGTAATCTTCCCAATAAGTTTCAGATCTAGATTCTAGGCTGAGGGTGTGGGTTGAATCACTAGACTCTAGGTTAGAATTACCTTCGAGGGTCACCTTATCAGAATAAGGGGCAGGATTTACACCCTCAAGAGGTTCGGTTTTAATCTCATTATTGCAAGGGTCTCGGAATTCTATGCTTGGTAACCCAGGATCTAGGGCTGGTTCAAAATCGTGTTCTCCTGCAATTGGGATTTCCCAACCTAATTCAAGATCAGGCATGTTATTTTCTGTCTGGGTTGGGAATCCACAACAACCTTGTGCCTCGAACCCGGGATTTGGGAAGTCAGATTGGTCCTCAACACTATTCCAAGAGGTTTCATTTCGGGCATGTACGGGTTATCTTTGATCAATAACTTGTTTCAATAATCTCATCATTTCTTCCCATTTTTCAAGATCATCTTGGTGTTGTTCCCAAAGTACAGGATTTGTCATGCATTGGAGGTATTCAAAGTTATGTAATTTTTCTATCTCAATGTATCCTGTTATGAGAATGTCTCAGGTTGATCCTTTTGTAGCTTCTATTAATCGCAATTGGGCACAGTTTATGATGAAGGTTGTTGTTGTTGGTACACTTCTACTGGTTTTGAGGTTTTGTATTCAATTTCATAAAATTCAAGGGCATCCTCAATCATTCTATCTCTCATGGATCTTTGCAATTCAGGTTTCTTGAATGTATTCCTAAGTAACCAGGTGAAGTTGCTTGGTTCAACCGGGTTTTAGTTATAACATTGTAGTATAGCCGGTTACTACCAACATTTCAAATAAATAATTTTTTTACTCGGAAAATAAAAGAGTTCCCGAGGTCGAACTCAGGGAGCAAGTTGTATTCTAGAGATATACATGTTTCTTTTACAAAAAGAAAGAGAGAGGGAAAGAATTTGTTGTTTTCTCTTTGTTCTGCAGAGGGGATGCTTTTCTTTCTCTCTTTCTTTAGATCTCCTTCTTTCTCTCTGTTCTGCAATGGTGATGCTCTTCTTCTTCTTCCTGCTGTTCCTGCTTTGGTGATGTTCTTCTTTCTTCAGAGCTCCTTCTTCTTCTTCTTCTTCGTTCTGCAGAGGTGATGCTCCTCTTCAGATCTCTTTCTTCTTCTTCCTTGGTTTCTGCCTTGACCTCTCTTCTTCTTTTTCTGCAATTGTGGTGACCCTTTCTCTTTTCCCTTTTCTTCTTTATGGCTGCAGAGCTTCTGCCTTCAGCTACTAAGTCTTCCTTTCTTCTTCTTCTGCTTTGGCCGTTGCTCTTCTTTTCTTCTTCAGCCTGCCTTCTTTCCTGCTCTGGCTGCTGACCCTCCGTCGTCTGACCCGGTGCTTAGACGACTTAACTATGCATTTGCTACAGTGCAGCTCCTTCTTCTTCCGCGGGTCTTCTTCTTCGCCTGTGCCTGCACACTTCAGAGTTTTTCGTCAGAGGCAAAACCTACTCTACCCTCCCCCCCCCGCGTCTCTCTTTCTCTCTGAAACCACTCTTGGGAAAGCTCTCCCAGAGCTGCCGGGTAGTCGGGTTCGGGTCACGCCCGGGTCCAGGCCCACCGGCGTGCGTGGTGGGCGAGGAGTGCAGGTCAGTCTAAATCGGGTCGGGTCAGGTCCGCGGGGCGTGAGCGTGGACGAGACCGGGTAACCGGGCGGGTGTAAGGGGACCTCACCCCGTGTACTGAGGCAGTAAGGCTACTGCACAAAATCAATTTAAACAGTGGAACGGGTGTGAGGCTTACCGATGTGGGACTAAACGCAGACCTTTCCTCGCGTGCGCCTGCTGGGAGACCGCGACCTGGCTTCTGCAGCTGCGGCTTCGATTTGCATAGGTTGCTGGCTGGCTGCCTTCACAAGACTCCCCGTACTCCGCAGCAGCTGGAGACCTGGAGTCCTCAAGCCTGGAGCGCGGAAGAAGCTGCTTCAATGTGCGTTAATGGCGGTCGAACCTCAAAACCTGTCGGACACGAATATGGCCTCTCGGCCTGATCAAACCACTGGGGAACCTTCGCCGTGGCACGGCGAAGGTGAGGAGCTGCGCGGTAGGCCGCAAGGTGGTGTCTGGCGGCAGCCCTGGGTCGGACTGCAACCGGAGGAATGGGTTTGTTCGGGGGAGTGTTACGGAGGTGTGGAGTGGCAGTGGAGGGGTGGGGGGTGCTCAGTGTGATGAGGCGGAGGTTCGGTGAGGGTTGGCGAGCCGTGTGGGTTGCTGAGGTGATGGGAGCGGCTCGCCGGAGGGTGGTCGGAGGCGAAGGGGGTGAAGGTGGTCAGGGTCGGTAGAGGGCTTAATTGAATAAATTGAAAGCGGGGAAAGAAAGAGGAGGAGAAGGGGAGTAGCTCTAGCTTACTTGCAGGGACGAAGGGGGAGGAACAGGGCGACAGTCGTATCGACTGTCGCCGGAGAAGACGATGCTCAGGGAAAGGGGCGGCGGCGAGCAGAGAGCCGGAGAGGCGCCAGCTGGGTGCGGCGTGGCGCAGGAAGAGCAGGGTAGGAAGTCTCTGCTGCTGGTATTGCGGCAGAGCGAAGAGGTGGAGGGGGAGGAAACCGCCGGAGCTGGTGAGCGTCTGCCGGAGGAAGAAGAGAAGAAAGTTGGGGATTTTCTCCGTCAGATCCAGGCTGCCCTGGTCGGTGGAGCAACGGGGGGTATTTATAGGGATCAAACAGGGAGGAAGGCGGAGGGAGACGACGTGTCTCCCTCGCCGGAGAATGGTCGGAAACAAGAACCCATACCGTCCGTGCGTTCGCACGGCCGGTATGGTGGGCTGCAACGACCAGGGGGGTGTCCCTGCGACGGCTGACGACGCAGGGCACCCCCGGTTTACTTGCCAGGTCCCCCACCTCACCCTGCGCGGCGCCATGCTCCGCGCAAGGTCGCCGTAGCATGGTGCTGGCAGGTTTTGCAGGAGGGACCTGATTGCAAAGAACGAAGGAGAGTTAGGGGCCAAAATGCGAGGGTTCAGAAGTTGAGGGCCAAAGAGTAAATATATGAGGACCAAAGTGTAAAGTCGGTCAAGGAGGTTTCTTCTTAGGCTCAAGTTTTTATACATGACTAATTAGGACCTAAGGAATATGATGGTGAATTTCATTTTCATATTAAACCTTGTTTGACCGATCAATTTGCGCAAAAACCCAAATTAAGTTATTAATTGGGCATGGTTCTCAATGTAGGTCAAAATGGGTTCTAAAGGCCAAATTGAAGGTTCTAAACCCTAGAGATTATTTTTCTATGAATTTTAGAGGGTTTATTCTATTTTTACTTTGCCTCGAACCTTGTGAATTGAAGTGGGTTGTTTTAGGGTTACAGATTATCATTTGGTTTCTTGGAAGTGCTGTAGCCCTTGCTAGATCATCTCATCCCACTTTTATTCTTATTAAGCTGCTTTGACCTATGTTTGGGCCCTGAATTACCCTGTATGCAGATTATACTGGTAAAATTGCACTTTTACCCCTTTTGACTTGTTTTCTTCTCAAACTCAGAATTCTCTGAGTTAAGCCTTTCCTTGAGATATGTAGGAGCTTTTATCCTTTGTATTAGGTCAAAATGAGCTAGTTATGGCTCATGATGAGGTTCTCATCATACCCCCATGCCTAGCTTTTGCTAGTCCCTTAGCAAAAACTTAAGGTTTCAACCCTTGTTCTAGACCATGAAGTTTTTAATAGTTTTAGATAAGTGCCTTTTTTATTTGAGCATAGATTAGGTTAGAATGCTGACCATAGGCCTAAAAGGTACTCTAGTACCAATCAAGATCCAAATCTGTCTAGCCTTAGCCTCAGTCTTTTAGCAAAGGTTTTTAAGGCCCACAAGAACTAACCTAAGGTTTATTGGACTTCGTGGTTAAAGCACCCGTGCTTGAAATGATTTTAGCCCTGGCTCAGTTCGCAGTGCGTTTTGTAAGAGAGAGATAGAAAGTTTTTCTGTTTGGAGAGTTTTCTCTCTCTTTTTCTTTTTAGTTCTAGCCTAGGATTGGCTTTTCAACACGGTCTGTATCAGATTCCTTGCTCCCATCATCAATCCTCAAGGGTTCCTGGCGATCGATGCTTCGAGATAGCACCGCCCATGGCAACCCCCGGAACCCTAGCTATTGAGATTTCGAGATAATCCCATCCATGGTATTCCGTGGCCGAATCCAGACCCTGGCAATTGACACTTCGAGATAATGCCATCCATGGAATCTGAACCAGCAGAGTGCTTACATGCCCCCAGTAGGATATGTAAATATCCTAAGAGACAAGCACCGAGGAGATGATATTTTGTTACGCATCTTCGAGGGGATTTCCCTGCCTCTCTGCGCTGGGAACTCGTCCAAATTAACTTGTGTTGATCGGCCGCTCCTATTCTAGGTGTTCTTTTCAGATTTTTGCGACGCTTCTGCGTGATTCTGATTTTTACGCTTACTGAACCAGGCTGTGTGTGAGATTAGGGTGCTTAGGTTACTGAGTCCCGTAAACCAAAAATTAGTTAACGAGGCCGAATACTCCCTAAGCCTTAGACCTAATACTTCAGCTTTTCATTTTCCTCAACCTCTTGAGGAGTGTCCAGATCTTAATGGGTACTAAGAGTCTATTCAAGAATGCCTAAGGTTTGCATTCTTTACTAATCTTATTGTGCACTTTTCTTGAATGAGGTCTAGAACTTAGGTTAATTCCTTAGTTCCTTACTAATGACTATCACTTTTTCTCATAATTTTGTGCTCCTTTTTCCTTTTGTTTCTTTTCTCCTTCGCAAAATTTCCTTCTCCTCTTTTCCTCTTGTTCTTTTTCGAAAATTTTTTTTAATTTTTATGGTGTTTTTGGCATATGTGAATTTTTTTTGTTTGAAACCTTTTCTTACAAGTTTTTGTACTTTCATACCCCCCCATGCCTAAGATTTGCAATGTCCTCATTGTAACCTAGGGGGGTCTTAGTTCATTCCTTAAGACAAAAATTTGGGTGAGTGGATGGGTCGGGTTGAATTTTTGCGGACGATTTCAAATCTCAGATGCGAACATCTGAGTTGGGGTCGGCTGTCTATAAGGGTGAACTTCGAGTGCTGAAAGGTGTCAGAACAAGTTTCAGGTTTTCAAAGAGAATGACGGGCTGCCTCCTGTTAAGCGCTGAGTTTTACGCCATCGGCTGGGCGCAATAAGCTCAAGGGGAAAGGAGGATATAAGATGCCTCAGCCAAATCAGTAGAAGTTACATCAATGAACGGCTTGAGTCTCTGACCGTTCACGATGAAAGGTTCAGAATCGTGGCTGAGTGGACTGATTTCGATTGCTCCATTTCCAAAAACCTGTCGGACCAAATATGGTCCGACCCACTTAGATCTCAGTTTTCCTGGGAAGAGTTTGAGTCGGGCATCAAAGAGTAGGACCTTTTGACCAGGATGAAAGATCTTTCTCGAGATGTGTTTGTCGTGGAAGGCTTTAACCCGCTCCTTGTAGATTTGCGAGTTCTCGTACGCGTCTCTGCGTAATTCATCGATCTCGCTGATTTGGAGTTTTCTGTGGGTCCTAGCCTTGGAAAGATCTAGATTACAGTTCCGTACTGCCCAATAGGCTTTATGCTCCAGTTCGACGGGAAGGTGGCATGCCTTTCCGTACACCAATCTAAAGGGAGACATGCCCAATTGGGTCTTGTGGGCGGTCCTATAGGCCCACAATGCTTCCGGAAGTTGGGACGACCAGTCCTTCCTGTCAGGTCGAACAGTGACTTGCAGGATTTTCTTGATCTCCCGATTAGACAGCTCAGCTAGACCATTAGTTTGGGGGTGGTAAGGAGTAGAGATTCGGTGAGACACCCCGTATTTGGTCATCAGTGACCTAAACTGAGCATTTGTGAAATGGGTCCCCCCATCAGAGATTATTGCACGAGGAATCCCGAACCTTGAGAAAATGTGTTGATGAATGAATTTGAGAACGATTTTGTGATCACAGGTTCGGGTCGGTATGGCTTCGATCCATTTGGACACGTAGTCCACAGCCAACAGAATGTATTCGAAACCATCCAAAACAGGAAAGGGGCCCATAAAATCAATCCCCCAAACATCAAAGATTTCGCATACTAGAATCGGTTGCATAGGCATCATGTTGCGACGGCTCATGTTGCCCAAAGTCTGGCAACGACTGCATGTCTTGCAATGACTGTATGCGTCTTTGAACAGTGTGGGCCAGTAAAAGCCGCACTGGAGGACTTTTGCTGCGGTTTTATGCCCGGCAAAATGGCCACCGCATGCCTGGTCATGGCAGAAAGAGAGGATATTGTTGACTTCCCCTTCCGGGACACATCTCCGGATGATCTGATCGGCACCTATGCGGAAGAGGTACGGGTCTTCCCAAATGTAATACTTGGCATCGGAGCGTAATTTGTCTTTCTTGGCCTTCGGCCAATCGGACGGGGTCTGATGAGATGCCAAGTAATTTACAATATTAGCGAACCATGGAAGGCTAGTACCAATAGTCAGCAGGTGCTCATCGGGAAAATGCTCAGTGATGGGTCCGGAAGGGTCAATTATTTCAGAAGGAAGACGGGACAAGTGATCAGCTACCACGTTTTGTTTTCCCGCTTTGTCGCGAATCTCAAGGTCAAATTCTTGCAACAGCAAGATCCATCGGATTAATCGAGGTTTCGCGTCCTTCTTCGCAAGGAGATGCCTCACAGCTGTGTGATCCGAGTATATGATGACATGGGAACCCAGAAGGTACGATCTGAACTTCTCTAGGGCAAATACTACATCTAGCAGCTCTTTCTCAGTAACTGTATAGTTACGCTGAGCCTCATCGAGTGTTTTGCTGGCGTAGTAAATGACCACAGGTTTCTTGTCATTTTTCTGCCCCAAAACCGCTCCTACAGCGAAGTCGGATGCATCACACATGATCTCAAAGGGTTGAGACCAATCAGGGGACTGTAGGATCGGTGCTTGGGTGACTCGGTCACGCAGGATTTCAAATGCTTGAGTGCATTCCTTGGAGATTTCGAAGGGAACATCCTTGGAGAGAAGAGTGGTCAGGGGGCGTGCGATTTTTGAAAAATCAGGGATAAATCGTCGATAAAAACCGACATGCCCTAAAAAGGATCGGATGTCCCTGATCGAGCTAGGCATAGGAAGGTGAGAAATCAGATTAACCTTAGCTCGATCCACTTGGATACCTTTTTCCGAATTTGAGTGTCCCAGGACAATTCCCTCAGGCACCATGAAATGGCTCTTTTCCCAGGAAAGAACCAAATTCACATCGATGCACCTCCTGAGTATCTGGACCAAGTGTTGGAGGCAATCGTCGAATGATGCTCCGAAAACTGAAAAGTCATCCATGAAGACTTCCAGATAATCACCTACCATATCTGAGAATATGGCAAGCATGCATCGCTGAAAAGTAGCGGGTGCATTGCAAAGACCGAAAGGCATCCTTCGGAAAGCGTATGTTCCGAAGGGGTAGGTGAACGTGGTCTTTTCTTGGTCCTCAGGATGGATTGCCACCTGGTTATAACCGGAGTACCCGTCAAGAAAGCAGAAGAACCTATTTCCCGCTAGTTTTTCGAGAATTTGATCAATGAAGGGTAGTGGGAAATGATCCTTCTTCGTGGAGGAATTGAGTCGACGGTAATCTATACAGACTCTCCACGAGTTGGCTAATCGGGTAGGAATGATTTCTCCGGTCTCAGTCGTTATAGTGGTGAGTCCTGCCTTCTTGGGCACGACCTGAATTGGGCTCACCCAACGACTATCGGAGATCGGGTAGATGATTCCGGCATCTAACCACTTGATGATCTCCTTTTTCACGACCTCCTGCAGATTGGGGTTTAAGCGTCTCTGCATTTCACGAGAAGGTCGTGTGCCCTCTTCTGAATAGATATGATGAGTACAATAAGAGGGACTTATTCCAGTCAAATCATCGAGAGTCCATCCGATGGCTCTACGATGTTGCTGGAGGATAACAATCAGACGGGATTCCTGTTCAGGACTGAGGTTGGAATTGATGATCACAGGAAGGGTCTTATTAGAACCCAAAAAGACGTATTTTAAGTGAGCAGGAAGGGGTTTCAGTTCGAGGATGGGGTTTTCAGCAGCAGCGGGTGGTTCAGTATAGATGTGAGGTTCAAGGGTGGGAGTTACTGGGTTGTTCACATCTGGATTTGACTCCTCTATTTGCGGGTCAAGATCCTTCTGTGGTTGATGAGGCATACTCAAGTCATTCTGGAGGTGTGATTCATCAACCAAAGTCTTGATGTCACAAATTTGCTCGATGACGCCGCAATTAACTCCTTGTTGGGCCTTAAATATATCAATTTTCAGTGTTTGATCTCCAAACTTAAGCTCTATTTGGCCCTCCTCACAGCTGATGTTGGCTCTAGCAGTAGCCAAGAAAGGTCTCCCTAGAATGATTGGTGTATCCCTAGGGTTCTCAGGTGCATCCATGTCTAAGACTATAAAGTCCACTGGAAAATAGAAATCCTGCACTCTCACGATAACATCCTCGAGAATCCCTTTTGGTGACTTTATAGATCGATCTGCTAATTGTAATGTCACCTCGGTTGGTTTCAGCTCAGATTCTTCTAGATGGTCAAGTAAGGATGTGGGTATCAGATTTATAGATGCACCTAAGTCTAACAATGCTCTATCAAATTGGGTACCACCTATCTTACAGGAGATCAGGGGAGTTCCAGGATCTTTTGCCTTGGGTGGGAGTCTACTAAGGATTACAGAGCTGGCTTGCTCTGACAGAACAATTGGGCTCCCTCCCTTGGTTCGCGGCTTACGCTGGGGTGTACATAAATTCTTTAGGAATCGTGCGTAAGCTGGTACGTGGCGGATTGCATCCATCAAGGGGATGTTTATGTGGACCTGCTCAAAGAGCTTGACCAGGTCTTCCTCAGGGGCCACGGGTTTGGTGGTCTTCTTTCCCTTGGTCAGGGCCTCGGGAAACGGGATCTTGGTTGGTTCTTCTAGGATAGGTCCAGGTTGTGGGTCTGGAACAGCGGTACCTTGGACAACTATCCTAGGGTCATGGTTATCAGGCTGGGAGTGGTTTGGATAATGCGGGTCTTGAGTTGTCTTACCACTACGTGTTGTTACAGAATTTAATCCAGCCTGATTTTGGTTTGGGTTTGGTAGGAGGGGTGGCTGCTGCTGAAATCCCGCACGAGAAGTTGAGGCTTCCATCTCGTCTGGAGATGGAGCAGTAGGGGCCTGATAAATCCATTGAGCGTGGCCTAAATTTGGATTCATAACGCGCTTCTGGGTTGGCACGTTATTTGGGTTAGGAAGAGGTTGGGAAGGGAGTGTGCCTGGCTGGCGAGAATTTGCCAACTGGGCCAGTTGAGTTTTAACTTCAGTAAGCTCGTCCTTGTGCTGTTTTTGAATAGCCGCATTCATTTTTTGAATGTCAGCCAGAGTCTGAAGGATTAAGGACATTTGATCTTGATTTGGCCCTGATGGATAAGTAGGATTGGGCTGAGGCTGAGGCGGCTGGTAGTGATGAGAGGGCTGTGGGCGGGACTGAAAAGGTGGTCTTTGGGTTTGGGAATTTCCCGCCCACTGAAAATTGGGATGGTTTCGCCATCCAGGGTTGTAAGTGTTGGAGAATGGGTCGTTCTGGATGGCGTTGAGGTCCTCGCAGGTCTGAGGAACCTCCTGAGAATCAGGGAAAGGAGGAATGGAGTTCCCCCGGCTGGTGAAGAAAGGATCGGATGATCTCCCAGTCCAAGAATCAGATGGGGATGGATATGGATCCATCCCAGGGGAGGATCGGTGGAGGATGTTTTGCACAGTCTCCTGTGTGGGAGGAGGTTGTGCAAAGGAGTTACGCGCAGAGGTGGCTCGCTGCAAGTGCTGAGTCAGCTCATCCACCTTCTTTTCAATGATTGAGACCTTGTCCAATCGACTGGCCATTAATTCCAGGTCGACTGATGCGGACAGGCCCTGCGTCTCATGTGCTCCCTTAAGATTCGTCGCTGCGCGGGTATTCGTCCTGTCGAATAATCCCATGGAGTCATTGTTGATGGAGTTCTCGCACATGTTTTCGAGAATCTCCCATACGGTGTATTCATGTTGACCCATGATGTTTCCTCCGCAAGTTGCATTGACGAAAAGGCGGATGTCCTCACGGAGTCCCTGGTAAAAAGATTGGACTTGTTCCCATTTAGGAACTCCGTGATGGGGGCACTTTCTCATGAGATCCTGAAAACGATCCCATGCCTCATGGAGAGGTTCTCCTGATTATTGAGTGAAGTGTGTAATCTGATGGCGCAAGGCGTTGGTCCGACCAACAGGAAAAAACTTTTTCAAAAATTCGGATTGAAGTTCTTCCCAAGTGTTGATCGGCCGGGTCTGAGTTTGATACCAATGGGCGGCCTTGTCCATAAGAGAAAAGGAGAACATCTTCATGAGAAGAATATCCCGATTTTGCGCATCTGATCCAAAAGTGTGGGCCAGATGCTTTAGCTGTTTGATGTGCTGGAAGGGATCTTCAGAATTAAGCCCATGGAATTTAGGTATAGCATGAATCATGTTGGGCTTTAGTTCGGAATCAGGTCCTCCAGTCGGGATTCTGACTCGAGGCTCAATGGCCACCGCAGCAGGATTGTAGTGGTCCCGCATCATAGGACGCTGTGGTGGGTGCACGAAGTTTTGGAAGAGGTCATTGAGTCGCTGGAGCTGGTGTTCCAGATTATTTTCTTCCTCAACTGGCTGAGCCATGATGGGGGAAGAAGAAGAACTTGGTTCTGAATCAGAATAGAGAATAATGTGAGGGTGTTGCTGCAAAAACACGGGCGTCGAGGCTTGGCCTTGACGAGAGTGAATTTCTAAAGGAGGTCTTAAGGGTGGTCCTAGGGACCTCCTTCCGTACATGCACAGTTGGAAGAGGTAAGTTTAGAAGGTGCTGGACCCAATCAAGACACCCAAAAATATGTTGGGTGACTATAGAGGTGCGGGGCAGATGGACCCCTTGATCAGAAAGATCGTCCACCTGAGAATTACCTGGGCAGCCAGAGAGGGAGAGTCCCGCGAAGACCCCTACACGGTAGAGCGTCCCCACGGGTTACAGGGTTTCCCCCACCCGACCTCTCTTGTCACTGCGGTTCCAGGTAGACCAGAATGGGGATCTTGACCTCTTAAGTCTACCAATTTTAAGATCAGGGTGCTTAAGGTTTCACTTGAACTTTAGTCTTTTTAAGTGCAAAGATTGACCTAATTTAAGGTTGGTTAACCCAAAGGGGTCAACTTTACCTTTTTTCTTTGAGAGCTTTTTGGGTCCTTTCTTTTAGGGTCCAAGTGTTTAAAGAGAGAGCCAATTGTTTAGGATTTTTCTTGTTAATTATTTTCAATCAATGGCTTGGGCACACCTCTTTTGGATTTCCTCAATTCTTGATTAAGGGGTGTGTCTCTACTGAAATCCTAATGTTTGACCTTATGTTGGCTCTACTTGGTCCATTTAACTCTTTGTTGGGCAATTAGGGCTCAAGCAAGAATGTGTTAGCCCTTAAATACCCTTAATAGTGTGCAGGAGTGATGAGTTGAAAACATGCAACTCTTTATGGTTACTAAGTATGGAAGACAGGTTAGCCCTATATTGCTTGTTCTTTTCTTTTCTTCCTCCTTAGAGTTTAGGGGTTAATAGTGAGAGGAAAAATTTACCTGTTTTCGGAGTGGTTGTCGTGTGGTTGCTTGTCTTCTTGAGTTCCTGTAGCTGCACAAAAGAGAGGAGATTATCAGAAATTAAAAGAAACAGGAATGTTTACCTCTAGAATAGCCGTTGCTCCCCGGCAACGGTGCCAAAATGAAGTTGCTTGGTTCAACCGGGTTTTAGTTATAACATTGTAGTATAGCCGGTTACTACCAACATTTCAAATAAATAATTTTTTACTCGGAAAATAAAAGAGTTCCCGAGGTCGAACTCAGGGAGCAAGTTGTATTCTAGAGATATACATGTTTCTTTTACAAAAAGAAAGAGAGAGGGAAAGAATTTGTTGTTTTCTCTTTGTTCTACAGAGGGGATGCTTTTCTTTCTCTCTTTCTTTAGATCTCCTTCTTTCTCTCTGTTCTGCAATGGTGATGCTCTTCTTCTTCTTCCTGCTGTTCCTGCTTTGGTGATGTTCTTCTTTCTTCAGAGCTCCTTCTTCTTCTTCTTCGTTCTGCAGAGGTGATGCTCCTCTTCAGATCTCTTTCTTCTTCTTCCTTGGTTTCTGCCTTGACCTCTCTTCTTCTTTTTCTGCAATTGTGGTGACCCTTTCTCTTTTCCCTTTTCTTCTTTATGGCTGCAGAGCTTCTGCCTTCAGCTACTAAGTCTTCCTTTCTTCTTCTTCTGCTTTGGCCGTTGCTCTTCTTTTCTTCTTCAGCCTGCCTTCTTTCCTGCTCTGGCTGCTGACCCTCCGTCGTCTGACCCGGTGCTTAGACGACTTAACTATGCATTTGCTACAGTGCAGCTCCTTCTTCTTCCGCGGGTCTTCTTCTTCGCCTGTGCCTACACACTTCAGAGTTTTTCGTCAGAGGCAAAACCTACTCTACCCTCCCCCCCCCCGCGTCTCTCTTTCTCTCTGAAACCACTCTTGGGAAAGCTTTCCCAGAGCTGCCGGGTAGTCGGGTTCGGGTCACGCCCGGGTCCAGGCCCACCGGCGTGCGTGGTGGGCGAGGAGTGCAGGTCAGTCTAAGTCGGGTCGGGTCAGGTCCGCGGGGCGTGAGCGCGGACGTGACCGGGTAACCGGGCGGGTGTAAGGGGACCTCACCCCGTGTACTGAGGCAGTAAGGCTACTGCACAAAATCAATTTAAACAGTGGAACGGGTGTGAGGCTTACCGATGTGGGACTAAACGCAGACCTTTCCTCGCGTGCGCCTGCTGGGAGACCGCGACCTGGCTTCTGCAGCTGCGGCTTCGATTTGCATAGGTTGCTGGCTGGCTGCCTTCACAAGACTCCCCGTACTCCGCAGCAGCTGGAGACCTGGAGTCCTCAAGCCTGGAGCGCGGAAGAAGCTGCTTCAATGTGCGTTAATGGCGGTCGAACCTCAAAACCTGTCGGACACGAATATGGCCTCTCGGCCTGATCAAACCACTGGGGAACCTTCGCCGTGGCACGGCGAAGGTGAGGAGCTGCGCGGCAGGCCGCAAGGTGGTGTCTGGCGGCAGCCCTGGGTCGGACTGCAACCGGAGGAATGGGTTTGTTCGGGGGAGTGTTACGGAGGTGTGGAGTGGCAGTGGAGGGGTGGGGGGTGCTCAGTGTGATGAGGCGGAGGTTTGGTGAGGGTCGGCGAGCCGTGTGGGTTGCTGAGGTGATGGGAGCGGCTCGCCGGAGGGTGGTCGGAGGCGAAGGGGGTGAAGGTGGTCAGGGTCGGTAGAGGGCTTAATTGAATAAATTGAAAGCGGGGAAAGAAAGAGGAGGAGAAGGGGAGTAGCTCTAGCTTACTTGCAGGGACGAAGGGGGAGGAACAGGGCGACAGTCGTATCGACTGTCGCCGGAGAAGACGATGCTCAGGGAAAGGGGCGGCGGCGAGCAGAGAGCCGGAGAGGCGCCAGCTGGGTGCGGCGTGGCGCAGGAAGAGCAGGGTAGGAAGTCTCTGCTGCTGGTATTGTGGCAGAGCGAAGAGGTGGAGGGGGAGGAAACCGCCGGAGCTGGTGAGCGTTTGCCGGAGGAAGAAGAGAAGAAAGTTGGGGATTTTCTCCGTCAGATCCAGGCTGCCCTGGTCGGTGGAGCAACGGGGGGTATTTATAGGGATCAAACAGGGAGGAAGGCGGAGGGAGACGACGTGTCTCCCTCGCCGGAGAATGGTCGGAAACAAGAACCCATACCGTCCGTGCGTTCGCACGGCCGGTATGGTGGGCTGCAACGACCAGGGGGGTGTCCCTGCGACGGCTGACGACGCAGGGCACCCCCGGTTTACTTGCCAGGTCCCCCACCTCACCCTGCGCGGCGCCATGCTCCGCGCAAGGTCGCCGGAGCATGGTGCTGGCAGGTTTTGCAGGAGGGACCTGATTGCAAAGAACGAAGGTGAGTTAGGGGCCAAAATGCGAGGGTTCAGAAGTTGAGGGCCAAAGAGTAAATATATGAGGACCAAAGTGTAAAGTCGGTCAAGGAGGTTTCTTCTTAGGCTCAAGTTTTTATACATGACTAATTAGGACCTAAGGAATCTGATGGTGAATTTCATTTTCATATTAAACCTTTTTTGACCGGTCAATTTGCGCAAAAACCCAAATTAAGTTATTAATTGGGCATGGTTCTCAATGTAGGTCAAAATGGGTTCTAAAGGCCAAATTGAAGGTTCTAAACCCTAGAGATTATTTTTCTATGAATTTTAGAGGGTTTATTCTATTTTTACTTTGCCTCGAACCTTGTGAATTGAAGTGGGTTGTTTTAGGGTTACAGATTATCATTTGGTTTCTTGGAAGTGCTGTAGCCCTTGCTAGATCATCTCATCCCACTTTTATTCTTATTAAGTTGCTTTGACCTATGTTTGGGCCCTGAATTACCCTGTATGCAGATTATACTGGTAAAATTGCACTTTTACCCCTTATGACTTGTTTTCTTCTCAAACTCAGAATTCTCTGAGTTAAGCCTTTCCTTGAGATATGTAGGAGCTTTTATCCTTTGTATTAGGTCAAAATGAGCTAGTTATGGCTCATGATGAGGTTCTCATCACCAGGCTGCATATTTGGATCAGATGGTGGAGTCAAGATGTAGAATCAGAATTCAGATCTTAGACTGAAGGGATTAGTTTTGAATAGAGAATCCCACTGAAAATCTATGTGTGTGCTCTAAAGAGAAGGGATGAGGGGCTGGATGTTTGACCCAATCAAGGCACCCAAAAATGTTTGGATGACTATGGAGGTTCGGGGCAGATGATACCCCTGAATCAGAAAGTCATCCACCTGAGAATTACTTGGGTAGCCAGAGAGGGAGAGTCCCGCAAAGAGTCCTACACCGTAGAGTGCCGCCAGGGTTACAGGGTTTCCCCCACCCGACCTCTCTTGTCACTGAGATTCCAGGTAGACCAGAATGGGGACTTTGACCTCTTAAGTCTACCACTTTTATTTGAGAGCAAAGGTGCTTAGGATTTCACTTGAACTTTAGATGTTTTAGGTGCAAAAGTGACCTAATTTCAAGGTTGGTTGACCCAACAAGAGGTCAACTTCACCTATTTATCCTTTGAGAGCTTTAAGTCCTTTGATTCAAGTGAAATTAAGGGCTTGAATTTTAGGGTTTCTCTTGAATAAGTCTTTTCAATCAAGGCTTAGGCACACCTCTTTTTGGAAAAGTTGATTATTGCTTAAAAAGATGTGTCTCTAAAGCCCTAAATTGGAATCCTTAATTTGGCTCTAATTTTGGTCCAATTTAGTTGCCACAAATATGGTATCTAGGGCTCAATCAAGAAGGTGGTAGCCCTAGTTACCTTAAATGGATGCACAATTCAATATTTGTTGAAATCAAAATCAGGCAACTTGGGTGAATCAGCTAAATATGGAAAGCAGGTAGCCCTAAATTGATTTTTATCTTATTTTTCCTTTTCAGAATGAGGGGATTAAGAGAAAGGGCTAATTAGAGATTACTTGCCCCGGGTGTGGTTGTTGTGCAGTCGTCTTCTTTTGAATCTTCTTCCTTGAAACAATCACAACAAAAGAGATGTTTATCAAGGCGAGATCAATGTTAAATTAATGCGTCGTAGTATAGTTGAAATCGCTCGAAAACAAATGAATTTTATTACTTGAAATTGTAAATCCAAGGTCAAATACAGGGAGCAAATTGGGGTCTAGAAATCAAGAACACAACTTTCAACTTGGATATAATATGCAATGAAAAATCAGAGTTATAATGCAAGAAATATAAATAGATCCACAAAATATCAATGTATATAGAAGCACAAAAAAATGGACGTCTGATTTTGGAAATTAGACATCTTAAATATCAGGTTGCTACAGTGCTCTTCTTTGTCTTCTGTCTGATCTCTGATTTCCTCCTTCTTTCTTTTCTTTCTTCTACTCTCACTCCTTGTCTTCTTCTTGGCTTCTTCTTCTTCTTCTTTCTTCTTTAACTTTGTCTCAGACGACCTTCTTTCTTCCAGGCTGCTTCTTCTTCTTCTCTGATTTCTTCTTTCCTTCTCTTCTGCCTTCAGTTCTTCTTCAGCCTCCTCCTCTTCTGCTTTGCCTTCTCCTTCCTTAGCTTCTTTGGCTGCCACCCTTTCATTCATTGGCTTTCTCTTCTTCTCCTGAGAGCAAAACCTACCCCTACCCTCCCCGCGATCTCTCTTCTTCCTTCTCTCTTAGGCTCGCTCTCCCAAAGGCTTCTCAGGTTATCGAGTCAGGTATGCGCACCTGGGACCAGCCTACCGACGTGCGTGGTAGGCGAGGAGTGCAGGCTTATCGAGTATACGGGTCAGGGCCAGGTCTGCTGGCAATGGGGTCACAGACGAGGCAGTGGGCGAGTGGGACCTCACCCCGTGGTCAGGAGGCAACGAGCCTATGTGACTTTTTCACTTTATTTGGCTACTCCTGCTCCTACACTTCCGAGGTGGGACTATGTTGTCCCATCTTCTTCGCAAGCGCTTGCAGCAGATGTCTTCACAAATGCAGCAGCTGCGTAGGCGTCGACGCCAATTGCTAGGCTGAAGACGTGAGTGAAGGGAATCCGCGTGACCTGGGACCTGGAGCCTAGAGTGAGGAGACTTGGGTGAAGCTTCCAAGCAAGCTTCACGCTTCGTCAATGGCGGCGAAGACCTTAAACCCTGTCAACAAGAAAACAGCCTTGCAGCCTCATCAGAAAACATAGGGAGCTTCGCCTAAACACAACGAAGGTGGTGCGGTGGTTGGCGTGGCGTGGGGTGGCCTAAGCATGCGTGCCTAGGTCACCATGTGGGTGGGAAGGTGGGTGTGTTTGGGGGGCGTTCTGGGGGCTTGGCACGGTGGATGGAGTGAGGGGTTAGGGTCAGTGAGATGTGGCGGTGCTCGTGAGGTAGGTGGCAAGGTGGATGGAGCATGGAGCGGCGGGAACACCTCACCGAAGGTCTGACCAGAGGTGGAGAAGGTGGTGGTGATTTGCGAACGTCGAGGCATATTTGCAGAAATAAATGATAGAAAAATAGTGAGAAGAGAGAGGACTTTAACTTAGGGTAGGCAGACGAAGGGGGGTGCAGAGGAGGTGGCTGACTCGTACTGCCGTCACCGGAGACGAAGGACCCAGTGGGAGGAGGACGGCGACGACGAGGGGGTTGTAGGGCCGTTGGCTGGTGCAGCACGACGCGGACCAAGGGGATAAAGGGAACTTTGCCACTGGTATTGTGGTAGAGCGATGAGAGAGAGAGATAAGGGTCGCTGGAGCTTGCTGGGTTGTTGACCGGAGGGGAAGAGATGAATTGGGGGGTATCTCAGGCCAAGTTCAAGCTTGAGGGGTCGGGAATGATCTGGGCAAGCTTTTATAAGCCCTGGAAGGAGGTCTTGTGCTTGGAAGCTAAGCTTCCAAGCACGGCAACCTCGCCGGAGTTGGAAGGTCGGGTAGTAATTATGGCTTGATAATGGGTTCACATGAGAGGAGATTTCTCAGAGAATCTCCCTTCAAATTTGAAAGGGATTCTTTGAGGAATCAGGGAGTTCTTTCCCTCGATACCTCACTGGAGTAGGATTTCCTACGCTGAGATGGTGGAGGGACCTAATTGCAAAGAACGACGAGGAAGTTAGGGGGTTTCTATAGAGGTTTTCAAAAGTTAGGGGTAGAAATGTAATTGGGCTGGACCTATTTGCAAAGTAGGTCAAGATAAGGTCCCCTTATGTCCAAATTCTGGTACAAACCTAATTTGGACTTAAGGAATCCAATGGTGAAGTTGGATTTTAGGTTTGACCATGTTTGATGGGGAAATTTATGTAAAAACCCAATTTAGGGTAAATATTTGACTAAGACCCCAATTTAGGTCAAAATAGGTTCTAAGGGCCAAATTGAAGGTTCTAAACCCTAGAGGATATTTTTCCATGAATTTTAGAGGGTTTAGGTGAATTTTATCCTAACCAAAACCTTGTTAAATTAAGTTGGTCTCTTTTAGGGTTACAAGAAGTCATTTAATTCTCATATTTCACATGAACCCTTTTATGTCTAAACCAACCCACTTTTTATCTTGTTAAGACCATTTAACCTGTGTTTAGCCCATGAGAAAACCCGTTATTGTACTGCAATGGTAAAATTATAGTTTTACCCCTTGTTTCTTGCTTTTAATTCAGAAGGGTTATTCCTTGAGTTAAGACCTCCAATTGGTTATGTAGGAGCTTTTGTTCTCTTTTCTGAGTCAAAATGAGCTAGTTAGGGCTCATGATGGTGTTCCCATCACCTTCTCGTTCCGCTTTTGAGATACTTTCACTATAGTGAGTACTGTTAGTATTTTGGAACGTATGTTGTTATTTTACGTCTTCTTATACTTGTTGTGATGGCTAGCTAGCAAACCTTCCTTTTCGCCTATGGAGTATTGTCTTTCGAGCTATTGTTATGTTTCTGTTGCTGCTTTTTTATTTAATTCCTAGCTATATTGCATATGTGGAATGGCATATTTCTTTTTGCATTTGGCTTATTTCTCGATGGACGAATGGGTCTCGGGATTAATCAAGGCAGGAAATCCCAAGGTTCCATGAGGGGTCGGGCTGGGTCGGGTCGTAATAGTTTGCACATAAATAACCCATCATTTCTTTTTCATTTTTTATTCTCTTCTTCTTAACGGCTGCAGGAGTTGCAGCTTGAAGAGCAACAACGTGGGCGGGGAAAGTGGATCTTGGTTGCATACGTTAGTCGACTCTCCATCTCCCTCTCCACCTTCCTGCAGCATAAGAAGGGACCTCTGATGACTTAGACCAGAGGCCACCACCCCTACACCATCACCATGCAGAGCGTCAAGCTCTTTCCCACTTCACCACTGTAGGCATCGACCGCAACAAGAGTTCTGCTACCGAGGGCGGGCAGGGTGACAGGCCGCACCGCCATCCACAAAGCCTCGCAACACCATCGTAACCGCGACCATCACTGCACCAGCAGCCCTCGCCGCTCCATCCACGCGCGGTCACAGCCATGCCACCGCGCGTACTTACCTCGCATCCATCCTCGCTGTGCCATTCCCTCTGGTTAAGTCATTCGAGAAGGTTCCTGGACGTCTGAAGACCCAATAGCACCACCTCCATCTTCACTTCTTCCTCTTCGTTTCTTCTTCTTTTTCCTCTATTTTTCCTCCCCCTCAAAAGAACCCATAGCCACCTCTAAAAGCTCACCATCACCACCTCTAGCAGACAGCCGCAGCTCCCACCTCCTCTCCGGCCAGCACCTCAGCCCGCACCCCTCGCCGGTGCTCAACAGGCACCACGCACATTCCTCACGCACTACGCACGGTGGTCGCGCAGCAGCTACAACTGCAGCAACCCACCGCACGTGTGAATCTTCGGTGCACCGCCTTCCCGACGTCCTTGCATGTGCACGCCTCACTCCCGCGCACCGCCTGTTCTAGCTGCACATGCATGCCTTTCCGTGTGCTCCTCCAGCAGCAAGCCACCACCACCTCTCCCTTGTCTCAGCAATAGCAGGAAGAGCTTCATTGCTGGCCATTCTAGCGGCTGACTGGCCACCGGAGGCCATCTCGCGCCTTGCCGCAATTGTCATCATGAAGCCCTCGGCCTGACGGATCTCCGGTGAGCTTCACGTCTCTGACCATCCTCTCCTCCGTGAGTGGAGAGCTCTCAAAGGAAATGCTTTGTTTCCTTCTCCATTTCTTTTTACATTTAAGTGCCATTGCCATAAAAGGATTCTTGGGTAATCAATAGTTAATTGTGGTTGTTTTATGATGAAAACCCTCATGTTTTACATAAAAACTCATTCAACATATCTAGCAATTGATAGCATAATCTAAAGGGGATTTTGGACTGATTGTTGGGAAAAATCAATAGTGAACATTGGATTTCAATAGTAGCATATTTTAATAGGCCTATTCCTCCCTGTGGACACGACCCGCTCTCTCAAGTGGTAATTTTAATTATTTTGATTAGCGATTTTCCACCACTTAAATACTACTTCGATGCATCATTTCATGTGTGAAAGTACTTTGAAAGTGAAAACTGACTAATTAGTTTCCACCATCGAGAAAGAGGAAAATGCCTCATTTGAGGACACGATGCCAACATGTTACCGCCTCGGCGCTGCTCTATATTTGTATTTCATATCTTTAGATGGAGCATTAAGGCGCATTTTGTGGCTCAAGTGTCTTAGGCGGTGCTCTACCCATAGCGTCGGAGCAAGAGCATGAGTTCGCTTGGAGCGCTCTTTTACACCACATTGTGTTTTAGGGTTGTGAGCTCGTTGGTGGTGTCTTGGGCAATACTATCTCGAAGTGCTAGTGTAAGAGGCCCCTCGAGGATTGGTAACGGGAATGATGATCCCGACACATCTGTTGTAGGATTGATGAGAACCTCATCATAAACCCTAACTAGCACAATCTAACCTAGATATATAAGAAAAAGCTCCTACATAACCCGAAGAAAGACTTAACTCAGAGAATTCTGAGTTTTAGAAGAAAATAAGTCATAAGGGGTAAAACTGCAATTTCACCAACGCAGTTTGCAAACAGGGTAATTAAGGGTCCAAACACAAGTCAAACAAGCCTAATAAGAAGAAAAGTGGGATGATCTGATCTAAAGAAGGTTACAGCAACTTTAAGAAATTAAATGACATTTTGTAATCCTAAAACAAACCCACTTCAATTCACGAGGTTCGAGGTAGGGTAAAAATCAACTAAATCCTCTAAAATTCATAGAAAAATAATCTCTAGGGTTTAGAACCTTCAATTTTGCCTTAGAAACCTATTTTGACCTACAAAGAGAACCATGCCCAATTAATGACTTAATCTGGGTTTTTACGTAAATTGGTCGGTCAAACATGGCCCAACCTAGAAATAAAATTCACCATTAAAATCCTTAGGTTCAAATTAGTCGTGTATAAAAACTTGAGCCTAAGAAGAGACCTCCTTGACCGACTTTGCAATTTGGTCCTCTTCATTTACTTTTTGACCCTTATCTTTTGAAACCCTTGCATTTTGGCCTCCAACTTTCTCGTCGTTCTTTGTAGAATGGTCCCTCCTGCAAAACTCTACGTAGCGCCATGCTCCGGCGACTTTGCGCGGAGCATAGCGCCGCGCAGAGGGAGGTGACCGCCCTGCAAAGCAGACGCGGGGTACCCTGCGACGTCCTCTGTCGCAGGGACCCAGCCATGCCGCTCGTCGAACACCATACCTTCCGTGCGAATGTGCGGAAGGTATGGGTCTCTTCTCCGACCATGCTCCGGCGAGGCTGGCACGTCGCCAGCCTGCGCCTCCCTCTGCGCCATCCCCTTTTTAAAGGCCAGCACCCCCTGCCGGTTCGGGTAAGCTTGTCTTGACGGAGAATCTCTCAACATTTCCTCTCTTCCTTCTCCGACAGGAAACCCGCAAGCTCCGGCGGCCACTCCTCCTTCTCGTCGCTCTGCTGCCATACCAGCAGCAGAGTTCGCTTCGTCTAGTCTTCCTGCGTCGCGCCGCACCAAGCGCACGCTTTCCTGCCTACTTCCTCGTCACCGCTCTCTCCCTCTGGGTGTTTCTTCTCCGGCGACAGTCGATACGATTGCCCACCTCTCCGGCCCCCTTCATCCCTGCAAGTAAGTTAGAACTACTCCCCATTTTCCCCACTTTCTTTTCCCACTTTACTTCATTCAAACCGACCCTCGATCACGCCTGACCACCATCACCTTCCTCGCCTCCGGCCAACCTCTGGCGAGTTGCCCCCATTGATCTGCAGCTCCATACAACTTGTCAATCGACCCAGAAGCTTCGCCTCATCCCACTGAATACGCTCCGCCCCTCCACAGTCCCTCCATACTCACACAACTCACCCCGAAACACACCCAACTTTCCGGCCGCAGGTCGACCTAGGCACGCACGCCTAGGCCACCCCGCGGCCTGCTGCACATCGCACCACCTTCGCCGTGCCGCGGCGAAGGTTTCTCGGTAGTTTGATTAGGCCGTGAGGCCGTATTCGTGCATGACAGTTCTGCTGCCCCGGCCGCCATTGTTGACGATTTGAGAAGCTCCCGAGAAGGCGCTAGGCTTCAAGACAGCTGTGCTCCAGGTGCTGTGGATTGGGGAGACTTCTGTGAAGACTTTTGCCTCCGCACTTGACACTAACAGCGGCTGCAGCTGAGGAGATTGCGAAGAGGTCTGCTGCGGGCGCGTGCGAGAAGAAGTAACAGGATAGTCCCACATCGTAAGTTCACAGAGCGCCGCCCTGGTTTAAATTGATTTTGTGAATTAGCCTTATCGCCTCCAACACACCTGGGGTGAGGTCCCGCACCCCACGCTCGCCTCGTCCGCGGATTCACCACACGGACCTGGCGGATCCGACCCGACACTACCGAGCACACCTCGCGCACCATAACACGCCGGTGCGCCTGGTCATGGGTACGCAACCCGACCTGTTAACCCGGCTCTGGGAGAGCTTCCTGTGAGCGGTTTGCAGAGAGAGAGAGATACGTGCGGGTAGAGGGAAGGGATAGGTTTTGCTGCCTTGTGTGCAGGCAGACAGAGTGTAGAAGAGAAGAAGCAGAAGAAGAAGACAGGAAGGAGAAGAGAAGGAGAGAAATAGAAGAAAGGAAAGAAGGAGCACTGTAGCAAACCACAGTTAAGTCGTCTGTCCACTGCATCAGACGACGGTTGAGCAGCGGCCAGAGCAAAAGGAAGAAAGAAGAGGAAGAAGAAAGAAGATCAAGAAAAAGAAAGAAAGAAGAAGAAAGAAGATCAAGCAAAAGAAGGAAACAAAGACAAGAAAGAATAGAAGAAGAAAAGAGAAAAAGAAGGAAAAGAGTAAAGAAGAAGAGGAAGGGGAAAGAAGAAGAAAATATCTCTCTCTCTCTCTCTTATTTTGTAATCTAATTAGAGAACCCTTGTAATTCTAAAATTCCAGTAGCTCCCTGAGTTCGACCTCGGGAATACAACTTCCGAGTAAAAAAATCTGTTGTAATGGTAACCATAGCTGTTTTGTCTCATACTATACTGACTGTACTATAATAAACGTATAGACGCAAGAATAGCTAAAGCGGTTACATCATTTTGGCGCCGTTGCCGGGGAGCAACGGCTATTCTAGAAGCTATAAAATCTCTATTTTTGAGTCTCTAATAATCTCTTCTCTCTTTTGTGTGCAGATACAGGAAAATCAAGAAGCAGCCGCGCGACAACCACTCCAAGGACAAGTAATCCTCTCACTATTAACCCCTAAATTCTAAAGAGGAAGAAAAAGAAAAGAAAAGAAAAAACAATATAGGTATAACCTGTCTTTCATACCTAGTAAACAGCTGCATAGTTTCAAATCACTATTCCTGCACACACTATTAAGGGTATTTAAGGGCTAACACCTTCTTGCCTAAGCCCTAATTACCCAACAAGAAGATAACTGGACCAAGTAGAGCCAACACAGGAATTAACATTGGGGTTTTAGAGACACACTACTTAATCAAGAATTGAGAAATCCCAAAAGAAGTGTGCCTAAGCCATTGATTGAATATACCTATTCAAAAAAACCCTAAACAATTGGCTCTCTAAAAACACTTGAATCCTAAAAGACAAGACCTAATAAGTTCTCAAAGGAATCAAGAGGTGAAGTTGATCCCTTGGGTCAACCAACCTTAAAATTAGGTCACTTTTCACTCAAAAAGCTAAAAGTTCAAGTGAAAACTTAAGCACCCTGGTCTTAACCTAAAATTGGTAGACTTAAGAGGTCAAGATCCCCATTCTGGTCTACCTAGATTCTCAGTGACAAGAGAGGTCGGGTGGGGGAAACCCTGTAACCCGTGGGGATGCTCTACCTTGTAGGGGTCTTTGTAGGACTCACCCTCTCTGGCTGCCCAGGTAATTCTCAGGTGGCTGATCTTTTGATCAAGGGGTCCATCTGCCCCGCACCTCTAGAGTCATCGAACATTTTGGGTGCCTCGATTGGGTCCAACACCTGTTAAACTCTTCTCTTCCGGCAGTGTATGTTTGGTAGGAGGTCCTTAAAACCTCCTTTACAGCTTCACTCTCCTCGAGGCCGAGCCTCAGTGCCCTTGTTTGAAAAAGCAACACCACACATCAACCTCTCCTCTGACTCCAAACCCAATTCACCCACTTCCTCCACAATGGCTCAGCCAGTTGAGGAAGAAAATAATCTGGAGCACCAGCTCTAGCGATTCAATGACCTCTTCCAGAACTTTGTGCACCCTCCGCAGCGTCCTATGATGTGGGACCATTATAATCCCACTGCGGTGGCTATTGAGCCTCGAGTCAGGATCCCGATTGGAGGACCTGATTGTAACGACCCGATTCCCGAGTCCCTACGAGACACGAGAACCGGACCGACTCGACTAATCCCAAGACCTAGTCGTCCAACGAGGAAGTAACCAAAAGAGCAGTAAAATAAACCACATTCAACATGAATATAACTAGCAGTAACAAAATACAGCAGTAAGAAAAGGAACTACTACAGTATATACCACCACAACAGTAGAACAACAATTATAACATAACATGAACTACAAGTAAAGAAAAGTACAGAGAGTAACAAGAACTACTCACTACAGTGGAACAAAAGGGGTATAAAAAGAACTGCGGTAACTCTACTAGACCCTACTCTGCCCAGCATCCTCTGCAGCCGCTGACCCTGGCTGCTCAACACCTGGTCCTGAAAAATAAGTGTAGCACATCAGCAAAACGTTGAGTAAAGTGGCAATAAAAATTAAAGAAGCAGTAGAGTGTACAGTAGCTGTTATATTTTGTTACTTTCTTTATTTACGTCTTTCTATTATTTCTCGATTTATTTATTTCTCAGATCCTTCACTTGATCTCGAATGTTCCTCGTGGGAACGATCTTGATTGCAGTCTTTTCCGAAAAGTAGAAGTAACACGTGGTGCTCTCTTGGCCGGGAGAGTCCCCCATGGTGGTCCTACCCTCAGTCAACCACCCCAAGGTCGCTGACAGACGTAACGGTGACTACGGCACGCGCGATAAACGCACGAGTAGCTACCCCGCACTGGCACGCGGTCAATCGTTTCCGTTAACGGGTGCGCCCAAGTACAGCACGGAACCAGTATAGGGCAGACCCCTCTCAGTAACAGGGGTCCAACCCCTCCACACTCCGCGCACCCTCGCCTGACTACCCTGGTTTGCCCAGTGGGCCTAACAAGTCGGTGTAGGTGGCTAGCAGAACCCCGGGGCCCGTGGGGTAGCTAGTGCTCTCCCTACAATAGTAGCTCTCCTCGGTACTGCGTATGCGAGGGCTAGCAAGTCGGTGTACAGTGGCCAAACCCACCCCGGTCTCAACCTGAGGGTGGCAAGCTCTCCTCTACACTAAGAGGTAATGTGTGCTCTCGTTGGTACCACGTACCTAAGAGACAACACACTTCCACGTTTCACTTTCTCAGTTCCGTTCTATTCTCATTCCAGGAGTTCCATTCCTAATTCCCCGTAGGGTTCCAGCTCTTTTAACTCAGGTTTTCAATCATGTTTATTTATTCATAACAGGTAGCGGTTAAATCAATTTACAGGCAGCTATTATTTCCTTTCCACTTTTCCGAGACTGCAATATTTATATATTCCACTAGTTTTCCAGTCATAGGATTCATGCCGTACCCTAGGATCTATCATACAATCTAGTTTTCCAGCCCTAGGATTCGTGTAATACCCTAGGATCTATCATTCAATCTAGTTTCTCATTCCTAGGATTCATGCAATGCCCTAGGTTCTATTAATTATTCCATAATTGTAACAAATTATGCTAATAAATTTAAAAGCCACTCTACCAGCTACAACGGGAGTACTGGGGGCGTGGTCGGAAATCCCTCGTGCCTCCGCAACCCCCAAGACTGCATTGGAATGGGGTCCTAACACAAGGATCAAACACAAGGAGTTTCTCAGAACGATATATAATTACCGCAAACGGGTAGAGGATTTTATTCTGGAAAGAACGCAACTCGAAATTTGGAAAACGGACTCCGAACGGGCCCTAAACGGGTCGAAAACGACGAAACTGTCCAAAATCAGACGTCTGGAACCTCTTCCAGACGTCTTAAAAGGTGGTTCAGATGATACCTTCCCTCTGTGTAGTTCTTCAGATGTCCAGAAGCCTGCGGGGCCATCTGGCTTAGTTCCCAGACGTCCGATGGTCACCCTGGACGTCTGGAAACCTTCTTTGTCGTCTGGCACTGCGGCCAGACATCCGATTCATGTGGGATGGCGAGCCCTCGTGCCCTCCCGAGCAGAACCTGCATGCACCCATACCCGCTCTCAGTACGACGGGTCGCAGGTGAAGGCGCGGCGGACGGCTGCATGGCCGTACACGTGAAAAGGAAGAAGACGGAAATACCTCACCTGCCAGACGTCTGGACAGTCCTCCAGACGTCTTCGCCGTCGTCTGGTCGTAAGCCCAGACGTCTGATTCTGGAAAAATTTCCAAAATCAGAGCTCCACTCGCTCTCCGCCCGCGAGGCACGACCGCGCCGCGCCCCGTCCGCCTGCTGCTCGAGCTGCAGCAGCCCCTCCGCGACACTCCACGCCCGCTGCTCCCCCCGCCGGCCGGCTCTAGTTGCCCTGGCAAGCTCGAGCCCTCACGGTAGAGCGTCTCCTCCCTCGCGCAACACCTCCTCCCGCACACTTGCCGCGGTCGCTGCTCGCTCGCTCGCTCTCGCACCGGATGGGAGAAGAAGAAGGACACGAAGGAGATGAGGGTGAGGGAGAGGGCGAGGGCCTTTTAAGGCCGCGTGGGGAGAGAGAGAGAGAGCACTGCGCCCTGCAGGAGGAGAGAGGGAAAAAGAGGGAAGAGAGCGGCGGTGCAGGTCTGTGCGCGCATGCGCGCAGACGCAACCCTGTACGCCGCAAAAATTAAATACCAGATGTCTGGGAAGGGTTCCAGACGTCTGGGCCACTTCCCAGACATCTTAAAACCGTCTTGAGGCTGCGTTTGTAACAATATAACAAAGTCAAAGGAAGTTTCATCCCCGAAACTTGCACTAACTAGGGTGCGGGAAAGAACGATATATGAAAGCATAACAAACTAAAAGAGGACCGAAGCCGGTCCGAAAAGACGTACCCACGAAGAGCTCCGGGTACTGCTCCCGCATTGTCGCCTCAGGCTCCCAGGTAGCCTCCTCGTACCGTTGGCTCCTCCACAAAACCTTCACCAGGGGTACTTGCTTTCGTCTCAAATTGCGGACGGCTCGGTCAAGAATCTGCACTGGCCGCTCGGGGTAGGTCAGGTCGTCGCCCACCTCGACGCTCTCGTGACTCAGTACATGGCTGGGATCGGCTACGTACTTCCTGAGGTTGGACACGTGGAACACGTCGTGCACACCAGAAAGCTGAGAAGGGAGGGCAAGTCTGTAAGCAACGGGTCCAACCCGCACCAGGACCTCAAAGGGCCCCACGAACCTCGGCGCGAGCTTCCCTCTCACCCCAAATCGCTGCATGCCCTTCATGGGCGAAACACGAAGGAAGACGTGATCCCCAACCTCAAATTGCACCTCTCTGCGTCTCTAATCTGCGTAGCTCTTCTGTCTGCTCTTGACAGTGCGGAGTCGCCTGTGGATCTGCTCGACCACCTCCTGACTCTGCCGGATCAACCTGGGGCCAACCTCCCACTTGGTCCCCACCTCAACCCAACTCAAGGGTGCCGTACACCTCCGTCCGTACAGAGCCTCGTAGGGAGCCATGCCGATGCTCGAGTGATAGCTGTTGTTGTATGCAAACTCTGCCAGGGGCAGGTGCTCCTCCCAAGAGCCCCTCCAGTCCAGTACACAGGCACGCAAAAGGACCTCAAGTGTCTGTATCGTGCGCTCAGACTGTCCGTCTGTCTGGGGGTGGTAAGCTGTACTAAACCTCAATCGCGTCCCCAAGGCCTACTGAAACTCAACCCAAAACTGGGACGTAAAGTGGGTATCCCAGTCGGATATGATCTCCCGCGGAACTCCGTTTAGTCGTACCACGTCGCGGATATACCTCTCTGCTAACTGTGTTGGTCCCAAAGTGACTCGGATCGGCAAGAATCGTGCCGTCTTCGTCAGTCTATCCACAATTACCCAGACTGCGTCGTGTCCTCGTTGGGTAACAAGTAAGCCCACCACCAAGTCCATGGTGATGCTCTCCCACTTCCACTCTGGCACTGGAAGCAGCTGTAGCGGCCCTGCAGGCCTCTGATGCTCGGCTTTCACCTGCTGGCACACTAAGCACTGCTACACGAATTCACCCACATCCCGCTTCATCCCCCTCCACCAAAACTCACGTCTCAAGTCGTGGTACATCTTCGTGTTTCCGGGATGTATGGTGAATCTGGAACCGTGTGCCTCAGTCAGGAGCTCTCTCAACAGCTCCTCATCTCTGGGAACGCACAACCGTCCCCTCAGGCGCAGCACCTGGTCTGTGAAAGAGAAGTCCCCTTGGTCTCTTGACAGTACTCTATCGTGCAAGGACTGCAAGTACGGATCGGCCATCCGTCCTGTGATGATGCGGTGTATCAGCTCTGGCCTAGTCTGTTGTGTCACGGTCACTGCCCCACAGTGCCCCCGTAACTCTAGGGGTCGCCAACTACCCACCTCCTCCAAAAGGCTCCAACTCTGTAACTGTAAATTGGCCAAGTGTGCGGGCGCCTTCCGGCTCAAGGCGTCAGCCACCACATTGGCCTTCCCCGGGTGGTAGGAAATGCTGCAGTCGTAGTCCTTCAGGAGCTCCAACCAATGTCTCTGTCTCATGTTGAGCTCCTTCTGATCAAAAAGGTATCTGAGGCTCTTGTGATCTGTGAAAATCTAGAAGGTCTCACCATACAAGTAGTGCCTCCAGGTCTTCAGCGCGAAGACGACAGCTGCCAACTCTAGGTCGTGGGTAGGGTAGGTATGCTCATGGGGCTTCAGTTGCTGCGAAGCGTAAGCGACAACGTGACCCCTCTGCATGAGCACACCTCCCAACCCTTGCAAGGAGGCGTCCGTGTACACAACGAACCCGCCACTACTGTCAGGGATGGTGAGCACGGGAGCCGAGGTCAACCTCTCCTTCAGCTCTTGAAAACACACCTCACAGGTGTCTGTCCAAGTGAAGGGCACGTCCTTCCGGGTCAACTGTGTCATAGGATGCGTAATCTGTGAAAAACCTCTGATGAATCGTCTGTAGTAGCCTGCCAGTCCTAGGAAACTACGAATCTCAGTGACTGAACGCGGTCTCTCCCACCTGAGCACTGCCTCGACCTTGGTTGGGTCCACCGCCAAGCCGTCCCCAGAGATCACATGACCTAAGAAGGTCACCTCCCTCAACCAGAACTCGCACTTGCTGTATTTGGAGTACAGCCTACGTCGTCTCAGTGTGTCCAGAACCATCCGCAAGTGCTGTCCGTGCTGCGTCTGATCTTGAGAATAGATGAGTACATCATCAATGAATACCACCACGAACTGGTCCAAGTACGGTCTAAACACCCGGCTCATTAGGTCCATGAAAGCAGCGGGGCCATTGGTCAGCCCATACGGCATGACCAAAAACTCGTAGGTCCGTACCGGGTGCGGAAAGCTGTCTTGGAGACATCTGCCTCCCTAATCCTCAACTGGTGGTATCCAAACCTCAAGTCGATCTTGGAGAACACCGTGGCACCCCGCAACTGGTCAAACAAGTCGTCGATCCTCGGCAGCGGATATCTGTTCTTGATGGTGACCCTATTCAGCTGTCGGTAGTCCACACAAAGGCATAGGGTACCATCCTTCTTCTTCACAAACAGTACCGGAGCTCCCCAGGGGGACGCACTGGGCCTCACGAAGCCCTTCTCCAAAAGGTCCTGCAACTGAGACTTGAGCTCTCGTAGCTCAAGCGGTGCCATCCTATATGGTGCGGTGGAGATGGGGCTGGTCCCTGGTACTAGTGAGATCTCAAACTCGATCTCACACTCAGGCGGTAGTCCTGGTAACTCGTCTGGGAACACGTCAGGGTACTCTCTAACCACCGGGATGCTCTGGAAGTCTGCCACAGGGCTGGGCTCTGCCACCACACAAGCTAGGAAGCCCTCACACCCCTGGCTCAAAAGTCTCGCCGCCTGAAGTGCCGAAATGCACCTGAAGCCTCCATCCATTGGCTGTCCGTGAAACTCGAAAGAAGGCAACTCCGGTATGGAGAAGACGATCTTCCTCTCAAAGCAGTCCACCAAAGCGTGGTAAGCGGACAGCCAGTCCATCCCCAGAATTACGCCAAAGTCCTCCATTTGTATCATGATCAGGTCAGCTGGCAAACTATGTCCCCCGACGCTGACCTTGCAATCCGTGTACACCTCCTCGGCTACAAACAACTGACCACTCGGACCTCTGATTACGAATGGATTCGCTAACAGCGTATAGTCCTGGCCCAAACTAACTGCGAAACTGGCTGCGACAAATGAGTGCGTAGCGCCAGAATCGAAAAGTGTGTAAACGAGTCGGCCGGAAACTGAAACCATACCTGCCACCACTGATCCCGAAGCTCTGGCATCCCTGTGTGTCAGGGCGTTGATACGCCCCTCGGCTCTAGGTGCGGATGAAGCAGCCACACTCTGCGTCGGACGGGTAGGTGCTGGCCGGTACCCTCCTTGTGACTGCTGTCCTCCTCCTCGCACCTGGGAACCGCGGCCTCTTGCGCGTCCTCCAGTGCTCGACGCGGGAAGTATCTGCTGACCTCCTGCCTTAGACGGGCAGTCCCTCCAGAAGTGGCCCGGCTGGCCACACTGGTAACAGAGGGGAACCCGACTCCCGCCCTTAGTGGGTCCCTGCTGTCGGCGGGGCGGGGGTCCGGTGCTGGCGACTGGCCCCTGTCGAGGGCCCCCAAAGGCCACTGATGGCCCTACAAAACGTGACGGCTCTCCTGCGGACGCCACGTGTCTCCTCTCTCGTCGACCCTGTGAAAAGTTTGGCTGAAAGGGCCTCTTCCGCCCGCCGTCAGTGTCTCACGCGGATAGGTTGGTCTCCTCGTAGGTCATGGCTGCCTCCACCACCCTCGAAAACATAGGCAGCTTCAGGGGTTTGACATACCCCCGAATCGCAGGCCGAAGCCCCTCGGTGAACCTCCAAAGGTGCTCCTCCTCAGTGGCTACTGCTGTCGCTGCAAAGCGGGACAGCTCCAGGAAACGCGTGCGGTACGCGCTCACGGTCATCGTCCCTTGGTAGAGAGTGTGGAACTCCCGCCTCCTCTGGTCCTGCCACGTCTGGGGAAAGTACTGCTCACAGAAGAGGCTGACGAGCCGGTCCCAGGTCGACTCGTCCCTCTCCTGTCCTCGGACCGCCCTCCACCACCTGTGTGCCGCACTCTCCAGCTGGTACGCGGCAAAGGCCACGTGGCACTCCGCCGGGGGGCGAAGGGTGTCGAAAATCTTCTCCAACTGCTCGAGTCAGTCCTCTGCCTCAGTCGGGTCCTCATCCCCCTTGAAGGAGGGGGGCTTCAGCTTCCGGAACTGCCCGAAGAGCTCGAAGTGGCGCTGCAGTGGAGACGCTGGTGCACCTCCAGGCAAAGGTGCCTCGTGCATAGAAGTGTCGGAGGAAGGTGGGGGCGGCGGCGGCCCATCCCCTCCCCCGTGTCCAGTGCTGCGTCCGTCGTGTGGTCCCACAGAGGACTCCCCCTCCGCAGCCCCAGGGTGAGGCGCTCGGGGTGGTGGGTGGAGCTCCTCTCGCACAATGTCTCGTATCAGCTGGGCGAGGTCCTGGGCCTGGATGCCCGGGAGTAGTGGCTGGTCCACTGAGGCGTCGACAACAGCACGCCCACCTCGCCGACCACGTCCTCGGCCGCGCCTGCGGCTCGTCTCGCCAGTCCCGCGACGAGGCATCTCCTGCAAGGAGACGCGAAGCAAAACAAAACACGTCAATATGGAACGATACCTAACGAAAATGTCTAAGAGCTCATGTCAAAAGATATGTTGTGGTGGCTACTCTAGTTATAGACATATGACTTGGTTATTTTCCAGTCAGTTGATTCACTTCTCGGGATGACCTTGCTCTGATACCATCTTGTAACGACCCGATTCCCGAGTCCCTACGAGACACGAGAACCGGACCGACTCGACTAATCCCAAGACCTAGTCGTCCAACGAGGAAGTAACCAAAAGAGCAGTAAAATAAACCACATTCAACATGAATATAACTAGCAGTAACAAAATACAGCAGTAAGAAAAGGAACTACTACAGTATATACCACCACAACAGTAGAACAACAATTATAACATAACATGAACTACAAGTAAAGAAAAGTATAGAGAGTAATAAGAACTACTCACTACAGTGGAACAAAAGGGGTACAAAAAGAACTGTGGTAACTCTACTGGATCCTACTCAGCCTAGCGTCCTCTGCAGCTACTGATCCTGGCTACTCAACACCTGGTCCTGAAAAATAACGAGTGTAACACGTCAGCGAAACGCTGAGTAGAGTTGCAATCAAAATTAAAGAAGCAGTAGAGTGTACAGTAGCTGTTATATTTTGTTACTTTCTTTATTTACGTCTTTCTATTATTTCTCGATTTATTTATTTCTCAGACCCTTCACTTGATCTCGAATGTTCCTCGTGGGAACGATCTTGATTGCAGTCTTTTCCGAAAAGTAGAAGTCACACGTGGTGCTCTCCTGGCCGGGAGAGTCCCCCGTGGTGGTCCTACCCTCAGTCAACCACCCCAAGGTCGCTGACAGACATAAAGGTGACTACGGCACTCACGATAAGCGCACGGGTAGCTACCCCGCACTGGCATGCGGTCAGTCGTTTCTGTTAACGGGTGTGCCCAAGCACAGCACGGAACTAGTATAGGGCAGAGCCCTCTCAGTAACAGGGGTCCAACCCCTCCACAGTCCGCGCACCCTCGCCGGACTACCCTGGTTTGCCTAGTGGGCCTAACAAGTCGGTGTAGGTGGCTAGCAGAACCCCGGGGCCCGTGGGGTAGCTAGTGCTCTCCCTACACTAGTAGCTCTCCTCGGTACTGCGTACGCGAGGGCCAGCAAGTCAGTGTACAGTGGCCAAACCCACCCCGGTCTCAACCTGAGGGCAGCAAGCTCCCCTCTACACTAAGAGGTAATGTGTGCTCTCGTTGGTACCACGTACCTAAGAGACAACACACTTCCACGTTTCACTTTCTCAGTTCCGTTCTATTCTCATTCCAGGAGTTCCACTCCTAATTCCCCGTAGGGTTCCAGCTCTTTTAACTCAGGTTTTCAATCATGTTTATTTATTCATAACAGGCAGCGGTTAAATCAATTTACAGGCAGCTATTATTTCCTTTCCACTTTTCCGAGACTGCAATATTTATATATTCCACTAGTTTTCCAGTCATAGGATTCATGCCGTACCCTAGGATCTATCATACAATCTAGTTTTCCAGCCCTAAGATTCGTGCAATACCCTAGGATCTATCATTCAATCTAGTTTTTCATTCCTAGGATTCATGCAATGCCCTAGGTTCTATTAATTGTTCCATAATTGTAACAAATTATGCTAATAAATTTAAAAGCCACTCTACCAGCTACAACGGGAGTACTGGGGGTGTGGTCGGAAATCCCGCGCGCCTCCGCAACCCACGAGACTGCAATGGAACGGGATCCTAACACAAGGATCAAACACAAGGAGTTTCTCAGAATGATATATAATTACTGTAAACGGGTAGAGGATTTTATTCTGGAATGAACGCAACTCGAAACGCGGAAAACGGACTCCGAACGGGCCCTAAACTGGTCGAAAACAATGAAATTGTCCAAAATCAAATGTCTGGAACCTCTTCCAGACGTCTTAAAAGGTGGTTCAGATGATACCTTCGCTTTGTGTAGTTCTTCAGACGTCCAGAAGCCTGCAGGGGCATCTGGCTTAGTTCCCAGACGTCCGATGGTCACCCTGGACGTCTGGAAACCTTCTTCGTCGTTTGGCACTGCAGCCAGACGTCCAATTCACGTGGTATGGCGAGCCCTCGCGCCCTCCTGAGCAGAACCTGCACGCACCCATACCCGCTCTCAGTACGATGGGTCGCAGGCGAAGGCGCGGCGGACGGTTGCATGGCCATACGCGCGGAAAGGAAGAAGGCGGAAATGCCTCACCTGCCCGACGTCTGGACAGTCCTCCAGACGTCTTCGCCGTCGTCTGGTCGTAAGCCCAGACGTCTGATTCTGGAAAAATTTCCAGAATCAGAGCTCCACTCGCTCTCCGCCCGCGACGCACGGCCGCACCGCGCCCCATCCGCCTGCTGCTCGAGCTGCAGCAGCCCCTCCGCGACACTCCACGCCCGCTGCTCCCCCCGCCGGCCGGCTCTAGCTGCCCCGGCAAGCTCGAGCCCTCACGGTCGAGCGTCTCCTCCCTCGCGCAACACCTCCTCCTGCACACTTGCCGCGGCTGCTGCTGCCGCCGCTCGCTCTCTCGCACCGGCTGGGAGAAGAAGAAGGACACGAAGGAGATGAGGGTGAGGGAGAGGGCGAGGGCCTTTTGAGGCCGTGCGGGGAGAGAGAGAGAGAGCACTGCGCCCTGCAGGAGGAGAGAGGGAAAAAGTGGGAAGAGAGCGGCGGTGCAGGTCTACGCGCGCATGCGCGCAGACGCAACCCCGTACACCGCAAAAATTAAATACTAGACGTCTGGGAAGGGTTCTAGACTGTTGGTGCTAGAGCACCACGATCATTTGTTTTGATGATAACAAAACACGTGTTATTTAACATTTGCAATTTGAGTCCTAGATTTTAGGTCAATTGCAAATGTGGACGTGTTTAGACGGAACTCGAGCTCGCATCCAGGACGGATTGGAGGAGCTTGACGGAAAACACAGGAGGTTCGCGTGGAGCGAAAGATTGGAGATGGAAGAAAAGAAGAATAGGATAGATTCTTTTTTATCCTTTCATGTATCTCTTGTATTTATTTTCTTGCTCTTTTTGATTCCTTAGAAATTATGTCAAAGAGCCTCAAAGTACCCTAAAAGTAGTCCTAGGAACACCTGCACAACCCTAGGATACTTAGGTTTTCTGTAAAATACTTAGAAAACCAATATAGGGCTCAAATAGCATTTCCAGACGTCTAATCCCAAAATCAGACGTCTGATAAAGTATTTTAAGACGTCTGACTGTTGTTTCAGACGTTTGATAACTGTTAGGCTGGACATAGTTAGTTCTGTCTGATGAATTCAGACGTCCAGACCTTAGACCAGACGTCTTAGGAGACGTCTGATGACTTTGCCAGACGTCCAGTTAGTGGACCGTTGGCTGGCTTAGAAGACACTCAAGGATATGACCGTTAGAGCCTTATCAGACGTCCATAGGACTTTACAGACGTCTGATAAATGACCGTTTTGCCTCGGCTGACCCAAAATCTCTTCTCAGAGATTTTCTAGCCGTTGCAACGTTTGGAAATCAATTCCCACAGTAAAAGTAGGTTTCCAGACGTCCAGACATAGTGCCAGACGTCCTGTATGTCGTCTGATGGACTTGCACAAAAACCCTGTTTAGATCTGATTCAAGTCAGGGAGAAACCCGCATAGAATCAGACGTCTGACCTTGGAATCAGACGTCTTAAAGTGGCCTTCGAGACGTCTGATGCCAGAGTTAGACGTCTGATAACCCTGTCAAATGCAATCATTGTCCTGATTTCGGCCTGATTCTCTTGGGCTTTGCACCCAACGGCTATGGAAGCTTTTCCAAGCCTTCCAAAGCCTTCCTAAGGCCTCTATAAATAGAGGGTAACCTTTGTAACACAAACACACCTAGAGAGACATATACACACTAAGACACACACCTTGCAATACACTTTCAAACCTTTTGTGTCCAAAGAAAAGACTCTCTTGCTCTCCAAGCTCAAGTTCCATTTTCTTGAGAGCATTCAACCTTCGCGCACCCGCTCTCCCGGCGTTGATAACGAGAGCGACGTAGCGCCATCGCGTGGCACACGCACCGCATCATCATCGACGCACTCCTTGCAAAGGGGAGTTTCCTATTTCCTATAGAAGCTAGGTTTAATTTTGTTGGCTCTATAGGACTGTTGTTTTATTTTATCTTTGTATTTTGGTTGGGTATTCGCTTTGCGAATTCCCGTCTCCTTCGTGGGACAAAATCCTTCTCGTGGAGAGAAGGGGTTGAGGAACGCTACCCTCGTACTTGTAGCGTGGTTGTACTGAGGTTGAATCACCCTCATTCAAAGTGATTCGTTTAGTGGATTTTGATCAACTTGGTTGATCGGAAAATCCTAACTCGAGAGGGTTAGGTGGTGGTTTTCACCCGATTTGGGTTTCCACCTAAAAATACCTGTGTACATTTTGTGATTGCTTATTTTTTGTGAGATTGCTTTTTATATTTTATTTCCGCAATTATTTTTATGTTACTAGACGTCTGGGAAGGGTTCTAGACATCTGGGCCACTTCCCAGATGTCTTAAAATCGTCTTGAGGCCGCGTTTGTAACACTGATTCTGAATTAAAGCCCAATATGATTCATGCTATACCTAAATTCCATGGGCTTAATTCTGAAGACCCCTTCCAGCACATCAAACAGCTAAAGCATCTGGCCCAAACTTTTGGGTCAAATGCACAAAATCGGGATATTCTCCTCATGAAGATGTTCTCCTTCTCCCTTATGGACAAGGCAGCTCATTGGTACCAGACTCAGACCCGGCCGATCAACAATTGGGAAGAACTTCAGTTCGAATTTTTGAGAAAATTCTTTCCCGTTGGTCGGACCAATGCCTTGTGCCATCAGATTACTCACTTCACCCAGCAAACGGGAGAACCTCTCTATGAGGCATGGGATCGCTTTCAGGATCTCATGAGAAAGTGCCCCCATCATGGAGTTCCTAAATGGGAACAAGTCCAGTCTTTTTATCAGGGACTCCGTGAGGATATCAGGCTTTTCGTCAATGCAACTTGCGGAGGGAACATCATGGGTCAACATGAGAACACCGTGTGGGAGATTCTTGAAAACATGTGCGAGAACTCCATCAACAATGACTCCATGGGATTATTCGACAGGATGAATACCCACGCATCGACGAACCTTAGGGGAGCACACGAGACGCAGGGCATGTCCGCATCAGTCGACCTGGAACTAATGGCCAGTCGATTGGAAAAGGTCTCCATCATCGAGAAGAAGGTGGACGAGCTAACTCAGCACTTGCAGCGAGCCACCTCTGCGCATAACTCCTTTGTACAGCCTCCTTCCACACGAGAAACTGTGCAAAATATTCTCCACCGATCTTCTCCTGGGTTGGATCCATATCCATCCCCATCTGATTCTCGGATCGGATGATCATCCGATCCTTTCTATACCAGCCTAGGGAATTCCATTCCCCCTTTCTCTGATTCTTTGGAGGTTCCTCAGACCTGTGAGGACCTCAACGCCATCCAGAACGACCCATTCTCCAACACCTATAACCCTGGATGGCGAAACCATCCCAACTTCCAGTGGACGGGAAATTCCCAAAACCCAAAGACCACCCTTTCAGCCCCGCCCACAACCCCCTCGTCCTTACCAGCCGCCTCAGCCTCGGCCCAACCCTACCTATCCATCAGGGCCAAATCAGGACCAAATGTCCCTTATTCTTCAGACTCTGGCTGACATTCAAAAAACGAATGCGGCTATTCAAAAGCAACATAGGGATGAACTTACAGAGGTTCGAAATCAATTGGCCCAGTTGGCTAATTCTCGCCAACCAGGCACACTTCCTTCCCAACCTCTTCCTAACCCGAATAATGTGCCAACACAGCGGCGCGTTATGAACCCAAATCCAGGCCAAGCACACATGATTTATCAGGCCCCCTTTGTTCCTTCACCTGATGGGATGGAGACTTCCACTTCCTATATGGGCCATCAGCAGCAACCCATCTTACCTAATCCTAACCATAACCAGGCAGGGCTAAATTCTGTAACAACTCGTAGTGGTAAGGAAACCCAAGATCCACCCTATCCAAACCACTCCAAGCCTGGTAGTAATCCCAACCCTAGGACAGTAAACCAGGACATTCCTATCCCTGTCCCAGATCAAAGACCTGGACCTATCCTAGAAGAACCAACCAAGGTTCCGTTTCCCGAGGCCTTGACCAAGGGAAAGAAGACTACCAAGCCCGTGGCACCTGAGGAGGACCTGGTAAAGCTCTTTGAACAGGTCCAAATAAACATCCCCTTGATGGATGCGATTCACCACGTACCGGCTTACGCACGATTCTTAAAGAATGTGTGTACACCCCAGCGTAAGCCGCGAACCAAGAGTGGGAGTCCAATTGTACTGTCAGAGCAAGCCAGCTCTGTAATCCTAAGCAGACTCCCACCCAAGGCTAAAGATCCTGGTACTCCCCTGATTTCCTGCAAAATTGGTGATACCCAATTCGATAGGGCATTGTTAGACTTGGGTGCTTCCATAAATCTGATACCCACATCCTTACTTAACCACCTAGAAGAATCTGAACTAAAACCAACTGAGGTGACATTACAATTAGCAGATCGATCTATAAAGTCACCAAAAGGGATTCTCGAGGATGTTATTGTAAGAGTGCGGGATTTCTACTTTCCTGTAGACTTTATAGTCTTAGACATGGACGCACCTGAAAACCCTAGGGATACACCGATCATTCTAGGGAGACCTTTCTTGGCTACTGCTAGAGCCAACATCAGCTGTGAGGAGGGCCAAATAGAGCTCAAATTTGGAAATCAAACCCTAAAAATTGATATATTTAAGGCCCAACAAGGAATCAATTGCGGTGTCATCGAATAAATTTGTGACATTAGGGCTTTGGTTGATGAAACACACTTTGAAAATGACTTGATTATACCTCATCAACCGCAGAAAGATCTTGAACCGCAATCAGAGGAGTCAATTCCAGATTTAGACAGCCCAATTGCTCCTACCCTTGAACCTTACATCTACCCTGAACCACCCGCTGCTGATAACCCCATCCTTGAACTAAAGCCCCTTCCTGATCATTTGAAATACATCTTTCTGGGCTCTAATCAGACCCTTCCTGTGATTATTAATTCCAAGCTTAATCCCGAACAGGAATCCCGTCTGATTGCTGTTCTCCAGCAACATTGCAGAGCCATTGGATGGACTCTCGATGATTTGACTGGAATAAGTCCCTCTTATTGTACACATCATATTTATTCAGAAGAGGGCGCACAACCTTCTCGTGAGATGCAGAGACGCTTGAACCCCAATCTGCAGGAGGTCATGAAAAAGGAGATCATTAAGTGGTTAGATGCAGGGATCATCTACCCGATCTCCGATAGTCGTTGGGTAAGCCCAATTCAAGTTGTGCCTAAAAAGGCAGGGCTCACCACCATAACGACTAAAGCCGGAGAAGTCATTCCTACCCGAATAACTAACTCGTGGAGAGTCTGCATTGATTACAGAAGACTCAATTCCTCCACAAAGAAGGATCATTTCCCACTACCGTTTATTGATTAGATCCTCGAGAAACTAGCGGGAAATAGGTTCTTCTGCTTTCTTGATGGGTACTCCGGTTACAATCAGGTGGCAATCCATCCAGAGGACCAAGAAAAGACCACATTCACCTGCCCCTTCGGGACGTACGCGTTTCGAAGGATGCCTTTCGGTCTCTGCAATGCACCTGCAACTTTTCAGCGGTGCATGCTTGCCATATTCTCAGATATGGTAGGTGACTATCTGGAAGTCTTCATGGATGACTTTTCAATTTTTGGAGCATCATTTGACGATTGCCTCCAACACTTGGTCCAAATACTCAGGCGGTGCATCGATGTGAATTTGGTTCTTTCCTGGGAAAAGAGCCATTTCATGGTACCTGAGGGAATTGTCCTGGGACATTTAATCTTGGAGAAAGGCATCCATGTTGATTGAGTTAAGGTTAACCTGATTTCCAAGCTCCCTATGCCTAGCTCGATTAAGGACATTCGATCTTTTTTGGGACACGTCGATTTTTACCGTCGTTTTATCCCTGATTTTTCAAAAATCACGTTCCCCCTGACCACTCTTCTCTCCAAGGATGTGCCTTTCGAAATTTCCAAGGAATGCACTCAAGCATTTGAGATCCTACGTGACCGAGTCAACCAAGCCCCGATCCTACAGTCCCCTGATTGGTCTCAACCCTTTGAGATCATGTGCGATGCATCTGACTTCGCTGTAGGAGCGATTTTGGGGCAGAAAATTGACGGGAAACTTGTGGTCATTTACTATGCCAGCAAAACACTGGATGAGGTCAGCGTAACTATACAGTTACTGAGAAAGAGCTGCTACCTGTAGTATTTGCCCTAGAAAAATTCATATCATACCTTCTGGGTTCCCGTGTCATCATATACTCGGATCACACACCTGTGAGGCATCTCCTTGCAAAGAAGAACGTGAAACCTCGATTAATTCGATGGATCTTGCTGTTGCAAGAATTTGACCTTGAGATTCGCGACAAAGCCGGAAAGCAAAATGTGGTAGCTGATCACTTGTCCCGTCTTCCTTCTGAAATAATTGACCCTTCCGGACCCATCACAAAACATTTTCCTGATGAGCACCTCCTGGCTATCAGTACAGGTCTTCCATGGTTCGTGGATATAGTAAATTACCTGGTATCACATTAGATTCCGTCCGATTAGCCGAAGGCCAAGAAGGACAAATTGTGTTCCGATGCCAAGTATTACCTATGGGAAGACCCGTATCTATTCCGCATTGGTGCTGATCAGATAATTCGACGGTGTGTCACAAAAGTGGAAATCAACGACATGCTCTCATTCTGCCATGACCAGGCATGCGGTGGGTATTTCTCAGGACATAAAATCGCATCAAAAGTCCTCCAATGTGGCTTTTACTGGCCCACAATTTTCAAGGATGCATACGATCACTGTAAGGCATGTTCCCGTTGCTAGACTTTGGGCAACATGAGCCATCGAGACATGATGCCTCTACAGCCGATCTTGGTATGCGAAATTTTTGATATTTGGGGGATTGATTTTATGGGACCCTTCCCGATCTCGAACGGCTTCGAATACATCTTACTCGCGGTTGACTACGTGTCCAAGTGGATAGAAGCCATTCCGACCCGAACCAACAATCATAAGGTTGTTATCAAATTCATTCATCAAAACATTTTCTCAAGGTTCAGGATTCCTTGAGCTATCATCTCAGATGGGGGGACCCATTTCACAAATGCTCAGTTTAGGTCACTGATGACCAAATACGGGGTGTCTCACCGAATCTCTACTCCTTATCACCCCCAGACTAATGGTCTAGCTGAGCTATCAAATCGGGAGATCAAGAAAATCCTGCAGGTCACTGTTCGGCCTGACAGGAAGGACTGGTCGTCCCGACTTCCGGAAGCCTTGTGGGCCTATAGGACCGCCCACAAAACCCAATTAGGCATGTCTCCCTTTAGACTGGTGTATGGGAAGGCGTGTCACCTTCCCGTCGAGCTGAAGCACAAAGCCTATTGGGCAGTACGGAACTGTAATCTAGATCTTTCGAAGGCTGGAACCCACAGAAAACTTCAAATCAGCGAGATCGATGAATTACGTCTTGATGCGTACGAGAACTCGCGAATCTACAAGGAGCAGGTTAAAGCCTTCCATGACAAGCATATCTCTAGAAAGATCTTTCATCCTGGTCAGAAGGTCCTACACTTTGATGCCAGACTAAAACCTTTCCCTGGGAAACTGCGATCCAAGTGGGTCGGACCATACTTGGTCCGACAGATTTTTGGAAATGGAGCCATCAAAATTAGTCCGCTCAGCCATGATTCCGAACCTTTCATCGTGAACGGTCAGAGACTCAAACCATTCATTGATGTAACTTCTACTGATTTGGCTGAATCATCTTATATCCTCCATTCCCCATGAGCTTATTGCGCCCAGCCGATGGCGTAAAACTCAACGCTCAACAGGAGGCAGCCCGTCATTCTCTTTGAAAACCTGAAACCTTTTTTGACACCTTTGTGCACTTAAGGTTCATCCGTTAAGACAGTCGACTCCACCTCAGATGCTTGCATCTGAGATTAGAAATCATCCGCAAACAGACATCCTGACCCATTCACTCACCAAAATATCTGTCCTAAGGAATGAACAAAGTTGAATAAAAACCCCCTAAGTCACAATGAGGACATTGCAAATCTTAGGCATGGGGGGTATGAAAGTGCAAAACTTGTAAGCAAAGGTTTTAAACAAAAAAATTCACATTCGCCAAAAACATCATAAAAATTAAAAATTTTTTCAAAAAAAAAATTAAATAAAAATAAAAATAATAATAATAAAAGAGGAGGAAGGAAATTTTGTGGAGGAAGGAAAAAGAAACAAAATGAAAAAGGAGCACAAAAAAATGAGAAAAAAGTGATAGTCATTAGTAAGAAACTAAGGAATCAAACTAAGTTCTAGACCCCATTCAAGAAAAGAATTGAAAAGTGCGCACTAAGATTAGTAAGAACGCGAACCTTAGGCATTCTGGGATAGACTCTTAGTACCCATTAAGATCTAGACATTCCTCAAGAGGTTGAGGAAAATGAAAAGCTTAAGTATTAGGTCCAAGGCTTAGGGAGTATTTGACCTCATTAACTAACTTTTGGTTTACGGGACTCAGTAACCTAAGCACCCTAACCCCACACACAGCCTGGTTTAGTAAGCGTAAAAATCAAAATCACGCAGAAGCGTCGCAAGATTCTGAAAATCACACCTAGAGTAGGAGCGGCCGATCAACACAAGTTGATTTGGACGAGTTCCCAGCGTAGAGAAGTGGAAAATTCCCCTCGAAGATGCGTAACAAAATATCATCTCCTCGGTGCTTGTCTTTTAGGATATTTACATATCCTACTAGGGGCATGTAAGCACTCTGCTGGTTCAGATTCCATGGATGGCATTATCACGAAGTGTCAATTGCCAGGGTCTGAATTCAACCACGGAACACCATGGATGGGATTATCTCAAAATCTCAATAGCCAGGGTTCCGGGGGTTACCATGGGTGGTGTTATCTCGAAGCATCGATTACCAGGAACCCTTTAGGATTGATGATGGGAACAAGGAATCTGATACAGACCGTGTTGAAAAGCCAATCCTAAGCTAGAATTAAAAAGAAAAAGAGAGAGAAAACTCTCCAAATAGATAAATCTTCTATCTCTCTTTCTTACAAAATGCACTGCGAACTGAGCCAGGACTAAAATTATTTCAAGCACGGGTGCTTTAACCACAAAGTCCAATTGACCTTAGGTTAGTTCTTGTGGGCCTTAAAAACCTTTGTTAAGGACTAAGGCTGAGGCTAGACAGATCTGGATCTTAGTTGGTACTAGAGTACCTTTTAGGCCTATGGTTAGCATTCTAACCTAATCTAGGTTTCAAATGAAAAAAGCACTTATCTGAAATCATTAAGAACTTGATGGTCTAGAACAAAGGGTGAAACCTTGAGGTTTTGCTAAGGGACTAACAAAAGCTAGGCATGGGGGTATGATGAGAACCTTATCATAAACCCTAACTAGCACAATCTAACCTAGATATATAAGAAAAAGCTCCTACATAACCCGAAGAAAGACTTAACTCAGAGAATTCTGAGTTTTAAAAGAAAATAAGTCATAAGGGGTAAAACTGCAATTTCACCAACGCAGTTTGCAAACAGGGTAATTAAGGGTCCAAACACAAGTCAAACAAGCCTAATAAGAAGAAAAGTGGGATGATCTGATCTAAAGGTTACAGCAACTTTAAGAAATTAAATGACATTCTGTAATCCTAAAACAAACCCACTTCAATTCACGAGGTTCGAGGTAGGGTAAAAATCAACTAAATCCTCTAAAATTCATAGAAAAATAATCTCTAGGGTTTAGAACCTTCAATTTTGCCTTAGAAACCTATTTTGACCTACAAAGAGAACCATGCCCAATTAATGACTTAATCTGGGTTTTTACGTAAATTGGCCGATCAAACATGGCCCAACCTAGAAATAAAATTCACCATTAAAATCCTTAGGTTCAAATTAGTCGTGTATAAAAACTTGAGCCTAAGAAGAGACCTCCTTGACTGACTTTGCAATTTGGTCCTCTTCATTTACTTTTTGACCCTTATCTTTCGAAACCATTGCATTTTGGCCCCCAGCTTTCTCATCGTTCTTTACAGAATGGTCCCTCCTGCAAAACTTTGCGCAGCGCCATGCTCTGGTGACTTTGCGCGGAGCATGGCGCCGCGCAGAGGGAGGTGACCGCCCCGCAAAGCAGACACGGGGTACCCTGCGACGTCCTCTGTCACAGGGACCCGGCCATGCCGCTCACCGACCACCATACCTTCCGTGCGAATGTGCGGAAGGTATGGGTCTCTTCTCCGACCACACTCCGGGGAGGCTGGCACGTCGCCAGCCTGTGCCTCCCTCTTCGCCATCCCCTTTTTAAAGGCCAGCACCCCCTACTGGTTCGGGTAAGCTTGTCTTGACGGAGAATCTCTCAACATTTCCTCTCTTCCTTCTCTGACAGGAAACCCGCAAGCTCTGGCGGCGACTCCTCCTTCTCGTCGCTCTGCTGCCATACCAGCAGTAGAGTTCGCTTCGTCTAGTCTTCCTGTGTCGCGCCGCACCAAGCGCACGCTTCCCTGCCCACTTCCTCGTCGCTGCTCTCTCCCTCTAGGTGTTTCTTCTCCGGCGACAGTCGATACGACTGCCCGCCTCTCCGGCCCCCTTCATCCCTGCAAGTAAGTTAGAACTACTCCCCATTTTCCCCTCTTTCTTTTCCCACTTTACTTCATTCAAACCGACCCTCGACCACGCCTGACCACCATCACCTTCCTCGCCTCTGGCCAACCTCCGGCGAGTTGCCCCCGTCGATCCGCAGCTTCATACAACTCACCAACCGACCCAAAAGCTTCGCCTCATCCCACTGAATACGCTCCGCCCCTCCACAGTCCCTCCATACTCACACACCTCACCACCGAGCACACCCAACTTTCCTGCCGCAAGTCGACCTAGGCACGCATGCCTAGGCCACCCCACAGCTTGCTGCACATCGCACCACCTTCGCTGTGCCACGGCGAAGGTTTCCCGGTAGTTTGATTAGGCCGTGAGGCCGTATTCGTGCATGACAGTTCTGCTGCCCCGACCGCCATTGTTGACGATTCGAGAAGCTCCCGAGCAGGCGCCAGGCTTCAAGACAGCTGCGCTCCAGGTGCTGTGGATTGGGGAGACTTCTGTGAAGACTTTTGCCTCAGCACTTGACACCAACAGCGGCTGCAACTGAGGAGATTGCGAAAAGGTCTGCTGCAGGTGCGCTCGAGAAATAATAGGATAGTCCCACATCGTAAGTTCACAGAGCACCGCCTCGGTTTAAATTGATTTTGTGAATTAGCCTTATCGCCTCCAACACACCTGGGGTGAGGTCCCACGCCCACGCCCGCCTCGTCCGCGGATTCACCACGCAGACCTGGCGGATCTGACCCGACACTACCGAGCACACCTCGCGCGCCATAACACGCCGGTGCACCTGGTCCCGGGTACGCAACCCGACTCGTTAACCTGGCTCTGGGAGAGCTTCCTATGAGCGGTTTGCAGAGAGAGAGAGATACGTGCGGGTAGAGGGAAGGGATAGGTTTTGCTGCCTTGTGTGCAGGCAGACAGAGCGCAGAAGAGAAGAAGCAGAAGAAGAAGAAGACAGGAAGGAGAAGAGAAGGAGAGAAATAGAAGAAAGGAAAGAAGGAGCACTGTAGCAAACCACAGTTAAGTCGTCTGTCCACTGCATCAAACGACGGTTGAGCAGCGACCAGAGCAAAAGGAAGAAAGAAGAGGAAGAAGAAAGAAGATCAAGAAAAAGAAAGAAAGAAGAAGAAGAACTCTGCGGAAGAGAAGAAGAAAGAAGATCAAGCAAAAGAAAGAAAGAAAGACAAGAAAGAACAGAAGAAGAAAAGTGAAGAAGAAGGAAAAGAGTAAAGAAGAAGAGGAAGGGGAAAGAAGAAGAAAAGATCTCTCTCTCTCTCTCTTATTTTGTAATCTAATCAGAGAACCCTTGTAATTCTAGAATTCCAGTAGCTCCCTGAGTTCGACCTCGGGAATACAACTTCCGAGTAAAAAAATCTGTTGTAATGATAACCGTAGCTGTTTTGTCTCATACTATAACGACTGTACTATAATAAACATAAAGATGCAAAAACAGCTAAAGCGGTTACATCAAGGACTAAGCTAAGAGTATGCATAGGGGAAACAAAAAAAAGTTTTGAAAACATAACCTTATAAATATTGGCATTCACAAAGCATAAATACAAGGTTTTAAAGGATTATGCAAGTTGCGATTCAGATTCAAGAGTCAAGGAAATCCTAACTACAAAATAATTTTGGGTCATTTGAATTAGTAAGTAGTTAACTTGTGAATTTTTAAAGGATACATTGATCTCGATTCATCTAATTTTTGGATCTAAAGACCAATCCAGATATTTTATCCTTAACAAATCCCATGCCTTTCATGTTTTCAATCAACCAAAGTCCTGCGATCTCCTCCTCAAAAGTAAAAAAATTAGCCTTTCCCAAAAATCCATTTTGTGAAAATAGTTTTGCTAAGAGACTAGCAAAAGATAAGCATGAGGGTGTGATAAATGTTAGTTTATCATCATTCTTTTGCCCTAAAACAGATCTAGCTCATAGGGTTTTAACTCTGCAAACGGGTTTTCGGGTTGCATTTAGGCATTTACTTAGGTTAGGCATGCATTGCATTTTATTGTATTTTTAATGCATCTACTTGAGTGTCAGGGATAGGCAGATAGTCAGATCTCGCAAACCTTGGCACTCAGGAAGGCTAAAGATGAAAGAGAAGCTCATATCAGCTGGATCCCAGCTAAATCCAGCTCATCTCAGCTGGATCCTAACTCCTTCTAGCTGGATCAACTCACCTTCAGCTTCATTCAGCTTACCTCAACTGGATGGTAGAAGAAACTAGCTCATAATAGTTAATACCAGCTCCATTCCCGCTCCTCCAACTCAGAGCAATTCATTGAAAGCTCAACTTGACTAGGACTATCTACTACCATCAACTAGGTAAACCTAGTCATCTGAAGAAGTCATAAACCAGCTCAAGCCAGCTCAAGTCTAGCTCCTGGAGGCTCAACTCAGCTCAACTTAGTTGAGTTGAGCTACTTGACCTAAGCTAGCTACCGCAGCTAGCTAGGTATTCTCTAGGAAGACCAGACCCAGCTCACCTCAGCTCACAATAGAAGAAACCCAGCTTAGATTAGCTTGGCTTATCTTCTTGAAAAGAACTAGCTAGCTAAGCTAGCTATTGAGCTCTAGTTCAGGTCCCTTCAGCAATCATCAACTTCAGTGCAGCTCCGTCTAGCTCCTTGATCACGTTTTTGCGTGGTTTGTAAGATTAGGGTTTTAAGTCGCTGCAATGCACAAAATGGATTCGCTTTTAAATTTATATTCTTAGATAGGGAAGTATCTAGGGTCATCCAAGGAGGCAACTTTTTTCAAAATCAAATCTCTCGCTTCAAAATGGAAATCAACTTTCTTTTTGGTCTTTTCAAATTTATAATTTTTATTATTTTGAAATAACGACGAATATGCGAGTTGTTGGCAGGAAAGCAACTAACACCTACAATCACTAAGCTAAAACCTAAGTGACAATTAATTCCTCTCCCTAAGCTCACCCTAGGCAAGTGGAGGCCTAGAATAATTAGGGAGAGGGAGGGAAGAGTGCTAGAAACAAAGAAAACAATTGCAACAAAAATGAAAAGAAGGCAAATTGATTTAATAGAATTTGTGTTTTAGAAAAACATGTAGAGTGATCGCACGTGTTTTGCAAGCTTGAAATCAGGGTTACGAGTAACTCGTCGTCGTAGTTGCAAAACACGTGGTCAAATAAAATTTATACCGAAACTCCAAGGAAGTCTCGAGTTGAACACCGGGAGGCAAACGTTTAATTTTATGAAATTCGTGCTTCGATTTGATTTGTTTTTGGTCATTTTTATCTTTTCTAATTTTTTTTGGTATTTTTAACAAGTAAGAGATTAGGTCGATGAAAACTTTATCTACTTGCAAAAATATAAGAGGGAGAGAGAGAGAGAGAAACAATCATCTATTTATCAAGAATTGTTTGTTACAACTACGAAAGCGGAAAATCTACACTACGAAAGTATAAAAAGATAGAAAGAGGTGAGAGAAATTCCCCTCGATAGTTACTTGGAGGACAACTCGCTCTAACATCACCTAGAGGAAGGTGGTGAGGAGCGAGACGAAGGAGAACGGAGCCGGACGACAGAGGATGGGGCAGGATGGCGTCGTGGCGAGGATCTTCTTTTTGAAGGGCGGTGGGAGGATGGCCACGGGATGCTCCACAAAGGGGGATGAGAGGAGGGAAAACTATTTGATTTTCTACTCTAGAGGTGCATCCCGGGCTTGGGACAAGCTCTCTCTAGAGCCTTGGAGGTGGTGAGAGGAAGAAAGGAAGAGATGAACAAAATGGGAGGGGTAGGGGTCCTTTTATAGTGGAGTAAAGAATCAAATTCGTATACAGGACATTTAGTGACGGTCATAAATGTCGCTAAAGATCTGCTGCAAGCGACGCTGAAGACAGCCCACGTGCCCACTTGCCGCTACGCTGGCGCGCACTTCGCGCCCCCATGTTGCGTGCGCATGCACGATACGCGCCACTGCCTCCGCAGGCGCGCTGCGCTGCTGTGCATGCCGCTGCACTTGCGTTTGCGTGCCTTCGTGCGCGCGCGCGCACCCGCGCTACTGTGCACGTGTGGTGGCCTGGGTTGCGCTACGTGGTGCAATCTAGGTCGTCCATCTTATTTCCTTTGTAGAGGATGCTACAGAGGTCGGATTGAGTCGATTTTCGCGCCGTCGGGCTGCGATTGATGACCCGAATCCATTCGTGTGGTCTAATTTGTTGTTTGATGCTCTGAATTGCATCACCTAGTCCCTCGGTTATTAATCTTTCTTGGATTGCATATGGTGCTACGGGACTCCGATCGAGGCGATTTCAGAGGCATTGGACTCTGATCGTCATCTTGATCAGATCTGTACGATCGAATCATCAATCCAAGGCTCCGAAATAAATATCCTTCTCTCTTGACCACAAAAAGGACACAATTAACCTAAATTATATACAACTACTCTAAATGCAGATGATACATGCTATGCAATATTTATAACATGAAATGCAAATCTAAGCCTAGGAACATGCATGAATAGGCATTTTGTCCTAAATAGATGTGTCTACATCATACCCCCATGCCTATCTTTTGCTAGTCCCTAGCAAAATTAAGCTACATGTTAAGTATAAAATCAAAATTAGTATTAGATCGCTTACGTCTAAGTCATTTATTAACAATAGAAAATTTTAACTAAGGTCCTAAACAACAAAACTCAACAGTACCCAGGTGCCTGCCAGAATGCAGACTGCCCAAGTCCTTGCCTTATTTGAAAAGGGAAGATACATTTTTTTTTATTTTTCTTCTTTTCTAATTTTTTTGTACTTTTGGAGTTTGTTGGTTCCGGGATAACTTTTTACAGCTACCTGACATGCCCAAGACTTGAAAAGGACTCTAAGTGCTAAGCATCTTGTGAAAATAGTGAAAGACTCACTAAGCGGCCGTTAAAATGGACTTTGAGTTTGTACGACCCTAGGTGACCTTGCCTAAAGGTTTATCTTTTTGACTTATAGCTTTCTTCCTACTTTTATTTATGGGGTCAACACAAGGGCAAACCCAGTGTATATCTCTCCGATTTATTCTACTTCCCTGCTTCTTCCCTAAGTGTTTTGGGAATTATTGTGTATTTTTTTGTGAGCTGGGTTCTGGACAACCGGCCAATGGACTGTTACCCACGGCAACTTGCTAGCCATACTCGTGCGGTGAGGTGTGGTTTTGTTTATTTTTTATTTTTTTTTCTTTTTCTTTTTGTTTGTTTGTTTTTTTCTCTTTAAGTAGGTGGATTCCCTGATCTAAGATTTACCTAAAGATAGTACAATGAAAATGGTCTTGTGAATAGGCTTTGAACAACCGGCCGATGAGCTGTTACCACCAACAACTTGTCAGCCATACCACCCTAGATAGCTCATTAGCTACCCAATTTCCGAAGAAACTGTCGAAAAGTGAGTCAGTGAAAAAAAATTTGTGCAAATGCTTAGGCTTAAAGTCTCCTCAAATCAGAGGGTGGGTTGATAAGTCGCATACTTATCATCCTAATTTATTAGCCAAATTAAAAATGAATTTGAATTGATGAGGACTCAAGACTATGTCCACATTCGAGTGGACACCAGGGCTAATTATGTTCGAAGACCTAAAGAGTCTAAGTGTTTAGGCCCTCTCGTATCATTTCCTAAAGTTAATAACTTACAAATGCCTAAGTTCTCTCTTCCTAATTCTTCTTTTTCTTTATCTTTTTGAATTTTCATTTTTTTTAAGAAATTAAAATAAATTCTACAGAGTTAACAAAATGATTTCAGGATTAAGTATCCACCCCCCCATGTCTAAATGATGTAATGTACTCATTGTAAAAATAAAGACATGAAAAGGGCGGAGTAAATAGAATATCACTTGAGTGTCGTGAAAATCCGATCAGCTCCACAGAGAGAAGAGTGTATACACACGTGCTAAGTTTAATCCCTTCAGCTAGGCATAACATACATACAAAGAAGAAATTGAGAATTCACAAGTGCGGGTCAGAATCAAAATAAAAATATTGATCCTAAAACCCACCAGCAGAAGATGTCCACAGACGTGGACCAGATTATGGTGCAGACCCATGCCCCAGGGTCGAGTGGTTCTAAGGTTCTGGATGAAAATCACCCAGAACCGAAGGTTGTTAAGCTTACGGGTCAGGCCCGCGATTTTTTGGTGTGCAACCCAAGACCAAAATGTCAGACAACGGGTAAAGATGGTTCAATAGGTGTGGTTGTCCACTTAACATCTAGCTCAGAAAAATAATCAGTTATTTTGAGCTTGGGTTTCACGTGAAAGATAATGTAGGGGTCTTGGTAAAAAGTTGGTGGTTTTAGATCAATAGGAACGCTTAGATCCAAACTTGTTTTTCCCTTAAAATTAACCTCCCAAACATTCATTTCAACATTCCTATTCTCTAACATCAAGTGCTCAGGTTGTGGGACCTCTAGCATACTGTTCACCCCATAAGATTTACCTAAGTCCAGAAATCGTGGTTGACTCAGAATTGACTTGGGTACAATGATTTCCAAATCAAAATCAATCCCTTTGGGGTGTGGTTGAGGAATGGGGCTATTGATTGAATCTTCTAGTAAATGAGGATTCGAATCCTCCAAGTTAGCCCCAACCGAATCCAAATCTTCAATAATTGGGCTATCAAACGGTTCATCAGATTCCTCAAGCCTGGTTGTGTCACTAAAATCACCTTCCTTACGCTCAAGTGAGACTTTACTAAGAGATTCTTCACCCTCAGAATCAAAGAATCCATGATCCTCATTTATATATTCTCAAAATTGATTGTCATTTCCTGGTTCAAAGAGACATATTTTTCCTCTCTCCCTGGCTTGGGGATCTTGGGTGAATCAATCAGTTCATCCTCAATGGGTTGCTCTAGCCCAACCTGACATTGGCTCTCCTGAAGGGGGGTTCATCTTGAGAATCATCCCAAGATTTGACTAGGGCAACCACAATTTTCGTCCTCATCCTCGATAATTTCCCAAGAAGAAACTCACCTAGGTCCCTATCCCTAACATTTTGGAGCAAATCCAATAGAGAACTATTAAGTTCATCAATCATTTTGATCATAGGCTTGAATGCTTCAGTGCATGGTGTTGGCTGAGCTTCTATAGATTGTATAGTGTTCCTCAAATTAGCCAACATCCTATCCTGGATCTGGTTCACCTGAATTGACTAGTTCAATTCAGGGTTGGGTGGGTTCGGGTTAAATCTAGGGGAGTCAAGATATCGAGGTTCTCGGGTCCCTCCCTGATAGTAGGTTGTTTTAGGTTGTTTAAAGGATTATGGTGACCTATATTCTTTGGAATACTAGGGAGGGTAGGTGTTATAATCATTATATCCTTCCTAATTGTAGATCGGGTTGGTCTGGTGATCAAAGGATGAAGATCTATAATCATTGTAGCTCTGGGAAGGATAATAATCATAGTCTTGTTGTCCAAAGTTAGGCCCTGGACACTGAGGTCTGGATTCATATCCCCAATCAAAGTTATCCCAGCTAGTGGATGGGTAATCATAAGTTGAGTCGGGATAGTAATCATCTTGAGGATATGTGTTGGTAGGAGGGTAGGATTGGAAATGTGTGAAAGATGTGGAAGGATACATTGTGGAGTAGGAGGGAAAACAAAATAAAGAAAGGTGCCCTACAGTACAATCAACCAAACCTGTCCTTATGTGGGTAGCCTAAAGACCTACAGACTCCCAGGACCCATCTTGAGATTATAAATGATTTAGCCTACTTTTATCTTGTCAATCCAACCAGTTAAAAGGAGGGATTGGGGAGAAGGTTCTTCCTTTGGCTTGTGCCTCCGGTTCCTAGTGTACCCCTCAGCCACGGTCATTTGACACTACTCCCCTAGCTAGACATCAGATGGACCAGCAGAAGCAGATTAATCGAAAAAAATCTCAATTTGAGTCCCGAAGAGCAAATCAATCCTTAAGGCCAACATCTACTCAGTTTTAGTTAGGCTTGGGATGATCGTGCTCTTGGAATGTGATGGGCCCTTTAGATAGGTTGTGCCCTTAATGATCAGTTAAAATGTGTATGCGTACACAACCAAGGTTTTCAAACAAGTTTATTTGATGATGTGTCTTTTAGGATTTAACCTTGTTTAGTAGCTTTTAGGGTTTAATTCTTAGGTTGGTTTAATCAACGTTTAGTAAAACACTTCAAGTTTTGCAAGCACTGGTGATGATATATTCCTTTAGAAATTAGAGAAAAAATGTGGAGTGCCTGGTTCAGCCCTAAGAATTAACCCTAAGTGGCAAGCTACTTGATGGATCGCTTTCATTTTGAGTGGTGTGGCCCAAACAGTTCAAGCAATTGCCCTATTGCACCACTTAGTTAAGGCACACAGAAATGTTTGACCTATTCAGATTTCTACGTACTTATTTGTGTGTTGAGTTAAGTGTACCGGGTCCACAGGTCAGATCCCGATTAAGTGGTAGAATCAATGTGATTGTGAGCCTTAGGGTGAGAAGTTGTGGGTGTTAAGTGTGTAGCTTTCAGAAAATCGCACGAGAGAAGAGTATTTTTTTTATTTTTTTTCTATATATGCGGGGGTGAGATGAGTGGAGGTGGCAAACAAATAGCCAAATCTATCCTAGGGTTTATAAAAAGCACCTAAGTTGATTTGGGTTTGAGTTATTAGGTTATGGAATGAAAACTAAGGTGGGGGTGGTGTGGGGGACACTTACAAAACCTTCATCTGCACTTTTCTCCTATCTAACCACTTTGGCTCGCCATAGAAGAGTACCTACAATCACAGTAAGATCAGGGAAAAAGTGAGATAAAAGTTAGGTAAGGCGGAAAAAAAAACACGGAAAAAAAAATCAAAGAGTATTGCCTCCCTGGCAACGGTGCCAAAATGATCGCACGTGTTTCGTAAGCTTGAAATCAGGGTTACGAGTAACTCGTCGTCATAGTTACAAAACGCGCGGTCAAATAAAATTTATATCGAAACTCCAAGGGAGTCCCAAGTCGAACACGGGGAGGCGAACGTTTGGTTTTATGAAATCTACGCTTCAATTTTATTTGTTTTTGGTCATTTTTATCTTTTCTAATTTTTTTTGGTATTTTAAACAAGCAAGAGATTAGGTCGATGAAAATTTTATCTACTTGGAAAAATATGAGAGAGGGAGAGAGAGAGAAACAATCATCTATTTATCAAGAATTGTTTGTTACAACTACGAAAGTGGAAAATCTACACTACGAAAGCATAAAAAGATAGAAAGAGGTGAGAGAAATCCCCCTCGATGGTTGCTCGGAGGATGACTCGCTCTGATGTCGCCTGGAGGAAGGTGGTGAGGAGCGCGACGAAGGAGGACGGAGCCGGAGGATGGAGGATGGGGCAGGATGGCATCGCGATGAGGATCTTCTTAAAGGGCGGTGAGAGGACAGCCACGGGATGCTCCACGAAGGGGGATGAGAGGAGGGAAAACTATTTGATTTTCTACTCTAGAGGAGCATCCTGGGCTTGGGACAAGCTCTCTCTAGAGCCTTGGAGGTGGTGAGAGGAAGAAAGGAAGAGATGAAGAAAAAATGGAGGGGTAGGGGTCCTTTTATAGTGGAGGAAAGAATCAAATTAGTATACAGGACATTTAGTGATGGTCATAAACGTTGTTGAAGATCCACCGTAAACGTCACTGAAGACAGCCCATGCGCCCACCCGCCAATGCGCTCGCACGTGCTCCGTGTGCCCGTGTCATGCGTGCACGCGCGATACGCGCCACTGCCTCCACGTGCATGCTGCGCTTGCGCGTGCGTGCCTCAGCCCGCGTGCACGCACCCGCACTGCTGTACTTGTGCGGTGGCGCGTGCGTACGCTTGGGCGGCCTTTGTTGCACCACGTGGCACAATCTGGACCGCCATCTTATTTCCTTTGTAGAGGATGCTACAGAGGTTGGATTGAGTTGATTTTCGCGCCGTTGGGCTGCGATCGTCGACCCGAATCTATCCGTGCAGTCGGATTTGTCATTTGACGCTCCGGATTGCATCACCCAGTCCCTCAACCGTTGATCTTCTTTGGATTGCATATGGTGCTACGGGACTCCGATCGAGGCGATTTTGGACGATCGTTGTCTTGATCAGATCCGTACGGTCGAATCGTCAATTCGAGGCTCCGAAATAAATATCCTTCTCTCCTAACCACAAAAAGGACACAATTAACCTAAATTATATACTACTCTAAATGCAGAATGATACATGCTATAAAATATTTATAACATGAAATGCAAATCTAAGCCTAGGAACATGCATGAATAGGCATTTTAACCTAAATAGATGTGTCTACCTCATAGAGGAATGCTTCTACTTGAAATGGAAAATATAAAAGCAATAAAAACACAAATCCTCTTGCAAAATCTGGTGAAGAAGGGAGTCTTCTTGCTCCAAGCCTAGCTGCTCTTTGGCTTGAAAAGAAGGTCTCCTTCTCCTTCCTTGAATGTTTCTTCCAAGGTGGATGCTCTCCAACTCAATTCTTTCCTCCAAGGGTAGGCGTGCACCACCCTAGTACCTCCTCTAATGCCTAGCCGCCCTCCATGATGTAGAGCTTGCTCCTCCTCTTGGCGTGGCACAAGGAGAAGAGTGGAGAGGAAGAAGGCACCAAGGAGGCAAGGGATAGCCTCCTTAATCTCCTTCCTTCCTTCTTCTTCTTGGCCGTGAGATATAGGTGGATTTAGGGTAGAGTTAACACTAATGGAGGATAAATTTTTTGGTGGTAAGTGATGGGTTTTTATAGAGGTGGAAGGTGGTGGTTGGCATGGAGATGAAGTGTAGGGCTAGGATGGCTTTTAGGAGGTGGTTAGGTGATCTTATGGTGGAGGATGGTTGGCGCCAAGTGGGGGGATGTGAAGGTGGTGGTTATGGTGGTGGAGAGGCACCTAAAGGTCGTGCCAACCATGGAGTGGTGTCTTGGTTTTGGCACCACCATGAAGGCTTCTAGAAGGGGGGGTTAGGTAGATGGCTAGAGGTGGTTCAAAGGGTAGGTGTAGGGATGAGATGTAGGGATTTTTGGAGGGAGTTTTTGGCGCCAAAACAAGGGTAGTTATAGGTGGTTTTGGTGCCACTTTTTGGTGGCTTTCGGAGGTAGTGGGCAGGCTAGGTTGGCGCCAAGGTGAGGTAGAAGTAGGGTTAGCTTATGTGGAGCTTAGGTGGAGTTAATTGGTGGAGTTGGTTAGGTGGGGTTTTAAGGTGGTAAATGCCATGAGAGCTAGAGCCTAGCTAAGCTAAGCTAAGCTAAGCTAGCTTAGCTAGTAATGGAGTAGAGGAGAAGGCAATGGATAGAAGGAGCTGAACTGGAGCTAGTAGCTGCTGAAGAGGGTGGCATGGAGCTATTTTAGTTGGCTTAGCTTGCTAGTTCTTTGCTAGCTGCTAAGCCAAGCTTAAAACAAGCTGGCTTCTGCTGAAATGTGTTGAGGTGAGCTGGGTCTGATGCTCTCGGGGAGGATCTAGCTAGTTGAGGTAGCTAAGGTAGAGCTAAGCTGAGTCCCGGGAGATGGACTTGAGCTTCCTGAGCTAAGTTGAAGTCATCTTCAGCTGGCTGGAATAGAGTGGAGCTGGATATAGCTGGACCTTAGCTGGGGTGAACTCCAGTCAACTTAGCTGAGCTAGCTAGAGCTTTTAGTGAACTGATAGGAGTTGAGATGAGCTGGACTCAACTAAGTTGAGCTAAATCTGAGCTGACTTGAGCTAAGGTGAGCTAAGATGAGCTCTCTTAAGCTGCCATTCAGTTGAGATGAGCTAACCCTAGTTCAAGTGAGCTAGATTCCAGCTATGGTGAGCTGGATCAAGTTGAGTTCTAGTTGGTTTGGGCTTCTCCTTCACCAGTTGCCTTTTTGAGTGCTAAGGTTTTAGGGATCTGACAATCGATAAATCCCTAACACTCACAAAAACATATCAAAAATACAATAAAAATTAAAATGCATGCCTAACCTAATTTATGCCTAAATGCAACCCAAAAACCTATTTACGATGAAAAATCCTAAGAGCTAGGTTTGTTTTAATGCATAAGAACGATGCTAAACTAGCATTTATCACACCCCCATGCTTATCTTTTGCTAATCTCTTAGTAAAGCTTTAATTTTTACAAAACGGACTTTTGGGGAAATCTAATTTTTTTTACTTTTGAGGAGAAAGAGATTACAAGATGTTGGTTGATCCAAATACAGGAGGTATGGGATTTGTTAAAGATACACATTAGAATTTGTTTTTGGATCCAAAAATTAGACAAAAACGGGATCAAAATATCCTCCAAAAAAATTCACAGATTAACCCCTTGTTAATTCAGATGACTCAAAATTTTTGTATTTAGGAATTTTCTGGCTCTTAAATCTGATTCGCAACTTGCAAAACCTTTAAAACTTTGTGTCTGCTTGTGAAAAGCCAACTTTTATAAGGGCGTGTTTTTGGTTTAAAACTTTTTTTTTCTCTTCCCCATGCCTATTTTTAGCTTAGTCTTGCAGCAAATGTGTCAGGATCATCATTCCCATTACAAATCCTCGAGGAGGCTCCGGTGTAAGTACTTCGAGATAGCACTGTTCATGACACCACCCAGGAGCTCACAACCCCAAAACACAATGTGGTGTAAAGGGGCGCTCCAAGCAAACTCAAGCTCTTGCTCCGACACTATAGGTAGAGAACCGTACAAGACACTTGAGCTGCAAAAATGCACTTTAATGCTCCATCTAAAGATATGAAATATAGATATGGAGTAGCGCCGAGGCGGTAACCTGTTGACATTGCATCCTCAAAGGAGGCATTTTCCTCCTCTGCGGTGGTAACCCAAACCAATGATCTGCTTTAGACTTTTACTAAGGCCAAATAAGGGGGTTTTTCTAACTTTTAGTAGTTTTTAGATGTTAGCTTGTGTGTGAAATTTGACATTAGAAGTTTTGCACGTGATGCAAGTTTTTGAATCAGAAACTAAGCCAGATACTTTCCACATTACAGAAGAGGATCAAGTCACGTGAACTATCATGAGTTCAGGTGTAATTTTGGAAAAGGATATCTGAACTAGTCTAAAGATAGACCTTGAAATTCTAATGATCAAATCCGTATCCTTATCCCTAGTTTGTTAAATATAGAATCCCATTGTACCAAAAGTGAGTTTTCAACCTTAGTCCCGATTACAAAATTTTCCTCAAAAAGTTTTCAATATTTTTATTTTTTTGGGTATGCAAGCAGAAAATAAGAAAATGACAAAAGAAAAATACATATTTTTAGGTTTTGAAAATTCGAAATCAATCGTCAAAATTTTAAAAACACCCCCCATGCTTAAGATATGTAATGTCCTTATGCATTAGGAGGGAAGGAGGGATCACCATAGTAAAAAGCGGTCGAATTTAGGATAGTCAAAACCTAGAAAAAAGAAAGAAAAAAGAAAGCAAGAAAAATGATGAGTTACCTCCCATTCAGTGATATCTTTTACTCTATTCAACTGGGCGTAGTGTGTATTAGTGATCAACTATGGTTGGTTCAGTTAAATCAAAAGATTCTGAAGGAAGATTCGAGGCATGATCAAAATAGGGCCTTAAATATTGGCCGTTGACTTGAAAACTTGTATTAGTTTGGGGATCAAAAAGATCAACAGCGTCGTAAGGATATGTTTTTAGGACAATAAAGGGGCCGGTCCATTTTGATTTTAACTTTCCAGGAAAAATACGTAATCTTTCATCAAAAAGCCAAACACGTTGATTGACGTCAAAATGTTTCCGAACAATGTATTTATCATGAAATTTCTTTGTTCGATCTTTATAAATCCACGTATTTTCATAAGAAAAATTACGTAATTCATCCAGTTCAGTCAATTGTAACTTTCTATGGATACCGGCATCAGATAAATCCATATTTAATTGGTTTATTACCCAAAAAGCCCTATGTTCAAGTTCTCCTGGGAGATGGCATGCCTTCCCAAAAATCAAACGGAAGGGAGACATGACGAGCGGGATTTTGAAAGTGGTACAGTAGGCCCATAAAGCATCATCCAACTTGGTGGATTAGTCTTTACGATCGGGCCTAACCGTCTTTTGTAGAATATTTTTAATTTCCCGATTAGAAACTTTTGCTTGGCCATTTGTTTGGGGGTGATAAGGTGTGGAAATTTTGTAATTAACCTCATATTTAAAAAGAAGGTGACGGAATTGTGAGTGAGTGAAGTGTAAGCCTCCGTCACTAATAATGGCCTTTGGAATGCCGAATCTTGAGAAAATATTTTTCTTAATAAATTCGACAACCACACGGTGATCAATGGTGCAGGTGGATATTTCTTCAATTCATTTAGAAACATAGTCGACTGCGACTAGTATATACAAATACCCACTAGAGTTGATGAACGGTCCCATGAAGTCGATGCCCCATACATCGAAAATTTCAACCTCTAAAATTGGATTAAGGGGCATCATATCCTTCTGAGTCATGTTGTCGATGCTCTGGCAATGCACACAGGATCGAACGAAAGAATGAGCATCTTTGTGCAAGCTGGGCCAGAAGAATCTAGAATTAAGGATCTTAGCTGCAATTTTCTTGCTCGAAAAATGTCCACCACAGGCCATCGAATGACAATGTGTCAGAATATCATGGATTTCTGAATCAGGGACACATCATCTAATGACCTGATCGGCACAAATGAGGAAAAGGTCAGACCCCTCCCAAAAATAGTATTTAATATTAGCAAAGAACTTATCCCTTTTGGTTTTTGGCCAATCAGAGGGGATTCGTTCTATTGCTGGATAGTTTGCAATGGGTGCAAACCAAGGGAGGGTATTGGCAGCTAAAATGCTTTCATCAGGGAAGTGATCAGGGGGGGTCATCATGTCATTCGTCATAAGACGAGAGAGATGGTCGGCCACTACATTTTGCGATCTTGCGTTATTCTTGATTTCTAGGTCAAATTCTTGGAGCAATAGGATCCAATGTATAAGGCGGGGCTTCGCATCTTTTTTTTTCAGCAAATATTTAAGTACTGAGTGGTCGGTATATACAATGACATGTGACCCCAAAAGATCAAATTTAAATTTTTCTAGGGCAAATACAATGGCAAGAAGTTCTTTTGCAGTAACCGTGTAATTCCATTGTGCATCATCAAGAGTTTTACTAGAATAATTGATCACAACGAACATCTTGTCAACTCTTTGCCCTAGAACGGCCCCCACAGCAAAATCCTAGGCATCAGTCATGAGTTCAAAGGGATAATTCCAATTAGGTCCCTGTAAAATTAGTGCCTCGATAACATCCTTCTTCAACCTCAAAAAACTCTCCAGGCATTTAGTATTGAAATTGAATGACTGGTCTTTAGTAAGTAACTACTTAAGGGCATGGAGATTTGGGAAAAAATTTTAATGAAACGGCGATAGAAACCCACATGCCCTAAAAAGGAGCAAATCTATTTCATAGTAGTGGGCAGTGGGAGCTTAGAGATGGCATGAATTTTAGCTTGATCTACTGCAATTCCTTTTTCAGAAATAACATGGCCCAGGATAATACCTTCCTGGACCATGAAGTGACTTTTTTCCCAACTGAGGACGAGATTAATTTATATGCATTTTTGTAGGGTTCTTTCAAGATTTCGAAGACAAAGGTCAAAAGAATCTCCAAAAATAGAGAAGTCATCCATAAAGACTTCCAGACATTCACCTACCAGGTTTGAAAATACTGCAAGCATAAACCGTTAAAAAGTCACCGGTGCATTGCAGAGACCAAAGGACATTCTTCGGAAAGCAAAGGTTCCGAAGGGGCAAGTGAATGTAGTTTTGTCTTGGTCCTCAGGGTGGACCACTACTTGATTATAGTCGAAATACCCATCAAGAAAACAATAATAGTCGTGTCCGGCTAACAGCTCCAAGATTTGATCAATAAAAGGGAATGCAAAATGGTCCTTCTTGGTGACGGTGTTTAATTTTCTGTAATCAATGCACACGCGCCAAGAAGAAGCAGTCCTAATGGCTATGTTTTCCCCATTTTCATTGGTGACAACTGTTAGTCCAACTTGAGTGGGACTAACCTAGGAGCTATCAAAAATGGGGTAGATGATATCAGCATCAAGCCACTTTATAATCTCCTTTTTTACCACCTCCTACAAAGTAGGGTTCAGGTGCCTTTGTGGTTGGTGGGAGGGGCGAGAGTCGTCCTCAAGATAGATGCGATGAGTGCAATAGGACAGATCAATACCCTTAAGATCAGAAAGGGTCCAGGCAATAGCTTTTCGAGTTTTACTTAAAACTTGGAGAAGTTTTACCTCTTGTACCCTAGTAAGTCCAAAATTTATGATCAAGGGCAGGGTCTGATTTAGACCCAGGAAAACATATTTAACGAAGTCGGGCAAGGGTTTTAACTCCAGTTGTGGGCCTGGCTCCAAAAGAATTTCTGCTTTAGGAGTTATGGTGAAGTGAGAGTGAAGGGGATAGCTGAAGTGTTAGCTGAAGAATGTGTGGTTAGGGTGGGAGGGTGGGATGAAGTGGATTGTTCAAGAACCGTGTTAATGGCAAAACAGGAACCCAAGTGTGAAATCTGCAAAGTTTCCTCCACTATATTTTCCATTTCTGAATCCAAATCATTAAAGAAATCAAGTTCTTAGAATTGCCTAGATGCTTGGAAAATATCTAGGGTAACAGATTCACCGCCATACATGATCTTCATCTTGCTAGAATCACAATCAATATTAGTGTGGGCGGTGGCTAAGAATGGTCTTCCAAAAATTGTTGGGGCAAACTTTAAAGCTTCTAGTACATCTATGTCCAGGACTAAAATGTCTACTGCAAATGGACAATTTTTGACCTGGACAAGAACATCCTTAACAATTCCCCTTGGTTTAATTGTAGATCGGTCTGCTAATTGAAGAGTAATCTCAACAGGCTTTAGTTCGTCGATCCTAAATTCCTCAAAAACAACTGTGAGGATAAGATTAATTGAAGCACTGAGATCCAGTAAAGTGCGATCAAAAGAAGTGTCATTAATGACAACTTGAATTAGGGGTGCGCCTGGATCTTTCTTCTTAAGAGGTAGTTTGCTTTGCACAACTGAGCTAACTGTCTCTGGAAGGATTACCTTTCCTAGGTTTCAGGGCTACCTTTTGGGAGTACACAAATCTTTCAGAAATTTTGGATAGGTAGGAATATATGTTATGGCATCTAGGAGAGGGATATTAATCTCTACTTGCCCAAAAAGATCCATTAATTCCTTATCAGTGGGCTCAGATTTCTTCTTTTTGGTGTGTGAAGAGTGGAGGGCTTGTGGAAAGGAGTAGGGTTTTCTTGTTTTGCATTATTAGGTTCCTAAACAGGGTTAGAGGAAGAGGGAGAAGAGTAGATCTATTTTTCATTAAAACAGGTTTCTTTAGCAGGCAGGGGATCTTGAGTGGTTTTCCCATTCCTCAAAGTAACTGCATTTGCAGTATGGTTGTTTCTAGGATGAGGATGGGAATCCTGACTGTTATTAAAACCGAGGGATGCTGAGGTGTTGGGTGAATGGGTTGACTGGGACATCCACCTTGGAACTGATTCCTTTGATTATTCAGGTTGGGCATGGGTTGGGAAGGTAAATTCCCAGCAGGTCGATGATCACGAGTAACCTTAACTTGATGTTGCAAGTTAGTTATCATGCGGGTTACTTCTGTCATTTGATTCTACATACCTTGCAGAGTCTTCATGACCAAGGTATTTATATCTTCTTGGGATGGTCCAGGTTGATATGCAGGCTGCCCATAATTACCAAATTGATTTTGTTTGGGAAATGGAATCGGGTTTGGGGCTTTCCAGGAGTGATTCGGGTTGGTCATCCAGTTCTGATTATAAGTGTTGGAGGGGTTTCTAAATTGCTCTTGGAGAGCATAAATATTTTCTGTGGTGGGATTAAAAATATTCTGATTTAGATAATCAAAATTCCTAGTCAAATCTTGTGTAAAATCAGCAGAAAATTTCTAACCAACAGGTGTGGCATCAATGTTGTGCAGATTTTCTCTTCAGAGAAGTTACGGAGTGTTGTGTGTGGAGAGTTAAAGTGTGGAGAATTAAGGTGTGGTGCTTGTTTGTGAGTGAGCTTTTCTTCCATCTTTTTCTGGTGAATTTGCAAATGGTCCAGTCGTAGAGCTAACATATATAGATCATCCTGAGTGACTGGAACAGAGGTGGATTTGGAGTCAATTTCATTGACTTCGTGTCTAGGGTTTTGAGTTCTACCGAAAGTGTCCATTGAAGTCATATTAAATGAGTTTTCACTCATTTCTTCAACAAGGAGGTAGGCACTTTCAACATCCTTATTAAGGAAATTGCCCCCACATGAGGCATCCACAAATCTCTTTAATTGATCTTCTAATCCATGATAGAAGATTTGCACTAACTGCCATTATGGAATTTCATGCTGGGGAAAACTTCTTAGAAGTTCTTGGAATCTTTCCCAAGATTCATGGAGGGGTTCACCATTTTTTTGTTGAAAGGTCATTATGGATCTTCTTAAAGCATTAGTTCGACCGATCGGAAAATTTTTTTTAAGAAAAGCACTCTTTAATCGGGGCCAGGTGGTGATAGGGTGCCCAACCATTCTAAACCAGTGTGAAGCTTTATCTTTTAAAGAGAGGAAAAAGTCTCATTAACCACACATGTTCTTACACTTTTCGAGAACAAGTGGTTTAAGCGAGGACAGTTAATTCCTCAAGATGACAAAAATGGTCCTCTCTCGGAAGACCATGGAAATCCTTGATTAGGTTCAGAATAGCTGGTTTGATCTCAAAATCCCCTTGTGGTATGACCGCCCCAGGTCTTTCCTCATAGTTAGAAGGATCATAAAAATTCTTAAGAGGAACAATAGGCTGTTGACGGGGTGGTGGGTTTTGCCCTTGGTTGGTTAGGTTCGTCACAGTCCTAGCCAAATTTTCTTGGTTTTGTTGTAGTCGAACCAAATGGTCGACCAAAAAGGCAAAGGGGTTTGTATTTTGAGTTTGGATTTGAGGGTCACTTGGCCCTATAGGATTCTCTGGTTGCTCCAGATGAGGGAGGTTAGGGATGGGTGTTGAATGCACGGGTTGCTACGCTAACGTGTTTGGTTTTGAAAAACCGGTCGTTGTAGTTTGAAAGCGAAGAACTCGTGTTCAACAAATAAAATTTATACCGGAATGGAAATCTCCGGTCGAACTCAGAGAGGCGGACGTTTGATTTAAAAATACACGTTTGTTTTATTTGTCACAAAGCAGAATAATTGATTAGAAGCTATCTATCTATTTACAATAAATAGAAGAGAGAGAGAATGAGAGAGAGAGAGAATATTACAAACAAAAACCAAAAAAGAGATGAAGAAAGAACATGGAATTCATTATCAGAGGGATTGTTCGTTACACTAAACATTACGACTAGAAAGCGGGAAAATGATTACACTAGAAAGCAGTAAATCTACTCTAGAAAGCAATAAATCTATTCTAGAAAGCAATAAAAAGAATGGGGAGAGAAATATCCTCCTCGACGATCGCTTGGAGGACAAGCCAGATGGGACGACGCCTGGAAGATGGGGAACGGAGCAAGACGAAGGAGGACGAAGCGGGAAGAACGGGAATGAGGCAGCACATCGTCGTCGTCGCGGGATCCGCTTCCGAAAGGGGGACGAAAATTTGACTTTATCTCACGAGAAGCATCCTGGACGTGGGACAAGCTTCTCTTGAGCTTTGGAGAGGGAGAGAAGAGAAGGAAGGGATGAGAATTTTGTGTGGAGGGGGTCTCCTTTTATAGTTGTAAGGAGTGAGGGCAATTTGGTCATTTAAATCTCAAAATATTAAATAAGGGGTCTTTAGTGACAGATAAAATCGTCGCTAAAGCCCCATCGTGGGTGTAGTGGGGCGCCGCCCGCGCGGCCGCTTGCCTCCTCGCACATAACGCACGTTCACGATTTGCTGATCACGATTGGACGGCTTATCTCATGCCTCCCCGCCCGCTCCTCAGCGCGCGCTCGTGCGTGTGATGGTGCGTGAGGCGCAGGCGTGCAATAGCGCATGGGCGCTATCAAGCGCCTGTAGCTGCTCGATCCTTGTTGCATGGTCATACGCGCCCGCTTACCCGCGCCCGCTCTCCTCCTCGTGCAGATTCGAACCCGCACCTTAAGGTGACCGAGCGCCTTATCCACTGCTCTACGTGCATGGATGGGCGGGCGGCCGATCTTCTGAACACGCGATCAGGACAGTTGGATTGAGATCCAACGGTCGAGATAGCTCCTTCTAGCGATTCTTCAGGATCTTTAAGCGCCGGTTGAGCTCCTCTCTTAGCCGTTGGATCTTGATCCAACGACAGAGATGCGTGGGCACTAGAATCTTCAGTGATTGAGGGTGGCTAGTTGGGCGGCCGAGATGGCGCCACGTGGTGCCATCTTGGCCGTCCATCTTCTGGATGATGTAGATGGTGCCACGAGTGTCGGATTGAGTCGATTTTCGTGCCGTTAGGCCGCGATCGGCAATCCGAATCCATCCGTGCGGTTGGATTTGTCATTTGAAATATGGATTCACACCATCTTGGCCCTTAATCTTTTAGGGTTCTTCGGTCTCTATCTGATGCTACAGATGTCTGATTAGGGTGATCTTGGAGTCGTTGAACTCCAATCGGAGCCCTGATCACATCTGTATGGTTGGATCTTCGATCCGAGGCCTTGATAAAAAGTTTACCCTATCCCTGAACATAAAAGGAGACAATTAATCTCCATTTTATTCAAACTAATCTAAATGCAAGATGATGCATGTTATGCAATATTTATAATATGCAATGCAATTCTATGCTTAAGAACATGCATAAATAGATATCTTAAATAGTGTAAACATGTTTACATCATACCCCCATGTCTATCTTTTGCTAGTCTCTAACAAAAACTATATGCTATTTATAAAAGAATCAAGTTGGATTACTTGGGCACGAGTTATTTTCAATCATTAAGAAAATGTCTACTTAGGATCTGAACTTTCAAAGACACAACAGTTCCCGAGTATCTGCCAAAATGCAAACCGCCTCAAGCCCTCACCTTATTCAAAGAAAATTTTCTTTTTCTCTTTTTCCTCTTTTCTAATTTTTTTTGGATTTTCAAGTTTTAAGGTTTAAGAGTGGCTTTCTATGGTCATTCAACTCACCCAAGATTTGATGAGAACCCTAAGTTCTAAGCATCTTATTGTGAATGTGATAGACTCATTGATCGGCAGTTAAAACAGACTTTAGATTTCTACGCCTCTAGGTGACCTTAAAAAGAGAATTTTGCCTAAAGGTGTATCTTTACAATCGGAAGCTTTCTCCCTACTTTTATTTTTACAGGGTCAACACAAGGGTGAATCCAGTGTATATCTTCCTGGTTTATTCTACTTCTCCGCTTCTTCCTAAGTGTTTTGGGAATTTTCAGTGCATTTATTGAGTTGGGTTCTGGACAACCGGTCGATGAGCTGTTACCACCGACAACTTGCCAGCCATACTCGTTCTGCAAAGTGTGGCTTTTTTTTTTCTTTTCTCCTTTTCTTTTCCTTTTTCTTTTTGACATTCCTTTTTCTCTTTTTAAGTAGGTGGCTTCCCTGGTCTAAGATTTACCTAAAGGCAGCAAAAAGAGAAAGGTCCGGTGACTGGACTCTGAACAACCTACCTATGGGCTATTACCCATGATAACTTGCCAGCCATATCACCCTAGAAGGTTCATTAGCTACCCAATTTCCGTTAGAATCGCCGATTAACGAGTCAGTGACAAAATAGTGTGTAGATGCTTAAAACTCAAAATTTCCTCAAATCAGAGAGCGGGTTGATAAGTCGTGTACTTATCACCCAAACTTATTTACTCCAATTAAAATAGAATTCAGGTTAGCGAGGACTCGAAAACAAATCTATATTTTAGTGGATACGCGGGCTGATTAAGTCCAAAGACCTGAAGGGTCTTTGTGTTCAGATCATAATGTAGTATTTCCTAAGATTGAAAATTTTCTTAAAGCCAAGTTCTCTTTCCTAATTCCAAATTTTTTTTTTAATAAAAGAAAATAAAACAAATCTACGGAGCTTACGAATTAATTCAGAGAAGAATATCCACCCCCCCATGTCTATCTAATGCAATGTCCTCATTGTATTAAAAAGACATAAAACAGAGTGGAATAGAGTAGAAAGCACCTGAATTGCGTGAATGTCAGGTCCGCTCTGAGATAAAAACTAAAAAGAACTGTATATGTGCTAAATTTAGTGCCTTCAGCTAGGCACACTATACAAAGAAGAGAAATAAAGAATTCACAAGTGTAAGTCAGAATCAGAATAAAAAGATGAAACCTCAGACCTACCAGCAGATGTCCACAGATGTGGACCAGATTGTGGTGCAGACCCATACCCCATAATCGAGAATATCTCAGGTTCTGGATAAAAATTACCCAAAACCTAAAATCAGTATGCAAGCGGGGTTGGGCCTGCGATTTATGAGGATGCAACCCAAGACCAAAAAGTCAGGATATAGAGATATCAAAAGGATAATCAATGAATGTGTGCTTGGGTTGAACATCCTCAGAACAAATGTCATAAGGGTTTTGGTTTGATGGTTTCAGATGAAATGGAACCCTTAGATGCAATCTTCTACTTCCTTCGGAGTTAACTTCCCAAATCAGAACTTCCCAACTCCTATCCTCCTCAATCAGAATGTTAAATTCCGGGACCTTTTGCATATTAATCACCCTGTCTGAAATTTCCAAGTTTAAAAGATGTGGCTGAATCAGAATTGACTTGGATCTAATTATCTGAAAAGCAGAATCATCGATAAGCTCAATGGGGTGTAACTGACAATCAGGGCATTGGATTGAATCCTCCAGAAAATGCGATTCTGGATCCGTAATGTGAGCCCTAATAAGATCAGTTTCCTCAGTTATTGGGCTATCAAATGATCTATCAGATTCCTCAAGCCCAATCGTCTCACATAAATCATATTATGTAAACTCACGTGAGACTTCGCAACGTGAATCTTCACCATCAGAATCAAAGAAATCGAAATCCGTATTAATGTATGTCTCAAAATCATCCATCAATTTTTGGTCCATGGAGACATACGTTTCCTCGTACCCTGGCTCAGGGATCTCATGTGAAGAAATCAGATCATCCTTAATTGATTGCTCTAATTCAATTTGGTCAGCCTCGTAACATGTGTCCCCCTCAATAGGTGCCTGAGCGGGTTTTGACATTAGCTTTCTTGAAGGGAGTTCATCCTGGGAATCATCCCATGATTGAACTAAAGCAACCACAAATCTCATCCTCAATTTTGCTAACTTCCCAAGTAGAAACTCACCCGGGTTCTTATCCTTAACATCCTGGAGCCAATCCAACAAATACTTGTTCAAATCATCAATCATTTCAATCAAAGGCTCCAATCTCTCAATGCAAGGTATTGGTTGAACTTCTAAAGATTGTATGATATTCCTCAAGTTAGCCAAAACCTTATCTTGAACCTGGTTACCCTGAACCAAATGAGTTGGTTCAGGGTTGGGCAGGTTTGGGATCAATGCAGAGGAGTTAATGAATTGAGATTCGTTATACCCTTCCTGGTAATAGGTCATTTCGAATTGTTCAAAAGGTGGTGATGACCTAAAGATAGTGTAATCAGAGGATGGGTAAGGATCAGTGTATCCTTCTTGATTATAGATCGTATTAGGTTGTTCATGAAAGGTTGATGATCTATAATCGATGTGGCCTTGAGAAGGATAGAAATCATGATCATAGTGTTCAGGGTTAGACCCTAAACACAGAGGTCCGAAACTGTATCCCCAATCCGAGTTATCCCAATTACAGTATGAGTTGGGATAATCATCATGTTGAGGATAACTCAAAACAGGAGAGAAAGAGCGGGAATGTGTATAATATGTGGAATGATTCATGATAAATGGGAGGAAGAAAGGTGCCCTACAATACAAGCAATCAAACCTGTCCTTAAGTGGGCTAGCCTAAAGACCTACAGACTCCCAAAACCCATCTTGAGATAAAGGAACGATTTGATCTACTTCTGTCTGTTCAATCCGACCAGTTAGAAGGAGGGACTGGGGAGAAGGTTCTTCCTTCGGCTTGCGCCTCCGATTCCTAGTGTACCCCCCAGCCACGATCGTTTGATTCTGCTCCCCTAGCTAGACATCAGATTGATTAGTAGAAACAGACTAATCGAAAATAATCTCGTTCTGGGCTCTAAAGAGCGAGTCAAATCCTTACGGCCAACGTCTACTTTGTTTTATTTAGGGTTAGGTTTGAATGTGCTTTGGAATGTGATGGGCCCTTTATCTGGGTTGTACCTTTAATGATTGATTGATGTGTGTGTGCATGCACAACCAATGGTTTTCAAGCAAGATTACTTTTGATGCGGTGAATTTTAGGGTTCAAGTCTTGCTTAGTAGCTTTTAGGATTCAACTTTAGGTGTTTTCAATCAAGTTTTGTTGGCACACTAAGTTTTAAAAGCATAGGTGAAGATGTTTTCCTTTAAAACTTAAAAGAATGTGGAGTGCCTGGTAAATCCTAAAGAGTTGAACCTAATCGGTAGCTACTTGATGAGTTGATTTTAATTGAAGGGGTCTGGCCTAATCAACTCAAATAATTAGCCTGTTGCACCACTTAATTAGGCACACAAATGATTACCTAATCTGATTTCTACTCAATTATGTGTTTGGATGTGTGTACCGGCTCCAAAGATCAGTTTACCGGTTGAGTTTGAAAATCAGATGAGGTTGTGTACCTCTGTGAGATTTTTTTAATTTTTTTCTTTTTAAATATGGAGGTTGGGGCGGGTGTGGGTGTCTAACAAACAAACAAAACTAACCTTAGAGTTTATAAGAACACCTAGGTTGATTAATGTTTGTGTTATTATGTGGTGAAATGAAAACTAATGGGTGGGAGGTTGGGGGATAACTCACAAAACCTTCAACAGCACTTTGCTTCGATCTACCGCGTTTGCTCGTCTCGAATGAGTACCTGCAATAACAATAAGAAAGGAGAGAAGTGAGGTAAATGATTCGTAAGTTGTAAAAACGCGAAAAAAAATCAAAGAGCGTCGCCTCCCTGGCAACGGTGCCAAAATGTTGAACGCACGGGTTGCTACGCTAACGTGTTTGGTTTTAAAAAACCTGTCGTTGTAGTTTGAAAGCGAAGAACTCGTGTTCAACAAATAAAATTTATACCGGAATGAAAATCCCGGGTCGAACTCAGAGAGGCGAACGTTTGATTTAAAAATACGCGTTTGTTTTATTTGTCACAAAGCAGAAAAATTGATTAGAAGCTATCTATCTATTTAAAATAAATAGAAGAGAGAGAGAGAATGAGAGAGAGAATATTACAAACAAAACCAAAAAGAGATGAAGAATGAACATGGAATTCATTATCAGAGGGATTGTTCGTTACATTAAACATTACGACTAGAAAGTGGGAAAATGATTACACTAGAAAGCAGTAAATCTATTCTAGAAAGTAGTAAAAAGAATGGGGAGAGAAATATCCTCCTCGACGGTTGCTTGGAGGACGAGCCGGACGGGACGATGCCTGAAAGATGGGGAACAGAGTAGGACGAAGGAGGACGAAGCAGGAAGAATGGGAACGAGGCAGTACGTCATTATCGTCACGGGATCCGCTTCCGAAAGGGGGACGAAAATTTGACTTTATCTCGCGAGAAGCATCCTGGGTGTGGAACAAGCTTCCCTTGAGCTTTGGAGAGGGAGAGAAGAGAAGGAAGGGATGAGAATTTCGTGTGGAGGGGGTCTCCTTTTATAGTTGCAAGGAGTGAGGGCAATTTGGGCATTTAAATCTCAAAACATTAAATAAGGGATCTTTAGTGACAGATAAAACCGTTGCTAAAGCCCTATCGTGGGCGTAGTGGGACGCCACCCACACGGCCGCTCGCCTCCTCGCGCGTAACGTGCGTTCACGATCTGCTGATCCTAGCCATCCGATCATGAGATCGAACGGCTTATCTCATGCCTCCCCGCCCGCTCCTCAGTGCGCACTCGTGCTTGTGATGGTGTGTGAGGCGCAGGCGTGCAATAGCGCATGGGCGCTATCAAGCGCCCGCAGCTGCTCGATCCTCATCTCACGGTCGCATGCGCCCGCTCACCTGCGCTCGCTCACCTCCTCATGTGGATTCGAGCCCACGCCTTAAGGCGACCAAGCGCCTTATCCACTGCGCTGCGCGCATGGTTGGGCGGGCGGCCGATCTTCTGAACATGTGATCAGGACCATTAGATTAAGATCCAACGGTCGAGATAGCTCCTTCCAAAGATTCTTCAAGATCTTTAAGCACCGGTTGAGCTCCTCTCTCAGCCATTGGATCTTGATCCAACGGAGGAGATGCGCGGGCGCTAGAACTTTAGTGATTGAGGGTGGCTGGTTGGGTGGCCGAGATGGTGCCACGTGGCACCATCCTGGCCGTCAATCTTCTGGAAGATGTAGATGGTACCACGGGTGTCGGATTGAGTCGATTTTTACGTTGTTAGGCTGCGATCGTCGATCCGAATCCATCTATGTGGTTGGATTTGTCGTTTGAAATTTGGATTCACACCATCTTGGCCCTTGATCTTCTAGGGTTCCCCGATCTCTATCTGATGCTACAGATGTCTGTTTAGGGCGATCGTGGAGTCGTTGAACTCCAATCGTCGCCCTGATCACATCTATACGGTTGTATCTTCGATCCGAGGTCCCGATAAAAAGTTTGCCCTGTCCCTGAACATAAAAGGAGATAATTAACCTCCATTTTATTCAAACTAATCTAAATGCAAGATGATGCATGTTATGCAATATTTATAATATGCAATGCAATTCTATGCTTAAGAAGATGCATAAATAGACATCTTAAATAGTGTAAACATGTTTACATCAATGGGGAAGTCAGCTTGTGGGTCAGCTGACGGGTTAGAAGTGCAAGCAGAATTTTTTGTTGGTTTCCCAGGTTTTCCATATTATTAGAAGAGGAAGAAGAAAATAAAGATTTTTTGGTGCGGGGGGCAAAATCAGATGGTCCCTCAAGTTGTGGGTTCTGGGACCTTCACCCGTGCATGCACTTTTTTTTTGGAAGAATTGGAGGGGAGGAGAAGAGAGAGAGTGAGAGAAATTGTACAATTCAAACAACAAAATTCTAAACCTAACTTAAATGTGACTCCCTGATTGCACAGCAATCATAGGTCTTAATTGACCTAAATTAGGCTAGGACTTAGCATAAGTTAGGGTAATTCATGCATGCATAAGCATTATCTGCATCTTTACTACTTTACTTTAGCTATGCATAAAATAATGTTATAATGTGCTGATTAAGTGTATTATGTCAATTGCAGGCAATAAGCTGATCAGGAGCTGGATCTGGAGCAGGATATGAAGCCGGATCAGGAATAACGGGTGTTGCAGTAGAGTTGGAGCAGAAGACTTAGATTAGATGTAGGAATAATGATGTAAGGGAGTTAAGGTTTGCTATTCTATTAAGTAGGAATAAAGCAGTAAAATGTGAAGAGCTTAGGTCCATCTTAGCCCTATGATAGCCTAGAGACTTCCCCAAGCCTTAACCACCCTTAGATTAGGTCATAGCACCCTAGGAAGGCCCAAAACCCTAGTCCCAACCCTTATCTAGACGTCCAGATGAATTATAGGACGTCCAGAACCCTTAGCCAACTCCCGCACACCTTAAACCCACTTCTGCAGTGTTATTGGACGTCCAGACACTTCGTCAGACGTCTAATTTCTACAGAATACCCAAGACAGAACCTTGAATCCTTCCTGACTCTGATTGGACGTCCAGACAACAAGTCTGGAATTCTAATTTTTGAGTATAAGACGTCTGACACTATTATTAGACGTCTAATACTGCTCTCCAGTTCTTGTTTTGAAATTCAAGTCTTGATCTTGGATCTCTAGGTCCCTAAACCCAATTCCAACCCCATAGGAACCTAAATTAAGGTGCCCTAACCCTAGTACATCACCTCTAGACCTCCCTAAGGACCTAATTAGGTCCTCACTAAACCTAATTGACTTAGATCTTAGTCAATTCCATCAACCTATTCAATTGGACTCATTGAGTCCAATTGAGCCCTGATCTCAGCACACACTATCCAATTGGACTCAGTGAGAGTCCAATTGACCTATACCTGACTTAATTGAGTTATTTTACTCTCAATTAAGTTTTCACACACCCAATTAAACTTGTGTTAAGTTTAATTTCACTTTACCTTAGTGAATTAGGGTTTATAACCCTAATTTGAGACCTACCTTAACCTAAACCCACTAGAACCTAACCTAATCAACCTAGCCACCTAAGTTTCGACCCGCACACACCCAGACACACCATCCACACAAAAATACCTAGCCTAGAGTTCTCTAGAACTCTCTACCATGTGTGGTTGCCTTGGTTGCTAAAATTAGCAATCAAGAGCCATTCAATTTTTAGATCCACATTTGGTGGATCTAAAAACCACCATCCATCCTCTTTCTCTCACTCTCCCACGAGCTCCCACCATAGGCCTCTCTAGAGAATTCCATAATTCTCTAGAGAGCTTCCCTTAGGTCTATAAAAAGACCTAAGGGGTGGCCAGTTACACCCATCCACTTTTTGGCCATACTTGCTTGGCTCCATCCACCTCCACTTAGGCTAGCCACCACCGTCTCCGCTCCATCTGCACGAGCTGAGCACCACCATGAAGGACACCATGCCGGGTTGCTGGATCACTCCTCTCTCTCTCCAAGGGCTGGCCTAAGCTCCATTGGCTGCCCTCATTCTCCTCCCGACCACTCCAAAGCCATCGGAGACCACCTCCGAATGCCCTTCTGTTCTGCTAGATCTAGATTAGTAGTTTATGCTCTTCACAGTTTTACTGCTTTTAATTACTGCTTAGTAGTGTAGTCCTTATTCTCCCCAAATGATGCATGCAAATTCCCCCCATAGATTCTTGTATGTGATCGTTTTCTGATAGCTAGATTTACATTTTTTAGCATTTCTGTACAAGCTTTCCTCTACATTTCATGTTGCAAACACTCTCCAAATGAATGAATGAAAAATATATTTTCTATATATATATGTCTATGTGTTGAGAATCACCATGAGCTCATTGTAATATCTTTTGCGTGATTAATGTTGCCTGTTTTTGATTCCTGGTATTCTTGCAACTAAGAATGTCGTATTTAAATACGTAATAATCATGAACCGGCATGCGACTTTAAACAAAGTAGAACAGTAAAAGATCAAATTCAAACGTAAAACAAACGCCTCCCAGAGACGAATGACCGGGACTCAAGTCTCGTTATCTTTTTATAAATATTTTTGTTTGATCGTATTGCACACTATACTATGACATTTTCCTATCAAAAATGCGCTCTACGATTCGCAAACACTCCCTAAAAGAATAACCTAAGACTTGATCTACTTAGGAAATAAGAAATCAATAGTGAATACTCATTCTACCAACAAATCTGGCCAAGTTGCATAAGGGGAGGTTTGGGCCCAAGCATTTCCCAGGAAAATCCCCAGGGGCTTGTGCAAACCCACGCCTGGTCGTTTGACACGGCCCCTTATCCTGACACCAGATATAGATGATAGAATTGGTATTAACTAGAGAAAACTTATGACCTATATAGTAAGCCTAAGTTGATGAATCCTTAGGGGTCAAATTGCTACAATTTTTAGTTCGGTCTAAGGGACTAAAGTACACACAGAATGTGGAGGGCGTTGATTTGCGTAATGCCCTGTTATTTTGATTTTTATGGTGTGTGTAGGAATTGAAAGGTGATTCCAATAGCAAACAAGTTCTCACACAATTTTGAATGAATTTCTATATTTTAGGATTTGATTTAGGTTAATGTGTTTTAGGGTTTCCTTTTTAAGGTTGAGATTCAACAAACAAAGGAAAAATAGGTTCTGTTGGTGAAGATCAATTTCCTTTAAGTTGTTGGTCTCTAGAAATGAAAAGAAAACCCTAATCACTTGAATCCTAATATAAAAATTTTACTACCAATGAGTTTGTTTTTAGGCTTCCTATTTAAAGTAGTGATCGAAACAAATCAAACAACACCACTACTTTATGGAAAATCAAACAAGGATTCCAGAAAATATTTTTCTAGAATTTTAGGAATTTATTTGATATTTTTAAATAATTTTTCTTTGTACTAGTGTCAAAGTCCACAAATGATATCCAAGGGTATTTTGGACTTTCCAGTACTGCCACCGACCTTAAAAAATTTTTGTGATTTTATATGATGTGTAGAATTTCACAAGGATTAAAAAGCTAAATTTCACAAAAATTGGATGAATATAAAAATTTCTAAAATTCACGGACAGTAGTAAAATAGGAAGATGAGAGGGTGTGACCGCTACGCCATCCATGAATTTTTAAAAATTAATTACAAATCCAATTATTCTAAAATTTGGAACATATGTTCCTTACTTGAATTGGAATCACTGAGTGGAATTTCAAGATTTTAAGAAGCCTGTGGTGTTGGGAAGTTATTTTAGAAGTCAGGGTAAAAGTCTGGACTAGAAAATCAGAGCACCCTCACTTAAGGTAAGTGGTGTTTAATGGAGTAATCAAGTAAACAATGAATTTTAAATGGCACCACTCTATCTAATTTTAATGTATTTTTGGTAATTTTTTAAATTTTTATGTGACAAGTAAAGAGAAACCAACTTGAAATCGTTGGAAGAAAGGAACTTTGAGCTTTTGCTTCCAAATTCCCGCTTTCTTCCTGTAATCCCTACACACACAAGAGAAAAGAGTGACAAGGTGATGAGATCCACTTCAAGCATGAGAAAGATGATAAAGCAAAGCCGTGCCTCCCCAGTAATGGCACCAAATAGTGATCGCATTTTTGTGCAGTTTGTAAGATTAGGGTTTTAAGTCGCTGCAATGCACAAAATGGATTCGCTTTTAAATTTGTATTCCTAGATAGGGAAGAATATAGGGTCGTCCAAGGAGGCAAATTTTTGCGAAATCAGATCTCTGGCTTCAAAATGGGAATCAATTTTCTTTTCAGTCTTTTCAAATTTATAATTTTTATAGTTTTGAAATAACAGCAAATACGCAAGTTGTTGGTAGGAAAGCAACTAACACCTGCAATCACTAAGTTAAAACCTAAGTGATAATTAATTCCTCTCCCTAAGCTCACCCTAGGCCCGTGGAGGCCTAGAGTAATTAGGGAGAGGGAGTGAAGAGTCCTAGAAACAAAGAAAATAATTGCAACAAAAATGAAAAGAAGGCAAATTGATTTATTAGAATTTGTGTTTTACAAAAACATGTAGAGGAAAGCTTCTACTTGAAATGGAAAATATAAAAGCAATAAAAACACAAATCTTCTTGCAAAATCTGGTGAAGAAGGGAGTCTTCTTGCTCCAAGCCTAGCTACTCCTTGGCTTGAAAAGAAGGTCTCCTTCTCCTTCCTTGAATGGCTCCTCCAAGGTGGATGCTCTCCACCTCAATTCTTTCCTCCAAGAGTGGGCGTGCACCACCCTAGTACCTCCTCGAATGTCTAGCCGTCCTCCTTGATGTAGAGCTTGCTCCTCCTCTTGGTGTGGCACAAGGAGAAGAATGGAGAGGAAGAAGGCACCAAGGAGGCAAGGGATAGCCTCCTTAATCTCCTTCCTTCCTTCTTCTTCTTGGCCATGAGTTATAGGTGGATTTAGGGTAGAGTTAACACTAATGGAGGATGAATTTTTTGGTGGTAGGTGATGGGTTTTTACAGAGGTGGAAGGTGGTGGTTGGCGTGGAGATGAAGTGTAGGGCTAGGATGGCTTTTAGGAGGTGGTTAGGTGATCTTATGGTGGAGGATGGTTGGCGACAAGTGGGGGGATGTGAAGGTGGTGGTTATGGTGGTGGAGAGGCACCTAAAGGTCATGCCAACCATGGAGTGGTGCCTTGGTTTTGGCACCAACATGAAGGCTTCTAGAAGGGGGGTTAGGTGGATGGCTAGATGTCGTTCAAAGGGTAGTTGTAGGGATTTTTGGAGGGAGTTTTTGGCGCCACTTTTTGGTGGCTTTTGGAGGTAGTGGGTAGGCTAGGTTAGTGCCAAGGTGAGGTGGAAGTAGGGTTAGCTTATGTGGAGCTTAGGTGGAGTTACTTGGTGGAGTTGGTTAGGTGGGGTTTTAAGGTGGTAAATGCCAAGGGAGCTGGAGCCTAGCTAAGCTAAGCTAAGCTAAGCTAGCTTAGCTAGTAATGGAGTAGTGGAGGAGGCACTGGGAGTTAGGGTTTGAGGAGAGGAGCTGGACAGAAGAAGTTTGGAGCTGAACTAGAGCTGGCAGCTGCTGAAGAGGGTGGCATGGAGCTACTTTATCTGGCTTAGCTTGCTAGTTCTTTGCTAGTTGCTAAGCCAAGTTAAAGTAAGCTGACTTCTGCTGAAATGAGTTGAGGTGAGTTGGGTCTGATGCTCTCGAGGAGGATCTAGCTAGTTGAGGTAGCTAAGGTAGCTCAACTCAACTAAGTTGAGCTAAGCTGAGTCCCCAAGAGCTGGACTTGAGCTTCCTGAGCTAAGATGAAGTCATCTTTAGCTGGCTGGAGTTGAGTGGAGCTGGATGTAGTTGGACCTGAGCTGGGGTGAACTCCAGTCAACTCAGTTGAGCTAGCTAGAGCTCTTAGTGAACTAATGGGAGTTGAGATGAGCTAGACTCAACTAAGTTGAGCTGGATCTGAGCTGACTTGAGCTAAGGTGAGCTAAGATGAGCTCTCTTGAGATGCCATTCAGCTGAGATGACCTTAATGGAGCTGGGATGAGCTAACCCTAGTTCAAGTGAGCTGGATTCCAACTATGGTGAGCTGGATCAAGCTAAGTTCCAGCTGATTTGGGCTTCTCGTTCACCAGTTGCCTTCCTAAGTGCTAAGCTTTTCGGCATCTGACAATCTGTAAATCCCTAACACTCATAAAAAGATATCAAAAAGACAATAAAAAGTAAAATGCATGCCTAACCTAATGTATGCCTAAATGCAACCCAAAAACCCACCTCTCCTAAGAGCTAGGTTTGTTTTAATGCATAAGAATGATGATAAACTGGCGTTTATCACTCCTCGCCTCTAAAACCCTAGCTATCCTCCCTCCTACCCTACTCCCTACTAGCTAAGCTAGCTTAGCTAGCTTAACTTAGCTAAGTCCACCTCCATGCTACCAAAACCTAATCCTAACTCCCCTAACCTAAGCTCCACCAAATAACCCTAAACCTAGTCCACCTAAGCTCCTATTCCTAATCCATTTTTGGCTCCACCTAACCCACACCTCTTCAACCCACCACCAACACCAGGAGGCACTTCATTTTTGGTGCCAAAAATACCTAACCACCTTCTAGAAGCCACCTAAGTTGGCGCCAAACCAAAGAAACCCCTCATGGTTGGTGCCACCTAGCCACCCATAACTACCCCCTTGCATCCATTAAAGTGGCGCCAACTATCCTACACCCTAGGATCCACATAACCTCCCATAACCACCCTCAAAACCCATCCTAGCCCTACACCTAATCCCCACGCCAACCATCCCCATCCTACTCTATATATACCCCATCTAACCACCACCATATCATTGTTGGGTGCAGGGTTTTTTATTTAGGGTTTTGTGTGTATTGTTTAGGGTTTTGGATTTAGGTTTTTTAGTTTAGAGTTTAGATTTTAAATTTAGGGTTTAGTGTTTTGGGTTTGGGTTTAAAATTTAGAGTTTAGTTTTTAGGGATTAAGGGTTATGGTTTAGGGTCTTTTTTTATGAAGTTTAGTTATAGAAATTTAATTTAAAACTTGAATTTAATTAAATTTTGGTTTAGGTTTTGGAGTTAGGATTTTCAATTTAGGTTTCTTAGGTTTACAACTTTTGATTTATGTTTTCAATTTAGGGTTTCGGATTTAGTTTGGCTTTGGCTTTTGGATTTTGAGGTTAGGGTTTAATGTTTAGGGTTTAGGTTTTTTGTGCATAAAATTTACATCTAATACCACACACACTTGCACAAATTTAAAAGTTAAATTTTTAATTGTCAACTCTTAATACGACATACACTTGCACAAATTTAGAACCACTTCATAACAAACAATAGGAATTCTAACCCCTAGGTAACAGGTTGTGAGAGAGATATAATTTTGTCAAAATACTAGCCCATCGAGACTTGTGATCATGTTATACGGACAATGTCGAGTGGGTGTATACCTCACTTATATGCTCGATGCGTTATCTTTATAACATGCCATAAGTGTCGTTGTCCTTAGTTCAGAGAGGTTCTAAGTTAAGGGGGTCCTTAAAGATTTGATCACAACTTAAGGTTACTTGTTACATGTAACTAGTGTGTAAAAAAATTTCGAATGCATTTTCTCGCTCTTCTCTGGTATACCAACTAATCTTAGCTTCATTCCTGAAGTGCCCTTTAGTGAGAGCTATTGTGAATGTAGTTAGGGTTAGTCTTACGGGGAATACTAGAGAAGTGCGGGGAGATGCTACCAAAATTTCTTCACACACTAGTTGCATGTAACAAGTAACATTGTGATCAAATCTTTAGGAATAGGCAATCAAGTGAAAATCTTTTTTAAAATACAAATACCTTCTGCATATTCACTCCTAACTTACAGGTCATTTGCAATAAAATTTTAGGATATCATGGGCAAGTCTTAGATTGGTCTGAGAAATTTGGATTACCCTAAGTATAAGAGTGATCTCATTCTTGGATTAGGCCTTCCATGAAGATAGCAAACAATATAAACGTGGAGAATTTTTGGAGAAAATATTCTATCTGTGTAGGAAGTGTTTCAATGGATTCGTCCAGGATAAGAACATAGTTCTAAAACATGTGATCTGTAATGGTTGGTGGCAGCATTACACGAAATGAACTACACATGGAGAGGAACTAGCACAGGATGACACACGGAATACAATAGAAGTGGATGATTTTGATGACGAGGAAGACGATAATCAAATCGATGAGATGTTGCATGAGATGAGAGAGGCTGATCCTGATATTACAAATGATGAGGAAGGACCTAACAGTTGTAATCAATTTTATGAAGAAATGAAGGAAGCTGAGGAGCCTATTGTGCATGGAATAAGTTCCATGTCGAGGCTGTCCTTCCTGTTGAGATTATTTCAGATGAAAGCTATGAATAGGGCTACAACGAAAATGATGTCGAAGGTGCTTCAGTTTATACGAAAGTTGTTGTATAATCCCAGTGGTGTGCCAAAGTCGTGGTATGAAGCTAAGAAGCAAATCCGCATACTTGGTTTGAATTGTAAAAAGATTCACACATGTCCCAATGACTACGTGTTATAAAGAAACAAGTAGCTAGCTAGCTTGACTTCCTGCCTAGAATGTGGTAAGAAAAGATATAAAGGAGAGAGGAAACAAGCTAGAAAGGTTCTTCATTACTTTCCGTTAATTCCAATATTGAAATGGGTGTTTTTTTTTCTAGTAAGACTACAACGTCGATGAGGTGGCATCACAAAAATAAGTCAGGAGACCGTCTTATTCTCTATCCAACTAATTCAAAGGAGTGAAAAAATGTCGACAGCAAACATTTATCTTTTGCAGAGGATTCCTGTAATGTCAGATTGTGACTTGCAGGCGACGGGTTTAATTCATTTAAGAACATGTACCCATCGTACTCTATATGGTCAATCGTGATTGTTACTTACAACTTACCTCCCTGGACTAACATATGCTAATTCATGTTTTCAGCTACGAAAAACATGTGAGGTTCGACACGAAATGCGGACCTCAACAGACTACCCGAGTGCACCAAGATTATGGTGTCCATTATTGGGGAAGCGAAGAACTACCCATCTTTACGAGTCAGTTAGCCACTATTGTTAAGGCAACCATGCCACTTTCCTGCTTCGACCTGGAGGAGGGTCATCAAGGAGTCGAAGGCATCCATTATTTGGGAGTTGCAAGTATAAATGTAAAATTCATTCATTCACATTTATAATAATTAAATTGATTTATATATTATTGAATACAGTGCACTTTTGATTAAGGAGATAATTCCAATGTGCCCAAGGCTATCTTGTAGCATTCAAGTAGGATACACCGTGGATGGAGAGAGAAGATGAAGAGTACGATATAAAATTATTTTAGATTCTAAATTTATTTAATTATTTATATATAATTAAAATTTTCTAATAAAATTTTGCAAAATTATTTTAGCTTTTTAACAATAAGTCGTACTAGGAGGCATCAAGAAACGTGCCTCCTACGATTACGCCTCCCATTTGGAGGGAGTGTTGCGAGCACTAGAGTGATCTAGCGGTAGAGGTAAATAAATAGTTTCAAATTTTATTTTTATATTCAATTTATAACAAATAATTACATAATCTTTTAGTAATAAAATTTATATTTCTTATAGGAGCAAATTAGGAAGAATAAGGCCAACAGAGCCCAAGCTCCTGCCCAGACCTACTGCTTGGGTCGAATGAATATTAACTCATTACAAGATAGATATGTAAGTTTATTAATTCAGTATTTGAAAAAAAATTAAAATCATTTAGTTAAATTAAAATAAGATGAAAATATTACATCATTTTCAGGCGGACGTGCATAAGGGTACTCAGTTAAATGGAGTGGGAGTCTATGAGCAGACTTATAGTAAAGAAACACTTGATGACCCACGTGCATGGATACATCTGACATTCCAAGAGACACATGTAAGTAAATAAAAGTCAGCTACGTTAATTTCAATTATATAAAAACTAATTGCAAATATACATATATTTACAGGATCGTATGATGGATTTGATCCATCCTCTTGAGGTCGTGGATAAGACCTCTGGGAATGTTCCACGGACCCCTCTCACCCAGAGGAGGCCATTAGGACCGTAATGCCTCCAGAGCATAGAGGCTTCGTCTGTAGCATTGGGAGGAGTGCAATGATCTCCACCTGGTATGGTAGGAAAGGATCATTCTCGTCTGCCTACGACGATAGTCTATGCACTAAGGTTCAGACCTTACAACATCGAGATGTGGAGAGGGAGAAAAGGTTGGAGGAGGTCATCGCCTAGCTACAAGCTACCACTCGCAAGATGAAGTGCCAGGAGGAGTTATTAGAGCGGCATAATAAGTAGTGGGAAGAAGTGTTGTCCTAACTTCGGGGGGGTGGACCTGATCATTCATCGTTCCACATTTCGAGGTGTAGCGACGACGATGATGGTGGCTCCGGAGCTGGTGGCGTAGGTGCCACATCATAATGTATATGTGTTTATATTTTTCCTATTTTTATTATTATTGTAATATTGGAACCTCGTTTATATATATATATATTAGTTTCATTGTATAATTGCTTGCTATTGAATGTTTTGTTGAATTTATGTTATTTTCAAACATTTTTGATTTGTTATGTGTAACTGCATTAAAAAAAAGTAAAGCATTATTGGTGACGGCTATCATTAACAACCGTTATGTAATACGTTAGGCGACGGTTGTTAGGCCCTTTTGGCCCCCCAACAAACAAGGTGAGATCTCACCTGTCATTTGCCGACGGTTATTAAATCATCCCTATTGTAAATAGGGGATGACTTTCAAGAAAATCGTCCCCAAAAGTACGCTAATATTTGGCGTGTAAATTAGGTTCCCGCCAAAAAAATTGGCAATGGTTTAATTAATAACCATTAGTAATTTATTTTAGGGACGGTTTTAAAACTGTCATCAAATCCCACTTCCATGTTCGCCCGCGCACGCTTAGAAGGCGATGATAAGGGATTGTAACCATTGCCAAAATAAAATAGCGATGCGATATACTGTGACAGTCAGTGGCAACGGTTTATAGGGTTTTAGCAATGGTTTAGAACCATCACAAAATCTGCATACTCTTGTAGCGGGTCCACTTGGATTCCAACCATTCGATTTTTGTGCTTAAAAACTCTTGGCGTTACACACCAGCAATTCTGGTATCAGAGCAAGTCTCGCATTTTTGGTGTTACACATCAACGAGGATCCGAGCATGGAGGGGAAAATTTTCACTACGAGACCATCCGAGGGGCAATCTACTACTCGTTCGCCATTCTTCAATGAGAGCAACTACACATATTGGAAACTCTGGATGAAGACATGGCTTCAGGCAAATGACTACATGATATGGCAGAGATGTGAGACTCCATTTGACATTCTAAAGAGTCCCACAGGGGGATGCTCACAACACCAAGTCTACGAGGTTTCTTTTTTATTTTTAGAAAAAGCAGGAGTAGATCTTATTCATCCCCCACTCCCAGGGGGCAAAGGAAGAGGTAGGGGGACCAAACCAAAACCTGCCAAGTACAAACAAAAAGGACCATGACTCGTGTCCTAGTACAGAAAACACAACCAAAGCAAAACAAACATCAGACTGAGGAAATAACATAAGGAAACTGGAGGCAATCAAGTCTAATAAGACCCTTAGCTTTAGGAGCCAGTTGCGTAGGGTCGGAAAGAACCTTCCAGTCTCCAGAAGCTAAATCCACAAAATACAAGGCAAGAGGATTGGTTACAGGCAAGATATATGTGAATGAGCTAATCCGCCGTTGGTAAGCCTTCAATAAGTTGAAATCCTATTTGAGCATTCGAGTAGAGACCTTTCCATCCCACCAGTAGTGTAGCAGCATGGAGTCAGATTCTAAATGTAGCATGGAGGTCCCATCAACAGCGGAGAGAGAATAAATGTCCTAATTAACGCTTTCTCCTTGGACATGTAGGGGACCCTGCAAGAAGCACCTTTCATGAAATCACCATTCTGGTCGTGCAAAACCCAACCCATATGTAAGAAAGAACCCCTGCGACATACAGTAGAATTAATCTTCAAGCCATTAGAGGGATGAATCCAATTCATCGCAAAATTGGTAGGTTTCATCTTATGAAGCCACACACAAATGTCAAAAGTAATCCACCCATGCACCAGAAAGGAGTTGATGCGATTAATAGATAGCTAGTCATTCTGCAACTTATTTTTGATAGTCCAAACACTATACCAGATGAAGCAAATAAGGCCTTTGTAAATACGACTCTGGCAATACTTAGCAAGAGTAGCCATTCTCTGAAAAAAGAGATTGAGACTGATAGGCCTAGTTCCACTCTCTGGAAACGTCCAGCTCGAAATGATATGAACAAGTTGACTAGTAGAGAATAAGTGAGGAATCATTTCGATTTGGGGAGAATGAAAACAACACGTGCATTTGGACAAATGCGAGAATCCCAACCTAATGATGTTGTCATCCATGGGAAGTTTAGCATGAAGAATCCTCCAAGCTGGGATAGACAATCTTAGCGACAGCTTAAGGCTCCACAAGTCCTTGGTGGACAAATTAACAGGAGAGTTCTTGAAGAAATTAAGATAAGCAGAGGCAACCATGAAATTCCCCATAGAATTGGGAGTCCAGATAGGCAAATCTTTATTGTGGTCCAGAGTAGTCTCAGAGATTTTAGAGCAAATATAATGCGGGAGATAAATAGGGAGAGGGCGGTTAACGAAATTGTCAATTATGAAATTGATAGGAGTCAGGGCTGGGGAAGGAGGACCAGGAAAAAAATCACATAGAGCAGCATCCCCAACCCAAAGATCCATCCAAAAATCGATTTTCCCTTCATGAACCTCCCATTGAATCAATGGTTTCATAGAAGAGTAGGCTTCCCAAAGATGCCTGACTCTAGCAGGAAGAGTACGAGTAACAGGACGAGACTTACCATACAGCTGAGTCATGAGGTTGGAATAAGGAGAATTAGAGAAGAAAATGTTCCAAACCCACTTCATTCTGAGAGCAATCACAAACTGATTGAGATTGTGGATCCCCAAACCTCCTACATCTAGAGGTTGGCCAATCTATTTCCAGAAAATCCAATGATGATGTCTGTCCAAATCAGTATCACCCCAAAAGAAGGCAGCGAGAATAGAATCAAACTTCCGAAGGATGGAGTTTGGCACGTCCAGAACAGAGAGAATATGAATTGGAATAGAAGAAAGACCATGTTTGATAAGCATCGGTCTAGACGCAAAAGAGAGAATGTTTTCTTTCCATCTCGCAAGTTTAGATTGAATCTTATCAATGATATGAGATAAATACACATTATTGGCTCTCTCAGGAAATATCAGACATCCCAAATATTGAAAGGGGAAGGATCCTAGTTGGATGTCAAGAAGTTGTAGGATCCTAGAAATCTTGCCAAAGGGGAAGTGCTTACAAATGAAGCATTGGCTTTTGGTTTTACTAATACGTTGCCCCGAAGATTTTTGAAAAAGATGGAGGAACTTAGAAAGATTGACAATGGATTGCAAGTTCCATTGAGAAAGAGGACAACATCGTTAGCATACAGAAGGCCAAGAGGTGGCAGGATACCATGCTTGACAGAGAAGGGTTTAACTTTTCCATGGAACGCCAGCTCTTTGATACCTCTAATGAAAGGTTCCATGAAAATGTCAAAGAGCATAGGGAAGATCAGATCTCCTTAGCGAAGACCCCGAGACACCTGAAAGAAAGGACCAGAGACACCATCAATGAGGATAGAAGATCCTTCATGCTCCATAAAAGATTTGATGAGGGAAATGGCGGAGGAGGAGAATCCAAACTTCCGAAGTATTTGATACAAGATGTTCCACTCAACCCTATCATAAGCTTTCCGCAAATCAAGCTGGACAATAATATTCGACCCAAAGACCTTTTGATCAATTCGTTGGGTAAGCTCAAAAGCAGTCGCAACATGGTCAAATAGGGATCTTCCTTTAACAAACTTGACTTGCTCAGGGGAAATGATTTTGGGAAGAAGAGACGAGAGCCTGCGTGCTACAATGTTGGAGACAATTTTGTAGACGACATTACAGAGGCTGATCGGTCGAAACTCAGAGATGTCTTGGACATTGGGCTTATTGGGGATAAGCGAGATAAAGGTACAATTTAAAGATCGAGGGGCTTGGTTATGAGTAAAGAAATGATAAATAGCCTAGACTAAGTCATCTTTGATAAGGTCCCAAAAGTTAATGTAGAGCTCAACATTAAAACCATCAGGTCCAGGAGTGCAATTGACAGGCATGTTAGAAATCATCTTGAAAATTTCAGCAGAATCAGGGATACGGGTGAGGAGCTCAGAATCTTCAATAGAAAGAATATTCGGGACCACCTCTAGCAATGGAAAGGAACCCAAGGGGCTTTCCAAAGTCAAACGATCCCTAAAGAAGTCAAACGCTTTGGAGGATGCAGTGTCCCAACACCCACCACCAACCACTTTGGAAAGAGAGGATCTATTCCTTTTAGCAAAACGCTTCCTGATGGTAGAGTATAAAAACTTGGTATTCCTTTCCCCATCTTTAATCCAATCTATCTTAGCTTTCTGAAGGAAAAAATCATTAAGCTTGGCAAGAGCATCATCGAGTTGAATTTGGGTATCACTGAGCTTAGCAGCAAGGTCATCATCCCAACGAGATGCGAGTCTAGAATCAATATCCTCATAATGAGTCTCAAGGCCTTTAACAATATCCCGAATATCCCCAAAAGACGTTCTATTCCACACCTTCAAAACCCTTTTGAGAGTGAACAACTTAGAATAGAAAATAGAGATCGGATCTAGTTGGTGATTAACATTGGTATTCTGCCAAACATTTTGCACCAAATGCCGAAAGGACTTGTCCCTAAGCCACATATTTTGAAAACGAAAAGGATGTGGATGGGAAACCGGACTAGTAAAGGAGTAAAGAATCATAGGGGCATGGTCGGAGTTTGATCTGGATGCATACAATCGTGAGGAGACAAAATCCCAAGCATTAGAGTTCAACAACACATAGTCAAGTTTTTGATAGATCTGAGAACTACCACGTCGGCCATTGCACCATGAGAATTGAGGACCCACCAGAGGCATCTCCAAGAGGCCCAGATGATGAATACAAGTGAGGAAAGGATCACAAGAGATTGGGAAAAGGGAAGTCCTCCAGATTTCTCTGAGGCACGAAGAACACAATTGAAATCAACCCCTATAATCTAAGGAATAGGACTGATGCCCAAGGAGCAGGACAAGAAATCCCAACGAAGTAAACGTTGCTTAGGCTCACAGGAGGCATAAACGACAGAAATTTTAATCAAGGAGCCACCAAAAGAGCATTGGACCGTTAAAGCTTGACTTATACTAGTGAGGAGCTTGATGGAGATACTATCCTTCCAAAGACACCAATTCTTAGGAGCCTCTAGAACCACAAGACAATAACGAAAGGAAATGTCTTTGCAAATGGAATCAATAGAGGATGAATCTGTAAAAGGCTCAAACAAGAAGATAAGGCTAAGGCAGTGAAGGTGAGTCAAATCTCTCAAGCAATTCATTATAGGGGCATTAAGAATGCCTCTACAATTCCAGAAGAGACAATTCATAGAGAAAATGTTTTTTGGAGCGATTTAGATCGACTTCGAGTGATCCTCCCCATTCCCTCCAAGAACTGACCTCCACGGACTCCTCTAGCCAACGATGGAGAGTGTGCCTCATTGCCTTATTCTGGAGGAAAAGGGGTTTAGCATCAAAAAAATCCATAAGGTCTTGAGACTCGACATCGGAAAAATCATCTAGATAGTTGTCATCATTATTCAGGATAGCCTCCCTCCTCCAAACCTCAGCAATGAGGGGCAATTCAGGGTCTGGAGGAGTAGGAGGAGAAGGCAAAGGAAGTTAGATCCCCTAAGGTAACCCACAAGATTCATTGGTAGGACCACATTTAACCATTTGAAATTTAACATCATCACCACCAGTAGAAACAAAATCACAAACAGCATTGTCCTCAGAAATCCGACCACAATTAGAAAATTCGTGCAAAAGCAAAGAATCCCTGCCATCAAAATTCACCAAGGAAGAACCTAAAGCATTAGGAAAATCATTGTTAAGAAAAGTAGGACCGCTCAAAATCAAATTATCAAAAAAAGTACGAGAAATCTCCATCAAAAACTTAGCAGACTTATGAATAGAAGCATGCACACCACAATCAGGCATCGAAGCATCAAAAGTAGAGATAGGCAAGGGGACTAAAAGGGAACATTTCACCTTTAGTGGGGAGGAGGATTGCAGCTCCAAGCCAACCACCTCCTTCCCCAACGTTGTCGTGGGACGAAGACCTTCACTTTAGCTTGCGACAAACTTGGAAACACCTTCTAGCCTTCCTTTTCGGACCAGTATAAACACCTGTAGCCGAATCCTTTGCCTTCCCAAAAGAGAGATTATACAGGCCGACAAGGGAGATTTAGAAAGCCCTTCCCCAGACATCGGCCCAGAGGAGACGTCCGGATGGAGTGCTAAAGTCAGGCATGGCTCCAAAGTGACAGAGCCAACAGCATCGTGCATAGTCAAGTCAGATAGATCCACAAAGGGTTCCTCTGAACGAGCAGCAGTAGCCTCTTGCCAGCACCTTTTGAATCATCCTTAGTCGCTGCCTGTAGAGAGAACTTAGGATACAACGCAGCAACGTGACCAAATCTCGAGTAGTTCGGACAAAACAATGGCATTCTTTCAAAAACAACACACTGCGAAGTCCGAACATCCCCACTAAAAATGACAACAGTATCAAGACGAGGAGCAGCAAGGTCAATCTCCACACACACCCTAGGGTATCCAGGCCGAAGGCCCTAGACCATATAGGGGTCAACACAAATGGGGGTTCCCAGCTGGTAAGCAATGGACACTAGGGCATTTTGATGAATCAAATGCAAATTCAGGCCAGGGAACCCAACCCACACCGACGCTGTAGAGATTAGAGAATCGATACGAAAGGAAGGAGACCAACAAATAAATTGGCACCACATGCGATCGATGACCACCGAACCAACAGAAAAGATGAAGGAGAAATTGATGTAGACGTAAGTATTGAGGATAAAATGCCTATTCATGCATGTTCCTAGGCTTAGATATGCATTCCATACTATAAATATTATATAGCATGCATCATTCTGCATTAGAGTAGTTTGTGTATATTTTAGGTTAATTGCATCCTTTTTTGACCAGGAGAGGAGATTTAATTCAGAGCCTCAGATTGACGATCCGATCATACGGATCTGATCAAGACAATGATCGGAGTCCAACGCCTTCGAAATCGCCTTGAGTGGAGTCCCATGGCACCATATGCAATCTGAGGAAAATCAACGGCCGAGGGACTAGGTGACGCAATTTGGAGCATCAAACGACAAATCCAATCACACAGATGGATTCGGGTCGACGATTGCAGCCCAACGGTGTGAAAATCGACTCAATCCGACCTCTGTAACAGCCCCTACAAGGGAAAGAAGATGGACAGCCCAGATCACGCCACGTGGTGCAACCTATGCCGCCCACACCCACGCGCACGCGCACGCCATCGCACGCGCACAGTAGCGCGGGCGCGCGTAGAGGCATGCACACATAGCAGCGCAGCGAGTGCGCATGGGCGCGCGCGGAGGCAGCGGCAGAGCGTGTGGGCACATAGCGTAACACGAGGCGTGGGTGCGTATCGCGCGTGTGTGTGCAATAAGGCCGTGCGGAGCGCACACCAGTGCAGTGGCTGCATGAACACAAGGTTGTGTTCAGCAACATTTGCGGCGGAACTTCAGCGACATTTATGACTATCTCTAAATGTCCTATATACGAAATTGATCCTTTCCTCCACTATAAAAGGACCCCTACCCCTCCCATTCTTCTTCATCTCTTCCTTTCTCCTCCTCACCACCTCCAAGGCTCTAGAGAAAGCTTGTCCCAAGCCCGGGATGCTCCTCTAGAGTAGAAAACAAACATTTGTTCCTACTTCTCATCTCCCTTTGTGGAGCATCCTGCGGTCGTTTTCTCACCTACTTTGGGAAGTAGATCCTCACCACGACGCCATCCTGCCCCGCCTTCCATCCTCTGGCTCCATCCTCATTCGTCCCACTCCTCACCACCTTCAGTGCATGCCAGCGTAGTGACAGCGTGGGCGCAAGGCTGTCTTTAGCAACATTTGCAACGGATCTTCAGTGACATTTATGACCGTCACTAAATGTCCTATATACGAAATTGATCCTTTCCTCCACTATAAAAGGACCCCTACCCCTCCCATTCTTCTTCATCTCTTCCTTTCTTCTCCTCACCACCTCCAAGGCTCTAGAGAGAGCTTGTCCCAAGCTCGGGATGCTCCTTTAGAGTAGAAAACAAACATTTGTTCCCACCTCTTATCCCCCTTCGTGGAGCATCCCGCAGCTGTCCTCTCACCTCCCTTCGGGAAGAAGATCCTCACCGCAACGATGTCCTGCCCCATCCTCCTTCCTCTGCCATCGTTCTCCCTCGTCCCTCTCCTCACAACCTTCTTCGAGGTGCCATCAGAGCGAGCCGTCCTCCAAGCAACCGTCGAGGGGAATTCTTCTCACCTATCTCTATCTTTTCACTTTCGTAGTGTAGTTTTCCTGCATTCATAGTTGTAATGAACATTTTATTAGAAATCCATGATTGTTTCTCTCTCTCTGCATTATTTTTGCAAGTAAAAGTTTTCATCAACCTGATCTCCTGCTTGATAAAAACACAAAAAAAATTATAAAAGATAAACATGACAAAAAGAAATAAAAGTGAAATGCGGATTTTTCAAACCAAACGTTCACCTCCTCATATTCGACCTTAGACTCATCTATAATTTCTGTTATAAATATTATCTGATTGACAGATTTTCTTAAGAATTGAACTACGACGAAGAGTTTTCTAAACTCAAACCTTTTCGTGATGAATCTCTGCCGCATCAAAAATCCACATAAGTCTCACAGCGAAGGGGCCAATGCCTAGCATCCAGGGAGATCAGAGCAAAGTTCAAGCAGATGTTAAAGTGGTTAAACAGGAAATCTTTCAGCCGCTAAGTAGAGGGTTTAAGGCCCCAAGCTCTAACGATTAGTGAAGTAGAAAACCCAATCGAAAGATCAGAGACCTCCTCAAACAAGAACGAAGTCGCAAGGACCCCATCTCACAGCTCCGACCTTCTAACCTTTAACGCCAGCACCACAAAGGCGGGTTCCGAAGAACCAAACCTACAACCACCGAGGCAAAGGAACGAATCGGAGGAAGAGGATCATCTGCCTAATAGGAACACTATCATGAGCTATAACTAGGTCAATTTGGTCTCATAAAGTCAACAAAAACTCCTACATATCAGTCAAAAGGTCTTTAGAGCAGGGTGAGCTGTTTTGAGAAGAAAAGATGAAAATAGGGTCATTTCTATAATTTTACCTTCTTAACACAAATAAAGAATAACCACAGGGCATGCCAGAGGTTTATTAAAGATCATTTAGTCATTAATGTCTAATTAGTGGGTTCACGCATTTCAAGAATTAAAGGACATTTGAAACCCCAAAAATAGACTCGCTTAATTAACTAAAGTTATAACCAGGATAAATTTTATCTAAACTGTCTAAAAGTCATAGAAAAATATTCTCTATGGTTTGGCATCTTTGATTTGACCATCTGAACTCGTTTTGACCCAAAAAAGAGTCACAGATAGACTATAGCTCTAATTTAGGTTTTTACATAAATTACCCAGTCAAATGAGGTCAAAACCAAAATCCAGCTTCACCATTGGATTCCTTAGGTCCAAATTAGGTTTGTATAAAAATTTGGATCCAATCAGAGATTGTCTTGACCCAGTTTGCAATTTGGTCCAGTCTAACTCTTTTTCTCTCAGACAACAACTCAGCATTTGAACAAATACCCCCTATCTTTGTCATCTTCTTCGCAAAAAGGTCCCCACCGCCTCCATATCTTATTCCTACAACTCCAGTGACCTTCAATCAGAGTTTTCTCTCTGATTTCATGCTCAATCTCTTCCAAATTTGGAAGGAAGATTCCTAAGAGATTTCCTTACAAATCGAACCTATTCATGAGCTCCAATTCTTTCCCAATCTCTCATGCAAACGCATGAGAGATGTGGGTATCCTACTACGGCAAGCTTACCAAGCTTGAAAGCTTGGTCTCCAAGCTTTAACCCCACCCCCATGCCTTATAAAAGGATCAGGGGCAAGAACCCGAGCTCCTTAGTAAGTCTTAGCCTAAGAAACTCCCTCCTCCTCCCTCTCCGACCAACTTAGGATTTTGCTTCGGCGACTACCTCCGTTCTTCCTCTTCTGACCGTCCGACCATCAAATTGGATGAGCCAACGTCCTTCCCTCATCCTCGTGAACCTCTCCAGCCAAAGAGAGGTCGTTCCTCTATCTCACTCGTCGTCATCGCCTTGCCGTCCTCTTCTCCTTCTCCATTTTTGGTCAAACCACGACCGGAGCTCTCTGGCTCTCCTCCTCATCCCTAAGATCCTCTACCTTTTCCCTTCTCCCTCTACTTCAGTTCCCTCTCACTTACACTCACAAACACCTACTGTCTCAACCCTAACGCCTTCACCTTCCTTCGCTCTGATGAAGCTCCAGCGATGCCCATCCACCGTGCCACCGCACGAAGCTCGCCTCTACCACCCCCATCAGCTTCGCCACAACTCCACCGACTAAAGCCCTAACCTAATTCCACTGATTAGCCACTCTACCATCTCCCCAAACACCACGACCTTCGCAACTCCGCCCCAACCTTGCCTTCGCACACACATCTCCCCACATCACGAAACCAGCACTGCCATTTTTGTCGTGCTTCGGCGGACCTTTTGAGCTAGTTTGACGAGGTTGAAAGACCATGCTACTCTTTTCAGGTGCTTCACTGGACAGCTGCCGCCGCCACTGCCTTCTCCGGTGTGTTCATCCCCTTCAAGCCTCGAAGCATCCAGCTGCAACTCCAGATCAAAGCATACTCGGCCTAGGAAGCTTCCTAGGCAGTCAATTGGGGACGTTGACCGCTTCCCCCACACCAATTTGACAAAGAAGCACCTGCGGTCGCACATGCTGAAGACTCTGTGGGATAATCCCACATCGTGAAGCGGCACACCTCCTGCAGCACATAAATTATTTTTCTTCCTCAGCCTCATTGCCTCAGTGAGCACGGGGTAAGGTCCCTCTCCAAGTGCGCACGCACGCGCTCCCTCGTGGCTACGCCACGCAAGTCTGGGCTCTGAACCGATTACCCGTATACCTAGATCCAATTAGCATATCTTTGAGAGAAGAGAAAGAAAGAGAAAGGAAGAAGAGAGAGAGGGGGAGGGGGTTTTGCTCTACTGCCCACCTCTCAACACTTAGCGAATTCTGAGGGAGGCCTTTGCCTCTGTTGGTGTTAGTGCTGAGCTCTACTATGCCTCTCCCTGAGGTTTGAGAAAGGGAGGCCTTTGCTTCTGTTGCTGGTTCTGACAGCACTGTGCACTTATTCTACGTGAATTAAACTTGATTGATATTATTGAGATATTTGATATTACTGTAATTAAGGTAATTGGTGATTCAAATCACCATTTTACCCTAATCTTTTTGCACTAGCAACATTTTCTCTGATATACATATCATTTGAGTTTGGAACTTTCATCATATATTAATATCTTGTGATAGAATTGCAATCTTAAGTTTTATTTTGCTACTTGCTCCCAGTGACGACCTTGGATTTTATTTAAGTATAAATTTTATCTTTTTTGGTACTATTACGACCCATACTACAATGCAACAACTTTTAAAACATCGTTTCAGCGCATTAAACACCACCCTAGAGGGAGATCTCGAGGACTTGGATGCATTTAGTCTCGAGGCCATCGCATCCAAACCCCAAGCATCCAGCTGCAACTCTAGATCGAAGCATACTCAGCCTAGGAAGCTTCCTAGGTAGTCAATTGGGGACGTTGACCGCTTCCCCCACACCAATTTGACGAAGAAGCACCTGCAGTCGCACGTGCCGAAGCCTCTGTGGGATTGTCCCACATCGTGAAGCAGCATGCCTTTTGCAGCACATAAATTATTTTTTTGCCTCAGCCTCATTGCCTAAGTGAGCACGGGGTGAGGTCCCTCTCCATGTGTGCACGCACACCCTCTCCCGTGACCACGTCACGTGGGTCTGGGCTCTGAACTGATTACTCGTATACCTGGATCCGATTAGCATATCTTTGAGAGAAGAGACAGAAAGGGAATGGAAGAAGAAGAGAGAGAGGGGGGGAGGGGGGTTTTGCTCTGCTGCCCACCTCTCGACACTTAACGAATTCTGAGGGAGGCCTTTTCCTCTATTGGTGTTGGTGTTGAGCTCTGCTGTGCCTCTCCCTGAGGCTTGAGAAAGGGAGGCCTTTGCCTCTGTTGCTGGTTCTGAGTGCATTGTGTACTTATCCTACGTGGATTAAACTTGGTTGATACTATTGAGATATTTGATATTATTGTAATTAGGGTAATTGGTGATTCAATCACCATTTTACCCTAATCTTTTTAAACTATCAACATTTGCTCTGATATACATATCATTTGAGTTTGAAACTTTCATCATATATTGACATTTTGTGATAGAATTGCAATCTTGAGATTTATTTTGCTACTTGCTCCTAGTGACGACCTTGGATTTTATTCAAGTATAAATTTTATTTGTTTTCGCGCTATTACGACCCATACTACAATACAATGACTTTTAAAACACCATTTTAGCATGTTAAACATTTTGGCGTCGTTGCCAGGGAGCAATGCACAATTTGATCTCTTGATTGCAATATCTGATTTGATACTAACTTATTCTATATATTTTGTTGTGATCTGTGCAGAGAATTTAGCCAAGGAGTAAGATCAACCATACAACAGCCACTCCAAGGACAAGTAATCTCATTTCCCATCTTCATTAAGTTGTTGATTCTGAAAAGCTAAACAAGGAAAATTCAATTATGATCAACTTGCATTCTATTCTTTCAATTAATCATCACAAGTTACCTGATTTGATTTGATTTGACTCTTTGTGTAGACAAACCCTAACCTTAATTCTTGCACCTACTTAGGGTTTAAGGTATCTAGGGCTATCACCTTCTTACCTGAGCCATAGGTACCACATTTGGAATTAATTAATTGGACCAAATATAGCCAACTAGGATTTCCATCTCAAGGTTTCAGAGACATACTTGCTTAAAAAAGAATCAACCTTTCCAAACAGTGTGTGCCTAAACCTTCATTGAATCTACCTAATCAAGCAAACCCTAAAATCATGCTCTAAATCTCACTTGAATCCTAAAAGCGAGACCTAATAATCTCAAAGGACAAACAGGTGAAGTTGACCCACCTTGTGGGGTCAACCAATCTTCAAATTAGATCACCTTGCACAAAAATATCCTAAAGTTCAAGTGAAATCCTAAGCACCCACTCTCTAAACTTAAAATTGGTAGACTTAAGAGATTAAGTCACCATTCTGGTCTACCTAGATCAACAGTGACAAGGAAGGTTGGGTAGGGGAAACCCTGTAACCCGTGGGGACACTCTACCATGTAGGAGTCTTTACGGGACTCACTTCCTGGCTGTCCAGGTAATTCTCAGGTGGACGACTTTTTGATCTAGGGGTATCATCCGCCCCGAACCTCTATAGCCATCCAAAAATCTTTGGGTGTCTTAATTGAGTCCATCGCACATTCTATTATTCCTTGTCTACTCCATCGGTGGATATTTGGGAGGAGGTCCTTAAGACCACCCTTGAGGCCTCCATTAGCTATTCACTCCCGTCGAGGCCATGCCTTGACTTCGCTGTTTGTGTAACCACCCGACCACATTGACATATCTTCTTATTCATCTGAGCCTAGATCTCCTTCATCCATACTCATGAAACAGCCAGTAGAAGAAGAAAACAATCTCCAGAATCAACTTTCGCGCCTCAACAATCTATTCCAAGCCTTTATGAATCCACCGCAGTGTCCTATGATGCAAGATCATTACAATCTTGCTGCGGCAGCAATCGAACCTTGAGTCCAAATCCTGGCTGGAGGTCCTGATAATGAACTCAAGCCCAACATGATTCCTGCTATTCCTAAATTCCATGGGATTAATTCCAAAGATCCCTTCCAGCATATCAAGCAACTGAAGCATTTGGCCCAGACCTTCTGGTCAGAAGCTCAGAATTAGGATTTCTTGCTCATGAAAATGTTCTCCTTCTCCCTTATGGATAAGGCCGCTCACTGGTACCAAACTCTGACTCGTCCAATCAACACATGGGCTGAACTACAATCCGAGTTTCTGAAAAAGTTCTTCCCTGTTGGTCGGACAAATGCTCTACAGCACCAGATCACACATTTCACGCAGCAAGTAGGAGAACTGCTTCATGAGGCATGGATCGCTTTTTGGATCTCATGCGAAAGTGCCCCCACCACGAAGTTCCTAAATGGGAACAAGTCCAATCTTTTTACTAAGGACTCTGTGAGGATATTCAATTGTTCGTCATTGCGACCTGTAGAGGAAACATCATGGGTCAACATAAAGACACCGTGTGGGAGATTCTTGACAACATGTGCGAGAACTCCATGAATAATGAATCCATGGGCATGTTCGACTAGATGACTGCTCGTGCATTGACGAATCCACGAGGAGCACATGAGATGCAGGGCCTGCTGTTGAACGTACTAATTGTTATGCTAACGTGTTTGGTTTTAAAACCTTGTTGTTGTAGCTTAAAAGCGAAGAATTCGTGTTCAACAAATAAAATTTATACCGAAATTGAAATTCCGGGTCGAACACAGGGAGGCTACATCGATCTATATTCATACTTATATTTTTTTAGAATTTTTCTTAAAAAGCGAGGCGATGTAATTACAATGAAACTATCAGACTAAAAGGAAGAGAGAGAGAGAGAGAAAACATGCATTCAATATTTCAAAATATTTATATAATCAAACCAAATAAAAATTACACTAGAAAGCAGGAAATCAGCTACACTAGAAAAGCTGTAAAGAAGAATGGGAGAGAGAAGTTATCCTCCTCGACGATCGCTTGGAGGACGAGTTAGACAGGACGACACCTGGACGAAGGAGGACGGAGTAGAAGAACGGGAACGGAGTAGCACGTCGTCGTCGTCGTGGGATCCACTTCCGAATGGGGACGAAAATTTGGACTTTATCTCACGAGGAGCATCCCGAGTGTGGGACAAGCTTCTCTTGAGCTTTGGAGAGGTAGAGAAGAGAAGGAAGGGGTTTACACCATCTTGGCCCTTGATCTTCTAGGGTTCCCTGGTCACTATCAGATGCTACAGATGCCTGATTAAGGCGATCTTGGAGTTGTTGAACTCCAATCGTTGCCCTGATCGCGTCTATACGGTTGGATCTTCGATCCGAGGCCCCGATAAAAAGTTTGCCCTGTCCAAAGCACATAAAAGGAGACAATTAACCTCTATTTTATTCAAATTACTCTAAATGCAAGATGATGCATGTTATGCAATATTTATATCATGAAATGCAATCCTATGCTTAAGAACATGCATAAATAGACATCTTAAGTAGTGTAAATGTGTCTACATCACCTGCCCTCTTCCGTTGACTTGGAGTTAATGGCCAGTCGTTTGGACAAGGTCTCTATCATTGAGAAGAAGGTGGATGAGCTGACTTGACATTTGTAGTGAACCACCTCTGTGCAAAACCCATTCGCACAACCACCCTTTGGGAGGGAGGCTGTGCACAACATTTATCACCGATCTTCTCAGGGGATGGATCCATACCCACCCTTATCTAATCTAGGGTTTGGAGGAAACTCCAAATTCACCTACTCTAGTTAGGGGAACTCTAAACCCTCGTCTTCTGATTTCTCTGAGGTTCCTCAGACCTGCGAGGACCTCAACACCATCCAGAATGATCCTTTCTCAAACACCTACAACCATGGATGGTGTAATCATCCTAATTTCATGTGGTCAGGAAACAATCAAAATTAGAGGCCTCAATATCAGCCTTGACCACAAGTTTCTCGTCCATATCAGCCGCCTTAGCCTCGGCCCAACCCAACTTACCAAATCGGGCCAACTCAAGAAGATCAAATGACTCTTATCCTTCAGACTCTGGCTGACATTCAAAAGACGAATGCGGCTATGTGATCGGTAAAATGTGTGATTTATAAAAGTGGGTTTTTATGTCATTGTAACATGCAAATTTGGTCGCTTTTAAATTTATAGAATCCGAGTACTTGGGTAAGTATTCGGGTTGTCCCAAGAGAGGCAAGTAAGCTTTTAAATCAAAACTCCCGCTTGATCTTTGGAAATCAACATCCTTTTAGGGTTTTTGGAATATGTAAATTTTTTTTGGTTTTTGAATAGAGCAAAAAGAAATGTGGAGATAAAGATGAAAATCTAAGTTATGGAAATTGTAAGCCAACTAGTGCCTTACTTCTTTAACTCACCCTAAGCACGAAAGGCCTAGTGTAATGAAGAAGTAAGCCACAAAATAATCACAAGTTTTTTGAACTTAAAGTGGAAGAATGCTTCTTAATCAAAATAGTTTTACAACGGGGATGGAAAACTCACAAGTGAAAAGAGTTTCCACTTATAATTTCCACCCAAGTAGAAATCTAGCACTAAACTACTTATGCAACTAAACAATAAAAAAAAAGTAGAAGAAAGCTTAGAAGATGTTGATGATGATGATGGTGCTGCCCGAAATTCTTGCTCCAGTCCTGGTTGCCCCAAGACTAAAATGATTCCTTTGCTCCATCCTGGACGTCCTCCAAAGGCAAACCCTAGATGGCCGTGCCTTCTCCTTCCTAGAGTGGATGGCTCCCACTCCAAGAACTCCTCCTTAAGGTGGTGTGGACCACCTTTGATTCTCCCTCCAAGGGTGGTAGTGTACCACCCTCAAATCCTCCTCTTCCTAAGGTAGGCGTGTACCCTAGGTTGTCTTCCAATGCCTGCCTTCCTCCCTTGGCTGGCGTGGACACAGGAGAGAAGAGAAGAGGGGAAGGCACCAAGGGGACAGAGCATCCCCTTAATCTTCTTCTTCTTCTTCTTCTTCTCTTGGCCGTGAGCTCTATGTGGATATAGGTGGAAAAATTATGTAGCCAAGGTTGAGTTTTAATGGTGGTGGTAGGGGGTTTATATAGGAATGGTAGGTTGTTAACGGTAGTTAATGGATGGAGGGTTAGGATAACTTGTTGGAGGTACTTAAGGGATCCTAGGGTTAATAATGGTTGGCGCCAAAATGGGGGGGGGGGGGGGTGTTAGGTTTGGTGCCAACCCTAAGAGAGGACTAGGGTTAGGATTTATGGTGGTAGAGTTAGGTGGAGTGTAGGTTATTTGTAGGGTTAGGATGGTGTTGTTGGGTGGTGGTTACGGGATGAAGGGTAGATATAGGGTGGAGCCAAAGGGGAAGGTTGCTTGAGGTGGTAGTTATAGTGGAGTTAAGAGAGTTGGTGCCGCTTTAGGTGGGTTAAGGGGGAGGTTTAGGTGGCGTTACTAGATGGAGGGTTAGGATAGGTTGGGGGGTAATATGTAGGGTGTAGATGGGAGGAGGTGTTGGCGCCAACTAGGGTAGGGTTTAGAGTAGTTATGGGGGGTTAGGTTTGGCTCTAATGGAGGGCTTCTAGAAGGGGTTAGGTGTAGGGTTTAGATGGCCTTTGTTGATGAGGTGTAGGGCTAGGACTTAGGCACATGTTGGTGCCAAAATGAAGGGATGCTTAAGGCATTTTTGGCACCAACATGAGCGGGTGTGAGTGGTGGTCATTGGTGTGGGTTGGTGCCAAGGATAGGTTGGGTTAGGATTTGGTTAGGGTTAAGGGTTGAAGAGTGGACGACAATGGCATTTTTGGTGGAGCTAAGGGCTTAGCTAAGCTAGCTAAGCTAGCTTAGCTAGTAGAGTGGAGGTGGAAGAATTAGGGTTTCTTCTTCACTTTCTTCCTTCTTGAATGCTAGGGTTTTGATGATCTAAATATTTGCTTAACCTTAACACTCAAGTAGGGATGTTAAACATACAAAAAAAGAATGCAATGCATACCTAATCCTAGATTATGCCTAAATGTGACCTAGAAACCCATTTGCGGAGCAAAATCCTAAGAGCTAGGTTTGTTTTAATGCATAAAAATGATGATAAACTAACGTTTATCACTATGCAAAAATAGCACAAAGATGAGATCATAGAGGTTCGCAATCAACTCGCCCAGATGGCAAATACCCACCAACTTGGTGCACTCCCTTCGCAACCTCTGCCCAATCCAAATAATATGCCAAACCAGAGGCGCGTTATGAACCCAACTCAGGACTAGGCTCACTACTTCTATTAGGCCCCTTCTGCTCCATCACCCGATGGGATGGAGGCTTCAACATCGTACGTAGGTTATTAATAGCAACCACCTCTTTTGCCTACCCCAACCCAAAATCAGGCAGGACTAAACTCTGTTACAACCCATAGTGGCAAAATAACTCAGGAACAACCTTACCCAAGCCACTCTCAGCCTGGTAGTTCAAAACCAAACCCTACGTTGGTCATTCAAGATACTCCTATCCCAGATCAAGAACATGGACCAATTCTAGAGGAACCTGCAGAGGTTCCATTTCCCGAGGTCTTGACCAAGGGAAAGAAGAAACCTAAACCCGTGGCTCTCGAGGAGGACCTGGTCAAGCTCTTTGAGTAGGTCCAAATAAACATCCCGTTGATGGATGCAATTCACCACGTACCAGCTTACTTAAGATTCCTGAAAGATGTATGTACACCAAAGTGTAAGCCGTAAACCAAAGGCGGGAGCCTGATCATATTGTCGGAGCAAGCCAACTCCATCATTTTGAGCAAACTCCCGCATAAGGAAAAAGATCCCAGTACCCCTCTGATCTCCTATACAGTCGGTGATATTCAATTTGATCATGCATTATTGGATCTAGGGGCCTCCATAAACCTAATACCTACATCCCTACTTGACCACCTTAAAGAATTTGAGCTTAAACAGACAGAGGTGGCATTACAGTTGGCTGATAGATCTATAAGTCACCTAAAATAGTTCTCGAGGTCGTCATAGTTAGGGTACGTGATTTCTACTTCCCCATGGACTTTATAGTTTTAGACATAGATGCTCCTGAGAACTTGAAGAACACACCGATCATTTTAGGGAGACCTTTTCTGGCCACAGCTAGGGCTAACATAATTGTGAGGAGGGCCAAATTGAGTTAAAATTTGGGAGCATGACACTAAAGATCGATTTCTTTAAGGCCCGAAGAGGAATTAATTGTGGGGTTATTGAGCAAATTTGTGACACCGAGTCCGTGGTTGACGACCCATGTGTCGAGGGAAACTTGCTTATCTTTGATTATCAACCACAAGAGGATCAAAACCCACACTTAGAGGAGCCTGAATTAGCCCTAGAGATACCTTCAGCTCCTATCATTGCTCCTGAACCTCACCCTGAACCACCTGCTGCTGCTGATAACCCCATTATGGAACTGAAGCCTCTTCCTGATCATTTGAAATGTCTTCCTAGGTTTCGATTAGGCCTTTCCTGTGATTATCAATGCCCATCTCACCTCTGGTCAGGAGACACGTCTGATTTTTGTTCTCCAGCAGCATCGAAGAGCCATTGGGTGGACTCTCGATGACCTGACTGGCATCAACCCTACTTATTACACGCATCACATCTACACCGAAGAGGGCTCACGACCATCCCGTGAAATGCAGAGATGCTTAAATCTTAATCTGCAAGAGGTTGTGAAAAAGGAGATCATCAAGTGGTTGGATGCAGGGATCATCTACCCGATCTCCGACAGTTGTTGGGTGAGTCCAATCCAGGTTGTGCCCAAAAAGGCAGGACTTACCGTCATTATGATTGAAACTGAAGAGACTATACCGACCCGTATAGATAACTCGTGGAGAGTCTGTATTGATTACCAAAGACTAAATGCCTCCACAAAGAAGGATCATTTCTCACTACCGTTCATTAATCAGATACTCGAGAAACTAGCGGGAAATCGATTCTTATGCTTTTTGGATGGATACTCCGGTTACAACCAGGTAGCAATCCATCTTGATGACCAAGAGAAGACCACCTTCACCTGCCCCTACGGGACATATGGATTCCGTAGGATGCCTTTCGATCTCTACAATGCACCTGCTACCTTCCAGCAGTGCATGCTTGTCATATTCTCCGATATGGTAGGTGAATACCTTGAAGTCTTCATGGACTTCTCAGTATTTGGGGAATCTTTTGATGATTACCTCCTGCACTTGGTCCAAATCCTCATGCGTTGTATCGACGTGAATCTGGTTCTTTCCTGGGAAAAGAGCCACTTCATGGTACCTGAGGGAATTGTCCTAGGTCACCTCGTCTCTGGAAAAGGCATCCAGGTTGATCGAGCTAAGGTTAATTTGATTTCCAAGCTACCCATGCCTAGCTCGGTCAAAGACATCCGTTCTTTTCTGAAGGACATCGGTTTTTACTATCGTTTCATTCATGATTTCTCGAAAATCGCACCCCCCGTGACTAATCTCCTCTCAAATGATGTCCCTTTCAAGATCACTGATGAGTCCATTTTAATGGACTAATATTACGCCTAAGTAACTTTAATTGTACCTTTTAGGGTTGTTAATAATTATATTAAGTTATAGAATGTTTACATGCAGCATGATTTAGGTTTACATCTATTCTATAACTTAATATGTTCTTTTTATGTGCACGAAAAATAATTGGCAAAAGAATGAGGAGGAAAGGGTAAATTACCCTTTCAAATAACCGGCGGTTGTTCTTTTCCCCATCCTCCGGGCACCCTCAACAGCCGCCGGCCAGAAATAGTTAAGGGATTTGAAAATCCCTTAACTTACGCACGCGCAAGGAGAGGAGTTAAAAGAAGAGGCGGAGAAAGAGGAGAGGAGATCATCCAGAGAGAGTAGGTAACCCCAAGCGTGCACTGTGACCAGCGCACGCCCCACCCCGCAGGCGCATGCCCATCTGCAAGTTCCCCACCGTGCACCTGCAGCCGCACCCTCCAGCGCCACCCCGCTTCGCTTCCTCCTGCCAGCACCTAGTGCTCCCCGCAGGCTCCCGCACAGCGCCTTCCTTCAGCCGGCACCCGCTCCTTCACCACCGCTCTGCCTCACGTGCACCCCTCCTGCAGGCGCACACCGCTCGCCGCATGTGCAGACCGCCCTAGCCACCTACAGGCACCCTACCTGTACGCAATGCCCCGAACTTTCGCAGGCACCCGCCCGCACGCGTCCAGCGTCGCCCCGCAGGGGCACCCCCTACTGCAGGCGCTTCACCAGCAGACACCCCACCGCACGCCTCAGCCGCGCCCTCACCTTTGCCTACTCCAGCCCTCCTGCAGGCACCTTCACCACTACCACAGCACCGCCCGCCGACGTGCGCCATCTGCAGCCTCTCCACCACCGCCACTTCTCCTCCGCTGGCCGACCACCTCCAGCCATCTCCATCAATGCCGCGGCCTCCATCGGATAGCCCTCATCCTCGCCGACCTCCCTAGCCTGTCCACTACCCGTCGATGCTCTCTCTCTCTCGCGAGAAGGAGACAGAGTAAATGCTCTGTTTCCTCTGATATTAAAATTTACATTCACTGCCATTGCCACATAATTTGATTTTTATTTATTATTATTTTATTGTGGCAGAATTGCGTATGCACACTCATATTTTCTGATAATTGCATGTTATTGATATTCATTTGTTTTAAGATTGATTTTAGGATCAACACATGCACTGATTCTCTCTAGTATATGACACGTGAAAATTACACAAAATCATCATATATTTATTGAAGATTTCAGTGAGGGAAAACTGCACATATACCCTTATCTTTTTAAGTTATTGTGAATCTACTTTCCTTCGCATTTTATGTCAAATTTGAATAGGGATTTCACACTTATCTGAAAGAATATAAAATAATCGAGAGTTTATTGCATAATTGCCTCCCTGTGGACATGACCCACTCTTCTGTGAGTGGTTATTTTTATTTTTTTGATTAGTTGATTTTTCCACCACTTAAATACTACAACGCAAAGCAGAAAGTCGACTCATCAAATTGGCGCTGTTGCCGGGGAGGCAACAGATGCAATAGATTTACTTCATTATTTTTAAATCTTCTGAGTTGCGAATTATCTGATCAATTTTTTTTACTGTGCGAGGAATCTGAAGAGGCAACAAGGTGCAATAGAGCTGCGACAGCAACCACGAGTTAAGCCACACGAGAAAAAGACGGAGACCAAGATCCTATTTTTGTAGAGGATTTTCCGTCGTCACAAATTTATTTCTATCTTTTTTCCCTTGTAGTAATTGGGGCTGAATTTTTGGGGGTTTGTCCCTGCATTCTTTAGCTACTAGGGCTTACAATATTTTTGGTTCGTGCGTGATTCTATTTTCTACTTGCCTGCTTTTAAAACCAACAAAGAAAATATCAAGCTGCCTATTTAGAAGTTGCATGCCCTTAGGTGTGCACATTTAGGGGTGATTGAGCAGCACATTAGATCTTATTATTGCATTGCAAGCATATTAGCACGAACATAGCTGGAGATAGGTACATCTTTCTAACTTTTGCATCCAGCTCCTGTTCACGCATTTGCATTCAAATTTAAATTCAATACCACCAAGTTGTTTGAATTTACTAATTCAGTGGTCACATAACTAAAAGTGGAACTAATAATCAGATTCAACCCTAAACGCAATTCACATTTAATCTGATTCTAAGGGACTTGTCTGCGATTTCAAAAGAAATTACAAAGATTTGCGGTGTGTTGCACACTTCTGACACTGAGCACGCACATTAGGCACCGCACTAAGGCTTGATCCCTTAAGGCTATAGGCACCAATCTCTTTATCGGTGCAGACCCTCCTATTGTGCTTTGTGGTGGTGGAGATACTATCTTTTGACCAAGTGTTTTGATACTCCACGGAGGGGGACACCCCTTAAAGGAACAAAAGGGTAGTTAAGGGGCACCGCATACGCATCGCCTCAAAAGAAGGATTCGCCCTACTTGCATCCCTTTGTTCGTCCTTAGAGTAACTTCTCACTTGATCACCTGGGAGTATCATCCAAGCAAAGTATAGGTCCCATGGCACTCAAAGGTTGAATTAAGGCATGTAATTGCAGTGAAAAACTTGTTTGGCCATTTATATTAACTAATTCGACCTCCGCAATAAAGAAGGTTAAGATTTCAAGTCCACACCCCTCTTATTCCACTTACGTGGGAATGGAGGGATAAGTCTTGATCTTTTGACTTATCTTTGGAGTGGAGGTTTAACTTAATAAAAAACCTGAATTGTGTTTTGTATGCTTGGTAGACACTCTCTTGAGGGTAGTCTAGTGTTTGATCCTGAGCCTGAGAGAATTCTTAGGAGAGCTCACCTAGGAGAGGAAAACGAAGGAATGGCTGAGCAAGGTGCAAATCAACAAAGGACCTTAAGGGACTATTTTATTCCTACTAACCAACCTGCACAAGCACTAAGACAACCAGCAGGGGATAATCAGTATGAGATCAAGAGCAGTACCATATCTATTGCCCTCTTTATGGTACTACTAGGGAGGACCCCTACCGGCATTTGGAGGAATTCACCGAGGTCTATTCCACGGTGAAGCTCTAGGGCTTTACTGATGAAGCCCTGATGAGGACTCTATTTCCTTTCTCCTTAAAGGATAAAGCCAAGCACTGGTATCATACCCTCGATGCAAGGGTAAATTATTGGGCCACCCTTAAGAGAGAATTTTTAAAAAAGTATTTTCCTATGAGTAAAACCAACCATTACAGAAGAGAGATTATGGGTTTTACTCAATAGGAAGGGGAGCAATTTCATGAGACTTGGGAGCGCTTTAATGACCTTCTTAGGTTATGCCCCCACCATCAAGTGCCAAGATGGCAGTTGGTCGAAAGGTTCTATAACGGATTATCTGAAAGGCATAGGCAAACCATTGATGCAGCCTGTGCAGGAACCTTCATGACCAGAACTGAGGATGAAGCCTAGGCATTATTTGAAATATTAAGCGACAACTCCATACATCTGTCCTCTGCCTATCAAGAAAGAAAACCATCAATCTTGCAAAGGAAGATAGAGGCCCATGAAGCTGGGGCTTCTCAGGATTTGGCTTATCAGATTCAACTATTGAATAAAAACTTTGATAGGCTTTTAGCAAACCCCGGCATGAACCCGCAAGCAGCCTCTATTTTTCAGGCTTCAAGAGAATGCTCCATTTGCCAAAGCACAACACACGCCACTGCGGAGTGCCATCAGGCAAACCAATTCCCTGAGTTCATTCAGGCTGACTTGAACGCGGCCCAAGGTTTCCGCCCCCCTCGCAATAACCCTTACTCCAACACTTATAATCCAGGGTGGCGGAACCATCCAAACTTCTCTTGGAAGCAAGGTGATGCTTCTAACTCAGGGAATACTAGACCCTTACCTCCCCAGCCCACATACCAACCTTCGTATGAAAATCCTCCTCCGAATAAGTCCTCTGAGATGGATGAACTGAAGGTGCAAGAGCATTAAAATATGGTTATCCAATCTCAGAATAAGATGATTACTGATATGCAATCCCAAATTGGTCATCTTACTGAGGCAGTTAGGCAACATGATCCGGGGAAGCTGCCTAGCTCTTTTGAGGAGAACCCTAAGGGAAAGGGGGTTGTATTCAGGGAGCACGCCCAAGCAGTGACCGTGTTGAGGAGTGGAAAAAAGATTGACAAGCCTGATAACACTCCTACGGTTACATCTCAGAATTCCCCTTCCACACCTGACCCGACTTCCATCTCACCCAAGGAAGAGCCACACCACTCTCCCTCACACAAAATCACCCACAATGAGGATGTCGTCCTTCCACCACCCCTTTCCCGCCATGACGACCCCTCTACCCAGAAGCTGAGGGTGCCCTATCCAGAGCACCTATCTGCTCCTGGGGAATCTTCTGTTGGCTCGTCTGGAGCCAAGGATAGGATGGAAGAGATTATGGATACTTTTAGGCAAGTCCAGATTAACTTGCCTCTGTTGGAAGTGGTTAAACGGATTCCGTCCTATGCCAAGTTTCTGAAGGACCTGTGCACCCAGAAGCGCCGATCTAAGAAACAGGTCCAAACCAAGGTCATCCTGCCTGACCATGTTAGCTCGGTTCTTCAGCATGGAACACCCCCCAAAATGAAAGACCTAGGGGCCCCGTATATTTCAGTGGTTATAGATAACCAACACATTGGCGAGGCTCTGCTCGATCTAGGTGCGGGGGTAAACATTCTACTGAGCTCTGTCTATGACCTTTTGGGAGGAGGAAAGCTGAAGCCTAGTCCAGTAATCCTCCAGGTTGCAGGCAGATCACTTAAGACACCGCGGGGATTGTTAGAAGATGTCCTTGTGAGAGTGGAGGATTTCTTCTTCCCCATTGACTTTCTGGTACTTGATACTGACCCATCTAATAAGCCTACAAAGCCGTCCATTCTTCTGGGATGCCCCTTCTTGGCCACAGCCAATGCCTCTATAAATTGTAGATCTGGGGCACTTAAAATGGGCTTTGGAAACAAGAAGATCCAGTTGAATGTTTTTGATACTTACAAGCAACCTGGATTTGAAGATTGTTCTCAGATTGAGGTCGTTGATGAAATAATTGAAGAGACTACTCCATCACTCTTATGTAGAGAACCCCTTCAGAAGGTCATATCTCAGGACCATCCCTCGATTATTAAAGAAACTGAAAGGAAAATGCCTGAACTAGAAAAGTTACTGGGGGTACACACTGAGTCTCTGTCCCCACCCTGGACTGTGAAGGTAGATCTGCTATCTGAGGCGGGGACATCTCAACTAAAACCCTCAATCCAAAAGGCTCCTGAATTGGAGTTGAAACCCCTCCCGGGCACATTGAAATATGCTTTCCTTAGCCCTAATAACACGCTCCCCGTTATTATCTCGTCTACATTATCTGAATTGTAGGAGGGAGCTCTGCTTGAGTGTTTACAAAGGCACAAGGAGGCAATTGCTTGGATAATTGCTGATATTAAGGGTGTTGATCCCTCTCTTTACATGCATCATATATACACGGACGAGTCTGTGAAGACTTTCCGAGATATGCAGAGAAGGCTCAATCCAAATATGCGGGAGGTTGTTAAAAAGGAGATTCTGACATGGCTGGATGAAGGGATTATCTATCCCACTTCAGATAGTAAATGGGTCAGTCCTATTCACGTAGTTCCGAAAAAGGCAGAAATCACTGTGGAAGAGAATGACCAAGGTGAACTGGTGACCACTAGACCCTCAACTGGTTGGAGGGTCTGCATTGATTACCGCCGTTTAAACACGGCTACTCAGAAAGACCATTTCCCCTTACCGTTTATCGATCAAATTCTAGAACGATTGGCGGGGAACAAGTACTTTTATTTCTTGACGGGTACTCTGGGTACAATCAGATAGACATTTTTCCTTATGATCAGGAGCATGCCACCTTCACGAGTCCATATGGCACTTTTGCATTCCGCCGAATGCCATTCGGGTTATGTAATTCTCCTGTCACTTTCCAACGTTGTATGATGGCTATCTTTTCTGATATGATCGACGAGTTCGTTGAAATTTTCATGGATGACTTCTCCATTTATGGCTCGTCATTTGACCTATGCCTTTCGCACCTTGATAGAGTCTTAACCCGTTGCGAAGAGGCAAAGCTGGTGCTTAGCTGGGAGAAAAGCCACTTTATGGTCCAACAGGGCATTGTGTTAGGGCATATAGTTTTCGAGAGAGGATTAGAGGTGGACACTGCAAAAATCGATTCCATCTCTAAGCTTCCATTGCTCGCCAATATTCGTCAGGTTAGATCTTTCCTTGGCCATGCTGGATTTTATAGGCGCTTCATTAGAGATTTCAGTAAAATCTATAAGCCACTCTGCGACCTGTTAGCAAAGGATGTCTCCTTCGATTTTGATGATAGATGTGGCGAGGCTTTCCAAGTTTTGAGAAAAGCCCTCATTACCGTGCCGATTCTCCAAGCACCAGATTGGACCCTCCCGTTTGAGCTTATGTGCAATGCTTCTGATTTTGCAGTGGGAGAGGTCTTAGGTCAAAGGGTTGATGGCAAACCTCATGTGCTGCATTATGCCAGCAAGACCCTTACGGATCCTCAGCAAAACTACACGGTCTGTGAAAAGGAATTACTTGCTGTAGTATTTGCTTTGGAAAAGTTTTGGTCTTATCTTTTGGGATCCAAGGTTGTGGTGTTCACTAATCATTCAGCCCTTAAGCATCTTCTGGCTAAAAAGGACACCACCTCGCCTCATTCATTGGATTCTGCTACTCCAAGAATTTGACCTGGAAATTAAAGACAAGAAAGGAGTTGAGAATGTGGTAGCAGACCATTTGTCTAGGATCCCTATTGAGGCATCAAACCCTGTTGGCGGTATTCAAGAGACTTTCCCTGATGAGTCTCTAATGGCCGTGGAAGATAAAACTCCTTGGTTCACTGACATAATGAACTATCTGGTCACGGGCATTACCCCCAGTACTTGGGACAAGCAGAAGCGCCAACGCTAAATTTTATCACTGTGAGGAACCCGAGCTTTTTAGAATAGGCCCTGACCAGCTGTTTCACCGTTGCGTCCCTGATGAAGAACAAAGAAGTGTTTTGAGTTTCTGCCATGACCTCCACTGTGGGGGACATTTTAGTGGGAAGAAGACTGCCCATAAGGTTCTTCAGTCTGGTTTTTGGTGGCCCACATTATTCCGAGATGCACATACATATGTGGGCGCATGTCTACGTTGCCAGTAGACGAGAACCATTGGAAAAAGGGATGAGATGCCCCAACAACCTATCCTCCCTGTTGAAATCTTTGATATTTGAGGCATTGACTTCATGGGTCCCTTTCCTGTGTCCTTCGGATATGAATACATCCTTGTGGCTGTTGACTATGTATCAAAATGGATAGAAGCCATACCCACGTGAACCAATGACCATTCCGTGGTCTTGGGCTTTGTTAAGGCTAATATCATTTCTCGGTATGGGTGCCCAAGGACGATCATAAGTGATGGAGGACCTCACTTTAAGAATGTACACTTCACAAAATTTGGAAGTCAACCACATGATAGCCACACCTTATCATCCCCAAACGAGTGGACAAGTTGAAGTGTCCAATAGGGAGATTAAGCGAATTTTAGAAAAAATTGTCAGGCCTGATCGGAAGGATTGGTCTAAAAATCTAAATGATGCTCTTTGGGCCTACAAAACTGCGTATAAGACTCCCTTGGGCATGTCTCCTTTCCATCTTGTCTACGGAAAAGCATGCCACCTTCCCGATGAAATCCAACATAAAGCTTATTGGGCTATTAAAAACGTTAACTTAAATCTGGATAAAGCGGGAAAAGCACGTATGTTAGAATTAAGTGAACTTGAGGAGCTTCGTAATGAAGCTTATGAAACTTCTCAAGCTTACAAGCAACGTACAAAAGTCTTCCATGACAAGCACATCATTAGAAAGACTTTTGAGCCCAACCAGTGGGCCTGGCTTTTCAATTCTAGACTTAAATTATTTCTTGGAAAGCTCAAGTCCCGCTGGAATGGGCCATACGTTGTTATCAATACTTTCCCTCATGGAGCTGTAGAGATTAGGAACCCTATTTCAGGTGCGAGCTTTAAAGTAAATGGCCAGCGACTTAAACCGTATATTACTCTTTCAGATGGCCAGGTTTTGGATGCACTTCGGCTTGAGGAGCCTTAGCTCCTCCCACTCTCCTCCTCAGGTGATATTCTTTTATGTCTGTATTTTCCCAATGAGGACATTGTCAATCTTAGGCATAGGGGGTATAACCTGAGAATGTTTATAGCATTTATAAATATTTTCATACATATTTATATATATATAAATAATTTAAAAAAATCCTCTTTTCTTGAGCTGATTGGGTTAACCCTAGTAAAATACCTTTGTCATTGGAGGTTTTTTTTCCGGAATTATTTCTTAAGTTTAGAATCCAGTACATTTATTTCACGTACACATAGACTTGGTAATGAATCCTCGAGGAAAATCAATAAGCATTTGTAGTCCACTGAACCCTTGGACAGTTCATAGGGAGTCAGGCATACTATCTTCTAATAGATCCACCTCATATTTGTGAGAAGAAAGTAGAGAGATTACTGGTGCGCTAAGTCTAGTGCAAGGACTCTTAAGTTTTGGGCAATTAGATGATGGTACTTCAGAGTTAGGCGTAATTTTCACTCTCTGTTCCTGTGTGCGTATTTTGTGTGAATTTCTAAGAGTCACCAAATAAGGCAGATATACAGAGATTGAGTCTTAATAAAGCTATAACTATGGTGGATGGTTACGACCGTCCTTCATAGAGTCCTCGGCTGAAGGAGGGTAATAGTGTCAAAGGTCAGAAATACTCATGTCCTTTCCATTCCTTCCCGGTGGCGATAATAGGCACTTCCACCAAATAAGCCACACAACTTCCTCTTGACCATCATCATCCCTAATAATGTCTCATAAATAAAAGTCCGTATCGTGTTGTGTTGATTGAAAAAGAAACAAAAACAAGAAGAAATAAAAAAAAAGGGAAGAGAGAAAAGAAGAAAAAGAAGAAACAGAAAAAACAAAAAGAAGAAATAGTTATATTAAAAAAAAAAGTCCAAGTTTATGATGTAACATTGTTTCTGAGGCAACATAACACCTATCACGTTCTACCAAATATGACCCATACCTACCTTTTAGTATTTCTGATCACCCAAATACTGGTTGAGGACTCTAACTTAGTTGTAGAGTTATTAGGACTTTAATTGAAATGTGTATGCCATGTGAGGCCACCAAATAGTGAGTACAATTTCTAAATCTGACGAGATTCGTGATCTCAGAAAGAAAGAAAAGAGGGAGTGTCTAGGAACATCAAGAGAGCACAATGGTGTAGCCTCTCTCAGAGTTGACTTGTCTAATAGTCTAAAGATCTGGAGTCTGCAGTACTAGACTATTTATAGCACCAGATGAGGGTGTGCCACCAAATACAAATCCATTCAACTCGATATCTCCTACCTAAGCCAAACGCCGGGGTCAAATTACAGATTATCGTCTGCTTTATCTCCAAGGGAAGTAGTTACCTATCCCAGCAGAAATATTTACCAAGGGTGAAGTACGAACTCCTAATGCGAATTGACTTTTTCACTTGGATCTGTTACCTAGGCTATCAGCACTTCACATTTGTCTGGATTTCTAAAGTCTTGAAGTAAGAAAAGAAGAAATCTTCTGATTACTTCTATTATTTTTGCTAAGGACTAGCAAATCTTAAGCATGGAGGTATTCGATGAGTCCATTTTAATGGACTAATATTACGCCTAAGTAACTTTAATTGTATCTTTTAGGGTTGTTAATAATTATATTAAGTTATAGAATGTTTGCATGCAGCATGATTTAGGTTTACATCTATTCTATAACTTAATATGTTCTTTTCATGTGCAGGAAAAATAATTGGCAAAAGAATGAGGAGGAAAGGGTAAATTACCCTTTTAAATAACCGGCAGCTGTTCTTTTCCTCATCCTCCAGGCACCCTCAACAGCCGCCGGCCAGAAATAGTTAAGGGATTTGAAAATCCCTTAACTCACGCACGTGCAAGGAGAGGAGTTAAAAGAAGAGGCGGAGAAAGAGGAGAGGAGATCATCCAGAGAGAGTGGGTAACCCCAAGCGTGCACTGTGACCAGCACGCGCCACCCTGCAGGCGCACGCCCATCTGCAGGCTCCCCACCGTGCGCCTGCAGCCGCACCCTCTAGTGCCTCCCCGCAAGCGCACCCTCTCCGCAGGTGTGCGCTCATCTCCAGCCAGCCCGCAGGTGTGCGCCCCTTCACTGCAGGCGCGCCAGCTTCGCTTCCTCCTGCCAGCGCCTAGCACTCCCCACAGGCTCCCACACGGCGCCTTCCTTCAGCCGGCACCCACTCCTTCACCACCGCTCTGCATCACGCACACCCCTCCTGCAGGCGCACACCGCCCGCCGCGTGTGCAGACCGCCCTAGCCACCTGCAGGCACCCTGCCTGTACGCAACGGCCCGATCTTCCGCAGGCACCAGCCTGCACGCCCACAGGCGTCCAGCGCTCCCTCCAGTGCCGGCCAGCAGGCGCACCCCCCTACTGCAGGCGCTGCACCCGTAGACACTACACCGTGCACCTCAACCGCGCCCTCACCTCTGCCTGCTCTAGCCCTCCTGCAGGCACCTTCACCACTACCGCAGCATCGCCCACCGGCGCGCGCCATCTGCAGCGTGCCCCTCTCAAGAACGTGCGGCAGCAGTAGCCTCTCCAACGCCGCCACTTCTCCTCCGCCAACCGGCCACCTCCGGCCATCTCCGTGGACGCCGCGGCCTCCATCGAATAGCCCTCATCCTCGCCGACCTCCCTAACCCGTCCATAACCCGCCGGTGCTCTCTCTCTCTCGCGAGGAGGAGAGAGAGCAAATGCTCTCTTTCCTCTGATATTAAAATTTACATTCACTGCCATTGCCACAAAATTAGATTTTTTATTTATTATTATTTTATTATGACAGAATTGCGCATGCACACTCATATTTTCTGATAATTGCATGTTATTGATATTCATTTGTTTTAAGATTGATTTTGGGATCAACACGTGCACCGATTCTCTCTAGTATATGACACGTGAAAATAACACAAAATCATCATATATTTATTGAAGATTTCAGTGAGGGAAAACTGCACATATACCCCTTATCTTTCTAATTTATTGTGAATCTACTTTCCTTCGCATTTTATGTCAAATTTGAATAGGGATTTCGCACTTATCCGAAAGAATATAAAATAATCGAGAGTTTATTGCATAATTGCCTCCCTGTGGACACGACCCGCTCTTCTATGAGTGGTTATTTTTATTTTTTTGATTAGTCGATTTTTCCACCACTTAAATACTACAACGCAAAGCGGAAAGTTGACTCGTCAATCACTGATGAGTGCACTCACGCATTTGAGAGCCTACGTGATCGGGTTACTCAAACACCAATCTTACAATCCCTTGACTAGTCTCTACCCTTTGAGATCATGTGTGATGTGTCTGACTACGTAGTGGGTGTGGTGCTTGGGCAGAAAGTCGATGGGAAACCCATGGTCATCTACCACACCAGCAAGACATTAGACGAGGCTCAGCGTAACTATACAGTTACTGAGAAAGAGCTGCTGGCTGTAGTATTTGGCCTGGAGAAATTCAGATCTTATCTTCTGGGTTCCCAGGTCATCATTTACTCAGATCACACCGCTGTGAGGCACTTACTCGCAAAGAAGGACACGAAACTTCGACTAATCTGTTAGATCTTGCTATTGCAAGAATTTGATCTCGAGATTCGCGACAAGGCGGGAAGACAGAACGTGGTAGCTGACCATTTGTCCCGACTTCCTTCTTCAGTCATCGACCTGTCTGGACCGATCACTGAGCATTTTCCAGACAAGCATTTACTAGCCATTCACGGTCTCCCCTGATTTGTTGATACAGTGAACTACTTGGTTACGGGGAAAGTCCCGCCAGATTGGGTGACTTCCAGGCGGGACAAGCTGATTTTCGAGGCCAAGTACTATATTTGGGAGGAGCCATATCTTTTCCACATTGGCAATGATCAGGTGATCTAGAGATGCATTCTTGATGACGAGGTCAATGACATGATCTCATTATGTCATGACTAGGCTTACGGTGGCCATTTCTCTGGGCGTAAAACCGCAGTGAAAATTCTCAAGTGTGGGTTCTTCTGGCCCACAATGTTCAAAGACACACAAACGTATTGTAGGGCATGTGCTCATTGTCAGACCCTCAGCAACATGGGCCTGCTGGATATGATGCCCTTAAACCTGATTATGGTGTGCAAAATCTTTGACAAATGAGGAATCAATTTCATGGGACCCTTACCTGGATCCAACGGCTTCAAATACATTCAACTTGTTGATTACATTTCCAAATAGATCGAAGCCATCCCCATGAGAACTAGTGATCATAAAATTGCCCTCCGATTTATCCAGGAGAACATCTTTACCAGATTTGGGATTCCTAAGGCCATCATCAGCGATGGCAGGTCTCATTTCAACAATGTGCACTTCTAGTCCCTGATGAAAAAGTACGGGGTATCGCATTGCGTCTCGACTCCTTACCACCTCCAGACTAATGGACTGGTAGAACTGTCGAACCGAGAGATCAAAAAGATCCTTCAGGTCACTGTTCGGCCTGATAGGAAGGACTGGTCTACTCGCCTTCTAGATGCTTTGTGGGCCTATAGGACCACCCACAAAACCCAACTAGGCATGTCTCCCTTCAAATTAGTGTACGGAAAGGCATGTCACCTTCCCGTAGAGATGGAGCATAAGGCCTATTGGGCGGTACGAAAGTGCAATCTAGATCTGATGAAGGCTGGAATACACCGTCGGTTGCAATTGAGCTACGCAATGACGTGTACGAGAACTCACATATCTACAAAGAGCGGGTCAATGCCTTCTATGATAGGCACATTGTGCGAAAATCTTTCCACCCTGGTTAGAAAGTCTTACTCGTTGATGCCAAACTCTAACTCTTCCTAAGCAAACTCAGATCTAAGTGGATTGGACCTTTCTTGGTAAGAAAAATCTTTGGAAATGGAGCCGTCGAAACCAGTCAACCTAGCCTTGATTCTGAATCTTACATCATGAATGGCCAACAACTTAAGCCGTTCATTGAACTCACTGATAAGAACTTGGCTAAGGTATCATTTGATCTCCATTCTCCCTGAGCTTATTATGTCTGGCTGATGACGTTAAACTTAGCGCTTAACGGGAGACAACCCATCATCTTTTGAAAAACCCAAAACCCTTTTGACACATCTCTTTGCTGAACTCATATTGCACTTTAGGGTTTGTCCATTAGAACAGCCAACTGCACCTCTGGTACTTGTACCAGAGCTTGAAATCGTCCGCAACAGTCAGCTCGACCCATCCACCCACCCTTTGAACCTATTCAAATATACGATCTAAGCTGAACTCAAACCCACTTAATTTATAATGAGGATATTGCAAATCGTAGGCATAGGAGGTATTAAAGTGCAAAACGTCGTGAGAATCAATTCACAGAAAGGGTTTCATCAAAAAAAAGAAAGAGGAGGATTGAGGAAAAAGGAGAGCCATTTTTTAGAAAAGGAGGGAAGAAAAATTGAAAAGAAAGGAAAGGAGAAAAAAGATAAAAGAAATTGTGTCCCTTCAAAGTAATGTGGAACTTACCTAACTTCTAGGTTGGATCGAATGATGAATTAAAACCTGGAAGGTTAAAAATTAAGGTATTAGTGGTGAATACCGACCTTAGGCCTCTTAGATGTAACTGGATTTAAACACTCACGTACTTGTCACGATCTAGATTAATCCTCAAGAGGTTAGGGAAAATGCAAATCTTATGTATTAGGTCTAAGGATTAGGAAGTATTCGACCTTGTTAACTAACCTCTGGTTTGCAAGACTCGGTAACTTAAGCACCCTAAATCACACACAGTCTGGTTCAGTGCGCTCTAAATAATAAAATCATGACAAAGGGCATTTAATCTATTCTGAAAAAGGTCCTAAGATCTAGATTAGGAGCGGCTCAAAAACACAAGCTGATTTGGATGAGTTCCCGGTGCAGAGAGTTGGGAAATTCCCCTCAAAGATGCGCAATAACATATCATCTCCTCGGTGCTTGTCTCCTAGGATATCTAAATATCCTACCAGGGGCATGTAAGCACCATGTGCTGGTTCAGATGTCATGGGCGGCATTATCACGAAATGTCAATTGCTAGGGTCTGGATTTAGCTATAGAACGCCATGGACAAAATTATCCTGAAATCTCGAAAGTTAGGGTTATGGGGGTTGCCTTGGGTGGTGCTATCTCGATGCATCAATTACCAGGGACCTTGCGAGGATTGATGGTGGGGACAAGGAATCCGATACAGACCGTGTTTAGGGCCAATCCAAAAATGGATCTAAGGAAAAATATAATGAAAAGAAAAAGAGAGGAAAAGCTCTCCACAAATCAAATTCTCCTTCGATACCTCTCTTACAAAATGCACTAGCAAACTGAACTTGGACTAACCATGTTTCAAGCACTGGTGCTTTAACAGCTGGATACAACGAACCTTAGGTTAGTTCCTGCGGGCCTTAGAAACCTTCGTGGCAGACTAAGGTGAAAACTAGTCAAGTTTGGATTTGGGCTGGTACTTGAGTACCTCTAGGCCCATTGTTGATATAAAGATTTGATTCCTAGAGATGCAGCTTAGTAGGGCACCCTGACGGTTACATCTGACCTAAAGAACTAGTTCGATTCATAGAATTTTGCTAAGGGACTAGCAAAAACTAAGCATGGGAGTATGATGGAAACACCATCATGAGCCATAACTAACTCAATTTGGTCTTATAAAGTCAATAAAAGCTCATACATATAAATCAGAAGGTCTCTAGAGCAGGGTGAGTTGTTTTGAGGAGAAAAGATGAAAATAAAGTTATTTATGTAATTTTACCATCTTATATCACAAATAAAAAATAACCACGGGGTATGCTAGGGGTTTATTAAAGGTCATTTAATCATTAATGTTTAATAAGTGGGTTCATGTAAACAGAAATAAGTTTTCACACATTTCTAGAAATAAAGGACATCTGAACCCTAAAAATAGACCCGCTTAATTAGCTAAGGTTCTAGTCAGAAAAAAATTCATCTAAACCCTCTAAAAATCAGAGAAAAATATTCTCTAGGGTTTGACATCTTTGATTTGACCATTTGGACTCGTTTTGACCCAAAATAAAGTCACAGAATATTTCCCCAATTTAAGTTTTTACATAAATTACCCAGTCAAACGAGATCAAAACCAAAAACCAACTTCACCATTGGATTTCTTAGGTCCAAATTAGGTTTGTATAAATATTTGGACCCAATAAGAGATTGTCTTAACCCAATTTGCAATTTAGTTCAATCTGACTCTTTTTCTCTCACACAACCTCTCAGCATTTGAAATTCTTTGCAAATACCCCCTATCCTTGTCGTCTTCTTCGCAAAAAGGTCCCCGTTGCCTCCATGTCCTATTCCTACAACTTTGGCGACCTTCAATTAGAGTTTTCTCTCTGATTTCACGCTCAATCTCTTCCAAATTTGGAAGGAAGATTCCTAAGAGATTTCCTTACAAATCGAACCTATTCGTGGGCTCCAATTCTTTCCCAATATCACATGCGAACGCATGAAAGATGTGGGTATCCTACTCCGGCAAGCTTTCCAAGCTTGAAAGCTTGGTCTCCAAGCTTTAACCCCACCCTCATGGTCTATAAAAGGATCAGGGGCAAGAACCCGAGCTCCTTAGCAAATCTTGGCATAAGAAGCTCCCTCCTCCTCCCTCTCTGGCCAACTTAGGATTTTGCTCTGGCGATTACCTTTGTTCTTCCTCTTCCAACTGCCCAACCATCAAATTGGACGGCCCAACGTCCTTCCCTCATCCTCACGAACCTCTCCAGCCAAAGAGAGGTCGTTCCTCTATCTCACTCGCCGTCGCCGCCTTGTTGTCCTCTTCTCCTTCTCCATTTCCGGTCAAGCCACGGCCGGAGCTCTCCGACTCTCCTCCTCATCCCTAAGACCCTCTACCTTTTCCCTTCTCCCTTAACTTCACTTCCCTCTCACTTACACTCACAAACACCCACTATCACAACCCTAACGCCTTCACCTTCCTTTGCTCTGACGAAGCTTCGGCAACGCCTATCCACCGGGCCACCGCACGAATCTCGCCTCTACCACCCCCATCAGCTTCACCACAACTCCACCGACTAAAGCCCTAACCTAATTCCACTGATTAGCCACTCTACCATCTCCCCAAACACCACCACCTCCACAGCTCCGCCCCGACCTCACCCTTCACACACACATCTCCCCACATCACGAAACCAACACTGCCATGTTTGTCGTGCTTTGATAGACCTTTTGAGCTGGTTTGACGAGGTTGAAAGACCGTGCTACTCTTTTCAGGTGCTTCATTGGACAACCGTCGCCGCCACTGCCTTCTCCGGTGTGTTCTTCCCCTTCAAGCCTCGAAGCATCCAGCTGCAGCTCCAGATCAAAGCATACTTGGCCCAGGAAGCTTCCTAGGCAGTCAATTGGGGACGTTGACCGCTTCCCCCAAACCAATTTGACGAAGAAGCACCTGCGGTCACACATGCTGAAGACTTTGTGGGATAGTCCCACATCGTGAAGCGGCACACCTCCTGCAGCACATAAATTATTTTTCTGCCTCAGCCTCGTTGCCTCAGAGAGCACGGGGTAAGGTCCCTCTCCACATGTGCACGCACGCCCTCGCCCGCGGCCACCCACATAGGTCTGGGCTCTGAACCGATTACTTGTATACCTGGATCCAATTAGCATATCTTTGAGAGAAGAAAAAGAAAGGGAAAGGAAGAAGAGAGAGAGGGGGAGGGGGTTTTGCTCTGCTGCCCACCTCTCGACACTTAGCGAATTCTAAGGGAGGCCTTTGCCTCTGTTGGTGTTAGTGCTGAGCTCTACTGTGCCTCTCCCTGAGGTTTGAGAAAGGGAGGCCTTTGCCTCTGTTGCTGGTTCTGACTGCACTGTACACTTATCCTACGTGAATTAAACTTGATTGATATTGTTGAGATATTTGATATTATTGTAATTAGGGTAATTGGTGATTCAAATCACCATTTTACCCTAATCTTTTTGCACTATCAACATTTGCTCTGATATACATATCATTTTAGTTTGGAACTTTCATCATATATTAATATCTTGTGATAGAATTGCAATCTTGATATTTATTTTGCTACTTGCTCCCAGTGACGATTTTGGATTTTATTTAAGTATAAATTTTATCTGTTTTTGCACTATTATGACCCATACTACAATGCAACGACTTTTAAAACACCGTTTCAGCGCGTTAAACACCGCCCTAGAGGGAGATCCTGAGGACCTGGATGAATTTGGTCTTGAGGCCATCGCATCCAAATCCTGAGGACACAGAGGCAAAATGATGAAAGGAGCCAACCCAAGAACCGAGGAGCCGATGGTTCGAAATCCCTGAAGGAAAACCAGTAGAGAAAATCAAAATCGCAACTAAAAGAGCAAAAACACCAACAATCAAACAAGAAAACCGCACCAAAAATCCAAACATCAACAAGAACAAAGTAGCCAATGGAGGGCTAGGGGATCAGAGAAAGAGGCTTGGGAAGCACTCCATGGAGCTCCAAAAGGAGCCATCGGAGGGCGAGGGGCACAGAGGCCCACCTCCAGGGAGGAGGAACGGAAGCCCTCACCAATAGGGAGCCAAAACACAAAGTCGCAAAGGAGAAAGGAGCGGAGAGGGGGGGAGGAAGGGAAGAGGAGAGGAGTGGGTGGGGAAACCGAGGAAGCAATGGGAGCAAATGAGCCGATACACCAAGTTTGCAAGTTATCTTTCAATGCAAAGACGATGAACACATTGTATTGTGCATTAAGTCCAGAGGAGTTCAACCAGATTTCGTAATGCGCCACCGCCTATGAAATCTGACATACACTTGAGGTAACTCATGATGATACCTCCAAGGTAAAGTCCTTTAAAATTAATTTATTTAGTCAAGAATTTGAATCTTTTTCTATAAAAGATAATGAAAATCTAAATGAGATGTATACTAGATTCAGATTAGTTGTGAAAAATCTCAAAACATTAGGGAAGACCTTTATCCAAGGTGAGCTTCAATCTAAGCTCCTACGCTCCCTTGGACCAGAGTGGGAGCAAAAAGTCACCGCCATTGAGAAGGCACACCAAGTTGAGGAGCTCAACATGGATGATCTCTTAGGAAACTTGATGAATTACGAGAACAAAATGAACCAAAGGAAGGAGACTCCAGAGTCGAAGATGAAGAACCTCGCCTTCAAAGCCACTTCCAATGACGTGGTAGGTTTGGATGACAAGGAACTCAATTTTTTAACTAACAAGTTTGTTAAGTTCCTCAATATTGGGAAATCAAAGAAGAAGGAAAAGAAAGAAAGCTCAATTCGTTGCTATCATTGCAACAAAAAGGGGTACCTTTGATCCAAATGTCCTTTCCTAAGAAAGGAAAAGAAGGAGAAGTAGTACAAGAATAAGGCATTCCAAGCTACTTGAGAGGAGGAGGAGGAGGATGACTTCGAGAAAAACTTTGAAGAAGAGATTGCTTACATGGGATTCATGGCAATCATGGAGGATAACGAGAAAGGAGGAGTAAATTCTTTTACTTTAGAGGAACTTCAAGAAGCTTTAGGAGAGTTGTACGATCTTAGTAAGTCATTAAAATTAGAAAATAAATTTCTGAAAAAGAGCTCTATCACATTAAAATCTTAATTAGATAATCTTCTTGTTGAAAAATAAAATTTGAATGCCTCTTTTAGTTCTATTAAATTTGAAAAGAAAGTTCTTGCTCTGGAGAATAAGAATTTAATCCTAGATAACACAAAATTGATTAAAGAGAATAGTTTATGGAAATCTGAAACTTCAGTTCTTAAAAGCAAGATGAGTGTAATAGAAAGAGATCTTACATGCCTTAAGAAAAATTCTGAAAAGTTGTTAAATAAGTTAGCTAGAATCACTAAAGCAAAGACTAAGATAAATAATATTTCTAGAAATAAACACACCATAGAGACAATACTTCTACCATTCTTGAGTGTTAAAAGAGATTTGAGAAGAAGACTACCATTTTGCTCTCCGAGTTCTACATTCCACATGAGTACCAACCCGTTGTGTATTCACACATACTCTTTTCTGAATTAGGGAAGTCCCTTGCCTATTGAACCTTATGTTAATTCCATACTCATTGGGCTCATAAGTTTTGTATTTTCCTTTTGTTTGTGATTGGGTGTTCGTGTGGTGAATTCCCTTTTCCATTGCGAGAGAAATTCATTGCGAAGAGGAAGATTTAAGATATGCTACCCTCGATTATAAAATAGTATAATTATATTAAGATTGTGTCACTTTCATTTAAGTGACACGTTTAGTTAATTTAATCGACTCGATCGATCGAAAAATTTTAAATTGAAAATTTTAAATTATAATTTTCACTCAAATTTAGATTAACACCTAAAAATTCTTATCCCTTACATGAGAAACATTTTTATTCAATTGAATTACTGTAAATTTCCTATACTATTTTATCACACACGATTTTACACCATTTCTTTGATTGACATGATTGGCATTCGCCATTTACGAATGGTTTTTTTATTCACTTGGACTACTTAGATAAGGATTATATTAGAATAAAATACTATAGAAATAAGTTGTGTAATATAAAAAATATATTTTAATAAATATATTATTTTGAAGTAAATATATTTCAATGCATATTGAAATAGATGTAATATAATGAAATAATTTAATTTGATGTTTATCGGTGAAATAAATTGTATGTTTTAATTTTTTTAATAATCCTTTACTGAGTTATTCCCAGGCAAACGCAGCCTTTAGGAACCGTTTGCACCGGAGTGTGTCCCCTTACCTTCAACTTTTACTATGCAGGCAAATCGACATGTCCCATATCATGATACAGAAACATCGACAGAAGGTGACCCAGGACAGCGTAGTGCCAAAGAGATTTTTCAGTTATAGCTTTTTTCTTATCATCTTTCCATAGATATAAAGAAGATTAAAGCTGCCTCCCTCAGCCCATATGCGGACTGTTAGATCAGGCATTGGCCTCTAAGCCCAAAATCCACGACTCTGCCTTGAAAGGGTCGGTACGTATATGTTCTTTTTCAAGGTATGGCTTAACGTCACAATAGCTAGCATTGCCCTGCAGCGAGACTAATGAAGGATTGAAGGGGTGCAATCTGGTGCCACTAATCGTACACCACTCGTGTAGAAGGCTTGTTGTGAAGCCAACTTAAATACTAGAATCTGCAAACCAATCCCAATCTCAAACAGTACTTCTTCCTGTTCGAGCAGGTGGTGGCATCGTCAAGGGCATGGCCGGAAGCAACATCGGTTGTATGTGGGTGTGAAAGGTCGGAGAATCTCGGAAAGGGATCGGCGGAAAATGAGAATAAAATAATGCAAGGAAGAGAAAGACCGAGAAGGGATAGCATAAAGACGGTGGAATTTTGTTAGGGAACGTCACATTATCTGACCAATACGATAACCCTAAACAATATGATCTTCCATCGCTCGATCGCAACCTCGCCTATCATACACCAAGCGTCGGCAACTTTGCTTGAAGAAATCAGCATCTTTGATTGGTTGGTCTCCCCACGTCACACATGAGGGCATGGAGGCGGTGGTACCCATTATTCACCTCCATCACAAACCCTAACCACAAACCAAGCAAAAGAAACAAATAAAGCATCGAATCGACTTAACCATCACCAAAATCCACATACTTAATAGAAAGACAGAGGCGAAAAGCCAACACCAACTTATTCTCTTGACCACACGGAGATCACCTCCCCAGAAAAGATCACATCCGGGAAACTCAGTACTGATCATACGTATTACATAGGCATATTCTTGTGTATATATAGATAAATATATAATCACGGTCACTTGTAACTCATGATCAGTTACGCGACAATTAAAGCATTGCCACCGATCGAATTAAAACCCACGCATAATAATAATAATATATTTTATAAGAAACCACCAAAAGGAGGAGTCATGATGATGAGAACCTCTGTTTTGGTTAATCGCAGCCGGCAACCACCACCAAGAACTAGTGGATGGTTGTTAGGAGGCCTCCTCGAGCTGCAGCTCCTCCAACATGGAGGAATGGTGCTTGTACGTGCCCCTGACCTCGCAGCAGCAGCTGCATGGGAGCACGATGCTCCCCTGCTCCACCTTCTTCCTGGCGAGGATCACGGAGTTGATGACCTCGTCCTCGGGGTGGTACTCCACGAGCACCTCGAAGCCGCCGACGAGGTCGCTCTCCTCCACCACGGGGTAGAGGAAGGCCCTCGCCCCCGCGGCGCTTCTCAGCATGAGGATCGCCCCGGGGGTCATCCGTCGGTAGAGGTGCTCCACCACCTTCACCTTGTCCTCCTTGTCCATCCCCACCAGCGCCGCGAGGAACACCACGCCGTAACCCCTCAGCTCGTCCCCGACCTCCATGATGTCCGTCGTGTGGAACACCATCCGCTTCGAGAGGTCCGGGTCCGCGGCCACGAGGCGGGAGGCCATCGCGTTGGCCGCGGGGTCGATGTCGTAGTTGTGGAAGGTGGTGGACCTCATGTGCTGCCTCGCGAGCACGACGGAGGTGAGGGGCATGGGTCCGGACCCCACGAAGGCCACGCGTTTAGGGACGTGGTGCTGGTGGCCGGCGAGGATGGTGTGCTCGAGGAGGCTAAGCTTAAGGTAGTTGCCGTAGTAAGGGAAGAGGTGGAGGTGGTCGAGGGGGTTGTCGTAGGCGGCGAGGAGGGAGGAGTAGTGGGACTCGAGGTGGCCCTCCGCCTCCGCGCAGAGGCGTATGAGCTTCGCGCGCGCGGACTGAACATCCGCGGGTAGTTTTGAAAGGTCGAGGGTGGGGGCCGGTGGGATGCACGTGAGCACTAGCCGTGTGAACAGCATGTCGACATCCTTACAGGGCTTCAGGGAGGGAAGCTTCGAGATGTTGTCATAGATCTGCAGGATCTTCTGCACGAGATCCTCGTGGCACTCCTTCCCCTCCTCTCCCTCCCCAGCAGCAGGGCTTGCCATGATGATGGCATTATCATTTTTGATGTTCACATCCATCTCAATGCCCATTTTCTTACTGGGAAAGTAATGTGGCTGAGAGAGAGAGAGAGAGAGGCGTGGCGTGCGGAGAAAGGAGAAGGGAGGATGAAGAGCGAATGCGTGTGCCTCCCATTGGTGGTCAGTTGTTGAATATTTATGGGGAGAGATAAAGTGAGTATCGGGAATAATCTCAAAGAATTCCCCGTATATCGGTGCGAATGCTTTAACATTTCTTATTCTCAAAGAGACCCACGTGTTTAGTTGGTAACGGGATAATCCATTAAAATAGAGGTTAATTTTATTTGATGGAAAAGATATTTTAACTTGAGTTAAGAAGATTTATTTTGAGGTTGATGTGTGATAAATTTTTTTTTTGCAGGTTATCCTATGTGTTTTCACATATTAATTTAAAAATTTTTCAAACAGTCGTAGGTTAACCTACCAAGATAATCATTATAACTTCCAAATAAAAATGGATAATAACTCAACTGTAAAAAAATTATCCTATGAAATCTATCTCTCCATCCAAACTAGCCCTTAACTTATTCAGGAGGTCATGCCACCAGTAACCTTTTTTGTCATAGCACCAGTTGACTCATGAAAGGACCCTTCCCAAGGGTAGTTTAGGTTTTTTATAATTTTTAGGGATTTTCTCGTAATTTTTCTATGCACCAGAGGACCCCACGTGGGATTTTTGATTTCTAGAGGGGTTTAACGAAATTTTAAACCTCCTTGGACTTGCTTTGTGGGCTCCGTAGGAAAGGGAGGATTTTGCAGGGCCAAAGTCACAATTGACTCCCGCCCCACACCATACCCACCTTACCCTCACACCATGCCCACCTTACCCCGCCCCCATACCACACCATACCCCACTCCCCCATAAAACACCCCCTCCACTCCCTCCATCCCCCAACGACACCCATTTTTCCCCTCCAGCTTCTTCGTTTTCCCTGCAACCGACATGAGGGAAAAGGAGGGGGAGGGCAGGGAGCAGGAGGAGCGGTCGAAGGAGCTCATGAGGAAGGTCTTCGTGAGGGCCTGAGCTGTTGTGGCTCCAGGTGCGAGAGGAGCTTCGCAAGGAGGTTCTGCGCACGGATATTTCCGCAGTTTCAGACATTTGCGACATTCACCAGACGTCTGAAGGGGTCACCGGACGTCCGGGTGGAGCTTAGGACGTCTGATAGCACGCAGAGTGCCAAGGTATTTCTTTGCCCGAACTTTGTGTCATGCATGCATACTACGATAGTGTTGAGGTGTCGTACCTTGACTGTGCGCATGTGAGCAGGTGCTAGAGAAGTTGAGAAGGCACGTTGGCACTATGTTCGAGGCACTTTAGGACATCTGGAAGCAGTGTCAGATATCCGACTACCCTCCCAAACGACTGGGCGTAGTGCTAGACGTCTGGTAAACCCCTCAAGCGACTGTAGGGGGTAGCAGACAACGGGAATAGACGCAAGAACACAAGGTGAGATCCTAAGCTCGTTTAAGACGTCTGGGACTCATCCCAGACGTTTGATTTTGGTCAGGGTGACGTGTTTGAATTAGTTTAGGGTTCAAACGAAGTCGATTTTGCACAAATAAAGTATCGTTGGGTTTCTTTCGAAATTTCCTACGTGTTAGGGTTGTTTCCATATTGTTTTAAGCTGGTTTGACAAATGGAATATTGGTCAACGATGTTAATGTTTGATTTGATCAACTATTTGGAATCAGTGCCAGTTCGTAGTGCACACAGGACCCGCGGAGACCTCAGGATCCATCGTTCGTGCCCCCTTACCACCCGTACACTTTGGTAGAGTGGTCCTCTCTACTCCTATGGCTTAAGTTATTAAAGTGCATGATAAATTAGAAATATCCACTTGAAACTTAGGATATGAGATGAACCTTATGACTGAAAATGTGAATGTTTGTACTCGATGCATGAACCTCGCTTGTTACAAATTGAAAATGCATGTGGCTAAATTCCCTACTGAGAGTAATTGGATATTTAAATTGATGTAGTGATTGCTTGTCTTGTTGAATCACAAGCTGCCTGTTATATGAATAAGAAACTAGAATGTGATACAGATACATGCCATGTAATGAAATGAGCCGAGTACTATGCATGAACCCTATAGGGAACTAGGAAAGGAATCAAAAGTACAATAATATGGATATTTGATGTATGATGGGACACGTTGCCTACGAGCATGTTGGTTGGTTGTTCGGACTTGGGTATGGAAAGTGAGCTGGCCTTCATGTACGTTGTTCCGCGGAGAGCTACTATCGTTCTCGTGTAGGGAGAGAGCTGGCCGTCCCTTGGGTTGGGACCCGAGGTTATGATTGGCCTTCCTACACTGACTCTTGTTAAGCTCACTGGGCAAATCGGGATAGTCGAGCGAGGGTACGTAGACTGTTGTGGGGTGTGGCCCCTATTATGTTCTATGCCGTACGTTTGGACGTACCCGTTAACAGAAAGGACTGACCGCGTGTTAGTGCGGGGTAACTACCTGTGCGTTTATCACGTGTGCCGTAGTCACCGCTACATCGCGACCATGACCCCGAGGTGGTGACCGAGTGTAGGGCTACCATAGGGTACTTCCCCAGCAAAGAGAGTGCCACGTGGGCATCCTACATTGCAGAAAAACTGCATCAAGATCGTTACCTTAGGGAACACATGGATTAAATAATGATATAGACCCTTACTAGAATATGCGAACAATTAAACACATCGTGTACTATAAACGAAAACAGATGATAATGAGTAACTGGAAAATGTATGAATAGTTTACTGCTTTTCTTCCATGTTTAAATACATTTAATGATCTTATCTGCCACTCTACTTAACATTAGTTGACCACAGATATATGTAAACATGTTCAGGTCAAAGTGTTGAGCAGCCAGTGCCACCGGCTGTAAAGGGTGTTAGGTCCAGTCGAACCCAGCAGTAGTTTGTCCTTTCCTCTTTCTGTTTTAGGAACTTTAGTTATTATTAGTGAGTATCTCTAGTATGTTGGAGTATGTTTTGTTATGTCTCTTTACTTTAGTTGTAATGATTATGTTAGTAAACGTTATTCTCCATCTGTAGCACGTACTTTTGGAACTCTGTTATATTTTTCCGTTGCTACCTATTATTTATTTTACTTAGTTACATTGCATGTGTGGTTGTGGTATGTTTTGTGCATTTGGTTATTTTTGTTGGACGACTGAGTCTTGAGATTTAGTCAAGACGGATCGTTCCCAGGCTCCACGAGGGGTCAGATTCAAGTCGTAACAATTCAAGATTTTTTTCAAGTCACAATCCATACTAGCTTATCATGGCCTTGGCTTTCATAGCACATTTCCCTTGCAGCTATTGTGATATGTGCCTCTTTTATTCCGTGGAAAGACACTAAAATAAGGCATTAATTTTGACTATGCCAAAATCTCTCTTTGTTTCTGGATGCTTTGCCACCATCTCTGGAAAGAAACGTACGTAGGAAAAAGGATGACAACCTCACTCCTACCTACATCTCAAGATAGGCTAGAGGCCAAACCAGGAATTATAAGATAGTACGTAGCATGTCATTAATTACACAATCGCGTTGCAAGTGAAGTTCGGTAAGATGTACTTAAAGGTAGCTTTGTAGAAAAGTTGTGTACGGTGAAAATAAGGTCGCATGGTGTATGAAATGTTATATGCTTTCAGATAAGATTGTCATACAAAAAGCATTAATGTCAGCAATGACGTTTAGCTAGAGCATTAAAGTAATGCCATTTAAATTGTGGTTCCTTTATGATAGTGAATTTAATGAATCGGATTCAACATTAGAAGTTCCTTGCAATATCTTTTCTCTATGCAAAGCTTTTCTTCTGTTCACGTAATCTACCCTGTCTTGTTTTCATAAGTTCCTTCGTGGAAAACTCCCGTGCAAAGGCGTTCAAGAAAAGAATAGATATATATCTAGTTTCAATGGATCAATGAATCTATAGCCGGGATATCACTAATAGAAATATATGTTATATCATCGGTTACTTATCATCAGTTATTTAAATCGATAGTAAAGATATTTTTTTTGTCACTTATTCAAAAAAGTGATGGCAAAGGTCAGTACTCAACTTACCATCGACGATTGGGCGAAGCAGTGGTAATTAATATTTACCATCGATTTATTAAGCGACGACAAATATATTTTTACCATCGGTTATTGAAATAGACGACGGCAAAAGTGGGTAAAAATTAAAGATAAAAATTTTAGGCATGATGATATGTACCTTTTACAGTCGGTTTGGATAATAAGTAATGGTAAAAAAATTGCACGTGAAATTTGCGCGAGATTAATGACTTATACCGTCGGTTATTGGATAAAATGACGGTAAAAGTCAAGTTAAATTTAGCGATGAAATTTTAGGTGCGCTGAAGAGGGAACCGACAATATCATTTGACGTTAGTTTTTGAGAGAACCGACTGCATAGGTTCCTAAATCAATTTACGCGCTGCGGCCTACCATTCATCTTCCTCATCCAAACCCTCACCCAACCCCCCTCGCGCCACCCCACTCGCACCGAGCACCTCCATGCCCTCCTCCTCATGTCGCCCCCCTCCTCCTTAGGTGAATCCCCGTCCTTATCGTCGTCATTCCCCTCCTTCTCCTTCTCCTCCTCGTCGTCCTCCTCCGCACATCGCTCCCCTCCTCCTTCGCTGCTCCTCGCCCTCCTCCTCCACCAGCACCGTCGTCCTCCTCCTCCTCCACCTACGCCCCCTCCTCCTCCTCCTCCGTAGCTCCACACCTTCCCCCTCCACCTGCGGCCTCCTCCTCCTCCTCCCTAACCCACCAATGCTGCCCTCCTCCTCCTAACCGTCCCCTCCTCCTCCTCAGCTTCCCCCCTCCTACTCCACTTCCTTAGTAGGTCCCCCCTCCTCCTCCTCCTCCTCCTCCTTGGTTCCTCCCCCTCCTCCTCCTTGTCCTACCGTCCTCCTCCTCCTGCAGACCCCGTCCTCCTACTCCTCCCCATCCTACTACCCCCTCCTCATCCTCCTCCTATCCCTGCCACTCCCCGACGACCTCCTCTTCCTCTTCCCCCACTACCCTCTTCCTCCTTCTCTTAGTGCTACCTATGCGGCTGGCCTTTCTCCCCCTCTTTTTCTTGTCCTCCTCCTCGTCCCCCTCCTGTCGCCCTCTTCCTCCTCGTCCCCCTCCTGTCGCCCTCTTCCGCCTCCTCCAATTGCTGCCACTGCCGTCACCACAATTTTATAAGTTATAAATTTTTGAATAATATGATAATATGTTATTTAATTAATTGTGTCTATGAAATTATAGGTTATCGATGACGATCATTCTCGGAAGCTGTAGTCATTGGAGGTATAATTTTAATTTTTTTATTTATTATAATAATATTTTGGGCTTTTATTAGATGGTGTGACTTGTATGATTTATTGTGAATATGGCATGTACCTACTTTTATGATGTGTATTATTTTACTATGCAGGTTTATAGACAACTGAAAATATAAGTGGAAATTCTGTCAAATTTTTTTCAAAATTATTTCAATGTTTAGTTGGGATTAATATATGTTGTTTACGTTTGGTATTAGGTTGTGTATATGGCGCTTGGCCTAGTGTTTTAGGATTTGAGTTGGGAGAGGGTTATGGTGGTTGGGTTGGGCTAGGGTTTAGACGTTTGGTTTGGGTCAAGGTTAGGGTTTTATGATTTGATAAGGATTTGGGTGAGGGTTAGGGTTTTCGCTTGCTCTCGCCCTTGGTTTGCATGTTTAGTTTGGGTTAGGATTTAGGATTTTAATTAATTGGGTTAGGGTTTAGGATTAATTTTATTTTTGAAATTATAGTTATTGTTTAGATACGTACACTTGCTAAACATGATATATGCACGTGAGGCCAAACATTAGGTATTCTAACCAAGGGTAAAAGTCCTCTGAGTCAAATTGTATCCAAATTACTCGCCCGTCGAGACTTATGGTCACGTTATACGGACAATGTAAGAAGTGTATATATACCTCACTTACATGCATGATGTGTTGCCTTTATAGCATGCCATAAGACTCGATCGACTTTAGTTCGGTGAAATATTGAACTAAAGAAGGTCCTTAAAGATTTGATGATAACTTAGTTTTGCCCGTTACATATAACCATGTGCGGTGAAATTTCGATTTCTTATTCCTGCTCTTCTCTGGTATACCAACTAATCTTATCTAGTTTCCTACAGAGCCCTTAATTAGGTGTTAAAGGAAATCTAGCTAAGGTTAGTATTGGGGGTATACAGGAGAAGTAGGGGGAGATGCTGCCGAAATTTCACCACACTAATATTACATGTAACAAGAAAAACTAAGTTATCATCAAATCTTTGAGGATGGGCTATAAAATGAAAATCTTAAACAACATACATATCATTTGGTCATTTCCCTTCCTAATAAGTAATTTGTTTACATTAAATTTTAGGTTATAATGGATAAATCTTGGATCGGATTATGGGGTTTAGATTACACCAAATATAAGGATTGAGTAATTTCATTCCTGGATTGGGCATTTCATGACAATAGGAAGATATTTAAGTGAGGAGGTCAACTTGATAATATTTTCTGCCCATGCAGAAGATGTTTAAATAGTTCCGTGCATGATCGTAATACTGTGCTCGAGTACTGCATTTGTAATGGGTGGTGGCAGCATTACACTACTTGGGTAGCTCATGGAGAGGAGTTGATTGAGAAAGTCATAAACAATGAGAACACTGTTGACCAAGAGATCGATGAGAACACAGCTAATAGTAGAAGTGAAGAAATAAAAGAAATGTTGAACGAGATGAGAGTAGAAGAGGATATAAATACAGACGAGGAAGATCTGTTCAGTTGTGATCCGTTCTATGATGCTGTTAAGGCGGCTGAGGATCCTATTGCTCCCGGTGTTACGAAAATGTCAAAGTTGTCATTTTGTTGAAGATGTTTCAACTGAAGGTTATGAATAGAGATAGTGCTAAATTCATGTCAGAAATACATCAGTTTATTGCTGAGCTATTAACTAACCCTGATGGTTTTTCGGTTTCATGGTATAAGGCAAGGAAACAGATTGGTAAGCTTGGTTTGGATTGTCAGAAAATCGATGCATGTCCGAATGACTACATTCTTTTCAGAAATGAATTCGCAAATTTGAGTAATTATCCCAAATGTGGACATGAGAGATATAAGAAAGGTAAAAATGAAGGTAAGAGGAAACAACCTCAGAAAGTTTTTCGTTACTTTCCACTGACACTTAGGCTTCAACGATTTTTTATATCAACTAAAACTGCATGGTGGATGACATGGCACCAGAATTGTAAATCTCAAGATGGAAGAATGTGTCATCCTACTGATTTAGAGTGGAAGAGATTTGAAGAAAGAAATAATTTATTCGCTTTAGAAGTACGGAATGTGCGGTTGGGTCTTGCAAACAATGGATTCAATCCATTTAAGAGTATGTACCCATCGTACTTTATATGGCCAATGGTAATGGTTACTTATAACTTACCTCCCTAGTTGTGTGAGATCATCGTTCATGATGCTAGCCCTATTAATTCTCGGTCTAAAACAACCAGGAAATGCAATAGATATTTATCTCCAGTCATTAATCAATGAACTAAAACAGTTGTGGTACACCGACGTGAAGACGTATGATGCAGAAAAGAAAGAATTTTACAATATGTATGCAGCATTGTTGTGGACCATAAATGACTTCCTAACATACGTAAATTTGTCAAGTTGGAGTACTAAAGGAAAGTTTGCTTGCCCAGTTTGTATGGAAGACACTCATCACCTATGATTACCGGAAAGTAAGAAATTCTGTTACTTAAGATATCGCAGATTTCTACCTATTGACCATAGATGGCGAACGTCACAGTTTAGGAGTAAATTTGATGGCAGGACGTGTCGGTATTAAAAAAAAAATCCAAAGAACAAACTTAGTACAGATTCTATCAGGTTGCCGAGTCAGGTTATAATGGAAATATTACAAGAAATGGGTGAGATACGGTTGGGTCGACCATTCAAATAAGACCAAACGGCCTCGAGGAATTTTGGATTTCGAAAGAGAAGCATTGTCTTTATGGAGCTGTCATACTGAAAAGATCTTACAATACGTCATAATTTAGATGTTATGCACATCGAAAAAATGTGATAGACAACATCTTAGACGTATTAAATATGACCGATGATCCAAAGGACACGGTTAAAATAAGGAAAGACATGAAGAGTTTGGGGATACGTCTAGAGCTGCATATTCATGAGGATGATGGCTACTTCCCACCTGCTATTTACAGCTTGAATCAAGATCAGAAGAGTAGTCTGTTCTCCTTCTTAGAGGGAATTCAGGTGGCAGATTGGTTTTCATCGCAACTTTCTCATTGTGTGAATGAAATGTAGAAAAAGATATTTAGCTTGAAAAGTCATGACTCCCACGTTTATATGCAAGTATTATTTCCATTAGCAATATGGGGGATACTGCCAAAGCCAGTTGTTGATTCATTTATAGAGATGAACAGGTTTTTCAAAGCTGTTTATTCGAAGATGCTACAAAATGATACGCTGGATCACTGGGATAAATAAATAGTCATTATTCTCTGTAAGATGGATCTGATTCTTCCCCCAGCCTTCTTTGATGTAATGGCTCATCTTACCCTGCATCTTGCAAATGAAGCGAGAATCGGTGGACCTATTCAATTCAGATGGATGTATCCTGTGGAGCGATTTTTGAAAAATCTTAAAGATTATATTTTGAATAAGGCAAAGCTGGAAGGATCCATTGTAGAAGGGTATCTCATGGAGGAATGTATAAATTTTACTTCCATGTACATGAATGAAACAAACAACTTCTTTAAAAAACTTCAAAGGAACTATGAGTCGGAATACAATGACAATGATCAAGAATGTTTGTCAATTTTTGATATCAGAGGAAGGTCGATTCTTCATACAGAGTACAAGACAATTTCAGAAACTGACAGACATTGCATGCATCAATATATTTTAAAATAAATTTCTGAAATTGATCCATTTTACGAGGAATTCGAACGATTACCTCTTTCAAGGACAACTTAATTTGGCTTCTTAGATTGGTTTAAAGACCGGGTTAATCAATTGAAAAAGGATAAGGACCCAGATGGATACTAGATTTTGATGTAATTGTCAATTCACCATTACATTATGCACATTACCACTCTGGATATATAATAAATGGGTTCAGATTCAGGATAAAAGAAGTTGATGATACAAAGTTTACACAACAAGCCGGAGTTGTTGTTGATTCAGATCTTTCCACCGGTTGAGATGGATATTATGGTGAAATCAGAGAAATTGTGGAGATCAGCTTCAGATATGATCGCAAAGTTGTTCTATTTAAATGTCATTGGTTTGATGTTTTTAAAGAAGGCACCAGTTTCAAAGTTGACAAGAAACATAATTTCTTGAGTTTAAATCCTAATTGTCAAATTCCTCAGTCTGATGAATCATTTACATTGTCATGTCAAGCTACACAAGTTTTCTACGTCCCCAATAATTGCCAAAGGGGATGGGTTATACCCATAAGAACAGTACCGTGCAACCATTTTGACACACAATCTGAAGCATACCAAGAATTTACAGAAGGTCATTTATTTGCAACCGATGCTGACATTTAAGAAGGTCATTTATTTGTAACCGATGCTGACATCTAAGGTTAGTAACAATTTCTTTGCTTTATTTCATTTCTATTTAAATGAAATTCATATTAAAATTGAAATTTATAAGGGCATATATGTCATTACAAAGGGGGTTTGGAGTAAAATTGAAATTCATGTCTATTGATTTATATATTAATGATTTTTAATTATATTAATTATTGCATTTTTTATGTGTTACAGATGAAGTTGTTTAAGAAAAAACTCAAAAGAAAAGGTCCTCCTAAGACACAGCCCTCCACGTAACCTGATTCGTCTCCTCAGGCTTAGCCAACCCCCCATAGCAGGCTCAACCACTCTTTCGACAATAGGTTCATCCACCCCCCTAGTCACATTTCATACGACCCAAGGAGATGTTACGTTTACTACATACGGGGGGGAAGGGAAAGAGGAAGGAGATTGCTCAGACCTTGCCAGACAGAGTAGAGGATGATCCAGATTATGGAGGATCAGATGAGGAGGAGGGGGAGGAGGTGGGAGAGGAGGGAGAGGAGGGCTAGGAGGCAGAGGATGAGATGGTGGGGAGTACGTCCCCAGCTCATGTCGACCCCTTAGTGGTGGGCTCAAGTTTTGATAAGAAATCATATACTTTTAAGAAGTAAATTACTTATATGTTTTAAAGTTTATTATAACTTCAAAAATATATAATGAATATGATTAATGTTTACACAAGTAGAGTAGCCAAAGGACAGGGTAAGATAAAAAATCTAGACTTCCAGCGTATCCCCGAAGGTGTGAGAAGAACAATTATGCTTAGAATCACAAGGGAGGTGGAGAATTACCCGGCCTTTATCAGTCGAGTGGGCACAATTGTTAAGTCCATTATGCCCATTTGCTACTTCGACTGGAGGAAGGTGCCCGCAGAGCTAAAGAGGCAGTTCCTCCGTCAGTTGGAGGTAATTTTATTTATAAAAGTTATTTCTTTTATAACTTTATCTTAAAATTATTATAAAGTAAGATTGACCAATATTTTCTAAAATTAATGTAGGCAAATTACGATTGGGGTGACGACCCCAATGTCTCCCGATATATCCTTAAGAACACTGCCAAAATCCACAGGGATTGGAGGACGAAGACAAAGAGAAATGTAAGAATTAAAAAACAGTTACATTTTTTTATATACATAATTTCTGATATTATTTCTAACAATTTATATTTGGTATTTAGCTTTTCTCGAACAAGAGTTCACCTGAGGAGGCAATGGATGATGCTCCTTCTAATGTCATGCCTGAAAATTGGAAGAAGGAATACGAGCATTGGCTGGATCCAAAGATAGAGGTTAGTAAGTAATTAAAAATTATTTCATTAATTTCATATATCTTAAATTTATAAAAAGCATTATTGTATATGTCTACAGGAGTAAGAAAAAACAAATAAGGCCAATAGGGCTAAAGCTCCACCACAGACCCATTGTTTGGGTCGAAGGAGCATCGAGACTGTTAAGAACTGTTATGTAAGTGTTGGAAGTACTTTTCAGTTGAATATTACTTAATTTTTAAGTTATTTTAACTTAATTGTATCATTTTTATATTTTTAGTCCACTGCATATGATGGAATTGAAATGAATAGGATGGATATCTACGAGGTCATCCACAGTAAGGCTGTAGTTGATGGTGCTCATAAGTGGATTCATCGGTCATACCAGAAAAAACACGTAAGTTTTCTAAACTCAAAAAATTTATAACTTTGTATATATATTATAATAATATTTTTTAATACATTTAGGATCAAATGGTACAATTACTACATCCCCCACTGACGAGACCTCCGAGAACATCCAGCAGCCTTTAGATGCAGAGGAGGCATTTAGGAGAGTGATGCCATCAGACCACGGTAGTTTCTTTCGTAGTACGGGGAGGGCATACACGTTATCCTCTTGGTATGGGAGGAAAGGTGCCATCTCATCTAGTGTCGTGATTAGCTACATAAAAAGATTGACACACTATAGAGACGAGAGGAGGAGAGGGAGAAGAGAGAGGTAGAGATGAAGAATAAGATAAATGCCATGGATGATAAGCTTTAGATGCTTATGGCTCTTCTTCAGAAGAAGGGTCAGACAGAGCATCCGTCTTCCACAAATCCCAGCATCTATAGACGAGACGACGATGACACCATGGGTGGTGCAGGTGGAGCTTGTGGCATTGGGGTAGTTGTATCTTGATTTCTATCCATTTCCTTTTCTATGTTTTTCATGCAATCTTTTTTATGTAAATATTTTATTTTCAAACTTTTAATGCACTAGATTTTATATTTATGAAATATAAATTTCTGTTCATTTTCATTTTAAGTAGATTTAGTAGGTAGTTTCCATCATTTGGCAATTAAAAAAAAATCCCATACATTTGCCGTCGGTTATTTGAATAACGGATGCCATATATGCGATGGTAAAAATATTTTTGCCGTCGTTTATCTAATAATTGATGGCATAAAAGTTTCGAAAGAATCACTATTCTCGTTTTATGTCGTCGCTTCTTATGATAAGCGACGGCAAAAATATTTTTACCGTCGCTTCTATAAGCGACGTCGTTTTCTTTAAACAACGACAAAATTGAAAAAAAGGTGCGTTAATGCATGAAAGAGTAATTTAATAACGTCGTCGCTTTTTTTAATAAGCGACGGAAAATCTAATTTTTGTCGATTAAAAACTAACGGGAAAAGATCCAATTGGTCTGCTAAATGAACGATATTTCGACGTTGGATGTTCCTTGTAATCGACGGAAAAAAGAAACAGTGACGTTGCTTATGCCGTCGCTTGTTAGCGTCGGTTATAATAACTTTGCCTTCGGTTGAAAAGTAGAACTTGTTGTAGTGTATACACCATGAACTTTGTTGACTTTATAATCTGACATAAGTTTGAGTTCTTTGTCGCCTTCGGCAAATCAACATCCTATATAACATCAAAGTGAAAAGTTCCAATTAAGTGTTTAGATGCAACTTCTCTTCACGGATAAAAACATTAGGTTGATATTACCACAAAATAGATATAACTCCGAGGAGTGGAAAGACGTAAATCCATCCCTTAATTCTAATGCAAAGCTAAGGATTAATAGTTCCATAATCTCATTTGAAAACCCTCCTTTGACAAAAATATATAAACCTACGATTTCAACAAAATATTAAATTTGTAAGGGCATAGGTAAATGAGCTCACATGCTTAACCATGTGCCCAACATAAGGATGTGAAAAAGAATGCTTCAATCAAGTGGAGGAGATGCAAAGGAGAGGAAGCGTTGAGATGGATGTACCTTTCTTAGAAGCATTAGTTGTAATAAGAGTCTACTTCCTACGTAGGATGGAGCAAAGCAAGGTTAGGTGCTTCGATGTGGGTGGGGAGGAGGATGAGGCACTCAGTGTAGGGTTGCTACTCCTTCAGGTCTTGGAAGAGGACAATTGGAACTCCTGCACTGAATGCTTTCTTTTTAATTTTCCTTTGTTTCTTGTCTTCTTTATATCTTTTGTTTTGATTTTCTCTATCTCGATAGAGTTCCATTGTTTCTATAGGGTGATACATTCCCCTTTCAAGGGTGTTCGATTTTTCCCTCTTTCCTTTCCCTCATAGGGGTGCGTCCTTTTGTATTGGTTCTTCCCATTTCTAATGAAATGTTTTTCCTTCAAAAAAAAAAAAAGCTTGTATGCATAAAACTAAGAAAGATAGCAACTTGATTGTAAGGATATACCAATATATATATATATAGGAAAAGGGAGTGTGCACGACACGTAAGTTATGTGAAAGTGTGATAATAGCTCTCATCATGAGTAATATTTTGGATTAAAAACTTGAGGATTGAGATCAATTCATATGAACATATTATGCACCAAATTTGAAACAAATCCAACACTCGTAAGACATACATCTAATATGGTCAGTTCGTGATAGTTAGGCCGTAAAAAATGAGCCCCCTTTGATGTATATGCTAGGAGTGTCGGATTGGGTTCAAATTTGACATATAATATATTCATATGGAGTGATCTAAATTCTCAAATTTTCAATCCAAAACACTACTCGTTGCGAGAGATATTACCGTACCTACATGTAACTTACGTATAGGTCCCCAAGATCCTAGGACCTCCATCAAGTAGAGTCAAATTTCGTGATACTTAGGCTGTTGAAATTGAACCCTTTTCGATATAGGCCAGGGGTAGGAGTGTCAGATTGGCTCAAAATTTCGTGCAAAATATGTTTATATTGAGTGATTTCAATTCACAAATTTTCACTCCAAAACATTAGTCGCAATGAAAGATATTAGCTAAGTTTCACCTAAGTTATGTATATGTGAGTTTCACTCTCTTTTCCCATCTATTATATTTCATTACATCACATTAGCATTAAATATATTAAAATATACATATTCTAACATAATATAATCTCAATTATATCATATTGTTAAAATATTACCTACTAACTTCATATCATCATACCAATTATTTATATCCCACCAGTTATCTTAACCCTTCAAATAAACACATTACATAATTTATGTCACTCTAATTCTGTTAGTTTTTTCTTTCTCATAAACGATGGTGCAGTTAGTTGATTGTGAATGAAATTTGACCTCAAAAAAATAAAGAACAAAATTTGATCCCATGATTTTTTAGTGGGAATTTTTTAAGGAAATTGATGCCAATAGATTTTGTATAATTGTAAAATAAGTTATCTGTCGGTCATTTTGGATATTATTTTATCTATATCAAATGTTGTATCAGGCTAAAATGCTGCCTGTTACACGACCCTTCGCTCCTTGCCTTATGTACACCTTTCAATAGTCCTAAATAATCTCTTAGAACGTCACGTATCCCAATAATTAAAAATGTTGCCGCCCACGACCATCTCCGATCACCTCTCATTGACATTGTCGAAGATGATATGGAAAGTGAAGAGAGAGAGAGAGAGAGAGAGAGAGAGAGAGAGAGAGAGACAGGGTCACGAGGCGAAATTAGAACAATGGTGAATGAAATTTTTATATAGTGCCACTTAGACCCAGCACGACACGATGTTTGATAGATATTATGAATTTGGCAATTAAAATTTTTCAAAGCTAGACGTCATTAGCATGATTTGCATGCTTATTCAGTTGAATTTTGTTATATATGTTTTTCGTTATTTTATATTACCCCTTGGCATTAATTTTGATACATCTTGTCAAGTCAAGAAGTTTAAAATTATTATTTCTTCGTATTTCTTGAAAGACATACCTCTTTGCTACCAATAAATTTAGAATTAATTTATATCCCCTAAAACTCTCAAATTTAAATATTCTTCTCATTAGCAATTATTTTCAGATCCATAGCAAGTGTTTTTTAAGGTTAAAAGTTAATTTTATTGCAACTTCAAATATTACGCATGAAAGCTTTAGACTAGAGTTAAGAACCAAATACATGAGAGTCAACACAATATCTCGAGATTGTGAGCCAAAACTACGTGCTCCCTAGGAACCTCGAGCAGCGAAAGCAAAGGAACAATGGCAAGTAAGGATTGACATTAGGTAACAATGTGCTTTGACATGTAATGACATTGAGAAAGATGTAGTATTTGACTAACGGAACCGGCGACATCGCTGGAAATAGAACCTGCATCAATGGACGAATTCAAGATAAGTAGAATGCCTTCATGAATAACTTGAATTTTTGCTTCATTTGAATCGCAGGTAGAGAGTTTTATAGTCATTGCAGCTCTAATCTGGCCAGCATCATATTTAATTAAAGCTGTTGCGCAGGAGTAGGATGACCTAATCACATGGATTACCCTGACTGACAGAAGGAGTAGGCATAGTCATAACTGAAGAGGAAGGCTTTGGCGTTGCAGACAAATGGTGAACCTCAGAATAGTAGTTTGCCGTGTTGATTGCCCAACCGATGGTCTGGGATAGTTGCAATTGTGAACCACCTATGAGGTGCTCGTTTCTTTGAAGCCACAGGAAATGCAATATGTATAATGGTGGGAGGGAACTTAGTCCAGTTATGGCAATCTGATCCCCTCCAAAGCTTTTGCAATGTCGTTCATGAGTCATTCAACACTTCCACCCGAATTCCCAACATGAACCAGACTGCCTGCATCGCCTGCTATCTGGAAAAAATATGTTCGAGATCCTCAAGATAAGCTCACGTATATCGCAACATGGATCTATGTTTGGTACCCTAAGTGCTAGAACTACCTTTGTTGGCAAGGCATTGGTAGTAGCTCTCCATGGAAAAATTTTTGTGCGAGGAGCTAACAATTTAAGTGCCCAGATTTTTTTATAGGTGGCCACCACATTAGGATTGTGGGTGAGATGCTTCCCATCATGCAACATCAAGGCTTGATAAGTAGATTTAATGGTGAAAGTGCCCAATTTGTGTGGCTTCCATATCAGACTATCCTCCTCACCTTCATGAATTGGGGCAGCGTGGATTTTCGTAATCAAGTCATCATGAAAACATTGGTTCAAAATAGAAATGTTCCAGTCGTTGGAGTCAGTAATGCAAAGCTACAATTTTGCGCCAATATTGTCATCCCACATACTTAAAAGAATGGGGGAATCCCAATACCTGACCCAATTGTCTCTCCACAAGTTTATCTTCCCACCATTGCTAAACAGCCACTGAGAATTGGAGTATAATTGTCCCTGTACCTCAGCCAAGGCCCTCATGAAAGGTAAGGATCTCTAGTTTGGAGAAAAGTCCCAGAATGAAGAGTTATTGAAATATTTAGCCCTCAAATAGAATTTCCAGGGACCATCTAGTTAATAACCTCCATGTCATTTTCATGAGAAATGCTCGATTCATGTAATATGGATCGCGAAATCCAAGTCCACCAAGATGCTTAGGTAAGGCAATCGAAGACCAGCAGACTTTAATTGACATATGTCTCTTGCCATCTAAGAAGCCCCACCAAAAGTCCTTAACAATTTTTGTGATTTCCAAACACAGCTTCCTTGAAGATAGGTTGGTAAACATCAGGTAACAAGGAATGGCTAAAAGAGAGGATTGTATTAGAACCCCCTTACCAACTTAAGAGAGCATCTTTCCCTTCCATTTCAAATAATTTTTTATGGCATTTAGATAGAACTAGATCTTTAAGTTTCTTTTGTGCCATTGTGTTAAGTAAAGGGCAGCTCAGATATAGTTCATCCTCTGTCATTTCAGCCATTTCCAACTCTGAATGTTTGGCAGCTTGCAAATTTTGAGGGACAGCTTTACTAAAATATAGTTTTGATTTCCCAAAATTAACTCTCCCCGAAATCTTCTAAAATTCATTGGGAGTAGTAGATTTGATCTGCTGTGCTTCTCTAATAGATGCCAAGGATAAAAGAATGATGTTGTCTACGAACTAAAGTGGGTAAGAGAGGGCATATTTTTAGCCAACTTGTAGCCTGAAATGAGTCTGTTAGATGATGCAGAGTGCAAGAAACCCCGTTAAAGGGTGAAAAAATTGGAAATCGATACTTGCTGTTAGAATTATGTTGCATAAAAAAATTAATGAACGGTTACCCAATAGTATGTTTATTAGTATAAAAACGATAAGTGGTACAATGATAGGTAACGCATAGGTAATGCATAGGATAAAGTGTGGGTGGGCTCACATACATTAAATTATGCATACGTAAGGGTAACGCATGGGATAAAGTGTGGGTGTACATACATTAAATTATGCATCCATCCCCACCGCCTTCCGGCACCTGCGACAGTTTATCAATGCATCGTCGGCCATGGGGTTGGGTGTGCCTTCGATCTTGCGATTGTGTGCGTCGAAAGCTGATGGCGACATCGGCTTTGTGGTCATGTGCGATGAAGGCTGAAGCAGCATCATCAGCGGCCCTGCTTGTCACCCTTGCATAAGGGAGCTATCGCAAGTGGGATGCCTCCACCGTTATTTCGCTCTAACCATCAATGACCTCGGTTGTTTTGGGGTTGTCTTTTTCTTATTTTCTGTCTCTTTTCTTTGTTTTATGTTGGTTGTGATGATAGAACATGGTTGAAATTGGACATAACACAATTAGGTCTCTGACTAGTTTTGATTATCTCACGTAAATCTTGGACATCGTTCGATAGCGTGAATCGTTATATATAGCGTGAAGATATTTTAAAAAGTAGGTTGGATTGTACACCTTTGAGTTATCAGGTTGTGTGCTTTGTTTCTTGATTTGGCAAGTGTTACTCCTTATGTTGGGAGGGGTGTTCCCCTCTTTAGAGGGTGTAGTATAATGATGTAATTTGCTTCTCCTCATCAATAAAATTTTATCTTTGAATAAAGAAAAGAAAAATTATGCATGGGTATACTTGAAGCCCCGTAGACCATTTTAACCCGAATTAAAATGGCTCGTTAAAAATCGGTGCTCCATATATAATTTTTTGGGGAAACTATATATTATTGCTTCTCCTAAAGATCCTATTTCGTTCATAAAATTGGATAAGTAGCACTACTTTCTTGTCCTTCACTCCTATCTCTTTAGTGTCATTTAGGAATTGTTTCCTTGAAGAGTTGGTCACTTCTCTGTCCAAGCAATTAAAGAACGTCAGCATTTGGCAGTACGCGGCCTGCAAAGTCAACTGGTTTTTTTCCCGAATTTTCTGCAAGGTATCGGCAGTATATATAAATGCGATATCTTAAATCCGTGGATTCAAATTCTGAAGTTTAAATGAGTCATTCAAAATAAGTTACGAGATTTATCATTTTCAATATTGCATCATTTAAGATCGATCGACTGCTGCAGGCATAGATACTCGTAGGCAAATATATATAATTGTAAGCAAACATCTGGGCTCTGGGAATAAACTTAATCGATCTGAGAGTATCAAAATGCTCATATTCTTGTTTATTTGTTTCGGTAAACATGGTAGGTACGTATTTTAGCTACGGAGAAGATGACTGTACATATGTATAAAATGGATCTGGTAATACGACGTTAAAGCAGTAACGTATAATTGGGAGTTCCGTGGTTCATCCAAATTAAGCCATGCATGCTGGTTTCATGCATGCAGTGGGCTCATGGTTAATTAATTTCCCTTTTCCCAGATCAATGAATTGATTGCTGGGAGGTAATGGAATATCTTACAACCACTCGCAGGCATTATATTATATTGTGAAGGTGAAAGCAATGTCAAGATTCCGATTACGTAACATCTCCGAATTCGACGCTGAATTTTTTTTTTTTTTTTCAACCAAAAACGGGAGTAATAATATTCATACTCCACCTCCTTCGAGTAACAAAGGCAACAGAATTAGACCAATACCTGCTAAGTACAACAAAAAGGAAAAAAGCCACGACTCTTACCTGAAATTATTGATTAGAGAGTCGCATTGTATTGTTGCATTCAGAGAACGACATGAAACCACTTGAAGTCAATCTTTCACTGATTTATCCTTTGAAAAGAAATTACAAGGCTGCTTACCTCGAGCATATTATATTCTACGAGATATATGTCTAGCAAGTACATTTGCATCAAATGTCGTATCACCATGAGCTCACTCTTCACATAATTAGCTTTCGAAACTTTGTTTGAATGCTCACACAAAGAGCCCGATGAACAAATTGAACATAAACAATCCCCTGCAAGTGCCATGAACACTACCTTGCACTGTAAAAAACACTGGCCGTGAGTAAGACTCACCCATTATACTTTACATCGCACTGTCAAATGGACCCGTACCCTGCAACATCACCCCGACTCATCTCACTCTGCCCTATTCTTGCTAGCTAGTAGACTTAAAAACAATGCATATATCTCAAGTTTGGTTCACATATCTCGAGTTTTCTTCAACAAGGAAGTTTGAAGCTCGAGTGCTTAGGTCAAATTTAATCAATGTTATCTTTTTTTAAGAAAAGAAAAAAAACTATCCTAGTTTAATTGATCAAAAAGGTAGAGGGACATGAATCTAACCTACCAGGCATGACAACAGAACTGCAGAACAAGACCCCAAAACTACTGAAGGCCAATGTCGAGTTTACCATTCACGTCGATGTATGGAAGAGGTCAAGCCATGACATCAAACAAAATATTGACAAGGAAGACAACTCAAGACAGCTGGAAATCTCAGCAATAGAAAGCACAACCTCTCAGAGGCTGGAGAGTAAGCCTAGTGAATCAAGAGACAAAATTCCTAACCCTAAAATACTATAAAGTAAAACACTAACAGTCTTCATAATCACAGGCTTCTGCAACACGATGCCCGATTCCCATCGCTTCAAACAACCAAGCTGTAAGGAGTGGCTAGGAAATCAATATGCAAGAATCCCCTAACCCTTGAAGGTAAATGGCTCAAGATGTCCACGGAGATCCAAGAAGGACACAGTTGGGAGCAACAATCGCCGCATGAGCCCATTTTAGTGCAAGCACATCCATTGCCGAATTCACAATCCTGTGCACAAAGTAAAAAAATGCAATAAGATGTTTGTACCTCTGAATAAAAGGAGCACATACCTGACTATCCCAAGGCAGTGGATGGGACTTTTTCCATCAGAAGAAGAGGGTCGAGGAAGTGGTATCGATATGCATAGGTTGAAGTTTGTTCTAAAGAGAGAATTGTAGAGCCATGGATAGGACCTACAACTCCATATATAGTGATGTGTGTACTAGCCATACAAGGCCCCCCACCAACAGAGATGAAATGACCAATGTCATCTCAAATAATCTAGTCACCGTAGTTCATGATCCCAATAAAGTACTGGCACGTATAGTTAATTTTGAAGGTATTAAGGGGACGAGTCTAATGAAGACAAAAATGGAAGGGAGGGATCTTATATATCAAGGTTACACCGTAACCTCTCAAAATGCCCTTTCCAAGCAACAAGGTTGACAATGTCATTTTTGGATCAATTTCAGATGGACTAGGTAGCATGAATAACAAAAATAGCAATAGTTTGAGCTTTCTTTAAGAAGCAAGAATTAGAGGATGAATAGTTGACAAGCATGAGAAGATCCTCAAGAAGGGATGGGGAAGATAAATTTTGACACCAACCCATCTATGGACAAGTTTAACAAGTTTACTTTGCTGAAAAAAGGTGTTGGAACGATTCAATTTGGGGACTGTCAAGCCACTAGTAGTAGCGAGAGGTGAGGGGAATACCCCTACATCTAACCAAGTTATCAATAGGAAGCCTTCCATGGAGAAATCTCCATGGAAGCACTGTAAGGTTTAAAGGTAAAGAGAGTTTCCAGATGGTTTTACCCTAGGCACATGAGGGAGAAGGCTACTTGAGAAACTTATAGGCTAAAGAGGTGGTAAAATGACCAAAAGAGTCCTTCCGAATTGGGCGATCAAGATTATCAAAAAGAGTAAGGTAGCTAAGTTGAGATATCAAGATATTAAAAAGAAATCCCTGAAGAGGAAAGTCCTACAGGGAACTAAGAATCTATTTAACAGTACAACTAGGAGGGGACAAGCTAGTAGGAAGATATTCTCTAAGAGAAGAGTCCCCAATCCAGTGCTCCATCCAGAAATTGATGTTGCCTTGTTGAATTTCCATGGCTATATGAGGGGTAGCTACCCTCCAAGCATCACAAAGGAGGCACCTCTAGCTAGGATTAGGTGAACATGGGCGGGGCATGTCCTTGAGGGAACCATACTGGTTTGCATCAACTTGGAATAAGGGGAACTAAGAAAGGCGATTCACCACATTCTCTTCATTCTATGGACCATAAGAAAGGCTTGAAAGTTTCTCACCCCTAGGCCACCAAATTCCTTTTGTTTACATATTTTTGCCCAATAGATCCAATGGGTAGCAAGACCAAACTCAGAAATTCCATAAAAGAATTAAGCAAAAATTGAGTTGAGATGATTGATAGAAAGAATATGAATTGGGATAGAAGTCAACACATGTTTAATGAGGAGAAGGTAGCTTTGATATGAGTAAAGAGAAACTCTCCAACTAGCAAGCTTGTTCAAGATCTTAGCAACAAGGGGTTGAAAGTAGGAACAACGAGCACAACCTTGGAAAATTGATCAACCCAAATATGTGAAAAGAAGGGCTCCTAGAGGGCATCCTAAGATGCTAAGGACTCGAGACAATCAACTAGAGGGAAAGTTCTTTCCAATAAATCAATAGCTTTTGTGCTTGTTAACAATTTGGCTGAAGGAATCCTTGAAGGCTTTTATAAAATTAAAAGCTTCTTAAGATTGTGGGCAACACCATTTGTGAAATAGATTATGTCATCAACATAAAGTAAAGAGATAGGGGCTTGAATCCCTCTTTTGAAAGAGAAAAGGGTAAGTTTTTTAGCAATGACCATATTCTTGAAATCCCTAATAAAAGGTTCTATCATTAAGCCAAACAAGAATGGTGAGAGAGGCTTACGATTGGCTAGACAATCATGTTGCAATAAAAATAATATTTTAAGTGTCGTTTTTATAGTATATTTGTAATAATGAAAACAGATGTCGCATCATTTTATTTATTTACTTAATTTTTACTGGTTTATTTCAGGTTATTCACTAAGAGGCAGTTATTGATATACATCACTCACTATGTTAAAAAATATTCTTTTATCCTAAAAATATTAATTTTATTTACAACATGAATTAATGAATGAAATAATTAATGAATGGGTTAATTATGTACAAAAGAATCAATTAATAAGCACAGCAATGCTTTAAACAGATTTACAACTAACAAGTATTAAAAACTAATTAATATTACACTATGTTAATTATGTACAACTATTTTAGATAATACCTAATTATAGGTACACAAATAGTTACCTACTATATTAAGTTATATTAACCATATTAATATCCACTACAAGAATATTGAGTACTGCCGACCATTAAAAACGGTCGGCAATATTCAAATAACCATCAAGAAAAATGATCGAGGAATGTACTATCGCTATTGGGTTTTCCCGACCATTTTAGAACAATATTGTCGGGAAAAAGGTGGACCATCACTCGACGTTTGGTTATTTCTCTTATTTGTTTTCGACGGTCGAGAAAGCTTTTTCTTGACTTTTCTAAATAAACAATAGACGAAAATATTTACCTCAACCAGTATTTAGGCGATCGACTAAAATCATATTTTTAACCGTTTATCAATAACAGTCGAGAGTGTTTCTATTTTCGTCCGTTTGTGAACGGTTAAGAATATTAATATTCTTGACTGTTCATATATAACAGTCGTAAATTCCAATATTCTCGTTCATTTTTAAATGGTCGAGAATATAAATATTGTTGACGTTTCTTCAATAACGGTCAACAATACTAATATTGTCGTCCATTAAAAACAGTCGAGAAAGCATTTTTTTTTAAATGTGTTTAATTTATGTGGAGGACCTGTAAAGAACTACAAATCTAGTAACAATATAATCAATCACACAACTTAAAACATTTTTGCATCTAATTAAAACACACAAAATCAAAATCAAAATTTCATATATGAAATAATGTATATAGAGTTCATTACAAACTATAATGTATATAAAAAATACAATCATGTTGTGGCACCAATACCTCCAGCACTGCTACTACCTAAATCGTTGTCATCATGATGATCTCTATATTGATGAAAGGATGGGTGATCAATACCTCCCTTCTAAAGTAATGCCAATAGCTCCTTGATGGTCATGTTGGATTCCTTGGTTTGCATCACGTTGTCCTTGACTAGCGTCGTCAGCTCATCAATCCACTGGTCCTTTTCCTCGTCTTTGTGATGTAATACCGCAATCTCCTTCCTCATCTCATGCACCTCAGCTGAAGAGGATGATGTTCCCCTTCTCCCATACCGCCCCGAGATGGTCTCGCTCGTCCCTACGCTACGGACGTTCCCACCATGCTCAGGTGGCATAATAGTTTGGTAAGCCTCCTCTGCTGTTAGTAGCTGCTTAACTGTAGAAGAGTTGGCATCTTTAGGAGGATGCATTAAGTTGATCATATTATCCTGAAAGATATTGAATTACGTTAAGTAATTTTATTTAATTATATAATTACAAAATCAAATAAAAGTATTGTCTTTTTTAACTTACGTGTCTCCATTAGTATGTGTCGTGAAGTCACTCTCTATTTCTGTCATCACTCATCTTACTATGAGTGGCCTCATATATTCCCACCTGATCAAGCTGGGCACCTTGATGCATGGCAGAAATTTGAAAGAGTTAATTTTAACAAAATTAGAAATTTTTGTAAAGTTTAAAAGAAAATAATAATTAAAGGTACTTGCGTATGTATATGGATTTCATTGAGCCTATCCTCCTCCTACCTAAGACATGGGTCTTCGATGAAGCCTTAGCCCTACTTTCCTTATTCTTCTTGGCTTGCTCATGAAATAAAGGTACAATTTATTAAGTTAGAAATTAGTCAAATAAATAATAACATATGAAATACTTTTACCTACATCTCTGGATTATGCCAATGCTCACACGCTTCCTTCCAGGTGTGCGGTTGTATCAAAAGAGGCCCATTATGCAATGCCTCATCATGATTCCTATTCTTATAATACTAAAAAATATAATTGTAATGTTAGAAATAATATTTGAATTATGGTAAAGGAAATAAATAAATACAGTTAAAATTTATCTTTTACCTTATTCTTCATCTCTAATCTCTAATCTTTATGAATCTTCGTTGCGTGCTTAAGGATATATTTGGCGATGTTCGGATCATCGCCCCAATTGAAGGTGCATGCATTAGTAAGAGAACAGAAATTGTTACATAATTTAAACTTATATAAAGCAATGCACATAAGTTATTAATTTTTACTAATACCTCTAACTCTCGAATGATCTGCATTTTCAGCTCGCTTAACACCTTCCTCCAATCGAAGTAGGACAGTGGGATGATCACCTTCGTCAATGTACCCAGTTTATTGACGAATGGAGGATAGTCCACTACTTCCCCTGTTGGTATGATTCGCACTGAAATGCGGAGCCCATGCGGAATTCTCTCCAAGTCCCTATTCCGCGTAGGACCTCTTCCCTACGTACACTTATAAGACAGAATTTTAACATAAAATTAAATAACAAAGAAATAAATAAATCGTAACATTTACCAAACCTTAAATTCATACCTAAACTGCGGAAGGGTGGTGGTGGTGCAGAACATCCCGGCTGAGAAGGATCTGGGTCAGTCGTCTGCTCTGGCTGATCATCCAAGCTAACGTACTCATCAACTGAAGTACTATCCTCCTCCTCATCCACAGTCACATCCACCTCGTAGTCAGAATCCTCTACTGATAGATCCGTCGGAGGTGGCATCGGACTCTTCCCCTTCCCCCTACCACCCCTCCTCTGACTCTGGAAATATCTAGCCACATTTCCAGGCCTCAAAAACTGTTGGTGAGGTGCCTAGGGCTGAGTGGGCTGTTGCAGGCGATGAGCCTGAGGTTGAGGCTAAGGCTACTGGTGAGGGGCCTCAGGCTGCTAGGGGGTCCTCAGGCTGCTGGGAGGCCTAAGGCTCCTCCCTGCAACCCCTATTAGCCTTCTTCTTGAAAATAACCTAGAAAAAAGCATCACAAATAATTTGGTATTTTTTAAAAAAATTTGACAGCATTTCCCCTATATATTGTGATATTTCAAAAAACCTGTATAAAATAAGCATACAAATAAATGAAATTGAAATAACCATATATAAATGAAACTGAAAATGAAATGATATCTCCCTTCCCCTTCCCTTCCCCTCATTTGCCTCCCCTTCCCCCTTCTTCTTTCTTCTCCTTCTCTTTTTCTATTCCCCTTTCCCCTTCCCATTCCTCCATTACCCTTCCCCTCCCCTCCATTTCCCTTATCTTCCCATTCATTTCCCTCCACTTCTACCTTACTCTTTCTTCTCCTTCTCTTTCTCCCTTCTCCTTCCCATCCCTCCATTTCCCTTATCCTTCCCTTCATTGCCCTCCACTTCTCCCTTCCTCTTTCTTTTCCTTCTCTTCCTCCCTTCCCCTTTCCCCTTCCCATCCCTCCATTTCCCTTACCCTCCCCTTCATTCCCCTCCCGTTCTCCCTTCCTCTTTCCTCGCCTTCTCTTTCTCACTTCTCCTTTATCCTTCCCATCCCTCTATTTCCCTTCCCTTCTCCTCCATTTCCCTCCACCTTTTCATACCTCTTCTCTTTTCCTCCATTCTCCCCTCCATTTCCCTTTCTCCTTCTTCTTTTCCACATTCAATAGAAAACATTCAATATACAAAAAAGTGAATAAATGCATCATTCCACACAAAAAATAAATCTAAGTGGACACACCCCACACAAAAAATAAACCTAAGTGGGCACACCCCACATTTAACATGATAACAACATTTTAAAGAAAAAGTATTTAAAAACTCACCATAGTGACGAAACGGTCCACAAATTGTGCACAAATAGTTGGAGAACGCGAAGAACCTATATGAGAAGGCAATAAGATAAATTTCAGTTTTGAAATATAAATGAACATAAGCTTTGATAAAAGATAAAACAATTTAAAGAAAATTTAAGCAAAACATACAACTAAGAATTTCTTAAATTATGTATAATTATGGTTATGGATTAATACTTTTGACAAATTAACTTACATGTCAATGTCAGTTGCACTAGGGGCAAGTTCTTCACTTTGTGGGTTTTGTTGATATCTTCATATTCAACATCTGGGTGTAGATCCTTTTCCACATCATATTGTTCACGCGATTAAGCTCTAACTGGTATAATCCACCCATTTCTACTATTATCAGGCACATAGAATACTTGTGCTACCTAACAAGCTAGTGTGAATGGTTCTGATGATTAGAGGATGCAACGGTTCTTACTTAAACTCAAGAAACTATGTTTCTTATCGACTATGAATCCAATGCCTTCTTTAAAAATATCAAACCAATCACATTTGAATAGAACCACCTTACGGTCAAACCTGAAAGTCATTTCCACAATCTCTTCAATTTAACCGTAATACCCATCACAACCAGTGCTTAGGTCACAACTGACGACAACTCCTACTTGTTGTGTGGCCTTCGCATCATCAATGGATCATATCTGAATATGAAATTGTTAATTATGTATCCTAAATGGTAATGTTCGTATGCCAAAGGTGTATCAACAATTATATCAAAATCCTATATTCACCATTGATCCCCATCTTCTTTCAGTTTATTTACACGATCCTTGAACCAATCAAGGAACTGCACGTCATGTGTAGATAACACAGAGGATGCTTTGAATTCATTGTAAAATTCATCCACTTCTAGAATTTGCTTTAGAATGTACAAGTGTGTCAATCGTCGGTCCATTTCCAAGATGAGCTTAACCTTCGTCCGGAGGATCGACCTTCCTCCGATGTTAAATATGGACAAACAATTTTCATCATTACCATTAAATTCTCCTTCGTACTTCCATACATGACGATTAAATCGATTGTCTGTTTCATTCATGTACATGGCATAGAAGTTAATATATTCTTCTACAAGATAACCTTCAACAATTGACCCTTCTAGCTTAACCTTATTCAAGGCATAGTCTTTCAGTTTCTTCAAATATTGTTCAATTGGATAAATCAATCTGTACTACACGGGTCCAGCAATTCTCGCGTCATTTGAAAGATGAAGCGTGACATGAACCATCATGTTGAAGAATGTAGGCAGGAAAATTTGCTCCATGTTACAAAGAGTGATCACAATTTATTTATCCCAATAGTCTAGCAATTCGGGATCGAATATCTTTTAATAGATGACTTTAAACTATCTACTCATCTCCGTTAAAATATCAACTATCGGATCAGGCATCACTCCATGTATCGCTAATGGGAATAAGATTTGCATGTACACATGAGAATCATGACTTTTTAACCCAATAATCTTCTTTTGCGCTTCATTTACGCAACGTGAAAGATGTGATTACTTATCTGGAAATCGAATGTCTTTAAGGAATGAGAAAATTCTTCGCATCTACTCTCCGGTAAGACTATATATAGCTTCTAGAAAGTGAGACCCTCCTTCTTCAATGTGCAACTCAGGACGAATACCCAAAATTTTCATCTCATTCCTGGTTTTAACTGTATGCTTTGGGCTGTGTTAATCGCTCTAAAATGAGTTTTAAAATTGATACGTTGTAGTATAGATTGAATCGGCGTGAAAAATAAATATAAATTATACTCGAATGGAAGTCCGAAGTCAAACACAGGGAGAAATTAATAAAATAATTCTCAAGATTACAATTCAAATACAATATAAGCAATTTATAATAGAACTCCAAACAATAATGATATATAAATAAAAGCAAATGTCAAATAATGCAAAAAGAATGGGGTAAAATGGTGATTTGAATCACCAATTACCCCTCACAATAATATCAAATATCTCAACAGTAACAATCAATTTAAATCCACGTAGGATAAGTGCACAATGCACTCCCTTCAGAGATCAGATGATGGAACTCTCAGTGCCAAGAGGGAACCCTTCTCCTTCATTCCCTTTCTCTCTTCTTCTACCTCCTTAAGCTCAAGAGAAGGCACAACATAGAGCTCAGCAACACCAGCAGAGGAAAAGGCCTCCCTTAGAGATCACTAAGTGTTGAGAGGAGGGCGGTAGAGCAAAACCCCCCCTCCTCTCTCTCTTTCTCTTCTTTTTCTCTCAGAATCAGGCGAACCAAAACAGACCCAGGTATTTGGGTAAACAGACCAAGGCCCAATCCCACGAGGCGTAAGCGCAGGTGAGGGCATGCGTAAGGCGTGCGTGTAGGGACCTCACCCCCTATGCTGAGGCGATAAGCCACCAGCACAAATTCAATTTGAATCGCACGGGGGCTTTGGTGCTTTCCGTTGTGGGACTAAAGTCGTCCCCCTGTTCTTCACGCAGCAAGCAGTGGACCTCCTTCATCAAATTGGAGCAGCTGCTGAGCTCGGGATCTCCAATCAGAGACTTGGGCGTCTGGAGCTTATGGTTCCGCACCACTTGGAGGTGATGCCTTGGTCGATTGACGTAAGAACACCTTCTTCAAGGTGTGCATGAAGCTTCATCAATGGTGGTGGCGACGCGATATCTAAAAACACGAACAAGGCCTTTTGGCCGCGTCAAATACGCTTAGTAGGATCGCCATGGGATGGCAAGTGGGGTGGTGTGCGTAGTGAGGCAAGTGCGTGCATGAGAAGGTCGTACGACCTTGGAAAGGAGGTGCAGTGAGGGTGGAGTTCGGGGGAGTCGTAGAGTGGATAATAGGGTGAATTGGTAGAGGGCTTTTGCCCTCCTGTGATGGCGGAGCTTTTGGAGTCGGTGGCGAAGCAGATGGAGGTGTGGAGCAGTGGGGCACTTCTCCGGAGATGTGGCCGGAGCGGAGGAAGGTGAAGGTGGTCAGGGTGATACGACGGTTGTGCGTGAGTTGTGAGTGGAAGAAAAAGAAGTAGAGGGAGAGAGATGAAATTCCCTACTAGGAGGGGGTGACGTAATAATTGCGGAAATAAATATAAACAATCTCAAAAAATAGACAATCACACAAGTACACAAGTATCTTTAGGTGGAAACCCAAACCGGGTGAAAACCACCACCTAACCCTCTCGAGTTAGGATTTTTCGATCAACCAAGTTGATCAAAAACCACTAAACGAATCACTTTAAACGAGGGTGATTCAACCTCAATTACAACCACGCTACAAGTGTGAGGGTAGCGTTCCTCAACCCCTTCTCTTCACGAGAAGGATTTTGTCCCTCGAAGGAGACGGGAATTCGCAAAGCAAATACCCAACAAAATAACAAAGATAAAAAAAACAAGTAATCCTATAGAGCCAACAAAGTAATTTTTAACCTAAGCTTCTATAGGAATTAGGATGCTTCCCTTTGAAAGGAGTGCGTCGACGACGCGGATGCGTGAGCCACGCGACGGCGCAACTTCACTCTCGTGAACTACGGCGGGAGAGCGGGTGCGCGTAGGCTTGATGCTCTCAAGATGTAGAACTTGAGCTTTGAGAGCAAGAGAGACACAAAAAGGGTAGAAAGTATGTTCCTTAGGTGTGTTTTGTTGTGTCTTAGGTGTGTTTTTGTGTCTCAAAGGTTCCCCTCTATTTATAGAGGCCTTAGGAAGGCTTTGGAAGGCTCAGGAAAGGTTCCATAGCCGTTGGGTGCAAAGCCCAAGTGAATCAACCCGAAATCAGGAACAATCATTGCACTAACAAGGTTATCAGACGTCTAATTCTGGCATCAGACGTCTGGAAGACCACTTTAAGATGTCTGATTTCAAGGTCAGACGTCTGATTTTGGGCGGGTTTCTTCTTGACTTGAATCAGATCTAAACAGGGTTCTTGTGCAAGTACATCAGACGACATATAGGACGTTTGGCACTATGTCTGGATGTTTGGAAACCTACTTTTTCTGTGGGAATGGATTTCCAAACGTTGCAATGGCTATAAAATCCCTAAGAAGAGATTTTGGGTCAGTCGAGGCAAAACGGTCAATTATCAAACGTCTAGAAGGTCCTATGGACGTCTGATAAGGCTCTAATGGTCACATTCTTGAGTGTTCGCTAAGCCAGCCAACGGTCCACTAATTGGACGTCTGGCAAAGTCATCAGACATCTCCTAAGACATGTGGTTTAAGGTCTGGACGCTTGATTTCATCAGACAGAACTAACTATGTCCAGCCTAAATGTTATCAGACGTCTGAATCAACAGTCAGATGTCTTAAAACACTTTATCAGACGTCTGATTTTGGAATTAGACGTCTGGAAATGTTGTTTGAACCCTATATTGGTTTTCTAAGTTCTCTACAGAAAACCTAAGTATCCTAGGGTTGTGCCGGTGTTCCTAGGCCTACTGTTAGGATATTTTGAGGCTCTTTAACATAATTTTCTAAGGAAAAAAAGAACAAGAAAATAACGACAAATGTACATGAAAGGAATAAAATAGAATTCTATCCTATTCTTCTTGTCCTTCCATCTTCAATCTATCTCTCCTCGCGAATCTTCTCTGTTCTCCGTCAAGCTCCTCCAATCCGTCCTGGATGCGAGCTCGAATTCCATCTAATCACGTCTATATTTGCAATTGACCTGAAATCTAAGACTCCAAGTGCAAATGTTAAATAACACGTGTTTTGTTATCATCAAAACAAATGATTGTGGTGCTCTAGCACCAACAAGAGAAAGGAACAGAGATACTTAGTGTTGAGGTAGAGAGGCGAAGGTGGCCGGTTGTGGTAGACCGACACCAGAGAAGGAGGAGAAGACAGTGAGACGACGACGATGAAGTAGGCAGAGGTACGCCCTCCCTTTGGCTGGAGAGGGTCGCGACGGAGAGGGAAGTCGAGAGAGCTGACCAATTTGGTTGTTGGACGACTGTAGGAGGAGGATCGAAGAAGGTCGCTGGAGCAGCGGTCTTGAAGGTCGGAGGAAGGGGAATAGGGGGCTTTTGACTCTCCAAGACTTGCTGAGAAGATGCGTAAGGCCACGGAGGTCCTTTTATAGGGCTCTAGATGGAGTTCCAAGCTTGGAAACAAGATTAGAAACTTCGAGCTCCTTGTCGATGTAGGATACCCATTCAATCAAATCATTTGCACAAGGATTCTAGAGAGATTTAGGATCCCTAGATGGGTTCATTTGGAAGGCAATTACTTGATGAGTTTCCCTTTCATTTTTGAGAGGGATTCGTCAAGAAATCATGGGGATCTTGCCAAATTAAGGTTTCTGGAGCTTTAGGATTAGGATTTCATGGTGGCAGGGAACTATTTGAAGAAGGAGACTATAAAGTGGGGAACCTTTTTGAAAAGGATTCAAAAGTTAGGGGCATATGTGTGAGATAAAAGAGTCAGACAGGATCAAATTGCAAACTAAGTTAAGATAATTTTAGATTGGGCCCAAATTTTGGTACAAACCTAATTTGGACCTAAAGAATTCAATGGTAAAGTTGGATTTTGATTTTGACCTAGTTTGACTCAGTAATTTGCATAATTACCCAAATTAAGGTAAATGTCTGTCTGAGACTCTATTTTGGGTCAAGATAGGTTCTGATGATCAAATTGAAGGTACCAAACCCTACAGAATATTTTTATATGAATTTTAGAGGATTTAGATGAATTTTATCTTGACCATAACCTCAGTTAATTAAGCGGGTCTATTTTTAGGGTTTCGGAAGTTATTTAATTCTCAAAACACGTAAAAACCCTTTTCTATCTATACTAACCCGCTTGTTAAACTCTTAAGATCATTTAACCTTTAATTAACCCCTGAAAAAACCCATGATTGTTCTGCATTCAAGATATGATGGTAAAATTATAGTTTTAACCCTAGTTTCTTGTATTTCTCTCTGAAAGGATTTGCAATGAATTGTGACCTTCTGATGGTTATGTAGGGGCATTTAATGACTTAATCAGGTCAAATTAAGCTAGTTATAGTTCATGATGGTGTTCCTATCAGGCCGTCTGTTTGGTTTAATACATGAAGAATGTTGCCCATTACATTCTTCTCGATATGCATAACATCTAAATTATGTTACACTATCAAATCCTTCTAATATGGAAGCTCCATAAAAAATATGTCTTTCTTCCTAAACCCTGAATGTCTCTAGGAAGCCAAGTCATTCTTGAAAAGATGACTCAAATGTATTTCTCCGAGCTGTTGCAATGTCTCTATGATTTTCATCCCCGATAGCCTATTAGAACATGTACTAACTTTATTCTTTGGATTCCTCAACGAATATCGACATACTTTACCATCAAATCTGTCCTTGAATTGTAACGTTTGCCATCTGTGTTCAATGAGCAAAAACCTGCGGTGCCCTAAGTCATAGAACTTCTTGCTTTCAAGCAATCTCAGGTGATGAGTATCATCCGTACAAATTGGACAAGCGAACTTCCCCTTCGTGCTCCATCCTGACAAATTCGCATATGCTGAAAAATCATTAATTGTCCACAGTAATGCTGCGTGCAACTGGAAGAATTGTTTCTTCTGTGCATCATATGTTTGAACACCACTATACCACAAGACTTTCAGTTCATCAATCAATGGCTGGAGATAAGCATTTATTGCATTTCCTGGTTGCTTGGGTCCTGGGATAAGGAGTATAAACATCATGAATGCAGATCACATGCATCGATATAGGGGTAAGTGACATCATGAATGCACAGATATGTTACCATGACCATCGACCATATGGAATATGATGGATACATGCTCTTAAATGGGTTGAATCTATCGCTTGCAAGGCCTAGTCCCACATTTCGTGACTCCTCTGCGAATAATGTGTGATTCTCGTTAAATCTGTTCCACTCATCAGAATCTATTGGATGACGGATGCGTCCATCTTTCAATTTATTATCCTGATGCCATGACATCAGTTTTGTTGTTTTACTGGAAATGAATAGGCATTGTAGCCTAGGAATCAGTGGAAAATAATGGAGAACCTTCTCCTGTTGTTTCTTCCCGCCGGTGTTTGTTGACTTACCCACCTTATATCTCTCCTCACCACATTCAGGACAGTTAGTCAACCCTAAGATTCATTTCTGTACAGGACACAGTCATTACGACAAGCATCAATCTTCTCGCATTTCAGTTCGAGCCCACATATCTACTTCTTCGTATCATACCATGACTTAGGATACCCACCAGGATTATTCAGCAGATCTCCAATGAATTCCAGAACCTCAGACATTAATTTCACTGTGGCTCTATTCATCACTTTCATCTGAAACATTTTCAGAAGGAATGACAACTTCGGCATTGACATTATTCCAAGAGCAATAAGATTCTCTGCTGCCTTGACTGCAATGTACAACTCATTACAATCTCGTAATGTCTCATCATTATCTACATCCTCAAGGTCTGCTGCTCTCATATCATGTAACATTTCATCCAATTCATCTCCTTGATTATCATCACTTCCTTCAAAGACTTCAATTCTCTCATTTCCAACTTCTCTCAATTGCTCGCCATGAGCTATCCAATTTACGTAATGTTGCCACCAACTGTTACATATCACATGCTCCAAAACTGTCTCGGTCATAGAAAAACTCATTCAAATAGTGTCTACATGGGCATAAAATCAATTGAAGGAATTCACCTCGTCTAAATGTCTTCCTATTATCATGAAATGCCCACTCCAGAAATAAAATCACTCCACTCTTGTATTCATGGTAATTCGAATTCCTCATACTGATCCATGACTTATCCATAATAATTAATCCAAATGTAAAAGACAACCACTCATAAGTTGGACTCGAATAAGGTAAAAATGTGTATTTTAATATCACTCATAAGTTAGACTCGAATAGGAAAGAAATGTATATTTTAAGAAGATTTTCACTTGAAAGCCCATCCTTGAAAATTTGATCACAACATTACTTCTTACATGCAACCAGTATTTGGAGAAATTTCGGAAGCATTTCCTTGCACTTCTCCAGTATATCCCTCAAGACTAACCTTAATAGGCCTCACTAAAGGGCACTTCGGGAATGGAGTTAAAATTAGTTGGTATACTGGAAAAGAGCGAGAAAATGCAACCGCAATTTCTCCAAATACTAGCTACATGCAAGAAGTAACCCTAAGTTGTAATCAAATCTTCAAGGACCCCCCTTTGTTCAAAACTTCTCTGAATAAAGGACAACAACACTTATGGCATGTTATAAAGATAATACATCGTGCATGTAAGTGAGGTATACACACACTCTGCATTATCCGTACAGCATAATCATAAGTCTCGACGAGCTATATTTTAACATATTATATCCCTCCCACAACTTGTTACCTAGGGGTTAGAATTCCTATTGTTTGTCATCAAGTCATCTAAATTTGTGCAAGTGTTTGATTAGCCCATATTTGTGGGCTATTTAAGTATAAGAATGCCTAGATATTAAGATATCTTTAACATTTAGCTAGCATATATTAGGAATATAAATAAATTATTTCATATTTTTAGCTTAATTGTATAATTCATGCATTGCATTCATATCTAAATGCATTTAATTAGTTAACCAACTAGGTGCATTACATGCATTCTTTTAATTTAACATAGAAGTTAAGAGTTTGTGCATAAATAACCATAATATTTTATTATTATTTTATTCTTCTTCTACAGGTAATGGTTGCACTTCCTCCTCCTGCGTCCATTCACTCACAGCTACTAGCATTCATCCGCCGTGAAGTGGATCTACTCCCGCCTCTTGCATTTCAAATTCACCACTTGCAGCTACAAAGGGAGCGGGAGTCGACCATGCTAAGGGAGGCCACCACCCACTCCATCACCATGCTCCGCTCCCACCGCCGGCCTCCATGGATGAGTTCCACCACACCGTAGGCCGACGAGGTGATAGCTCGCCGCGCCAAATTGGTGGACTTGTGCCAACACTATGCGTGAGCCTTCACGGCTCCATCTTACCATGAGCGTGGCCACACCAGCCACGTGAATATCTTTCTCTCCTTCGTTTCCATCTTTCTCACGAACACCCACCACCATCTTCACCTCTGCGAAAACCCATAACCACCAACTCCTTGTAGAACACCATTGACCCCTTACAGCAACAGCAACACCATCAACTGCCCACTACACCGCCACACAACTCCACTTCCATCATCATCGTCCATCAACATCCACTATTCATCTTCTTCTTCTCCTTTTCCTCTGCAATCAAGAGAACCCAACATCGCCACCTTCCAATAGCCACCTGCAGCACACCATGCCCGCGCCTTCCTCTCCCACGTGCAGCCAGCAGTGCTCCCGCATGCACCTCTAGCAGGCCAGCCATGCGACCCCGCCTCGTTGCACCTTTACCCACACACATGTGCATCTCCGCACGCCTTGCTACAACAGTAGCAGCCACCTCCAGTGCCTCCCCTCATGCTGCTTGCATCTCCTCTTCCTCCTCACTCCATGCGTTGCTCACCACTACTACGCCATTGCTGTCCACGCGAGCCATCAAGGAGCAATGCTCCTTCCCACTCCTGCAGCAAGCAAGAAGAGCTCCACTATTACTGCCCCTCTCCGCTTCATTTAGCCGACTCCAGCCACACCACATCTCGCTGCCACCTCCGCCGGATGCATGCTGGCCTCACCCACCTACGGTGAAGACCTTGCTGCTGGTCATCTCCTCCGTGTGTGAGAACCAACAAAGCAAATCCTCTGTTTTAGTTTAATTAGTAATTATATTTATGTTCCATTAAGAGGGAGAGGATTTTGAGTTATTAATATTCTATTTCATTGATTTTATAAGCATAACCCTCTTCTTTCATATAAATGAGATTTCAACATATCTAGCACTTGATAGCATAATTTAAAGGGGAATTTGGATTGATACTTGGGGGAAATTAATAGTGGACATCGATTTTTTACCTGTGCGAGTTTGTAATAGACAATGCCTCCTTGTGGATATGGCCCGCTCTTCTCGAGTGGTTATTTTTAATTGTTTTGATAAGCAGTTTTCCACCACTTTGATACTACTTCGACGTGTCATTTTATGTGAGAAACAACAAAAACGAAAATTGTCTTTTCATGTGTATCTACAAAGTTGTAATAAAAATTTCATAATCAAACATAAATATCAAATAATTTAAATAATTTGGGAACATGATTCAAACATGCAGTCATGGAATTATCGAAAGAAAGCTACATAACAATCATTTTTATCATCAAATTTCTAAAAGCATACAAAAATAGAGAATTTACAAACAAAATCAAGAAGTGCATTTCAGCAAAGCAAAAAAACTTCCTCCTTCCATAATCGTCACCTCCATCCGCACCACCTCCTCCATCCCCAACATCCACCACTACCACCCCACCACCTACTCCACCCTTCCCCCTCTCTTCCCATCCTTCTCCCTCTCCAACTCGACTTCCAAGAGCCATGCATGGTGGCCTTCTCCTCTACTTTCCCCAACCCACCATCACCACTGTAATCTCCTCATTCCATCCTTCCTCAACTCAACTCTCTTCTCCTCTCCACTATCACCAGCTCACCACTGCTGCTCTTTCACCACAATGCAGCAACTACTGACATTATTGTCTTTCTCCACCACATGACCAGCGTCATCATCTTCAACTCCTCGTCTTACCTTTACGGATCCACCACCATCAATCCTCCTTCATCACAACTCCTCTCCTTGTTCATCCTCTACTCCACCTTCTTCTCATGGGAAGACACCACCAAGAATGTCCTCTCGACCTTCCTTCTCCCACAACTCCTCCCACAACTGTCACCTCCATCCACATTACCTCCCCCACCCCTGGCATCCACCACTACCACGTACCCCACCACATGCTCCACCCACCTCCTCCCTGTCGTCCTGTCCTTCTTCCTCTCCAACTCCATCTAAACGAGCCATGGTTTCTCCTTCATTTTCCTCAAGCCACCACCACCATAATCTCCTCCTCATTCCCTCCTTCCTCAACTCAACTCTCTTCTGCTCCTCCCCATCGTCATCACCTCTACCAGCTCACCACCACTACTCTTTACCGCAACATAGTAGCCACTAGCACTGTGTTGCATTCATAATTAAAAAAAGTATATAGTTTAATTGTATTCATAATTAAATTTCTAACTTAAGTATTACATTAAAAAATTAAATTAACCTAAAATTAAATTTCTAAACCTAAGGGGGGAAATTGGGGTGATGGTGGTGGGAGGAGGATGAGGTGGTGGTAGTGGCAGGAGGAGGTGGTGGTGGTGGTGCTTGAAGTGGTAGTGGTGGTGGCGGGTGGCCATGGAGGTAGGGGTGGTGGTGGGAGGCCATGGAGGTTTAGGTGGTGGTCGACGAGGTGGTGGTGAGGTGGTCGTGGTGGTGGCGGCGGCACGAGGAAGGGAAGGTGGTCATGGTGGTCCTAGTGGTAGCCATGGTGGCATGGTGGAACGAGGAAGGGAAGGAGGGGTGTAACGACCCGGTTCCCTAGTCCCTACGAGACACGAGAACCGGACCGACTCGACTAATCCCAAGACCTAGTCGTCCAACGAGGAAGTAACCAAAAGACAGTAAAATAAACCACATTCAGCATGAATATAACTAACAGTAAGAAAGTACAGCAGTAAGGAAAGAAACTACTACAGTAGGTACCACCACACAGTAGAACAACATTTGTCATATAACAAGAACTGCAGGTAAAGAAGGTACAGCGGAAACAAAAACTACTCACTAGAACAGAAATAAAAGAGGTACAAAGACTGTGGTAACTCTACTGGACCCTACTCGGCCTAGCGTCCTCTGCAGCCGCCGACCCTGGCTGCTCAACACCTGGTCCGGAAAAAGGTAACGAGTGTAACACGTCAGCAAAACGCTGAGTAGAGTGGCAAACTAACTAAAGGCAACAGTAGAGTGTACAGTAGCTATTATATTCTATTACTTCCTTTATTCACATCTTTCAATTTTCTCACTATTTCATTTATTTCTCAGATCCTTTACTTGATCTCGAAAGTCCTCGTGGGAACGATCTTGATTGCAGTCTTTTCCAAAAGTAGAAGTAGCACGTGGTGCTCTCCTGGCCGGGAGAGTCCCCCGTGGTGATCCTACCCTCAGTCAACCACCCCAAGGTCACTGACAGACGTAACGGTGACTACGGCACGCGCGATAAACGCACAGGTAGCTAGCCCGCACTGGCACGCGGTCAGTCGTTTCCGTTAACGGGTGCGCCCAAAGCACAGCACGGAACCAGGGCAGAGCCCTCTCAGTAACAGGGGTCCAACCCCTCTACAGTAACCAAACCGGGGCCTTGCCCCTCCACAGTCCGCGCACCCTCGCCTGACTACCCTGGTTTGCCCCAGCGGGCCTAACAAGTCGGTGTGGGAGGCTAGCAGAACCCCGAGGCCCGTGGGGTAGCTAGTACCTCCCTACACTAGTAGCTCTCCTCGGTACTACGTACGCGAGGGCCAGCAAGTCGGTACAGAGTGGCCAGTCCTAACCCCGGTTCCCTGGGGCGGCTAGCTCTGCTCTGCAATAAGCAGGGGGACAGTCACTCTCCTTGGTACTCCGTACTCAAGGGCCAGCTCACTTCCCCAAAACTATTCCATTCACTTTCCAGGAGTTGTACTCCTACTTCCCCGTAGGGTTCCATCCTTTTTACTCAAAGATCCAGGTTTCACTTTCCAGTTTCACATTCTTACAAGTCATGTTCTCAACCACGTTATCTATTCACAACAGGCAGCTGTTAATTCAAATTACAGGCAGCTTTATATCTCTTTCCATTTTCCAAGACTGCAGTATTATATATTCAACTAGTTTTCCCATCCTAGGATTCATGCCATATCCTAGGATCTATCATACAATCTAGTTTTCCAGTCCTACGATTCATGCAACACCTAGGAGCTATCATTCCATCTATTTCTCATTCCTAGGGTTCATGCAATGTCCTAGGTTCTATTTATGGTTTCATAATTTAACATATTTTAATAACTTAAAGCCACTCTACCAGGTACAACGGGAGTAATGGGGGCATGATCGGGAATCCCGCGTGCCTCCGCGACTCTCAAGACTGCAACTGAATGAGGTCCTATCACAAGGATCAAACACAAGGAGTGTCTCAAAACAGTGTATAGCTACTGTAGACGGGTAGAGGAATTAATTCTGAAAAGAGCGCAACTCGAATCGCAGAAAACGGAGCCCGAACGGGCCCTAAACGGGTCGAAAAAGACGATACTGTGCAAAATCAGACGTCTGGAACTTCTTCCAGACGTCTTAAATAGTGGATCAGAGAATTACCTGTTCAGCGTGGTTTCCCAGACGTCCAGAAGTCTGCGGGGACGTCTGTCCTAGCTCCCAGACGTCTGATGGTCACCCAGAACGTCTGGAGGTCACTCCCGCCGTCTGGTACAATTTCCAGACGTCTGATTCGCAAAGGATGGCGAATCAGCGAACCTGCGCACAGCCAACTGCCTCCCTCAGTACGGTCAGTCGACAGGAAGGAAGAAGAAGGCGGAATACTCACCTTTCAGACGTCGGTATGAGCTACCAGACGTCGTCCTCGCCGTCTGCCTATCAACCCAGACGTCTGATTCTGGAAATTTTTCCAGAATCAGGATGCTACTCGGCCTCCGCTTGCGACGCCGCCCGCGTCGCACCTCGTGCGCCAGCTGCTCAGACTGCAGCAGGTCCCTCTCCGCGTCGTTCCACGCCCCCTGCGCCCTCCGCCGGCCGGCCAAGCCGCTCCGGTGAGCTCGCCCTCACGGCAGAGCTCCGCTCTCGCATGCCGCACCTCCTCCACGCTCACTACGGCCGCCGCTGCCGCCCTCGCGCTCGCGCTCACACTCTGGCTGAAGGAGAAGGGAAGGGAGACGGTGGTGATGGAGTGAGGGGAGGCGCGCCCTTTTAAGGCCACGCGAGGAGGAGGGAGAGGCGCGGCAGAGCGTCTGCGGCCGCAGAGAATATCGGATATTCGCGGGCCTGCGCGCTGAGGCGCGCAGACGAAGATGCGTGCCAGAAAATTGATTTCCAGACGTCTGGAAACGATCCCAGACGTCTTGTAAGACGTCTGGCCCACCTCCCAGTCGTCATAAAAGACGTCTGGGGCACGCACTCGTTACAATATAACAAACTCAAAGGAAGTTTCGTCCCCGAAACTTGCGCCAACTAGGGTGCGTGAAAAGACGTCCGAATAACCATAACAACTCAAAGAGGAACGAAGCTGGTCCGAAAAGACGTACCCGCGAAAAGCTCCGGGTACCGCCCCCGCATTGCTGCCTCAGGCTCCCAGGTAGCCTCCTCGTACACTGGCTCCTCCATAAAACCTTTACCAGGGGTACTTGCTTTCGTCTCAACCGGCGAACAGCTCGGTCTAGGATCTGCACTGGCCACTCGGGGTAGGTCAGGTCGTCGCTCACCTCGACGCTCTCGTGACTCAGTACGTGACTGGAATCGGCTACGTACCTCCTGAGGTTGGACACGTGGAACACGTCGTGCACACCAGAAAGCTGCGGGGGAAGGGCAAGTCTGTAAGCAACGGGTCCAACCCGCTCCAGGACCTCAAAGGGCCCCACGAACCTCGGCGCGAGCTTCCCTCTCACCCCAAACCGCTGTAAGCCCTTCATGGGCGAAACACGAAGGAAGACGTGGTCCCCAACCTCGAACTGCACCTCTCTGCGTCTGCGATCCGCGTAGCTCTTCTGTCTGCTCCTGACAGTGCGGAGTCGTCTGTGGATCTGCTCAACTACCTCCTGACTCTGCCGGATCAACCTGGGGCCAACCTCCCACTTGGTCCCCACCTCAACCCAACTCAAGGGTGCCGTACACTTCCGTCCGTACAGAGCCTCGTAGGGAGCCATGCCGATGCTCGAGTGACAACTGTTGTTGTATGCAAACTCCGCCAGGGGCAGGTGCTCCTCCCAAGAGCCCCTCCAGTCCAGTACACAGGCACGCAAAAGGTCCTCAAGTGTCTGTATCGTGCACTCAGACTGTCCGTCCGTCTGGGGGTGGTAAGCCGTGCTAAACCTCAACCTCGTCCCCAAGGCCTGCTGAAACTCAGGCCAAAACTGGGACGTAAAGCGGGTATCCCGGTCGGATACGATCTCCCGTGGAACTCCGTGTAGTCGCACCACATCACGGATATACCTCTCTGCCAACTGTGCTGGTCCCAAAGTGACTCGGATCGGCAAGAATCGCGCCGTCTTCGTCAATCTATCCACTATTACCCAGACTGCGTCGTGTCCCCGCTGGGTAACAGGTAGGCCCACCACCAAGTCCATGGTGATGCTCTCCCACTTCCACTCTGGCACAGGAAGTGGCTGAAGCAGCCCTGCAGGCCTCTGATGCTCGGCTTTCACCTGCTGGCACACTAAGCACTGCTGCACGAACTCACCCACATCCCGCTTCATCCCTCTCCACTAAAACTCGCGTCTCAAGTCATGGTACATTTTCGTGTTTCCGGGATGTATGGTGAATCTGGAACCGTGTGCCTCTGTCAGGAGCTCTCTCAACAGCTCCTCGTCTCTGGGAACGCACAACCGTCCCCTCAAGCGTAACACCTAGTCTGTGAAAGAGAAGTCCCCTGAGTCCCCTGATAGTACTCTATCGTGCAAAGACTGCAAGTACGGATCAGCCATCTGTCCTTTGATGATACGATCTATCAGCTCTAGCCTGGTCTGCCGTGTCACCATCACTGCCCCACAGTATCCTCGTAACTCTAGAGGTCGCCAACTGCCCACCTCCTCCAAAAGGCTCCAACTCTGTAACTGTAGACTGGCCAAGCGTGCGGGCGCCTTACGGCTCAAGGCGTCAGCCACCACATTGGCCTTTCCCGGGTGGTAGGAGATGCTGCAATCGTAGTCCTTCAGGAGCTCCAACCAACGTCTCTGTCTCAAGTTGAGCTCCTTCTGGTCAAAAAGATATCTGAGGCTCTTGTGATCTGTAAAAATCTCGAAGGTCTCACCGTACAAGTAGTGCCTCCAGGTCTTCAGCGCGAAGACAACAGCTGCCAACTCTAGGTCATGGGTAGGGTAGGTATGCTCATGGGGCTTCAGTTGCCGCGAAGCGTAAGCGACAACATGACCCCTCTGCATGAGCACACCTCCTAACCCCTACAAGGAAGCATCCGTGTACACAACGAACCCGCCACTACTGTCAGGGATGGTGAGCACGGGAGCCGTGGTCAACCTCTCCTTCAGCTCCAGAAAACACGCCTCACAGGCGTCTATCCAAGCGAAAGGCACGTCCTTCCGAGTCAACTGTGTCATAGGACGCGCAATCTATGAAAATCCCCTGATGAACCGTCTGTAGTAACCTGCCAGTCCCAGGAAACTGCGAATCTCAGTGACTGAACGCGGTCTCTCCCACCTGAGCACTGCCTCGACCTTGGCGGGGTCCACCGCCAGGCCGTCACCAGATATCACATGACCCAAGAAGGTCACCTCCCTCAACCAGAACTCGCACTTGCTGTATTTGGTGTACAGCCTGCGTCGTCTCAGAGTGTCCAGAACCATCCGCAAGTGCTGTCCGTGCTGCATCCGATCTCTAGAATAGATGAGCACATCATCTATGAAAACCACCACGAACTGATCCAAGTACAGTCTAAACACCCTGTTCATCAGGTCCATGAAAGCAGCGGGGGCATTGGTCAGCCCAAACAGCATGACCAAAAACTCGTAGTGTCCGTACCGGGTGCGGAAAGCTGTCTTGGAGACGTCGGTCTCCCTGATCCTCAACTGGTGGTATCCAGACCTCAAGTCTATCTTGGAAAACACCGTGGCACCCCGCAACTGGTCAAACAAATCGTCGATCCTCGGCAGCGGATATCTGTTCTTGATGGTGACCCTATTCAGCTGTCGGTAGTCCACACAAAGGCGTAGGGTCCCATCCTTCTTCTTCACAAACAGTACCGGGGCTCCCCAGGGAGACACACTGGGCCTCACGAAACCTTTCTCCAAAAGGTCCTGCAACTGGGACTTGAGCTCTCGCAGCTCAAGCGGTGCCATCCTGTATGGCACGGTGGAGATGGGGCTGGTCCCTGGTACTAGTGAGATCTCAAACTCGATCTCACGCTCGGGCGGTAGTCCTGGTAACTCGTCTGGAAACACGTCGGGGTACTCTCTGACCACTGCGATGCTCTGGAAGTCTGCCACAGGGCTGGGCTCTGCCACCACACAGGCTAGAAAGCCCTCACACCCCTGGCTCAAAAGTCTCGCCACCCGAAGTGCCGAAATGCACCTGAAACCTCCGTCCAATGGCTGCCCGTGAAACTCGAAAGAAGGCAACTTCGGAATGGAGAAGACAATCTTCCTCTCAAAACAGTCTACCAAGGCGTGGTAAGCGGACAGCCAATCCATCCCCAGAATCACTCCAAAGTCCTCCATCTGTATCATAATCAGGTCAGCTGGCAGGCTATGTCCCCCGATGCTGACCTCGCAATCCGTGTACACCTCCTCAGCTACAAACAGCTGACCACTCGGACCTCTGATTACGAACGGATTCTCTAACAGTGTATAATCCTGGTCCAAACTAACTGCGAAACTGGCTGCGACAAATGAGTGCGTAGCGCCGGAATCGAAAAGCGTGTAAACGAGTCTGCCAGAAACTGAAACCATACCTGCTACCACGGATCCCAATGCTCTGGCGTCCCTGTGTGTTAGGGCGTTGATACGCCCCTCAGCTCTAGGTGCGGACGAAGCAGCCACACTGTGCGTCGGACGGGTAGGTGCTGGCCGGTACCCTCCTCGCGACTGCTGTCCTCCTCCTCGTGCCTGGGAACCGCGGCCTCCTGCGCGCCCTCCAGTGCTCTGCACGGGAAGTATCTGCTGACCTCCTTCCGTAGATGGGCAGTCCCTCCTGACGTGGCCCGGCTGGCCACACTGGTAGCAGAGGGGAACCCGACTCCCGCTCTCAGTGAGTCCCTGCTGTCGGCTAGGCGGGGGTCCGGTGCTGGCGACTGGCCCCTGTCGAGGGCCCCCAAAGGCCACTGATGGCCCTGGACAACGTGACGGCTCTCCTGCAGGCGCCACGTGCCTCCGTTCTCGCAGGCCCTGTGAGAAGTCTGGCTGAAAGGGCCTCTTCCGCCCGCCATCGGTCTCTTGCGCGGACGGGTTGGTCTCCTCGTAAGTCATAGCTGCCTCTACCACCCTCGAAAATGTCGGCAGCTTCAGGGGTTTGACATACCCTCGGATCGCAGGCCGGAGCCCCTCGGTGAACCTCTAAAGATGCTCCTCCTCAGTGGCAACCGCTGTCGCTGCAAAGCGGGACAGCTCCAAGAAACGCGTGCGGTACGTGCTCACAATCATCGTCCCTTGGCAGAGAGTGTGGAACTCCCGCCTCCTCTGGTCCTGCCACGTCTGGGGAAAGTACTGCTCGCAGAAGAGGGTGACGAACTGGTCCCACGTCGGCTCGTCCCTCTCCTGTCCCCGGACCGCCCTCCACCACCGGTGTGCCGCACTCTCCAGCTGGTACGTGGCAAAGGCCACGCGGCACTCCACCGGGGGGCGAAGGGTGTCGAAGATCTTCTCCAGCTGCTCAAGCCAGTCCTCTGCCTCGGTCGGGTCCTCATCCCCCTTGAAGGAGGGGGGCTTCAGCTTCCGGAACTGTCCGAAAAGCTCGAAGTGGCGCTGTAGGGGAGGTGCTGGTGCACCTCCAGGCGAAGGTGCCTTGTGTACAGAAGTGTCGGAGGAAGGTGGGGGTGTCAGGGGCCCATCCCCTCCCTCGTGTCCAGCGCCGTGTCCGTCGCGTGGTCCCACAGAGGACTCCCCCTCTGCAACCCCAGGAGGAGGTGCTCGGGGCGGTGGGTGGAGCTCCTCTCGTACAATATCCCGTATCAGTCTGGCGAGGTCCTGGGCCTGGATGCCAGGGAGTGGTGGCTGGTCCACCGAGACGTCAACGACAGCACATCCACCTCGCCGACCTCGCCCTCGGCCGCGCCCGCGACCAGTCTCGCCAGCCCGCGACGAGGCATCTCCTGCAAGGAGACGCGAAACAAAATGGAAACGTCAAAACAGACAGTACCTAACAAAACTTCTAAGAGCTCATGTTAAGAGATATGTTGTGGTGGCTACTCTAGCTATAAACATGTGAATTGGTTATTTTCCAGTCAGTTTATTCACTTCTCGGGACGACCTTGCTCTGATACCATCTTGTAACGACCCGGTTCCCTAGTCCCTACGAGACACGAGAACCGGACCGACTCGACTAATCCCAAGACCTAGTCGTCCAACGAGGAAGTAACCAAAAGACAGTAAAATAAACCACATTCAGCATGAATATAACTAACAGTAAGAAAGTACAGCAGTAAGGAAAGAAACTACTACAGTAGGTACCACCACAACAGTAGAACAACATTTATCATATAACAAGAACTGCAGGTAAAGAAGGTGCAGCGGAAACAAAAACTACTCACTAGAACAGAAACAAAAGAGGTACAAAAGACTGGTAACTCTTCTGGACCCTACTCGGCCCAGCGTCCTCTGCAGCCGCCGACCCTGGCTGCTCAACACCTGGTCCTGAAAAAGGTAACGAGTGTAACACGTCAGCAAAACGCTGAGTAGAGTGGCAAACTAACTAAAGGCAACAGTAGAGTGTACAGTAGCTGTTATGTTTTATTACTTCCTTTATTCACATCTTTCAATTTTCTCACTATTTCATTTATTTCTCAGATCCTTTACTTGATCTCGAATGTCCTCGTGGGAACGATCTTGATTGCAGTCTTTTCCAAAAGTAGAAGTAGCACGTGGTGCTCTCCTGGCCGGGAGAGTCCCCCATGGTGATCCTACCCTCAGTCAACCGCCCTAAGGTCACTGACAGACGTAACGGTGACTACGGCACGCGCGATAAACGCACAGGTAGCTAGCTCGCACTGGCACGCGGTCAGTCGTTTCCGTGACCGGGTGCGCCCAAAGCACAGCACGGAACCAGGGCAGAGCCCTCTCAGTAACAGGGGTCCAACCTTTCCACAGTAACCAAACCGGGGCCTTGCCCCTCCACAGTCCGCGCACCCTCGCCTGACTACCCTGGTTTGCCCTAATGGGCCTAACAAGTCGGTGAAGGAGGCTAGCAGAACCCCGGGGCCCGTGGGGTAGCTAGTACTCTCCTAACACTAGTAGCTCTCCTCGGTACTACGTACACGAGGGCCAACAAGTCGGTACAGAGCGGCCAATCCTAACCCCGGGTCCCTGGGGTGGCTGGCCCCACTCTGCACTAAACAGGTACAGGTACTTCCCTTGGTACTGCGTACCCAAGAGACAGTACAAACTATATCTCAGTTCCATTCCTTTTTCTTTCCAGGAGTTCCACTCCTAATTCCCCGTAGGGTTCCAGCTCTTTATCTCAGAACATTATATGTTTCACTTTCCAGTTTCACGTTCTCACAATCCATGATCTCAATCATGTTTCTTTATTCATAACAGGTAGCTGTTAATTCAATTTACAGGCAGCTTTATATTCCTTTCCATTTTTCCAAGACTGCAGTATTATACATTCCACTAGTTTTTCCATCCTAGGGTTCATGCCACATCCTAGGATCTAGCATACAACTAGTTTTTCAGCCCTAGGATTCATGCATCACCTAGGAGCTATCATTCCATACATTTCTCATTCCTAGGATTCATGCAATGTCCTAGATTCTAGTTATGGTTCCATACAAATTGTAACGAACGTGTGGCGCAGACGTCTTTTAAGACGTCTGGAGGGTTGTCCAGACGTCTGACCAGACGTCTGGGATAGTTTCCAGACGTCTGGAAATCCATTATTTTCGACACACGCGAGTCGTCTGCGCACCTGAGTGCGTAGACCGCATATTCGCCTTCTTCCCTCCTGCGGCTGCAAGATTCCCCTGCCGCAAATCCTTCTCCCTCCTCCCCGCGTGGCCTTAAAAGGGCACGCCTCCCCTCACTCCGTCACCACTGTCTCCTTTCCCTTCTCCTTCAGCCAGAGCGTGAGCGCGAGCGCGAGGGCGGCAGCGGCGGCCGCAGTGAGCGCGGAGGAGGTGCGGCATGCGAGAGCGGAGCTCTGCTGTGAGGGCGAGCTCGCCAGAGCAGCTTGGCCGGCCGGCGGAGGGAACAGGGGGCGCAGAACGACGCGGAGAGGGACCTGCTGCAGTCTGAGCAGCAGGCGCGCGAGGTGCGACGCGGGCGGCTGAGTATCGCCCTGATTCTGGAAAAATTTCCAGAATTAGACGTCTGGGTTGATAGGCAGACGGCGAGGACGACCTCTGGTAGCTCATACCGACGTCTGAAAGGTGTGTATTCCGCTTTCTTCTTCCTTCCTGTCGACCGACCGTACTAAGGGAGGGAGTTGGCTGTGCGCAGGTTCGCTGATTCGCCATCCTTTGCGAATCAGACGTCTGGAAGTTGTACCAGACGGCGGGAGTGACCTCCAGACGTCCGGGGTGACCATCGGACGTCTGGGAGCTAGAACAGACGTCCCCGCAGACTTCTGGACGTCTGGGAAACCACGCTGAACAGGTAATTCTCTGATCCACTGTTTAAGACGTCTGAAAGAAGTTCCAGACGTCTGATTTTGCACAGTATCGTCTTTTTCGACCCGTTTAGGGCCCGTTCGGGCTCCGTTTTCCGCGATTCGAGTTGCGCTCTTTTCAGAATTAATTCCTCTACCCGTCTACAGTAGCTATACACTATTTTGAGACACTCCTTGTGTTTGATCCTTGTGATAGGACCTCGTTCAGTTACAGTCTTGAGAGACACGGAGGCACGCGAGATTCCCGATCACGCCCCCATTACTCCCGTTGTACCTGGTAGAGTGGCTTAAGTTTATTATTAAAATCTGTTAAAGTATGGAACCATAACTAGAATCTAGGACATTGCATGAATCCTAGGAATGAGAAATGTATGGAATGATAGCTCCTAGGTGATGCATGAATCCTAGGGCTGGAAAACTAGTTGTATGCTAGATCCTAGGATGTGGCATGAACCCTAGGATGGAAAAACTAGTGGTATGTATAATACTGCAGTCTTGGAAAAATGGAAAGGAATATAAAGCTGCCTGTAAATTGAATTAACAGCTGCCTGTTATGAATAAAGAAACATGATTGAGATCATGGATTGTGAGAACGTGAAACTGGAAAGTGAAACATATAATGTTCTGAGATAAAGAGCTGGAACCCTACGGGGAATTAGGAGTGGAACTCCTGGAAAGAAAAAGGAATGGAACTGAGATGTAGTTTGTACTGTCTCTTGGGTACGCAGTACCAAGGGAAGTACCTGTACCTGTTTAGTGCAGAGTGGGGCCAGCCACCCCAGGGACCCGGGGTTAGGATTGGCCGCTCTGTACCGACTATTTGGCCCTCGTGTACGTAGTACCGAGGAGAGCTACTAGTGTTAGGAGAGTACTAGCTACCCCACGGGCCCCGGGGTTCTGCTAGCCTCCTTCACCGACTTGTTAGGCCCACTAGGGCAAACCATGGTAGTCAGGCGAGGGTGAACAGACTGTGGAGGGGCAAGGCCCCAGTTTGGTTACTATGGAGGGGTTGGACCCCTGTTACTGAGAGGGCTCTGCCCTGGTTCCGTGCTGTGCTTTGGGCGCACCCGTTAACGGAAACGACTGACCGCGTGCCAGTGCGGGCTAGCTACCTGTGCGTTTATCGCGCGTGCCGTAGTCACCGTTACGTCTGTCAGTGACCTTGGGTTGGTTGACTGAGGGTAGGATCACCACGGGGGACTCTCCCGACCAGGAGAGCACCACGTGCTACTTCTACTTTTGGAAAAGACTGCAATCAAGATCATTCCCACGAGGACATTCGAGATCAAGTAAAGGATCTGAGAAATAAATGAAATAGTGAGAAAATTGAAAGATGTGAATAAAGGAAGTAATAAAACATAACAGCTACTGTACACTCTACTGTTGCCTTTAGTTAGTTTGCCACTCTACTCAGCATTTTGCTGACGTGTTACACTCGTTACCTTTTTCAGGACCAGGTGTTGAGCAGCCAGGGTCGGCGGCTGCAGAGGACGCTGGGCCGAGTAGGGTCCAGTAGAGTTACCACAGTCTTTCGTACCTCTTTTGTTTCTGTTCTAGTGAGTAGTTTTTGTTTCCGCTGTACCTTCTTTACCTGCAGTTCTTGTTATATGATAAATGTTGTTCTACTGTTGTGGTGGTACCTACTTTAGTAGTTTCTTTCCTTACTGCTGTACTTTCTTACTGTTAGTTATATTCATGCTGAATGTGGTTTATTTTACTGTCTTTTGGTTACTTCCTCATTGGACGACTAGGTCTTGGGATTAGTCGAGTCGGTCCGGTTCTCGTGTCTCGTAGGGACTCGGGAACCGGGTCGTTACAAGATGGTATCAGAGAATTACCTGTTCAGTGTGGTTTCCCAGACGTCCGAAGTCTACGGGGACGTCTGTCCTAGCTCCCAGACGTCCGATGGTCACCCCGGACATCTGGAGGTCACTCCCGCCGTCTGGTACAACTTCCGGATGTCTGATTCGCAGAGGATGGCGAATCAGCGAACCTGCGCACAGCCAACTCCCTCCCTTAGTACGGTCTGTCGACAGGAAGGAAGAAGAAAGCGGAATACACACCTTTCAGACGTCGATATGAGCTACCAGACGTCGTCCTCGCCGTCTGCCTATCAACCCAGACGTCTGATTCTGGAAATTTTTCCAGAATCAGGGCGCTACTCGGCCTCCGCTCGCGACGCCTGCTGCTCAGATTGTAGCAGGTCCCTCTCTGCGTCGTTCCGCGCCCCCTGCGCCCTCCGCCGGCCGGCCAAGCCACTCCGGCGAGCTTGCCCTCACGGCAAAGCTCCGCTCTCACACGCCGCACCTCCTCCGCGCTCACTGCGGCCGCCGCTGCCGCCCTCGCGCTCGCGCTCACGCTCTGGCTGAAGGAGAAGGGAAAGGAGACGATGGTGACGGAGTGAGGGGAGGCGTGCCCTTTTAAGGCCACGCGAGGAGGAGGGAGAAGGATTTGCGGCAGGGGAATCCTGCAGCCATAGGAGGGAAAAGGCGAATATGCGGTCTGCGCGCTCAGGCGCGCAGACGACTCGCGCGTGTCGAAAATAACGGATTATCAAACGTCTGGAAACTATCCCAGACGTCTGGTCAGACGTCTGGACAACCCTCCAGACGTCTTAAAAGACGTCTGCGCCACAGGCAGAGGGCGCAGGGGGCGCGGAACGACGCGGAGAGGGACCTGTTGCAGTCTGAGCAGCAGGCGCGCGAGGTGCGACGCGGGCGACGTCCCGAGCGGAGGCCGAGTAGCGCCCTGATTCTGGAAAAATTTCCAGAATCAGACGTCTGGGTTGATAGGCAGACGGCGAGGACGACGTGTGGTAGCTCATACCGACGTCTGAAAGGTGAGTATTCCGCCTTCTTCTTCCTTCCTGTCGATTGACCGTACTGAGGGAGGCAGTTGGCTGTGCGCAGGTTCGCTGATTCGCCATCCTTTGCGAATCAGACGTCTGGAAATTGTACCAGGCGGCGGGAGTGACCTCCAGACGTCCTGGGTGACCATCGGACGTCTGGGAGCTAGGACAGACGTCCCCGCAGACTTCTGGACGTCTGGGAAATCACGCCGAACAGGTAATTCTCTGATCCACTGTTTAAGACGTCTGGAAGAAGTTCCAGACGTCTGATTTTGCACAGTATCGTCTTTTTCGACCCGTTTAGGGCCCGTTCGGGCTCCGTTTTCCGCGATTCGAGTTGCGCTCTTTTCAGAATTAATTCCTCTACCCGTCTACAGTAGCTATACACTATTTTGAGACACTCCTTGTGTTTGATCCTTGTGATAGGACCTCGTTTAGTTGCAGTCTTGAGAGTCGCGGAGGCACGCGGGATTCCCGATCACGCCCCCATTACTCCCGTTGTACCTGGTAGAGTGGCTTTAAGTTATTAAAATCTATTAAATTATGAAACCATAAATAGAACCTAGGACATTGCATGAACCCTAGGAATGAGAAATAGATGGAATGATAGCTCCTAGGTGTTGCATGAATCCTAGGACTGGAAAACTAGATTGTATGATAGATCCTAGGATATGGCATGAATCCTAGGATGGGAAAACTAGTTGAATGTATAATACTGCAGTCTTGGAAAATGGAAAGAGATATAAAGCTGCCTGTAATTTGAATTAACAACTGCCTGTTGTGAATAGATAACGTGGTTGAGAACATGAATTGTAAGAATGTGAAACTGGAAAGTGAAACCTGGATCTTTGAGTAAAAAGGATGGAACCCTATGGGGAAGTAGGAGTAGAACTCCTGGAAAGTGAATGGAATAGTTTTGGGGAAGTGAGCTGGCTCTTGAGTATGGAGTACCAAGGAGAGCGACTGTCCCCCTGCTTATTGCAGAGCGGAGCTAGCCGCCCCAGGGACCCAGGGTTAGGACTGGCGACTCTGTACCGACTTGCTGGCCCTCGCGTACGTAGTACCGAGGAGAGCTACTAGTGTAGGGAGGTACTGGCTACCCCACGGGCCCCGAGGTTCTGCTAGCCTCCCACACCGACTTGTTAGGCCCGCTGGGGCAAACCAGGGTAGTCAGGCGAGGGTGCGCGGACTGTGGAGGGGCAAGGCCCCGGTTTGGTTACTGTAGAGGGGTTGGACCCCTGTTACTGAGAGGGCTCTGCCCTGGTTCCGTGCTGTGCTTTGGGCGCACCCGTTAACGGAAACGACTGACCGCGTGCCAGTGCGGGCTAGCTACCTGTGCGTTTATCGCGCGTGCCGTAGTCACCGTTACGTCTGTCAGTAACCTTGGGGTGGTTGACTGAGGGTAGGATCACCACGGGGGACTCTCCCGGCCAGGAGAGCACCACGTGCTACTTCTACTTTTGGAAAAGACTGCAATCAAGATCGTTCCCACGAGGACTTTCGAGATCAAGTAAAGGATCTGAGAAATAAATGAAATAGTGAGAAAATTGAAAGATGTGAATAAAGGAAGTAATAGAACATAACAGCTACTGTACACTCTACTGTTGCCTTTAGTTAGTTTGCCACTCTACTCAGCGTTTTGCTGACGTGTTACACTCGTTACCTTTTTCAGGACCAGGTGTTGAGCAGCCAGGGTCGGCGGCTGCAGAGGACGCTGGGCCGAGTAGGGTCCAGTAGAGTTACCACAGTCTTTGTACCTCTTTTGTTTCTGTTCTAGTGAGCAGTTCTTGTTATATGATAAATGTTGTTCTACTGTTGTGGTGGTACCTACTGTAGTAGTTTCTTTCCTTACTGCTGTACTTTCTTACTGTTAGTTATATTCATGCTGAATGTGGTTTATTTTACTGTCTTTTGGTTACTTCCTCGTTGGACGACTAGGTCTTGGGATTAGTCGAGTCGATCCGGTTCTCGTGTCTCGTAGGGACTAGGGAACCGGGTCGTTACAAGGGGTGACGAGCACTTACTGAAGGAGTGGGGGTCATCGGCCGACATGCGCGCGGTCTTCAACAAAAGGAGGGCCCTCGAGGTCGACGGAGAAGGTCGACGATGTTGTGGGTTAGATGAGGTTTAAGGAGGTCTGCTGAAGAAAGGAAGGGGAAGGAATCTAGGTCACGCTGGTATTTTTGTTTGTGTTTTCTCGACCGTTATAGACTGAACGGTTGAGGAGTGCATTCGAAAAATATCTTTTTACTGCCACGATTTTCAATGAAAATATCATTGATCGTCAATATGGAAATCGTCGACTATATTATTATTGTCGACCATTATAAAATAGTCTCAACTAGACGTCTGATTAGGTGTGGCTTATCATAGCTAAAATGCCCAAGTTAAGCTAGAAACTAGGTTAAACACTATCAAATTAACATAAAGAAAGGGTTAAGTGTAAGAATTAACAGAAAAGACTTAAAACACTAAATCTGTGTTAAAAATGCATAATTAAGTTATTTATTGAGATATTCTATTGATAAATACAAAATAATGATCCATTTGCAAATTGAACAAACAATTGAGTTCAAAAGATCAAATTAAGAGTGAAATTAACTTCTAATATGTTCAATTAAGCTTCAATAAAAACTTGGTAGCATTTGGACATCATTAGGACCTAGCATTTAGAGATTCGCATTTAGGTTTTTCATATATAACCTTTCATTCATTAGAAAACCTCTAGGGACCCATTTATAAGGCTTTAGGGACATCTCTATAGTGTTTTTCTACTACTTATGGGCCTTGTTGAAGTTGTTCTACCGTTTCATTGAGGGACCTTTTCTGCAAATACACCAACAGAAGCTGCTGTGAACGGTGCACCTCTTGGTGCATTGTTCACACGAAGAATAGGTGAAATCCCAGCCATTCAATCTTCCATCCTCTTGATTTGCAGCTCTTCTCCAATTGAAGCTTCGCGCAATTCCTTGCATGGCTTCACCTCTACCCCCAGATCCTATATAACGACCCATCTTCGATTTGGCTCTTCCCGTCCTCCTCTCCTCTCATCGTGACCATCCTTGACCTAAGTGACTAATCCCACCTCACGGTGACCTAAATCATACTCTCACTCTACTTAAGCACCTTTTAGAGCTCGCACGCAAAGGATCGTTCCCTTCTCCTTGAGTGATCCCTTCGTCTAGTCTCTAGTTTCCTCCCTTTTTCATCGATTGCTGGTGACAGAAGTGGCTTCCCTCCTCCAATTCATCGTTGCAGTGACCAGCTGCAGCCCAGGGATCCCATTCCTTGCTTGAGATCTTCCTCAACCCCCTTTGTCGCTGTAGTGACCAACTACAGCCCAGGCATCTCATTCCTCCTTTAGATTAGGACTTTACATGCTTTCTAAGACTAAAATTAGTACAGTTTTACTGCTTTCTAGATAATTGATTGTTAGATTAGTTTCTGTGTAGAGTAATTTAGATTCAATTCGCATCTCTCTAATCAATTCAGATCAGAGAAACCTCCATGCACATCATCACCATCATTAATCTCCCCTTACATTTCATTTGATTGCTTTCTAGTTCCCTCGATTTTGATTTCACTGATCACCCATACATTAAGGTCCAATTTCTGACCTAAGAACCTTGGTTCTCAGATATGAAATTAGCACCAAAAATCACTTCGGGGGGTCTCCCATTCATTTCGCGATTCCATAAAGACCCCCTGATCTTGTTCTCTCAACTCGAATTGCTCGATCTTGTTTAAAATGGTGTTTACTATTTAGATCAGTGATTTGGAACTCATTTGAGGTTTTATCGGATTTAATCGAGCATTTTGAGATTGAATTAGTTTGATTTTAGGTGTATGCAAGGATTCCAATGTGTTTGAGTTTTATTTTAAATTATGGATGAGCATATACCTAATTTCAGCTCTATGTTGGAAAGTTCTATCAAGGAAAATCAGTTCATTTTGATTTGAGATAGAACAAGGACCCAACGGGTTTTGATCAATCCACAAAATCACCTTGAACAACCATCTATGGTGTTCAAGGAGATTGAGTGAGGAGATCAGTTAAAGACCCAAAGCAAAACCCCAATTGGGGTAACATTTTACCCTCCATATAACCAATTTCATGATTCAATATTGAAGGTTTGGAATTGAGAATGAAGAAGATTTGAAATGGTTTTTACAAAGGGATTGAAATTCTATTTTATAAATATGATCGTCAAATCTTCTTTTCTGATTTCAAAAAGGTTTTAAGATGAGAAATACTCCCTGATTTGGATATTTTGATCCTTGATCAGACTTTCTTAAGTCTGCTCTTGGATATTCTTGGGCTAAAATTGGCATTAGAGCAGTTGAATTGATGATCAGAGTCATAGCAGCCTTTGAAATATGTCTAAGACATCTAGATTGAGCTCATTCAGCTGTTGATTTAGTTGTTGTAGCTGCTACTACAGCTATTGGATGTTGCAGCTGCAGCTGCTGTTTCAGCAGATCTGGTTGGACTAAAATCAATAGGGTAGTGGTGGAGAAATTGTTTATTTAAATGGCTGATATGTTTTCAGTGCTGTGTACATTATGAACAAGCCTTCATGTATCTGAGATGTCATTTAATCTCCTCTGAATTGCTTGTATTCTGATTTAAACATCCGTTGCTAGCTGAAACATGTGCATAATTGCCCAATGTTAGAAATTGATGAAATTTGCAATATAAATTGGGTTTAATCATCCATATACCTCTTATATGTTGTGTTGGATGTTCTTGAATGTTTAAACTCATGTTCAGCACATAGAACTCACTTTAAGATCTTAGGTTCTCATTAGAAATCCTGTATAAGGCCTAGAATGTATTAGCTTTGTAAATAAAAAATAATAATATAAAAATACCAAAAAAATAAAATAAATATGTAGCAAGTAATATTAGGTATATTTTTAAGTATATGCAAAGTTTGAAGGTCATCTGAACCTCCAACTCGGTAGAATATACCAACCCGACAGTTCAGTATACCTTAAAACTTAATAAAAGAACTCAACTTGAAAAAAATCCAAAAACATTTCCTTCTCTCTCATCCCCTACGTCTATTAAACATATAAAACCCATAAAAATAAGAAAAACTTGAAAAATACCCAAAAACACTATGTATCCTATGTACATACGTGTATATATAAGCTATATACTAAGCTATATATGTAAATAGTGTATAATATGTAAATAAACTGTATATATAACTTATATATGTATTATATAACTTTATTGTATAATTATCTATTACTTTAATTAACTTATATGTACTATATGCTATATAAATTTATAAAACCTAATAAATGAACTTATTTATCAATGATACTGTACTTATGTATTTATATACTTATTATGTACATTATAATCCCAAAAAAATAATTTAATTATATTTATACAGTAAATAATTAATTTATTAAGTTATTAAGTAGTTTACTAACTTAAAATAAAATAAATTAGCAAATTAAGTTATTAATGGAATAATTTACATTGTATATTTGTATTATATTATTTTAAGTAATTTAAACTAATTTAACTATTTTATATTGTATTATATAATTTATACCTAATTTATATGTATAATACCCTAAAAATTGATATTTAAATGTCTATAAATTAAAATAAAACTTGTAAAATTAAATAAAAATATGTATTTAATAATTTAGTATGTATACTAATACTGTATAAGGTCAATTAGACCACAAATTATGTAATTTATACTGTAATTAAGAAATTAACCAATAAATCAGTATATATAAATTGTAAAGTTTAGCTAATTTATTTATATAGTAAAACTAATTATTTTTGTAAATAAACTATATAATTATATAGCCATATATAAGGGCTTTACAACTATATATTTTAATTTAAAATAAGAGCATAATTGGGCCCTCAAATTGAGGGCCAAATCCTCTCAATCTGTACGCTGGCGTGCTGGAGCTGCAGTGTCTGAGGCGCTATCAATAGCACCACATCAGTAGGTGTAGGCCTCATCCAACGGCTTATATGTGTTTTCTGCATAGCCCCTCTCAGTGGTCATGGGCGTCGGGTGCTTGAACCCATTACTATACCCATCCCCTATCTGAGCGTGAATGAGTATCTAGCATTGAACTGTGGGTGCGATGCATGGCTGGGGGCCATCCACTGTGCATGGGTCTAATTAGACCCAATAACGAGATGCAAACCAGTTAAAATACACCTAATTATAACTAGGGTGGCCCTAGTAGAGGTCTAGTCCCACACAGCAATGGGTGCTGTGTATCCCTTGAAAAGGCCATTCGCAAATTAAAACCCATTTTTGGTTAAAAATCGGATTGAATCGGTTGAAAACTGGCCTACAGAGGAGAAAAAACTCAAAATTTTGTCCGTCACCCCTGTGCCTTGTGAACCCTTGTGTACATAGTGTGTGTTGTGTGTTAGTGCCTGCGCGTGTGTTAAGTGTTCTGTGTAAGTGTATATATGTATAATTACAGAGTAAATATGTAGACTGTATATATGTAAATAGCATAAGTAATATACGTATATAAGTATACTTAGAGTATAGTAGTAATTGTTTGAGCTATATATGTATATAAATAAGCTATAGCTTTAGTGACAGATATAGATGTCACTGTAGATAGTATTATATGTTAGTATAGACATTAGTTTTTACCTTAGCTTATGTATATAGTTTTTCTAAGGTTTCAGCGACACTTTTATACGTCACTTTAGATACATTATATGTTACTATAGATATTAGTAAGTTAAGTTAGTATAGTATATATTATTACTTATTATCGTACATATAACTAAGTATTATTATTATAAGAGTAATTATACATGATTTTTTATGCTTGTTTGTATATAATTATTTTTAAGCATTCTAATTATTTTTAATTTATTCTTTGGTATATAATTGATTCATTCTTTGATTCTTTGACTGATTCATTCATTCTTGTATATAAAATTAATCTTTTTGGAATTAAAGAATATTATTGGACTTAGAGAGTAATGTATATTAATAACTGCCTCCCAATCAATAACTTGGAATAAACTAGTAAAAATTAAGTATATAAATAAAATTGACGTGACAACGATTTGTATTTGTAACATATACTACAACAACGACATTTAAAATCATTTTTAGTACGAATCGGTAGTCCGCGACCATATTTTTGGTGCCGTTGCCGGGGACAAAAACCCGACAATAGTGCTTTCTTATGATTATTGACGAGTCGTCCAACAACGTCTTAATTATGCTTGACTTTTCTCGACCGTTATATATTTAACGGTCAATGATTCTTTTATTACCAACCGTTAAAAATGGTCGACAATTGTCTCAACCAGCAAATTAATTTCATACTTGACTTTCCTCGACCATTATATATTCAACCGTTGACGATGTCATTATCCTCAATCGTTTATATAACGATGGTCGAGTAAATTTTTATTATCGACCGTTGTAAATGGTTGATAATGGTCTCAACTACCCCGACTGTTTTACAGATGAGAAGGTTAATGACAGGACTTTTGGCAACCGTTACGCTTAAAATGGTCGATAATACATTTATTCTTAACTGTTACTTAAACGGTTGAAAATGTCTGTTGCGAATAGTACTTTTTCTACTAGTGATATTTAGTAACGTATACTATATATACGGTAACATATATATGTGTCACTATAGTCTTAGTAAAATATGTACAAAACATAATGCAAAAAGAACTATCTATACTAACATATATGCTATCTACAGTGATGGATATAGATGTCACTAAAGCCTTAAGGTTATTTATATACATTAAGCCTCAAAAAAGTATTTACTACTCTATTTATACATATACATATATATACATTATCTATGTATATGTATACCTTATTTACATGTATCTTATTTATATATATATATACATTTACTATTATACTTATACTATACATATTAGTATACATATATACATACACATACAAGCACACTCACACAAAGCTCACACTTAGTCATATAGTCACAACTCATTCTTTTCTTCTTATCTTCTTTCAACACTTCGTTAAATATTAGCTTACTCTCTCTCTCTCTCACACTTAATTGTTACAATTCATTTGCACAAAAATTGGGTTTTTGATGGGCAAGCCGATTCAGCTCGTCGAATACACAACACCCCATAGGGGTGGGGCTAGACCACTACTATGAACCGACCCTAATTTCATTAGGATGCATTTTCATTTCAATTTCATTGCAGGCCCATGACAGGCCCAATTTCTACCCAACACAGTGCACGACCCCCAATCCACGCATTGTTCAATACCATGCTCATATATGCTCGATATCAGGAGAATGGATATAGGTAAGGTGTGCCTGGTGCATTTGACAACTGAGCAGCCACATCAACGAATTCCTTTTATATCTCTAAGTGTTACAACCCGGTTCCTGAATCCCTATAGGACATGAGACCGGACTGACTCGACTGATCCCAAGATCCAGTCGTCCAACGAGAAAGTAACCAAAAAGTAGGAAAGTCAACCACATTCACTATGCTAAGCAACGAACAATATAAAGGTACAGCAGTAAAGAAGTAAAACTGCTACAGTACGTATCACCACCACAACAGTAGAAAGTAACAAGTATAGGAACATAAAGAATAGAATATAAAAGTACAAGAGTCTACTCACTACAACAGAAAAGAGTACAACAAGAAGCTACAACTATTGGGCTCTACTGGGCCAAGCACCCTCTGCAGCCATGGGCTCTAGCTGCTCAACACCTGGACTTGAAAAGGGTTATGAGTACACAAATTCAGCGAATGCTGAGTAGAGTGGCAACCAACTAACTAAAGCAGTAAAAGTGGACAAGTAGCTGTTATTTTTCCTTTTACTTTCTTTAACTAGTTATTCTTTTCCACCACTTGGTTTATTTATCAGGTCGCTTTCTTGATCTTGAATGTTTCTCGTGGGAACAATCTTGATTGCAGTCTTTTCCGAAGAGTAGAAGGCACACGTGGTACTCTCCTGGCTGGGAGAGTCCCCCGTGGTGATCCTACACCCAGTCAACCACCCCAAGGACACGGACAGGCGTAACGGTTACTACGGCACCCACGATAAGCGCACGGGTAGCTACCCCATACTAGCACGTGGTCAGTTGTTTCCATTAGCGGGTTCACCCAAAGTACAGCACAGAACTAGTATAGGGCCTAGCCCTCTCAGTAACAAGGGTCTAGCCCCTCTTAGTAACCAAACAAGGGTCTCGCCCCTCCACAGTTCACGCACCCTCGCCTGACTACCGTGGTTTGCCCAGTGGGCCTAACAAGTTAGTGTAGGGTAGCTAGCTGAACCCCAGGTCCCGTGGGGTGGCTAGCTCTCCCCCTACACTAGTAGCTCTCCCCGGTACAGTGTACACAAGGGCCACAAAGTCAGTGCAAAGTGGCCAAACCCACCCCAGGTCTCAACCTGAAGGCGGCAAGCACCCCTCTACACTAAGAGGTAACATGCGCTCCCCTTGGTACCACGTACTCAAGGGCCAGCACACTTCCCAATACATTTCCAAATCCATTCCGTTTATTTCCAGGAGCTCAACTCCTAATTCCTCATAGGGTTCATGCTCATATTCCTCAAGCCATGCCATACCAGGTTTCATCATTTCTATTTCCATTCTCATGTTATACATATGCAACTTGTATTTCTATCGTTCACATTTTCGTACTCAGGTTATACACAAGTAGCTTGTATTTCCATCATTCGCATTACCATTCTCAATTTATAGACATGCAGCTCGTATTACGTCATTTAATGTATACAACTGAAAAATCACATGCAACAGTTAGCTAGTACGAGTATTTCCCATTTCACAGGTAGCTGTTATTCATTTTCAGGCAGTTATTATCATTTCTATCTACTCATTCAAGGCTGCATTTCATTCATTCAATACAGACATTTTCAGTATTTATCGTCCTAGGATACATGCCATATCCAAGATTATATTCATTCATTCCACACATGCATTCAGGTTTGTAATTAGATTAAGGGAAGATACTCTACCAGTCAACCCAGGAGTAGTGGGGGCTTGAACGACAAGCTCATGTGCCTCAGCAAGCCCCGAACCCACAACAGAATGAAGTCCTATCACAAGGATCAATCACAAGAGAATATTCAAAATAGTATAAAAAGTCTTCTAACAAGTAGAGGAATTCATACGGGAAACATCGGTATCTTATTTGCGGAAAACGGACCTCAAACGGACCCTAAATAGGTCAAAAATAACGTTTCTGACTCAAATCAGACGTCTGGAACAACTTCCAGACGTCTTAAAAGTGTCCAGTGTCATACCTCAAGCCCTGCTCCAATCCTCAGACATCTAGGAACTCTTCTGGACCATGTGGACCTAGCTCCAGACATCCGACCACCTCTCCGGACGTCTGGAAGCGCTTCCTATCGTCTGGTACACTGCCCAGGCGTCTGAAATGCATGGGAGGGCGTGTCCTGTGCCTTCCCGAAGTGAATCCTGCATGCCACCAGCAGATCTCTCAAAACGAGCTTGCAACAGGGGATCGGTAAAGCAGCCTGCATGGCCGTATCCGCAAAGAGGATGTACCTTCGCGAAGCCCTCTCCTCAGATGTCTGGAAACACCTCCAGACGTTTGCACCGTCGTCTGGAGGTCACTCCAGACATCTGATTCTGGGAAACACCCATAGCCAGAACCTGCTCTCGCGTCGCATTCTCTCGCCTGTAGCTCCAGCTGCAATAGTGTCGGGGAGGACCTCCCCAATTCACTCCTCCGCCTCGCGCACGCACCGCTCCGGCCGTGCTCTCACCGGTGAGCTCCCATGTGAGCTCGCAAGCTTATCTCCTCCCCTCCTCACACCACTCCTCCTCTCCTTCTCACACTGCTCCTCCTCTACGTCGCTCTTGCGCTCTCGCTCGCTTTAGGAAGAAGAGAGGAAGGTGGCTGGTGGCTAAGAAGTGAGGGGAACGAGAGAGGAGGAGGGGGTTATATAAGGTTGGGGTTAGGGTTTGCTTGGAGGCGAGGGAAGAGAGAGGAGGAAAAATAAGGGGTACTGTCTGCGCGCAGCTTGCACGCAGACGTGAGCTTGTACTCAAAATTTTTGATTTGCAGACATCTGGGAAGGTGTCCAGACGTCTGACCAAACATCTGAAACACAGTCCAGACGTCTTAAAAGGCTCAAACCTCATGGATCTTAACATCATAACAAACTTAAAGGAAGTTTCATCCCCGAAAGTTGAGCTAGCTAGGGTGTGGAAAAAGAACAATAAATGCATAACAAACTTAAAGAGGACCGAAGCCGGTCCAGAAAGACGTACCCTCAAAAAGCTCTAGGTACCGCTCTCGCATCGCTGCCTCAGGCTCCCAAGTAACCTCCTCGTACCTCTAGCTCCTCCACAAGACCTTCACTAGGGGTACGTGCTTCCGTCTCAAACTCCGGATGGCTTTGTCTAGTATCTGCACTGGTTGCTCGGGGTAGGTCAGGTCGTCACCCACCTCGACACTCTCGTGGCTCAGAACGTAACTGGGATCGGCGACATACTTCCTGAGGTTGGACATGTGGAACACGTTGCGCACACTAGAAAGCTAGGGAGGAAGGGCAAGCCTGTAAGCAATGGGTCCTACCCACTCCAGGACCTCAAAGGGCCCCACAAAGCTTGGCGTGAGCTTCCCTTTCACCCCAAAATGCTGTAGGCCCTTCATGGGTGAAACGCGTAAAAAGACGTGATCCCTAACCTCGAACTGCACCTCTCTGAGCTTCCAATCGACATAACTCTTCTGCTGCTCCTGACAGTGAGAAGTCGTCTATGGATCTGCTCAACCACCTCCTGACTCTGCTGGATCAGCCTGGGGCTAACCTTCCACTTAGTCCCCACCTCAACCCAACTCAAGGGCGCGGTACACCTCCATCCATACAGAGCCTCGTATGGTGACATGCCGATGCTCGAGTGATAGCTGTTATTATATGCAAACTCTGCCAGGGGCAAGTGCTCCTCCCAAGATCCCTCCAGTCAAGTACACATGCACGCAAAAGGTCCTCAAGAGTCTGTATCGTGCGCACTGACTGTCTGTCCGTCTGGGGGTGCTTTGCCGTGCTGAACCTCAACCGTGTCCCCAAAGCCTGCTAAAACTTAGCCCAAAACTGGGACGTAAAACGGGTATCCCGGTCGGATACAATCTCATGCGAAACTCCATGTAGACGTACCACATCGCGAATATACCTCTCTGCCAACTGTGCTGGTCCCAAGGTGACTCAGATCGGCAAGAAACGTGCCGTCTTCGTCAATCTGTCCATAATCACCCGAACTGTGTCGTGTCCTCGTTGTGTAACGGGCAAACCCACCACCAAGTCCATGGTGATGCTCTCACACTTCCACTCTGGCACTGGAAGTGGTTGCAACGGCCCTGCAGGCCTCTGATGCTCGACCTTCACCTGCTGGCACATTAAACACTACTGTACGAACTCACCTACATCCCGCTTCATCCCTCTCCACCAAAAGTCACGTCTCAGATCATGATACATCTTTGTGTTCCCGAGATGTAGGGTGAACCTGGAACCATGTGCCTCAGTCAGGAGCTCTCTCAATAACTCCTCGTCCCTGGGAACGCACAAACATCCCCTCATGTGCAGTACCTCGTTGGTAAAGGAGAAGTCTCCAGGGTCCCCTGACAGTACTTTGTCACGCAACGACTGCAGGTACAGGTTTGTCATCTGTCCTGTGATGATGCGGTCTATCAGCTCTAGTCTCGTCTGCTATGTCATAGTCACTACCCCATAGTGCCCCAGTAACTCTAGGGATCGCCAACTGCCCAACTCCTCCATGAGTCTCCAACTCTGTGCCTGTAGACTGGCCAAGTGGGCGAACACCTTCCGACTCAAGGCGTCAGCCACCACGTTGGCCTTCCCCGGATGGTAGGAGATGCTGTAGTCGTAGTCCTTTAGGAGCTCTAACCAACGACTCTGTCTCATGTTAAGCTCCTTCTGATCAAACAAATACCGGAGGCTCTTATGATCTATGAATATCTCAAAAGTCTCATCGTACAGGTAGTGCCTCCATGTCTTCAGCGCGAAGACGACAACTGCCAGCTCAAAGTCGTGGGTAGGGTAGCTATGCTCATGGGGCTTTAGTTGCTGCGAAGCATAAGCGACAACGTGACCCTACTGCATGAGCACACCCCCTAACCCTTGCAACGAAGTGTCTGTGTACACAACGAAACCACCACTGCTGTCTGGGATGGTAAGCACAGGAGCCGAAGTCAGCCTCTCCTTCAACTCCTGAAAGCACGCCTTACAAGCATCTATCCAAGAAAAGGGCACACCCTTCCAGGTCAACTGTGTCATAGGATGCGCAATCTGTGAGAAACCTCTGATAAACCATCGGTAGTAACCTGCCAGTCCCAAGAAACTGCAGATCTCTGTCACTATACGTGGTCTCTCCCACCTGAGCACTGCCTCTACCTTGGCTGGGTCCACAGCCAAGCCATCCCTTGAAATCACATGACCTAAGAAGGTGACCTACCTCAACCAGAACTCGCACTTACTATATTTGGCATACAGCCTACATCGTCTCAATGTGTCCAAAACCATCCGCAAGTGTTGTCCGTGCTGCGCCTGATCCCGCGAATAGATGAGCACATCATCGATAAATACTACCACAAACTGATCCAAATACGGTCTGAACACCCGGTTCATCAAATCCATGAAAGCAGTGGGGGCGTTAGTCAGCCCAAACGGCATGACCAAAAACTTGTAGTGTCCGTACCGGGTGCGGAAAGTTATCTTGATGTTGGTCTCCTTGATCCTCAACTGGTGGTAGCTAAACCTTAAGTCTATCTTGGAGAAAATCGTGTGATGAGAACCTCATCATGAACCCTAACTAGCACAATCTAACCCAGATATGTGAGAAAAAGCTCCTACATGACCCAAAGAAAGGCTTAACTCAGAGAATTCTGAGTTTAAGAATAAAATAAATCATAAGGGGTAAAACTGTAATTTCACCAATGCAGTTTGCAAACAAGGCAATTAAGGGCCCAAACACAGGTCAAACAAGCTTAACAAAAAGGAAAGTGGGATGATCTAATCTAAAAAGGGTTGTAGCAACTTCCAGGAATTAAATGACATTCTGTAACCCTAAAACAAACCTACTTCAATTCACGAGGTTCGAGGTAGGATAAAAATCAACTGAACCCTCTAAAATTCGTAGAAAAATATTCTCTAGGGTTTAGAACCTTCAATTTGGCCTTAGAAACCTATTTTGACCTAAAAAGAGAACCATGCCCAATTAATAACTTAATTTGGGTTTTTACGCAAATTGGCTGATCAAACATGGTCCAACCTAGAATTAAAATTCACAATTAAAATCCTTAGGTTCAAGTTAGTCTTGTATAAAACCTTGAGCCTAAGAAGAGACCTCTTTGACCGACTTTACAATTTGGTCCTCTTCATTTACTTTTTTAGCCTTACCTTTTGAAACCCTTACTTTTAGGCCCCCAACTTTTCATCCTTCCTTGCAGAACGGTCCTCCCTGCAACTTCTGTACAGCGCCATACTCCGGCGACCTTGCGCGGAGCATGGCGCCGTGCAGAGCAGGTTTACCGTCCTGCAGAATAGAAGCGGGGTTCCCTGTGACGTCCCCCGTCGCAGGGACCCCCTCTACCGACCACCATACCTTCCGTGCGAATGCGCGGAAGTTATGGGTGTCCCTTCCGACCATACTCCGGCGAGACCACCCCCTTCGCACCTCGCCCCTCTCTGCGTGCCAAACCCTTTATAAGGACCAGCTGACCCTGCTGGCTCCTTCAAGCTTCCTTTGACGGAGAATCCCCCCCTCTTCATCCATTCCTCCTCCGGTCAGAGAGCCCGAAGCTTCCGGTGAACTCCTCCACTTCCTCCTTGTCGCTCTGCTGCCTTACCTGCAGTAGGCTTTGCCTTGCTCCATCGTCCGCGTCGGGCTGTACCTGCCGGCACCCTCCACCGGCTTCCTCGTCGCCAAAACCCTCCTCCAGGGCATCTTCGTCTCCAGCTCCGGCAGATACGAGCCGGCTGCTCTGCCCTCCCCCTTCATCGAGTACGTAGGTAGATAGCTTCCTCTCTATTTCCCTTGCATTTCCCCCCTTTTAAACTGCCCTTTCGACCACCCGACCGCCACTGACCAGACCACCCTCTCCACCTCCGATCACCCTCTCCGGCGAGACCACCTCACGACCATAGACACTTTCGCACCTCGTCGACCATCCCACAGGCTCCCTCACACTCCATTCTATCGATTCCCCATCTCCATTCACTACCAAACGCCACCCGATCACACCCCGAACAAACCCACCTCTCCAGCCACAGTCTGACCTAGGTTAGACTGTGGCTGGAGAGGTCAGCCTCTTCACGCACTCCTGCACCCCGCCGACCACCGCACAAGCTTCGCCTCACTCCGGCGAAGCTTCGTGCGTATTTTGACTGGGCCAAGAGGCCGTTGTTGTGATTTCAGGTGCGCACCCCTCGCCGCCATTGCCGACGAACTGCAGTAGCTTCACCTGCAGCTGTAGGCACCCTCCAGCCCAGGTGCACGTCCCAGGTCACGCGGGTTGTCTCTGCGAAGACACCCAGGTTTGCAGCTGGGGCGAAGACCTCGCGAGCTGCTTCAATTGGCCGTAGGTCGCTCACCTGCGGGCGCCAATCTGGGAGGTGGGACTTTAGTCCCACCTCGGAAGTTCATGGCCAAGCACTCGCACTTAAATTGAAAAACTACCTAAGGCTTATCGCCTTCGAACACAGGTGTCAGGTCCCTCTCCCGCACACTGTGCGCCACGCGCTCGCTAGTCCTCACCCGCGCTCATGCCCCGCGAGTCTGGGCAGGATCCGATTACCCAAACCGTGCACTCCTCGCCCACCACCGCACGCCTGTAGGCCTAGTCGCGGGTGCGACAACCGTACCCGATTACCCGGCTCTGGGAAAGCAGTCCTAAGAGAGAAATTTGAGAAAGAGAGAGACGCGGGGAAGGGTAGGGGTAGGTTTTTCTCTGACTCTTGTGTGCGCGTGCAGGAAGAAAGAAAGAAGAAGGCAGGAAGGAAAAGAAGAAGAAGGGAAGCGGCCGAAGCCTTAGCAGCTTAGGGCAGCTGAAGAAGAAGAAGTGAAGGAGAAGAAACAGAAGAAGAAAAGAAGGAAGGCATTGTAGCAAAGCCACAGATAAGCCGTCTGAGCATAGCATCAGATGTCGGAATCACCACAACTGCAGAAGGCAGGAAGGAAAAGAGAAGGAAAAGAAGAAGGAAAGTCGACCAGAAAGAAAAGAAGAGGAAGAAGAAGAAAATCACCACAGCTGTCGGCTAAAGAAAGAAAAGAAGAACAGAAGAAGAAGGCAGGAAGAGAAGAAGAGAAGAAGAAGAAGAAGAAGAAGAAGAAGAAGAAAAGAAAGAAGGCGTAGCCGCAAGCAAGGAAGAGAAAGAAAGAAAAAAGAAGAGGAAGATCACCACTGCCGCAGGGAAAGCAAGAAGAAAAGAAGACTCTGCAGAAGAAAGAAGAAAGAAAGAAAGAAAGAAAAGAAGAGAGAAGAAGAAGAAGCCAAGAGAACTCTAGCCCTCTCCCTCTCTCTCTCTCTTATTTTTGTAACCTAATTGAGAACTTTTTACTTCTCGAATTCTAGTTGCTCCCTGAGTTCGACCTCGGGAAAACCATGTCCCGAGGAAAAAATTTGTAATAGTAATCTGGTAGCTGTTTTATACTATAACGACTGTACATAAACTATAATAAACAGAACAAGCCACCGATTCACTATTTTTTGGCGCCATTGCCAGGGAGCAACGGCTATTCTAGAAGTCATAAATTCTCTATTGAGTTTCTATTAATCTCTTCTCTTATTGTGTGCGGGCACAGGAAATCAAGAAGACAAGCAACCGCACAACAACAACTCCGAGGACAGGTAATTTTCATATCCTCTCACTATTAACTCCTAAATTCTAAAGAGGAAGAAAAAGAAAAAAATAAACAATATAGGTATAACCTATCCTTCATACCTAGTAACAGCTGCATGTTTCCAAACCACTATTCCTGCACACATTAGTAAGGGTATTTAAGGGCTAACACCTTCTTACCTGAGCCCTAATTACCCAACAAAGAGCTAACTGGACCAAGTAGAGCCAACATAAGACTCAATATTAGGGTTTTAGAGACACACTCCTTAATCAAGAATTGAGAAAATCCAAAAGAAATGTGCCTAAGCCATTGATTGAAAATACCTATTCGGAAAAACCCTAAGCAATTGGCTCTCTAAAAACACTTGAACCCTAAAAGACAAGAAGGAATTAATAGGTGAAGTTGACCCCTTGGGTCAACCAACCTTCAACTTAGGTCACTCTTTATACTCAAAAAGCCTAAAGTTCAAGTGAAAATCTAAGCACCTTGATCTTAAACTAAAAGTGGTAGACTTAAGAGGTCAAGATCCCCATTCTGGTCTACCTGGAATCTCAGTGACAAGAGAGGTCGGGTGGGGGAAACCCTGTAACCCGTGGGGACGCTCTACTGTGTAGGGGTCTTCGCGGGACTCACCCTCTCTGGCTACCCAGGTAATTCTCAGGTGGTCGATCTTCTGATTAAGGGGTCCATCTGCCCCGAACCTCTATAGTCACCCAACATTTTGGGTGTCTTGATTGGGTCCAGCACCTGCTAAACTCATCTCTTCCAACAGTGTATGTTTGGTAGAAGGTCCTTGAAACCTCCTTTAGAAATTCACTCTCCTCGAGGCCGAGCCTCAGCACCCTTGTTTGTGCAATTAACACTTCATATAGACCTCTCCTCCGACTCCGAACCCAACTCACCTTCTTCTTCCACAATGGCTCAGCCAGTTGAGGAAGAGAACAATCTGGAGCACCAGCTCCAGTGACTCAATGACCTCTTCCAGAACTTTGTGCACCCACCGCAGCGTCCTATGATGCGGGACCATTATAATCCTGCTGCAGTGGCTATTGAGCCTCGAGTCAGAATCCCGACTGAGGACCTGATTCTGAACTAAAGCCCAATATGATTCATGCCATACCCAAATTTCATGGGCTTAATTTTGAAGACCCCTTCCAGCACATCAAACAACTAAAGCATCTGGCTCAGACTTTTGGGTCAGATGCGCAAAATCGGGACATTCTCCTCATGAAGATGTTCTCCTTCTCCCTTATAGACAAAGCCGCTCATTGGTATCAAACACAAACCCGGTCGATCAACAATTGGGAAGAACTTCTGTCCGAATTTTGAAGTTCTTTCCCATTGGTCGGACCAATGCCTTGCGCCATCAGATTACCCACTTCACTTAGCAAACGGGAGAACCTCTCCATGAGGCATGGGATCGCTTTCAGGATCTTATGAGAAAGTGCCCCCATCACGGAGTTCCTAAATGGGAACAAGTCCAGTCCTTTTACCAGGGACTCCGTGAAGATATTAGGCTTTTCGTCAATGCAACTTGCGAAGGGAATATCATGGGTCAACATGAGGACACCATGTGGGAGATTCTCAAAAACATGTGCGAGAACTCCATCAACAATGACTCCATGGGACTATTCGACAGGATGAATACCCGCGCATCGACGAACCTTAGGGGAGCACACGAGACACAAGGCCTGTCCGCATCAGTCGACCTGGAATTAATGGCCAGTCTATTGGACAAGGTCTCCATCATTGAGAAGAAGGTGGATGAGCTGACTCAGCACTTGCAGCGAGCCACCTCTGCGCATAATTCCTTCGCATAGCCTCCTTCCACACGGGAGACTATGCAAAATATTCTCCACCGACCTTCTCCTGGGATGGATCCATATCCACCCCCATCTGATTCTCGGATCGGAGGATCATCCGATCCTTTCTATACTAGCCAGGGGAATTCCATTCCCCCATTTTCTGATTCTTTGGAGGTTCCTCAGACCTGCGAGGACCTCAACGCCATCCAGAACGATCCATTCTCCAACACCTATAACCCTGGATGGCGAAACCATCTCAACTTCCAGTGGGCGGGAAATTCCCAAAATTAGAGACCACCCTTTCAGCCCCGTCCACAACCACCTCGTCCTTACCAACCGCCTCAGCCTCGACCCAACCCTACTTATCCATCAGGGCCAAACCAAGACCAAATGTCCCTCATCCTTCAGACTTTGGCTGACTTCAAAGAACGAATGCAGCTATTCAGAAGCAACACAAGGATGAACTTTCAAAGGTTCGAAACCAACTGGCCCAGTTGGCAAATTCTTACCAACCAGGCACACTTCCTTCTCAACCTCTTCCTAACCCTAATAACGTGCCGACCCAGTGGTGCGTTATGAACCCAAACCCAGGCCAAGCACACATGATTTATTAGGCCCCCTCTGTTCCTTCACCCGACGGGATGGAGGCTTCCACTTCCTATGCGGGCTATCAGCAGCAACCCATCTTATCCAACCCTAACCAAAACCAGGCAGGACTGAATTCTATAACGACCCGTAGTGGTAAGGAAACCCAAGATCCACCCTATCCAGACCACTCCAAGCCTGGTAGTAATCCCAACCCTAGGACAGTAATCCAGGACGTGCCTATCCCTGTCCCAGATCAAAGACCTGGACCTATCCTAGAAGAACCAACCAAGGTTCCGTTTCCCGAGGCCTTGTTCAAGGGAAAGAAGACAACCAAGCCCGTGGCTCCTGAGGAGGACCTGGTCAAGCTCTTTGAGCAGGTCCAAATAAACATCCCCTTGATGGATGCAATTTGCCACGTACCGGCTTACGCATGATTCTTAAAGAATGTGTGTACACCTCAGCATAAGCCGCAAACCAAGAGTGGGAGTCCAATTGTACTATCAGAGCAAGCCAGCTCTGTAATCCTAAGTAGGCTCCCACCCAAGGCTAATGATCCTGGGACTCCCCTGATTTCCTGTAAAATAGGTGATACCCAATTCGACAGAGCGTTGCTAGACTTGGGTGCTTCCATAAATCTGATACCCACATCCTTACTTAACCACCTAGAAGAATCCGAGTTAAAACCAACTGAGGTGACACTGCAATTAGCCGATCGATCCATAAAGTCACCTAAAGGGATTCTCGAGGATGTTATTGTAAAAGTGCGGGATTTCTATTTCCCTGTAGACTTTATAGTCTTGGACATAGACGCACCTGAGAACCCTAGGGATACACCGATCATTCTAGGGAGACCTTTCTTGGCTACTGCTAAAGCCAACATCAGTTGTGAGGAGGGCCAAATAGAACTGAAATTTGGTAATCAAACCCTAAAGATTGATATATTTAAGGCCCAACAAGGAATCAATTGTGGTGTCATCGAACAAATCTGTGATATTAGGGCTCTGGTTGATGAAATGCATTTTGAGAATGACCTAATCATACCTCATCAACCACAGAAAGATCTTGAACCGCAATTAGAGGAGTCAAATCCAAATTTAGACAGACCCACAACTCCTAACCTTGAACCTCACATTTACCCTAAACCACCCGCTGCTGCTGATAACCCCGTCCTTGAACTGAAACCCCTTCCCGATCATTTGAAATATATCTTTTTGGGTTCTAATCAGACCCTTCCTGTGATTATAAATTCCAAGCTTACTCTTGAACAGGAATCCCGTCTGATTGCTGTTCTCCAGCAATATCGCAAAGCCATTGGATGGACTCTTGATGACTTGACTGGAATAAGTCCCTCTTATTGCACACACCATATTTACTCAGAAGAGGGCGCACGACCTTCCCGTGAAATGCAGAGACGTTTAGACCCCAATCTGCAGGAGGTCGTGAAAAAGGAGATCATCAAGTGGTTAGATGCAGGGATCATCTACCCGATCTCCGACAGTTGTTGGGTGAGCCCAATTCAGGTTGTGCCTAAAAAGGCAGGGCTCACCACCATTACGACTGAAATCGGAGAAGTTATACCTACCTGATTAGCCAACTCGTGGAGAGTCTGCATAAATTACCGACGACTCAATTCCTCCACGAAGAAGGATCATTTCCCACTACCTTTCATTGATCAGATTCTCGAGAAATTAGCAGGAAATCGATTCTTCTGCTTTCTTGACGGGTACTCCGGTTATAACCAAGTAGCTATTCATCATGAGGACCAAGAGAAGACCATGTTCACCTGCCCCTTCAGAACATATGCATTCCGAAGGATGCCGCTCGGTCTCTGCAATGCACTCGCGACTTTTCAGCGGTGCATGCTTGCCATATTCTCTGATATGGTAGGTGATTATCTGGAAGTCTTCATGGATGACTTCTCAATTTTCGAGGCATCATTTTATGATTGCCTCCAGCACTTGGTTCATATACTCAGGCGCTGCATCGATGTTAATTTCATTCTTTCCTGGGAAAAGAGCCATTTTATGGTGCCTGAGGGGATCGTCCTAGGACATCTGATTTTTGAGAAGGGCATCTAAGTGGATCGAGCCAAGGTTGATCTAATCTCTCGCCTTCCTATTCCTAGCTCGATCAGGGACATCCGTTCTTTTCTGGGGCACGTCAGTTTTTACCGTCATTTCATTCCTGATTTCTCGAAAATCGCGTGCCCCTTGACGACTCTTCTCTCTAAGGATGTACCCTTTGAAATCTCCAGGGAATGCACTCAAAACTTTGAGAACCTCCGTGACCGAGTCACCCAGGCCCCGATCCTACAATCCCCTGATTGGTCTCAACCTTTTGAGATCATGTGCAATGAGTCTGATTTTGCTGTAAGAGCGGTTTTGTGGCAGAAAGTTGACAGGAAACCCGTGGTCATCTACTACTCTAGCAAAACACTTGACAAGGCTTAGCATAACTATACAGTTACGGAGAAAGAGCTGCTAGCCGTAGTATTTTCCCTTGAAAAATTTCAATCTTATCTCCTGGGTTCCCACGTCATCATCTACTCAGATCACACGGCTGTGAGGCATTTCCTTGCCAAGAAGGACGCGAAGCCCCGACTAATCCGATGGATCATGCTGTTGCAAGAATTCGACCTCGAGATTTGCGACAAGGCAGGAAGACAAAATGTGGTAGCTGACCATTTGTCCTGCCTTCCTTTTGAGATTATCAACCCTTCCAGACCCATCACGGAGCATTTCCCTGATGAGCACCCGCTGACTATTGGTACTAGACTTCCATGGTTTGCTAATATAGTAAACTACTTGGCATCTCATCAGATCCCGTCTGATTGGCCAAAGACCAAGAAAGACAAATTGTGCTCTGATGCCAAGTATTACATTTGGGAAGATCCATACCTCTTCCGCATAGGTGCTGACCAAATCATCCGGAGAAGTGTCCCGGAAGGTGAAGTCAATGATTTTCTTTCCTTCTGCCATGACCAGGCATGCGGTGGCCATTTCTTTGGGCATAAAACCGCATCAAAAATCCTTCAGTGTAGCTTTTATTGGCCCACTCTGTTCAAGGACGCATACAATCACTACAAGGCATGCAGTCGTTGCCAAACATTAGGCAACATGAGCCATCGCGACATGATGCCTTTGCAGTCGATTCTCGTATGCGAAATCTTTGATGTTTGGGAGATTGATTTTATGGGCCCCTTTCCTGTCTTGGATGGCTTTGAATACATTCTGCTGGCTGTGGATTACGTGTCCAGATGGATCGAAGACATACCGACCCGAACTTGTGATCACAAAATCGTTCTCAAACTCATTCATCACAATATCTTCTCACGGTTCGGGATTTCTCGTGCTATCATCTCAGACGGGGGGACCCATTTCACAAATGCTCAGTTCAGGTCACTGATGACCAAATACAGGGTGTCTTATCGAATCTCTACTCCTTATCAACCCCAGACTAATGGTCTAGCTGAGCTTTCAAATCGGGAGATCAAGAAAATCCTGCAGGTCACTGTTTGACCTGACAGGAAGGATTGGTCGTCCCGACTTCCGGAAGCCTTGTGGGCCTATAGGACCGCCTACAAAACCCAATTAGGCATGTCTCCCTTTAGACTAGTGTACGGGAAGACGTGTCACCTTCCCGTCGAACTGGAGCACAAAGCCTATTGGGCAGTACGGAGTTGTAATCTAGATCTTTCTAAGGCTGGAACCCACAGAAAGCTTCAAATCAGCGAGATCAATGAATTACTCCTTGATGCGTACGAGAACTCGCGAATCTACAAGGAGCGGGTTAAAACCTTCCATGACAAGCATATCTCTAGAAAGATCTTTCATCCTGGTCAGAAGGTCCTACTCTTTGATGCGCGGCTCAAGCTTTTCCCTGGGAAGCTGCGATCCAAGTGGGTCGGACCATACTTGGTCCGACAGGTTTTTGGAAATGGAGCTGTCGAAATCAGTTTGCCCAGCCATGATTCCGAACCTTTCATCGTGAACAGTCAGAGACTCAAACCGTTCATTGATGTAACTTTTACTGATTTGGCTGAATCATCTTCTACCCTCCATTCCGCCTGAGCTTATTGCGCCCAGCCGATGGCGTAAAACTCAACGCTCAATGGGAGGAAGCCCGTCATTCTCTTTGAAAACCTGAAACCTTTTCTGACACCTTTGTGCACTTAAGGTTCACCCTTTAGGACAGTCGACTCCACCTCAGGTGCTTGCATCTGAGATTAGAAATCGTTCGCAACAGCCACCCCGACCCATTCACTCATCAAAACATCTGTCCTAATGAATGAACTAAGTTGAATAAAAACCCCCTAAGTCACAATGAGGACATTGCAAATCTTAGGCATGGGGGGGTATGAAAGTGCAAAACTTGTAAGAAAAGGTTTTAAACAAAAAAATTTACATATGCCAAAAACACCATAAAAATTTAAAAAAAAAAATTGAAAAAGAATAATAAAATGAAAGGGGGAAAGAAATTTTGTGGAGGAAGGGAAAAAGGAACAAAATGAAAAGAAGGAGCACAAAATGAAAGAAAAAGTAATAGTCATTAGTAAGAAACTAAGGAATTAACCTAAGTTCTCGACCTCATTCAAGAAAAGAAATGAAAAGTGCACAGTGAGATTAGTAAGAACGCGAACCTTAGGCATTCTTAGATAGACTCTTAGTACCCATTAAGATCTCGACATTCCTCAAGAGGTTGAGGAAAATGAAAAGCTTAAGTATTAGGTCCAAGGCTTAGGGAGTATTTAGCCTCGTTAACTAGCTTTTGGTTTACGGGACTTAGTAACCTAAGCACCCTAACTTCACACACAGCCTGGTTGAGTAAGCGTAAAAATCAAAATCACGCAGAAGCGTCGCAAAAGTTCTAAAAATAACACCTAGAGTAGGAGCGGCCGATCAACACAAGTTCATTTGAATGAGTTCCCAGTGCGGAGAGGTGGGAAATTCCCCTCGAAGATGCGTAACAAAATATCATCTCCTTGGTGCTTGTCTCTTAGGATATTTACATATCCTACTGGGGGCATGTAAGCACTCTGCTGATTCAAATTCCATGGATGGCATTATCCTGAAATGTCAATTGCCAGGGTCTGAATTCGGCCACAGAATACCTTGGATGGGATTATCTCGAAATCTCAACAGCTAGGGTTCTGGGGGTTACCATGGGTGGTGCTATCTCGAAGCATCGACTGCCAGGAACCTTTGAGGATTAATGATGGGGACAAGGAATCTGATACAGACTGTGTTGAAAAGCTAATCCTAAGCTAGAATTGAAAAGAAAAAGAGAGAGAAAACTCTCCAAACAGATAAATCTTCTACCTCTCTTTCTTACAAAACGCACTGCGAATTGAGCCAAGGATAAAAATAATCTCAAGCACAGGTGCTTTAACCACAAAGTCCAATAAACTTTAGGTTAATTCCTGTAGGCCTTAAAAACCTTTGCTAAGGACTGAGGCTGAGGCTAGACAGATCTGGATCTTGGTTGGTACTAGAGTACCTTTTAGGCCTTTGGTTATCATTCTAACCTAATCTAGGTTTCAAATGAAAAAGCACTTATCTGAAATCATTAAAGAACTTCATGGTCGAGAACAAGGGTTGACACCTTAAGTCTTTGCTAAGGGACTAGCAAAAGCTAGGCATGGGGGTATGATGAGAACCTCATCATGAACCCTAACTATCACAATTTAACCCAGATATGTGAGAAAAAGCTCCTACATGACCCAAAGAAAGGCTTAACTCAGAAAATTCTAAGTTTAAGAATAAAATAAATCATAAGGAGTAAAACTGCAATTTCACCAATGCAGTTTGCAAACAGGGTAATTAAGGGTCCAAACATAGGTCAAACAAGCTTAAGAAGAAGGAAAGTGGGATGATCTAATCTAAAAAGGGTTGTAGCAACTTTCAGGAATTAAATGACATTCTGTAACCCTAAAACAAACCTACTTTAATTCACGAGGTTCGAGGTAGGATAAAAATCAACTGAACCCTCTAAAATTCATAGAAAAATATTCTCTAGGGTTTAGAACCTTCAATTTGGCCTTAAAAACCTATTTTGACCTAAAAAGAGAATCATGCCTAATTAATAACTTAATTTAGGTTTTTACGCAAATTGGCTGATCAAACATGGTCCAACCTAGAATTAAAATTCACAATTAAAATCCTTAGGTTCAAATTAGTCTTGTATAAAAACTTGAGCCTAAGAAGAGACCTCTTTGACCGACTTTACAAATTAGTCCTCTTCGTTTACTTTTTTACCCTTACCTTTTGAAACCCTTGCTTTTAGGCCCCCAACTTTTCATCATTCTTTGCAAAATGGTCCTCCCTGCAACTTCTGCACAGCACCATACTCCGGTGACCTTGCGTAGAGCATGGCACCGCGCAGAGCAGGTTTACCGTCCTGTAGAATAGAAGCGGGGTTCCCTGCGACGTCCTCCGTCGCAAGGACCCCCTTTGCCGACCAGCATACTTTCTGTGAGAACGCACGGAAGGTATGGGTGTCCCTTCTGGCCATACTCCGGCGAGACCGCCCCCTTCGCACCTCGCCCCTCTCTGCGCGCCGAACCCTTTATAAGGACTGGCAGACCCTGCCAGCTCCTTCAAGCTTCCTTTGACGGAGAATCCCCCCCTCTTCATCCCTTCCTCCTCCGGTCAGAGAGCCCGAAGCTTCCGGCGAACTCCTCCACTTCCTCCTCGTCGCTCTGCTGCCTTACCTGCAGTAGGGTTTGCCTTGCTCCATCGTCCACGCCGGGCTGTACCCGCCAGCACCCTCCGCCTGCTTCCTCGTCGCCGAAACCCTCCTCCAGGGCATCTTCGTCTCCAGCTCCGGCAGATACGAGCCGGCTGCTCTGCCCTCCCCCTTCGTTGAATACGTAGGTAGATAGCTTCCTCTCTATTTCCCTTGCATTTCCTCCCTTTTAAACTGCCCTTTTGACCACCAAACCGCCACTGACCAGACCACCCTCTCCACCTCCGATCACCCTCTCCGGCGAGACTACCTCACGACCACAGACACTCCCGCACCTCGCCGACCATCCCACAAGCTCCCTCACACTCCACTCTATCGATTCCCCATCTCCATTCACTGCCAAACGCCACCCGATCACCCTCCGAACAAACCCACCTCTCCAGCCACAGTCTGACCTAGGTCAGCCTCTTCACGCACTCCCGCACCCCGCCGACCACCGCACAAGCTTCGCCTCACTCCGACGAAGCTTCGTGCGTATTCTGACTGGGCCAAGAGGCCGTTGTTGTGATTTCAGGTGCGCGCCCCTCGCCGCCATTGCAGACAAACTGCAGTAGCTTCACCTGCAGCTGTAGGCACCCTCCAGCCCAGGTGCGCATCCCAAGTCACGCGGGTTGTCTCTGCGAAGACACCCAGGTCTGCAGTTGGGGCAAAGACGTCGCGAGCTACTTCAATTGGCCGCAGGTCGCTCACTTGCAGGCGCCAATCTGGGAGGTGGGACCTTAGTCCCACCTCGGAAGTGCGTGGCCAAGCGCCCGCACTTAAATTGAAAAACTGCCTAAGGCTTATCGCCTTCGAACACAGGGGTCAGGTCCCTCTCCCGCACGCTGTGCGCCACGTGCTCGCTCGCCCTTACCTGCGCTCACGCCCCGCGGGTCTGCGCAGGATCCGATTACCCAAACGCGCACTCCTCGCCCACCACCGCACACCTGTGGGCCTGGTCGCGGGGGCGACACCTGTACCCGTTTACCCGGCTCTGGGAGAGCAGTCCTAAGAGAGAAATATGAGAAAGAGAGAGACGCGGGGAAGGGTAAGGGTAGGTTTTGCTCTGACTCTTGTGTGCGCATGCAGGAAGAAAGAAAGAAGAAGGCAGGAAGGAAAAGAAGAAGAAGGGAAGCGGCCGAAGCCTTAGCAGCTCAGGGCAGCTGAAGAAGAAGAAGTGAAGGAGAAGAAACAGAAGAATTAAAAAAGGAAGGCATTGTAGCAAAGCCACAAATAAGCTGTCTGAGCATAGCATCAGACGTCGGAATCACCATAGCTACAGAAGGCAGGAAGGAAAGGAGAAGGAAAAGAAGAAGGAAAGTCGGCCAGAAAGAAAAGAAGAGGAGGAAGAAGAAAATCACCACAACTGCCGGCTAAAGAAAGAAAAGAAGAACAGAAGAAGAAGGCAGGAAGAGAAGAAGAGAAGAAGAAGAAGAAGAAAAGAAAGAAAGCAAGCATAGCCGCAAGCAAGGAAGAGAAAGAAATAAAAAAGAAGAGGAAGATCACCACTACCGCAGAGAAGGCAAGAAGAAAAGAAGACTCTGCAGAAGAAAGAAGAAAGAAAGAAAGAAAAGAAGAGAGAAGAAGAAGAAGCCAAGAGAACTCTAGCCCTCTCTCTCTCTCTTATTTTTGTAACCTAATTGAGAACTTTTTACTTCTAGAATTCTAGTTGCTCCCTGAGTTCGACCTCGGGAAAACCTTGTCCCGAGTAAAAAATTTGTAATAGTAATCTGGTAGTTGTTTTATACTATAACGACTGTACTTAAACTATAATAAACACGAACAAGGCACCGATTCACTGCCGTGGCACCTCGCAACTGATCAAACAAATCATCAATCCTCAGCAACGGATACCTGTTCTTGATGGTGACCCTATTCAGCTATCTGTAGTCCACACAAAGGCATAGGGTACCATCCTTCTTCTTCACAAATAATACCGGGGCTCCCCATGAAGATGCACTGGGCCTCACAAAGCCCTTCTCTAGAAGGTCGTGAAATTGGGATTTGAGCTCTCGCAGCTCAAGTGGTGCCATCCTGTAAGGTGCTATAGAAATGGGGCTGGTCCCCGGTATCAGTGAGATCCCGAACTCGATCTCACGCTCAGGCGGTAGCCCTGGCAGCTCCCCTGGAAACACATCGGGGTACTTTCTGACCACCGGAATGCTCTGAAAGTTTGCCACGGGGCTGGGCTCTGCCACTACACAAGCCAAAAAGCCCTCACACCCCTGGCCCAAAAGTCTCGCCGCCCGAAGTGCATAAATGCACCTGAAGCCTCCGTCCACCGACTAGCCGTGAAACTCAAAAGAAGGTATCTCCAGTATGGAGAAGATGATCTTCCTCTCAAAACAGTCCACCAAAGCATGGTAAGTGGACAACAAATCCATCCCCAGGATCACACCAAAGTCCTCCATCGGTATCACAATCAGACCAGCTGGGAGGCAGTGTCCCCCAACACTGACCTCACAGTCTATGTAAACCTCCACAGCTACAAACAGTTGACCACCCGGATCTCTGATCACAAAAGGATCCTCTAACAACACACAGTCCTGTCCCAAACTAACAGCAAAACTAGCAGCAACAAACGAGTGCATGGAGTCAGAATCAAAAAGTGTGTAAATTAGTCTACCGGAAACTGTAACCATACCTTCCACCACTGAACCTGAAGCTCTAGCGTCTCTATGTGTCAGGGCGTTAATACGCCCCTCAGCTATCGGTGCAGAAGAAGCAGCCACACTCTGCGTCGGACGGGTAGCCGCTGGCCAGTACCCTCCCGGCGACTGCTGTCCTCCCCCACGTGCCTGGGGACCACGGCCTCCTGCTCATCCCCCAACGCTTGGTGCGGGGAGTATCTACTGACCTCCAGCCCTGGCGGGTAGTCCCTCCTGATGTGGCCCAGCTGGCCACACTAATAGCAAAGGGGAACTTGACTCCTGCCCTCGGTAGGTCCCTGCTGACAGCTGGGCGGGGGTCCAGTGCTGGCAGCTAGCCCCTGTCGAGGGCCCCTAAAGGCCATTACGGCCCCGCAAAGCGTGATGGCTCTCCTGCAAGCGCCGCGTGCCTCCTCTCTCGTCAGCCCTTTGGGTAGTCTGGCTGGTAGGGTCTCTTCCGTCCCCTGTCAGTGTCATGTGCGGCTGGGTTGGTCTCCTCATATCTCATAACTGCCTCCACCACTCTCGAGAACATGGGCAGCTTCAGGGGTTTGACATACCTCCGAATAGCAGGCTAGAGCCCCTCGGTACACCTCCACAGGCACTCCTCTGCAATAGCCACAACTATCGCGGGGAAACAAGATAGCTCCAGAAAACATGTATGATACGCACTCACAGTCATCATCCCCTGGCGGAGAGTGTGGAACTCCCACCTCCTCTGATCTTGCCACGTCTACGAGAAGTACCGCTCATAAAAGAGGGCCACAAACTGGTCCCAAGTCGGCTCTTCCCTCTCCTGACCTCTGATCGCCCTCCACCATCTGTGTGCTGCGCTCTCCAGCTGGTACGTGGCAAAGGCCACGCAGCACTCCGTAGGGGGGCGAAGGGTGTCAAACACCTTCTCGATTTGCTTGAGCCAGTCCTCTGCCTCGGTTGGGTCCTCATCCCCCTTGAAGGAGGGGGCTTTGACTTCTGGAACTGTCTGAAAAGCTCGTAGTGTCGCTGTAGTGGGGGAACGGGCACACCTCCAGGCAGGGAAGGCTCGTGCTCGGAAGTGTCAGACGGTGGGGGCGGTGGAGGATCACCCCCTCCCCCACGTTTAGCGCTGCGTCTGTCTCGTGGTCCCACAGAGGACTCCCCCTCCACGTCCCCAGGGAGAGGCACCCGTGGAGGCAGGTGGAGCTCCTCCCGTACAATCTCCCGTATCAGCTGGGCGAGGTTTTAGGCCTGAATGCCCGGAAGAAGTGGCTGGTCCACTGAAACGTTGGGCTCAGCACGTCCACCCCTCCGACCTCGTCCACGGCCGCGTCCGCGGCCCATCTCAATGACTCCACGTCGAGGCATCTCCTGCAAGGAGACGCGAACAACAGAACAGGAAAACATCAATTTCAATAAACATTCAACAAAAGAACCTCAAAACATATGTCAAAAGGATATGTTGTGGTGGTTACTCTAGTTACAAGCACGTGAATTGATTATTCTCAAGCTAGTTGGTTCACTTCTCGAGATGGCCTTGCTCTGATACCATCTTGTTACGACCCAGATCTCGAATCCCTACAGGACATGAGACTGGACCGACTCGACTGATCCCAAGACCCAGTCGTCCAATGAAAAAGTAACCAAAAAGTAGGAAAGTCAACCACATTCACTATGCTAAGCGACAAATAGTAAAAAGGTACAACAGTAAAGAAGTAAAACTGCTACAGTACGTATCACCACCACAACAGTAGAAAGTAACAAGTACAAGAACATAAAGAACAGAATATAAAGGTACAAGAGTCCACTCACTATAACAGAAAAGAGTATAACAAGAAGTTACAACTACTAGGCTCTACTAGGTCAAGCACCCTCTGCAGCTATGGGCTCTGGCTGCCCAACACCTGGACCTGAAAAGGGTTATGAGCACACAAAGTCAGCGAACGCTGAGTAGAGTACCAACCAACTAACTAAAGTAGTAAAAGTGGACAGGTAGCTGTTGTTTTTCCATTTACTTTCTTTAACTAATTATTCTTTTCCACCACTTGATTTATTTATCAGGTCTCTTTCTTGATCTCGAATGTTCCTCGTGGGAATGATCTTGATTACAGTTTTTCCGAAGAGTAAAAGGCACACATTGTGCTCTCCTAGCCGGAAGAGTCCCCCGTGGTGATCCTACACCCAGTCAATCACCCCAAGGTCACGGACAGATGTAATGGTGACTATGGCATGTGCGATAAGCGCACGGGTAGCTACCCCGCACTGACACGCAGCCAGTCGTTTCCCTGGTATAGGGCCTAACCCTCTCAGTAATAGGGGTCTAGCCCCTCTCAGTAACCAAACAGGAGTCTCGCCCCTCCATAGTCCGCGTACCCTCACCTGACTACCCTGGTTTGCCCAGTGGGCCTAACAAGTCGGTGTAGGGTGGCTAGCTGAACCCCGGACCCCGTGGGGTGGCTAGCTCTCTCCCTATACTAGTAGCTCTCCCCGGTACAGTGTACACGAGGGCCACAGAGTCAATGCAAAGTGGCCAAACCCACCCCAGGTCTGAACCCGAAGGCGGCAAGCACCCCTTTACACTAAGAGGTAACATGCACTCCCCTTGGTACCATGTACTTAAGGGCCAACACACTTCCCAATACATTCCAGATCCATTCCATTTATTTCCAAGAGCCCAACTCCTAATTCCCCATAGGGTTCATGCTCATATTCCTTAGGCCATGCCATACCAGGTTTCATCATTTCATTTCCATTCTCATGTTATACATATGCAACTTGTATTTCTATCATTCACATTTCTGTACTCAGGTTATACACAAGTAGCTCGTATTTCCGTCATTCACATTACCATTCTCAATTTATAGACATGCAGCTCGTATTACGTCATTTAATGTATACAACCGGAAAATCACATGCAACAGTTAACTAGTGCAAGTATTTTCCATTTCACAAGCAGCTGTTATTCGTTTACAGGCAATTATTATCATTTCTATCTACTCATTCAAGATTGCATTTCATTCATTCAATACAGACATTTTCAGTATTTATCGTGCTAGGATTCATGCCATATCCTAGATTCTATTCATTCATTCCACACATGCATTCAGGTTTGTAATTAGATTAAGGGAAGCCACTCTACCAGTAAACCCAGGAATAGTGGGGGCTTGAACGGTAGGCTTACGTGCCTCAGCAAGCCCCGAATCTAGAATGGAACGAAGTCCTATCACAAGGATCAATCACAAGAGAATATTCAGAACAGTATAGAAAGTCTTCTAACAAGTAGAGGAATTCATACAGGAAGCATCGGTATCTTATTTACGGAAAACAGACCTTAAACGGACCTTAAACGGGTTAAAAATAATGTTTCTGACTCAAATTAGACGTCTGGAACAACTTCCAAACGTCTTAAAAGTGTCCAGTGTCATACCTCAAGCCCTGTGCCAATCCTCAGATGTCCAGGAACTCTTCTAGACTATCTGGACCCAACTCTAGACGTCCGACCACCTCTCCGGACATCTGAAAGCACTTCCCGTTGTCTAGTACGCTGCCCAAACATCTGAAATGCATGGGAAGGCGTGTCTCGTGCCTTCCCGAAGCGAATCCTACACGCCACCAGCAGATCTCTCAAAACAGGCTTGCATCAGGGGATCGGCGGAGCGGCCTGCATGGCCGTATCAGCAAAGAGGACGTACCTTCATGAAGCCCTCTCCTCAGACGTCTGGAAATGCCTCCAGACATCTGCACCATCGTCTGGAAGTCACCCCAGATGTCTGATTCTGGGAAAAACCTAGAACTAGAACTTGCTTCCGCTGCTCCCACGCCGCGAGTGGCCGCGCCGCACCCTCTCTCCTGTAGCTCCGGCTGCAGCAGTGTCGGGGAGTGTCGGGGAGGACCTCCCCGACGCACTCCTCCACCTCGCATATGCGCCGCTCTGGCCATGCACTCACTGGTGAGCTCCCACGCGAGCTCGCAAGCTCACCTCCTCCCTCCTCCTCTCCTTCTCACACCGCTCCTCCTCTACATCGCTCTTGCGCTCTCACTCGCTCTGGGAAGAAGAGAGGAAGGTCGCTGGTGGCTAAGAAGTGAGGGGAATGAGAGAGGAGGGGGTTATATAAGGTTGGGGTTAGGGTTTTCTTGGAGGAGAGGGAAGAGAGAGAAGGAGGAAAAATGAGGGGTACTGTCTGCACACAGCACGCATGTAGACGCGAGCTCGTACTCAAAATTTTCGATTTCTAGACATCTGGGAAGGTGTCCAAACGTCTGACCCACTGTCCAAACGTCTAAAAAGGCTCAAACAACATGGGTCTTAACACTAAATGTGCCCCATCATTCATGATGTGGCACTTTCCTTGGTGCTCAGCTGAGCGCTTTACAACACTGCGATGCGTTCTGGGATGTCAACATTAGGTCTCAATTAGAGAGCCCAATAAAAGTCTAATTTATAAATAAATTACATGGGTGTAAAGCCCTTACATAAGGCTATATAATTGTACAATTAATTTAAAAATAACTTATTTAAATATATATTAAAATTAGTTAAACTTAAGGAGTTATATATGTTAAATTAAGGATTAATTTCTTAATTAATGTACAAATTTATAAATTAATGATGCAATTGACTTTATGATTAGTTAATTTATATAATAAGGTATTTATTATACATTTTTAATTTATTTACATTTAAATACATGTTTTAAATAGATATACACATAATTAATTTATAAATACTGTAGTATAATACAAATATAGTATAAATAGGTCGAATATACTTGAAATTACTATATGTACATGTACATTATAAATTACTTCATTAATAAGTTAATTTACTAATTTATTTTACCTTAACTTAATAATCTACTTAATTAACTTAATAACTTAATTATCTACTATAATTACATAATTAAATTTATTTACAGGTATGGTACAACATATAATATTTAGTTAAATATGTATGTATAGTATTAATTAGAATTATAGACATATACATAGGTTTTTATAATTACTTAGGATAATATACATTTAAGTTAATATAAATTAATATATAATTATACAATAAAGTTATATATATATATATAATAAATCATTCTAAATACTTAATTTAATATATAAAATACAAGTATAAGTTAATTATGTACAATATTTACATATTTTACTATATATACATATAGCTTAATATTAAATTATATTTACAGGTATAAATACAATATACATGGTATTTTTGTGCATTTTTGGGCATTTTCTGATTTTTATGATTTTATAATGTATTATAGAGGTAGAGGATGAGAGAGAAAGGGTGAGATGAGAGAGGAATAGTTTCTTTTTGGTGTTTTGAACTTGGTTTCTTTTAGTAAATTTTCAAGTAGACTAAACTGTTGACTGGTATGTTCTACTAAGCTGGGGGTTCCGGATACTTTGAAACTTAGCTAACACCTAGAAAATACCTGATCTTACTCAATACAAGTTTATTTTATTTTTTTATAATTTTTTATGCATTTTATTTATTTTACAAAGTTAAAATACCTGATCTTACTCAATACAGGTTTATTTTATTTTTTTATGATTTTTTATGCATTTTATTTATCTTACAAAGTTAGCACAAACTAGGCCTAAAGGGTGTTTGATGCATGAATCTAAGGCCTCAAAAGGGGTTCGAAGGGCTGAACAACATGTTTAGGCATTCAAACACATTCAGCACATATCAAGAAAGATGTATAAACAATTAAACCTAATTTTCAACTCACTTTCCTTCTAATTTACAAATGGGATAGTTTGACACAAGTACATGCAGGTGAAAGTGACTTTAAACAAGATTACAAGCAATTAAAAATCAATCCAAGTACATGAATGCTTGTTTAAAATTCTAATAGTTTACACAATTCATATTCCCATTACACTTCAAATCCTAGTTAAATTCCCTCAGATCAGTCTCCAAAAATACACAGCAACTACTATCAAATTTTAGTTGCTGCTGCTAAAAATGGCAACAACTATCACAGTTGGAGTCAACAGCTCAATTCATTAAGTTAGAATCACTTGGTCTCTTAAAAACTAGTGAAAGTCAAAGTCCTTTACTAAAATTAGATTTCATCAAGATCAGCCCAGCTGCCATTTTTCAGCAACCATATCTGCTGTAATTAATCAAGAACTGAGATTAGACCTTTCCAAATCTGATCTGAGTTAAATCTATGCTCCCATCAGAGAAAATCAAAGCAATCCATTCCAATTCCAATTGTCTCAAATCTTCGTCAGAAAGTTTAAAAAATTTCACAATTCAAATATGAGATCTGAAGAAAATATAAGAAACCTTAATTAATCCATTTTCTTATGTTATAGACAACATAAGGAAAATAGATTAACTTAGGTATTCAAATCACTTTGAAAACCTCCTCAGACACTCATTAAACATTCCACACCTTAACAAACTCATGCATATCAAATTAATGCCAGTTTTGAGCTCAAAAAATAATTTAGAGGGAAAATCAGATGTTGCCCAGGTTGGGGCTTTTAATGTAAGAGTGCTACGATGTATTGCTCATTTTGAGCTCCTAAACACTATATATTAGTGTTTAGAACTTCAAGCAATCTCAGAAAAGGTCATTAGGTCATTGTTTAGGCCTTGAATCATTCTACATAGTTTTTATTGGCCCAAACTACCTATCATTTACCAAAAATTCAGAATCTGACTTCAAATAAAGCATAAAGAATATGCTCATTGAAAATCTAATCAAACAAGTTTAAATCAATCACAATAATCCAAATCAAACCTAGCTAAACCCAATTTCAGTGATTAAATTTGAATAAATTGCAATTGGCTCAAAACTCATTTAATTAGCTAGAAAAATCCATCACAGATCCAATCATTTTAAATTAGAAGAAGAGCATTAGTGGATATATGGGCTGAATGGAATGCCCTTGATTTGATGTTTGAGCGCCTCAACAGATCTGAAAGCTAATGAGCTTCAGATCCATTGAATGCTATAATGAATGGGTGTTTGGTGACTACATGGCACATCGAGTGAGTGAACATGATTGGTGAGGTTAAAAGGAAGAAGAATGGATCGCAATGAAGGTGGAAAAACACCTCTCTAATCTGGATTGATCAGAGAGGGCAAAATCATTCCTAAACTACTCTACTTTAATATAGACTAATCCATCACAAAATTCAACATCTATACTACACCTAACTAATCTACAATACACTAATTACTACTTAAATCTACTCTACAAAGCAGGAAAAACCTAATCTAAGTGGGGGAATGGGGCTTGGGGATCTCCACCTAGTGGATGGAGAGGAAGAACTGAAGGAGGAGACTCCGGCGAAGGTGAAAGCTTGCTAGGGAAGCTTTAGGTCGCCCTCAGGTGCTATGAAGTCCTTAGCGGCGAGGAGGATCGAAGGAACTGAGATCCATTGCCGTAGCAATGGAATAGAGGTAGAGTGAGGAGATGAACTGGAGGGGAGTGAAGGGACCAACTCAAGAATGTAGGAGGAGGAGCTAATTCCTTGCGCGTGAGCTCAAGGAGGTGCTTAAGTAACCGCTTTAGTAGATCAGATCACCGCAATGGTGAGATTAGGCTATTAGGGTATGGGCGGTGGGGATAAGGTTGAAGGAGGGTGGGTAGCTTTAGGATGAAATCTGACTGTAGGATGGGATCTGAGAGGTGAGGTGATACTCTGCACGAGCGCGCACGAAGATTGGGCGATATCGACCGTCAGATCAAAGGTGGAAGCGATCAACGGTGCCTGTGCATCGAGTTCATCGCAAGGGACAGTAGTGGGTCGCAATAGGTGTATTAGAATATTTGCAAAATAGGTCCAAAATGGGCGAAATGGTGGAAAAAGTGTGCTCGAGCCCATAAGTGATAAGAAAGATCTCAGAGTGGTCCCTAAATGTTTGCAAAAAGGTCCCTTGCAGCTTTTTAAATAGGTCCTTGGGCTTTTAAATGTGAATGCATGAAGGACCTAATTGAATAACTCAAAATACAAGGTCCTATTAATGTCCAAATGTAATGAGATTTTTATTGGAGCTTAATTGAACCTTTTAGAAGTTATTTCAACCTTTGATTTGTACTTTTGAACTCAATTATGTATTCAATTTTCAATTGGATCATCAAATTACACTTATGAATAGAATATCTCACTAATTGACTTAATTGTGTGTTTTTAACATCAATTTGTTGTTTTAGGTCATTTCTATTATTTTCCCCACTTAACACATTTATTGCGTTAATAATATAGTGTTTAACTTAGTTTATAACTTAACTTGGGCATTTTAGTTATGATAAGCCATACCTCGTCATACCCCCATGCTTAGGTTTTGCTAGTCCCTTGAGAAAATTGAGATAATGGTATAAATTTTCTCTTATACTCATTAATTACTATTCCTCCTTGATAAAAATTTAAGAGTTCAAATTTTTGTTGGTCTTGGGAAATGCATGGATAATACAGGTTGCTGAATAAATGAATAAAGCTTTCCCAATTTTTCTCCTTAACAATTTGCATCTTTGTATGTAATGACTCGTTACATTTTTAGCCAGATAAGACGTCTGGAGTTTTAGTCAGACGTCTGGACACGTGCCCGAACATCTAAAAGTGGGAAATTTCATACTACGCTTTGCACTCTATGCGTGGGCGGCGCACAGAGACCTTTCTCTCTCCCCGCACCCTCACCCCGAACCCTAACTCCCCTCCTATATAAAACCCTCACCTCTTCTCCTCACCCCCTCACACCACTCAAGCCACCACCACCTCCACCTTCTCCTGCGACGGCCACGTCCCTCCTCCCATCTTTGCTATAGCCGCGGCGAGGAAGGAGAGCCACCAGCGAGGGGAAAGCGAGGAGGAGCGAGAGTGAGAGAGTGCGAGGGAGTGAGAGCGGGGAGGAGGACGATGGCCGCGAGAGCTTCGTGGAGCTCAAGGAGGAGTCATGGGAGAAAGGAGGCACCAGTGAGGAGCTGCTTAAGCTGCTGAAGCTGCCACTGTAGGAGGTGGGCGAGCAGGGCGAGTAGTGTGAAGATGTTTTGATACTGGAAGTTTCCAGTATCAAACATCTGGAGTGAAGTTCAGAGGACTGGAGAGGCACCAGGACATCCGGAGCTGAGGTTGGACGTCTGAAAGCACAATATCGTGAGGTACGTATCTTCCTGCGCTACTTTTCCACCACGTAGATCGTAGTGTAGGGGATGTCGGCTGATCGTTGTGTCTGCAGGTGCTCGTACTCAGGTGCAGGATTTGGGAAGGCACACTGTGCACTTTCCTAAGTACTTTTGGACGTCTGATCACGTCGCCAAACGTCTGGAGGTACTTCTAGACGACTGGAGACCTTGTCCGACGTTTGGAACTGCCCCTAGATGGTCGCAAAGGGTGTCTGGATGTCTAAATCAGCCACAGGAAACACAAGGTGATATCTGACGTCTTTTAAGACATCTGGGACTAGTCCCAGACGTCTGATTTTGATTAGTAACCGCATTTTTGGCCCATTTAAGGCCCAAACGGAATTGGATTTCCGCAAACGAAGTACCGTTGTTTTCCACTTGAGTTCCTCTATGTGTTCGTATTGAGTATCTATTGTTTTGAGCTCATCTAATGTACATTGGTCACCAGTACAGGTTACCAGCCAGTGGCGTGTTCAAGGCCCGCGGAGACGACGAGATCTGTGGCACAGGCCCCCATTCCTCCTGTGATACCCAGTAAAGTGGTTTAATACATTTATTAAGAAATGAATAAAGAATATGCCTTCCTAGATTAAATTGATTGAAACTTTAGAATGTGGAATGAACCCTAGGGTAGAAATGTATGAGCATGATATGGAATTACTCTGGTTTACTTGAGATGCATGTTAAAATACAAGCTGCCTATATGTAAATGAGAAATTGAACTGTGAAATCATAAGTTGCATGTTTATGATTGAGAACTGAATTATGAAAACACGAGCTGCCTGTATATGGATGAGGAATGAGTTGTGAAACATGAGATTTGAATATGGATAAATGAGGTAAATATGAGCATGAACCCTATGGGGAATTAGGAGTAGAGCTCCTGTGTATGAAAGGAACCTAGAATGTAGACGGGAAGTGTGCTGGCCCTTGTGTATGCGGTACCAAGGAGAGCGATTATCCCTTTAGTATAAAGCGGAGCTAGCCTCCCTTGGGTTGAGACCCAGGGTTAGGATTGGCCACTTTACACCGACTCCTGTTGGCCCTTGCATACGTGGTACCAAGGCGTGCTACTATTGTAGGGAGGGAGTTAGCCACCCCACGGGGCTCGGGGTTCAGCTAGCCACCCTATACCGACTTTGGTAGGCCCTTTGGGCAAACCGGGGTAATCAGATGAGGGTACGTGAACTATGGAGTGGCGAGACCCCTGTTTGGTTCTGAGGGGCGAGACCCCTGTTCTGAGAGGGCAAGGCCCTATACTATTCCGTGTTGTACTTTAGGCATACCTGCTAGCGGAAATGACTAACCGCGTGTCAGTATGGGGTAGCTACCCGTGCACTTATCACGCATGCTGTAATCACCGCTACGTCACGACAGTGACCTCGGGGTGGTTGACTGGGTGTAGGACTACCACGGGGGACTCTTCCGGCCAGGAGAGCACCATGTGTACCTTCTACTCTACGGAAAAGACTACAATCAAGATCGTTCCCACGAGGAACATGCAAGATCAAGAAATACCTGAATACTTTGATAAATGGATGAACCAGAAACACATAAATGAGATAAATAGAAATGAGAAATAAACATGTTGTTGTTTTACTGTACTTACACTTAAATAATGTAAACACCACTCTACTCAATGTTCGCTGACTCTGCCTTTTCGTAATCCTGTTCAGGACCAGGAGTTGAGCAGCTTGAGTTTCCGACTGTAGAGGGTGTTGGGCCCAGCTGAGCCCAACCGTAGTCATTCATTCAGCTCTTTCATTTTTCTACTGTTGTAGTGAGTAATGGACACATATTTTATTGTTCCTATTACTTTCTGTTTTCTTTTCATTTTCTGTTGTTGTTGTGGTGGCATGTACTATGTTTTGAGACAGTTGTTCTACTTTATTTACTGCTTCATTCTTTTCTTCTGCTTAGTTATATTGCATGTGTGAATGTGGATTATTTTCCTGCTTTTAGTTATTTCTTGTTGGACGACTAGGTCTTGGGATTAGTCGAGGCAAGCTAGTCTTGGGTCCTGTAGGGATCCAGGAACCGGGTTGTAACATTGTAGACCTCCTCCAGTGATCATCTTCCCTTTAATTTGTAGCTACTATGTGGCCAAAGTTTCTTTATATTCATGCAGAACTTGCCAAATAGAGAATAATTTCTCTCCATTTAGGGAACTAGTCCTCCCTTATGGTTGGATCATTTTCCCCTTAAGTGGAGGTGTTTCATTTTTCTAAAATTTTGAAATACATCTTCCAATAATCAATGTTCCTCTTCATCTTCGAGAAGAGATATTGTCAGCCATGAACATGCAATACTAGAAATATGACATTCACCATCGGTTAGTTGCTGTCGTTTTATAAAGTGACAGTGTTTTTTTTTTCCGCCGTCGTTTATTGGATTAAGCGATAGTGAATCTGCCTTCAAAATTTGGCCGCAGTACTTGATGAGGAGAACAACAGTTGTCGCTTGCGATGGAATTTAATATAGATAATAGCTGTCATTTTCTATAAGAAGCGACGAGGAATTGACTTCACCGCCAACCCAAATTAATTTGGGCATGTACTAAAAAATTTGGTTCGACATTTGCCGTCACTTTCTAATTGAAGCAACAGCAAAATTCCATCTTCTATTCTCACGCGTAGGCCTTCTCCTCCCCCATCTCTATTTCATTTTCCAAACCCAAACCCTTGCTACCTTCCTCGCACCACTAGAGCCCCTCGTCGCCACCCCTCCACCTCCTCCTCATGTAACTCCTCATCTTCCTCCTCCTCCTCCTTGTGCATCGCCACTCCTCACCGATCAACCTCTCCTCCTGCCCTTTGTCCTCCTCCCAAACGGCCTCCTCCTCCCCCGTCCCCTCCTCAACGTTGTTACGAACGCGTGCCCCGAACGTATTTTAAGACGTCTGGGAGGTGGCCCAGACGTCTGACAAGACGTCTGGGATCACATCCAGACGTCTTGCCAGACGTCTGGGATGGTTTACAGACGTCTGAAAAACCGTTATCGTCCACACCCGCGAGTCGTCTGCGCGCCTGCGCGTGCAGACCGCATATTCATTATTCCCTCTTTTTCTTCTGCGGCTGCAGACGCCTACCGCGCCTTCTCTCTCTCCTCTCCACGCGGCCTTAAAAGGGCCACGCCTCCCCTCCCGTCTCCACCGTCTCCTTCTTCTTCTCCTTCCTGTGCACGAGAGCAAGCGAGCGCGAGGGCTGCAGCGGCGGCCGCAGTGAGCGCGGAGGAGGCGCGGCGTGCGAGGGCGGAGCTCTGCCGTGAGGGCGAGCTCGCCGGAGCGGCTTGGCCGGCCGGCGGAGGGCGCAGGGGGCGCGGAACGACGCGGAGAGGGACCTGCTGCAGTCTGAGCAGCAGGAGCGCGAGGTGCGACGCGGGCGGCGTCGCGAGCAGAGTCTGGGTCGCGCCCTGATTCTGGAAAAATTTCCAGAATCAGACGACTGGGTTTATAGTCAGACGACTGGGTTTATAGGCAGACGGCGAGGACGACGTCTGGTAGCTTATACAGACGTCTGAAAGGTGTGTATTTCGCTTTCTTCTTCCTTCCTGTCGACCGACCGTACTAAGGGAGGGAGTTGGCTGTGCGCAGGTTCGCTGATTCGCCATCCTTTGCGAATCAGACGTCTGGAAGTTGTACCAGACGGCAGTAGTGACCTCCAGACGTCCGGGGTGACCATCGGACGTTTGGGAGCTAGGACAGATGTCCCCGCAGACTTCTGGACGTCTGGGAAACCACACTGAACAGGTAATTCTCTGATCCACTGTTTAAGACGTCTGGAAGAAGTTCCAGACGTCTGATTTCGCACAGTATCGTCTTTTTCGACCCGTTTAGGGCCCGTTCGGGCTCCGTTTTCCGCGATTCGAGTTGCGTTCTTTTCAGAATTAATTCCTCTACCCGTCTACAGTAGCTATACACTATTTTGAGACACTCCTTGTGTTTGATCCTTGTGATAGGACCTCGTTCAGTTGCAGTCTTGAGAGTCACGGAGGCACGCGGGATTCCCGATCACGCCCCCATTACTCCCGTTGTACCTGGTAGAGTGGCTTAAGTTTATTATTAAATCTGTTAAAGTATGGAACCATAACTAGAATCTAGGACATTGCATGAATCCTAGGAATGAGAAATGTATGGAATGATAGCTCCTAGGTGATGCATGAATCCTAGGGCTGGAAACTAGTTGTATGCTAGATCCTAGGATGTGGCATGAACCCTAGGATGGAAAAACTAGTGGAATGTATAATACTGCAGTCTTGGAAAAAATGGAAAGGAATATAAAGCTGCCTGTAAATTGAATTAACAGCTGCCTGTTATGAATAAAGAAACATGATTGAGATCATAGATTGTGAGAACGTGAAACTGGAAAGTGAAACATATGATGTTCTGAGATAAAGAGCTGTAACCCTACGGGGAATTAGGAGTGGAACTCCTGGAAAGAAAAAGGAATGAAACTGAGGTGTAGTTTGTACTGTCTCTTGGGTACGCAGTACCAAGGGAAGTACCTGTACCTGTTTAGTGCAGAGTGGGGCCAGCCACCCCAGGGACCCGGGGTTAGGATTGGCCGCTCTGTACCGACTTGTTGGCCCTCGTGTACGTAGTACCGAGGAGAGCTACTAGTGTTAGGAGAGTACTAGCTACCCCACGGGCCCCGGGGTTCTGCTAGCCTCCTTCACCGACTTGTTAGGCCCACTAGGGCAAACCAGGGTAGTCAGGCGAGGGTGCGCGGACTGTGGAGGGGCAAGGCCCCGGTTTGGTTACTGTGGAGGGGTTGGACCCCTGTTACTGAGAGGGCTCTGCCCTGGTTCCGTAATGTGCTTTGGGCGCACCCGTTAACGGAAACGACTGACCGCGTGCCAGTGCGGGCTAGCTACCTGTGCGTTTATCGCGCGTGCCGTAGACACCGTTACGTCTGTCAGTGACCTTGGGGTGGTTGACTGAGGGTAGGATCACCACGGGGGACTCTCCCGGCCAGGAGAGCACCACGTGCTACTTCTACTTTTGGAAAAGACTGCAATCAAGATCGTTCCCACGAGGACATTCGAGATCAAGTAAAGGATCTGAGAAATAAATGAAATAGTGAGAAAAATTGAAAGATGTGAATAAAGGAAGTAATAGAACATAACAGCTACTGTACACTCTACTGTTGCCTTTAGTTAGTTTGCTACTCTACTCAGCGTTTTGCTGACGTGTTACACTCGTTACCTTTTCAGAACCAGGTGTTGAGCAGCTAGGGTCGACGGCTGCAGAGGACGCTGGGCCGAGTAGGGTCCAGTAGAGTTACCACAGTCTTTTGTACCTCTTTTGTTTCTGTTCTAATAAGTTGTTTTTGTTTCCGCTGTACCTTCTTTACCTGCAGTTCTTGTTATATGATAAATGTTGTTCTACTATTGTGGTGGTACCTACTGTAGTAGTTTCTTTCCTTACTACTGTACTTTCTTACTGTTAGTTATATTCATGCTGAATGTGGTTTATTTTACTGTCTTTTGGTTACTTCCTCGTTAGACGACTAGGTCTTGGGATTAGTCGAGTCGATCCGGTTCTCGTGTCTCGTAGGGACTCGGGAACTGGGTCGTTACAAGATGGTATCAGAGCAAGGTCGTCCCGAGAAGTGAATCAACTGACTGGAAAATAACCAATTCACATGTTTATAGCTAGAGTAGCCACCACAACATATCTCTTGACATGAGCTCTTAGGAGTTTTGTTAGGTACTGTCTGTTTTGACGTTTCCATTTTGTTTCGCGTCTCCTTGTAGGAGATGCCTCGTCGTGGAGCTAGGAGGGTGGGCCGCGGCCGAGGTCGGGGCCCGAGGGACAGATGTGTCGGGCTTGGAGTACATACTACCCCTCCTCTTCTCCTGAGCATACCGTCTCTGGACCTCGTCCAACTGATTCGAGAGGTGGTTCGAGAAGAATTTCAGCTTCCACCCACGTCGCCACCCCCTCCCCCTTCCGAGCGTATGACAGGGGAGTTAGTGGTGGAACGAGATTTTCGCCGGCACACTAGGCGCGTTAGGAGGACTCAAAGGAGACACGTGGCGTCCGCAGGAGAGCCGTCACGTTGTGCAGGGCCATCAGTGGCCTTTGGGGGCCCTCGACAGGGGCCAGTCGCCAGCACCGGACCCCCGCCTAGCCGACAGCAAGGACTCACTGAGGGCGGGAGTCGGGTTCCCCTCTGCTACCAGTGTGGCCAGCCGGGCCACGTCAGGAGGGACTGCCCATCTAGGGCAGGAGGTCAGCAGATACTTCCCGTGCAGAGCACTGGAGGGCGCGTAGGAGGCCGCGGTTCCCAGGCACGAGGAGGAGGACAGCAGTCGCGAGGAGGGTACCGGCCAGCACCTACCCCTCCGACGCAGAGTGTGGCTGCTTCGTCCGCACCTAGAGCTGAGGGGCGTATCAACGTCCTAACACACAGGGACGCCAGAGCATCGGGATCCGTGGTAGCAGGTATGGTTTCAGTTTCTGGCAGACTCGTTTACACGCTTTTCGATTCCGACGCTACGCACTCGTTTGTCGCAGCCAGTTTCGCAGTTAGTTTGGACCAGGATTATACACTGTTAGAGAATCCGTTCTTAATCAGAGGTCCGAGTGGTTAGCTGTTTGTAGCTGACGAGGTGTACACGGGTTGCGAGGTCAGCATCGGGGGACATAGCCTGCCAGCTGACCTGATTATGATACAGATGGAGGACTTTGGAGTGATTCTGGGGATGGATTGGCTGTCCGCTTACCACACCTTGGTAGACTGTTTTGAGAGGAAGATTGTCTTCTCCATTCCGGAGTTGCCTTCTTTCGAGTTTCACGGGCAGCCATTGGACGGAGGTTTCAGGTGCATTTCGGCACTTCAGGCGGCGAGACTTTTGAGCCAGGGGTGTGAGGGCTTTCTAGCCTGTGTGGTGGCAGAGCCCAGCCCTGTGGCAGACTTCCAGAGCATCGCGGTGGTCAGAGAGTACCCCGACGTGTTTCCAGACGAGTTACCAGGACTACCGCCCGAGCGTGAGATCGAGTTTGAGATATCACTAGTACCAGGGACCAGCCCCATCTCCACCACGCCATACAGGATGGCACCGCTTGAGCTGCGAGAGCTCAAGTCCCAGTTGCAGGACCTTTTGGAGAAAGGTTTCGTGAGGCCCAGTGCGTCTCCCTGGGGAGCCCCGGTACTGTTTGTGAAGAAGAAGGATGGGACCCTACGCCTTTGTGTGGACTACCGACAGCTGAATAGGGTCACCATCAAGAACAGATATCCGCTGCCGAGGATCGACGATTTGTTTGACCAGTTGCGGGGTGCCACGGTGTTTTCCAAGATAGACTTGAGGTCTGGATACCACCAGTTGAGGATCAGGGAGACCGACGTCTCCAAGACAGCTTTCCGCACCCGGTACGGACACTACGAGTTTTTGGTCATGCCGTTTGGGCTGACCAATGCCCCCGCTGCTTTCATGGACCTGATGAACAGGGTGTTTAGACCGTACTTGGATCAGTTCGTGGTGGTTTTCATAGATGATGTGCTCATCTATTCTAGAGATCGAACACAGCACGGACAGCACTTGCGGATGGTTCTGGACACTCTGAGACGACGTAGGCTGTACGCCAAATACAGCAAGTGCGAGTTCTGGTTGAGGGAGGTGACCTTCTTGGGTCATGTGATATCTGGTGACGGCCTGGCGGTGGACCCCGCCAAGGTCGAGGCAGTGCTCAGGTGGGAGAGACCGCGTTCAGTCACTGAGATTCGCAGTTTCCTGGGACTGGTAGGTTACTACAGACGGTTCATCAGGGGATTTTCACAGATTGCGCGTCATATGACACAGTTGACCCGGAAGGACGTGCCTTTCGCTTGGACAGACGCCTGTGAGGCGTGTTTTCTGGAGCTGAAGGAGAGGTTGACCTCGGCTCTCGTGCTCACCATCCCTGACAGTAGTGGCGGGTTCGTTGTGTACACAGACGCTTCCTTGCAGGGGTTAGGAGGTGTGCTCATGCAGAGGGGTCATGTTGTCGCTTACGCTTCACGGCAACTAAAGCCCCATGAGCATACCTACCCTACCCACGACCTAGAGTTGGCAGCTGTTGTCTTCGCGGTGAAGACCTGGAGGCACTACTTGTACGGTGAGACCTTCGAGATTTTTACAGATCACAAGAGCCTCAGATATCTTTTTGACCAGAAGGAGCTCAACATGAGACAGAGACGTTGGTTGGATCTCCTGAAGGACTACGATTGCAGCATCTCCTACCACCCTGGAAAGGCCAATGTGGTGGCTGACGCCTTGAGCCGTAAGGCGCCCGCACGCTTGGCCAGTCTACAGTTACAGAGTTGGAGCCTTTTGGAGGAGGTGGGCAGTTGGCGACCTCTAGAGTTACGAGGATACTGTGGGGCAGTGACGGTGACACGGCAGACCAGGCCAGAGCTGATAGACCGTATCATCACAGGACAGATGGCTGATCCGTACTTGCAGTCTTTGCGCGACAGCGTACTATCAGGGGACCCAGGGGACTTCTCTTTCACAGACCAGGTGTTACGCTTGAGGGGACGGTTGTGCGTTCCCAGAGACGAGGAGCTGTTGAGAGAGCTCCTGACTGAGGCACACGGTTCCAGATTCACCATACATCCCGGAAACACGAAAATTTACCATGACTTGAGGCGTGAGTTTTGGTGGAGAGGGATGAAGCGGGATGTGGGTGAGTTCGTGCAGCAGTGCTTAGTGTGCCAGCAGGTGAAAGCCGAGCATCAGAGGCCTGCAGGGCCGCTTCAGCCGCTTCCAGTGCCAGAGTGGAAGTGGGAGAGCATCACCATGGACTTGGTGGTGGGCTTACCTGTTACCCAGCGGGGACACGACGCAGTCTGGGTAATAGTGGATAGATTGACGAAGACGACGCGATTCTTGCCGATCCGAGTCACTTTGGGACCAGCACAGTTGGCAGAGAGGTATATCCGTGATGTGGTGCGACTACACGGAGTTCCGCGAAAGATCGTATCCAACCGGGATACCCGCTTTACGTCCCAGTTTTGGGCTGAGTTTCAGCAGGCCTTGGGGACGAGGTTGAGGTTTAGCACGGCTTACCACCTCCAGACGGACGGACAGTCTGAGCGCAAGATACAGACACTTGAGGACCTGTTGCGTGCCTGTGTACTGGACTGGAGGGGCTCTTGGGAGGAGCACCTGCCCCTGGCGGAGTTTGCATACAACAACAGTTATCACTCGAGCTGTCCGCCGGTTGAGACGAAAGCAAGTACCCCTGGTAAAGGTTTTGTGGAGGAGCCAGCGGTACGAGGAGGCTACCTGGGAGCTTGAGGCGGTAATGCGGGAGCGGTACCCAGAGCTTTTCGCGGGTACGTCTTTTCGGATCGGGTTCGGTCCTCTTTGAGTTTGTTATGGTTATTTGGACGTCTTTTCCCGGACCCTAGTTGGCGCAAGTTTCGGGGACGAAACTTCCTTTGAGTTTGTTATATTGTTACGAACCGTGCCCCGGACGTATTTTAAGACGTCTGGGAGGTGGCCCAGACGTCTGACAAGACGTCTGGGATCACATCCAGACGTTTTGCCAGACGTCTGGGATGGTTTACAGATGTCTGAAAAACCGTTATCGTCCACACCCGCGAGTCGTCTGCGGGCCTGCGCGCGCAGATCGCATATTCGTTATTCCCTTTTTTTCTTCTGCATCTGCAAACGCCTGCCGCGCCTTCTCTCTCTCCTCTCCGCGCGGCCTTAAAAGGTCCACGCCTCCCCTCCCGTCTCCACCGTCTCCTTCTTCTCCTTCCTGTGCACGAGAGCGAGCGAGCGCGAGGGCTGCAGCGGCGGCCGCAGTGAGCGCGGAGGAGGCGCGGCGTGCGAGGGTGGAGCTCTGCCGTGAGGGCAAGCTCGCCGGAGCGGCTTGGCCGGCCGGCGGAGGGCGCAGGGGGCGCGGAACGACGCGGAGAGGGACCTGCTGTAGTCTGAGCAGCAGAAGTGCGAGGTGCGATGCGGGCGGCGTCGCGAGCAGAGTCCGGGTCGCGCCCTGATTCTGGAAAAATTTCCAGAATCAGACGACTGGGTTTATAGGCAGACGGCGAGGACGACGTCTGGTAGCTTATACAGACGTCTGAAAGGTGTGTATTCCGCTTTCTTCTTCCTTCCTGTCGACCGACTGTACTAAGGGAGGGAGTCGGCTGTGCGCAGGTTCGCTGATTCGCCATCCTTTGCGAATCAGACGTCTGGAAGTTGTACCAGACGGCGGTAGTGACCTCCAGACGTCTGGGGTGACCATCGGACGTCTGGGAGCTAGGACAGACGTCCCAGCAGACTTCTGGACGTCTGGGAAACCACACTGAACAGGTAATTCTCTGATCCACTGTTTAAGACGTCTGGAAGAAGTTACAGACGTCTGATTTCGCACAGTATCGTCTTTTTCGACCCGTTTAGGGCCCGTTCGGGCTCCGTTTTCCGCGATTCGAGTTGCGTTCTTTTCAGAATTAATTCCTCTACCCGTCTACAGTAGCTATACACTGTTTTGAGACACTCCTTGTGTTTGATCCTTGTGATAGGACCTCGTTCAGTTGCAGTCTTGAGAATCACGGAGGCATGCGGGATTCCCGATCACGCCCCCATTACTCCCGTTGTACCTGGTAGAGTGGCTTAAGTTTATTATTAAAATCTGTTAAAGTATGGAACCATAACTAGAATCTAGGACATTGCATGAATCCTAGGAATGAGAAATGTATGGAATGATAGCTCCTAGGTGATGCATGAATCCTAGGGCTGGAAACTAGTTGTATGCTAGATCCTAGGATGTGGCATGAACCCTAGGATGGAAAAACTAGTGGAATGTATAATACTGCAGTCTTGGAAAAAATGGAAAGGAATATAAAGCTGCCTGTAAATTGAATTAACAGCTGCCTGTTATGAATAAAGAAACATGATTGAGATCATGGATTGTGAGAACGTGAAACTGGAAAGTGAAACATATGATGTTCTGAGATAAAGAGCTGTAACCCTACGGGGAATTAGGAGTGGAACTCCTGGAAAGAAAAAGGAATGGAACTGAGGTGTAGTTTGTACTGTCTCTTGGGTACGCAGTACCAAGGGAAGTACCTGTACCTGTTTAGTGCAGAGTGGGGCCAGCCACCCCAGGGACCCGGGGTTAGGATTGGCCGCTCTGTACCGACTTGTTGGCCCTCGTGTACGTAGTACCGAGGAGAGCTACTAGTGTTAGGAGAGTACTAGCTACCCCACGGGCCCCGGGGTTCTGCTAGCCTCCTTCACCGACTTGTTAGGCCCACTAGGGCAAACCAGGGTAGTCAGGCGAGGGTGCGCGGACTGTGGAGGGGCAAGGCCCCGGTTTGGTTACTGTGGAGGGGTTGGACCCCTGTTACTGAGAGGGCTCTGCCCTGGTTCCGTAATGTGCTTTTGGCGCACCCGTTAACGGAAACGACTGACAGCGTGCCAGTGCGGGCTAGCTACCTGTGCGTTTATCGCGCGTGCCGTAGTCACCGTTACGTCTGTCAGTGACCTTGGGGTGGTTGACTGAGGGTAGGATCACCACGGGGGACTCTCCCGGCCAGGAGAGCACCACGTGCTACTTCTACTTTTGGAAAAGACTGCAATCAAGATCGTTCCCACGAGGACATTCGAGATCAAGTAAAGGATCTGAGAAATAAATGAAATAGTGAGAAAAATTGAAAGATGTGAATAAAGGAAGTAATAGAACATAACAGCTACTGTACACTTTACTGTTGCCTTTAGTTAGTTTGCCACTCTACTCAGCATTTTGCTGACGTGTTACACTCGTTACCTTTTGAGAACCAGGTGTTGAGCAGCCAGGGTCGGCGGCTGCAGAGGACGCTGGGCCGAGTAGGGTCCAGTAGAGTTACCACAGTCTTTTGTGCCTCTTTTGTTTCTGTTCTAGTAAGTTGTTTTTGTTTCCGCTGTACCTTCTTTACCTGCAGTTCTTGTTATATGATAAATGTTGTTCTACTGTTGTGATGGTACCTACTGTAGTAGTTTCTTTCCTTACTACTGTACTTTCTTACTGTTAGTTATATTCATGCTGAATGTGGTTTATTTTACTGTCTTTTGGTTACTTCCTCATTAGACGACTAGGTCTTGGGATTAGTCGAGTCGGTCCGGTTCTCGTGTCTCGTAGGGACTCGGGAACCGGGTCGTTACAAGATGGTATCAGAGCAAGGTCGTCCCGAGAAGTGAATCAATTGACTGGAAAATAACCAATTCACATGTTTATAGCTAGAGTAGCCACCACAACATATCTCTTGACATAAGCTCTTAGGAGTTTTGTTAGGTACTGTCTGTTTTGACGTTTCCATTTTGTTTCGCGTCTCCTTGTAGGAGATGCCTCGTCGTGGAGCTAGGAGGGTGGGCCGCGGCCGAGGTCGGGGCCCGAGGGACAGATGTGTCGGGCTTGGAGTACATACTACCCCTCCTCTTCTCCTGAGCATACCGTCTCCGGACCTCGTCCAACTGATTCGAGAGGTGGTTCGAGAAGAATTTCAACTTCCACCCACGTCGCCACCCCCTCCCCCTTCCGAGCGTATGACAGCGTATGATAGCTCCTAGGTGTTGCATGAATCCTAGGACTGGAAAACTAGATTGTATGATAGATCCTAGGATATGGCATGAATCCTAGGATGGGAAAACTAGTTGAATGTATAATACTGCAGTCTTGGAAAATGGAAAGAGATATAAAGCTGCCTGTAATTTGAATTAACAACTGCCTGTTGTGAATAGATAACGTGGTTGAGAACATGAATTGTAAGAATGTGAAACTGGAAAGTGAAACCTGGATCTTTGAGTAAAAAGGATGGAACCCTACGGGGAAGTAGGAGTAGAACTCCTGGAAAGTGAATGGAATAGTTTTGGGGAAGTGAGCTGGCCCTTGAGTACGGAGTACCAAGGAGAGCGACTGTCCCCCTGCTTATTGGAAAGCGGAGCTAGCCGCCCCAGGGACCCGGGGTTAGGACTGGCCACTCTGTATTGACTTGTTGGCCCTCGCGTACGTAGTACCGAGGAAAGCTACTAGTGTAGGGAGGTACTAGCTACCCCACGGGCCCCGGGGTTCTGCTAGCCTCCCACACCGACTTGTTAGGCCCGCTGGGGCAAACCAGGGTAGTCAGGCGAGGGTGCGCAGACTGTGGAGGGGCAAGGCCCCGGTTTGCTTACTGTGGAGGGGTTGGACCCCTGTTACTGAGAGGGCTCTGCCCTGGTTCCGTGCTGTGCTTTGGGCGCACCCGTTAACGGAAACGACTGACTGCGTGCCAGTGCGGGCTAGCTAGCTGTGCGTTTATCGCGCGTGCCGTAGTCACCGTTACGTCTGTCAGTGACCTTGGGGTGGTTGACTGAGGGTAGGATCACCACGGGGGACTCTCCCAGCCAGGAGAGCACCACGTGCTACTTCTACTTTTGGAAAAGACTGCAATCAAGATCGTTCCCACGAGGACATTCGAGATCAAGTAAAGGATCTGAGAAATAAATGAAATAGTGAGAAAAATTGAAAGATGTGAATAAAGGAAGTAATAGAACATAACAGCTACTGTACACTCTACTGTTGCCTTTAGTTAGTTTGCCACTCTACTCAGTGTTTTGCTGACGTGTTACACTCGTTACCTTTTCAGGACCAGGTGTTGAGTTGCCAGGGTCGGCGGCTGCAGAGGACGCTGGGCCGAGTAGGGTCCAGTAGAGTTACCACAGTCTTTTGTACCTCTTTTGTTTCTGTTCTAGTTAGTAGTTTTTGTTTCCGCTGTACCTTCTTTACCTGCAGTTCTTGTTATATGATAAATGTTGTTCTACTGTTGTGGTGGTACCTACTGTAGCAGTTTCTTTCTTTACTGCTGTACTTTCTTACTGTTAGTTATATTCATGCTGAATGTGGTTTATTTTACTGTCTTTTGGTTACTTCCTCGTTGGACAACTAGGTCTTGGGATTAGTCGAGTCGGTCCGGTTCTCGTGTCTCATAGGGACTCGGGAACCGGGTCGTTACAAACGCCCTCCTCCTCCTCCCCGATGGCCTCCTCCTCCACCTCCTCCTAACCGTCCCCTCCTCCTCCTCTTCGGCTCCTCCCCGATTCCTCCCTCTCCTCCTCCTCCTCCGCCAATGCCCCCTCCTCCTCCTCCTCCTGACCACCCTTCTCCTTCTCCACCAACGCCCCCCTCCTCCTCCTCCTGACCACCCTTCTCCTTCTCTCCTACAATCCCCTCCTCTTCTTCCTCCCAGCCCCCTCCCCACTCCTGACCGCCGGCACCCTCCTCCACCTCCTCCTTCCCCTGACTGTCCCCTCCTCCTCCTCCTCTGCTCCCCCCTCCTACTCCTTGTAACGACCCGAGTCCCTACGAGACACAAGAACCGGACCGACTCGACTAATCCCAAGACCTAGTCGTCCAACGAGGAAGTAACCAAAAGAGCAGTAAAATAAACCACATTCAGCATGAATATAACTAACAGTAAGAAAGTACAGCAGTAAGGAAAGAAACTACTACAGTAGATACCACCACAACAGTAGAACAACATTTATCATATAACATGAACTGCAGGTAAAGAAAGTACAACGGAAACAAGAACTACTCACTATAACAAAAACAAAAGAGGTACAAAAGACTGTGGTAAACTCTACTGGACCCTACTCGGCCCAACGTCCTCTACAACCGCTGACCCTGGCTGCTCAACACCAGGTCCTGAAAAAAGTAACGAGTGTAACACGTCAGCAAAATGCTGAGTAGAGTGGCAACTAAAACTAAAGACAACAGTAGAGTGTACAGTAGCTGTTATTGTCTATTACTTTCTTTATTTACATCTTTCAATTGTCTCACTATTTCATTTATTTCTCAGATCTTTTACTTTGATCTCGAATGTTCCTCGTGGGAACGATCTTGATTGCAGTCTTTTCCAAAAAGTAGAAGTAGCATGTGGTGCTCTCCTGATCGGGAGAGTCCCTCGTGGTGATCCTACCCTCAGTCAACCACCCCAAGGTCACTGACAGACGTAACGGTGACTACGGCACGGGCGATAAACGCACAGGTAGCTAACCCGTACTGGCACGCGGTCAGTCGTTTCCGTTAACGGGTGCTCCCAAAGCACAGCACGGAACCAGTATAGGGCAGAGCCCTCTCAGTAACAGGGGTCCAACCCCTCCACAATAACCAAACCGGGGCCTTGCCCCTCCACAGTCCGCGCACCCTCGCCTAACTACCCTGGTTTGCCCTAGTGGGCCTAACAAGTTAGTGAAGGAGGCTAGCAGAACCCCGGGGCCCGTGGGGTAGCTAGTACTTTCCTAACACTAGTAGCTCTCCTCGATACTACGTACACGAGGGCCAGCAAGTCGGCACAGAGCGGCCAATCCTAACCCCGGGTCCCTGGGGTGGCTGGCCCCACTCTGCACTAAATAGGTACAGGTACTTCCCTTGGTACTGCATACCCAAGAGACAGTACAAACTACATCTCAGTTCCATTCCTTTCCCTTTCCAGGAGTTCCACTCCTAATTCCCCGTAGGGTTCCATCCTTTTAACTCAAACATCCAGGTGTCACTTTCCAGTTTCACGTTCTTACGACCCATGATCTCATTCATGTTTCTTTATTCGTAACAGGCAGCTGTTAATTCAATTTACAGGCAGCTTTATATTCCTTTCCATTTTTTTCCAAGACTGCAGTATTATACATTCCACTAGTTTTTCCATCCTAGGATTCATGCCACATCCTAGGATCTAGCATACAACTAGTTTTCCAGCACTAGGATTCATGCAACACCTAGGAGCTATCATTCCATACATTTCTCATTCCTAGGATTCATGCAATGTCCTAGCTTCTAGTTATGGTTCCATACTTTAACAGATTTTAATAATAAACTTAAGCCACTCTACTAGGTACAACGGGAGTAATGGGGGCATGATCGGGAATCCCGCGTGACTCCGCGACTCCCAAGACTACAACTGAACGAGGTCCTATCACAAGGATCAAACACAAGGAGTGTCTCAAAATAGTGTATAGCTACTGTAGACGGGTAGAGGAATTAATTCCGAAAAGAACGCAACTCGAATCGCGGAAAACGGAGCCCGAACGGGCCCTAAACGGGTTGAAAAAGACGGTACTGTGCAAAATCAGCCGTCTGGAACTTCTTCCAGACGTCTTAAAAAGTGGATCAGAGAATTACCTGTTCAGCGTGGTTTCCCAGACGTCCAGAAGTCTGCGGGGACGTCTGGCCTAGCTCCCAGACGTCCGATGGTCACCCCGGACGTCTGGAAGTCACTCCCGCTGTCTGGTACAACTTCCAGACGTCTGATTCGCAAAGGATGGCGAATCAGTGAGCCTGCGCACAGCCAACTCCCTCCCTCAGTACGGTCAGTCGACGGGAAGGAAGAAGAAAGCAGAATACTCACCTTTCAGATGTCTGTATGAGCTTCCAGACGTCTCCCTCGCCGTCTGGCTTTCAACCCAGACGTCTGATTCTGAAAATTTTTTCCAGAATCAGGGCGCCACTCGGCCTCCGCTCGCGACGTCGCTCGCGTCGCACCTCGTGCGTCTGCTGCTCAGACCGCAGCAAGTCCCTCTCCATGTCGTTCCGCGCCCCCTGCGCCCTCCGCCGGCCGGCGAAGCCGCTCCGGTGAGCTCGCCCTCACGGCAGAGCTCCGCCCTCGCACGCTGCACCTCCTCCGCGCTCAGCGCGGCCGTCGCTGCCGCCCTCGCGCTCGCTCGCTCTCGCGCACAGGAAGGAGAAGAGGAAGGGGACGGTGGAGACGACGGGAGGGGAGGCGTGGCCTTTTGAGGCCTCGCGAGGAGGAGGGAGAGAGTGCGCAGCAGGTCTGCAGCCGCAGAGAGAGAGGGAAAAAGAGAGAGAGAGAGAGGAATCGCGAGTCTGCGCGCACAGGCGCGTAGACGAATCTCTTGTGCGAAAAATAACTGTTTTCCAGACGTCTGGAAACGATCCCAAACGTCTGGTCAGACGTCTGGATGTGATCCCAGACGTCTGGTACGACGTCTGGGCCACCTCCCGGACGTCTTAAAAGACGTCTGGGGCACGTGTTTGTAACACTCCTCTTCCTAACCACCCCCTCCTCCCTGCCTCCTCTTCCTCCTCCTTCTTCTCCTGACCACCCCCCTCATCCTGCTCTCACTCCTCTCCTCCTACCCATCCTCCTCCTCCCATACTATATTACTAATCAAATAAAAATTTGAACCAGCTTAATTTACTCTAATTCTAACTAAAATCTACTTAATTTAATTTTCATTGTGCTTGATAGTCTGATTCAATTGATTATATTTTTGAAATTACAGGTTATCGCTGACGAGCATTCTTGGAAGTTGTACTATTTAGAGGTTTAATTTTAATGTTTTCATTTTATTTAATGATAATTTACATTTTTATTAGATGTGGGGTGTGCCCACATAGTGTTGTTAATTTCATTGAATGAATGTGGGATGCGCCTACTTGTTTGGTTGAAATGAAATTTAATGTGAGGTGTGTCCACTTTTATGACGAGTATTATTTTACTATGCAGGTTTATAGAGAACTTCAAAATATAAGGGAAAATTCTGTCAAATTTTTTTGAAAATTATTTTAATGTTTAGTAGGGTTTGAGGTTTTAGGGTTTATGATTTAGCAATGGACCTGGAACATTGCGTTCTAGTGATGAATCTCTCTTCTTTTTGAGTTTAATGAGTTCTTAAGATCGTAGAAGGTCTATCTAGGTCATCAATTTGATTGGAACTACTGAGTATCTAAAAGTCAATTTTTAGTATAATGCTGGTCAACCCGAAGCTACAATGAACCTTAGAGCTTCTAATCTCACTTCTGATGGATGTGAAATGATCTTTAAGATGAAAGAAATTTGTTAGAATATATTCTATGAAGTTTTGAAGTTATCTATGTATGTTAGCAATTTATGTTCTATTTGGGTTCATAGGGCTTGTAGTTGAGCTTCTTTGAGTTCAGGTTGAAATTCAAAGCTCTACAAAGATTATTTGAATCATGTTGTGATAAAATAACATTTTGTATATTTCTTTTTAGCATTCAATGAAAATAATTTTATTTCTTATCAGATGATTGCTTATGTTTAATATCAATTTCTTGGCAATTATGAGTATTATTTAGATACACACATTAAGATATATTCACAAGAGGCCAAACATTAGGTATTTTAACCCCTTAGGTAAAAGTCTTCCAAGTCAAATTGTGTCAAATTACTCACCCGTCAAGACTTATGATCAAGTTATATGGATAATGTAGGAAGTGCATGTATACCTCACTTACATGCATGATGTATTGTCTTTATAACATGCCATAAGACTTGATCAACTTTAGTTTGGTGAAGTACCGAACTAAAGAAGGTCCTTGAAGATTTGATCATAACTTAGGCTTGCTCATTACATGTAACCTTGTGTAGTAAAATTTCAGTTGCTTCTCCTGCTCTTCTCCGGCATACCAACTAGTTTGAAGCATATCAAGAACTAATGGAAGGTCATATAGATTTAAATGCAATAGATGTGGATATCTAAGGTTAGTAACAATTTATTTACTTTGTTTCATTTTTGTTTTACTTATGCAAAAATGTTGTATAACCTGATCATTAGATATTTGGTAGTTAGGCTATCGTATGTACTCAAGAGTCAAATAGGGATTTATATTTAATTTATGTTGTTTAAATCAAATTCATATTCAAATTGAAGAAACTTAAACTTCTACTGGCATTTTCTATACACTAGAAATACTAAAATTTAAAACTAATCAGGCACACATGTTCAAAATATATTACTTTTACTCACTACACTTTTTATTTATTTATTTAAGTGAAGTTGAGGAGTGGAGTGGTTGGCTGTGAATGATGAGATGGTGGTGGAGTGATGATGCATGGAAGTGAAGGTGGAGGTGCTAGCCATGAGTTGGTGATGGAGATGAAGGTGGAGTGGCGTGGATGGTAGGATGAAAATGGAGGTTGTGTGTATGCATATGAGTATGTATGTGTGTGTATGTAAAATGTCCAATTGTAAAAGGATTTTAACCTTCTGTTTACTTGAGCGGGCAAGCTCATCATCTAGTTTCATGTTATATTTTGTTTAATTTACTTTGTATAAGTTAGATTACCCAACATTTCTCTATAATATCAATTTCTATATGCAGGTTTCATTTTAATATGCAAGTTTATAGAGAAATCTCCAAATTTAAGGCGCCGATCTTTTCACATTAATGATTTATATATTAATGATTTTGAAATGTATTAATTATTGCATTTATTTCTTGTTATAGATGAAGGTGTTTAAGAAAAAACCCAAAAAAAAGGGTCCCCTTGAGATACATCCATCCACCCAACCCAAGCCATCTCCTCAGGCTCAGCCACCCCCCTAACAGTAGGCTCAGCCACTACCCTGGCACCAAGCTCCCCCCCCAGGTCACGTTTTGTACGACTTGAGGACATAGCACGTTTACTCTATGAGGGGAGGCGAAGGGAGAGGGGAAGGAGATTGCTCCTACTTTGCCAAAGCAAGTAAAAGATGATCCAAATTATGGAGCATCAGATGAGGAGGACAAAGATGAGAACGATGACATAGAGGGAGAGGAGGAGGAGGTGGAGGATGAATGGTGGGGAGTACGTCCCCGGTTCATATAGACCCCCTAGCGGCGGGAACAAGTGTTGGTAAGAACTCCTATAGTTCTATATTTTAAAGTTTATTATAACTTCAGAAATATATAATGAATATGATTAATGTTTACTCAAGTAAAGTAAGAAGAGGAAGGGGAAGACAAAGAATCTAGACCTCCAGAGTGTCCCCGAGGGCCTGAGAATAACGATCAGACTTAGAACCATAGACGAGGCGGAAAATTACCCAGGCTTCATCAATCTAGTGGACACAATGGTTAAGTCCATTATGCTCATTTGCTACTTCGATTAGAGGAAGGTGCTCGCAAAGTTGAAGAGGCAGCACCTCCAACAGCTAGAGGTAATTCCATGTATCTTAAATATTTCTTTTATAACTTAATCTTAAAATTATTATCAAGTAAGATTGATACATATTTTTTTTAAGTAAATGTAGGCGAGTTACGATTGGGGTGACGACCCCAATGTCTACCGATATATCCTTAAGCACGTCGCCAAACTCCACAGAGATTGGAGGACGAAGAGCAAGAGAGAGGTAACAATTTTTAACATTTACATTTTTATTATGTACATAATTTCATATATTATTTCTAAAAATTTATATTTTGTATTTAATTTTTCTCGAATAGTTCACCCGAAGAGGCAATGGAAAATTATCCTCCTGATGTCATGCCTGAACATTGGAAGTAGGCATATGAGCAGTGGTTGGATCCCAAAGTGGAGGTTAGTAATTGATTTAAACGATGAGGAAACTTAAGAAAGGGCATGCTAATGCGGGAAAAAGTGACGTTCAAATGCCATTGCTTATCTTATAAGTGGCGAGAAATAAAATTCCCATCGATTATCAAATGACGGCAAAATATCCAATCTATCTATTGGTCGAATAATAATTCGATGTCGGATGTTCCTTGTAATTGACGAGAAAAAGAAACAATAACGCTACTAACGACGTCACTTAGTGGTGTCGTTTAAAAGAGCTTTGCTGTCGATTTTCAACCGATGGCAAAAGTGAAGTATGTTGTAGTGAGGAGAAATAGTTAATGATGTTGCCTTCTAAAATTGGGGTGGTATCAACAAAATCCAACAAATGCTTGCTTGTTAGATCGCATCTCCTCCATCCCACTCATCTTCTTCATTCCCATCTCGAGTCTCCAAGATGATTGACCTTGCCTTAAACAACACTTGTCACACAGTTCTTGTATTTAACTCCTCATACCAACTTTGTCAATATCCATGCTGTCAACACATGCTTTAGTTAGTCTCTTGCCTTGATTTTCTATTCTAGGGCCGATGAAAGCAATTGAGTGCGCTAATACCAAAAGATATTTTCTTAGTTACATACACACACAAGTGTTCAAAAGATACAAAAAGAGCACCCACATCTAACGTTAGATTTGATTATCCAAACTATATAAATGGATATATAATCAAAGAAAATAATTTGAAAAATATTATTTGTTCATGTTATTGTGATTAAAATGTAAAAGAAAATATTAAAAAGAATAACTAATAGAGTACTTATAATACAAGTTGTATCACTAAGTTTTCTTGTAATAGTACCATATTTAACTTCTAAAAATTGGTTGGAAGCCATTAACGTGTATTATCGTAATACCCACAAATAAGATAAAAATGATGCTAGAATACACATGGATCCTCAAATAATAAAGCCAACCATATCGATTGATAGTTTATTATCTAATAGGTTGTATATGAAATCAAATTGAAAATGAAAATTATTTTAATGATCATCTTAATGAAAAGTTGTAAAAATATCATTTTGTAAATTATAAGTTACCTTTGTATTTTTGAGGACACATTTTGTAAATTACAAGTCGTATTTTGTAAGTTATAGGTCACATTTTGTAAGATATATAAAGACTATGTAAAATATATAATAGTTTTGTAAAACCAATAAGAGCATTTAATTTTGTAATAAACTCAAATAAGTAAACTGAACTTTAAGTTCACTGGATAATTTTTACATACGTGTGTATGTGTATGTGTATGTGTGTGTCTGTGTGTTTCCTCTTCTTTATTTTAGTGACCTAGATCCAAGGATGCAATTCCATGGTAACACGAAGGGAGAGCAGCTCTTGTATACACACCTCTCACAGGTAGAGTGAGCAGGACTTAAGCAACGACCGGCGTGTGCCCTCTTTTTTCCTTGGTGGTGGAGTATGACATTTAGTGGGACAATATTCATTAGGTTATCATTTTAGCATAATTTAAAGGATGTCGTGCATGTGAAAGTGGATGTTGAGCTCGGCCCCATGTCAGCCCCAAAAGGAAACGAGGCTGCCCTTCATTATCCTTACAAACTCATCGACTAAGAATCAGAATAGTTTGACTATTTTGATGATCGATCACTCATGCAAAAAGAAAGGTTGCGATTCGTTGTCGTCCCACATGCACAATCAGGGTCAAACAAAATAGGTTGTTGTCCCTTTGCTTTCTTTAGGGACAAGTTCCAGCTTGTAGGGTTAATTAAACAATACCCAAAAAATATTCATATTGTTGTTATACAGCTGTCCATCCAAATTTTCAAATTTAATTTGACAAACAAGATAAGTCGACTCATGTTGAATAGGAAGATATCACCCAAAAAAAGGCTGCATTTTAGTGGTGGAACGAGTGACTTATTTGACTTATTCCTCTTGCCGGTTACTCTGAAATTAGCCTACCATAACCATCCAATGGTTAACTTAAGCTCAACTAATGAAATGTGCTCATAACCCACTAATCGACTTCTGCAATTCCGCTGTGATGTCATTTTTAGAGATGTATAAATCACCATCGTCATTAGTAATTTCAATGCATTATTAAAGGGATTGGGCTTCAAGGCACTGCTCTTGGCCAACTTGATGGTTGACTTAGAGCTGACCCGAACCTTCTCGACCTTGAGGAAAGGGCTCGGATGCCACATCAACACCAGAAAGAGGGGTTCGGAACTCACCTCCTTGGAGCACATTGAATTTGGACAGCAACTAGCTAGTCGAGGCACTTCAAGGTTTGGATATCGAGAAGTCCAGCCCAATGGCAACTTAGCTTCTATGCGAGTAACGAGGCGTCACCACAGTCAAGGGCATCTTTTTCCACCTTATAAAAGGTTATGCTGACTGACATGATAACACATGACACAACACCACCACAATAGCACCCGTAATGATTGGTCTAACGATAACATCTCTAAGGGCCAACTACCGTCGTGACTTTGGATCATTGTCCCTATGGCAACCCGTCACCTATGAGCAATCAGCGACCGAGTATGTAAAGTAGACTACAGAGGAAGGAGGTCAGATGGCTGCTCTCAGTTCTATCCCCCTTGCATTAACTCCTAGCATTCAGTTCGATCCTAAGTGGTCAGCATATGATTGACGTAGAGATCTACCCTTACAATTTTAGATCGAAAAATAGTCGATCCAGAGAGCGATATCTTTTAGCACTATTCATTATAATTAATTTTCATTATCACTTTGTGTTCCCTGCGATCGTGCCAGATGGGGATCGCACCTCTCTTGATGGTAGGTCATTAGAAAAATATTTCACAGACACAACTTTATATATTACGTTAACATGACATAACATAAAAATATGCAATGCCATGTTCCACGTCAAGCCTTATTTACAAAACTATGTACAAAATTATGTCTCCTCGAGTCATTAGACGAATCGAGCCGACAATAGCCCCGCGTAAAAGCATCAATCACATCACACGTTCACTCTCAATCCATGTATAAAGGATCCGATTTCTGGACGTGCTTCTCAACAAGATTTATTTTCTTCTAAACAAAAAATCTTCTCAACATGCGGTGTGATTTTCTTGTAAGTCTCCAATACATAGCAGATGGGGGCTGATTGGAAATATGTTAATTTATGTTTATTAAGAAAATAAGATATCCTTTAATTGTTCGCTTAAAAAGGATACCGCGGTAGCTTCCATGTTCTAATCAATTGGATGTTGATGGGCGCTATTGGCTGGCTGTTAGGGCCTTGGCCTTCGAGTATATATGCCGATGAGAATTTAGTGTGAAAGTTATGTTGACCAAATCAATGCCTCGGAACAATTATCATTTTTGTGCATTGTATTTTGACAGACATTAATGATTTTCTTTCCTATTTTTGCATCTACTTCTACTCATATTTCTGTACCATTAGGATTAATTTACGAGAGGATTAGTTTATTCTGCTTAACTTATTTGTAATCAGAGATAACATCTATTTATGCTTATTTAAGAATAAAGATTAAATTCTATTCAACTTTAATCGAATAGGAGTTAGGATGGGAGGTTAACCTTTGACATGAAAGGAAGGTATTTATTTGGATATAGGGATTAAAATTAAGGATAGTCTTTGGGGGTGATAGGTAAGTTAATTAATATTTTTTTATTTATATTAGAACATAAAAACTCACATGCAAGAAGGCAGAGGAGATGAGAGATAGAATAGGGATTAACTTAAAGGTTACCACAACCCTTACTCAACATGGGTTGAGATAACATTGATTGGTAAGGTAAATAGGAGTCTAATTATCCCCCACCTTAAGTAGACGATAACCTTGGAAAATAAGAGTTATCCGTCTATGTAAACTAAGACTTTGGAAGGAGATAGGGGATCAGGCTGATGTGCCTTTGCGTAAAGGGAGGATGGATACTATTGTGTGTACGATGTGGGGGGGGGGGGGTGGGGGCCAAACAAATAATTCCTCAAAAGATAATTAGAATAAATTAGTTTGATTGCTATGGTGGTGTAACGACCCGATTCCCGAGTCCCTACGAGACACGAGAACCGGACCGACTCAACTAATCCCAAGACCCAGTCGTCCAACGAGGAAGTAACCAAAAGACAGTAAAATAAACCACATTCAGCATGAATATAACTAACAGTAAGAAAGTACAGCAGTAAGGAAAGAAACTACTACAGTAGGCACCACCACAACAGTAAAACAACATTTATCATATAACAAAAACTGCAGGTAAAGAAGATACAGCGGAAACAAAAACTACTCACTAGAACAGAAACAAAAAGGGGTACAAAGCTGTGGTAACTCTACTGGACCCTACTCGGCCCAGCGTCCTCTGCAGCCGTCGACCCTGGCTGCTCAACACCTGGTCCTGAAAAAGGTAACGAGTGTAACACGTCAGCAAAACGCTGAGTAGAGTGGCAAACTAACTAAAGGCAACAGTAGAGTGTACATGAGCTGTTATGTTCTATTACATCCTTTATTTACATCTTTCAATTTTTCTCACTATTTCATTTATTTCTCAGATCCTTTACTTGATCTCGGATGTCCTCGTGGGACGATCTTGATTGCAGTCTTTTCCAAAAGTAGAAGTAGCATGTGGTGCTCTCCTGGCCGGGAGAGTCCCCCGTGGTGATCCTACCCTCAGTCAACCACCCCAAGGTCACTGACAGACGTAACGGTGACTACGGCACGCGCGATAAACGCACAGGTAGCTAACCCGCACTGGCACGCGGTCAGTCGTTTCCGTTAACGGGTGCGCCCAAAGCACAGCACGGAACCAAGGCAGAGCCCTCTCAGTAACAGGGGTCCAACCCCTCCACAGTAACCAAACCGGGGCCTTGCCCCTCCACAGTCCGCGCACCCTCGCCTGACTACCCTGGTTTGCCCTAGTGGGCCTAACAAGTCGGTGAAGGAGGCTAGCAGAACCCCGGGGCCCGTGGGGTAGCTAGTACTCTCCTAACACTACTAGCTCTCCTCGGTACTACGTACACGAGGGCCAACAAGTCGGTACAGAGCGGCCAATCCTAACCCCGAGTCCCTGGGGCGGCTGGCCCCACTCTGCACTAAACAGGTACAGGTACTTCCCTTGGTACTGCGTACCCAAGAGACAGTACAAACTACATCTCAGTTCCATTCCTTTTTCTTTCCAGGAGTTCCACTCCTAATTTCCCGTAGGGTTCCAGCTCTTTATTTCAGAACATCATATGTTTCACTTTCCAGATTCACGTTCTCAAATTCCATGATCTCAAACATGTTTCTTTGTTCATAACAGGCAGCTGTTAATTAAATTCACAGGCAGCTTATATATTCCTTTCCATTTTTCCAAGACTGCAGTAATATACATTCCACTAGTTTTTCCATCCTAGGATTCATGCCATATCTTAGGATCTATCATACAATCTAGTTTTCCGGCCCTAGGATTCATGCAACACCTAGGAGCTATCATTCCATATATTTCTCATTCCTAGGATTCATGCAATGCCCTAGGTTCTAGTTATGGTTCCATACTTTAACAGATTTTATTAATACTTAAAGCCACTCTACCAGGTACAACGGGAGTAATGGGGGCGTGATCGGGAATCCCGCGCGCCTCCGCGACTCTCAAGACTGCAACCGAACGAGGTCCTATCACAAGGATCAAACACAAGGAGTGTCTCAAAACAGTGTATAGCTACTGTAGGCGGGTAGAGGAATTAATTCTGAAACGAACGCAACTCGAATCGCGGAAAACGGAGCCCAAACGGGGCCTAAACGGGTCGAGAAAGACAATACTGTGCAAAATCAGACGTCTGGAACTCCTTCCAGACGTCTTAAACGGTGGATCAGAGAATTACCTGTTCGGCTTGGTTCCCCGGACGTCCAGAAGTCTGTGGGGACGTCTGCCTAGATCCCAGACGTCCGATGGTCCCTCCGGACGTCTGGAGGTCACTCCCGCCGTCTGGTACAACTTCCAGACGTCTGATTCGCAAGGGATGGCGAATCAGCGAACCTACGCACAGCCAACCCCCCTCCCTCAGTACGGTTAGTCGACAAGAAGGAAGAAGAAAGCGGAAACTCACCTTTCAGACGTCTGTATGATCTTACAGACGTCGACCTTGCCGTTTGGCTATCAATCCAGACGTCTGATTCTGGAAATTTTTCCAGAATCAGGACCCTGCTCGGCCTCCGCTCGCGACGCTGCACGCGTCGCACCTCGCGCGTCTGCTGCTCAACCCGCCGCAGGTCCCTCTCCGCGTCGCTCCGCGCCCCCTGCGCCCTCCGCCGACCGGCCAAGCCGCTCCGGCGAGCTCGCCCTCACGGCAGAGCCCCGCCCTCGCACGCCGCAGCTCCTCCGCGCTCACTGCGGCTGCCGCTGCCGCTGCGCCCTCGCGTCCGCTCGCTCTCGCGCACAGGCAGGAGAAGAAGGAGGAAGATGGTGGAGACGGGAGGGGAGGCGCCCCCCCCCCCTTTTAACGCCGCGCGGAGAGGAGAGAGAAGGCGGTCGCAGCCGCCTACAGCCGCAGAGAAAGAGGGCCGAAACGCAGGTCTGCGCGCACAGGCGCGCAGACGAATCTCCCGTGCGAGCATAACTGTTCTCCAGACGTCTATAAACTATCCCGGACATCTGGTCAGACGTCTGGATGTGATCCCAGACGTCTTGACAGACGTCTGGGCCACCTCCCAGACGTCTTAAAAGGCGTCTGGGGCACGCGCTCGTTACAATATAACAAACTCAAAGGAAGTTTCGTCCCCGAAACTTGCGCCAACTAGGGTGCGGGAAGAAGATGTCCAAATAACCATAACAAACTCAAAGAGGACCGAAGCCGGTCCGAAAAGACGTACCCGCGAAAAGCTCCGGGTACCGCTCCCGCATTGCCGCCTCAGGCTCCCAGGTAGCCTCCTCGTACCGCTGGCTCCTCCACAAAACCTTTACCAGGGGTACTTGCTTTCGTCTCAACCTGCGGACTGCTCGGTCTAGGATCTGTACTGGCCGCTCGGGGTTGGTCAGGTCGTCGCTCACCTCGACGCTCTCGTGACTCAGTACGTGGCTGGGATCGGCTACGTACTTCCTGAGGTTGGACACGTGGAGCACGTCGTGCACACCAGAAAGCTGCGGGCGAAGGGCAAGTCTGTAAGCAACGGGTCCAACCCGCTCCAGGACCTCAAAGGGCCCCACGAACCTCGGCGCGAGCTTCCCTCTCACCCCAAACCGCTGTAAGCCCTTCATGGGCGAAACACGAAGAAAGACGTGGTCCCCAACCTCGAACTGCACCTCTCTGCGTCTGCGATCTGCGTAGCTCTTCTGTCTGCTCCTGACAGTGCGGAGTCGTCTATGGATCTGCTCAACTACCTCCTGACTCTGCCGGATCAACCTAGGGCCAACCTCCCACTTGGTCCCCACCTCAACCCAACTCAAGGGTGCCGTGCATTTCCGTCCGTACAGAGCCTCGTAGGGAGCCATGCCGATGCTCGAGTGATAACTGTTGTTGTATGCAAACTCCGCCAGGGGCAGGTGCTCCTCCCAAGAGCCCCTCCAGTCTAGTACACAGGCACGCAAAAGGTCCTCAAGTGTCTGTATCGTGCGTTCCGACTGTCCGTCCGTCTGGGGGTGGTAAGCCGTGCTAAACCTCAACCTCGTCCCCAAAGCCTGCTGAAACTCAGCCCAAAACTGGGACGTAAAGCGAGTATCCCGGTCGGATACGATCTCCCGCGGAACTCCGTGTAGTCGCACCATATCACGGATATACCTCTCTGCCAACTGTGCTGGTCCCAAAGTGACTCGGATCGGCAAGAATCGTGCCGTCTTCGTCAATCTATCCACTATTACCCAGACTGCGTCGTGTCCGCGCTGGGTAACAGGTAAGCCCACCACCAAGTCCATGGTGATGCTCTCCCACTTCCACTCTGGCACTGGAAGCGGCTGAAGCGGCCCTGCAGGCCTCTGATGCTCGGCTTTCACCTGCTGGCACACTAAGCACTGCTGCACGAACTCACCCACATCCCGCTTCATCCCTCTCCACCAGAACTCGCGTCTCAAGTCATGGTACATTTTCGTGTTTCCGGGATGTATGGTGAATCTGGAACCGTGTGCCTCAGTCAGGAGTTTTCTTAACAGCTCCTCGTCTCTGGGGACGCACAGCCGTCCCCTCAAGCGTAACACCTGGTCTGTGAAAGAGAAGTCCCCTGGGTCCCCTGACAGTACTCTGTCGCGCAAAGACTGCAAGTACGGATCGGCCATCTGTCCCGTGATGATGCGGTCTATCAACTCTGGCCTGGTCTGCCATGTCACCGTCACTACCCCACAATACCCTCGTAACTCTAGAGGTCGCCAACTGCCCACCTCCTCCAAAAGGCTCCAACTCTGTAACTGTAGACTGGCCAAGCGTGCGGGCGCCTTACGGCTCAAGGCGTCAGCCACCACATTGGCCTTTCCCGGGTGGTAGGAGATGCTGCAGTCGTAGTCCTTCAGGAGCTCCAACCAACGTCTCTGTCTCATGTTGAGCTCCTTCTGGTCAAAAAGATATCTGAGGCTCTTGTGATCTGTAAAAATCTCGAAGGTCTCACCGTACAAGTAGTGCCTCCATGTCTTCAGCGCGAAGACAACAGCTGCCAACTCTAGATCGTGGGTAGGATAGGTATGCTCATGGGGCTTCAGTTGCCGTGAAGCGTAAGCGACCACGTGGCCCCTCTGCATGAGCACACCTCCTAACCCCTGCAATGAAGCGTCCGTGTACACAACGAACCCGCCACTACTGTCAGGGATGGTGAGCACGGGAGCCGAGGTCAACCTCTCCTTCAGCTCCAGAAAACACGCCTCAAAGGCGTCTGTCCAAGCGAAAGGCACATCCTTCCGAGTCAACTGTGTCATAGGACGTGCAATCTGCGAAAACCCTCTGATGAACCGTCTGTAGTAACCTGCCAGCCCCAGGAAACTACGAATCTCAGTGACTGAACGCGGTCTCTCCCACCTGAGCACTGCCTCGACCTTGGCGGGATCCATCGCCAGGCCGTCTCCAGAGATCACATGACCCAAAAAGGTCACCTCCCTCAACCAGAACTCGCACTTGCTGTATTTGGCGTACAACCTGCGTCGTCTCAGAGTGTCCAGAACCATCCGCAGTGCTGTCCGTGCTGCGTCCGATCTCTAGAATAGATGAGTACATCATCTATGAAAACCACCACAAACTGGTCCAAGTACGGTCTGAACACCCGGTTCATCAGGTCCATGAAAGCAGCGGGGGCATTGGTCAGCCCAAACGGCATGACCAAAAACTCGTAGTGTCCGTACCGGGTGCGGAAAGCTGTCTTGGAGACGTCGGTCTCCCTGATCCTGAACTGGTGGTATCCAGACCTCAAGTCGATCTTGGAAAACACCGTGGCACCCCGCAACTGGTCAAACAAATCGTCGATCCTCGGCAGCGGATATCTGTTCTTGATGGTGACCCTATTCAGCTGTCGGTAGTCCACACAAAGGCGTAGGGTCCCATCCTTCTTCTTCACAAACAGTACCGGGGCTCCCCAGGGAGACGCACTGGGCCTCACGAAACCCTTCTCCAAAAGGTCCTGCAACTGAGACTTGAGCTCTCGCAGCTCAAGCGGTGCCATTCTGTATGGCGCGGTGGAGATGGGGCTGGTCCTTGGTACTAGTGAGATCTCAAACTCGATCTCACGCTCGGGCGGTAGTCCTGGTAACTCATCTGGAAACACGTCGGGGTACTCTCTGACCACCGGGATGCTCTGAAAGTCTGCCACGGGACTGTGCTCTGCCACCACACAAGCTAAGAAGCCCTCACACCCCTGGCTCAAAAGTCTCGCCGCCCGAAGTGCCGAAATGCACCTGAAACCTCCGTCCACTGGCTGCCCGTGAAACTCGAAGGAAGGCAACTCCGGAATGGAGAAGACAATCTTCCTCTCAAAGCAGTCTACCAAGGCGTGGTAAGCGGACAGCCAATCCATCCCCAGAATCACTCCAAAGTCCTCCATCTGTATCATAATCAGGTCAGCTGGCAGGCTGTGTCCCCCGATGCTGACCCCGCAACCCGTGTACACCTCCTCAGCTACAAACAGCTGACCACTCGGACCTCTGATTACGAACGGATTCTCTAACAATGTATAATCCTGGTCCAAACTAACTGCGAAACTGGCTGCGACAAACGAGTGCGTAGCGCCGGAATCGAAAAGCGTGTAAACGAGTCTGCCAGAAACTGAAACCATACCTGCTACCACGGATCCCGAAGCTCTGGCGTCCCTGTGTGTTAGGGCGTTGATACGCCCCTCAGCTCTAGGTGCGGACGAAGCAGCCACACTCTGCGTCGGACGGGTAGGTGCTGGCCGGTACCCTCCTCGCGACTGCGGTCCTCCTCCTCGCGCTTGGGAACCGCGGCCTCCTGCGCGCCCTCCAGTGCTCTGCGCGGGAAGTATCTGCTGACCTCCTACCCTAGATGGGCAGTCCCTCCTGACGTGGCCCAGCTGGCCACACTGGTAGCAGAGGGGAACCCGACTCCCGCCCTCAGTGAGTCCCTGCTGTCGGCTAGGCGGGGGTCCGGTGCTGGCGACTGGCCCCTGTCGAGGGCCCCCAAAGGCCACTGATGGCCCTGCACAACGTGACGGCTCTCCTGCGGACGCCGCATGTCTCCGTTCTCGCCGGCCCTGTGAGAAGTCTGGCTGAAAGGGCCTCTTCCGCCCGCCGTCGGTCTCTCGCGCGGACGGGTTGGTCTCCTCGTAAGTCATAGCTGCCTCTACCACCCTCGAAAACGTCGGCAGCTTCAGGGGTTTGACATACCCCCGGATCGCAGGCCGGAGCCCCTCGGTGAACCTCCAAAGGCGCTCCTCCTCAGTGGCTACCGCTGTCGCTGCAAAGCGGGACAGCTCCAAGAAACGCGTGCGGTACGCGCTCACGGTCATCGTCCCTTGGCGGAGAGTGTGGAACTCCCGCCTCCTCTGGTCCTGCCACGTCTGGGGAAAGTACTGCTCGCAGAAGAGGGTGACGAACTGGTCCCACGTCGGCTCGTCCCACCCCTGTCCCTGGACCGCCCTCCACCACCGGTGTGCCGCACTCTCCAGCTGGTACGTGGCAAAGGCCACGCGGCACTCCACCGGGGGGCGAAGGGTGTCGAAGATCTTCTCCGGCTGCTCAAGCCAGTTCTCTGCCTCGGTCAGGTCCTCATCCCCCTTGAAGGAGGGGGGCTTCAGCTTCCGGAACTGTCCGAAAAGCTCGAAGTGGTGCTGTAGGGGAGGTGCTGGTGCACCTCCAGGCGAAGGTGCCTCGTGTACAAAAGTGTCGGAGGAAGGTGGGGGCGGTAGGGGCCCATCCCCTCCCTCGTGTCCAGTGCCGCGTCCGTCGCATGGTCCCACAGAGGACTCCCCCTCTACAACCCCAGGAGGAGGTGCTCGGGGCGGTGGGTGGAGCTCCTCTCGTACAATATCCCGTATCAGTCTGGCGAGGTCCTGGGCCTGGATGCCAGGGAGTGGTGGCTGGTCCACCGAGACGTCAACGACAGCACGTCCACCTCGCCGACCTCGCCCTCGGCCGCGCCCGCGGCCAGTCTCGCCAGTCCCACGACGAGGCATCTCCTGCAAGGAGAGGCGAAACAAAACGGAAACGTCAAAACAGACGGTACCTAACAACACTTCTAAGAGCTCATGTCAAGAGATATGTTGTGGTGGCTACTCTAGCTATAACATGTGAATTGGTTATTTTCCAGTCAGTTGATTCACTTCTCGGGACGACCTTGCTCTGATACCATCTTGTAACGACCCGATTCCCGAGTCCCTACGAGACACGAGAACCGGACCGACTCGACTAATCCCAAGACCCAGTCGTCCAACGAGGAAGTAACCAAAACACAGTAAAATAAACCACATTCAGCATGAATATAACTAACAGTAAGAAAGTACAGCAGTAAGGAAAGAAACTACTACAGTAGGCACCACCACAACAGTAAAACAACATTTATCATATAACAAAAACTGCAGGTAAAGAAGGTACAGCGGAAACAAAAACTACTCACTAGAACAGAAACAAAAAGGGGTACAAAGCTGTGGTAACTCTACTGGACCCTACTCGGCCCAGCGTCCTCTGCAGCCGCCGACCCTGGCTGCTCAACACCTGGTCCTGAAAAAGGTAACGAGTGTAACACGTCAGCAAAACGCTGAGTAGAGTGGCAAACTAACTAAAGGCAATAGTAGAGTGTACAGGAGCTGTTATGTTCTATTACTTCCTTTATTTACATCTTTCAATTTTTCTCACTATTTCATTTATTTCTCAGATCCTTTACTTGATCTCGGATGTCCTCGTGGGACGATCTTGATTGCAGTCTTTTCCAAAAGTAGAAGTAGCACGTGGTGCTCTCCTGGCCGGGAGAGTCCCCCGTGGTGATCCTACCCTCAGTCAACCACCCCAAGGTCACTGACAGACGTAACGGTGACTACGGCACGCGCGATAAACGCACAGGTAGCTAGCCCGCACTGGCACGCGGTCAGTCGTTTCCGTTAACGGGTGCGCCCAAAGCACAGCACGGAACCAGGGCAGAGCCCTCTCAGTAACAGGGGTCCAACCCCTCCACAGTAACCAAACCGGGGCCTTGCCCCTCCACAGTCCGCGCACCCTCGCCTGACTACCCTGGTTTGCCCTAGTGGGCCTAACAAGTCGGTGAAGGAGGCTAGCAGAACCCCGGGGCCCGTGGGGTAGCTAGTACTCTCCTAACACTACTAGCTCTCCTCGGTACTACGTACATGAGGGCCAACAAGTCGGTACAGAGCGGCCAATCCTAACCCCGGGTCCCTGGGGCGGCTGGCCCCACTCTGCACTAAACAGGTACAGGTACTTCCCTTGGTACCTAGCGTACCCAAGAGACAGTACAAACTACATCTCAGTTCCATTCCTTTTTCTTTCCAGGAGTTCCACTCCTAATTTCCCGTAGGGTTCCAGCTCTTTATTTCAGAACATCATATGTTTCACTTTCCAGATTCACGTTCTCAAATTCCATGATCTCAAACATGTTTCTTTGTTCATAACAGGCAGCTGTTAATTAAATTCGCAGGCAGCTTATATATTCCTTTCCATTTTTCCAAGACTGCAGTAATATACATTCCACTAGTTTTTCCATCCTAGGATTCATGCCATATCCTAGGATCTATCATACAATCTAGTTTTCCGACCCTAGGATTCATGCAACACCTAGGAGCTATCATTCCATATATTTCTCATTCCTAGGATTCATGCAATGCCCTAGGTTCTAGTTATGGTTCCATACTTTAACAGATTTTATTAATACTTAAAGCCACTCTACCAGGTACAACGGGAGTAATGGGGGGCGTGATCGGGAATCCCGCGCGCCTCCGCGACTCTCAAGACTGCAACCGAACGAGGTCCTATCACAAGGATCAAATACAAGGAGTGTTTCAAAACAGTGTATAGCTACTGTAGGCGGGTAGAGGAATTAATTCTGAAACGAACGCAACTCGAATCGCGGAAAACGGAGCCCAAACGGGCCCTAAACGGGTCGAGAAAGACAATACTGTGCAAAATCAGACGTCTGGAACTCCTTCCAGACGTCTTAAACGGTGGATCAGAGAATTACCTGTTCGGCTTGGTTCCCCGGACGTCCAGAAGTCTGTAGGGACGTCTGCCTAGATCCCAGACGTCCGATGGTCCCTCCGGACATCTGGAGGTCACTCCCGCCGTCTGGTACAACTTCCAGACGTCTGATTCGCAAGGGATGGCGAATCAGCGAACCTGCGCACAGCCAACCCCCCTCCCTCAGTACGGTCAGTCGACAAGAAGGAAGAAGAAAGCGGAAACTCACCTTTCAGACGTCTGTATGATCTTACAGACGTCGACCTTGCCGTCTGGCTATCAATCCAGACGTCTGATTCTGGAAATTTTTCCAGAATCAGGACCCTGCTCGGCCTCCGCTCGCGACGCCGCCTGCGTCGCACCTCGCGCGTCTGCTGCTCAGCCCGCCGCAGGTCCCTCTCCGCGTCGCTCCGCGCCCCCTGCGCCCTCCGTCGACCGGCCAAGCCGCTCCGGCGAGCTCGCCCTCACGGCAGAGCCCCGCCCTCGCACGCCGCAGCTCCTCCGCGCTCACTGCGGCTGTCGCTGCCGCTGCGCCCTCGCGTCCGCTCGCTCTCGCGCACAGGCAGGAGAAGAAGGAGGAAGATGGTGGAGACGGGAGGGGAGGCGCGCCCCCCCCTTTTAACGCCGCGCGGAGAGGAGAGAGAAGGCGGTCGCAGCCGCCTGCAGCCGCAGAGAAAGAGGGCAGAAACGCAGGTCTGCGCATACAGGCGCGCAGACGAATCTTCCGTGCGAGCATAACTGTTCTCCAGACGTCTGTAAACTATCCCGGACGTTTGGTCAGACGTCTGGATGTGATCCCAGACGTCTTGACAGACGTCTGGGCCACCTCCCAGACCTTTTAAAAGGCGTCTGGGGCACGCGCTCGTTACAGGTGGCAAGGCCACATTTCCTAAGTGTTGTAGTTGTTTGTTATGCACGGTTTGTAAAATGTTTCCCAGATGTTCATGTGGCTATATCCCAGTGATCATTTTAGCATAGAAAGATAGAGTTACAAAAACCTGCCTGGTAATTTCTTTCTCACGGAATGAGAACTGACCTAATGCACGTTTTTGTTTTATTGGTCTAGAGATGAGAAGAAGATTAAGTTCCGCAAAAATATATAGTTCACAAGACACTTGGTCAAATAAATGACCACGTAATTAAATATTAAGCATATGATAAAAGTTAAGTGCCTTTCCACATATGATCACCAAACACGAAATTAACATGATTAATTTTGGAAGTAAGCCATATGCATTTGTAAGGAGCAAATACAATTTTAAAAGAAGAAGATGACGAAAAAAAGAGCTGATGCAAAATGAGAGAGAGAGAAATGGAATTTTGGTGGAAGACATTATGATTTAAAGTGACTCTCTCCAAGATCGATGGAGGTAATCTAGTGATATCAAACGCACATCGTCATATGGAGTCACTTGCTTCCATTTCCCAGCCTTCTTGGAGTCACTACCTTAACAGAAGCTTTCAAATTGCTAAGAAAGAAAAATTACTAAGACTTTTGTACATCTTTAAATAGAGCAGTGAAAACAATAAAAGAGTATTATACCAAAAAGCTGAAGGGCCAACCATCAATTGTTTCTTAAAAGTATATACATTATTCCCCAGGAAATGCAAGGCATTTGGTCTTGCCATAATGGTCCCACCCATCTGTGACAACTTTCATGTGATGGCACTCATCTGGGTGTTAGTATTAATATTCTTCTCAGTAATACGCCTTTTGTATGTTATGGCTTTCATTTCCACCCTTTTCTCAACCTAAAATCATATATCAAATGCATAAACAGATCGAGGATGAGTCTTTTTTGATGAATTGACAACAGGGGTCTTTATAACTTGGGGATTGATGGATGGTGGGAGTTTCTTGATTAATTAGCAATTATTTAAGGTCTCATTATGCAAATTCTACAGGAAAAATTATAAAATACTCAAGAGGTTTAACGCCGTCAGCTTCCAACTTTAACTTTAAAATATTAAAATCCTAAATGTAGGGGTAAAATGCTAATGAAACCTTTTTTTCAAACGTGCATATAATTGAGAACCTTTGCCTTTGATCTAAATTAAACAACGGGACATGGAGGGTAGATAATGCACAACACCCAATGTGCATACGTGCAGAGTTTGAGTTGGCCTCGGCTTGACTAACCGATTCTCCCACGAGATGAGGGGATTGGAAAGTAAGATTTGTAAATTGAAATAGGGATATCTCTTGTTTGAAATTTGAGATTATCCCTAATGGTGTTTGCCTGAAAAAATAAATAAATTAAGAATGATTCTTTGACTGATAGGCTAGGAGAGAGATAAAAAAAGAGATAAGTTAGATTTAGCTAATGTCAAGTTTTGAGCTAAACTTGAGCTGAGATATCCTTCTTTGTAAATAGAGGATATTTCCTATCACCTCTTTTGAGGAGATGTTCCCCCCATGTGAATGGGTACAAAGGGAGATCCTAAAGCTCCAAAGTGTTGTGGTCATGTCCCTTAAATAATCGTGGGTCTACTAGATTTTTCTCTCCTCCCCAACAAATGTAAGAGGTTTAGAGAGAACTAGGAACGACATATACCTTGATCCATGCACCATCCTTGTTTTGAGACAGAATTTGTGCCTAAGAATTCTATATTTATGTCATTTTACATAATGCTACTAAAAGTTACATTCCACTCCAAGATATACACCCAAAAGTCATCTTTCTTCATCTGGCTATGATTCCTTGCTTTATCATGTCTCATTTCTACTCCCACCTTGGGGAGTATTTGGTCTAGACTAGCCTTTATAGGTCACAAGATCCGATCACTGGAGAGCACATTTACGAAGATCTAACCTAAATACTTTTTATTGAAAGAAATAGATCTTCAAAGCTCATAAGATGTAGTTCCAACTAGATTCAAGATAAAAAAAAACAAAAAAGTGGATTCCAAAATACACAGGCTGGCTGTTAAGTTTATATTTCTGACTCACTTATTTCTTATGTGAATTTACCATGCAAGACTATATATTTAGGTATTATATATGGTACTTGCTATTTCTTCTTATAATGGAGAGAATTATGTAAATATGGAAAGCCTATTTACGAGCACATTCAAATTAGCCCAAAGCCTTTTAGCGACATTCCTTGGGATCATTTGGAAGGGATGTTGCTATTGTTATCTTAAGGATAAAACAAAGTTGCCTTGGAAATTAATGTAAAATACTTTCAATGTGGATGACTATGTGTTGTTGAAAGATTATAACTTTTAAGAAACTTTTCAAAAACACTTCCTACAAAAGGAAGAATCAAATAGATAACCTTCCAACTATGTTAGTCTATTAGGCACCTTTTGGTTAGTGAGATTAGATCCACTAAATTTTTTTTGGATTATTACTATCCAAGGATAAACTTATTCAAAGATTAGTCCTTCAATCCTAGAATTGGCCAGCTCCATTCTCTTTGCAATCAATTGATTGATTCAAACAAAAGAAGATAAAAGAAAAAAAAAAAAAGTTTTCTTCCATTGTTTTTGTAACATTGTTCAAGATGTATTCCATTTTTTCAATCTTTACCTAACAAACGGCGATCAAGATCTTGAAGGACTGATGATGACCAAATCCCCTCAATGGTTTTCTTTTCTGGGAAATGCAATGCACTATTAATCTTCATTCAGCTAACTTTTTGTGTTATGGTTTGTACCTAATTAAAACTACTAGAACGCTGACACACTTTGTTTTGATGGAACCAAGGAGGTTTCTGACCAGAAAAACAAATGAAAAAAAAAAAAAAAAAAAAATCTCATGATCCCTTTCTTGCTTTTGTCGTGGTCCATCGCTTTCACCCATTTAATTATTTTGTACGGCGGCACCAGAACCATAACATCGAGTGAAAACAACCTTCTAAACTTATAATTAATATATTTTGTTTTGCAGACGTAGATTTTTTGCTTGTTTTTCGTTTTTCTTTAATCAATTCATAAAACAGGTGAGGTCATCCTCCACGACTTGTTGATTGCTATATATATTATATTATATTTATTTTCTTCAAGTTTTGACATCCACGAATCACACGGCTCTATATTTGTGGCGAAGCACAGCCGTTTCCGGCACTTCTAAGGAGAAGTCACATCATATCTTCAGGTAAGGTGATAGAATAGAATGATGCCCATTGCCCCACAACTCCTTGCTTTGATTGGATTAATTTTTCTTTTTAACTCTAAACTAATGGTACCCCATGATTACCAGGGAGAAACCAGGCGTCACGTCGCCCTAATCCGTGTGTATGGTGGGTCTAGATGGTTGCACTTTCCAGAGCTGCACGTAGATTTTATTAATTTGCAATACAATCCATTGGACCGGATTGGATTTGACTTTTGCCTATAAGAATTTGATTGGATTAGGAAAATTTCAATTCATTAAAATTGATTTGGATTTGATTATAAACTTATTCAATTAGATCTAATTCATAATTTATAAATTCGTAATATATATAATCCAATCTGCTCTAATCTGTAATCTATAAAAAAAATAATATTTGTTTGTATACACATATAATATATATAATAAGAGAAATAAATCTAATTATTTATAGAGTAAGTAATATAAAAGTTTCAAAATATTTCCCTCCCACTTTTATATCATTTTCTCTCCTGCTCGTTCTCTTTCCTTAAATCCGGTGACCCACCATTTACAAGCATGCCTTTTAGTTTATTATTATCTTTGAAGATGGTTCTTTTGTTTTATTATAATTTCTACAAAGTAAATAACATTTTAAATTTTTTGAGAGATATCTATGCTATTTTCCTCCTAAAAAAAATAATAAAGTTTAAATTTAAATTGCATAATATTACTAATTGAAACTTAATTTGAATCGGTTAGGAAGAAAACATGTACAAAATCATGTACTACTTTAAAAAAAGTAAAGAAAAAAGAAATTATGTTCCAATTTGATGTTTTAAGAATTAGATTAGATCGAACTAGACATTAAACAAGATTAGATCAGATTGAAAATAGTTTGATCTAAAAAATGTGGATTAGATTGCAAATTTAGTAAATCCAATCCAACCCTATCTATGTGCATCCCTATTAACAAGCATACATCTCACCTTTATTAGATGCAAAGTCTTTCGATCCATGCCAATTAGCCAACTATGCTACAATGCTAGGGATTAGGCACTTAAATGATTTATAACCTAAGTTAATAATTACCTAGATTAGTTTCACATTATTCCATCATTTTATTTGCATACCCATCTATTAAAATTACATATCCGGCCATCCTTATTCCTTTCCATAGCTAGTCATTCATGTTGCACAATCAGCTATATATTCCAATAACCCAGGTGGTTGGAGTTCTTGTATGCCAAATGCATTAGAAATGACTTGCTTTCTGTTCTAAATCATTTCCTAATCTTCTTATCGTTATATTAAGGTTTAAAATGAACTAATAATAACATTTCTAGGTCAAACCAAACAATTTCTTTAGAAAGCATCAAAATATAGGAAATTTCTAACAATTGTCACCCAATCCAAAGCCATCATTACAAGGATTGATGAAGGTTGCAACTCATTGTATATATCTTAATGACTCAACAGTAGGTTTTAATTGAGGGAGGTGAGATTTGCGTAATAAATAAATAAAGTGAAAATAATATAACTAATCTCACAAATAAAGCAATCACACAAGTGTAGATGAATTTTTAGGTGGAAACCCAAATCTGAGTAAAACCACCACCTAAGCTTCTTGACTTAAGATTTCCCGATCGAGCTAGCTAATTGATCAAATCCACTAATGTACTAGTTAAACAAAGGTAGTACAACCTCTTACAACTACGTTACTTTGAACGAGGGTAGCGTACCTCAAACCCCTCCTCTTCACGAGGAGTATTTTGTCTCACGAGGGAGACAGGAATTCGTAAGGTGAATACCCAACAAAGACAATACAATAATATCCTATAGAGCCACAAAGTATGTAGGTAAAACTAGCTACTATAGGCAAAGAAGACTTCCCTTTGATGGAAGTGTGTTGGCTTAGCAATAAAGGTGCGTGATCGACACAAGGCATGACGGTGCTCTTGTATGCAAATGGGATAGTGGGTGCACAGCGAATATGGTGTTCTCTTGTGTGGGCTAGAGGATCTTGGAGAGCAACAACACTTCTAGGTGATTCATTTCTTCTCTTGGACACAATATGAGTAGAAGTAGTATTCTTAGGTGTATATTGCAAAGGAAGGGTCCTCTATTTATAGAGGCCCTAAGAAGGGTTTAAAAGCCTTTTCTAGCCGTTGGAAGGCTTCTATAGCCGTTAGGAATAATCCCAAGGCAAATCAGACTGAAATCAGGGTCATTAATGAATCTGACAGGGTTATCAGATGTCTGAATTTATTATCAGATGTCTAGGTCATCGTTTGATCAAGGGATCAGTAGTCTGATCTAGAAGGGTTGAAGGTTTGGATTGGGTTAAATCAAGACGGACATCTAAAGAAGTGTTTTAAGATGTCTGGGGATCTAATAAGACATCTAATTCTAAATGGGTTTCCTTCCTGTTTTGTCAAGATCAAAATAGGGTTCTAGTGTTAATTTACACAAACGATAGATCAGATGTCTGGCAATAGATCTGGATGTTTGGAAACACAAATCACTGCGGGAATGGATTTTCTAAGGCTCAAACGGCTAAAAGGTCTAATAAGAAGTAATTAGGATAAGATCTTAGCCTAACGTCTATTTATTATACATCTGGGATAAACTACGAACGTCTGAAAGTGAATGTGAATCATATTAAGGGTTAATCCTTAATGAGTAGATTTGTCAAGCCAACGATCCTTTAGTTGGATGTCTGCCAAGGTCCTCAGATGTCTTCTAAGACCTCTGGACTAAGGGATGGACATCTGAAACTAGCAGATAGAGAGTATGTTTCCAGCCTAAGTGTTTTGGACATCTGATCAAACAGTCAGACGTCTTAAAGTCTAAGATCAGATGTCTGATGTTCAGATTGGACATCTGATCAGGTTGTTTGATGCCTACATAGGTTTTCTATGTTCTCTACAAGAAGTCTAAGTATCCTAGGGTTGATTAAGTGTTCCTAGGATTACTATTTTGTTACTTTGGGGCTCTTTAACAAATGATCTAAGAAAATAAAAAGCAAATAACAAAAAGACAAATACAAAGACAAAATACAAGAATAGAATGAACTTCTATCCTATTTTTCATCTCCATGCTTCTTCAAGCTCTCGCTCCAAGCAAAGCTCCTTCTCCTCTATCAAGCTCCTCCAATCCACTATGGACGTGAGTTTCACACTTGTGTCCATTTGCAATTATCTTAAAAACTTAAACTCAAAGCAAATGTTAAATAACAAGTGTTTTGTTATCATTAAAATTAACGATCGTGATGCCTTTGCACCAACATTCAAAAGAAAAGAAAGTAAGCTAAAAACTCAACAAGGAAAGAAAAGGCTAAGCAAAGGTGACCAATAGACTCTAACTTGGCTCTTGGTTCTGCTGCAACTTACACCACATGACTTGCACTCTTTCTTTTTTGGCCATCCCTAGGACAATCTATTATATGATTGTGTTTTCCATGTCCTATTAAGTTATTCTTGACATAAGTATTATTGTATTGTATATTCATGCTATCAATTTCCTTCTAAAGGCATATTTCCTAACTCATTCTCTTGACTCAAGTTGTCATAGATAACTTATTACCACATAATTGTTGAAGAAAACATGTTAAGGAAAAATAATTAGGAAAATGTTGAGGAAAGCACAACGAAGAAATACATATTGAGGTTAGATGGTATAATGAGTATTTTGATGCTAACATAATATAATGCACAAGAGATACAGGATATTGCTGAAGAAGATATTGCTAACAAGAACAGACATGATGTATGTTCAGTTGAGATGTTGCAGACAAAAATAGGTAGATCGATGAAGAATCAAACTGAAGGAGTCAAACTAGACAATTAAAGATGATGACTACCTAAGTTGGAAATTGGAATTGATAAAGAAAGTCAAGTTTAATTCACATCGCTAGAAGCTATGGGAAGCTGATGTGAAGCTATGAGAAGTTGGTGTGAAGTTGTAATTTTGATGACAACTAAGCTGGAAATGAGGAATAACAAGATCAAGCAAAAAAACATTGAAAAGGATGAAGAATTGAAGCAGTTGGAGACACCATAAGGTTTAGAATTCTTATAACTTGTATCCCATTTATCAAGATATGATTTTCAATGCAACTTAGGATATGAAGGTTCAGTTAATTTTGCAATTAATTTAAGGATTTAGAGAGTTCTTACTTGATTAGATCAAGTGATCCACAAAACATTTGATTTTATTAACCTATTAGATCACTTTACCACTTAGAGTTGAATCCAATTGATTTCCAACTATTAGAATCAAGTTTGAAAGATATCAAAGAAGATTTTGTCCATTAGAACCAAATTTGGTGATATATCAACTTCCAAACTATCATAGTTATTTTGTTTAGTCAATAACAATGTTTCAACCTTTCGGGAGAACTTTAACTGACCAACAACATTGAAGTTTAGTCATTAGAAAAGATATTTTGTGACTCAAGATCAATTTTGAAAGAAACCCATGTAAGGCTATCCAACCAACATTTATGTGCTTGAAAAGAACTAATTTGGCCATTAAGTTAGCCATTGTAAGGGAAACTCTAGGTCATTTTCAGAGGAGAGATTCACCTATAAGTAGAGGAGATGGAGAAGCACCCAATACACAACAACTTAAGCAATAGAAAGTCCATAAAGAAGCTCTAGTTTCTTTCCATCTCTCTCATTCTCTAGTTTTACGCTATAGTTCTGATATTATAATAAAGAGAAGTTATGATATTTTAAGGAGAGGTGCTCTTGAGATTACTCTAGAGAGGTGCTCTTGAAGGAGATCATAGAAGTGATTCTAGAGGAGGAGATTCTAGATAAAGTAATTTTGGAGGAGATTTTGGATAAAGTAATTCTAGAGGAGATTCTAGCAAATTGAATAGATAGAGATCTTTGAAGAAATCTTTGGTGTTATGACCTGAATCGGCTCCACATGGAACCCAGGTCGGATCGCCTTGACTACCTCAAGACCTAGTCACCCAACGAGTAATAAATCAGAACGTAGTAATTTCCACACATGTACCATAGCTAGAAGCATGAATAAAAGATAGAAGTTTGAAAAGTAACGGTAACCGAAAATAGTACCACAAGAGAATAATACGTTTACATCATAGCCATCAAAACATACTAGAGAAACGGAAACTGTACTACTAGTTCCAAAATAAAATACTTATGACAGCAAAAGGAGGGCCAAACTACAACAGAGAAGAAAAGGAACAACTAAGGTTGGGCTTTGCTAGGCCCAGCTCCCTCCGCAACCAGTGGAACAGCCTGTTGACCTCCTTATCTTGGACACAAGTAGTAGACGTCAGCAAAAGCTAAGTAGAGTGACAAGTATACGTTCAATTAACACAACTTAATTTAGAAAGGAAAGCAGTAAATATTTCAGGCAATTTCATGTTTATTTCCATTCCTAGGTACTAGTTGTTATGTGATTTTCGTTGTTCTAACAGAGGGTCCCATTATCTCTTGGTTCACATGTTCCCTAATGGAAGGATCTTGCTGTGGTTCTCCCGCGATGTAGAATGTACACGTGGTGCTCTTTTGGCCGAGAGAACACCCAGCGTTTGTCCTACACCCGGTCTACCACCTCGGGGTCATAGTTGCGACATAATAGTGACTATGGCATGCGTTATAAATGCATAGGGGGCTATCCCATACTGGCGCGCGATCAGTCGTTTTCATTAATGGGTACGCTCTAAATCGTACAACACAGAACAAAACAGGGGCTGCACCCTCACCAGTCTGCGTACCCTCACCTGGCTATCCTGGTTGGCCCTGTGGGTCTAATAGGAGTTGGTGTAGGAAGGTCATTCCTACTTTGGTTCCCAACCCGAGGGAAGGCTAGCTTTCTCTCTACACTAGGGGTGATTAACTCTCCCCGGTATGTACGTACACGAAGGCTAGCTCACTCCCAAACCAGAACTCAACCAATAGTCATGCCTTACAGTAAGCGAATTATTCCATCACTATCAAAGTTTCATATCACAACAGATAAGTTATTCTTCTAGTTCTCCATAAGGTTTATTTTTAGATTTCGAACATGGAAGTAGACAACAAATGCATTACAGTAAAAGCCTTGATCTCAACAACTAAGTGCAACCATTAGGATTATTGTTACTCGCAACAAGAATTAATCATTACTCACATGTATAACAAGTATAAAGCTCATATACTAAGAGTTAGGGCATGCACGTGTGTGTGTGTGAGTCTATAAGACAAAGCAGTTTTTGATTTCATTCACAAAACGTATATACATAAGTCACAATAATTCATTAAGTAGTTACTTGTAACACACATTTAAAATGGAACTAACTACATCGGGATAAGAAAGCCACTCTACTTAGGTGTACGGGAGGTATGCGGGCACAAGGAACCGACCCAGACGTCCTTGCGGTCTCGCTTACACCCCAGACTCAGAGCCACAAATCAATGGTCAAAAGGAGCATTAAATACTTGGACCAAAATTTCAGTGCACTAAATAGACTTAAAACATGGTAGATATAATCTAGAAAGGTGGAAAAATTCAAGAGCTTTCCAACAATGCATGTCGCACAGAAAACGGACTTCATTTGGGCTCCAAACCGACCCTAAAATCTCTCTGATTCACTTATTAGATGTCTAGCATGCACCCTAGATGTCTTAGACAGTTAGAATCTCCTACCAGGACATCCAGCGTTCATTCTGGCCGTCTGAGACTCGCTCTGGACGTCCTACACCTCTTTAGGACGTTCGCATGGCTCTCCGAACGTCTGCATAATCTTTTGGATGTCCTATGCGTGCCTCGAAGTTCACCCACGCTCGGCTTCCCCGCGTGAACCCACCTCCAGTCTCACCCTCTCGCACAACGACCAATGTGGCCTGCGAACTTTATGCAAGCGCACCTTATGCAACGCACCCACGTCGTTGTCACCTCGACAGACCGTGCCTTGCGTTCTCTTAAGGCGTTCAGGGCTCGTCTCGATCGTCTGAGGCTTGCTTCGGATGTCCGATGGACTTTCTTTCTCACGTAGCAGCTCTGCGCTCTGCTCCACTTGACTGCCCCTCCCCACGCCATAGTCAACCAGCCGCGCGACCTCGACTGATAGCTCTTCCCCACACATAGCCCCTCCTGGCTCTATGCTTCCGCAGCCGGCTGCGTGGAGTTCAGTGAGTAGTAGCTCACTCCCAGGCTCACGTGCAGTAGTAGCAGCTCTCTCTGTGGAGCTCACACGCAACAGCAGCAGCTCCTCTCACGCCTTCACGCAACTACAGCTCCACCACGCTGCCACGTGTCGGTGTGATGCTGGAGCTCGGTGGTGAGCCCTCCTCGCACTCGGCCCCTGATGGGAACACCATAATGAGCCATAACTAGCCCAATTTGATCTGATTAAGTGAATAAAAGCTCCCACATATCCATTAGAAGGTCTTAAGGGTACAAAACACTGATCTAAGAAGAAAATAAGAAAATAGGGTTATTTATGCAAATTTACCATTCTATCACAAAAATAGAATAACCATGGGTTTTCTCAGGGGTTGAATAAAGGTCAAAATGTGCTTTAGAGTCTAACTAGAGGGTTCATACAGAACGAAACAGGTTTTCAGGCATTACAGGAATTAATGGACATCGGAAATCCTAAAAACAGACCTGTTAATTAACTGAGGTTCCAGTTAGGATAAAATTCACCCAAACCCTCTAAAAATCATAGAAAAATATTCTCTATGGTTTAGTGCCTTCAATTTGACCATCATAACCTGTCTTGACCTAAAACAAAGCCATAGATAAACTTTTATCTTAATTTGGGTAATAGTGTAATATCTCTAGTCAAACATGATAAAAACCTAAATCTAACTTCACCATTGGATTCCTTGAGTCCAAATTAGGTTTGTACCAAAATTTAGGCCCAATCTGAGGTCATGTTGACCAAGTTTGCATTTTGATCCTGTCTGGCTATTTTTTCAAACACTTGTGCCCCTAACTTTCAAAAAATATGCATTTGGGTCCCTAACTTTCTTCATCTTCTTTACAAGCTGGAACCTGCCGTCATTGGTGTGAATGCACCTTGCTCTAGTGAGATTAGAGCGAGATTTTCTAGCTTGATTCTCAATCAAACAATCTCAAATTTGAACTAGAGATTCGTTGTGAAATTCCCTACCAATTGAGACCTGTCTTGAGTTCCAATTTATTCCCAAAAGGTCATGCGAACCTTTCAAAGGTTCGGGTATCCTATTTCATGAAGACCTTTTGAGCTTGGAAGCTTCTTTCCAAGCTTGGAAAGGCCTCCCATGGCCTATATAAGAATGCCCAATGCCTCACTGTGCTTCTCAACAAGTCTTAGCGAGTCAACAACTCCTAGATCACCTCATCCGGCCACCAACGACCGTTGCTCCGAGGACATCCTTCGATCACCTTCCTCTAGTAGTCCAATGACCAAATTGGTCGGTCCTCTCGACTCTCCTCTTCGTTGCGATTCTCCCCGACCAAAGGGAGGACGTGCCTCTGCCTACATCACTGTCGCCGCTCCACCACTCTCTCCATCTTCTCCAACGCCGGTCAACCAAAACTAGTTGCCTCCGCCTCTCTCCCACCTAGCTAAGTCCTTCTATCACTTTCTCTCTCTATTTCTTTTTCTCGCACTTATGACACATGCACAACCGCCAACCACTCCCCCCGCACTTCATCTTCTTCACGGCCGACAGAACTTTGGTGAACCCACGCCATAGCCACACTGCATCAAACTTCACACCACCACCTTCAAAACCTCCGCTGCGACTCTAGAAGTAAAAGCCCTAACCTAATTAGGACTATTGCCCACGCATTCGTCTCCCTAAGCACACCTACCTCCAAGCACCCTCTTCGACCTCGCCATGCACATTCACACACTCGCACAACACATCACCACCCCCAACACCTTCATCGTCATCCGACGATCCTCCTGAAGTGCTTTAACTAGGGCTTATAGCCCGTATTTCTTTCTCAGGTACCTTCATCGGAGCTCCGCTGCCACACAGTCTTCTTCGCCTCCGGTTGCTGCCCTCTAACTGAGTTCCTCCTCGATTCCATGCCTAGGTGACACGGAAGACTCCCAGGTCCATCTCCAGGCATCCAATTGGAGCCATTAGCCATCCCTTCGATGCCAATCACAAACCCCAGCTGCTAAAGCGTGCACGCGGAAGAAGCGGGCATTTTTAGTCCCACATCGTTAACAGCAGAAGCGGCGCAGTGACATTATTTTTGTGATGTAGGCTATTTGCCTCAGCACGCACAGGGGGTGAGGTCCCCACACGCATGCCCATATGCACGCCTCACCCGTGGTCACGCCACGCAGGTCTGGCTAGATCCGGTTACCCGCCTGTTTCACCGATTAGCAGGGTTCCGAGGGGGAAGAGAAGAAAAGAGAGAGAAGAGGAGGGGTTTTGCCTCACGCCCTCTCTACACTTAGCTGATTAAGAGGCCTTCGCCTCTGAAGCTGCGGTGCTTATGCCTCTCCCTGAGTCTTGAAGAGAAGGAAGGAAGAGGCCTTTGCCTCTGTCTACTAAGCATCGGTTAAGGTGTCTGAGTGCCTATTTTGTCATTTGATATCTGCTGATACCTTGGTTCTGTTGGTTAAATTGAGATTTGCTTGGCTTATATGATTCTACTATTTGAGTAACTTATAAAGCTTAACATTGTAGGGTAAATTGGTGATTCAAATCACCATTTTACTCTCTTCTTTTTGCACATTGCTACTTGAAATTATTGCTATATCATTTTGAATCAATTCTAATTGCAATTGCTCATATCTTTTATTTAGAATTGTGATTTTAAGATTAAATTGTCATTTGCTCCCAATGAACGACCTCAAATTTCTTTCGAGTATAAATATTATATGTTTTTTGTGCTGATTCAAATTGTACTACAACACAATGACTTTAAAACCCGTTTTAGAGAGATCAACAACTCCTCTCCTTCCCTTGCTCCTCCTCTCCTTCCTTAGGTTTGAACAAAGGTGGGGAGTCGGGGTGAGGTGAGGGTGTTGGGATGGGTTTATAGAGGAGTTTTTAGGGCTCGTAGGGGTATGGTGGGTAGGGGAAAATTGTGGGAAAAATCCTAGGTTTCTTGGAAATATTTGTGTGGGTCCTATGAGCAATAGTTAGGACCGTGAAAATATCAGGAAGCACCTCAAAGGTTCGGGAAATTTTGTAGGGACCCTTAAAAAGGGTCATTTCATTTAGGAAATCGATTCTAATGGAATCTCTACTGAATTAAGATTCTAGTGGAATCTTGATTTGAGAAGGAGATGGTGTTGTTTTGACTGGGTATAGATGAAATTTTGTTTTAGTCAGACGGTTCATTCTTGATCTTCCTAAATTTAGATCGATAATATCTTTTTGACTAAAGGTAGTTGTTTTCGATTCAATCCTATGTAGCCTATCCATAGATGTGTTGAATATCTATTTATATTAATTATTTTGGTAAGATTAAGATTGATGATTACTTAATATTTATTATTATGCTGACATTGTGATTTTTAGTTTGTTGGTGGTTTTCTATATATAAAGAGAGGACCATTCCCATACAAACAAAGAGAAGACTATTCCCAGAGGGTGTTCCCAGAGTGCTTTGGTTCAATCCTTACTTATCCAAAAGGATTGACATTAATGAAATCCTTAGTAAGGATATCTCAAGTATTGGATGTAACCCAAGGTTGGGGTGAACCAATATAAAAGTCTTTTGAATACATTGTGATTTCATTATTCTTGATTTTAGTGTGACATTGCTTTATATTTCGGATAATATTTCAGATAATTATCTAGCATGGTTATATATGTTGAAATTTAAGGGGCACCATTCACTCCTCTAGTGCTATCTAGCTAACAGTAAACCCTTTCGAGTTTACTCCTCAGGTGCCTAAGACACACCTTGCTAAGAACTAAATACAGCTACCATGTCTCTCGTTATTTGATTACCCCTGATTTATCTACACTGATCACTCTGTCTCACATTCATTAATTAGCCATCACTTCTATGGCATATAACATTTTTATATATTATGCTCTCTTCTTACCACCCAATTTTCATTGGAAATTGATACTCTATGTTAATATGCCCTACTTAGGTAACTTTCCATGTGTGGTTGTGACACACCAACATATCTCATTAGGTAACCATTCCCGACTGCCTACATCCTCTCCAACCCGAGTAGTCAATTACCATTCTAACTATAAGAATAAACGTTACACATATATAAGTCATAGCTCATGATTGATCTCATAAATCACCCCTCTTCTTATCATTATCATATGACATTTTGGGAAGTCTATCGAGAAGTGGCTCACTGAGGCCAACAGAGTCTTGTTGCTTCTCCAATAATCACCAACCATGACACCCTAAACTCTAGCACCTCCGCAAGAGGCTATCACCTCCAAGTGGATCAAGGAAACCATGAATACAAGCATCAATCCACCACTCAGTCCTATCGGATTAACATTTTGGTTTGGGTTCCAGCTTAGCTAAGCAAATGGAAAGTCACTTTTTTGCATCATTTATCCACTCTACTTAATGTTTTCTCTCTATTCTTTTCAGGATTTCTTCTTTAGGAATATGTATCCATGATGCCTGGAAATGCCTACTCTATACATTGATGCTTGTTCAATTTGTTTTCTTATGTTGTCACTAAGTTATAAATTATGCTTGCATAATTATTAGGCAAGCCTTATTAAGCACAAAACCAACCCTCTTTGTTGCCTGATTTATATTTAATTTTACATTTAATCCCTAGCATGGACTAAATGTCTATTTATCTAGTTTAAGCATCCAACATGTCACCTTCAACCTCCAACCCCATCCAATGTTTAGATGCATAAATTACCAAGTTGATCATGTAAGCCTTAGGAAGAGCTTAAAACTAAAGAAGAACCCATACAATTCTTCAATCCACTTAACATGGATTCACTCTTAGATTTCTCCCCAAAACTCCTCATGGTTTTCCACCAAATGTGAACTGGAATTATACTAAAATCAAGCATTAAAGAAGAAACATATGGACCAAACATCATAAAATGGAGCATATAAAACTTTTTATTAAAATTCACCATTTAACACAATCTAAGCATCACGTGGATGTTCATTCCACAATTAAAAGCTCTTGATTCTCCATCCCTTTCACCATCCTCATTGGTTTGAGTTGCAATGACATTTGTTTAATAAAACTAAAATTAGAAACATAACAAATTGAGAATCCTTACCATAGACTTGATTCGTTGAGATAGAATCTTCTCCACATGCTTTTACCAAGTCATCTCTTTCTTCCTGTCATGCATGTTGTTAGTCAGCAAAGAGTCAATACTAAGCATCCCTTCAGTCAACTGGCTCCACCACCTTTTTGTCATCCTTTATCATCGCACACCCCACCACATTACAAGAGAGCATCATCGAAGGATACCATTGTCTCTATCTTCACCTTTTTGCAATCGTCTCAGGAAGTCAAAGCTTCCCTCTGGCTATTCCTTGAGTCCTCCTCTACTACCATTCTTTATCCATTGTTCATCTCATTGGGTCACTGGACACCAACCTTGAACAACTCGACAGCCATCTATTTCACTTCCTCTGCCACTCACTAGAGTCACTGCCTCCCTCTCTCTCAAAAGCCCCCCTAATCTTCATCCATGCAATGGCTTCTATAACCTAATCCTTGCCCATCAAGGGTGCAACAACATGAGTTTTAGCTAGAGATGGTGGTGTTAATAACATGAAATCCATCGTGAATAGTGTAACGACCCAACCCTGAGGGACCGAGTTAGGAATTTTGAACCTAACCAAGATTGCTACAATGTTGCCAGTAAAAAGTGTATGCGCATCAACCAAGCAATATGGGTGCAAAATTAAGGAAATAATTAAATTTGTTTGCATTTCCATTCACAAATTAGAGCACGAAAAGAGGCAGTAATGCAGGAAAAATGACTAAAGAAAAGTATGATACAAGTGGAACGATGTTCGTACATGAACAAAACACACCCCCTGATGGAGAAAAATTTTTAATAGCTAGAATACTACAAGAAGAATTGCTACCTCAAAGTAAATTAACTACGATGATGGTCGGTGTAATCCACGAACCCGCTAACTCCTAGTCAAAAGTCAACAAGAGACAACATGAGCTAAAGAGCTTAGTAAAGTGGTAAAATAAACTAGGAACGACTATCAATTCGACAGAGTGTAAAGGAAATGATAATCCCATAATCAATTATTTAATGGTTCAATTCCACTTCCACTCATTTATCATGTTCCACTGAAATATATTTAGTTTTTAGGATTTTCACTTAATATAGATCATCAAGACTTAGGGTAGCATTTGACGGGGTACACCGAGTGACTAACCTAGCATGCGCCTCCATCTCCCATCCTAGTTGATGGTAACACCATATCTAGCTTAATTCAGCTAAATTCTAAGGTTTAATTTATTTAACTAATCATTGAGAGGGTATAATTCAATTTTGGTTGAATTAAGAGGAAGTAAATCAAAATAGGGTAATTATGCTATTTTAATAGATAAATATAAGTACAGATAACCTAAAATTAATTTAAGATCAAATAATCTTAAAATGCTAATAAGTGAGCTTCCACGAATTAATTCAGGGTTTATTTGAGAAATTGAAGTTAATTACTTTTAAAAATCCTAATTTCAACCCTACTTTAATTCAATGGGTTCTGGTAGAAATAAGTGTAATCTAAAGCTTCTAAAAATCATTGAAAAATATTTTATAAGGTTTATAACTTTTAATTTGACAAAAGGAACCTATTTTGACCTAAAATAGAGACACAAGTGGATATTTAATATATTTTGGGTTAAAGTGCAAATTGACTAATAAAACTTCATAAAAACCCAAAATTGAAGTCACTAATGGATTCCTTACGTTCAAATTATTCTACCAAAAAAATTTTAGTCTAATTGGATAACAACTTCCCCTACTTTGCAAATTGGCCTTCAACTTTTGAATTTCTCTCATCTTTGTCCAAATTTCATTCATTCATGTCCCTGGCTGACGTCAACATTCTTCCTCACATGAGCGAACGAGCAGCAAGGTTCCCCTTTGCTAGAGCTTGACTTGCAACGATTTTTGGATGCGATTCTTGCGGCCAAATCCTACAAAATTTGGTGGGATTGATTCCCAGATATTTGAAAACTTGGCAAGCACATTCTCGTCGGCAGTGCCTGGCAAGAACGGCCATGCGAAGGCTACAGTTTTAGGAAAAATTTGCATTGATTCCGTACTCCAATCACGCGTTTGATGTGAATTGATGCGTGTTTCCACTCTATTTAAACTCTAGAGCACGACGGTGCACAAATCGTGCAAGCTTTGGGTGAGAATGCTCGTTTCTTTCCCTTATTCCCCACTCGCCATTAATGAGATCCTTGGAGCTTCTCTGTCCTCCTTGATCACCGCGTCTCTCCGCTAATAGAGGTTGTAGCTCTCTCCCCCTTTATAATTTTTACTAATTTATTCCAAGTTGTTCACTAGGAGGCAATTATTGATTTACATCACTCTCTATTATCCAAAAATGCTCTTTTATTCCAAACAATATAAAGTCTATTTGCAATTGAGTCAATGAATCAAAGAATGAATGAATTGAGTTAATTATATACAAAAAGAATCAATTAATTCTATTTACAATGCCTCAAACATATTTACAACTAAACAAGCAAAAAGAGTAATCAAAATTACTCTACGTTAGTTATTATACTATACTAATTACTACCTAAGTGTAGGTACAAAAATCCTAACCAATATATGCTATGCTAAGTTATACTAAACTATATTAATACCTATGGTAACGTATAATGTACATATAGTGACATATATAGACGTCACTAAAGTCTTAGTAAAGATATTTATAAAACCTAAGGTTAAAAGCATATACGTATACTCTTATTATACAATTGCAAACTTACTTAATACTTATTCTCTACATATATACAACTCACACTACTCACAAGCACTCATCTCACTCACACTTAGTTTTAACTTAGCTTAGTTCTTACGTGACCAAAAATTTGTATTAGTGGGCGAACTCGATTCGATTCGCAGGATCAACAGCCCCTCTCAAGGTTGGATTAGACCACTATTATGAACTGGTTCCTAGCTTTTATTAGGTTTCTTTTTCCAATTTATTTTAGGCCCAATAGGCTCAGCACACACCACACCCACACATGCACACACACACCCACAGGTTCATAATAATGGGACATGAGAATTGATGTGTGTTTCCACTCTATTTAAACTCCAAAGCATGACTGAGCACAAATCGTGCAAGCTTTTGGTGAGAATGCTCGTTTCTTCCCCTTCTTCCCACTCGCCATTAATGAGCTCCTTGAAGCTTCCCCATCCTCCTTCATCGCCGTGTCTCTCCGCCAACAGGGGCCACAACTCTCTCCCCCGTTCCCTTGTCGAGCTTCTTACAGCAAAGCGAGCCCCTTCTCCTCCTTCGTCGCTCCAAACTCCTTTGTCGGAATCCCCATCTCCTCCAAGTCCGACCGGCCAATGTTGTATGTGCTCCGACCACCACCACATCTCTCAGGTATCTCTCTCTCCCTTTCCTCCTATAGATCATCTTAGGTTCCTTAGTTGTAGGTTTTGACCCCAAAACCACCCCCCTCCATTATTGTCTTCCTCACTTCCAGCAAAGCTCTGACGGATGCTTTGGCGACCTCCAACCATGCCTCCTCATCACTTGCTAACCACCTTGAGACCTTTATCACACCTCGGCGAGCAAAAGCACCAAGGTTATTGGGTTGATTGCTCACTGGATTCCAACACCTGATGCTACCCGTAGCCATTGTTCTTCTCGACTCCGTCCATCCACCTTGGCATCCCCTTGCTGAATTACCACTACCACTACCTTCAGCAGGTCTCGGTGGAGCACCTCAGCTATTTGGTCGAGGCCGAGATTGTTAATGTGCTTCTACCATGATTTTAAAAATGGAATGCATCGTAGTATAGACAATAAAAGCATGTCAAAACTTACTATTTGTAAACTTGAAATAAAAGTGTATTCCGAGGTCGTCTTAGGGATCAATGATCTCAAATAACCAGTATTCGGATTTAAAGCTCAAGAACTAGATAAGAGTAATTTGTTTTTTTGTGTGCAAATTCTCGTTCAATTTGATACAACAAAAGAAATTGTGCTTAATTAGAAATAATCATGAAATGATATGTTAAGCACTTAAGGGACCAAATCGCCAATGTTAGGAAATGATGATTGAATAAAAACCTCAAATATTCAAGAGCAAAAATAACTCTCAATCAATATAAAAAAAATCTTCAGCTTGGTCCCTAGAAATTCACATTGACATCCCTAGACATCTGCCAATGGGTCCCTACACTTTTCTTTTCTTCTCAACTCTGCCCCTACCGGTAGCCTGAGGAGGTGTTCTTCTTCTTCTTTGTTGAAGCCTGAGTAGGCGGTTGAAGGATAGGCTTCAGGGGAGCTTGATGTGGTCACAAATGCATGGGACTCCCTGCTAAGAGTCAAAAATTACTCCGCGTGGCTTCGCAAGGTCACTACGATAAGTTTGGGAAGTCGGCAGGACGTGGTGGAGGCTGCCATGGTCGAAGAAGGTGGTGGTGACTAGCAATGGTGGGTTGGCTCGAGAGACACCAAAGCTTTAAGCTAAGAAGTTGTCGAGCTTTGCTCAAACTTGGCAGAGGTGCTGGTGGTGTTGGCTTGGCTCGATGAGAGCTGAGAGGGCGAACGAGGTTGGAGAAGAGGGTGGTAGCGGTCGATGTCGGGTGGAGTGTCAGAGGCTTAGAAACCCACAATAAGTAGAGAGCTTTTGATCCTCGTAAGGTTGCCAAGCTTCTAAGGTGGTTGGTGAGTGGAACAGTGGATGGAGAATGGCAGTTGACGTTGCTGGAGTGTTGCCAGCGTTCTGGACGGTAGCGAAGAAGATGACGACGAGGGGGAAGAATTTAGGGTTGAATCCTACTTCTAAAGGTCCTAAACTACTCTAGAAGGGGAGAGGAAGAGAGAGAGGTACCTTAGAGGTGACGAGGGGGATGGAGAATTTGAGAAAAGCCTACCAGAGCACAATCGGAGTTGAAGAAGAAGACGACGACGAAATTTTTGCAAACGAAGGGTATTGGGGGTCGACACTTTGCGTGAAGCTCCACACGATGAAGAGGAGAAGAAACCCTCTACCAATTTTAGCGGAAGAGCTGCAGAAGAAGGTGGCGAAGGAGAGCTTCAAGGTGTGTTAAAGGCATGAAGAAGAGGAGGAGGTGGTTCATGACAAAAACAAGCACGAGGGAGGTCATGGAATCAAGGCCGTTCTTTGTAGAAGCTGAATCATGCGAATTGAGGTGAAATTAGAGCCCAAATAAAGTGTGCCATTGATGGCTGGAGTTGGCGGTGGCGATAGTGGAGGCAATGATGGAGTATGTTTTGTGATCGGGAATCTCGTGCATAATCAATAGGGGAAGCTAGTAGCCAGGATGGAGGTGACAGTGTGGAGCTTGATCAAGGCGTGAGCTGGCTGTGAGTCAACATAGTTGGAGGAGGAGAAGGCTCCGATGACGAGGAAGTTGGCACAGGGACCATCTTCCAAATATTTTCAAAAACTAAGGGGGTGGTTGTGAGGAAATTAGAAATTAAGGGTCAAATTGTAAACTTAACTAAGATGACTTCAAAATGAGCCAAAATTTTTATGATAACCTAATTTAAACATTAGAAATTCAATGGTGACTTCAATTGTTAGTTTTGATGATGGTTAATTTACATTTTGACCCAAAATATATCAAAAAACCTATCTAAATTTTGTTTTAGGTCAAAATGGATTTTGATTGTCAAATTGATTGTTCCAAATCTTATAAATACTTTCAAATAAATTTTAGAGGATTTAGATTGCATTTATTTCCATCAGAACCATTCTAATTGAAGTGGGTCAAAATTAGGGTTTTTATTAAGAATTATCATTCAATTTGAATGTGAATCATGAATTATTCAATACCAACCCACTTTTAGGAAATTTAAACTCAATTGACCTTTGATTTACCATAAGTTTACCCTTAGCCATTCTGCATTTATAATTGCTCATGAAAATAGTAGAATTAACTCCTTTTTTATTAGTTCCTCTTTCTTCAGCCTTGATTGAATTATACCCTTTTGTAGATTAATTAGGTAATTTAACCTTAGAACTTAGTCAAATTAAGCTAGATATAGAAGATGATGGTGATGCCATCATACCCACATGCCTACCATTTGCAAGTCCCTTAACAAATTCTGGAGTTCAGAATAGAATTTCAGTGTAAAAGGGTATTTCTGGCATTTAGCTCAATTAAAAATGAATTCAACTTGTTAATCTCGGTCAAATGAAACATAGTGCTCTTATGCTTGGTACTTTAAATGACCCAGTGTTCCTCAAAACACTAAGACTTAACTGCTCCCTACTTTAATTTCACCTGACTCTTGATTTTTAAACGTTGGGGCACTGGCGTTAAGAAACATGTTTAAATAAGTTGTTCGTTGTAGCGTATGTTTACGACATCAATTTTAAAGAGAATAATCAAAAGTGAGTACGAGTGTCGAACACAGGGAGGCAAGAAATCAAATCAATTAGTCGCTTCAATGTCACAAAATACGTTGTTTGGTTCGATTGCGAAAAAGAGAGAGAGAGAAAGAGAGATGGTGAGAGAGAGAGATAGGGTTAGAAATCTATGATAATAATATGGTGATTGATATCTATGCATAAAACTAAATGGATGATAATATATTGCAAAAACATAATCGGTTTACAACTATAATGCTAAATGAAAGCTTAAATAGCATAAACATTAAGCTAAGAAACTAGCGACTAAATGGAATGTCGAGGCAGCCACAGCAATGGAGGGTCTTTTGTCGGCGACTTGGTGTCTTCGGGACCTTTCTTGGGTGCTCTATGAAGTGGTAGTGTTCCTAGGGAGAAGGTGGTAAAAGATATGGGTGTGTAGGATGATGTGCATACATTTAAGTAGTCTAAAATGTCTATTTATACATATTCTTAGTGTCATAGAAGCATTCATCATTATAAATATTGCATAACATTCATCATCGTGCATTTAGGTTAGATTTTATAAATTTTAGGTTAATTTTCTCTTTTTGTGGTAAGGGAATAGGGAAGCATTTATTGGGGCCTCAGATTTGAGATCCAACCATATGGATCTGATACAGGCGATGATCGGAGTTCAACGACTCCAAGATTGCCCTGATCATACCTCCGTAGCATCAGATGCAATCCGAGAAAGATAAGAGGTCAAGGGGCTAGGTGGTGTAAATTCATACCTCAAATGACAAATCCAACCACACAGATGGGTTCGGATCGACGATCGTAGCCCAATGACATGAAAATCGATCCAATCCGACATTCGTGGCACCATCTACAAGTTAAAGAAGATGGACGGCCAGGATGGCACCACGTGATGCCATCCCAGCCGCCCAATGTCAGCCTAAGTCTCCCACTCCACCTCTTCATGCGATGGCCAACACATCTCAGCAGTTGGACCATTGATCCAACGGTTGAGAGAGCTCATGCCTTAATTCTTAAGGTCGACACAATGGCAGTTGCAACGCATTGATCGCATGCCTTCATGCGAAGGCAGTGGTGCACGTTCGAAGCCCCCCAAGCGCTTCAAATCAATTGCAGCATGGGCACGATCAAATTCGACCGTGCGATGAAGATCGTGCAAGCGTGGGAGCGAAGACATGGTAGTGCTGGGTGCGAGAATCGTGCACGCGAGATCAAACGCGTGTCAGACGCACGATCTCACGTGCATGCATTAAGTGCATTGAAGAAGAAGCAGGAGAGCATTTTAAGTCGTCCGATCTCTTGATTAGATGACTGAGAATGCTTGTTTGTGGATGTGTGTTGAAGTAGTTGAAGGCTAGGAGGAGGGCGTACGCGCGTACCTTCACCCATGTTTGAGCTATAGTGATGCTCATAAACATCACTAAAGACCCTTACATTAATGTTTTAAGAATGAAATGACTTATTTGACACCATATTCTTCACCTATTGTTATCGCAACAAGATCAATGTTTAAAATAATCGCGTTGCAGTATAGTTGAAATTGCTTTGAAAACAAATACAATTTTTTTATTACTTGAAAAAGTTTTAAGGTCGAACACAAGGAGCTATATGGGATTTAGAAATCAAAATCACAATTCAGAATTAAAAGAGATTGCAATAATGTCAGTGGTAATGTGCAAAAATATGGGAGTAAAATGGTGATTTAGATCACCAAATACTCGTACAATATCACTAAGGAACTCAATGTATGAATATGCAATGAGAGCTTAAGATCTATCGTCTGATTTGTAAATCAGACGACTTAAAGTTGTCTAATTCTTCCTGTCTTTGCTTTCTCTCTTTCTCTACCTTTGCTTTCTCTTCTTCTTCTTCTTTTTCCTTTGGCTTTCTTCTGCTCTGGCCTCCTCTTCTTCTTCTTCCTTTGCCTTTGCGAGCCTTCTCTTCTTCCTTCTCTTCTTTTTCTTTCTTCTGCCTTCAACCTTGACCTCCTCTTCTTCTTCAAAATTGGCTAAGTGTCGGCCAGAGGTTTCTATAGCAAAACCCTCCTCCTACCCGCGCAACACTCCTCTCTTCTTCTCTCTTAGGATCCACTCTCTCAGAGCCACAGGTACCTGGGTCCAGGCTCACCAGCGTGCGGTGGTAAGCAAGAAGTACAGGTCGGGTCAGGTCAGGTTAGGTTTGCAGAGGAAGTGTCGCGGACGAGACCCGGTGTAGGTGAGAGGAACCTCACCCTGTGGTAACTGAGGCGAATAGATGGTGGCACTTTTGCAATTTATGCGGGTGCGCGACTTCTGAAGTTTCCGAGGTGGGACTATCCGCACACCCATTTTCTCGCGTGCCTGTAGCAGGGATGGTGCTTCCAATTGCAGCAGCTGCTGAGGCTCACAACTCCAATTGAGGGCCTGGGTGTGTGCGCAAGACTCTGTCGCGTAGCCTGGGTCTTAAACCTGGGACAGCAAGGCTTAGAGCAGCCTCAAGCAAGCTTCGAGCTTGCTCGCCAACGGCGGTCAAGGCCTGGAACCTTAAATCAATAGAACGGCCTCTCAGCCACATCAAAGTGCTCAGGGAGTATTGTCGGAGCACGGCGAATGTGCTGGGGGTGGCCGTGAGTGCATACCTATGGCAGACTATGTGCATGTGTGTGGGTGTGTTCGGGGGGTGATTTGGGTGAGTGGCGAGGTGAGTGAAGAGACGGGAAGTAATCAGTGAAGTGTGGCGAAGGTTTTGTGAGGGTCGATGAGGGTTTTAGTGGGTTCTGGAGGTGGGATGGCCTCGCCGGAGGTGGTAGTCAGAGATGGAGGAGATGGAGGTGTGAAGGGGCATCAGTGTCCGATTTTGGTAAATAAAGAGAGGGGAAGAAAATAGAAGGGACAAGGAACTTAGCTAGGAAGTTAAGAGATGAAGGAGGCAGCAAGGGCGTCGGGTCTGGTGTGGCTGATGCCGGAGACGAAGGCAACTCCGGTGAGGTGGGAACAGCGAGGATGAAGAGGAACGGGTGCCTGCTGGTATGGCGAGACGCGGAGAAGAGCAAGGAAGAGGAATCCGTCGCAGGTATGCGGTCAGACGACAAGAAAGGGAAGGAAAGGTCACTGGACATTGAGGAGCCTTCGGCCGTGAGGGGGAAAGATGAATTGAGGAGAATCACGGTTGAATTCGAGCATGAAGAAGTCGGAGGGATTTGGGCTTCTTTAAATAGGGCTCTGAAGGTCGGTTAGGGCTTGGGAAACAAGCTTCCCAAGCTTGGAAGGTCGCCGGATTTGGGATCTGTTAAGATACCCAAATCTCTCATGTGTTCACATGAGAGATTGGGAGGGAATCAAAGCTCATCAATGAGTTCAGACTAGAGGGAATTTCTCAAAGGATCTCCCTTCCAATTTTGGAAGGGATTCTCCAAGTAATCAAGGAGAACGTCCCTGTCAAAGGTCGCCGGAGTAGATTTCCTTACGATAGTGGTGGAGTGACCTAAATGTGAAGACGGCGAGAAGCTAGGGGGCTGAATGCATGGGTTTTTGAAAGTTAGGGGTAGAAATGTAATTAGATAGGACCTTTTTGCAAACTAGGTCAAGGCAAACTCATCTTGGGTCCAAATTTTGGTACAAACCTAATTTGGACCTAAGGAATCCAATGGTGAAGTTGGATTTTGGTTTTGACCACGTTTGACTGGGTAATTTATGCAAAAACCTAATTTAGACTAAATATCTATCTGAGACTCAATTTTAGGTCAAGATGGGTTCTGATGGCCAAATTGAAGGTACTAAACCATAGATAATACTTTTCTATAATTTTTAGAGGGTTTAAGTAAATTTTATCCTGACTAGAACCTTGGTTAATTAAGTGGGTATGTTTTTAGAGTTTCAAAGGTCATTTAATTCTCAGAACACACGCAAATCCTTTTCTGTCTGATTCAACCCACTTGTTATCTTATTAAGACTATTTAACCTTTATTCAACCCTTGAGGAAATCCATGGTTGTATTGCATTCAAGATGTGCTGGTAAATTTTTAGTTTTACCCCTAGTTTCTTATTTTTCTCTTGGATGGTTATGTAATGAATTATGACCTTCAGTTGGTTATGTAGGAGCATTTATTGACTTCATTAGATCAAAATGAGCTAGTTAGGGCTCATGATGGTGTTCCCATCATACCCCCATGCCTAACTTTTTTTAGTCCCTTAGCAAAATTTCAAGGTATTAACTTTGATTCTAGACCATGAAATCTTTTGATGCTAAAAAACTGTGATGTGTTCTTTCTTCTGTAGATTAGGTTAGAATGCCGATAGTAGGCCTAGTGGTACTCAAGTACCAACCAAGATTCAGACCTAACTAGCTCTAGCCTCAGTCTGCCACAAAGGTTTTTAAGGCCCACAGGAACTATCCTAAGGTTCGTTGAACTCCACGGTTAAAGCACCCATGCTTGTAACATGTTTCAGCCTTGGTTGAGTTTGCAATGCATTTTTGACAGAGAGAGATAGAGGAATTTTCTTTATTTTTTGACAGTTTTCTCTCTCTTTTCTTTTTATTTCTAGCTTCGGATTAGCACCACAACACGGTCTATATCGGATTCCTAGTTCCCATCATCAATCCTCAAAAGGTCCCTGGCAATCGATGCTTCAAGATAGCACCGCCCATGGCAACCCCCAGAACCTTGGCTTTCGAGATTTTGAGATAATCTCGTCCATGGTGTTCTGTAGATAAATCCAGACCCTGGCAATCGACATTTCGGGATAATGTCGCCCATGGCATCTAAACCAGCACAGGGTGCTTACATGCCCCCGGTAGGATATGTAGATATCCTAGGAGACAAGCACCGAGGAGACGATATGTTATTGCGTATCTTCGAGGGGAATTTCCCACCTCTCCACGTTGGAAACTCGTCCAAATCAACATGTGTTGATCAGCCGCTCCTAATCTAGATGACTTTTTTCATAACAATTTAAATGCATTTGCGTGATTTTGATACTTATGAGCACTGAACTAGATTGTGTGTGGATTGGGGTGCTTAGGTTACTGAGTCCCGCAAACCAGAGGTCAGTTAACAAGGCCGAATACTCCCTAAGCCTTAGACCTAATACTTAAGCTTCGCATTTTCCTTAACCTCTTGAGGATTATCTAAATCTTAGCGGGTACTTGAATTTTTAAGCCTATGATCATAGCCCAAAAGGTCTAAAATCAGCGTTCCTACTAATCTCTTCTTTGTTTCATTAGCACTGTTTGCCTTTCATTTTCTTTCTTTTGATATGGTCTAGAACTAAGTCAATTTCTTAATTTTTTACTGACTACCTTTTTTTTCTTTTTTTTTCAACCTGTGCTCCTTTTTTGACATTTTTATCTCCTCCCTTTTTCTCCCCAAAACTGATATGCCCTCAAAATTTCCTCTCCTCTCATTCTTTTTTGTTCTTTTTCAAGATTTTTTTTTTTTTGGTATTTTTGGGATATGTGATTTTTTTGATGAAATCCTTTCTTGTGAGATGATTTTCATGGCATTTTGCACTTTAATACCCCCCATGCTTAATATTTGTAATGTCCTCATTGTAAATTAGGTGGGTTCGAGTTCAACTTAGATCATTCATTAGAATAGGTTTTGGGTGGGTGAATGGGTCGGGATGACTGTTGTGGACGATTTCAAGCTCGGGTATGGGTACTAGAGGTGGAGTCGGCTGTTTTAATGGATGAACCCTAAAGTGCAATATGAGTTCAGCATAGGATGTGTCAAGAAAGGTTTTGGGTTTTTCAAAATGACGGGTTGCCTCCCGTTAAGCACTGAGTTTAACGCCATCTGCTGAGCATAATGAGCTCAGGGAGAATGGAGGGTAAAAGATGTCTCAGCCAAATTTGTATAGGTAAGTTTGATGAGCGGTTTGGGTCTCTGACCGTTCACGACAAAAGGTTCTGAATCGTAGTTGAGCTAACTGATTTCGACAGCTCCATTTCCAAAGATTCGTTGGACAAGGTAAGGTCAGATCCATTTTGATCTGAGTTTTTCTGGTAACAGTTTAAGTTTGGCATCAAAGAGTAGGACTTTTTGACCAGGGCAAAAGATCTTTCTAGATATGTGCTTGTCGTGAAAGGCCTTAACCCGCTCTTTGTAAATTCGCGAGTTCTCATACGCGTCGTGGCGTAATTCATCGATCTCACTCATTTAAAGCTTTCTGTGGGTTCCTGCCTTAGAAAGATCGAGATTACAGTTCCATACTGCCCAATAGACTTTGTGCTCTAATTTGACGGGGAGGTGACATGCCTTCCCATACACCAATCTGAAGGGAGACATACCTAATTGGGTTTTATGGACAGTCCTATAAGCTCACAAAGCTTCCAAAAGTTGGGATGACCAGTCTTTCCTGTTAGGTCGAATAGTGACCTGGAGGATTTTCTTGATCTCCCGATTTGATAGCTCAGCTAGATCGTTGGTTTAGGGGTGATAAGGAGTAGAGATTCTGTGTGACACCCCATATTTGTTCATTGTGACCTGAACTGAGCATTAGTGAAATGGGTCCCTCCATCAAAGATTATAGCACGTGAAATCCCGAACCGAGAAAAGATGTTCTGATGAATGAATTTGATAAGCACCTTATGATCATTGGTTCGGGTTGGAATGGCTTCGATCCATTTGGACACTAGTCAATAGTGAGTAGAATGTACTCGAAGCTGTCCAAAATAGGAAAGGGTCCATAAAATCAATCCCCCAGACATCAAAGATTTTGCATATGAGAATCGGCTGTAAGGGCATCATATCACGGTGCTCATGTTGCCTAAGGTCTGGCAATGAGTGCATGCCTTACATTGATTGTATGCATCTTTGAAAACCATGAGCCAATAGAACCCGCACTGGACGACTTTTGTTGCGGTTTTATGACCAGAGAAGTGTCCACCGCATGCTTGGTCATGGCAGAAGGATAAGATGTCCTAAATTTCCACTTCTGGACACACCGTAGGATGATTTGATCAACACCGATGCGGAAGAGATACGGGTCTTCCAAAAAATAGTACTTGACATCGAAAAGCAATTTATCCTTTTTGGCCTTCGACCAATCAGATAGAATCTGATGTGATGCCAGATAGTTTACTAGATCAGCAAACCATGGAAGCCCTGTACTAATAGTTAGAAGGTTCTCATCAGGAAAATGTTTTGTAATGGGTTTGGAAGGGTCGATAATGTCAGAAGGAAGGCGGGACAAGTGATTAGTTACCACGTTCTATTTTCCTACCTTGTCGCGAATCTCCAGGTCAAACTCTTGCAACAGCAAGATCCAGCGGATTAATCAAGGTTTCACATCCTTCTTCGCAAGGAGATGCCTTAATGCTATGTGATCAGACTAAATGATAACACGGGAACCCAGAAGATATGATCTAAACTTTTCCAAGGCAAATACTACGGCTAGCATCTCTTTCTCAGTAACTATGTAGTTACGCTGAGCATCGTCAAGTGTCTTGCAAGCGTAGTAGATGACCACGGGTTTCCCATCAATTTTCTGCCCAAGTACCGCTCCTACAGCAAAATCAGATGCATCGCACATGATCTCAAAGGGTTGAGACCAATCAGGGGGCTGTAGGATCGGAGCTTGGGAAAATCGATCATGTAGGATTTCAAATGCTTGAGTGCATTCCTTGGAGATTTCAAAAGGGACATCTTAGATAACAGATTAGTCAGGAGGCGCACAATTTTTGAGAAATCAGGAATGAATCGACGGTAAAAATCGACGTGCCTTAGAAAAGATTGGATGTCCTTGACCGAGCTAGGTATAGGGAGTTTGGAAATCAAATTCACCTTGGCTAGATCAACCTGGATGCCTTTTTCAGAGTTGAGATTGTAGTTCCCTACTAGGAGGGGGTGACGTAACAATTGCGGAAATAAATATAAACAATCTTACAAAATAGACAATCACACAAGTACACAAGTATTTTTTAGGTGGAAACCCAAACCGGGTGAAAACCACCACCTAACCCTCTCGAGTTAGGATTTTCCGATCAACCATGTTGATCAAAATCCACTAAATGAATCACTTTAAACGAGGGTGATTCAACCTCAAATACAACCATGCTACAAGTGCGAGGGTAGCGTTCCTCAACCCCTTCTCTTCACGAGAAGGATTTTGTCCCACGAAGGAAATGGGAATTCGCAAAGCGAATACCCAACCAAATAACAAAGATAAACTAAACAAGTAATCCTATAGAGCCAACAAAATAATTTTTAACCTAAGCTTCTATAGGAATTAGGATGCTTCCCTTTGAAAGGAGTGCGTCGACGACGCGGATGCGTGAGCCATGCGACGGTGCAACTTCGCTCTCGTGAACTACGGCGGGAGAGCGGGTGCGTGAAGGCTTGATGCTCTCAAGATGTAGAACTTGAGCTTAGAGAGCAAGAGAGACACAAAATGGTTTGAAAGTGTATTGCAAGGTGTGTCTTGGTGTTTCTAGGTGTGTGTTTGTGTGCAAGAGGTTCCCCTCTATTTATAGAGGCCTTAGGAAGGCTTTGGAAGGCTTAGAAAAGCTTCCATAGCCGTTGGGTGCAAAGCCCAAGTGAATCAGCGCGAAATCAGGAACAATCATTGTTCTGACAGGCTTATCAGACGTCTAATTCTGGCATCAGACGTCTAGAAGTTCACTTTAAGACGTCTGATAATAAGGTCAGACGTCTGATTTTGGGCGGGTTCCTTCCTGACTTGAAACAGATCTAAACAGGGTTCTTGTGCAAGTCCATCAGACGACATACAAGACGTCTGGCACTATGTCTGGACGTCTGGAAACCAACTTTTTCTGTGGGAATGGATTTCCAAACGTTGCAACAGCTAGAAAATCTTTGAGAAGAGATTTTGGGTCAGCCGAGGCAAAACGGTCAATTATCAGACGTCTGGAAAGTCCTATGGACGTTTGATAAGGCTCTAACAGTCACATTCTTTAGTGTTCGCTAAGCCAGCCAATGGTCCACTAATTAGACGTCTGGCAAAGTCATCAGACATCTTCTAAGACGTCTGGTTTAAGGTCTGGACGTCTGATTTCATCAGACAGAACTAACTATGTCCAGCCTAAATGTTATCAGACGTCTGAATCAACAGTCAGATGTCTTAAAACACTTTATCAGACGTCTGATTTGGGAATTAGACGTCTGGAAAAGCTGTTTAAATCCTATATTGGTTTTCTAAGTTCTCTACAGAAAATCTAAGTATCCTAAGGTTGTGCCGGTGTTCCTAGGACTACTGTTAGGGAACTTTGAGGCACTTTAACATAATTTTCTAAGGAAATAAAGAGCAAGAAAATAAAGACAAATGTACATGAAAGGAATAAAAAGAATTCTATCCTATTCTTCTTGTCCTTCCATCTTCAATTTATCGCTCCTCGCGAATCTCCTCTGTTCTCCATCAAGCTCCTCCAATCCGTCCTGGATGCGAGCTCAAATTCCGTCTAATCACGTCTACATTTGCAATTGACCTGAAATCTAAGACTCCAAGTGTAAATGTTAAATAACACGTGTTTTGTTATCATCAAAACAAATGATCGTGGTGCTCTAGCACCAACAATCTCCCCCTTTTTGATGATGACAAAATCATAAATAATAATGCAAAAAAATCCTCCCCCTTTTGGACATTATCAAAAAGGTTTGATTAATTTTACATTTTCTTTAACTCCCCCTTAAAACATGATCTTCTATAAATTTCTTTTAACAAAGGTAATGTCCTCCCCCTTTCTTATAACAAGATAGCTACTATTTTTCTCCCCCTTTTTAAAGGAAATTTAGCTACCTTATATCTCCCCCTTAAAAATTGACAATTAGCTTATAATTTTTTGCTCCCCCTATCTAAATGCTTATGATAAAAGGATAGGGTAAAGGGTTTTACCTCACCTACCATGGCCAATAAAATGGCCCGAATGGTGGTGGTGGATGCCACATCGGATGGGGCTCCCATCCGTAGCTTGGAGGCCCGGGCATTGGCGCCGGTCTCCAATCTGGTGGTCGACGTGCGGCGGGTCCATCGCTTGTTCGCCGTCTCGTCGGTCTTCTTGTTCTCCTCCTTGGTCTACTACTTGGTTCTCCCAACTCGAGTTGACCAACCTTGAGCTTGTAGGTCCAGTCCTTCGTGTTGTAGTTATCTCTGAACCCTACAAAACAAGATTCCAAATTTTTCTTCGGTATCCAAGTGAGCTTGGATCCGGATCTGTTAGCGGGTCTCCTTGACGGAGATCCTATCTCAACCTTAGGGCTATATAGGTTATCTACCCTATTTATCAATTTATTTGATTTCTCCCTAAGATATGCAAGTTCATTTTCTATAATACTCATCTTAGTCTTTAAATTAGAAATTTCTATTTTTAGACTAACATTTTCCTCAATCAATTTATTATTTTCATTGATAAGGTTATGATTTTCTAATAATAGGTTATCATTTTTAGGACTAGCTTCTAGATCCTTAAGTTTTATTTCTAACCTATCATTTTCACTTCTAAGAAAACTAAGATTCTTTTTCATGCTTTTATTTTCTATCTTAAGTGCTTTACTAACTTCAAAAAGTTCATTAAAAGCTTCTTGTAAGTCGTAACTTACCTCGTTGTCTGAGTCGCTTCCGCTTTCGCTGTCGCTTCCTCTGGCCATGAAGCCGAAGCAAGCGGTTTCTTCTTCTATGGACTTTTCTTCTTCTTCTTCCTCCGAGCTGGAATCATCCCAAGTGGCTTGGAACGCCTTCTGCTTAGATCTCTTTTCCTTTTCCTTCTTCTTCTCCTTTTTGAGAAGAGGGCACTTTGGTCGTAGGTGCCCTTTCTCGTTGCAGTGATAGCAACGTCTCGGGCTCTCCTTCTCCTTCTTCAATTCCCTACATGTTTGTCGACGGTTTTGTGCGGATTTAAAGCGTATCACGTTGTAGTATAACCGACAAAACGTCCAAACAAATACAAAGAATTTTTATTACTCGAAAATCGGAGTATCCAAGGTCGAACACAGGGAGCAAATGGAATTTACTACTAGTCAAAATGTAATTGAACACTCTAATTTACTCAGAATATCAATTCAAATGTGAATATATGCAATTAAAAGTAATTAGGACAAAAATATGAAATTGGATGTCTGATCATAAGATCAGACGTCTTAAAAGTATTTCTCCTTTTCTTCTTCTGCAGTCTCTCATTTTCTTCTTCGTTTTGCTTCTCTCTGCTTTCTTTCTTGTCTTGTGAAGCCTTCTTCTTCTTCTCTGTCTTGCTCCTTCTTTCTTTTCTTCTTCGCCTTGCCTTTCCTTCTGTAGCGGCCAAGTCCTTCTTCTCCTGCGTTCAGCCTGGCCTGCACAGGAGCAAAACCTAACCCTTCTCCCTCTACCCACGCGTCTCTCTCTCTCTCAAGCCATTCACTCGGGGACGCTCTCTCAGAGCCACAACCATAATCGGGTCAGATTGTACCCGGTACCAGGCGCACCTGTAGGTGACGATGCACGAGGAGTGCATAGGTATAGATCGGGTCGGATCCGCCACATCCGCGTGGTCAAGCTGCGGACGAGGCAGGTGTGGGGTCAGTGAGGGACCTCACCCCTGTGCTTACGGAGGCAACCAGCCTAATGCACAAATACAATTTATACCATACCTGAGTGCTGCAATCCCACGATGTGGGACTAAACATTCCGCCCTGATTTCACGCGCGCCTGCTGACTCTCGTATGCAATTGCCCAAGCGGATGGCTCTGTTGGCGCTCCGTGTTGGGCTCACTCACCTCGCGACACTCGCGTGAGTCTCCTGCATCTGCAGCCTGGGAAGCCTGATGCCTGGAGCTTCGTTGGAGCTTCACCGGAGGTCGTCCATGGCGGCAGCGGCTCAAACATTGTCATACACAAAACAAGCCTCTCGGCCCAATCAGATCAGCTAGAGACCTTCGTCGTGGCACGGCGAAGGCGGTGGACGATGTTGCAGGCCGCAGGTCGGCCTAGGCGTGTGTGCCTAGGTCAACCTGTGGCCGGAGATGGTGGGTTGTTCGGGGGGTGACTGTGGAGGTCTGGAGTGGCAGTTGTGGGGTGGAGCGAGTTCCTGGTGGTGAGGCGGAGCTCCCGAAGTGGTTGGCGAGCCATGTGGGGGGCTGGAATGGTGGAAGCGGCTCGTCGGAGGTCGGTCGGTGATGTGGAAGATGAGGGTGGTCAGCATCGGTCGAGGGGTAATCAGATGAGATAACAGGGGGAAAAGAGAGAGGAGAGGATGGAGAGGAGTTCTAACCTAATTGTAAGGACGAAAGGGGATGGAAGGCGGACAGCAGTACCTACTGTCGCCGGAGAAGTTGACGCCCAGTGGGGGAGAACGGCGGTGACGACGAGGCTGAGGCGGCGTGCGCGGGTACTGCGCGACGCGGAGGGAAGTCAGGAAGCTAACTCTGCCACTGGTTTTGTGGCAGAGCGAAGAGGGAGGGAAGGAGGGCTCGTTGGAGCTAGCTGGGACATTTTGCCGGGCAGGAGGAGAGGAATTGAAGGGGGAAACTCGGCCAAATCAAGCTCTAGTCCTGCGGCAGGGTCTGGGGGATGTTTTATAGGTGCTGGCCGCTCCTATCAGCGCGTGGAGAGCGCGCAATTAGGTCTGCCCGCTTTCCGGAGTTGGAAGGAAGGTGGATACCCAAATCTCTCGCGCGTTCGCACGAGAGATTGGGTTCACACCAGCGATTGTAATTGGATTTATAAGGAAGGGAATTCCTCAGAGAATCCTCCTTCCATTTCTGAGAGGGAATCTCTGAGGGATTAGAGAGCAATCCCTCTCCGAACCTCGCCGGAGCTCGGTTCTGCCCTAGCAATGGCGGCAGGACCGGTTTGCAAAGGAGGCGAAGAACCTAGGGGGTTCTCTGCAACGGTATTCAAAAGATAGGGACCAATTTATGATTTGGGTGTACTAAATTGCAAAGTAGGTCAAGATGACCTCTCCTTAGGTCCAAATTTTGGCATAAACCTAATTTGGACCTAAGGAATCCAATGGCGAAGTTGGATTTCAGGTTTGACCTCGTTTGACTGGGCATTTTGCGTAAAAACCTAAATTAGGTTAATTGAAGAGCTAGGACCCTAATCTAGGTCAAACTAGGTTCCAAAGGCCAAATTAAGTGTTCTAAACCCTAGAGTATGTTTTTCCACGATTTGTAGAGGGTTTACCTGCTTTTTTTTCTGACCGGAACCTTGTTAATTTAAGCAGGTCTGTTTTAGGGTTACCTAGTGTCATTTAGTTCCTAGATTGCACATGAACCCATTTCTGATTGACTCAACCCTCTTTTTATCTCATTTAGACCTTTTGACCTGTGTTTTGCCTCTGAGAAATCCCGTTTATGTACTGCAATGGTAAAATTGCATTTTTAACCTTTAATTAATGTTTTCTTCTCAGAGCACTTGTTCCTTCAGTTAGGCCTTCTTCTAGGTTATGTAGGAGCTTTTATCTTCTTTATTGGGTCAAAATGAGCTAGTTATGGCTCATGATGAGGCTCTCATCATACCCCCATGCCTAGCTTTTGCTAGTCCCTTAGCAAAATTTCAAGGTTTTAACTTCCGTTCTAGACCTAGAGTGTCCTCAGTTATGATAAGTGCTTCTTTTGTGATTAGGTCAGAATGCCAATAATAGGCCTAGAGGTACTCAAGTACCAACCAAAATCCGGACCTGTTCCGCTTTGGCCTCAGTCCTCCGCAAAGGTTTCTCCAGCCCACAGAAACTAACCTAGGGTTTGTTGGACTTCGCAGTTAAAGCACCCTTGCTTGAGACATTTTTAGCCTAAGTTCAGTTTGCAGTACGTTTTTTATAAGAGAGAGAGATAGAGGATATATTTGTTTGGAGAGCTTTTCTCTCTCTTTTCTTTTTATTTCTAGCTTCGGATTAGCTTCTCAGCATGGTCTGTATCAGATTCCTCGTCCCCATCATCAATCCTCAAGGGTTCCTGGCTTCCGAGATTTCGAGATAATCCCACCCATGGCAACCCCCAGAACCCTGGCTTTCAAGATTTCGAGATAATCCCGCCCATGGCATTCCGTGGCCGAATCCAGACCCTGGCGATCGACATTTCGTGATAATGCTGCCCATGGTATCTGAACCAACAGAGTGCTTACATGCCCCAGTAGGATATTTAAATATCCTAAGAGACAAGCACCGAGGAGACGATATATTGTTACGCATCTTCGAGGGGAATTTCCCGCCTCTCCACGCCGGGAACTCGTCCAAATCAATGTGTGTTGATTGGCCACTCCTAATCTAGGTGACTTTTTCAGAGCATTAAACGCTTTTCGCGTGATTTGGATGTTTATACGCACTGAACCAGACTGTGTGTGAATTTGGGTGCTTAGGTTACCGAATCCCGCAAACCGGAGGTCAGTTAACGAGGCCGAATACTTCCTAAGCCTTAGACCTAATACTTAAGCTTCGCATTTTCTTCAACCTCTTGAGGATTATCCAGATTTTAACGGATACGTGAATTTTTAAGCTAAAGGTACTAGCCCAAAAAGCCTAAGACCAACGTTCCCGCTAATCACTTGTTATATCTCCATAGCACTTTTCTTTTCTTTTTCTTGATTCGGTCTAGAACTTCAGTTAACCCCTTAATCTTTTACTAATGACTATTTCTTTTCATTTTCATTTTGTGCTCCTTTTTGTCATTTTACTCTTTTTCTCCTCCTTATAGTTATGTGGCTTACAAAATTTCTTCCCTCCCCCCATTTTTTGTTCTTTTTCATAATTTTTCAATTTTTTTTTTGTTTTTGACCTATGTGAATTTTTTGTGTGAGAATCCTTCTGATTTTTTCTTGGTTTTGTATGTATGCTCTTTACCACCCCCCCATGCCTAAGTTTGGCAATGTCCTCATTGTAAACGGAGGGTGTGAAATAGTGTTGAGGTCAGGGACTTAGAACAGGATACATTGGGTGGTTGAATGGGTCGGAACTGACTGATGCGAATGATTTCAAGCTCTGATACGTGTACCAGAGGTGGGATCAACTGTCTAAGGTTGAACTCAAGGTGCAGTAGATGTGGAGTACAGACGGATAATCAGACGGGTCTATGTGTTTGGGATGATGGGTTGCCTCCCGTTAAGCGCTAAATTTAATGCCTTCAGCCGAGCAGAAAATGGGGTGGAGAGGGAGTGGTCAAATCAATGGAGTTTTGGAAAACAAGCACCTTGATTAAGAGCCTGGTTGGTCCAACCAGGTGCTTGTTGAGATCAGCAGGCTGATGATGCAGCCTGAACCCAATAAGTCTGGTGGGTTGATATATGTAGATCAGCAGATGCGGAACCCACCATATGCAGTGACGTTCTGATGGATATGGAAGTGAAAACTCAGGTTCAGGCTGAGTCGAATCAGCCTGGTCAAAGTAGGGTTCCGAAAAATTATCCATGTAAGGTGTGGAATCCCTACAGAGGTGATCAAAGGATGGAGGCTCCTGATTTGTGGTCTGATCAGTACCCGATACCTAGTCTAGATATGGAGTTGAATCATCTGTAAACGGCTCAGTGAGAGGTGAATCGGAATAGAAATTGAGTCCGGTTGCGGGTCGGGGTGGGGAACGGGTTTTGATTGGTTCTGTATATGTGGAGCAGGTGGCTTCAAAGAAGATTGACATGTTATAATCAGGAGGCAGATTTTCTCCGATGTTATGGTCAGATTCGAGATCGTCGGAGAGTTTGCGAAAATCAAAGTTTGAATGAGATTCCAGATCATGAGTTCCACCATAGAATAAATCATATGTTGTATATTCAGCATCCTGACTGGGATCTAGCCTAAATGTTAATTCTGAGCTTAAAAGGGTATCCTTATCTGGTAGAGGCTCAGATTCTAAGCTAGTAGGGCAGACCCAATTGAAACCCTGCTCATCCAACTCCTCGGTTTCTGTGTCGTAGATTGGCATGACTTCCGCAAAATCGATTCGTTCCTCTACGGAGGTTGATGAGGGATATTCATCAAATCGAGGCCCAAAATCATATTTTTCATTAAAAGGTTGATCTTCTTCATATGGGGCCTTGAAATCTTCAATATAGGTTTCAGATCTAGGTTCTAGGCTTAGGATGTGGGTGGAATTACTAGAATCTAGGTCTGAATAACCTTCGAGGGTTACCTTATCAGAATAAGGGACGGAATTTATACCCTCGAGAGGTTCAGTTCTACTCTCATACCTGCAGGAGTTTTGGGATTCTAAAATGGGCTCAACATTGTATTTTCTTGCATTTGAAACTTCCCAACCTTCTTCAATATCAGGCACATTGTACTTTATCTGGGTTGGGAATCCACAACCATTTTGTGCCTCAAACCCGAGATCAGATTTATCCTCGATGTTGTCCCAAGATAGTTCATCCTCTGCTTGTGGTATATACGGGTATTTCTGATCAATAACTTGTTTTACTAATCCCATTATCTCTTCCCGTTTTTCAAGACTATCTTGGTGTTGCTTCCAAAGTCGAGGATTTTTCATACATTGAAGGTATTCACTATTATGCAATTTTTCTATCTCAATGTATGCAGTAATGAGCAAGTCACGGGTTGATCCTTTGTTGGCTTCTGCTAATAGTACTTGGGCACAAGTTATGACAAAGGTTGTGGTTGTTGGGACATCAACCTGAACGTTTCCTACTGTTGTTGAGGTTTCTTCATTTTCATAGAATTTCATGGCATCCTCAATCATTTTATCTCTCATGGATCTCTGATATTCAGGTTTCTTGACTGGTAGTCCTAGGTGGTTTGGTTGCATGTTTGGATCAGGTGGTGGAGTCAAGATGTAGAATCAAGTTTGAATCAAGATGTGTTATGAAGCGATCAGATCTGAATAACGAGTCCCACTGAAAATGTGTGTGTGCTAAAGAGAAAAGATGAGGGACTGGAGATGTTTTTGACCCAATCAAGACACCCAAAGATGTTTGGATGACTATGGAGGTTCGGGGCAGATGGACCCCTGGATCAGAAAATCATCTACCTGAGAATTACCTGGGCAGCCAGAGAGGGAGAGTCCCGCAAAGACCCCTACACGGTAGAGCGTCCCTACGGGTTACAGGGTTTCCCCCACCCGACCTCTCTTGTCACTGAGATTCCAGGTAGACCAGAATGGGGACCTTGACCTCTTAAGTCTATCACTTTTTATTTCAAAGGTGCTTTTAGGGTTCTCACTTGAACTTTAGATGTTTTTAGTATTGTGACCTAATTTAGAGGTTGGTTGACCCAAGGGGTCAACTTCACCTGACCTGTCCTATAGATGGCAGAATGATTCTAAGCTCGGAGCCTAGAGATCACCCTGATTTGACTCCCAGGTTATTAGGTCAAAAAAAATTTTAAGATTCAAGTGATTTTAGAGCTCAATTTTAGGGTTTGTCTTATTTAGCTTTCTTCAATCAAGGGCTTGGGTAGCACACTGATGTGGGGGGTTTATTTCCTTTTATACAGGCATGTGTGACTAGCGCTTCAAGACCCTAATGTTTATTTCCTTTTATACAGGAATGTGTGACTAGCGCTTCAAGACCCTAATGTGGAAACCCTAATTTGGTTCTATTTCCAATCCTCTTTTTCTTTTTCAAAAGTTCTCTTTGGACTTATAAACAAGAAGTGTGTGGTCCGCCGAGATTAATCGTTATTTCAATTAGGCACAAGAATTTGTGGGATGGGAAAAAAAATCACTCCAACTTCAAGAATATTTGCAGAAATTTTCGCAAAATCAGGAAATGTTTTGCCTTAGAGATGGTGATTACTATATAAAGAAGGCAATTGATTCCTAAATTGATTTTCTTCCTTTTGTCTTTCAAAGATTAGGGGATGATTAAGGAAGAAAAGAAATTACCTGCCTTGGAGTGGTTGACGTGCGGGATAGATTTTCTCATGAAGTACCTGAAAGATCACATCAAAGCAAAGTAGGGCAAGTTAGTGTTCAATATGATAGAAGGAATGTAGAGACTAGTGGTAAATTGTGCATTGCTCCCCGGCAACGGCGCCAAAATGTTTGTCGACGGTTTTGTGCGGATTTAAAGCGTATCACGTTGTAGTATAACTGACAAAACGTCCAAACAAATACAAAGAATTTTTATTACTCGAAAATCGGAGTATCCGAGGTCGAACACAGGGAGCAAATGGAATTTACTACTAGTCAAAATGTAATTGAACACTCTAATTTACTAAGAATATTAAATCAAATGTGAATATATGCAATTAAAAGTAATTAGGACAAAAATATGAAATTGGATGTCTGATCACAAGATCAGACGTCTTAAAAGTATTTCTCCTTTTCTTCTTCTTCTACAGTCTCTCATTTTCTTCTTCGTTTTGCTTCTCTCTGCTTTCTTTCTTGTCTTGTGAAGCCTTCTTCTTCTGCTTTCCTTCTTTCTTTCTTCTTCTTCTCTGTCTTGCTCCTTCTTTCTTTTCTTCTTCGCCTTGCCTTTCCTTCTGTAGCGGCCAAGTCCTTCTTCTCCTGCGTTCAGCCTGGCCTGCACAAGAGCAAAACCTAACCCTTCTCCCTCTACCCACGCGTCTCTCTCTCTCTCAAGCCATTCACTCGGGGACGCTCTCCCAGAGCCACAACCATAATCGGGTCAGATCGTACCCAGTACCAGGCGCACCTGCAGGTGAAGATGCGCGAGGAGTGCATAGGTATAGATCGGGTCGGATCCGCCACATCCGCGTGGTCAAGCCGCGGACGAGGCGGGTGTGGGGTTAGTGAGGGACCTCACCCCTGTGCTTACGGAGGCAACCAGCCTAATGCACAAATACAATTTATACCATACCTGAGTGCTGCAATCCCACGATGTGGGACTAAACATTCCGCCCTGATTTCACGCGCGCCTGCTGACTCTCGTATGCAATTGCCCAAGCGGATGGCTCTGCTGGCGCTCCGTGCTGGGCTCACTCACCTTGCGACACTCGCGTGAGTCTCCTGCATCTGCAGCCTGGGAAGCCTGATGCCTGGAGCTTCGTTGGAGCTTCACCAGAGGTCGTCCATGGTGGCAGTGGCTCAAACACTGTCATACACAAAACAAGCCTCTCGGCCCAATCAGATCAGCTAGAGACCTTCGCCGTGGCACGACGAAGGCGGTGGACGATGTTGCAGGCCGCAGGTCGGCCTAGGCGTGCGTGCCTAGGTCAACCTGTGGCCGGAGATGGTGGGTTGTTCGGGGGGTGACTGTGGAGGTCTGGAGTGGTAGTTGTGGGGTGGAGCGAGTTCCTGGTGGTGAGGCGGAGCTCCCGAAGTGGTTGGCGAGCCGTGTGGGGGGCTGGAATGGTGGAAGCGGCTCGCCGGAGGTTGGTCGGTGATGTGGAAGATGAGGGTGGTCAACGTCGGTCGAGGGGTAATCAGATGAGATAACAGGGGGAAAAGAGAGAGGAGAGGATGGAGAGGAGTTATAACCTAATTGTAAGGACGAAAGGGGACGGAAGGCAGACAGCAGTACCTGCTGTTGCCGGAGAAGATGACGCCCAGTGGGGGAGAACAGCGGCGACGACGAGGCTGAGGCGGCGTGCGCGGGTACTGCGCGACGCGGAGGGAGGTCAGGAAGCTAACTCTGCCACTGGTTTTGTGGAAGAGCGAAGAGGGAGGGAAGGAGGGCTCGCCGGAGCTAGCTAGGACATTTGGCCGGGCAGGAGGAGAGGAATTGAAGGGGGAAACTCGGCAAAATCAAGCTCTAGTCCTGCGGCAGGGTCTAGGGGATGTTTTATAGGTGCTGGCCACTCCTATCAGCGCGTGGAGAGAGCGCAATTAGGTCTGCCGGCTTGCCGGAGTTGGAAGGAAGGTGGATACCCAAATCTCTCGCGCGTTCGCACGAGAGATTGGGTTCACACCAGCGATTGTAATTGGATTTATAAGGAAGGGAATTCCTCAGAGAATCCTCCTTCCATTTCTGGGAGGGAATCTCTAAGGGATTAGAGAGCAGTCCCTCTCCGAACCTCGCCGGAGCTCGGTTCTACCCTAGCAATGGCGGCAGGACCGGTTTGCAAAGGAGGCGAAGAACCTAGGGGGTTCTCTGCAACGGTATTCAAAAGATAGGGACCAATTTGTGATTTGGGTGTACTAAATTGCAAAGTAGGTCAAGATGACCTCTCCTTAGGTCCAAATTTTGGTATAAACCTAATTTGGACCTAAGGAATCCAATGGTGAAGGTGGATTTCAGGTTTGACCTCGTTTGACTGGGAATTTTGCGTAAAAACCCAAATTAGGTTAATTGAAGAGCTAGGACCCTAATCTAGGTCAAACTAGGTTCCAAAGGCCAAATTAAGTGTTCTAAACCCTAGAGTATGTTTTTCCATGATTTGTAGAGGGTTTAGTTGCTTTTTTTTCTGACCGAAACCTTGTTAATTTAAGCGGGTCTGTTTTAGGGTTACCTAGTGTCATTTAGTTCCTAGATTGCACATGAACCCATTTCTGATTGACTCAACCCTCTTTTTATCTCATTTAGACCTTTTGACCTGTGTTTTGCCTCTGAGAAATCCCGTTTATGTACTGCAATGGTAAAATTGCATTTTTAACCTTTAATTAATGTTTTCTTCTCAGAGCACTTGTTCCTTCAGTTAGGCCTTCTTCTAGGTTATGTAGGAGCTTTAATCTTCTTTATTGGGTCAAAATGAGCTAGTTATGGCTCATGATGTGGCTCTCATCACTACAAAACTTGGAAAACTTTTGAAGTAAATATTTAAAGTCTTCGTCTTCGGAACTTACCTCGCTATCCGACGCAGCTTTGAAGGCAAGTGTCTTCTTTGGTTTAGGATCCAGTGTATCCTTCTTGTTCTGCTTCAACTTAGTCTTGTAGGACATTAGATTGCCTAGGAGATCTTCCATGTTGAGCTCCTCCACTTCATTCATCTCCTCGATGACGGTGACTTTCTGTTCCCACTCCGGTCCAAGGGAACGAAGAAGCTTCCCTTGAAGCTCCCCCTTGATGAAAGTCTTCCCTAATGCTTTCAAGTTATTTACAATGAGAGTGAACCTAGTGTTCATCTCACTTAAGGATTCGTTAGATTTCATGGAAAAAGCCTCAAACTCTTGTGAAAGTAAATTTAGTTTAGAAGTTTTTACCTTAGAGGTACCTTCATAAGTTACCTCAAGTGTGTGCCAGATCTCGTATGTGGTGGCGCATTGCGAGATTCTATTGAACTCCTCCGAGCTAAGTGCGCAGTAACCGGCATTCATGGTCTTTGCATTTAAAGAGAGCTCACGAATCTGCTGCTGCGAGTATCCTCCGACGGGTTTTTCTGGGATGTCGAAGGGGGTCTCGCACCTGGCCCAAATTGTGAAATCGGTGGCTTGAAGCCACGTCCTCATCCGCAACTTCCAGTAGGGGTAGTTGCTTCCGTCGTAATAGGGTGGTCGGATGGTGGACTGCCCCTCGGAAATCCTACCCGCGGAACTGCTTCCCTCCATAGATCTTCTTGCTTAGTTGTTACACCGAAATAGCAAGACCTGCTCTGATACCAATTGTAGTTCCCTACTAGGAGGGGGTGACGTAACAATTGCGGAAATAAATATAAACAATCTTACAAAATAGTCAATCACACAAGTACACAAGTATTTTTTAGGTGGAAACCCAAACTGGGTGAAAACCACCACCTAACCCTCTCGAGTTAGGATTTTCTTATCAACCAAGTTGATCAAAATCCACTAAATGAATCACTTTAAACGAGGGTGATTCAACCTCAAATACAACCACGCTACAAGTGCGAGGGTAGCGTTCCTCAACCCCTTCTCTTCACGAGAAGGATTTTGTCCCACGAAGGAGACGGGAATTCGCAAAGCAAATACCCAACCAAATAACAAAGATAAACTAAACAAGTAATCCTATAGAGCCAACAAAATAATTTTTAACCTAAGCTTCTATAGGAATTAGGATGCTTCCCTTTGAAAGGAGTGCGTCAACGACGCAGATGCGTCAGCCACGCGACGGCGCAACTTCGCTCTCGTGAACTACGGCGGGAGAGCGGGTGCGCGAAGGCTTGATGCTCTAAAGATGTAGAACTTGAGCTTAGAGAGCAAGAGAGACAAAATGGTTTGAAAGTGTATTGCAAGGTGTGTCTTGGTGTTTCTAGGTTGTGTTTGTGTGCAAGAGGTTCCCCTCTATTTATAGAGGCCTTAGGAAGGCTTTGGAAGGCTTAGAAAAGCTTCCATAGCCGTTGGGTGCAAAGCCCAAGTGAATCAGCGCGAAATCAGGAACAATCATTGTTTTGATAGGCTTATCAGACGTCTAATTCTAGCATCAGACATCTGGAAGTTCACTTTAAGACGTCTGATAGTAAGGTCAGACGTCTGATTTTGTGCGGGTTCCTTCCTGACTTGAAACAGATCTAAACAGGGTTCTTGTGCAAGTCCATCAGACGACATACAGGACGTCTGGCACTATGTCTGGACGTCTGGAAACCAACTTTTTCTGTGGGAATGGATTTCCAAACGTTGCAATGGCTAGAAAATATCTGAGAAGAGATTTTGGGTCAGCCGAGGAAAACGGTCAATTATCAGACATCTGGAAAGTCATATGGACGTCTGATAAGGCTCTAACGGTCACATTCTTGAGTGTTCGCTAAGCCAGCCAACGGTCCACTAATTGGACGTCTGGCAAAGTCATCAGACGTCTGGTTTAAGGTTTGGACATCTGATTTCATCAGACAGAACTATGTCCAGCCTAAATGTTATCAGACGTCTGAATCAACAGTCAGACATCTTAAAACACTTTATCAGACATCTGATTTTGGAATTAGACGTCTGGAAATGCTGTTTAAACCATATATTAGTTTTCTAAGTTCTCTACAGAAAACCTGAGTATCCTAGGGTTGTGCCGGTGTTCCTAGGACTACTGTTAGGGTACTTTGAGCCTCTTTAACATAATTTTCTAAAGAAATAAAGAGCAAGAAAATAACGACAAATGTACATGAAAGGAATAAAAAGAATTCTATCATATTCTTCTTGTCCTTCCATCTTCAATCTATCGCTCCTCACGAATCTCCTCTGTTCTCCATCAAGCTCCTCCAATCCATCCTGGATGTGAGTTCGAATTCCGTCTAATCATGTCTACATTTGCAATTGACCTGAAATCTAAGACTCCAAGTGCAAATGTTAAATAACACGTGTTTTGTTATCATCAAAACAAATGATCGTGGTGTTCTAGCACCAACAGAGATGTCTCAGGATAATTCCTTCAGGCACCATGAAGTGGCTCTTTTCCTAGGAAAGAACAAGATTCACGTCAATGCACCGCCTGAGGATCTAACCAAGTGCAGGAGGTAATAGTCAAATGATTCGCCAAACACTAAGAAGTCATCCATGAAGACTTCCAAATAGTCACCTATCATATCTGAGAATATGGCAAGCATGCACCACTGAAAGGTAGCGGGTTCATTGCAAAGACCGAAAGGCATCCTTCAGAATGCACACATCCTGAAGGGGCAGGTGAAACTGGTCTTCTCTTGGTCCTCAAGATGGATTGCCACCTGATTGTAACCGGAGTACCCATCCAAAAAGTAGAAGAATCTATTTCCCGTTAGTTTTTCGAGGATTTGATCAATAAACGGTAGTGGGAAGTGATCCTTCATTATGGAGGTACTGAGTCTTCTGTAATCAATGCAGACTCTCCATGAATTTGCCACATGGGTTGGTATGATTTCTCTGGTCTCAGTCGTGATCACGATGAGTCCTGCCTTCTTAGGCACAACCTGGATTGGACTCACCCACTGACTATTGGGGATTGGGTAGATGATCCCAGCATCTAACCACTTGATGATCTCCTTTTTCACGACCTCCTGCAGATTAGGATTCAGACGTCTCTGCATTTCACGGGAAGGTTGTGTGCCTTCTTTAGTATAGATACGGTGTGTGCGGTAAGAGGGGCTGATACCAGTCAAATCATCGAGAGTCCATCTAATGGCTCTTCGATGTTGCTGGAGAACAGCAATCAGACGAGATTCCTGATCAGGTGTGAGTCTGTAGTTGATAATCGCAGGAAACGTCTGATTGGAACCCAAAAAGACGTACTTTAGATGATCGAAAAGAGGCTTAAGTTCCAAGACAGGGTTATCAGCAGTAGAGAGTGGTTTAGGGTGGGTGTCAGGAGCAAGGGAAGGAGTCATGGGTGTGTCTAGGTTGAGTTTGAACTCCTCTGATTGCATGTTTTGATCCTCTTGTGGTTGATCAGAAGTAGTCAGGTTTTCCTCGATATATTGATCGTCAACCACAGCCTTGATATCACATATTTTTCTATAACTCTGCAATTAATCCCTTGTTGGGCCTTCAAGATGTCGATTTTTAGTGTCTGGTTCCTGAATTTTAGTTCAATTTGGCCCTCCTCACAATTAATGTTGGCCCTAGTAGTGGCCATAAAGGGTCTCCCTAGTATGATTGGTGTGTTTCTTGGATTTTCTAGAGTATCCATATCCAAGACTATGAAAACCACCGGGAAATAGAAATCCCAAACCCTAACAATGACATCCTCAAGAACTCCTTTAGGTGACTTAATAGATCGGTCTGCCAACTATAATGTCTCCTCTATTAGTCTAAGCTCAGATTCCTCGAGATGGTCAAGTAGGGATGTAGGTATTAGGTTTATGGAGGCTCCTAGATTCAATAAAGCTCTATCAAATTGGATGTCACCAATTCTACAAGAAATTAGGGGAATACCTGGGTCTTTTGCCTTAGGTAGGAGTTTGCTCAAAATGACAGAGTTGGCTTGCTCCGACAATACGATTGGGCTCCCAATTTTGGTTCGCGACTTATGCTTAGGTGTACACGTCTTTCAGAAATCGTGCGTAAGTTGGTACATGGCTGTTAACAATGCTTGATTGGATTTTAAGTAAGTCACGTTATAGTATAGTCGATCAAGCGTTATAAATAAATAAGAAATTTTTATTACTCGAATGTTGAGTTCGAGGTCGAACACAGGGAGCAAATGGAATTTATTCACTAATCTCAATCAATGTAATTTGAACACTTAAATCTACTCAAAATCTAATTCAGAGTATAATGCAGGAGTTTATGGATATTAAGATATCACAAAATAGAGAGATTGAGAAGAATAGGGCAAAAAGTCTGATTCTCTTTCTCTTGTCTCTCTTCTTTAGCTTCTAATTTCTTCTTTCTCTTCTTTCCTTTAGCTTTGGCTCTTTGTTCTTTGCTCTGACTTTCCTCTGTGGGTCTTTGGCCTTAGCTTCTCTTTCTTCTTCTTTATCTTTCTCTTCAGCTGCACCTTCTCTGGCTACAGTGCCTTCTCCTTCCTTCTCTGCTTGGTCGTGCCTTCTCCTTCCTTCTTTGCTTTTGCCTTGATCTCTCCTTCCTTATCTTTTCTTCTTCAGCAACGCCTTCTTCTTCCTTCTTCTTCAGCCTCTGCCTTCAAGTCCTCCCTGCCCTTAAGCTTTGGCCCTTCTTTCCTTAGCTTTTCCTCAGCAACTTCCTTCCTTCTTCCTTCCCTGCACACATGAGAGTGCAAAACCTACCCCTACCCCGCGTACACTCTCTCTATTTCTCTCTTGGGTTCGCTCTCCCAGAGCCATCCAGGTAATTGGGTCGGGTTACGTGCACCCAGGTCCAGGCGCATCGACGTGGGTGGTGTGCGGGGAGTGCTAGGTTAAACGGGTCGGTCAACCAGGTCTGCGGAGGCGTGGGTTGCAGACGAGGCAGGTGAGCGGGCGAGGGGACTTCACCCCGTGTTCTGAGGTGACATGCTAGAAACACAAATTCAATATAAACGACTCTGCGCACTCCTGACTTTTCGAGGTGGGGCTAAAAGTCTCACTCGCTTCGCTCGCGCACCCGTAGGAGGTTCTTCGCTCAATTGCCACAGTTGGGTGCCCTCTCAAGGCTGTTCTCTGGCTGGATGTGTGCTCGTACTCCTCGCACGTCACCTGGACCTGGAGTAATGCGGCCTGGAGCAAGCTTGCAAGCTCCTTGCTTGTGCTTCAATGGCGGAAAGGGGTTGAATCTGAAACTCACAAATACGGCCTTGTGGCCTTGTCAAACCACGTGGGTAGCTTCTTCGTGTCACGGCAAAGGTGAAGCGGTGGGTGGCTGGCCGCGGAGCGGCCTAGGCATGCGTGCCTAGGTCGCTCTGTGGCCATGAAAGTGCATGTGTTTGGTGGGCACTTGGGGAGGTGTTGGCGGTCGGTGGAGGGGTGGATGATGATTAGTGGGTGATGGTGGAGGTTTTGAGGGGTCTAGCGAGGTGTGTGGAAGCGTGGAGTGATGGAAGCGCCTTCATCGGTGGACGGTCAGAGATGAGAACGATGGTGGTGGTCTACGGCGTCGAGAGGTTTAAAGTGAAAATAAAGAGGGAGGAAATGAAGAGTAGAGGGAGAGGAAGAGTTATAACCTAATTTAATGGATGAAGGGGGATAGGAGAGCTGCTGGCCGTTCCTGTCGCCATCGGAGAAGAAAGCTTCCAGTGGAGGGAGAACGGCAACAATGAAGGGACTGGAGGCGTGCGCACAGGTATGGCGCGATGCGGAGGAAGGAGGTGAAGTGCTTGGTCGGAGCCTACTGGACAGTTGGCCAGAGGAGAAGGGAAGAAATTAGAGGTGGTTCTCCGGCAAAGCCAAGCTGAATAGGAGCGACTGGAGATGAGGGTCCTTTTATAGGTATTAGCAGAGGCTCTTGTGCTTGGAAGGCAAGCTTCTAAGTGCAAGAATCCTCGTCAGAGAAGGAATCAATGAGATACCCAAATCTCTCGAGCGTTCGCATGAGAGATTGGGTGCGAATCAAGGCATGTGATTGCGTTCAGACGAAATGGAATTCCTCAGAGAATCTCCCTTTCAAATCTAAGAGATCTCTGAGGAATTAGGGAGCAATCCCCCTTGAATCCTCGCCGGAGTAGGACTCCTCCACTTTAATGGTGAAGGGACCTAATTGCAAGAGTGGCAAGGAAGATAGGGGGGTCTACGTAATGATTTTCAAAAGCTAGGGGTCAAAATGTAATTGGGTGGACTGTTTTGCAAAGTAGGTCAAGGTGACCTCCCCTTAGGTCCAAATTTTGGTAAAAACCTAATTTGGACCTAAAGAATCCAATGGTGAAGTTTTATTTTAGGTTTGACCATGTTTGACTAGATATTTTACACAAAAACCCAATTTAGGTCAAATATCTAGTTAGGACCCCTACTTAGGTCAAAATAAGTTCCAAAGGCCAATTTGAAGGTTATAAACCCTAAGGGATATTTTTCCATGAATTTTAGAGGGTTTAGTTGATTTTTATCCTTACCATAACCTTGTTGACAGTGAGTTTGTTTTAGGGTTATAAGAAGTCATTTAATTCTTAGATTGCACATAAACCTATTTCTGATTGAACCAACTCTCTTTTTATCTTATTAAGATAATTTGACCTATGTTTAGCCCCTGAGAAATCCTGTTAATGTACTGCAATGGTAAAATTGTAGTTTTACCCTTTGTTTCATGTTTTCTTCTCAGAATAGTTCTTCCTTGAATTAGGCCATTCTCTAGGTTATGTAGGAGCTTTTATTCTTTTTCTTAGGTCAAAATGAGATAGTTAGGGCTCAGTATGATGTTCTCATCATACCCTCATGCCTAGCTTTTGCTAGTTCCTTAGCAAAATTTCAAGGTTTTAACTTTTGTTCTAGACCATGAGTTTCTTTCATCAGTTCTGATAAGTGCATTTTCTTTTTCTTTTGATTAGGTTAGAATGCTGACAGTAGGCCTAGAGGTACTCAAGTACCAACCAAAATTCGGACCTGACCATCTTTAGCTTTGGTCCTCCGCGAAGGTTTTTAAGGCTCGCAGGAACTATCCTAGGGTTCGTTGGACTCCGTGGTTAAAGCACCCGTGCTTGAGACATATTTTAGCCTTGGTTCAGTTTGTAGTACATTTTTGTAAGGGTGAGACAGAGGATTTATTTGTTTGGAGAGTTTTCTCTCTCTTTTCTTTTTATTTCTAGCTTTGGATTGGCTTCTCAACACGGTCTGTATCGGATTCCTCATCCTCGTCATCAATCCTCAAAGGTCCCTAGCAATTGATGCTTCATGATAGCACCGCCCATGGCAATCCCCAAAACCCTAGCTTTCGAGATTTTGAGATAATCCCACCCATGGCGTTCTGTGGCCAAATCCAAACCCTGGCAATCGACATTTCGTGATAATGCCGCCCATGGTATCTGAACCAACAGAGTGCTTACGTGGCCCTAGTAGGATATATAAATATCATAGGAGACAAGCACCGAGGAGATGATATGTTGTTACGCATCTTCGAGGGGAATTTCCCGCCTCTCCGCGCCGGGAACTCGTCCAAATCAACTTGTGTTGATCGGCCGCTCCTATTCTAGGCAACTTTTTTCAGAATACTTAAACACTTTTACGTGATTTTGATAGTTATGCACACTGAACCAGATTGTGTGTAGATTGGGGTGCTTAGGTTACTAAGTCCCACAAATCGAAGGTCAGTTAACGAGGCCGAATACTCCCTAAGCCTTAGACCTAATACTTAAGCTTCGCATTTTCCCCAACCTCTTGAGGATTATCTAGATCTTAGCGGATACTTGAATTTTTAATCCTAAGAGTCTAGCCCAGAAGGCCTAAGATCAGCGTTCCTACTGATCTCTTTTTGTGTCTCATTAGCACTTTTTCTCATTTTATTCTTTTTTTCTTGATGTGATCTAGAACTTCGGTTAATCCCTTAATTTTTTACTAATGACTCTCTTTTCCTTTTTTCATTTTGTGCTCCTTTTTGTCATTTTGCTCTTTTCCTCCTCATGTTTATGTGACTTCAAAATTTTCCTCCCCCCTCCATTTTTTTGTTCTTTTTCATAATTTTCTTTTTTTTTTGTATTTTTGACATATGTGAATTTTTTGTGAGAATCCTTCTAATTTTTTCTTGATTTCTGTATGTATGCACTTTACCACCCCCCCATGCCTAAGTTTTGCAATGTTCTCATTATAAACGGAGGGTGTGAAACAGTGTTGGGTTCAGGGACTTAGAATAGGATCTATCGAGTGAGCGAATGGGTCGGGAATGACTGATGCAGATGTTTTCAAGCTCTGGTACGTGTACCACCCCGATCACATTGTAGTTGGCAGATCGTTCTGTCAAAATCCTGAAGGGTGTTGTGGAAGACGTGATGGTTAGGGCCAACAGTCTCTATTTTCCTGTTGACTTTCTTATTTTGGATATGAAAGTTCCTAGCTCACTTTCTGATTGTCTGATCATCCTTGGTCTACCTTTCTTGGCCATAGCCCGCACCCATATCGACTGTGAGTCGGGTTGCATTGAGATCGTCGTTGGCTCTGAGAAGCTCAAGCTGAACATCTTCAAGGCCGCCAAGAATTTTGATTGCGATTGCATCAAGGATGACACATCTGACGAGGACATGGCCGTCAGCCCGTGTATCGGACTAATAGGGACCTATTCAGACTGTTGTGGATTGCCCATGAACATAGACCATCGCCTGACTGACATATATTGTGACGTTTCCTCATCCCTCCCCTTACCCTTACCTTCTCCTGACCAGACTTCTGGCGAGATTTTCTCCACTTCCCACACCTCATGGTCTGAGTCATATCCAAGCTACTCACCTTCGGTCCACCCTCTTGAAGACCGGATTGTCCTTTCTTTCCTACCAAATCTGACGGACATGCGACTCCACACTTGGACCTTGAGCCCAAATGCTGATCACCGGGGCTCTCCTTTCTTGGATCCATCAATCCAAGCTGCCCCTCTTCTTGGCCAATCTGAGGGCCAGCTTCTTTCTCCTGCCCTTCTTTCTTCTGATCCACTCAAGACACTCTCGTCCCAAGAAATGCTAGATCTTTCACCATCCACTCCCGAGCTGAAAGTGCTGCCTGACACGCTCAAATATGCTTTTCTTGGGTCAAATGAAACGCTCCCCGTAATTATTAGTTCAAAACTGACCAAGGAGAAAGAGTGCAAGCTAATGAAGGTTCTCATGGAACACAAGGCAGCCATTGGATGGTCCTTATCTGACTTAACTGGCATTAGCCCCTCCTACTGCACTCATTATATATATACGAAGGAGGAGGCTCAATCTTCCCATGAGATGCAGCTACGTCTCAACCCTAACATGCAGGAAGTCGTTAAAAAGGAAATCATTAAGTGGTTAGATGCGAGTATAATCTACTTGATCAGCAACAACCTCTAGGTGAGCCTGATTCATGTCATGCCCAACAAGGCGGGACTCGTCATCCATGTCAATGACAGGGGTGAATCCATCCCTACACACACTCCTACATCTTGGAGAGTGTGTGTCGATTATAGGAAACTAAATGCTGCAACAAAGAAAGACCATTTTTCGCTATCTTTTATTAACCAAATCCTGGAGCGGTTAGCGGGAAATAAAATTTTCTATTTCCTTGATGGATTCTCTGGATATAACCAGGTGGCTACTGACCCCCGGGACCAAGAGAAAACCACATTCACCTGCCCCTTTGGCACCTTCGCATTTAGAAGGATGCCATTCGGACTTTGTAATGCGCCAGCAACCTTCTAGAGATGTATACTGGCTATATTTCATGATATGGTGGGTGACTTTCTTGAGTTCTTCATGGATGACTTTTTGATCTTCGGACCTTCATTTGATGATTGTCTAGCCAACCTAACCCGCATCCTTTGGAGATGTATTGATGTGAACCTCGTGCTCTCTTGGGAGAAAAGTCATTTTATAGTACACAAGGGGATTTTTCTCGGTCACATCATCTCCGATAGGGGTATTGAGGTTGACAGAGCTAAGCTTGATGTGATTGTTGATTTACCTGTGCCTAGCTCTGTCAAGCAAATCTACTCCTTCTTAGGACATGTTGGTTTCTATAGGAGATTCATCAAAGACTTCTCCAAGATTTCTAGACCTTTAACCCATCTCCTATCGACCGACGTACCCTTTGATATGGGCCCCGGCTGTATACGAGCATTCACACAACTGCGCGATGCTGTTACTAAGGCCCCTGTTCTCCAACCACCTGATTGGTCCATCGACTTTGAACTCATGTGTGATGCTTCTAACCTTGCAGTCGGAGCCATCCTGGGACAAAAATGTGATAGACACCCCTTCGTGGTGTACTACGCCAGTAAGACGTTGGACGAGGCCTAGCATAATTATACGACTATTGAGAAAGAACTACTGGCGGTCGTCTTTGGGTTGGAGAAATTCCGCTCTTACCTTCTGGGCTCGCATGTTACTATATTCACTGATCACGCGGCCATTCGTCATCTCATGCACAAAAAGAATGCCAAGCCTAGACTAATTCATTGGATCCTTTTACTCCAAGAATTTGACCTTAAGATCCATGATAAGGTCGGAGCCCAGAATGTTGTTGCTGATCATCTCTTGAGGCTGGACCCTGAACACATTGGACTTACCCTGTCGATTAATGAGGTTTTTCCCAATGAGCACCTATTGGCAATTAATGTGGCAATCGGACCTTGGTATGCCGACATTGCCAATTACCTTGCTTCTGGCTCCCTTCCACATGGCTGGCCTAAAAACCAGCACGAGCGTCTCATCGTAGAAGCAAAGTATTATTTCTGGGATAATCCACTACTTTTTCGAGTAGGTGCTAACCAGATCATTAGTCGATGTATTCCTAACAGCGAATTCCCCAGTGTGCTATCCTTTTGTTATGATAAGGCCTGCGGAGGCCATTTCTCTGGGAGGAAAACTGCAGCCAAGGTGTTGCAGTATGGTTTCTTTTGGCCCTCCCTTCACCAGGATGCACACAATTATGCTAAATGTTGCATTAGGTGCCAGTCATTAGGATTAATGTCACGTCGTGACATGATGCCCTTACAACCCATCCTAGCTGTTGAAATCTTTGACATTTGGGGAATTGATTTCATGGGTCCCTTTCCTCCTTCCAATGGCTTTGAGTACATCCTCGTTGCTGTTGATTATGTTTCGAAATGGATTGAGGCTATTCCCAAGTGCCAAGCTGACCATGTCATATCTACTCGATTTGTCAAAGACCACTTTTTTGCATGTTTTTTGATCCCTCGAGCCATTATCTTTGATGGAGGAAGTCATTTCATCCATTCTTCTTTTCGGGCACTTCTGAGGAAATATGGAGTCCACCATCGTATCGCATCTCCGTATCATCCTTAGACGAACAGCCAGGCTGAGGTGTCGAACCGACAAATCAAGTAAATTCTCCAGAAAACAGTTCGGCCTGATCGTAAGGATTGGTCCAACAAGCTGATTGACACACTTTGGGCATATCGGACCACCTTTAAGGCTCCTCTTGGTATGTCTCCTTATAGAATTATTTATGGGAAGCCTTGTCATTTGCCCGTTGAGATGGAGCACCGTGCTTATTGGGCGGTTCGCCAATGTAACCTCGACCCAGACCTGTGTGGTCGAGAAAGGAAACTCCAACTCCAGGAGCTGGAAGAGCTCCATCGTGAAGCCTATGGTTCTACCCTAACTTTCAAATAACACACTAAGGCCTTCCACGACAACCAAATTCGGCGAAAGGAATTTGAACCATCTCAGCAAGTTTGGCAATACAATACTTGGCTCAAATTCTTTCCATGGAAATTGAAGTCCAAATGGACTGGTCCCTACTTGGTCTTGAGACCATTTCCCAACGGGGCCGTCGAAATTGAAGATCCCAAATCTGGGCATAAATTTACGGTCAAAGGGCAGCGGTTAAAACCCTATCTTACTCATGAACCTACCCCCGTTGGTGAAACTGTTACCCTGCTAGAGGGTAATTGACTTCGTGCCTCATTCTGAGAACAGCTGGGGATGTTAAATTCAGAGCTCGTTGGGAGGCACCCTAGCAACACTCCTCCACTATCGCCTACACAATTTCACTTCACTTCACTTTGCACTTCTTCACTTTTCACTTCACCACCCACCATCCACCCACCCTACCACCTTGCTGTATACCTCACACCTCAGCTTTCGTACCATGATCCTTGGACCTTACTTTACCCTGCATGCATATGAGGACATAGCATCACTTGGCATGAGGGGCTGGATAGGCATCCATAGGATCTGGGTATTATATGGGTATCATGCAGCTTCTACATCCATTATACAAACCATCTATAAATTTGTACATATCCTAATTCAAAAAAAAAAAATTTAGCAATGATCTGAAAGCTAAAACAAAAATGCAATAAGTGTTTATAGATATTCAACCATTGTTTTGAAGACTTTCCAAGCCACAGAAGCTTGATTCGCTCAGGTTTGGCTTAGTTCACTTGAGCATTGATAAGATAGATCAAAATCTCTCCTAATTAAGGATGTATTTTTGTACCTGAGTCACCAGTATAGGATTTGTTGGTTTGCCTCTACTTGAGAGCCTAAGAAATCTTGGTTCACACTACACATATTAAGAAAGAGCAGGTGAACATAAGTTCAACCCTAGTGTTCATTAAGGAAGGTGGAGTCCTTACCTGTGTGCGCAGGTAGACTTTTTATCCCAGTGTTTAGTCTTGTGTTTAGGAGAAACCCTTTACACCGAAAAAGTACTCACTCACCAAATAAGTGTGCTCTTCCAAATAAAGTTGTAGGAGATATACTGACACCTGTTTCAAAAAAAAAAATCTTACGAATAAGTCAGTATATCCTCCAAATATCTATAAATTCTTCTCCCCAAAAGTTTTCAGGGCAAGTTACAAATACCCTGTTCTACCATAAATTCTTTGAGCCACAAAAGCAATAAAAGTGGGGTTGAGTTTTTCCATCATCTTTTTGAGGGTTAATCCGAAGACATGAGCTAAAGCTGGGACCAACCTGTACTTAAAAATTTATGAAACCCTGGGCTTGAGCCTTAATGTTCACTTGGTCAGTCTTGATCCTTCACTATGCACAAACCATAAGCTCTTAGCTCTTGAGTACGTCAAAACCCTCTGAGTCTTGGAAATAGTACTTAAGGCTTAAATATCAAGAGTCTAGGTTAGTCGAGAGATGGTCTATATCATGTAAGACTTGAAGTACTGGTAGTCTTCTCTGCAAGTGGTTCTCACAATATCCAACGGATCAACACATTAATGTTGCTTCAGAAAAAAAAGTCTTCAGCTTAACATCATTGCTAAACACAGTACAAATGTTTTGCTAGGGACTAGCAAAAGATATGCATGGAGGTATGATTGCACAGCAAGATACACCAACAAATATGCCATCTTGTGTTATTTCCTAACATTACCCATGCATCTTATGTAACCATACTTGCATTTGTAAATATATACCTACATGCATTTATAAAGAGGGGAAGAGAGTGAGAATAAATGGCCATCCAATTCACTTCGATTATTAACATTTTCCTTAAGTGTGGCATTGCTAATTCACCATTTCACTTTTTTATTCCCATGCGGCTGCAGGGCATGGTGTGCACCTCTCCTCGCCGCTCCTCCTACTAGTAGCATGGGGAGAGGCATGCTCTCCCTCTATAAAAGACCTTGCACTCCCCTTGCTGTGGTGCCGGCATCCCACCTTCATACAGACCCATCACCACCCTCAGACAACGCCTTACGCACCGCTGGCCACTCTCCTTATCTCTCCCTCTCCATACATAGTTCCTCTTCTCACAAGTTGAGAAGAGGCACACCGTGTGCAGGAGAAAGCCCATAGTGGTCTCAGACCACCACTATGAGTTCCACCACCGCCCAACTATGTTGTGAGCAGGTGGGCGTGGTGGTTTCTTGCTTTGTTTTTTTTATTTGCATTTTTCTTTCCTTTTTCATTTTGTTGCTATTCTTCTCCTACGCCATTAATGTAGGGCTCCGAGCTTTCAAGCTCACACCCTCCGTGCACCTCCAGCACGTCCACGCACCTCCAATCAGTCACCGCCTGCCCAAGCAGACCGCTCGGGGCTTCTTTCCACATGCGCAGGCACTCCATAGCATCGATCATGCACCAAACCGCCTCCAGCCGACCGCCAAACCGCATGCGCACTGTAGCCACCGGCTCATTTCTCACTTAGCCGGTGGCTACGTCGCTCTCTCTCCTCACCCTCACCTGTTCCAACCGGTCATTGCCCACGCTCTCGCACAGCGCGTGTGCTGCGCTCACTCACTCCGCGCGCGCATTCACCTTTGCCTGTGTGGCTGCGCACCTGTGCCTCCAGATGATGCCTCTGCGCTGCAGACGTCTTAAACGGTTGCCTCCATCCCCTCTAGCGCGCACACACACACCCTGATACACACACACTCACAGACACTCACACCACACACATACATATACATTATATATATACTCACACACCCTCACCCTTAAATATTTATACATACGTAATTAAATATATATATACACATATATATAGTTATAACTACTCATATAGATATATAGATATATACTTATATATCCACACACCCACATTCTCCCATACACACCTCACATATACTATCCACATACCCATGCACTCACCCCTCCACCGCACATCGTATCATGGGAATATTCGCACTAGTTGCTGATATTCCCTAATACCCGCGCAAAGCAAGCGCTTCCACTCACACTCACACACATCCATTCTACACTCCACGCGACAGTTAGTCTTGTTGGTTGCATCTTGCTAGATGTGGACCAACTTGATACCGTGCTACATCTCATCCACATCTCCATTTTCACCCCTATTTATATAACATCTATATAAATATATATATTCTATATCTACTATATATATAAATATAGATATACTAAGCTAAATATTTCTTTTCATTTCTTTTGTTGCATTCTATTTTGCTTTCAATTTGTCTTTTCTTCTTGCTACTAAAAAGACTAAAAAAGTATAAAACAAAAAAGATAAATCTTGATTTGAAAGCACACGGTCTTGCATGTGGCGAGACAGGATTTGTTGTATTTTGGTATATAGCCAAGGACCTATTTGAGGGTGTTCCTCAAGGACAAGTTTATTGAAAAAAAAAAAACCTAAAAATCAAGAAAACCAAAAGCATAATAAACGCAAGGAAGAGATACATTTTAGGAAAGGTGTAGGAACTTCGCAATCTCCTAATTCCTGCTTCCCTGAGATTGACCCTAGGCCTAAAAGTGATCAAGATAAAATCAAGTAGGCCAGGTTAAAAATTTTTTGAAATTGGTGTAGACTCGATTTAGGTTAACTCATTATACTCATTTAGACATTAATATCACTATATTAATAAAGCCTATTCGAGTACGCAAAAGTGGCTCGATGTAGGAATCTTTTATCCGATCTCTGATAGTCCTTGGGTAAGTCCCATACAAATTGTTCCCAAGAAAGCTGGGATTACCGTTGTGACTAACGAGAAAGGAGAATCTGTCACAACTCGTTCAACTTCCTCTTGGAGAGTTTGTATTGATTACAAGAAGTTGAACACAACCATGAAAAATGATCATTTCCCTTTGCCTTTTATCGATCAAATCCTTATAAGACTAGCTGGGCAAAAGTACTTCTGTTTCCTTGATGGCTACTCGGGATACAACCAAGTCCCTATCCATCCTGAGGATCAGGAAAAAATGACTTTCACCTGTCCTTACGGAACTTTTGCTTTCTGTAGGATGCCATTCGGTTTATGTAATACATTTGCAACTTTTCAAAGGTGTATGCTGGCCCTATTCTCTGACATGGTGGGAGAGTTTATGGAAGTCTTCATGGACGATTTCTCTGCTTTTGGAGAATCGTTTGACTCTTGTCTAGCTAATCTTGAAATAATTCTTAAACGATGCATCAAAATAAGATTGGTCCTTAGTTGGGAGAAGAGTCATTTCATGACACAAGAAGGCATCGTCTTGGGTCATGTAATCTCTGAACGGGGAATCGAAGAGGACAAAGCTAAGGTTGATGCTATCGTTAAACTTCCTCCTCCCACATCTGTCAAACAAATTCGATCATTTCTTGGTCATGTAGGATTCTACAGGAGATTCATCAAGGATTTTTCGAAGGTTGCTCGTCCTTTGAGCAATTTGCTCGCCAAAGAAATGTCGTTTGATGTCGACGAATCATGCTGTAAGGCATTTGATTTTCTTAAAATGGCAGTCACTTGTGCTCCGGTGTTGCAACCATCGATTTGGATAGCCCCATTTGAGATCATGACCGATGCTTCTGATTACGCGGTCGGGGCTATTTTGGGTCAGAAGATTGACAGGAAGCCCTCTGTCATCTACTACGCTAGTAAAACTCTGGATGAGGCCCAGCGGAATTACATTGTTACTGAGAAGGAATTACTAGCTGCAGTGTTTGCTTTGGAGAAATTTAGGGCCTATCTCTTAGGGTCTCACGTCATCATATATACCGACCACTCAGCCTTGAGACATCTCTTGGCCAAAAAGGATGCCAAACCATGGCTTATTCGATGGATTCTTTTGCTTCAAGAATTTGATCTTGAAATTAAGGATAAATCCAGGGTACAGAATGTGGTGGCGGACCATCTGTCGAGACTTCTGAGTGATTCTTCTCCTCCGGACATTCCAATTGTTGATACTTTTCCAGACAAGACCATCCTTACAGTTTCAGGTGTCCAAACCCCATGGTTTGCTAACATCGTTAATTATTTAGTCGTTGGTCAAATCCCCCAGGATTTGACCAAGCAACAACGGGATAGACTGAAATTTGAGGTCGAATATTACTTCTGGGAGGACTTTGAATTGTACCGCATTGGCTTTGATCAGATTATTCGTCGATGCATTCTGGAGAACGAATTCAAGAGTATACTTGAGTTCTGCCATGCATCTGCGTGTGGTGGACACTTCTCCGGGAAAAAGACAGCTGCAAAAATTTTGCAATTTAGATTCTATTGGCCGTCTTTATTCAAGGATGCCCAGGAATTCTCGAGGTCATGTTCCCAATGCCAGGCACTTGGGAACCAAGAGAGACATGATGCCCCTAAACCCAATTCTTCCCGTCGAAATCTTCGACGTTTGGAGCATTGATTTCATGGGACCCTTCCTCCCTTCATTTGGACATCAGTACATTCTATTTGCTGTTGATTACGTGTCCAAGTGGATCGAGGCTATTCCCACCCGAACCAATGACCACAAGGTGGTCATCGATTTTGTCAAGAACATCTTCAGTCGGTTCGGGATTTCGAGGGCCATCATCAGCGATGGTGGCACTCATTTCACTAATGCCTAGTTCTGTAATTTGCTGGCAAAATATGGGGTTAATCACAGAATCTCCACACCTTACCATCCCTAGACGAATGGACAAGCCAAGATCTCCAATCGGGAGATCAAGAATGTTCTGTAGAAAACAATTAGGCCCGATCGCAAAGACTGGACTCAAAAGCTTGAGGATGCACTTTGGGCCTACCGTACGGCGTCTAAAACACTCATCGCCATGTCTCCGTTTCATCTGGTGTGTGGAAAGGTGTGCCATTTACCTGTAGAAATTGAACATAGGGCATTCTAGGCAATCAAGCAATGTAATCTAGATCTGAGTTTAGCTGTGAAGACCAGGAAACTCCAACTATTTGAGTTGGAGGAGCTTAGAAATGACGCATATGAAAATGCCAAGATCTACAAGGCTCGAAAAAAAGCTCTTCATGACCAATTGATTTACCAAAAGAGCTTTGAGCCGAACCAGAAAGTCTGGCTCTTTGATTCTTGACATAAGCTCTTTCCCGACAAACTTAGGTTGAAATGGAACGACCCATTCATTATCGATCAAATATTTCCAAACAGGGCTGTTCAAATTTCTGACTTGAAGATGGGTAATTCATTCAAAGTCAACGGTCAACGTCTGAAGCCTGTTATTGACCATACTATTCTAGAACCCATCTCAGACACGGTTACTCTAGCTATGTTGTGACTTCTTTGGCTGGATTACGTCTAGCTGATGGCATTAAACTCAACTGTTGTACAGTCTGACTCAGAGCTGACCCGAGCTTCATATTCAGGTGATATCTTCTGCATTCTACAATTTCTTTCATGTCTTTTATTCTCAATGCGGACATTGCATGAGCTAGGCATGGGGCGATGGATTCATTTTGTCAGCTCTATGAAATTCTTGTAAATTCTACTTATTTTCTTATATATACATTAAAAAAAATTTGAATTAGGAAGGAATATTTGGACATTAGGAACTTTCAGTCTTAGGAAATATTACAGTAGGATCTAAACACTAAAACCCTTCAGGTCTTTGAGCTTAATCAGCCTGGGTATCCACTAAAATGTGGATTTGTTTATTGACTTCTCACCATCCTGAATTCTATTTTAATTTGATTAAATAAGTTTGGGTGATAGGTACACAACTTATCAACCCGCCCTCTGATTTGAGGGAACTTTAAGTCTAAGCATCTACACATTATTCATCACCGACTCATTGTTCGGCGATCTTAACGGAAATTGGGTAGCTAATGAACCTTCTAGGGTGATATAGCTTGCAAGTTATCATGGGTAACAGCCCATAGGTAGGTTGTCCAAAGCCTAGTCACTGGACCACTCTCTTCTTGCTGCCTTTAGGTAAATCTTAGACAAGGGAAGCCACCTACTTAAAAAGAAAAAAAAGTTCAAAAAGAAAAGGAAAAGAAGATGAAAAGGAGAAAAGAAAAGAAAAACAAAACAAAATAAATAAGCCACACTTCGTCGCACGAGTATGATTGACAAGTTGTCGGTGGTAACAGCTCAACGACCGGTTGTCCAGATCCCAGCTCAAGAAATGCACTAAAAATTCCAAAACACTTAGGAAGAAGCGGAGAAGTAGAATAAGCTAGGGAGATATACACTGGATTCACCCTTATGTTGACCCCATAAAAAATAAAAGTAGGGAGAAAGCTACCAGTCATATTGATACACCTTCAGGCAGATTCTTTCTAAGGTCACATAGGGGCGTAGAAACCCGAAGTCCATTCTAATTGCCGATCAACGAGTCTATCACATTCACAAAAAGATGCTTAGAACTTAGGGTTCTCATCAAATCTTGGGTTGGTTGAGTGGCTGTAGAAAGCTACCCTGTAACCTTAAACTCAAAAATCCAAAAAAATTAAAAGAGAAGAAAAAGAAAAAAAGAGATCTTTCTTTGAATAAGGCGAGGGCTTGAGGCGATTTGCATTTTGGCAGATACTCGAGCGTTGTTGTGTCTTTGAAAGTTTAAGTCCTAAGTAAAATTTATTAATGTTGAAAATGACTTATGCTCAAGTAATTCAACCCTAATTCATTTATAAATAACATGTAGTTTTTGCTAGGGACTAGCAAAAGATAGGCATGGGGGTGTAATGTACATACATCTTGTTAACCTAAAATATTTATTAATGCATGTTCTTAGTGTCACATGAGCATTATACATTGTAAATAGTGCATAACATGCATAATCATGCATTTAGGTCATGTTATATAAATTATATAGTAATTGTCTCCTTTTTATGGCTATAGACAGGGCAACTTGTTAATCGGATCCTTGAATCGAAGATCCAATCATACGGATCTGATCAGGGTGACGATTGGAGTTCAACAACTCCAACATCTCCCTGATCGGACATTGACGTGCCTTCGTGCGTGTGTGTTAAGAGGTGTCGTTATAGTTGCACTTGATACGTCGGTTTTAAAAGAAATAAACGGAGGTGAGTCCGAGTGTCGATCTCAGGGAGGCATGGAAATCGGATTTTGTTTACCACTTGTTGTCACGAAAAAGGCGGAGTTTTGCTTGCGAAAGAGACGATTTTGAAAAGCGAGAGATAGAGAGAGAGTTTAGGGTTAGAAAGCTCTTGGTTTTGATCATGCACTTTAAACAGAAATTAAAATGGCAACTAAATGGAAAATAATTTCATTAAACATGCATTCATAGTTCATGGTTTACAACATTAAATACATGCTTCAACAAAAGTAAATGAACGCTTAAAAGATAGAGAGAGAGAGGTAGAGAGAGAGTGGAGAGCGACGAGGCAGCCACGGCGGTGGAGGAGGCTCCGTCGGCGGCTCGTCGTCTCCGACGATTACAAGAGTGCCTAAGACTAGCTAGGAGAGGAGTGGAGTAGTTGCAAGTGGGAGAGGATGCCTTGAATGGTGGTAGAAGGGGGTTTAAATAGAGTTAAGGGCTTCCTAAAAGAAGAATGTGCTTTAGCGACATCCAGAACGTCGCTAAAACCGCTTCCAGATACGTCGGTGATGGCCTTCTGCCGCCGGTCAGCCGCCCGCCCCTCTCTCTCTTCAGGCGCGATCCGTGGATGTCGAACGAGAGCCGTCCGATTGATGATCGGACGGCTGAGATCCTCCCGCGCCTGCGCTAGGATCGCGCTTCGGGCGCGCGTGCGCGCGCGCGTTTCCGCCCAGCGTGCGCGCGCGCGTGGGAAGTGGGGCGCTGTCGTCGCGCCGCGTGGCGCAATCCTAGCCGCTCGCTTCTGATCGCGCGGCTCAATTTTGCCGCGCCCTTCGCCCGCAAGTGATTTCCGCTCCGCGCGATTCGAACGCGCGTCGCCGCGACGTGGGCGTGCGCGCTAACCGTTGCGCCACGCCCGCGCTTTGTCGCGGCGACCGCGGGCGAGCGCGCGGATCTCGGCCGTTCGATCGAAGATCAACGGTCGAGATGCGTCCTTGGCTGGCTTGGGGGCGTGCGAGCGGCGGGGGTGGGGCGACGTGGCACGTTCTAGGCCGTTGATCTCCAGATCAACGGTCAGGATTTCTTGGGCCCATTGTGGGAGCTCCGGATGTCGGATTTGGCCGATCTTGAGTCCGTTAGACTCCGTTCGTCGTCCTGAATCCATCCGTGCGGTCCGATTGCTCATCTGAGGCCTGCTTTGACAAATGCTTTACACAAATGGCCATTAATACAGTTTATAAGCAATCTTGGTACTTGATGCATGCAATGCTCCTATTCTACTTTATGTTGTGCCTTTTATTCTAAAGATGGGCCATATTCAACCTAATTACTACCCCCTTGCGTGGTGTTATCATACCCCCATGCTTACTCCTTGCTAGTCCCTAGCAAGGTTTATTCTAGCCTTTATTTCTTTGGCGAATTCAAGAAGTAATTGCTTAGGCACTTCGTTACTTGTCAATAAGAGGAACTATACGAAGATCTTAATCTACAAAGACTAAGCAGCGCCCGGGTGTCTGCCAAAATACGAATCGCCCGAATCCTTGCTTTGTATATATAACTATACTTATGTATACGTATATATCTATATATGTCTTTTTAGAATTTTTAGAATTCAGTGTGGGTTGGTAACTTTTTACGGCTACCCAACCCACCCAAAACTCGGTCAAAACCCTAAGTGTTAAGCATCTTGGTGTGAATGTTGTGATAGACTTACTTAACGGTAATTGAGACAGACTTCGAGTTTCTACGCCTCTAGGTGACCGGAAAAGAAAATAAATTTTTGCCTGAAGGTGTATTTGTTCGATTGGTAGCTTTCTCCCTACGTTCATTTTACTTGGGGTCAACACAAGGATTTTCCAGTGTATATCTCCCCGGCTTGTACTACTTCCCCGCTTCTTCCTTAGGTGTTTTTGGTCTTCTTTTTTTGTGCAATTATTGAGCTGGGCTCTGGACAACCGACCAATGGGCTGTTACCCACGATCACTTGCCAGCCATACTTGTGCGGTGAAGTGTGGTTTATTTTCTTTTCTTCTTTTTCCTTTTTTTTTTTTTAATTATTATTATTATTTTTTTTTTTACGTAGGTGGCTTCCCTAATCTCAAATGTACCTAGAGGCAGCGAAAAAGAAATGGCCTGTGGCTGGGTTCTGGACAACCTGCCAATGGGCTGTTACCCACGACAACTTGCCAGCCATACCACCCTAGAGAGTTCATTAGCTACTCAATTTCTGTCAAAATCTCCGAGAAGTGAGTCTGTGCAGAAATGTGTGCAGATGCTTAGACTCAAAGTTTTCCTGAGTTAGAGGATGAGTTGATAAGTCGTATACTTATCACCTTATTTAGTAGGTGGATTAGAATAGCTTAAAGTTGCCAGGACTCACCGCTAAATCTATATTTTAACGGACACCAGGGCTGATTAAGCCTGAAGGCCTGAAAAGTCTAAGTGTTTAAGTTCTTTTTGTATTATTTCCCACTATTGACAAGTTTCTAATACCTAAGTTTTTCTTCCTAAATTCAAATTTTTTTTTTTTTATTCATTCAGACTGATTAATTAAGCTCAGGATTATGCAATTTACCATCCCCCCCATGCTTAAGTTGGACAATGTCCTCATTGGCAGATTCATGGATGCAGAAGGGTTTAAAAAGATAGTACCTGAGTGACGTAGACTACCAGATCAGTCTGAATCCGCTGGGTTGCCTCCCAGGAAGCGCTGAGTTTAACGCCTCCAGCTGGGCGGTGCACAAACAGGAATGACTTGGGTCAAGAAGATATGTTCAAAATTAACCAAACCCAAAATCAGAAGTCCACAGATGCGAATAAGGTTGTGGTGGAGTCCCGTTCCTAAGGGGCGGGAATTCTGTAACAGATATATCATGCATGCCCGTGTCAGATCCTCTCTTAGTTTGTGGGCATGCAAACAAGTTGTTGTGGACGAACGCACCCCAAATATGACGTGCCAAACACTAAAGATGTAGGTCTTATATTCAGCTTGTGTCCCTATAAAATTGTAATCCATCGAAAGTGTATCAATTCTAGTGCATTCGGGTTGCGGGATCTTTATTCTGGTAGGGCAAGTAACAAAGTCCAGAGTTTCATACTGAGCCTACAACCAAGCATGAGTCTTCTCTTCAAAGACGAATCCATCTCTTCCGCAACTATGGTTTCATTGCTCATTCCCTCCAAGACCTTGATCTCAAGAATATTTTCTTCAACCTCCTTTGTATCAGATTCACTGTTTGGGGTTGCATTAGAGGTAGGGTCAATTTCATCCTCTAGATCATATTCTTTCTCTCGGCCCTCCTCCAAATTTGTGATGGGGATTCTAACCGATTCATAATCAATTTCTTTGAAATTGTAACTCCATTCTCCATCTCCGACGTTGGCTGCTACTCCCACCGGATTACTTGTCTTGAACCGATTAGATTCAGATTCCAAGGTCTCTCCCCTCACCTTCTCAGTTTCCTCCTGATGTTTGTTCTCAATGCTCCCCAAATTGTGTTCCAAGGAATCCTTACTGTCCTTATCCACTGAGCTATCCAACTCCTGAGGGGTATCAATGGTGGACTGAACCAAATCAGGATGACTAGGTGTAGTCCAATTGATCATGGTAGGTCCTTGCTTTATGAATTCCATGAATGGCGTTGTATGCAACAGCTTTCTTTGGCCTTCTTCCCCCATTTGTTGGAACAACTCCAACATGGCATGTTGCCCTTTAACCAATTCTTGATTCTGTCTGTGTAGTTCTAACTGGAGGTTATCAAGAATTGACATGGTGTCATTTGGTGTCCTTTGGATTTCCTCCTTGAAATCCAGGTTAAGAGAGTATGGTTGAGGTTGTGGATCAGAATCCATATTGGTGTTTAAGTTCTTGGGTGGGTCCTCTATTCTATCATGTTCAGGGTCCAGTTCTTCAAGAGGAACCATTCTCTGTTTGGTCCTACTCCAGAATAGTTGAGGTTCTAAGTCCTCCTCCCAGTCAGATTCTTCATCAGGGGACCAAATCAAAGGTTGATGATCCTGGGCTTGCCTAGATTTCTGAGCATTTTCTGATTTCCATTTGTCTAGAACTCCTTCTAATCCAAAGGTCAAGTAGGCAAGGTTGTTGAATTCAGATGACCTTTCTTGGTTATTATCCTGAGATGGGTAGGGTTCTTGGTGTTCTCCTAAAGTGTAGGTCCTATCACAGTAGAGCGGGTCAGACCTACATGAGGAGGCATCGTGAGGACAATCGAGATATGGAGCCCCACAATTTGAATCGTACCCTTGGGTGGCTATGTTAGGTGTATTCCAATAAGAGGTTGGTGCGGTTTGGTCATAGTTGGGCCAAGAGGGATATTCCAGGTTGCATCCCCAACTTGGTGGTTGGTTAGCCCAAGTCGGCTGTGGGTATGGTCTACTTGGGTTAGCATACAAATCCTGTTGGGGGTAATTTGGGTAAGATGGATAGGCATTGAAATCCATGGAGGGATGCGGGAAGAACAGATGAGAGAGAGTTGTGCACTCAATCAAACAAACAAGCCTAATCATTATGGTGTATTCCTTAGGAGACCTAGAAATCTCACAAAGGTTGATTAAGTCCGTAAACACTGGACTCCCTTTCCCAAGGCTAATCTGGCCAGGTTGATTACGAGGGGATTGCAGGGAAGGTTCTTCCTTTGGCTTGCGCCTTCGGTTCCATAGACCCCACAACCGCGGTCGTTTGACACTGCCCCGCAGCCTAGCCACCAGATTCTACCAAGGGAATGAAAGCCAAGTGCCTAGTGAACAAAACCTCACCTTTTGAGACTTAACTCAGTCCTACCTAGGGCACGTCTACTCAGTTTTAATGGGTTAGGATAGTGCTTGTGCTTAGGGTAATGTGATGAGGCGTTGATTGGGGTGGTGCCTCTTAATTTTCCACTTTTCAAGGTGTGTGCTTCTATAAAACAGGGTTTTCAAGCAAGAATTTTTAGGGTGTGGTGTCTTTTAATGTTTCATCCTTACTTTAGTGTTTTTTAGGGTTGACGTGTCTTAATGCTTTCAGACAAGTTTCAATGGGCACGTCAAGTTCTGCACACAATTTGATGAAAGTAGATTTCCTTTTTCTTCTGTAGAGGCTCTAAAAACCCTAGTGTACTCATCCTAAAGATCGTGCAGCTTCTATTAGATGAGTTAGTTTTTAGGGTTGAGTGGTGCGGCCCAGGTCAACTCACGGTGGCTTCGCAAACACCACTCAAGAAAGAAAGAAAAGAACACTCCAAGAATTTGTCCAGTATATTAGAGTGTACATTTTTTTGTAGGGTGGTGTGTTAAGAATGTGGGTCAAGCAATCATTCGCCACGCAAATTTTTTTCAGTTTTTATGATTTTTTTAGCTTTTTCACGCAAGCAAACAATGAGAGAGAGAGAGTACTCACTATCGGTCCTCGAGGCGCCTACTTCCTTGCTACCATAGTGGAATGCGTCGCTTCGCCGTCCATGCGCCGAATTCCTGCAACCGTCAAGTAAAAAGGAAAATAGGGCATTAGACGATATGAGAATGAAGGTGGAATGGAGGTGATAAAACAAATCCGTTGCCTCCCCGGCAACGGCGCCAAAAACTGACGTGCCTTCGTGCGTGTGTGTTAAGAGGTGTCGTTATAGTTGCACTTGATACGTCGGTTTTAAAAGAAATAAACGGAGGTGAGTCTAAGTGTCGATCTCAGGGAGGCGTGGAAATCGGATTTTGTTTACCACTTGTCACGAAAAAGGCGGAGTTTTGCTTGCGAAAGAGACGATTTTGAAAAGCGAGAGATAGAGAGAGAGTTTAGGGTTAGAAAGCTCTTGGTTTTGATCATGCACTTTAAACAGAAATTAAAATGGCAACTAAATGGAAAATAATTTCATTAAACATGCATTCATAGTTCATGGTTTACAACATTAAATACATGCTTCAACAAAAGTAAATGAACGCTTAAAAGATAGAGAGAGAGAGGTAGAGAGAGAGTGGAGAGCGACGAGGCAGCCACGGCGGTGGAGGAGGCTCCGTCGGCGGCTCGTCGTCTCCGACGATTACAAGAGTGCCTAAGACTAGCTAGGAGAGGAGTGGAGTAGTTGCAAGTGGGAGAGGATGCCTTGAATGGTGGTAGAAGGGGGTTTAAATAGAGTTAAGGGCTTCCTAAAAGAAGAATGTGCTTTAGCGACATCCAGAACGTCGCTAAAACCGCTTCCAGATACGTCGGTGATGGCCTTCTGCCGCCGGTCAGCCGCCCGCCCCTCTCTCTCTTCAGGCGCGATCCGTGGATGTCGAACGAGAGCCGTCCGATTGATGATCGGACGGCTGAGATCCTCCCGCGCCTGCGCTAGGATCGCGCTTCGGGCGCGCGTGCGCGCGCGCGTTTCCGCCCAGCGTGCGCGCGCGCGTGGGAAGTGGGGCGCTGTCGTCGCGCCGCGTGGCGCAATCCTAGCCGCTCGCTTCTGATCGCGCGGCTCAATTTTGCCGCGCCCTTCGCCCGCAAGTGATTTCCGCTCCGCGCGATTCGAACGCGCGTCGCCGCGACGCGGGCGTGCGCGCTAACCGTTGCGCCACGCCCGCGCTTTGTCGCGGCGATTGCGGGCGAGCACGCGGATCTCGGCCGTTCGATCGAAGATCAACGGCCGAGATGCGTCCTTGGCTGGCTTGGGGGCGTGCGAGCGGCGGGGGCGGGGCGACGTGGCGCGTTCTAGGCCGTTGATCTCCAGATCAACGGTCAGGATTTCTTGGGCCCATTGTGGGAGCTCCGGATGTCGGATTTGGCCGATCTTGAGTCCGTTAGACTCCGTTCATCGTCCTGAATCCATCCGTGCGGTCTGATTGCTCATCTGAGGCCTGCTTGGACAAATGCTTTACACAAATGGCCATTAATACAGTTTATAAGCAATCTTGGTACTTGATGCATGCAATGCTCCTATTCTACTTTATGTTGTGCCTTTTATTCTAAAGATGGGCCATATTCAACCTAATTACTACCCCCTTGCGTGGTGTTATCAGACATCCGTAGCACCAAATAGAGACCGAGGAACCCTAAATATCAAGGGCCAAGATGGTGTTAATCCTCACCTCAGATGACAAATTTGACTGCACGGATGGGTTTGGATCGGCAATTGCAGCCTAACGACATGAAAATTGGTCCAATCCGAAACCTGTGGTACCGTCTACAACACTTAGAAGATGGACTGCCAAGATGGCGCCGCGTGGTGCCATCTCAACTACCCAACCAGCCCCAAGGACCTGCCTCCGCTTCTCTTCTTCACCCGCTCGACGAATCTCTATTGTTGGATGCCCATCCAACAGTCGAGAATGTGCCACGTCGTGGCTCATCTAGCACCTCTCCTCATCTGAAAGCATAATCGACACCTGATCTCGACCGTCGGATGAAGATCCAATGGCCGAGATCGGCTGTGCACAAAATCACCAACGTGCCTCAACCGCACAACCGCACGTGTAGTGCAGCGGTTAAGGTGCTGCGTAGGCAGGAGACGAGGGTTCGAATCGCAGAATGATGTCCCCCTCTTGCATGCTAGAGCGCCATCACAACTGCTCGATCGGTAGCGAGTGGCGTGGATCAGCCAATAGCGTCCACGCGCGATTTGATGCATAGCACGCATGCCTAATCGCATGCAAGCGTGCGATGAAGGCGCAAATGAAGGCGCTGGCAAGGAGCGACTTAAGTCGTCTGATCTTGAGATCGGACGACTGATCATGAGCGGGTGCATTAGGGCATGGAAGGCAGGGTAGCGCGTGCAGCGCATGCACGTCGGCCACGTTCAAGCCTTTAGTGACGAATAGATTGGTCACTAAAGGTCCTGAGTTAATGTTTTTGAAATTAAAATGTCCAAAATGCCCCCACTCCTTGCAACTATAAAAGGAGACCCCTACCCTACGAATTTCTCATCCCTTCCTTCTCCTCTCTCCCTCTCCAAAGCTTAAGAGAAGCTTGTCCCATACCCGGGATGATCCTCAAGAGCTAAAACCAAGTTTTCACCCCCGTTTTGGAAGCGGATCCCGCGACGACGACGATGTGCTACTTTGTTCCCGTTCCTCCTGCTTCGTCCTCCTTCTTCCCTCTCCATTCCTCGTTTTCCAGGCATTGTCCTGTCTGGCTCGTCCTCCAAGCTATCGTCGAGGAGGATAACTTCTCTCTCCCTTCTTTTTCCGCTTTCTAGAGTGGAATTTTCCTACTTTCTAGTTGTAACAGTTTCCTGCTTTCTAGTGTAATCATTTCTCGCTTTCTTAATTGTAAAATATTATTCAAATATCAAGTGATTGTTCTTTCTCTCTCTCTCTTATTGTTTATATTGCTTCCATTGTGATTATTTCGCCTTTTAAACAAAATACAAAAAAAATATAACTGCAGATTTTGAGATCGACGTAGCTTCCCTGTGTTTAACCTGGAACTTCTTTACGGATTTTTCAGTATAAATTTTATTTGTTGAACGGATTTCTTCATGACTTGAACTATAACGATGGATTTTTTAATCCAACTGTGAACGCATAGTTTTTCACCTTCAACACCTCCTAATTCAATTTTTTTTCTACATAAATGAAAAGAAAACAAAAAGAATCTTCGGAGTTGACAAAATAATTCAGTGATGAATATCCACCCCCCCATAACTATCTAATGCAATGTCCTCATTGTATTAAAAATACTTCAAACAGAGTGGAATAGAGTAGAAAGCACCTGAATTGTGTGAATAGCAAGTCTGCTCTGAGATGAAAAGAACCTATATATGTGTTGAAGTTAATGCCTTCAGCTAGGCACCCTATATAAATAAAGAAGAAAAAAAGTACTCACAGGTGCAGGTCAAAATCAGAATAAAAATATTCACCTCAAGACCTCCCAGCAGATGTCCACAGATGTGGACTAGATTATGATGCAAACCCATATCCCATGGTCGAGTATATATAAAGTTCTGGATAAAAATTACCTAGAACTTGAGATCAGTATGCAAGCAGGGTAGAGCCTGCGATTTGTGAGGATGCAATGTAAGACCAAAAAGTCAGATAACAGAGAGATCAAGCTCAAAAGGATAATCAATGAATGTTTGCTTAGGTTGAACATCCTCTTAGAAGATGTCATAAGGGTCTTGGTAGAAAGGCGATTTTAGACAAATTGGAACCCTTAGACTCGATCTTTCACTTCCTCCAGCATTGACTTCCCATATCATCATTTCCCACTTTCTATCCTCTGCAATCAAGATTTCAAATTCCGGGACCTACTGCATATTAATTACCTAGTCTGAATTTTCCAAGTCTAAAAGATGTGACTGAATCAAATGGACTTGGGTTTAGTGATTTCAAAATCACAATCGTCAATAAACTCTATGGGGTGTGATTGAGGATCGGGGCTATGAATTGAATCCTTCAAAACAGGATCTAAATTTGCCATGTGAGCCCTAACAGGATCAAATTCCTTAATTTTAGGGCCATCAAATGACTTATCAAATTCCTCTAGCCCAGTTGTCTCACTAAAATCGTGTTCTGTAAACTCATGTGAGACTTTGCATAGTGATTCTTCACCTTCAGAATCAAAGAAATCTGAATCCTCATTAATATATGTCTCAAAATTTGATGGGAACACCATCATGAGCTATAACTAGCTCATTTTGACCCAATTAAGTCAGTAAATGCTCTTACATGATCGCTAGAGAGTCACAAGTCATTACATAATTATTATGAAGAAAAAATAAGAAACTAGGGCTAAAACTGTAATTTTACCAGCTTATCATGAATGCAGTACAACTACAGGTTTTCTCAGGGGTTGAATGAAGGTCAATTGGTCTTAAAATGATAACAAGTGGGATAGAACAATAGAAAAGGGTTTGCATGTGTTTTTAGAATTAAATGACTTTTAAAACCATTAAAAGAGACCCGCTTAATTAAATGAGGTTTTAATCAAGACAAAATTCACCTAAACCCACTAAAATTCATAGAAAAATATTCTCTAAGGTTTAAAACCTTTAATTTGACCATCAGAATCTGTTTTGACCCAAAACAGAATCACAGACAGACCTTTGCCCTAATTTGGATTTTTGCATAAATTACCTAGTCAAACATGATCAAAACCAAAATCCAACTTCACCATTAGATTCCTTAGGTCCAAATTAGGTTTGTACCAAAATTTGGACCCAAGATGATCTTGTCTTGACCTAGTTTGTAAATTGGTCATGTTTAATTTCATTTCTAACCTCAACTTTCAAAACTCTTTCAAATAGGTCCCCAACTTTGTCGTCATTTTTGCAAAGAGGTCCCCACCACTTAGAACTCCTACTCCTACAACTCTGGTGACAATCAATCGAGGATTTCTCCTTGATTGATTGATGAAACTTCCTCAAAATTGAATCGGAGATTCCTCTTGAAATCTTCTTTCAATCAAACCAATCATTATGCTTCAATTCTTTCCCAATTTCCAATACGAACGCATGGGAAATTTGGGTTTCCAACTTCGGCGACCTTCCAAGCTTGAAAGCTTGGCTTCCAAGCTCTAGTCGACACCCTGATACTTATATAAAGACTCCTCAGGCTCGCTCGATCCTCCAAGCTTGAATTCGGCCAGAGAATCCCTCAAATTCCTCTCCCCTCCTCTGACCGATTTGCTCTTCAAGCTCCGGTGACTCTCCCTGCTTTCCCTCGTTGTCTGACCATAATACCAGTGGCAGACTCTTCCTTTTTGTTTTCTTCTGCGTTGCGCAACACCCGTCGACGCTCCTACCCCCTTTCATCCTCGCCAACCACCTCTCTTTGAGTAGCTTCGTCTCCGACGCTGGCCACACGTCACTCAGCGCCAACTCCGCTCCCCTCTGTCTGCCTCCTTTCCTAAACGACTCGTTATCTTCCCTTCTTCGTTTCCAGCCATCTGCCACTTCGTTTTGACTGCCGACTCGCCTCGTCGCCCTCCGTCTTCCACCTCGTCGGCGTACCTTCGGCGAGCTCGCACGGCCGCTACACTCAACCAATCCGACTGCCGTTCATCTCCACACCTCCGCCATGTTGCAGAGAGTAAAAGCCCTCTGGTCTTCGAGGCTATTAGCCTCCCCACTGCTCCACCGAACACCACACTGTTGCACTTCACCTTCTGTCACAGTCTAGCCACCTCACGCACTCCCACACCTCACGAACACCGCCATTTAATTCCCCACCTCACGGTGAAGCTTATGGACTGTTTTAACTAGGGCACTTAGCTCGTTTTCGTGCTTGCAGGTCCCAGGTCTCTGCCGCCATTACCGAAGCTTCGAGCTTCTCAGCCGCTGTTCATCTCCACACCTCCGCCGTGTTCCAGAGAGCAAAAGCCCTCTTGTCTTCGAGGCTATTGGCCTCCCCACTGCTCTGCTGAACACCACACTGTTGCACTTCACCTTCCGTCACCGTTCGGCCACCTCATAAACTCCCACACCTCATGAACACCGCCGTTCAATTCCCCACCTCATGGCGAAGCTTATGGACTATTTTAACTGGGGCACTTAGCCCGTTTTCGTGCTTGCAGGTCCCAAGTCTCTGCCGCCATTACCGAACATTCGAGCTTCTCAGCCACCATTCATCTCCACACCTCCATCGTGTTTCAGAGAGCAAAAGCCCTCTGATCTTCGAGGCTATTGACCTCCCCACTGCTCCATCGAACACCACACTGTTGCACTCCACCTTCCATCATCGTCTGGCCACCTCACGCACTCCCACACCTCACGAACACCGCCGTTCAATTCCCCACCTCACGGTGAAGCTTATGGACTATTTTAACTAGGGTGCTTAGCCCATTTTCGTGTTTGTAGGTCCCAGGTCTCTGCCGCCAGTGGGATTTAATCCCACATTGTGGACTGACAAGCTCCCGCCAACGAATAAATTGAAAAAGTGTTTGTGGATATTTGCCTCCAAACATAGGGTGAGGTCCCTCTCCCCCACACATGCCTCATCCGTGATCTCTGCCCGCGGACCTGGCTTAACCCGTTAACCCGCCTAGCCAAGCACTCCTCGACTGTGACCATGGCTGCAGCCCTAGACCCGGGTGCGGGTGTACTCGATAACCCGATATCCTGAGAAAAGGCCCTGGGAGGGTGGAGCCTAAGAGAGAGAAGGAAGGAGAGATTGCGTGGGGTAGGGGGGTTTTGCTGCAGAAGACATTGGCTGACACTTACCCAATTTGAGAAGTTCCCCTCCCCTGTGTGAAGAAGGAGAAGGAATTAGAAGAAGAAGAGGAGAGGACCCGAAGAAGAAGAGGCTGAAAAGAAGAATAGAGGGAAAGCAGTCGTAGTAGAGAAAGAAAGGAAGAAGAAAAGTAGAGAAAGAAGGATATCAGAAGGGAAGAGCACTGTAGCATCAGACATTTAAGTCGTTTGATCCCATCTTCAGACGTCTAATTTAAGTTTCTAAAGCTATAATTAACTCTGACTTTGTGCTTCTACTTGCTATTACTATATAAGGGTAATTGGTGATTTAAATCACCATTTTACCCTCTTCATTTGGCACATTGATCATTGATTTTTATATCATTCTACATTAAACTACTAATATATTGTGCTCATTTACATTATAAATTGTGATCTTGAGCTTTAAATTCCATATTGCTCCCTGTGTTCGGCCTCGGAATCTTTTTCAAGTAATAAAATTTATTTGTTTGAGCGCTATTTTGGCCATACTACAACACGACAATCTTAAATATCGAATTAGTGCAAACGACAAAATTATTAATCACTTTTTGATCCATTGAAACAAACATTTCTTCATACCCCAGCTCAGGGATCTCAGGTGAAGAAATTAGTTCATCCTTATTTGATTGCTCCAGAACAACCTGGTCAATCCCGGTCTCGTAACACGTGTCCCCCCCAACAAGTGCCTAAGCGAGTTCTAACATTGGCTCTCCCGAAGGGGGTTCATCCTGGGAATCTGAACTAAAGTAATTGCAAATCTCATCCTTAATTTCGATAATTTCCTAAGTAAAAACTCACCCGAGCCCTTATCCTTAACATCCTAGAGCCAATCCAATAAATACTTGTTCAGATCATCAATCATTTCAAACAGGGGCTCCAATTCTTCAGTACAAGGTGTTGGCTGATCTTCTAAAGATTGTATGGTGTTCCTCAAGTTAGCCAACACCTTTTCTTGGACTTGGTTAACTTGAACCACATGGTTTGGTTCAAGGTTGGGTGGGTTTGGGTCTAGTGCAAGGGAATCAATGAATTGAGGATCTTGATACCCTCCCTGATAATAGGTCATTTCAGGTTGTTCATAAGGTGGTGATGACCTAAAGGCAGTGTATTCTGGAGACGGGTAAGGATTAGTGCATCCTTCTTGATTGTAGATCATATTAGGTTGTTCAAATGAGGGTGATGATCTAAAATCAGTGTAGCTTGGAGAAGGATAAGAATCAAAATCATGGTGTCCAGGGTTAAACCCTGAACACGGAGGTCCGGAACTATATCCCCAATCAAAACTATCCCAACTAAAAGATGGATGAGAATAAGTTTGGTTGGAATAATAATCATTTTGGGAATAAGATGTGTTAGGAGGATAAGAACGAGAATGCGTGTAGAATGTGGAAGGATCCATGACAGAATGGGAGGAAGAAAGGTGCCCTGCAATACAAACAAACAAACCTACTCTTAAGTGGGCTAGCCTAAAGACCTATAGACTCCCAAAACTCGTCTTGAGATAAAGAATCGATTTGATCTAGTTCTTTCTGGTCAATCCAACCGGTTAGAGGGAGGGACTGGGGAGAAGGTTCTTCCTTTGGCTTGCGCCTCAGGTTCCTAGTGTACCCTCCAGCCACGATCGTTTGATTCTACCCCCCTAGCTAGACATCAGATTGAACGGTAGAAACAGACTAATCGAAAATAATCTCTGTCTAGGCTCTGAAGAGTGAGTCCAATCCTTAGGGCCAACGTCTACTCTGTTTTAATTAGGGTTAGGTTTAAATGTGCTTTGGAATGTGATGGGCCCTTTATCTGGGTTATGCCCTTAATGATTAATTGATATGTGTGTACGTGCACAATCAATGATTTTCAAGTAAAATTATTTTTGGATGCGGTGAATTTTAGGGTTCAAATCTTGCTCAATAGCTTTTAGGATTCAACTGTAGGTATATTCAATCAAGTTCAGTTGGCACACCAAGTTTTGAAAGCACAGGTGTTAACGGGGCGAAATCGATTTTAAAAAAAGATGTTCGTTGCTGTATAAATGAAATCGCCTTAAAAACAAATAAGAATTTATTACTTGAAAACCTAGGTATCTGAGGTCGAACACAGGGAGCAAATGGAATTTATTCACTAATCTCAATCAATGTAATTGAACACTTAAATCTACTCAAAATCTAATTCAGAATATCATGCAAGAGTTTATGAATTAAAATGTGGCCAACAAAAGAATTGGACGTCTGATTCTATAATAAGATGTCTTAAAAGATATGCTTCTCTCTCTTCTTTGGCTCTCTTTCTTCTCTTTCTGCCTTCTCCTTTCTGCTTCTCTTCTTTTCCTCTGTCTTCTGCCTTTCTTCTTTCTTCCTCTTTGGTTCTTTTCTTTCTTCCCTCTCTGACTTAGCTTTCTCGACCCTTAATTTCTTTCTTCCTTTTTTCTTCTTTGGATCTTCTGCCTTTGCCTTTCTTTTCTTTAGTCGCATCTCTGCTACAGTGCTTCTTCTTCCTTCCTTGTCTTCTTCTTCTACCTTGTCTTTCCTTCTTCTATTCTGACTTCTCTTCTTTGCCGCACCCTCTTTGCTTTCTCTTTCTTCTGCTTCTTTCCTTTCTTCCTTCCTTCTTCTTCCTTTGTTGCAGCCACAGCTTCCTTCCCTACTTGGCCTTAGCTTCACCTTGCCTTAGCTTCACCTGCTCCTTCCTCTTCCTTCCTATCTTCCCTACACAGTGAAGAGCAAAACCTATCCCCTACCCTTCCCACGTACTCTCTCTCTCTTTATCTCTCTCTTAGGTTCGCTCTCCCAAAGCTGGGTAATTGGGTCGGGTTTCGCGTGCCCGGGTCCAGGCGCACCAGTGTGGTGTAGTGCGTGAGGAGTGAGAGGCTAATCGGGTTAGTAACGCCAGATCCGCATGGCATAGGTCGCGGATGAGGCGGGTGTACGTGGGTGAGGGACCTCACCCCGTGTACTGGAGGCGAAGAGCTAAAAGCAGAAATTCAATACAAACCACTCACTACACTCTTGAGTTCACGAGGTGGGACTAAAAGTCCCACCTGCTTCTTCGCGCACACCCACAGGAGACTTCGCCCAATTGCCACTGCTGGGTAAGCCAATCTCTTGGCTGGATGTGTTCGCACACTCAACCCGTGCCTTCTGAGACTCTGACGCCTGGAGCACACGACCTGGAGCAAAGCTTGCGAGCTCCTTTGAGTTGTCGCTAATGGCAGTGGAAGGGTTAGACCTGTAGTCACTGAATACAGCCTTTCGACCCCATGAAAGCACATGGGGAGCTTCGCCGTGTTAAGGCGATGGTGACTAGGTGGGTGGTTGGCCGTGGGGCGACCTAGGCATGCATGCCTAGGTCGCTCTGTGGCCATGTTTATGTGTGTGTTTCGTGGGCGTGTGTGGAGGTGTTGGCGGTTGATGGAAAGGCGGATTATGCTCAGTGGGTGATGGCAGAGGTGATGAGGTGTTTGGCGAGGTGTGTGGAGGTGCAGAGCGGTGAAAGTGCATTCACTGGTGGTCGGCCGAAGATGGAGAAGGTGGTGGTGGTCTATGGTTGTCAGTGCGTGATAGTAGAAATTAATAGAGGGGAAATGAAGAGAGGAGAAAGAGGAATAGTTCTAACCTAGCTAAGTGGACGAAGGGAGAGAGGAGGCGGCTGGCCGTACCTACCGCCGTCAGAGAAGAAGATATGCAGTGGAGGGAGAGCGCCGACGACGAAGGGGCTGGAGCATGCACTTGGGTATTGCGCGATGCGAAGGAAAGTGGTGAAGACGACTCTGCCACTGGTATTGTGGCAGAGTGACGAGAAGGAGGAGGAGGACATGCCGGAGCCTGTTGGACACTTGCTTGGAGGAGAGGAGATGAAATTGGGGGTAGTTCTCTGACCAAGTCAAGCTGAAAAGGTGCAGCTGGAGGTGGTGGACCTTGTGCTTCACGTGGGGCGACCTAGGCAAGCTTCCAAGCGCAAAAGTCCTCGCTGGAGAAGGAATCAGTTGGAGGTCCAAATCTCTCATGTGTTCGCACGAGAGATTTGATGCAAATCAGATCCTGCAATCATGCTCAGATGGAAGGGAATTCCTCAGAGAATCTCCCTTCCAAATCTAGGAGGAGATCTCTGACGAATCAGGGAGTAATCGCCCTCCATTCCTCGTCGGAGTAGGATTCCTTCGCTTTAATGGTGGAGGGACCTGATTGTAAGAATGGCGAGGAATATAGGGGGGTCTACGTAAGATTTTTCAAAAGTTAGGGGCCAGAATGTAATTGGGTGGACTATTTTGCAAAGTAGGTTAAGATGACCTCCCCTTAGGTCCAAATTTTGGTACAAACCAAATTTGAACCTAAGGAATACAATGGTAAAGTTGGATTTTAGGTTTGACCACGTTTGACTGGACATTATACGCAAAAATTCAAATTAGGTCAAATACTGAGTTCGGACCCCAATCTAGGTCAAAATAGGTTCCAAAGGCCAAATTGAAGGTTCTAAATCCTAGGAGATAATTTTTCATGATTTTTAGAGGGTTTAGTTGATTTTTATTCTGCCCAAAATCTTGTTAAATTAAGTAGGTCTGTTTTAAGGTTACAAGATGTCGTTTAATTCATAAACTGCATATGAACCCATTTCTGACTGAATCAACCCACTTTTTAACTTATTCAGATCATTTGACCTATGTTTTACCTCTGAGAAATCTCGTTGATGTACTGCAATGGTAAAATTGCAGTTGTACCATTTATTTCATGTTTTCTTCTCAGAGCATTTCTTCCATATATTAGGCCCTTTTTTAGGTTATGTAGGAGCTCTTATTCTCTTTCTTAGGTCAAAATGAGCTAGTTAGGGCTCATGATGAGGTTCTTATCAACAAGTGAAGATGTTTTCCTTTAAAGCTTAAAAGAATGTGGAGTGCCTAGTAAATCCCTAAAAGTTGAACCTATGTAGTAGCTACTTGATGAGTTGATTTTAATTGAAGTGGTGCAGCCCAATCAACTCAAACAATTAGCCTGATGCACCACTTAATTAGGCACACAAGTGATTACCTATTCTGATTTCTACTCGATTATGTGTTTGGGTATGTGTATCAGTTCCAAAGATCGGTTTACCAGTTGAGTTTGAAAATCAAAAGAGGTTGTGTACCTTTGTGAGAGATTTTTTTAAAAATTTTTCTTTTATATGCGGAGGGTGAGGCTGGTGTAGGTGTCAAACAAATAATTAAACCTACCTTAGAGTTTATGCTGGCTCTTAAGTTAATTAGGGTTTATGTTATTAGGTGACGGACTGAAATCTAATGGGTGGGGAGGTGGGGGTAAACTTATAAATCCTTCAATAGCACTTTACTCCAAACTACTGCTTTTGCTCGTCTCGTAAGAGTACCTGCAATCACAATAAAAGAGGAGAAATTCGGGGGACAGTTGGTGCGCCCGCTCCCTATAAGGCGCTCCCTGTGCGGGGTGCGCGGGTTCGATCTCCTGTGGCATGCCCAATCGCACATAGTGTCCACATGGGGGGACGCATCGTTGATGTTGTCCCTGCCTCAACTCGGTGCCAGAGAGTGGCCGTGACTGAGATCATAGAGGTGCTCCGTGGCAAGCGAGAAATTCGGGGGTCTCGGGAGAGGTGGGGTCTCCCCCCTCCCTCCCTTTTCATTTACTATTTCAAAAAAAAATAAAAGAGGAGAAAAGTGAGGTTAAAGATAAGTAAGGTGGGAAAACGTGAAAAATCAAAGAGTGTTGCCTCCCCAACAATGGCGCCACAATGTTGAGAGTGAAAAGCTACGCGATCAAAGTTGGATTTGAAAAATCCATTGTTGTAGTTCGATTTGCGAAGTAATCCGTCAATAGATAAAATTTATACCGAAACTCTAAGAATTCTCAGTTGAACAGGGAGGCAGACGTTTGACTCAAAATCGTGTTTATTTAATTGTCACGAAGCAGATTAGCCAGTCGAATTGAATCTAAACTAATTATCTACTTAAGGAATAAAGAATAGAAGATAGAGAGAATATTACAAATAAAGATAAAAGAGAGGTAGAATAAACATAGATTTCATTATCACAAGTTGATGTTCATTACGATTACAACTTCCCACTACATTAGAAAGTAGGAAATCTACACTAGAAAGCGGGAAATCTATTCTAGAAAGTAGTAAAAGAGAAGATAGAGAGAAGTTTCCTCCTCGACAGCTGCTTGGAGGACGAGCCAGCTGGGACGATGCCTGGAAGACGGAGGATGGAACAACAAGAAGGTGGACAAAGTAGGAAGAATCAGGAACGAGGCAGCATGTCATCGTTCAACGCCTGCCGCGGCAGCCTTGTGCGTACACCCGCCTCCTCGCCTGCTGCATGCTCAACGCTCACCCATGCCCTCAAAATCTCAGCCGTTCAATCGCGCGTGCGCCCAATTGGTCGATCTGGGCCATCCGTCTTCTGTGACATGTAGAAGGTGCTACGGATGTCGAATTGAGCCGATTTTCGCGCCGTTAGGCTACGATCATCAATTCGAGCTCATCCGTGCATTCGAATTTGTTGTCTGAAGTGCAGTTTTGCACCATCTTAGCCCTTGATCTCTAGTCTTCCTCGGGCTATATCTGGTGCTACGGATCTCCGATCAAGGCGATCTTGGAGTCATTGAACTCCAATCATCGTTTTGATCAGATCCGTATGGTTGGATCTTCAATTCGAGGCCTTGATTAAAAGTTACCCTGTCCATGGCCATAAAAGGAGACAATTACTCTACAATTTGACCTAAATGCATGATTATGCATGTTATGCAATATTTACAATGTATGATGCTAATCTGACATTAAGAACATGCATTAATAGACAATTTTGACTATTTAGATGTATGCATATCACACCCACATGCCTATCTTTTGCTAGTCCCTAGCAAAAACTACTTGCTATTTATAAAAGAATTAGGGTTGGATTACTCAAGTAAAAATCATTTTCAACATTTAAGAAATTTTTACTTAGGACCTGAACTTTCAAAGCTACAACAGCGCCCGGGTATCTGCCAAAATGCAGGCCACCTCAAGCCCTCGCCTTATTCAAAGAAGGATCTCTTTTTCTCCTTTTTCTTCTTTTCTAATTTTTTTGAATTTTTGAGTTTAAGGTTCAGAGCAGCTTTCTACGACCACTCAACCCACCCAAGAGTTGATGAGAATCCTAAGTTCTAAGAACCTTTTTGTGAATGTGATATACTCGTTTATCAACAATTAAAATGGACTTCGGGTTTCTATGCCCCTAGGTGACCATAAAAAGAATTCTGCTTAAAGGGGTATCTATACGACCAGTAGCTTTCTCCTTACTTTTATATTTATATGGGGTCAACACAAGGGTGAATCTAGTGCATATCTCCCCATCTTATTCTACTTCTCTACTTCTTCCTAAGTGTTTTAAGAATTCGACATGCATTTCTTGAGCTAGGATTGGACAACCTACCGATGGGCTGTTGCCCATGGTAACTTGCCAGCCATACTCGTGCGGTGAAGTGTGGCTTATTATTTTTTTTCTTTTCTCCTTTTCTTTATCTTTTTCTTTTCTTTTTTCTCTTTTTGGACTTTCTTTTTCCTTTTTAGGTAGGTGGCTTCCCTGGTCTAATATTTACCTAAAGGCAGCAGGAAAAGAATGGTCCAGTGGCTAGGCTCTGGACAACCTACCTATGGGCTATTACCCATGATAACTTGCCACCCATACTACCCTAGAAGGTTCATTAGCTACCCAATTTCCGTTAAAACCGTCGAACAATGAGTCAGTGACAAATAGTCTTTAGATGCTTAGACTTAAAGTTCCCTCAAATCAGAGGGCGGGTTGATAAGTCGTGTACTTATCACCTAAACTTATTTAATAAAATTGAAAAGGAATTCAGGATGGCGAGGACTCGATAAACAAATCCACATTTTAGTGGATACCCAGGTCAATTAGGCCCAAAGACCTGAAGGGTCTTAGTGTTCAGATTCTACTGTATTATTTCCTACGATCGAAAAGTCTTAATGCCCAATTATTCCCTCCAAATTCAATTTTTTCTACATAAATCAAAAGAAAACAAAAAGAATCTACGAAACTGACAAAATAATTCAATGATGAATAGCCACCCCCCCATGCCTATCTAATGCAATGTCCTCATTGTATTAAAAAGTCTTGAAACAAAGTGGAGTAGAGTAGAAAGCACCTGAATTGCGTGAATAATGGGTTCGCTTTGAGATGAAAAGAACCTATATATGTCCTGAAGTTATTGCCTTCAACTAGGTACCCTATACAAATAAAGAAGAAAAAATGTATTCTTAAGTGCAGGTCAAAATCAGAATAAAAAGATTCACCTCAAGAGCTACCAGCAGATGTCCACAGATGTGGACTAGATTGTGATGCAGACCCATACCCCATGTTCAAGTATATATAAGATTCTGGATAAAAATTACTAGAACATGAGATTAATATGCAAGCGGGGTAGAGCTTGCGATTTGTGAGGATGCAATGCAAAACCAAAAAGTTAGATAATAGAGAGATCAAGCTCAAAAGGATAGTCAATGAATGTTTGCTTAGGTTGAACATCCTCTAAGAAGATGTCATAAGGGTCCTGGTAGAAAGATGGTTTTAGACAAATTGGAACCCTTAGACTTGATCTTTTGCTTCCTCCCGATTTGACTTCCCATATCATCATTTCCCACTTTCTATCCTTCGCAATCAGGATTTCAAATTCCAGGACCTCTTGCATATTAATTACCTCATCTAAATTTTCCAAGTCTAAAAGATGTGACTGAATCAGAATGGACTTGGGTTTCGTGATTTCAAAATCAAAATTGTCAATAAACTCTATGGGGTGTGATTGAGGATCGGGGCTATGAATTGAATCCTTCAAAATAGGATCTGAATCTGCCATGTAAGCCCCAACAAGATCAAATTCCTCAATTTTAGGGTCTCAAATGATTTATCGAATTCCTCTAGCACAGTTGTCTCACTAAAATCGTATTCTGTAAACTCATGTAAGACTTCGCATAGTGATTTTTCACCTTCAGAATCAAAGAAATCAGAATCCTCATTAATATATGTCTCAAAATTATCAATCACTTTCTAATCCATTGAAACATACATTTCTTCATACCTTGACTCAGGCATCTCAGGTGAAGAAATCAATTCATCCTTATTTGATTGCTCCAGGACAACCTGGTCAATCTTGATCTCGTAACACGTGTCCCCCCAACAGGTGCCTGAGTGAGTTCTGACATTGGCTCTCCTGAAGGAGGTTCATCCTGGGAATCATCCCAAGATTGAACTAAAGCAACCACAAATCTCATCCTCAATTTCGATAATTTCCCAAGTAAAAACTCACCCGGGCCCTTATCCTTAACATCCTGGAGCCAATCCAACAAATACTTGTTCAGATCATCAATCATTTCAATCATGGGCTCCAATTCTTCAGTATAAGGTGTTGACTGAACTTCTAAAGATTGTATGGTGTTCCTCAAGTTAGCCAACACCTTTTCTTGGACTTGGTTAACCTGAACCATATGGTTTGGTTCAGGGTTGGGTGGATTTGGGTCCAGTGCAGGGGAATCAATGAATTGAGGATCTTGATACCCTCCCTGATAATAGGTCATTTCAGGTTGTTCATAAGGTGGTGATGTCCTAAAGGTAGTGTATTCTGGAGAGGGGTAAGGATCGGTGCATTCTTCTTGATTGTAGATCATATTAGGTTGTCTAAATGAGGGTGATGATCTAAAATCAATGTAGCTTGGAGAAGGATAAGAATCAAAATCATGGTGTTCAGGGTTAAACCCTAAACACGAAGGTTCGGAACTGTATCCCCAATCAAAATTATCCCAACTAAAAGATGGATGAGAATAAGTTTGGTTGGATAATAATCATTTTGGGAATAAGATGTATTAGGAGGATAAGAATGGGAATGCATGTAGAATGTGGAAGGATCCATGACAGAAAGGGAGGAAGAAAGGTGCCCTGCAATACAAATAAAAAAACTTGTTCTTAAGTGGGCTAACCTAAAGACCTACAGATTCCTAGAACCCATCTTAAGATAAAGAATCGATTTAATCTAGTTCTTTCCAGTCAACCCAACCAATTAGAGGGAGGGACTTGGAAGAAGGTTCTTCCTTTAGCTTGCGCCTTAGGTTCCTAGTGTACCCTTCAGCCACGATCGTTTGATTATGCTCCCCTAACTAGACATCAGATTGAACGGTAGAAATAGACTAATCGAAAATAATCTCGGTCTGGACTCCGAAGAGTGAGTCCAATCCTTAGGGCCAACGTCTACTCTATTTTAATTAGGGTTAGGTTTGAATATGCTTTGGAATGTGATGTGCCCTTTATCTGGGTTGTGCCTTTAATGATTAATTGATATGTGTGTACGTGCACAATCAATGATTTTTAGGCAAGATTATTTTTGGATGCGATGAATTTTAAGGTTCAAATCTTGCTTAATACCTTTTAGAATTCAACTGCAGGTATATTCAATCAAGTTCAGTTGGCAAACTAGGTTTTGAAAGCACAGGTGAAGATGTTTTTTTTTAAAGCTTAAAAGAATGTGGAGTGCCTGGTAAATCCCTAAAAGTTGAACCTATGTGGCATCTACTTGATGAGTTGATTTTAATTGAAGTGGTGTGGCCCAATCAACTCAAACAATTGGCCTGATGCACCACTTAATTAGGCACACAAGTGATTACCTATTCTGATTTCTACTCGATTATGTGTTTGGGTGTGTGTACCAGTTCTAAAGATCGATTTACCGGTTGAATTTGAAAATTAGAAGAGGTTGTGTACCTCTGTGAGTTTTTTTTTAAAATTTTTCTTTTATATGCGGAGGGTGAGATGGGTGTAGGTGTCAAACAAACAATCAAACCTAACCTTAGAGTTTATGCATGCTCCTAGGTTAATTAGTATTTGTGTTATTAGGTGATGGGATGAAATCTAATGGGTGGGGAGGTGGAGGTAAACTTACAATCCCTTCAACAACACTTTACTCTAATCTACCGCTTCTTCTCGCCTCGTGAGAGTACCTGCAATCGCAATAAAAGAAGAGAAAAGTAAGGTTAAAGATAAGTAAGGTGGGAAAACGTGAAAAATCAAAGAGCATCGCCCTGGCAACGCGCCAAAATGTTGAGAGCGGAAAACTATGCGATCAAAGTTGGATTTGAAAAGCCCGTCATTGTAGTTCAATTTGCGAAGTAATCCGTCAATAGATAAAATTTATACCGAAACTCTAAAAATTCCGAGTCGACATAGGGAGGCAGACGTTTGATTCAAAACCACGTTTGTTTAATTGTCACGAAGTAGATTAGCTAGTCGAATTGAATCTAAACTAACTATCTACTTAAGGAATAAAGAATAGAAGATAGCGAGAGAATATTACAAATAAAGACGAAAGAGAGGTAGAATAAACATGGATTTCATTATCACAAGTTGATGTTCATTACGATTACAACTACCCACTACACTAGAAAGCAGGAAATCTACACTAGAAAGCAGGAAATCTATTCTAGAAAGTAGTAAAAGATAAGATAGAGAGAAGTTATCTTCCTCGACAGTTGCTTGGAAGACGAGCCGGATGGGACGACGCCTAGAAGACGGAGGATGGAACAGAAGGAGGATGAAGCAAGAAGAATCAGGAACGAGGCAGCACGTCATCGTTGTCGCGGGATCCACTTCTGGAACGGGGATGAGAAAATTGGATTTGGCTTTAGAATAACATCTCGAGTGTGGGGACAAGCTTTTCTTGAGCTTTGGAGAAGGAGAAAGGTGAAGGAAGGGATGAGAATTTCGTAGGGTAGGGGTCTCCTTTTATAGTTGCAAGGATAGGGGGTAATTTGGTCATTACATAGTTAAAACATTAAATAAGGGGGTCTTTAGTGACGGATTTAAGCGTCACTAAAGACCCCATATCGCCGCAGCCTTGCGTACACGCCTACCTCCTCGCCTGTTGCGTGTTCAACGCTCGCCCATGCCCTAGAAATCTCAGCCGTCCGATCGCGCGTGAGCCCAATTGGGCAATCTGGGACGTCCGTCTTCTGTGACATGTAGAAGGTGCCACGGATGTCGGATTGAGCCAATTTTTGTGCCGTTAGGCTGCGATCATCGATCCAAACCCATTCGTGCACTTGGATTTGTCTTCTGAAGTGTGGTTTGGTACCATCTTGGCCCTTGATCTCTAGGCTTCCTCGTACTATATCTAGTGCTATAGATGTCCGATCAGGGCGATCTTGGAGTTGTTGACCTCCAATCGTCTCCCTGATCAGATCCGTATGGTTAGATCTTCTATCCGAGACCCCGATTAAAAGTCGTCCTGTCCCTGGTCATAAAAGGAGATAATTACTCTACAATTTATATAATTTGACAGAAATGTATGATTATGCATGTTATGCAATATTTACAATGTATGATTCTAATATGACACTAGGAACATGCATTAATAGACATTTTTTACTATTTAGATGTATGCACATCAAAAGGCATCCTAGGGAGAAGATGGAGTTGCCTCCTTACAAGCTTCCTGCATAGAAAACTTAGGATAAAAAGAAATAACATGACCAAGTCTCATACAACTAGGGCAAAACTAGGGACCTTCTCGAAAACAACCCTCTGAGAAATCAACGCCTGTCCATTAAAGATGAAAACGGAATCCAATCACGGGGATAGGCGATCAATCTCCACACAAACCCTAGGATATCCGGGTCTTTGACCCTAGATCATCCGGGGATCCTCCAAATGGGAGACCCCAACTGATAAGCGATCGAAAGCAGAGCATTTGAGTGATTCAAATGAAGATTTAGACCAGGGAATCCGACCCAAACTAGCACAACAAAAATCAGTGAATTAGTGTGAAAGGATGGAGATGACCTGATGAATTGACATTGCACATGATCAATAATGGCAGAGCCCACAAAATAGATAGAGCAGAAGTCCAAGTACGTATCACAGCGAAGAAGCCAGTGACAAGCATCCAGCGATGTCAGCGTAAAACCCGAACAAATATTAAACCGATTCGAAAGACATCCCTTCAACCTCACAGCCGAAGGTTTGGGGCCCTAGGCATGAACAAGTAGAGTCGAAGAAAATCCTAGAGAAAGCTCAGCAACCTCATCAGAAGATAAAGAAGTGGATAAAACACCCTCATGAATCTCTGATCGGCGGACTTTTAGTGCTAACTCCACAAAGGAAGGTTCCGAAGAACTAAAGCCACCAACCACCGAAGCAAAAGAACGCTTTTGTGGCAAAGGAGCATCGACCGAGAAGGAGAGCGAGGGGAACCAGGCGATGAAGGACCAACCTCCATGGCACATAGACCACAGAAAGAAAGCAACCACAAAAGGTGCACAACAAAACCCTAGAAGGCAACAAAGACAACAATCAAACAAAGCAAAACGACGACACCACAAGCCAAAGGAAGATCGAGGAAACCATTGAAAAAGGAACAAAAAGCTGACAAAAAAGAACAAAATACAAAAACCACCAGCGAAACGCCCACCGCGAGGCCCCTACAAAGGCATCGCCAAGGTGAGGGACACCAAGGCTCCCCTCTGAAGAGGGAGCACCTAGGTCCTCACCAGGCAAGGAGGCGAAATCCTAGCAAAAAAGGGGAGGGCGAGGGAAAGGGGAGAAGGAGAAGAGGAGGAGAACGGAGGGGCAAAAAGCATAGCTACAAAAATACGTATATGTATCTTAAACCAAAGAAGGTAGGTCTTCTCTACGGTAACGACAGCAGAACTTTTTCTACTATCTTAATTTTATTGATAAACCTAATCCTTTATCTCAATTCACACGATTACCTTGTCATGCACAGAACATTTATCAGGTGCAATATTCGTGCAACAATCTCCAAATAAAATTATTATCTCTTACCCTGCCGGAGACTTTCATTTGGATATATGTCAAAAAAAAATTCTAATCCATCCAGATCTTTGATACTTATCGTCGGATGTATCGATCCAAAGTTGCAACGTGAATTGATGATTTATTAAATCATGACGTACGGATGGATAGGAAATATAATAAATGTGATCCCTTAGGTAAGTCGAAGAGTAATTTTTTTTAGAGGCCTAATCTCACTCTCCTTCCCGCGCACAGCTTCAGCTTCTCCTCCATTTGATTTCCAGCTTGCTGACAGATTAGGGATGGGGAATCCACCTGATTGTAGCTCCCCCGTGTTGGGCTCGTGATTTTTACCTTCTTACCATTTTCTCTTCGGTCAAAGGGCTCACCATGTGCAAATAAAGCCAACAAAGCGAAAAATCGTCAATCATGCACCATTTTACGTTCTGCGTATAATTTTGTCATAGCAATCAAATCGGATCTTCCTTTCTTCAGTTTCGCGTGGAAAGACCTATTTACTCCACATTATGCATCTCATAATATTATTGTTAATTATCTGTGGTGGAATATAACCACTAATTACGGCCTTGTGTTACCCGAGGGTTGACATTGTGGGACCGTCGATTCCTTCTGTTTACCTGCAAGGAACTCTGTCAGTTAATTACTTAATTTTGTTCCGATGCCGAAGATCGAAATCGAACGTAATGGATTTTCTACATTTTGTAGCTATAGAAAAACATGTCGATAGAATCAAACTTGATGCATGCACTTCCGTTTCCTTCCAATTAAGATCCATTTTCTCGGCCACTACCATGTACACCGTCCTTTATTCCGACCAAATAGTTTCTTTTTTTTTTGGTTTTCAAAAACGTAAGGAAAAGAGAGATACATCTGACCCTCAAAATAAAAAGAAAATATGTCCCATAAAATGAAGGAACGCCATATTCCGACCAAACAGTTGGCCCATGCACATCGGCGGGGCTACGAACCCTGCCAAAGGCATAGTGCGACGCCCACTTCAACTGCCTTGCCGGGGGAAAGCATACTTTGACCTTTATCTCTGGAAATGCCCGCAAACGCTGGTCACAAAAACAGCATCATTTGGGATTCCCCATATCTACTTATATATGATCACATAGCGACGAATCATGCACATACAGCTAAAACTAAGCTAGCAAGTTGGTCGTGGTGTGCAAAGGACTAAAGCTTAAAAGGGTTGTCGATTGATCAATGCATATGTTCCTTCCACACCTCAAACATGCATGCAGCCCTCCTCTCCAAAGATGCCTTCTACAGGCATGTACGATCTGTCGAGATCAACATCTCATCTGAAACTTTACAAAGGTAAGATATATAAATGAATGCCGACCCTGGCCTTGTCGTTTTCAACTTCTTCCTCTCCTCTCCTTTCCCGCGTCCAATTCTTGTGGTTCTGAGTAGAGAACATCTCCGTTCCCTTTTCCGATGCGGAGAGTTGGGCTACCTTTTGAGAGGTGTCACCGTAGAACGTGCGTGTCGTTTGATATTCCTTTTGGAACTTATATGATAGAAATGTGTTTTTATATTTATAATAATTGGACGAGTACTCTTAGAAGGGCATATGCAACTTGGCCACCCTTCTCTTTCTTTTCCTAATTGTTCTGAAGCAGACAGAAATAGTGCTCCCAATCGACGCAGGTAATGGGGACAGCTCCTTCTTGTCACTTCAGGGCTTTTTTCGTGTCCTTTTTCATGGAAAAAAGGTAGAGCACTGCTGCCAAAGCAATTTTAACCCTCTCGCTGGAGATGGAGAGATGACCGGATGGTGTGTCTATGTGTGGTCGGGGGGTGGGGGGTGGGATTTGAAGGGAAGGGACATTAATGAAAGATATGACATTCTAATCAGTATCGTGACAGCAGATCATAATGTGAAAAGGCAAAAGAAAAGAGACTCTTTTTACACATGCAATCCCATACTCTAGTGCATGTCAATGCGAAACAGCTGCGGCAGTGCTCCAGATCTACGTAGCATATACATCTTTTTCTTTTTTACAAAAAAAAAAAGAGTCAATTTTATACATCCCTTACTTCATGAAGGTAGATCAGAGAAAGGCACTCACTAGGTACAACAGTGCAAAAGCATATGACTCGTGACTCAGTGCATTATCTCAAAAAAGACAAAAGAAGAAAAAGGTCGACAAAACAGTGGCCAAAGGCTTCTCGGCAAAAGAACTTAGCACCAAACGGAGGATAACCCGTCATATATGCACATAAGGCATCCCAATTTGACGATGGGCCACAAAATTCGCCAACCCCCGGGGTAAGGAGTTACTGATAAGATGGATCAAATTGAAGGAAAAAAATTGGAAGTATTAATTCATATTATGTGCTCGAATTTTTTCTTGAAATTCCAAGGAATGGGAATTTTCCCCATCCGTCATTGAGTAAGAAGGTCCGAATGAACAGCCTCAATATGAATGCTAGCTAGGACGACACTTGCCATAAAAATGAAGACCATGAATAATATTAGAAATAAGGAGATCTTCTAAACCATTACCCATGGTGAAAGTATTGCTAGCTAAAATGAAATTATCATCCAAATCTCACGAAAACAAATCCAAGTGAGCTTGGTTGTTATGGTTGTCAGCAACCACATTGAGTTTAAACCGAAAAGTAGGGGCCTCCCAATTGAGATGTAAAGGTGAACCATAATTCCTCTTAATTAACTCTTTAATATCAAAATTGATTCAAAGATGGTTCAATAAGGTAGTAATCACATGGAGCTAGAATTAAATTATCATGTTTGATCGTATTACGGATCCACTAAATGCTATACCAAGCAAACGCATGGAGGATTCTATTAAAGTTGGTCCCAAACCAGCTGGAAGATGAGATGACATGAATAGGATCCACCATGAAATCAAGTAGGGGATATTTAAGGTGGATCCAATGGAAGACCAAATTGCTAATCTCTTTGGCATGGAAAAGATGTTGAAGTGTTTCTATCCTAGGGAAGTAGGGCCAACAGGAGCATTTACTTGACAAAGTAATGCCAAGTTTTTTCATGTTGTCATTCATTAAGAGCTTTCCATGAAGATGACGCCAAGTGAACAAAGCTATTCTAAGAGGCATGCGGCTAGACCAAAGATTTTTGCCTAGTTAACCGAACAACATACAAGAAAGGCCCACTTATAAGCAGTGGGCATAGTGAAGAAATCACTAGAGTTTAGTTTCCATACAAGTTTATCCTGGGTAGAGTCAAAAGAAGTCCCCCTCAGATCTTCCCTCAGGCTAGGTGGGATAAAATGAAAGAGTTGAAGAAAACAAGTATTAGAATTAAGAACATCACAGACAAATATCTACTTAGAATTAATTCAATACTATAGCTCCAATGTTACTTACTTGCCAAAATTATCCACTAGCACTAATGCTACAATGAGTACTACATGCCTTTAAAATGTACCTGCATAGCATTGAAAATATTGGTGCTATATGTTAAAGTTATGTGGCCTTGGCAAGTTATATGATTATATAATCACTATATGAATTACGTGTCTAACCTTTGTACTTCTTAAATGAATGAATATTAGGTACAAATATGTGTGATATTTGTCTTGCTTGTTCTTTAAGATTACTACACAAAGCCAGATCAGACAAGTGAGGATAGTAGATCAATTATCTAGAATGATTCTAGATAATTGATACAAAATTAAGATTTATATAACATCACTACAATTAACTTATTGTCATGATCATAGTTCCCTGTCTTGAAAGAGATGACAATCTTCTAGACTATCAATAAGAGACTATCACTTGACTAAATTTCTAATGGAAAAAATTCTATAGCGAATAAGAGTTCTAAAATTTTCACATGAGCATGATCAAAGAGTTCATCAATGGAATTGAAATCGTGAAAATTCTCTTTGAGACAAGAAGATATACTTGCTAATGGATTTTGTAAATGTTGAGGTTTCACAAAGTATAAGGCCAATATGTTAAAAATTTAGTTCCCATAATATAGTGTAGAATGTAGATGTTTTCTTGATATGGGATTCACATAACCACAATTGTTGGAGTGAACCTTACGCTATATCATTATAACTTTAAATATTTAATTTTGCTGGTAGTTATTTCAATAAATAGATAGAATGAATTAATAAGAATAAAAGAACTAAATGAGCTTAGAAAAGTCATCCAATATATCTTTCATCTAAAGCATAATGGTAATTTATATGTATTAGTTTTGGAAGAAATGACAGTGGGATTGGATCCTACACCTTCAATTAATCATGTGTATCTCCATGCATGTAAGACATATGGATATAAAGTCTATCTTGGGGTTGATTAATGCTTTAATAATCCAATAGCTATCATTTTTCCCTAAGAGTACTGCATGGTAAACTCCTTGTGATTTTGTTTAAATATGGAGTTGAGTGATAAATTAGATATTATCCATAATTGGGTAATTATATAGTAATGCTTCTAGTAATTTATCAATGTGAACTATCTAATCGAAAAATTAAGAATTGACTATTAGAATCAAATAAGATGTATAATAGATCTTAACCTTGATCCAAAGTGATCCCAATTATATATAGGTGGACTATGAGTTGCCTACACAATCACCCTACAACACAATATATCAACTGGAAATCTAGCAAACAAGAGGAAACTAAGTTATATTTTTCAATTAATTGAAATATATATTAATTGTGGTTAAAGAAGCATCAATGATGTTTTCTTAAATATAAAATTGACAGGATTTTTTGCATTTTGAAAAATGATCAAGAGAAGGGCATTTGGGTAAAAATTTGAAATAGGTCTTCTAGGTTTTGTTTCTTTGTAAATACCAACCAAAACAAATGAGACACCATCTCTAGCCTCTCTTCCTCTTCTTCCCCTAAATAGGGCATACTCCTCTCTTCCTCCTTAATGCTCATGCTTCCTAGTAAAGAAGAAAGAAGGATTGTTACCACATAAAGAAGGTGATCTTTGTGCAACTCTGGTGTTACAAACAAATTAGAAGAATTGCAGTTTATGTTGTAACTTCAAGTAGAAGTGTGGCTAAGATTACCCTCATTAGCCAATTACAAAGATATACTCTATAACTCATGCAAATAGAAAATCAATTTTCTATATTTTGATCCAGTTTGATAAGTTTTCAAAGTTATATTTTGTTTTTTGAAAGCATTTTAAAATGGTCTTCATACTTTTATGATGTAACAACTCATGTTTGAATAATTTTTTTTTTCTAAAGCATTTGTATTTATCAATTCATATAATGTGGAGCGTTACATACAATAACTTAACAAAAGTAAAAAATAAAGTTCCAGTGAGTACAAATTTAGACAAAGACCACAAACCTCTATTCGCATAGTTGAACTGGTATATCATAGAAAAATCCTAAATCTTGCAAGGAATCTACAGTGCCTGATTCCGTAGGATTTCAAATGAAAACTATGAGTTGCAAAACTCAGTAATCATAGGGAGTAAATCAGATCCAGGATGTCCTGGGGAAACGCCTAAACCTTTCTGCTGGTTACCTTTTGTCTCCGTTGGATTTTCCTCACTAGCTTATTAAATGTGAGACATGTTGCGACTTTTCGAAGATCTACTCACTGGGATCGGTTGTGGTGGATGGGGTTTGGCTTCAGCTTGTGCGATGGGTCCCTTCTTTCCGTACCGACTCTGTTGTTTCTACGGTTCCCATTCGGATTGGTTTTCCTGGTCTGAACTTGCATTTATTGCACCCGAACGCCCTTCTGTCCTTGGCTTACCAGCTAGGGCACCCCATTTGTGTGGATCAAAAGACGATCCAAGGGCTTAAACCCAGGTATCCTCGTGTTTGTGTCAAAGTGGATTTATCCTTGCCTCAGTAGGACTCAGTTGTGATTTTCCATGGTGATTCCAAGATCATGCAGAGGGTTGTCTATGAAAAGTTTCCTTCATTTTGCTCTGCCTGTTCCAAGCTTGGTCACACCTCCATTAGCTGTCCCTCCCAGGTCCCTGCCGCTGGTTTGTTTGGCCATGGTCCGACAACTCGTGGGGCTGAAGCTACTCAGGAGCTGAAGAAGGACCTCCCCACGGCTGTGAATGCCCCGGAGGGCTCCTCACGTCAGGCTGACCTTCTGTTGGTGGTTACGAATGAGGCCCCCATTCCTGGGGGAGGGGATATTGAATGTACCATTCCGGCATGTATAACCTCTTTACCTTCTCTTTCTGGGGTGCCCTTCTTCTTCTCCTACTCCCTCTACTGAGATCCCCTAGGATGGGAAGAAAAAGCACCGCGCCACAGTTAGGAGAAGGGTGAAGCGGATTGCAACCCGCTCAAAGGGGAAGGAGGTTGAGACTGAGACTGCTGGGTCTCAATCTAGGCCTTCCCCCAAGGTGATATCCTCTGATATTGGTTCCTCTGTGGTTTCTGATGATTCTATCCGTGTGCTTGATGTTTCCTTGCCTTTACTTTCAAACTCCTCGGATTTGTCGTGACCGTCTAAGTTTTTGACGCAGCACGGCCTCCCTGCGAAGGAGGTTTCCAGGGAACTTATTTTTGGTAATGATGGTTTTGAAAACTTGGCGAAAATCCAACTTTTAAAAAATCAGCGATCTTTTTTGATGCCAGACTTGAATGGTCCTGAGAGTAGCCGTTGTTTTGATTTTCCGCTGATGTTGGAATTGCCCGTCCCTGTGTCTCATAATAGTTCGAGATTTGAAAATCGTTTGATAAAGGATTATTATGCTAATAAGAAGCAACCTATGGATTGGGGCATCTACCTTCCTATACCCTCCTGTCTCCCTGACTCCCCCCCCCCCCCCCCCCACTCAGATTCAGATTCCCTCCCTTTAGAGGTTATGTTAGAAGGGGGGAAGGGTGTGTACATGGGCAATGATGATATTTCCCTAGATTATCGCTCGGATGTGGAACCTCAAGGTGGTTTAGTGTTCTATGATGCTGAACCCCTGCTCCTCCAGGATTTGGCATATGAGGCACACTCTCCTTTGGCTAGAGGAGCCTATGGAGGTCGTTTGTTGGAGGACTCGAGTAGGATTACCCGAAGTCATGCCAAGTATCTATCTAAAACCCTCTCATTATGAATTGTCTCTTGTGGAATTGTAGAGGTCTTTTAAATGATCCCACCATGCATCACCTTAAGTATATGATTTCCAAACATAAGATTAATCTTGTCTTCCTAATGGAACCTTTTGCGGCCCCCTCGTCAGTGGACGCCATTAGAAACTCTATCTCCCTTGCCAATTCCTTTGCAGTCCCTGAAGCGCATCTGATCTGATGCCTCTGGAATGACCCAGTCTCTGTTTTTGTGATTTTGGTTATGCCTCAAGCAGTTTCTGTTACCTCTTCCTGTGGTGATTCACAAATGAAGATAACTGCGATCTATGCTTCCACTAACCCGGAGGTTAGAATGCACCTCTAGGACCACTTGCCTACTATCTCTACTTCCTCTCCTACCTCGTGGATCCTAGGGGGCAACTTTAATTGTATTATCCGTGACTCTGAGAAGGTTGGTGGTGTCCCTTTTTCCAACTCCCAAGCCTTCCCTTTTAGAGATCTGATCCACAACCTTGGCCTTATCGAGATGCCCCTTGCAGGCAATCAGTTATCCTAGTGTAATGGGAGAAGGGGAAACCAAAGGATCTATCAAAAACTTGATCGCATCCTACTTAACTCTAATGCCCTTGCCATTGTGGACTCTAGCTCTTATCTTCCTAGATGCTATTCTGATCACACGCCTATGTCTTTAATCTTTTCGGGCCATGCACCCAACCTTCCCCGCTCGTTCCAGTTCCAAAATATGTGGCTGCATGATGCCTCCTTTCGTAGCCTTATTGAGGACACTTGGTCTCAGGAATATACCGATCCTTTACATGATCCTATTGAAGCCTTCTATTCCAAATTAGCGGTTCTTAAGAGGGTTTTGAGACATTGGAACATGACAACTTTTTGGAATATCCATGACACGGTGGTGCGCCTTAAAGCCCGTTATGATGAACTAGACGAGAAGTTGTCAGCCCATTGGGATGACGACCTTGCAGCTTAGCTCAATGATGTACACTTCCTTCTAGTGGATGCCCAATCAAAGTATCACAACTTCTTGCTTCAAAAGGATAAAATCAAATGGCTTAATGATGGTGAATCTAATTCTAAATTGTTCCATGCAGTTATTAAAAGACTGTTTGCTATGCGTAATAGAGCAACTCTTACAGATGTTATAGGTAAAGGGTCTTGGGATACGGCAACTGATATTATCATGGACTTTTATGAGAAGCTTCTCTCGGACGAGCCACATCATGACTTCTCGCCTTTCCTGGACAACATTTTGTCTATCCTCTCCACTGAGGACTCCTCTCTGTTGACCTTTGAACCCTCCCAGGAAGAGATTTTTAACATCCTCTCTCAAATGCCCACCAATCGGACTCCTGGGCCAGATGGCTTTAATGTCGAATTCTTTACCTCCTTTTGGGACCTCATTAAGGAGGACCTTACCTTTGCCATTGGCCATTGTTTGGCCACTTGTAAAAGTTCACGTTCTTTCAACAACACCTTCATCTCCCTGATCCCTAAAAAGGCCGAGGCCGTCTCTCTTACCAACTTTCGTCCTATCAACCTCTGCAATGTCACTTATAAAGCGGCCTCTCCTATCATCTCCAATAGGTTGGCTTCCCTCCTTCCCAAATTGATTTCCAATGAACAAGCAAGCTTTGTTAAAGGGAGGTCCATTCTGGATCATGCTGCCATGGCTTTTGAGCTCACATAGCGCATTAATCGCAAAGTTTTTGGCTCGAACATTGTCATTCAACTGGACCTTCAGAAGGCTTATGATAGTGTTGAGTGGGAGATCCTCTATCAAATTCTTGCTAAATTTGGCTTCTCCCCTGATGTCATATCCCTCATCTTTGCTTGTGTTGAGCACCAAGGATCCTCCATCCTTGTTGATGGCACGTCCTCCAAGTTCTTCAATCCGTCCAAGGGCCTTAGACAAGGGGACCCGCTTTCCCACTATCTCTTTGATCTTTTCATGGAACCCTTCATTCGGGGTCACAAGGAGCTGGCCTTCCACAAGAAGATCTTTCCTTACTTAGTCAAGCGTAATGTGCTTGCTCCTCTGGCCCTTCTTTATGCAGATGATGTTATTCTCTTCCTGAATGGTGGTCCTACCACCATATCCAATCTTGCTACTTTTCTCCAGGATTTCCAGCATGCCTCGGGCCAACGGATTAACCTCTCCAAAAGTTTCTGTTATGTTGGGAGACAATTTCCTTCGGACAGACTCAATCATACCCTTAGGGTCCTGGGCTTCCAATAGGGTTCTTTCCCTTTTACCTATCTTTGTTGTCCCATGTATGCAGGTCATACTAAAAATTCTTACTTCAATCATCTGACCGACAAGATTAAGCCAAGCTAGTGGGTTGGAAAGCCAATCTCCTCCCTTCTGCCTCCCACCTTCTATTAATTAAACATGTGCTTACCTCTATTCCCATCTATACCCTATCCATCCTTGAAACTCCTAACACTACTATCTACAAGTTGGAGTCTATCTTTGCTACATTGTTTTGGGGCTCCACTTCCAATGATAAAAGGCATCACTAGATTGCCTGGAAGAATATCTCTAGGCCGCCTGATAAAGGAGGCCTTGGTGTCATGAACCCTTTCTTCTTTGTTGTTGCTTTGAGAGCAAAGAGAGCTTGGAGCATCTGTGTCCAGGACTAACCTTACTCTACCCTGATGAGGCAACTCTATGGTGAGACTCTCTCGAGGTCCACAATTTGTCTGGCCAGGGTGAGGAAATTGCGGAAAGCTCACTCTCGGCTCGACTTTATCCGTTGGGAAGTGCACTCGGGCGATGTTGACTTCTGGAGTGATATTTGGATCGGAGACCAAGCTCTCCACTCTTTTCTTCCTAAGTCCATTACACCTCCTCCTACTCAGGTTAAAGCTATTGTTCAAAACCTAGGCACTTTCATGGGTAAGGCTTACCTCCCTCGAGATCTTTGGAAACAAATCTCTCAGACGCCCCTTAACGAGGGGAAGGACCTCCTGCATTGGTCTCTTACTTTATCTAGTGTCTTTACTATCGCGTCCACTTACCAAGACTATTTTCCCTCTACACCTACTAATCCCACAACCAAGGACATTTGGAGCCTTAACATTCCATTTCGCATGGGTCTCCTAGTCTGGAAGGTCATTCAGTCCAAGCTCCCAACTGATAACAACATTTACAAGCTCGGTATCCCCCTCATTTTCAAATGTTCTTGCTGTTGGTCTTCATTTTCTCAGGAGACCATCTCCCACCTTTTTATGGAGAGCGAGCTGGCTTATCGTATCTCGAACTGGGTGTTTGATGGTTGTTCCATTAAACCCATCGTTGCCTCCCAATTTTTCCAGATCATGCACAACGGCTATCGTACCCCCAACATCTGTAGGTATAAAGGTCTGATCTCTTTTGTTTGGTACAATGTTTGGCGGCTTCGTAATAAACTTAGGCATGATGAAATTACTTGGAGCAAGCTCACTTTTACTTTGGTTCATAACTGGTGTTCTTTTGATATGTACAAGTGGCTTCTTGTTGTTAAGCCTAAAATATATGCTGTTACTTGGACTCGCCCTATCTCTGGATTGAAGATTAACATCTCTGCAATTCCTTATAATGGCTGCTTCAAAGTTTCCTAGGTTACTCACAACATTGAAAGGGACCTTGTGGCTGGAGCGACGCGCAGAATCTTTGTTGACCTGAGAGAGAAGGCCATTATCCGGGTGGCCGTCCACGCGATTCATACCCTACATCCCATCTCTATGCTCCACCTTGATACTAACTCCTCTTTAATCTTCTTCTGGTGGAACGGCAAAATCCCTATTCCATGGAAACTTCGAACTCATATCCAAGATCTTCGTCACATCAAACAGAATATCTCTACACTCACTTTCATATGGCACGAGGCGAACAAGCTCTCATCCTTTTTGGTGCAGAACGAAGCTGATGATTGGAGGCGACTTCAGCTCTCAAACACTTCCATAAGAGCCCATGGCATCATATTTTTGGATAAAATGTAGTTTCCCTATGCGGTGTTTTGATGTTGCTTCTGTCTTGGTGTGTGTGCATAGGGGACATGTAAGGCCACGAGTCGTGGTCAATTTTGTTTAATTAATTAAAACAAATCATAGGGAGTAACATTAAAAGAAAGAATTAATGATCCAAAACATTTAACATAATTAAATAACATAATCTTATAATTCCAATAGATATCTTGCTATATTCAATTATACATTATAAAAAATAATGACATCTCTCATCCGAACTTAATTTCCATTCTTTACACTAATTACATTCCCCTTTTTTCTTCTATATTTCATTGTTGTCTTAAATTTCTATGAAGCAAAAGATAACACATAGTACACAAAAGATATTATTTCATAAATAATTCTTTCATAATGACACAAGCAATAAGTCACCATTAATGATATAATTCATATAATCGTTCAATCCTTCAATATTATAAAGCAATACCCTTCAAAAGTTTACTTAAATATAAGAAAGCCATAACTTTTCCCTTATAGAAATTTGAATAATTGCACTTCATTTTCTATACAAACAATGCTCCAATGACCATGTTCCATGCATAAAAATATTCCATAACCTTATCCATGTTTTCGCAACCACATTCAAAGGAAATTCATCCCATAACAAATCCCATGAAATTTCCATGCCAGTATTCACTTTCAATGATTTATTGCATGGCATTCAATAACAATTTCATGGTAATGGTTTACCTTATTAAATCATTTTAATTTAGACATTTGCTTTAGTACACATATTGCATTTCATAACAATTTCATGGCAATGGTTTACTTTATTAAACCATTTTGCATATAGACATTCGCTTCAGTACACGTATTGCATTTCATAACAATTTCATGGCAGTGATTTACTTTATTAAACCATTTTGCATAGAAACATTTGCTCGAGTGCACATATCATTAGGTGACTTTGATGGCTTAACCGCCAGCACAAGCGATCTATGAAATAATAACATGCATGCCAGTGTAGCTACAACTGAGGTGAGTTTATCTTTTGCCACCATGGTTCATAGAACCATATGCCCCCGGAAGGTGTTGCCCCTCTTACAGCCGATAAGACTCCTTTCAGTCAATGCCTTAACATATTCATGAATCATAATTCCTTACTTTTCATGAAAAGCTTATTCTTGTAGTTTCAATTATCTTATTACTTTATAATACTGATTTCATCCTTTTCTTTTTTGTATACCATATTCAATCGTACATACCTCTTTAATCTTAAATCATTTATTTATATCGATATCTTATATATTGTATAACTTGCACATATACCTTTAGAAAAGAGTCATATTACATAGTCATCAGTTTTCATGTACTTAGTTCGTCATCACACATTCCAAGAGACATGTTCATAATTATTCAAGTAATGCATACATAAAGAGGTCAATATTCAATATTTATTTGACTTATGAGATCTTATAAAAAAATTAGTACTATTATCAAGTTGGGAAAACTTACATTCAAGCACATGCAATTACCTAGTTGTCTCATTCACGAACTTATAAGTGTCACCATCATTAGAATAAAACTAAACATAAACCATTTAAGGTCATAAAAGAGGTTTCTATATATATATACCAAGCAAATTATTTGCAAGCATAAAAGAAATATATAAATCCCAATCTATTTACAACTGTTAACTATCGTCAAATGTTAAAGAAAATACAAAACATGTTTGAGTTATTGTTTATTCTACTAGATTGGCTACAATGTAAGAATGAAAAAGGGGTTGCATATTTGATTTTCTTAATTTATCTACACTTAACTATGGGACATAAAAGGACATGCCGCTAACATTTTTTTCATATTGATAGTCCTAATAATCCAACGTTGGAATTAGGTCTAACCGTGCATATTAATAAAAATTGTCATTTTACGTTGGCATTTTTGTTATTCACTCAGATAAAAGAAAGTGTAAATGTAAGTTAATGCTAATACATGCATTCGTATTAATTAGAGACAAAAGAAGAAAATAGATCATGATGTACTTGAGAATGGATGCAATGCATTTGTCACATATGAAATATGTAATCCATGAAATTAAAAGTAAATGTATCAATAAGATCTTAAAGAAATCTTACATGGTTCTCCAAGAAATATTTAAAATTTTCTGCATGAGTATAAAAATCGATCACTTATAGGAAATATAGTTGACATAGTATTTGTTTATAGTACCAGAGTCACCTTTCTCTACATATCAAAGTCATAACAAAATATGGGAGGAATAGGTTGCAATAACTATATGTTACACGATTTATTCCCACTTACCTCCTAATGATGTTGAAAATGACAGATTCAATAACATTAGTATATCCTTCTGCAAATGACATCCATCACCTTGATCATCATCAAATCTGATTTGAAATGACCCTTCCCAAGGGTCGTTTGGATTTTCCTGAAATTTAGGACCTTTATCGTAATTTCTACGCACCAAATGGATCTCGTGCGGAGTATTTTTTTTTTTGAGGGGTTTTAACAACATTAACCCCATACCCCATACACCTCACCCATAACCCCCTCCATGCTTACCATACCTCCTCCCATCCCCATGCACCCTTTAAACCCTCCCTCCTCCATTTTGTTCTCCACCACAATAGCCGAGTAAGGGAGGAGAGGGAGAGAGGGGAGCAAGAAGAGATCGGAGGAGAGGAGGGTGTGTGGGAGGCAGAGGGAAGGCGGCAGGAGGTCCTGAGGGGCTATCGCAGGGAGTTGCTGCAGCTCCAGACGCGAGAGGAAGGCTCGTGAGGAGGTTCTGCAAGAATTATTTTCACAGATTCAGACGTCTGCAACATTTGTCAGATGTCTGAAGGAGTCACCAAATGTCTGGTAAGCACGCAAAGTGCCGAGGTGCCAAAGACGCTGCGTTCAAGGCACTTTAAGACGTTTGGAAGCATCATCAGACATCCGACTGCTCTCCCAGACAATTGGGAGCAATGCCAGATGTCTGGAGACACCCTCAAGCAGATGATGGGGATAGACACAGGAATGCAAGGTAAGATCCTACGCTTATTTAAGACTTCTGGGACTCTCCCCAGATGTTTGATTTTGGTCAGGATGTGCGTGATTAGGTCGATTCAGGGCCCAAACAAAGTCAATTTTACTAGCTACATTGCACATGGTATCAGAGCAAGATCTTCCCGAGAAATAAACCAAATGGTCTAGAAGTAACCACTCATGTGCATGTAGCTAGGATAGCTATTACAATGTGTTATCTTGATCTTCACTTTCGAGTCCTATTTCTTTCTATAACCAGGTATCATTGACAATCCCTATTCCTTTTCTTCCATCTCCTTGTAGGAGATGCCCCATCGAGGAGCTCTTGTGGCAAGCTGCAGATGTGATTGTGGACGTGGTCGTGGGGCAGACGTGTTGGACTTGAGGCAGAAGTCAATCCACCCCTCCTCCCAAGCATCCAGCCCTAGGACCTCGCCTAGCTGATCCGGGATATAGTCAGGAGGAGATTCAGTAGCCTCCTCCTCAGCCACCTCCCCTTGAGGACGTGGAGGGGGAGTCCTCGGTGAGGCAGTCGAGCCGCCGCAATACTGAATGAGCTAGAGGGGGAGGGGGTGATCCTCCACCACCCTTAGACACTACTGAGCATGAATTCTCCCTGCAAGGGGGTTCACCTATTCCCCTGTTGCGACTCCACCACGAGCTTTTCGCCCAGTTCCGGAAGTTGAAGCCCCCCTCTTTTAAGGGGGAGGAGAGCTCATCTGAGGCAGAGGACTGGCTGGAGCAGATAGAGAAGATCTTCGACACCCTCCACCTTCCTATAGAGTGTCGTGTGGCCTTCGCCACGTACTAGCTAGAGAGTGCAGCCCACAGGTGGTGGAGGGCAGTCAGGGATCAGGAGGGGGGAGAGCCAATGTGGGACCGTTTCATGGCTCTCTTTTGCGAGTAGTACTTCCCACTGACCTAGCAAGATCATAGGAGGTGGGAGTTCCACACTCTCCGCCAGGGGGCGATGACGGTTAGCGTATACCGAACGCATTTCCTGGAGCTGTCACGCTTCACCCCGACGGCTGCATCTACAGAGGAGGAGCACCTGTGGAGGTTTAGTGAGGGCCTCCGACTTGCTATTCGGGGGTATGTGAAGCCCCTGAAGTTACCTACCTTCTCTCGCATGGTTGAGGTGGCCATGACCTACGAGGAGATCAACCCGACCGTGTGAGACACTGACGGAGGATAAAAGAGGCTCTACCAACCGGAGCACTCATAGTGCTGCCAGGAGAGGAGGCACATTATGCCTGCAGGGGAGTCATCCTGCTCTGTGGGACCACCAGTGGCCTTTGGGGGCCCCAGACCGGGGCCTCCTGACTGCACCAGACCCCCGCCCAGTTACCAGCAGGGATAGACGAAGGGAGGAGGTCGTGTCCCTCTCTGCTACCAGTATGGCCAGCTCAGCCACATGAGGAGGGATTGCCCATCTAGGGTCGGAGCACACCAGATGCTCCCAACACCGAATATTGGAGGCCGATCTGGTTGTCGCGGTTACCAGGCACAAGGGGGAGGATAGTAGTCGCGAGGAGGGTACCGGCCAGCTGCTGCTCGCCCAGCCCAAAGCCTGGCTGCCTCTTTCGCACCTAGGGCAGAGGGGAGTGTGAACGCCCTGACTCATAAAGACTCCAGAGCTTTAGGGTCTGTGATGGATGGTGTGGTTATAGTTTCTAGCAGATTAATGTATGTGCTTTTCGATTCTAGTGCCACGCATTCCTTTGTCTCCATGAGTTTTGCCATCAATTTGGGGACGGAGAGTGTACTATTAGAGGATGCATTCCTGATTAGAGGCCCAGGTGGATAGTCGTTTATCGTAGAGGAGGCTTTTATAGACTGTGAGGTCACTATAGGGGGACATAGCCTCCCTGTTAATCTGATTGTGATCCAGATGGAGGATTTCGGCATGATTCTAAGGATGGTATGGTTGTTTGCCTGTCATGCCCTAGTGGACTGTTTCGGGAGAAAGATCATCTTCACACCTGAGTTGCCTCCCTTTGAGTTCCACGGCCAGCCAGTGGATGGAGGTTTTAGGTGCATCTCCATGCTTCTGGCAATGAAGCTATTGAGCTAGGGGTGTGAGGGCTTCCTAACTTGTGTTGTAGCAAAGCCTAACCCGATGGCTGACTTACGGAGTATTCTGGTGGTCTGCGAGTACCTCGACATCTTCCTATAGGAGCTATCAGGATTGCCACCTAAGCATAAGATTGAGTTTGAGGTCTCACTGATATTGGAGACCAGTCCCATCTCCATTACACTGTAAATAATGGTGCCACTTGAGCTACTAGAGCTCAAGTCCCAGTTGCAGGACTTATTGAAGAAGGGCTTTGTGAGACCTAGTGCGTCCCCATGGGGGGCCCCTGTATTGTTTGTGAAGAAGGATCACACCCTTCTACTTTGTATTGACTATAGACAACTGAATCGGGTCATTGTCAAGAACAAGTACCCGCTACTCCACATTGCTAACCTCTTTGACTAGTTGAGAGATGCCATGGTGTTCTCCAAGATAGCTTTCCATACACGGTATGGACACTACAAGTTCTTGGTCATGTCGTTTGGGTTGACCAACACCCCCGCTACTTTCATGGATTTGATGAACCGCATCTTCAGGACGTACTTGGACCAGTTTATGGTGGTATTCATTGATGATGTGTTGGTTTACTCCTGGGATCAGTCATAGCATGGATATCGTTTACACATGATGCTGGACACATTGAAACGGCACAAGCTGTATGCCAAGTACAGCAAGTGCGAGTTCTAGTTGAGACAGGTTGCCTTCTTGAGCCATGTGGTCTCAGGAGATGGGATTGCTGTGGATTCGGCCAAGGTTGAGGCCGTGCTTCGGTGGGAGAGGCCATGTACGATGATAGAGATACGCAGCTTCTTAGGGTTGGTAGGTTACTATCGGTGGTTTATCAAAGGATTCTCTTAGATTGCGTGTCCCATGACTCAGTTGACTAGGAAGGATGTGCCTTTCACTTGGACAGACGAGTGTGAGTCGTGCTTTCAGGAGCTGAAGAAGAGGCTGACTTCAACTCATGTACTCACCATCCCAGACAGTAGTGGTGGATTTATGATTTACACTAACATCTCGTTGCAAGGGTTGGGTTGTGTGCTCACACAGCAGGGCCACATTGTCACTTACGTTTCGCAGCAACTAAAGCCCCATAAGCATAACTACCCTACCCATGACTTAGAGTTAGCAGTGGTTGTCTTCTCATTGAAGACATGGAGGCATTACCTGTACGGTGAGACCTTTGAGATCTTCACGAATCATAAGAGCCCTAAGTACCTATTTGATCAGAAGGAGCTCAACATGAGGCAGAGGTGTTGGTTAGTGCTTCTGAAGGACTACGACTGCAGCATCTCCTATCACTCAGGAAAGGCCAATGTGGTGGCTAACGCCTTGAACCGGAAGGCACCCACCGACTTGGTCAGCTTTCAGGCATAGAGTTGGAGACTCATGGAGGAGGTGGGCAGTTGGCGACCCTAGGAGCCACGAGGGTAAGGCAGGGTAGTGACAGTGACGAGGCAGGCATGACCAGAACTTATAGGCTGTATCATTACTGGATAGATGGCTGACCCATATCTACAGAGGTGCGGGATAGGGTATTGACATGGGACCCAAGAGATTTCACTTTTACTAATAAAATCCTACGCATAAGGGGATGTTTATGCGTTCCTAGAGATGAGGAGCTGCTGAGGGAGCTTCTGGCTGAGGCACATGGGTCCCGATTCACCATACATCCCGAGAACACTAAGATGTACCATGATCTGTGACATGTCTTCTGGTGGAAGGGGTGAAGCGGGATGTTGGTGAGTTTGTGCAGTAATGTTTGGTATGCCAGTAGGTGAAGGCCGAGAACTAGAGGCCTACAGGGCCGCTACATCCACTTCATGTGCCAAAGTGGAAGTGGGAGAGTGTCACCATGGACCTTGTAGTGGGGTTACCGATTACACTGTGAGGACACGATGCAATCTGGGTGATAATGGATAGATTGACGAAGATGGCGCGATTTTTGCCGATTCGAGTCACCTTTGGGCCAACACAATTAGCAGAGCGTTACATCAGAGATGTGGTGCACCTTCACAAAGTCCCTCGTGAGATTATATCAGGCTGAAACACTTGTTTCACTTCCTAGTTCTGGGCGGAGTTTCAGTAGGCCTTAGGGACTCATTTGAGGTTCAGCGCTGCCTACCACCCCCAGGCCGATGGACAGTTGGAGCGCACTATTTAGACCCTTGAGGACCTACTACATGCTTGTGCACTAGACTGGGGAGGCTCCTGCGAGGAGCATTTGCTCCTGGCAGAGTTTACATACAATAACAGTTACCACTCGAACATTGGCATGGCGCCTTATGAGGTTCTGTACGAGAGGAAGTGTACAGCTCCTTTGAGTTGGGTCGAGGTGGCGAAAAGTGGGAGGTTGGTCCCAAGTTGATCTGTTAGAGTCAAGAGGTGATAAAACAGATTCACAAACGACTCCATACCATTAGGAGCAAGTAAAAGAGCTATGCTGACTGGAAGCGTCGAGAGGTGCAGTTTGAGGTTGGGGATCATGTCTTTCTCCGTGTTTTGCTTATGAAGGACTTATAGCGTTTTGGGGTGAAAGGGAAGCTCACACCGAGGTTCGTGGGACATTTTGAGGTCTTAGAGCAAGTTGGATCCGTTGCTTACTTTCTTGCCCTTCCTTCCTAGCTCTCTGGAGTACACAACGTGTTTCACGTGTCCAACCTCAGGAGATACATCGCCAATCCCAACCATGTTTTGAGCTACGAGAGCATCGAAGTGGGAGATGACTTGACCTACCATGAGAGGTCAGTACAGATACTGGATAGAGTCATCAAGAACTTGAGGCGGAAGGTGGTGCCACTGGTAAAGGTCCTGTGGAGAAGCTAAAGGTACGATGAGGCGAATTGGGAGCCCGAGGGGATGATGTGAGATCAGTACCCGAAGCTTTTTGAGGGTACATCGCTTCTGACCTACTTTAATCCTCTTTAAGTTTATTATGCACATGTCTGTTTCTTCCTGCATCGTAGTTTAACTCAAGTTTCAGAGACAAAACTTCCACTAAGTTTGTTATGTTGAAATGACTCTTCCTAAGGGTCATTTGGCTTTTTCCAAAATTTTGGGACTTTATCGCAATTTCTACGCACCAAAAGGATCCCGTGCGAAGTATTTTAGTTTTTGAGGGGTTTTAACGAAATTAACCGCATACCCCCCACCATACCCCATACACCTCACCCATACCCCCCTCCATGCCCACCATTTCCTCCCATCCCCACGCACCCTTTAAACCCCCCCCCCCCCCCCCCCCTCCCCCCCTTCCTCCATTTTGTTCTCCACCACAACAGCCGAGTGAGGGAGAAGGAGAGGGAGAGCGGGGAGCAGGAGGAGATTAGAGGAGAGGAGGGTGTGCGGGAGGCAGAGGGAGGGTGGCAGGAGGTCCTGAGGGGCCATCGTAGGGAGTTGCTACAGCTTTAGGCATGAGAGGAGGGCTCGCGAGGATGTTCTGCAGGCATTACTTCATTAGATTCAGACGTCTGCAACATTTGTCAGACGTCTTGAGGGGTCATCGGACGTCTGGTAAGCACGTAGAGTGCCAAGGTGCCAGAGACGTTGTGTTCGAGGCACTTTAAGACGTCTGGAAGCATTGTCAGACGTTCGACTACTCTCCCAGACGACTGGGAGTAGTACCAGATGTCTGGAGACACCCTCAAGTAGATGACGGGGATAGATGTAGGGACGCAAGGTAAGATCCTATGCTCATTTAAAACAACTGGGACTCTCCCCAGATGTTTGATTTTGGTCAGGATGCATGTGATTAGGTCGATTCAGGGTCCAAACAAAGTCGATTTTGCTCAAACAAGGTACCGTTTGTTTTCTTTCAGAATTTCCTACGTATTAAAGTCGTATCCATACTATTTTGAGCTTGTTTGACATAATGGTCAACAATGTTAATGATTGATGTGATCAACTGTTTAGTATAAGTCTCCAGTCCGTAGTGACACAGGACTCGTAGATACATCGGGATCCACTGTTTGTGCTCACATATCTCCCATACACTTTGGTAGAGTAGTCCTCTCTACTCATGTGGTTTAAATTATTAAAGTCCATGCTAAAATTAGAATTATATGCTTGAAACCTAGGACATGGGATGAACCCTAGGACTAAGAATGAGAATGTTTATATTCGATGCATGAACCCTACTTGCTATAAATTGAGAAAGCATGTGGTTAAATTTCCTACTGTGAGAAATGAAATATTGGAAAGTGATTGTGATAAATTGCTTAGCCTGTTAATTTATGAGCTGCTTGTTATATGAATAAGAAACCAGAATGTGAGACAAATACATGCCATGTAATGAAATAAGCCGAGTACTATGCATGAACTCTACGGGAACTAGAAAGGAATCATAGTACAGTAATATGGATATTCGATGTATGATGGGACTCGTTTCCTACGGGCATGTTGGTTGACTATTCGGACTTGGGTATGAAAAGTGAGATGGCCCTCGTGTACATGGTACCGAGGAGAGCTACTTTCACTTTAGTGTAGGAAGAGTGCTAGTCGCCCCTTGGGTTGGAATCGGGGTTAGGATTGGCCTCCCTACACCAACTCTTGTTAGGCCCACTAGGAAAACCGGGATAGTCGGGCGAGGGTACGTAAATTGTTGAGAGGTGTGGCCCCTGTTCGATTCTGTGCTGTATGTTTGAGCGTAGCTGCTAGTGAAAAGGACTGACCGCGTACCAGTATGAGGTAACTTCCCGTGCGTTTATCGCACGTGCCGTAGTCACCGCTACGTCGCGACCATGACCCCAGGATGGTAGACCGAGTGTAGGACTACCATGAGGAACTCTCTCGGCCAGGAGAGTGCCACGTGTGTATTCTACATCGTGGGAAAACTGCATCAAGATCGTTTCCTTATGGAACATGTGAATTAACTGGTGATGTGGACCTTTACTAGAATACACAAATAGTTAAACGCATAATATGCAAGAAACTAGATGATAATGAATAATTGTAAGATGCATGAATGGTTTATTACTTTTTTTCTATGCATTAAATGTCTTGTGTGCCACTCTACTCAGCATTAGCTGACAAAACATATATGTATATCTGTTCAGGTCAGGGAGTTGAGCAACCAGCACCACCGGCTGCAGAGAGTCCTTTTAAAGTTTTTGTTTCAGAGGCCTTTTTTACTGCAGTGAGTACTTTTAATATGTTGAAACTTAGTATTTATGTCCTTTCTACTTATGTTGTGATGGCTAGCTAGCAAACTTTATTTTTCCCGCCGATGGAGTATTTGTTCTTTTTGAACTCTATTCTACTTTCCATTGCCGCCTTTTTATTATTTGCTTAGTTACACTTCATGTGTGGTTGTGGAAATGTTTATCCTTGCATTTAGTTTGTTTCTCGTTGGACGATTGAGTCTTGGGATTAGTCGAGGCGAGCCGTTCCTAGGTTCCGCGAGGAGTCGGGTTCAGGTCGTAACAAGATTCAACCTTCACATGGGTGTGAAATTGGTAGCATGTTAGTAGCTTGGATGGAAAAGGCCTTGCATGGAGGCCAAGTTTGCTTTCAAGATGGAGATAAGCAAGACCACATATGGAGAGGCTTATGACTTATTCAACTGTTGTTGGATTTTGAAATGGAAAAATATAAAGAAATGAAATGACATAATGAAAGCAATTATGGGTGGATGACAATCAATAATGATGCCTATGACTATGACTCTTGCCATTCAAGGATGATATAATTATGTTGTAATATGATGGCAAGAAAATTAAGAATGCATGGATTGGTGAGTAAACATGGAGAGATATAATTCATAAGTATTAGCTTAATGAAAAATAAATCCATGTAATAAAGAAAAACAACAACTAATTATTTAATGGGAAAGATTGGTTATCTACTTATGACTTTTTTTTTTAGCCATTAATTTTTATAGAAAGATCTTTTGAAAAGTTTACTCATTCATTTCTTTCCTCCCTTCCTCATAATAGCTCATAACCATAATTATTTCATAATACACACATCTAATTACTTATTTATAGGAAATTTACATTGAGAAAATCAAGATATTACATCCTCTACCTCTTAAAAAGAAATTTCAACCCCAAAATTTAAGAGAAATATGCTTATACTACCAACTATCGGATGAAATCAATATGAAACGAACATAAATGATATTCTCATGGAGAAAAAGGATTGGCATACGTATAATTTCATCTGGAAATATCTTGCACATACACATAATGTTTATACGTACGTCAAAATGTGTCTATGATTAATATTAGACATACAAAATGATCAAACTTTTCTTAAAGATATATATAAAATTACAATAAAGTAGATGAGTGTTTTAGGAGTTGTTTATCATTTGTAGAGTAAAAATATATATATATTTCATAATGGCTTAGAAATAAACCTTTAACAACCAAAGAAAAAAAATGGTACCTTGATCAGTGACGTAACTCATGCAAATAGATCCACAAACAGTTTGCCTTTATAAGATTCTTAACAAAAATATAGCATACAAGTTCTTGGAGATACTTATAAAAAAAATTTAATTATGTGTGCAATATCTATTTTTGTTACTTGTAAAGTGTCATCATTTAAAGCTTACGTGAAGGACTTTCGAATAGGTAAAAAAAATCACAAAACTTAAATATATACGTCTACATGACCAACCATTGCACGGATTGGTGACTTTACCCAATATTCATTTTCTTTTAAAAATAATCTTCTTTTACTTAAGAAAACTGCTTAACAAAATAATGGCTTATGAAATCCAATGTCTAGTGCAGTTAAATCTTAACTTATGCATAGGAATTAATTTGCATGTGAAAACAGAAAATTTCCTTATCATTCTATAGATTCACACGAGGGGAACAAGAAGATATCAAAGATCATTTTCGGATGTCTTATCCTTTATCCTTTCAATTTGGCATAAAAGGTCAATATCAACGTAATCAAGTCACAGCTAAAACCTTAATTTTCCAGGTAACAATGTAATTAACACATGAGTTAATCGTGTTCAACCTTTCATTGAGTTCCCTAAATAAAAAAAAATCTCGTAAGAAAATCTTAACAAATCTATCATTCAAGACAAACGTGATCAAAGAGAAACTTTATTGCAATCAAAACCTTATTAATCAGGATTAATGGTGATATAAGAAATCTTCTTATGTGATCCTTATGTTTAAACTTGTACTCAGAGGAAACTTAGCTTTGAAACCAATTATAATGACCCACATTTGTATAGAATTTTTTTTTCTAAAGTATTTGTATTTATCGATTCATATAACGTGGAGCATTACATACAATGACTTAATAATGGCTAAAAGTAAAGTTTCAGTGAATATAAATTTAGACAATGACCACGTACCTTTATTCACATAGTTGAATTGATACATCATAGAAAAATCCTAAATCTTACAAGGAATTATGGTGCTCGATTTCCATAAGGTTTCAAATGAGACCTATGAGTTGTGAAGCTCAGTAATCATACGGACTAACATTAAAAGAAATAATTAATGATCCAAAACCTTAACATAATTAAGTAACATAATTTTATAATTCCAATAGATATCTTGCTATAACCAATTGTACATCATCAAAAATAATGACCATCACTCATCCGAAGGTAATTTCCACTACACGAAAGGCATGAGTCATAATGGTGCTTTACAATAATTACATTCCCTTTCTTACTATATTGCATTATTGTCTTAAACTTCTATAAAGCAAAAGATAACACAGCACACAAAGGACTTTTTTTTTTTTAGAAACCAGGAGTTAATCTTATTCATCCCCCACTCCTTGGAGGCAAGAAAAGGCAGGGGGACTAGACCAATACCTGCCTATTACAGAGAAAATAGACCATGACTCGTGGCCTATTACAAAAGAGCAAAACACCAAAAACAAAAGCAACCCAAGCAGCCTCAAAAAGGAGAAATGATATAGGGAAACTGAATTCTATCTAGTCTAATAAGGCCCTTACTCCTAGTAGAGAGCATAGAGGGGTGCTGGAAGATTTCCCAACTCCCCTTCACAAGAGTAGCAAAATGCAAAGCTAATGCATTCGCTGCTGGGCAGATATAAGTGAATGTTTCGATCCTTCCCTTGTTAGCTAGTAGTATGGAAGCATCAGTTCTGAGGTTCCAAGGAAGGGGAATATTCCCTTTCCACCAAAAATGAAGCAGAGCAGAATCAGTTTCCAAGTGCAAAATCTGATCCCCATCAATATTAGTTAACGCATTAGTAAAAGCAGTCATTAAGGCCTTCTCCTTTTGTCTAATAGGGGCCAAACATGTAGTGCCTGATATGAAATCTCCTCTGTGATCATGCATAACCCACCCTATCCTGAAGGATGAACCATATTGACAACCTGCAACATTAATTTTAAGGCCATTAGGAGGACGGATCCAATTTGCAGCAAATATTTTAGGCCTAATTTCCTTAAGCCACCTATCAAACTCAAAACTTCTCCAACTTCTATCTAAGATAGAATCAATCTGGCAAAGGGAAGCATTGTTGTGGCAGATGCTATTCCTAACATTCCAGATGTTAAACCAAATAAAAGAAATGAGGCCCTTTTGAATACAATCATTGTGGTTCCTAACAGGAGAGGACATCCGTTGGAAGAAACAAGTAGGGGAGAGAGTAGGAATGGCCATCTTCGAGGAAACCCACTTGGCAACGTGCCCCGCCAACGAATTGGAGGAGAATAGGTGATTAATGGTTTCAATCTGTAGAGTTGGGGATAGCAGGAGCACCTAGATGGAAAAGAGATACCAAGCTTCATAATATTGTCGTTAGTAGGGAGCTTGGACATGAGGACTTTCCAAGCGAGAATCACCATTTTTAAAGGGAGCTTAAGAGTCCATAAGTCCTTAAGATGGGGGATAACCGGAGTATGTTGAGTGGGAAGCGTACGCCGAAGCTGCCATAAAAGTTCCCGAGGAAGTGAGCGTCTAAATGGGAATATCATTATCATCATCAAGCACGACCTGTGTAATCTTAGAATAGACATGACTAGGAAGGTAGGAAGATAAAGGATTGGAGTCCAAATTAGGAATACCAGTCTTGACAGTCATCGGAGAAGGGGCATTACCAGGGATGAAGTCCTTCAGGATAGAATCCCCAATCCATAAATCCATCCAGAAATCTATATCACCTTTATGAACTTCCCACCTAATTATAGGCTTCATGGTCTGAAAAGTTTCCCACAAGGTCCTAATGCGAGCTAGAAGAGAAGAGGAGTTAGGAAACAGACCATACAGTTGCATCATAAGGTTGGAGTAAGGAGAATTGGAAATGAGAATGTGCCAAATGCGCTTCATTCTGAGGGCCGAGATAAATAGGTTGAGATTATGGATCCCAAGGCCCCCGTATTGAGTAGGTTTAGATATTTGCTTCGAAGAGACCCAGTGATGGTGTTTATCTTGAACCTTATATCGCCAAAAGAACCTAATCATAATAGACTCGACTTTCCAAGCAACCACCTTGGGGACATCTAGAATGGCCAAACTATGGATAGGAATCGAAGAGAGAACATGTTTAATAAGCAGCAACCTTAAAGCAAATGAGAGCAAATTGGCTTTCCATCCCGCTAATTTAGATTGGACCTTATCAATGATTTGATGGAAATACACCACTTTAGCCCTACCTAAGAAGATGGGACAGCACAAATATTGAAAAGGGAAGGATCCTAGCTAAATGTTGAGGAGTTGAAGGATTCGAGAGATCCTACAGGAAGGAAAATGTTTACCAATAAAGCAGCAACTCTTAATGTGGCTGATTTGCTGACCAGAATACAATTGGAACATGGAAAGAAAGTTGGAGAGGTTGGAAATAGTATGAGAGTTTCCATTTAAGAACAAGACAACATCATTAGCATATAGAAGCCATAGAGGAGGAAGGATCCTACGTTTAACAAAGAAGGGCCTAAGTTTTCCTTGAAAGGCCCATTCCTTGATGCCTCGGATGAAGGGCTCCATAAAAAGATCAACCAAAAGCAGAGAACTCGGGTCCCCTTGCCTTAGCCCCCTAGAAACATGGAAGAATGGACCAGAGCTACCATCAACAAGAATGGAGGACCCTTCATGCTCAACAAGGGAACTTAAGAGAGAGATAGTCGAGGATAAGAAGCCAAACTTCTTCAGGATTTAGTACAAGACCACCCATTCAACATGATCGTAAGCCTTAATCAAATCCAATTGGATGATAATATTAAAGCCAAAGACTTTCCGATCAATCCATTAAGCAAGTTCAAAAGTAGTAGCTATCTGATCAAATATGGATCTTCCCTTAACAAACCCAGCTTGTCCAGGAGAAACAAGCTTAGGAAGAATGGTAGATAGCCAATTGGAGACAATACCAAAGGCAATCTTATAAAGCACATTATAGAGACTAATCGAGCAGTAATTCGAGAGATCCTAGACATCAGCTTTTTTAGGAATGAATGAGATGAAGGTATTATTGAATGATCTAGGGGCACTCCTATGGATGAAGAAATAGGAAATAGCATGGAGAAGGTCATCCTTGATAAGATCCCAAAAGTGGGAATAAAACTCGACATTGAACCCATCAGGACCCGGAGTCCGATTAAGGGGCATCTTAGAAAGGGTATCAAAGATCTCCGTGGTGTCAGGAATATGAACAAGGCTATCAGACTCACCAGCAGACAAAATTGGAGGGATAACCTCAAGGAGCGGAGAAGGGCTCAGAGGAATATTAGATTTAAGGAGATTGAAATAAAAGTCTGACGCTTTGGCAGAAGCAGCTTCCCAACTACCATTACCCACAATGGCAGCAAGAGAATTTATTTCTTTACGCAAAACGTTTCCTGATGGTGGAGTAAAAGAACTTAGTGTTTCTTTCACCATTCTTAATCCAATCGATCTTAGCCTTTTGGAGTAAGAAGTCATTCATCTTGGCAAGGGCATCATCTAATTGAATATGGGTATCACTGAGCTCAGTAGCAAGGGCTTCATCCCAGTGGGATTGGAGCCTAGAGTCAATATCTTCATAGCGAGCCTCAAGGGATTTTACAACCTCATTAATGTCCTCGAAAGTTGATCTATTCCAATCTTTTAGAATCTTTTTGAGGGCATGAAGCTTGAAGTAGAATCTAGAGATCGGGTCTAGATCCGAGCTGACCTGCACATGATGCCAGAAATTTTCAACCAAAGGCTTAAAATCAGGAGCTCTAAACCACACATTCTAGAAAAGAAAGGGGTGTCATCGGGTGCACATATTAATCGAGGAGTTAAGGATGATAGGGGCATGGTCCAAGTTCCTTCTAGAAGCGTAAAGGTCGAAAGAAAAAAAGGGAAGAGCATCAGAATTAAGGAGGATCTGATTGAGCTTTTGGTAGATGCAGGAGCTACCACGACGGCCAGTGCACCAAGAGAACAGAGATCCTGACAAAGGCATTTCCAAGAGGGCTAAATTATGAATGCAAGAGAGGAAAGGCTTGCCCTGTTGGGAGAAAGGGAGGCCATCGGATTTTTCAGATGCCCAAAGCACAACATTAAAGTCACCTCCAATGATCCAAGGCGAAGGGGAGAAGGACAAAACAGTAGAGAGATGGTCCCAAAGGGCCTGCCGCTAAAGAGCCTCACAAGCTGCATACATAGTAGAGATCTTAATCGAAAGATTATCCACGGTGCAGCACACCGTCAAGGCTTGTCTGGAGTGGGTCAAGAGATTAATAAGCAAAATATCCTTCCAAAAGCACTAGATCTTAGGGGAATCGGGAGAAACCAAGCAGTGTTGAAAAGAGAGATGCCTACTGACATCATCAATTGAAGAGGGGTTAGCAAATGGTTCGAACAAAAAGATGAGGTTGAGACCACGTAGATGAATCAAATTCTATAGGTGAGTCAAGGTAGGAGTATTAGCGATACCCCTACAATTCCAAAATAGAAAATTCATAGAGAAAGTCTTTTTTGAATCGATTTAGATCGACTTCGGGTGACTTTCCCCAATCCCTCCAGGTATTGACCCCCACGGACTCCTCTAGCCTTAGAAGGAGAGTGTGCCTCATATGCCTTGTCTTGCAGAAAAAGGGGCTCAGCATCAAAATAATCCAACATCCCTTGAGACTCCACATCAGATGCAATATCAACAATTTTTACATCATTGCTCAGGGACTCCTCCAATCCCCCAACCTCAGAGATAAAAGGAGGGTCAGGATCAGGAGGGGAAGGAGGAGACAGTAAGGGGAGGTATATACCCCAAGCTAACCCACAGGATTCATTTGAAGGGCCACATTTCAACATTTTGATTTTAACATCATCATTATCTTCCAGCATATCCTCAACGGCCTTATCATCAACAGCAAAACCCTGCTGATCGGCAAAACTACGACATAAAAGCGCATTCTCAACATCAACATAATCCACATTCGGAGGCAAGTAGTCCTGAAAATCCGCAACTCGAGAAAACCCATAAGAAACATGCACAGTCGCAGGGCAAAATGAAGAAGCAACACAATCAAACATTGCAGAATCAACAGCAGAAATAGGCGAAGGAGCTAAGATGGAACCTATCACCTTTGCAGGGAAGGAGGATCGAGAGGCAGACCCTTCGACCTCCTTCCCCAGATATGCAGAGGACCAAACAGCACGCTTCAGATGCCTTCTCAAATGGAGACTCCTTCCCTTTGCCTCCTGAGGCGACCTAATGACTACCCCCCTAGATATAGGGATTTGAGAAGTTATACAAGCCAAGTTGGAGGTACATAAATTCCCAGCCACGTCCTCCGGAGCAGAAGGGGCATTTTGCTGTAGAGCAAGGACCATGCAAGGCTCTGTCGAGGTGCGCCTAGATCCACCTCCACCAAGATGAGAATCCTAAGAAACAAAAGGACTCCTTCCATGCTGGCAGGAGACAAAGGCAACCTCAGGAACAGCCAGATCCGCTTCCTTGCACGCAGCCTGCATAGAAAACTTAGGGCATGTGGAAACAGCATGACCAAGTCCCATATAGCTAGGGCAAAACAGCGAAACCTTCTAAAAAATGACTCTTTGAGAGATTAGCACCTGACCATTAAAAATAAAAATGGAATCCAAGTGGGGGGATAGGAGATCAATCTCCACACAACCCTAGGATATCCAGATCGTCTGAGGATCCACACATATGGGGGATCCCAATTGATAAGCAATCGAAAGCAATGCATTCGGGTGATTCAGATGAAAATTAAGACTTGGGAAACTGACCCAAACCAGCACAACCGAAATCGGGGAGTCAGTTCGAAAGATGGAGACCACCTGATAAACTGACATCACATACAATCAATAATGACAGAGCCTATAGGATAGAGCAAAAGTCCAAGTATGTGTCACAGCATGAAAGCCAATGTTGGGCATTCAATGAAGTCAGCATAAAACCCGATCAAATGTTAAATCTACTTGAGAGGTAATCTTTCAACCTCTGGGCCAAGGGCTTGGGACCCTAGGCACGAACCAGAATAGAGGTCAAAAAACCCAAAGAAAGCTCATCAATCTCTTCAGAGGAGAAAGAGGTGGCTAAAACACCCTCACGAAATTCCAGTCGGTAGACTTTCAAGGCCAACTCCACAAAGGAGGGTTCCGAGGAACTAAAGCCAGCCACCACCAAAGCGAAAGAACGCTTTTGTGGTGAAGGGGAATCCAATAGGGAAGGAGTGTGAGGGGTAGCAGGCAACGAAGGACCCACCTCCATGGCACAGGGGCCACAAATGCAAAGCAAACTAGGAAAGCACACAACAAAACCCTAGAAGTCACCAAACACCACACACAGGCAAAGAAACACGGCGACACCAAAAGCATAAAAGAGGAGCTAAGATCATAGCAAAAGAAACAAGAAAACAAGAGCAAAAGCGAAATGCATAAAGCCACCAGCGGGTCACCCTCCGCGAGGCCCCAACTGGGGCAATGCAAAGGTGAGGGGCACCAAGGCCCACCTCCGAAGAGGGAGAACCTAGGTCCTCACCAGGTAAGGAGGCGAAACCCTAGCAGAAAGGGGAAGGAGAGGGGCGAGGGGCAAGAGGGATGAAGGACATTATTTCATAAATAATTCTTTCATAATAACGCAAGCAATAAGTCATCATTAATGAAAAAATTAGTGTAATTGTTCAATCCTTCAATATTATAAACTTATACCCTTCAAAAGTTTACTTAAGTATAAGAAATCCATAACTTTTTCCTTATAGAAATTTGAGTAATTGTACTTCATTTTCTATACAAACAATGCACCAATGACCATATTGTATGCAAAAAAATATTCCATAACCTTATCCATGATTTCGCAACCACATTCAAAGGAAATTCATTCCATAACACATGCCATAGCATTTCTATGCCAGTATTCATTTCCAATGGTTTATTGCATGGCATTTAATAACAATTTCATGGCAATGGTTTACTTTATTAAACCATTTTGCATATAGACAGTTACTTTAGTACACAATTTCATTTCATAATAATTTCATGGCAATGGTTTACTTTATTAAACCATTTTGCATATACACATTTGCTTTATTGCACATATTGCATTTCATAACAATTCCATGGCAATGGTTTACTTTATTAAACCATTTTGCATAGAGAGATTTGGTTGATGGCACATATCATTAGGTAGCTTTGATGGTTTAACTGCCGACACAAGTGGTCCATGAAACAATAACATGCATGCTAGTGTAGCTACAACTGAGATAAGTTTATCTTTTGCCACCGTGGTTCATAGAACCACAGGCCCCTGGAAGGCATTGCCCCTCTTATAGCCCATGAGGCTCCTTTGAATCAGTGCCTTAACATATTCATGAATCATAATTCCATACTTTTCAGGAAAAGCTTATTCTTATAGTTTCAATTATCTTATTACTTTATAAATACCGATTTCATCCGTTTCTTTTTTGTATACCATAGTCAAATGTACACACATCTTTAATCTTAAATCATTTCTTTATATCGATATCTTGCATATTGTATAACTTGCACATATACCTTCAGAAAAGAAGCATATTACATAGTCATTAGTTTTCATATACTTAGTTTGTCATCACACATTCCAAAGGACATGTTCATAATTATTCAAGTAATGCATACATAAAGGGGTCAATATTCAATGTTAGTTTGACTTATAAGATCTTATATTAAAATTAGCACTGTTATCAAGTTAGGAAAACTTACATTCAAGCACATGCAATTACCCAGATGTCTTATTCACGAACTTATAAGTGTCTCTATCATACGTTAATAATAATTCATTAGAATAAGACTAAACATGAATAATTTTCCTGTTATATATATATATATATATATATATATATAAAACTGGAAAATTATTCGCAAGCATAAAAAAAAATATAAATCCCAATCTATTTACACCTATCAACTATTATCACATGTTAAGGAAAATAAAAAAAATCTTTGAGTTATTGTTTATTCTACTAGATTGGCTACAATGTAAGAATGAGAAAGGCGTTACATATTTGACTTTCTTAATTTACCTACACTTAACTATGGGACATAAGAGGGCATGCCACTAACATTTTTTTCATATTGATAGTCCTAATAATCCAAGGTTGGAATTGGGTCTAACCATGCATATTAATAACAATTTCCATGTTGCGTTGGCATCTTTGTTGTTCAGTCACATAAAAGAATGTGTACATGTAAGTTAATGCTTATGCATGCATTCGTACTAATTAAAGACAAAAGAAGAAAATAGATCATGATGTATTTGAGATTGAATGCAGAATGAATGCAATGCATTTGTCACAAATGAAATATATAATTTATGAAATTAAAAGAAAAGGTATCAATAAGATTTTAAAGAAATCTTGCATGGTTCTCCAAGAAATATTTGAAAATTTCTAAACGAGTATAAAAATCTATCATTTATTGGGAATATAGTTGGCATAGTATTTATTTATAATACCAAAGTCACCTTTCTCTACATATCAATGTCATGACAGAACATGGGAGGAATAGGTTGCAATAACTATAGGTTACATGATTTATTCCCGCTTACCTCCTAATGATATTGAAAATAGCAGATTCAACAATATTGGTATATCCTACTGCAAATGTCATCCATCACCTTGATTAGCATCAAATCTAGATTCCACCTTCACATGGGTATAAAATTGGTAGCATATTGGTAGCTTGGATGGAAAAGGCCTTGCATGGAGGCCATGTTTGCTTTCAAGATAGAGATAAGCAAGACCACATATAGAGAGACTTATGACTTGTTGAAGTATTATTGGATTTTGAAATGGAGAAATATAAAGAGATGGAAGGACATAATGAGTGCAATCATAGTTGGATGACAATCGATAATGATGCCCATGACTATGACTCCTGTCATTCAAGGATGGTACAATATGGTGTAATATGATGGCAAGAAAATTAAGAATGCAATATATATATATTTTTGAAACAGAAAGGAAAGCTATTGAATCACCGATGGCAATCCAGGAGAGCTTTTATTGACTATATAAAAAAACGAGGATTACAAGATCGAACCCCACATATGTATGAGAGTCCAGCAATTATTTACAATATTATCCACACTCACTGGTCTCCCCTGAAATAATTTCTCATTTTTAGCTCTCCAAACCGACCATAGCACTACCACCATGGGCACATGGGGCTTATTTGTAACCAGAAAGGAACTCCATAAGTTCTCCCACGTGGGAATCAAACCCCTGCAAACCTTTCTCTAGACACAATCTATTACCATGCAAGAGAAGATATGACGACTGCAGTCATTGTGTAACCCACATAGCTGGCAGAATTGAGCAGGGGTGCCCATCCTCCTACGCCGCATCTCACCTGTAATCTGACCATCCCTTCTACATAACCACAGAAAAATTTGCACCTTTAATGGGACTTTTAACTTCCATAAATTCTTCCCAATCTCATCCACCTCTACTGACCTAGATGATATGATGAGTCTTTCATAGGCATCTGCTGGAGAGAAAATCCCCTCCCATTTGTATGCATCGCACTCCTCTAGTTTAGGTCTAAAGGCATTTAGTTCCTACAGGAGGTGTTCATTCTCCATCCACGTTTTGGTTCCATAGCCATACCCCTCGTCATTGTTTATCTTCCACTTTTTTGATTTCATGTCCCAATAATCATACACCACCGCATTTTTTTTAGGAGTAGCCGAGTATGCAAGAGGATATCTATCCTTTAACACCCCATCTGGTGCCCATTTTTCAATCCAAAATATGATGCTTCTTCCATCTCCCAAGACTGATTTGAACAAATTCCAATTATCAATCATAACACGCACCATAGAGGCCCAAAAAGGAGAAGGCTTGATGGGATTCAGACAACTCTTCTCATTATTTGCCACCCCATAACTATCATGTACAATCTCTGTCCAAGGCCTCTGTTCCCTTTGCAGCAACCTAACCGCCCACATCAAAAGCAAGGCATCATTAAATTCTTTGAGAGATCTTATTCCCATACCGCCATACTTCTTAGGAGAGCACATTGTATCCCATTTAACAGGTTGGAAGAAAGTACCTTGGTGAGAAGCCCCTTTCCAGAAGAATCTCTTGCGCATGACATCAAGTTTCTTCCAAATTGATTTTGGAGCTTTGAAGACGAAGAAGAAGAAGACTGGAATAGATGTAATCACTGAATTTAGCATAATAAGCCTCCCCCCTTTAGATAGGTATCAACTACCCCAGTCTTCTAACTTCGTAGCCACCTTCTCAAAGAGAAAATTCCAATCAGTCTTCATTTTTGTACATTTCAACTGCAGGCCCAGATATTTGATTGGCAATGAGACCACAGATGTGCCGAAGATGGAAGAGATGTCACTCTGATCATTACCATTCATACCAAAGCACACCAGAGATGATTTGCTTCCATTTAGCTTTAGACCGAAAATTTCTCCAAAGATGTTAACCATATAAGAAAGTGCTTGTGCTTCCCTTTTCCCTCCTTCTATGGAAAGGATTATGTCATCTGCATATTGGAGAGTGGGGGGCAAAGCCCTTCTATTTGTCATTGAATAGCCCCTTATCAACCCATCTTCTACCAACTTGCATGCATATTTGGCTAAGGTATCCACTACAAAATTAAAATCAGTGGGGCCAAGGAGCAACCTTGCCACACCCCACATTAAGGCTACATCCAGGCTTTACAAGGTTTCCCATTTATCAAAGGGGAGTAGGAAGCAGTCGTGATGCACCGTTTCATCCACTGGATCCAAAGGGGGAGGAACTTTATTCTTTTAAGAATTTCCCATAAGTACAACCACGAGATTGAATCATATGCTCTAGAGAAATCTACCTTCCATAGGAAGGCCTGAGACTTTCTCCTATGCCAACCCGTCACCATCTCTTGAGCCATAATAAATGATTCTTGTAAAGACCTCCCAGGTAAAAAGGCAGACTGAACAGGCATAATCAGGACTTGTAGAACTCCACGAATTCTGTTGGCGAGGATTTTGCTAATGATTAGATATATGGAGTTCGACAGCACAATAGGCCTGTAATCAGAGAAACATTCCGCTCCCGACTTCTTTGGTAACAAGAAAAGGTATGATTTGTTTAGCCTTTCAAACTCACGTATAACCCCCATCACTTCCTCTTTAAGAATGCTCCACATTTCTTTATAAAATAAGACTTGAACCCCATCCGACCTTGGAGCTCCCTCATTATTTAAGTCTTTGATAGCATCCACAGCCTCCTATTTAGTAGTAGGGGCAACCAACATTGCAGCTTGTTCATCACTGACACATGGGAATGCAGTCGCAGCCATCCTCCACATACCTCTTGGCGTAGCCTTTGATATTTCTTTAAAGTAGCGTACAACTTCCTTCCTTATTTCACGAGTAGAGGAAATATTTCTCTCACCAATTTTGATAGTAGAAATGAGGTTAAATCTCCTTCTAGCACTGGCCGCAAGATGGAAAAAAGTTATATTTGCATCCCCTTCCTTGAGCCACAGTTGTCTAGACCTCTCACACCAATCCATCTCTTTCTTTAAATCCTCCTCGGCAATGATCTACTGCCAGTATTTCCTCGTTTCCTAATCTTGAGCATTCAGACCCACTATGCATTCCTTCTTATCAAGCTACTGGACCTCAGCCAATGCCTCAATTCTCTTCTACTCCCTAATAGCCGTCACTGTCTGCCCATATTCCCTTAGCATTGTGCACATGTCTGCCAACTTTGATTCCAATCTTTGGGTAGCAGAACCTGTAGCATTCTTACCTTTCCACCAGGTAGACAACATATGTAACGACCCGATTCCCGAGTCCCTACGAGACACGAGAACCGGACCGACACGACTAAACCCAATACCTGGTCATCCAATGAGGAAGTAACCAAAAGAGCAGTAAAATAAACCACATTTAATATGAATATAACTAACAGCAGGAAAAATACAGCAATAAGGAAAGAAACTACTACAGTATATACCACCACAACAGTAGAACAACATTCATAACATAATATGAACTGCAGGTAAAGAAAAGTACAGCAGAAACAAGAACTACTCACTACAGTGGAATCAAAAAGAGGTACAAGAGAACAGTGGTAACTCTACTGGACCCTACTCGGCCCAACGTCCTCCGCAGCCGCTGACCCTGGCTGCTCAACACCTGATCCTGAAAGGTAACTTGTGTACCCGTCAGCAAAACGCTGAGTAGAGTGGCAGCTAAACTAAAGAAATAGTAAAGTGTACAGCAGCTGTTTTAATTTTCTTTCGTCCTTTATTTACGTCATTCTATTGTTTCACAATTTATCTATTTCTCAGATCCTTCACTTGATCTCGAATGTTCCTCGTGCGAACGATCTTGATTGCAGTCTTTTCCGAACAGTAGAAGTAGCACGTGGTGCTCTCCTGGCTGAGAGAGTCTCCCATGGTGATCCTACTCTCAGTCAACCACCCCAAGGTCACTGACAGATGTAACGGTGACTACGGCACGCGCGGTAAACGCACGGGTAGCTAACCTGCACTGGCACGCGGTCAGTCGTTTCCATTAACGGGTGCGCCCAAAGCACAGCACGGAACCAGTACAGGGCAGAGCCCTCTCAGTAACAGGGGTCCAACCCCTCCACAGCAACCAAACAGGGGCCTTGCCCCTCCACAGTTAGTGCACCCTCGCCTGACTACCCTGGTTTGCCCCAGTGGGCCTGACAAGTCGGTGTGGGAGGCTAGTAGAACCCCGGGGCCCGTGGGGTAGCTAGTACCTCCCTACACTAGTAGCTCTCCTCGGTACCACGTACACGAGGGCCAGCAAGTCGGTACAGAGTGGCCAGTCCTAACCCCGGGTCCCTGGGGCGGCTGGCTCCGATCTGCACTAAACAGGGGGGACAGTCATTCTCCTTGGTACTCCGTACTCAAGGGCCAGCTCACTTCCCCAATTCTATTCCATTCACTTTCCAGGAGTTCTACTCCTAATTCCCCGTAGGGTTCCAGCTCTTTTAACTCAGAACATCCAGGTTTCACTTTCCAGTTTCACATTCTTACAATCCATATTCTCAATCACGTTTATTTATTCATAACAGGTAGCTGTTAATTCAATTCACAGGCAGCTAGTATTTCCTTTCCACATTTTCCAAGATTGCAGTATTCATACATTCCACTAGTTTTCCCGTCCTAGGATTAATGCCATATCCTAGGATCTATCATACAATCTAGTTTTCCAGCCCTAGGATTCATGCAACACCCTAGGAATCTACCATTCAATCTATTTCTCATTCCTAGGATTCATGCAATGTCCTAGGTTCTATTTATGGTTTCATAATTAAACAGATTATACTTAAAGCCACTCTACCAGGTACAACGGGAGTAATGAGGGCATGGTCGGGAATCCCGCGTGCCTCCGCGACCCCTAAGACTGCAATGGAACGGGGTCCTATCACAAGGATCAAACACAAGGAGTGTCTCAAAACAGTGTATAGCTACTGTAGATGGGTAGAGGATGTAATTCCGAAAAGAACGCAACTCGAAACATGGAAAACGGAACCCGAATGGGCCCTAAACGGGTCGAAAATGATGAAACAGTGCAAAATCAGACGTCTGGAACTTATTCCAGACGTCTTAAAAAGTGAAACAGGGTTTCCCTTGCTCTGCGTGGTCTCTCAGACGTCCAGAAGCCTGCAGGGGCATCTGGACTAGTTCCCAGACGTCCGATGGTCACCCCGGACATCTGGATGTCGCTCCAGTTGTCTGGCACTGCAGCCAGACGTCTGATTCACGTTGGATGCGAATCTCAAACCCTGCGCGTACCCATTTCCTCTCTCTCTTAGTACGGTCAATCGAAGGGAAGGAAGAAGACGGAAAAACTCACCTTTCAGACGTCTGGACAGTCTTCCAGACGTCGTTCCCATCGTTTGGCTAGAAGCACAGACGTCTGATTCTGGAAAATTTTCCAGAACCAGGGCGCGTCTCGCCCTCCGCTCGCGACGCCCGGCCGCGTCGCGCCTCGTGCGCCTGCTGCTCGAGCCGCAGCGGTCCCCCCCTGCGTCGCCCCGCACCCGCTGCGCCCCCCGCCACCCGGCCCTAGCAGCCCCGACGAGCTCGCCCTCACGGCCGAGCTCCTCTCCCACGCGCAACACCTCCTCCCACGCTCACCGCGGCTGTCGCTGCCGCTGCAGCCTCGCGCTCGCTCTCGCGCACTGGCTGAAGGAGAAGAGGAAGGAGGCGGAGGTGACGGGAGTGAGGGAGAGGCGTGGCCCTTTTAAGGCCGCGCGAGGAGGAGAGAGAGAATGCGGTAGAGGCGTCTGTGGCCGCAGGAGAGAGGGAAAAAGAGGGAGAGAGAGAGAAAACGCAGGTCTGCGCGCTCAGGTGCGCAGACGAACAGTAGCGTGCCAAAATAACCGATTTACAGACGTCTGTAAATGATCCCAGACGTCTGGTCTGACATCTGTAAGTGATTCCAGACGTCTGGTACGACGTCTAGGCCACCTCCCAGACGTCTTAAAAGACGTCTGCAGTGCCCGTTCGTAACAATATAACAAGCTCAAAGGAAGTTTCATCCCCAAAACTTGCGCTAACTAGGGTGCGGGAAAACGTCATAAAAACCATAACAAACTCAAAGAGGACAGAAGCCGGTCCGAAAAGACGTACCCGTGAAGAGTTCCGGGTACCGCTCCCGCATTTCCGCCTCAGGCTCCCAGGTAGCCTCCTCGTACCGCTGGCTCCTCCACAAAACCTTTACCAGGGGTACTTGATTTCGTCTCAAACTGCGGACGGCACGGTCTAGAATCTGCACTGGCCGCTCGGGGTAGGTCAGGTCGTCACCCACCTCGACGCTCTCGTGACTCAGTACGTGACTGGGATCGGCTACGTACTTCCTAAGGTTGGACACGTGGAACACGCCGTGCACACCAGAAAGCTGCGGGGGGAGAGCAAGCCTGTAAGCAACGGGTCCAACCCGCTCCAGGACCTCGAAAGGCCCCATAAACCTCGGCGCAAGCTTCCCTCTCACCCCAAACCGCTGCAGGCCCTTCATGGGTGAAACACGAAGAAAGACGTGGTCCCCAACCTCAAACTGCACCTCTCTGCGTCTCCGATCCGCGTAGCTCTTCTATCTGCTCCTGACAGTGCGGAGTCACCTGTGGATCTGCTCGACTACCTCCTGACTCTGCCGGATCAACCTGGGGCCAACCTCCCACTTGGTCCCCACCTCAACCCAACTCAAGGGTGCCGTACACTTCCGTCCGTACAGAGCCTCATAGGGAGTCATGCCGATGCTCGAGTGATAACTGTTGTTGTATGCAAACTCCGCCAGGGGGAGGTGCTCCTCCCAAGAGCCCCTCCAGTCCAGTACACAGGCACGCAAAAGGTCCTCAAGTGTCTGTATCGTGCGCTCAGACTGTCCGTCCATCTGGGGGTGGTAAGCTGTACTAAACCTCAACCGCTCCCCAAGGCCTGCTGAACTCAGCTCAAAACTAGGACGTAAAGCGGGTATCCGGGTCGGATACGATCTCCCGCGGAACTCCGTGTAGTCGTACCACATCCCGGATATACCTCTCTGCCAACTGCGCTGGTCCCAAAGTGACTCGGATCGGCAAGAATCGCGCCGTCTTCGTCAGTCTATCCACTATTACCCAGACTGCGTCATGTCCTCGCTGGGTAACAGGTAAGCCCACCACCAAGTCCATGGTGATGCTCTCCCACTTCCACTCTGGCACTGGAAGCGGCTGTAGCGGCCCTATAGGCCTCTGATGCGCTTTCACCTGCTGGCACACTAAGCACTGCTGCACGAATTCACCCACATCCCGCTTCATCCCCCTCCACCAAAACTCGCGTCTCAAGTCATGGTACATCTTCGTGTTTCCGGGATGTATGGTGAATCTGGAACCGTGTGCCTCAGTCAGAAGCTCTCTCAACAGCTCCTCGTCTCTGGGAACGCACAACCGTCCCCTCAAGCGCAGCACCTGGTCTGTGAAAGAGAAGTCCCCTGGGTCTCCCGACAGTACTCTGTCACGCAAAGACTGTAAGTATGGATCGGCCATCTGTCCTGTGATGATGCGGTCTATCAGCTCTGGCCTAGTCTACCGTGTCACCGTCACTGCCCCACAGTACCCTCATAACTCTAGAGGTTGCCAACTGCCCACCTCCTCCAAAAGGCTCCAACTCTGTAACTGTAGACTGGCCAAGTGTGTGCGGGCGCCTTACGGCTCAAGGCGTCAGCCAGCACATTGGCCTTTCCCGGGTGGTAGGAGATGCTGCAGTCGTAGTCCTTCAGGAGCTCCAACCAACGTCTCTGTCTCATGTTGAGCTCCTTCTGATCAAAAGGGTATCTGAGGCTCTTGTGATCTGTGAAAGTCTCGAAGGTCTCACCGTACAAGTAGTGCCTCCAGGTCTTCAGCGCGAAGACAACAGCTACCAACTCTAGGTCGTGGGTAGGGTAGGTATGCTCATGGGGCTTCAGTTGCCGCGAAGCGTAAGCGACAACGTGACTCCTCTGCATGAGCACACCTCCTAACCCTTGCAAGGAGGCGTCCGTGTACACAACGAACCTGCCACTATTGTCAGGGATGGTGAGCACGGGAGCCGAGGTCAACCTCTCCTTCAGCTCCAAAAAACACGCCTCACAGGTGTCTGTCCAAGCGAAGGGCACGTCCTTCCGGGTCAACTGTGTCATAGGACGCGCAAACTGTGAAAATCCTCTGATGAATCGTCTGTAGTAGCCTGCCAGTCCCAGGAAACTGCGAATCTCAGTGACTGAACACGGTCTCTCCCACCTGAGTACTGCCTCGACCTTGGCTGGGTCCACCGCCAAGCCATCTCCAGAGATCACTTGACCTAAAAAGGTCACCTCCCTCAACCAGAACTAGCACTTGCTGTACTTGGCGTACAGCCTGCGTCGTCTCAGAGTGTCCAGAACCATCCGCAAATGTTATCCGTGCTGCGTTCGATCTCTAGAATAGACGAGTACATCATCTATGAAAACCACCACGAACTGGTCCAAGTACGGTCTAAACACCCGGTTCATCAGATCCATGAAAGCAGCGGGGGCATTGGTCAGCCCAAACGGCATGACCAAAAACTCGTAGTGTCCGTACCGGGTGCGGAAAGCTGTCTTGGAGACGTTGGTCTCCCTGATCCTCAACTAGTGGTATCCAGACCTCAAGTCGATCTTGGAAAACACCGTGGCACCCCGCAACTAGTCAAACAAGTCGTCGATCCTCGGCAGCGGATATCTGTTCTTGATGGTGACCCTATTCAGCTGTCGATAGTCCACACAAAGGTGTAGGGTACCATCCTTCTTCTTCACAAACAGTACCGGGGCTCCCCAGGGAGACACACTGGGCCTCACGAAACCTTTCTCCAAAAGGTCCTGCAACTGGGACTTGAGCTCTCGCAGCTCAAGCGGTGCCATCCTGTATGGCGCAATGGAGATGGGGCTGGTCCCTGGTACTAGTGAGATCTCAAACTTGATCTCATGCTCGGGCGGTAGTCCTGGTAACTCGTCTGGAAACACGTCAGGGTACTCTCTGACCACCGGGATACTCTGGAAGTTTGCCACAGGGCTGGGCTCTGCCACCACACAAGCTAAGAAGCCCTCACACCCCTTGCTCAAAAATCTTGCCGCCCGAAGTGCCGAAATGCACCTGAAACCTCCGTCCATTGGTTGTCCGTGAAACTCGAAAGAAGGCAATTTTGGAATGGAGAAGACGATCTTCCTCTCAAAACAGTCCACCAAGGCATGGTAAGCGGATAGCCAATCCATCCCCAGAATCACTCCAAAGTCCTCCATCTGTATCATAATCAGATCAGCTGGCAGGCTATGTCCCCCGACGCTGATCTCGCAATCCGTGTACACCTCCTCAGCTACAAACAGCTGACCACTCGGACCTCTGATTGTGAACGGATTTTCTAATGCTGTATAATCCTGGTCCAAACTAACTGTGAAACTGGCTGCGACAAACGAGTGCGTAGCACCGGAATCGAAAAGCGTGTAAATGAATCTGCCAGAAACTGAAACCATACCTGCTACCACCGATCCCGAAGCTCTGGCATCCCTGTGTGTTAGGGCGTTGATATGCCCCTCAACTCTAGGTGCGGACGAAGCAGTCACACTCTGCGTCGGACGGGTAGGTGCTGGCCGGTACCCTCCTCATGACTGCTGTCCTCCTCCTCGCGCCTGGGAACCGCGACCTCCTGCGTGCCCTCCAGTGCTCTGCGCGGGAAGTATCTGCTGTCCTCCTGCCCTAGACGGGCAGTCCCTCCTGATGTGGCCCGGCTGGCCACACTGGTAACAGAGGGGAACCCGACTCCCGCCCTCAGTGAGTCCCTGCTGTCGGCTGGGCGGGGGTCTGGTGCTGGCGACTGGCCCCTGTCGAGGGCCCCCAAAGGCCACTGATGGCCCTGTAAAACGTGACGGCTCTCCTGCAGACGCCACGTGTCACCTCTCTCGCCGGCCCTGTGAAAAGTCTGGCTGGAAGGGCCTCTTCCGCCTGCCGTCAGTGTCTCCGCGGACGGGTTGGTCTCCTCGTAAGTCATGGCTGCCTCCACCACCCTCAAAAACGTAGGCAGCTTCAGGGGTTTGACATACCCCCGAATCGCAGATCGGAGCCCCTCAGTGAACCTCCAAAGGCGCTCCTCCTCTGTGGCTACTGCTGTCGCTGCAAAGCGGGATAGCTCCAAGAAACGCATGCGGTACGCGTTCACAGTCATCGTCCCTTGGCAGAGAGTGCGGAACTCCTGCCTCCTCTGGTCCTCCACGTCTGGGGAAAGTACTACTCACAGAAGAGGGCGACGAATCGGTCCCAGGTCAGCTCGTCCCTCTCCTGTCCCTGGACCGCCCTCCACCACCTGTGTGCCACACTCTCCAGCTGGTACGGGGCAAAGGCCACGCGGCACTCCACCGGGGGGCGAAGGGTGTCGAAGATCTTCTCCAGCTACTCAAGCTAGTCCTCTACCTCGGTCGGGTCCTCATCCCCCTTGAAGGAGGGGGGATTCAGCTTCCGGAACTGCCCGAAGAGCTCGGAGTGGCGCTACAGTGGGGATGCTGGTCCACCCCCAGGAAATGGTGCCTCGTGCACAGAAGTATCGGAGGAAGGTGGGGGCTACGACGGCCCATCCCCTGCCCCGTGTCTAGCGCCGCGTCCGTCGAGTGGTCCCACAGAGGACTCCCCCTCCGCAGCCCCAGGGTGAGGCGCTCGGGGCGGTGGGTTGAGCTCCTCTCGTACAATGTCTCGTATCAGCCGGGCGAGGTCCTGGGCCTGGACGCACGGGAGTAGTGGCTGGTCCACTGGGGTGTCGGCAACGGCACCCCCACCTCGCTGGCCTCGTCCTCGGCCGCGCCCGCGGCCCGCCTCACTGGTCCCACGACGAGGCATCTCCTACAAGGAGATGCGAAACAAAACGTAACACGTCACTACGGAACGATACCGAACGGAAATGTCTAAGAGCTCATGTCAAAAGATATGTTGTGGTGGCTAATCTAGTTATAGACATGTGAATTGGTTATTTTCCAGTCAGTAGATTCACTTCTTGGGATGACCTTGCTCTGATACCATCTTGTAATGACTCGATTTCCGAGTCCCTACGAGACATGAGAACCGGACCGACTCGACTAAACCCAAGACCTGGTCGTCCAATGAGGAAGTAACCAAAAGAGCAATAAAATAAATCACATTTAACATGAATATAACTAACAGCAGAAAAAATACAGTAGTAAGGAAAGAAACTACTACAGTATGTACCACCACAACAGTAGAACAACATTCATAACATAATATGAACTGCAGGTAAAGAAAAGTACAGCGGAAACACGAACTACTCACTACAGTGGAACCAAAAAGAGGTACAAGAGAACAGTGGTAACTCTATTGGGCCCTACTCGGCCCAGCGTCCTCCGCAGCCGCTGACCCTGGCTGCTCAACACCTGATCCTGAAAGGTAACTTGTGTACCCGTCAGCAAAACGCTGAGTAGAGTGGCAGCTAAACTAAAGAAATAGTAAAGTGTACAGCAGCTGTTTTAATTTTCCTTCGTCCTTTATTTACGTCATTCTATTGTTTCACAATTTATCTATTTCTCAGATCCTTCACTTGATCTCGAATGTTCCTCGTGGGAACGATCTTGATTGCAGTCTTTTCCGAACAGTAGAAGTAGCACGTGGTGCTCTCCTGGCTGAGAGGGTCTCCCATGGTGATCCTACTCTCAGTCAACCACCCCAAGGTCACTGACAGATGTAACGGTGACTACGACACGCGCGGTAAACGCACGGGTAGCTAACCCGCACTGGCACGCGGTCAGTCGTTTCCGTAAACGGGTGCACCCAAAGCACAGCATAGAACCAGTACAGGGCAGAGCCCTTTCAGTAACAGGGGCGCAACCGCTCCACAGTAACCAAACAGGGGCCTTGCCCCTCCACAGTCCGCGCACCCTCGCCTGACTACCCTGGTTTGCCCCAGTGGGCCTAACAAGTCGGTGTGGGAGGCTAGCAGAACCCCGGGGCCCATGGGGTAGCTAGTACCTCCCTACACTTGTAGCTCTCCTCGGTACCACGTACACAAGGGCCAGCAAGTCGGTACAGAGTGGCCAGTCCTAACCCCGAGTCCCTGGGGCGGCTGGCTCCGCTCTTCACTAAACAGGGGGGACAGTCGCTCTCCTTGGTACTCCGTACTCAAGGGCCAGCTCACTTCCCCAATTCTATTCCATTCACTTTCTAGGAGTTCTACTCCTAATTCCCCGTAGGGTTCCAGCTCTTTTAACTCAGAACATCCAGGTTTCACTTTCCAGTTTCACGTTCTTACAATCCATATTCTCAATCACGTTTATTTATTCATAACAGACAGCTGTTAATTCAATTCATAGGCAGCTAGTATTTCCTTTTCACATTTTCCAAGACTGCAGTATTCATACATTCCACTAGTTTTCCCGTCTTAGGATTCATGCCATATCCTAGGATCTATCATACAATCTAGTTTTCCAGCCCTAGGATTCATGCAACACCCTAAGAATCTACCATTCAATCTATTTCTCATTCCTAGGATTCATGCAATGTCCTAGGTTCTATTTATGGTTTCATAATTAAACAGATTATACTTAAAGCCACTCTACCAGGTACAACGGGAGTAATGGGGGCGTGGTCGGGAATCCCGCGTGCCTCCGCGACCCCCGAGACTGCAACAGAACGGGGTCCTATCAGAAGGATCAAACACAAGGAGTGTCTCAAAATAGTGTACAGCTACTGTAGACGGGTAGAGGATGTAATTCCGAAAAGAACGCAACTCGAAACGCGGAAAACGGAACCCGAATGGGCCCTAAACGGGTCGAAAATGACGAAACAGTGCAAAATCAGACGTCTGGAACTTATTCCAGACGTCTTAAAAAGTGAAACAGGGTTTACCTTGCTCTGCATGGTCTCTCAGACGTCCAGAAGCCTGCGAGGACGTCTGGCCTAGTTCCCAGATGTCCGATGGTCACCCCGGACGTCTGGATGTCGCTCCAGTGGTCTGGCACTGCAGCCAGACGTCTGATTCGCGTTGGATGCGAATCTCAAACCCTGCGCGTACCCATTTCCTCTCTCTCTTAGTACGGTAAATCGAAGGGAAGGAAGACGGAAAAGCTCACCTTTCAGACGTCTGGACAGTCTTCCAGACGTCGTTCCCGTCGTCTGGCTAGAAGCACAGACGTCTGATTCTGGAAAATTTTCCAGAACTAGGGCACGACTCGCCCTCCGCTCGCGACGCCCGGCCGCGTCGCGCCTCGTGCGCTTGCTGCTCGAGCCGCAACAGTCCCCCCCCGCGTCGCCCCGCGCCCGCTGCGCCCCCTCCGCCCGGCCCTAGCATCCCCGGCGAGCTCGCCCTCACGGCCGAGTGCCTCTCCCACGCGCAGCACCTCCTCCCACGCTCACCGCGGCTGTCGCTGCCCTTGCACCCTCGCGCTCGCTCTCGTGCACTGGCTGAAGGAGAAGAGGAAGGAGGCGGAGGTGACGGGAGTGAGGGAGAGGCGTGGCCCTTTTAAGGCCGCGCGAGGAGGAGAGAGAGAACGCGGCAGAGGCGTCTGCGGCCGCAGGAGAGAGGGAAAAAGAGGGAGAGAGAGAAAATGCAGGTCTGCGCGCTCAGGCACGCAGACGAACAGTAGAGTGCCAAAATAACCAATTTACAGACGTCTGTAAATGATCCCAGACGTCTGGTCCGACGTCTGTAAGTGATTCCAGACGTTTGGTACGACGTCTGGGCCACCTCCCAGACGTCTTAAAAGACGTCTGGAGCGCCCGTTCATAACAACATATCTTTTAACCCATCTTCTCTGAACCATGACTTTTTGAATTTGAAGTATGAGCCAACATCTGCATTCACCTCGCTGTCCCACACAATTGGCGTATGGTCTGAAAATGGCCTCTCAAGGCTCATGGCTGAAGACAGTTGAAACTGCTCCAAGAGACTAGAATTTCCAAAGAATCTATCCAATTTAGACATGAGCCTACTGCCGTTTCTCCAAGTAAACTCAACACCATTGACCGGGTATTCAATGGTGCCCAGATTTTGCACAACCAGTTGAAACCCTACAATTGCACCATCTTTGTTACCCCCAAGTCGGTCCCCACTTGACAAGGTACAATTGAATTCTCCACCCACGAGCCAAGGCAACTCTTTGACCTTCTGATGTACTACTGATAAGTCCTCCCATAACTCCACTCGACTGGTCGCTGCATAGGGACCATACACACATGAGACAAACCAATCCAAATCCCCCTGATGACTCTAACATCTACATGTAAGCATATGCTTGGCCTGATGGACTTCAGTCACTCTAAAGCTGGACTTTCTCAACCAAATAGCCATTCCACTAGATCTGCCATTTGCAGCCATCACCGCACAATTTGCTCTCCCAGACTGCCTTAGGGTGTCCCAGATTGAACTATTGTCTTCCTCTAAGTGCGTCTCTTGAATAAGGGCACAATCAATCTCCCACTCCATAAAATATCTGATTAGAGAATCTCTTCTCACCTTATTGCGTAGCCCACGCACATTCCACATTAAAATTCTCATCCCTTACAGAGATGATCCCTTTGCGCCAGATTGTCCACATATTCAACCATGATGGACTTTGCAATGGTCTCTTCCTCAATGGGGCTCATGTTCTCCTTTCTCCACCTCCTAAGCATGTAAGGGGATAGCCCAACCCCCCTCTTTTGACCAAATCTTTTCCCAAATTTTAGATCTTCAAGAACAGGAAGTGGCATTTGATTCACATCCCTGAGGATCCTTCTCCCACTGCTTCCTTCTAGTCTCTTCCCTGTATAGTTAGTGGTTTTACCAAGGTCCTCGGGCATTTGTTTATCACTCCTCATGTCAGAGTCCCCCACCACAATCATCATACCCCCCTCTGAGTCCTCCTCGTGGCACTCTTTCCTCTTCTTTGGCCTGGCGCATCATCTGAAAGCTTACGACCCTCCAATTCCACCTGTTGCACCTCTCCAGACTTTTCTTCAGATGCCTTAACCTGTTCTGGTTCTGGAATTATGACTTCCTACCCATCCACTAACACACGAATTAGCCAAGAACTTCCTCCACATCTGAGAATTATTCTATTAGGCAGTGACCCACTTCTGAAGATCTCAGCCCCAATTTTTAGTACACGAGCATCTCTTTCCTCAATTGCAACCTTTGTATCATCATGGATAGACGCAAACCCAGCGATCATCTTAGATACCACTCCTTTAGATTTCATGTGTAAAGGCAATCCCTTGATTGCTAATGTTACATGCCTGGTACCCATCCTCTGGGGTGGATGGTCAGGGAGTGCCCCATCAAAAGAAGGTACCAGCCTCCATAACACATTGATGTTTTCAAAATTACTCTAGCGAAACCTTAGCCTTTCCACGTCTATCATTCCTAGACCAAAAACAAGAAAACGAGTTGGGGATAACTCGACAATCTTCCAACCCGACAAGACAAGTGACAAGGAACTCACCAGTTGATGGAGCTTTTCAGCAGAAAGATTTCCAGTCATAACCTCGCCGATCAATGCTCCTCGCAACATCATCTCCGCAGATATAATATCCACAGAGAACTGGATTTCCACATCAATCATGTGGCCAATCTGTGCTGGTGGTGGAGGCAGCCATGGCTCCTCTGGTACCTCTTACTTCAGGCACTGAGGGTTCTTCTTCATATACTGCAACCGCACCCTTGTGCACGAGTCATGCTTGTGTCCGTCTCCTCCACACGCCAGGTACACAAGAGGGTTCTTGCATACCACCGCCATACGCCCTCTTCTTCTGCATCTATAGCATAAGACCTCTTCGTTCGTCCTCTTCCAACCCACTCTCGAAACAAATCTGACTACCCCACCATCATGAGGCGGCCAACTCCTCTCCCTCCTCCAATTTTTTGATCTCCATGTCTTTCAGTCACCCTCATCCCCAACCCTAGCCGCACCCTCACCATCGCCACCCGTCGCCCTTCGCCACTCTCTCTCCATCCCCAACCCTAGCCTCAACGTGCCATTAAGAATGCAATATTGATTGGTGTGTAAACATGGAGAGATATAATTCATAAGTAATGGCTTAATGAAGAATAAATCCATGTAATAAAGAAAAACTGCAACTAATTACTTAATGAGAAAGATTGGTTGTCTACTTATTACTTTTTATTTTAGCCATTAATTTTTATGTAAAGATCTTTTGAAAAGTTTATTCATTCATTTATTTCCCCCTTTTCTCATTATAGCACATAATCATAATTATTCCATAATACACACATATAATTACTTATTTATAGAAAATTTAGATTGGAAAAATCAAGATATTACATATGATGTACCACTTCCTTCACTACCTACCTTCACAATATTTTTTATTTACACTCACAATATATCTACTTCATGCAAATACTATAAGTTTATGGAAATAATATTAAAAGATTGCACAATATTGGTGTTTACTATAGGGTTGCTTCTATTTGGCATGTTATTATTCCCATCCATCCATCCATCCCAAGGCAAAAAGAATTCTTTCCCATTACCATAGCTAATACTTTACACTAACCACAATAATCAAGGCTATCTCGATGCTTCAAGATCTCAAAATTGGCCTATAGAAATGTTGAGAAAGCCCCTTCTTTTTTGACTTTTAAATGTTGAGAAAGGCATTCCTTGACAATAAGAAATGAAATCAAGAATGAGAGAGTTGAGATTGATTTTGTTTGATGTGTAATAATAAATGCCAATATTTTTAGAGATATTTTGACGTTAAATAAGACGTCAACAGAAAGATTGTCTCAACATTTACCTGATCTCGAGAAAGACTACATTTCCCAATGATTAAACATCCAAGTGAATGCTAACAACCATATGATGATAACGTCATCATCATCCATAACTAGCTTTAATTAGTTAGAATCAATTGACAATTGCTCCTACATAACTGCTAGAGAGTCGTAATTCACTGCATATCCATTCTAAGAAGAATGCACTAAAATAGGGTTAATTCTGCAATTTTAATAGAAGATCATAAATGCAAAGTAACCATGGGTTTTCCGAGGGGTTAATTGAAGGTCAAATGAGCATTAATGATTAATAAGAGGGTCTGTGCACACAGAAACGGGTTTTCATGCACTTCGAGAGTCAAAGCAGCACTCGAAACCCTAATTTCATATCTGCTTAAATAATAAAGGTTATGGTCAGGAGAAAATTCATAGAAAAATATTCCATAAGGTTTGGTATCCTTGATTTGACCATCTGAACCTATTTTGACCTAAAATAGGGTCTCAAATGGTAAGTTGCCCTAGTTAGAGTTTCTGCGCAAATTACCCAGTCAAATATGGTCAAAACCAAAATCCAACTTCACCATCGGATTCCTTGGGTCCAAATTAGGTTTATACTAAAATAAGGACCCAATCAGAGTTCATCTTGACCTAGTTTGCATTCCAATCCAGTCAGACTCTCTCTATCTCACACAAGCCCCTAACTTTTGAAATTCTTGCTAACAGGTCCCTAGGCTTATCGTCATCTTTGCGTTCAGGTCCCTTCCACCATGGCTGCGTGAATGCAGCTTGCCGCCTACCTTCAATCAAGGAGTTCTCCCTAATTTCACGCTCAATCTCTTCCAAAATTGGAAGAGGAACTCTTGAGAAGATCCTCTTCAATCTGAGCCACATCTTGGGCTCTGACTCTTGCCCAAAACCTAATGCGATGGTTTGAACATGAGGGTTTCCTATTTCGCAAAAGTCTCAAGCTTCCAAGCTTGGAACACCCCCCTGAGCCCTATAAAAGCATCCCCTATGCACGACCGTTCTCCTTAGCTTGGTTTGGACTGGAAATCCCCCTTCTTCCCCTCTCTTCAGCCTAATTCTCCGCAAGCTCTGGTGAGCTCCTCTGTCTACCCTCTTCGTCGGCCACCATGGACCATAGTCGGCTGGTTCTTCCTCCTTAAGTTCTTCCGCGCCTTATGATACCAGCGGATGCCCTATCCCTCATCTTCCTCGCCGCTTCTCCCCCATCGGAGGTCTTCCTTCTCCGATGCCGACCATACCACCACCAACGCCATCCCCGTCCTTTCATCTGTTAGCTTAGGTTAATTAGGTTCCCCTCTCCCTCTACTTCCTTTTCATCTCCTTTATCCTTCAATTCGACCACTGACGCCCCTGTTCGCCCTCCGTCTTCCCCATGACCGGCTGAGCTCCGGCAAGGCTTCCACACCTCCACAGCTGATCCCAAAAGCTCTGCCTCACCCTAGGAAACAAAACCCCTCAAGCAATTGAGGGAATTGTCCATCGAAATGATCCACTGAACTCATCCTCCTCCTCTGACCATCATCGACTTCATACGCCCTCCACACGCACCTTCACGCCACGCAACCACTGCCATCGCACTCATCATGCTCCGGCGAACCTCCTAAGATGTTTTAACGTGGCCATAAGGCCTTATTCCATGTTTCAGGGTGTGGCCGGACCTCCGTCGTCACCACCACCTTCTTTGGTCTTGTTCATCACACTCCAGCCGTCTTCTTCGCTAAATCCATCTCCAGGTCACGCGGAAGAGCTCCAGGACCCTTCCCAGGTCCTTAATTGAAGACCACCTCTGTAGTTGCTGCACCAATTGAAGACCCACTTCCCTTTGCTGCGTGTAGAAAAGAGGAGGTGGGATAGTCCCACCTCGGATGTTGAAGAAGCTGCAAAGACGTATAAGACGAATTTGTGCTTTATCTGTGTTGCCTAAGTACACAGGGGTGAGGTCCCTCCTGACCTTAGCCACGCACACCTCGGCTACCTTCACACTGGGTTGCTCTAGTCAAAAGGATCCCCGATTACTTGATTAGCTACTCGATTATTTGAGAAAGAAGAGAAAGAAGGCAGGGAAGAGAGAGAGAGAACGGGGGGTGGGGGGGGGGAGGGGTTTGCTCTCTCAAGGAACGGCTCAACACTTAGCTGCTAAAGGACTTGGTCCCCTTTTGCTGTGAAGGAGAAGATGCCCTGAAGAAGAAGAATTAAGGAGAGAAAGAGGCTTTAAGAGCCTTGTGCTTGTGCTCTGTTAAGTTGTCTGATTTACATAGGCAACGTCTGAAAGGTTGATGCTAGTACTGTTGGATTATTGAAGTACCTAAGTTAACATTGATTATTTGGTTGAAGATACTGTTATTTGAATATGAGGTATATACTTAGTTGAGATGAATAATTAATTATTTAAATCACCATTATTTTATCTTTCTATTCTTTTTATCCCACAATCTTTTTAAGATACATTGATCTATATTTTGAATGCTAAATTGATAAGTTTCATTTATTAAATATCTCTATATTTTGCTCCATTTAACGTGTTCATTGATTTTAATTCAAGATTTAAGTTATAAATTTCATATTTGTTTCATATAAACGATCTCAGATTATTTTAAAATTTAAATTATAAATTTATTTATTTTCAAATAATTAAAACTTTACAATAATGAACGTATATTTAAATTTCCTCTTTCACGTGTTAACATCGTATGATCACAATAAATGTCGAAAATAATGACATCACTCAAATTTCTGGACGTCGAGGTGCAGGCTCCTTCATTTAGTTTAATCATCGATTAGTGCTACGGTCTTGGATGTTTAAGGTTCAATATAGGCGGTCCATAATAATTTAACTACAATAATGTCCCTGTAATGCGGAGTCTACATCGCCATATTTGTTACATCTTCACATTCAAACGTCGACTTGGCGCACTCCACTCCTACGCTAATGTGGAGGGCCATGATTGCCTCACTCCACTCCTTGCTGGCGCGCAGTTGCTCATCACATGAGGGATTCGATTGCATACATTTCCTTTTTGATCGATGGTAGAGCAATTGGAGTTGATGGGTGGTGACAGCTGCAAGACTTGAATCGAATGGTGCTGGAAAACCATGTTCGAAAGGATGGTTACCTGCAAGGAGGCAACAGAGAGTAGGAAGAAGAGAACACAAGGGCCTAAGGGAGACGAGAGACGAGAGGACACAGGATTGATAACAGAGGAGGACTGGGGATTTGGGGGTTTTTCTTATTTTCTTCATACTTACAACTATTTCAACGTTTAAACATAGATAAATAAAATATACATATATAATTTAACGAATGAACTTCAAGGTATGTTCATTCTCACTAGGGTCAAGTAAATAAACATCAAAATATTCAATTTTTTTACATGAGTACCTATGTAACTTTCCTAAATACAACTATACCCTTATATAGTTGATATATACATTTGTATCCTAAAAAATTTTTAAGTGAACACAATTATACCCATAAGTTAACTTGTCATTAGATTTAAGAGATTATTTATCTAACGACTGTTAACTTTAATTGCAAAAATCTTAAAAATTACAACCATACGTCCATTCACTTTTTTTTTTAGCCTTCTTTATTCTTCCTCCTCTCATCCCTGACTTCCATGATAACCAAACTACAAAGTCCTCTAACCTCCTTGTTGAGCCCTGCACTTCCTCACTAAGCCCCCTTCAAGTAGCCACCATCAAGTAACCATTATTAACCTCCCTCTCTCTTGACTTCCATCTCTCTCTGTCCATTGACCTCCCTCTCTCTAACTTCCAATCCACTTATCAGACACCATTACATGGGAAATCTTCCTATGGTCTCAACCGACTAGATAGATCATCTAACGCATCCTCCTTTAATTGAATAGCCCTCGCACTCAACACTCTACTCCATCTGACAAATCAAACAAAGACAATCGTGTTGTGAGAATGCACTCAAACACATCCACATTTTTAGTCATCAACAACAATAACAACAACAAATCCTTAACATCCAATGGGATGAAAGAGCTCAATGTAGCACGAGAAGTGACTAAATTGTGACCTTTTGTCATGAAAGTCCAAAACATCGATCAAGTAGTCACAAGTACCTTGCAAGGCCTCCCCTTGATGAAGATGTATCTTACAACCTGACCCAAATCTGGATGAAAATTGAGTCGCACCGCATCTTACCACCCAAGATCTAATCGCCTAATAAGGAATAAACTTAAAGCGCATAAACATTTCACACATGCAATTCATAGTAAAAAAAGGTGCATAATGGAAAAGAGTAGGATAAGAGTGCACTAGCAGTAACGTAAATGCAGTTCACAACATAGCCATCACGCAAAAAGTCCAAAGTACAGAATGGAAAAGGAAGTAACTCAAGTTCCATAACATGATACGACTAGAATAGGAAAAGAAAGCTAATCCAGCACCAAGAATAGAAGTCTACACCTACTGTGGTGCGTAGCTAGGCCTTGCACCATCACCCTCGACAACCACTAAGACTAGCTGCTCTCTCGCTTGACTTGAGTACACAAACTAGGGTAGACATCAGTAAAGCTAAGTAGAGTGGCTGAAAGAGAGCTAGTGCACGTAACATAGAGAAAGTGGTGAAATAATAAATAACTAGAACAAAAGAAGTGGTGGTACTTTGTGATCTCAAACATTTTAGGCGATTATGCCAGTTCCATATTCGTTTATTTATTCATTCCTTTCTATTTTCCTAGTTTCCCCGCTAAGTGTAGACAAAACCAATTCTAACTCACATGTCTCCTATCGAGACGATCTCATTGCAATATCCTTAAGTCGCAAGGCAACCACAAGATGCTCTCTCAGTCGAGAGAACACCCTGTACCCATCCTATAACCTACTCTACCACCTGTTGCAAGGCAAATTAGGAGATTTAATATGTGTTCGTCGTAGTACACTCCTAAATCGCACAACAAACACTTAAATTTGTAATCTCATAATCTAATTGGAGTCTAAGGTTGTTTGCAGGGAGCAAATGTGGAATTCACACATTAATCTTCATCTAGAATAAATGAGCACAGTAAATTAAGCGTAATAAAAGATATGCAATGAATGTATCTCAAAAGATCAGGGGATAAAAAAAATTAGAAAGATTTTAATAATGGTGATTTAAATCACCAATCATTTTTCTTAATTAAGCACATATCCCAACTTACTCAAATCGTTCAGATAAATCAACAATATCCCCAAGTAATCAACTTAGGTACTTAAATGTTTTAATAGTAACCAAAACCAAAGATCATACATCGCCCATCAGAACCAAACGACTTAACCTTCAAATAGTAGAGCTTCGTAGAAGGCACACAAGGGTGCTAAACCTTCCTTCAAGGCCTTCTGTTACGATCATGGGCGTCAGAAGCAGTTTAAGACGTCTGGGAACTGTCCCAGACGTCTGGAACCCTTCCCAGACATCTGGTAATAAATTTTTTTAGCGTACGGGTTCGCGTCTACGCACCTGCGCACGCAGACTGAACCCGCAGCCTTCATTTTCTCTCCCTACAGGCACTGCTTTCCTTCTCTCTCTTCCCATGGCTGCCCTATAAGAGCGCTCCCCCTCTCCCTCACCCCCACTCCACCATCTTCTCTTCTCCTTCTCCCTGCGAGCGAGGGAGCAGCAGCGGCTGCAGCGGGCGTGTGGGAGGGAGTGTTGCGAGAGGAAGAAGCTCGACCGCGGAGGTGCGAGCTTGCCGGGGCAGCTAGAGCCAGCCGACGGGGGGAACAGCGGGCGTGGGGTGTCGCGGAGGAGCTGCTGCAGCTCAGGCAGCAGGTGGATGCGGTGCAGCGCGGTTGTATGACAGAAAGCCATTTTCGCGCATTTGAAAGTCGTCGAAAATTGTAGTATAGTCACGCAAAAACGTTCGTCAAAAATATTGTTTTGTAAAATAACGAGACTGGAGTCCCGGTCGTTCGTCTCTAGGAGGCGTGTTTCTATTTTTGAAATCGATCTTAAAGCCGCTCTACTTAGTATTCTGGTGCGCAATATATAGGCGGTTAAGGAACAGGCACTTAAATCACGCAAATAAAATAATCATTCAGCTCATGGTGATTTCAAACACATAAAGCGAGATATATATATATATATAAATGCATTTTTCATTCATTCATTGGGGGAGAGTTGTTTGTACAGGAAATCTAGAGGAAAGCTTATACAGGAATGCTTTAAATTAAACCTAGCTACCAGAAAACGATTGTATACAAGAATCGACGGGGGGATTTCGCATGCATCACTGGGGGAGAAGAGAAACTACTCTACTAAGCAGTAAATGAAAGCAATAAAAATTATGAAGAGCATGATCTAGAGCTAGAAGAATGGAGGGCATTCAGGGGTGGTCCCCGATGGCCTTGGAGTGGTCGAGAGGAGAATGAGGGGCGGCCAATGTAGCTTAGGCCGACCCTTGGAGAGAAGTAGGGTTGATCCAGCATCCCGGCATGGTGTCCTCCATGGTGGTGGTAGTGAGCTCGTGGAGGTGGAGTGAGTGGCTAACTGGAGGTGGCGTGAATGGCACCAATGGAGAGTAATTGCCAAGGGAGTGAATGGGTGCCAATGGCCACCCATGGGGTCTTTTTATAGACCCAATGGAAGCTATCTAGAGAATCATGGAATTCTATAAAGAGGCCTATGGTGGGAGCTCGTGGGAGAGTGAGAGAGAGAGGGTGGATGGTGGTTTTTAGATCCACCAAATGTGGATCTAAAAATTGAATGGCTCTTGGTTGCTATTTTTGGCAACCAAGGCAACCACACATGGTAGAGAGTTCTAGAGAACTCTAGGCTAGATATTTTCGTGTGGATGGTGTGTGTGGGTCGAAACCTAGGTGGCTAGGTTGATTAGGTTGGGTTCTAGTGGGTTTAGGTCAAGGTAGGTCTCAACTTAGGGTTATAAACCCTAATTCACTAAGGTAAAGTGCAATTAAACTTAATAAAAGTTTAATTGGGTGTGTGGAAACTTAATTGAGAGTAAAACAACTCAATTAAGTCAGGTCTAGGTCAATTGGACTCTCACTGAGTCCAATTGGACAGTGTGTGCTGAGATCAGGGCTCAATTGGACTCAATGAGTCCAATTGAATAGGCTGATGGAATTGACTAAGATCCAAGTCAATTAGGTTTAGTGAGGACCTAATTAGATCCTTAGGGAGGTCTAGAGGTGATGTACTAGGGTTAGGGCACCTTAATTTAGGTTCCTATGGGGTTGGAATTGGGTTTAGGGACCTAGAGATCCAAGATCAAGGCTTAAATCTCAAAACAGGAATTGGAGAGCAGTATCAGACGTCTAATTATATAATAAGATGTCTTATACTCAAAAATCAGAAGTCCAGACTTGTTGTCTGGACGTCCAATCAGAGTCAAGAAGGGTTTCGGGTTCTGTTTTGGGTATTCTGCAGAAATTGGACGTCTGACAAAGTGTCTGGACGTCCAATAACACTGCAGAAGTGGGTTTGAAGTGTGCGGGAGTTGGCTAAGGGTCCTGGACGTCTTAAAACTTATCTGGACATCCAGAGAAGGGTTGGAACTATGGTTTTAGGGCTTCCTAGGGTGTTGTGACCTAATCTAAGGGTGGCTACGGCTTGGGGAAGTCTCTAGGCTATCCTAGGGCTAGGATGGACCTAAGTTCTTCACATTTTACTGCTTTATTTCTACTTAATAGAATAAAAAACCTTTAACCCCCTTACATTATTATTCCTACATCTAAACTAGGCCTTCTGCTCCAGCCCTGCCACAACTCCCGTTATTTCAAATCCAGCTTCAGATCCTGCTCCAGATCCAGTTCCAGATCTGCTTATTGCCTGCAATCGACATAATACACTTAATCAGCACATTATAACATTATTTTATGCATAGCTAAAGGAAAGCAGTAAAGATGCAGATAATGCATATGCATGCATGAATAACCCTAACTTATGCTAAGTCTTAGCTTAATTTAAGTCAATTAAGACCTATGATTGCTGCGCAATCATTGTACGTCGTGGGCGAAGGACGAATCAGGTGCTGATTCTAGGAAAATTTTCTAGAATCAGACGTATGGACTTACGTCCAGACGACTTGTAGGACGTCTGGAGGAAGATCCAGAAGTCTGACAGGTATAATATTTTTCCTCCTTCCTTTTACGCGTGTATGGCCATGCAACCGTCCATCGCGTTCTCTGAGCCTTTTTGTGATGAGAGCGGTTGCATGTGTGCGCAGGTGTTGTTCGGGAGGGCACGAGGGCTTGCCATCCCACGCGGATCAGACGTCTGGCCACAGTACCAGACGACGGAGAGGACCTCCAGGCATCCGGGGTGACAATCGGATGTCTGGAAACTGACTTCAGACGATCCAGCGGGCTTCTGGACGTCTGAAGGATTGCGCAGACTGAGGTACGACCTGATCCACCTTTTAAGACGTCTGGAAGAGGTTCCAGACGTCTGATTTTGGACAGATTCGTCGTTTTTGACCCGTTAAGGGGCCGTTCGGAGTCCGTTTTCCGCGTTTCGAGTTGCGTTCTTTCCAGAATTAATTCCTCTATCCATTTATAGTAATTGTATACTATTCTGAGAAACTCCTTGTGATTGATCCTTGTGTTAGGATCCCGTTCCGTTGCAATCTTGGGGGTTGCGGAGGCACGCAGGATTGCCGACCACGCCCCCAATACTCCAGGTTTCGCTAGTAGAGTGGCCCTTTAATTTATTTAACAAAAATTGTACAATTATGAAACAACTAATAGAGTCTAGGGCATTGCATGAACCCTAGGATTGAGAAATTAGATTGAATGATAGATCCTAGGGTATTGCATGAATCATAGGACTGGAAAACTAGATTGAATGCTAGATCCTAGGGTACGGCATGAATCCTAGGACTGGAAAACTAGTTGTTTATATAAACATTGCAGTCTTAGAAAAGTGGAAAGGAAATGATAACTGCCTGTAAATTGGACAACAGCTGCCTATTATAAATGGATAATTACGGTTGAGAATATAAATTGTATGGATATAAAGCTGGAATGGTGAAACCTAAATTGGCTGAGTTAAAAGAGCTTGAACCCTATGGGGAATTAGGAGTAGAACTCCTGGAAAGTGAATGGAATAGAATTGGGGAAGTGAGCTGGCCCTTGAGTACGGAGTACCAAGGAGAGCAATTGTCCTCCTGTTTAGTGCAGAGCGGAGCTAGCCGCCCCAGGGACCCGGGGTTAGGACTGGCCACTTTGTACCGACCTTTGGCCCTCGTGTACACAGTACCGAGGAGGGCTACTAGTGTAGGGAGGGCACTAGCTACCCCACGGGTCCCGGGGTTCTGCTAGCTCTCCTACACCGACTTGTTAGGCCCACTGGGCAAACCAGGGTAGTCAGGTGAGGGTACGCGGACTGTGGAGGGGAAAGACCCCTGTTTGGTTACTGTGGAGGGGTTGGACCCCTGTTACTGAGAGGGCTCTGCCCTATACTGGTTCCGCGCTGTGCTTTGGGGCGCACCCGTTAACGGAAACGACTGACCGCGTGCCAGTGCGGGGTAGCTACCCATGCGTCTATCGCGCGTGCTGTAGTCACCGTTACGTCTGTCAGCGACCCTGGGGTGGTTGACTGAGGGTAGGACCACCACGGGGGACTCTCCCGGCCAGGAGAGCACCACGTGTTACTTCTACTTTTCGGAAAAGACTGCAATCAAAATCATTCCCACGAGGAACATTCAAGATCAAGAGAAGGATCTGAGAAATAAATCAACAATAAATAAATGGAAAGATAAATAAAGAAAGTAAAAACGTAACAGCTATTGTCCAATTTACTGCTTCTTCTAGCTTTTAGTTGCCACTCTACTCAGCGTTTCGCTAACGTGTCACCCTTGTTACCTTTTCAGGACCAGGTGTTGAGTAGCTAGAGTCAACGGCTGCCGAGGGCGCTGGGCCTAGTAGAGCCTAGTAGAGTTACCTGTAGTACCTTCTGTACTTTTCTTCCGCTGTAGTGAGTAGTTTTCTGTTACTCCCGGTACTCTATTTATTGTAAGCTTCATGTTATGTACATGTTTTTTTTTCTCTACTGTTGTGGTGGTGTATACTGTAGTGTTTCTTTCCTTTACTGCTGTATTTTGTTACTGCTAGTTATATACATGGTGAATGTGGCTTATTTTACTGCCCTTTTGGTTACTTTCTCGTTGGATGACCGGGTCTTGGGATTAATCGAGTCGGTCCGATTCTCGTGTCTCGTAGGGATTCGGGAATCAGGTCGTTACACCTTCTCAAAGACCAAGGCCTTTCTCTTCTTCAGCACACAAAGGTAACTCAAAGGCTAAGTATAAGCTTCTTCAGCACGTGCCTAAGGCTTGCAAAGCAAAACCCTCCCCCCTCCTCTCACAAGTTCTCTCCTCCTCTCTTCTCTCATAGATAATCAGGTATATGTTCGAGTAAGAACGCAGGTAGTCAGATCTTGTATAGTGGCTAGACCCGCGAGCATGTTCGTGGGCGAGGCGAGAAGGCGCAAGGAGGCGTGAGGAGGCGCATGCATATGGGACTCGACCCCCAGTGTTACTGGGCAAAGAGGTAATGTCATTTTTTCCTTTTAAACCACTTCTCCCACTCCTACGCTTATGATTGGGACTAAACGTCCCCATCTTTTGCTCGCATGCAACTGCAGCCAAGTCCGGTAAAATCGAAGGTGTGCTACTGCTACCTTAGCTAATTGGAAGTCCAGGCACCTTCGTGGTGCCAACTCCCACCTAATGGAAGTTGTGGCAAAGCCAGAGCAGGTCAGATGAGGCGTGATGACGCTGAGGAAGAAGACAGCAACGGTGAGGCACGGTGAAACCTAAAACTCACGAACACAGGTGCTAGGCCCCAATCAGTAGGTCCAGGGGGATCGCCAAAGGTTGTGGGAGTGTCACAGTAGCGAGTGGTGGTCTGTGGAGGTGGATGGCCTCACCGGAGTTTGGCCAGAGCAAAAGAAGACGGTGAGGGAGAGGATGTTTTGGTGGTTGAACCTAAGATCTTGATGATAACTTCATCATTAGCCATATCTAGCTTTAATTAGTAATAATCCATTGATAAATGCTCCTACCTAACTGCCGGAAGACCATAACTCACTGCATATTCATTCTGAAAGAAATGCATTAAAATAGGGGTAAATCTGCAGTTTTAGCAGAATATCCTAAATGGAGAGCAATCACGGGATTTCCCAGGGCTTAATTAAAGGTCAAATGGTCATAAATGTCTACTAAGTGAGTTCATGCAGATAGAAACGAGTTTTCATGCATTTCGAGAATTAATGGACATCTGAAACCCTAAAAATAAACTTAATTAACTGAGATTCTAGTCAGGATAAAATTCATCCAAACCTTCTAAAAATCATATAAAAATATTCTCTAAGGTTTGGTATCCTTACTTTGATATTGAATCCCATTTTAACATAAAATATAGTCTCAAATAGATAATTCCCCTAATTTAGGTTTCTACGCAAATTACCTAGTCAAAATTGGTCAAAAACAAAACTTGACTTCACCATTGACGTGCCTTCATGCGTGTGTGTTAAGAGGTGTCGTTATAGTTGCACTTGATACGTCGATTTTAAAAGAAGTAAACGGAGGTGAGTCCGAGTGTCGATCTCAGGGAGGCGTGGAAATCGGATTTTGTTTACCACTTGTTGTCACGAAAAAGGCGGAGTTTTGCTTGCGAAAGAGACGGTTTTGAAAAGCGAGAGATAGAGAGAGAGTTTAGGGTTAGAAAGCTCTTGGTTTTGATCATGCACTTTAAACAGAAATTAAAATGGCAACTAAATGGAAAATAATTTCATTAAACATGCATTCATAGTTCATGGTTTACAACATTAAATACATGCTTCAACAAAAGTAAATGAAAGCTTAAAAGAGAGAGAGAGAGAGGTAGAGAGAGAGTGGAGAGCGACGAGGCAGCCACGGCGGTGGAGGAGGCTCCGTCGGTGGCTCGTCGTCTCCGGCGATTACAAGAGTTCCTAAGACTAGCTAGGAGAGGAGTGGAGTAGTTGCAAGTGGGAGAGGATGCCTTGAATGGTGGTAGAAGGGGGTTTAAATAGAGTTAAGGGCCTCCTAGAAGAAGAATGTGCTTTAGCGACATCCAGAACGTCGCTAAAACCGCTTCCAGATATGTCGGTGAAGGCCTTCTGCCGCCGGTCAGCCGCCCGCCCCCTCTCTCTCTCCAAGCGCGATCCGTGGATGATGAACGAGAGCCGTCCGATTGAAGATTGGACGGCTGAGATCCTCCCGGGCCTGTGCTGAGATCGCGCTTCGGGCGCGCGTGCGCGCGCGCGTTTCCGCCCGGCGTGCGCGCGCACGTGGGCTCTCGGGTGCTGTCGTCGCGCCGCGTGGCGCAATCCTGACCGCTCGCTGCTGATCGGGCGGCTCAATTTCGCCGCGCCCTTCGCTTGCGCTTGATTGCCGCTCCGCGCGATTCGAACGCGTGTCGCTGCGACGCGGGCGTGCGCGCTAACCGTTGCGCCACGCCCGCGCTTTGTCGCGGCGACCGTGGGCGAGCGCGCGGATCTCGGCCGTTCGATCGAAGATCAACGGCCGAGATTCGTTCTTGGCTGGCTTGAGGGTGAGCGAGCGGTGGTGCTGGGGTGACGTGGCATTTTCTGGGCCGTTGATCTCCAGATCAACGGTCAGAATTTCTTGGGCCCATTGTGGGAGCTCCGGATGTCGGATTTGGCCGATCTTGAATCCGTTGGACTCCGTTCGTTGTTCTGAATCCATCCATATGGTCTGATTTCTCATCTGAGGCCTGATTTGACACATGCTTTACACAAATGGCCATTAATGCAGTTTATAAGCGATCTTGGTATTTGATGCATGCAATGCTCCTATTCTACTTTATGTTGTGCCTTTTATTCTAAAGATGGGCCATATTCAACCTAATTACTACCCCCTTGCGTGGTGTTATCAACCATCAGATTCCTTGGGTCCAAATTATGTTTGTACCAAAATTTGGGTTCAATCAGAGATTATATTGACCTAATTTGCATTTTGGTCCAGTCAGATTCTTCTTCTCACTTAAAACCCTATCTTTCAAAATATGTTGCAAATACCCCCCTAACTTCATCATCTTATTCACCAACAGGTCCCCACTGCCTTCAAATTCCTAAACCCATTACCGGCAACCTTCAATCAGGGATTACTCCCCGATTTCACGACCAAACTCTTCCAAATTTGGAAGGAAGATTCATGAAGAGTTTCCCTACAATCTGAGCTGCATTTTGGGCTCTAATTCTTACCCAAATCCTCATGTGAACCTTTCAAAGGTTCAGGTTTCCTATTCTTGTGAAAGCTCCAAGCTTTCAAGCTTGGATTCCAAGCTTGGAACGACCATCTAGCACCTATAAAAGCACGCCCATTGCAAGGTTGTGCTCTTTAACTTGGTTTCAACTGGTTCCCCACGTTCTTCTCCTCTCTCCGGCCAATTCCTCCGCAAGCTCCAGCGAGCTCCATCAATACCCTTCTTCACCGACCGTCACAGACAATAGCTGGCTGGTTTCTCCTCCTCAAGTTCCTCCGTCGCTTACAATACCAGCGAGGGTCGTCTTCCCCTCTCTTCCTCGCCATTCTCCCTCATTAGAGGTATTCCCCTCTCTGGCGTTGGCCATACCATAACCGGCTCCATCCTACCCCTTTCGTCTGTTAGATTAAGGTAGTTAGGTTCCCTTAGTTCCCTAGCTTCTAGCCCTCTATTTAAAACCCAAAAATAACCCCTCGACACACCATTCACCGTCATCTTCCTCTGCTCCAGTCGCACCTTCGGCGAAGTCTACCCATCACCTCACACCTCCAACCGCCTCACCACGTACTCCACAACCTCCACCACATCACCGCGCACAAAACCCCTCTCTTTATTTTACCATCCACGCTCCCATGACCGCCATCAAACAAACCCACCTCTGCACTCCATATCTGACTTCGTTAGACCTTTACGCTCCACTAAACTCCACAAGACCACCGCCAATACACTCCACTTCCTCCGGCGACACTATTGAACCATTTAACGAGGGCTTTCAAGCTCATATTTGTGTTTCAGGTTCCTCGCTGTCGCTCCGCCACCGCGCCATTCTTTCCGACGTTGCTCTTCTTGTTTAAGGCCACGCAAACCCTAAGTGCAACCTCCAGGCGCTGCAGACAAGCCCCAGGACCACTCTCAGGTCCTTGATTGAGAACGTGAACCCCAGTAGCTGCCACAATTGGACGAGTCTTTGTCTATGCTGCAGACGTGAGAAAGAGGAGTGGGGATAGTCCCACATTGGTGGGAGAAGAGTCGTTGAGAATGCATATATTGTTTTTCTTCATATGCTCTATCGCCTCAAGACACTTGGGGTTGAGGTCCCCGCCTACACCCGCACATGACCTAACCTGCCTAACCTATACACTCCTCAGTTGCGACACCACGCACGCAGCCCTGGACCCAATACTACTCATACCCGATTGGTTACCTGGTTATCTGAGGAGAGGAAGAAAGGAAGGAAGGAGAGAGAGCGGGGGAGGGGAGGGTTTTGCTCTTTAAAGGAAACCTCCAACACTTAGCCGCTAAGAGGGGTGTGTTCCCCTTGTGCGTGAAAAGGAGAAGACTTTAAAGAAGGGAAGAGGAGAAGAGCCAGAGAAGAAGAAAGAGCAAGAAGAAGAAGAAAGCCAGAAGAACAGAAGAAGGCTCTCTATAGAGCACTGTAGCAGGCGACATTTAAGTCATCTGACTTGAGAGCTAGACGTCTGATTATGGTTGAATTATTTGGTTTAATTGAGATATCTGATATGCATGTCTAATTAGGGCTAATAATTGGTGATTCAAATCACTATTATTTTGTCTTGATCTCTTTTTATTATAGTGAACTCTTGAAATACTCATGCTTTTATTGAATATCAATTTTGAGTAGTTGTTATTCATTGAAATATCTTTATTAAGCTTCATTCATTGTGCTCATTTATATTTTAATTGAAGATTGGCACTTGAATTCCATATTTGCTCCCAATGTTTGACCTCGGACTTCATTTTTAGATTTCGAGTAATAAATTTATTTGTTTGAGCGCATTTATCCTATACTACGACACATTTCTTAAACAATGACGAATTCACCCTCAAACAGATCTAAAGGGAGGAAAATGAAGTAGAGAGAGGGGGAAGCTAAGGGACCTAAATTAATGGATGAAAGGGCAAGGGAGGCATCGACTTTGAGTGGCTAGTGCTGGAGAGGGTGAAGCCTCCGGTGGTGGGGCGGCGACGATGAAAGGGGTCTGAGGACTCCTGCTATGGCTGGTGAGGAGCAAAGGAAGGTGAGGAAGATGGTCCCATTTCCTATAGTATGTGGCAGCGGGCGAGGAAGTCGGAGAGAGGAGAGTCGCAGAAGCTACGGTAGAGGTGGACAAAGGAGAATTGGTGAAGAAATGAGGCCAAATTGAGTTAAGGAACAAGAAATTGCCACGGGGAAGCTTTTATAGAGCTCCTGAGCAAGCTCTGAACAGGAAAGAAACTTGATTGAGGTTCATTAGGAATCAAGAAGAACCCAAGGAATCCGTGCGTACGCACGGCCGTTCTGGGTAAATCAAAGCCCAAGATCCATCTCAATCTCTTCCTTGTAGTGTGAATATCAATCCCACAAAATTTAGTGGGATTTGATGATGATTTGAATAGGTTTAGGTGTGGTCAAATGCTGTCTGGAGGTCGGTTGACCTCCAATGGCAGTAGGGACTCGTTTGCAAAGAAGATAACCAAGTTAAGGATTGATGTGCAAGGATTTTCGAAAGTTAGGGGCTTGTCTGAAAGAAATAGAGTTTAAATGGACTGAAACTCAAACTAGGTCGAGATGGACTCTGATTGGGCCCAATTTTTGGTACAATTTTAATTTGGACCCAAGAAATCTAATGGTGAAGTAAGATTTGAGTTTTGACCAAATTTGACTAGGCAATTGTGCAAAAACCCAAATTAGGGTAGAAATCTATTTGTGACTCTATTTAAGGTCAAAATAGGCTCAAATGGTCAATCAAGGATACCAAACCTCAATGAATATTTTTCTATGAATTTTAGGAGTTTTAGATGAATTTTATCTTGTCTAGAACCTCTATAATTTAAGTGGGTTTGAAATTAGGGTTTTTGGGTGCTAAATTAGTTATCGAAATGCGTGAAACCCCTTTTCTATCTGTATGGACCCTCTTATTAGAATTTAATGCTCATTTGACCTTGGATTAACCCCTGGTAAAGCCCGTGGTTACTTTACTTTCATGATGTGCTATTAAAACTATAGAATTAACCCTGATTTAATGTTTTCTTCTCGAACTGGGTTTGTATGGAATTATGTCTCTTAGGAGATTATGTAGGAGCATTTGTCACTTGATTATGACTAATTAGAGCTAGTTATGGCTCATGATAGTGTTACCATCCCCACCTTGGGGTCACGACCGTGGTGTAGTGGTGACTATGGCACATGCGATAAACACATGATGAGCTGTTCTACACTGGCACATGGTCAGTCATTTCCACTAACAAGTACGCATAAGAACAATAACGAAAATCACACCACCTACTTAGCACTGCATACCTTCACACAACTCTGTCGATTGGCCCCTCGTAGGCCCAACAAGAGTCTGAGCCAAAAGGTTGGCTCTCCTCTAGGCTCTGACCCAAGGAGGTCAATTCTCTCTCTGCGCTATGAGGTGATTAGCTCTCCTTAATACTCGTGTACTCGAGGACCAGCTTACCTAGTGACAGAACATCAAAATGGCAAGTCACTTTTGTCACCCAAGTAGTTAATTTCCACATCATTAAGAGTTTCCAATCCATACACCAAATTCCCTTCCTAAATCCCCAATTCTGGTTTCTTTCCTGTTAGTATTGTTCTCATCTAGGGTTTGATATATTTAATGTTCGTTGTCTAGTTTTCTCCCCTAGGGTTCAAGCATAACCCTACTTTTGTTGCTACTATGCTCATTTCATAGTAAGTTCAAATATTGGTAAATCAAGTATTATTCATTAAGTTGTGATTATCTTGTCTCATTTAGTCATTAATGGCTCATAGTAGTGAGCCTACCCTTAGGGCAAATTGTTAACATAAAATATGACCACCAATGACACAACCTAGGCATGCAATGGTGCGCCATTCATTCAACATCACAAGTAGATGGGGCAAGTACTTAGCAATTTAGAGTGAGGAAATCAGAAACTGATGATATGGAATTTAGATTGTGATAGGTGGATTTGTAATCTAGGGCATTCACTTAAATCAAACTAATGAGGGATAGAAGGAAAGACCACTCTACCTTGACCTTTTGGGAGGAATGGGGGCATGAGCAGGCTGTCTGAACCTCCTAAAGATGTTGCACACTCTCTCTCGAGAGTCGTGTGACTTCAACGCCAATCCTAGGGCATATAAGGGGTCAAAAATGTCATTATGGACTTGATTAATTTTTCAATGCACTAAACGTGTACAAAATGTGACAAAAATGGTACTAAAAGGTGGGAAATTAAATGAGCTTTCCAACGATACCTTACTCATGAAAATCTGAGGTCGTTTTAGCCTTGAATTGGCCAAAATGTGAAATGGGGTTGCTTGGACTAACCAATTCATGTGGTGCCCCTTTGCATGTGTTGTGTGTGAAGCTTCCCCTTTGCACGTGTGGTGCATGTGGTTCACCTGCACCTCTACATGCCTCATCCGCCTACCAACTTGCCTCTCTTGCGCATAACACACGCTCTCCGTGCATGGGCGATGCTCCTCCTCCTCGCCCTCTCTCTCTCTCTGCCTTGAGCTACATGCAGCCAAGAGAGAGTGGAATGGGGGCTTTTATAAAGGTAGGGTTAGGGTTTAGGTGGTGAAAAACTGCATAATTTATCCGAGGTTTCCCACTCATTCATCTGAGCACCCAATATACAAGTTTTGGCACAAGAATTGTAGCAGAACCCTCAAGGAAGAGAAAAATAGTGCGAAGGTCCCATGTTGCACTCTTTTATAGAAAAAATTGCAAAAACAACCCTAAGGGTTTAGAAAATTCCACCTAGGTCATTAGGTACAATAATTAATGCGCAAAATTTATGAGGAGCCCCTAGGGTTTAGGAAATTTCCCAGGACCCTAAGTCATACCAATGGGCAAGTGGAATTTACGAAAACCCCCTTGGATTTGAAAAATTACATCATAACCCTTGTGTGCACTTTTCAACATGTATAAATTACGGAGAACACCCTCAAGTCTAGAAAATTGCAAAATGACCCTTAGGTGCACTTTTCAACGCGTATAAATTGCAGGGAACACCTTGGAGTCTAAAAAAATGCACTATGACCCCTAGGTGCACCTTTCAACATGTATAAATTGTGGGGAACACCCTGGAGTATAGAAAATTGCATAATGAGTCCTGGGTACACTTTTGAATATGCAGAATTTATAAAAAGCACCCTAAAGTTTGAGAAATTGCATGACCCTCGAGTAAACTATTAAGTGCTTAGAAATTGTAAAAACTACCATGGGGTTTTAAAAATTACCTAGTGACCCTTGGAGTTCAAAACTGAAGGTACGAAAGGGTCATTTCAATGTAGGCATTCTCTTCTTCTCCCTCGTTGTAATGTAAGAAGTGAGTAAATCACAACCCTTAATCATGAGATTTCGATCCAAAACATCGATCGACAAGTCACAAGCACCTTGTAAGGCCTCCACTTGATGAATCTCTCTCTCTTTCCCCAAGACATTATTACCTTGAGTAAGCACATAATTTTGAGGGCATAAATATCAACTATATAGAAGTATAAATGTATTTAGAAACATTTACAGAGACACCCATGTAACAGTTCATAAAATATTTTTGCATTAAGTTTACAAAATATAACGGATACAAGAGAAACATATACAAAATAGCAAATAGAGGCCCCTTTCAATGTTGAATTTAGTATTTTCTCTCATTAGTTATTAAGATTTAAAGCATTTTCTATTGAGACGTAACTGAAATAGCATGAACCAAATTTGATGTTAAATGTTAAGAAAAGTCCTCTATATAAACTTCATGGCTCAACCTAGTGGGTCAGGTTGCCCGGTATCCTGGCGGATCCGGCTACCCAGTTTCTTACTGGATCCAACCCAATCCGGCAACCTGCCACGTCTAAGGACCCGATAACCCATCAGAGGGTCCTATTGACTAAAGACGAGATGCGTAGCCGTTGCGCCAATATTTATGTTCATATTTATGTTGGAAGACATTGGACGGTTACTAGGTTTAATTTTATTATTGGCTAGATCGTGGGATCGTAGGAAACCCCACAAGGTCCACTATCAAAAGTAGCGCACCCTATAAATACCGGGGTTGAGCCAATTATTCTTTTTACGCAATCTGAAAGAAAGAGAAGTGAGAACGTTCTTTGTATTATCCACAGAAGAGCTAGTGAAACTTGGGAGCCCTATCTCCCTCCAGACTTACATCTTTTTTATAGGTGGAACTGGGTCACTAACTTCTTAAGCTATTTTGCTGTGATTGTATTTGAGTCAAGATTCCTATTCTAAGGGTCTCAATCAGCAGCTATCTTGATGTTTAAGATATAAACATCAATAATAATGAGACATTTGTGACATTTAACAGATATCATGATAAATTGGCCTTTCGCTTGCCTAAATCTTGGTAAATGTTAAGAAAGAAGGAGACTTTTGGAAGAAAAAGAAAGAAGGAAAGAAATTGTTTCTTGTAGTAAACTTCTCATCATTGTTCGAGATTCCTTGCAATCTTTGCAATTACTATTTAAAACACTAATGCCATATATCTAGTGTTTGCGTAAGCCATAGGAGCAGGATTAATGGTAGGCTACATGATTATTTTCTCATATTAGCTCTAGTGAGTGGAGGATGCCAACACAATGGGTGCTACATTAGCCTACTCATTCCCATTAGATTGGCATGACTATCGTTACATTGTAAGGATGTCAAAAAAATGAATGATGGTAGTGATGGAAAGATCCTCAACAAGTAGATGAAATTTTCCATTGAAGGCACCAATCGATCAAGCACCTTAACTAAGCAAGTAGGATTCTTAGGATTGCATATATTTAGGAGGGTACTCTACTAATATAGCATAACTTGACGAAGGCAGGAAACATAACATAGATATTAAAGATTTCATAGGTTCCATCTCTAACAAGGTATACATCCTAAGTAGGAATGTTACCTACAATCCACTATGTCAAAGAGGGACTATCGTTCACTCCTCTCATGTACAATATATTTGTACTAAGTGCAGCATTATCTCAAAGAGCATTTCCTTTTCAAATTCACTCTTTCCCCTTATATATTTAAGGAAAGCAAGATTAATACATGATAACTATTTCAAGATGGATGATCTTGTTTTTAATTTCCTTTCTTTTTAAGCCATCACTATATGTTTTGGCCTTGTCTATACCCTTATACTTGCATGAAGGGGACATTAAAGTTACCTACTGGAGAGTTCATTATCTAACAATAGACATACCTTCTATGATCATGTCAAATGGTAGGGTACATGTGACGTCCTGCCTCATTAACTCATATCAAGTTTGCAGGATACATGTTACAAGTGTTCATTTATACAAAATTACAAGGCCTCATGAATCAAGCAAAGGACTGATGCCATTAGTTACCACTAATGATACCCAACACTCCTAGAATAAAGAGGGTTAATGAGGCAAGACGTCACACTACATGGCTAATATTGAATGGCACTATCAAAGTAGCAAACTTAATAAAATTCCTTGGTGATTTAATCACTAAAGTAGAGGGTGAATAGCATAGTATTTCATATAATGCCCAAATAAAAATTTAATTCTACAAAAAGAGAGACATAATGATATATATGTTCAGTCAAATCCACTATAAAAGTTACTTAAAATCAAGGGCAACTGATGTAGACACATTGTAGAGTGATAAAATACCTATCTATATATGCATGTTCCTAGACTCAGATGAATTCAACATTATAAATATTGCATAACTGTCGAACGCACTTTCGTCGAGTTTAAAATACACATTGCAGTATAGTCAACAAAAGCAAATCAACATCTAAATTTATAAGTGCTTGAAAACATACGTGAGTTCAAGGTCATTCGCAAGGAGCAAATATAGAATCCAGTCACTAGTCGAAATATAACGAATAAACAAGCATTATGATTAATCACAATAATAAAATCTACTCAGAATGATATTCAATAATAGCAATTGTATCTTAGGAAACAATGGGATAAAAAGAATAATAAAGCTCTAAAAATGGTGATTTGAATCACTAATTAATCCCACATTTAAGCACATATCCCAATATAATCACAATCTCAAACCAATTCACATGTTTCAACAGTGTTTCCAACCACTAATCCATGTTAGAACCAAGTGTCAATATTTCAATAGTGAGCCTCAATCAATATCAGGCGTCGAGCACATGAGGCAGATGCCTTAAAGTCCAAGCACAACACAAGCACAAGACACAGCTAAGTGTTGAGTGTAGAGGCATGCTTCCCGAGGCATGTGTGAGAGCACCTTGAGGTAAAACCAACCCTCCTTCCCTCAGAAATCCTCTCTTCTCTTTCCTCAACCCCAGTTCAGACCCGATCCAAATCCAAATCCATCCAATGTAGGGGGCCCACACTCACATGGCTTGGGTGAGTGTGCGGTGTGTGCAAGGCTCGTGCATGGGGGACCTGACCCCCCGTGTGTTGGGCATCAAGGCAATGGACAAAAAATGTTAAGTACACAAATCAAAATCGTGATCACCCAATGTGGGACTATCACAAGCTCGTTTCTCCTTTGTGCACACCTGTTGAAAAGCTGCTCCAATTGATGTCGTTATAGCTGCTTCTTCGTTAATTAAGGCTGCAGCTAGGTTCTTGGATGTAGTCCTCAGCACTTGGAGGTAGAATCAGCCATGGAGAGTGGTAGAAGGTGGTGAATGTCGTCAATGATGAGCGACGATCTAGCGAAGGCCTAAAAGCATAAAAAAGGGCTTAACGCCCAAATTAGAATGTTCATAAGGGTCGCGGAAGTGCAAGGAACACGGTCATGGTCTTGGTTTGGTGAACGGAGGTTAGACGTGGGCAAACAACGGCATGGACGACGACAATGGATGGGTTCGTCGGGCGTATGGATTGGGTGATTAAAGCTCCCAATAAACATGGGGCTTTTCCTCTGTGGAGTGAGAGGAAGGTAGTGGTGGTGGCAAGGCATTGTTTCGATATGTGAAGCAGCGACACTAACGCTCCAGAGTCGCGATCGAAGGTGGAGAAGATGAAGTAGGAGAGGGAGTGCGAGCTGTGGAAGCTAAAACCTAGTACTAACCTAAGAGAAGTGGGGAGTAAGGGGACCTAACTACTTGGACATACAAAAGGGGGAGGTATTGCACCGACTTTCCTCACCGGACACGAGGGAGATGAAGACCTCTGGTGGGGTAGACGACAAGGAAGAGAGGGGGAGGAAGCTTCCGCTTTGGCTGGTGAGAAGCAGATGAGGATAGGGAAGATGATGGCACTCTCAATTTTATGGTTGGGGGAATAGAGAGAAGACGTCGATGGGGCTCGTCGAAGTCACGATGAAGGAGGCCAAAGAGATGAGGAAGAATACTTTTTGTGGCCTAACCAGACTGAGGAGAAAGTTGGGAGATGGGGAGTTTTTATGGAGCTCAGAAACAAGTTCTAAACAAGGGAAAGAGCCTGGTTGTGTCGTGATTTTAGGGGAAAAAGTTCCCTTGAATTCTCGAGCTTACCTGAGCTTTCGGGTCCAAATGAGGACCCAAGATCTGGTTTAATGGATTGGGAAACCTCTCAAGATCAATCCCTCTAAGTTTGAAGGGATTTGGTCTTGATTTGAAGGAGGAATCCTCCCTCGAATCTCGCGGAAGGTGGGCTCACAACTCTGAAGGTGGTAGGACTATAAATGTGAAGGTGACGAGAAAGATAGGGGGTTTTTGTAAATAACTTGAAAGTTGGAGGCTGATTTGAGAAATAAAGATCTTAGGGACTGAATTGCAAACTAGGTAAAGATAGACTCTAATTGGACCCAAATTTTAGTGTTAACCTAATTTGGATCCAAGGAATCTAATGGTAAACTTGGATTTTATTTTTGACCATATTTGACTGGGTAAATTGTATAGAAGCCTAAATTAGGGCAAATTTCCGTCTAAAACTCTATTTTAGGTCAAAATGGGTTCAGATGATCAAACCGAAGGTATTAAACCTCTTAAAATATTTTCTATAAATTTTAGGAGGTTTAGATTAATTTTATCCTAACCAAAATCTCTTCAATTTAAGCAGGTTTGATAATTAAGGTTTTTGGCCCTATTTTTGCCCTCGAAATGCGTGAAATCCTATTTCAGTCAGTGTGGACCCACTTGTTGGTCTTTTATACTGAATTGACTTTTAATTAACCCCTGAGTAACCCTGTGATTAATCTGCATTCATGATATGCTGTTAACATATTAGAATTAACCCTATTTTATCATCTTCTTCTCAAAATAGATTAGAGTGGAATTATTGTCCTCAGGCAATCATTTAGAAGCATCTATCTCTTAATTCTAAACTAATTTAAGTTAGTTATAAGGAATGATGGCGTTACCATCATACCCCCATGCCTAACTTTTGCTAGTCCTTAGTAAACTCTTATGGAAAGAGTTAGATCTCTAGACCATGTTTTTGATGTTCAGATGCCTATTTGTGCCACTCTATATAAATCAGATTAGAATACCAACAATAGGCCTAGAGGTACTCAAGTACCAGCCAAGATCCAGACCTGACCAGCCCAAGCATTGGGTTCGCCGAGAAGGTTTCTGAGGACAGCAACAATTACCTAGAGGTTAGTTGACCCCAGTGGTTAAAGCACCCCTACGTAGACATGTCAAGTCTAAGTTCAGCTTGCCAATGTATTTTTGGTAAGAGAAATAAAGTGGAATTTTTTCCATTTGAGAGTTTTCTCTCTTTCCTTTTTATATTCCCCAAAATCCAACATTGGATTGGCCATAACCACAGTTTGTATTGGATTCCTCATCCCCCCCATCAATTCTCAAAGGGTCTCTAGCTTTCAATGCTTCGAGATAGCACCGCCCATGGCAACCCCCAGAACCCTGGCTTTCAACACTTCAGGATAGTGCCGCCCATGGCGTTCTATAGGTAAATTCAGGCCCTGCTAATTGATATTTTGGGATAATCCCGCCTATGTCACCTGAATCAGCACAAGGTGCTTACATGCCCTTGGTAGGATATTAGATATCCTAGGAGACAAGCACAAAGGAGACGATATGTTATTACGCATCTTTGAGCGGAGTATTTTTCATTCCATCTCTCCACACCGAGAACTCGTCCAATCAACTTGTGTCATCAAGCTGCTCTTAAGTCAGATCTTCAAGATGACTTTTTTATAATGGAACACTTTTGGGCATTATTTCTTCATAAAGCACACTGAACCAAACCAGTGTGTGATTTTTGGGTGCCTAGGTTACCAAGTCCCCCAAACCAAAGGGTACGCAATGGGGCCAAATAATCCCTAAGACTTAGACTTAATACATCAGCCTCACACTTTCCTCAACCTCTTGAAAATCAATCTGGATCTTAACAAATACGTGAGTTTTTAAGCCCTAGAATAGGCCCAAGAGGCCTAAGGTCAGTACTCTTACTTATCTCCTTGTCTTTAGCACTTCAAGACTTAATCCTTGTTTTGATTTGGTTAAGAACTCAAGTAGATCCCATAATCACTTGCTACGACTATTGATTTCTTTCTTGATTTTGCTCCTTTTGACATTTTGTATTTCCTCCCCTTTTTCCTTTTTTTGTTTCTCGATGAAACCCTAAAAATGATTCGAATTTCATAGTGTTTTGCACTTTAATACTCCCCCCCTATGACTAAGTTTTGCAATGTCCTCATTGTAAACCAGGTGGGTACGAATTCAGCTTGGTTCAAGGATTAAAACAGGGTCAAAGGGTGGGTGAACAGGTCGGGATAATCGTTGCAAACAATTTCAAGTTCTGATACAAGTATCAAAGGTGGAGTCGGCTATTCTAAAGTTGAACCCTAAAGTGCAATAGGCATGCAGGTCAAAAGGTGGTCAGAAGGGTCTCGGGTTTTTGGAATGTCTGGTTGCCTCCCGTTAAGCCTAAATTCAATGCCTTCAACCAAGCAAAAGATGATCAAGGAGAAGGGGTGGCCAAATTGAAGGAATTTTGTAGAACAATCACCTTGATGGGTAGTATGGTTGGTCTAACTAGGTACTTATTCAGATCAATAGGTTGATAATGTAAACTAAACCCAATCAGTCTGGTGGGTTGTTGGATGTGACACTACTAAAAAATGGTGATCTGCCGTCGGTTGCGCAAGTGACGGCAAAAGTATTGTTGCGCAAGTGACGACAAAAATACTTTTGTCGTCTCTTAACGATATAAGCGACGACGAAGACCACACTAAAATTGAGTGCCCCCACCTCGCCCAAAATGCAGCATGTAATGAATATTTGCCATCGCTTATTACAACAAGCGACGACAAATCTCGACCTTAAATTTTCCCTCAAATTTTATGCGCGAGAATTGAGATTGAATTATACATTTGTCGTCGTTTATTATAATAAGCGACGACAAATGTCAACCTAAAATTGTTCGCAAAAATTTTAAGCACGAGAATTGAAATTGAATTATACATTTGCCATCACTTATTAATTAAACTGACAGCAAATGTTCGACCTTGTATCCCTCGTAGAACCCTCTCCTCCCCTACACTGCATGCACTCCTTCCTCCTCGTCCGTAGAACTCCTCATCGCAGAGCTCCTTGTCTCCGCCCCTCCTCCTTAGGTAACTCCTCCTCCTCCTTGTCTTCCTCCTTTTCCACCTCCTTATCAAAAACCTCCTTGCTGCCACCCTCCTCCACATCGAAAACCTCCTCCTCATCTCCCTCCTCCTCTTTGCCCCTCTCCTCTTCCTACTCCACTTCCTCCTCCCCATCCACAACTCGTCCTCCTATTCCTACTCCTCCTCCCTTATCGTGACCCCTCCTCCTACAACTCCTCCTCCTCTCCCTCCAACGACCCCCTCCTCCTCCTCTTCGTCCTCCTCCTCAAGGCCCCAACACCTCCTCCTCCTACCTGCCCTCCTCCGTCGGTGCTCCCCTCCTCATCCTCCTCCTCACTGCCCTGACACCCCCTCCTCCTCCCTATTTTCCTCCTACCTGCCCTCCTCCTCCTCCTCATCCTCATCCTCCTCCCACCCGCACCTCTTCCTCCTTCTCCTAATCACCCCTCCCCCTCCTCATCTCCTTCAGCAGTCTCCCTCCTTCTCACCCTCCTCATCTCCTCCTTCCTTCCCCTTCCTCCTCCCCATCCTAAATTTTTTTTTCAAATTCAATATCTAGCAAACAAAAAGATCCTTAATGAAGTCTCTTTTGTTGTATCAGCAGGAAGGAGTGCCGCTATTGTTAAAACTAGCGGCAGTGGTAAGCATTCCAATTTTTTCCTGCTTGGTAATTTTTATGTGTATGAATTTATCTAAGTTAGCAGGGGATGTGTATGGAGTCTCCTTACTCCTGTTTGCCTTCTTTGATCCATCATGTTTCTTCAATTCCCTATTGCTCTTTTGATCCGAAAATGATGGCACATGAGGAATTCTAAGAACAAATGGATAATTTGCATCTAATTATCATTAGTGAAGTTACTCACCTTAGAGATCCGATGCCATTTCCAAAGTTGCAACCTTCTTGTTGTTGTTTGCTATGTGTTTATCATTATATGTGTGTTGTTATGTTGATGACAGTGGTGAGATGATGATTAAAGGTTCCCTATTTGTTTGATTGCGAGAATGATGGCACCACTTGTATTAGCTCTATCTGATTGCTACTGCTCTTTAATTTATTGATATCCCTCCCTATCTCCTATGTTTCTTCTTTATAACCAATCACATTTCTTCTGTTTGCTTTCTCTTTTTTGGTGGAACAAGAGGGTGGTCAGGTCACATAGGGGAGTGACTTTCTCTTTCTCTTTTGATCTGTAAATGATGGCAAATGAGGAATTCCAATAACAAATGGGTAATTTGCATTTGATTATTGATAATAAAGTTACTGGCCTTTGGAGATCTGATGCCACCACCAAAGTTGTAACTTTATTGTTATTGTTTTCTATGTATCTATCATTGTATCTTATGCTGATGATAGTAGGTGACATGATGAGTAAAGATTCCCTATTGGTTTGATTGCCAACATGATGGCACTATCTGTATTAGCTCTATTTAATCCCTACTACTCTTTATAAATACCCTTCCCATTCTCCTCTTTTTCTTCTTTATAACCCATCATGTTTCTTTTGTTCTCTTTCTCCTTGTTTTTGGTGGAAAAAGAAGGTGGTTAGGTCACAGAGGGGAGTGATTTTGATTTGTAAATGGTGGCAAAAGATGAATTCCAATAACAAATGGGTAACTTGTGTCTCATTATTGACAATGAAGATACTGGCCTTTGGGGATATGCCACCGCCAAAGTTGCAAGTTTATTGTTAGCAGTAGATTTATAGATATCATGCCTTCTTCCCACAACTGTGATGTATATAACTATTTTTCTTGTATTGTTTGTATGCTCAAGTTGATTTTACATTAGGAAACATTTGATTCAATACATGTATTGCAACAAGTTCCCATGTGTCTTGCACTGATTATCATTTGATTGACATCTCCAGAGATGGATTGGTATACGACATGCCATTTCTCTGTTATCATATTTGTTTTTTGTTTAATTGCCCGCTAGTCTATAAATTTATTTTTTGAAGTCATAATATTTCTAGGTGAGCTTACTTACTGAAAATGGCAACACAAAAGATGATCTCAGGCTTACTACTTGGAGGAGTCTTAGATTGAATGCTTGTTACTTGCCCTTTTATGAAGATCAAGGATACATTTTGATTGCTATTGATGTCCAATAGATATTCATTTATTGCTGACACACCTCACAACAATATGGGAAAAATGACTAAATTAGAATCCACTTAACCCAATAAATGATTTCTGGCCCACATTGTATTTCCATCATAAGAAATTCTTCATTGTAAAACTTATTAGCAATCTGTTAAAAGAAAGTTGTTGCCTTTAAGGATGAAAACTAGTAAAATTCTTTTCCCATTTCTTCACAGAGTTGTTTTTCTTATTACTTTTTTCCTTTTCAAGCTACAGGGCTAGGATTATTATATCCAAGACATGGGAAGATGGTCAAATATTCTTAAGGATCTCAATGCTCATCTTGTAAGTTGTTAGTTTCTTGACTTGTGGTCTATCTAATACAATATGACAAACCGGTTACCTTGATAATGAGCAGGATGTTGTATTGTGAAGAAAAACATGGTAGAAGAGAAGAGAGGGTTCTCCTTTAGTAGAAATTTGATGTAAAATCCATTAATAACCATCAACCACATTGGTTGTAATCAGATCAATTATGAAAACTAGTTGATCCTCTACCATTATGACTTCCACCATATGAATTTTAGCTTCATCTTCTCCATTACTAGTACACAGGGCCTTTGCTCTACTAACAATCACCACAAAGCTGCTCTAACTTTACTCGTTAGGTCCCTTGATTTTTTTGAAAGGAGGAAGGGAGGTGATGCGTCAAATCCTCAGCATAATTAATTAAGTTATTTAGACTTAATTAATTGCATGAGAAAATAACTTAGGTTGACTCGAATTAATGTCGTGAGTGTAGTATAGGGTCAAGCTAACCTAACATTTTAGATTTTTATTTCCTTTTAACTGGTTGAGTCGAGGTCATTCACTGAGAGGCATAATAATAGGCTTAATTCACCATTAAATTGCTAAGAATAATTAAGAATCAATTAATTAATCATATTATAATTACAATATTTTAAACACATGAATATAGCACAAAAGATTAACAATGCAAAGCATGCAATATTCCATTAGAAAGAACATATTTAAACATGTGATTTGTCATTAAGAATCAAGTAAACATATTTATTACACCAATTATGTCTAATTACAAGAGATTAAGGCAAGGAAATGATATACAAGTGAGTATAAATGCCTTAGTACATCAATTAAGCTCGAAATATCAAAAGAGAACATGATATAACAAGATAATTATAAATCAGACGTCTTAAAGATGCAAACTAGAAGTCCAAAACTATGGCAAGACGACAGACTTTCTCCATTTTTCTTCCTTCTTTCTTCAGCCCTCTTTATTCTTTTTCTCTTCTATTCTTTACTATTGCTCTGTCATCGCTCTCTCTTTCTGTTTCTCTCTATTTTCCTTTGTTCATCTTTTTCTCTTCTTCCTTTTCCAAACCCTCTCTATTCCCTTTACTTAGCTTTCTCCTTAGGTTCTCTCTCTTCTAAGTTTCCCTTAGTACTGTGCATATACATTCCCACACTTAACCAATTTCACAAGCACTTAAGCTCACAGCACCCCCTAGAGGGTCGGTGATGTTCGGTTTGGGGATCATCAATTTGATTTTAATTTATTACTCAAGATTTAAAAAATTCCGAGGTCGAACTTAGAGAGCAAACTTGATTTAAGAAGCAAAAAGATCACAATTTATAATACTGTAATGTTTTACAAAAAAAGTGTAGAGAATAAAAGTAGAATGTGTCTTCTCTTTTTCTTCTTTTCTCTCCTTCTTCTTTGTTCTCTCTCTTTTCTTTTCTCTGTCTTCAGACGCCTTAAGTAGCGTTTGCTACAGTGCACGTCTCCTTCTTCTTCTTCCTTTCTTCTTTTTGGCTGTTGCTACTGCTGCTGCTTCTTCTCCTTGGCTCTTTCTTCTTCTCTTCTTTTTCTTGGTCTTCCTCTTTGCGGCAGCTTCCTCCTTCTCTGTTCTCTTCTTCTTTGACTCTTTCTACCTCTTCAGCTCCTGCTTCTACCTTCTTTTTCCTCCTTTCCTTCTTCACTGTGCCTTCTTCTTCTTCTTCAGCTCCTACTCCTTCCTTGGTGCAGCTAAGTCCTTAGCCTCTTCCTCTTCTCTTCTTCTTCTTCTTCTTCTTCTGCTTCCTCTTCCTCCTTCTTCTTTGGCTCTTTCCCACATAGGCACAGTTATGCAAAACCTACCCCTACCCTCCCCACATCTCTCTCTTTCTATTTCTCTCTTAGGTCACAACTCTCTTAGAGCCAGCCAGGTTATCGGGTCGGGTATATGTGCCCGGGACCAAGCCCACTGGTGGGCGAGGAGTGTAGGGTTAGGTAAACGGGTCACGCCAAGTCCGCAGAGGTTGGGTCACGAACGAGGTGGGTGAAGGTGAGTGGGACCTCACCCCGTGGTTTCGAGGCGATAAGCCCTATACAGTTTTTCAATTTAAGCGCCTGCGCCCGCTCGTCAGCTTCCGAGGTGGGACTAAATTCCTACCTTTGTTCATGTGCGTCTACAGTATGGATCTTCGGCCAATTGCGACTGATGCTTCGGCCTTCGAGGCCAATTGGCTGCCTGGAGCTATGCGCGAGGGAAGTCCACACACTCTGGGACTACTGGCCTGTAGCTCTGGGACCTGGACGAAGCTTCAAGTAAGCTTCATGCTACTGCGCCAATGACGGAATGGGCCGCAACACTGAAATCACAAACACGACCTTGTGGCCTTGTCAAAACCTTCAGCAGGCTTCACCGGAGCATGGTGAAGATGGCCCAGGGGTCAACGTGGCGTGAGGATGCCTGTGGGAGAGTGCCTAGGGCACACTGTGTGCGTGCAAGTGGGTGTGTTCAAGGGAAGGATACAGTGGGTGGCGTGGTGAGTGGAAGGGCAAGAGGTGATCAGTGGGAGGTGGTGAAGCTCAGGGACCGGTCGACGAGGGGTGAAACGGTCTATGGTGGTGGAATGGCCTCACCAAAGTTGGTGGTTAGAGGTGGAGATGGTGATGGCGGACATTGGAGTCGAGGGGTTGAAAGAACAAATTGACAGAGGGTAAATAAAGAGGGGAGTAAGGGAAACTTATCTAGTAGGTTAGGAGTGAACGGGGGAGGCAAAGGGCAAGTGGTTGGTGCCTGCCATCGTCGGAGACGAAGGCGCCCAGGGGAAGAGGACGGCGACGAGGAAGAGGGGTTAGAGGGTGCCCGCTGGTACGGCGCGGCGCGGCGGAGGACGGTGGAGGTAGCTCTGCCACTGGTACTGTGGTAGAGCGATGAGAGAGGAGAGGAAGAGTCATCGGAAGCTCTTGGCGGATGGCCAGAGTTGGGAGGAGATGAATTGGAGGGAGATCTTAGACCAAATTGAGCTTGAAGGATGCGGCGTGGTGTGCCGCTTCCTAAATAGGCAAAGGCTGGCCGAGAGGCACGCGAGAGCGGCGGGAAGGTCACGCTGGAGGTATGGCAGACCGGAGACCCATACCTCTCGTGCGTTCGCACGAGAGGTATGGCGGGCTTTAGGGCATGGGGAGCCCCCCTTTCAAATCTAGGGCTGGCTCCCCATGCAGATGAGGTGCCATCATCCACGCAAAGTCGATGGAGGTATGGCCCTCTGCTGTGGATGACAGAGGGACCAAAGTGAAGAGAATGACGAGGAAGTTGATGGGGTAAACGCAAGGGTTTCAAAAAGTTGAGGGTCAGAAAGTAATTTTTGAGGACCAAATTGGTTAAGATGACCTTCCCTTTGGTCCAAATTTTGGTATAAACCTAATTTGGACCTAAGGAATCCAATGGTGAAGTTGGATTTAGGTTTGACCACGTTTGACTAGTCATTTTGCATAAAAACCCAAATTAGGTCAAAAATTGGGTATGGACCTCAATCTAGGTCAAAACAGGTTCCAACGGCTAAATTGAAGGTTCTAAACCCTAGGGGATATTTTTACATGAATCATAGAAGGTTTAGTTGATTTTTATCTTCCTGAAACTTCATGATTTAAAGTGGATTTATTTTAGGGTTGCAGAATGTCATTTAATTCCTAGATTTTGTCATAACCCTTTTCTGACCAAACCATCCCACTTTTTCTCTTGTAGGTTCATTTGACCTATGTCTAGACCCTTAGAAATCCCGTTGATGCACTGCAATGATAAAATTACAGTTTTACCCCTTGTGTCATGTTCTATTCTCAAATTAATAATTCCTTGAATTAGGCCTTCCCTTAGGTTTTGTAAGAGCTTTTGTTCACTTTATCAGGTTAAAATGTGCTAGTTAGGGTTCATGATAAGGTTCTCATCATACCCCCATGCCTAGCTTTTGCTAGTCCCTTAGCAAAATTTTAAGGTTTTAACCTTTGTTCTAAACCATGAGTTCCTTTTACCAATTTTGATAAATGTTTTTTCTTTTCTTGTCTCTTTGATTATGTCAGAATGCCAACATGAGCCTAAAGGTACTCTAGTACCAACCAAGATCCAGACCTGTCTAGCTTTAGCTTCAGTCCTTAGCAAAGGTTTTTAAGGCCTGCAGGAACTACCCTACAGTTTATTAGACTCCGTGGTTAAAGCACCTGTGCTTGAGACATTTTTAGACTTGGTTCAGTTTGCAGTATGTTTTGTAAGAGAGAGACAGATGGTTTATTTGTTTGGAGAGTTTTCTCAGTCTTTTCTTTTTAATTCTAGCTTAGGATTGGCTCACAACACGGTCTGTATAGGATTCCTCGTCCCCATCATCAATCCTCAAAGGTCTCTGGCAATCGATGCTTCGAGATAGCACCACCCATGTTAACCCTCAGAACCCTAATTTTTGAGATTTCGAGATAATCTCGCCCATAGCGTTCCGTGGCGGAAATCAGACCCTGGCAATTGACATTTCGTGATAATGCCATCCATGGTATCTGAACCAGCAGAGTGCTTACATGCCCCTAGTAGGATATGTAAATATCCTAAGAGACAAGCACCGAGGAGACGATATGTTGTTACGCATCTTCGAGGGGAATTTCCCACCTCTCCGCACCGGGAACTCGTCCAAATCAACTTGTGTTGATCGGCCGCTCCTAATCTAGGTAACATTTACAGAACATTAAAATGCTTCTGCGTGATTTTGATAGTTATGCTCAATGAACCAGACTGTGTGTGAATTAGGGTGCTTAGGTTACCAAGTCCCGTAAACCAAAGGTTAGTTAACGAGGTCGAATACTCCCTAAGCCTTAGACCTAATACTCAAGCTTTTCATTTTCCTCAACTTCTTGAGGAATATCTAGATCTTAATGGGTACTACGAGTCTAGCCAAAAAGGCCTAAGGTTAGAGTTCTTACTAATCTTTTTGTGTTTCTTTAGCACTCTCTCTTACTTTCCTTAATGTGGTCTAAAACTTTGGTTAATCCCTTAATCTCTTACTAATGACTATTTCTTTCTTTTTGATTTTGTGCTCCTTTTTAGCCTTTTGCTCTTTTTTCTCCTCCTCCTTTTGTAAAGCCCATAAAAATTTCTTCCCTTCTCCCATTTTTTTATTATTTTTCAAAAATTTTTTTAATTTTTTGATGTTGTTGACATATGTGATTTTTTTGTTGAAACCTTTTCTTGTTATGAGTTTTCATTGCACTTTCATACCCCCCGATGCCTAAGATTTGCAATGTACTCATTGTAAATTAAGTGAATCTTTATTCAGCTCGGTTCATGCATTAGGACAGGTATTGGGTGAGTGGATGGGTGAAGGTGACTGTTGTGGACGATTTCTAATCTCAGGTACAAATACCTGAGGTGGAGTCGGCTGTCCTAAAGGATGAACCTAAAGTGTAAAGAAATGTCAGAAAAGGTTTAGGGTTTTCAAAAGAATGACGGGTTGCCTCCCGTTAAGCGCTGAGTTTTATGCCATCGACTAGGCGCAATGAGATCAGGGAGAATGGAGGATAAAGGATGACTTAGCCAAATCTGTATTGGTCACGTCAATGAACGATTTGAGTCTCTGACCGTTCATGACGAAGGGTTCGGAATCGTGGCTGAGTGGACTGATCTCAACGAGTCCATTTCCAAAGATTTGCCGGACTAGGTATGGTCCGACCCACTTGGATCGTAGCTTGCCAGGGAACAATTTTAGTCGGGCATCGAAGAGTAGGACCTTCTGACCAAGGTGAAAGATCTTTCTAGAAATGTTCTTGTCATGAAAGGCTCTAACCCACTCTTTGTAGATTCACGAGTTTTCATACACATCGAGGCTAATTCATCAATCTCTCTTATCAAAAGCTTTCTGTGGGTTCCAGCCTTAGAAAGATCTATGTTGCAGTTCCATACTGCCCAATAGGCTTTATGCTCCAGTTCGATGGGGAGGTGGCATGCCTTCCCATACACCAGTCTGAAAGGAGACATGCCAAATTGGTTCTTGTGGGCGGTCCTATAAGCCCACAAAGCTTCCGGAAGTCGGGATGACCAATCCTTCCTGTTAGGTCAAACAGTAACTTAAAGGTTTTTCTTGATCTCCCGATCTGATAGCTCAGCTAGACCATTAGTCTGGGGGTGATAAGGAGTAGAGATTCAGTGTGACACCCCGTATTTGGTCATCAGTGACCTGAACTGAGCGTTAGTGAAATAGGTCCCTCCATCAGAAATGATTGCTCATGGAATCCCGAACTGTGAGAAGATATTCTGGTGAGTGAATTTGATAACAATCTTGTGATCACTAGTTCGGGTCAGAATGGCTTCGATTCATTTGGACACGTAGTCAACAGTGAGTAAAATGTACTCGAAGCCGTCCAAGATAGGGAAGGGGCCCATAAAATCAATCCCCCAAATATCAAAAATCTCGCATACGAGAATCGGCTGTAAAGGCATCATGTCACGATGGCTCATGTTGCCCAAAGTTTGGCAATGGCTGCATGCCTTACAGTGATTGTATGCATCCTTGAAGATAGTGGGCTAGTAAAAGCCACACTGGAGGATTTGATGCGGTTTTATGCCGAGAAAAATGGCCACCGCATGCCTGGTCATGGCAGAAAGAGAGTATGTCATTGATTTTGACCTCCAGGACACATCGTCGGATAATTTGGTCAGCACCTATGCGGAATAAGTATGGGTCTTCCTAGATGTAATACTTGGCATCGAAGCGCAATTTGTCTTTCTTGGCCTTCGGCCAATCATACGGGATCTGGTGTGATGCCAAGTAGTTTACTATGTCAGCAAACCATGGAAGTCCGGTACCAATAGTCAAGAGATGCTCATCAGGGAAATGCTCTGTGATGGGTCCAGAAGGGTTGATGATCTCAGAAGGAAGGCGAGACAAGTGGTCAGCTACCACATTCTGTCTTCCCGCTTTGTCGCGAATCTTGAGATCAAATTCTTGCAACAGCAAGATCCATCGGATTAATCGAGGGTTCGCGTCCTTCTTTGCAAGGAGATGCCTCACAGATGTGTGATCTGAGTAAACAATAACATGGGAACCCAGTAGATAAGATCTGAATTTTTCGAGGGTAAATACTACAGCTAGTAGCTCTTTGTCCGTAACTGTGTAGCTACGTTGAGCCTCGTCAAGTGTCTTGCTAGCGTAGTAGATGACCACGAGTTTCCCGTCAATCTTTTGCCCCAGAACTGCTCCTACAGCGAAGTCAGATTCATCGCACATGATCTCAAAGGGTTGAGACCAATCAGGGGACTGTAGGATTGGGGCTTGGGTAACTCGGTCACGAAGGATCTCAAAAGCTTGAGTGCATTCCTTGGAAATTTCAAAAGGTACAACCTTGGAGAGAAGAGTGGTCAGGGGGCATGCGATTTTTGAGAAATCGGGGATGAATCGATGGTAAAAATTAACGTGCCCCAGAAAAGATCGGATGTCCCTGATCGAGCTAGGCATAGGGAGTTTGGAAATCAGGTTAACCTTGGCTCGATCCACTTGGATGCCCCTCTCAGAAATCAGATGTCCCAGGATGATCCCCTCAGGCACCATGAAATGGCTCTTTTCCCAGGAAAGAACCATATTCACATCGATACAACCTCTGAGTATATGAACCAAGTGCTGAAGGCAATCGTCAAATGATGTCCCAAAAATTGAGAAGTCATCCATGAAGACTTCCAGATAATCACCTACCATATCAGAGAATATGGCAAGCATGCATAGCTAAAAAGTCACGAGTGCATTGCAGAGACCGAAAGGCATCCTTCGGAATGCATACGCCCTGAAGGGGCAGGTGAACGTGGTCTTCTCTTGGTCTTCTAGATGGATCACCACTTGGTTGTAACCGAAGTACCCATCCAAAAAGCAGAAGAATCTATTTCCCGCTAGTTTTTCGAGGATCTGATCAATAAATGGTAGTGGGAAATGATCCTTCTTCGTGGAGGAATTGAGTCTTCGGTAATCAATGCAGACTCTCCACGAATTGGTTATATGGGTAGGTATGACCTCTTCAATTTCAGTCGTGATAGTGGTGAGCCTTGCCTTCTTAAGCACAACCTGAATTGGACTCACCCAGCGACTGTCGGAGATCGAGTAGATGATCCCTACATCTAACCACTTAATGATCTCCTTTTTCACGACCTCCTGCAGATTAGGGTTCAGACTTCTCTACATCTAGTGTGAAGGTCGTGCGCCCTCTTCGGAATAGATGTGGTGTGTGCAATAAGAGGGACTTATTCCAGTCAAATCATCGAGAGTCCAACCAATGGCTCTACGATGTTGATGGAGAATAGTAATCAGACAAGATTCCTGATCAGGGGTGAGTCTGGAGTTTATAATCACAGGAAGTGTCTGATTAGAACCCAAAAAGACATATTTCAAATGATCGGGAAGGGGCTTGAGTTCCAAAATGGGATTATCAGCAGCAACGGGTGGTTTAGAGTGTGTGAGGAATAAGGGTAGGAGTTGTGGGTTTGTTTAGATCAGGTTCAGACTCCTCTAATTGCGGGTTTAGATCTTCTTGTGGTTAATTGGGGATAATCAGGTTGTCCTCAAACTGTGGTTCATCAACCATGGTTCTGATATCACATATTTGTTCTACCACACCACAATTAATCCCTTGTTGGGCCTTAAAGATATCAATCTTGAGGGTTTGGTTTCCAAATTTCAACTCTATTTGGCCCTCCTCATTGCTTATGTTGGCCCTAGTAGTGACCAAAAAAGGTCTCCCTGGTATAATTGGTGTATCCCTTGGATTCTCAGGTGTGTCCATGTCTAGAACTATAAAAGCTACTGGGAAGTAGAAATCCCATACCTTAACAATAACAACCTCGAGAATTCCCTTAGGTGACTTAATGGATCGATCAACTAACTGCAATGTCACCTCAGTCGATTTCAGCTTGGATTCTTCAAGGTGGTTAAGCAGGGATGTGGGTATCAGGTTTATGGAGGCAGCTAGGTCTAACAAAGCTCTATCAAATTGGGTTTCACCAATTTTACAAGAAATCAAGGGAGTGCCTGGGTCTTTTGCCTTGGGTGGGAGTTTACTCAGGATCACAAAGCTGGCTTGCTCTGATAGTACAATCAGACTCCCACTCTTGGTTCGCGGCTTACGCTGGGGTGTACACACATTTTTCAAGAATCTTGCGTAAGCTAGTACGTGGTAGATTGCATCCATCAAGGGGATGTTTATTTGGACCTGCTCAAAGAGCTTGATCAGGTCCTCCTCAGGTGCCACGGGTTTGGTTGTCCTTTTTCCCGTGGTCAAGGCCTCGGGAAATGGAACCTTTTTTGGTTCCTCTAGAATAGGTCCAGGTTTTTGATCTGGGATAGGGACATCCTGGATAACTATCCTAGGGCTTGGGTCACTACCAGGCTTGGAGTGGTCTGGATAAGGTGGGTCTTGGGTTGCTTTACCACTATGAGTCGTTACGAAGTTTAATCCTGCCTGGTTTGGGTTAGGGGTTGGTAAGATGGGTGGCTACTGTTGATAACCCACATAGGATGTTGAAGCTTCCATCCCATCAAGTGATGGAACGAAAGGAGCCTGATAGATCAAGTGTGCTTGTCCTGGGTTCAGGTTCATAACGCACCTTTGGGTCGGCACGTTATTAGGGTTTGGCAGAGGTTGTGAAGGAAGTGTGCCCGGTTGACAGGAATTCGCCATCTGGGCGAGTTGGTTGCAGACCTCTGTGATCTCGTCCTTGTGTTATTTTTGGATAGTTGCATTCAATCTCTGAATGTCAGCCAGTGTTTGGAGAATGAGGGACATTTGGTCATGGTTTGGCCTGGATGGATAGGTGGGGTTGGGCCGAGGCAGCTGATAAGGATGAGGGGCTTGTGGATGGGGTTGATAAGGTGGTCTTTGGGTCTGAGAATTTCCCACCCACTGGAAATTGGGATGATTTTGCCATCCAGGGTTATAAGTGTTGGAAAATGGGTCATTCTGGATGGCGTTGAGGTCCTTGCAGGTCTGAGGAGCCTCAGGAAAGTTCGAGTATAGGGGATTAGAGTTCCCCTGACAAGAATAGAAAGGATCAGAGGTCCCTTCGGTCCTGGAGTCAGATGGGGGTGGATACGAGTCCATCCCAGGAGAAGATCGGTGGAAGATGTTTTGCATAGTTTCCCTTGCGGGAGGTGGCTGTGCAAAGGAGTTTTGCACAGAGGTGGCTCGCTGCAAATGCTGAGTCACCTCATCCACCTTCTTCTCGATAATAGAGACCTTGTCCAATCGAATGGCCATTAGTTCCAAGTCAACAGATGCGGACAGGCCCTACGTCTCATGTGCTCCCCTAAGATTCGTCGATGCGCAGGTATTCGTCCGGTCGAATAAACCCATGGAGTCATTGTTGATGGAGTTCTCACACATATTCTCAAGAATCTCCCATATGGTATCCTCATGTTGACCCATGATATTCCCTCCGCAAGTTGTATTAACAAATAATCTAATATCCTCACGGAGTCCCTGGTAAAAAGACTGGACTTGTTCCCATTTAGGAACTCCGTGATGAGGGCACTTTCTCATGAGATCCAAGAATCGATCCCATGCCTCATGAAGAGGTTCTCTTGTCTACTGGGTGAAGTGAGTAATCTGATGGCGCAAGGCGTTTGTCCGACCAACAGGAAAGAACTTCTTTAAAAACTCAGACTGAAGTTCATCCCAGGTGTTGATCGAATGAGTCTGTGTCGGATACCAATGAGCCGCCTTGTCCATGAGGGAGAAAGAGAACATCTTCATGAGTAAAATATCCTGATTTTGCGCATCTGACCCGAAGGTCTAGGCCAGATGCTTGAGTTGTTTGATATGCTGGAAGGGATCTTCAGAATTATGCCCATAGAATTTAGGTATGGCATAAATCATATTGGGCTTCAGTTCAGAATCAGGTCCTCCAGTCGGGATTCTGACTCGAGGCTCAATTGCCACCACAATGAGATTATAGTGATCTCGTATCATGGGGCGCTGCAGTGGGTTCATGAAATTCTGGAAGAGGTCATTAAGACATTGAAGCTAGTGCTCAAGATTATTCTCTTCTTCAATAGGCTATGCCATGATGGAAGAAGAAGGGGAACTAGGTTCAGAATTGGAAGAAAGGTCTACGTGGAGGGGTTGTTGCACAAACAAGGGAGCCGAGGCTTGGTCTCGGGGAGAGTAGATTTCTCGAGGAGGTTTCAAGGACCTCCTACCAAACATGCACTGATAGACTAGACGAGGTTAAAATGTGTTGGATCCAATCAAGACACCCAAAATATGTTGGGTGACAATAAAGGTTCAGGGCGGATGATACCCCTGGATCATAAGGTCGTCCACCTGAGAATTACCTGGGCAGCCAGAGAGGGTGAGTCCCGCGAAGACCCCTACACAGTAGAGCACCCCCACGGGTTACAGGGTTTCCCCCACCCGACCTCTCTTGTCATTGAGATTTCAAGTAGACTAGAATAAGGACCTTGACCTCTTAAGTCTACCACTTTTAGTTAAGATCAAGGTGCTTAGGGTTCCACTTGAACTTAAGCCTTTTGTGTGCAAAAGTGACCACATTTAAAGGTTGGTTGATCCAAAGGATCAACTTCACCTCTTTGTTCCTTTGAGGGCTTCTTAGGTCCTTTCTTTTATTGTTCAAGTAGATTAAGAGCCTGATTGCTTAGAGTTTCTCTTGGATAAATCTTTTCAAACAATGGCTTAGGCACACCTCTTTTGGAATTTTCAATTCTTTGTTTAGAAGAAGATGTGTCTCTAAAACCCTAGCTTGGAATCCTAGGTTGGCTCTAGTTGGTCCAATTAGTTGCCTCAAAAATGGATAACTAGGGCTCAAGCAAGAAGGTTTTAGCCCTAGTTACCTTAAGTGGATATGCAATTAAGATGTGTTGAAACTCAAAAACAGGCAACTCTGTGAATTACTAAGTATGGAAGACAGGTAGCCCTAGATTGATTTTTCTTTTGTTTCTTCCTCTTTAGAATGTGAGGGGCTTAAGAGAAAGGGTTGAAGGTTACCTATCCCCTGGTGTGGTTGTTGTGTGGCTGCTTGTCTTTTCTTGCCTTCCTTTCCTACACAACAAGAGAGAGATTAAGTCAGTATAAAATCAAAGATTGTGATTTTGAAGCTTCTAAAATGCCCGTTGCTCCCCGGCAACGGCACCAAAAATTGATGTTCAATTTGGGGATCATCAATTTGATTTTAATTTATTACTCGAGATTAAAAAAATTCCGAGGTCGAACTCAGGGAACAAACTTATTTTAGAAGCAAAAAGATCACAATTCACAATACTGTAATGTTTTACAAAAAAAGTGTAGAGAATAAAAGTAAAATGTGTCTTCTCTTTTTCTTCTTTTCTCTCCTTCTTTGTTCTCTCTCTTTTCTTTTCTCTATCTTCAGACGTCTGATTCTGGGAATCAGATGCCTTAAGTAGCATTTGCTACAATGCACACCTCCTCCTTCTTCTTCCTTTCTTCTCTTTGGCTGCTACTGCTTCTTCTCCTTGGCTTTTTCTTCTTCTCTTCTTTTTCTTGGTCTTCCTCCTTGTGGCAGCTTCCTCCTTCTTTGTTCTTCTCTTCTTCTTTGACTCTTTCTACCTCTTCAGCTCCTGCTTTTACCTTCTTCTTTTTCTTCCTTTCCTTCTGCACTGTGCCTTCTTCTTCTTCAACTCCTACTCCTTCCTTGGCGCGGATAAGTCCTTAGCCTCTTCCTCTTCTCTTCTTCTTCTTCTGCTTCCTCTTCCTCCTTCTTTGGCTCTTTCCTACGCAGGCATGGTTATGCAAAACCTACCCCTACCCTCCCCATGTCTCTCTCTTTCTATTTCTCTCTCAAGTCACAACTCTCTCAAAGCCAGCCAGGTTGTCGGACCGGGTATACGAGCCCGGGACTAGGCCCACTGGCGTGCGGTGGTAGGCGAGGAGTGCCGGGTCAGGTAAACAGGTCACACCAGGTCCGCAGAGGTTGGGTCACAGACGAGGCAGGTGAAGGTGAGTGGGACCTCACCTCGTGGTTTCAAGGCGATAAGCCCTATACAGTTCTTCAATTTAAGCGCCTGTGCCTACTCGTCAGCTTTCGAGGTGGGACTAAATATCCCACCTTTGTTCGCGTGCATCTGCAGTAGGGATCTTCAGCCAATTGCGGGTGATGCTTCGGCCTTCAAAGCCAATTGGCTGCCTGGAGCTGTGCGCGAGGGAAGTCCGCACACTCTGGGACTACTGGCCTGTAGCTCTAGGACCTGGACAAAGCTTCAAGTAAGCTTCATGCTGCTGCGCCAATGGCGGAATAAGCCGCGACCCTGAAATCACAAACACAGCCTTGCGACCTTGTCAGAACCTTCAGCAGGCTTCATTTGAGCACGGCGAAGATGGCCCGAGGGTTAGCGTGGCATGAGGATGCCTGTGGGAGTGTGCCTAGGGCACACTGTGTGCGTGCAGGTGGGTGTGTTCGGGGGAAGGTTACAGTGGGTGGCATGGTGAGTGGAAGGGCGAGAGGTGATCAGTGGGAGGTGGTGAAGCTCAGGGACCGGTCGGCGAAGGGTGAAATGGTCTGTGGTAGTGGAATGGCCTCGCCGAAGTTGGTGGTCGAAGGTGGAGATGGTGATGCTGGACAGTGGAATCGAGGGGTTGAAAGAACAAATTGACAGAGGGGAAATAAAGAGGGGAGTAAGGGCAACTTATCTGGTAAGTTAAGAGTGAACGGGGGAGGCGGAGGGTGAGTGGCCGGTGCCTGTCGTCGCCGGAGATGAAGGCGCCCAGGGGAAGAGGGGTTGGGGGGTGCTCGCTAGTATGGCGCGGCACGGCAGAGGACGGCGGAGGTAGCTCTGCCACTGGTACTGTGGCAGAGCGACGAGAGAGGAGACGAAGAGTCGCCGGAAGCTCTGGGTGGATGGCCATAGTTGGGAGGAGATGAATTGGAGGGAGATCTCAGGCCAAATTGAGCTTGAAGGATGTGGCGTGGTGTGACGCTTCTTAAATAGGCAAAGGCTAGCCGGAAGGTGCACGAGAGCAGCGGGAAGGTCACACCGGAGGTATGGCAGACCGGAGACCCATACTAATCATGCGTTCGCATGAGAGGTATGGTGGGCTTCAAGGCATGGGGAGCAACCCATGCTGTAGGGGGCTCCGCAGGGAGCTCCCCTTTCAAATCCAGGGCCAACTCCCTATGCAGATGAGGCTCCATCCTCCGCGCAAAGTCGTCAGAGGCATGGCCCTCTTCTGCGGATGATAGAGGGACCGAATTGAAGAAAACAACGAGGAAGTTGAGGAGGTAAACGCAAGGGTTTTAAAAAGTTGAGGGTCAGAAAGTAATTTTTGAGGACCAAATTGCAAAGTGGGTTAAGACGACCTTCCCCTAGGTCCAAATTTTGGTATAAACCTAATTTTGACCTAAGGAATCCAATTGTGAAGTTGTATTTTAGGTTTGACCACGTTTGGCTAGACATTTTGTGCAAAAACCCAAATTAGGTCAAAAATTGGGCATGGACCTCAATCTAGGTCAAAATAGGTTCCAAAGGCCAAATTGAAGGTTCTAAATCCTAAGGGATATTTTTCTATGAATTTTAGAGGGTTTAGTTGATTTTTATCTTGCCTGAAGCTTCGTGATTTAAAGTGGATTTATTTTAGGGTTGCAGAATATCATTTAATTCCTAGATTTTGTCATAACCCTTTTTTGACCAAACCATCTCACTTTTCTCATATTAGGTTCACTTGACCTATGTCTAGACCCTTATTAATCCCGTTGATGCACTGCAATGGTAAAATTGTAGTTTTACCCCTTGTGTCATGTTCTATTCTCAGATTAACAATCCCCTGAATTAGGCCTTCCCTTAGGTTATGTAGGAGCTTTTGTTCACTTTATTAGGTTAAAATGTGCTAATTAGGGTTCATGATGAGGTTCTCATCAGTGGGACCAGACCATACTAGGTTCAAGTCTAGTTTTTCTTAGATGGTTTATTTTCCATTTCAAGCTCATGCATAGTACCCAGCCTCCCAGGCCCACTCGCCCACTCGCGGGCCCACGCTCATGCCCACATGCGCACACACACCTGGCACATGCACACGCACGCACCCACACAATGCTCATTTCACTTCGCACCCTGTGCTGACGACCGAAACGTTGTATGCAATTTTTCGTAATATACCAGTGCGGCACCTCACAGATTACCGATGTGGGACTATATTATCACGTTCCAGGCCAAACTTCAACTGGCAATTCTAGTCGATTGGCTGAATGGTTTCGATCGAGCAAAGGCTCGATCGAAAGACCTTTGGATGCTCTATCAGGATGCAGCACCAATTTGGTGCTCAAATCTAATTTGACCCTTCAATTCGAAGGGCAAAAGTCAAGGGTTCTCATGGCCATTCATGGCCTACAGAAGGTGAATTTTAGGTCATTTGACCTGTAGGAGAGCATCTGACCTCCAAATGAGGTCCATACTTGATACAGTAGATGATTCCACTCTTAATGAAGGATAGAAGAGTCTTTGGGAAGCTGCAGAGAGAGTTTGGCTTCAGAGCTTCGTACTGAAGCTCCGAAGCTCAGAATTGAGCACTGAATAGGTCATTAGAGAGCTAACAATCTCAGGAAGATGATTCAACAACCTTTGCAAGTTGTTGCGACACAATCTGGGCAGATTTGGCATCCAAATCTCGCCCGAAACAAGTGAAGATCAATAATGGGTTGAAATGAACCCATATTGATAGCAGTTGAATTCTCATGAAATCCTTAATTAGTCAAGTTCAAATCAATTCTAAATCACTCTGTAACATCCCAAGAAACATTTTAACTCATCAAATCATCGAATTGATCATTCAATCATCACATCAAACCTAAAGTTGACCAATATCTGTTGGCCATTGACTTTCTACCCCAGTCTATCTCAAATTCAATTAAAACCTTAGGTTGACTATTTTGCCTCAGGAATTGATCCTTAACATTAAAAACAGGGTTTGATTAAGTTTGTTAGGGTTTCTGGTTTCATCGTTTGAGCACTAAAGTGTGTTTGTTCGTTGGAACAACCTAAGAGTTCTCAAAGCAATCAGAGATCAAGGATGGCTTCTATAGGTTCTACATAAGATTTTGAACCTATAACTCAAGCCTAAAATCTAACGAAGAGGTCTCTCCAACTCCACCGGAGTTAGAGAAGACGGAGATCAAAATCGAGCTCCAGAAGTTTAAACAACAAATTAATCATTGCTACATAATCCTTAGGTCCTAAGTAATCAGCCTGGAGCTCCTTAGAGCTTCTCAAGGGCTGAAGTGGAAACTTGACTCGCTAGAGCTCGCCGGAGCTCCAGTGAGTCCGGTTCTGATACACAGAGATGAAATCCACATCAAATTAGACCATTACTGACCCGTGGAGATTCCTAGGACCTAGAGAGATCTTAAGAACTCCTCAATTGGCTCAAAGAATGATCAGAAAATAAGATTGTTCGTGGAATTCGAAAATTTAACATTCCGAGTTCAATAGAACTCAGAATGCCTCCTCTCACTCAATTGAGTGAAGGAAAGTATTCTAAGGGGTGAGGCGATGCTAGTGGACTAATTAATTAGGTGAATTACTCATCTCTGAGCCGCCATTGACAGCGAGCTCAGAAATGGGGAGAATTTGGGCATTTCTAATAAATTGCTCTATAGGAGCAATTGAAAGCTTCGTAGAGGTCCTTAGGTGTTAGGGAGGTGATGTAGGACCTTAATTGGATGTGAGACTGGCTCTGGACACTTAACCATGGACAGTGAAGTATCCAGGTGCGTGTGAAGTGGTTTAGGTGGTTAAATGGATAATTAAGGTAGATCAGGGGTTGGGAGACCCTATTGGAGGTGGAGAAGGCTTGAGGACCTCCGCCATAGACAGCGGAGAACACCGGTGATGGTGAGATGGTCTAGGTGATATCGGTGCTATCTATAAAGGAAGGTGGAAATGAATGGTGAAAAGGTAAGAAGAGTGGAATAGTGCTTAAAAATACGAAAGAAGGCCTGGCGAGGCCGGACTTGGCCTTGCCGGAGCTGAGGAGGGAAGTACTGGAAGTGTAACTAAACTAATCTAACTAAGCTAATTACACTAATCTAAGATACACTAAGTAATCTACGATTACTTAGACGAAGAGAGAGGGAGGAATCTCTGTCGAAAGGTGCATAACAGAGGACGAAATTAGAGGGTTGAAGATAGAGCTCCAGTGAGAAATTGAAAGCATCGAGATAATGGAGATGATGCTCCAAGGCCCTGTCATAGCCTTCTGGAGAGGAAGAGGGGGTGAGAGAGACAAGTCTCCCACTGGGAAGAGCTCCGAAGGAAAGGTGAGAGGTCGTCGGAGTTGAATGGAAGAATAGCCTATTGCCGGCCATAATTGGAGAAGAAGGAAAGGGGACCGACCCTTGAAATCGGAGGGGTCAAGGGGTATTTATAGGGTTTGGCGATGGCTAAGGGGCTTGAATCCGAACGGGTTTGCGTCTAGGTGCAGCTTAACCTCCAACGTCGTCTCCGACACCAGTGAGGTTAACGCCCATACCTAATTAGGATTTATAAATAATCCGGGCCGGTGGATGGAATTGAGGTGGTGAGCGCAATCTTCAGAAGCTTTGTGAGGGCGAAATGGCGTCAGATAGGTGGTCGTCAGAGGGTGACATCACCGCCGAACGTCAGCTGTTCAAGCGGCTGAAGAAGAAATGAAGAAGACAGTGTACACAGGGACCTATGTGTACGGAAAGCTAAGGACCTAGATGAAATGAAAGAACTCAAGTGCAATGAATTCTAAGGACCGAAATGCAAATAGAGGCTTTTAAGGTTAATTTAAATTATTTTCTTTTCTAACTTTTTATGCATATTTATAATTTTGCTAAATATTATATTAGAGCCATGTATTCACATTTTTAACCCTTTTATTTACCTTTATTTTAATTTATTTAACTTACTTAAGTTATTAAAGACTTAGGTCTTAAGTTACACTTAAGTTAAATAAGATGTTAATTAGGTAACTAATTAGTGATAATTTGAGTCTATTTATTAATTAAATTATTAAGAATATTAATTGACTTATAATTTAGCATTTTAAACTTATTTTAAGTCCTTTATTGATTTGTCCCTTATTACATAATTAACCCTTATATATGCATATTCCAAGATAATTAACTAGGGAAAACTAGTTAATTAGGGGTAATTAAAAGCCATGATGAGCCTCTCATCAGAAAGTTATCTAAATGATAGCCACCCAAAACCATTCATTATTCATGAAACGGATCACAAATTTTGGTCCCGGGAGTGGGCGTGGAAGGCTAAAGAAGTACTCGAAGAAAATCATCAACCATGATCTTGATTACTTTGATTTAAGCCCATAAATGAGTTAAGATATATCCAAGGAGTCAAAGAAGTCATGTAGTCAACCCAAATTAGTGTGTGAATGTTGTTGTCGTTATCTAGTAGATGAGGTAGAAATTACCTCATTTGTGCTATGCATGTAGAAATTATCTCATGTCTGTTGTGCTTGCCTGCTAACTTTTAGCCTCAAGTGGGTAGGATCATCACTGAAAATAGCTTGGTTGATAGTTGCTATCAAGGTTGTACGATCTTGGGGTATGTTCTCTTGGGGGTTATAGAGGGGATCTAATATGGCCTCTTCCTAGGAAAGTGGTTCTTATCATTGTGTCCTCTGAAGAAGGTTGCATTTGAGAGGCTAGGGCCTAAGAGTTTGATACCTCCTTGTCAATTCCTGCTGACTTGCATGGCAGTTTAGTTGGTTTGAGGTTCCTAGGCAATTGGTCACCTTACCTTTCCAGGTGGCCATAGCTTTAGGTCCCTTGCTTCTGTGTCAACATTCCCTCTTGTCCAAAAACAAAAGCCCAGGCACCACATTGTAACACTTGTATAATTTTCTATGTTCATTCAATTTCCACTTGCACTTATTAATGAAGGCTATGGCTGCCTATACTCCTTTAGGCTATCTTGGGTCTCCATAGCTCCTTTATGTTAGCTATGCATCTACATAAGGGGGACAATGATTTTCCACACTAAGTTGATCATGGCAAAAAGCTCATGTTTCCCTCCCTACTATAATTGACAAAAAGGCATCAAACATTCCCTAATTGTTTCTGTTCAACTGTGCATCTTGGTCCCAAGATTGACCCTAGACTAATCAACTGAGACGTAGAGTCCAAGGCCCGTCTCACCTGTATTGTGCAGGTGTACATCTATTTGGTCATGTGGGTGGCTCTAGACCGAGTGATTAAGTTGGAGTCCAAGAATTCATCTCAACCTGTACTAACCTCCAAGTATTTGTTGAGTGGGTTGGGATCCATCGAAGATGCATTCCATTTTGAGGAGCCATTTGAGTCCCTCCTATGGTTAAAAATGCAAGTTAACCATGATTTGTAGGTTTGTAGGATAGGCCAATGACAAACCTACACTATGATTTGTAGATTTGTGGAGAAATGCAAGTTTCCCTAGGATGGCTCATCTCCCAAATCCTTGAGATTCATTGGAAGGTATGAGTTGCTTTGACTGCTTGACACAATCCTTCTCAGTTAGAGGTATTAGCGGGTGAGCATAGAAACAATTGAAATGTAGGAATCCCTATAATAATTTTCTCCATTTCTAAAAGCTAATCCATCTTTGATTATCAACTGATAACCTAAGGGAATTAGCATTTGGAACATGTTAGAAAGTTTTCATATACAAGGATGTCACTCAAATTCACACCTAAGCTATCATTTTCATTAATGCAATTTATACCTGCATTCATGCATCTTTTTTTATTTCCTATGAAGATGGTGTGAAATCTTGTGATCCTACTATAATTTTCATGCCTAGTTGGATGATCCTACAATACATTTACAAACAATTCTAGCAATTTTAGATGGACTGCCTAGTTCGATGTATACAATGTGCTTTATGGTTGTGGGGTGTGCCCGCTTGTTTTGTATTCATGTTTTTGCTTCATGTGTTTGGAATGTGGGGTGTACCCACTAATTGTTGTGGTATGAATGTATAGGTCTTCATTTCAGGTACAAGATTTTGAAAAATATTGGAAAAATAGGGGAAACTTTGCTAGATTTTCAGCAGGTTTCAGCCCCTTAGTTTTATGCGTGCTTTTAAGTAGATAGAAATACCCCTTCACTTTTTTGCATGCAAAAGGTCTTCTACGATCCTCGAAGGCATTAGAAGTTAACGAGAAACTAACTGAAGATCACAATGACGTTGGTGGACATGAGAAGCAGGTAAAAAATCCCCATCTTGTGCTCCATAATTGAAAGAGTAGATAGTCTCTTTTAGCATTTCATCCTTAAATTTCTTACACATTCTTATAAGAAGTATAGAAAATATTCAATGAACGCCAACTCTTCTAGGACTAAATACCCCATAATTTGCAGGATCATTAGGATCATTTGCTTATATCATTTTTTGTGTATGTTAGGCTTTTTATTGTGTGAATTCTATAAGGAACCAATCTATTATAGACAATTACAATGTTTGATTACCCTTTCAACATTTAATTATATACTGTAGTTTTGAGATCCACCATATAGGTAAGGTTTGTTACTTCTTTTAAGCTCCTTGCTTTCCTATGTAATTCCTTTATGTATAGAATTTTCAAAAAGTCATTTTTTTTAAGATTGTATAAGGATCCTAATTTTAAGAATTAAAAAAAAAAGACCATTACCTTTGTCATAGGTTCTTTGATAGGAACACCATCATGAGCCATAACTAGCTCAATTTGATCTGATTAAGTCATTAAGTGCTCCTACATAAATGTTAGAGGACTGTAATTCATTACAAATCTATTCTGAGAAAAAGACAAGAAAATAGGGTTAAAACTGTAATTTTATCATTATATCTTGAATTCAAAATAACCACGGGTTTTCTCAGGGGTTAGATAAAGGTCAAATGGTCTTAAAAGTCTAACAAGTGCGTTAGAACAGACAGAAAATGATTTTCGTGCATTTTAAGAATTAAATGACTTCTGAAACCCTTAAAATAGACCCGCTTAATTAACTGAAGTTCTGGTCAAGATAAAATTCACCTAAACCCTCTAAAATTCATATAAAAATATTCTCTAGGGTTTGGTACCTTCAATTTGACCATCAGAACCCGTCTTGACCTAAAATAGAGTCCTAGACAGACATTTGCCCTAATTTAGATTTTTGCATAAATTACCCATCCAAACAAGGTCGAAACATAAATTTAACTTTACCATTAGATTCCTTGGGTCCAAATTAGGTTTGTGCCAAAATTTGGGTCCAATCTGAGATCATCTTGACCAAGTTTGCATTTTGGTCCAATTAGACTCCTTTTATCTCATTCAGATCCTTAACTTTTGAATATTTTACAAATAGCCCCCTAGCTTCTTTGTATTCTTCACAAAAAGGTCCCTCTGCCATTATCGCTCAAGAATCCTACTTCGGCAAGCTTCATTTGCAAAGTTCTCCTTGATGGATTGATGAAACCTTCCCAAAATCGAACCGGAGACTCTTTAGGAAATCCTCTTTCCAAAGGGACCAACCTTGGATCCCAACACCTTCCCAAAAGCTTGTGCAAACATTTTGAAGGAATGAGTATCCTATTTGTATGTAAGCTCCAAGGTTCCCAAGCTTGTTCCCAAGCTTGGAACCCCCTTCTAAGCCCTATAAAAGGATCCCTAGGGCACGGTTGTGCTCTTTAGCTAGGTTTAAGGCCATAAAAACCCTCTTCTTCCTCTCCCACAGCTAGCTCTGACCTATGCTCCGGTGAGCCTCCTCGACCCCATTCTTTCGACCCTCAGACGATCAAATCGAGTGGCTCTTCTTCTTTCTTATCTTCCTCCACCTCTCATCGGCCAAAGCGAAGGCGTCCAGACCCTTTTCTTTGACATCGTCTCCCGTAGGAGTTTCTTCTTCTCCGAAGCTGGTCTAGCAACACTAGCATCATTCTCCCTCTTTCATCAGTTACTTCAGGGTTATATTAGTTCCCCTAGGTCTCTAGTCTAATTTCCTACTCAAAAATCCCAAAAATATCCTCTCGATGTCGCTGTTCACCTCATCATCCTCCACCCCAATCAGACCTCCGACGAGGCTCCCCGCCCATTCCACTATTCCAAATGCCTCGCCAACCCCCTCACGACCTTCGCCACACCACCCTCTACAAAACCCCTCTCCCTATTTGCTACTCCACTAGCCCACATCATCCACCAAGTAACCCACCTCCACGCACACCTTCTTCGACCTCGCTCTGCCCACACACACCACGCCACACTACAAAACCGCTGCCATTGACTTCGCCTCACCAAGGTGAAGCACTTAAACGTACTAACTGGGGCACTTAGCCCATATCCGTCTTTGTCAAGTCTTAGTCCACAGCGCCATTAATGGAGCTTCACGAACACCTTGACGAAGGTGTTCTTGCATCTTCCACTCCAGGCATCACCTCCAGGTGGTGCGAGACTACATGCTCCAGGTCTCCAGGCTTTCAATTGGCATCAACACGCATCGCTGTTGCTTCAATTTGACGAGAGATTCCACCACAGCTACACGCGAAGAATAGGGGGACAACATAGTCCCACCTCGTTTATTGACGGATGTGCGAAGGCACATAAATTGAAAAAGTGATATCACCTTATCGCCTCAACAAGCACAGGGGTGAGGTCCCCGCACGCGCCCCTCAGACACCTCTCTTGCGACACCTTACACGTGGGTCTGGTTGACCCAATAACCCACCTAACGTAAACACTCCTCGCTCTCCACCCACGCCAGTGAGCCTGGTCCAAGGCGCACTCCTACCCATATACCCAATTACCATGACTGTGGCCCTGGGAGGGCGAAACCTAAGAGGAAGAGAGAAAGAAAGAGAGACAGGGGCAGGGGAGGTTTTTGCCCTGTGCGACACTTAGCCAAATCTGAAGGGATGGATAACCTCTGTGCATGAAGAAAGAAGAAGAGGAGAATAGGCTGAAGACTAGCAAGAAGAGGAGGAAAGAGATCTAAAGAAGGAAAAAGAGGAACGCCTACAGAAGAAGAAAGAAGAGGAAGAAGAAGAACAGTACTAGGGAAGCACTGTAGTACTTATTGGATAAGTCGTCTGATTAAATGACCCGACGTTTGATTTGAGGCTTGATACTTTAGAATTACTATTGAGATATTTAAATTGATTGAATGCTTGATATATATGCTTAGAGAATAATTGGTGATTTACATCACCATCATTTTAGCTTCTATACTTTTTTATTGCCTCAAGATATATGAGAATTCATTGAATATCTAATGTGACAGATTAGTATTTATTGAATATCATTATTTGGTTCTTGTGCTCATTTACTTGTTAATCAAGATTAGTGTGTGAATTCCAATTTCTCCCTGTGTTCGACCTCAGACTTTCATTCGAGTAATAAATTCTATTTGTTTTTCGCATTGATTCGATGTATACTACAACACGACGATTTTAAAACCCATTTCAGAGCGAAAAATATTTTGGTGCCATTCCCGGGGAGCAACGCACAATTCACCGCTATTCTTTGCATTATTTGATTATATTTGAGTACTGACTTACCCTGTTTGCTTTCTTGTGATTTTGCGAGATACTTCACAAGGAGATCTTCCATGCAAAATAGCCACTCCAGGGTAGGTAACTTCTCTATTCTTCCCTAATCAACCTCCTAATCTTGGGGGAAAAAAAAAGACAAAAAAAAAGGAAACAATCAATTATGAATCACCTATCTTATTTTTCTTAGTAATCATCATTTAAAAGTCAAGTTTCCTGATTTGCGAAAATTCTTTTCAAGTCTGGGTGAAGTTTGAAGTGGTTCTATTTAGAATTCCCTACCCCAAATTTCCTGTGCCTATTAGGGTCTACGCTTAATTTCTAATAACTTTGCGCTAACACATTTCTTGCTTGAAGCCCAAGGTGAACAAGCTAAGATCAAATTAGATGCAGAATAGAGCCAATTAGGGTTTCAATTTTTAGGGTTTTGGAGTGATAGTTCACACTTGCCTACATAAATGAAACGAACCCACCCGCATTTTTGTGCTACCCGAGCCCTTGGTTGAAAAGATCTAATCAACAAAAACCCTAAAAATCAGGCTCTATATTCACTTGAACCCTAAAATACTTGGACCTAATAACCTGGGAGTCAAATCAGGGTGATTTCTAGGTCTTGACCTAGATCTCATTCTGCCATCTTTAGGGCAGGTCAGGTGAAGTTGGACTACATTATAGAACAACCAACCTCCAAATTAGGTCACAAGTTGAAATTAACTTCTAAATCAAGTGAAAATCAAGGCATAAATTAGGACATAAAATTGGTAGACTTAAGGACTTAACTTCGTACATTCCAGTCTACCTAGACCCTTAGTGACAAGGAAGGTTGGGTGGGGGAAACCCTGTAACCCGTGGGGATGCTCTACTGTGTAGGGGTCTTTCCGGGGCTCTCCCTTCTTGGTTGCCCAGGTATTTCTCGGGTATGCGAATTTTTGATTCAGAGATATCATCCGCCTCAAAATTGCCTTAGTCATCCAAAAATCTTTTAGGTGCCTTGATGGGGTTAAATTTCACATCTAGTCCCTCATCCCTTCTATTTAGAGCACATACACAGATTATCTTGGAAACCTCTTTCGGACCTAATCAACTTCAATCTAACTTGAGTTTGATTCTACACCTTGATTCCACCATTTTTTTTATTTAAAAATGCAACCCAACATGTTAGTAGAACCGTTTGAGGATATACAAGTTGATGTGTCAAACACAACAACATTCATTTCAGAACAAGCACAGCTAATTTTGACAACTAGAAAATGGGGCAACTTGGGATGTTCTCATGCCAAAATACTAGGAAATTGAGAGATGGCATAATGGTGAGTATATCTTGTGTAGATTTAAGCCATCACTATGGAGAGTACACTGAGATGACGTGGAAAAAAGAGATAAGGTAATGCAGAGGTTGAAACGTGTTATCGATCATAGGCATCTATACACCCTTGCGACATCTTGGATTAACCAGCTCAATCTCCCAAATCCCAAATTTGATGATCATAGTGGTTATGGACCCCCAACCCAAATGAATTCAGATTCAAATTATATACAGATTGATACACCTGATCTTGATAAGGGTTGGAAGGATCCAATTGCAGGAGATCACGATTTCGAGCCAGCCCTAGAGATACAAAACCTTGGTTCACCAAGCTTAGATTTCCTAGACACCTGTAATAATGATATTAAATCAGAACCTCTCGAGGGCGTAAATTCTGCTCTTATTTTGATAAGGTGGTCCTCAAGGATAATTCTGACATCCCTGTAGAGCCCAACCTAGATTCTAGTGATACAACCCACACCCTTAACCTAGAATCTGGATCTGAGCCTTCTTGGGATGATTACAAGGCCCCGTGTGATGAAAATCAGATTTTAAATTTAGATTATGATTCTGGGCCTCTATTTGATGAATGCACCTCTCCGACATCCTCAGAAACAAAAATTGATTTTTTGAAAGTCACGCTTATCTATGATAAAGAAACTGAGTTGGAAGAGTTGGGTTTTGATTGGGTCTTCCATACAAGCCAAGAACCTGAGCCCATGCCTAATAGGGACACCTTTTTGAGCTCGAAATCTGAGAATAGGCTAGACCCAAGTCGGGTTGCTAAGTCTACATCTTTTGATCTATTCTGTGGTGGAACCTCTGATCCCGAATTAGATTCAGAACACGATTCTCGCAAGTTCTCCGACTATTTCGAATCCCACTCTAATTTTGAAGAACTGTTGTTTCCTGATGACTATGAGCCAATCTACGACTTCAGCATACATGATCCATTCTTCGACTCTGACTCTGAGGTCCCTGATCCTGAGATCATTGATTCAAAATCAGGTTCCATTAAGATGGAATCATTTCCTTTTAATACTCAGGAATCAGAAATAGAAATTGCCTAGAGTGTCTACAACCTAGAGTTCGAATCATTTCTTGACTCATATTTCCTTGATCGTATAAACACTCTCCAGGCATTTACCTTTGATTTTGATGGATATTATGAGGAATCTCTAAATGAACCCACCTTTGAAACCTTCCTAGAGGAGCCCTCATACACAATTTTTCTTGAAGCCACCTCTTCTACACATGCAGGACCTTCCCAAACCCATTTTCAACCTCGACCCACATCCGGACTCAATTTCTACTCTGATTCTCCTCTCAATGAGCCGGTTACACATGATTCTCCCGCCACATTCAAATCAGGTTTCGAACATCGATCAGACTACAAATCATGCCCCATCCTTCTCTGATCATTTTTGTAGGGTTCCTACATCCTCCACTGATTCATTTTCATTTGAGGATCCCTACTCTGACTAGGCTAATTCGACTCAGCCAAACCCTAGCTATACACTTCCACATCCTTTTGAGCTCCACAGTATCCAGTGGGCACCACATCTTTTGATCCACATCTATCAACCCACCAGATTGATTGGGTTTGGGCTGCATCATCAGCCTGTTGATCTGATGAACAAGCACCTAGTTGGACCAACTAGGCTATTGATCAAGGTGTCTGTTGTACAAAACTCATCTGATTTAACCACTCCTTCTCCATACCATTTTCCGCTCGACTGAAGACGTTGAATTTAGCACTTAACGTGAGGCAACCCGTCATTCCAAAAAATTGAGATCCTTCTTATTATCCTTTTTTTATACTCCACGTCTATTGCACTTCGAGTTCAATGTTAGAACAGTTGATCCCACCTCTAGTACTCGTACCAGGGCTTGAAATCGTCCGCAACAATCATCCCGACCCATTCGCCAACCCGATAATCCTGTTCTAATTCCTAAACCCAAAACTATTTCATACCCTCCGTTTACAATAAGGACATTGCAAAACTTAGCATGGGGGGGTGTTAAAGTGCAAACATACAAAAATTCAAAGTTTGAAAGGGTTCTCACAAAAAAATGCATAGTCTAAAAAATCAAAAAAATAAGAAAATTGAAAATGACCAAAAAATGAAGGGAGGAAATTTTGAATGAATTAATTGCATATCATTTTTAAGGAGGAAAAGGTGAGGTGTAATAAATGTCAAAAAGGAGCATAATTTGAAAAGAAAAAAGAGATAGTCATTAGTAAAAGATTAAGGGATCTACTTAGTTCTAGACCGAATCAAAAAGAAAGAAATAAAAGATAAAAAGTACTAAGAGACAAAAGAGATTAGTATGAACGTTGATCTTAGGCCTCTTGGGGTTGTGTTTAGACTTAAAAATTCAAGTATCCGTTAAGATTTGGATAGTCTTCAAGAGGTTGGGGAAAATGCGAAGCTTAAGTATTAGGTCTAAGGCTTAGGGATTATTCGGCCTCATTAACTGACCTCTAGTTTGTGGGACTCGGTAACCTAAGCACCTCAATCCAGACACAATCTGGTTCAGTGCACTTAACTATCAAAATCATGCAAAAGCGTTAATTCTATTCTAAAAAAGCCACCTAGATTAGGAGCAACTGATCAACACAAGTTGATTTGGAAGAGTTCTCGATGCGGAGAGGCGGGAAATTCCCCTTGAAGATGCCCATTAACATACCGTCTCCTTGGCGCTTGTCTCCTAGCATATCTACATATCCTACCGGGGGCATGTAAGCACCTTGTGCTAGTTCAGGTGCCATAGGTGGCATTATCACGAAATGTCGATTGCCATGGTCTGGATTTACCTACAAAATGCCATAGGCAGGATTATCCCGAAATCTTGAAAGCCAAGGTTTTGGGAGTTGCCATGGGCTATGCTATCTCGAAGGATCGATTACCAGGGACCCTACAAGGATTGATGGTGGAAGCTAGGAATCCGATACAGACCGTGTTGTAAAGCCAAGACAAAGCTAGAAATAAAGAAAGAAAAGAGAGAGAAAACTCTCCCAAAATAAAAAATTCTTCTGTCTCTCTCTTACAAAAATGCACTACAAACTGAACTTAGGCTAAACATGTTACAAGCATGGGTGTTTTAACCACGGAGTTCAACGAACCTTAGGTTAGTTCTTGTAGGCCTTAGAAACCTTCACGGCGGACTGAGACTAGAGCTGCTCAGGTCCAGATCTTAGTTGGTACTTTAGTACCTCTAGGCCTACTATTGGCATTCTGATCTAATCCATAAAATAAAGCACATAGCAGAAGTCTGAGCATGAAAAAAGCATGCTCTAGAATTTGAGTTAATTCCATGAGATTTTGCTAAGGGACTAGCAAAAGCTAGGCATGGGGGTATGATGGGAACACCATCAAGAGTCATAACTAGCTCAATTTGATCTGATTAAGTCATTAAGTGCTCCTACAAACCGCCAGAGGACTGTAATTCATTGCAAATCCATTCTGAGAGAAAGACAAGAAAATAGGATTAAAACTGTAATTTTACCATCATATCTTGAATGCAGAACAATCATGGGTTTTCTTAGCAGTTAGATAAAGTTCAAATGGTCTTAAAAGTCTAACAAGTGCATTAGAACAAACGGAAAAGGGCTTTCGTGCATTTCAGGAATTAAATGACTTCTGAAACCCTAAAAACAAACTCACTTAATTAACTGAGGTTCTGGTCAGGATAAAATTCACCTAAACCCTCTAAAATTCATAAAAAAATATTTTCTAGGGTTTGGTACCTTCAATTTGACCATCAGAATCCTTCTTGACCCAAAATAGAGTCCTAGACAGACATTTGCCCTGATTTGGGTTTTTACATAAATTATCCATCCAAACGAGCTCAAAACCTAAATCTAACTTCACCATTGGATTCCTTGGGTCCAAATTAGGTTTCTACCAAAATTTGGCCCTAATCTGAGATCATTTTGACCAAGTTTGCATTTTGGTCCAGTCAGACTCCTTTAATCTCATTCAGATCCTTAACTTTTGAATATTTTATAAATAGGCCCATATTCTTTATCTTCTTCACAAAAAGGTCCCTCCACCATTAATGCTCAAGAATCCTACTCCGGCGAGCTTCATTTGGAGACTTCTCCATGATTGATTGATGAAACCTTCCCAAAATCGAACCGGAGACTCTTTAGAAAATTCTCTTTCCAAAGGGACCAACCTTGGATCCCAACTCCTTCCCAAAAGCTCATACGAACACTTTGAACGAATGGGTATCCTATTTGTGCATAAGCTCCAAGGTTCTCAAGCTTGTTGGAAGCTTAGAACCCCCTTCTGAGCCCTATAAAAGGATCCCCAGGGCACGGGCGTGCCCTTCAGCTAGGTTTAAGGCCACAAAAACCCTCTTCTTCCTCTCCCACGGCCGACTCTGACCTATGCTCCGGCGAGCCTCCTCGACCCCCTTCTTTCGACCCTCATACGATCAAATTGAGTGGCCCATCTTCTTCCTTATCTTCCTCCGCCTCTCGTCGGCCAAAGCAAAGGCGTCTAGACCCTTTTCTTTGCCGACGTCTACCTTAGGAGTTTCTTCTTCCCCGGCATCGATCTACCAACACCAGCATCATTCTCCCTCTTTCTTCAGTTTGTTTAGGGTTATATTAGTTCCCCTAGGTCTCTAGTCTAATTTCCTACTCAAAAATCCCAAAAATATCCTCTCAACGCCGCCATTCACCTCCATCGTCCTCCACTCCAACCAGACCTCCAGCGAGGCTCCCCGCCCATTCCACTACTCCAAATGCCTCGCCGACCACCTCACAACCTTTGCCACACCACCCTCTACAAAACCTCTCTACCTATTTACCACTCCACTCGCCCACATCATCCACTGAATAACCTACCTCCATGCACACCTTCTTCATCCTCACCTTGCCCACACACACCACGCTACACTACAAAACCACTGCCGTTGACTTCGCCTCACCAAGGAAAAGCTCTTGAACATACTGACTGGGGTACTTAGCCCGTATCTGTCTTTTTCAGGTCTCAACCCATAGCACCATTAACGGAGCTTCACGAACACTTTGACGAAGGTGTTCTTGCGTCTTCCACTCCAGGCATCACCTCCAGGTGGTGCGAGACTACATGCTCCAGGTCTCCAAGCTTTCAATTGGCATCAACACGCATTGCTGCTACTTCAATATGGTGAGAGATTCCACTATAGCTACACTCAAAGAATAGGGGGACAACATAGTCCTACCTCATTTACTGACGGATGCGCGAAGGCGCATAAATTGAAAAAGTGATATCGCCTTATCGCCTCAGCAAGCATAGGGGGTGAGGTCCCCGCACGCACCCCTCACGTGCCTCGCCCGCGACACCTTACACGCGGGTCTGGCTAACCCGATAACCCACCTAACCTAAGAACTCCTCACTCACCACCCATGTCGATGAGCCTGGTCCCGGGTGCGTGCCTACCCATATACCCGATTACTCTGACTATGGCCCTGAGAGGGCAAAACCTAAGAGGAAGAGAGAAAGAAAGAGAGAGCGGGGGCAGTGGAGGTTTTTGTCCTGTGGGACTCTTAGCCAAATCTAAAGAGATGGCTGCCCTTTGTGCGTGAGGAAAGAAGAAGAGGAGAATAGGTTGAATACAGGCAAGAAGAGGAGGAAGAAGATCTAAAGAAGGAAAAAGAAGGCCTGTAGAAGAAGAAAGAAGAGGAAGAAGAAGAACAGTGCTAGGGAAGCACTATAGCACTTGTTGGATAAGTCGTCTGATTAAATGACCCGACATCTGATTTGAGGCTTGATACTTTAAAATTACTGTTGAGATATTTAAATTGATTGAATGCTTGATATATATGCTTAGAGAATAATTGGTGATTTACATCACCATTATTTTTGCTTCTCTACTTTTTTATTGCCTCAAGATACATGAGAATTTATTGAATATCTAATGTGATAGATTAGTATTTAGCAAATATCATTATTTGGTTCTTGTGCTCATGTACTTGTTAATCAAGATTAGTGTGTGAATTCCAATTTCTCCCTATGTTCGACCTTGGTCTTTCATTCGAGTAATAAATTCTATTTGTTTTTCGCACTGATTCGATCTATACTACAACATGACGATTTTAAAATCTGTTTCAGAGTGAAAAACATTCTTGCAATAACCGATGGCAGTAGAAGGTAATTTTTCTTAACAAATGTGATAATTTGCCGTCAGTTATTACATAAAGCGATGGTAAAAATTTTTTTGCAAATGAAAGGTTTTTGCTATCGCTTATTAGAGAAAGTGACGACAAAAAAAGGTAAGTTTTTTACGAATGAAAGGTTTTTGGCATCGCTTATTACAGAAAGCGACGCCAAAAATATTTTTCTGTCGCTTGTACAAACAACAGCGTTTTATTTTAAATGATGGAAAAACTCAAAAAGCGGTGCGTTAACATGGGAAAAAGTAACATAACAACGCGTCACTTTTTTTTTATAAGGGATTGGAAATCTAATTACCGTCGGTTACCAACTGACGGCAAAAGATCCAATCTGTCCGTTGGACGAATGATATTTCGACATCAGATGTTCCTTGTAACCGACGAGAAAAAGAAACAGTGATGTAACTTATGTCGTCGCTTATTGGTATCGGTTAAAAGGGATTTGCCGTCAATTTTCAACCAACGGCAAAATTAGAACTTCTTGTAGTGTGAATCAATAGGTGCAGAGCCCACCAGATGCATTGTGGCTCGAATAGATGTGGAAATACGAATCTAGGGTTTGCTTAAATCGGTTCAGCCTGATCAGAGTATGGGTCCTCAAATGATAATGGAATTATGGAAAATGTAAGAACCCTATTAATGGGATTAGAGGGGGACAGAATGTGGTTATCATTTGGATCAATGTCCAATTCCCTATCAAAAGATGGAGGTGAATCATATGCAACCAGATCAGAAAGAGGTAAGTCAGAATAGAAATCGATTCCGATGGTAGGTCAGGGATGGTATCGAATTTTGAAAAGCTCTAACTCTAGATTGGAAGGTATGGCTACTTCGAGTTCAAAATCATCAGCCTCAAAATCAGAATCAAAGAATGGATCATGGATGCTGAGGTCGTAAATTGGCTCGTAATCACTAGAAACAATGGTTCTCCGAAATCATAGTATGATTCAAAATCATCAAAGAATTTGCGACAATCAGATTCTGAACATGATTCAAAATAGAAATTTCCACCACTGAACAAATCATGATGCATGGAGTTAACAACCTGACTTTGGTCTAACCTAGTTTTAAATTCCAAGCTCGAAGAGGTGTCCTTACTATGCATAGGCTCAGGTTCTGGACATCTAGGGTAGATCCAATCAAATCCCAACTCTTCCAATTTCTCTGATTTTGTGTCATAAATTGATTTGACTTCTGAAAAATTAATTCATTCTTATGAGTCTGAGAGGTATAACCATCAAATAAGGCCCAAAATCAAAATTCAGATCTAAAATCTGGTCTTCATCACATTGGGTCTCATTATCATCCCAAATAAGCTTAGATCTAAATTCTAGGTCAGGGTTAGGAACTGGTTCACTAGAATCTAGATTTGGTTCTATTGGGATGTCAAAATCATTCTCAAGGAATACCTTAACAAGATAAGATGTGGGAGTTACATCCTCAAGAGGTTCTAAGTTTAATTCATCACAGGTGTTTGGAAAATCTAGGCATGATGGACCAATTTCACAGTTACCTACGGCTGGCTCATAATCAGGAACACCTATAATTGGATCCACCCAACCCACATCATGATCAAGTATGTCATTCTACACAAAATCTGATTCTGGTTCCATTTGGGTTGGGGGTCCATAACAACCTTCATTTTCATACCCGAGCTCTAGGAAATCACATTGATCCTCAACATTGCTGCAAGATGTCTCATCAACTTCTGAGTGGTGATATGGGTATTTCTGATCAATGGCTTGTTGCAACAGATTTAACATATTTCCTCATTTCTCAATGTCATCTTGGTGTATCTCCTAGATGGTGGATTTGTAAAACATTGTAAGCCCTCTATGCTATGCAACTCCCATAATTCACTGAATTCTGATATGAGGCCATCCCGAGTTGAACCATTTATCATTTGTGTCAACATCAAATGGGCATGATTCACAACGAGGGTTGTTGTTCCTGATGCATTAACTTGAATGCTTCTAAAGGGATCTGAAGTTTTTTAATACTCATCATGATGTCTAAGAGCAGCCTCAATCATTTTTTCCTTGATACTCATACGAGCTTCAGGTTTTCTGAACATTTTTCCTAAGTTATTAGGTTGCATTTCCAAATCATGTGATGGATCAGGATGTAGAATCAAATTCAAGTCCAGATTGAATTGATTATATTATATCATATTAGATTTTCCCCAAAAGATCAACTCTAATGGAAGCCTCTAGGTCAGACCTAGGGACCTCTCCTGTCTATGTGTACTAAAGAATAGATGAGGGACTGGATGTGTATTGGACCCAATCAAGGCACCCAAAAGTTTTGGATGACTAAGGCTATTTTGAGGTGGATGATACCTCTGGATCAAAAATCCACACACCCAAGAATTACTTGGGCAGCCAGGAAGGGAGTGTAACGTAAAGACCCTCACACGGTAGAGCATCCCCATCGGTTATAGGGTTTCCCCCACCCAACCTTTTTTATCACTGAGGTTCCAAGCAGACTGAAATATATGAATTGAGACCTAAGTCTACTAATTTTAGCCCAAATTTTTGTATTGGATTTCACTTGATTTAGATGTTATTTCAATTTGTGACCTAATTTGGAGGTTGGTTGATCCACAAAGTGGACCAACTTCACTTGACTTGCCCTAAGGTTGAGGATAAAATTTGGGTCAAGATCCAAATCACCCTGAATTATTTCTAAGGTTATTAGGTCCTAAATTTTAGGGTTCAAGTGAATTTAGAGCCTTGATTTTAGGGTTCACTTGGATAAATTATTTCAGATCAAGGGCTTGGGTAGCACACAAATGCGGGAGGATCAATTTCCTTAATTGCAGGAAAATGTATATTAACACTTCAAAATCCTAATATGGAAACCCTAATTGTCTCAATTTCAAGTCCAATTTGATTTCAAAATATAACACCTTGGACTCAAACAAGAATGTGAATAGTCTAAGATGTTGAGAATTTTAGCACAAATCCCTAATAGGTACAGGAAATTAGGATAGGAAATCTCTAATCAAATCGTCTCAACTTCAATCAGATATCAATAAATCTCACAAATCAGGAAACTCTTGGCCTTGAAATGATGATTACTAGGAAATTAAGGCAAGTGGATCCTAATTGACTTTGTTTCCTTTTTCTCTTTCCCAAGATTAGGAGAGATGATTAAGGAAGAAGAGAAATTTTACCTACCCCTGGAGTGGTTGATTACGCAGAAGATCTCATCGTGATGTAGGTCTCAAAACACAGTAAAGCAGATAGGGCAAGTTAGTAATCAACTCAATAAATTAAGAAAGATAAGACTAGTGGTGAATTGCGTGCCCCAACAATTGCGCCAAAATGTTGAATGCACTTTCATCAAGTTTAAAATACACATTGCAGTATAGTCAACAAAAGCGAACCAACATTTAAATTTATAAGTGTTCAAAAATAGATGTGAGTCCAAGGTCGTTCGTAGGAAGCAAATATGGAATCCAATCACTAGTCGAAATATAAGGAACAAACAAGCACAATGATTAATTGCAATAAAGATATTTAATGAATAAAATCTACTGAGAATGATATTCAATAATAGCAATTGTATCTTAGGAAACAATGAGATAAAAAGAATAATAAAGCTCTAAAAATGATGATTTGAATCACCAATTAATCACGCATTTAAGTGCATATCCCAATGTAATAACAATCTCAAACAAATTCACATGTTTCAACAGTGTTTCCAGCCATTAATCCATGCCAGAACCAAGTGTCAATATTTCAACAATGAGCCTCAATCAATATCAGACGTGGGGAATGTGAGGCAGACACCTTAAAGTCCAAGCATAGCACAAGCACAAGGCACAACTAAGTGTTGTGCATAGAGGCACGCTTCCCAAGGCATGTGTGCATGCACCCCGAGGTAAAACCTCCCCCCCCCCCTTCCCTCGGAAATCCTCTCTATCTTTCCCGAACCCCAGTTCAGACCCAATCCAAATCCAAATTGGTCCAATGCAGGAGGGCCCACAATCGCATGGCGTGGGTGAGTGTGTGGCCCATGCAAGGCTCGTGCATGGGGGACCCAACCCCCATCTGCTGGGCAACAAGGTAATGGACAAAAACATTAAGTACGCAAATCCAAATCATGTTCGCCCGATGTGGGACTATCACAGCTCATTTCTCGTTCGTGCACAGCTGTTGAAGAGTTGCTCCAATTGATGTCATTGCAATTGCTTCTTCATCGATTAAGGCTGCAACTGGGATCATCGATGTAGTCCACAATGCCTGGAGGTAGAATTAGGCTTGGAGATTGTCAGAAGGCGACGAATGTCATCGACGATGAGTGACGATCCGACGTAGACCTAAAAGCATAAAAATGACTTTAACGCCCAAATTAGAACGTTCATAAGGGTCTCCGGAGTGCAAGGAACAATGTGATGGTCTTGATTTAGTGAATGGAGATCTGAAATGGTCGGACGACGATGTGGACAACAGTTGTTAATGGGTTCATCCAACAAATGGATTGGGTGATCAAAGCTCCCAATAAACATGGGGCTTTTGCTCTGTGGAGTGAGTGGAAGATAGTGGTGGTACGGGGTGTTGTTTCGATATGCGGAGTGGTGGCATGGACTCGCCGAAGTCGCAGCTGGAGGTGGAGAAGATGAAGTGGGAGAAGGCATGCAAGCTGTGAAAGCTAAAACCTAAGGGCCTAGAACTAACCTAAGAGAAGTGGGGAGTAGGGGGACCTAACCACTTGGACAAAAGGGGGAGGTATCACACTGGCTTGCCTCGTCAGACGTGAGGGAGATGAAGACCTCCAGTGGGGTAGACGGCAAGGAAGAGAAGGGGAGGAAGCTTCCGCTTTGGCTGGCAAGAAGCAGATGAAGATGAGGAAGATGATGGTACTCTCAATTTGATGGTTGGGAGGCTGGAGAGAAGAGGTCGAGGGAGCTTTCCAGAGTCGCGGCGGTGGCGGCCAGAGAGAGGAGGAAGAAGACCTTTTGTGGCCTAATCGGACTAAGGAGGAAGGTGGGAGATGGAGTTTGTATAGAGCTCAGGAACGAGCTCTAAACATGGGAAAGAGCTTGATTACGTCGTGATTTTAGGGGAAAAGTTCCCCTAAATTCTCAAGCTCTCCTAAGCTCTTGGGTCCAAATTAGGACCCAGGATCTAGGTCATTGGATTGGGAAACCTCTCAAGATCAATCCCTCCAAGTTTGGAGGGATTTAGTCTTGATTTGAGGGAGGAATTCTCCCTCGAATCTCGCTGAAGGTGAGTTCACACCTCCAATGGCCGTAAGGGTATAAATGTGATGGTGACGAGAAAGCTATGGGGGTTTCTGTAAATAACTTGAAAGTTAGGGAGCTGATTGTAAGAAACAAAGATCTTAGGGACTGAATTGCAAACTAGGTCAAAGTGGACTCTAATTGGCCCCAAAATTTTGGTGTTAACCTAATTGGGACCCAAGAAATCTAATGGTGAACTTGGATTTGAGTTTTAACCACGTTTGACTAGGCAAATTGCAAAGAACCCCAAATTGGGGTAAATTTCCATCTAAAACTTTATTCTAAGTCAAAATGGGTTCAGATAGTCAAACCGAAGGTACCAAATGTCTTAGAATATTTTTATATGAATTTTAGGAGGTTTATATTAATTTTATCTTGATCATAACCTCTTCAAATTAAGTGAGTTTGATAATTAGGGTTTTTGGTCCTATTTTCATCCTCAAAATGCATGAAACCCAATTTCTGTCAAAATGGACCAACTTTTTGGTCTTTTATGCTTAATTGATCTTTAATTAACCCCTGAGTAATCGCGTGGTTAATCTACATTCATGATGTGCTGTTAAAACAATCGAATTAACCTTATTTTATTGTCTTCTCATAATAGATTAGAGTGGAATTATTGCCCTCAGGCAATCATTTAGTAGCATTTATCTCTTGATTCTAAACTAAGTTAAGTTAGTTATGACAAATGATGGAGCTACCATCAATAACATGCATGCATCATTGTGCATTTAGTATAGATTATATAAATTATATATTAATTTACTTCTTTTAATGGCCATTGGAAAGGACACATTTATAGGCCTCGGATTGAAGATACAGCCATATGGATCTGATTAGGGTAACGATCAGAGTCCAACGCCTCTAAAATTGCCCCGATCGGACCTATGTAGCATCAGATGCAATCCGAAAGAGATCAATGGTCAAGGGACAGGGTGATGTAAATCCAGATGTCGAACGAAGAATCCAACAATATGGATGGATCGAGTCAACAATCACAGCCCAACGACACAAAAATCGACTCAATTCGACATCTTTAGCGTCACCTGTGAAAAAAAAGAAGATGAACAGTTAGGATGGAGCCACATGGTGCCATCCCAACTGCCCACCACTGCCTCTCACCTAGCCCTCACCCGCTGAAGGCTCCTCAACGTACATTATGGGATGTTGGTCCTCATCCAACAACCACAAAGCACGTAATGCCACCGCATGAGGATGGCCATTGGATCAAGATCCAACCACCACGATCACACGAACACCACCTTCAACTTTTGACACAAACATGCCCATAGAGTAGTGTTTGTCAAAGCGAAATCAGGTTTTAAAATAATGCGTCATAGTATAGTTGAAATCGCTTTGAAAACAAATAGATTTTATTACTCGAAGTTTAAGTCCGAGGTCAAACACAGGGAGCAAATGGAATTCATGCACTAAACTCAATGAATACAATTTGAACACATAATATTACTCAAAAATCTAATGAAAATTATAAAGCATGAGTATATAGATAATAGAAATAAATGTAGCAAGAGATGTAATGAGGACTTATGGAAATTGGACGTCTGATTATAAAATCAGATGTCTTAAAATCAAATGCTACAGTTCTTCTTCTATCTCTGATTTTTCTTGCAATGTTTCCTCGTTTTTCTTTCCCTGGCTTTGATTCTTTCTTCTCTTATTTCTTCTCTATTCTTCATTGCTTCTTCTTTCTTCTTTCTATTCTGGCCCTTGTCTTATTCGTCCTTCTTTTGTTCCTTCCTACCTTGGCTTTCTCTTCCTTCTCCCTACTCTGACTTCTCCTTCCTTTCTTTGGCTTCTTCCTTCCTCTCTGTCTCTTCTCCTTCCTTCTTTCTACTTCTCTGTTCTGGCCCTTGTCTTCTTCTTCTTTCTTTCTCCTGTCTTCAGCTCCTCTTCTTTCTTCTATGGCTTTAGCTCCTCTTCAGCCTTGCCTTCTCCTTCCTTAGCTTCCTCTGCGGCTTCCTCCTTCTTCTTCCTTAGCTGCACCCTTGGCTTCTTCTACTTTTCCTTTCTCCTGAGAGCAAAACCTACCCCTACTCTCCCTGCGATATCTCTCTTTATTCTCTCTTACGCTCGCTCTCCCAGAGCCATCTCGGGTTAACAGGTCGGGTATGCATGCCCGAGACCAGGCCCACCGATGTGGGTGGTGGGCGAGGAGTGCATGGGTAGTCGGGTCAGAACCAGGTCCGTGTGGTGTGGGTCGCAAACGAGGCGATGGGTGAGTGGCACCTCACCCCGTGTCAAGAGGCGATGAGCCCCTAACACTTTTTCCTTTTATTCCACTACACCCGATCTCAATCTTCTGAGGTGGGACAAAATGTCCCACCTTCTTCGTAGGTGCTCCCACAGCAGGTGTTCACACGAATTGCAGCAGATGTAGGGGGGCTTGGACTCCAATTGCTGGGCTGGAAATGTGCGTGAGGGAAGTATGCATCGTCTGGGAACCTTAAGCCTAGTACCTGGAGCCTGGAATGAAGCTCTCGAGCTTCTTCGTGCCCGCTTCAATGGCGACGGAGCACCTGTACCCTGTCCACAAGCAAACGACCTTGTGGCCTCGTCAAAACACACAGGAAGCTTCGCCTGAGCACGGCGAAGGTGGGACGGTGGTTGGCGTGGCACGGGGTGTCTTGAGCGTGCGTGCCTAGGTCACCCTGCAGTTGTGAAGGTGGGTGTGTTCGGGGGACGTGTTGGGGGCATGTGGCGATGAATGGAAAGAGGGGTTATGGTCAGTGCAACGTGGCAGAGCTTGTGAGGTAGTTGGCGAGGTGGGTGGATGCGTGGAGCTGTGGGAGCACCTCGCCGGTGGACTACCGGAGGTGGAGAAGATGGAGGTGATATGCGAGTGTCGAGGTAATTTTTAAGAAATAAATGCAAGAAAAGAGATGACCAGAGAGAGAGGATTTATCTAAGGGGGAATAGATGAATGGGGGAGCTGAGGAGGAGGACGGCTCCTATGTGCCGTCGTCGGAGACGAAGGTCCAGTCAGAGGACGACAGGAACGACGAGAGGGTGGTAGGAGCATGCGCTGGTACAGCACGATGCAGACGAGGGAGATAAAGGTAACTCTACCACTATTATTGTGGCAGAGCGACGAGAGAGGGGGATAAAGGTCGTCGGAGCTTGCTGGGAGTTTGGCCAGAGGGGAAGAGAGGAAATTGGGGGTTATCTCAAGCTAAGGATCTGCGAAATGATCAGGGGAGGCTTTTATAAGCCCTGGCAAGAGGTCTTGTTCTTGGAAACCAAGCTTCCAAGCATAGGCAAATTGCCGGAGATGGAAGGTCAAAAAGACCCAAATCTCTCATGTGTTCGCTTGAGAGATTGGGTGCCAAATCAATCCTCTAATTATGTTCAAACTAGAGGAGATATCCCAAAGAATCTCCCTTTCAAATTTGAAAGGGATTCTCTGAGAAATCAGGAAGTTCTTGAAATTGCACTAGAGGGGGGGTGAATAGTGAAATTATATCATATTGTAATAAAAAAAATTCAATCACAAAAGGTGGCACCAGATTTTTAGGTGGAAACCCAAGATGAGTGAAAACCACCACCTAAGCAAATTCCTTGACTTAGGATTTTCGATTATAAGGTAATCAATCCACTAACTACACTACTTAAACGAGGGTAGTGTATCTCAATTATAAATCCCACCTCCGATTCCTAAACGGAGGTTTCTCCCTTCAAAATGAAGAGACGGGGACCCGATAGACCGGATACCCAAAGTACAAAAATAAGAAGTAAAACAATACCTATAGAGCACCCCAATATTTTTAATTACTTTCTTATCTACTAAGCATAAAAAGAACTTCCTAAGGATTTGCAAAACGAAGTTAGCCGGGAGTATGGATTTGCCCTTTGATCAGAGTGTTGGCATAGCACAAGGGCAAGATGAAGCTTAGAGTAGTGAGTAAATGATTTTTCTAAGGGAATTGAATCTCAAGAGGTGTATTTTGCCTAAGAGGGGTTGTAGACTATTTATAGGCAAGTTTAGAACCTTCAAGAACACTTGAGAGAGTTCTCCAAGCTGTTGGAGACAAATCCCAAGAGATTGGGACAAAATCCATCACAAATCAAGGTAATGATGAGTCCGATAGCAATATCAAACGTCTAATTATAATTTTGGTCGTCTAATATTACAGGCCATCCTAAACTGACTTCATTGGATCGAAAGAAGGGCGTCTGATATTTTCACATAAGACGTCTGATTAAATTATTGGACGTCTAATAAAAGATGAATTCATTCATGTTTTGATTAGATTCAAACAAGGTTCTAGATTTAAAGAATCAGACGTCGTTATGGACGTCTGAGGGAATCACCAAACGTCTGGAAACCTAAAAAGACTTGACTACGATATCTGACAAAAGATCTTATGTTCGTAATGAGATACACACAAAAAAAATGGGCAACAGTCCAAAGGTAGACATCTGGAAGCATGTCCAGACGTCGGAAAATATATTTTTGCCCGTTATCTGTAGAACGAAGATAGGTGCTTAGTCTAACGGTTATTTAGAGGACATCCGGGTAAAGCATTAGACGTTTGGATGAGGTCATGGACGTCTGAAAGAGGAGTGCTTCGACTAATGTTTGTGAAGGCAGAAACTAAAGGCAGAACTATAGGAAGTTAGACGTCTGAGACACTTGTCAGACGTCCTAAAGTTGAAAATCAGATGTCTGACAATTGTTTTGGATGTCTGATAAGAGTCTTAGTGTTAGGTTTTTATTTCTAATTTATCCTAAGTGTAGAGAGCCTAAGTTAGCTATTTATAGGTTATGTTTAGGGGCTCTTTACAACATTTTTAGACTCAAATAAAATGAAAATTACAACCTTTGAAAGTTTACATGAAAAAGCCTATGACCTAATACTTATGCTACTTGTCTTCATGCTTTTAATCTCCTATCTTGGAAAACTTTATGAAACCTATAATTATGTTATTACAGAGAAAAATAATATGCTACACTTGTTTTTTATTTCATTCTCTTCATTTTGTAAAATCATCAAAATATTATATATGAGTAGTTGAACTAACAATCTCCCCCTTTTTGATGATTTTCAAAATATAGCTGTAGGTTCTTATTTTCTTCCCCTGAAAGTTGTACTTAGGAGTCTATATCTGTTTCAGAAGTTCTTTTGTTTTTATGTTATTCCCCTAGGTTCTTACCTATGTTCTTCTCCCCCTTTTTGAATATCATCATGAAGGGTACTGAAAGGGAGTTGAAACCCAAACTACAAGAGTGACATCTACAAAGTGGAGGGCATTAATAAAATTGCAAGCTTAATAAAAGATGACAAAGCATTAAAGAAAATTGACTAGGAATAGAAACATTTAAGCACAAACTAGCTATTGTTCCCAAAAAATATTTAAGTATGGGGTCAAGGCCTCTTAATACAAACTTGGAAGAAAGAAAAAAGAAAGAAAAATAGAAGAACTAAACTATTCTTCTTGATCTTGGCGGCAGTGGCGACGAGCAGGTCTGTGTCCCTTCTGCAAATTTTGAACGTCTGATCTAAGTTCGTTGATGCTGCGGTGCATGCTTCCCATGTAGGTGTACATCTCATCGGTTCGTCGCAACAGGAGGGAGATGCCAGAGAAGAGGGAATCCGTGGCTGGATCCCATGCTTCTTCAAAGCTCGAGCGGGGAGCTTCTATTTGAAGGGGCCGTGCTTCATGGAAGTCCGGAAAGGGTGGAAGGGGCTCTTCTTCAATAGGCTCGTCGGCTGGCTCAAGATGCTCCCTAAGTATATGCATCTTGGCGGCTGTGGCCCAGTTGTAGGGCTTAATTTTCTTGTCAATAGCCTGGTCAGTTATGGAAATCCGATGGGTTGAAAAAATTTTGAATAGAATAAACCCAAACGGAAGTGATGTCCCATGGTCATCATTCATAACGTGAACAATGAGGCGGCAATAATTGAAGGGAATATGACAGACGGCAGCAAAAAGGAGCGCCTCGTGTTGGCGCGAGATGTAATCAAAACCTCCCAATTTATTTAGGAGGTCCCACCCAAAAATGCGAGAGAATAGACGTGGAAGGGGTTTGAGGTTTTTGCAAGGTAGGGTGCCAAGATTTTCAACATATTTTTCTGAGAGGACTAATTCTTGATTGATGACTTCTGAGTCATATTGCCTTAGAATGTCATTGAAGTCATTTCCCTCGTTGGGGATGGCTAGAAGGTTAGAAATAGATTCGGACGTGATGTGGATTTCGCGCCCAAATAAGTGGGTATGGAGTTCAAGTTCATCGTTGCTGTAGTCCTCAACGATGTTGGTGTAAAAGAGGTGAACTAGATCAGGGAACACGCCAATAGTTCCAACGCCAGAGTTGAACTGTCGGTCAAAATATTGGAAGAGATGGAGAGTTTCGAAGTGTTCCCGAAGGGTTAAATGAGAAAAATCATTCCAAACAATAAAACGAGGGCTTTTAACTTTGGCATTCGTGAAGTGACGAAATCGTTGCCTAGTGATGTCACTCCGCAGTAGATCCGCCAAATAGGTGGAGGAGGAGGTGGAAGAGCCTTCGGCTTGCTTCCTACAGGGTGGGATATTTGGTGGAATGGGTGGTTAGGTTTTGGCAAAAAAGGTTGGTGTTTTGAGGATAGAATACCTACAAAAACATCCATACAAAAACATTCAACCAAACAACATTCAACCAATAGACTTCAACTACTCAAATTCAACCAATAGGTATGCAATCATCATTGATAAAAATGTGTGGCAGAATGCCTTGAGGCAATACAACCTGCCTTGAAGTTGTGGCAATATACCTTTGGATTCAAGCCACAAAAATGTCTGCTTGAATCTCGTGAGGTAATACCCTTTCCAAAAACATAGAACTTTGATGCTCCAAGAGGGTTTGACCGAGGGTTTAGGTTCTAGGGCTAATAATGGCATGAAATACGCAAGTAAGCCGAGTGGATCAAGAAGGAAAACAAGATGCAGCTAGGGCAAAGGTAATCGTGGGCAAAAAACTGTGGAGATGCCCTAAGAGTTGAGAGAGTATACCCACGGGAGGGGGGAGGCCTCCAGATGCATGGTCGAGAAGCAGGGAGTATGCGCGCAGGGGAGCAGCAGCTTTGCCAGTCGTCAAGGAGGCGCGACAGTCATCTGGCGGCGAGTGGAAGGTCGCCAACTACAACTGTGGGCCGTCTGGTGGGAGGGAGAGCTGTAGGATTTGAGAGAAGGGAGTGGGACGTTACGATGGGGATGTTATATCCTAAGGTCTTGGAGAAAGTCTCCCCCTGAAGTTGGGGAGATTTGCATTCCAAACCATCCAGAGAACAGACGCGAACTGCAGATTTTTCCCAGATGAGACGTCTGACGATATTGTCAGACACCGGGATTGAACTTTTGGGATTTTAACCCTTTTGATGGCGTCATCTGTTTTAAACATCAGACGATATATCAGACGACTAATTTAAAAATTAGACGTCTGATTTCTACAGGCATCCCTTCCTGGAACATGATTTATTCTCTAGGTTGCCATCTGATCTCTGTATCTGACGACACACAAGATGTCTAAATCTAAAATTAAACGTTTGATTTCTGTAGACAGACCTTCCTAGATTTTACTCTAAAGTTACAGGGTCGTCTGATTTCATGGTCAGATGACTTATACGACGTCTAACCACATCATCAGACGTCTAACTCGTAATACATGTTCTGACTCACAGATAGACGTCTGTCAACACATCTGGACGATGGCACAGACGTCTGTGAATGATGATGGACGTCTGAAATAGCTCTTTTATCAGCTCTTTTGAGATATAAAATCGTCGTCTGTCCCAGATCTTCAGACGACGAATTTTTAACTATAAGATGTCTGATAGTTTAATCAGACATCTGATATTGCACAAAATGTGCATTTTGATGTTTGAACTGAGAATGAAGGCTCTTAACTTAGTAAAGTCAAGGCTCCATCTATGCTCATGACAAAGGAAGTTTCATTAAGTTACTAAATTCTTCAAATATCACTTAGCTTACATATGCCTAGTTTCCTACGTATATAATTAAAACGATCATAATTCAAAGGTTTAGTGAAAATATCAGGCAATTGCAATTCAGTACAAATAAATTCAACCTTGATTTCTCCCTTAAGTACATTATCTCTCAAAAAGTGATGTCGAACATCAATATGTTTTGTACGGGTGTGATGTACAGGATTTTTCAAGAGGTTGATAGCACTAGTATTATCACATAATATTTTTATCTTATTAAATATCAAGTTAAAATCCTTCAAAGTATTTTTCATCCAATGCACTTGGGAACATGCTAGAGCGGCGGCTATGTATTCAGCTTCCGTAGTTGATAGGGCTACACTAGATTGTTTCTTTGAGAACCAAGAGACTAGTGATTTGCCCAAGAATTGGCACGTCCCACTAGTACTCTTCCTATCGGTGCGGCTACCTGCGTAGTCCGCATCACTATATGTAACTAAGTTGAAATGTGGACTCCTAGGGTAGAATAAGCCATAATCAGATGTGTCAACTAGATATCTAAATATTCATTTTATAGCATTTAGGTGTGATTGTTTAGGGTTTGATTGAAACCTAGCGCATAAGCAGGTACTAAACAAAATGTCAGGTCTACTGGAAGTTAAATACAATAAAGATCCAATCATGCTACGATAGAGCTTTTGATCTATGGGCGTACCTGATTCGCCCAAGTCTAGGGAAGTTGTGACACTCATAGGAGTGTTCTTCCCTTTACTTTTGGTCATTTCAAATTTTTTTAGCATCTCCTTTGTATATTTTGATTGACACACAAAGGTTCCAAATTCGAGTTGAGTGATTTGTAAACCCAAGAAAAACTTGAGTTCACCCATCACAAATTTGACTAACACTTAAAAGATTATGTTTTAGTCCTTTAACTAGAGAAACATTTGAGATGGGAGAGAGAGGGTTACCTATTTTACCAAGGCCAATAATATGGCCCTTGTGGTTGTTGCCAAATGTAATCATTCCTCCATCCGTAGGTTGGAGGTCCAAAAATAGGTGCTTATCTCCTGTCATATGTTTGGAGCATCCGGAGTCCATCACCCATCGGCCTCCTTGGTGGCGGTGGCCTCCTTGTCTTCTTTCTTGTAGTCCTCCTTCCTCCTACAAAAGATCTTTGTTGGTGACTTAGTGTTTCTATAGGTCTTTCTAATTTGAGTCGTCAATCCTTCATTTTATATATCCAATTTTTGACATTATGATGCCCTTTCATCCCTACAAAATAAAGTGAGAGTTATCTTTTTGGTATCCATTGTAATTTGGATATGTATTTGTTAGTGGTCTCCTTTAGAGGAGGATTCTTTTTCGGCTCACTTTGACTAGGTTCATAAAAGCCTAGTCCAAATTTACTTGAGGAAGGTTTTTGATGGGCAATGAGCTTGTCCAAGTTATCTTTCCCCTTTGTAAATTTGGCTAGGTCCTCAAGAAGTTGATTTGATTTTTCCTTGAGGTGATTTATCTCTATTTTCATCCTTTTTAAAGGAGTTTGATTTTTCAAGCACATAAATTTTGTCGAGTAATTCTTCTCTATCTAGAAATTTTTGTTCACTCATTGCCGTATACAAATCATTTGTTAATAACTCCTTCTCAATCATTAGATTTCTTATTTGCATATTTAAGGCAGTGGTTTCTTTTGAAAGAATTAGATTCTTGTCTTCAAGATCATTGATTAATTTCTTATTTTCTAAGTTCTCTTCTTTTAATACTTTACTTTGAGTTTTTGTTTTCTTAAGATCTACATATAGTGAATCAAAGGCATCTTGTAATTCATCTAAAGAATAGGAGTTTACCTCATTAAAGGCATCTTGTAACTCAAAAGCATCATTTGTTGCCATTAATCTCAAGCATGCCGTTTCTTCGTTTGTTTCCTCCTCATCTTCTTCTTCAGAGGTGGAATCATCCCAAGTTACTTGAAACACCTTCTTCTTGAATCCCTTTGGCTTGGAGATCTTCTTGTAGCCGGAAGGCTTCTTGGGTTTCTTCTCATCATCCCTTTTGAGTAAGGGACAATCTTTCCTTCTGTGACCTCTCTTTTTGCAATTATAGCAAATTAGAGGTTCTTCCTCTCTTTTCCTTCCCTTGATCTCTTTTCTATTTTTGAGAAACTTTTTAAACTTTTTAGCTAATAAAATGAATTCTTCATCATCGGTACTTACCTCATCATCCGAAGTAGCTTTGAAGGTTAAAGTCTTCTTCTTTGGCTCCGATGAGATTGATTTCTTCTTTTGCTCCATTTTTTATTCATAAGCCATGAGATTCTCAAGTAGATTTTCCATGTATAGATCCTCTACTTGGTTGGCTTCTTCTATTGCCGTTATCTTTTGCTCCCACTTGGGTCCAAGGGAGAGAAGGAGCTTCCCTTGAAGCTCCCCCTTTATAAATGTCTTTCCTAGTGACTTGAGGCTATTCACGATTAACGTGAATTGGATGTACATGTCCCCAAGTCTTTCGTTCTCCTTCATAGAAAAGGCTTCGAATTCCTATGATAGCAAGTTTATCTTTGAAGATTTAACTCTAGACGTACCTTCGTGAGTTACCTCCAAGGTTCTCCAGATCTCGTGAGCGATTTTGCATTGGCTGATGCGGTTGAATTCCTCCGAGCTGAGTGCACAATAGAGTGAGTTCATTGCCGTAGCATTCAATCCAAGGTGATGAATTTGCCCCACTGTGCATCCTGTTTCTAATTTCTCGGGAATGATGTATGTAGATTCGCATTTCTCCCAAATGGAGAAATCGTTGGCTTGAAGCCACATCTTCATTCTCAGCTTCCAGTAAGTGTAGTTTGTCCCTTCGAAGAGTGGTGGTCGAGTGGTGGATTGCCCCTCCAATCTGCCCGTGGAAATGTCTTTCCCCTCCATGTGATCTTTCCGCAGATGTTACTCCTGTAGGCAAAAAACCTGCTCTGATACCAAATGAAATTGCACTAGAGGGAGGTGAATAGTAAAATTATATTATATTGTAATAAAACAAAATTCAATCACAAAAGGTGGCACCAGATTTTTAGGTGGAAACCCAAGATGGGTGAAAACCACCACCTAAGCAAATTCCTTGACTTAAGATTTTCGATCACAAGGTAATCAATCCACTAACTACACTACTTAAACGAGGGTAGTGTATCTCAATTACAAATCCCACCTCCGATTCCTAAACGGAGGTTTCTCCCTTCAAAATGAAGAGACGGGGACCCGATAGACCGGATACCCAAAGTACAAAAATAAGAAGTAAAACAATACCTATAGAGCACCCCAATACTTTTAATTACTTTCTTATCTACTAAGCATAAAAAGAACTTCCTAAGGATTTGCAAAACGAAGTGAGCTGGGAGTATGGATTTGCCCTTTGATTAGAGTGTTGGCATAGCACAAGGGCAAGATGAAGCTTAGAGTAGTGAGCAAGTGATTTTTCTAAGGGAATCAAATCTCAAGAGGTGTATTTTGCCTAAGAGGGGTTGTAGACTATTTATAGGCAAGTTTAGAACCTTCAAGAACACTTGAGAGAGTTCTCCAAGCCGTTGGAGACAAATCCCAAGAGATTGGGACAAAATCCATCACAAATCAAGCTAATGATGAGTCTGATAGCAATATCAGACGTCTAATTATAATTTTGGTCGTCTAATATTACAGGCCATCCTGAACTGACTTCATTGGATCGAAAGAAGGACGTCTGATATTTTCACATAAGACGTCTGATTAAATTATTGGACGTCTAATAAAAGATGAATTCATTCATGTTTTGATTAGATTCAAACAAGGTTCTAGATTTAAAGAATCAGACGTCGTTATGGACGTCTGAGGGAATCATCAAACATCTGGAAACCTAAAAAGACTTAGCTACGATATCTGACAAAAGATCTTATGTTCGTAATGAGATACGCACAGAAAAAAAAATGGGCAACAGTCCAAAGGTAGACGTCTGGAAGCATGTCCAGACGTCGGAAAATACATTTTTGCCCGTTATCTGTACAATGAAGATAGGTGCTTAGTCTAACAGTTATTCAGAGGACGTCTAGGTAAAGCATCAGACATCTGGATGAAGTCATGGACGTCTGAAAGAGGAGTGCTTCGATTGATGTTTATGAAGACAGAAACTAAAGGCAGAACTATAAGAAGTTAGATGTCTGAGACACTTGTTAGACGTCTTAAAGTTGAAACTCAGACGTCTGACAATTGTTTTGGACGTCTGATAAGAGTCTTAGTGTTAGGTTTTTGTTTCTAATTTATCCTAAGTGTAGAGAGCCTAAGCTAGCTATTTATAGGTTATGTTTAGGGGTTCTTTACAATATTTCTAGACTCAAATAAAATGAAAATTACAACCTTTGAAAGTTTACGTGAAAAAACTTATGACCTAATACTTATGCTACTTGTCTTCACGCTTTAATTTCCCGTCTTAGAAAACTTTATGAAACCTGCAATTATGTCATTACAAAGAGAAACAATATGCTACGCTTATTTTTTATTTCATTTTCTTCATTTTGTAAAATCATCAAAATATTATATATGAGTAATTGAACTAACAGTTCTTTCCCTCGATTCCTCACCGGAGTAGGATTCCCTCCGTTGTAATGGCGGAGGGACCTAATTGCAAAGAACGACGGTGAAGTTAGGGGGCTTCCGTAAAGGTTTTCAAAAGTTAGGGGTAGAAATGTAATTATGCTAGACCTGTTTGCAAAGTAGATCAAGGTGAATTCCCCTTAGGTCCAAATTTTGGTAAAAACCTAATTTGGACCTAAGGAATCCAATGCTAAAGTTGGATTTTAGGTTTGACCACGTTTAACTGGGAAATTTACACAAAAACCTAATTTAGGGTAAACATTTGACTGGGACCCCTATTTAAGCCAAAATAGGTTCTAAAGGCCAAATTGAAGGTTCTAAACCCTATAAAATATTTTTCCATTAATTTTAGAGAGTTTAGGTGAATTTTATTTTGACCAGAACCTTATTAAATTAAGTGGGTCTGTTTTAAGGTTACAAGAAGTCATTTAATTCCTAGAATTCACATGAACCCTTTTCTGTTTGAACCAACCCACTTTTTATCTTGTTAAGGCCATTTGACCTATGCTTAGCCCATGAGAAATCTCGTTGTTGCACTGCAATGGGAAAATTACAGTTTTACCCCTTATTTCTTACTTTTCTCTTAGACTGGTTATTTCTTGAGTTAGGACCTCCATTTAGTTATGTAGGATCTTTTGTTCTCTTTTCTAGGTTGAAATGAGCTAGTTAGGGCTCATGATGGTGTTCCCATCATACCCTCATGCCTAGCTTTTGCTAGTCTCTTAGCAAAATCTTAAGGTTTTAACTTCTGTTCCAGACCATTAATTCCTTTAATGTCCACAAAATATGATGAGTGCTTTTTCTTTTCTTTTTAATTAGGTTAGCATGCCGATAGTAGGCCTAGAGGTACTCAACTACCAACCAAGATCCGGACCTGACCAGCTCTAGCCTTGGTCCTCCGCAGTTAAAGCACCCATGCTTGTAACGTATTTTAGCCTTGGTTCAGTTTGCAGTGCGTTCTTGTAAGAGAGAGATGGAGGATTTATTTCTTGGAGAGTTTTCTCTCTCTTTTCTTTTTAATTCTAGCTTCGAATTGGCTTCTCAATACGGTCTGTATCAGATTCCTCGTCCTCATCATCAATCCTCGAAAGGTCCCTAGCAATCGATGCTTCATGATAGCACCACCCATGGCAACCCCCAGAACCCTGGCTTTCAAGATTTCGAGATAATCTCACCCATGGCATTCTATAACTAAATCCAAACCCTGGCAATCGACATTTCATGATAATGCCGCCCATGACATCTGAACCAGCATAGGGTGCATATGTGCCCCCGGTAGGATATGTAAATATCCTAGGAGACAAGCACCAAGGAGATGATATGTTATTACGCATCTTCGAGGGAAATTTCCTGCCTCTCCGTGCTGGAACTCGTCCAAATCAACTTGTGTTGATCGGCCACTCCTAATCTAGGTGACTTTTTCAGAACATTTAAATGCTTTTACGTGATTTTGATAGTTATGCGCACTGAACCCGACTATGTGTGGATTAAGGTGCTTAGGTTACCAAGTCCCACAAACCAAAGGTCAGTTAACGAGGCCGAGTACTCCCTAAGCCTTAGACCTAACACTTAAGCTTCGCATTTTCCCCAATCTCTTGAGGACTATCCAGATCTTAGTGGATACTTGAATTTTTAAGCCTAAGAGTCTAACCCAAGAAGCCTAAGATCAACGTTCCTACTAATCTCTTTTGTGTCTCATTAGCACTTTTTCTTTTCATTTTCCTTTTTTTTGATATGGTCTAGAACTTCGGTTAATCCCTTAATTTCTTACTAATGACTATCTCTTTTATTTTTTTCTTCTTCATTTTGTTCTCCTTTTTGACATTTTTCTCTTTTCCTCATTTTCTCCCCATGATTTGTATGGCCTCAAAATTTTCTCTCCCCTCTGTATTTGTTTTGTTCTTTTTCACAATTTTCTTTTTTTTTGTTATTTTTGGCATATGAGATTTTTTGTGAGAACCCTTCTGAATTTTGATTTTTGTATGTTTGCACTTTACCATCCCGCATGCCTAAGTTTTGTAATGTCCTCATTGTAAATGAAGGGTGTGAAATAGTGTTGGGTTCAGGAATTTAGAATAGGATTTATCGGGTGGGTGAATGGGTTGGGAATGACTGTTGCGGATGGTTTCAAGCTCTGGCACGTGTACTAGAGGTGGGATTGACTGTTCTAAGATCGAACTCAAGGTGCAATAGACGTGAAGTACAGATGGATAATCAAAAGGATCTCAGGTTTTTGGAATGACGGGTTGCCTCCCGTTAAGCGCTAAATTCAACACCTTCAACCGAGTGGGAAATGGTATGGAGAGGGAGTGGTTAAATCAGCCGAGTTTTGTAGAACAAACACCTTAATCAAGAGCCTGGTTGGTCCAACCAGGTGCTTGTTCAGATCAACAGGCTGATGATGCAGCCCAAACCCAATCAATCTGGTGGTCTGATAAGTGTGGATCAAGAGATGTGAGACCACCATATACTATAGAGCGCGGAATGATGTGGAAGTGTGAATTCAGGGTTTGGCTGAGTCGAATCAGCCTGGTCAGGGTAGGGACCTGTAAAGTAATCAATGGATAATGCGGAAACCCTACCAGAGTGATCAGCGAATGATGGAGCATGATTTGTGATCTGATCAATGTCCAAAACCCAAGAAAGGTGTGGAGGCGAATCATCTGCAATCAGCTCAGTAAGAGGGGAATTAGAACAGAAATTGAGTCCGATTGCGGATCAGGGTTGAAAACAGGTTTGGGTGGGTTCTGTATATGCGGAGGAGGTGGCTTTAATAAGAACTGTGTATGAGCGCTCTTCTAGAAAGGAGTTACAAGTGGTTTCATTTACAGAGTCCTCATAGTAGCTATCAAATTCAAAAGTGAATGCCTGGAGAGTGTTTATAGGATGCAGGAAATCTGGGTCAAGAAAAGATTCGAACTCTGGGTTGCAGTCACTCTTGGCATTTTCTGGTTTTGATTCTTGAGGATCGAAAAGAAATGATTCCATCTCATTGGAACCTAAATTTAAATCAGTGATCTTGGGATCAGGGACCTCAGAGTTGGAGTCGGAGAATGAATCATGTGAGCTGAGGTCGTAGATTGGCTTGTCGTATTCAGGAAACAAAGGTTCTCCGAAATCACGATAAGATTCGAAATCGTCGGAGAAATTGCAAAAATCAAGTTCTGAATGAGATTCGAGATCAAGGGTTCCACCACAGAATAAATCATACGATATAAACACAGCAGCCTGACTGGGGTCTAGCCTATATGTCGATTCTAAGCTTAAAAAGTTATCCTTATAGGGTTTAGGCTCAGGTTTTAGGCTTGTAGGAAAGACCCAATCAAAACCCCACTCTTCCAACTCCTCAATTTTTGTATAGTAGATTGGCGTGACTTCCGAGAAATTGATCTATATCTCTAAGGATATTGGAGAGGGATATTCATCAAATAAAGGTCCGGAATCATATTCTTCATTTAAACTTTGATCTTCATCGTACAGGGCCTTGTAATCTTTCCAATAATCTTCAGATCCAGATTCTAGGCTGAGGATGTGGATTGAATCACTAGAATCTAGGTCAGAATTACCTTCGAGGGTCACATTATCAAAATAAGGGGCGGGATTTACACCCTCGAGAGGTTCGATTTTAATCTCATCATTGCAGGAGTCTCGGAATTCTATGCTTGGTGACCCAGGATCTAAGGCTGGCTCAAAATCGTGTTTTCCTGCAATTGGAACTTCCCAACCTAATTCAAGATCAGGCATGTTATTTTCCGTCTAAGTTGGGAATCCACAACAACCTTGTGCCTCAAACCCGGGATTTGGGAAATCAGATTGGTCCTCGATACTATTCCAAGATGTTTCATGAGCTGTTTGGGGCATGTACGGGTATTTTTGATCAATAACTTGTTTCAATAATCTCATCATCTCTTCTTGTTTTTCAAGATCATCTTGGTGTTGTTCCTAAAGTACAGGATTTGTCATACAATGGAGGTATTCAAAGTTATGTAATTTTTGTCTCACTGTATCCTGTTATGAGAATGAATCGGATTGATCCTTTTGTAGCTTCTGTTAATAGCAATTGGGCACAGTTTATGATGAAGGTTGTTGTTGGTACACTAACTTGAATGTCTTCTACTAGTTTTGAGGTTTTGTATTCAATTTCATAAAATTCAAGGGCATCCTCAATCATCCTATCACTCATGGATCCTTGTGACTCAGGTTTCTTGAATGGTAATCCTAAGTAACTAGGCTGCATATTTGGATCAGATGGTGAAATCAAGATGTAGAATCAAAATTGAGATCTTAGACTGAAGTGATTAGTTCTGAATAGAGAATCACACTAAAAATCTATGTGTGTGCTCTAAAGAGAAGGGATGAGGGGCTGGATGTTTGACCCAATCAAGGCACCCAAAGATGTTTGGATGACTATGGAGGTTCGAGACAAATGATACCCCTGAATCAGAAAGTCGTCCACCTGAGAATTACCTAGGCAGCCAGAGAGGGAGAATCCCGCAAAGACCCCAACACAATGGAGCGTCCCCACGGGTTACAGGGTTTCCCCCACCCGACCTCTCTTGTCACTGAGATTCCAGGTAGACCAGAATGGGGACCTTGACCTTTTAAGTCTACCACTTTTATTTAAATTCAAAGGTGCTTAGGGTTCCACTTGAATTTTAGATGTTTTGGCTTTGTGACCTAATTTGGAGGTTGGTTGGCCTACAATGTAGTCCAACTTCACCTGACCTACCCTAAAGATGGCAGAATGATTCTAGGTCAAGACCTAAAAATCACCCTGATTTGACTCCCAGGTTATTAGGTCCAAGGCTTTTAAGGTTCAAGTGATTTTAGAGCCTGATTTTAGTGTTTGTCTTGATTAGATCCTTTCAAACAAGGGCTTGGGTAGCACACAGATGCGAACGGGTTTGTTTCCTTTTATACATGCAGGTGTGAACTACCACTCCAAAACCCTACTGTAGAAACCCTAATTTGGCTCTATTTCCAGTCCTCTTTGATTTTCACAAACGTTCTCCTTGGACTTCAAACAAGAAGTGCTTAGTCCATGGAGGTTTAGAAATTAAGCGTGATCCCTAATAGGCATAGGGATTTTGGGTAGGATCTCAAGAAATCGCTTCAACTTCAATAAGATTTGAAAAAAAGGAAATTCGCAAATTAGGAACCTTTGCCTTTAAAATGTTAATTACTAAAAAAATAAGGGAGTTGATTCCTAATTAATTGCTTCCTTTTTATCTTCCCAAGATTAGGAGATGGATTAGGGAAGAAGAGCGAAGTTACCTACCCTAGAGTGATTGATTTGCGTGGGAGATCTCCTTGTGAAATACCTCGCAAAATCACAATAAGATAAATAGGGCAAGTTAGTGCTCAAATATTATCAAAATAATGCAAAGACTAGTGATGAATTGCGTGTTGCTCCCTGGTAATGGCGCCAAAATATTGACAAGGCGAAATCGGGTTTTAAAATAATGCGTCATAGTATAGTTGAAATCACTTTAAAACAAATAGATTTTATTACTCGAAGTTTAAGTCCGAGGTCGAAAACAGGGAGCAAATGGAATTCATACACTAAACTCAATTAATACAATTTGAACACATAATATTACTCAAAAATCTAATGAAAATTATAAAGCATGAGTATATAGATAATAAAAATAAATGTAGCAAGAGATGTAATGAGGACTTATGGAAATTGGACGTCTGATTATAAAATCAGACGTCTTAAAATCAAATGCTAAAGTTCTTTCTCTGATTTTTCTTGCAATCATTCCTCGTTTTTCTTTCTCTGGCTTTGATTCTTTCTTCTCTTCTTTCTTCTCTGTTCTTCTTTCCTTCTTTCTTCTTTCTGTTCTAGCCCTTGTTTCTTCATCCTTCTTTTGTTCCTTCCTGCCTTGGCTTTCTCTTCCTTCTCCCTACTCTAACTTCTCCTTCCTTTCTTTGGCTTCTTCCTTCTTCTCTGTTTCTTCTCCTTTCTTCTTTCTTCTTCTCTGTTCTGGCCCTTGTCTTCTTTCTTTCTCCTGTCTTCAGCTCCTCTTCTTTCTTCTCTGGCTTTGGCTCCTCTTCAGCCTTGCCTTTGCCTTCCTTAGCTTCCTCTGCAACTTCCTCCTTCTTCTTCCTTGGCTGCACCCTTGGCTTCTTCTACTTTTCCTTTCTCCTGAGAGCAAAACCTACCACCTACCCTCCCCGCGATCTCTCTCTTTCTTCTCTCTTACGCTCGCTCTCCCAGAGCCTTCTCGGGTTAACGGGTTGGGTATGCACGCCTGAGACCAGGCCCACCGATGTGGGTGGTGGGAGAGGAGTGCACAGGTAGTCGGGTCAAAACCAGGTCTGCGTGGCGTGGGTCGCGGACAAGGCGATGGGTGAGTGGGACCTCACCCCGTGTCAGGAGGCGATGAGCCCCTGACACTTTTTCCTTTTATTCCACTACGCCCGCTCTCAATCTTCTGAGGTGGGACTAAATGTCCCACCTTCTTCGTAGGTGCTCCCACAGCATGTGTTCACACGAATTGCAGCAGACGTAGGGGGGCTTGGACTCCAATTGCTAGGCTGGAAACGTACGCGAAGGAAGTTCACACCGTCTGGGAACCTTAAGCCTGGTGCCTGGAGCCTGGAATGAAGCTCTCGAGCTTCTTCGTGCCTGCTTCAATGGCAGCAGAGCACCTATACCCTGCCCACAAGCAAACGGCCTTGTGGCCTCGTCAAAACACAAAGGAAGCTTCATCTGAGCACAGCAAAGGTGTGACGGTGGTTGGCGTGGCACAGGGTGGCCTGAGCATGCGTACCTAGGTCACCCTACAACTGTGAAGGTGGGTGTGTTCAGGGGACGTGTTGGAGGCGTGTGGCGATGAATGGAAAGAGGGGTTATGGTCAATGCAACGTGACAGAGCTTGTGAGGTGGTTGGCGAGGTGGGTGGATGCGTGGAGCGGCGGGAGCACCTTGTCGGTGGTCTGTCGAAGGTGGAGAAAATGGAGGTGATGTGCGAGTGTCGAGGCAGTTTTTAAGAAATAAATGCGAGAAAAGAGATGAGCAGAGAGAGGATTTATCTAAAGGGGAATCGACGAAGGGGGGAGCGGAGGAGGCAGACGACTCGTATGTGCCGTCGCCGAAGACGAAGGTCCAGTCAGAGGACGACGGCGACGACGAGAGGGTGGCAGGAGCGTGCGCTGGTACAGCGCGATGTGGACGAGGGAGATAAAGGTAACTCTGCCACTGGTATTGTGGCAGAGCGATGAGAGAGGGGGATAAAGGTCACCGAAGCTTGCTGGGAGTTTGGCCAGAGGGGAAGAGGGGAAATTGGGGGTTATCTCAGGCCAATTCAAGCTAGGGATCTGCGGAAGGATAAGGGGAGGCTTTTATAAGCCCCGGTAGGAGGTCTTGTGCTTGGAAGCCAAGCTTCCAAGCACGAGCAAATCGCCGGAGATGGAAGGTCAAAAAGACCCAAATCTCTCATGCATTCGCATGAGAGATTGGGTGCCAAATCAATCGTCTAATTGTGTTCAAATTGGAGGAGATATCCCAGAGAATCTTCCTTTCAAATTTGAAGGGGATTCTCTGAGAAGTCAGGGAGTTCTTTCCCTCCATTCCTCACCGGAGTAGGATTCCCTCCGCTGTAATGGTAGAGGGACCTAATTGCAAAGAATGACTAATAAACATCAGTTTATCATTATTCTTATGTATTAAAACAAACCTAGCTCTTAGGATTCTGCTCCGCAAATGGGTTTTTGGGTTGCATTTGGCATAAATTAGATTAAGCATGCATTGCATTTTTTATTGTGTTTTTAATGTATTTTTGTGAGTGTTCGGGATAAACAGATTGCCAGATCCCTAGAACCATAGCACTCAGGAAGGCAACAGGTGAAGGAGAAGCTCAAACTAGCTGGAACTCAGCTTAATCCAGCTCACATAGCTGAAATCCATGTCACTTGGATTAGGGTCAGCTCATCTTAGCTCCATTTAGCACATCTCAGCTAAATGGCAGCTCAAGAGAGCTCATCGTAGCTCACCCTAGCTCAGGTCAGCTCAGATCCAGCTCAACTTAGCTGAGTCTAGCTCATCTCAGCTCCCACTAGTCCACAGGGAGCTCTAGCTAGCTCAGCTAAGTTGACTGGAGTTCACCCCAGCTTAGGTCCAGCTACATCCAGCTCCACTCAACTCCAGCTAGCTGAAGATGAATTCATCCCAACTCAGGAAGCTCAAGTCCAGCTCCTAGGGACTCAGCTTAGCTCAACTTAGTTGAGCTAAGCTACCTTAGCTATCTCAACCAACTTAATCCTCTCCGGGAGCACTAGACCTAGCTCACCTCAGCTCCATTCAACAGAAGCCAACTCACTTTAGCCTGGCTTAGCAGCTAGCAAAGAACTAGCAAGCTAAGCTAGCTAGAGTAGCCCCATGTTGACCTCTTCAGTAGCTGCCAGCTCCAATTCAACTCCAGACTCTGCATATCCAACTCCTCTCCTCAAACCCTAAGCTCCACATGCATATTCCTCTACTCTATAGCTAGCTCAGTTAGCTTAGCTTAGCTTAGCTAACATCCAGCTCCTTAGCCATCCTCCACGTTCAACTTAACCCTAGCTAGCTCCACCAACTAAGCTTACCTAGTCACCTAAGCTACCAAACCTCTACTCTATTTTGGCGCCAAGATGGACACCTCCTAGCCCCTCAACTACACCCAAAAGACACCTTGTTTTGGCACCAAAATACCCTTCTAGAAGCCCTCCCTTTTGGCGCCAAAACACCCCCACATCATGGCCCTACACATAACCCTACAACCCATCCTAGCCATCCACCTACCCCTCCTTCTAGAACCCTACTTGGCACCACCTAAGCCCCCCTTCTAGAAGCCATTTTGGCACCAACTTCAAGGGGTGCCACTACCCATAACCACCACCTAGGTGCCCCTTGGGTTGGTGCCAATCACCCTCAGCCATAGGATCCCCAACTACCCCCCATATCCTATCCTAGCCATCCATTCCAAGAGCCACCTATGCCTTCTTCCTACTCTATATAAACCCACCACCTACCACCATTTTAGAGCATCCTCCATTAGTGCATTATTCCACTAACATCCACCTACACCTACGGCCAAGAAGGAGTAGAGAAGAAGATTAAGAGGGCGCATCACCAGCCCCTTTGGTGCCTTCTTCTCCCCACTTTCTTCAACTTGTGCCACGCCAAGGAGGAGGAGCATTCTACTTCAAGGACGATGGCCAGGTAAAGGAGAAGAACCTAGGGTGGGCGTCCACCCTTGGATGAGGAGAATTAAAGGTGGTAGCTACCACCTTGGAGGACATCATTTGGAGGAGCATCTCACGCCAAGGAGGAGTTGTCTTTTTAAGTCAAGGAGCTACTTAGCTTGGAGCAAGAAGCCCTCTTCTTCACTGTCTATCTAGAGGATTTGTGTTTTATTTTTCTTGTATTTTCAAATAGAGTAGAAGCATTCCTCTATAGGTTTTGTGTGCACAATTTTGCTTTAATTTAAATTGTCTTCTTTCAATTTCTATTGCATAGCTTGTTACAAATTTTGCCTAGCAATTGTTTCACTCCCTCTCCCTAATTATTCTAGGCCCCCACGTGCCTAGGGTGAGCTTATGGAGAGGCTCTACCTGTCACCTTAGGGTTAGGTTTCTTGAATTAGGTATTAGTTGTTTTCTAGCTTTCAAAAAAAAAAACTTGCATGTTACCTTTATTTCAAAAATCATAAAAACTATACATTCAAAAAGACCAAAAAGAAAGTTGAGATTTATTTTTCAAGTAAGAGATTTAATTTTTGCAAACTTGCCTCCTTGGACGACCCTAGATACCCCACTATCTAGGTCTTATAAATTTTAAAAGCGAATCCATTTTTGGACGTTGCAACAACTTAAAACCCCAATTTAACAAACCGCGCAAAAATGCAATCAATGACGAGGAAGTTAGGGGGGCTTCTGTAAATGTTTTCAAAAGTTAGGGGTAGAAATGTAATTGGGCTAGACCTGTTTGCAAAGTAGGTCAAGGTGAATTCACCTTAAGTCCAAATTTTGGTAAAAACCTAATTTGGACTTAAGAAATCCAATGCTGAAATTGGATTTTAGGTTTGACCACGTTTGACTAGGAAATTTACACAAAAACCCAATTTAGTGTAAACATTTGATTGGGACCCCTATTTAGGTCAAAATAGGTTCTAAAGAATAAATTGAACGTTCTAAACCCTAGAAAATATTTTTCCATGAATTTTAGAGGATTTAGGTGAATTTTATCCTGATCAGAATCTTGTTAAATTAAGTTGGTATGTTTTAGTGTTACAAGAAGTCATTTAATTCCTAGAATTCACATGAACCCTTTTCTGTTTGAACCAACCTACTTTTTATCTTGTTAAGATCATTTGACCTGTGTTTAGCCCATGAGAAATCCCGTTGTTGCACTGCAATTGTAAAATTGCAGTTTTACCCCTTGTTTCTTACTTTTCTCTCAGACTGGTTATTCCTTAAGTTAGGACCTCCATTTGGTTATGTAAGAGCTTTTGTTCTCTTTTCTAGGTCAAAATGAGCTAGTTAGGCTGATGATAGTGTTCCCATAAAGTAGTGGTTGCAAGCTTGGCCAACCAGCAAGTGATGGGGGTTTGATTCCCCCCTACATGCCCTTTAGTTCACAACGTGTGGGGAGCATTAATTAGAGTCATGCGATCAAGGATAAGCAGCTCACATCAAGCTGCATGGCACAATGGATCTTTACATGTGATGCATGCACCATCTCATGCATGATGGGCGCAATCTATAGTGCACGCTCTCATGCAATCTGGACCACACGATGGAGATCAGACAACCACCAACCCTTCTCACCTTGCCCTGCGGAGCACTAACGCGTGATACACGCAATGCGCGGGCATGTGTTGCACTGTGTACATGTATGATGTGCGTGTTGCATGTCTTGCATAGCCATTTAGTGCCATGACACGGCCAAATCATTTGCCCAAGACTTCACCCTATAAATACCCCTATGACCCCCCGCCTTCCACTTCATCCCTTCCTAGCTTCTTCTACCCTCCTCTAAAGCTAAGATCACCCCTCTAAGCTCCAAATCTAGTGTTCCCAAGAAACGGAATGCTCCACTAGATAAAAGCAAATAATTTTTCTCGCTTTTCATCCCCTTCATGGAGCTCCTGCCGGCCGTCCTCTTACCTCCTTTCCGAAAGCAGATCCTGCGACGGCGACACCCTACCTCATCCTCCCTTCGTCTGAGCTTCATCCTTCTTTGTTCGTCTCTATTCTCGGTCTTTCAGGTATCATCCGACCAGCTCATCCCCCAAGTAGCCATCGAGGGGGATTCTCTCTCTCTCTCTCTCACTTTTATCGCTTTCATAGTTAGACTTTATTCTGCATATTATTTTGTAATAAACAATAAAGCATTTATCTAGAAGTGATTTTCTTTCTCTCTCTCTCTTCACCACCTTAATGTTCTACAGGTAGATTAGTCTAACTTAGAACAATTCTGATCTGATTTCCTCCTTACATAAGATACCAAAAAAATATAAAAGAACAAACCACCAAAAAGAATTAAAACAAACACGTATTTCATAAAATCAAGCATCGCCACCCTGTGTTCAACCCGTGTCTCATCCAATCTTGGTAAATTTATTTGATAGCCAGATTTTCGCCGTACTACAACATGGGTTTGATTGCGCAGCAATCATAGTTCTTAAATGACCTAAATTAAGTTAGAACTTAGCTTAACTTAGTGTAATCCGTGCATTCATGAGCATACTTTGCATCTTTACTACTTTATTTTAGCTATGCAAAGAATAATGTTATAATATTATATGGTTTGTAGGTAATAAGAAGATCTGAAGAATAAAGAGAAGCTGGTGCTGTAGCAAAGCTAAAGCAAAAGACTTAGGAATAAAGTAGAAAAATAATGTAAGGTTGAGATATGATACTCTACTTAGTAGAATTTAATGTAGAGTTTAAATTATGAAGAACTTAGGACCAATCCTAGTCCTAGGATAGCCCTAGAGACTATCCTAAGCCTTAGCCAACCTTAAATTAGGTCACTTCAGCGTAGGATACATCAAAACCCTAGTTCCAACCCTTATCTGGACGTCCAGATAAGTTATTGGAAGTCTAGAACCCTTAGGTACAACCTGCAGACCTAGAAACCAAGTTTGCAGTGTTATTGGACGTCTAGACAAGTTGTCAGACATCCAATTTCTGTAGAATTCCAAGATAGAACCTTGAATCTACCCTGATCTCTAATTGGATGCCCAGATAAGAGGTCTGGACTTCTGATTTTTGAGTATAAGTCATCTGACACTTAGATTGGACGTTTGATACCCCTCTCCAGACCCTGTTTTGGAAATCAAGCTTGGATCTAAATTTCCTAAGCCCCTAAACCCAATTCTACACCCTAGGGAACCTAAATTAAGGTGCCCTAACCCTAACACACATTTATTCAAAGGTTGGAAACTGACATGATATTTCTAAGCAAGTAGCAAAAAGATTGAATCAAGTTCGCATTTTCTAAATGCTTGCCTGAGATCGACCGGGACTCACCGTCTCGTTAACTAAAATGTTTTGTTCAGTCGTATTTCGCATTATACTACGACGTTGTTTTAAATCAAATACACGACCTACGATTCCCAACAAATGGCGTCGTTGTCGAAGAGGCAACGCGATTTTGATTTATGATTTCTGTGAACTTAGCATTGACAAATCTGCTTCTGCTTGCTTTTTTATGTGCAGGAAATGAAGAGTGAATTCTGTGCACACATTGGGTGCAATTAAAAAAATCAGGTGCACATCTTTATCTTAGCTTAGGATATCCCTTTCTAAACCCTAGGTAGATTTGAATTCCAAGTAGAATTTGATTTTTGAAAAAAAAAATCTGTACATTTTCGTGAGAAAAAAAAAAGAAAAGAAAATAGGTTTTAGAATAGGGTTTCTTTCAAATCTTAGGTTAGAATTTTTGTTTGAAAAAAAAATTTCAAAACTTTCCCTCCAAATAGAAAAAAAAAGACTTTTGAAAAAAAAAATCATTTTGGTGGAAGACTTGAATTTGAATTTCAAACCACCTTTAAAAGCCTTTCCACCACATTCTGAAATTTAGCTTGATTTCAAATAGCAAATTCAAAATTCATTTTCCAAATATTTATTGAGCAAAAAATTCTGAAATTTAGGCAAGAACTTCATTTTCAAAATATCTTTAAAACGGTACCGTTCATTTGAAGAAATTCAAAGTACAACATTTTTAAAAATTCACGAATTACAAGGGGGTCAAACTGAACCAGATTTGAGAATTTTCAAATTTCAAAAATCGATTCCGAATAGCACATGAATCATATTTGACCAAAAATGGTGGGGTTTGAAAGCTTATCTAATTATATTTAATTTTCATATTCTTCCTAAATTTTCAAAATTTATTTGATACTGTTTCAAATTGAAAAACTAATTAGGGGTCAAAACTTCATATCTAACCCCCCAACAGTTAAAAATTCATATTTATTCGGTTGAAATAGTAACAATTTCATAAAAACATTCTCTAAAAAGATAATTGAAAAAGGAATCTTCCTGTAAAATTTTAAACTAATTGGATTCAAATTTTGTCGTAGAGAATAATTTGAATTTCAAATTGATATGCAGCACACTTAGAATTTGCATGAACCCTAGGCTCAACCTTTAGGGTCAAATTTCTAGAGACCACGCATTTGGGCTAACCTAGACTTAATCAAGTCTAGTGGCCACTAGTGAGCTTGGTCATCTTGTGGGTCACTCACCACAAACCCCAACTGAAGAAGAAGGTTAAAGAAAAATTATTAAAATACATAAATCAACCCAAATTTGTTATCATACTACTGGGTGATTTCAACCACTTCTGCCAAACCTGGTGACTAAGCCTACAGGATAGTGTCAAATGACCACGGCTAAGGGGTACAAAGGAACCAAAGGCGAAAGCCGAAGGAAGAACCTTCCTCTTAGTCCTCTCGTACACAGACTAGCTGGGTTAGCTTGAGAGGCAAGGATTACCTTCAGTCTGTTTCTCGACGAATTTTTCTTCAGGAATTCGAACTTAAAATGAAACATCTGGTCATCTAATCATAAGGACCATCTGATTGACAAGGCCCTAGCCTTGTCTAGCTTGGCTGCACTAACCCAGGGGTGGGTTGGTGTATGCAAGGAAGGAGGTCACTTGGACCTCAACTGGTTAGATCTTGGAAGCCAATCCCAAGGAGGCAAAGGCAATTCGTTGCATCACCCGAACCATCTTCTCACCCTTCTTCTTCTACTCCCTTAGCTAAGATGGCTAATCCTAGACCTGGACCTGGTCAAGATCTAGTAAATCAGGACCCGATGGCTTGCCTGGAAGCCTAGGTTGCTGAATCTGAGGAGCAACACCGGTAGAGTATGGACTGCATCTGGACTACTCTTGACAGAATGCAGCATCCACCGTGAGGAGAACACCTTCGGGATTTCTACGATCCAGCAGCATCGATTGTTGCACCTCTAGCCTAGATTCCCGCAGGCGAAGACGCGTTTGAGCTCAAGCCCAATGTAATTAGTCTGATCTAGAATTACTTCTATGAGAACTCAAATGAAGATCCATTCAGCACTTAGAGGACCTGAGTCAAATCTCGAAAATGGCTCGACCCAGGAACGTTGACCTTGGAATTATTCTAATGAAGCTTTTCCCTTCCTCTCTTAAAGACAAAGCTTCATACTGGTTCAAGACCATCAAGAGGCCAGTTAGAACCTGGGTGGAATTACAACGTGAATTCCTACAAAAGTTCTTCCCGATCGGTCGTACGAACGCGATGAGGCACACGATCACAACTTTCTCCCAAGGACCTGGGGACAAGTTGCATGATGATTGGAATCGATTCCATGATCTCCTTTGGAAATGCCCGCACCATGGTGTGCCCAGATGGCACTTGGCTTAGATCTTTTACCATGGACTAGATGACACACATCGATATCTGGCCGATGAATCTATTGGTGAGAATTTCCTCGTGAAAGATGAGAATAGTGCATTTGAGTTGTTTGAGTCTTTGGTAGAGAATTCAATGAACCAGTTCCAGCAGCCTGGAAAGTAGCGGGTTGGTGTCCACGAGGCTCACATCGAGTCTATTCGAGCCGATATGGATATCATCGTCAAGCAACTAGATAAGATGAATCTGATAGAAAAGAAGATCGACCAACTGGGTCAGGGTTGATTGGATCTAGTCAGAAATTCTGCTGCTCCGAGATCCTCTTATGCACCCTGAGCCCCTCCTACTCAAGTTAATTTACTCACTCGGGATGCATCTACTCTGTATTCACGGGAGTCCGCATATCAGGATCCTGCGAATAACTCGAGCTGGTACCACAAAATTAGGGTTATGCACCGCATGATGATTTTGATGCGTATTCCCATGATGAATATACGTCTCAGACGTCGTTAGCCTATGAAGACGTCAACGCTATTCAGGGATACAGGCGTAATAGCCTGTACTCGGAGACGTATAACCCTGGTTGGCACCAGCATCCGAACTTCTCCTGGTCTGGTAATTCACAGAGACCACATCAAGATCCACACTACCAGATTAGGCAGTACGAGAATGCATAAAACACGTACCCTAGGCAGCAGCCATTGCGATCTCAGTAGCAGCAACCTCATTCTATATACCAACCACTACAACAAGCTGTTAATTACCCTCCAAAGCGAGCCAACCCTTTGGAGGCAATAAAAGAGGAGCTACAGGAATCAATGCAGAAGTCAACATAAGATAACTTACAGCTTATGAAGATGATGGCTAACCTGATACAGAGCATCCAAGACATACAGAACCAGCTGTTGTAGGAGCATAGGACTTAGGGAGCCTTGCCCTCCCAACCTGTCCTAAACCCACGATATGTGTAGAACCAAGGCATCCCACCTAGGTTTCAGGCATCACAGGGATAGGCACACACCATATTACAGGCGCCTCCTGTACCACCTACTTATGCTCAAGGCCAACCACCTTTGTTGCGAAACCTTGATTACTCAACCCCTTCTGCTCCACCACCTCACAAACAGCATGCCAATGCGAAAGCTATTTCGTTGAGGAGCGGGAAGAAGACATACGACCCACCAGTTAGGCAAGCGAGTCCTGATTTTTCGTGCCCTTCATCTCAAGGTGGCTTGAGTCCATCTCAGGAGCCACCCATGATAGATAAGGGCAAGAGGCCAATTAACCCTGAGATTCCCGTCCCTTTTCCCGAGGCTTTGATGTGAAATTTAGCACGAAAAAAAGGATACATGGAATTTTGAGGACCTGAAGTCAATGTTGAAGGAAGTACATATTCAAGTCCCTCTCGAGGACATTGATCACATTCCCGCTGTCGTTAGGTTCTTTAAGGATTACTATACCCCAAAGCGACAGTCGAGAATTGGATGACAGGAGATACTGTCGAAGGAGGCTAGCACCATGATTCTAGCTAACTTACCGCCTACGATGAAAGAACCTGGTACCCCACTCATTTCCTCCTTTTTGCAGGATTCCCCATTTGATCGGACCCTTCTTGATATGGGTTCGTCCATCAACCTGACTCCCACTGAGTATATGATCGATTTCGATTTGGGGAGTTAAAACCCACCTCGGTTACTATTCAGTTAGTTGATTGATCAATGAAAACACCGAGGGGGGTGATTGAGAACGTGATCATAACAGTTCACAAATTCTGCTTTCCCACAAACTTTTTCGTTCTCTATATGGAGGTTCCTCCTAATCTCCGTGATGCACCAATCATTTTAGGTCGTCCATTTCTAACGACAGCCTGATCGAACATTGACTGTGCATCTGGGTGTATGGAGATTGCCCTAGGAGATGAATGACTTAGACTTGATATATTCAGGGCATCAAGAAACTTTGATTGTGATCACATCGAAGAGGATAGTGAAGATGAAGAACCAGCATACTGTGGTAACATTAAGCTCCTTTGTGACGACCCAATGTCTCATTCGTCTACACTATCAGGGTTTCTAGACCTTGATCCACACAAGTCTGAGACCACCGAAATGCATATTTCTTCCCATGGATCCGATTGTCTGGGGTGTTCATCTGACCACAGCACCCTTGACTTTGACTATCCTAATCCTCAGATCACTAAATCGCCCTTGCAAATGCAGGAAGACATGACTCCAACAAACAGGTTTCCCGTTAATGCAGTCACGACTGACTATGTTGCAAGCGGCAAATCAGCGGGAATCCCCACAGGTCAGGATCATCAGATTTCCGCCACTAATTTTGCTTCTCCTACTCCCACTCCCACCTCTGATTCTGACCCACCTGTGATTGAACTGAAGCCCTTATCTGACTCACTCAAATATGTGTTTTTGGGCAAAAGTGAGACATACCTGGTTATCATTAATGCTCATTTAACCCAAGAATAGGAACATCAATCGATTTCTATATTACAAGACCATAGGGCTGTTATTGGGTGGAGTATTGCTGATCTCCGCGAGATTCGCCCCTCATATTGTACTCATCACATTTACACAGATAAGGGGGTGAAACCCTTGAGACAACCTCAAAGACGGTTGAACCCGAATATGCTAGAGGTTGTTAAGAAGGAGATCATCAAATGGCTAGATGCAGGCATTGTGTACCCAATCTCCGACAGCCAATGGGTGAGTCCAATCCAGATTGTATTTAAGAAAGCAGGACTCACCGTAATAAAAAATGATAAGGGTGAATCCACCCCAACCCTCACTGCAACATCATGGCGGGTTTGCATAGATTATAGGAAACTGAATACGGCTACCAAGAAGGATCACTTTCCTTTACCGTTCATTGATCAGATCTGAGAACGGTTAGCCGAGCACAGTTTCTTTTGCTTCTTGGATGGATACTCTGGGTATAATCAGGTAGAAATTAGCCCAGAAAATCAAGACAAGACCACATTCACATGTCCATTTGGAACATTTGCCTTCAAGAGAATGCCCTTCGACCTCTGCAATGCACCAGCGACATTTCAGCATTGCATGATGGCCATCTTCTCTGACATGATTGGAGACTATGTGGAAGTGTTCATGGATGACTTCTCCATTTTTGGAGACGATTTTCAATCTTGTCTTGATAACCTCACCAAGATCCTGAAACGATCTATTGAGGTAAACCTAGTACTATACTAGGAGAAAAGCAATTTCATGGTGAGGGATAGCATTGTACTAAGACATAGGATCTCTACAAATGGACTCAAGGTCGATCGAGCCAAATCTGAAGTTATATCACGATTACCTCCACCTAGCTCGTTCAAGCAGATAGCATCATTCTTGGGTCACGTCAACTTCTACCGAAGATTTATACGTGATTTCTCAAAAATCACGTGGCCATTGACGAATCTCCTGGTAGCCGATGCCCCATTCAATTTTAACACCTCGTGTCTCAGTGTTGTTTCTTATTCTCCAATTCTCCAACCACCCAACTGGTCGCTCGATTTCGAGATGATGTGCGACGCCTCTGATTTCGCTGTCAGAGCTATTTTAGGCCAGCGTCGGGAGAAACAACCCTTCATCATATATGATAGCGATACGCTGGCTTCGAGAGATAACCGGGTTTTATTGTTATAGCGTTGTAGTATAGCCAGTTATCGCCATCATTTCAAATATATAAAATTTTTTACTCGGAAAATAAAAGAGTTCCCGAGGTCGAACTCAGGGAGCAAGTTGTATTCTAGGGGTACAAGTTTCTTTTACAAAAATAAAGAAAGAGAGAGAAAGAAATTGTTGTCTTTTCTTCTTTTCTCTTTGCTTCTCCTCGTCTCAGATCTTCTGTTATCTTCTTCTTCTTTATCTGCAGTGGTGATGTTCTTCTTCTTCTTTCAGCTGTTCCTGCTCTTCCTTTTTCTTCTGCAGAGCGATCCTGTTCTTCTTCTTTTCCTTTCTTTCTTCTTTTCCTTTCTTCAGATCTTCTTCTCGTGCTATTCTTCTTTCAGTTCTTCCCTTGTTCTTTTGTGTTCTCCTCTGCCTCGCCTTCTTTTGTTGTTCTTCAGATCTCCTTCTTTCTTCTTTTCTTTTTCCTGTCAGGACGTCGTCTCTCCTTCTTTCTTCTTTTCCCTTCAGGACGTCGTCTGATTTTCCAATCAGACGACTTAAACCGCTTGTTGCTACAGTGTCTCCCTCAGCTTCCTTCTTCTTCCGCGGTCCTTCTTCTTCACCTGTGCCTGCACACTTCAGAGTTTACGTCAGAGGCAAAACCTACTCTACCCCCCCGCCCCTCCGTCTCTCTCTCACAGAAACCGCTCATAGGATAGCTCTCCCAGAGCTGCCAGGTAGCCAGGTACAGGTAGCGCCCGGGTCTAGGCCCACCGGCGTGCGTGGTGGGCGAGGAGTGCAGGTCAGTCTAAGTCGGGTCGGGTCAGGTCCGCGGGGCGTGAGCGCGGACGAGACCGGGTAACCGGGCGGGTGAAGGGGACCTCACCCCGTGTGCTGAGGCAGTAAGGCTTATTCACAAAAACAATTTAAACGGTGAAAGAGTTGTGAGGCTTACCGATGTGGGACTAAACTGAGGCCTCTCCTCGCGTGCGCCTGCTGGAAGACCGCGGGCTTGCTTCTGCAGCTGCAGCTTCAATTTGCGTCGGTTGCTGGCTGGCTGCCTTCGCAGGAGTCTCCGTAATCCGCAGCAGCTGGAGACCTGGAGTCCTCAAGCCTGGAGCGCGGGAGAAGCTGCTTCAATGTGGCGTTAATGGCGGTCGAGCCTCAGAACCTGTCGGACACGAATATGGCCTCTCGGCCTGATCAAACTACTGGGGAACCTTCGCCGTGGCACGGCGAAGGTGTGGAGCTGTGCGGCAAGCCGCAAGGTGGTGTCTGGCGGTAGCCCTAGGTTGGACTGCAACCGGAGAAATGGGTTTGTTTGGGGGAGCGTTACGGAGGTGTGGAGTGGCAGTGGAGGGGTGGGGGGTGCTCAGTGTGATGAGGCGGAGGTTCGGTGAGGGTCGGCGAGGAGTGTGAGGCTGTGGAGCGATGGGGGCATCTCGCCGGAGGGTGGCCGGAGACGAAGGGGGTGACGATGGTCAGGGTCGGTCGAGGGCTTAATTGAACAAATTGAATCCGGGGAAAGAAAGAGGAGAGGAAGGGAAGTAGTTCTAACTTACTTGCAGGGACGAAGGGGGAGCAGCAGGGCGACAGTCGTATCGACTGTCGCCGGAGAAGAAGATGCCCAGGGGAAGGGGCGGCGGCGAGCAGAGAGCCGGAGAGGCGCCAGCTGGGTACGGCGTGGCGCGGGAAGAGCAGGGGAGGAAGTCTCTACTGCTGGTATTGCGGCAGAGCGAAGAGGAGGAGGAGGAGGAACCGCCGGAGCTGGTGGGCGTCTTCCGGAGTGAGAGGAGAGGAAAGTTGGGGGTTTTCTCCGTCAGATCCGAGCTGGGAAGAACGGTGGAGCGACGGGGGTATTTATAGGGACCGAATCAGGGAGGAAGGTGGAGGGAGACGACGTGTCTCCCTCGCCGGAGGACGCCGGAGATGGAGACCCATACCGTCCGTGCGTTCGCACGGCCGGTATGGTGGGTTACAGCGACCAGGGGGGTGTCCCTGCGACGGCTGACGACGCAGGGCACCCCCGGTTTACTTTCCAGGCTCTCCCCCTCACCCTGCGCGGCGCCATGCTCCGCGCAAGGTCGCCGAAGCATGGTGCTGGCAGGTTTTGCAGGGGGACCTGAACGCAAAGAACGAAGGAGAGTTAGGGGCCAAAATGCGAGGGTTCAAAAGTTGAGGGCCAAAAAGTAAATATGTGAGGACCAAAGTGTAAAGTTGGTCAAGGAGGTTTCTTCTTAGGCTCAAGTTTTTATACATGACTAATTAGAACCTAACGAATCTGATGGTGAATTTCATTTCTATATTAAACCTTGTTTGACCGGTCAATTTATGCGAAAACCCAAATTAAGTTATTAATTGGGCATGGTTCTCAATGTAGGTCAAAATGGGTTCTGAAGGCCAAATTGAAGGTTCTAAACCCTAGAGATTATTTTTCTATGAATTTTAGAGGGTTTATTCTATTTTTAATTTGCCTCGAACCTCGTAAATTGAAGTGGGTTGTTTTAGGGTTACAGATTATCATTTAGTTTCTTGGAATTGCTGTAGCCCTTGCTAGATCATTTCATCCCACTTTTATTCTTATTAAGTTGCTTTGACCTATGTTTGGGCCCTGAATTACCTTGTATGCAGATTATACTGGTAAAATTGCATTTTTACCCCTTATGACTTGTTTTCTCCTTAAACTCAGAATTCTTTGAGTTAAGCCTTTCCTTGAGTTATGTAGGAGCTTTTATCCTTTGTATTAGGTCAAAATGAGCTAGTTATGGCTCATGATGAGGTTCTCATCAATATACTATGCTACCAAGACATTGAATGAGGCTCAGTGTAATTATACTGTAACTGAAAAAGAGCTGCTACCGGTAGTATTTGGGTTGGAGAAATTGCATTCATATTTGCTGGGGTCCAAGGGGAATTTTCACAGACCACTTTGCCCTTCAGCATTTGTTGGCAAAGAAGGATACCAAACCCCATCTTATCAAATGGATCCTTCTCTTGCAGGAATTCAATGTGGAAATACATGACAAAGCCGGACAACAAAATGTTGTGGCTAATCACTTACCCAGAGTAGACCCAACCCACATTCCATATTCCTTGCCTATTTCAGGTCAATTCCTGGATGAATCTCTTTTGGCAATTCACACTGTTGAACTTCACTGGTATGCAGATATCGCGAATTATCTTGTCGCAAACAAGATTCCCTTGAAATTATCCAAGGACCAGAAACTCAAATTCATATCTAAGGCCAAATTCTATTTCTGGGATGACCCTTTGCTCTTCCGCATTAGAGCAGATCAGATTATCAGGCAATGTGTCCCAGATTCTGAAATCTCTAGTGTGTTATCTTTTTTCCACAGTGAGGCTTGTGGTGGGCACTTCTCAGGCCGAAAAATTGCTGCAAAGATTTTGCAGTCAAAATTTTTTTGACCAACCATCTTCAGAGATTCACACAATTACGCCACACGCTACAAGCAATGCCAATCAGCTGGTTCTATGACCAGGAGAGACATGATGCCTCCCCAACCTATCTTGGTCATAGAAGTGTTCGATGTGTGAGGCATCGATTTGATGGGCCCTTTCCTGAATTCGCATGGCTTCGAGTACATACTCCTCGCTGTTGATTATGTCTCAAAGTGGGTCGAAGCCATCCCAACAAGACAGGCTGATCATAAGACCATCATTTCTTTCATACAGGAATACATTTTTGCGAGATTCGGTGTGCCCTGTGCTCTGATTAGCGACGGGGGAAGCCACTTCATCCACACCCACATTAGGTCATTACTAAAGAAATACGGGGTACATCACCGTATAGCCACCCTGTATCATCCGCAGACCAATGGGCAAGCTGAGGTATCTAACCGTCAAGTCAAGCTAATTCTCCAGAAGACAGTTAGACCAGATAGGAAGGACTGGTCCGACAGATTAACCGATGCACTTTGGGCATATCAGACCACTTATAAGGCCCCGCTCGGAATGTCACGATATCATATGGTGTATGGTAAGGCATGTCACCTTCCTGTCGAGCTGGAGCACCATGCCTTTTGGGCGATACAAAAATGTAAGCATAACCTCGATGCGAGAGGTTATGAAAGGAAGCTCCAGCTCAGCGAATTGAAGAGATCCGACAGGAGGCCTATGAGAATGCATCAATATACAAAGATAAGACCAAGGCCTTTCACAACCGCCACATCCGCAGAAAGGAGTTCATGCCCAACTAGCAAGTCTGATTATTGGATTCACGCCAAAAATTCTTTGCAGGGAAGCTCAAGTCCAAGTGGACTGGCCCATATATTGTGATTCACCCATATCCTAATGAGGCGGTCCAAATCATGGACCCAAAATCTGGGCATGTTTCTACGATAAATTGCTAGCACCTCAAGCCATTTATGACCCAGGAACCTCCTCCTGCTGACGAAATCATTTATTTTATTAAGGATGTATGATTGAGTTTTCACCTAGCTAAAGGTGTTAAACTCAGCATTTATAAATAACATTTGATACCTTTCTATACATAGCATATTTTCTTTTAGCACATTTTTCTGCATATCATCAGATTGGCCGGTGCTAAATGAAAATTCAGGAGAAATTCCAGGTGATTTCTACCCACTTACTCCCGGTCGTAATTTATTTCTTTTATATTCATGCATGAAGACATGCAAGAACTTAGGCATGGGGGGGTAGATACATCAAAACTGAAAATTTTTATGCCAACACTTAGGAAAACCTCAAGAGCAGCATGTTAAATGTACTTTAGGGTCCTAAATTTAAGAACAACAGGCTCCACCTCCAATGCTTGCATTGGAGCTAGAAATCGTTCACAATAGCCACTTCTGATTCATTCTCTCATCTTTTTGTTCTGAATTAAGGACCAAGATGAATGTAACCTGATAAGGGAATTTCATTGAAGTACAAATTATAAGAGGTTACTTGTATATAGCATATATACATAGTGCATTCATGAATAAGATTTTATCAAGAGAATGAATTAGGGATTTTATCCTCTAGTTGATTCCTATGATCTGGAATCCAGCACAATTTTCACACTCACACGTAGATTTTGCAATGGATTCACTATGAAGACTAATAAGCTTCTTTAGTCTATCAAGAAGAAGTAGTGCTTCTTTTGGGAGTCAAGAGAATCTTCTTCTAAAAATCCACCAAACAGTGTGAGATGAGAGTAGAGAGTACTGGTGCTCTAATGTTACGACCTGAATCTGCCCCCTCTAGGAACTCGGAAACGGCTCACCTCGACTAATCCCAACACCCAGTCGTCCAACGAGAAACTAACTCATATGCACGAAACCAACACGAACCATGCATGCAAGTACTGGAAGCTAAGGTTGGGTCGAGCCCCTCTGCAGCTGGTGGTGCTGGCTGCTCAACTCCCTGACCTGTACATGGTTAGATATAATGAAGAGTCAGCTTACGCTGAGTAGAGTGGCATATACAACAGTTATATCATTTACGCAATAAAGAAAACCACATATTTACATGTAAATACCTATTTATCCAAACAACAATTAATTTAACTAGTGTTTACAAGTCATATTTCTAGCAAAAGGTCCACAATGTCTCTCAATCTTCCTATTCCCTAAGGGAACGATCTTGATTGCAGTTTTCCCATGATTTACAACATACACGTGGCACTCTCTTGGTCGGGAGAGTACCCTGTGGTAGTCCTACTCCCGATCTACCACACAGAGATCACAGTCGCGACATAGCGGTGACTACGGCACGTGCGATAAGCGCACAGGTAGCTACCCCGCACTGGCATGCGGTCAGTCGTTTCGACTAGCGAGTACACCCAAAAGTACAACACGGAACAACATAGGGTCTTACCCTCTCAGATCAAGGGTCTCGCCCTCCACAGTCCGCGTACCCTCATCCGACTATCCCAGTTTGCCCAGTGGACCTAACAAGAGTCGATGTAGGGGTGGCTAGCTCTCCTCTTACACTAAGTATAGTAACACTCCTCGGTACCATGTACGCGAGGGCTAACTACTTTCCATCAACATCCAATATTTATTCCGTACATGTGAGTTCCTCTTCTAGTTCCCCGTGGGGTTCATGCATAGAAATTTCTTACTTCCATACAGTACACATGCCTCTATTCATATCATGATAAATTTAGGGTATAACAGGAAGCTCATGGTTTCACAATTCGATACTTATCTCATCAATCAAGCTAAACAGAATACAACATGTATTTCAGTTCAGGCCATGATTCAACGAGTGTAAACAAGCAGCTCATAATTTAGCATATTCAGGAAACATTACCACAATTTAACATTCACGGCATGTATAATTATTCATTTTTCTATCTCGGCCCTAAGGTTAATTGTACATCCTAGGGTTCAACCAATTACTTCTAAACAACATGCACTTTCATCATTTAATTCACAAGGGATAGTAAAGACCACTCTACCAGAGTAACCGGGAGGTGTGGGGGCAAGAACGGCGGACCGCGTAGCCTCTGTGGGTCCTGTGCACACCACGGACGGACGTCCTATTAACATGAACGGTCAAACCAACCATTTCAATATTTCTCAAGACAGGAAAAAGAGTTCAAAATAGATAGAACAAGGCTCCATCACATGGAAACTTCCAATAGGAACCCAACGGTACCTTATTTACGAAAAATCGACTTTGTTTGGGCCCTGAACCGACCCAAACACTCTTCCCGGTTCACTTAAATCGGACCAGGAAAGCGGGTCCAACTGGACCGGCCGCCTGGTACTTGAATCCATCAAAGCAGACTAAAATCAGACGTCTGGAAGAGGTCCTAGACGTCTTAAATGGTAATAGGAAGCTCACCTTACATTCTGTGCTGAAGGCTAAACGTCTGGAACCCCTCACGGTCGTCCTGGGATCTCTCCAGACATCTGGCAGTGTACTCAGACACCTAGGATGGGTGTTAGTCATCTGGAGAGACGTCCAGACATCCTAAAGTGTCTGGGACGTCGCACCTACGCACCTTCCCAACGGCTCTGCATGTGCACAGTGACATACAGTCACTTGCAGACAATACGTACGAAAAGAAAATAGGCGGTCAGGACCATACCATTTGAATCTGCTTTATCGGACGTCGGGTGATACCTCAAGACTTCCGGTCAGACGTCTGTTTAAAGATACAAACGTCTGATCTACAGAGAAAACTCTTTCCCATATCCCTTCTCGAGCCTTCTCTTCTCGAAAAATGCCTGCGCCCTGTGTAGCACACATACATCGAGGCGCTCAGTCTTACGCCTACAGTGTAGAGAAGGAAAACATCGAAAGTCATGCACAAGTCTTGAGTAGGGACTTACCTCAGATTTTGTGTGGTATTAAACATCTGGAGACAGCTCCGAATGTCCGATCAGACGTCTGTTGGACTCCCCAAATGTCCGATTCTGAGGAAAAATGACTTCGCAGAACTGTTTGCAAGCCTTTTCCTCGCAATCACTCTGCTCCTCTTCGCACAAGAGCCGTAGCAACTCAGTCGCGCAGCGTCTACAGCTCACGCATGGCCTCCTCTGAGCTCTCCCCCGCGACTCCTCGCTCGAGCTCTCAACTCCTCCCTCTCACGGCTGCACTCTCGATAGCGACTGCGGTGGAGGGAAGGAAGGGGAAGGTGAGATGCATTGCTCGAAGGATTGGGAGGGCATGGTTTTCAAGGCTGTGGGGTTATATAGGTGGGGTAAAGTAGGTTTAGGGTTAGGGTACGCATTGGAAGGGTGTGGGGTTAGGGTAAATTGTAAAAATACCCCCTACCAGTCCTATTTTACCTACAGAACACCCAGACAAGTTCCAAGGGGTTGCAAACTGCAACAAACCCCTCCCAAATCTCCTGAAATGGTCCAATGACCCTTGGGAAGGGTCATTTCATCTAAGATTAGTGCCAGGAATCTTGAATTCTGGATAATTAAGTGGTAACACTCGGAGTTAGGCATAGTTTTGCTCTCGATTCCTGCGTATACATTTTATGTGAATTTTTTAGAGCCACCAAATAAGGGAAATACGTGGAGATCGAGTTCTAATAAAACTAGGACTAAGGTGGATGGTTGTGACTATTCTTTACAGAATCCTCGGCTGAATGAGGGTATTGAAGTCAAGGTCAGAAATACGCTATCCTATCCGTCTCTTCCTGGTGCCAAGAGTAGGCACCTCCACCAAATAAGCCACTCAATATCTCTTGTACACCACCAATCCCTAATAATGACTCTTGAATAAAAGTCATGTATATCATGTACTGTATTGAGTTGTGTGAAAAAATTATTAAAAATAAAGAAAAGAAAAAAAAGAAAAAGAAAAAAGAGAAAGAAAGAAAAAAAATCAAAATATATATAGAAAAAAAAGAGAAGAAAAAATTAGAAAGAAAAAGAAAAAGTAGAGAAAAAGCAATGAGTTTATGAGTGCCTTAGTATTTATTTCCATTACATTGAGGCAACATTACCCACCATAATTGTGATCCACAAAATATGGCCTTAAACTACCTTTCTTGTATTCCTAACCGCCCGAATACTAGCTGAGGAATTCCGACTTAGTATTAAGGTTATTGGAACTCTATTAAAATGTTAATGCCATGTGAGTCCACCAAATATGGATCATGTGTCTGAATCTGGTGAGTTTGTGAGCTCTAAAAAAAAAATAGAGAGAGAGAGAGAAAGACAGAATGAATACAAAGGAACCAAAAGAGAGCATAGTTTTTTTTCTTTTAATAATTTGGGAATCAAGATTTTGTAATATTAATCTCTATGTAGAAACAAATGAGAATGAGCTACAAAATAAACACCTATTTTCCTCATACATTCTCTACTCAAGCTTAAAGCCGAGGCAGAATTCATAGAATATTGCGAATACCCTGCTAGAATTTTACTAGGGGTCAAGTACAAGCTTTAGAGGTAAATCAAGTCTTTCACTCAAATCCATTGCAAAAGCTGCATAGCTACACTTTCACGATTGACTGGATTTCTAGAAAGTAGGTTGCAAGGGAAAAGGAAAGAATCTCTAGTCATACACTTGACAATAATCAATCCTTTAGGGACCCATTTGTAAATAACTTAGTTTTACATTTGCTATGGACTAGCAAGATTTAGGCATGGGGGTATATTGCGCAACAATCATAGTTCTTAAATGACCTAAATTAAGTTAGAACCTAGCTTAACTTAATGTAATCCATGCATTCATGAGCATACTTTGCATATTTACTGATTTATTTTAGCTATGCATAGAATAATGTTATAATATTATATGGTTTGTAGGTAATAAGAAGATCTGAAGCTAGATCTGAAGAATAAAGAGAAGCTAGAGCTAGAGCAGAAGACTTAGGAATAAAGTAGAAAAATAATATAAGGTTGAGGTATGCTTCTTTACTTAGTAGAATTTAATGTAGAGTTTAAATTATGAAGAACTTAGGACCAATCCTAGTCCTAGGATAGCCCTAGAGACCATCCTAAGCCTTAGCCACCCTTAGATTAGGTCACTTCAACGTATGATACCTCAAAACCCTAGTTCTAACCCTTATCTGGATGTCCAAATAAGTTATTGGACGTCTAGAACCCTTAGGTACTGATGTAAACACATTTACACTACTTAAAATGTCTATTTATGCATGTTCTTAAGCATAGGATTGCATTTCATGATATAAATATTGCATTACATGCATCATCTTGCATTTAGAGTAGTTTGAATAAAATGGAGGTTAATTGTCTCCTTTTATGTGCTTGGACAGGGCAAATATTTTATCGGGGCCTCGGATCAAAGATCCAACCGTATGGATATGATCAGGGCGACGATTGGAGTTCAACGACTCCAAGATCGCCCTAATCAGGCATCCATAGCATCAGATAGAGACCGGGGAACCCTAGAAGATCAAGGGCCAGGATGGTGTAAATCCGCACTTCAGATGGAAAATCCGACCACACGGATGAATTCGGATCGACGATCGCAGCCGAACGACACAAAAATCGAGTCAATCCGACATCCGTGGCACCATCTACAACTTCCAGAAGATGGACGGCCAAGATGGCGCCACGTGGCGCCATCCCAGCCGCCCAATAGGCCGCAGGAGTACAGTGAAGACCGCGCACCGTCTCCTCTCCGCCATTGGATCTCGATCCAACGGCTGCGGTCGCTCGCGTTTAAAAACGTCCGCGCGACCATTTCGCCCGCGTAGCGCAACGGCGACGCAGCTGCGGGCGAAGCGGAGGTCGCGGGTTCGAGCCGCGGTGAGGGGGTCGAAGGCGCGGGCGAGCGGGCGCGCACGAGCGTCAGATGAAGATCCAACGGCCGCGCGCGCCCGATAGCGCCGACGCGCAATTGGACGCTCTGGTGGGCGCGCGATCACACGCGGGCGGTGCGCTACGCAGCGGGCGCGGACGCGTTCTAAGCCGTCCGATCTCGCGATCGGACGGCTGAGACGACGCGGACGTGCGTATGCGTTACGCGCGCGGCCAGCCGAGCGGGCGCGCGTGGGCGCGGCGGCGACGGCGACGGCGGGGCTTTAGCGACGGTTTTATCCGTCACTAAAGACCCCTTATTTATTATTTTGAAGATGTAATGTCCATTTTGCCCCCACTCCTTGCAACTATAAAAGGAGACCCCCTCCATACGAAATTTTCATCCCTTCCTCCTCTCTACCTCTCCAAAGCTCAAGAGAAGCTTGTCCCACACCCGGGATGCTTCTCGCGAGATAAAGTCCAAATTTTCGTCCCCCTTCGGAAGTGGATCCCGCGACGACGACGGCGTGCTGCTTCGTTCCCGTTCTTCTGCTTCGTCCTCCTTCGTCCCGCTTCGTTCTCCTTCGTCCAGGCGTCGTCCCGTCCGGCTCGTCCTCCAAGCGACCGTCGAGGAGGATTTCTCTCCCTATTCTTTTTACTGCTTTCTAGTATAGATTTACTGCTTTCTAGAGTAGTCTATTCGTCCTCCGAGCGATCGTCGAGGAGGACATTTCCCCCTCCATTCTTTTAATGCTTTCTAGAGTAATTGTTTTATGTTTTATAGTTGTAACGAACGAACTCTTTTATGATAAATTCCTTGTCTATTCTACATCTCATTTTGATTTCCATGTATAGTATTTTTTTCTCTCTCTCTTACTCCCCCTCTTTTATTTGTTGTAGATACTTAGATAGTTTAAAATTTCTTCGTGACAAAATAAAATAAAAACGCGAAGTTTTTAAATCAAACGTTCGCCTCCCTGTGTTCGACCTGGAATTTTGATTTCGGTATAAATTTTATTTGTTGAACACGAATCCTTCGCTTTCGAACTACAACGACGGGTTTTCCAAAACCAAACACGTTAGCGTAGATTCACGTTCAACATTTTGGCGCCGTTGCCGGGGAGGCAACGCTCTTTGATTTCTCTTCGCGTTTTGTAACTTACAAATCATTTACCTCACTTTTCTCCTTTCTTATTGTAATTGCAGGTACTCTTTCGAGACAGGCAAAAGCGGTAAATCGGAGTAAAGTGTTGTGGAAGGTTTTGTAAGTTACCCCCCACCTCCCACCCATTAGATTTCATTTCATCACATAATAATTCAAACATCAATCAACCTAGGTGTTCTTCTAAACTCTAAGGTTAGATTGTTTGTTGTTTGACATCCATACTCACTCCAACCCCCACATTAAAAAAATAATAATAATAAAAAAAAAATCTCACAGAGGTACACAACCTCATCTGATTTTCTAACTCAACCGGTAAACCAATCTTAGGAGCCGGTACACACATCCAAACACATAATCGAGTAGAAATCAGATTGGGTAATCATTTATGTGCCTAATTAGGTGGTGCATCAGGCCAGTTGTTTGAGTTGTTTGGGTCGCACCACTTCAAATAAAATCAACTCATCAAGTAGCTGCCAATTAGGTTCAACTCTTAGGGATCTACCAGGCACTCCACATTCTTTTTAAACTTTAAAGGAAAATATCTTCACCTGTGCTTGCAAAACCTGGTGTGCCAATGAAACTTGATTGAAAACACCTAAAGTTGAATCCAAAAAGCTACTAAGCAAGATTTGAACCTTAAAATTCATCACATCAAAAATAATCTTGCTTGAAAACTACTGGTTGTGCACGCACACACAAAGCAATCAATCATTAAGGGCACAACCCATTTAAAGGGCCCATCACATTCCAAAGCACATTCAAACCTAGCCCTAAATAAAACAGAGTAGACGTTGGCCTTAAGGATTGGACTCGCTCTTCAAAACTCAGAACGAGATTATTTTCGATTAGTCTGTTTCTACTGTTCAATCTGATGTCTAGCTAGGGGAGCAGAGTCAAACGATCGCGGCTGGGGGGTACACTAGGAACCGGAGGCGCAAGCCGAAGGAAGAACCTTCTCCCCAGTCCCTCCTTCTAACTGGTTGGATTGAACAGACAGAAGTAGATCAAATCGTTCCTTTATCTCAAGACGGGTTTTGAGAGTCTGTAGGTCTGTAGGCTAACCCATTTAAGGACAGGTTTGATTGTTTGTATTGCAGGGCACCTTTCTTCCTCCCGTGTCTCATGAATCCTTCCACATATTTCACGCATTCCCGCTCTTTCCCTCCTGTTGTAAATTATCCTCAACATGACGATTATCCCAACTCGTATTGTAATCGACCATCAGTTAGTTGGGATAATTCGGATTGGGGATACAATTCCGGACCCCCGTGTTTAGGGTCTAACCCTGAACACTTTGATTCTCAATTCTATCCTTCTCAGAGTTGCATCGATTATAGATCGTCCTCCTTTCATGAACAACCTAATGCGATCTACAATCAAGAAGGATACACTGATCCTTACCCATCCTCTGATTTCACTGCCTTTAGGTCATCTCCATCTTTTGAACAATCTGAAATGACCTATTATCAGGATGGGTATAACGAATCTCAATTCGTTAATTCCTCTACATTGATGTCAAACCCGCCCAACCCTGAACCAACTCATTTGGTTCAGGTGAATCAGGTTCAAGATAAGGTTCTGGCTAACTTGAGGAATATCATTCAATCTTTAGAAGTTCAGCCAATACCTTGCATTGAGAGATTGGAGCCCCTGATTGAAATGATTGATGATTTAAACAAGTCTTTGTTGGATTGGCTCCAGGATGTTAAGGATAAGAACCCGGGTGAGTTTCTACTTGGGAAATTAGCGAAATTGAGGATGAGATTCGTGGTTGCTTTGATTCAATCTTGGAATAATTCCCAGGATGAACTCTCTTCAGGAAAGCCAATGACAGAACCCGCTCAGGCACCTGTTGGGGGGACACGTGTTACGAAGCTGACCAGATTGAATTAAAACAACCAATTAAGGATGATTTGATTTCTTCACCTGAAATCCCTGAGCCGGGTTATGAGGAAACGTATGTCTCCTTGGAACGCAAAGTGACAAATGATTTTGGGACATACATTGATACGGATCCTGATGGTGAAGATTCAAGTTGCGAAGTCTCACACGAGTTTTCAGATCACGATTTTTGTGAGACGATTGGGCCTGAGGAATCTGATAGATCATTTGATAGCCCAATAACTGAGGAAACTGATCTTATTAGGGCACACGATACGGATCCAGAATCGCATTTTCTGGAGGAATTAATTCAATGCCCTGATTATCAGTTACACCCTGTTGAGCTTATTGATGATTCTAATTCTGAGATAATTAGACCCAAGTCAATTTTGATTTTGCCACATCATCTAGACTTGGAGATTTCAGACGGGGTGATGAATATACAAGAGGTCATGGAATTTGATATGCCGAATGAGGAGGATAGGAGCTGGAAAATTCTGATTTGGGAAGTCAATTTTGGAGGAAATGGAAGATTGAGTCGAAGGGTTCCTTTTAAACTGAAACCATCAAATCAGAACCCTTACGACGTTTGTTTCGAGGATGTCAAACTCAAGCACACATTTAACGATTATCCTTTTGAGCTTCAATTCTCTGTAACCCGACATTTTGGCCTTGGGTTGCATCCTCACAAATCGCAGGCCCGACCCCGCTTGCATTCTGATTTTAGGTTTTGGGTAATTTTTATCCAGAACCTAAGATATTCTCGATTATGGGGTGTGGGTCTCCACCACAATCTGGTCCACATCTGTGGACCTCTGCTGACAGGTCAGAGGATTCTTCTGTTTATTCTAATTCTGACCTGCACATGTGAATTCTTCATTTCTTTTCTTTGTATAGTGTGCCTAGCTGAAGGCACTAAACTCAGCACATATATAGTTCTTTTTCATTTTCATCTCGGAGCGGACCCGATATCCACGCAATTCAGGTGCTTTCTACGCTTTTCCACTCTGTTTTATGTCTTTTTAATACAATGAGGACATTGCATTAGATAGGCATGGGGGGATGGATATTTATCTTTGAATTCATTCATCAGCTCCGTAGATTTGTTTTATTTTTTTTTTATTTAAAAAAAAAAAAATCAAAATTAGGAAAGAGAATTTGGGTTTAAGAAAATTTTCGATCTTAAGAAATACTATATTATGTTCTGAACACAAAGACCCTTCAGGTCTTTGGACTTAATCAGCCCGTATATCCACTAAAATGTGGATTTGTTTTTCGAGTTCTCGCCAACTTGAATTTTATTTTAATTGGAGTAAATAAGTTTGGGTGATAAGTACACGACTTATCAACCCGCCCTCTGATGTGAGGGAATTTTGAGTCTTAAGCATCTACACACTTTCTTTGCACAGACTCGTTGTTTGGCGATTTTAACGGAAATTGGGTAGCTAATGAACCTTCTAGGGTAATATGGCTGGCAAGTTATCGTGGGTAACAGCCCATAGGTAGGTTGTCCAGAGCCCAGTCACTGACCTTTCTCTTTTTGCTGCCTTTAGGTAAATCTTAGACCAGGGAAGCCACCTACTTAAAAAAAAAAAAAATCAAAAAAGAGAAAAGAACAAAAAGAAATAAGCCACACTTCGCCGCACGAGTATGGCTGGCAAGTTGTCGGTGGTAACAGCTCATCGACCGGTTGTCCAGAACCCAGCTCAGAAAATGCACTAAAAATTCCCAAAACACTTAGGAAGAAGCGGAGAAGTAGAATAAACCGGGGAGATATACACTGGATTCACCCTTGTGTTGACCCCGTTAAAAAAAATAAAAGTAGGGAGAAAGCTACCGGTTGTAAAGATACACCTTTAGGCAGAATTCTTTTTGAGGTCACCTAGAGGCGTAGAAATCCGAAGTCCGTTTTAATTGCCGGTCAACGAGTCTATCACAATCACAATAAGATGCTTAAAACTTAGGGTTCTCATCAAATCTTGGGTGAGTTGAATGGCCGTAGAAAGCCACTCTTAAACCCTAAAATTTGAAAATCCAAAAAAAAAAAAAAAAAAAAAAAAGAGAGTAAAAATAGAAAAAGAAATTTTTCTTTGAATAAGGCGAGGCTTGAGGCGGTCTGCATTTTGGCTGATACCCTGGCACTGTTGTGTCTTTGAAAGTTCAGTTCTTAAGTAGACAATTTCTTAATGATTGAAAATAACTCAGGTCCAAATAATCTAACCTAATTCTTTTATAAATAGCATATAGTTTTTGCTAGGGACTAGCAAAAGATAGGCATGGGGGTATGATGTAAACACATTTACACTACTTAAAATGTCTATTTATGCATGTTCTTAAGCATAGGATTGCATTTCATGATATAAATATTGCATTACATGCATCATCTTGCATTTAGAGTAGTTTGAATAAAATGGAGGTTAATTGTCTCCTTTTATGTGCTTGGACAGGGCAAATATTTTATCGGGGCCTCGGATCAAAGATCCAACCGTATGGATATGATCAGGGCGACGATTGGAGTTCAACGACTCCAAGATCGCCCTAATCAGGCATCCGTAGCATCAGATAGAGACCGGGGAACCCTAGAAGATCAAGGGCCAGGATGGTGTAAATCCGCACTTTAGATGGAAAATCCGACCACACGGATGAATTCGGATCGACGATCGCAGCCGAACGACACAAAAATCGAGTCAATCCGACATCCGTGGCACCATCTACAACTTCCAGAAGATGGACGGCCAAGATGGCGCCACGTGGTGCCATCCCAGCCGCCCAATCGGCCGCAGGAGTCCAGTGAAGACCGCGCACCGTCTCCTCTCCGCCGTTGGATCTCGATCCAACGGCTGCGGTCGCTCGCGTTTAAAAACGTCCGCGCGACCATTTCGCCCGCGTAGCGCAGCGGCGATGCAGCTGCGGGCGAAGCGGAGGTCGCAGGTTCGAGCCGCGGTGAGGGGGTCGAAGGCGCGGGCGAGCGAGCGCGCACGAGCGTCAGATGAAGATCCAATGGCCGCGCGCGCCCGATAGCGCCGACGCGCAATTGGACGCTCTGGTGGGCGCGCGATCACACGCGGGCGGTGCGCTACGCAGCGGGCGCGGACGCGTTCTAAGCCGTCCGATCTCGCGATCGGACGGCTGAGACGACGCGGACGTGCGTATGCGTTACGCGTGCGGCCAGCCGAGCGGGCGCGCGTGGGCGCGGCGGCGACGGCGACGGCGACGGCGGGGCTTTAGCGACGGTTTTATCCGTCACTAAAGACCCCTTATTTATTATTTTGAAGATGTAATGTCCATTTTGCCCCCACTCCTTGCAACTATAAAAGGAGACCCCCTCCATACGAAATTTTCATCCCTTCCTCCTCTCTACCTCTCCAAAGCTCAAGAGAAGCTTGTCCCACACCCGGGATGCTTCTCGCGAGATAAAGTCCAAATTTTCGTCCCCCTTCGGAAGTGGATCCCGCGACGACGACGGCGTGCTGCTTCGTTCCCGTTCTTCTGCTTCGTCCTCCTTCGTCCCGCTTCGTTCTCCTTCGTCCAGGCGTCGTCCCGTCCGGCTCGTCCTCCAAGCGACCGTCGAGGAGGATTTCTCTCCCTATTCTTTTTACTGCTTTCTAGTATAGATTTACTGCTTTCTAGAGTAGTCTATTCGTCCTCCGAGCGATCGTCGAGGAGGACATTTCTCCCTCCATTCTTTTAATGCTTTCTAGAGTAATTGTTTTATGTTTTATAGTTGTAACGAACGAACTCTTTTATGATAAATTCCTTGTCTATTCTACATCTCATTTTGATTTCCATGTATAGTATTTTTTTCTCTCTCTCTTACTCCCCCTCTTTTATTTGTTGTAGATACTTAGATAGTTTAAAATTTCTTCGTGACAAAATAAAATAAAAATGCGAAGTTTTTAAATCAAACGTTCGCCTCCCTGTGTTCAACCCGGAATTTTGATTTCGGTATAAATTTTATTTGTTGAACACAAATCCTTCGCTTTCGAACTACAACGACGGATTTTCCAAAACCAAACACGTTAGCGTAGATTCACGTTCAACAGGTACAACCTGCAGACCTAGAAACCAAGTCTACAGTGTTATTGGACGTCCAGACAAGTTGTCAGACATCCAATTTCTGTAGAATTTTAAGGTAGAACCTTGAATCTACCCTGATCTCTGATTGGACGTCTAGACAAGAGGTCTGGACTTCTGATTTTTGAGTATAAGTCATCTGACACTTAGATTGGACATCTGATACCCCTCTCCAGACCCTGTTTTGGAAATCAAGCTTGGATCTAAATTTCCTAAGCCCCTAAACCCAATTCTACACCCTAGGGAACCTAAATTAAGGTGCCCTAAGCCTAACACACCACCCCAAGACCCTCCTAAGAACCTAATTTGGTCCTCACTAAGCCCAATTGACTTAGATCAAATCAATCACACTTCACTTAGTCAATTGGACTCATAGAGTCCAATTGAGCTCAAATCTCAACCAGCACAAGTCCAATTGGACTTAGTGAGAGTCCAATTGACTCAAGCCTGACCTAATTGGGTATCTTCTCTTCCAATTAGACACACATAGACTCAATTAAACTTGTGATAAGTTTAATTGCCCATTATTCACTTTAGTATTAGGGTTTATAACCATAATTCTAGGAGCCTACCTAACTCAAACCCTTAGGACCTAACGTAGACCACTAGACCACCCAGCCATCTAGGTCACACATGCATGCACACACCCTCACCTATCCACACACACCTAGAGTTCTCTAGAACCCTCCATAGGTGGTGCCACCCTTGGTTGCTAAAAATAGCAACCAAAGGAGAGTCTTCTCTTAGATCCATGATTTTTGGATCTAAAAATCACCTCTCCCTCTCTCTCTTGGACGGCCAACTTAGATGCTCTCTAGAGAATTCTATAATTCTCTAGAGCCCTCCCTTGGTCTACAAAAAAGACCCCATGGGTGGCCACATGCACCCAATTCCATGAGAATCTAGTTTTGGCTTCACTTCCACCCTCCATTAGCATAGCTCTCCACCTCCATTCCACCTCCACTCCATGAGTTCCACCACCATGGCCACATCACCTCCACGCCAAGACTAGAGCCTCCTCTACCCCCTTCTCCAAGGGTCGGCCTAAGCACCATTGGCCGCCCCTCCTTCTCCCTACCACCTCACGACAAAAAGGCCATTGGAGACCACCTCCAATGCCCTCCTTTCTACTAGATAGATAAGTAGATCATAGTAGTTCTTCATAGCTTTTTCTCTGCATTATTTTTTGCTTCAGTAGTGTAGTCATCTTCCTCCTGCTTGATGCATGCACAATCTTCTGCAGATCCGCGCATGCACTCAGTTTCTATTAGCTTGTTTCTACTTTAATCATTCCTGTATAAGCTTCCATCTAGATCAACTTTGTAATAACTCCTTCCGATGAAATGAAAATCACCTGAGCTTTATATATATATATGTGTGTGTGTCTGTGTGTGTGTTGTGGAATCACCATGAGCTTCCTTGCAAAACCTTTCTCGTGATAATAAGTTGCTTGCTATAACTTTTTTTTTTGCAACAAGCATGTCGGTGCATGAAGATGTTAACGACCTAACGATCGATGCTTTTTCTGTAAATAGCCATCGCATAACTAGGATCGTGCGCACTGATACTCACACGTTCACTTTTGTCATCTATCTGACACATGCACACGTCATTAGGGTTAATAACGCGACTGGAAACACATTTATTCATAGGTTGGAAACCGATGTGCATTTCTAAGCAAGTAGCAAAAAGATCGAATCAATTTCGCATTTTCTAAACGCCTCCCTGAGATCGACCGAGACTCACCATCTCATTAACTAAAATGTTTTGTTGAGTCGTATTCCGCGCTATACTACGACGTTGTTTTTAATCAAATATGCGACCTACGATTCCCAACAGGGTTTCTCCAAAACCTTAATCAATATCTTTTCTCACGAATTTTCCGACTCATCATTTTGTCGCCATTGCCAGGGAAACAATGGTCTTTGATTTTTTATATATTCTCTCTGCACTTAATTATTCTCTAACTTATCTTCTCTCTGATCTATTGTCTTACAGGTATCCGACCAAGGTGTGCCAAAGTGATAGGTCGGAGTAAAGTGTGGGTAAAGAACCTATATGTGCCCCTACACTACCCCACCCATTAGAATCATTTCATCACACTAATAACTTAAACCTGAACCAACCTAGGAGCTAATAGAAACCTTAGGATAGATTGTGGTGTTTATTTGTCACTCCACTCACCTCACCCACCCACTTAAAATATATATATATTTTTTTTTTTTTTTCTTAACTGATTGTGGTACATAATTGAACATACACACTATATACACTGACAAACTTAGGGCACCCAATCTCTCTAATCCTGTCACTCAACTAGGACTCTGACCTATGGAACTGGTACATGCAAAGACACACATAATTGAGTAGACATTAGAATAGGTGATTATTTCTGTGTTTTAATTAGTGGTGCAAGTAGGCTAATTGTTTGAGCTGTCTAGGCCGCACAACTTCATTTAAAATTGATTCATCAAGTAGTTACCTCATAGGGTTCAATTTTTAGGTCAAAACCAGGTAATCCATTTTATTTCTGATTTTTAAAGGAAAATACTTATACTAGTGCTTTCAAAACCTGGTGTGCCTCACTGAACCTTAATTGAATGAACCAAAAAATTGAACCATAAAAGCTACTAAACAAGTTTGAACCCTAAAAGACAAATCATCTAATAACCTTTTTTGAAAACCCTAGTTGTGTACACATACACTGTTTAACTTATTATTAAGGGCACAACCCATTAAAAGGACCCATCACATTCCAAGAGCACATTCAAACCTAAGCATAATTAAAATCGAGTAGACGTTGGCCTTAAGGATTGACTCATTCTTTGGGGCTCAGACTAAGATTATTTCTAATTTATCTGCTTCTACCAATCCATCTAATGTCTATCTATGGGAGTACCGTCAAATGACAATTGTTAGGGGGTAACAAAGGAACTGAAGACCCAACCCAAAGGAAGAACCTTCTCCCCAATTCCTCCCTTTAATTGGTTGGATTGATTGGACAAAAGTAGACCAAATCATTTATAATCTTAAATTGGGTTTTGGGAGTCTGCAATTCTTTAGGCTACCCGCCTAAGGACAAGCTTGATTTATTTGTATTCTCTTCTCTATTTTCCCTCTTATTTTTCCATGTATCCTTCCACCTCTTACTCACACTTCCACTCTTACCTTCTTACCACCACTTATCCCCAAGATGATTAGCATCCCAACCCGACATATGGCCACCCATTCACTAATTAGGATAACTCTGATTGGAGATTGATGAGGTGTGGCTCATCATAGTTAAAATACCAAAGTTAAGCTACAAACTGGTTAAACATTATTAAATTAACATGATAAATGGGTTAAGTGTAGGAATTAATAAAAATGACACAAAACATCAAAAATGTGTGAAAAACACATAATTAGGTCATTTTAAGAGATTCTATATTTAAATATGTGAATAGATTATTCAAATGCCAATTGAACACCAAATGAGTATGAAAGTACAAATCAATTGTGGGATTAACTTCTAAAATGTTCAATTAATATGCCATAAAAATCTCATTGCATTTAAACATCATTTGAACCCAAAATTGCATACATTACATTTAGGTCCTTAGGATATAATTGAGTCATTATAGGGACTTAATCATGAGCTTTTAGGGACTGCTCTGAAGTGATTTCCACCATAATGGGCTCCTTTACAAAATCCATACCATTTTTCTTGATGGGATGGTGTGCAATTACACCAACACACCTAGGAAATGCTTCTCGCGCACTATTCATGCACGACGAACACATGCTCCAGGAGCCATTCATTCCTTGATCCATAGATCCAATGGTGGATTTTCCACCAACCTCTGATCCCTGATTGCCACACCGTTGCGCCCAATTCCAGATCTCATCCAAGGGTCCATATTTGACCTAATCCAAGTTCGCACCCTCACAGCTTCATCTCTACCGTTCATACCCTTCGGCTTAACCCCACTGATCAGGTCACTACACCTCCTTCACACAGAGCTCCCTACTCAAGCTGCGACCGTTATCAGCTCTCCTCCTGATCGCACGGGTTTCGCGTGTTTGAAATCGGGGTTACAAGTAACCCATCGTCGTAGTTGCAAAACTCACGTTCAAATAAAATTTATACCGAAACTCCAAGGGAGTCCCGGGTCGAACACAAGGAGGTGACGTTTACTTTGAATGAAAACCATGGTTCGATTTGTTTCTGTTTGGTGTTTTAGGATTTTGTTATTTTTTTTTGTTTTTGAAATAAAATGACAATCAATCACAAGAGAGAGATAGAATTGAATCTGATATATTACATGAATCTCAATTACAATAATATAGAAAACATAAAAAGAGAGGGAGGTGAGAAGAAATCTCCCAAAGCAGCTGTTCGACGAGACGATGGTGCTTGGCGGAAGCTTGGATGAAGGAGTTGGGAAGCAGGACGACGAAGGTGAGAAGCAGGAGGACGTCGAGTAGAGGAAAGATTCAGCGCAACTCTGAAATGGAGGTAAGAAGGCGAAGATGATCTGCTACCAGAATGGAGGTAGGACGGCTCCAAGGCGACCTATGAATGGGGATTGGAAGTTGGAGGAGTATTTGGTGGGGCAGAGGTTCGCTATACTAATAGGCGCCTTGGGAGCTTGAGAGCAAACTCTAATAGAGCCTTGGTAGGCTTGCTAGAGCTTAAGAGTAGGTGGGAGCAGAGTAGGTAGAGATGGCTTGGAAGGGAGGGGGTGTAGATCCTTTTATAGAGGAAGAGAAGAGGCTAAAATAGGTATGGGACCATTAGCAACCTCTAGGCCATCGCTAGAACTGTCATTGTAGGCAACTCATGTCTGCTGGCACACGCAGCTGGCCTTGCACCTACGAACAATTAGCGACGGTTGTACGCGTCACTAAATGTCCTCCAGGCTATCACTAAAGATCCACCCGCTGCTCATGCTCCACTAACGCTACGTTGTACGCTCTTTTTGTCGTGCACAGGCACGCTCACGCGCTGGCGCTGCGTTGTGCGCATGTTTGCCTCTGTGCGTGCACGCGTACCCGCATTACTATGCGCATGCGGTGGCATGTGTGTGCACATGGGTGTCCTGGGCTACGCCACGTGGTGGAGTATGGGTCGTCCATCTTCTTTTCGTTGTAGGGGCTGCTACAAAGGTCGGATTGAGTCGATTTTCATGCCGTTGGGCTACGATCGTTGACCCGAATCCATCCGCATGGTCGGATTTGTCATTTGAAGCTCCAAATTATGTCACCTAGTCCCTTGGCCGTTAATCTTCCTCGGACTGCATATGGTGCTACGGGACTCCAATCGAGGCAATTTCGGAGGCGTTGGACTTCTATTGTCGTCTTGATCAGATCCGTATGGTCGAATCGTCAATCCGAGGCTCTGAAATAAATATCCTTCTCTCCTAACCACAAAAAGGACGTAATTAACCTAAATATTATACAACTACTCTAAATGCAAAATAATGCATGCTATGCAATATTTATAACATGAAATGCAAATCTAAGCCTTGGAACATGCATGAATAGTCACTTTAACCTAAATAGATGTGTTTACATCATATCCCCGTGCCTATCTTTTGCTAGTCCCTAGCAAAATTAAACTACATGCTATTTATAAAAGCAGAATTAGGATTAAATCGCTTAGGCCTAAGTTATTTATTAACAAAAGAAACTTTCAATAAAGGTCCTAAATAACGAAAACTCAACAGTACCCAAGTGTCTACCGGAATGCAAACCGTCCAAGTCCTCACCTTATTTGAAAAAGGGAAGATACTTTTTTTTTATTTTTCTTCATTTATATTTTTTTGTACTTTTGGAGTTTTAGAGTTCCGGGATAACTTTTTACGGCCACCCGACCCGCCCAAGACTCAAAAATGACTCTAAGTGCTAAGCATCTTGTGAAAATAGTGAAAGACCCACTAGGCGGCCGTTAAAATGGACTTCGGGTTTCTACAACCCTAGGTGACCTTACCTAAAGGTTTATCTTTTCGAACAATAGCTTTCTCCCTACTTTTATTTATGGGGTCAACACAAGGGCGAACCCAATGTATATCTCCACGGATTATTCTACTTTCCCGCTTCTTCCCTAAGTGTTTTTGAAATTATTGTGTATTTTTGTGAGCTAGGCTCTGGACAACCAGCCAATGAGCTGTTACCCACGGCAACTTGCTAGCCATACTTGTGCGGTGAAGTGTGATTTTATTTGTTTTCTTTTTAATTTCTCCTTTTCTATATATTTTTTTCTTTTTATTTTTCTTTTTTTTCTTTTTTTTTAAGTAGGTGGCTTCCCTAATCTAAGATTTACCCAAAGGCAGTACGACGAAAATGGTCTTATGGCTGGGCTCTGGACAACCAGCTGATGAGCTGTTACCACCGACAACCTACCATACCACCCTAGATAGTTCATTAGCTACCCAATTTTCGAAGAAACCGAAGAAAAGTAAGTCAGTGCAAAAAAAAAGTGTGTAGATGCTTAGGCTTAAAGTCCCCCCAAATCAGAGGGTAGGTTGATAAGTCACATACTTATCATCCCATTTTATTTACCAAATTAAAATAAATTTTAATTAGTGAGGACTCGAGATTAAGTCCACATTTGAGTGGACACCCGGGCCAATTAAGCCCGAAGACCTGAAGAGTCTAAGTATTCAGGTCCTATCATACCATTTCCTAAAGTTAAAAACTTCCAAATGCCTAAGTTCTCTTTTCCTAATTTCTTTCTTTTTTTATCTTTTTCAAATTTTTAAATTTTTTTTATAAGAAACTAAAAGAAATTCTAAGGAGTTAACAAAATGATTTCAGGAATTGATTATCCACCCCCCCATGCCTAAATGATGCAATGTCCTCATTGTAAAAACAAAGACATGAAAAGGGCAAAGTAAATAGAATATCACTTTAATTTCATGACAACTCGGTCAGCTCCGCAGAGAGAAGAGAGTATATACACGTGCTAAGTTTAATGCCTTCAGTTAGGCATAATATACATACAAAGAAGAAATTAGGAATTCACAAGTACGAGTCAAAATCAAAATCAAAAGGTTGATCCTGAAGCCCATCAGCAAAAGATGTTCACAAACGTGGACTAGATTATGATGCAGACCCATGCCCCAGGGTCGAGTGGTTCTCAGGTTCTAGATGAAAATCATCCAGAACCGAAGATTGTTCACCTTGCGAGGTCGGGCCTACGATTTGGTGGTGTGAAACCCAAGACCAAAGTGTCGGACAATGGGTAAAGATGGTTCAATATGTTCAGAAGTCCTCTTCACATTCATCTCAGAAAAATAATCAGTTATTTCAACCTTGTGCTGCACATGAAATATATCATAAGGGTCTTGGTAGAAAGTAGGTGGCTTCAGGTCAATAGGTACCCTTAGATCCAAAATCAAAGTTTCCTTAGACTTAGCCTCCCAAATTTTCATTTCAACAATTCTATCCTCCAACATCAAGAGCTTAGGTTCCGGGACCTCTAGCATATCATTCACCCCATATGATTTACCCAAGTCCAGAAATCGTGGCTAAATCAAGAATGACTTGGGCACAATGATCTCAGAAGTCAACTCTTTGGGATGCAAATGAGGAATGGGGTCACTAATTGAATCATCAAGATTCAGATCCTCCAAGTTAACCCCAACAAATCAAAATCTTCAATAGTCGGCCTACCAAATGATTTATCAGATTCCTCAAGCCCGTTTGTATCACTAAAATCATTTTCCTTAAGCTCAAGTGAGACTTCACTAAGAGATTCCTCACCCTCAAAATCAAAGAATCCATAATCCTCATTTATATATGTCTCAAAATCATATATCATTTCATGATCCGAGACATATTTTTCTTCATTTCCTGGCTTGGGGATCTCGAGTGAATCAATCGGTTCATCCTCAAAGGGTTGCTCTAGACCAATCTGGTCATCTCCAATCTTCGAATATGTATCCCCCCCGATAGGCGCCTGAGCAGGTTCAGACATTGGCTCTCCTAAAGAGGGTTCATCTTGAGAATCATCCCAAGATTTGACTAGTGCAACCACAAATTTCATCCTCAACCTCACCAACTTCCTAAGTAGAAACTCACCCAGGTCCCTATCCTTAACATTTTGGAGCAAATCCAATAAAGAACTATTAAGTTCATCAATCATTTTGATCATAGGCTCCAATGCTTTAGTGCATGGTGTTGGCTAAGCTTCTAACGATTGTATAGTGTTCCTCAATTAGCCAACACCCTATCTTGGATCTAGTCCACCTGAACCGACTGGTTCGATTCAGGTTTGGGCGGGTTTGGGTTAAATATAGGGGAGTCAAGATGTCAAGGTTCTTGGGTTCCTCCCTGATAGTAAGTCGTCTCGGGTTGTTCAAAGAATGGTGGTGACCTATATTCAGTGGAATACTGGGGAGGGTAGGTGTTATAATCATCATATCCTTCCTTATTGTAGATCGGGTTGGTTTTATCATCAAAGGATTGAGGTCTATAATCATTGTAGCTCTGGGAAGGATAGTAATTATAGTCTTGTTGTCCAGGGTTAGGCCCTGGATACTGAGGTCCATATTCATATCCCCAATCAACGTTATCCCGGCTAGTGGATGGGTAATTACAAGTCAAGTCAGGATAGTAATCATCTTAGGGATAAGTGGTGGTAGGAGGATAGGATTGGAAATGTGTAAAAGATGTGGAAGGATACATTGTAGAGTAGGAGGGAAAACAGAAGAGAGAAAGGTGCCCTGCAGTACAATCAACCAAACCTATCCTTATTTGGGTAGCCTAAAGACCTACAGACTCCCAAGACCCATCTTGATATTATAAACGATTTAGTCTACTTTTATCCGGTCAATCCAACCAGTTAGAAGGAGGGACTGGGAAGAAGGTTCTTCCTTTAGCTTGCCCCTCCAATTCCTAGTATACCCGCCAGTCACGGTCGTTTGACGCTACTCCCCTAGCTAGACAACAGATGGACCAGTAGAAGCAAATTAATCGAAAAGAATCTTAGTCTGAGCCCCAAAGAGCGAATCAATCCTTAAGGCCAACATCTACTCAGTTTTAGTTAGGCTTGGGATGATCGTGCTCTTGGAATGTAATGGGCCCTTAAGATGGGTTGTGCCCTTAATGATCAGTTAAAATGTGTGTGTGTGCACAACCATGGTTTGCAAACAAGGTTACTTGTTGATGTGTCTTTTAAGGTTTAATTCTTAGGTTGGTTCAATTAAAGTTTAGTAGAACACTCCAAGTTTTGAAAACACGGGTGATGATATGTTCCTTTAAAAATCAAAAATAATGTGGAGTGCCTGATTCAGCCCTAAGAATCAACCCTACGTGGAAGCTACTTGACGAATCGCTTTTATCTTAAGTGGTGCGGCCCAAATAGTTCAATCAATTGGCCTATTGCACCACTTAGTTAATGCACACAGAAATGTTTGACCTATTCAGATTTCTACTCACTTATTTGTGTGTTGAGTTAAGTGTACTGAGTCCACAGGTCAAATCCCAGTTAAGTGGTAGAATCAATGTGATTATGCGCCTTAGGGTGAGAAGTTGTGGGTGTTAAGTGTGTCTTTTTCAGAAAATCCCACAATCAGATAACACTTATTTTTTTTTATTTATGTGGATGGCGAGGTGCGTGGAGGTGGCAAACAAACAACCAAATCTATCCTAGGGTTTATAAAAAGCACCTAAGTTGATTTCGGTTTGAGTTATTAGGTTATGGAATGAAAACTAAGGTGGGGGTGGTGTGGGGGACACTTACAAAACACTCTACCCGCACTTTACTCCGGTCTACCGCACTTGGATCTCCATGCTAGGATACCTGCAAGACAATAGATCAGAGATAAGAGGGGTTTGTGCTATGTAAATGCAAAGAAGCGCAGAAAATAATAAAGTAAATTCCGTTGCCTCCCCAGCAACAGTGCCAAAATGATCGCACGGGTTTTGCATGTTTGAAATTGAGGTTACAAGTAACCCGTCGTCATAGTTGCAAAACTCGTGATCAAATAAAATTTATACCAAAACTCTAAGGGAGTCTCGGATTGAACACAAGGAGGTGACATTTACTTTGAATGAAAATCGCGCTTTGATTTGTTTCTTTTTAGTGTTTTAGGGTTTTTTTTTTTTTGAAATTAAATGACAATCAATCACAAGAGAGAGATAGAATTAAATCTGATATATTGCATGAATGTCAATTACAATAACATAGAAAACATAAAAAGAGAGGGTGGTGAGAAGAAATCTCCTGAAGCGGTTGTTCGGCAAGACGATGACGCCTGGCAGAAGCTCGGATGAAGGAGTTGGGAAGCAGGACGATGGAGGTGAGAAGCAGGAGGACGTCGGGTAGAGGAAAGCTTCAATGCAGCTCCAGAATGGAGGTGAGAAGGCGGAGATGATCTGCTACCGGAATGGAGGTGGGAGGACGGCTCCAAGGCAACCTATGAATGGGGATGGGAAGTTGGAGGAGTATTTGGTGGGGCAGAGGTTCGCTATACTAATAGGCGCCTTGGGAACTTGAGAGCAAACTCTAACAGAGTGTTGGTAGGCTTGCTAGAGCTTGGGAGTAGGTGGAAGTAGAGTAAGTAGAGATGGCTTGGAAGGGAGGGGGTGTAGGTCATTTCATAGTGGAGGAGAAGAGGCTAAAATAGGTATGGGACCATTAGCGACCTCCAAGCCGTCGCTGAAAGTGTCACTGTAGGCAGCTTATGTTCGTTAGCATGCGTAGCCAGCCTTGCACCTGTGAACAATTGTCTGCCAGGCTGTCGCTGAAGATCCACCCGCTACTCATGCTCCGCTAACGTTACGCTATGCGCTCTCTTTGCCGCACACGCATGCGCACACCTACACTGCTGTGCTCGTAAGGTGGTGCATGTGTGTGCATGGGCGGCCTAGGCTGCGCCACGTTGCGTAATTTGGGTTGTCCATCTTCTTTTCATTGTAGGGGCTGCTACAAAGATCGGATTGAGTCGAGTTTCTCACTGTTGGGCTACGATCGTCGACTCGAATCCATCCACGCAGTCGGATTTGTTATTTGAAGCTCCAAATTATGTCACCTAGTCCCTCGGCCGTTGATTTTCCTCGGACTGCATATGGTGCTACGGGACTCCAATCGAGGCAATTTCGGAGGCGTTGGACTTCGATCGTCGTCTTGATCAGATCCATACAGTCAAATCGTCAATCCGAGGCTCTAAAATAAATATCCTTCTCTCCTGACCACACAAAGGACGCAATTAACCTAAATTATATACAACTACTCTAAATGCAAAATGATGCTTGCTATGTAATATTTATAACATGAAATGCAAATCTAAGCCTACGAACATGCATAAATAGGCATTTTAAGACAAATAGATGTGTTTACATCACTTCCCCCTAAGTTGGTCAGTCGTCTACCCCTACAACTCCAATTCCTTTTATTTGACCGTCAATGATAGCGGCGGTGTCTTCCTCCTCTTCGTCGCCATAGCAACCCACTATGGATTCAAGGATCCCATTCATTCCACTGGATGTTTGATGAGAGACTCACCATGGCTCTTAAATATCCTTAATTAACTAATTTCCCTAGTTAATTAGCTAGGAATATGCCTATTTAGGGTTTAATTATAATATAAGGGACAATATATTAAAGGATAATAAAATAAGTTAATAATACTAAATTAACTGTCAATTAATGTTATTAATAATTTAAATAATAATTTGGACTCGATTTATAAATATTTAGCTACCTAATTAATATTTAATTTAACATTATAAATATTTAACCCTAAGTATGTAATAACTTAAGTAACTTAATTAATTTAAATAAATAAAGCTAAACAGGTCAAAAATGTAAATTCAAGGCATTTTTATAATATTTATCTAATTTATAATCATATATAAAAGGTTGGAAAAGAACTACATTAAATTTGACTTAAAATGCCTCTATTTGCATTTTGGTCCTTAGGATTCATTTCAATCGAGTCCTTTTCTTTCAATAAAGTCCCTAGTTTCTATTGCATTTACATCCCTGTGAGCATCGTCTCCTTTCTCTTCTTCTTGCTCGCACTAGACGACTGACGACAGCCGGTCACCACACCATTCAATCACTGCCCATCCACCATCAGAACTCCACCGTTGCTCCAGAGCTTCCGCTCACCTTCTTCTTCGCATCCGACAGACTAGATGATTCTCTAATCCTATTTAGGTCTAGGAGTTAAGCTCACCGACATCGGAGACGATGTCAATGGTTTCAGTGAACCAAGACTCTTACCCGTCCAGATACATCCCCCTCTACCTCCACCATCACCTATAAATAGCCTGCCATACCTCCGATTTGAGCAATTAGCTCCCTACCCTCTTCCCCCAACTATAGCTAACTGATAGGCTATTCTCTCTAACTCTAGTGACCTACCTCCACTTCCATGCACTTCCTCCGATCATTTCCATCTATTGTCGAGCTCCACCGCGCCTCTGGTCAAGGCGACGACTTCGAGCTTCGCTTCCACTCCTCGAATTCGCCCACCGGACTTCTATCTCCTTCCCTCTGATTTCCTCCTCCGTCACGATCCTTCGACGGAGATCACCTACCTCCTTCGTCCAGGTAACAGTAGAATTAGGTTTTATCTTAGTGTAGTTTGGATAGTTTGTTAGCTAGTGTAGCTTAAATGTTTAGTTTTCCATCATCTTCTTTAGCTCCAGTGAGTTCTTTGAGCTCGTCTGGAGCATCATCTTGTCTTTTTGTATCGCTGATCATACTCCACACCTCTTCATGATCACTTCTTAATTAACTATACATTTTATCAACTTATGTGCCTAAACCATTACACCTTCATCGGAGACCTCCGCTGTCCACAGCGAAGGCACTCTGGCATAGAACACATCCACCAGGGGCCCTTCATCACTTCTACACCACTTCAAGGCCCCGATCCACATCTCAATTAGCCTAATTAACATATATATTTAAAACACCTAATCTCATCTCAACCTCCTGAGCTCGTTGTCAATGCCGGCTCAGGAGGAGTCTTATCAACTAATCACATATCCACAAACCATCGCAAGACTCATCTGAGTCTTTTCCCTCACTCAATTGAGTGAGAGGATGAATCTGGAGTTCAGGTGAACTCAGAATCTATCTTAACTAAATTCAAGGTAATTCCTAAATTTTGATCACTGATTGGAGAAATTGATTAGATCCTGAGGTCCCTTGTGACCTTAGGGAGATTTTAAGAACATCTTTGTGGTGTTTCATCAAGAATCCACATCTAACGAACTCATATGGTGTTCATCGGAGCTCCGGCAAGCTCCGACGAACTAAATCTACACTTCAGCCTTTAGAACTTCACGCGAAGCTCCAGATCACTTGAGTAAGGTCTAAGGATTAGATCCCTGTGGCTAGACTTGAGTTTTGATGAGAATCTTTCTCTCTTGATCTCTATCTTCTTCAACTCTGGCAGAGTTGGAAAAGCTCAGTTAGAGCTAATCTGAGCTGAAAAATAGATCCAAAAGCTTCAGTGGACCTTGTAGAACGTACTTAGATTCTCAAATTGGATTGAGAACCTCCTAAGACTTCTGATGAACAAATCTCCTTTTTATCCCAGGTGGCAGTGCTTGAGAGCACTATTTGAGTGCTCCAAATCTAGGTTTGAGATGATGAATCAATTCCTAGAACATAACTGAATCTATCTTGACCCTTAATTCAATCAGTGGAACTTAAAATGTGAAAGTCAACAACAAGCCTGAGATTGGTCAATTCTATATGAACTAGAAGAATTTAGGGTTGATTCTATGATTTTTAGGGTTAATTAAGCTCCTGGGATGATTTAAAGTTTGAATTAAGTGATTTGAATGAGTTATACTTAAGATTAATAGAGATTTCTCCTACTAAGCATTTTGGGTTATTTTGGAACCTGAGTACTATTCTTCGGGGTTCTAACAAGATCAGAACTTAAATTCTGCCCAGATCTATTGAATTGATTTAGATTACTTTTTGTGGCTTTTATCTATCTAAAAGCCATTTCAGAACTCAAAATTGAGCTATGAGCTTCCAATACGAACCTCCCTTTTTTCTGGAGCTTACTAAAGCTCCCTTGATACCTTCTTTCTTCTCTAAATGTTGCAGAATGCTTCATAGAAAGCATCCAAGCTCTCAATTGAGAGCATTGCTCTCTTCTGCAGGTCAAGAGACCTATTTCTTCTTCACTGCAAGCTATTCTGGGCATGTTGAATAGCCATGTTTGGCCCTAAAATCAGTGGATCAATGATGATCCAATCACCAAATTGGAGATCAAATCCTGTAGAGATCATGAAGAGCTTTCAATTGAGCTCTAGATCGCTCGATTTGACCCAGTGAGTCGTTGGGAATCGCCAGGCAAAGTTAGGTCTGGAACATTGAATTAAGTCCCACATCGATAGTTTGTGGATGCCTGCTTTAGTATAATATGAATCCCTACACATGACTGCTTGGTCGTCAACGCGGGGAGCAAAAGAACTCATGGCTTCTTGCGTGTGCATGCGTGCACGTGCTCGTGTGTGTGTGTACGCATGCATGTGTGCATGTGTAGGCCCGTGTGGGCGTGGATGTGGGTTCGTGGGTCTGATGGGCCTGGTATTGTGCGCTATGAGAAATAACAAAAATCCACCTAATTGAATTAACTCGGACCTCAATTAGGGTCTGGTCCCACCCTACAGGGTGTTGTGTATCCCTGAAAGAGGTCTGGTCGCCCATACATAATGTGGGACTAAGTAAAAAAAATGGGCTTAAGGTGAGTTAAAATTGGCTAAGTGTGAAGATTAAATGCATAGTAAAGGAAGAAGAGAAGAGGGTTAAGGGAAGAAACAGAACTTAAGAGAGAAGATAAAGAGAGAATGTTTAAGTAGAGAGAGGAGAGTTCAATAAGAGAAGATAAGGAAGAAGATTAAAAGAGAGAGAGAGATCATAAGCTTATGTAAAGGAAGAAGAAGAGGTAAAAGATAAGGGTTGAGAAGAGAGAGAAGATAAAGAAGATAAGTCAGAAAGATGAGAAATAAGAGAAAATAAATGAATAGAGATCAGATGTCCAAAGCTGTTAAAAGGCATGAAAGCTCTTATAATTGTCTCTTATGCGTTATATTTTGTGAGATCATGTGTATAAGCATTCTTCTATATGATTCACATTATAATTCTTTCTTGTAAACTTCTTTCTTATTAATGGAATATTACATGTTTTCATTGTTAAAATTTCTTGTGCAATTATTCATGTGCTTAAAGTATTGTTAATTATTAATCTGATTGATTAATTAGATAGTAATGAATGCTTAAGGATTAATGGTGAATTAAGATTACAATTATGCCCCCCAGTGAACGACCTAGACTCAACCAGTTAAAAAAAAATAAATATCTAAAATGTTAGGTTAGCTTGACTCTATACTACATTCACGACATTAATGCGAGTTAACCTAAGTTGCTTTTTGATACACTTAATTAAGTCTAATAAGCTTAATCAACTGTGTTGAGAATTAACCCATTAAGGTCTCCCCCATTTCTTCACTGTAGTGACCAGCTACAGCCTAGATCCCCTTTCATCTAATTAGATTAGGATTTAAATTGCTTTCGTAGATTTGTTTTAATGTTTTCCTAGATAGATTTACTATTTTTCTAATTAGAATAGTTAGCTTAGATTAGAATTTCAAGCTTGATCATATTATATCAAGAGTAGAATAGAGTAGTGTAGATCCTCACCAATCCACCCCCTCTGATCAATTTAGATCAGAGGAGATAAATCTACTTGTTCATTTCGATCCACTAAGCTCCCTCTTCATCTCATAATCACCTTCTAGAGTTTTCCTTGATGTTTTGATCATCATCTCACTCCATCCGTCAAAGCTGATTTGGATCTGAAGCTCCCTAGTTTCCAAGTCCAAATCACGCAAAAAACCACTTGAGGGCCATCTTACTCATTCCAACATATCACAATAGCCCTGCCATTGTTTGAATTACACAGCTTCACTTGATTTACTTGAATTTGCTTTTCATGCCTGATTGAGAGATTGGAGATTCAATATGGTCTTAATTGGCTTGAATTGATTGAATTGATGTGATAAGAGTTCAATTGAACTTACTACGATGAATTAGAACTCATTTGATTGGGTTTTTCTTGCTTGAATTCTTCACACCTAATTTTCTCATTTCATATTGATTTATGCTTTCTTTGCACGATTTTGAAGCCCTCGCAATGACTTGACTATTTTCTAAGGATCACCTAGGACCTATGTACACTAATTAATCAATAGTGTCCAAAGATCCTAGATGATCAAATCATTAGGGCAATCCAAGATCAAATGCCCACCTAGGCGACAACTAGGATTTATTGCAAATCAAAAAAATCTGATACTTGAGGATTTGATCAAGTTTGAATGGTTTTAAGGAAGGTCTAGGATTGGTTTTTAGTTTGTTTCATTACCTGATGTGGACTTTCTCACCTACGCTGTCCATGGCAAGGTAGGAGAGTCACTTAGGGCTTTCAAGGTTCTTTGACCTTTGATTTGGTTTTAAAAGGATTTCAGACCTTCTAAGCAATATTTGCAATGATTTGGTATGAAGTTTTGATGAATTAAATCAGATCTGTGAATTTCGATCTCAAACCCATGTTTATGGTTGATCTAGAGCTTCAAAGCTTCAATTAGGGTTATGATGATTAATTGGAGAATCTAAGAGAATTTACGTGGTTATGTGATGCTGATATTTGATGATTTGAGTTTTCAAACCAGGTCTAATGTGTTTCTTGAATAGTTACAGCAGTGAGTGCTGATTAGAGAGTTTTAATTAATGTTCTAAATGTGGATTTAAATTGGTTTTTCCGAATGGGTTCAAGTTCTAATGATTTTTGTTAAAATGATTTTATCAAGATTTAACTTTTGTGATCCTTGGATGAGTCTTGGATAATAGGAATAGACCTGAGAGAGTCTAAATTTGTCTTCAGCAGTAGTAGAAAAGAACTGACAAAACCTATTCACATATTTGATTTGAGAATTTGAAGAGATCCTAACATGTTTAAAGTTCAAATAAGTTCTCTAAGTTAACCTAATGAAGAACAAGAACATTGAAGCATGTATCTACCTTCGATTTGTTTTGAATGGAATTGAATAGCATGAAAAACCTTGTTGAAATTTGTTGTCAACAATTGTAAGACCTGTTATCTGTCCAAAATGGTTGAGATGATGAAATTCAATGCTAAATTCTACTTTTATGTTGCAATCTGACTTCTATTAATGTCTGGAATCTATCCATGTCTTATCTTTTATTTCCAACACTTTGAATGATTTTCTAAGGCTTAAAACTCATTTCTTAACCTTCATTTGAGCCCCATTTTGCCAATTTGTAAATAGCACGAAAAATAAAAAATAAATGTAAATAAATAAAAGAAATGTGTCTTGAGTTAGCTTAAGTTTAGTTTTAAGTGTATGTTAAGTTCGATTTAGGTTTTGAGCTTTTTAGTTAGGAGAACATACCGGTAGAAATCCTATCCTTTTCTGGTTTAGAAATAAAAGAAAAACAAGCAAAAACCACAAAAAGGGTGTCTCTTCTTTTCTTCTCACCTTTCTCCCCTCTTCCTCTATCTCTATAAAACACAAAAAGAAAATAAAAATCTAAAAAACTTCAAAAATCCATTAAAATGCCAATGTATATAGTATTTATACTTGAATATAAAACTAAATTAAATATATATGGTAACTTATAAGTATATAAAGCATATAAATAACTTATATATCTATTTTATTTACTTAGGTATGTATTTATGATAAGTTATACAGTATATATTGTAATAATATAATTATGTATATATTTATTTACATTATATGTACATAATCTATAAGTAATTATAAATAGCTATCTATATATTTATAAACATAATTATAACTATAGATATAACTTAAAGTAATTATAATGTACAGTAATGTATCCCTATATTTATTTATTTATCTATATATTGTACATAATTATATTTATAAGTTAATATAATTTAAATTAGTAATTTAATAAATTATTGAAATAAATTATGTTGTATACTTGTATAATATAGTTTAAAGTATTTTCAATATATTTATAGCTATTTATACTATAGAATAGTATTTATACTATATATATATGTATATCTATGTAAATCATGTATTTAAATGTACATATATAAGAAATAAATGAATAAAAATAAATTAAAAATATGTAATAATAAGTTAATAATGTAAACTAACTAATTTATAAGTCAATTGAACCATTAATTTATTAATTTGTATTTCAATTAAGGAATTAATCAATAAATCAACATGTAATTATTCCTAACTTCAACTAATTTTTAAATATATTTATATATTTAATTATTGTAAATAAATTATACCAATTGATAGCCTTATGAATAGGCTACATGTACATATAATTTAATTGTAAATTAATTCATAATTTAATCACTAAATTAAGCCTCAAAGTCACTCTTAAATCCACACGGAGGTGTTGGAATTAGCACCCAAACAATGTCCCACATTGTGCACTGTCGAGCTGCCGCAGCAAGATAAAAGGTTTCACGCTCGTAGGCCTACCGTCCCAAGATAAGGGGTTGGATCCCATAGTCTAGTAAACTTATGACTATTATGAGAGAAAGAGGAAGGGCTAGGAGCCCGTAGTCCGGCTGATCTAGGTCGGTTTGTGTGGGCCGATATTGGACTGAAACTATGCAAAAATACACTACTAAAAGCTATGGATCCAGCTTATAAGTAGTGGCCGATCTGACTCCTAATGGGCTGTAGATTCTGTGAATTGCTTAGCTTGCCCACTAAATAAATTTTTAAGTTAAGTTAGGTTTAAAATTAGCTAAGTGTCGAGTGTGTGTGTGTTGTGTGTGTCAATATTGTGTATATAAGTATACATATAAGGTTAGTATAGCATAAACATATATATATATATATATATATATATATATATATATTTGCCTTATCTAGTGTAAATGTGTTTTAAGGTTTTATATACATATGTCTTTAGTGACATTTATAGATGTTAGTATATATAGTAGTTATATGTTAGTGTAGTATGTAATATTAATATGTATATATATTCTTTTTGTGCCTATATTAAGACATTACTTAGATGGAATTGTACATAATTAACCTAAATTAATTTAGATTAGTTTTTAATGCCTTTATACCTGTATATATTCTTCAGGCATTGTCATTAACATAATCCTTTCATTCTTGTACATAACTGACTTAGATTAGTTCATTCTTTAATTCTTTCATTCATTATTCATTTCATTTGTAAATAAACTTAAAATTTTTGGAATAAAAGATGATTTTTGGATAATAAAGAGTGATGTATATTAATAACTGCCTCTTAGTGAACGACCTGGAATAAAATCAGTAAAAATTATATTTAAATAAATGACATCTATTTGGATTATGACACTATACTACAATGCAATAATTAATCCTAATTAACAAGTGATCCAGACCGTCGCCCAGGGATATGATTTTGAACCTCAGTGTTCATGGCCTAACCCTGGACACCAAGACTATGAGTACTATCATTCTTACAGCTACATAGATTATAGACCTCTGCATTCTTATGAACAACCTAATACAATCTACAATCAAGAAGGATGTGATGATTACAACCCCTACCCTCCCCAAGATTACACTTCTTATAAGTCACCATCCTTTAGAGAATAACCTGAAATGACCTACTATCAAGGAGGGCCACAAGAACCTCAATACCTTGACCCTTATAGGGTAAAGCCAAACTCACTCAACCCTGAATCGAACTATTCAGCTCAGGTAGATCAGGTTCAAGACAAGGTGCTAGCTAACTTGAGGAACACCATTCGATCTTAGAAGCTCAGCCAACACCTTGCACTATAGCATTGGAGTCCTTGATTAAAATGATTGATAATCTAAGTCTTTATTAAATTGGCTCTAAGATGTTGAGGATAAGGACCCAGGTGAGTTCTTACTTGAAAGGTTGTCAAAATTGAAGATGAGATTTATGGTTGCTTTAGTCCAATCTTGGGATGATTTTTATGTTGAACCCCCTTTAGGAGAGCCATTAGAACCCGTTTAAGCACCTATAGGGGGGACACATTTTACGAGACCTGGGAGGATAAGATAGAATCTGAGCAACCAATTGAGGATGAATCAATTTCTTCACCCAAGATCCCCAAGCTACGGTATGAGGAAAAATATCTCTACAGACCAAGGAATAATAAATGATTACGAGACATATATTAATGAGGATTTAGAATTCTTTGATTCTGAGGATGAATAATTTCTAAGTGAAGTCTCACTTGAAGTTAAGGAGAATGATTTTAGTAAGACACATGAGCCTAAGGAATATGATGAATCATTTGAGGGCCCTATAATTGAGGATTGCGATTTAGTTGGGGCTAACATAAAGGATTCAAATCCTGATTTAATGGATGATTTAATCAGTAGCCCCATTCTTCAACCACACCCCGAAGAGTATAATGATTTTTTTTATTAAATCACAACACCCAATTCAATTCTGATTCAGCCACAATTATTGACTTGGATAATTTAGATGGGGTGTGTAACAATCTAGAGGTCCCGAAAACTTGGATTTTGGAGGATAGGAGTCTGGAAATGAAATTATGGGAAGCTAATTCCAGGGGAAACAGAAGTTTGGATATGAGGGTTCCTATATGCATTAAACCATAGACTTTTTACTAGGACCCTTATGATATTTTTAATTTTGAGGACTTGAAACCCAGGTGCAGCATAATGAATAATCATATTGAGCTGAATTGTAAATGAACAAACACTCCTATTAGTTTATACCTTCTTTTTGTCCAAAATTTTAGACTTAGGTTACATGCACACAAACTGCAAACCCAGCCCCACAAGTTGAAATGTCTTCGATTCTGGATATTTATCATCCAAAGCCTTAGAATCACTTGACCCTGGGGCATGGGTCAGTACCAGAATCTGGTCCACATCTGTAGGTAGGCTCTTCTGGCGAGTCTGAAGATCAATCTTTTTCTTCAGATCTTAACCAGCCATTCCGATTCATTTATTCCTTCCCTTTAGTTGTAGATTATGCCCAGCTGAAGGCATTAAATTCGACACCTATTTATATTCTATTAGAAGCTGACCGAGATCATCACATAATTCAGGTGTTATCCTTTTTATTCCGCACCTTTTTCCTACCTTTTCGATACAATGAAGACATTGCATTAGCTAGTTATAAGGGGTGGATATATTCATCTCTGAATTATTTTGTCAGCTCCGTATTCTGTAGAATTTATTTCTTTCTATCTTCCTTATAAACAAAAATTCAAAAATACAAAAAAATTGAGAGTTAGGAAAAGTGAACTTAGGAATGAGTTTTTTAACTTTAGGAAATGATACAGTAGGACCTGAACACTTAGACTCTTCAGGTCTTCGAGCTTAATTAGCTCGGGTGTGTACTAAAATTTAGACATGTTTCTTGAGTCTTCGCCACTTTAAGTTTATTTTAATTGGTTAAATAAATTGGGGTGATAAGTACACGACTTATCAACCCACTCTCTAATTTGAGGAGACTTATAGTTTAAGCATCTATACACATCTCATGTAGACTCACTACCCAAGCGATCTTAACGGAAATTATGTAACTAATAAACGTACTAAGGTGGTATGGCTGACACATTACTATGAGTAACAGCTCATAACTGGGTGTCTAGAGCCCAACCACGTGACCCAATCTTTTACTATTACCTTTAGGTAAATCATAGATCAAGGAATCCAACTGCTTAAAAATATATATATATATAGAAAACACTCAAAAGAAAAGAAATGAAAAAAAATTGAAAGGGAGAAAAATAAATAATAAATAAGCCACACTTCACCGTACGGGCATGACTGGCAAGTTACCATGGGTAACCCCCCATTGTCATTTGTCCATAGCCCAGCCCACAAAAATGCATAAATAACCCCAAAATCTAGGGAGAAGTAGGGAAGTAGAATAACTTGGGAAGATATACACTGGGTTCACCCTTATGTTGACTCCACACAAATAAAAGTAGGGAGAGAGCTACTGGTCAAAAAAGATACACCTTTAGGTAGAATTTTCTTTAGGGTCACCTAGGGTTTGTAGATACCTAAGGTCTATTTTGTTTCGCCATTTGGTAAGTCAATCACATTTTTCACATAAAAATGCTTAGTAGTTAGAGTTCTTTCGAGTCTCAGGTGGGTTGGGTAGTTGTAGAAAGCTACCCCGAAACTCTAAACTTAAAAAAAATATATCCAAAAAATAATTACAAAAAATAATATTCAGAATAAGGCGAGGACTTGGGCGGTCCGCATTTCAGCAAGCACCTGGGCGTTATTGAGTCTTCATAGTTTAAGACCTTAGTTGAAGTCTCATATTGTTGACAAATAAATATTGCTTAAGTAATCAGATCTTAATTCTTATTTTTATACATAGCATTTAATTTAATTTTTGCTAGGGACTAGCCAAAGATAGGCATGAGAGTGTGATGTAGACACATTGTTCTAGTTTAAAATGCCTATTTATGTAGGTTCCTAGGCTTATAATTGTATTTAACATTACGAATACCACATAACATGCATCATCATGCATTTAGGGTAAATTATATAAATTATTTATTAATTTACTTCTTTTAAAGGCTAGGGGAAAGGGAAACACATTTATGGGCCTCAAATTGAAGATCCAACGGTACGAATCTAATCAGGGCAACGATCAGAGTCCAACGCCTCCAAAATCGCCCCGATCAAACCTCCATAGCATCAGATGCAATCTAAAGAAGATCAATGGCCAAGGGATAGGGTAATGCAAATCCGAATCTCGAACAAAGAATCCAACCGTACGGACGGATTTGGGTCAACAATTGCAGCCCAATGGCATGAAAATTGACCTAATCCGACATTTATAGAGGCACTTATGAAGAAAAAAGACGGATGGTCAATATGGCTCCACGTGGTGAAATCCCAATCACCCACCACTTCCTCTAACCTCACCCTCACCCATTGAAGGCTCCTTAACGTGCGTTGTGGGCCGTTGGATCCTCATCCAACGACCACAAAACACTCCACGCCATCACATGGGAGGACGGCTGCTGGATCAAGATCCAACGACCACGATCACACAAACACCGCCATCAACTTTGGACACAAACGTGCCCAAAGCACAGTGGTCGCGCGCTTGGCCAACTAGTAAGGGGTGCAAGTTCACTTCCCCACACACGTCCTTTAATTTGCAACACATGGGAAGTGTTAATTAGAGTCGTGCAATCGAGGAAAGCAACTCACACCAAGCCATGTGGCACAACGGATCTTCATGTGCGTAGGCGATGCAAGTGTCATCTCATGTGTGATGGGTGTGATCCGTAGTACACACTCTTGTGCAATCTAGACCACACAATGGAGATTGGAAGGCCACCAACCCTACTCACTTGCCCTGCAAAGCACCAACATGCTACGCTGTGCGCAGCGTGTCTTGCGCAAGCATTTAGGGCCATGACGTGGCCAAATTATTTGCCTAAGACTTCTTCACCCTATAAATGTCCCAATTGATGGGAACACCATCATAGGCCTTAAATAGCCACTTTTAGTCATGATTGAAGATAAATGCTCTTACATCACCATCTGAGGGTTACAACTCCACATTATTCTGTTTTGAGAAGAGAACAAGTAGGGTTAATTCTATAATTTTAACAACATATCATGAACACAGAATAGCCATGGGGTTTGTTAGGGGTTAACTGAAAGTCAATTGAGCATTAAAGACTAATAAGTGGATCCATGTAGACAAAAATGGGATTTCACGCATTTTGAGAACCAATCTAGCACCCGAAACCCTAATTTCAAACCTACTTGAAATGCAGAGGTTTTGGTCAGGATAAAATTCATCTAAATCTCCTAAAATTCATATAAAAATATTCCTTGAGGTTTGGTATCCTTGATTTGATTATATGAACCTATTTTGACCTTAAACAGAGTCACAAATAGAGTTATGTCCTAATTTAGGTTTCTACACAAATTACCCAATCAAACTTGGCAAAGCTGAAATATGACTTCACCATCAGATTCCTTGGGTCCAAATTAGGTTTGTATCAAAATTTACGCCTAATCAGAGTCCATCTCGACCTAGTTTGCATTTTAGTCCATTTAAACTCTATTTCCCTCAATCAAGCCCCTAGCTTTTGAATTTCTTGCATTTAGCCCCCCAACTTTGTTATCTTCTTTGCAAAAAAGTTCCTGCCACAATTAGAGGTCAATCGACCTCCAAGAAACCTTTGACCGCACCTAAACCTACTCAAATCATCATTAAATCCCACCAAATTTGGTGGGATTGATGTTCACATTATGGGGAATTGATTAGGACTAATCTTGGCTTCCAAATCACAAGGAAAACCTCATGCGAATGCACGAGACTTTTGGATAATTTGCCTTCCATCGCAAGCCTTGTATAAGCCCTTTCCTTATCTAGAGCTTGCTTAGAAGCTCTATATAAAGCTCCAGAACTCAAAGCCAACCTCCTAAGCGAAGTTTTAAGCTGGAAAAATCCTCTCTTCCTCAACTCCGACCGTCCGCACCTTCATCTCCGGCGAGCCTCTCCATCCTCTTCATCAAGCCAACCAACGGTCAAATTGACCGACTCAACATCTTCCCCTCATCCTCTCAACCGTCACCAGCCAAAGCACGGCCATCATCTCCCTCTCCTTCCTCTCCGTCGTGTCGTTGTCGCCTTCACCTTCTCCAGCTCTGGCCTATCATAGCCGGTGGCATCCACCAACTATCTCCCCCTCTAACTCTCTCTCTCTCTTCGTCTCCCCTTACTGAAGCTTCCTAACTCCTTTCCTTTTTCAACCGTCGACATGCCCGCACAATCTTCATCTTCCTCCACTCCAACGATGCTCCAACAAAGCCCTGCTCTTGCTCCACTACCCCAAACTGCCTTCCACCGGTCCCTACACCTTCGTCGTTCCTCGCCCACCAAAACCCCTCAAGAAATTGAGGGGATTAACCACTCCAAAACTCCACCGAACACCACCCTCACCACACCTCTTCCCTAACCTCGTTAGCACACCACACACACCCTCACTCCATGAAACCACCATCATTGCACTCGCCATCCACCGGCGATTCTTCTAAGCTTCTCGACGTGGCCACGAGGCCGTATTCTCTATTTCAAGTGTTCGCTGTCGCTTCGCCACCACCACCATCATCTCCAACCTCGACTGCAGATCTCTGACCGCATTCTTCGTGGCTTCCACTCCCAGGTGTTGCGACTGAGCTCCAGGTTCATTCCGAGGGCTTCAATTGAGTTGAAGAACCCCAGTAGCTGCTCCAATTGGTGGTGCCATCTTCTGCTGCTGTTGCACGAAGAAGACGTAGGAACATAGTCCCACATCGTTAACACAAGACCTCCCCACAGTGTACAAAAGCCAAAAGTGACGTGGTCTTATCGCCTTCGAACACTGGGGTTAGGTCCGTACCATACGCCCTTGCATACGCCGTACCTCACGCGCTTGTCCAAACCCTCACCCGCGCTCATGCCTCGTGGGTCTGGGCGGTGGGTCCGATTACTCAATACGCGGGTTTGGTCCGATTCTAAGCATGGGAAGAAAGAAAGAGAATCTGAGAGAGGGGGCTGGGTTTTGTTGCCTCAGGATTCGAGCCCCCTCCTCTCTCGATACTCAGCGAAATTCTAAAGAGGCCCTTGAGCCCCTATGGGATCTCTTCTCCTTCTATGTTCTTGAGGCTCTTGAAAAAGAGAGGAGCCTTGTGCTTCTATTGAGAGGTCATTTAGACCCTTCTGTTAAGGTGTCTAAAGCCTTTGGTCGACGTCTAAGACACCCTGCTGGTACTATTGAGATATTTAAAGTGCCTGACATTGATTGTGGTTTACTATTGAAATATTTATGTGGTTGTGAGCTTAAACTTGAAGGGTTAATTTGGTGATTCAAATCACCATTTTAACCCAATCTTTTTGCACTATTCTTCTAGTTTTATTGAAATATCATTTTGAGTATTATTGATTTCAATTGCATATATTTCTTATTAAATTGTGATTGGTGAATTGAATTGCATACTTATTCCTTGCGAATGATCTTGGACTCCTTTCTGAATTTGAGTTTATAAATTTAAATGTTTTAAGAGATTTTGTCCTATACTACAACACATTTCCTAAACAACGACGATTTCAAGCAAACACCCATGACCACCATTGTTCGCAAGGCAAGATCAATTTTAAAATAATCGCGTTGCAGTATAGTCGAAATCGCTTTGAAAATAAATACAATTTTTTTATTACTCAAAAAAGTTTTCGAGGTCAAACACAGGGAGCAAATTGGTATTTAGAAATCAAGATCACAATTCAGAATTAAAAGAGATTGCAACAATATCAGTAGCAATGTGCAAAAATATGAGAGTAAAATGGTGATTTAGATCACCAAAAACTCCTATAATATCACCAAAGAACTCAATGTAAATGTTATGAAATGAGAGCTAAGTTATGTCGTCTGATGAGGAAATCAGACGACTTAAAGTTGTCTGCTTCTTCTTCTTTTCTTCTTCTCTGTCTTTGCTTCTTTCTTCTTCTTTCTCTGCCTTTGTTGTGTCCTTCTCTTCCTCTCTTCTCCTTCTCTTCAGGCCTTCATCTCTTCATCTTCTCTTCTGCTTCTTTTGGCCTTAGCTCTTCATCTTCTTTCTTCTTTCCTTCTCTGACTCTTCCTTTCTTCTTCTTCTTCCTTTGCTTCTACTCTGGCCTCCTCTTCAAAATTCGACTAACTGTCAGCTGAAGATTACTACAGCAAAACCCTCCCCCTACCCACGCAACTCTCCTCTCTTTTTCTCTCTTAGGATCCACTCTCCCAAAGCCATAGGTATCCAGGTTATCAGGCAGGGCATGTACCCGGGTCCAGGCTCACCGGCGTGCGGTGGTGAGCGAGGAGTGCAAGTCGAGTCGGGTCTGGCCAAATCCGTGGGTAAGGTGTCGCGGACGAGGACGGGTGAAGGTGAGAGTGACCTCACCCCATGGTAACTAAGGTGAACAGCTAGTGGCACAAAATCAACTTATGCAGGTGCACGGCTTCAGAACTTTCCGAGGTGGGACTATCCGCACCCCTCCTTTCTTGCGTGCCTGCAACAGGGAATATCCTTCCAATTGCAGCTGCTGTTGAGGCTCGCAACTCCAATTGAAGACCTGGGACCGTGTGCGAGACTCTTCCGCGTAGCCTAGGACTTCAACCTGGGACAGCAGCACCTGGGGCAGCTTCAAGCAAGCTTTGAGCTTGCTTGCCAATGGCGGACAAGGCCTGGAACCTGAAATCAGTAGAACGGCCTCTCAGCCACGTCAGAGCGCTTAGGGGGCATCACCGGAACACAGCAGAAGTGATGGGGGTGGTGGCGTGGCGTGAGAGTGACTATGAGTGCGTACCTAGGTCAATCTGTGTGTGTGTGAGTGGGTGTGTTCGGGGGGTGACTTGGGTGGATGGCAAAGTGAATGAATAGAGGGGAAATGATCGAGGATGTGTGGTGAAAGTTTTGCGAGGGTCGGCGAGTGTTTTGGTGACCTGTGGAGGTGGGATGGGCTCTTCGGAGAGGGTGGCCGGAGATGGAGGGGATGGAGGTTTGAAGGGGCGTCAGTGGTCGGTTTTGGAAAGTAAAGGGAGAAGAAAGTAGAGGGGATAGGAGACCTAGCTAGGAAGTTGAGGGACGAAAGGGAGCAGTGAGGGTGTCAAGTCTGATGTGGCCGACGCCGAAGATGAAGGCAGCTCCGGTGAGGTGGGAATGACGAGGATGAAGAGGAACGGGTGTCTGCTGGTACGGCAAGATGTGGAGAAGAACAAGAAGGAGGAATCCGCCGCAGGTATAGCGGTCGGACAATGAGAAAGGGTAGAGGGGATCGTCGAATGTCGAGGAACCTTCGGAAGTGAGAGGGAGAGAAGAATTGAGGGGAATCACAGTTGAATTTGAGCGTAAGGAGTTCGGGGGGATCTGGGTTTCTTTAAATAGGGATCTGAGTGGCAGTTAGGGCTTGGGAAGCAAGCTTCCCAAGCTTGGAAGGTCGCCGGACTTGGGAGCTGTTAGGATACCCAAAGCTCTCATGCGTTCGCATTAGAGATTGGGAAGGAATCAGAGCTCATCAATGGGTTTATACTGGAGAGAATTTCTCAGAGGATCTCCTTTCCAATTTTGAAAGAGATTCTCCAAGCAATCAAGGAGATATTCCCTGTCAAAAGTTGCTGGAGTAGGTTTCCTCTGCGATAATGGTGGAGGGACCTACTTGCAAATATGATGAAGAAGTTAGGGGGTTGTTTGCAAGGGTTATTGAAAGTTAGGGGTAGAAATGTAATCAGATAGGACCTTTTTGCAAACTAGGTTAAGACAAGTTCTCCTTAGGTCCAAATTTTGGTACAAACCTAATTTGGACCTAAGGAATCCAATGGTGAAGTTGGATTTTGGTTTTGACCATGTTCGACTGGGTAATTTTTGCAAAAACCTAAATTAAGGCAAATATCTATCTGAGACTCCATTTTAAGTTAAGATGGGTTCTGATGGCCACATTGAAGATACTAAATCCTAGAGAATATTTTTCTATGATTTTTAGATGATTTAAGTGAATTTTATCCTGACCAAAACCTTGGTTAATTAAGTGGGTCTATTTTAGAGTTTCAAAAGTCATTTAATTCTCAAAACACACACAAACCCTTATCTATCTGATCCAACCCACTTGTTATCTTGTTAAGATCATTTGACCTTTATTCAGCCCTTGAGAAAACCCGTGGTTGTACAACATTGGTAAAATTACAGTTTTAACCCTAGTTTCTTGTTTTTCCCTCAGAATGCTTATATAGTGAGTTATAACCTTCAGTTGGTTATGTAAAAGCATTTACTAACTCAATTGGGTCAAAATGAGCTAGTTAGGGTTCATGATGGTGTTCCCATCAACCATCCTTCCACTTCATCCCTTCCAAGCTTCTTCTGCCCTCCTCTATAGCTAAGAGCACCCCTCTAAGATCTAAATCTAGTGTTCCCAAGCCACAGGATGCTCCACTAGATAAAAGCAAATAATTTTTCTCGCTTCTCACCCACATCATGGAGCTCCTACTGGCCTTCCTCTCACCTCCATTCCGGAAGCAGATCCTACGACGGCAACACCTTACCTCATCCTCCCTTCGTCATCCTTCCTCCGTCTCCGTTCTCGCTCTTGCAGTCGTCATCCAATCGGCTCCTCCCCCAAGTAGCCGTCGAGGGGGATTCTCTTTCTCTCTCTCTCTTTATCGCTTTCGTAGTTAAACCTTATTCTGCATATTATTTTGTAATAAACATTGAAGCATTTATCTAACAGTGTTTCTCTCTCTCTCTCTCTTTCTCTATCTCTCTCTTCCGCTTTAATATTCTGCAAGTAGAGTAGTCTAGCTTAGAATTATTCTGATCTAATTTCCTGCTTACTTAAGATACCAAAAAAATATAAAAGCACAAAACATGAAAAAGAAATAAAATAAACATGGTATTTCACAAAATCAATCATTTCTTCCCTATGTTCGACCCGGGACTCATCCAGCCTTAGTAAAATTATTTGATAGCTGGATTTTCACACGTACTATGTCGTAGGTCTCTATGAAACACTAATCACTATCTTTTCTCGCGAATTTTTTGACTCATCAGCAACCCAACTATTATACAAGCACAGTTCATATCTAACCCAAATAGAGCTTTCTCCTTTATATATGGTCGAGGAAAAAGGAACCCAACAACCCCAAGCACCCAAGTACAATAGTAAAAAAGAATTGAGAAGATTACAATATAGAACTTATAACCTTCAAGTTATAGATTTAAAATGAAGCTAAAATAAGGCTATGTCTACTAACAAAATTGTATTACTCGCAACCATGGAGAGAACACTAGAACATGGAGTAATCCTCCAAAACAAACCATGCTTTAAAAGTAAGAAGTATAGACAAGAAGCACAAGAAGAGCTTTGGGAGCACAAGGGAGTTATTCAATATGGAGAATTTTTGCATTAGGCTCATGTATCCATGAAAGGAGTCTAGGAAACTATTTATAGGCTCTTGGACCCCTAAAAACAAATCATCTTCAACAATTACAAATGCTAAACTTGATAATTCCAATGTTTATTTTCATTAGATATAAACCAAACGACTAATTGTCTGACCAGTCAAATTGATGTCTAACTATTGAAAAGAAGCCTATTTCTTGATTTACAATAAGGCTAATTAGTTGGACTCCTAGCTAATCAGTAAGATCGTAAGATGTTTTCTAGATCAAGGGTTTAACATGGCTTTGTTGCTAACTAGTTAGACCTTGTTTGGAGGCTCCAACAATGTTCTGTCTAATTGGTCAAATTGATTAGGTAGTAGTTAACCCTTTTGCTTTTTTTAGGTCATCTAACTAGTCAATAACTATTCTAACCAGTTGAACAGTGAACCAACCTATGTATTTGATATAATTAAATTGTATACACTCAAGGATCTATCAATTCTTTAACATAAGTCAATCAGTCCAACAAACCTCAGTCTAAACCTAATCTTAAAGGCCTTTTACAAGTGATCTAAGGAAAGGGTACCAGATCAAGATATACAACCTCTTTTGTAGTGCTTTTGTAGTTTAGAGAATGTGTACATTCTTTAGCCTAATAAGTCAATTTTGCAATCATATATAAATGACATATTTCATTATCACCAAAACTAGATTAGTCGATGCAAGTGTATACTAACATTCTCCCCCTTTTTAAGTTGACAAAATATGATTTTGAAAACTACTTCTTACTCAAATTTTCCTCTTTCTAAATATTCATTCTCAAGATAATACTCCTTTCCCCCTTTGACAACTCAAAAAACATGGAAATGGACAACCAAGATAAATGGAAAGCATCAAAATCTAATAAAAAATACATAGTTGATGAGAAAACACATCATTTGAAATCCATATAGCAAGTACCAAAAAAAATGACAAATGTCTTAAAGAAACTTAATTAAATAAAACATAAGCAAGTGCTAGTCAATATTGTTCCTTTTCCACATTGCTATGTGCATGTTCCCAAAGTCTTGTGGAATTATTAGATACTTAACATAGGTCATAAGCTAGGAAAGTTCTTACTTTTTTCCTACATGCCAAGGATCATAAATAAAAAAATAATAAATATTCCCCGTCCTTTTCCTCCTTATTGGAATCAACAGCATAGGTGCAACAACAATGGTGCCATGAGAGATGGAGGGATAAGCTTCCCTAACCTCAAGCAAGTTGTTGAGATAATAGGAAGAATGTTGAGATATTAATTAGTGAATGAATGTTTTAAGGAATATCCAAATAATGTGATTTTTATGTTTACAAAATATCAAAGAATTTTGAAAAATATTGGAAATATTTAGTATAATTTTGAAAAATATTGTAAGTATTCATGAAATTGTTATAATTTTCTGGAGCACTTTGTTTATATTTCTTGATAAAAATATAATGTATATACAAAGTGTCTATTGATCTTATTGATTATTATCTTTGTACATGTGTGTAAAAAAATTGACAAGATGTAGGGACAATTACAAAAGTTATATACTTTGACATGCAACAACTATAAAGATTAAAGGAGACTTACATAAAGATTAGCATCACTAGTACAAGAACAGTTGAATGTGATGCGGAGAAACCATAAGTATTATTCAATGATTAAGAGAAGTTTACATTTTAGATTGATGTTAAAACCAACACAGACATTTACAAGTAAGCACCAATTAGGTTGAATCAAGTCAAATACATCTAGACTCCAGCCAAGTCTAATAGAGCCAAGATCAAGTCTTAACTAAGTTTAAAAGCACCCAAAGATTCATTTACTCACAAACCCACCTATGACTTAAATTTGAATGAACTTAGCAAGTTCAATCGATTAAGAAAACTCCAATCAATTCAATGATCAATTTTGTTCATTTAACATGGACTAATATAGAAGGTATAATCCTAAAATTTATCTAATCCAGTTGTAATGGATTTACCCTCAGAATATAGCTGCTATAAAGGGCATTTTGTGTAATATTTAAGGCCTCTTCACACTTCTAAATAGAGGGAGGTCCCATGGAACCCTTTGGAACACACAACACAGGCAATAGAAAAAATCTATAGTGAAGCTCCAATCCTCTTTCTAGTTCTCTGGTTTTGGCACTCTATATCTAATTATAGTGCAAAATATTCTGGCAATTTGAAGAAGTGATTCTAAGATTCTAGGAGAATTCTTTAGAAATACTAGATTACAAATCTAGGGAAGAATCCCTATCTATCATCAAGAGTAGACAATTTTGCTATTAACTTCTCAAAGTATGAGAATTCTTATCATTACTTTTTAGATTTTGAAAAAGACTAATCAAAATCAGTTCCTTTGTTCTTAAATATTGTAAATTTATCCTACTGAGCTATAGGATTAATTAAATTGTGATACTACACTATTCATGTTGTATAGAATTGCCATATAGATTGTATATAGGAGGGTGAGGTGCGATCACACAAATTGGTTGATTGGATGTTGGATACCATATAGTTACTATTTGGGTTAAGCCACTCATGAAACATAGCACAAACTTAAACTACTTGTGAACAAGCATGTAGTTGATTAATCACAGACTAGTTGTGTTTGGCAAAGGATTGGGTTGCCCTCATAAGTAACATGGTTTGTTGGTGGATTTCTACCTTGAGGTCACATGAAAATCCTGAAATTGGGAACTTTAAATAATGGACTAACCCAGAGGAGGAACCATCTAGAAAATTTGTATCAATTACAATTTGCATGTTCTTTTTTCACAATATCACATCAATTTCAATATATGTTAAAATATACCAACTCCAACATAATATTAAAAATATCACTCACTAATATCACACCATTATACCAATCATTACAGGCTAGCAATCATTACAAGCAACCCACCAACCAAACACCTTCCTCAACTTATCCCACTCCAATCCTCTAACAAAGGTCCCCATAAACTATTATGCACTACAAGAATGTTCACCTTTGCCATCGATCCAAAAGCAATGACAAATGCTTTAAAATCAACGTTAAAAAGCGACAGCATTACTAGCGTCATCGTTTTATTTTGCCGTCAGTTGTAAACAAAATCTGACGACGAATTATTTGCACCCCAGCAAACGAATTGGAGCTTTTGCCGTCGATTATAAAATGATGGCAATTGTAAATTCCGTTGATTACAAAATAAGCAACGACGATTGTACAACACATTTTCCTGCGTTAATGCACCACTTGAGGATATGTGCCGTTGGTTGAAAGTATACACCATCGCTTTAGTACGTGACAACCTATATATTTTTGTTGTCGCTTATTATAAAAGCGACAGTCAATATCCTTTTTTAAAAGAAAATTTAATTTTTATGTCGTCAATTATAAGTCTATGCTGTCGCTTATGAAGCAACAACATATATTTTTCCGCAGTCGGCTATAGTATAACCGACGGTAAAGAGTAGTTTAAGAAAAAAAGACTAAAAAGCCGTCAGTTACTTATTTTGGCTATCAGTTGATTAACCGACGACAAATATGGGAATATTTTTTTTTTAATTGAAAATTATAGGAAACACTTGCTCTTGCGAATGTAAAACCATAATACAGTTATACCTAGTGAAACACCTACTTTTACAGAGAATGTCGAAAATGGAAACAAGTTTGATATTCCACCAAAATAAAGTCTGATACAAAACAAGTTTCATAATGAAATATATACATATAATAAGAAACATGTAATATAGAAAGAAAAGAAAGGACTATCAAAACTATCGCGCCTATGCCACCAGCTCCACCAGTCCCACCCATATCGTCGTTGTTTCGTCTATGGGTGGTGTGATCAAATGGAGATGGATGCTCTGACTGTCCCTTCTTCAAGATAAGAAGTAGAAGTTGTTGAATCTTATCATCTGTCTTACTCATCTGAGATTACATGGCATCCATCCAGTTCATCTCTGCCTCTCTCTTCTCCCTTGCCCCCTCTTGTCTCTGTAGTGTGTCGATCTTTTGCTTCAACTGATTGATGACACTAGATGAGATGGCTCCTTTCCTCCCATACCATCTAGACAAGATATGCGCCCCCCCTACGCTATGAACAAAGCCACCGTGGTCCAGTGGCATCGCAATCCTAAAAGCTTCTTCTAAATCCAGAGGCTACTGGACACTGTCGGAGTTCTCATCGGAGGGGGGATGTACCAAGTTAACCATTCTCTCCTAAACATATTAAAAATTATTAATATAATATATATACAAAGTTATAAATTTTTTAAATTTAGGAAACTTACATGTCTTTACTAGTATGACTCATGAATCCACTTACGAGTACCCTCGACTGTAGCCTTACTATGGGTGACCTTATAGACGTCCATCCTATTCATCTCTCTCCTGTCATTCAATGCAGACTAAAAATATGAGAATGATAAATTTTTATTAAGATGATCTCTAAAGTAAATAACTTTTAAGTATGAAGTTGTAATAAACTTACATAACGGCTCTTGACAGTCTCAATGCTCCTTTGACCTAGATGTGGATCTGTGGTGGAGCTTTAGCCCTATTGGCCTTATTTTTCCTTGCTTGCTCCTGTAATAAAAGCATATAAAAATTACTAAACAAACTTATCTTTTATTATGAATTTAAGATATATGAATTGAATATAAACATTTAGAATCAATTACTAATCTCTACTTTGGGATCCATCCAATGCTTGCATGCCTTCTTCCAGTGTTCAGGCATGACATCAGGAGGGCAATTCTCCATTGCCTCCTCTACGACCTGCTCGAGAAAAACTGAATAACGAATATAAAATGTTAGAAATAATATATGAAATTATGTACATAATAAACATATAACTATTAAAAAATTTTTACCTTTCACTTTGTCTCCATCCTCTAATCTCTGTGGAGCTTGGTGGCATGCTTGAGGATATACTTAAGGGCATATAAAGATGCATGGAATTACCTCCAACTTTCGGAGGCGCTGCCTCTTCAAATCTGCGGGCACCTTCCTCCAATCAAAGTAGTAAAGTGGCATGACGGAGTTGATCATCGTGCCCACTCGACTAATGAAGCCCATGTTGAATCGAAATTCGTCATAGTTTAGAAAAACGCGTCGTAGTATAACAACGAAAACCAAATTGACACTTAAAATTTATAATCTCGAGAAATGTGAGTTTCTAAGGTCATTTGCAGGGAGCAAAATAATCACAAGTCAATCACCAATCAAGTATGCAAACAAAACTCAACATATATTCAATGAATAACAAAAATGTATATCAAAGTCAAATAGACAAACATGAGAGAGAATAAAAATAATGGTCGTTGAAACCACCAATTTATCAGTCAAGTTCAACTCTTCTTCTCTCTTAACTCTCGAACACTTACACAGATTTCAAACTCAACACTCAACTCTTTCTCCAACCAAATTAGACATCGAGAACAACCATCAGACGGCTTAAACTCTCAAATCAAACCTAAGTGTGGTCGTCTGGTTGCAACACAGAGCAAAAACCCCCTTTCTCTCTCAAATTCTCTTCTCCTTCTTAGACCCAGACCAAACCCAATTCAGACCAAATAAGACCAGTTCCGACCCGATTCAAATTGGCCCAGGCCCACATGCGTGGGGTCACGACGAGGACGTGCACATGGCGTGGGTAAGGTGGGACCTGACCCTGTGGTTCGAAGGCAATACAACTATGCACGCGATTCATTAAATATCAAAATTAAAATCAAATTCTCTCAATGTGGCACTATCCATCAAGCCTTCTTCATGCAGTTGCAGCTGGGATCTTCCAGACTAATTGACACAACTGTAGGCTTTGCTTCTTCGATTCAAACCCTAGAAGCCTTCATGGGAGTAGTTCACATCCGTTGGAGGTGGTATTGGTGAAGATGATGACTGGATGACGGTAGGCGAAGGCAACGTACGGCGGAGGTCCGATGAGCACCTAAAACATGAAACACAAGCTTAATGCCCCAATTAAAAAGCTCATGTGCATTGCCGTGGTGTAAGGGCCATGATGGTGGTGGTGATTAGGTGTTTGGTGTACTGGGGAGAGGTGGCGGTATCAGAGACGAAGGTGGTTTGGTGGGTTGTTCAAGGGTTTGGTGGAGTACCCAAATTGCCCAATTTTGTTAAGGCTTTTGCTCGATGGATGGAGAGGAAGGTAGTGGTGGTGATGGCGGAGAGTTTCGTGGAAGGGGGCATCAACGCGAGCTCATTGGAGCTCTTATCGGAGGTGAAGAAGACGATGGTGGAGCGACGCGTGTAGTGGGTGATCCTAGGAACTAAGGGTGTAGAAAGGAGTTGGGGAGCAAGAGGAAGAGAAGGAGGAGCTTATCTGGACGATAAGGGTAGGAGACATGCCGACTTGACTCACCGGTCATGAGGGAGGCGAGAACCTCTGGTGGGGTAGATAGCGAAGAAGAAAGGGAGATGGGAGCCCCTATTGTGTCTGGCAAGGAGCAGAAGAAAGAGATGAAGGCAATGGATCGTCCAATTTGACTGTTGGATGGCCAAAGGAAGGGAGTTGATGTCAATCGTCAGAGTCGAGGTCGAATGTGCCCAGAGTAGGGAAAGAAGAGCTTTTCTTGGCTAAAACCTGGCTGACTTTGATTGTGGAATGCTCTAGAGCTTTTATAGAGCTCAAATAAGACTTTAATTGGCAAGAATTCTCATGTTTGTGTGGCGAATTAGGAAGAAAAAGTTCTTCAATTTTCGCAAGCTCTCCAACGCTCTATGCTCCATATGGAAGTTCAAGATCATGTTCACATGGTAGAGAATCTCCTTGTGATTGAACCTTCCAAGTTTGGAAGGATTTGGTCCCAAATTGAAGGAGAAATCATTGATTGAAGTCTGTTGTGTTGGGTTTTCAGTTTCTAATTAGGAAACCTACTAGAATCAGGCGGTAGGGACCTGATCATGAAGAAGACGAGAAAGTTAGGGACGTCTATGTAATAAAACATGAAACTAGGGGTTTAGATGTGAAAAATAGAGATTTTAAGGGCAGAATTGTAAACTATGTCAAGATGGACTCTAATTAGGCTCAATTTTTTGTGTTAACCTAATTTGAACCCAATGAATCTAATGGTAAACTTAGATTTGGATTTTGACCACATTTGACTGGGTAAATTACATAGAAACCCAAATCATGGCAAATTCCCATTTAAATCTCTATTTTTTGTCAACATGGGATTAAATGTTCAAAGTGAATATATCCAACCTCTTAGAATATTTTTCAATGATTTTTAGGAGGTTTAGATTGAATTTATCTCTACCAAAACTCTTTTACTTTGAGTGTGGCTAATAATTAGGGTTTTCAGTACTTTTTAATCCTCGAAATACGTGAACCTTGATTCAATTATGCTAAGCCTACTTCTTGGTCTTTTAAGTTCATTTGACCTTTGATTAACCTCTAATCAACCCCTTGGTTAATCAGCATTTGTGATGAGATGGTAAAACAGTAGAATTAGCCATGTTTTCCTATCTTCTTCTCAAATTAGTTTAATACGGAATTACGATCCTCAAACAATCATTAAGGAGCATTAACACTTGAATCTGACTAATTTCAGTTAGTTATGACTGATGATGGTGTTACCATCGGCCCAAGTAATTCTCCGCTTCCCCCGTGGATCACGCTAGAGATCTAGGTTCTTTGTCTTCTCCCGTCCTCTTCTTACTCCATCTGCATAGACATTAATCATATTAATTATATATATCAAATATTTAATAAGTTATGAAATATAGAAGTAAAAAAATTTTAAGAAGTACAGGAGTTCTTACCAGTACTTGGGTCCACATATACATGGACGTACTCTCAACCTACTCGTCCTCGTCCTCCTCTACATTGTTCTCATCCTCCTCCTCCTCCTCTAATGCCCACAACTCTGGCTGATAATCTGGATCAACTGGTACTCAGTAAGAGGAACCTCCTTACCCTTTCCCTTCCCCCCTGCATATAGTACGTCACAAGATTGTGGCAGGTCCCCAGGTTTTAGAATTGTGACTAAGAGGGAGGCTGGTGTCGGGGAGGTGGCTGAGCCTAGGGAGATGGCTCAGGTTGGGTGGATGGATGTGTTTAAGAGGAAGCCTTTTTATTGATTTTTTTCTTAAACTCCATCTGCAATAATAAATAAATAAACAAATTAATACAGCTAAAGCAATATATAAAGCTTTAATGAAAAAATAAACTACATAAAGCAAACCTATAATGAAACAAATACACGAAGAAATTACAGAAACTTAAAATTATGAAATGCATAAGTAAACCATAAAGGAAACAAAGTAAACAAATTGTTACTAACCTAAGATATTCACATCAATTGCATTTGAATCTAAATGACCTTGTTCCATTAATTCTTGATATGTTTCAGATTGTGCCTCAAAATGACCACACGGTATTATTTTTATTAGTATAATCTAACCTTTCTCGCAATTATCGGGGACGTAAAACACTTATGCCATTGACATGCCAATGTGAATGGCTTAGAAGATTGAAGAACTTAACGATTTCGATTTAAACTCAAGAATTTATGTTTCTTGTCAATTTTGAAACTAATGTCCTATTTAAAAACATCAAACTAATGACATTTAAACAATACAGCTCTGCGATCATATCTGAAGCTGGTCTGCACAATTTCTTGGATTTCACCGTAGTATCCATCTGAGTTGGTGGTAAGATCAGAATCAATAACTTCAACCTATTGTGTAACCTTTCTATCATCAATTTCTTTTATTTTGAATCTAAACTCATTTATTATATACCCAAAGTGGTAATGTGCATAATGTAATGGTATATCAGCAATTACATCAAAATCTAATATCCATCGTGGATCCTTATCCTCTTTCAATTGATGAACACGAAGTAAGAACCAATCCAGGAAGTCAAATTCTAACGTACTTGAATGAGATGATCATTCGAATTCCTCATAGCATGAATCAATCTTTGGAATTTGCTTTAAAATATATAAATGTGCCCAACATCTATTAATTTCCAAAATAGGCTTTTATTCTGTACGAAAAATAGACCTTCCTCTAATATCAAAAATCGACAAACACTCTTCATCATTTTCATTGTATTCCCCCTCATAGTTCCTTCAAAGTTTATTAAAATAGTTGTCTGTTTCATTCATATACATGGATATAAAATTTATACACTCCTCCACGAGATAACCTTCTACAATTGAACCTTCCAACTTTGCTTTGTTCAAAATATAATCTTTTAGCTTTTCCAAAAAACATTCCATAAAATACATCCATCTGAATTGCATAGATCCGTCGATTCTCGCTTCATTTGCAAGATGCAACGTGAGATGAACCATTACATTGAAGAAGACTAGGAGAAGAATATATTCCATCTTACAAAGAGTAATAACTATTTATTTATCACAGTGGTCCAACATTTCATTTTGTAGTGTCTTTAAACAAACAACTTCGAAAAATCTGCTCATTTCTATGAAGGAATTAACAATTGGCTCAAGCAATATCCCACATATCAATAGTAGAAACAATACTTGCATATAAACATGGGAGTCATGACTTTTCAAGCCAACAATCTTTTTTTGTGCTTTATTCACACAACAAAAAAGCTACAACGAAAAACCATCTGGCACCTGAAAGTCCTTTAAGAAGGAGAACAATCTACTATTATGATCCTAATTCAAGCTATAAATAGTAGGTGGGAAGTACCCACCATCCTCATGAATATGTAGCTTAGGACAAATCCCCAAACTCTTCATGACATTTCTTGTTTTCACCGTATCTGTTGTATCATCAATCAGATCTAATACATCCAAAATATTGTCCATCGCATTCTTTTTGATGTGCATAGCGTCTAAGTTATGACGTATTGTAAGATCTTTCCAGTATAGAAACTCAATAAAGAAAATGTTTTTCTTTCGAAATCAAGAATTTTTCAAGGCTATCTGATCTTGTTTGAATGGTCGACCCAATCGTATGTTACCCATTTCTTATAATCTCTCCATGATAACTTGACCCAACAACCTAATAGTTCTTTGGATTTTTCTTTGAATACTGACACGTCCTGCCATCAAATCTACTCATAAACTGTGATGTTCGCCATCTATGTTCAATGGACAAAAATCTGTGGTGCCTTAAGCAATGAAACTTCTTGCTTTCTAGCAAATGCAGGTAATGGGTATCTTCCATACAGATTGGACAAGCAAGCTTTCCTTTAGTACTCCAACTTAAAAAATTTACATACACCAGAAAGTCGTTTATAGTCCACAATAGTGCTACATGCATTTGAAAAAATTCTCTCTTTTCTACATCATACATCTTCACGTCGATGTACTATAATTGTTTCAGTTCATCAATCAATGGTAGAAGGTAAACATCTATTACATTTCTTAGTTATTTTGGGATCGAGGATTAATAGGGACAGCATCATGAATGGTGATCTCATACAAAATCGGAGAGATAAGTTATGAGTCACCATCACCACTTGCCACATCAAGTATGACAGGTACATACTCTTAAATGGATTAAATCCATCACTTGCAAGATCCAACCGTATGTTTCGTGCCTCTAATGAGAATGAAATGTTTCTGTTGGAAAATTTCTTCCACTCCTCTTAATCAGTAGGATGACATTTTTTTCTGTGTTGAGATTTATAATCCTCATGCCATGTCATCCACCATGTAGTGTTACTTGATATAAAAAGACCTTGAAGCCTAGGTGTCAATGGAAAGTAACAAAGAACCTTCTGAGGTTGTTTCTTACTTTCATATTTACCTCCCTTATATCTCTCATATTCACATTCCAAATAGTTACTCAACTCTACAAATTCATTTCTAAACAAAATGTAGTCATACGGACATGCATTGATCTTCCAACAGTCCAAACTAAGCTTTCGAATCTATTTCCTTGCCTGTACCACGAACCCGGAAAACCATTGAGGTTATTCAACAACTCAACAATGAACTGAAGTATTTTTGACATGAATTTAACAATTGCTCTGTTCATAACCTTAAGTTGAAACATCCTCAACAGAAATGATAACCTAGACATGCTCGTAACCCCAGGAGTAATAGGATCCTTAGCTGGTTTAACAACATCATAGAACTAATCCCAACTTCTTAACGAATCCTCCTCATCCACATTTATATCATCTCCTGCTTTCATCTCATCTAGCATTTCTTCTATTTCTTCACCTCCACTGCCAATAATCCCTTTGTTAATCTCTTTCCAATAGTCATAGTCATTTCATTGTTTCTGATTTCCTCAATTAAACCTTCACCATGAGCAACCCAATTAGTGTAATGCTGCCACCAACCGTTACAAATCAAGTGCTCAAGCATAGTGTTCCACTCGTGTAAGGAACCATCCAAACATCCTTTACATGGGCAGAAGACTTTATCGAGGAGTTCTCCTCGCCTAAATATCTTCCTATCATCATCAAAGGCCAAATCTAGAAATGAAATTACTCCATCCTTATATCTGGTATAATCCGAACTCCTCAAACCAATCCACAACTTGTCCATGCTAACCTAAAGTTATAGTAAACCACACGGATGTCAGAAAGAAATGTAGGGATTATGTGTGTATTTTGATGAAGATTTTCACTTAATAGTCCATCCTTGAATATTTGATCACAACGTTACTCATTACTTGCAACCAGTCCCTGGAGAAATTTCGGCAGCATCTCGTTGCACTTCTCCAGTATACCATCCAAGACTAACCTTAATTACACTCCCAATAAGATCCAATTAAGGACACTTTAGGATCGTAGCTAAAATTAGTTGGTATACCGGAGAAGAGCGAGGAGATGCTATCGAAATTCCTCCAGACGCCGGTTAGATGTAATAAGTAACCCTAAGTTATGATCAAATCTTCAAGGACACTTTTTAGCCCAGTACTACTTCACCAAACTAAAGGCGATCGACACTTCTGGCATGCTATAAAGATAAAGCATCGTGCATGTAAGTAAGGTATACATGATTGCGTAGCAATCATAGGTCTTAATTGACCTAAATTAGGCTAGAACTTAGCATAAGTTAGGGTTATTCATGCATGCATACGCATTATCTGCATCTTTACTGCTTTCCTTTAGCTATGCATAAAATAATGTTATAATGTGCTGATTAAGTGCATTATGTCGATTGTAGGGAATAAGCTGATCAGGAGCTGGATCTGAAGCTGGATCAGGAATAACGGGAGTTGTAGCAAAGCTGGAGCAGAAGGCCTAGTTTAGATGTAGGAATAATAATGTAAGGGGGTTAAAGGTTTTCTATTCTATTAAGTAGAAACAAAGCAGTAAAATGTGAAGAGCATAGGTCCATCCTAGTCCTAGGATAGCCTAGAGACTTCCCCAAGCCTTAGCCACCCTTAGATTAGGTCACAACACCCTAGGAAGCCCTAAAACCCTACTTCCAACCCTTCTCTGGACGTCCAGATAAGTTTTAAGACGTCCAGGACCCTTAGCCAACTCCCGCACACTTCAAACCCACTTCTGCAGTGTTATTGGACGTCTAGACACTTTGTCAAATGTCCAATTTCTGCAGAATACCCAAAACAGAACCCCAAATCCCTCCTGACTCTGATTGGACGTCCAGACAATAAGTCTGGACTTCTGATTTTTGAGTATAAGACGTCTGATTCTATAATTAGACGTCTGATACTGCTTTCCAATTCCTATTTTGAGATTTAAGCCTTGATCTTGGATCTCTAGGTCCCTAAACCCAATTCCAACCCCATAGGAACCTAAATTAAGGTGCCCTAACCCTAGTACATCACCTCTAGACCTCCCTAAGGACCTAATGAGGTCCTCACTAAACCTAATTGACTTGGATCTTAGTCAAATCCATCAGCCTATTCAATTGGACTCAATGAGTCCAATTGAGCCCTGATCTCAGCACACACTGTCCAATTAGACTCAGTGAGAGTCCAATTGACCTAGACCTAACTTAATTGAGTTGTTTTACTCTCAATTAAGTTTCCACACACCCAATTAAGCTTGTATTAAGTTTAATTGTACTTTACCTTAGTGAATTAGGGTTTATAACCCTAATTTGAGACCTACCTTGACCTAAACCCACTAGAACCTAACCTAATCAACCTAGCCACCTAAGTTTCGACCCACACACACTCACACACACCCACACACACCATTCACACGAAAATATCTAGCCTAGAGTTCTCTAAAACTCTCTACCATGTGTGGTTGCCTTGGTTGCCAAAAATAGAAACCAAGAGCCATTCAATTTTTAGATCCACATTTTGTGGATCTAAAAACCACCATCCACCCTCTCTCTCTCACTCTCCCATGAGCTCCCACCACAGGCCTCTCTAGAGAATTCCATAATTCTCTAGAGAGCTTCCATTGGGTCTATAAAAAGATCCCATGGGTGGCCATTGGCACCCATTCACTTCCTTGGCATCCATTCCACTTAGGCTAGCCACTTCCATCTCCACCCCACCTCCACAAGTAGAGCACCACCATGGAGGCCACCATCTCCACGCCAAGAAGCTGGATCAGCTCCCTAACCTCTCTCCAAGGGCCGGCCTAAGTTCCATTGGCCGCCCCTCCTCTCAACCACTCAAAGGCCATCGGGGACCACCCCTGAATGCCCTTCCATTCTGCTAGATTTAGATTATGCTCTTCGTATATTTACTGTTTTTATTTACTGCTTAGTAGCGTAGTCTTATTTCTCCCCCAATGATGCATGCGAAATCCCCCCATCGATTCTTGTATGCGATCATTTTCTGGTAGCTAGATTTAATTTTCAAGCATTTATGCACAAGCTTCCCTCTACGTTTTATGTTGCAAACGACTCTCCTGCTGAATGAATGAAAAATGCATTTATATATATATATATATATATATATATATATATATATATATATATATATATATATATATATATATATATCTTTATGTGTTTGAAATCACCATGAGCTGAATGATTATTTTATTTGTGTGATTTAAGTGCCTATTCTTTAACCTCCTATATATTGCGCACCAGAATACAAAGTAGAGCGACTTTAAGATCGATTTCAAAAACAGAAACACGCCTCCCAGAGACGAACGACCGGGACTCAAGTCTCGTTATTTTACAAAATAATATTTTTGACGAACGTTTTTGCGCGACTATACTACGATTTTCGACGACTTTCAAATGCGCGAAAACAGCTTTCTGTCAATACACACTTTGTAATATCCATATAACATGATCATAAGTCTCGAAGGGCGAGTATTTTGACACAATTTAACTCAAACAACATGTTGATGAGGTGTTTATATAAGCTTTGCGGGGTCGATTCACCGGCAATCAGAGGTAGTAGGTCATTAGGCAAGGAACGATGAAGATGGATCAATGAAGGCGTGCTTAGGGTTTAGGATGAAAACAAGTCGTTGGATCAAATCTAACAACTGGTAGGAAGCTCATGAAATTGGGGATCAGAGGTTGGTGGAGAATCCACCGTCAGATCGATGGATTAGAGAACAGACGGCTAAGGAGCTCTATGTTTTTCGGCTATGAACACTGTCAGGTGCTTGCACTCGCACGTGTATTAGAAAAATAGCAAAATGGCCTAAAGGGGTGAAACAGTATAACAATTGCGATGAAACCCATTAGTGGCGAGTTTTCAATGTAGAAAGGTCCTCAACAGTTCTCAAATAGGTCCCTGGGATGTTTTGGCTTTATAAAATGTGAAGGATATGTATATGCATGACGAACCTAAGTGCTAAATTTTGATTTTAAGGCCCTAATGGTGTCAAAACCTTATGAAACTTTTATGGCAACTTAATTGAACAATTTAGAAGTCAATCCAACCATTAATTTGCACTTTTAAGCTTTAATTGGTGTTCAATTGACAATTAGATCATCCATTTACAAATTTAAATATAAAATCTCTCAAAATTGACATAATTTTGCATTTTTAGCACAAATTTGATATTTTAGGTCATTTCCTTAATTCGCACACTTAACCCATTTCTTATGATAATTTGATAGTGTTTAACCTAATTTCTAGCCTAACTTAGGCATTTTAGCTATGATGAGCCACACCTCATCACCTGTATCATAGGGGTTAGAATACATATTATTTAGCTTCAAGTGCATCTACAACAATGTAAGTGTATGTATCTATGAATTATAAAAATTTACGATTTACTGACAAAATAAATTAAATTACCAATTCCTAAACATTAACCCAACCTAACCAATTTGAACATTAAAAGAAATTAAAAAAAAATCCAGCAGAGTTTTTCCTTAAATTTTGAAATTTTTCTACAAACCTGCATATCAATATAATACTCATGATAAAAGTGGGCACACCCACACTATAAAACAATATGTATCCCATTCCTAATACATTATGATGGGAAAATTGAGCAAAAAAGAACAATGGTTAATCAGGATATCTGAAAATGAGGCAAACGATTTATTCTTTATTATGATAAGTTTGATGATGATTTCAAACTTTTCTTAAGGTAGTATTAGTTGTAATAAATGTATTGTTTGTAGTAAACTATTAGTCAATGAATTCAATTACATTATGACAATGTAAACTAGATTTGTAAGTTTTCTTAGTGACTTTGTTGCACACTTTTTCTGTTGATATGAAGTTCACTAGTATGGAATTTGTCGTGGCATTAGGGTTATATTGGCTAGGAATTTCATTAACAGGAGCTCATTGTCAAGAAATGTTGATTCCCTAGAATCATGGTATTATTAAGGATTTATATGCTTTGTTGGTGCTATAGATCCTACTTTCAAATAACTTATATTTGTTACCAATAATATTGTAATTATAATGTGCAAGAGTATCTATGGCTAATCTTGTACTCAGTAAATCCTTGTCTAAACTGATTTACCGACCATTTAGTTTGGTTTTGGGATTATTTTGTAAATCCTCAACTACGTTTTGTAAAATGAAATGTGACCCATTTAGTTTGGTTTTGGGTCTATTTTGTTAAGCTTTTAATGTGATGTCCTTACGTTCAATTGTTCATGTGCTTGAAACTTTGTGACTGGGGTTGATGCATAATTTTTCTAAATAGAAACTTTTACCAACTAACCAAAATTTGTGAAAGCTTCATATTCAATTTCTATCGGTGTCCACCATGTCAGAGTACTATGCAAAAATCTTGAAAAGTCACTACATTTCTATCAACACATTCTTGGTATGCAAGATTTTTAGGCAAAAAAGAGATGCACTCTTATCTTATTGCATTGTTAGATCCTAAATTGCATTGTTAGGATGTAAAATTGTTGCATTTTTTGTTGGAATTAGGGCTTAAGATAAATGAAGCAAGGCCTCATGATAAGCTTCCTGATGAGAACCTCATCATGAGCCATAACTAGCTCATTTTGACCTAATACAAAGGATAAAAGCTCCTACATATCTCAAGGAAAGGCTTAACTCAGAGAATCCTGAGTTTGAGAAGAAAACAAGTCATAAGGGGTAAAAATGCAATTTTACCAGTATAATCTGCATACAGGGTAATTCAGGGCCCAAACATAGGTCAAAGCAGCTTAATAAGAATAAGAGTGGGATGAAATGATCTAGCAAGGGCTACAGCAATTCCAAGAAACTAAATGATAATCTGTAACCCTAAAACAACCCACTTCAATTCACAAGGTTCGAGGCAAAGTAAAAATAGAATAAACCCTCTAAAATTCATAGAAAAATAATCTCCAGGGTTTAGAACCTTCAATTTGGCCTTCAGAACCCTTTTTGACCTACATTGAGAACCATGCCCAATTAATAACTTAATTTGGGTTTTTGCGTAAATTGACCGGTCAAACAAGGTTTAATATGGAAATGAAATTCACCATCAGATTCCTTAGGTCCTAATTAGTCATGTATAAAAACTTGAGCCTAAGAAGAAACCTCCTTGACCGACTTTACACTTTGGTCCTCATATATTTACTCTTTGGCCCTCAACTTTTGAACCCTCGCATTTTGGCCCCTAACTCTCCTTCGTTCTTTGCAATCAGGTCCCCCCTGCAAAACCTGCCAGCACCATGCTCCGGCGACCTTGCGCGGAGCATGGCGCCGTGTAGGGTGAGGTGGGGGACCTGGCAAGTAAACCGGGGGTGCCCTGCGTCGTCAGCCGTCGCAGGGACACCCCCCTGGTCGTTGTAACCCACCATACCGGCAGTGCAAACGCACGGACGGTATGGGTTCTTGTTTCCGGCCATCCTCCGGCGAGGGAGACACGTCGTCTCCCTCCGCCTTCCTCCTTGTTTGATCCCTATAAATACCCCCCGTTGCTCCACCGACCGGGGCAGCCTGGATCTGACGGAGAAAATCCCCAACTTTCCTCTCTTCTCTCTCCGGCAGACGCTCACCAGCACCGGCGGTTCCTCCCCCTCCACTCCGCTCTGCCGCAATACCAGCAGCAGAGACTTCCTCCCCTGCTCTTCCCGCGCCACGCCGCACCCAGCTGGCGCCTCTCCGGCTCTCTGCTCGCCGCCGCCCCTTTCCCTGAGCATCGTCTTCTCCGGCGACAGTCGATACGACTGTCGCCCTGTTCCTCCCCCTTCGTCCCTGCAAGTAAGCTAGAGCTACTCCCCTTCTTCTCCTCTTTCTTTCCCCGCTTTCAATTTATTCAATTAAGCCCTCGACCGACCCTGACCATCGTCACCCCCTTCGTCTCCGGCCACCCTCCGGCGAGCCGCTCCCATCACCTCAGCGACCCACACGGCTCGCCGACCACCGCAGGACCTCCGCCTCCTCACCCTGATCAACCCCCGCCCTGCCACTTCCCCCACATCACCCTCTGCAACCCCACCGAACAGACCCATCCTCCGACCCCCAGTCCGACCTAGGGCAGCCCTCGCACGCCGCCCCGCGCCTCGCCACCACCCACACGAGCTTCGCCGCACCCTGGCGAAGCTCCTGGCACTTTCTGATTAGGCCGAGAGGCCGTTTTCTTGTGAACAGACCACCCGACCTCCGCCGCCATTGCCGCGCAGGAGGAACTGCTTCCGCCTGCAGCTACAGGTGCGCCACGCTCAGCGCCACGCCCAGATTCAACTCCCAGGCCTTGCGAGGCGTTTTGGCAAAACACCAGGCTCGCAGCTAAGGCAGAAGCTTCGCGTGACGCCGCAATCTCCCGCTGATTTCCCCGCTGCGGGCGCGCAATTGAGGTGGGACATTTAGTCCCACCTCGGAAAAGCCTGAAGAGGCGCAGCGATATAAGATGCAAAAGTGCTGGAGGCTTACTGCCTCAGCACACGGGGTGAGGTCCCCTTCACCCGCCCGGTTACCCGGTCTCGTCCGCGCTCACGCCCCGCGGACCTGACCCGACCCGACCCGACTTAAGACTGACCTGCACTCCTCGCCCACCACGCACGCCGGTGGGCCTGGCCTCGGGCCTGACCCGAACCCGGTTACCCGACAGCTCTGGGAGAGCTTTCCCAAGAGTGGTTTCAGAGAGAGAGAGAGACGCGGGGGGGGAGGGTAGAATAGGTTTTGCCTCTGACGAAAAACTCTGAAGTGTGCAGGCACAGGCGAAGAAGAAGACCCGCGGAAGAAGAAGGAAGCTGACTGTAGCAACAGGTAGTTAAGTCGTCTGATTTGGAAATCAGACGACGGCCTGAAGGGAAAAGAAGAAAGGAGGGGTGACGTCCCTGGCTGAAAAAGAAAAGAAGAAGCTGACACTTAGCCGCAGGGAGGAGAAACAAGAAGAAACTCTAAAGAAGAGGCTGAGAAAGGCAGAAGAAGAGGAAAGGCTGCAGAGAAGAAGTACAGCAGAACCAAGGAAGAAGAAACCTTCACAGAAGAGACTGCAGAAAAAGAAAAAGAGAGGCCAAGATAGAAACCAAGGAAGAAGAAGAAGGAGATCTGAAGAAAGAAAGAGGAGCATCACCTCTGCAGAACAAAGAAGTAGGAGATCTGAAGAAAGAAAGAAAGAAGAACATCACGAGGAGAAAACAAAGAGAACAACAAATTCTTTCCCTCTCTCTTTCTTTATTTTGTAAAAGAAATATGTATATCTCTAGAATACAACTTGCTCCCTGAGTTCGACCTCAGGAACTCTTTTATTTTCCGAGTAAAAAATTTATATATTTGAAATGTTGGTAATAACTGGCTATACTACAACGTTATAACAATAAAATCCGGTTATCCCAAACCATTTCACTTCCATACAGAGGTGCTTGGCTATGGTTTGGATCTGAGATGATCCACCTGATATGTGGAACTTACTAATCCAGTTCCCCTTACCGGCATCCTAAGAAAGGTGGGCGTGGTCGCCATACTTGCATTGCGATTTGGGATGTGATAAAGTTGGAGGAATATGACCTTAACTCATCAACTATCAACCTATTTAAATATTAAAAGAATTTCCACAAAATTTTGATAGTATTTCCCATTAAACATTGATATTTTTCTATAAACATACATATTCAAAATAAATATAATACAAGTTGACACATCCTACATTGAAAATAAATCACAAGTAGACACATCTCACGTCCATTCATTCAAATAAAAATCAATATGCGGGCACATTTCATATCTAGTAAAAACTTAAAATATTATAAAAAATAAATTAAAAATATTAAAATTATACCTTAAAGTACTTCAGTCTTCGTGAACACCTATCACCAATTACACGTAATTTTAAAAATAAAATTAATTAAATAACATATTATTAGCTTGTTAAAAATTTTTAAACTTATCTCAAGTTATTATAAGTATTATAGTTGTTATGTTAATAACATAGATTATATTATTAAATAATATATAGGAATACGAGAAGAGGAGGAACAGGTCATTGGGCGGGGAACAGACTCTTCAAACCCACAAAAAAAGTTGGATAGGGAGATCTCGCATCCCCGCTCCTCTTTGCCCTTGCAATGAATTTATTGGACTCCCTCCTTACTAAAGTAGTCCAAAGGGACTTATCGCAGGTTGCAAAATCAATGGCCTCGGCCAACAACTTACGAACATCCAGTTTGCATCTAGATACTAGTGGGCTAAAACCTTTTGCACTGTTATTTTTCTGATAGAAATTCCTTCGGGAATCTTAAATCGGAAAACCCACTGTAAAAAATTATATAATTGCTTGACAAGATACAGCTATTTCCCCATTGGAGTGTACTAATGTTCATCTAGACAAGAATATGCAGGATAAATTGGATCCAATAGCAATCAAGTGCACCTTCGTAAGCCATCTATGATGAACAGATGAAAAGCTATAGATGCTACAATCAACTAACTCAAAATTTCTACGTATTCAGGCACATGGTATTTGACAAGAACTTTAAAAAACTTTGAGTCAGTAGTCATCCACCAAGAACCTTCATTCATTCCACCAAAGGAGGGTGCATTACAGGCATTGTTACCAAAAAAATCGAAAACGAAAAAGCCCCCCAATAACATTGTCCCCCATACCCTCAGCCCCCCAAAAATGGTAATGTTCCTCTAAATCCAGATGCACCGCAAAGTAGCACAAATTTCAAAATCCAGCCTCTTCTTTTTGCAACGTAAAATATAATATGCATCGTAAAAACAAGACATGGTCTCTCGCTCTCCCCAAATTACAGGTTTGGTGGATCGATCTTACACCACCGCTTACTCTCTTAGACATGGTCACTCACTCTCTTCTTTTGAAACCAATCCTACTCACAAAAGACAAAGAATTTGTTATCATGTAATTTAATTATTATTTTGGCCACGATCCTATACAATGGACTGGAAAATCCTCGGAAATAAATGAGAATTAGGTTAAGTTAATGATCAAACATATGGCAACAAACCAAATCTATCAAGGCAAACATGAGATCTCAAGCTCCCGATCTATTTACTAAATACATCAACAGTCCCATGTGGTCGTGCTCCAAAACCTTAGTTTTGACATCTCAAAGCACCAACTTGGAATATTCTCATAGCAATTAGCTCAAATTTTTCAAGTCAAATTCATCCTTGCCCAACCTATCAATATGATCATAGAAGGGCAGATCCAAACAAGCAAGGATGACCTACCAATTTCTCTTTCAAATAGTAAAAATGATCTGAAAGAAACAAAGAAATTGCAGCCCTTCTGCATGGAATCGAGAATATGTATCTATAGATTCTCTTCATGCATTTCTCCATAGACATCTTCAATGCCTCAGCTACAAGCCACTTTTTTTTCTTTTTTTTTCTAGAGAATAGGTAACTTTACAAGTCACAATTTAACCCTAGATTTAGAGGCACTAATAACAATCGTTCTCAATTCCAAGAGGCAAAAATTTTGAAGAAGACATAAGAAATTCCAAACCCTGGAATCATTACCTATCAACTAAGCATGACAAAGAGGAGGAGATGAGGTGGAGGATTGACAGGAGAAGAGGAGGAGGATGGGCAGTAGGAGGACAAGGAGGGGAGGAGGGGGACAACGAAAGGAAGAGGGGGAAGAGGAGGCAGTGTAGGAGGAGATGAGAAGGGGGGTCGGCAGGAGGAGAGGAGAGGAGGATGGGCAGTAGGAGGATAAGGAGGGGAGGAGGGGGATTGGCAAGAGGAAGGGGACAACATGAGAAAACGGGGGAGGAGGCGGCAGTGCAAGAGGAGATGGGGAGGAAGAGGGGGACTGGCAGGAGGGGCACAGTGGGAGGCTGGCACGTAGGAAGGAAAGGAGGATGGTAGGAGGAAAAGGGGAGGAGGAGGAAGAAGGGGAGTCAGAGTGAGAAGGGAGGAGGACGAGGGGCGGCACTAGAAGGAGGAAGGAGATAAGGCGATTAGGAGGGGTGATGGTAATGTCATCATTCACCATAGCTAGCTTGAACTAATCGAAATTAAGAGATAAATACTCCTAAATGATCACCTGAGAACAGTAATTCCACTCTAATCTGTTTTAAGGAGAAGATAATAAAACAAGGTTAATTCTATTATTTTAACAACACATCACGAATACAGATTAGCTACAGGATTATTCAGGGGTTAATTAAAGGTCAATTGAGTATTAAAGTCCAAAAAGTGGATCCACACTGACTGAAATAGGGTTTCACGCATTTCAAGAACCAAAATAGTATCAAAATCCTAATTATCTACCCCACTTAAATCGGAAAGGTTCTGGTTAAGATAAAATTAATCTAAACCTCTTAAAATTCATAGAAAAATATTCTAAGAGGTTTGACACCTTTGGTTTGACCATCTGAATCCATTTTGACCTAGAATAGAGTTTCAGATAAAAATTTACCCTAATTTAGGCTTCTATGCAAATTACCCATTCAAACATGGTCAAAACTCAAATCCAAGTTCACAATTAGATTCCTTGAGTCCAAATTATGTTAGTGCCAAAACTTGGGCCCAATCAGAGTTCATCTTGACCTAATTTACATTTTAGTCCCTAAAATCTCTATTTCTCACATTCAAAATCCTAACTTTCAATTTTCCTTGCATCCATGCCCCTAACTTTTCATCATCCTTACAGAAAATACTCTTCCACCGTGACCCTGCGAACAGAGCTTCAAACCCATGAAGCACTGACTTCAATCAAGGATTTCTCCTTGATTTGGCGGTCAAATCCCTCCAAATTTGGAGGGATTGATGATTAGAAGATCCCCAATTATCTGAACTTCATCAAAGACCCCAAATCCAACCCTACATCACCAGCGAACCCACGAAATTAGTAGGGGTTTCTCATGATTTTCACGAGGAATTCACACTGATTTAGGGTAAATCAAGATATGATCAACACCTATATAAGTTCCCCAAGCTTCTAAGACCAATTCGAGCCCGGTTCCAAGCCAATTCTCCAACTTCTCTCCTCTGGCCACCTCCGTCGTGGCTCCGATGACTCTCCTAGACCCCCTTTATTCGACCACTCGACGGCCAAATCAAGTGGCCCACGACCTTCCACTCCTTCCGCCTCTCACCAAACAACGCGGAGGCCGTCTACCTCTTTCCTCGTCGCAAATCTCTTCACCAAAGGTCATCTCCTCCACAACCGGTAACCACACTGGCATGGATTCCCACCTCCTTCGTCCCTTAGAGTAGGTTCAACGTCTTCCTCTCCCTCTCTAGATCCTACCTCCTCCTAAATCGACCACCACACCACCGTCTCCCCCTTCGTCTTCTTCACGACCAGTGAAGCTCTAGTAAGCTTTGTCCGGCTTCCCTCAACCACCATACTCCCAACCACCATCACCAAAACTTCCGCCATCGCCTTTACAAGTCAAAAGCCCTAACATAATTAGGGCTATTACCCCTTTGATCTAGCCGGTCAACCACCGTTCATCTCCGCCACCATCTCCGACACCGATTGGCCGTTTCACACCCCCACACACCAAATCACGACTACCACACGCTCCGCCACTTCACAACAGAGTTTCCTGGCTATTTAACTAGGGCTTTTAGCCCATATTCCTGTCACAGGTACTCCACCGAAGCACCACCGCCGTCATCCTCAGCTCCAACCAGCTCCTTTCGACCATCTTTGGCTTCAATCCGATCACCACTACACGCGGAACTCATCCACGTAGGAGCCCAGGCACCAATTTAAGAGGGAAGCCCCACAATTGCTCGAATCAGAAGCTCAATCACCAGCAATTGTGAGAAGGAGAAAGGTGGCACTTTAGTGCCACATCGTCGACACCAAAATTGGAAAGCCACATAAATTGAATCTTTGCTGAGGGCTTATCGCTTCTTCACCGGGGGTAAGGTCCCCACCTCACGTGCCCAAGCACACCTCGCCCACCATGCACGCCGATGGGCCTGATCACTATTCAAACCTGATTACCCGACACTGTTCACCTGTATACCTAATTGAGGAAAGAGGAAATTCTGAGGGTGGGGATGGTTTTGCCTCGGGATGCATGCGCACATGCCTAACACTTAGCGAAATTCTGGTTTCAAAGGCCTGTGCTTGTGCTTGTGCTAAGACTTGGGTGTTTAAGGCATCTGACCTTAGGGTCTGACATCTGATTGAAAGGGACTGTGGACTTATTGAGATATTATCTGACGTAGATATTTATGGTTAAGTGGTTCAAACCACTATAAATAAATTTGGTTGTGATTAACTTAAGATTACCTCAGGATATGTGCTTAATTGTGGAATATAATTGGTGATTCAAATCACTATTTTTAGTTTTCATTTATATTATTTTTATCCCACTTATTTCTGAGATACAATTGTTATTATTTAATACATTTTTTGAGTATATTATTCATTGCATATCATTGTTGTGATTAATCATTGTGCTCATTTGTTTATTATTGCAATTAGTATGTGAATTCCATATTTGCTTCCTGCGAACGACCTCAGACTCACTTCTATTTTTCAAGCTTATAAATTTAACGGTTGTTAATTCGCTTTTGTTGACCATACTACGACGCAATCTTTTAAACTCAACAACAATGTGTCCAACAAGGGGGAGGGGGAGGAGGAGGTCTTACCTAAGGAGAAGGACGATTAATGCTGAGAGGTGGTGAGGAGGGTCGGTGAGGAGGGGTGACGATCGTTGTGCAACGACAAGGATTTTGGAAATGAAACAAGGGATGGGGGAGGAGCAGGCTCTACACGCGTATAGATTAACTGACATTTACCATCAGTTTAATTAATACATGACGGCAAATGTCCAAATGAAATCCCCCTCACACCTAAATGCTGGTGACGTCAGCGGCCTACGATTCATTGCTTCTGGAAATAAACTATGACAAATATATATTTACCGTCGCTTTGCCAACCGACATGAATATTAAAATCCCCTCGTGCTCCTATTGCTACTTTTTTGTTAGTGACAAAAGTGGGTTATTTTTAATCCATGAGACGTCATTGCTTATAGAAATAAATGATGGCAAAAATTTTTTTCTTATTACTTATACAACCAATGTTATATCCCATTTTTCTAGTAGTGATGTGGCATGTCAGGTCTCGATCCCACAATCATCTTGTAAATGTAGACCATCTACGCCAAGCAGTCGGCACACCGTGGTGCCAACGGTGCGCCTACATTGTATACTTCTACATTTAAACCCGACATTTTTTCAACCAGTAGTTTGCATGCCCGCAAACTTATGCGAGAGGATGACATCCAAAGGGATCACAATGTCCCCAGCTTCGCAGCATTGGCCAACAAGGGCTTGCCCCCAAAAGGGCAAACATGGAGGTCCAACTTTCTTAGGCTTAGGCTTTTACAACCCGAGAGTATATAGTGGAGACCTACATCAATGTCATCGGCGAAGGCGACAGAGAGCATGTCCAACTTATGTGCTTTGGAACCGATGGCTTAAAACACCCAATCGATCAAGAGGACACCAAAGGAGAAACACCGAAGACCCTTACAATTTTCAACTATGGCACCGAATCCTTCATCGAGAGGCTATCGGGTGACATAATCAAGGGTTTGGGGATCATTAATGCGGAGTCGGAACCAAATTAGGTTTGGTCGATTCTGAGCAACTGTGATTAGTGTGGAGTTTGTCATTTGGCGGCAATAGTAAAGGATGGAGTTGAGCATTGGACAACCAGCAAATTTTGTGACCAGACCACGTTCTATGAAGGCCACCTCATCGTCCAGCCAGAAAGGGGAGTGATGAGGGGCAAAAAGTGTCCTCAGACATAAAACTCCGCAAGAAGCCCAACAAGAAATCCGGCTACCCGGATAAGAGGTCAGTAGGTAGATTCGACCATGCCCGATCTACCTCCACTCGGGAGGATCCAAACCCCGCCCACACACAGGTGGGGTCCAGACAGACTCGACCCGCCAAAGAGCCCGATCTTGACCAACATCAGAAAGACAATGAAAAAGTCCAAGATTCCTATACCAATAATAACAATGGCATTACTGCCATCATTAATAGCCTGACAACATACATACCCTAACAACGAACATATCCGGTCAAAAGATCCTATGGCAAGATCATCCCCCAGCACTATAAATAGCAAAGAGAGGCCCTCAAGGCTCTCCCTCAAGCAATCTAAGCAAGAAAAGAGATTGTATTACCACTTTTTACTAGTGAATATTTGGGAGAATTGTCCTCCCCCCAAACGTACATCTCTTGTGGTGGAACTGGGTTACCAATCTCCTTATTTTCCTTGTGATTTCCTGTTAGTGACTCGTTGAGTCGGACCCTCCAATTACTTAGAAGGTTCGATCAATTGGTGCCATCTGTGGGAATGATCATCGTCTGATATCGTTTCCTGGTCAAAAATATTGGCGATGACCCTAGCCACACGCAACTCCTCTCATAGTTGTCCCGAGAGAGCCTAGGTGGAGTCTAGTGTCTCAATGTCCAAGAGACACCCCTAGCATGTTGGTCCCAGTAAAGAGAAGTCGATCCAACATGTCCGGTTACTCGAGACCCCTCGGCAGGATCCCCTTCTCGAGATGCAAGCGAGGAAGGAGTATGAGGCCAGACTGGCAACTTTAAAGGAAAAATAGTAATCTATCACCAAGAACTCCTTGAGATCAAATAGATCAAGGAGTTCAATAAGATTCAGCCTGAGGAGCCCCAGAGTTCGAGCCCCAAGGATGAGCAACTGAGGCGACATTGTACAATGCAAGAGGACAATGCCCGTCTGCGCAAATAACTCAAAAAGCTAAAGCACGAGCTCAATAGCCAGAGAAGGGAAGTTCCTTCCAGCCCGCCAAAAGCTCCACTATTATGACCCGGTTTCTTGAATCCCTACAGGATCCGAGATCGGCTTGACTCGACTAATCCCAAGACCCAGTCATCCAACAAGAAATAATCAAAAAGCAGGAAAGTAAACAACATTCATTATGCTAAGTAACTAACAGTAAAAAGAGTACAAGTAGTAAAAGAAGTAAAACTACTAACAGTACATATCACCATCACAACAGTAAAGTGGAAACAAAGTACAGAACGTAAACAGTAACAAGAGTCTGAACTCACAAACAAAAGAAAGTACAATAACAGAAAGACTACTGCTACTGGGTTCTACTAGGCCCAGCACCCTCTGCAGCCGGTAACTCGAACTGCTCAACACCTGGACCTGAAAAGGGTTATAAGTAGAAAAAGTCAACAAACGCTGAGTAGAGTGGCAACCAACTAACTAAAGCAGAAAAAGCTAACAGGTAATTTATCTTTTCCAATTTCTTTATTTTACAAGTTATTCCTTTTCACCCATTAGTTTAATTTTTCAGATCTCTTTTTTGATCTCGAATGTTCCTCGTAGGAATGACCTTGATTGCAGTCTTTTCCGAAGAGTAGAAAGCACACGTAGTGCTCTCCTAGCTGGGAGAGTCCCCCGTGGTGATCCTACACCCAGTCAACCACTCCAAAGTCAAAGACAGACGTAGCGGTGACTACGGCACGTGAGATAAGTGCACGGGTAGCTACCCCACACTGGAACGCAATCAGTTGTTTCCGCTAACAGGTACGTCCAACGTACAGCACGGAATAGTATAGGGCCTAGCCCTCTCAGTAACAAGGGTCTAGCCCCTCAGAACTAAACAGGGGTCTCGTCCCTCCACAGTCCGCACACTCTCGTCTGATTACCCTGGTTTGCCCAGTGGGCCTAACAAATCGGTGTAGGGTGGCTGGCTAACCCCGGGCCCCGTGGGGTGGCTAGCTCTCTCGTTACACTAGTAGCTCCCCCCAGTACAGTGTACGCAAGAGCCAAGAAGTCGGTGCAAAGTGGCTAATCCTAACCTCAAGTCCCAACCCAAGGGCGACTAGCTCCGCTCTACACTAAACAGGGGACAGTCGCTCTCCTTGGTACCACGTACTCAAGGGCCAGCACACTTCCCACTCACATTTCCAGATCCATTCCATTTAATCATAGGAGCTCTACTCCTAATTCTCCGTAGGGTTCATGCTCGTATTTCTCAGGCATTTCCATATCAGGTTTCATCATTCACATTTCCATTCCCAAATTATACAGATGCAGCTCGTATTTCCATCATTTAACATATACAACAAGTAATGTCACAGGTAACTGTTTAACTAGCACAGGCATTTCATATTTCACAGGCAGCTCTTGTTTATCAACAGGCAGTCGTTCACATTTCTATGCATTTATTTAAGACTTCAATTTCAATTTCGCATACAACCAGTGTAGTACTTCTTGTCCTAAGATTCATGCCACATCCTAAATTTCTAGTTATCCAACTCATATATGCATTCAGGTTTTATAATTAAATTAGGGGAAGACCACTCTACCAGACAACCCGGGAGTATTGAGAGCTCGAACGATAGGCTCACGTTCCTCAGCAAAGCCTCGAACCCGCAACAGAATGAAGTCCTATACAAAGGAACAATCACAATGGAACATTCAGAACAGTATAGAAGGCCTTCTAACAAGTAGAGAAACTCACAAGGAAAACACCGATATCTTATTTGCGTAAAACGGACCTCAAACGAACCCCAAGCGGGTAAAAAGAGAGCTACAGACCCAAATCAGACGTCTGGCACAAGGTCCAGACGTCTTAAAAGTAACCAGAAACTCTCCTCAGGTTCTGCATCGACCTCAAACGTCCAGAACCTCTTCTCGACCGTCTGGACCCAGCTCCAAACGTCTGACCTCTCCTCCGGACGTCTGGGAGTGCTTCCGGTCGTCTGGTAAACTATCTAGACATCCGAAACACGTGGGAGGGCGTGTCCCGTGCCATCCCAAAGCAATCCTTGCACGCGACAGGCAAATCGCCTATATTTAGCCATGCAAATCGTAGCTGCGATGCGGCCTGCATGGCTGTAGCTGCAAGAGGAACGTAACTTCCCGAAGATCTACTTTCAGACATCTGGTGTAGTCACCAGACGTCCGCCCCGTCGTTTGGACGTCACGCCAAACGTCTAATTCTAGAAAAATTCCAGAAGCAGAGCGACCTGCTGCTCTCCCTCGCCGCGTACAGCCACGGCCTCACCTCCTCGCCTGCAGCTTTGGCTGCAGCAAGTGTCGGGGACGTCTCCCCCGACGCGCTCCTCCTCCCGCACGCACCACTCCGGCCGTGCGTCCTCCTGCGAGCCCCCACGAGCTCACAAGCTCAAGCTCTTCCTCCTCTCCTCACACCACCTCTCCTCCTCGTCGCTCGCTCTCGCGCTCGCACCTCTCTCTATAATGGAGAGGGAGGGAAGGTGGCTGTGGTGAAGTGGGGAAGAAGGGGAGAGGGGAAGAGGGGTTTATATAAAGGTGCGTTAGGGTTCGGTGGAGGGAAGAGGGAAAGAGAGAGAAGGGTACTGTCTGTGTGCAGCCCACACGCAGACGCGAAAACTCATACCAAAATTTCAATTTTGACATCTGGGAAGGGATCCAAACGTCTGACCAGACGTCTGACAGATAGTTCAGACGTCTTAAAAGGCTCAAAACAGAATGGATCTTCACATCATAACAAACTTAAAGGAAGCTTCATCCCCGAAACTTGAGCTAGCTAGGGTGTGAAAAAGGAAATATATGCATAACTTAAAGAGGACCGAAGTCGGTCCGAAAAGACGTACCCTCAAGAAGCTCTGAGTACTGCTCTCGCAGCGCCGCCTCAGGCTCCCAAGTAGCCTCCTCGAACCTCTGGCTCCTCCACAAGACCTTCACCAGGGGTACCTGCTTCTGTCTCAAACTCCGGACGGCCCTATCTAGTATTTGTACTAGTCGCTCGGGGTAGGTCAGGTCGTCACCCACCCCGACACTCATGGCTCAAAACATGACTGGGATCAGCGACGTACTTCATGTGGTTGGACACGTGGAACACGTCGTACACACCAGAAAGTTGAGGAGGAAGGGCAAGCCTGTAGGCAACGGGTCCAACCTGCTCCAAGACCTCAAAGGGCCCCACAAACCTCGGTGCAAGCTTCCCTTTCACCCCAAAACGCTGCAGGCCCTTCATGGGCAAAACGTAAAGAAAGATGTGATCCCAACCTCGAACTGCACCTCTCTACGCTTCCGATCAGCATTACACTTCTGTCTGCTCCTGACAGTGCAAAGTCGTCTGTGAATCTGCTCTATCACCTCCTGACTCTACCGGATCAGCCTGGGGCCAACCTCCCACTTGGTTCCCACCTCAACCCAACTCAAGGGCGTAGTACACCTCCGTCCGTACAGAGCCTCGTAGGGTGCCATGCCGATACTCGAGTGATAGCTATTATTATATGCAAACTCTGCTAGGAGTAAGTGCTCCTCCCAAGAGCCCCTACAATCTAGTACAAAGGCACGTAAAAGGTCTTCAAGTGTCTGTATCGTGCACTCTGACTGTCCTTCCGTCTGGAGGTGGTATGCCATACTAAATCTCAACCGTGTCCCCAAGGCCTGCTGAAACTCAGCCGAAAACTGGGAAGTAAAACGGGTATCCCGGTCGGATACAATCTCACGCGGAACTCCGTGCAGACGTACCACGTCACGAATATACCTCTCTGCCAACTGCACTAGTCCCAAGGTGACTCGGATCAGCAAGAAATGTGTCATCTTTGTTAATTTATCTACAATTACCCAGACTGCGTCGTGTCCTCGCTGGGTAATAGGTAAGCCCACCACCAAGTCCATGGTGATGCCCTCCCACTTCCACTCTGACATAGGAAGTAGCTGCAACGATCCTGCAGGCCTCTGATGCTCGGCCTTCCCTGCTGGCACACCAAACACTGTTACACGAACTCACCTACATCCCACTTCATCCCTCTCCACCAAAAGTCACGCCACAGATCATGATACATCTTCGTGTTCTCGGGATTATGGTAAACTTGGACCCGTGTGCCTCAGTCAAGAGCTCTCTCAACAACTCCTCGTCCTTGGGAACGCACAAACGTCCCCTCATGTGCAGCACCTCGTATGTAAAAGAGAAATCTCCTGGGTCCCCTAACAGTACTCTGTCTTGCAACGATAGCAAATACGGATCTATCATCTGTCCTGTGATGATGCGGTTTATCTGCTCTAGTCTCGTCTGTCGTGTGACTGTCACTGCCCTACAATGCCCCTGCAGCTCTAGGGGTCGCCAACTGCCCAACTCTTCCATAAGTCTCCAACTCTACACCTGTAGAGTGGCCAAGTGGGCAAGCGCCTTCTGGCTCAAGGCGTCAGCCACCACGTTGGCCTTCCCTGAATGATAGGAGATACTGCAGTCATAGTCCTTCAGGAGTTCTAACCAATGTCACTGTCTCATGTTAAGCTCCTGATCAATCAAATACCTGAGACTCTTGTGATCCGTAAAAATTTCAAAGGTCTCATCGTAAAGATAGTGCCTCCATGTCTTCAGCACGAAGACAACAGCTGCCAGCTCTAAGTCATGGGTAGGGTAGCTATACCCATGGAACTTCAGTTGCCGCAAAGCGTAAGCGACATCGTGACCACGCTGCATGAGCACACCCCCTAACCCCTGCAACAAAGCATCCATGTAGATCACAAAACTGCCACTACTGTCTGCGATGGTAAGCACATGAGCCGAAGTCAGCCTCTCCTTCAACTCCTGAAAACATGCCTCACAAGCATCTGTCCAAGCAAATGGTACGTCCTTCTGGGTCAACTGAGTCATAAGACGTGCAATCTGCGAAAAACCTCTAATAAACCGCCGGTAATATCCTGCCAGTCCCAAGAAACTGTATATCTCTGTCACTGTACGTGACCTCTCCCACCTGAGTACTACCTCTACCTTGGCTGGATCCACAGCCAAGCCATCCCCTGAAATCACATGATCCAAGAAGGTCACCTGCCACAAACAAAACTCGCACTTGCTGTATTTGGCATACAGCCTACGTCATCTCAACGTGTCAAGAACCATCCGCAAGTATTATCCGTGCTACGTCTGATCCCACGAGTAAATGAGCACATCATCAATAAATACCACCACAAACTAATCCAGATACAGTCTGAACACCCAATTCACCAAATCCATGAAGGCAGCGGGAGCGTTGGTCAGCTCAAACGGCATGACCAAAAACTCGTAGTGTCCGTACCGGGTGAGGAAAGCTGTCTTAGAGACGTCAGTCTCCCTGATCCTCAACTGATGGTTACCTGATCTCAGATCTATCTTGGAGAATACCATGGCACCTCATAACTGGTCAAACAAATCATCAATCCTCGGCAGCGGATAACTATTCTTGATGGTGACCCTATTTAACTGTCTGTAGTCGACATAAAGACGTAGGGTACCATCCTTCTTCTTCACAAATAGTACCGGGACTCCCTACCAGGACGCACTGGGCCTCACAAAGTCCTTCTCCAACAGGTCCTGCAATTGTGACTTAAGCTCTCGCAGCTCAAGTGGTGGCATCCTGTACGGTGCCGTAAAAATGGGGCAGGTCCCCGGGATCAGTGATATCTCAAACTTGATCTCACGCTCAGGTGGCAGTCCTGGCAACTCCTCTGGAAACACATCGAGGTACTCTCTAACCACCGGTATTCTCTAAAAGTCTACCACGGGGCTGGGCTCTGCCATTACACAAGCCAGAAAGCCCTCACACCCTCGGCCCAAAAGTCTCACTGCCCAAAGTGCAGAAATGCACCTGAAACCTCAGTCTACCAGTTGTCCGTGAAACTCAAAAGAAAACATCTCCGGTATGGAGAACATGATCTTCCTCTCAAAATAGTCCACCAAAGCGTGCGCCAAAATCCTCCATAGGTATCACGATCAGGTCAACGGGGAGGATGTGTCCCCCAACACTGACCTCACAGTTTGTGTAGACCTCCTCAGCTACAAACAGTTGATTGTCCGGACCTCTGATTACAAACGAATCATCTAACAACACGCAGTCCTGTCCCAAACTGACAACAAAACTCGCAGCAACAAACAAGTGCGTGGTGCCAGAATCAAAAAGTACGTAAACTAATCTACCAAAAACTATAACCATACCTGCCACCACTGAACCTGATGCCTTGGCATCTCTGTGTGTAAGGACGTTGATACGCCCCTCAGCTCTCGGTGCAGAAGAAGCAGCCACACTCTGTGTCGGACGAGTAGCCGCTGACCGATACCCTCCCCGCGACTCTATCCTCCCCCACGTGCCTAGGAACCATGACCACCTACTCGACCTCCAGCACTCGATGCGGGGAGCATCTACTGCGCTCCAGCCCTAGACGGGCAGTCCCTCCTGATGTGGCTCAGCTGGCCACACTGGTAGCAGAGGGAGACTCGACTCCCTCCCTCGGTAGGTCCTTGCTGACAGCTGGGTGGGGGTCTAGTGCTGGCAGCTGGCCCCTGTCGGGGGCCACTGACGGCCCCGCAAAACGAGACGGCTCTCCTGCGGGCACCACGTGCCTCCTCTCTCGTCGGCCCTGTCAGTACTCTGGCTGGTAGGGCCTCTTCTATCCGCTGTCGGTGTCTTATGCAGCCAGGTTGGTTTCCTCGTACGTCATAGCTGCCTCCACCACTCTCAAGAAGGTGGGCAGCTTCAAGGGTTTGACATACCCCCGAATGGCAAGTCAAAACCCCTCAGTGGACCTCCACAAGCGCTCCTCCTTAGTAGCCACAGCTATCGTAGCAAAACATGACAGCTCCAGGAAGCGCGAGTAGTACGCGCTAACAGTCATCGTCCCCTTGTGGAAAGTGGAACTCCCTCCTCCACTGGTCCTGCCACGTCTGCGGGAAGTACTGCTTGCAGAAGAGGGTCACAAACTGGTCCCACGTCGGCTCTGCCCTCTCCTAGCCTCTAACTGGCCTCCACCACCTGTGTACCGCACTCACCAACTGACACATGGCAAAGGCTACGCGGCACTCCGCAGGAGGCGAAGGGTGTCAAACACCTTCTCGATCTACTCAAGCCAGTCCTCTACCTCAGACGGGCCCTCATGCCCCTTGAAAGAGGGGGCTTCAACTTCCAAAACTGTCCGAAAAGCTCGTAGTGCAGCTGTAGTGGGGGAACGGGCACACCTCCAGGTAGGGAAGGCTCGTGCTCGGAAGTGTCGGAGTGCGGTGGAGGCGATGGAGGACCACCCCTTCCCCTTCGTCCAGCGCTGTGACGGTCTCTCAGCCCTATAGAGGACTCCCCCTCCACGTCCCCAGGAAGAGGTGCTCGTGGAGGCAGGTGAAGCTCCTCTCGTACTATATCTCGTATCAACTGAGCGAGGTCCTGGACCTGAACACCTGAGAGAAGTGGCTGGTCAACTGACACCTCGAGCCTGGCACGTCCGCCCCTCCGACCTCGTCCACGGTCGCATCCGCGGCCCGCCTCAAGGACTCCACGTCGAGGCATCTCCTGCAAGGAGATGCGGAAAACAAAACAAAAAGAAGTCAACTCTAACAGACTTTAATAAAAGAACTTCAGAACAGATGTCAAACGGTACATTGTAGTGGTTACTCTAGTTACATGCACGTGAATTGGTTATTCTCAAGCTATTTGGTTCATTTCTCAGGACGACCTTACTCTAATATCATCTTGTTACGAACTAGTTTCCCAAATCCCTACAGAACCCGAGACCAGCTCGACTCGACTAATCCCAAGACCCAGTCGTCTAACAAGAAATAACCAAAAAGCAAGAAAGTAAACCACATTCACTATACTAAGTAACTAACGATAAAAAGAGTACAAGTAGTAAAAGAAGTAAAACTGCTAACAGTACATATCATCATCACAACAGTAAAGCGAAAACAAAGTATAGAACGTAAACAGTAACAAGAATCTGAACTCACTAATAAAAGAAAGTACAACAGGAAGACTACTGCTACTGGACTCTATTGGGCTCAGCACCCTCTACAGCCGGTGACTCGGGCTACTCAACACCTGGACCTGAAAAGGGTTATAAGTAGACAAAGTCAGCGAATGCTGAGTAAAGTGGCAACCAACTAACTAAAATAGTAAAAGCTATCTTTTCCAATTTCTTTATTTTACAAGTTATTCCTTTTCACCCATTGGTTTAGTTTTTCAGATCTCTTTCTTGATCTCGAATATTCCTCGTGGAAACGATCTTGATTGCAGTCTTTTCCGAAGAGTAGAAGGCACATGTGGTGCTCTCCTGGCTAGGAGAGTCCCCCGTGGTGATCCTACACCTAGTCAACCACCCCAAGGTTACGGACAGACGTAGCAGTGACTACGGCACGCACGATAAGCGCCATCCCGAAGCAATCCTTACACGCGACAGGCAAATCGCCTATATTTAGCCATGCAAATCGTAGCTGCAGTGCGGCCTGCATGACCGTAGCCGCAAGAGGAACGTACCTTCACGAAGATCTGCTTTCAGACGTCTGGTGTAGTCACCAGACGTCCGCCCCGTCGTCTGAACGTCACGCCAGACGTCTAATTCTAGAAAAATTCCAGAATCAGAGCTACCTGCTCTCTCCCTCGCCACGCGTAGCCGCGGCCTCGCCTCCTCGCCTGCAGCTTTGGCTGCAGCAAGTGTCGGGGACATCTCCCCCGACACGCTCCTCCCGCACGCGCCGCTCCGGCCGTGCGTCCTCCAGCGAGCCCCCACGAGCTCGCAAGCTTAAGCTCTTCCTCCTCTCCTCACGTCACCTCTCCTCCTCGTCGCTCGCTCTGGTGCTTTCTTGCGCTCGCACCTCTCGCTACAGTGGAGAGGAAGGAGGGAAGGTGGCTGTGGTGAAGTGGGGAAGAAAGGGAGAGGGGAAGAGGGGTTTATATAAAGGTGCGTTAGGGTTCGGTGGAGGGAAGAGGGAAAGAGAGAGAAGGGCACTGTCTGCACGCAGCCCGCGCGCAGACGCGAAGCTCGTACCAAAATTTCGATTTCAAGACGTCTGGGAAGGGGTCCAAACGTTTGACCAGACGTCTTAAAAGGCTCAAAATAGAATGGGTCTTTACATCCATGCCTGCCTTTGTCGAGGGAACAGTCAAGGGCTCAACCCTATCCACTAGCGGCGAAGGTTCTATATCGGAGATCGTCCACCAGGTCACCCGGGCAATTAGGGATATACGCCCACGCACATACATCACCACCTACCCATTCACAGAGGAGGTGATGATGGCCCCCCTACTAGAGAAGTACAAGCAACCCGACATGACCCCATACGATGGGAGGACGGACCCCAACAACTTCATTGGAAGCTATCGCCTAATGATGCCAGTGCACAATTGCGCAGACGAAGTATTCTGTCGAGTATTCCTATCATATCTGTCTGGCATGGCCCATAAATGGTTCAATGAACTGCCAGGCAGACAAATCGCTTGCTTTCAAGAACTGGCAAACAAGTTCTACCAATATTTTGCCGGGCAACAAGGTTAGAACAACCCTAAAAGGTTGTCGGAAGTTAGACAACGGAAGGCTAAGTCTTTTCGATCCTACCTGGATCAATTTAAAGCCCAGTATTTCAAGTGCAAGAGGCCTCACAATGCCATAGCCATCCAGTACTTCAAGTTAAGTCTCTTGACTCAGAGGTTCTAGTATGACATCGACGACTTCCCGCTTGGAGATATGGCGGAGTTATGGGACAAAGCCATAAGATTCGCAGAGCAAGATGATTCCTTCCGCTCTCATACTTGGCTAGCAAAGGGGTATGTCGATGACAGCAGACCCATAGAGGAGAGGACCTCAAGAGAACCCACTCCGATTTCCATCTACAGAGGTGGTCGCTTCAACAAACGAAAGGCCACCTTTCATGATCATAGGAGTGATCGGCTCACCAAGGGCTGCAGTCATGGACCCCGCCTGCCGAAGCGGGAGTTTTTTGAAGAGTACACTCCCCTGGTCGTGAACCAAGCAAACATGTTGGCAAAGGTCTGGTCCACAGGCAATGACCTGCTACCCCTGCCTAAACCCATGAAGAAGGCTGACTCTGGCCCTATTGCAAGTGCCACAGGACTCGAAGTCACGCCACTGAAGACTGCCAGGATCTATGCGACCAGATTGAGTCCCAGATCTGGATGGAAACTTGACCCACTTCGTCAAGCAAAATGAGAGCTAAGATAAGGAGGAAAGACCCGTGGAGAGCCCGGAGGACTATCATAAAGAGCAACTCCAACAACTCTAGGGGGTTAACATGGTCTACATCACAGATCAGGAGCCAGACAGGTCGACAACCCATCAGGTCAAGCAAGCAGTGTCACCCTAGCTCCCCCCGGCAGAATGCCACCGCCAAGTATTGGTGGCAATGCCCATGTTACCCCAAGACTCTCACCTCTTGTCACCTGAACCCATTGGCACAGAGGTTGAGATGATCTTCAGGGTCAACACCGCCCCAAGCCAGCAAGCCACCCCTTCCAAGACGACACTTCCTTGCGCTTTCCCCACTCTTTAGTGGGGTGAAAGAAATACGGTCAAGCAAGCGGCATCCAAGCTGTTCGCCTCTTTGCCCGACCCGACAAAGCACATTGATCCACTTCTGGTGACGTTCCTGCTGGCGGGGCAATTACAGCCCAAACTCTTGGTGGATAAAGGCAGCGCCGTCGATATTATGTTCACAAAGATGCCTGAACGGCCACATTCATAATAGCCAGGTTGACGACAACATTCAATGGCATCATCGGTCACCCGACGACCCAGGCCTTTTGCCTAATCCCCTCATACTTCAATTTGTGCTTTTTCAATTCCCCCGCGAGGTGGGAATAGTACATAAGGATCAAACGACTAGGTGTGAACTCTGAAGGATTGAACTAGAACAATCCATGGAGCCGAGACCCCTCAAGCCACAAAAATGGGGGAAGAAGAGAAACCAAGTTCATGCGATCTAACAGGAAACAAATCCAATCGATCTGCCAGCGACTTTGGAACTGCAACCAAGTTCTTCAACCATGGTCATACAGCATTATCCTAACGCTACAAAGCTCGTCAAGGTCGAAGCAGACTTAGATCCCTCCAAGGTTCAGGAGTTCGTACTCCTGCTCTGAGCCAACGCGGACGTCTTCACTTGGTCTGCCAACGACCTGCCAGGAGTAGAACTATCCCTGATCCAACATCATCTGAACATTCAGGCGGGCACCCACACAGTTAAACAAGCACGTCAGCACAAGTGAGCCGAGCAATGGCAAGCGACTGAGGCTGAAGTCCAGAAGCTCCTTGAAGCTGGATTTATCGAAGAGTCCTTACATCCGACCTGGCTCTCAAACATGGTGATGGTAAAGAAAGCCAACGGCAAATGGCACATGTGCGTGGACTTCACCAACCTCAATGAAACTTACCCGAAGGACGAGTTTCCCTTACCAAGGGTCGACACTCTGGTGGGACTCCTGCAGCGGACAATCTCATATGTCCTTCCTGGATGCCTACTTCGAGTATCATCAGATCAGCCTTACTCCAGGCAACAGACCTCACACACCCTTCATTATTGATAGGGGTCAATTTCAGTATAGAGTCATGCCTTTTGGCTTGAAAAATGCTGGAGTAACTTATCAGCGCCTTGTAAACATGATTTTCTCCAAAATAATAAAAAAATCATTTGAAGTATACATAGACGATATGCTTGTGAAGAGATCCAATTTCCCTCAGCACTTAAACTATTTGGCAGAGGTGTTCCAAGTATTAAGGAACACTCGCCTCCACCTAAACCCTAAGAAGTGTGCATTTGGAGTCTCAGCCGGCAAATTTCTGGGGTTCTTGGTCTCCAGCAGAGGAATTGAAGCCAACCCTGACAAGATAAAGGCGATCATGGACCTGCAGCTGCCAAGCACGCTAAAAGGGATGCAATCACTGGTCAGCAAAATTGCCTCTTTAGGTGGATTCTTGTCCTGATCCACTGACAAGTGCCTCCCCTTCTTCGAGTGCATCAACAAGGGCAAAGGCTATACTGCTGCCTACTGGACTCCTCATTGCCAGAAGACCTTAGAGGAAGTCAAGGAAGCACTCCAAAGTCCTCCCATCCTAGCAGCTCCTAAGCCTAAGGAAGCTCTCTACTTATAACTGGCGACGTCCACGTCTGCCGTCAGCGTTGTCTTAGTCGATGAGCGAGGAGCACAACAACCCGTATACTTTATTAGCAAGACCTACCAAGGTGCGAAGTTAAGTATATGGTCATCGACAAACTTGAGATAACTTTGGTCACTGCGGCCAGAAAGCTACGCCTATACTTCCAGGCCCACACAATAGTCCAATACCAACCAAAGAGATCCGCCAAAGGACAAGCCCTAGCAGACTTTGTGGCAGAATTCACATACCCGAATGCCTCCCTCACACTCCCCTAGCAACTCTACATTGACGGCTCGTCCATAACAATCAGGTCTGGGGCCGGCATCGTCTTAACCACCTCAAATGGCGTTATTCATAAGTACACCATCAAGCTAATCTTTCTTGCATCCAACAACCAAGCGGAGTACGAGGCCATGTTAGCAGGTATTCGAGTGGCCAAGTCAAGAGGCGTCTCCTCGTTGGAAATATTTCACAGATTCCTAGTTGGTCGCCAATCAGATCACTGGCGAATACCAATCTCAGGACCCAAACATGACCTTGTATACTGACAAGGTCAAGGAGGAGCTGTCGAACTTCAAGACCGTCTCGATCAGGCGGGTACCACGAGCCAACAACCCCCTGGCGGATGCGTTGGCCCGGCTAGCCATGGCAATCCCACTTGACCAACAAGATGATATCTGTCTCCAGACCTTGAAAGAGTCAACTATACTTGCTCCCAAGATGTTCATGATAGAACGATGCACCTCATGGATGACACTTATCATCACCTACTTGAACTCTGGGGAGCTGCCCCCGAGGGAACCTCAGCCCAAGGCATTCCGCCTGAAGGCCTCCAGGTACACCTTAATAGAGGGGCAATTGTATAAGTGGGGACATTCCACCCCCTGTTACACTACCTTACAAAGGAAGAGGCATTGTAAGCCCTTCAAGAAGCCCATGGAGATACATGCAGGAACCATGAAGAGTACAAAACACTCTTGGCTCAGCTATTCCAGGCATGGTACTTTTAACCCCAAATGAAGCAGCAATGCAAAGACTTCGTGCGCAAGTGTGACAAGTGCTAGCGGTTTGCTACCTTGCACCACTTGCCGCCTGGAAAGTTAATACATGTTATGTCGCCCATCCCCGTTGCAAAATGGAGCATGGACATCATTGGCCCTTTTCCGCCAACCTCAGCTCAGAAGCAGTTCATACTGGTGGCGGTCAATTATTTCTCCAAATAGGTCGAAGCTAAGGCCATGGCCAACCCAACAGTTGATAGAGTCATCTCATTTGTCCGAAATAGCATCATAGCTTGGTATGGGATACCTCAATACACTATCACAGACAATGGTACCCAGTTTGCCTACAAAAAATTCAAAAAATTTTGCACCAGCTAGGACATGCACTAGTGCTTCACGTCCGTGGGCCACCCCCAAGCGAATGGATAGGCAGAGGTAACCAACCACACCATTATTTTAGCACTGAAATGCCAGCTGGACTTAGCCAAAGAGAGATGAGCAAACAAGCTACCGGACATACTGTGGGGCTATAGGACTTGCCAAAGGACTTCCATAAGCGACACACCATTCAGCCTGATGTATGGCATGGAAGCGTGGCTACCTATAGAGACAGTCTCCCCACCTAACGAACACAACTCTACGACCCTGCCACCAATGATGACCAAGTCTGCCTGGCCTTAGACCTCGTGGACGAGCTAAGGCACTAGGCCTCGGAAGCATCGCTCAAGCACAAGGAAGCGACACCAACCGCCTACAACAAGCAGATACGCAAGCGACAGTTCTCTAAAGGAGACTTAGTCTTGCGCAAAAATAAAGTCTCCATGCCAAGTCATTCGAGCGAAAAAGCTGGACATCCCATGGGAGGGACCATACAAAATTTGTAAGAACAGTCCAGGCAACTTTTACAAATTACAAACCCTAGGCGAGGAGGCAATCCCTCGTACTTAGCATGCGAGTAATTTACAGTTGTATTATATATAGAAAGAAAAGGAAAATAAAAACTTTTCCTTTTATTTCCCTCATAGTATTGTCAGTCACATTCCCCGAGACCATCACTCCTAGCTGGCCCACGAAAAAAGGGGGGGTCCATGAACATAAAGCCAACAGCAATACTATCTTTGCAAACTCGACGACTTCATTCCCAGCCTTCAAAGATATCCAATCCAGGCATTGAAGGCGGCGACAAAACGACGCGAGGGCTAGTCGGTCAGGCAGGTGGTTCCACAGCTCCTAACGAATCCAGCTTGGGCGCCTCCTCTTCAGGAGCCAAGCTCCCCGACTGATCCATAGGCCCCAGCTGGTCCGCAGGTGGCTCTATAAAAGCCTTGTCGGCAATACAACCATCAACCTTTTGACGATCAAATTCAGACAAGAACTGTTCCACGGACCAACTACATAGCTCCTCTACCGAAGTATGCTCACCCTCAAGAAGGGCCTGCATTACCGCTAAGGTGTGCTACCCGATCTCCCTTGAGACCGCCTCCCAATTCTCCTCTATAGAGGCAAAGAATGCCATTACCGTCTCGAGATCAAGCTCCGGTTGGGCAACACGTTCCAGATCAAGCACCCTCTTGCCCTTGTCTTCAGCGAGATGCCGAGCCTTGGTAAGCTCAACCCTCAGGGCCACCACCTCCACCTCCACCTTCTCTTGACTCGCCGATAGTTCAACAAGTTTGTCGATGGTCGTGCCCAGGCAAAGGTGCTCTTCCTGAAAGGTCGCCTCATATCCCTCCACGACTGAGGAACGTTCAGCCCTTAGCACCTGCACCTCTTCCTTCAGCGAAAGAACGTTAGTGCAGGAGTCCTACAAGCACTCAGACAAGTTTCGTAGAGCCACGACTTCAATCTTGTGCGCTCTAATGAGACTTTCCTCCATCTTCCAACCAAGGTAGGCAGCCTTCCTCAAAACTTGGAGGGCCTGCGCTAGCTCCTCCAGCTGGGATACTTGACGGGTCGCCTGCTGCAGCGAATGGAGCATACGAAGGGAGTCCTTCGTGGTCTTCTCTGCCTTCTCTCTAGTAGCAATGGCCTCCTCAAGGAGGCAGACAAAATTTCGCTACTCCGCCTTGGCCATCACGACCCACTTGGCGGCCATGTCAGCCACCTCTGTAAAGCCGACAGGTCCAGCGACGTTCGAAGGAGCACCGCCACACGAGACAAAGGTAGTCTCAAGAGCCTCTACTTGTTCATAACCACAGGCAGGTTCGAGGAGAAAGTTCCTCTCCAAAACATAAGTAAAGGATGAGCAAGAAAAGGCTCACCACTCGAAGGCAATAGTAGAGCACATGGTTCATATCCATGCCTCTCGACCGGGAGGCAGCCCAAAGCACGGCATCCTCCAAATGCCGAATCACCTGCCTTTCCAAGCGAAGGCCACTGCTCGACCAGCCCCCCTGGGTCGGGACCCCCCGGCTGAGCATAGGGCCTCCACAACCACCCTCTAGAATGGATCCCTTGACAAATCCGATCATCTACCTGATCACCCCAGGGCCTCCCCGACTGGAGGGATCCACTAGCACCATCACCCCCGTCAAGCTCCGCCTGTAGTGCAGCGGTGCGAAGATGCTCCCACTAAGGAAACCATCGATGACAACCACCTCCTGCACCAGCCAAGAGATGGCCCCAGCAGAACCGAATGAGGTGCTGGAGGCACTGGTTCCGTCCTGCTGAGCTACCTCCGCTGGGGTAGGGGACAGGGAGTCAAGGAGTATAAACCTCCCAGCGAACCAGAAGGGGCAGACGAGTCCACCGGGGCTTCCTTCACCTCAGCCCCGCTAGAACTTTCAGGAGCGAACGTTGTCGGTTGCATACCAACAGGACCCCTTTTCAGGTGCTTGAAAGGGGCCTTTGCCTTCTCTTGTCTTCCCTTCCCCTCCTTCCTCTTGGCCTCCTTAAAGCAAGAAGACTAGCTCCCCTGGCTATGCTCCACAGGCTTCTCCCCACGATGTGATCCATGGTGAGAGGAACTGCTACCTCGATGCCTGGGGGTGTCCGACCGGACAAACCAACCAAAGGCTACAAAGAAAAAAGAGAAAAATTGATCCATTAATAAAGAGAGAGGGGGATACACATTCTAAAGCTATCACCCCCCCTATTTACGTAGCGTGGGATAGGAATCTGCAAACCACGACAGAGCCGCCTGGACGTATTCCCGCTTGAGCTCCGAGCGGGCAATTGGCCCAAAATTAACAATCCTATTGGCATCCGCCTGACCAACCGAATCAAGTTCCTCGGGCTTAGGTGGCAGGTCCTTATCAAACGAACCTTGCCAGATATAAAGGACACCATGGTCCTCATGGTGGAAAATAAAGAAAAAGTGATGATCTTGCCCCTTCAAACTATCAGGTAGATCAACTATCCGGTACTTGGTATGTCGACTGTACAAGATATAAGTACCTGATGGGGGCTTCCCCTTCTTAACTTTAAGGGGCGTAAGCCCAAAAAGTAGGCAAAACAAACCCAAGCGAGGGACAATCCTTAGATGGAAGAAGATAATGATAAAGGCATTCAAAACTAGATAGAATTGAGGCTAAGCTACAAGGGGGTCAAGTCGTAATAACAGAGGAAGGAATACAAAAAAGGATTCAACGGTACCCAAAGGTCATATTCTATGGCATATTTACAAATAATAAATGAGTCCTTAGACCCATCGGAGCATAAGCAGGTTTGGGACCTATAGGGCTAAAACGGAACTCCAATTCTGTACTCACTCAAAAATGGCTTAATGGCAGAACAACCACGGAAGTCAAAAGAGGTGTATAGATCCCTCGTCTTAGGCAAAATCCCAGACGAGGATGAGACAGACTTACCCTTGCCAGTCCAGACATGACTGCATCTTCAAACACTCACCAGAAAAAGGAGCTCCGAGAACAGCACCTCATCACGCCTCGCCAGGAAAGAGGGATTGCACCAGCATCACAGAGTACTCGAAAGCCTCAAGAGGGTAGGTAAGGCATTAACTATGCCCCATACCTCCTATTTACCCCCGTAATGGGTGCTTCCCCCCTTGCGAGGCGTAAATTTCAAAAGAAGAAATCCTGTGAGATACGACGTAGATTTCAAATAATACTTTCCAAAGGCAGAAATACCTTGGTAATCATTACCGACATTAAATGCTCGTGCGTGCATATCTTACACTATAATAATATCGGTCACATCACTGGCGAATGCGGTATTTGATGCTCTTACACCTCATCATGACGACAATTAATACCAATCTTGTCACACAAGACAAAAATCAAACCCACAGTAATTGGCCATCACTCGCAACAGGTGGCACATACGTCACACTCACTCCTAGGAAGCCGCCTCTTAAGACTAGCAGAAACACAGGTGGACACACCTAAAAGCTACCTCCTAAGGCGGGGAAAAACACAAGTGACCACGCCTAAAAATCACCTCCTAAGGTTGGCAGAAACACAGGCGGACGCACCTAAAAGCCGCCTCCTAAGGCCGGCAGAAACACAGGACACACCTAAAAGCCTCCTCTTAAAGTTAGCAAAAACACAGGTGAACGTGCCTAGAAGCTGCCTCCTAAGGCCAACAAGAACTCTGGCATACCTACCTATGATCCCTTTACCAAAAAGCTGCCTCTTAAGGCTAATAGCAACTCAGGTAGACTTGCCTAAAAGCTGCCTCCTAAGGCTGGTAGAAACTCATGCATACCTGCCTGCATTCCCCTCACCTAAAAGTCGCCTCCCGTAGCTGGCAGGAACTCAGGCGTCTCCCGCTTTTGTTCCCTTTACTACAACACCACCTCACTAAAGACAGCAAGACCAAAGGCACCTTGGCCGCCTACAATTACAACTCCCGCTTTATGACAAATGCTCGCCCCGCTTTAATGAAAATGCCGAGAAACCATTTGGGGGCATCGTCTATTACGAAATTGTAAATACTTTAATTACTCTCTCAACATCATCCGCTAGCTAGAGAGTAAAGGGCATATGATGAAGGGCACAAAGCACTTTCGGACTCAAAACTCCTCAAGAAGCCTAACAAGAGATCCAACTACCCGGATAGGAGGTCAGCAGGCAGATCCGACCCAGCCTAATCCACCTCAACTCGGGAGGATCCAAACTCACCCATACACAAGCAAGTCCGAACAGACTCGACTCGCCAAAGAGCCCAGTCATGACCAACATCAGAAAGACAGTGAAAAAGTCCAAGACGCCCATACCAACAATAGTGATGGCATTACCGCCACCATTAATAGCTTGACAACATACATACCTTAACAACAGACATATCCAGTCAGAAGATCCTACGGCAGGATCATCCCCCAACACTATAAATAGCAAAGAGAGGCCCTTATGGCTCTCCCTCAGGCAATCTAGGAGAGGAGATTTTTTTACCACTTTTTACTAGTGAATATTTGGGAGCATTACCCTCCCCTCAGACATACATCCCTTGTGGTAGAACTGAGTTACCAATCTCCTTGTTTTCCTCGTGATTGCTTATTAGTGACTCATTAAGTCGGACCCTCCGATTACTTAGGAGGTCCAATCAGGGAGAAAACACGAAGCTTCTGTAAGAACTTGCACGAAGATGCTACCACCTCAAGTTCATCATCTTCGATGAGAGGCAAAACCCACAATTTACACAAATTCCAACAACGACAAACCAACATCAAGAGATCCGCACTCTATGTAGTCAATGCATGCCCCAAATCCAACGATGTGAGACCTTCACAAATAAGGTCCACTGCAAGAAGGTAATCAGGACAAGGCACCTCAAACACAGAAAGGTGCTTCTCAAAGCCTTACAGCTTCTAAAGGCAGACTGTAGCTGCCAGTAGAGAATAGGATGATGTGAGTCATCTATAGAAATCATCCCAAAGGGGTCACCATGAATGGGAGCAAGAATGGGAGTGCCAAGGTCAGCAAGGTCGGGAGCCATGTGGAGAATACCAACTAGCTTTTCAAAAGGCATGTACTTAAGCCTCAGCGTTTTCAGGTTGGGGCAATGACTCACAAGGCACTCAATAATGGTTGCATCCATCACTCCACCACCATTGGTAGTCCTCCCCCATGCCTTCCCTCTGTCAACTACCACCATAGTTAGGTAGTTACTCCAACAACAGGTACCATAGTTGCCTCCAATGTAGGCAGTGCTAATTATGGAGGGTTGCAAAGGGCACGCTCCTCCATTAGCTAACATGAGTACATTGTCCACTTTTTATCACTTCCTCTTAGGTAGTTACTCCAACAACAGGTACCATAGTTGCCTCCAATGTAAGCAGTGCTAATTATGGAGGGTTGCAAAGGGCACGCTCCTCCATTAGCTAACATGAGTACATTGTCCACTTTTTATCACTTCCTCTTACCATATTGATTTCTTACCCTGTCGTAGCTTCTTCATGTAAGTAGTGTTGGAATCCCATGAAAAATAAGAGAAAATGTATTAATAATGCCACATCAACTTATCCATGTATATAACTTACTATTAAATAAATATCCAATGACATCACGTCAGTATCGATAATCATTTCATCTCAAAATAATTCTTATCTAACTAGCAAACACAACCTAAGCTTTTCGGCAAACAAGAGCTGAATGCAAAAGAAGGCACCTGCGTGAATTAACATAAATATATGTTTGAACCCCCCAAAATCACAATGATCCATACAACATGTCGTTGAACCAGATGGAAGTAGTCCAATTTCTTCCCCTTTTACCTTTAAAAAGGCAGGATGCCTAGTTATGCTTTAATACGGCTTGCCGTTTGAACATGACTACAGAATTTGACATGCCTGCCACAAATAGAATCCTTGCATGCACTCCGCATCCTTGTCCGGCAATCAAGCAAAGGAACTGAGAAAGTCAACATCTTAACCCTTTTTTCCTTTTTGAGTAAGGTAAGATTTCAATCCTAATCAAGTTGATGGGAGACAACCTACTCAACCACTAGACCATTCAAGTGGATTAACATCTTAAGCTAAATTGGTAGTTGGATAAGTGGTGGGATGCCCTCAGTCACCCTAAACTGGACGACCCCCTGCAGATCACTGCCACCCACTTGAATTGGGGTTTTCCCCCAAGAATCAAACCATTTCCTCCTCATCCATCATGGTAAGGAGTGCTAATTAGGGGAGGAATCAAACAAATTAGTCTTCCCCTCTAATAAGTACTCGGATTTGTCCTAGAAACCTTCTGCTTTCTGAAATTCAAACACAGTATATTTTTACTTGCAAGACGAACACACTACAATTATCCCATTTACATCTCCATCTCAAAAACATGCTCACATGGCAATCAACTAACGTCTTTAGTAACATAACCATCCATGAAAAATAAAGACATCTCTTTATGATTACAACCACAAACATCTCCAAAGCAAAATGTATCTATGATTCAAGTTCTCTCTAACAATATACAGAGGCTAAAATAAACTCCACCCTCCACTTTCTTCATTATTCTCCTGTGAGGATTCTTCCCCACTTGTATCCCCAGTATCTGTTTCACCATGTGCTGCTGAATCCACTATGGTTTCAAATATATGCTCTGCTTCAGGTAGCCCGAACTGAAGCAATTGGTGAATACCATTCACCACATCATATACCATTAGGCCAATTCTTCCACCAACCCAGCTTCCCAAATGGCTTCCTAGATAGTACCCCGCCCTCCCAAACCTCTCTTCTCCAATAAATCCTACAATATATGTCCCAAACAACGTACCTGTCCCACGGAGAAACCCCTCCGTAATGGTTCCCCCATAGTACACTGCCTCAAAGAAGTCCCACCCTGAAGAAATGATCGGCCCCACAATGCGCTTGGCTTGTCTTTTAGCCAGTTTTGCAGCTTTAGTACCTACTTTTTGAGCCTGTTTGGCAGCGGCAGCAGAACTGAGCCCCTCCGATAAAGCCTCAGCTAAGGCAGACTCGGTCGCCCGCTGGCGGACTCTCTCAACATGGGCACTTCTGATGCTGTAGACGTAGAGCTTGACACCCTCTTTCACCCCACAAGCAAGACTCCCAGATCCCATGTCAAGGCAGTCAAAAATGGTGAACTTCCCACTCTTTGAGGAGCCCTCCTCTCCTACCAGCTCCCGGAATTTCTCCGCTGTTGAGGATAATTAAACCAGAGGTCAAGCTTAACTTCTATAATGCAAAATATGGAATGGTAAAAGATTTCAAGTAGGTTAAGCCATCCAAATCTGAGTGGCAGAAGAATAAAATATCACGCAACAAGGAAAACAGTGCAACTGAACGAGGTAGTGAATAAATTACATTTGGCAAGGATCCACAACCATGTTATTTTTATTTAATTCAAGTATCTAATCCAAAGTTTTTTTAGCGACCAGGTTGCTGCATTTGAGCACTTCACAGGCTGTGGAAGAAGAATTTAGCGAAGTCCATGCAGACTTCTAATTCTTGAAATTACATCAACTTATAGTATAGAAATCTGGTCTTCGTTGCGCTCCCTCAGCAGTTCAACACTGCCTTTGTAAGGATAAATCATATGGTTTAGATATTGTAGTTCATTCTCCATATTAGTTTTGGATAGATTGGACATATATTTTCATTGTCATATCATGAGGAAAGCAAATACAAATTTAGTTTGAATAAGAATAAAATACAAATACAATTCAGTTTCTTTTTTAAGCGAGAATACAATTTAGATATTAACTTGAGGCAAAATCAGTACAAGTGAATAATGATATGGATACACTTGGGATTCCAATATTTTTTCGAATATAACATATAGAGGTTAAATATGATAAGCCAAGTTAAAATTTAAATCACTTCACAAGTAATCATCAAGTGTCGCAAGGTGAACTCAAAATCACACAAGGTGAACTCAATCACACAAGTTTAGCATCTATATAAAAACCTTCCACTCTCAAAACATGTACATTTAATTTGCAAATCCAAAATTGCCATTCTAGGTTTCAGTACATAACTGGCAAAGCCCCTAATCAACTGTCAATCCATCTCCATCAAGCTTCGAAATTCCAATATTCGATTCTGACCATCTTCAGATTCAATCATCAGAAACGTAAATCCATATCTGACCCATTGTGCATACCTACTTGGAACCAATATGAGGATATCAAAATGCTACAAAATAAGCTTACATATTGAAACACGACAACATCTACCATTGTCTTTGTCTACAAAATAGATCTAAAGCGTAAAGCTTGAAACTGTATCCTGCTCACTCTGACTCACAATCTGAAAAATGAAATAAATATCAAGCCCCACCTTTTATTTTATATTTTTAATGGGAAACCAATAACCATGCATCTAAGAATACACTATGGACTGTATATGGCTTCAAGACAACCAATTTAAGCTAGGCTTGTTCATATTCAATCACCATCATATCTAAACACCATACTGGGAATAGGATTAATCTTTAAAGAACCTAATCTGGGAATAGGATTACACTTTATCTTGTAATCTTCTTAGATGATCCTGTATTTCGGAAGCTGTAAAAAGCCAAGAGATCATCTTTTCATGCATAGGCACTTCAGTTTGAAAGCCTCAGATAAGGTACTCAAGGATCCCAAATCAAGAGAGGCTGACATCACAAGAATGGAACAGGAAAAACAGAGACAGGGAAAAGTGAAGAGAGCCAAAGTAAATCACAACACACAAAGATTTACAAAGTTCCACCAAAAAAGGATGTGCATCCTGAAATGATGAATTGCGTAAACAAGCTTTACAAACACCTCGGAGCTGTCTCTTTCTCCTATGATGGTGAGGGCAGGATGGAAAATTCAGACTCACATGCCCCTCCCCATGGAATACTATTGTTTAGCAAGCCATCTGATTATATAATGAATGTATGAATTATGTATATCCTGTCTAGTTATCTGAATAAATAAATAATATTTGGTATATTAATGTGATATATTGGTCCTGCTTGTGCTTTTAGAATTACTTGCACAAAGGCTAGACCAAAAAAGTGAGAATAGTGGGTCAACCATTCTGAACAATTCTGTATAGGGAATAAAATTTAGATTTATATATGATCACCATCGTGAACTCATTGTTATCATCAAAATTCCCAATCTTGAAAAAGATGACAATTTTCCAGGATATTCATAAGAGCCTGTCAACTAACTGAATTCCTAATGAAAAAATCTTCATGGGATATGGAGATTGCAAAATTGTTACATGGGAATCATTAGAGAATTGGTTTACTGTAACCAATCTCAGAGATTTTTTTCAATTTTACTGCTTGTGTTCTGCAATAGGCTCCATTAAAAGAAAGTTCTTGTGGAGCTCGTCCACCGGTGATGGTGTCATGTCCTTGGTGGCCTACAATGAGGTGTGTAGACTTAGAGAGATGGGGGGCTTGATGTCCCAAATCTTAAAACAACTGAACTATGTATTGTTCTCCAAGTAGATCTTACAAGTCATGGGTCCTCGGTTACCCTTCTTGAAGAATATCATTTGTCAGTCTTATGGGAACACAATTGACTAGGATGAAAGAAGAATGACCGTAAAGGTGCCTCTACATTTTGGAAGGGTTATGTAAGCTTTTCAGGAAAATCCAACCACACTGCAGAGCTACTCTTGGTCAAGGTTTTAAAAAATGTGAGGTGATACCAAGGCAGTTTGCCTTCATCAAGGCGAGGCATAAGCCTCAAGGCAATCGAAGCGTAAACCTCAGTTTCTAGATCGAAAGTATGAAAAAATGATAGAAATATATACTATTAAATGCTAATAAAGAAAAACTAAATGTAAAAATATACTTTCATGCTATTTTTACTCTATCACAACATTTAAATGTCTATTACTAAATATTATTACCACACAGTACACACAATATTCACATATAAACTACTATAACAAGATTTAAATACACATAAGTACCACACAACATGTAAACTCTTCAAGTAGTAAAAACAATCAAAACAATACAATAACAACAACCAAGCATTTTCCTACACTAAGTGGAGTCGGCTATATGGATTCTTTGCCTCCACACAGATCAATTTTCAGTCATTTTAGGACTTAAATTAAAGTAATTGAGGTCATACTTAATAGTTTCCTTCCAACACTTGTTTGGTCTTCCTCGCCCCCTCTTAACGAGTTCAACCTCCAACTTCTCGCATCTCCTAACTGGAGCATCTAGTGGCCTTCTTTGTAAATGTCCAAACCATCTTAGACGGGCCTCTCTCATTTTATCCTCTATCGGTGCCACCCTAACCCTGTTTCTAATAAACTCATTTGAAATACAGTCCTTTCTTATATGACACATCCATCTTAACATCTTCATTTCTGCCACAGACATTCTGTACATGCCTATAGTTTATAGCACAGCATTCAGAACCGTACAACATTGCTGGCCTTACCACAACTCGATAGTATTTTCCTTTGACTTTTAAAGGAACCCTCTTATCACAGAGAACACCAGAAGCACCCCTCCATTTCAACCACCCTGCATTAATTCTATGTATAACATCTCCTTCAATTCCATCATCATGTTGGAAAATGGATCCCAAGTACTTGAAAATATCTTTCATTGGAATGCACTCTTCTCCAATTTTTACATCAATCCCTTCGTTGTTCCCTCCACTACTAAACTTGCAGTCCATATACTCAGTCTTCGTCCTACTTATGCGTAATCCTTTATCTTCAAGGGCTTCTCTCCAAAGCTCAAGTTTTCTGTTCACTCCATCTCTTGTCTCATCAACCAACACAATGTCATCAGCAAAAAACATACACCAAGGCACCTCAACTTGGATATGCTTCGTCAACTCATCCATGACCAAGGCAAAAAGATAAGGGTTTAAAGTCGAACCTTGATGCAGACCAATGGTGATATCAAAGTAATCTGTCAAAAACAATCAAAATAATAATAAAAAATATTTTTTTAGAGAATAATAATAATAATAAACATATAACAAGATTTAAGTAAACAATCACCACATAGCCTCTTCAAAAATAAATCAATTCAATGATCACATAACATGTAAACTAACCACATAAAACATTCAAACATACTTTAACATAACTAAATAGTAAAATAAAGACATAAGTAACAAAAAATGTAATGTATAACTCAAGAGAGGTCGAGACTCTTACCAACAGTAACAAAAGATTGAGACTTGAAAGGAGAAGGGGGCAAGGATAGGCAATGGAAAGGGGGCAAACTGATAAGGGGTGGTACGTAAGGGAGTGACTGGCAACTCACGATGCACCAACAGCCACCAGCAATGGTAATGGAGTCCAAAGATGGAGAATGACTTGCAACAGTTAAGGGTGATGGGTCTTTTAGGGCTTAAGAGGTCAGGGCCATTATTTGGAGTCAGGTGATGGGTATAAGATTTTAGAAAAGAATTTTATTTGCTTTATTAGGTCATATGTAACTCACATGACCTTCAAGTGTAAACTTTCGACTAAGACTATAGCCTCAATTCCGCCTCGTCGCCTCAGCTCCGCCTTAACAAACCAAGGAGCACACCTCACATTGCAACCCCGAGGCTACAGCCTCAGGGTGCTTTTCTCGCCTCAAGGCGTAAACCTCGAGCGCCTTGAGACTAGTTTTTTAAAACCATACTCTTGGCAATGGAATGATTCAATTTATAGATACTCTAGAGGTCCCCTTTTGGTATCATCGCTAAGGTCTATCCCTACCTGGCAACATTGTCTACGAATGTTTTAGTTCTTGTTGAGTACCACTTTGATGGGTTACAGCTACCAAAGTTCCCCAATCATTGTTGGATGCCAAAGTGGAGTTCTGTTACCCTGCAAGCCTTCATGATATTATCCTCAAGGTTCAGAGAGATGGCTAAGTGTGGAAACATGACCACTTTGCCACCAAGAAAGGCATATTTATGCTCTATAAGTGGATATGCACCTATGGATCCTATTTTTCCAAAGGATTGTGGATGAATTTGAAGGTATAAGCTATACCTTTAAAACCCTATTTCTTTATATAGTTGCTAAGGAAGAGATTGGTTACCCGACAACTGAGAAGCAAGTGGCTAACAGAGGCCAACACATATTGTGTGTTTTGCACTTCACCTATGGAGTATGGAGGATATGAACCACCTTTTCTTTGCCTTCCCTTTTTATGCGACAGCGTTGGCGTTAGACTCGACATTGGTCTTTGGATTTCTTCTCGCATAAGGCCTTTTGGGATAATACCGAATCACACAATAACCTAAACAAAGATAATGATTAGGAGATTGTGCATACTCCTTTAGTCCATCTAGTTGCAATGGTGTCATCGTTGAAGGAGAGAGTTAGTATTCGCGAGGTCTTGTACCACTTTTCATTATGTGAATATTGGTGTAGCTAGCACTTTTCTTTAATAAATCCGAGGGGTTAACAACCCTTGTTAACCCCCCTTCCCTTTAACAAAGACACCAAAATCCTTTTTCAAACACTAGTCTTATTGAAAGAGGCACATGTCCTTGAAAGAAGAGTTATATCTCGGTCATGTAGATTTGGCAACCCAATTATTGAAGTTTTGTAGAACATGAGGCCAATATGTTTGGATGCCAATCTACTTCATTTAATACAGGAAGTAAAATATCTTCTAAAGGTGGGATTCAAATAGTTCTAACAATCAAGTGGAGTTTAAGCTTTGAAAGTCTAATTCCACCCGTGATCATTTCGATAAATAAATCAAAATAAGAATGGACTTGGATGAACTTACAGAAGTTATTCAATTTGTCTTCCATCAAAATCTTTATGCAGATTAGTTCTAAAAGGGGTGATAGTGGAATTGATTCCTAAACTTGCATCAATAGTATGCATCTCCATGTATGTAGGACATATAGGGCATACAACATATCTTAAGGGTTGCTTAAAACCTTAATTAATCCAATAGCCATCATACTTCATTAGGATGGTGTGATAAACACCTACAGATTTTGATTAGATATAGAGCTTATTAAGAGATTAGAGATTATTTATAATTGAAGAATTAAAGAGTAATACTCAAGTTTTTTTTCTTTTGAAAAGGGGCTCAAGATAATTTATTGATGTAGATTTTTTAATTGAAGAATGTTAGGAAATAAATTAGGATTCAATTAATTAAGAATTTACGTGTCTTTCTTATTTTAGCCTGTGGTATTTTTTGTAACTTAGTTGATATATTTCCTTGTTATATCAAACCCTCTCTCTATATAAAGAGGGATATGACTTACTTATTTCAATAAAAAAAATCATTCCCTCATTCTTAACATAACATCCGAGCCACTGATCTCTGTGGCTTAGGGTTAGGAGTAAAGCACCCAAGAGAAGGGAGGGGGGTCTTCGGTAGCGTCGTCGGCCTCCAGCAAGCCACTGGGAGGCCCCTCCTCTCCACATCACTCTCCTCTCTACTCTCCTACTAATCTCCTCTCCTTTTCTCAACATTGGAACCTGCCAACAACAGCTACAATGACAACCGAATATCATCACCATCGCCACCAACTGCTACTTCAATGATCGTCGGCCTCCGCATCTTCACGTGAAGGGATGCACTATCACGCACCTAGAGCATTTTGGTTAGCTCTTTAGGCATGGGAGCAATGGCAGTGAGGTGACCTTATGCATGCCTGGATAAACTAAGCACGATACACTGGCTCACAGGTTGTAAGAGCAATGGCACCCATGTGATCTTATGCGCACTTAAGAAGACCAAGCCTCGTCGTTTTCAAACTCTTGTATGCAGGAGCAACAACACCCAAGTTGTAGTCATGATTCCTCACGTACCCAGTGCCTTATGCGGGATGTACAAGTAGACATATGACCAATAGCTAAGGATGCAAATGCCAGTTACTTCGTCATCTACAGTTGATCTTTGACTCTCGTCTACCACTGTCACTCCGACTACCTTGATTAGGGGGGAGCCCTTCATTTGTCGTGACTCTTTCAAGTTAGACGTTGCAATAAATTAGGATTCAATTAATTAGGAATTTGGTTGTCTTTCTTATTTTAATCCGTGTTACTTTTAGTAACATAGTTGTTATATTTCCTTATTGTACTAAACCCTTTCTCGATATAAAGGCGGATATGGCATTGCTTATTTCAATAAGAAAAATCATTCCATCATTATTAATAGAGAATTAAAAAGTGATTATTAGAATCAAATGAGATCAATATTTGATCTTAACCCTTAATCCACCGTAATTCTAATTATTGATTTACTATGGATTACCTACAAGTTCTCCCTACAACATAATACAGCAATTAGCAAATTAATAATGCAGAAACGGCCAAATGAAGAGAAACTAAGTTATATGCTTCAATAAGTTGAAATATATAATTAATTGTGCTTAAAGAAGCATAAATGGCATTTTTGTAAAAATTAAAGTGCTAGATTTTCTATCGTTAGAAAGTGCTCTAAAAAAGGGCATTGCGGTAAATCCTACTAGGAGCCCTATTAGGAACTAGGGTTTGGCTCCTCTATGAATGGAAATCAAAGCCAAAAACAAGAGAAAAATCTCTTGATTCTTTATTTCTAAAAATCCCAGCTGCCATCTTCCTTTAAAAGAGGGGCACACCCCCTCACCTCCTTTGTCTCCATCGATGCTTGTGTGTCTTCGAGAAGAAGCAAGGAGAGTCCGTTGCAGAAGATCTTTTTCATGCAACTTGATGTTGCATCTCATCAACAACTCAAAGGAGTTGTGCCTTGTATTGGAAACTTTACGTAGAGGCACGGTTATCATTACCATGCACTATCATTTAACTTGTAATAGTCATCATTAAGGTATACTCCCTAATTCATTCAACGGGAAAAGTTGTTTCCATGTTTTAATCCAATTTGGTCAGTTTCGAGATAATAACTTCCCCTCTCCACTCCCTTCCAACAAGTACATATGAGAAAGAAAGATCTAAGGTATCATCTATGACATTTTTAATAAGAATGATGAAATAAATTCTTAACCTATATGCTTCATCCATCAGCTCATAAGTGACATCTAAGATTTAAGAGGGTAGTTTAGTCTTTTTCTACCAAATAAGGGTTTAAGACTCTAAGGCTATATTTGGATGCAACTTAGTGGATGGGTTTAGTCTTTACCTACAACACATCGATTCACCCACCTAATCAAATCACCACTTCACTTTCCAACAAAACAATAACAAAAAAACAACTCAAACATCAAAAATATAAGAAATAAACTTCAATCCTCTCTCTATATCTTCAGTCCCCATATCAATATAAAAATACAACTTACAACATATCTCATTTCAAAAGAAAAAAAATTTACAACACACCAACTCAAATGTCACATTTAACCTACTTCTAACCCACTACTTATTCCACTACCTTCATAACTAAACGTTCCTAAACTCTATCCTAGGTTAAATACAAATACCCATACAAATGTAGCTTAAAAGTACCATCCTACTTAAACCATGTCTATTGAGCCCCTGAAATGATTACACAACACTACAAACCACAAGACCGCAAACCACAAGGCTATATAGGTAATATAGAAAGTTCCCTCCACATCAGCATAAACATATTGTGAAGATTTGCGTGGAGGAGCCCTTCTTCTATGTTGCGCGTGTAGAGAGGAGAGAGAGAGAGAGAGAGAGGCGACGTGGAAGATGAGAGATGGGAGATGATTCCTTAGGGTTAGAAATATTTTATTGGAACTCAAAAAAAATCAAGAGGATTTGGTCTTTATTTAAAGAGAACCAACTCCAATCACAATCAAAATTGCAATCCTAACTAATTTAGGATTTACTAATCCTATTTCCTAAACAATCTCAATCAAATCAAATTACCTATTCCTAAATTGACTTAATCCAAATTTGGACTCTAATCTACCAATCATAGAAACCAACTTACCACATGTAACACAAAATAGACTTGACTTGCAAGCCAAAACCCACGCACACACACGTGCCCAACATGGGCTCCACGAACTGCTGCCATGTGGCACTGTCAAGTGGCATTATTCCACGAACGCTAACACATATGAATCTAAAAGTTGACAAGACATAATTAGGTCCTACATTAAGAGATGTTGGGTCAAAATAGAAAAACTAGACTACTTAATGCTAGGGTAGGCAATGCCCAAACTCCTCGCTAAGCTTATGTTGAGGAGCACTGACACTTGTAAGGAATCTCCTCAAGAGACTTCAAGCATATGATGATTTGCTCAACCTCCATCGAATTAAGTAATAGCTGACATCACTACACTAATAAGCATTGCACTAGCTTCCCAAGGAAAGGTATTACATTAGGCAAGGCTTTTGTAGACCTCTTCTACAGCATTTGTCTATCCTATCTTAGTTGTCTTCTGGTGAGGTGCCTTATCTTGGTCATTATGATGAGCCAATAGGTTTAGTAACAATCAGACCTCCAACCTTTTAAGTCCCTTTTATATCAGCCATTTTGGTGTTCTCATCTAAGGTTCACCACCTTGACCAAGGCAATAAGGGCACCCAACCTCCTATCAAGTTGGATTATCCAAAAAAGCCATACTCATTTTCATCCTTTAAGTCAAGAACCTTTAAGAAAGGACATATGGCTTGCATGGTGGGTACATTTACCTTCATCATTCACCTCTTCCCACCAATTTAGCTCAACTAACTAAAGAGGCTCTACAAGGGTTGGCCTAAGTGTTGAAATTTTGCATCCTTGGCTAGCAATCCAAATAACGTAATGAGTTAAATTACCTTTAACCACATCATCTAAATAAAAGTTTCGATTTATTTCAATGCATATTTGGGTCCCTTAGTACCACTAAGTACTCAACCAAATTGAATAAACTCAATGTGTCTCAACCTAAAGATCTAAACGATTTAGAAGATCCGATGGCACATCAAGAAACCATCAAATGTATTCGATCACTTATTTCCAATTTGAGTTGGGATGGCAAGTTTTTCTACAGACCATGTCCTAATCAATGTTCTAAAATAGGGACCAGAACTACCACATTGGCTCCATCAAGCAATTGACCTAATAAAATAGGAGATATGAGGAAGACCATCTCAAGTGTTGTTACAGAGAAGGAATATTCTTAGACCCAAGATATGTGTGTATGTTCTCAAGCATACAAATTTGGCAAGCTAATGGTTGATGCACTTCCTTTCATGTTGATACTAAAACATTGGTGTGTATTTAAGAGAAGACACGTGATCTCTCATAAGAATTACATAGGATTGCAACATGGGTATATGCAACAAATTAGATCAATGAGCATATTTTAAGCATATTAGGATAAATGGAATTCACATGTAGTTCCAGAGTCCAAATAAGATTCAAGATAAAAGAAACGAAAACTTTTCTTTGAAAAAATGGTTGGTCTTCTATCTTGTCTCAAGGATACTAAGAGATTATATATATATATATATATAATCCTTGGTAACAATGACAGCAAGCTAATGGTATTAAACCTCAGAGTTGCATTTTCAGGATTCATTTGTATTAAAGTATTCGAAAATTGAAGGGAGGCACGTGCCATAAATTGAAAATCTTGAGCATTTCACTATTGACATAATGAAACTAATAATAATTTTGACGAAATTCTATTTAGATAGAAATCAAATATTATTTAAAAAATTTGAATGATATTTAATTTAGCATTTAATTAGATCAAAAGTGTCCAACCCCGAACCAAAAGGGTTTGAATGAAAACAATGTTTAGAAAGTCAACAAAATAGTCTACATACTCAACACGCATAATCGTTCGAAGATTTGTTTGATTTTTTAATAAAGCAAATTTGGATCATTATTAAGTATAAATTATGCAATCCTAAAAGCATAATATCCCAACATTTTCTGCATAAAACTATTTCAAATAAACCTTTATCAGTAGATTTTTTAGGGAAAATATGTTATTAAATTAAACCATATTACTCATGCCTTATCTGAGGATGCTATCTTCTTGTATTGTTTTTTTTCCTCTCCAAAAATGTGGCTGTTTCCTATTAATTATCATGTTTTTATACTCATTTTGGTTTAATTAATGGTAAAGTTTATTTATCCGTATCTTTACTTTAAAAAAAGAAAAAAAGAAAAAGGAAGATTACCAGAGATCGATAATCATCCAAGTAATTTCATTAAAGTAAAAGGAACGGACTTCCAAATTATTTAGCCATAATTCAGACAAGAAATAAACCTCCCTCATAACATTTTCCACCCAACACCACTCATTTCTGAAAACCTTGCCATTCCATTGGAGCCAAATGCACCAAAGAATGGTTAGAGCTCCGTTCCACCTTGCCAAATCAAAATGAAGATGCTCTCTAAACGATCTCCAAAAACTACTCACATCTTAATAGTCCACCCTGCCAAATGGATAGAGCCACACCTGTTTAGAGAAATCGCATCCAAAGAAAAGATGTTGAATATCTTCCTTTGCTTGAAGACAAAAGGAGCAAGCAACATCCTCACCATCCGCCCATCTTTTCCTAAAAGCTTTTGTGACTAAACACTCCCTTCTAAGAAGCCAAAGGAAAATCTTAATCTTCAAAGGCGGTCGACAGTTCCAATACATTTAGAATCTAAACCAACTTCACCCAAATCAACCCCACTGCAGACCAGTTTACAATAAGTGTTTTTAACAGAAAACATTCTGGGCTTCCATATGAACCTGCCAATCTCATTTGCAGCCAATCTGAGGTCTGAAATGCTCACCAGCAGCTACTGAAATTCTGCAAATGTGGCCTCAGAAAGCCCAGCCAGCAGAATAATGCTCCATGTCCTCAAATGATTGTCCCACCTATCCTTCACAGTGTCATTTTTATCATTAACCAACTAACAAACACGAGGAAAAAGGTTTGAAAACTCACCCGACTCACTCAAATCATTTAACCAAAACTTGAAGGAGCTCCCATTCTCCAAAATTAGGCTGAAACCTATTGCAAATTCTCTCATAGAAGGCTGAAGAGCACACCAAAATGTTGATGCACCTCTTCTAGGGGATCAAGATTTTAAATATCGATAGATAAGTCAAAAAAGATATATCGAGGATATATCGCTGATATCGATGAATTTTGGGAAAATCACTCAGAAAGTCATAAAATATCAAAAAATGTCAAAAAATTTAAAATCTAACAATTTTATGATTGATATATCATAAAAGAATGGCTAAAAAACGTGTGTATGTGCGTGCGCATGTGCGTGCGTGTGCCGCCCAACAGTCTTTTCTTTATTTCCAGACCGGAGCCCTTTTCCCCGCCTAGCAACCCTTTTGAACAGCCTTCCCACCCAGCAATTTTAAACCCTACCCTCCTGCCCAGCACCACCATCTCGCCGATATATCACCGATATAAGTGATATTTCGGCCATATCGTCCGATATATCGTAATATTGGCGATATATCGCCGATATATCCAACCTTGCTCTAAAGTTGACATATTTGATAGACTACAATGGAACAAGAACCCTAGCATGTACAACTCTAAAGTTTAATAAAAATCCATCATATCAGCGATATATCCCTGATATATCGGCGATATGGGTGATATATCGACGATATCATAGAAAAAAGATACTAAGGCTGATATCGATATCTGCTGACCCGACGATATATCGCCGATATATCAATCCTTGTAGGAGATGCCCTTCCAGAAATATCCATATCCATGCCATAAGAATCAGACAATAACATAGATACCATAGAATCTTCCCCAGAAATGACTAACAACCCACTTCAAAAGAAGCATCTTATTGAACTCATCTAATTTTCGGACCCCCAAACCACCTTCCTTCTTGGGTCTACATACCTCTTTCCAAGGCACCAATTGCATAGAACGACCCGTAGCCTCCGCACCTTTCCAAAAGAATCTTTTTCTAATCACCTCCATTTTTTCAAAACCTTTTTTGGAGGTCGAAATACCAAAAAGTAGAAAATCAATATTGAGGATAAGATAGCCTTAAGGAGAACCAAGTGACCCCCTCTAGAAAGCAACCTTCCACTCCATGCAAAAAGGGCCTCTTCATCATCCTATTCACCATAGCATTCCGATCAGATGATAACAATCACCTACATTTCAAAGCAAGGCCCAGATACCTAATTGGTAGGCGAGTCATTTGTGTCTCTAAGGCATTAGAAATCTCTTCCACCAACACATTAGGGACCACAAAAGGAACCAACATGGACTTTCTTCTATTGATCTTTAGCCCAGAGGTATTCGCAAAAATCCTTACAGGGGACGCCACATGGGTTGCTTCCAAAGTACCTCTACAAAAAAAGTTGTATCATCCACATACTACAAGAGAGGAGTTAGGAGTGTTCCATCTTTTTGACAAGTGAAGCCAAAAAAAAGATTCCCTCTACATGCCTTAAAAAGCAAGAGTGCAAAAGTATCCACAGTAATATCAAACAATAAAGGTGCTAATGGGCATCCCTCTCTCACGCCCCGTTGCAGTTGGATCTAAGTGCTATTTGAGCAACCGTTAACCAAGACCAAAAAGGAGGAAGTAATAACACATCTTTTCATCAAATGAATCCACATCTCCAGGAATCCTCATCTTAAGAATCTCCCAAAGATAAGTCCAAGACACAGAATCATGTCTTTGAAAAATCCACCTTCCATAAAAAAGTTGGTTTCCTCTTCTCTTCCAATAAGCCATCATCTACCTCAACAATCACAAAAAAGTCTTGCAGTGATCTACCTTTAATACAAGCTGATTGGACCGGTGAAATAATGGTAGGCATAACTGCTCGTAATCCATTCGCCAAGATCTTGGCCATCAATAGATAAATAGAGTTGGAAAGGGCAATCGGTTTAAAGTCATCAACTGAATCCGCACTAGGCTTCTATTTTAAAAGAAACAGGTGAAAGTGATTCAACCTCTCTTCATTACCCCTGAAAAATTCACGAATCATGTTCATAACATCAGGACCAACCACGTCCCACATCTTGTAAAAAATTATCTACAACCCATCAGATCCAAGAGACCCCTCAGCCTTCAACCCATGTAGAGCTCTAATAACCTCCTCGCTGATCTCCCCGAGAAGTCCCACCTTGGCCTCGTCATTCACATGCACCATGTCCAAAGGTCCCAACCGCCACTCCCCTATCGGTTGCCTCCTAGTAAAATCATGGAAATGAGAACAAAGGCCTTCACAAATCAGGTTCCTTTGATTTATTGTGTTCTCCCCACACCTCAAAACACTTATCATATTTGATCTTCTTCTAGAGCTAGTCGTCAAATGGAAAAATCTAGTATTTGCATCCCCCTCTTTAAACCACACTTGTCTAGATTTTTGTCTCCAATCCATTTCCCTCTTCTTGTCTTCCTCCACTACAACCACCTGTAAGTTTCTGCATTCTTGGCACTCCTCACTAGAAAGGGGGGACATCTCTTGTCTATCAAGAGCCAAAATTTTCCGCAGAGCCTCCTTCCTAGCTTCCCAGTGTGCTTAACCTCAATCATCGCCTCACGAACTACGCAAATCTTACAGGCCAAGGTGCGTATAGCGAACATGGATGCCGGTGTAGAAGTCCACTTGTCCTTGATCAAGTCTCTGAATCCCGATTCCCTCAACCAAGATTTGTGAAATTTAAAATAAGTAGAGAAAGATGCTCCTTCATTACTACACCATAACAAAGGTGTATGATCCAAAAAAAGCCTCACAAGCCACAACCACCGCTCCATTAAAAGATTTTGCCAAAGTCTAGGTTACAAATAAATCTATCAATGCAAGACATAGCTCCATTACGGTTTCTCCAAGTGTACCACACCTCGAAAATTAGTAAATCCATCAACTCGAGTTCCTATAGGAGTTCAAAAGTAGCTCTATCCCACCTTCCATCTGGTCTATCATCAGCAGATAACGTTGCATTAAAATCCTCGCCAGCCAGCCATGGCATACCATCCACCAAAAGAGAAGCTTGACCAATCTCATCCCAAAACTATGCTCTTAACGCATCCTCACAACGACCATAGATGCATGAGATGGCCATAGACAAACCATCCACCTTCCTTGTGAAAACCACAATCGCCACTCTCTCGACCACCAATGATGACGTCACCTCAAAAAAATAATTATGCCACATCAAAATAAGACCTCCAGACCTTCCTTCTACTTTCACTTCAAGATAATCTATAAACTAATCGCCACATAAGTTGTTCTTCAGTTGCAGGGACAAACTATCTAAGTTGGTTTCCTGTGCAATATCCACTCTTCATTCAACCAATATCACCTCAAAATCAATCTCCAACTCTCATCCCAAAGCCCACGTACATTCCAAGAGAGAACCCTAACCATGAAGATTTGATTTTGCCCCTCCTTTGTGAATCCTCCTAACGCCAATCACATCTACCACCCGACCATCAATCTCCACGCCATTGCAATCAAGAACCTTCATAGATATCTCTTTGTGATTTTCTTCCGTTGATAACGAGCACCAAGGATCATCTTTGTATGGATTAAAGATCTACTTGATGAGGACCTGTGTAACATGCTTCTCACACCATTATGGTGCTTTTCCACTAGACGATAAATGCTGCCAACATCCGAGGCTACATCCTCCACTCCTCAGACCTGCATCCTTCCTAAACCAGCCATCTCTTCCACATTCAGATTGCATCGGACATGGTGTTGGGGCTCCCAACGATCTAAGCCTCCAAATATCGATTCAAAAGTAATTGGAATCAACCTCTCCTGCAATACATCACAAGTACCAGCAGCGAAGATGACATTTTGATAGTAATAAATCGACAAATGTTGCAAATAGGGGGCTTTAGATCTGAACTCACCGTGTCCAAACCCATTCATGGGTCCAACGGCCACCTGTAAACAACCAAAAGTTGTCCCCTTATCCTCACTAAATAAAGCATGGGCCTCAGTAGTCTTCTCCAGCAGATGAGGAGTTGACTGTGATGATCCACCCAATGGACTTTGGCCAGCACCGGTCTGACCAGCTGCAGTAACTAGCTCCTATAAATCAATGCCAACAGCAACAGCCGAGCCTCCCCCTTCTAAATTCAAACTTTCAAAACAGTTAAGTTGAAGGAAATGAAAAGTCTTGTTTAGCAAGAAAACCCCATATCTCTTTTTATAGAGAGAGAGAGATAAGGGGAAAATATTACAAGACTCCAACTAAAATATAAAAATGACAAAATCACCCTCATAATATAACGTAACCCCCCCCCCCCCCCCCCCCCCAGTATAGTGACAATCAAAGATCATGTATCAAATCCTATGACCACCAAATTTACCCCTCACAAGAAAATAAGAAAGAGATATCCATGTAAAACACCAAGTTAAAGGAAATGGGGAATCTTATTGATCAAGGAAACCCTACACCTCTTTATATAGAGAGAGGTGAGGGAAAAATACTACAAGACTCCAACAAAAATATAAAAATGATAAAATAACCCTTATAATATAACGTAACACTCCCCCTCAAGGTGAAGCATATATCAATCATGCTCAGCTTATTTCTGCACTTCTCAAATAATGGGCGTAATAAGGGCTTGGTGAACATGTCTACAGTCTACTCCGAGGAGGATAAGCATGAGGTGCAAAGTTTGACCCTACTGAATCAAACTTCTAATATAGTGACAATCTACCTCCACATGCTTTGTCCGTTCATGAAACATAAGATTATCAACTATATACGTGGCAGCTCTATTGTCACAGTACATCTCCATAGGCTCCTCAATAGTATCATAAAGATCCTTCAACAATGACCGTATGCAGATCATCTCAACAGTTGTATGCGCCATAGCACAGTACTCTGATTTAGCACTAGAGCATGACACCATACTCTGCTTTTTACTCCTCCATGTCACCAGATTTCCTGCAATAAAAGTACAGAAACCTGTAGTAAACCACCACTCTATAAGTTTAAGTAAATCCTTTGGCCACAAGACGAGCCTTATGCCTAGAAATAGATCCATCGGGATTGTATTTCAAGGCAAAGACCCACCTAACTTCAATAAGATGCGCACCAGAGGGTAAAGAAGTGAGCTCACAAGTGCCTCTGTCACGAAGAGCAGCCATCTCCTTCATTGCAGCCTTCCAATGTGGATTCAAAAGTGTTTATTGATAAGACATAGATATCTCAAAACTAGATACAGCAACTGTAAATGCATGAAATGCAGCACCAAGAGAGTGAGTAGACATTGCCCTACCAGCCACACGGTAATGGGCACATGAGCGAGAGGCCTTCCGACTAGCAATAGGCATATCATCATCAATATTCATGGAAATAGGATCTGGAGAAACATCTACAGGAGAAGCACTGTCAGTGGTCTCAACCTGCAATCTACTAACATTGTATCTAAACAAACATCCTCTATGCGAGTCTCTGTACCTATAGGAATCTCCTGAGAAGAAGTAACCTCCAGGTTCTCAACATTAACAAAAGGAGACTGTGGAATAGAAGGGGGGCTTTGCCCCATAAACAACTGGTAACTGATAAGTGTGACCCTTGAATGTTCTCTCATCTGCTGATACTAGCCTTAATGTGTCGAAAAATGGCCCAGTAGTAGGAGGAGAATTGCTACTATCTAAGAATACACCAAACAGTAGAGGTGCAACTGGCATAGGAGCATACTCTAGCACACTCTACATCTGTCTAACAGCAACAGAAAAATAAAGTACAGCTTCATGAAAGGTAACATCTGCACTAATATAATACTTCTGACGTAGAGGATCAAAATACCGATACCCCTTCTAAGTACGAGAGTAGCTAAGAAACACACATTTGATTACTCTACGTGCTAATTTATCTTAACGAACAAGAAAATGAACGAAAGCCACGCACCTAAATGTCTTAAGTGGAACATCAAACAACTCTACATTTGTATATAACACCTGCCATGGTACCTGCTCTTGAATAACTGAGGAGGGCAGTCTATTAATGAGATAGTAGGCTGTGAGAACTGCATCTCCCCAGTAATTATGTGGCACACTGTTCTAAATAAGAGTTCTGGTCATATCAAGAATGTGCCTGTACTTCCTCTCTTCAATCACATTCTGCTGAGAGGTATGGAGACAGGAATTCTGATGAATGATACCATGCAAACCATAGAAATCTGTCAACTGGCGAGTATAAAACTCTAATGCATTATTAGATCTGTCTTGATGCAGACATCAAACTAATTCTTTATCATCAACACAAACTTCTCAATAAGAGGACCTACTTCCAACTTATTCTTCATGAGAAATAACCAAGACAATTACGAGAAATCATCAACTACATTCAAATAATAACGATATCATTGTCTATCAGGAATCTTGTTGGGACCCAAACATTAAGATGCACCAACGGAAAACACGAAGACATGTGTAGTCCAATATCAGCTAGAAAAGAAGATCAATGGTACTTCCCAAGTTGGTATGCATCACAAGAAAGTTGTATGGTTGGGGACAAATGTGGAATAAGTCTACGTAGTTTATCCAAGGACGGATAGCTCAACCGGCTATGCCACTGTAAATCACTCCCTGAAGTGGAGCTAATCTAACAAGCTGCAGCCATGGGACCCTAAATAAGTCGATAAACACCTCCTTCATATCCACTACCAATAGTCTTCCTTGTCATTCAATCTTGGAAAATGCATCCAAACTCATCAACGATGACATGACAATTCATTTGCTTGATGATTTCACTGACAGAGAGCAAATTTATGGACAAGTCCGGAACAAATAAGACATGATTGAGCTACTTAGATGGGGTAACAGTAACTACCCCTGACCATCAATAGGAGCATGTCGCCCATTAGCCACCTATACAGTGCGACCTTGTGAAACAAATTGAATTCCAAAACACTACGGATTACCAAATAAATGAGTGGAACCACTCGAGTAAATCAACCATGTCACATCAGTGGTTGGAGGAGTCACCCACGGCAGTTCCCAGCACAATTTCTGACTGAGGAGAAGTTGCCATGTCCGCAAAACCACACCACGCAAATTTGATTTTTTTTCTTAAGTACCTGCAGATCTGATTTTGGTGCTACACAGGAGAATACACACCTCAAAACTGAATCAGAAGGGGAATACACACCCCATAAACTGAATCAGACAAGTGGTCCAAATCTCCATTAACACTCCAAAGGGGAATACACACCGCAAATCTAATGGAAAAGATCTAAAAATACCATCAAATCACCTTCCAGAAGATTATTGGATTTAGAACTCCATCAATCACTACCCAAGAAGCCTTTTATCAAACGAAGGGCAAAGATGTGCCCTTTGTTGCCAAACACCAATAGCTAGAGAGAACACGAGCAATCAACGATGGCCTGGGCTACGAGTGGTGGGCAGCAGCAGGCGTCCTGGGCGACGACCTGGCCGCTGTTAGCGATGTCTGCTGGCGGGGTTGCCGGCGACGTTGACCACAAGCAGTGGCGCTTGTGGTCGATGCTGCCGACAACAATGGTGGAAGGGAGCAAACGATGGGGGTTAGGGTTCTTTTGGTGGAGCCCTCAACTAGGCTCTGATACCAAGTTGAAGGAAATGAAAAGTCTTATTTAGCAAGAAAACCCTACACCTCTTTTTATAAAGAGGTGAGGGAAAAAAATTACAGGACTCCAACCAAAATATAAAAATGACATAATCACCCTCATAATATAACGTAACAAGTTATAATTGGGAAGTTTTAACTCACCAAGTCTGGATCCATTAACGGATCCGAAATCCACCTGTTCAATGCCAAAGAAGCTCCATGCCATCTCAGCTGCCATTTTGGGACCGTTATCCAAGTTTGGAAAACCATCAGCCCTAAAATCAAGGAGGACAACTACAACTTGTTGATTCAAATTTCAAAAAGTAACAGGCTAGCGAGTCAATTTGGAAATCAACCTCCAAACCTTGCGCTCCATGCCAAGACTGCTGCCAGCAATGCCGTTCACCAAAGCAGCCTCTATTATAGCCTGACTGTCGCCTCTGTTGGCCACCACCTGGGCAAACGTTAAAGCCTCTACTGCAGCCTACCCGAGATCAACTTTCATCTCCTTGAAAGAGATCACACAGGCACACCCTCTAAATCGCAAGATCTCTCTGTTAGGCAGCCCTTTCTCGTCCTGCATCTCACCTTCTACAATCACGAATGTTGCATCCCCATCTTGGAGGCCAATACCATGGCACCTCCAAACTCAAGCAAAAGAAGAGCACAAGGAATGCACAACCCCCACCATTCTCAATCTAAGCGAAATCCCGACAATACAAAAAGTGACCAAAGGACGCAACATGATCCTCTCATCACTAGCACCTTTGTAGATGCCCGAAGAACTCCATTTAATAATAGTGCCACCAACAAGAGTCTCCCTAAACTTAAGGAATTTAACATGCGACTCATGCAACCCAAAATCGATCACCTTCCTTTCCGACAACACTGCCAGCCTCCACCCAGTGGATGATAAAACCAAGTGAGATAAATAAGAATGTACCTCATTCACGTTTAACGATCCACTAAGAACAACACCGCCCAAAGACGACTCTAAAAGCAATCCCATCTTCCTCACCTCCGACGACTACGGAATCTCCACCTCCGAACATGGGGGATCGTATGGCAGAGGTGGCAATTTCTATCCAACTGGCACACCGACACCGCCACCTCTATCGGGGCATGATCTCCAATGAAACACCACAACAAAGGAGACACACCACTAGATCGAGACAATTCCTTGCAAAGTGGCATCTCCCTTGACATTTGTAGCAAACCACCTTATGGAGACAACGAGCAAGAGAACCTCCCCCATCGCCCCTCCCTTTCTCCCCACTCACAACTCTCATCTCTCTTTTTGAAGTTTGAAAATTCAAAGTTGCACACTCACATGCATGTCTAGTACTCATTATGCAAAAACTTGTACAACATAATACTACATACTATTTGAACATTGAATGAAAACTAAATACAATTTGGCTAGTAAAAACAAAGTGGCTCAATAAATAAAGGGGGACAATGTGAAAATACCTATATAGGATCTGATCCCAAGTATTATTAAATTGGATCGATATTTTCGATTCATTATTTCATTCTTAAGCAAACCTTGCCCCTTTATATAGGGAGAAGCCAAGGTATAAAAAGAAAAATAATAAGGTACAATAAAATACTTGTCAAAAATATGAAAAGCTAAAAATAGCAAGACAAACAAACCTAATTAATCTTATTCTAAAAATATCTAATCTAAAACTTCTACACCCCCCCTTAAATTAGGGCATAGATGTCTGACAACCCCAACTTGTATAGAAAAATGTGACGCTTCTTCCTAAGGGCCTTGATAAGAATATCTACCAACTGCATCTCAGACATTACATGAGGCATGCTAATCTTGCCCTCTAGGTCAGCATTGCATATGAAGTGACAATCAACCTCAATATGCTTAGTCCATTCATAGAAGACCAAATTGGAGGGAATATACATAGCAAATTTATTATCATAGTATAACGGGCCAAGAACAAAGGTTGAAATACGAATATCCTATAAAAATCCCACAATCCACATAATTTCGTATGTAGCTTAAGCCATGGTTCAGTACTCTGCCTCAGCACTAGATCTGGCAACAACCAGATGCTTCTTGCTCCTCCATAAGACCATGTTGCCTCCAAGAAATGTTGCATACCCAGAGGTAGAACATAGATCCTCAACCGATCCAACATAGTCAACATCAGAGTATGCAACGATGTCCAGTAAGCCATAATCTCGATAGTAGAGTCCCAATCCTAGACTGCCCTTTAAGATATCTCAAGATAAGGCAAACCTCTCACCAATGGTTGTACCTAGGCTTCTCCATGTGTTGATTAGCTTGACTAACAACAAACCTGATATCCAATCTTATCATTGTCAAGTATAGTAGTTTCCCAACCATATTGTGGTACCATGTAGCATCCTCGGAAATAGGATCAGCCTCTGACTCACCAACCTAAAGTTGTGCCTCAACAAGAATGCCCGTGGCTTGGCCCCCAAGAAACCAGCCTCCTCAAGTATCTGTAATGTATACTTCATTTGGAATAGAAATAAGTGTGTCCTGTCTAACTACCTCAATCCCAAGGAAATACCGTAAATCACTAAGGTCGATGGTAACAAATATAGAATGTAAGAACTCTTTGATCCGTCTGATACCATCCTCATCAACACCTTTCAACACCATCATACACATAAACAAACATCATAACCACTTTGCTAGTGGGTACATCTCTTGTCCTCGAAATAAAATTGAAATGATCTGACTTGGATCTATGGAATCCAATCTTCTAAATTTCCATAGTCACTCAAACAATGCACAAGAACTCTGCTTAAGACCATAAATGACCTTCAACTTACGAACACACCCCCTGAATGACATAACCAAGTGATTGTCGCATATAGACCTCCTCTGTCAGAATGCCATACAAAAAGGCATTCTTGATATCAAGCTAGTATAGAGGCCATCTATGATTGATTGTAGCAAAGATAATAATGCGGATAAAAGAAACATGTTTCACAAGTGAGGTCTCCATATAATCAATGCCATATGTCTATGTGAATCCCTTGCAACGAGACGTAACTTGAATCCATCAATAGTGCCATTTACCTAGTATTTGATGGTGTAAACCTATCGGCAATCAATCACAATAACATCCTATGGACATGGAACCAACTCCCATGTCCCTGTGGACCTAAGTGCCTCCATCTCCTTGTCCATATCTACACACCCACGAGGATCTTGAGATGCCTCAAGATAATCATGAAGGAGAACCATGCTAGTAAGATCTGAGGCACAATGTGAACATCATCCTACAAGTGTGAAATCTTAATATAATTGTACATCGGATGCAAAGTACAAGAGCAACTGGTCTTCCTCAACACGACAGGTCTGTCATCATCAACATCTGCATTATTAGCTGGAAAGCATGAAGTCATTTGTCATCTAGTGTCTCTAGAGTAGTAGGAAGAGGAGCCTAGCACCGATGATACACCATAGTCTCTCTAGGAGTCAGATCAATAGTAGGCCCTTCCTAATAGTAGAATAGGACCTTCTCAAAAAAGGTAGCATCAGCAATGACTATATATCGCCTCTATATCAAATTGTAGCACCTGTACCCCTTCTGAGTTCGAGAATAGCCTAAGAAGATGCACTTCACTGCCCTAGAGGATGTCCTACACCAAACGCGAGGTCAAAACAAGTACATCCAAAAATGCACAATCGTACTACAAAAGGTCTGTCTGAATCCAATGCAGAACTTGGCATGGTATGCGTCATTGTAGCAAAAAGGGAACTTAGTTTGACTGTCAAAACTACATCGCCCTAAAACTACTTAAGGACCCTCATATACACCAAGGTCCTCGTAATGTCTAGCAGATGATGAAGCTTACACTCTGCTACGCCATTCTGCTGTGATGTATGAGCACATGACGTCCAGTGAATTGTGCCTCAGCTAATAAAGAACTATTGCATCTCCTTCTGCATAAATTTCAAAGCATTATGGCTCCAAAAAGCCTAAATAGTGGTAGAGTACTACAAAAGATCTCTGCAAAAAATCTCTAGACAACCTAGGGGATTTCGAATAGGGACTTCATCAAGAACACCCAAGTAGACCGACTATGTTCATCAACAAATGCAACAAAGTATCGGTGACCACCTATGCTAAACACACACGTTGACCCCCAAACATCACAATGAACCAGGGCAAAGGGAGAGGAACTTACTCCATCTGTGTGGCGAGGAAATGAACTGTGGTGCTTCCCCAGCTAACAGGCCTCGCACTCTAAGGACAGATCATTAAGCAATTCGAGTACATCTGATGCATCTAGCCAATGAAGGATGCCCCAAGTGTCTATACCAAAGCCATGGATCATCACAGATGGATACCGCTCCAGCAAACTCAATAGGAACATCCAAGAAATAAAGGCCACCTCTCTCTATTCCACCACCAACGATCTTACCAATCTTCTTATCCTGGAATTAATAGTGTCAATCACCAAAGATCACACGACACTGAAGGTCCTTACAAATGCTACTAACGGATAGGAGATTCATAGGAAATTCTAGGGAACAACGTACATCTGTGATTCCCAATCCAGGAGATACCTAGACATCTCCAATAATAATAATAGGGGAGATCATAATAAGGTTTACCGCAGGTTGGGGACTTGAGGGGCAAATGTAGACGTTGACCTTATGCGGGATTGCAGACTAATATGGATGGCGAAGTGCACGTTAAAGATGAAGATCTTTGCCTGGTTAGTGAGAAGATGACGAATCATGACAAAGCAGTGGAGAGCGAGATGGGCCAGCACCGACGATTTGGCGTGCCCTTTGTGTGGGGGGTGGTAGAGGATGTGCAGCATCTCCTACTCTAATGCTCGTTTGTAAAGTAGATTTAGCAAAAGATGGAGATTGGATGGATCTCCCACCCGGACACTGACAATTTCTGGTCTTCCTTCCACAGGGGAATGTGGGGAGCAGAGTGTTCACCTTTCGCTCCAAGCATAATCAGGCCAAGATCCTAGCTATTTTTTGGGGGGTGTAGCTAGGGAGGAATAGGGTGGTGTTTAGGGGAGAGAGACCTTATGTGGAGAACTTTTTTTCCGCTATCTCCTCCCAGGTTGAGGCCTGGAGATCCATCTTGTAACTCATGATGTAATTGTTTCTATGGTGGAATGAATCATTATGGGTGATTATCTATTGGATAATTGCCCTTAGCCTTTTCAAAAAAAATAATAATAGGGGAGATAGCCCCATTGTCCAATCTAACTACCTAGACCTTTCGTGGCTTGTTCAAAGCCTTCAACATTGCTGAATCTCCTATGAGATGGATCGAAGCTCCTAAATCTATGACCCACTGTTCAGATAATCCTCAAGGAACTCCAGTCTTCTTGTGTATGAATAACGCTAGACCACACAAGTCTAGCACGCCCTAGGACCATGGTGCACAATCCATAGCCCACCAACCATGACACACATGGAGGTGCATAAGGACAAAGCATGGGATAAAATCCCGAGCACAATGGAGATCATTACTCTGCATAGAGTGCTACACGTCATCCAAATGCGCTTACATACCATCACAACCAACAATGCCACACATCCACACGCACTCGCTTACCATCACAACCAACGACACCACGTGTTGTCCAACAGTGTGCCAAAGCCCTCACATGGGACCCCCAACGTGGTAGTGCTACCACGTGGAGCCCCCATCATAGAGCTTAACCATGCGTGGCCTTCAGCACGCTAGGGCTGCCGCTTCAGAGCTAGTGCTTACTCCTTACGTCACCAGATGTTATGGTGGCACCATGTGCGTCACCACACAATGTTCACGCATCCCTCAAGAATCACCACAATGGTTGGTGATTTTTGTGTGACAAGAACACATTCGGTGGATTTTTGGTGGGATACCAGGGAACCGATCAAGGATTGTTGCTTTGATACCATGTCAAGAAAAAATAATCTTCGTTGTTCCATTCAAAAGAAAACCTTAGCCCTTTACATAGAGAGAGGACCAAGGTATAAAAGAAAAAATAATAAGGCATAATAAAACACTTGGTAAAAATACGAAAGGCTAAAAATAGCAAAAGAACCAAACTTAACTAATCAGATTTTAAAAGTATCCAATCTAAAACACCTACATTTTCCATCATATCATGAATGGCAGACTCCTTATAAATATCTCCAAAAGGCTTAGTAGAAATCTAACCAAATCATTTGCACAAATCACCAGAAATCCTGGAGAAAGTCAAGATCAACTGTCAGCCTCTCACCCTTGGTGGAGTACAACCACTTGAGTGGGGCATCGACCACCAACCTTGGTGTACAACATCTGTGTTTGGTGTACATCTCCTTAGCTAGTCATTCCTCTTCAAATAGGTGTTTTCTTGAAGCACACCTTGGAGATTGAAGGGCAGACGTCACTTGAAGACCATAAATGGTTCATAATTGACATGCATGGTTGGGTTTTCTCAATGTGAAGAATCTCATCCACCTACCAAGTAAAAGAGAGTCTCATCAAGCTAAGACAAGGCACAAGAAGCAGGATGCTCTACTGCACTCTCCAAAGTATAACTCTCTTATTCGGATGCTGGAATAGGGAAAAGTTAGTATTTCCCAAGTGATTCCATTTTAGGTTGTTTTTCTTCTTGTTCTTTATGATTTTTCAGCCATTAAATCCGATCAAATCAAAATTTTAAAATATCACGCTTTCACACTATCACGATGAATTGTTCTCCATCACAAGTATAAGGTGTTTCTCATCTTGAAGGGAAGACTCCCTCCAAGGCAACGCAAAGAGAAATCTTGCAAAATGTTGTGAATCAGTAGCAGGAGGCCCAATAACCCTGCCCTTATGCTCCCTTATGCAAAAGTAAAGGTAAAAGAGCTACTGCTCATCAAGCATCATCATTAAACATGGCATTGTGTAGTAAGGTGGTATACACATTGGTTCTCAACGAAAATGAGAACACAATAAGGAATAGGCCACTATGCCTCGCAAATAGGATTTAAGTAGGGTTCCCCTATTTACACTAAGATGTGAAATTTATCAGGGACTTATTTGCTTGGTTGTCTTTAAGTCATGTACAAACATCATCTCTCCTAAGGCATCACATGCACACAATCATGTGTCATGCTTGGTGTGGTTGACATTGGGGAATTCAAACTAGGAGATGGAAGGATTGCCATTCCATATTATTTGTGCCATCGATAGGATTTACTCTGCAAAGTTATGGACACCTTGTTAAAAGTGTGGATATTCTCAATCCCTTGATAGAGATGATTGATGTTACTTTTATAAGAATGTATCTCATAAAGTACCTTCCAACTTTTTCCCCAAGGAATAAGACATAACCTACTTCACAATAGAATTCTTCATGATATATACCCTAATCATTGCCCGCCTTCCTATTTGTCAATTTTCTTTATAGATGCATCTTTAGTGAATATACTTCTAGTATGACTCAACAAATCGCCCAAACATAGATAGTGGAAGAAATTTGATACCATCAATTTAATTGATGTACCTTATATCTCAGACGAGATGCTAATGATGGTTGATCATCCTAAAGAGTCACCATTAAAGTTCTTGTTCTCAACCACCAAATTAAGGATTTATGGGGTCTAAGAGATAGAGAACAATAGGCAACACAACCTTCAAATCAACAAAGATAGGAAAGATCGCATGAGAAAGGTAAATCAGTCAGAGACAATACAACAAAAGAAACCAATGGTAAGAGGGAAAGCTGATAACACTAGCAATAGCAAGAGAGACTAGTGATGCTTTGGCGACAGTGGGAGCAGTTAACAATGCCAGCAATAATGCCAAGAGCATGGAAAGGAAAGACTGGTGATGATTGCGTTTACTTGTTAAGACCTAATCTTACCTAAGGGAGAGCCAATTCAGTTGGCAATAGCCTTAACTAGTTGTTGGTGGCATGGGCTAGTTGTTGATGATCTCTTGGCAACAATGGCAATCGGTGACAAATGAAGAGAATAAAGAAAAACAAAAAGGAAAGAAGAGAAGAAAAAAAAATTTGGCGTCCATGCCCTCTTATTTCGCATCAGTGTTGAAGTGTTGCGGCAAATTGAGAGGAAGATATTGAGTCTCGTGAGAGGATTCTTTTGGTCTAATTATAAGGTAAATGGGAGTAGGGCGAAGCTGGTTACTTAAAAGGAGGTGTGCAAACCTATTAAAGAGGGATGTTTGAGAGTGAGGAAGGTGGACAGAATGAATGATAGCCTCTTGACTAAGTGGATTGCGAGATTACTTGGGGGTGAGGAGAGTTTGGTGGGGAGGATTCTACGGTCTTGTTACGGAGGATCTCTATGCTGGAATTTGCTGACATCTCCCCTGAGGAGTTAGGGGACTTTCCATGGTAGTGCAGAAGGTCCACAGTTTCTTTACATCGTTCCTCGGCTTGAGAAGTATCTTAAGATTTTCGATAGATGACTGGACAGGACAGGGAAGGCTTTGTAACCGTTTTCCCAGGCTCACTGCATTGGCTAATGACAGAGGAGTTACGGTGGCAAAGGTTTGGGATGGTTGCTGGTGTCCCATTTTTTTGGGGAACCTCTTTGATCAGAGAATCCTAGAGGTGCAAGAGCTCCTTCAATCTGGAAAGCTTTCAGCCTGAGGGGGCGGACACATATGGCTGGGAGGAGGGCGATTTTTATGTTTATGGTCCGTATAGAAGGTTGGGAGGTCCTAGTGCTTGGGAGGATATTGATTTTATTAAGGACTACAGGTTGATCTAGGAGGCCTCATGTATGTTGAAGGTAAAGATCTTTGCTTGGTTAATGAGAAGAGACAGGCTCATGACAAAGGTGTGGAGGGTCAAATGGGCCCTGAAGGACAATAAGAAGTGCCCACTTTTGTCCTGGAGCGAACAAGGGCTTGGAGCACTTGTTCATCACCTGTCCTATGGTGAAATAGATTAGGAGTCACTTTGGTGATGAGTAATGGTCACATCTCTCTTTGGACAACTTCTAGAGGTCCTTCAGATGCAGGAACATGAATGCAAAGCAAAATTCTTTCTAGACGATGAAGAGGATGCGGCCATTGGCGATTTTATGGGGTATATGGTTGGGCAGAAATGCAGTGGTCTTTAGAGGATAGCACCCATATGTTGAGAATTTCGTGAAGTCTATTTCATCTTTTCTGTATAGTTGGAGCTGTAATTTGTGATATAATGTGATGTTTTTTAATTAATGAAAATCTTGGGTGATTATCATTTAGATAACCAACTTTCACTTTTAAGAAAAAAAAGAAGAGAAAAAAATTGGGTAAAGTCAAACACAAATAGCGTCGAACACAATTCGCTCGGACACCATGTTTTTTAAAAGGCTCCATCACCATGTTGAGAATATGAAATTGTTATGTATTTTAGCACGGATTAGTCATCTGTTTATGGGCACTAAAGAAATCCCCAAATATTAAATTCCAAGGCGCTGCAATCGACTTTCGAGATAAATTCCGGTTGAAATTCATTCGAAGTCATAAATTAAATCCATCGTGCTCGTTTATTGCAAAAAGTTAATTCGTTTCTACAGACAGTTGACTCATGTCTCGCACTTTCTATTTCCAACAAGCAACTACAGCTAAAGACGAAGGAATCCCTAAACTTCTTCAAACGTAAGACTGCAACCGGCTTTGCGTCCGGATTCAGCAAGCTGCGATCCAGTCGCGTAAAGCCCCGACAACACTCGATCCCCAAAAGCAAAAGGGAAAAAGAAAAGAAAAGAAAAGAAAAAACGGATGAGCGATCAAGGCGAGAAGGAGGTGTTGAGAAGATGGATGGGGGAACCTGTGTAGCTGAGGGCGACGATCCCCATGACGACAAGGAGGAGCTGCACCCGCGGCTTCCGGAGGTCGAGCATCGTGGCGAAGGAGGTGAGAGCCCTCTCCGGCGATGATGTCCTCCGTTAACCCTAAGCCTACCGCTGTGTCCGTCACGTCACGTCACGTTACGGGAGAGGACGCCGAGGCGTTTCCCTTCTTTGCTTTTGCTTTTGGGCGGATTCAAAACCGTGGCGGTGGGATGCGTCTGCGTGCGTGCGCGCGCGCGGCTGTCTTCCTTCCCCTGCCTTGGCATTCAAGGCGTCTGCTCTGCCTTGGATCGGAAACGCCTAACGGGTGGAAAGATCAACGGTCGTATCTCGCTGCCGTGCTTACAGAGGTTGGGAAAACGTTCCGAAGCGATTCCTTGTCTGCCTATTGTTTCTGCAAGGTTCTAGCGTTACTTGTGACTTTTGGGTGATGTACGGTTGGACTTCGGGTTGGTGGTGAAATGGATATATCATCTTAAACTATTTCCGTGTGTAAGATTGAACAACGTTTTTCTTCCGAGAAAGGGGACAGATAAATAAATAAATATATATATATATGGAGATTTTTACGTAAATATCTTTGAAATTTTTTTTAATTATTTAAATATTATTTAATTTACTATATTTACAGATATATCATTAAAAAAATAATACAATTTTCGTATTTACCACTCCGTTAACTAATTTTTAACTCTCAAAAATTATTTTGTAGTTCTCAATTTTTTTTTAGTCTTCAAATTTTATTTTTTAAATTTTTACATCTTCTTTTCCCATCTCCCTTCATCAATTCACCTCCCTTCCTTTCCACCTCTGTTCACCCCCTCCACCTTCACTCTCCAGCCTCCAATTACCTCGTCTGCCTCCTCTCTTTAACCATACCTCCACTGAACCATAGACGACAAGAAAACGATAGAGGACGAGGGCGAGGGCAAGGTCGCCGCCTTGGGACGAGGTGGTGGTTAAGAAGAGGTGGTGGTTAAAGAGAGGAGACGAAGGAGGTGGTTGAAAGTTGGAAAGTAGGGGTGGAACAGGTGGTCAAAGGTGAAGAGGAAGGAAGGGAGGTAAACTAGCAAGGGGAGGGGGTTAAAATGAAAAAAATAAAATTTGAGAATTTGAAATAAAAAAATTCTTACATTTCAATCCAAAATCGTTAAGTTTAACGGTTATAGCTAACGAAGTGACAAATACGAAAACAATGTTACTGTTTCAATAACATATATGTAAATATAGTAAATTGTATGATATATAAGTAATTTTAAAAGATTTTCATAACTTTCACATAAAAATCCCATATATATATGATTTATCCGTTAACTCTATATTATATCTTTCGACAACAATATCAAATATGATATCGAAATATAATTAAATAAGTACAACTTTGACTTAAAAGAATCACAAGGTTAACACAACTAGATATCTCCACTACAATATTACTTTGCATCTACAAATGGCAAAGAGTGATTGCGGTTGGACAACTCAAATCAATCAATCTCTTTCAATCAAATAGAAATATGATTATTGAGGTTGAAGTATGACTCAAATAGACAACCATCAATAAGCTTACCTCTTCATGTTATATTTATAGCAAATCAATGTTAGAAGTACTATTAGTCAACGAGGAAAAAGTCTTTAGGCATCGTACACTCTAGTACATGATTAAGAAGGGGAAAGGTCCAAAGTTCCATAAATGAGGAGAATCCACTGAGTTCCTAACCATATTATGATGACCCATGTCCCGCCAACTGACGAAACCCGAGTCGTCAGGTTCTAACAACTAGCACAACTTGGGTTTCGTTAGTTCGCGAGACATGGGTCATCATAGATGGTATCAGAACAAGGTCACCCCACTAATCATAAAATTACCTGGAAAGGCCATACAGACATTCATATTGTGTCGTGGATGGGGTATTTAGCCGCATAGTGACACAGTATTCCAAGTCCTGATTTTCCATAGTATTCTGACTTGATCCTCTTCTCGATTCTCGATCCTACCTTCATCTGTTTAGTCTCATTTTTCCATCGTTAGGGTCATCCCTTTAGCTGTCGGGCTGAGCAAATTAGGGATCTCATTAGGGTATTGCTTGATCTGGATGTGATCCAATGAAGCAATGGAGGGATTTCTTAGCTCGTCCTCCATTTAAGAAAATTTCATGGTTTTCTAGGGCTTTGCTTGTGGTTTTTCGATAACAAAATTAATTTCCAGGCTGAAAAACACGTTACTTGGTAGCACTACTTGGTTGTGCATATTTATAACGCTTAAAATATGTATCCCTTGGTAGAATCACCCAACCCTAGTTTATAAATATATGTGTGGATCATACACATGTACAAATATTTATGGGATGATCCATAGCAGTGTACTTCTGTTAATAATGGTTAATATATAATTAACATCAATCACTTGAAAAAGGATAAATTATTCTTCGCCAAGCACATAATATTGCACGTTTTGTACTTATGATTATTTGGTAATAATTACGTAATAATGTGAATTTTCTTTCGAGGTACTGGGAAAGTAGTTGATAAGGGTTGTTACGAACGTGGCATCAGACAAATTTTTAAGACGTCTGGGAAGTGGCCCAGACGTCTGTCCAGACGTCTGAAACCCTTTCCAGACGTCAGGTAATAAATTTTTTCGGCGAACAAGGTTGTGTCTGGGCACGTGCGGGCGCAGACTACACCCGTCGGCTTCGTTCTTCTTTTTCCTCTCTCTCCCTGCAGAAGCGCCGCTTCTCTTCTCTCTCTCCCCACGCTGTCTTTATAAACCCTCGCCCTCTCCCTCACCCTCATCTCCTCCGCCTTTCTCTTCTCCTTCTCCCTGCCAGCGAGAGCGCGAGCGAGCGAGTGAGCGGCCGCGGCGAGCGTGCGGGGAGGGTTGCGAGCGGAAGAAGCTCGACCGCGAGGGTTCGAGCTTGCCGGGGCAGCTAGAGCCGGCCGGCGGAGGGAGCGGCAGGAGTGGGGTGTCGCGGAGGGGCTGCTGCAGCTCGAGCAGCAGGCGGACGGGGCGCAGCGCAGCCGTGCGTCGCAGGCGGAGAGCGAATCGGGTTCTGGTTCTGGAAAATTTTCCAGAATCATACGTCCGGACTTACGTCCAGACAATGCCGAAGACGTCTGGAGGACGGTCCAGACGTCTAACAAGTAAGATATTTCTTACCTTCTCCTTTTGCACGTGTACGGCCATGCAGCCGTCCGCCGCATTTTCTTCTGCGCTTCGTCGTGCTGAGAGCAGGTGTATGTGTGCACAGGTCCTGCTCGGGAGGGCACGAGGGCTCGCCATCCCACGTGAATCAGACGTCTGGTTACAGTGCCAGACGACAGAGAGAACCTCCAAACGTCTGGGGTGACAATCGAACGTCTGGAAACCAAGGCCAGACGTTCCAGCAGGGTTCTGGACGTCTGAAGGACTGCGCAGACTGAGGTACGACCTAATCCACCTTTTAAGACGTCTGGAAGAGGTTCCAGACGTCTGATTTTGGACAGATTCGTCGTTTTTGACCCGTTTAGGGCCGTTCGAAGTCCGTTTTCCGCATTTCGAGTTGCGTTCTTTCCAGAATTAATTCCTATATCCGTTTACAGTAATTGTATACTATTCTAATAAACTCCTTGTGATTGATCCTTGTGTTAGGATCCCGTTTTGTTGCAGTCTTGGGGGTTGCGGAGGCACGCGGGATTGCCGACCATGCCCCCAGTACTTCCGGTTCCGCTGGTAGAGTGGCTTTTTAATTTATTTAACAAAATTTGTTACAATTATGAAACAATTAATAGAGTCTAGGGTATTGCAAGAACCCTAGGACTGAGAAATTAGATTAAATGATAGATCTTAGGATATTGCATGAATTCCAGGATTGGAAAACTAGACTGAAAGATAGATTCTAGGGTACGGCATGAATCCTAGGACTGGAAAACTAGTTGAATATATAGATATTGTAGTCATGGAAAAGTAGAAAGGAAATGATAACTGCCTGTAGATTGGTTAACAGCTGCCTGTTATGAATGAATAAGTATGATTGAGAACATGGTTGTATGAACGTAAAGCTGGAACGGTGAAACCTAAATTGGTTGAGTTAAAAGAGCTTGAACCCTACGGGGAATTAGGAGTAGAACTCCTGGAAAGGGAATGGAATAGAATTGGGGAGGTGAGCTGGCCCTTGAGTACGGAGTACTAAGGAAAGCGACTGTCCCCCTATTTAGTGCAGAGCGGAGCTAGACGCCCCAGGGACCCAGGGTTAGGTCTGGCCACTTTGTACCGACTTTTGGCCCTCGTGTACACAGTACCGAGGAGAGATATTAGTGTAGGGAGAGTACTAGCTACCCCACGAGCCCCGGGGTTCTGCTGTCCCTCCTACACTGACTTATTAGGCCCACTGGGCAAACTAGGGTAGTCAGGCGAGGGTGCGCGGACTGTGGAGGGGCAAGACCCCTGTTTGGTTACTATGGAGGGGTTGGACCCCTGTTACTGAGAGGGCTCTGCCCTATACTAGTTCCGTGCTGTACTTTGGGCGCACCCGTTAACGAAAACGACTGATCGTGTGTCAGTGCGGGGTAGCTACCCGTGCGTTTATCGTGCATGTCGTAGTCACCGTTACGTCTGTCAGCGACCTTGGGGTGATTGACTGAGGGTAGGACCATCACGGGGGACTCTCCCGGCCAGGAGAGCACCACGTGTTACTTCTACTCTTCGGAAAAGACTGCAATCAAGATCGTTCCCACGAGGAACATTCAAGATCAAGAGAAGGATTTGAGAAATAAATCAATAGTGAAAATAGAAAGACATAAATAAAGAAAGTAAAAATATAACAACTACTGTGCACTCTACTGCTTCTTTTAGTTTTAGTTGCCACTCTACTCAACGTTTCGCTGACGTGTCCCCCCCTTGTTACCTTTTCAGGACCAGGTGTTGAGCAGCAAGAGTCACCGGTTGCAGAGGACGCTGGGCCTAGTAGGGTCCAGTAGGGTTACCTGTAGTACTTTCTGTACTTTTCTTCCACTGTAGTGAGTAGTTTTCTTTGTTACTCCCTGTACTTTCTTTACCGAAAACTTTATGTTATGTACATGTTTATTCCCCTTCTGTTGTGGTGGTATATACTGTAGTACTTCCTTTTCTTACTGCTGTATTTTGTTACTGCTAGTTATCTTCATGGTGAATGTGATTTATTTTACTGCTCTTTTGGTTACTTTCTCGTTGGACGACTAGGTCTTGGGATTAGTCGAGTCGGTCCGATTCTCGTGTCTCGTAGGGATTCTGGAATCGGGTCATTACAAGATGGTATCAGAGCACCGAGAAGTGAACCAACTAATTGGAAAATAACCAATTCACGTGTCTGCAACTAGAGTAGCCACCACAATGTTTCTTTTGGCATAAGCTCTTAGACTACTTCGTTAGATATCGTTACATATTGACATTTTTCCGTTTTGTTTTCGCGTCTCCATTGCAGGAGATACCTCATCGTGGAACTAGGAGGGTGGGCCGCGGGCGTGGCCGAGGTCGAGGCCCAAGGGATAGATGTGTCGAGCTTGGAGTACATACTACCCCTCCTCTTCTCCTGAAAATACCGTCTTCGGACCTCGTCCATCTAATTCGAGAGGTGGTTCGAGAAGAATTTCAGCTTTCACCCACTTCGCCGCCCCCTCATCTCCCTTCTGAGCGTACGACAGGGGAGTTGGTCGTGGAATGAGATTTTCGCCGTCACACTAGGCGAGTTAGGAGAGCTCAATGGAAAGCGTGGTGCCACAGGAGAGCCGTCACGTTTTACAGGGCCATCAATGGCCTCTGGGGGCCCTCGACAGGGGCTAGTTAATAGCACCGGACCCCCACCCAACCGACAGTAGGGACCCACCGAGAGGAGGCATCAAGTTCCCCTCTGCTACCAGTGTGGCCAGCCGGGCCATTTCAGGAGGGACTGCCCGTCTAGGGTAGGAGGTCAGCAGATACTTCCCGCGTCGAGCACTGGAGGGCGCGTAGGATTATATGCTGTTAGAGAATCCGTTCGTAACCAGAGGTCCGAGTGGTTTGCTGTTTGTAACTGAGGAGGTGTACACGGGTTGCGAGGTCAGTATCGGGGGACATAGTCTGCCAGCTGACCTGATATGATATAGATGAAGGACTTTGGCGTAATTCTGGGGATGGACTGGCTGTCCTCTTACCACGCTTTGGTGGACTGTTTTGAGAGGAAAATCGTCTTCTCCATACCGGAGTTGCCTTCTTTCGAGTTTCACGGTTAGCTAGTGGACGGAGGCTTCAGGTGTATTTTGGCACTTCGGGCGGCGAGACTTTTGAGCCAAGGGTGTGAGGGCTTCCTAGTTTGAGTGGTGGCAGAGCCCAGCCCTGTGGCAGACTTCCAGAGCATCCCGATGGTCAGAGAGTACCCTAACGTGTTCCCAGACGAGTTACCAAGACTACCGCCGGAGCGTGAGATCGAGTTTGAGATCTCACTAGTACCAGGGACCAGCCCCATCTCCACCGCACCATACAGGATGGCACCACTTGAGCTGCGAGAGCTCAAGTCTCAGTTGCAGGATCTTTTGGAGAAGGGCTTTGTGAGGCCCAGTGCGTCTCCCTGGGGAGCCCCGGTACTGTTTGTGAAGAAGAAGAATGGTACCCTATGCCTTTGTGTGGACTACCAACAGCTGAATAGGGTCACCATCGAGAACAGATATTCGCTGCCGAGGATCAACGACTTGTTTGACCAGCTGCGGGGTGCCAAGGTATTCTCCAAGATCGACTTGAGGTCTGGATACCACCAGTTGAGGATCAGGGAGGCAGACGTCTCCAAGACAACTTTCCGCACCCGGTACGGACACTACGAGTTTTTGGTCATGCCGTTTAGGCTGACCAATGCCCCCGCTGCTTTCATGGACTTGATGAATCGGGTGTTTAGACTGTACTTGGACCAATTCGTGGTAGTATTTATTGATGATGTACTCATCTATTCTCGAGATCAGACGCAGCACGGACAGCACTTGCAGATGGCTCTGGACACACTGAGACGACGTAGGCTGTACGCCAAATACAGCAAGTGCAAGTTCTGGTTGAGGGAGGTGACCATCTTAGGTCATGTGATCTCTGGGGACGGCTTGGCGGTGGACCCAGCCAAGGTCGAGGTAGTGCTCAGGTGGGAGAGACCACGTAGAGTCACTGAGATTCGCAGTTTCCTGGGACTGGCAGGCTACTACAAACGATTCATCAGGGGTTTTTCACAGATTGCGCGTCCTATGACACAGTTGACCCGGAAGGATGTACCCTTCACTTGGATAGACGCCTGTGAGGCGTGTTTTCAGGAGCTGAAGGAGAGGTTAACTTCGGCTCCCGTGCTCACCATCCCTGATAGTAGTGGCAGGTTCGTTGTGTACACGGACGCCTCCTTGCAGGGGTTAGGGGGGTGTGCTCATGCAGAGGGGTCACGTTGTCGCTTACGCTTCGCGGCAACTGAAGCCCCATGAGCATACCTACCCTACCCACGACCTGGAGCTGGCAGCTGTTGTCTTCGCGCTGAAGCCCTGGAGGCACTACTTGTACGGTAAGACCTTCGAGATTTTTACAGATCACAAGAGCCTCAGATACCTTTTTGACCAGAGGGAGCTCAACATGAGACAGAGACGTTGGTTGGAGCTCCTGAAGGACTATGACTGTAGCATTTCCTACCACCCGGGAAAGGCCAATGTGGTGGCTGACGCCTTGAGCCGGAAGGCGCCCGCACACTTGGCCAGCTTACAGGTGCAGAGTTGGAGCCTTTTGGAGGAGATGGGCAGTTGGCGACCCCTAGAGTTACGGGGGCACTGTGGGGCAGTGACTGTGATACGACAGACTAGGCCAGAGCTGATAGACCGCATCATTACAGGACAGATGGCTGACCCGTACTTGCAGTCCTTGCGCGACAGAGTACTGTCAGGAGACCGAGGGGACTTCTCTTTCATAGACCAGGTGCTACGCCTGAGGGGACGTTTATGCGTTCCCAGAGACGAGGAGTTGTTGAGAGAGCTCCTGACTGAGGTACACGGTTCCAAATTCACCATACATCCCGGAAACATGAAGATGTACCATGACTTAAGACGCCAGTTTTGGTGGATAGGGATGAAGCGGGATGTGGGTGAATTCGTATAGCAGTGTTTAGTGTGCCAGCAGGTGAAAGCCGAGCATCAGAGGCCTGCAGGGCCGCTACAGTCGCTTCCAGTGCTAGAGTGGAAGTGGGAGAGCATCACCATGGACTTGGTGGTGGGCTTACCTGTTACCCAGCAAGGACACGACGCAGTTTGGGTAATTGTGGATAGATTGACGAAGACGGCACGATTCTTGCCGATCCGAGTCACTTTGGGACCAGCACAATTGGCAGAGAGGTATATCCGCGACGTGGTACGTCTACACGGAGTTCCGCGGGAGATCGTATCCTACCGGGATACTTGCTTTATGTCCCAATTTTGGGCTGAGTTTCAGCAGGCCTTGGGGACGCGGTTGAGATTCAGTACAGCTTACCACCCCCAGACGGGCGGACAGTCTAAGCGCACGATACAGACACTTGAGGACCTTTTGCGTGCTTGTGTACTGAACTGGAGGGGCTCTTGGGAGGAGCACTTGCCCCTGGCGGAGTTTACATACAACAACAGTTATCACTCGAGCATCGGCATGGCTCCCTACGAGGCTCTGTACGGACGGAGGTGTACGGCACCCTTGAGTTGGGTTGAGGTGGGGACCAAGTGGGAGGTTGGCCCCAGGTTGATCCGGAAGAGTCAGGAGGTAGTCGAGCAGATCCATAGGCGACTCCGCACTGTCAGGAGTAGGCAGAAGAGCTACGTGGATCAGAGACGCAGAGAGGTGCAGTTTGAGGTTGGGGACCACGTCTTCCTTCGTGTTTCGCCCATGAAGGGCCTGCAGCGGTTTGGGGTGAGAGGGAAGCTCGCGCCGAGGTTTGTGGGGCCCTTTGAGGTCCTGGAGCGGGTTGGACCCGTTGCTTACAGGCTTGCCCTCCCTCCTCAGCTTTCTGGTGTGCACGACGTGTTCCACGTGTCCAACCTCAGGAAGTACGTCGCCGATCCCAGTCACGTCCTGAGTCACGAGAGCGTCGAGGTGGGCGACGACCTAACCTACCCAGAGCGGCAAGTACAGATTCTTGACAGAGCCGTCTGCAGTTTGAGATGAAAGCAAGTACCCCTAGTAAAGGTTTTGTGGAGGAGCCAGCGGTACGAGGAGGCTACCTGGGAGCCTGAGGTGGCGATGCGGGAGCGGTACCCGGAGCTCTTCGAGGGTACGTCTTTTTGGACCGGCTTCGGTCCTCGTTGAGTTTGTTATGTTTATATATGTTGTTCTTTCCCGCACCCTAGTTAGCGCAAGTTTCGGGGATGAAACTTCCTTTGAGTTTGTTATATTGTTACGAACGTGGCATTAGACGGATTTTTAAGACGTCTGGGAAGTGGCCCAGACGTCTGATACCCTTTCCAAACGTTTGGTAATAAATTTTTTCGGCGTACAGGGTTGCGTCTGTGTGCGTGCGCGCGCAGACTGCACCCGCCGCCTTCGTTCTTCTTTTTCCTCTCTCTCCCTATAGAAGCGCTGCTTCTCTTCTCTCTCTCCCCGTGCTGCCTTTATAAACCCTCGCCCTCTCCCTCACCCTCATCTCCTCCGCCTTTCTCTTCTCCTTCTCCCTGCCAGCGAGAGCGCGAGCGAGCGATGGAGCGGCGGCGGCAGCAGCGGCCGCGGTGAGCGTGCAGGGAGGAGGGTTGCGAGCGGAAGAAGCTCGACCGCGAGGGTTCGAGCTTGCCAGGGCAGCTAGAGCCGGCCGGCTGGGGGAGCGGCGGGTGTGGGGTGTCGCGGAGGGGCTGCTGCAGCTCGGGCAACAGGAGGATGGGGCGTGGCACGGCCGTGCGTCGCGGGCGGAGAACGAATCGGGTTCTGGTTCTGGAAAATTTTCCAGAATCAGACGTCCGGACTTACGTCCAGACGACGCCAAAGACGTCTGGAGGACGGTCTAGACGTCTGACAAGTAAGATATTTCTTACCTTCTCCTTTTGCGCGTGTACGGCCATGCAGCCGTCCGCCGCGTTTTCTTCTGCGCTTCGTCGTGCTGAGAGCAGGTGTATGTGTGCGCAGGTCCTGCTCGGGAGGGCGCGAGGGCTCGCCATCCCACGTGAATCAGATGTCTGGCTACAGTGCCAGATGACGGAGAGAACCTCCAGACGTCCGGGGTGACAATCGGACATCTGGAAACCAAGGCCAGACGTTCCAGCGGGCTTCTGGACGTCTGAAGGACTGCACAGGCTGAGGTACGACCTAATCCACCTTTTAAGACGTCTAGAAGAGGTTCCAAACGTCTGATTTTGGACAGATTCATCGTTTTTGACCCGTTTAGGGCCGTTCGAAGTCCGTTTTCCGCATTTCGAGTTGCGTTCTTTTCAGAATTAATTCCTCTATCCATTTACAGTAATTGTATACTGTTCTAATAAACTCCTTGTGATTGATCCTTGTGTTAGGATCCCGTTTTGTTGCAGTCTTGGGGGTTGCGGAGGCGCGCGGGATTGCCGACCATGCCCCCAGTACTTCCGGTTCCGCTGGTAGAGTGGCTTTTTAATTTATTTAACAAAATTTGTTACAATTATGAAACAATTAATAGAGTCTAGGGTATTGCAAGAACCCTAGGACTGAGAAATTAGATTAAATGATAGATCTTAGGATATTGCATGAATTCCAGGATTGGAAAACTAGACTGAAAGATAGATCCTAGGGTATGGCATGAATCCTAGGACTGGAAAACTAGTTGAATATATAGATATTGTAGTCATGGAAAAGTAGAAAGGAAATGATAACTGCCTGTAGATTGGTTAACAGCTGCCTGTTATGAATGAATAAGTATGATTGATAACATGGTTGTATGAACGTAAAGCTGGAACGGTGAAACCTAAATTGGTTGAGTTAAAAGAGCTTGAACCCTACGGGGAATTAGGAGTAGAACTCCTGGAAAGGGAATGGAATAGAATTGGGGAGGTGAGCTGGCCCTTGAGTACGGAGTACTAAGGAAAGCGACTGTCCCCCTATTTAGTGCAGAGCGGAGCTAGACGCCCCAGGGACCTGGGGTTAGGTCTGGCCACTTTGTACCGACTTTTGGCCCTCGTGTACACAGTACCGAGGAGAGATATTAGTGTAGGGAGAGTACTAGCTACCCCACGGGCCCCGGGGTTCTGCTGGCCCTCCTACACTGACTTGTTAGGCCCACTGGGCAAACTAAGGTAGTCAGGCGAGAGTGCGCGGACTGTGGAGGGGCAAGACCCCTGTTTGGTTACTATGGAGGGGTTGGACCCCTGTTACTGAGAGGGCTCTGCCCTATACTGGCTCCGTGCTGTACTTTGGGCGCACCCGTTAACGAAAACGACTGACCGTGTGTCAGTGCGGGGTAGCTACCCGTGCGTTTATCGTGCATGCCGTAGTCACCGTTACGTCTGTTAGCGACCTTGGGGTGATTGACTGAGGGTAGGACCATCACGGGGGACTCTCCCGGCCAGGAGAGCACCACGTGTTACTTCTACTTTTCGGAAAAGACTGCAATCAAGATCGTTCCCATGAGGAACATTTAAGATCAAGAGAAGGATTTGAGAAATAAATCAATAATGAAAATAGAAAGACATAAATAAAGAAAGTAAAAATATAACAGCTACTGTGCACTCTACTGCTTCTCTTAGTTTTAGTTGCCACTCTACTCAGCGTTTCGCTGACGTGTCCCCCCCCTTGTTACCTTTTCAGGACTAGGTGTTGAGCAGCCAGAGTCAGCGGCTGCAGAGGACATTGGGCCTAGTAGGGTCCAGTAGGCTTACCTGTAGTACTTTCTGTACTTTTCTTCCAATGTAGTGAGTAGTTTTCTTTGTTACTCCCTGTACTTTCTTTACCGAAAACTTTATGTTATGTACATATTTATTTCCCTTCTGTTGTGGTGGTATATACTGTAGTACTTCTTTTTCTTACTGCTGTATTTTGTTACTGCTAGTTATATTCATGGTGAATGTGGTTTATTTTACTGCTCTTTTGATTACTTTCTCGTTGGACGAATAGGTCTTGGGATTAGTCGAGTCGGTCCGATTCTCGTGTCTCGTAGGGATTCGGGAATCGGGTCGTTACAAGGGTGAATAGCAATATCCTCAATTATTTGTTTGGGATAAAAAAAAAATTCATGCCCTTTGCTCAATTAATTTTTAATTACGATCTTGCTAGACCAAGTTCTATTATTCAGTAAATACTGGGTCATTGTTATCAGACGAATTACACAGTTACTTGTCCTACTACTTAGTAATAATGTTATGACGTGTTTTATGTTTTGTAAGTGTAAAATAATAATAATAATATTTTCTTTTTGGATTTGACTTGTAAAATGACTTAGCATATCAATATATATATTGAAAGCATGCGAGAGATTAAAACAAGGGTTTGTCGTTCACCACACGATTAAATTATTTTCTTAAATAGGTAATTATTATTTTAATAACTATTGAAGGAAAATGCATGTCTTGATTTTTAATGTAGTTGGTAACTAACAATGGGCTTACTGTTGTAGCAATGTATGTTAAAATCTTGTACAGACTAATTTTGTGATGTATCTTATTTAGATTGAAATTGAAATTTAAGTTATTACTATTTGTACTAGAATGACATTAATCAATTATTACTTGGATTAGCTTGGAGTTAATCGATGATTGTTCCTGCACTGTGATCTTATTGAATGATGATTGAATGAATACAACGATTTTGATTTCTAGCACAGTTAATTGTACTTGTTATAAATTAGGATAAAAAGTATAAATAAAACACTTGTCTCTCATGTATGTTATAATAAAGAAAAGACTTATTATATTGTCATGCATAATTGTATTCATAAAGATAGGATAAATGTATTTTCACTATGTGTATTGCATTAATTCCTAATCTTGCTATGTTCTTACCATGTTAATTATGATATACTTGCGTATAATAATAAAGAAAATTGTTATGTAATAGTTATTGTTTCAAATTGCTTTGTCAAAGGTGTTTTAAGTAAACTACAGCTTATACATTCAAAATATTGATGAACTAATAACCCATAGTTCATCTATAAAGTGATGTTAAAAGTGAACAATTAGATTTAGAATGTTATAAAAGAAGTACATGTATAAAATTTGATGAGTTGAAGAGATATATACATTGCTTCTTTCATGGGATTAAAGAAATAATACGATCACTTATGTTATTAATCACATCAAAGAATAAATTGTGATATTGGTTTGTACTTGAACTTGTCAAATGACAGTTATCCTGATGATAAATGGATACATGGATATGATGGAATTAATAATCAAACTGAACAACTGAATGAGACTCTAATCAACTTAGAAAATGATATTTCCGTTATTCCTCTCAAGAATTAGAACATATCATTGCCTAGAGTACATGGCTTACATTTTACTCGCCAACTATAAATGTTTTATTAACTACCTTGAAACCTGAGTGTTACCTTTGAAGGTGTTTAAAACGTGAAATTTTTACATCCCTGGCATGCTCTATGTTTTTTTTTCAAGTTTAAAGTTCAGGATCTTTTTCACGGCATGGATCTAAAAGTTTACGAGATTGTATTTGACAGTGAAATTTCTACGTAAATTGGAAAGCATGTTCCTGAGCTATTAAGTAATACCTATTAATTATATATTGTACGTAACTGATGTTGCCCTAACAAAGTTTATAATTTGCCTCTATCATTATTGACTTGGTCCCTGAATCTAGGGGCATACGGATTCATATTTTTTTATCTTTGACATCTTATACTATAGAGGATCACCAATTCTTCTAGCTTGCTCTTTGAATTGTTAAAAAATTGATAAAATTTGATATTAGTAAATAACAAATTCTCTGTAAATTTTCACTTGTTTGTATAAACATACACTTCATTTTGTATAGTGATTTTTTTGATAGCTCATCAATTTCTTGCAAGGTTGCCTTTTTATTGTTTGATTGGTCTAGTAGAGACTTAAAATGATTTCTAGATAACATTACAATCCTTGTGTTCTTTTTAAGATCAGCTCATTACAAAGGATAGCAATATTAAATGGTTTGAAATTTCTAAAATCAAATATTGGTGATTAATTTCGACATTATTTATTTATTTGTTTATTTGATAAAAATATCGAGATCTCGAATGGGGAAATTGATAACCTATGCCACTTTTATATCATCACCTAACATTTGAATAACCTAATTATATTAATGAAAAATGGCTTCATCTGACTCACTATATCGATAGTAGAAGCGTCACTTGCAAGGTATCCTTTTAATACTCCATGGGAGGATAAGAAAGTTGATGTATTGCAAGTATGGGGTAAATAATTATGATTTAATCACTTTGCATTTGATGTAAAGCCTACTTTAATAAATTTAGTTCATAACTAGCTATAAGTGAATTGCATGAAACAGCAAATTATGTGTCAAAATTGAAAAATTAAAGTTCTTATTATGGGTTTCTTATGCTTGCATACCTCAATTAACCCCCTTCATTCTCGTCCATGGACCTTATAGTTACATACAGGCACATGCATTCCTAATAGTTTCTATATTTCTTCTTTTAATTTATTACCAAAAAAATAGAGTTATTGTCTAGTTGAGATACGGGAGAGGAATCCCGAGTCGGTTATCAGTGGGTCCATAACACTTAATTTGTTCTTTTTAAGGTTGTTATTGTCTCTTTAAGGTTGTTATGGACCACTTGCTTCTACGTCTCCTTTCATACTTACTCGTTCACTCGAGTTTCAGGGACGAAACTCCCTTTAAGATTATTATATCTGTAACGTTCCAAACCTAGATTTCCGAGTCATTTCAGACTAAGCATGTCAAGACAAACCTATCAATATTTTTCGTATGAAAATTGGAGCCTACACGATTTAAAATACATAATTGGATGGAAAATCCATGCATTTTTCATTTTTGCAATCTGGATCTCAAATCGACAATCCGAAAGTACTGTTAACTTCCTTGTGTCACAAGGATTTCTATGATATGCTTTGTATGATGATCGGACCTCGAATGTGTAAAACACATGTAAATTGTGAACAAACTTGCGTGTAATCTGCTTTAGAGATTACATTTTGCAAACGACCTTTGTTTGGAAATCTAGAAATTTTGAGGAATTCCTGGTCTCATAACTATTCTGAGGATACGTGTTTTGCCAAAATCAAAATTTGTTTGAGTTAAATAGGAGAAATAATAGACTTTGAATTGAGATATGGGGGTTTATAAAATAAGATGCAATTGATAATATTAATAATAATTATTATAAAATAAAGCTTAAAGGTTGGTGGTGGCTAATAAGTTTACGTAAAGATTGTTGATAGGTGTACTATTTTTATCCCATAATCGGCTGGAGAGAGAGAGAGGAGAGAGAGGGAGAGAGTAAGAGAGACGGAGGGAGATAAAGAGAGACGGAGAAGAAGAGAGAACGAGAGAGAAAGAGAGACAGAGAGAAACTGAGAGAGAAAGAGAGAGGGGTGCAACACGTACCCATGGCTAGGGAAGGAGAAGGGAGAACGAGGAGGTCGACGTCGGCGTGGGAGTGGCCGGCAAGGTGCTTCCGTGGTCGATGGCGATCGGCGTTGTCGGACGTGGCCGGGAGGAGCGGTGGCGGAGCGATAGCGGCCATGCAAAGCAAGACCGAAGGCGAGGGAGGAGGACGGAGGAGGGTCACCTGGGGTCGCTGGGACGCCGGCGAGGCGCGTGGGGCTGTGAGGCGTCAGTGGTCGCGGACATGGCCCGCGTCGGGGTGCGCAGAGACAACGTGCTGCATGGGCAGCCATGGCGTCGTGACGTGAGAGAGAAGGAGAAGGATGGGGCCATTGAAGGGCTTCCGGCGTCGGATGGGGGACCGTCGAAGTTGGCGGACGTGGCCAGCGTCAGAGTGGACGAGGTCGACGGGCTGCTCGAAGGTGTCCATGGCGGTGCGGACGTGAGGGAGGAGGAGATCGAGCGGACGAAGAGGACGCAGGAAGACGAAGAAGAAAGGTGAAGGGATGAGGAAATTGTGTTTTAAAATAAAAACTCTCTGAAATTTCATTTTTGTCCCTACGAAGAGATTGTATGTTAATAAACATTTGATGGTTAGAATTGTTTTGCTTAGATGGAGGGCCTCCGAGATCAGAATCAGGTGATCCAGGAGTTGATCTTGGGATTCTCAAGCATGCTAGATGCATCTGTATGGTCGGATCGGGCAGTTTTTGCTCCAATTCTCGAGGCACGTGCAAGATCCTCATTTTAACGTCAATTCGTGTTTTGATCCGTTAGGAGGTCAAACGACATCCATTTCTGACGTTCCAAGACTTGTTGGAACCGTCACTTTACGAACTACACGAAGGTAAGTTTTTAAATTTGATTTCAGGAATCATTTATTTTGTGAAATTTTTCAATGAAACTTATGACATTTTTATTTCCCACGAATAATCTTAACGTCGATCTAGTCTCGGAGTGCGTATAAATAGATGGGCCCCTAGAATAGTGAAAGAGAAACAATGGATCCGCATTCCGAAGTCATCATGACCCTCCGATGACATTAGGTAGAATAGTCTCTCTCCTTTTTCATATAATTTATCTACATAATGATTTCTTTGCATATTGCACCGTTTAGTATGCATTCTTACCTCTTACTGAGATTGGACCCATTTGTGTATTTCTTACTACTCTAGGTACTGGAATATTAAATATATTGATAAAAATCAAGTTGACTTAGAATATGAATGACCAGAGTAATATTGTTAACTGCTGGATTAAAAGAGTTAACGATAAATTATTTAATAATTTTCATATAAAATAATTAAACTTGTTGAATATGGTCTTAACATCGCATGTGAAAAATGAATTTCTGTTTGACTAAAATCGGCATTATCAAGATGGGTAAATAATAAATTAATTGGAATTCCAATCAGAAATTGAAAATTTCTAGGAAACGGATAAGATAGAGGATAGTGCGAATATTAATCCTAGAACTAAAAGTACAATTATTGATATGGTTTATTGGATACCTACAAATAATACATCAGTACAATGGAAATGTCGGGGAATATAAAAGGAATAGATAATTGATTTTCGGCTCCACTACTTGTCGAGATTTCGGCTGAAGCTTTAGCTCTTTTCAGATCGGGTTTAGGGACTGGTTCAGGGAGTTGCTGGCTTCCCTACGACTCTTTGGTTAGGCTTAGCGGTCAACTGGGATAGCAGATTCGCAGGGCTTGAGGTTTGGAGCAGTTCTTTCGGTCAGTGGGTGGGTCATTGGCTGTCTATAGCTTAGCGTACATAGTGCGTGTACTTATTCACATCATACAATGTAGCCGCCACCCCTTTCCGTGATGACCCAAGGGCGATGGAGCGTGGTAACTCGATGGATATAAGCAGCCCTCTTGGCCAGGAGGGTGGTTTATATTGATTTTGCACCACAGGAAGTTATACGAAATTGTCTCGTACCCTGAGACGTCGATTGATAATTTATGAACCATAATAAATTGGCCTTCCAATATACAAAACGGAACCAGATAACAACATGCTTAATAAATAAATTAATAGTACCCATTCTCTCTTGTATTTGGTTACTGTTGCACTCTACTCAGTTTTTATTGACGTGTTTTTGGGTTTCGTACTCAGGTATACTTAGCAGTTCGACAAGAAATTTCCGTTGTACATCTCCTTGGACTTATACACTACGGTAAAACTTCCAGTTAGTACGCAATTTATGTTCCTTTAAATTTTGCAATATGAATTGCTTGTTGGCTATGTTTATATTTTATGATTATGTGTTAGGTGACTGCGATCTTGCGAGCAAGTTGTGTTGGTTGTTAGCACACGACGACTTAGGTTTCGTCGGTTGGTGAGAGACGGATCGTCACACATATTTCATGTTGTTGGGCACTCGATACTTAGCCCTGAGAACTTGAAGCAATCGCCCTCAATTGTATATTGTGGAGGAACATGGATTCCCTAGGAAAATTCTTAAACATTTACAAAGATATCAATCTTATTGCAATCATCTGAATATAAGTAACCCAAGGGTCTAAACGTGTTCCAAAAATCCTAGGTAATTATGCAAAAATAAACAAGATAATACTTGGATCGGTCCACTCCTTCCAAGGTATATAGCCCTCCCCTTAAGAAGAAACTTGCACATGGTAGGAAGTTTCCACTAGAGTTATGTGTGTTGCCACCTAGACATGTTGTTGCTGAATGTACTTATTTGACAAGTTCAACTCATTTGTAATTGAAGTTAAAGTTATGTAACTATTTATGACTTTTTGCTTGAACATGCTTGTTTGTTTCATGTATGTGAATCTTATAGGGACATATGATATATCATTAGTGTTTAGCACCATTGATTTAAATACATGTGTCTCTTTGATGTACTTAAATGTGGTAGAATGTAGTATCTCCCTTCGCTATTGGAAAGGGATCTGATGTGAGATGTATCTAAGGAGTGGGGGTTGGAATTAAGTCTTAGATGTGCTTGTTTTCCTAGGTGGACATGTTATTGTAGAGTTCAATTATTAGTTGTAATTGAGTGGTTAAAGGAGGTGATGGGGTGTTTGTAAAGGAAATGGTTGTCATTTAGATTTCTATCATGACTCAACCCACTAATAATCCCATATTAGGAATCTAAGTGTTGTTCCAAAAATACCCAAGATCTTTTCTCAATTGCTTAAAATATAGAATTCCCATCAACATTTGTAGAAGTAAAGCATACACCATGAAATAAATTATGGCCAAATGAAGCTATTTAAAGACTTTGGAAAAGAGAACGTACTAGGAAGAAAGAAGTAACTGCTAACTTGTCGACCTGTAGCTGGTTTTCACCATCTAGATGGGTGATGAGACCTATATAAAAAAAAAGACAAGTAAGCAAAAAGCTCTGCAGGGAAATGAGAAAAAACTAGATAAAGAAAATAAAAGGAAACTAATATATATGTATGCTCAGGTAGCTTCTAGTTGCATTTTAATTTTATCATGTGGTCCTTATCTTTCTTCTTTGGCCACACTAGGCCAACTATTGTATATTAAGATCTTTACCCAATCCTAATTGGTTGCTCTAAATAATGACACGGGTCCTTTTGTACACTTATGCCTATATCTTATTTCAACAAATATGTTCCATAACCCATTTCTTTGACTAAAGGTTTCATGGTCAACCTAGTATAAAATAAGATCTCCTGGATTTATTATTCAAGTGTGGTCATGTCACCCCTCACTATTCTCATTGCAGATCTGCTAGGTCTCTTACAAACCCAACTATCCCAAATCTGCCTCCTACACACACCCAAGTTTGATACTTAGTAGACTATTCACATCGAGCATAGCTCCATAGTTGGTTACATCTCATAATCTCTTTTTGATAATCACAACCTCTTGGGAGATTTATAATGCACTACAGGTGTCAAAAGCCCTAGATATTCAATCTGGGCAATGGCACTTGAACAAGCCTATAAAATCTCCACCCATCAAACCCAATACCTCATCCAATAGCTAGTAGGTGTAGCAAGAGGATCATCACTCTCAAAAAAGAATGTCATACACCTAGAAAAGGTTTGACCAATAAAGTGCAATCACCACAAGATGCTAGGTTAACAGGTCATGCTTGGCCAAGAAGAGGGTATGCATCCTCATTCATGATTCACATTTTTGGTTCATCTCTTGAGATACCCATTATATCATAACTTGACCTCTAATTAGGTTCAATCATAATCTAAGGATCCCAACATCCCAATTCCATACCTAGCCTTTTCCCAATAGTGTAGGAATACATGTCTTAGGATTACATCCCAAGTCAATCCAATCATAGTTCTAGTTTTTACCTTAGCACTCATCATCTACCTGTCTAGGATTCCTTCATTGAAATCCATGCTTGTAATCCATGGAAATACCCCTTCCATAGTACTAACACCTTAACGGTCTTGCATCCTTAAGTTATAACATCCTAGGCTTTCTATTTATAGCTTTTTATAACATGTAGGTAACTTACTTTAAGTGCCCAACCAACCTCCTTAGTCGCCCAAGCCTTTAATCATTTTTTTTTAGTTTTTAGTCTGACTTAGGCACCTAATTAATAGCTTTGTTTGACTAAATCTTTTTCTTCAACCGTGACCCTAATTCCAGGTTTGGGCACTCAGACAACCAGTTTAGTTGCCTAAACCTATAGTAGGCCATGTCCAAATTTAAGGACCGTGCACTATTTGTCACAAACCAAGCCCCTGATAATACCATATTAGGAGACTAAGTGGTAATTACTTGTCATAACTCAAGATCTTTTCCTTAATTACTTTATAAACATAGTATTATCATCAACATATACCAAATTTAAAGCATGCAACAGAGAATAAACCACAGGTCGATGAATTATTTAAATCGGAAGGATGTGCGTATTAAGAAGAAAGTGTTAAATCAAGCATCCCTCATCTAGTCTTTCGCTGACACCAAAATGGGTGTAACATCCATACACACAAGAAAAAGGAAATGAGCCAAAATCTCATTGAGGAAGGAAAGAAAGAAAGAACCATGTAAAAGTAGCTAATGTAAGTACAATCTCATTTGGCTCTTAGTTCTATAGCAATTTACACCTTGTGTCTTATATCCTTTCTCATTAATCATCTCTAGGCTCTCTTGTCGTATCATTTTCTCTACTCTGCCTCTTTAGGATATTCCTGTTAATTAAACTATCCCATTTTACACTCATGCTATCAATTGGTTTTTGTAAGCATATTACTTGACTTATTCTTCTCTAGCTTAATGTAACAATGACATTTATTGCCTACTAGATCTATCTAGTATGTAAATTTCAATACACATTTGACTAACCATTCCACATCCAAATAGGTCATTTGCTATTTGATCACCTTTATCTTGTCTATATTCATGACTTGGACTAATACTCAATAACAAGCCATTTCAACCATGGCATATAGCATTGTAACACTTTATACGACGCTTTTCAAACCATCCTAGTTCCATTGGAAAATTCTTATTCAACGGTGATAGGTCCTACTCAAGTAACTTTTTAAATGTAGCTACAATACACCCATATTTTGCAACAAGTAATCCTCCTAGGTCACCAATATCTTTTCCAACCTGAGTAGTCAATCGCCATTCTAAACTCTAGACTAGAGAATATGCATATATATACAGGTGATGCCTTATGGATGATCTCATAAATCTTTACCTTAGTCTCCAATTATTTATATGTGCCATGTTAGCAAGTCTATCAAAGCATGGCTCACCGAGGCTAGGGGATTTTTGTCGCTTTCTTGATAGCTCCTAACCATGATGCCCCAAACTATGACACCTATGTAAAAGGTCATCACATCTCAATGGATCTAAGTACCATCAATTTAAGCATCAATGCATCGGTCTCATTCAATTAGGTGTTGTCTTTATGTTATGGCTTAATTAAGTGAATGGAGACTTTCTCTATCATACCCTTGTTTGTTTGATTTACCATTATTAAATCATGAGTTGTGGGAATCACATCCCAAATCATTCATGCCATATTCTATGTTTTTTTTTTGAAACAAAAAGGAAAGCTATCGTCTTATGATAGCAATCTGGAGAGGTATATTACATAAACAAGTAAGAGGAATTACAAAATAGATCCCCACGTATGTATGAGGGACCAACACTCTCTTACAATTTTTTCACAACACACCGGTCTCTCCTGAAAAAGCCTCGCATTTCTCGCCTTCCACACACACCAGAGAGTGACAGTCATACGCACATGTGCCTTCTCTCTCACACCAAACCCATGCCAGATGGAATCCCATGTTGGTAGTGGCTCCTGGCAAGTCCTCCTCCAAATAGCATCAGTGACCAGGCAAGATGAGAAGATGTGGTTCACATTGTCAGTGTGCATACCACATAAGTAACATTCATGACGAGCAACTCCCATCCTTCTGTGTCGCAGATCACCTGTAATCAAACCATCTCTCCTACATAGCCAAAGAAATATTTGTACCTTAAGGGGGATTTTCATAAGCCAAATTTTCTTGTCAATGAAATCGCAACTCCACCCACTTCCATTTTCCATGATTCTATTGTAACCACACTGCACAGTGTAGAGCCCATCCCAGATGTATTTATCCTCCACTCCAAACCTTGGCCTAAACCTTTCAAGATCTGAGAGCAGATTCCTCCTTTCATCCCATAGCCGGGTGCCCCTTCTGGTGGAGTCTTCTTCATTCAAATTCCAGCTGCAGTTATTGCTAGACCAGAATCTGCTAACAGTTCCCTCCTTATCAGATGCTGCAGCAAAGGCCCTTGGATAGACCTCCTTCAGAACACCTAGCAAGGACCAACCTTTTTTCCAGAAGCTGAAGGTCCTGCCATCCCCAAGAGCCGGCTGTAGCAGATGCAAGTTATCAGCCAAAGCTCTGATCACTGAATTCCAGAAGGGTGAGGGTCTGCTGGGCTGTAGCCTAGAGAGCATATTGTTTGAAGCTCCATAACTATCCCTGATCAAGGCAGTCCAAGGTTTCAACTCTCCTTGCAAGAGCTTAATTGCCCACTTAAGCAATAAAGAATCATTGAACTGTTTCAGAGATTTAATCCCAAGTCCTCCCCTGTCCTTTGGTTGGCAAATCTACTCCCACTTCAGTGGCTGCAAAAATCTACCCTCATGCTTGGCTCCCCTCCAAAAGAACCTTTTTCTCAATACATCCAACCGTTTCCAAATGGACTTAGGGGCTTTAAAGATGGAACAGTAGAAAACAGGGATAGAGGAGATCACTGAATTGAGCAAAATGTGTCTTCCACCCTTTGAAAGAAAGCTGCTATGCCATCCATCCAGCTTCACTGAAATTTTATCAAAGAGACAAATCCAATCTCTTTTCTTCATTCTAGAACATCTCAGTGGCAGCCCCAAATATTTGATAGGAAGGTTGATGCGGGGGCTCCCCAAAACAGCAGCAATATCACCTTGCTCAGCCTCAGGTAAGCCAAAATAGGCCAAACTTGACTTTTCTCTGTTCAGCCTAAGGCCTAAGAGCTCTCCAAAGATGTTGACCATATGACACAAAGCTAGCGCTTCATCCATAGATCCTTCCACAAAAAAAAATCGTATCATCTGCATACTGAAGTATAGGAGCCAAATTACTCCTGCAAGATAAGGAATATCCTCTAATAAGACCTGCTTCAGCAAGTTTACAAGAATACCAGGCCAAGTCATCAACTGCCAGGTTGAAAACCAAAGGTGCCAGAGGACATCCTTGTCTGATCCCACATTGGAGCTGAATCCAAGCACCACAGGGTTTCCCATTTATCAAAGGAGTGAAAGAGGCAGTTGTGATACACCTTTTCACCCATTGAATCCAAACAGGGGGAAAACCTCTTCTTTTAAGCACTTCCCAAAGATAGGGCCAACTGATAGAGTCATAAGCTTTGCGGAAATCAACCTTCCATAAAAAAGCTTTACACTTCCTCTTGTGCCAACCACAAACCATCTCCTGGGCCATGATAAAAGACTCTTGTAGAGATCTGTCAGGAAGGAAGGCTGATTGAACAAGGTGGATCAGTTCTTGCAAAACAGGCCTCAATCTATTGGCCAAGACCTTGCTAATCACCAAATAAATAGAGTTAGAGAGGGCAATTGGTCTGAATTCTTGAAAAGATTCAGCTCCCGAAGTCTTTGGCAAAAGAAATAGAAAGGATCTATTGATTCTTTCAAAGCCAAAGTTGCCAATCTCAAATTCTCTGATCACCTCCATCACCTCAATGCCCACAATATCCCACAACTCTTTGTAGAAGAAAACTTGAATTCCATCAGGACCAGGTGAACCTTCACAGTTGAGATCCTTGATGGCCTTCAAGACTTCAGCTTCAGATACAGTAGTAGTCAGGCTGGACCCTTGATTCTCAGTGATTCTGGGAATGTCACTTGCTGCATCCTCCAACAGCCCCTACCAGCAGATCTTGAAGACTCCTTGAAGTACCTAACAGCCTCAGCTCTGATATCAGAGATGGAGGTAATTCTCTACCCATCTTTAACAATAAAGGAAATCAGATTTATTCTTCTCCAAGAGCTGGCAGCCAAATGGAAGAACTTAGAGTTTGCATCCCCCTCTTTTAACCACAGCTGTCTTGACTGTTCCCTCCAATCCATCTCCAGCTTCAGGTCTTCTTCATCCACCACCCTCTTCCATTTCTTTCTGTCAAGGATATCCTGCTCAGACAACCGATCATTGGCTTCCTTGGAATCCAATTCCTGAACCTTCATCAAGGCATCTTTGCGTCTCTGATGCCTTAAGACAGAAACAACATCACCATATTCCTTTAACATCACTCTCATAGCCAAAATTTTGGAAGCCAACTTGAAGGTAGCCTTGCCCTCAAACTGCTGAGCCCTCCACCAACCTGCAAGCATTTCTCTGAAGCCCGGTTCCCTCAGCCATGACTTCCTGAATTTGAAGTAAGATCCAGCCAACACTTGTTTCCCATTGTCCCAGACCAGGGAGTGTGATTAGAGAAGGGACGTTCAAGGCCACAGACAAAGGATAATTAGAAAAGGTCCAGCAGCCTAGCATTGCCAAAGAACCTATCAATCTTGGACATGAGACCATTACCATTCCTCCAAGTGAATTTAGAGCCCAAGGAGGGGAATTCACTCAAGCCTAAAGCTTGGACCATCAGCTGGAAGCCAGTGGCAGCACTATCCACCACCCCACTGGGTCTGTCACTTCCCACCAACACACAATTGAAATCCCCTCCAACAAGCTAGACAACCCCATTCACAAAATCCGCAGCCAAATTCCAATCCTCCCAAAGCTCATGTCTTCTGCTAGGATCACTGGGACCATACACACCTGTCACAAAGAAGTCACTGCCCCCCCTGGTCTCTTTTGAACCTACAAGTCAGCAAGTGTCTAACCAAAGATGCCTCCTCCAATCGCAGCACATGCTTCTTCCACCAAATGGCAATACCCCCAGATCTGCCACTTGAGTTGATCATCATAATGTCATTAGTAAGACCTGCTTTCATCTCTACCCAAGTCCTGTCAGACTCACTATCAATATGTGTCTCTTGGAGGATGGCACAATCAATCTCCCATTCTCGCAAATATCTAAGCAAAGAAGCCCTTCGACTTCTATCACGCAGCCCACACACATTCCAAGTAAGAATCCTCATTTGGCCGTCTAATCAATCCCCTTCTTCGCAGCAGAGACTTTGCTAACCTTCATCATAGCTGCAATGGCACACTCATCAACTTTTTGTGTAGAATTATGTCTTCTCAGCCTCAGCTTGTAGAGAGGTCTCCCTAGACCAGAGGTGGTAGGAATCTTAGACTCCAATTGCAGACCACCAACCACAGGAGGACTACATTGCATATCTAAGGAATTCACAGGGGGATTTTCCAGATCAGAAACAACTGGAGCATTGGCGAGGGTAGTCACACCTTTCAAGTCCTCAGCCACAGCCTCATTCAGCAATGTCCTCACCTTTCATGCCATATTCTATGTTTCTACCATAATACTCATTTCCAATCTCTTTAGGATTCCCTTCCCTAGAATTTGTGCCCATGAACTTTGAAATTGTCCTTCGAAGCCCATGGGACACTTTCAAATACATTTTCCTAAGCTATAGCGCCCTATGTTACCGATCTATAGCCTTTATGGCATTCATAGAACTCAACACAAGGACTATTCAACCCTCTTGAATACTTCATGTTCATATCTATTCACCTCATTCCCTAGGTTGATTTAGATGCTAAATAGGATAATCATCTAATCCTGAAATTATAATCGTCAATGTCTAGCTCTATCCTCAAAATTAGATGCCCAAACAATTGGTTTAGTCATTTAATCCTAAAGAAAAGCTCAAATTAAAGAAGAACTACTTTGTTCTTTGTTCTATCCATCATGATTTCAATCCCAAACACACCCCGAGTTTCCTCGTGACTACTAATTAAGTTTGTTGTGAATTTTAATGTCAAATCAACTTTAGCATCGATTACATGCCAGACAACAAAGAACAAAGCATTAAAATCTATAGCTAGAATCACTATTGCACTTACCGAGGCATCTGAACGCATTTCCAATAGCGTGTGGGTGTTCGTTCCACATCTAGGGGCCATCTTAGACTCGATCATGCATTAATCTATTAATCCGAGCTAGAACCATATCTACACTAATATAATTAAAGTTTGAAATGGGAGAGACTCTGGAGAAGCATTTTTCTTTACCTTAGAATTTAGTTCATCAAGTTCGCACTCCTCGCCAATCGCCCTCCATTCTTCACATGTTCCACCGACTCATCAAAGGGTGTCACTTGGGCATATCAGGGTCACTGACTTCATCTTCTTTGCATTTAGTTTGATGAGTTAATGTTTCCCATAGGCTATTCCTTGCATCCTTCTCAAGTTGTTCATTTGTCTCTTCAACCCACCGAACTCAAACCTCAGACACTTCAATGGTCATCTGAAATCTCCTCCTTTGCCCTCATCCATTCAAACCTCCACTATTCTACGTCCATCATGAGCCCAGAATTAAAATAATAGTAATAATAATAAAAAATCAAAACTACATGGCTACGGTACATTGAGTTGATGTAAAGAGGCTACAAGTAGCAAAATTAATTCTAATATAGTCCTAAGTATCAATTGAAATGCGAATTAACAACCAGAAGGAAATGCAAAGACTTTTTTTTTCTTTTTAGAAAAAGATGCATAGCTAATTTATTATCGAATAGAACAAGTACAAGATAGACGATTGAATCACAAGTTCTATCACACAAAGATGTAAAAAAGGTATAAGAAAATAATTCCTCATAAAGATAGATCCAAGCCTCAACTCGAATGCAATTCATGGACGATGACCTCTAGAATGTAGCCACGAGCATCGCACGTAGCTACCCTCACGATAATCACATCATCATTCCTTGATTCTAAAGTTACACAAGGTTGTGGAAGCGATGTAGAGGCGAAGTCATTGACAATGCGATGGTGCAAGATGATGTTGACAATGGCATGGATGGAGATGTGAGTGGTCGTTGTTGGAGGTGGTGGCGATGATTGCAATGGCATGGTGGGGGCATGGTGGGAGAATTGCCTATAGATAGAGAAAGGTGGCTAGGGTATAAGAGGAGTGATCCTAGCCTATGGAAGAAGTGTATAGGTGAGATTATTAATGGGAGACTAGGTAAGGAATTTAGTGAATGTGGTAGGTTATTTGTAGAGATGAATGGTGAAGGTTTAAGGTATAGAATCAAAATAGTCAAGAGATTAAATAAGAGAGTTGAAGTGGCAAATAAAATCAAGAATTCGAGAAGGGAATTAATGACAAATCAAATCCAAAATTCACAAGAGTCAAAGCTATGATCCATTCATGAGTTGGAGGAATAGATCCCTTATGGACTGGACTTTACTTGGCAAGAGATGAATTTCCATCATCCTTAGAGATAAAGATATGAATGCTTGTAGCTGTATGTGCAATGGGATCTTTGAGAATAAGCTTTATGTAACGGCTGGGCATTTAAGACACTTGCAAGATGTGCTTTCAATCAATGGATATCAGTTCTTGTCATGTATGTATGCAATAGTCCAAAAGTTCCCATTTCATGTGTTGGTGTGCAACTTAGAGTTACTGTCTACATTAATGGGATTTAAGTGGGTTGCATGATAAATTAAAGTTTTCTATAGGCTAAAGTGTTTAATTAGATTTAGGATTATGGCTTGTTTTTTTTTTTATTTGAGTAAGTAGGTAATGTATTACTCAAAAGAGACCATCTGACCAATAGTACGCTAGTTACAACAAGAGCAAGAGCCCTACAAAGAAAAAAAGACACAGTGGTTTCCAATCAACCATGTATATCAACATTGCCACACCAGTAGGAGGAATAGACAGCTGTCCATGCCTCCTCCCATTCCTCTCTTTTCAGATGGCCCAAATAGTGGTTGTGAAAGCCTTCCAATAATCAGGGTCCTCCAATAGAATATCTAGGTTAGATATCCGCATAGTAGGTGGAGCGCTGGAATTGATAGGTGCAACCCTCGTCTAGACAGTACGTACGTAACTACATTCGAAAAAGAGATGGCTAAGGTCCTTATGTTGATTGCATAAGATGCAATTTGTGGCGATAGGCACACCCCATCCTCTAAGTTTGGCCGTAGTGGGGAGTCTATCCTTGATTGCCAACTAAGTGCAGCATCTCCATTTAGAGGGAATCAAGGAGGACCAAATCCGCCCCCAAATCTATCTACTCTCTCCCTAGCATAGATATCCTCCTAGAGCTTCTTGGAGTTCAATCTGCCACTAGGGTAGAGAGGCCAATTCCTTCTGGAGGGGCCAAGATACAAGTTCTTAAACTTGTCCCTGACAGCAAGAAGAGAATTCCATATCCTAGAGGAGGACAGGTTCTTCTGGGCCTGGAGGAAGTCTCCATTTTCTGGCGCATCCAAGAAGCGTAAAGGGAATGGTCATTAGTGACCAATCTGAAGATCATTCTTGCGTAAGCATGGACCTGCATTCCTTTAAAGTCACATAACCCGAGGCCTCCTTCCACCTTGGGTTTGCAGATGTCACTCTAGGCAACTAGGTGGCTTTTCTGGTCCCAAATGAATTCCGTGACCTATCTTTTGATTCTTTGAACAGTCCTCTGTTTGACAAAAGTGTTATTGTTCCAGAAGTGGACGAGTCCTTCAATGGCTCATTCGACCTAGCAGACATGCCCCATCCTAGAGAGATTCTTCCTTCTCCACCCCTCAAAAAGTTCTTTGACCCGATCTTCTAGCTTAGTGCTCGTATGAGTGTCACAAGGGGCTCCAAGAGAGATACCAAGATAATTGCATGGGAGCCTTCCCTCCAACATTCTCAGGTAGAGACAAATAATCATTCGATAAGCGCAATGCCGGAAGAGGAAGACTTGACTTTTGGCACCATTAAGTTGTAGGCCCGAGATAGACACCAAGGAAGTTAATGCATTCCTTACAGCCTGAGTGGACTCCTCATCTACTTTGCAATAGACCAAATACATCATCAATAAATAGGAGGTGGGAGGGGAAGGGGGTGCCCCTCACCTTGGCGATTCGAAACCTTCCTTTTCATTCTTATGCTTTGAGGAAAATGAAAAGGACATTGATAGCAAGGGTGAATAATAGCGATAAGAGGGGGTCGCCTTGTCTAAGGCAACTTGAGGAGTTGATGAAGCCAACCAGGGTGCCATTGATGAGGGGGGAGTAGCTGAGCGTCCCAATACACATTTGGATCCAGTTAAGCCACTTAAGACTAAATCCATGAAGGCAGAGGACGATGAGGATGAAGTCTCTACGAATGGAATCAAAAGCTTTTGAGATGTCAACCTTACCACACATTCTAGGGGTGAGTCCCTATGGATGGAAGCCCTTCATGAATTCTTAGGCAAGTAAAGAGCAATCAAAGATCTGTCGACCAACCGCAAAAGCCCCCTGGTTTAGATCCACAAATTTGAGTATAATGGTGCTTAGCCTCTTGGCAAGGATCTCAACAATAATCTTGTACAGAGTGTTGTAGCAGGCGATTTGTGATAACTCAAGTTCCACCAATTGATGAAACCTGAGTTGTCGAGTGCTAATAAGTAATAACAAGCATAATTAACCACAAGATTGCAGTTAGCCAACATGTAATCATAAAAAATAATAGTCAATTAAGCAAAACATAAAGCCTTAATGAAATGAAAAAAAAAAGAAGTAATAACCAGAGGGGTTACTGCAAAACGAAAGTACATAAGCCAAAGAGATGTACCAATGGTAATCACCTTGCTAATTGTTAGAACGCGGGTAGGGTTATTTAATATGGTGATATTAGCGTGGTAAAGTATATAGTGGAAGTGATTACCTACAGGTGAATCTACACAGTTTATCAAAATCTATTAACCTAAACTAAACCAAATTTTAACTTATCAGTTTTAGGCCCAAGGTCGAACTCAGGGAAGCAGGTTTGGGATTAATCTGTTTCTACATGATTCCTATGACTTGCATCAATTCCATTTGCTTATTATATTTTTGGGTTTTTCTTGGTTTTATAATTTGTTTAGATAGTTTTGTCCTTGAGGCATACCCTAAAAAATTATCTTTGGCTACTACCAAAAATTGGTCCTTGGTGATTCACCAAAAATCAAGTTCAAAATGAATCTTGCTACATGCAAGATCGTGTACCTACAAAGACAAGAGTAATCTTTTCTATTTTAGGTTTTTTTTTTGATCTTTTCTTTATCAACAAAATAAAAGACAAGGAAAAGAAATGCGAAAAGAAGGTATGGAAATACTTAGCATATATATATGTAGAATATATATATAGGTATAAGTATATATAACTAGATGATAGGATAGCGAATATTGAATCAAGGATTTAATAGAAATGTAGCATAATGCTGAGTTAACTATCGTCTAGAAAGACAAGATTAACCTAGCTACATGCCGCACGTAGGTGTGGAGCAGACGTGTGGAAGTGTGAGTGGAAAGCTTGATATGCGCGAATATCAGGGAATATACGCAACTAGTGCGAATATTCCTGCGATAAAATGCGCGGTAAGTGGATACGTGCACAATATTGTGAGTGAGAGATATGTGTAAATGTGTAAAAGAGGGAGTGCAATATATGTGTATGTATATATGTATATATATATAGCTATATAAGTATATATAAGTATTATATATATATACATATGTATATATATATATGTATATAGGTAAATATATATATGTATGCATGTATGTATGTATATTTATATATACAGTTATATATATGTGTGTGTGGATGTGAATATGTATGTGTGTGAGTGAGTGTCTAGATGTGTCTGTCTGTGGGTGAGTGAGAGGGTGTGGGTATGTGTGCCTGGAGTGCGGCGCGCAGCGCGTAGAGAAAGAGAGTGCTGCGCGCTGGGGAGAGATGGGCATGCGTGTAGGCACTGAAGGAGGCACCGTGCAGCGCTAAGAGAGGCGTGCAAGCGGGGGAGGGTTACTACAACTGGCTACAGTGGATCGCGGAAGGAGAGAGAATGCGCGCAGTCACCGGATAACTGAGGAACGCCTGGTCATCACACTGTAGTCGCATGAGGTCAAGGCTACAGTGCCAAGGGCAAAAAGGTGACCGGGACTGTGTGGTGTGACCGGCTGAGTTGCGCGTGGGAAGCGGAGGTGGAGGCACACGGTGAAGGGCCTGGAGAGGTAGGGAGGTGTGCAAGGGCGCTTGGTGAGGTGGCTAAAAGGCGCACAGGCACGCGGGAAGGAGCTTCAGAGCTTGAAGCTCTGAAAATGGTAATGACAAAAAAAAAAACCAAAAAAAAGAGAACCAAAATGAAAACAAAATAAATCAAAACTAACAACAAAACAGGAGAATACACCATGCCCACCTGCTCATGATGGAGTTGGGTGGTGGTGCTCCCTCACTGTGGTGGTTGCACCCACGGGAGAGTCTCCTCTACCCTCAGTGTTCCTCTCAAATCGTGAGAGGATATTGAGAATGAGGAGGGGAAGAGAGGGAGAGAGGAGAGCTCAGGAGAGGAGTGGCCAGCTGTGTGTGTTGTGTGTGCTGGATGTGAGTGTGTGCATCTGAGGTGTATGGAGGTGGAAGGAATGGCTGAAGGTGAGGTGAAGTATGGCTGCCGACGACTTATGTGGAGTGAAGTGAATGGGTTTATATAGATGAGGGGGGACAAAAGATGATAAGGGAGGCTGTTGAGGTGTGGGACTTGTTTTGGGGTTTTTGCATGTAGGCACTTGAAGTGTCATGGAAATTAATGTAGCTTGTTATTAGGAGGAATAAGTGGTGGGACTTAAATGGTAATAAGGTGGAAATGGAAGGGATGAAATGAATGAATGGATGCTCAATCTCTCTCTATCTTCCACTCCATAAAATGCACAAATGTGAGTATTTACAAGATGCATGCATAGCTATCTAATATAAATGCTTAATGTTAGGAAATAGCATAAGATGATCTAATTAGAGACGTGAATTATTGCGCAATCACTAACTACCAAGTACACCTGACACTACTAGAAAAATGAGATCTACCATCGGTTAAACAAGCAATGCCAAATAAATATTTGCAATCACTTTTGTTATAAAGCGACGACGAATGGGTAGTATAAATTTGCCCCCGTCTGTTGCTAACAAAAAGGAGCGGTGACTGGGTGAGTGTAGTTTTCATATTTATATTTGTTGTCATTTGGTTAAGGAAGCAACAGTGAATGTGTTTTGTTAAGGAGGCAGAGCATTTGGGTGCACAGCGAAAATTTTTGAAGCAACATTTGTTGTCGCTTGGTAACTAAATTGACGGTGTATGTTGGCTGATGTATATGCGCGTAGAGCCCGATCCTCCCCATCACTGTTCATCTTCCCCCCAAATCCTCATGTTGCCTCCTCGCGCCATCCTCCTCACCACTGCGTCCTCGGTCGAGTAGAGCCCCCTCCGCCTCTCCTCCTCCTCCTCCTCCTGATCACCCCCCCCACTCCCCTCCTCCTCCTCCCCATCTTGTCGTCCTCCTACTGCTACTACTGCTACCCTGCCCTCCCTCCTCTCCTCCTACCCATCCTCCTCCTCCCATTCTACATAATAATTAATTAATGTGATATTTAATTAATTATGTTATTTAAATTACAGGTTATCATTTTCAGGCATTGTCGGAGGCTATGCTACTTAGAAGTATAATTTTATTATGTATAATTTATTTTTATGATATTTTAGGTTTATGTTAGATGTGGAGTGTGCCCACTTTGATTGTATGTGATGTATTTTTAATGTGGAGTGTGCCTACTTTGATTATATATATTATTTTGATGCGCAGGTTATTAAAAAAACTTCAAATTATAACACTTAAGACAAATTGAGTTAGGTATAATACTTAGGATTTTAGATGTCTTCTAGAAAAATCACAAAGATGAAGGATTTAAAAATCAATTGAATGCACAAACTTCCCATATACTTAGGCTATCCTCTAAGTTATGATGAAGTCCAAGAGATGAAGAAGATCCAAAGATGAAACAAAGGGTGCCAAATTGGGGAAAGAGATGATGGATGTAGTGAGAAGGAGAGGTGAGGGAGAAGAGGATGGCCTTGGATGGCGATTAGAAGGTTGGCATGTATGGAAGGAGAGGGGAGGAATAGGACAGCGTTTACTTTAACGTTGCAACAAAAAATAGAAAATTAGTCAATTATTATTGAAGCCCAATTTAATGTTAAATAGATAGATTCATTAACTTATTGCTTTTAGGATAATAAGATTATGTATGGATTATGAATGAAAAAAAGGTACAGTTAAAATCTGCATATCAAGGTTTGAATTGGATTCTAAGATTTTTTAGGAATGTGATACATGTTTTTATTTAAATAAATGTATGTAGTGTGTGCCCACTTGTGTGATGAATTTTTAATATGGGGTGTGCCTACTTATATTTGTTGTATTATTTTCTATGTAGGTTTATAAAAAAACTTCAAATTTTAAGAGGAAACTCTACTTAATTTTTTAGAGTTTTTTTAATGTTTAAATTGGTTAGTGCTTAGATACACATGCTTGCTAAAAAAAATAATGCACGTGAGGTTAAACATTAGGTATTCTAACCTATAGAATAAAACTCCTCTAAGTTAAATTGTGTTAAATTACTTGCTTGCCGAGACTTATGATCATATTATACGGACAATGCAGTCATGTATGTATATCTCACTTACATGCACGATACGTTGTCTTCGTAGCATGCCATAAGTCTCAATCAACTTTAGTTCAGTGAAGTACTGAACTAAAGAAGGTCCTTGAAGATTTGCTCACAACTTAGGTTTACTTGTTACATGTAATCTTGTGCGGTAAAATTTTAGTTGCTTCTTCCTACTCTTCTCTAGTATATCAACTAATCTTATCTAGTTTCCTGTGATATCCTTAACTGGGTGCTAAAGGAAATCTAGTTAAGGTTAGTATTAGGGGGTATATTGGAGAAGTGTGGGGAGATGTTGCCAAAATTTCATCGCACAAAGGTTACATGTAACAAGTAAACTTAAGTTGTGATCAAATCTTCAAGAATGGGCTATAAAGTAAAAATCTTAATCAAAATACATATTATTCACTCCTTTTCCTATATTATTAGTGCTTTGTTTACAATAAATTTTATGTTACCATGGACAAATCTTGAATTGGATTGAGGAGTTCATATTACACCAGATATAAGGATGGAGTAATTTCATTTCTGGATTGTACCTTTCATGATGATAAAAAGATATTTAGGCCAGGAGAACAACTCGATAAGATTTCTGCTCATACAGAAGATGTTTGAATGGTTCCTTGCACGACTGTAACACTATGCTCAAGCACTTGATTTGTAATGGTTGATGGCAGTGTTACACTAATTGGGTCACTCGTGGAAAGGATTTTCCTGAGGGAGTCAGAAACCATGAAAAGATTGTTGATGAAAAGATTGATAAAGAGATTGCTGATAGTAAAGGTGAAGAAATACAAGAAATGCTAAATGAGATGAGAGAAGAAGATGTTATAAATACATATGAGAAAGATCTGTAAAGAAGTTGTGATCCATTCTATGATACTGTTAAGGTGGCAGAGGATTCTATTGCTCCTAGGGTTACAAGCATGTCTAAGTTGTCATTTCTGTTGAGGATGCTTTAGCTTAAGGTTATGAACAGAGCAAATGTTTAATTCATGTCAAAATTACTTCAATTTATTACTAAGCTGTTAAATAACCTCAATGGTTTTTTGGCTTCATGGTATTAGGCAAAAGAACAGATTTGCAAGCTTGGTTTACACTGTCAAAAGATCAATGCATGTCTAAATGACTGCATTCTATTCAGAAATGAATTCACAAACTTGAATAACTATCCTAAATGTGGACTTGAGAGATATACGGGAGGTAAAAATGAAAGTAAGAAGAAATAACCTTAGAAGGTTCTTTGTTACTTTCCATTGACACCTAGGCTTCAATGTTTTTTTATATAAACTAAAACTGCAAGGTAGATGACATAGCACTAGGATTTTAAACCTCAAGAGGGAAGAATACGTCATCCTACTGATTCAGAGGAGTAGAAGAGATTTAACGAAAGCAATAATTTATTCTCTTTAGAGGCAAGAAATGTATGGTTGGGTCTTGTAAGCGACGGATTTAATCCATTTAAGAGTATGTATCAGTCATACTCTATATGGCCAGTGGTAACGGTCACTTATAACTTACCTCCCTGATTGTGTATAAGATCGTCATTCATGATGCTGACCTTATTAATCCTTGGCCCAAAACAACCAGGAAATGCAATAGATGTTTACCTTCAACCATTGATTGATGAACTGAAACAATTGTGGTACACCGGCGTGAAGATGTATAACGCAGAAAGAGAGAATTCTACAATGTGCATGCGACACTGTTGTGGATCATAAACGACTTTCCGACGTACGCAAATTTGTCAAGTTGGAGTACTAAAGAAAAGCTTGCTTGCTTAGTATGTATGGAAGATACTCATCACTTGCGACTGCTGGAAAGTAAGAAGTTTCATTACTTAAGGCATCATAGATTTTTACCCATTGAACATAGATGGCGAGCATCATAGTTTACCGAATCAGGTTATCATGGAGAGATTACAAGAAATGGGTGAGATACTGTTGGGTTGACCATTTAAATATGACCAACGGCCTTGAAAAATTATGATTTTTGAAAGAAAAGCATTATGGAGCTATCATATTGGAAAGATCTTATGATATGACATAATTTAGATGTTTTATGCACATTGAAAAGAATGTGTTGGACAATATCCTAGATGTATTAAATCTGACCATGATCCAAAGGACACGGTGAAAATAAGAAAAGACATGAAGAGTTTGGGGATATGTCCAGAGCTACATATTCATCAGGTGAACGACTACTTCCCACCTATTATTTACAGCTTGAATCATGATCAGAAGAGTAGACTATTCTCCTTCTTAAAGAACATTCAGGTGCCAGATGATTTTTCGTCGCAACTTTCTTGTTGTGTGAATGAAGAGCAAAAGAAGATATCTAACTTGAAAAGTCATGACTCTCACGTTTATATGCAAGTAGTGTTTTCACTGGTGATACGGGGGATACTGCTAAAGCCAGTAGTTGATTCATTCACAGAAGTGAGTAGATTTTTCAAAGTTGTTTGTTCAAAGACACTACAAAATGATATGCTGGACCACTGGGATAAACAAATAGTCATTACTCTTTGTAAGATGGAACAGATTCTTCCCCCAGCCTTCTTCGATGTAATAGTTCATTTCATATTGCATCTTGCAAATGAAGCATGAATCGGTGGACCTATACAATTCAGATGAATGTATTATGTGGAGCATTTTTTGAAAGATCTAAAAGATTGTCTTGAACAAGGTAAAACTAGAAGGTTCAATTGTTGAAGGTTATCTCGTGGAGGGGTGTATAAATTTTACGTACATGTATATGAATGAAATAGATAACCGCTTTAATAAACTTCGAGGGAACTATGAGGGGGAATACAATGATGAAGAATGTCTATCGATTTTTGATAGTAGAAAAAGGTCAATTCTTCATACAGAATACAAGCTAATTTTAGAAATTTACAAATGTTGGGCACATCTACATATTTTAAATCAAATTCAAGAGATTGATTCATTCTACGAGAAATTTGAATGATTATTGTTACAACCCGATTCCCGGATCCCTACAGGCCCCGAGATAGGCTCGTCTCGACTAATCCAAAGACCTAGTTGTCCAACAAGAAATAACCAAAAGCAGAAAATAAATCGCAATCACATATGTAATATAACTAAATAAAAGGAAAAATGAGATGTAAAGGAATAACAGAGCTAAAAGTCTCAACAAAATAATACATGCTATCACAACAACAGCGAAAAAGAAGACAGAAAGTAACAGGAATAGTAATAGATCTCTAGTACTCATTACAACAGCAGAAAACTAAAGAGCTGGAAAGAAATGACTATAGCTGGGCTCGACTAGGTCCAGCACCCCGTGCAGTCGAAAACTCGGGCTGCTCAACTCCTGGTCTTGAATAGGGTTACGAAAAGACAGAGTCAGCGAACGCTGAGTAGAGTAGTGTTTACATTATTTATGTGCAAGTAAAGTAAAACAAGCAACCAGATTTTATTCTCATTTCTATCTATCTCATCTATGTATTTCTGATTCATCTATTTCACAAAGGATCCAAGTATTTCTTAATCTTGCTTGTTCCTCGTGGGAACGATCTTGATTGCAGTCTTTTCCGTGGAGTAGAAGGTACACATGGTGCTCTCCTGGCCAGGAGTGTCCCCTGCGGTAGTACTACACCCAGTCAACCACCTCGAGGTCACTGTCGTGACGTAGCGGTGACTACGGCATGTGTGATAAGCGCACAGGTAGCTACCCCGCACTGGGATGCAGTCAGTCATTTCCGCTGGCGGGTACGCCCAAAGTACAACATGGAACAGTATAGGGCCTTACCCTCTCAAAATAGGGGTCTCGCCCCTTCACAGTCCGCATACCCTCGTCTGACTATCTTGGTTTGCCCTGTGGGCCTAACAAGAGTCGGTGTAGGTTGGCTAGTCCTAACCTCGGGCCCCGTGGGGCAGCTAGCTCCCTCCCTACACTAGTAGCACACCTCAGTACTACGTACACGAGGGCCAAACAGGAGCCGGTGTAGAGTGACTAGGCCTAACCCCGAGTCTTAACCCTAGAGTCGGCTAGCACCCCTCTACACTAAAAGGGATAGTCTCTCCCCTTGTGATGTAAACACATTTACACTACTTAAAATGTCTATTTATGCATGTTCTTAAGCATAGGATTGCATTTCATGATATAAATATTGCATAACATGCATCATCTCGCATTTAGAGTAGTTTGAATAAAATGGAGGTTAATTGTCTCCTTTTATGTGCTTGGACAGGGAAAACATTTTATCGGAGCCTCGGATCAAAGATCCAACCGTATGGATATGATCAGGGCGACGATTGGAGTTCAACGACTCCAAGATTGCCCTAATCAGGCATCCGTAGCATCAGATAGAGACCGAGGAACCCTAGAAAATCAAGGGCCAGGATGGTGTAAATCCGCACTTCAGATGACAAATCTGACCTCACGGATGAATTCGGATCGACGATCGCAGCCCAACGACACAAAAATTGAGTCAATCCGACATCCGTGGCACCATCTACAACTTCCAGAAGATGGACGGCCAAGATGCCGCCACGTGGTGCCATCTCGACTGCCCAAACAGCCGCACGCAACCTCAGCAGTCTCCACATCCGCCTTTCCCCGCCGTTGGATTAAGATCCAACGGTTGCGACGCGCCCACGCTGAAGTCAGGCGCTCGACACAAACGCGACCCCAGCGCGTTGGTTGAGCGCTCTAACGCGAAGCAGGGACGCGCGTTCGAGCCTCGCCACGTAGAATTTGGAGCAGTGGCACGCCTCCGATCGACCGCACGATCGCGATCCAACGGCCGCGCGCGCTCAATCAGGACGACGCGCGATTGGACGCCCGCGCGTAACGCGCGATCGCACGCGGGCGGGCGCGCAGCGCAGCGGGCGAAGATGCGTCTTAAGCCGTCCGATCTCGCGATCGGACGGCTGAGACTTCGCGGATGTGCGTAGGCGTTACGCACGCGGGCAGCCGAGCGGGCGCGCGTGGGCGCGGAGGCTACACCCACGTTGGGGGCTTTAGCAACGGTTTTATCCGTCACTAAAGACCCCTCATTTATTGTTTTGAAGTTGTAATGTCCATTTTGCCCCCACTCCTTGCAACTATAAAAGGAGACCCCCTCCATATGAAATTTTCATCCCTTCTTTCTCTTCTCTACCCCTCCAAAGCTCAAGAGAAGCTTGTCCCACACCCGGGATGCTTCTCGCGAGATAAAGTCCAATTTTCGTTCCCCTTTGGAAGTGGATCCCGCGACGACGACGGCGTGCTGCTCTGTTCCCGTTCTTCTGCTTCGTCCTCCTTCGTCCTGCTTCGTTCTCCTTCATCCAGGCGTCGTCCCGTCCAGCTCGTCCTCCAAGCAATCGTCGAGGAGGATAATTTCTCTCTCCCATTCTTATTTACAGCTTTTCTAGTGTAAAATTTTCTGCTTTATAGTGTAATTGATTTTCCGCATTCTAGTGTAACTTTTATAAACTATTGAAATATTGAATGCATGTTCTCTTTCTCTCTCTCTCTCTCTTTCTCTCTCTTTCTCTCTCTCTCTCTCTCATAGTTTGATAGCCCCATTGTAATTATAACGCCTTGCTTAAAGAAAATCCTAAAAAAAATATAATTGCGAAAATAGATCAACGTAGCCTCCCTGTGTTCGACCCGGAATTTTAATTTCGATATAAATTTTATTTGTTGAACACGAATTCTTCGCTTTCGAACTACAACGACAGGTTTTCCAAGACCGAACACGTTAGCGTAGGTTCGTATACGTTCAACATTTTGGCGTCGTTGCCGGGGAGGCAACGATCTTTGATTTCTCTTCGCGTTTTGTAACTTACAAATCATTTACCTCACTTTTCTCCTTTCTTATTGTAATTGCAGGTACTCTTTCGAGGCAGGCAAAAGCGGTAGATTGGAGTAAAGTGCTGTAGAAGGTTTTGTGAGTTACCCCCCACCTCCCACCCATTAGATTTCATTTCATCACATAATAACTCAAACATCAATCAACCTAGGTGTTTTTATAAACTCTAAGGTTAGATTGTTTATTGTTTGACACCCATACTCACCCCAACCCCCACATTAAAAAGAAAAAAAAAATCTCACAAAGGTACACAACCTCATCTGATTTTCAAACTCAACCGGTAATCCAATCTTAGGAGCCGGTACACACATCCAAACACATAATTGAGTAGAAATCAGATTAGGTAATCATTTGTGTGCCTAATTAAGTGGTGCAACAGGCCAATTGTTTGAGTTGATTGGGCCGCACCACTTCAAATAAAATCAACCCATCAAGTAGCTGCCAATTAGGTTCAACTCTTAGGGATTTACCAGGCACTCCACATTCTTTTTAAATTTTAATGGAAAACATCTTCACCTGTGCTTGCAAAACCTGGTGTGTTAATGAAACTTGATTGAAAACACCTAAAGTTGAATCCTAAAAGCTACTAAGCAAGATTTGAACCTTAAAATTCACGACATCAAAAACAATCTTGCTTGAAAACCACTGGTTGTGCACTCACACACGAATCAATCAATCATTAAGGGCACAACCCATTTAAAGGGCCCATCACATTCCAAAGCACATTCAAACCTAGCCCTAAATAAAACAGAGTAGACGTTGGCCTTAAGGATTGGACTCGCTTTTCAGAACACAGAACGAGATTATTTTCGATTAGTCTATTTCTACTGATCAATCTGATGTCTAGCTAGGGGAGTAGAGTCAAACGATCGCAACTGGGGGGTACACTAGGAACCGGAGGCGCAAGCCGAAGGAAGAACCTTCTCCCCAGTCCCTCCTTCTAACTGGTTGGATTGAACAGACGGAAGTAGATCAAATTGTTCCTTTATCTCAAGACGGGTTTTGAAAGTCTGTAGGTCTTTAGGCTAACCTATTTAAGGACATGTTTGATTGTTTGTATTGCAGGGCACCTTTCTTCCTCCCGTGTATCATGAATCCTTCCACATATTTCACGCATTCCCGCTCTTTCCCTCCTGTTGTAAATTATCCTCAACATGACGATTATCCCAACTCGTATTGTAATCAACCATCAGTTAATTGAGATAATTCGGATTGGGGATACAATTCCGAACCCCCGTGTTTAGGGTCTAACCCTGAACACTTTGATTTTGATTTTTATCCTTCTCAGAGCTACATCGATTATAGATCGTCTTCCTTTCATGAACAGCATAATACGATCTACAATCAAGAAGGATACACCGATCCTTACCCATCCTCTGATTTCACTGCCTTTAGGTCATCACCATCTTTTCAACAATCTAAAATGACCTATTATCAAGAAGGGTATAACGAATCTCAATTCGTTAATTCCCCTGCATTGAGCCCAAACCCGCCCAACCTTGAACCAACTCATTTGGTTCAAGTTAACCAGGTTCAAGATAAGGTTCTGGCTAACTTGAGAAATATCATTCAATCTTTAGAAGTTCAGCCAACACCTTGCATTGAGAGATTGGAGCCCCTGATTCAGATGATTGATGATTTAAACAAGTCTTTGTTGGATTGGCTCCAGGACATTAAGGATAAGAACCTGGGTGAGTTTCTACTTGGGAAATTAGCGAAATTGAGGATGAGATTCGTGGTTGCTTTGATTCAATCTTGGGATGATTCCCAGGATGAACCCTCTTCAGGAAAGCCAATGACAGAACCCGCTCAGGCACCCGTTGGGGGGGACACTTGTTATGAGGCTGACCAGATTGAATTAAAGCAACCAATTAAGGATGACCTGATTTCTTCACCTGAGATCCCTAAGCCGGGTTACGAGAAAACGTATGTCTCCTGGGAACACAAAGTGACAACTGATTTTGGGACATACATTGATACGGATCCTGATTTCTTTGATGGTGAAGATTCAAGTTACGAAGTCTCACACGAGTTTTCATATCACGATTTTTGTGAGACGATTGGGTCTGAGGAATCTGATAGATCATTTGATAGCCTAATAACTGAGGAAACTGATCTTATTAGGGCACACGATATGGATCCAGAATCGCATTTTCTGGAGGAATCAATTCAATGCCCTGATTATCAGTTACACCCTGTTGAGGTTATTGATGATTCTAATTCTGAGATAATTAGACCCAAGTCAATTTTGATTCTGCCACATCATTTAGACTTGGATATTTCAGACAGGGTGATGAATATACAAGAGGTCTTGGAATTTGATACACTTAATGAGGAGGATAGGAGCAGGGAAGTTCTGATTTGGGAAGTTAATTTTGGAGGAAATGGAAGATTGAGTTGAAGGGTTCCTTTTAAGCTGAAACCATCAAATCAGAACCCTTACGACATTTGTTTCGAGGATGTTCAACTCAAGTACACATTCAACGATTATCCTTTTGAGCTTCAATTCTCTGTAACCCGACATTTTGGCCTTGGGTTGCATCCTCATAAATCGCAGGCCCGACCCCGCTTGCATTCTGATTTTAGGTTTTGGGTAATTTTTATCTAGAACCTAAGATATTCTCGATTATGGGGGATGGGTCTGTACCACAATCTGGTCCACATCTGTGGACCGCTGTTGATAGGTCAGAGGATTCTTCTGTTTATATTAATTCTGACCTGCACTTGTGAATTCTTCATTTCTTTTCTTTGTATAGTGTGCCTAGTTGAAGGCACTAAACTAAGCACATATACAGTTCTTTTTCATTTTCATCTCGGAGCGGACATAACATTCATGCAATTCAGGTGCTTTCTACGCTTTTCCACTCTGTTTTATGTCCTTTTAATACAATGAGGACATTGCATTAGATAGGCATGGGGGGTGGATATTTATCTCTGAATTCATTTGTCAGTTCCGTAGATTTGTTTTATTTTCTTTTATATATATATAAAAAAATCAGAATTAGGAAAGAGAATTTGGGTTTAAGAAAATTAAGAAAATTTTCAATCTTAAGAAATACTACATTAAGATCTGAACACAAAGACCCTTCAGGTCTTTGAACTTAATCAACCTGTGTATCCACTAAAATGTGGATTTGTTTTTCGAGTTCTCGCAAACTTGAATTTTATTTTAATAGGAGTAAATAAGTTTGGGTGATAAGTACACGACTTATCAACCCACCCTCTGATGTGAGGGAATTTTGAGTCTTAAGCATCTACACACTTTCTTTGCACTGACTCGTTGTTCGACGATTTTAACGGAAATTGGGTAGCTAATGAACCTTCTAGGGTGATATGGCTGGCAAGTTATCTTGGGTAACAGCCCATAGGTAGGTTGTCCAGAGCCCAGTCACTGGACCTTTCTCTTTTTGTTGCCTTTAGGTAAATCTTAGACCAGGGAAGCCACCTACTTAAAAAAAAAAAAATCAAAAAGGAGAAAAGAACAAAAAGAAATAAGCCACACTTCGCCGCACGAGTATGGCTCGCAAGTTGTCGGTGGTAACAGCTCATCGACCGGTTGTCCAGAACCCAGCTCAGAAAATGCACTAAAAATTCCCAAAACACTTAGGAAGATGCGGAGAAGTAGAATAAACCGGGGAGATATACACTGGATTCACCCTTGTGTTGACCCATTTAAAAAATAAAAGTAGGGAGAAAGCTACCAGTTGTAAAGATACACCTTTAGGCAGAATTCTTTTTGAGGTCACCTAGAGGCGTAGAAATCCGAAGTCCGTTCTAATTGCCAGTTAACGAGTTTATCACAATCACAATAAGATGCTTAAAACTTAGGGTTCTCATCAAATCTTGGGTGAGTTGAATGGCCGTAGAAAGCCACTCTTAAACCCTAAAATTTGAAAATCCAAAAAAATTTAGAAAATAGTAAAAAGAGAAAAAGAAATTTTTCTTTGAATAAGGCGAGAGCTTGAGGCGGTCTGCATTTTTGCTGATACCCGGGCACTGTTCTGTCTTTGAAAGTTCAGTTCCTAAGTAGACAATTTCTTAATTGAAAATAACTCAGGTCCAAATAATCTAACCTAATTCTTTTATAAATAGCATATAGTTTTTGCTAGGGACTAGCAAAAGATAGGCATGGGGGTATGATGTAAACACATTTACACTACTTAAAATGTCTATTTATGCATGTTCTTAAGCATAGGATTGCATTTCATGATATAAATATTGCATAACATGCATCATCTCGTATTTAGAGTAGTTTAAATAAAATGGAGGTTAATTGTCTCCTTTTATGTGCTTGGACAGGGCAAACATTTTATCGGGGCCTCGGATCAAAGATCCAACCGTATGGATATGATCAGGGCGACGATTGGAGTTCAACGACTCCAAGATCGCCCTAATCAGGCATTCGTAACATCAGATAGAGATCGGGGAACCCTAGAAAATCAAGGGCCAGGATGGTGTAAATCCACACTTCAGATGACAAATCCGATCACACGGATGAATTCGGATCAACGATCGCAGCCCAATGACACAAAAATTGAGTCAATCCGACATCCGTGGCACCATCTACAACTTCCAGAAGATGGACGGCCAAGATGCCACCACGTGGCACCATCTCGGCCGCCCAAACGGTCGCACGCAACCTCAGCAGTCTCTGCATCTGCCTTTCCCTGCCGTTGAATTAAGATCCAACGGTTGCGACCCGCCCGCGTTGAAGTCAGGCGCTCGACATAAACGCGACCCCAGCGCGTTGGTCGAGCGCTCTAACGCGAAGCAGGGACGCGCGTTCGAGCCTCGCCACGCAGAATTTGGAGCGGTGGCGCGCCTCCGATCGACCGCACGATCGCGATCCAACGGCCGCGCGCGCTCAATCAGGACGACGCACGATTGGACACCCGCGCGTAACGCGCGATCGCACGCGGGCGGGCGCGCAACGCAACAGGCGAGATGCGTCTTAAGCCGTCCGATCTCGTGATTGGACGGCTGAGACTTCGCGGATGTGCGTAGGCATTACGCACGCGGGCAGCCGAGCGGGTGCACGTGGGCGCGGAGGCTACGCCCACGTTGGGGGCTTTAGCGACGGTTTTATCCGTCACTAAAGACCCCTCATTTATTGTTTTGAATTTGTAATGTCAATTTTGCCCCCACTCCTTGCAACTATAAAAGGAGACCCCCTCCATATGAAATTTTCATCCCTTCTTTCTCTTCTCTACCCCTCCAAAGCTCAAGAGAAGCTTGTCCCACACTCGGGATGCTTCTCGCAAGATAAAGTCCAATTTTCGTTCCCCTTCGGAAGTGGATCCTGCGACGACGACGGCGTGCTGCTCCGTTCCCGTTCTTCTGCTTCGTCCTCCTTCGTCCTACTTCGTTCTCCTTCGTCCAGGCGTCGTCCCGTCCGGCTCGTCCTCCAAGCAATCGTCGAGGAGTATAATTTCTCTCTCCCATTCTTATTTACAGCTTTTCTAGTGTAGAATTTTCTACTTTATAGTGTAATTGATTTTCCGCATTCTAGTGTAACTTTTATAAACTATTGAAATATTGAATGCATGTTCTCTTTCTCTCTCTCTCTCTTTCTCTCTCTTTCTCTCTCTCTCTCTCTCATAGTTTGATAGCCCCATTGTAATTATAACGCCTTGCTTAAAGAAAATCCTAAAAACAATATAGTTGCAAAAATAGATCAACGTAGCCTCCCTGTGTTCGACCCAGAATTTTAATTTCGGTATAAATTTTATTTGTTGAACACGAATTCTTCGCTTTCGAACTACAACGACAGGTTTTCCAAAACCGAACATGTTAGCGTAGGTTTGTACACGTTCAACACCTCGGTACCGTGTACGCAAGGGCCAGCTGACTTCCCGTCTACATACCAGATTTCCTTTCATACACAAGAGTTCTACTCAAAATTCCCCGTAGGGTTCATGCTCATATTCATCTCATTGTCAATATCTGGATCACACTATCCAATTCTCAATTTTCCATCACATATAGGCAACTCGTGTTTTCATATCTAAAACAGTATCTTATAATTACACTAATACCATTTGCTAGCAATTTATTTAAACATGCACTCAAGTAAACAGTACAACTCAAAACATGCTCATACATTTCTACCGTGGGGTTCATTCCACATCCTAGAGTTTGATCAAATTATTCCAAACAAGCACATTCTTATTTAAATATTAACAACTGAATTAAACCACTCTACCGGGTATGATTGGAGGAATGGGGGCCTACACCGCAGATCGTGTCGTCTCCGAGGGCCCCAAACATGCCACCGACTGGTAACCTGTACCAGTGACTAAGTCACATCAGACGAGCTCAAAATGGTAGGTACTCAACACAAACACGTAGAGAAACTCGAGTGGAAAACAATGGTACTTCATTTGCGGAAATCCGATTCCATTTGGGCCTTGAATGGGCCAAAAACATGGTTATTGTCCAAAATCAGACGTCTGGGACTATTCCCAGATGTCTTAAAAGGCGTTAGATCTTACCTTCTCACTTCCTGCGGCTGCCTCAGACGTCCGGACTCCTCTGCAATCGTCTGAGGGCAGTCCCAGATGTCGGACCTTCCTTCCAGTTGTCTTGAAGTGCCGTCGGACGTTTGGCGAAGTGGTTAGACATCTAAAAGTGCCTGGAAAGGCACACCGCGTGCCTTTCCAACGCCCTGTAGCTGCATACGAAGATGCAGACCCATTTTCAGCCAAAAAGTTCTGTACTATGGTCTGCATGGAGGAAAGTAGCGCAGAAACATGTACCTCCGCGCGAAAATGTGTTTTCAGACGTCTGGCTTTGGCTCTGGACGTCCCAATTCTTCTCCAGACGTCTGTTCACTGTCTTAGACATCTGATACTGGAAAACTAGTATCCAGTATCTACTCGCACGGCTTGTCCTCCTCGCGCCTTCACCTGCAGGCACTACAGCAGCATTTCCCGCGACTGCAAGAGGCCGAGGACTTCTGCTTGTGAGCCCCTCCTCCTCTCACACACCCTCGACTCCTTCCACAAGCTCTTGACCGCGCACTTGCAAGCTTCCTCCCGAGCGCCACTGAGCTCGCGCCGCTGCTCCCACAGCAAGATACTCCTCACGGACAAGCTCCCGCGAGGCCTCTCCATCTTTCTCACGCTCGCTCACTCGCTCCCTCTCACTCTCCCTTACGCACTCGTTCACGCTCTCCCTCCCTCTCTCCTTCGTGCACTCGCCTGTGGCAGGGGGGAAAAGGTAACGGCGACGAAGGTGGTCGCCGGCAGGGGAAGGAGAGGAAGGGGGCGGTGGCTAGTGGTGACGGGGAGAAGAAAGGAGGTGTGGGGGGTTTAAAAAGGAGAGGATTAGGGTTTCAGGTTAGAGGGTCGTGAGAAGCTTTTTCCACTTTCAGCGTCTGATTGACACTCCAGACGTCTTATCCGACTAAAAGGACGGCGGGTCATTTCAATTATCTCATTCAAGTACATCTGAACTTGACTTCTTGGATTGGTTCAAAAATCATGTTAATTGACTGAAAGAGGATAAAGACCCACGATGGATACCAGATTTTGATGTAATTGCCAATATACCATTACATTATGCACATTACCACTTTAGGTATATAATAAATGAGTTTAGATTTATAATAAAGGAAATTCATGATAGAAAGGTTATACAATAGGCCGAAGTTGTTCATTCTGATCTTACAACCAGTCCAATTGGATACTACGGTGAAATCTATGAAATTGTAGAGATCAGCTTCAGATAAGATCGTAGAGTTGTCCTATTTAATGTCATTGGTTTGATGTTTTTAAAGAGGGCACTGGTTTCAAAATTGACAAGAAACATAATTTCTTGAGTTTAAATCATAACCATCAAATTCTTCAGTCTTCTGAACCATTCACATTGTCATGTCAATTGGCACAAGTGTTTTACATCCCCGATAATTGCCAAAGAGGTTGGGTTATACCAATAAGAACAGTATCGTGCAATCATTTTAATGCACAATCTGAAGCATATCAAGAATTAATGGAAGAAGGTCATATAGATTCAAATGCAATAAATGTGGATATCTAAGGTTAGTAATAAATTCTTTACTTTGTTTCATTTTTGTGTTACTTATGCATTTCATATTTTCATGCTTTTATACTTCCTTTGTGTATTTGTTTCATTATAGGTTTACTTTATGTAATTTTTTATTTTTACAAATACTTTATATATTGTTTTTAATTATATTAATTTTTGTATTTATTTATTATTGCAGATGAAGGGATTTAAGAAAAAAGCCAATAAGAAGGCTCCCTCTCAGACACAACCATCCACCTAGCCCGAGCACTAAGCTCAACCACCCCCTCAGTACCAAGTTCCCTCTCAGCCATGTTTTCTATGACCCGGAGACCTGACACGATCTTTTTTTTTTTGAAGTGAAAAGGAATGCTATCGAATCACCGATAGCAATCCAGGAGAGCTTTTATTGATTAAAAGATAGCAAAAGATTACATGAGTGAACCCCATTGGTGTATGAGATTCCAGCAATTATTGACAATATTATCCACATTTACTAGACTCTCCTGAAACAAACTGTCATTTCTAGCTCTCCATACTGACCATAATACTGCCGCCATGGGCAAATATGGCTTATTCCCCCTCAGGAAGGAACTCCAAAGACTCTCCCATGTGGGAATTGTTTCCCTACACCTTCCTCCAAACACAATATGTAATCATGCAAGTCGAAAAAATATGAATATTGGAATCATTATGCATCCCACACAGATGGCAGAAGTGAGTGGGGGTGCCCATTCTCCTATGCCTCAAATCTCCCGTTATCAGGCCATCTCTTCTGCATAACCACAGAAAGATTTGTACCTTCAATGGTACCTTCAGTTTCCATAGCTTTTTCCCAATCTCATCAACTTCAGCCATTCTGGATGAATTGACAAGCTTATCATAGGCAGCTGCTGAGGAGAACGTTCCCTCCCATTTGTATGTGTCACACTCAGGTGTGGGTTTGAACGCAGCAAGCTCCTGCAAAAGATGTTCATTTTCTGCTCGTGTTCTTGTTTCATGACCATTCCCCACCTCAATGTTCAAAGACCAATTCTCAGAGGCCATGTCCCAGTAGTCATATACCATAGCATTTTTATCAGTAGCAGCTGAAAATGCAAAGGGGTACCTGTCTCTTATCACCCCGCCAGGCATCCATTTTTCCAACCAAAATTTGAAACTTTTTCCGTCTCCTAAGATAGACATGAATTATCTGCCAAGGCACGCACCACAGATGACCAGAAAGGAGATGGCTTATGATGATTTAGGTGGTTCTTCTCATCATTGGCCACCCCATAGCTGTCCTGGATGATATTTGTCCACATTTCTTTTTCTCCTTGCAGCAGCCGAACTGTTACGACCCGATTCCCGAATCCCTATGAGACACGAGAATCGGACTGACTCGATTGATCCCATGACCCAGTCGTCCAACGAGAAAGTAACCAAAAGAGCAGTAAAATAAACCATATTCACCATGCATATAACTAGCAGTAACAAAATACGGCAGTAAAGAAAGAACTACTACAGTATACACCACCACAACAGTAAAGAAATAAACATGTACATAAACATGCTGCTTACAATAAAAGAGTACAGGGGTAGCAAAAATTACTCACTACAACAGAAGGAAAAGTACAGTGGGTACTACACAAGTAGAAACTACTAGGCTCTACTAGGCCCAACACCCTCTGCAGCCGCCGGCTCTGGCTGCTCAACACCTGGTCCTGAAAAGGTGGCAAAGGTGACACGTTAGTGAAACGCTGAGTAGAGTGGCAACTAAAAGCTAGGAAACAGTAAGGTGGACAGTAGCTGTTATATTTTAATTTCTTTCTTTATATTTTTCGTTTACTCGTTATTGAATTATCCCTTAGATTCTTCTCTTGATCTTGAATGTTCCTCCTGGGAACGATCTTGATTGCAGTCTTTTCTGAAAAGTAGAAGTAACACCTGGTGCTCTCCTGGCCGGGAGAGTCCCCCGTGGTGGTCCTACCCTCAGTCAACCACCCCAAGGTCACTGACAGACGTAACGGTGACTACAGCACACGCGATAAACGCAGGGGTAGCTACCCCGCACTGGCAAGCGGTCAGTCGTTTCCGTTAACGGGTGCGCCCCAAAGCACAGCACAGAGCTAGTATAGGGCAGAGCCCTCTCAGTAACAGGGGTCCAACCCCTCCACAGTCCGCGCACCCTCGCCTGACTACCCTGGTTTGCCCAGTGGGCCTAATGAGTCGGTGTAGGAGAGCTAGCAGAACCCCGGGGCCCGTGGGGTAGCTAGCTCTTTTCCTACACTAGCAGCTCTCCCCAATATGGTGTACGCGAGGGCCAGAAAGTTGGTGCAAAGTGGCCAAACCCACCCCGATCTAGACCTGAAGGCGGCAAGCTCCCCTCTACACTAAGAGGTAATATGTGCTCTCTTTGGTACCACGTACCCAAGAGACAACACACTTTCACATTTTACTTTCTCAGTTCCATTCCATTTATTTCCAGGAGCTCTACTCCTAATTCCTCGTAGGGTTAGTGCTCATGTTTCCTCAGGCCAAGCCATACTAGGTTTCATCATTTCAGGTTTATATTCATATAATCCATGTTTTCAACAATAATTATCCGTTCATAAACAGGTAGTTGTTAACCAATTAGAGGCAGTTATCGTTTCCTTTCTACTTTTCCAAGACTGCAATGTATATATATTCAATCTAGTTTTCTAGTCCTAGGATTCATGCCATACCCTAGGAACTATCATTCAATCTAGTTTTCCAGTCCTAGGATTCATGCAATACCTTAGGATCTATCATTCAATCTAGTTTTTCAGTCCTAGGGTTCATGCAATACCCTAGACTCTATTAATTATTTCACAAGTGCATAATTTTTTATAAATAATTAAAAGGGCCACTCTACCCGCAAAATCGGGAGTACTGGGGGCGTAATCGGCAAGCCCGCGCGCCTCCGCAAACCCCCAGAGCTGCAACGGAATGGGGTCCTAACTCAAGGATCAATTACAAGGAGCTACTCAGAACAGTATACAATTACTATAAACAGGTAGAGGAACTAAATCTGAGAAGAACGAGACTTGAGATGTGGAAAACGGACTCCGAACGGACCCTAAACGGGTCAAAAACGACAAGTCTGCCCAAAATCAGACGTCTGGAACTTCTTCCAGACGTCTTAAATGATAGCTCAGGTCATACCTTGATCTGCGCGGTCCTTCAGACGTCCAGAAGCCCGCTGAACCATCTTGACTTAGTTTCCAGACATCCGACTATCACTCCGGACGTCTGGAGACCCTCTCCGTCGTCTGGTGCTGTGCCCAGATGTCCGATCTGTGTAGGATGGCGTGCCCTTGCGCCTTCCCTAACGGGTCCTGCACACACGCGCGGCCGTTGTCAACACGAAACGATGCAGAAGCCTTTGGCGGAACAGCTGCATGGCCGTACACGCGAAAGAAGAAGAAGGTAAAAATATCGTACCTTTCAGACGTCTGGACCTTCCTCCAGATGTCTTCAGCGTCGTCTGGACGTATGTCCAAACGTCTGATTCTAGGAAATTTTCCCAGAATCAGGACCTTCTGCTCTCCGCCCGCAGCGCACGGCCATGCCGCGCCGTGCTCGCCTGCTGCCTGCTTGAGCTGTATCATAATCAGCGCACAGTCCATCCCCAGAATTATGCCAAAGTCCTCCATCTGTATCATAATCAGGTCAGCGGGAAGGCGGTGTCCCCCAATACTAACCTTACAACCCGTGCATACCTCCTCAGCTACAAACAGCTGACCACTCGAACCTCTGATCACGAATGGATCCTCTAACAGCATATAATCCTGGCCCAAACTAACTGCGAAACTCACGGCGACAAACGAGTGTGTCGCGCCTGATCAAAAAGCGTGTAAACGAGTCTGCCGGAAATTGAAACCATACCTGCCACCACTGATCCCGAAGCTCTGGCATCCCTGTGTGTCAGGGCCTTGATATGCCCCTCAACCCTAGGTGTGGACGAAGCAGCCACACTCTGTGCCGGACGGGTAGCTGTTGGCCGGTACCCTCCCCATGACTGCTGTCCTCCTCCTCGTGCCTGGAACCCGCGGCCTCCTGCTCGCCCTCCAGTGCTCGACGCGGGAAGCATCTGCTGACTTCCTGCCTTAGACGGGCAGTCCCTCCAGATGTGGCCCGGCTGGCCACATTGGTAACAGAGGGGAACTCAACTCCCGCGCTTAGTGGGTCCCTGCTGTCGGCTGGGCGGGGGTCCGGTGCTAGCAGCTGGCCCCTGTCGAGGACCCCCAAAGGCCACTGATGGCCCTGCAAAACGTGATGGCTCTCCTGCGGGCACCACGTGTCTCCTCTCTCACCGGCCCCATGAGAAGTCTGGCTGGTAGGGCCTCTTCCGCCCGCTGTCAGTATCTCGCGTGGACGGGTTGGTCTCTTCGTATGTCATAGCTACCTCCACCACCCTCGAGAACGTAGGCAGCTTCAGGGGTTTGACATACCCTCGAATCGCAGGCCAGAGCCCCTCGGTGAACTTGCAAAGGCGCTCCTCCTCAGTGGCCACTGCTGTCGCTACGAAGCGGGACAGCTCCAAAAAACACGTGCGGTACGCGCTTACGGTCATCGTCCCCTGGTGGAGAGTGTGGAACTCCCGCCTCCTCTGGTTTTGCCACTTCTGGGGAAAGTATTGCTCGCAGAAGAGGGTGACGAACCGGTCCTAAGTCGGCTTGTCCCTCTCCTGTCCCCTGACCGCCCTCCACCACCTGTGTGCCACGCTCTCCAGCTAGTACGTGGCAAAGGCCATGCGGCACTCCACCGGGGCGAGAAGGGTGTCAAAAACCTTCTCGATCTGCTCGAGCCAGTCCTCCGCCTCGGTCGGGTCCTCATCCCCCTTGAAGGAGGGGGGCTTCAGCTTCCGGAACTGTCCGAAAAGCTCGAAGTGGCATTGTAGTGGAGATGTTGGTGCACCTCCAGGTAAGGAAGCCTCGTGCACAGAAGTGTTGGAGGAAGGTGGGCGCGGTGGTGGTCCATCCCCTGCCCCGCATCCAGTAACACGTCCATCGCGTGGTCCCACAGAGGACTCCCCCTCCACAGCCCCAGGGAGAGGCGCTCATGGCGACGGGTGGAGCTCCTATTGCACTATGTCCCGTATCAGCTAGGCGAGGTCCTGGGCCTGAATGCCCTGGAGCAGTGGCTGGTCCACTGAGACGTCGACCTCAACACGCCCACCCCTCCGACCTCGTCCTCGGCAGCGCCCGCAGCCCGCCTTGCTAGTCCCGCGTCAAGGCATCTCCTGCAAGGAGACGCGAAAACAGAACGAAAACACGTCAATATAAAACGATATCTAACGAGGAAGTCTAAGAGCTTATGTCAAAAGAAACGTTGTGGTAGCTACTCTAGTTACAGACACGTGAATTGGTTATTTTCCAGTCAGTTGGTTCACTTCTCGGGACGACCTTACTCTGATACCATCTTGTTACAACCCAATTTCTGAATCCCTACGAGACACGAGAATCGGACCGACTCGACTGATCCCAAGACCCAGTCATCCAACGAGAAAGTAACCAAAAGAGCAGTAAAATAAATCACATTCACCATGCATATAACTAGCAGTAACAAAATACGGCAGTAAAGAAAGAACTATTACAGTATACACCACTACAACAGTAAAGAAATAAACATGTACATAAACATGCTGCTTACAATAAAAGAGTACAGGGGTAACAAAAACTACTCACTACAACAGAAGGAAAAGTACGGTGGGTACTACACAAGTAGAAATTACTGGGCTCTACTAGGCCCAGCACCCTCTGCAGCCATCGACTCTGGCTGCTCAACACCTGGTCCTGAAAAGGTAGCAAAGGTGACACGTTAGCGAAACGCTGAGTAGAGTGGCAACTAAAAGCTAGGAAACAGTAAGGTGGACAGTAGCTGTTATATTTTAATTTCTTTCTTTATATTTTTCGTTTACTCATTATTGAATTATCCCTCAGATTCTTCTCTTGATCTTATATGTTCCTCGTGGGAACGATCTTGATTGCAGTCTTTTCCGAAAAGTAGAAGTAACACGTGGTGCTCTCCTGGCCGGGAGAGTCCCCCGTGGTGGTCCTACCCTCAGTCAACCACCTGAAGGTCACTGACAGACGTAACAGTGACTACGGCACGCGTGATAAATGTACGGGTAGCTACCCCGCACTGGCACGCGGTCAGTCGTTTCCGTTAACGGGTGCGCCCCAAAGCACAGCACGGAACCAGTATAGGGCAGAGCCCTCTCAGTAACAGGGGTCCAACCCCTCCACAGTCCGCGCACCCTCGCTTGACTATCCTGGTTTACCCAGTGGGCCTAACAAGTCGGTGTAGGAGAGCTAACAGAACCCCGGGACCCGTGGGGTAGCTAGCTCTTTCCCTACACTAGCAGCTCTCCCCGGTACGGTGTACGCGAGGGCCAGAAAGTTGGTGCAAAGTGGCCAAACCCACCCCGGTCTAGACCTGAGGGCGGCAAGCTCCCCTCTACACTAAGAGGTAATATGTGCTCTCTTTGGTACCACGTACCCAAGAGACAACACACTTTCACGTTTTACTTTCTCAGTTCCATTCCATTTATTTCCAGGAGCTCTACTCCTAATTCCCCGTAGGGTTAGTGCTCATGTTTCCTCAGGCCAAGCCATACTAGGTTTCATCATTTCAGGTTTATATTCATATAATCCATGTTTTCAACGATAATTATCCGTTCATAAACAGGAAGCTGTTAACCAATTAGAGGCAGTTATCGTTTCCTTTCTACTTTTCCAAGACGGCAATGTATATATATTCAATCTAGTTTTCTAGTCTTAGGATTCATTCCATACCCTAGGAACTATCATTCAATCTAGTTTTCCAGTCCTAGGATTCATGTAATACCCTAGGATCTATCATTCAATCTAGTTTTTCAGTCCTAGGATTCATGCAATACCCTAGACTCTATTAATTATTTCACAAGTGCATAATTTTTGATAAATAATTAAAAGGGCCACTCTACCCGCAAAATCGGGAGTACTGGGGGCGTAATCGGCAAGCCCGCGCGCCTCCGCAAACCCCCAGAGCTGCAACGGAATGGGGTCCTAACTCAAGGATCAATTACAAGGAGCTATTCAGAACATTATACAATTACTATAAACAGGTAGAGGAACTAAATCTGAGAAGAACGAGACTTGAGACACGGAAAACGGACTCCGAACGGACCCTAAATGAGTCAAAAATGACAAGTCTGCCCAAAATCAGATGTCTGGAACTTCTTCCAGACGTCTTAAATGATAGCTCAGGTCATACCTTGATCTGCGCGGTCCTTCAGACGTCCAGAAGCCCGCTGAACCGTCTTGACTTAGTTTCCAGACATCCGACTATCACTCCGGACGTCTGGAGACCCTCTCCGTCGTCTGGTGCTGTGCCCAGACGTCCGATCTGTGTGGGATGGCGTGCCCTTGTTCCTTCCCTAACGGGTCCTGCACACATGCGCGGTCGTTGTCAACACGAAACGATGCAGAAGCCTTTGGCGGAACAGCTGCATGGCCGTACACGCGAAAGAAGAAGAAGGTAAAAATATCGTACCTTTCAGACGTCTGGACCTTCCTCCAGACGTCTTCAGTGTCGTCTGGACGTATGTCCAAACGTCTGATTCTAGGAAATTTTCCCAGAATTAGGACCTTCTGCTCTCCGCCTGCAGCGCACGGCCGTGCCGCGCCGCGCTCGCCTGCTGCCTGCTTGAGCTGTAGCAGCTCCTCCCCAACACCACACGCTTGCTGCGCACCCGCCGGTCGGCTCTGGCTACTTCGACGAGCTCGCACCCTCACAGTCAAGCTCCCTCTTCCTCTCGCAACTGCCCCTCCTCCCCACACACTCACAGCAGCCGCTGCTGCCGCTCTCGCCCACTTGCTCTCTCGCTGACAGGGAGAAGAATAAGATGAAGGCGGTGGAGTGAGGGTGAGGGAGAGAGAGAGGTGTATTTGAAGGCAGCCACGGGGAGAGAGAGAGAGGAAAAGGCTACGTCTGCGGGGAGGGAGGAAAGAGAAGGAGGAGGGCGGCGAGTTCAGTCTACACGCGCATGCGTGCAGACACGAACCCGTACGCCGAAAAAATTTAATTCCAGACATCTGGGAAGGCTTCCAGACATCTGACCAGACGTCTGGACCACTTCCCAGACGTCTTAAACGACACTTGATGCCCCAGGTTATAACACGAATAGCCCATTTCAGTAACAGGGAGTCATTAAATTCTTTGAAGGACTTGATTCCCATGCCACCATACTTCTTTGGCGAACAAATTGAGTCTCACTTTACAGGTTGAAGGAAAGCACCTTGATGAGAAGCCCCTTTCCAGAAGAACCTCTTGCGCATCACGTCAAGTTTTTTCCAAATTGATTTTTGGGCTCTAAGGACTGAAATGAAAAAGATTGGAATGGATGTGATGACTGAATTCAGTAAAATATACCTCCCTCCTTTCGATAAGTAGCGACTACTCCAGCCCTCTAATTTCGTAGACACCTTTTCATATAGAAAGGACCAATCTGCTTTCCTCAGTTTTGTGCACTTCAAAGGTAAACCCAGGTACTTGACAGGCAATGATATAACAGGCGTGCCCAGGATAGTGGAGATGTCATTTTGGTCTATACCATTCATACCAAAGCAAACCAAGGAGGACTTACTTCCATTAAGTTTTAAACTAGAAATCTCACCAAAAATTTTAACCATATAGAATAGCACTTGCGCTTCCCTCTTCCCACCTTCCACAAAAAACACGGTGTCATCCGCATATTGAAGAATGGGGGCCAATGCCCTGTTGTTAGACATAGAGTATCCCCTTATCAACCCATCAGCTGCTAGTTTGCACGCATATTTTGCCAATGTATCCACTACGAGATTGAAAATCAGAGGGGCTAGTGGGCAACCTTGCCTTACCCCACACTGAGGCTGAATTCAGGCTCGACATGGTTTCCCATTTATCAGGGGGGAGTAGAAAGCAATCGTGATGCATCTCTTCACCCATTGTATCAGACGGGGGGGGGGGGGGGGGGGGGGGAATTTTATTCTTTTAAGAATTTCCTAAAGGTACGGCCAGGAGATTGAATCATAGGCTTTAGTGAAGTCAACTTTCCATAGGAAGGCCTTGGATTTTCACCTATGCCACCCCATCACCATCTCTTGTGCCATGATGAAAGATTCTTACAAAGACCTCCCAGGTAGAAAGGCAGATTGGACAAGCATAATCAGTTCATGTAAAACATCACGAATTTTGCTGGCTAAAATCTTGCTGATAATAAGATAGATGGAGTTCGACAAAGCAATGGGTCTATAATATGAAAAATTCTCCGCACTCGACTTCTTTGGTAGAAAAAACAAATAGGACTTATTCAGTCTTTCAAAACCAAAGTTACCCATTTCAAACTCATGTATAACATCCATCACATCCTTTTTAAGAACATTCCACATTTCTCTGTAAAAGAATACCTAAACCCCATCCGGTCCAGGAGCTCCCTCATTATTCAAGTCTTTGATTGCTTTCACAGTTTCTTGTTCAGAAATAGGAGTGATTAACATGGCCATCTGATCCTTGCTGACACTTGGGAAGTTAGCTGAACCCATCCTCCATGAACCTCTTCGTGCAGCCTTGGCTAATTCTTTAAAATATCGGCCAGCTTCACATCTGATTTCATTGGTAGATGTAATGGTTCTCTCACCCATTTTAATAGATGAAATGAGATTAAACCTCCTCCTAGCACTATCAGCAAGATGGAAAAATTTTGTATTGGCATCACCTTCCTTGAGCCACAATTGTCTAGATCTCTCATGCTAGTCCATTTCTTTCTTCAAGTCCTCCTCCCCAACGACCTATTGCATATATTGTCTTTATTCATGCTCCTGACAGCTCAAAGCCTGCTTGCACTCCTTCAGATCCAGACTTTGGATCACTGCCAATGCCTCCACCCTCCTCTTCTCTCTGATGGGTGCCACTATTTGCCCATATTCTTTCAGAATAGAGCACATGTCTGGCAACTTGGAAGCAAGCTACTGTGTGGCCGAGCCATTCACTACCTTATTCTGCCACCAGCTGGACAACATCTCAGCAAAACCCTCCTCCCTAAACCAAGACTTCTTAAGTTTGAAGTATGATCCAACATCAACATTCACCCCACTGTCCCACACAATTGGAGTGTGGTCAGAAAATGGCCTGTCAAGGCTCATAGCAGACGATAGTTGGAATCTCTCCAAAAGGCTTGGGTTGCCAAAGAATCTGTCCAGCCTTGATGTCTGTCCATTGCCATTTCTCCAAGTGAACTCCACCCCACTGACAGGGTATTCAGTGATTCCCAATCTTTGCACAGCAAATTGGAATCCAACCATTGCATTATTAGGTCTGCCCCCAGGTCTGTCACCACTTGAAAGAGGACAATTGAAATCACCACCAATAAGCCACGGTGCCTCCTGGACTCTTTGGTGCAGTGTTGATAGGTCTTCCCATAGTTCTACCTGATCAGCAGCAGCACAGGGCCCATAGATGCATGAGATAAACCAATCCAGATCACCTTGAAGGTTTTGACATCTACAAGTGAGTACATGTCTGTCACGAATGGCTTCAGTTACTTTAAGGCAAGACTTTTTCCACCATATGGCCAGCTCACCAGACCTTCCAGTTGCACCCTTCCCCACACAGTCTGCTCTCCCTGACAGTCTTAGAGAGCCCCAGGCAGGGCCACTTTCCTCCTCTAAGTGTGTCTCTTGAATGAGAGCACAATCAATTTCCCACTCGGTAAGATATCTGATTAGAGATGCCCTTCTCACTTTATTGCGCAACCCACTCACATTCCATGTTAGAACTCTCATCCCTTGCATGGCTGATCTCCTTAAGCCAAATTATCCACATACTCAACCATGATCAACTTTGCAACAGTTTCCTCCACTATAGGAATCAAGTTCTCCTTCCTCTGCCTTTTGAGCATGTAAGGGGAGCATCCAAGGCCCCTTTTCTGATTTGTCCCTTTCCCAAACTTCAGTTCATCAAGAACAAAGAATTGCACTTGATTCACCTCCTTAAGGGCACTTCTACCACTACTGACTACTATTTCCATACCCGACTTTACCTCCTCATTTCTAGTAGAATTGCCTAAGTCCCTCTCTAAGACAATTTCATCAGCCGTGGAGCCATTGCCTTTGGCCACAAGAGTTTGGTTGCCACACCCCAAGGCAATATCATCATCCATAGTTATCAAGTCCCTATCTGAGGTTTCCTTGCGACAATCCTTCCTCTTCTTTGATTCAGGGGCCTCATCTGAGGACTCACGACCCAGCAGTTCAACTTGTTGTGCCTCCTCAGATCTGACCACAAACGTCTTAACATGACCTTGTTCTGGTAACACAGAAGCCTGCCCAGCCACAGATAAGCGAATGAGCCACGAGGAGCCCCCGCACCTAAGAATGATTCTGTTTGGTAGTGACCCACTTTTAAAGACTTCAGCCTCAAGTCGAAGTGAACGGGCATCACCCTCCCCAATTGTGATTTCAAAGTCTTCACAGATTGATGCAAAGCCTACAACCATCTTGGCAACCACCCCTCTAGATCTCAACTGCAGAGGTAACCCTTTGATCTCAAGAATCGCCCTCCTAGTTCCCATTCTCTAGGGGGGACGTTCAGGGAGTGCCCCATCAAAGGGGGAGACCAACCTCCACAGCACATTGATATTCTCAAAAGAACTCTATCGAAAGCGTAACCTTTTCACATCTATCATCCCCATACCAAACACAAGAAATTGAGTCTGGGATAGAACTACCACCTTCCAGCCCGATGACACAAGGGTAAAGGAACTCACCAACTGTTGAAACCTCTCGATAGAGGGATTGCCAGTCATGACCTTGCCAATCAGTGCTCCCCTCAGCATGATCTCCGCAGAGACAATCTCTTCAGAGAATGGAATCTCCACATCAATCGTGTGACTACCAATCGCCGGCGGTGGGGGTAGTTGGGGCTCCTTCGCCACCTCCTGTTCTGGGCGCTAAGGGATCTTCTTTGTGTGCTGTGGCTTCACCCTTAGGCATGAGTCGTGCTTGTGACCTTCACCCCCACATGCCAAACAGACGAGGGGGTTTCTACACACCGCAGCCATGTGACCTCTTCGTCTGCATCTATAGCACGAAACCTCTCCATTGGATCTCCTCCAGCCCCCTCTGGGAATGAACCTAGACGCCCTTCCTTCATGCGACTGCCATCCCCTCTCCCTCCTCCAGTTTCTCGATCTCCAAGTCTTCCACTCACCCCCATCCCCAACCCTAGTCTCTTCCTCATCGCCTCCTCTTGTCGCTCGACGCCACACCCCCTCTCTCCCTTTCTCCCTCATTTTTCCGCGTCGACCTGACACGATCTTGTGATGTCAAATATGCAGAGGGAAGGGACAGGGGAAGGAGATTCCTCCTACTAAGTGTTGAACAATAATCATCATAGTTTAGATAATCGCGTCATAGTATAGTGACAAAAATCGAATTGACATTTAAATTTATAGTACTCGAAAAATCGTGAGTTCTGAGGTTGTTTGTAGGGAGAAAAATTGAAATTCAATCCACTAATCAAATATAAATGATGAGCACATTAATCAATCATAAGAATAATGATATATGCAATGAATAATCATTCTAAAATATATTCAATAAATACTTAAATTGTAGAAGTCAAATAACAAAAATACAATCAAGAGTTCAAAAAGTGGTGGTTGAAACCACCATTTATTCATTCAACACTTAGCTCAATTCCCACTTAATATCAACTTCTCAAAGCCAATCAGTAGCCTCAATTAATCGATCAATTTAATTCCAATAGCTGGCCTTAAGCGATCAGTTCCTTCAATTGTCTCAATAGAGCCACAGACGGCTTAAGTGTTCAATACAAAGCTCTCAAAATTTGCCTAAGTCTTTGGTACGATTCCCAAGAGCAAACCCCCTGTCACCTCCTCTCAGAAATCTTTCCTTTCTCTGTCCTCTTAATTGGGTAAATGGGTAATTGGATCTAGAAAGGGGACCAGGCCCGCGTACGTGTAGCCATGGGTGAGAAGTGCATAGGGGCATGTGTAAAGGGGACCCAACCCTCGTGTCTTGGGCAGGTGGGTAAGGGAGATGATTCAATAATTATCAAAATTTGGATTAGTTGCCCACGTGTGGGACTATCTCTGTGGTTGTTCTTCATGTGTGTAGCAGGTGGAGAACTTTGAGGAATTGGGGCTGCTACTACTTTCTTCTTCAATTGGCATTGTAGGTGGCTTCGCTCGGTTAAGCCGCAGCTCCTAGAGGTGGAAAAAAGGGCAGTCAATGGTGGATGATGGCAGCGATCAACAGTGATGATGTCGACGACGGTGAGAACCTAATCATCAAAATATGGGTTGGATGCCCCAATTAGAAGTTTCATTAGGATCGTCGTATGGCGTGGAATGTAGTGGTGGAGTTTATATGGTGTTTGGAGAGTCGTGGTGGTCGGACAATGACGATAAGGGTGGCCGATGGTGGGTGTGTTTGATGGAGGTGTGGAGTGGGTGAAAGTTCCAATCGGGTTGGGGCTTTTGCTCAGTAGGAGGTGAGGAAGCTTTTGATGATGGTGGCGATTTGGTTGGTGGCGTGGAGCGCAGTGGTGGCCTGACTGGAGGTGTGGTCGAAGGCAGAAAAGAAAGAGGGGGAGAAGGTGAGTTTGAGATCTAAACTAGGTCTAAGGTGTTGGTGCAAGAGCACCTCAATCATTGATTTTGATGATAACAAAACACTTATTATTTAATATTTGCATTTAAGTTATAATTTCAAGATAAATGTAAATGGAATCTAGTGTGAAGGAGCTCAAGCTCTCATCCATAGTGGATTGGAGGAGCTTGATGGAGAAGAGAAGATGGAGCTTTGCGTGGAACGAGAGCTTGAAGACAAGAAAAATAGGATAGATGTCTTTTTGTCTTGTACTTTGTATTTGTTGTTTATGTTTTTTGCTCTTTATTTTCTTAGATTAAATGTTATAGAGACCATAGTAACATACCTTAGTTCTAGGAATACTATTCCATCCCTAGGATACTTATACAATCCTAGAAATCACTTAGAAAACCAAAATAGTAATCAGACAACCCGATCAGACGTCCAATCTGGACCTCAGATGTCTGATCTTGGACTTTAAGACATCTGACCTTTTATCCAGACGCCCAAATACCTAGGCTGGAATCAGACTCTCTGTCTTTTACTTTCAGACATCTAGCCCATAGTCCAGACATCTTAGAAGACGTTTGAAGACCTTGCCGAACCTCTAACAATAGAACCGTTAAACTGTCAGACCATAATCTTGCATGATTAACCTATGATTATATTAATATTCCTTCTAGATGTCCGTAGAGCCTCCCAGACGTCTGATAAATAGACGTTAGGCTAAGATCTAACCCAAATCCTCTTTTGTCAGACCTAATAGCTGTTTGTGCCTCGGGAAATCAATTCCCGTAGAGATTTCTCTTTCCAGACATCTAGAGACTTTTCTAGACGACTGACTTGTCATCTAACCTAAATTACCTAGAACCTTATTTCGATCTTCTCAAAATAGGAAATAATTCATCTTAAAATTAGACGTTTGATTAGATTACCAAATGACTTAAACACCATCTTAGACATTCGTCCTGATCCAACACCGTTCTGATGATCAACCTGTAATTCCCTAGTTGGAGGGGGTGAGATATGTGTGACGTAATAAAGTGCGGAATAAAAATAGACAATCTCACAAAATTAAGCAACCGCACAATAGGCACAAGTATTTTTAGGTGGAAACCCAAACCGGGTGAAAACCACCACCTAACCCTCTCGAGTTAGGATTTCCCGATCGACCTAGTTGATTAAATCCAGTAAACCCAGTCACTTAAACGAGGGTGACTAAACCTTAATTACAACTACACTACTTAAACCGAGGGTAGTGTTCCTCAACACCCCTTCTCTTCACAAGAAGGAATTTGTCTCGCGAAGGAGATGGGAATTCGCAAAGCAAATACCCAACCAAAGACAATATAAAGTACAACAATCCTATAGAGCCTCAAATATTTAATCCTAGCTTCTATAGGAGTTTGGAAACTTTCCTTTGGTGGAAGTGCGTCGATGTAACGATGCAGGTGCGTGAACCACGCGGTGGCGCTTTGTCGCTCTCATAATCATAGAGGGAGAGTGGGTGCCAAAGGGATGAAGCTCTCTAGATATGAAACCGATGCTTGGAGAGCTAAAGCTTCAACTACTTCTCTTGGACACAAAAGATGTGGAAAGTGATTTGTTTAGTGTGTCTTGGTGTCTCTTACAAGCCAAGGGGTCCTCCTCTATTTATAGAGGCCCTAGGATGGCTTCCATAGCCATTGGGTGCAAAGCCAAAGAGAATCAGGTCGTAGTTAGAATTAATCATGATTCTGACAGGGTCATCAGACGTCTGATCCTGGTATCAGACGTCTGGAAAACCCATTTAAGACATCTGGGAACTAAGTCAAACGTCTAATTTTAGGTGGGTTTCCTTCCTGACTTGAATCAGACCTAAATAGGGTTCTAGTGAAAGTCCATCAAACGACACACAAGACGTCTGGCACAAGGTATGGACATCTAGAAACCTATTTGTTCTCTGCAAATGGATTCCCAACGAGTCTAACGGCTATAAAATCTCCGAAGGAAGATTTTAGGTTAGCTGAGGCAAAACGGTCTTGTATCAGACGTCTGGGGTCCTCTACGGACGTCTGATAAGAGGCTAACGGTCATTTCCTCAACGTTTGCTAAGGAAGCCAATGGCCCACTAATTGGTCGTCTGGCAAAGGCATCAGACGTTTCCTAAGATGTCTGGACTAAGGTCTGGACGTCTGATTTTATCAGACAGAACTAATTAAGTCCAGCCTAAATAATCGAATGTCTGAGTCAACAGTCAGATGTCTTAAAAATTTTTATCAGATGTCTGAAATTCAGATTAGACGTCTGAAAAAGCTGTCTGATCCCTATTTTGGTTTTCTAGGTTCTCTATAGAAAACCTAAGTATCCTAGGGTAGTGCAAGCGTTCCTAGGACTACTTTAAGGATCCTTTGAGGCTCTTTAACAGATATTCTAAGAAATACAAAGAGAAAGAATATAATGACAAAAGTATATAGAAAGGATAAACAAAAATCTATCCTATTATTCTTGTCCTTCCATCTTCAAGCTTTCGCTCATTGCGAAGCTCCTCCACCTATGTCCAACTCCTCCAATCCGCCATGGATGTGAGTTAGAACTCCGTCTAAACACTTGTCTCCATTTACAATTTGACCTGAAAACTAAGACTCAAAAGAAAATGTTAATAAGACACGTGTTTTGTTATCATCAAAATAAACGATCGTGGTGCTCTAGCACTAACACAACCTTCTAGATTAGATGACTGACCTTTAGATCAGATAAAGACACAAACGTCTGACCTTAAATCTAGACATCTGATAACCCTGTTAGAATCATAAATGACCCTGATTCCGGCCTGATTTGCCTTGGATTTGTTCCCAATGGCTATAAGCCCTCTCCAAGGCCTTCTTGAACATTCTTAGGACCTTTATAAATAGAGGAGCATCCTTCCTAAGCAACAAACACCTTGAGAAACTACTTCTACTTATATTGTGTCCAAGAGAAGAGATAGAAAGTGATCTTGCTTTCCAAGCCCTTGTCTATACTCTAGAGAGCAACATCTTCGCCGCACACCCGCTCCCTCGTCTCCGTTTACGAGAGCATCTTAGTGCCTTGAGTGGTTCACGCATGAAGCGTTGCTAATCGACACACTTCCATCAAATGGAAATTTCCTTTGCCAATAGTAGCTAGGTTTCTTACATATTTTGTGGCTCTATAGGATATTTGTATTATTGTCTTTGTTTGGGTATTTGCTTTGCGAATTCCCGTCTCCCTCACGAGATAAAATACTCGTCATGAAGATGAGGGAGTTGAGGTACGCTACCCTCGTCTAAGTAGCGTGGTTGTAAGAGGTTAAGTCACCATCATTTAAGTGACTTGGATAGTGTATTTGATCGAATAGGTCAATCGGGAAACCCTAAGTCGTGAGGCTTAGGTGGTGGTTTTTACCCGGATTTAGGTTTCCACCTAAAAATCCTTGTGTGCTTGTGAGATTTCCATTTGTGTGATTGTTATATTTTATTCCACATTTTATTTTTGTATCGTGCTTGATCTCACCCCCCTCCATCAGGATTTACATAAGGGGTCTAATCCTATTCTAGAGAGGGAGAGGAAGAGAGAGAACCTAATTAATTGGATGAAGGGGAAGGAAATCCACAGTGGCTTGCTTCGCCGATGCCGTGGACAATGAGGTCTCTAGTGATGAGAAGCGGTCACGACGACGGAGATAAGGGCTCCTACTTGGTCCGACGAGGAGCTGAAGAAGATGAGGGAGGTATTGGGCCATCCAATTTGGCCGTTGGGTGGCCCGACAATGGGGAAGAAGAGGGTCACCGGAGCCATTGGAGATTGAGGCTGAAGAGGAGGGAAAAGGGTAGTTTCTGGCATAAAAATGACTAGTTTGGACTTGGGAACATGGCAGAGTTCATATAAAGCTCAAATTTGAGCTCAAACTGGAAGAATCCTCACAATTGGGTCGCAGATTTGGAAACTAGAATCCCCAAAATTTCTCAAGCTTGCTAGATCTCTACCCTTCAAGTTAGGACCTGATATCGTGTTCAAATGGTGGGGGATCTTCTGGTGATTGCTCCTTTGAAGTTTGGCATGAATTGGTTGCTGATTGAAGAAGTTGATGTTTGAAAGATTCGAGCTTTGGGTTTAGGTTTCTGTTTAGATGGAGGAGAGAGAAAAGGTGGTGAGGGCTTATTTGTGAAGAAGATGAGAACTTAGGGGCCTTTTGGTAAGGAAAGTTGAAACCTAGGAGTCTAGGTGTAAAAAATAGAGTTTTTAGGAAGCAAAATGCAAATTAGGTCAAGATGGACTCTGATTAGGCCCAAATTTTGGTGTTAACCTAATTTGAATCCAAGGAATCTAATAGTTAACTTAGATTTAAGTTTTGATCACGTTTGACTAGGTAAATTGCATAGAAACCCAAATCAAAGTAAGTTCCCGTTAGAATCTCTATTTTTGGTAAACATCGGTTCAGATGGTCAAAGTAAAGGTACCAAACTTGTTAGAATATTTTTAAATGAATTTTAGGAGGTTTATATTAAATTTATCTCGACAAGAACCCTTTCAATTCAAGTATGTCTTAAAATTAGGGTTTTTAGTACTATTTTCACCCTCAAAATGCATGAAACCCTGATCGGTCAGTATGATCCCACTTTTTAGTCTTTAAAGTTCATTAGACCTTGAATTAACCCCTGATCAACCCCTTGGTTAATCTGCATTTATGATGAGATGGTAAAATAACATAATTAACCTTATTTTCCTATCCTCTTCTCAAATTAGATCAGTGCGGAATTATGATCCTCAGACGATCATTTAGGAGCATTTATCACTGTATTTCCATTAATTCAAGTTAGTTATGGCGAATGATGGTGTTACCATCACTGAGCCAGGGAGAGTATTGGCTGATCCAGATTATCAGCCGAAGTTGTGGACATCAGAGGAGGACGAGGATGAGAACGATGTAGTGGAGGGGGAAAATGGGGAGGAGGGGGAGGATGAGTAGGTTGAGAGTACATCCCTAATACATGTGGACCCGAGCGCGGAGGGTAGAAGTACTAGTAAGAACTTTTGTACTTCTAAGAAGTAATTTACTTTATATTTTAAAACTTATTATATATTTGATATATATAATGAATATGATTAATGTCTACGTAGGTAGAGTAAGAAGAGGACAGGAGAAGACAAATAATCTAAATCTCTCACATATCCTCAAGGGCCTGAGAATAACGATTACGCTTAAAACCACGAGCGAGGCGGAGAATCACCCGGGCTTCATCAGTCAAGTAGGCACGATGGTGAAGTTCATCGTGCCACTTTGCTGCTTCGACCGGAGGAAGATGCAAGTAGAGTTGAAGAGGCAGCTCTTCCAACAATTGGAGGTAATGCAATGATATTAAATATTACTTCTACAAGTTCATCTTAAAATTATGCTTATGTAAGATTGATATATTTTCTCAAAATAAATGTAGGTGAGTTACGATTAGGGTGACGACCCCAATGCCTCCTAGTATATCCTTAAGCACATTGCTAAGCTCCATAGAGATTGGAGGGCGGAGACTAAGAGAAAAGTAAAAATTTTTAAATATTTACATGTTTATTATGTATATGATTTCATATATTATTTCTAACATTTTATATTTGGTATTCAATTTTTCTTGGATAGGTTGCCTGAGGAGGCAGTGGAGAATTGCCTTCCTAATGTCATGCTTGAACACTAAAAGTAGGTATGCGACCATTGGCTAGATCCCAAAGCAAAGGTTAGTAATTGATTCTAAATGTTTATATTAATTTCATATATCTTAAATTCATAATAAAAAATGAATCTGTTTAGTAATATATATATATATATATATATGCTTTTCTTACAAGAGCAAACAAGGAAAAATAAGGCCAATAAAGCCAAAGCTCTAGAACAGATCCACTGTTTGGGTCAAAAAAGTATTGAGACGGTTAAGAGTCATTACTTAAGTTTATTATAACAACTTCACACTTGAAAGTTATTTACTTTAGAGATTATCTTAATAAAATTGTATCATTTTTATATTTTGTCTGCTTTGCATGATGGGAGGGAGATGACTAGGATGGACATCTACAAGGTCACCCATAGTAAGGCTGCAGCTGAGGGTGCTCGTAAGTTGATTCATAAGTCATACCAGCAAAGACACATAAATTTCCTAAATTCAAAAACTTTATAGCTTTGTGTATATATATATATATATTACAATAATACTTTTTAATGTGTTTAGGAGAGAATGGTTCATTTGGTGCATCCCTCCGAGGATGAGACCTCCGACAATGTCCAGCAGCTTTTGGATTTAGAGGAGGCATTTAGGAGAGTGATGACACCGGACCATGGTGGTTTCATTCGTAGCATGAGGAGGGCGCACAACTTGTCCAGCTAGTATGGGAGGAACGGGGTTGTCTCATCTAGTGTTGTCAATCAGCTGAATCAAAAGATTGACACAATGCAAAGAAGAGAGGAGGAGAGGGAGAAGAGAGAGGCAAAGATAAAGAATCAAATGGATGCCATGCAATCTCAAATGAATAAGATGGATAATAAGATTTAACAGCTTCTATTCCTTCTTCTAAAGAAGGGACAGTCAAAGCATCCGTCTCTATCTGATCACATCACCCACAAACAAGACAACGATGACATGAGTGGGGCTGGAGGAGATGGTGGCATCGATGCAGCAGTGTTTTGATATTATGTTTTTTTTTTTGTTATGATTACATGTTTCCTTTTATATGTAAATATTTTATTATGAAACTTCTTTTGTATCATACTTTATTTTTGTGAAATATAAGACTGATTTTCATTCTCGATATTTTGTATAAAAGTAGGTGTTTCACTAGGTATAATAGCATTACAAAACCTTTCATTTTTAAATAATATATATTTAGAATAGCAGGTGTTTCCCATAATTTTCACAATTAAAAAAAAATTCCTTACCTTTGCCGTTGATTTTTCCAATAATTGATGGTGTTAAAGGGTAATTATTTTTAACAAAGGTGGCAATTTGACGTCGCTTATTAAAAAAGCAACAACAGAAATATTAACGTTGTCGCTTCATGAGTGACAACAAATAGTAATAAACGATGGTGTTTAAGTTTTTATTTTTTTTAAAATTGCTATTTGTCTTCGCTTATCTAAGAAGCGACAACAGAAATATTTATGCCATTGCTTTTTGAAGCGACGACATTTACAAATAAATGACAATAAAAATTCCAAAGTGGTGCATTAACGTGGAAAAATGTGATATACAATCCCCGTTGATTATTTTCTAAATGAAAGGAAATTAAATTGACGTCGATTATAAAATGGTGGCAAAAGTTCCAATTCGTCTGCTGGGACACGATAATTCAATGTTGGATTTTATTTATATTCGATGGCAAAACGAAACAACGACGCTCCTAATATTGTCGCATTTTAGCGTCGTTTTAAACACCTTTGTCGTCAATTTCTAACTAACGACAAAGGTCTTGGTTATTGTAGTGTGAGTACGAAACCTAAGAAACACATCAGTAAAAACTGAGTAGAGTAAAAAACAACAACTGAGTACAATAGTAACAAATAAAGCAAGGGAAAATAGGTATTATATCTTTAATTAATCTACTTGTTGGTCATTACGTTATCCAGTTCCATTTTATGCTTTGAAATCGTAAGTTATTTCAGTCCACATTTCCGTCAATTGACGCCTTGAGACACGGGGTAATCTCGTGTAACTTCTTGAGGTGCAAGACAAGTATAAACCATCTTCTTGGCCAAGAAGCAACTTATATCCATCAAGTCACCTCGATCCGTCACCCTATGGTCATCGCGGAAAGGGTGGCGGCTACATTGTGTGGCGTGAACACGTGCAAGCACTATGCACGTGTTGACGCATGAAATCGATGTTTTAAAATACTTCGTCGTAGTATAGTCGAAATCACACGAAAACAAATACAATTTATACTCAAATTTTAAAGTCTGAAGTCATTCACTAGGAGCAAGTATTGCAATTAATCTCAAGATCACAATATAACCACAAAGATGAGCAATTTATAATGAAAAATCAATGCAAGAATGATATATATATGAGAATCAGTAGCAATGTGCAAAAATAATGAGGTAAAATGGTGATTTAAATCACTAATTACCCTTATACAATAATACCAAATAAGTGCACAGTATCAATCAAATAATTCCGCACAAGGTAAGAAGCAGTATAGCCTCAGAAGCACAAATTGGTGGAATTAGATGTCGGATGCTCAAATTAGACGACTTAAATGTCACCTACTACAGTGCTCTATAGAGAGCCATTCTTCTTCTTTAGCTCTTCCTCTTCCTTCTCTCTTCTTCTCTTCAGCTCTTCCTCAAGTCATGCACAGAGGCAAAGGCCTCTTTCCTTCAAATATAGAGAGTTGAGAGCGAGGCAAAACCCCCCCTCTCTCTCTTTCCTTCTCTTCTTTCTCTCAAAGACCCAGAGTTGACCGAGTAATCGGGTAGGAATAGTAACTAGATCCGGGTGTAGGCCTGCGGCATGATCGCAGGCGAGCAATGGGGCTAGGCGGGTTAAGTAGGTGAGGGTGTGTGTGAGGGAGCCAACCCCTCGTGTACTGGGGAGGAGTCGGACACAGAAAATCAATTTATGTGCCACAACACATCTAAGATCCCACGAAGTGGGACTATCTTGGTTGTTGTTCTTCGCATGCGAGCAGTGACTGAGGTTGGTCCAATTGAGGGTGAGGGAGCAGTCAACGCTCTGAATTGAAAGCCTAGGCATCTTCCTGGAAGGGCTCCGCACTGCCTAGAGGAAATGCCTGGGCCTGCTGTGGCAAGAATGCTTGCTTCGAGCTCTTCAAAGGAGCTCTGTTAATGGTGATGGTGGCCGATACTTGAAACAAAGAAAACGTCCTAAGGGCCACAGCAGACCAGTTCAGAGGCTTCGTGCGAGTGTAGCGAATGTGGTGGTGGTGGTGGCGTGCTGCGAATGTAGTCAGGGAGGCTTGGTGACTTCGAGGAAGGCAGACGGAGGTGTGTGAGTCGGGTGAGGAGATAGAGAGAGCTAAGCCCCAAATTTCTTTGGGGCTTTTACTCAGTGAGGCGAGGCGATGCTCACGAACGTGGTGGCAGATGGAGAGATGGTCTGTGGCGACGAGAATGCTTCATCGGAGGTACACCGGCGAGGTGGAAGACGGAGGCGTGGAGGCCGCGTGAGGGGTCAATTCGAAGTGGTGATGATACGATGGTGATCAGCAGATCATAGGGAGTCGTCGAGACTAAGTAGCGGACAAAGGGAGGTGAAGGAGGCAACAGGTCTGCAATGGCCAGAGCTGAAGATGAAGGATGCTCCGGAGGTGGATAATGGTGACAACGGAGGGTTAGAGGGCCCCTCGCTGGTATTGCGAGGTGCAGAAAGACGTGGGGAAGGAGAACTGACCGCCTATTGTATGTGGGGATTGGCGAAGAGGTCGGAGGTGGAGAGCCACCGAAGAGAGGAGGAGCGAGCCGGAGATTAGAGGAAGAAGGGTAGATTTTGGCTCTATTTCTCGCTAAGGAGGTAAGGTAGGGATGGGAGGTCTTCTATAGGGCTTAGGAGAGCTTGGAGAACAGGAAACAAGCTCCATAGCTTGCTTGGGATTCAAGAAGAACCCCATTGATTTCGTGGGTTCCCACAAACAAATTAGAGGGAGTTAGGATTTGAAATTGATCCCAATAGGTTTCCCTAGGTGTGAACATCAATCCCACCAAATTTGGTGGGATTTGATTGAGGTTTGAGTAGGATTTTGTTTGGTAAAAGCTTGCTTGGAGGTCGGTTGACCTCCGATGGCGGCAAGGACTAAATTGTAAAGAAGATGAAGAAGTTGGGGGGCTTTTTGCAAAGATTTCAAAAGCTGAGGGGCTATTTGAGAGAACAAGAGTCAGATTGGGACCAAAATGCAAACTAGGTCAAAATGATCTCAGATTGAGTCCAAATTTTGGTAAAAATCTAATTTGAACCCAAAAAATCTAATGGTAAAGTCGGATTTTAGTTTTGACCAAGTTTGACTTGATAATTTATGCAAAAACCCACATTAGGGCAATTGCTTGTCTGAGACTCTATTTTAGGTTAAATTGGGTTCAGATGGCCAAATCTAAGGTACCAAACCTTAGGGAATATTTTTCTATGATTTTTAGAAGGTTTACATGAATTTTATCCTGACCAAAATCTCATCTAATTAAGCAGGTCTATTTTTAGGGTTTCAGATGTCCATTAATTCTTGAAATGCGTGAAAACCTATTTGTTCTGCATGGACTTACTTATTAGACATTAATGACCATGTGACCTTCAATAAGCCCCTGAAATACCCCATGGTTATTCTGTATTTGTGGAATGTTGTTAATTTTGCAGAAATAACCTTGTATTCTTCTCTTCTTTTCAAAACAGGATAAATGCCCTCAGGACCTTCTGATAGAAATGTAGGAGCATCTATTAACCTTTTTAGACCAAATTGATCTAGTTATGACTCATGATGGTGTTCCCATCATACCCTCATGCCTAGATTTTGCTAGTCCCTTAGCAAAATTCTATGGATTAAACTAGTTATCTAGGTTGGATGTAATCGTCAGGATGCCTTACTAAGCCATATCTCTAGGAATCAGATCTTAATACCAACAATAGGCCTAGAGGTACTCAAGTGCCAACCCAGATCCAGACCTGACTAGCTTTCTCCTTAGTCTTCAGCGAAGGTTTCTAAGGCCCGCAGGAACTATCCTAAGGTTTATTGGACCCAGCGGTTAAAGCATCCGTGCTTGTAACATGGTTAGCCCAGGTTCAGTTTGCCAATGTATTTTTTTGTAAGAGAGAGGGACAGAGGAAGATTTTTCATTTGTGGAGAGCTTTCTCTCTCTTTTTCTTTTCATTATATTTTTCCTTAGATTTAACCTTAGATTAGCCCTAAACACATTTTGTATCGGATTCCTTGTCCCCACCATCAATCCTCGCAAGGTCCCTGGCAATTGATGCTTCGAGATAGCATCACCCATGGAAACCCCAAGAACCCTAGCTTTCGACACTTCAGGATAGTGCCACCCATGGTGTTCTGTAGCTAAATCTAGACCTTGGCAATCGACATTTCGTGATAATATCGCCTATGGCATCTAACCAGCACAAGGTGCTTACGTGCCCCCGGTAGGATATTTAGATATCCTAGGAGACAAGCATTGAGAAGACGATATGTTATTGCACATCTTCAAGGGGAATTTCCCGCCTCTCCGCGCTGGGAACTTGTCCAAATCAACTTGTGTTTTCGAGGCGCTCCCAATCTAAATCTTAGGACCATTTTCAGAACAACATAAATGCTTTTTGGCATGATTTCATATTTAAGCTCACTGAACCAGACTGTGTTGATTTAGGGTGCTTAAGTTACCGAGTCATGCAAACCAAAGGTCAGTTAACAGGGCTGAATAATCCCTAAGCCTTAAACCTAATACATAAGCTTTGCATTTTCCTCAACCTCTTGAGGACTAATCCGGATCTTGACAAGTATGTGAGTGTTTAAATGTTAGAATAGATCCAAGAGACCTAAGGTCGGTATTCGCCACTAATCCCTTAAGTTTTAGCCTTTCAGGTCTTAATTCATCATTCGATCCAACCTAGAAGTTGGTAAGTTCCATATTATTTTGAAGGGACTCAATTTTTCTTTATCTTTTTGCTCCTTTCTTTTCTTTTCAATTTTCCTCCCTCCTTTTTCTCATTTTTCTCTCAAATGGATCTTTTTTCCTCAACCTCCATTATATATATATATATATATATATTTGCAAAATCCTTTTATGATTTGATTTTCATGGCATTTTGCATTTTAATAGCCCCCATGCCTACGATTTGCAATGTCCTCATTGTACATTAGGTGAGTTCGAGTTCAGCATAGTTCGTACATTAGAATAGGGTCAAAGGGTGGGTGAATGGGTCAGGGTGATTGTTGCGAACGATTTCAAGCTTTGATACAAGAACCAAAGGTGGAGTCGGTTGTTCTAATGGACGAACCCTAAAGTGCAATATAAGTTCAGCAAAGAGTTATGTCAAAAGGATTTCAGGTTTTTTTTTTTCAAAAAGATGACGGGTTGCCTCCCGTTAAGCGCTAAGCTTAATGCCATCAGCTGGTGCAATGGGCTCAATAGGTGGGTGGAGTGATCGGGAAAATATGTGATTGTGATGAATGAGAATCATATGGCCACAGATGAATGTCAAATTATGATGATGAGTCATTCCAGAAGATCTATAATATGGATCAGATTGATTTGTTTCTGGATGGTTCTTATGGAGTTTCTGCAAAGGAATCACTTGGAAGATGTATTGATTATGGAGTTCTAAAATATGATCATCGTGGGTCCAGAATCCAATCCTAATTAGCATATCCCAGATGAGTGGTTCCTCTCATGCTATGTGGCCTAATGAATCGATATCCAATGAGTCATTTTGATTCTTTTCTACTGAATATGAGATCATCTCCTCAAGAAATGACTCAGAGATTGGGTCTTCCAATGAATCTTCACTATAATTTTCATCCCAATCAAAAGTAAATGTTTGGAGAGTGCCTTTTAGATCATCTATCTTGAATTCTGAAAAAGATTCATATTCTGGGTGGTCACTCTTAATATTTGTTAAGCCTGATTCTTGGAGGTCCTCAGAACAAAATTTCTCCATATCCATGGACTCTGAATCTAGTATGTCACCATGTTTCCCGCAATCCCTAGGTACATCCTCAAAATCAAAGGTGAAAGCCTCCACTGTGCTTATGTCAGTATGTTCAGTCAAATTAGGATCATCTAGCATGTAAAAGGTTTCAAATTCTAGCACTAGGTTTTCTATTAATGATATAGTCATGAGGTCCTGTATAAAACCTAGTTGTTCTACCGAGCATTTCCCTTTTGTTGCCTTGAAAATATTAATCTCATCATGTTGATCTCCTGAGGCAATTATCATATGTCCTAATTCACAATTGCTTATGGCTCCTGCACTAGCCAAGAATGGTCTTCCCAAAATCACAGGCATATCCTATATCTGTTGTGGCGTATCCATGTCAAGAATTAGGAAATCAGCTAGGTAGCTGAAATCCTTAACTCTAATTACCACATCCTCTACCATCCCAATCGGTGTGATTAGGGTTCGATCAACTAGTTGCAAAGTGACATGAGCGGGTTTTAGCTGTCTGTTCCGTAATTTTTCAAATAGGGTGGTAGGGATGAGGTAGACTGAAGCGCCAAGGTTCAGTACAGCTCGCTTGAAATTTGTATCACCAATATTGCAGGGGATTAGCGAGGTGCCTGGATCATATTTCTTAGGAGGTAGACTATTTTGGATTATGGCACTTACATTTTCAGGTAGTACTACTGATGAGTCCATTTTAATGGACTAATATTAAGCCTAAGTACCTTTAATCGTACATTGTAGGTGTGTTAATAATTGCAATTAAGTGTAGAAGATTTGTACGCATCATGATTTAAATTTATAACATTTTATAACTTAATGATTTTGTTGTTTTTATGTGCAGGTATTAAATTCAGAAAGAACAAGGGTGGGGGGATAAATTTCCACATAACAGCCTCAACTTCCCCCCGCACATTGGGTTAATCTTCCGCCGCCTTTCTTCAACAAATGAGGCCAAAAATAGTTAAGGGATTTGAAAAATCCCTTAACTCACGCATGCGGGGGGAGAGAGAAGTTAAAAGAGAGGAGGCGGCGTGCACTGGAAGAGGAATCTTCCCCCCCTTGCAGGGAAAGGATCTATCTTCTCCACCGCTCCTTCTCCACCGCATGCACTGTGTACTCAGTGCACCCAACCGCACCACCTTGCGCACGCCCGTCAGCCGGCTCCCAACCGCGTGCCTCACTGCAGGCACACCTCCCTTGCCCCAGTCGTGCCCGCCAAGCACCCACTGCAGCGCACCTACGCCTTCAGGCGTAGCACCATCACCTCCAGTGGGACCTGCAGGCGCCCGCAAGCCCATCTGCTGACCGCCATGCTCACCCGCTCCATAGGCAGGTTCTACCGCACCAGCAGGTGCCCGCACGCCCATCTGCAGGCACATCCACCTCTAGCCATGCCCGCAGGCGCTCCTAACCGCGCGCCTCACTGCAGGCGCACCTCCCTTCAGCACGCCCGCACGCCTCACCGCTCACCTTCCTTTAGCGCAATCATAGGCACCCTGCACCAAGCCTGCAGCCATTCATCCATGCCACCAGCACACCCGCACCACCCTGCAGGTGCGCCCGCATGCTACCAGCCGTAGGCGTTGCTTACAGAGCACCCGCCTCGCCTGCACGAGCGTGCACTAGCGCGCGCCACAGGCTCCCTATAGCAGTCGCTCCACCTTCATGTTCAACAGGCGGCGCTTCGTCCACCTCCGTCGCCGCTGCTGCCACCATCAGAGAGCCCTCGTCCTTGCCGTCCTCCTGAGCCTCACGACAGCCCCGCCAGTTCTCTCTTTTTCTCGTGAGGAGGAGAGAGCAAGAATGCTCTATTTTCACACCAATTAGAATTTACATTCAGTGCCATTGCCACCTAATTTGATTTTATTTATTATTATATTGTGGCAGAATTGCACTTGAACACTCATAGTTCCTTATAATTACATGATATTGATATTCACTAGTTTGAAGATTGATTTTTGGACTTAACTTAAGTACTAATTTTCTCTAGTACACATCATGTGAAAATTGCATAAATTCATCATAAATTTATTTAGAATTTCTGTGAGGAAAAACTGCACATATACCCTTATCTTTTTAAGTTATTACAAATCTACTTTCCTTCACATTTTAAGTCAGATTTAAATAGGGATTTCGCACTATCCGAAATAACATTAAATAATTAAGTATTTATTGCATAACTGCCTCCCTGTGGACACGACCCGCTCTTCTGCCAGTGGTTATTTTCATTATTTTTGATTAGTCAATTTTTCCACCACTTAAATACTATAACGCAAAACGAAAAATCGTCTTTCAACTACCTTTCCTTGTGATGGTTTTTCTACCTATTTTTTGGATAAGTCAGGTGAGGTAGGATTGAGAGTGAGGATATCAAGTAAAGGAATGGTGACTTGTGCATTCCTTAGAGATCCTGTTATATCAATTTCCGGTAATCCTCTAGTGTGGAGGTGGGATAAGATCTGTGAGAGGGGAATGGATTGGCTATCTTTGGGGACGGGTTTCTATTCTTCTCTGGTAACATTGATCATAACACAATCATGGTGTGGAGGTGGAGGGGAGAAAGTTGGTCCTTGTTGTTGATGTGGAAGTGGGGTTTTGTAAGTCATGGTGTGTTTTGGCTTAGCTGAGGTGGATGGAGAAAATACATAGGTATGAGTCACTGTGCCAGGTTGGGTATATCATGCTTGGCCCTGGATTTGATTCACAACGTATTTTTGGGTTGACATGCTATTTGGATTAGTAGAGGTTGGGAAGGAAGTGCACCCGATTGGCGAGAATTCGCCATTCGTGCAAGTTGATTACGGACCTCTGTGATCTCATCTTTGTGCTGTTTTTGAATGTCAGCCAGGGTTTGAAGAATCAGGGCCATTTGATCATCCTTGTTAGGCCCTGATGGGTAATTTGGGTTGGGCCTAGGCTGCTTGGGTTGATATGGGTGCGGGGCCTATGGTCGGGGTTGGAATTGAGGTCTCAGATTCGGGTTATTTCCTGACCATGCAAAGTTGGGATGATTACGCCATCCAGGGTTGTAGGTATTATAGAAAGGATTGTTTTGAACGGCATGGAGCTCCTTGCAGGTCAAAGGAGCTCCAGAGTAATCAAGATATGAGGGTTTAGAGTTCCTCCAACTGTGGTAGGCTGGCTCAGAGTTTCCTCCGAAACCATAATCAGACGGGGGTGGATAAGCATCCATACCCTGAGAGTGGTAGATGTTGTGTGCAGCCTCCCTTCTTGAGGGCGGGTGTGCGTATGTGCTTTGTGGTACAGCGGTGGTCTTATGTAGATGTCAAGTGATGTTGTCTATCTTTTTCTCAATGATAGAGATTGTATCCAATTGATTGGCTACCAACTCCAAGTCAACGGATGTGGAAAGGCCTCAGGATTCGTGTACCCCCTATTGTTTGTCAATGCACGGGTAGTCATTCGGTCGTCTGCACCCAATGACTCATTGTTTAGGGAGTTCTCGCACATATTTTCGAGAATTTTCCAAATCTCGTCTTCATGCTGACCCATGATGCTGCCACCACAGGTTGCATTGACAAAAAGCTTGATGTCGTCATGGAGCCCGTGGTAAAAGATTGGACTTGTTCCCACTTTGGGACTCCGTGATGGGGGTATTTGAGCATGGATGCAGAAAACGATCCCATGCCTCGTGTAGAGATTCTCTCGCTCCTTGCGAGAAGTCCGTGATTTGATGTTGCGTTGCATTAATTTGACAAATGGGATAGAATTTTTGTAAGAAACCAGTCTGAAGTTCTTCCCATGTGTTGATCTGATGAGGGTATGCCTAAAACCAATGAGCGACTTTGTCAACTAGAGAGAAGGAGAAGATTTTCAATAGTAGGCCATCTCTATCATGCATGTCTGCCCTGAATGTGTGGACTAGATTCTTTAGATTCTTGATGTGCTGGAAAGGATCCTCGGAGTTCAAGCCATGAAATTTCAGGGTCATGTGAAGCATAGTAGGCTTGAGCTCCACCTCAGGTCCTCCCGCAGGAATGTTGATTCGGGGTTCGATCTCCACCATAGTGGGATTGTAGTGATCTTGCATTTGAGGATGTGGTGGTGGGTTGATGTAGGATTTGATCCGATCTTTGAAATCAAAGAATTGCTGTGGTTCAAAGTTAGGTTGTTCTGGATGATCCATGGTTGTGGTTGGAGATTCAGGCTCAGAAGTGGAGGAGTTGGAAGAGATGTCGATGTGATCGGGTAGTTAAACAAACAAGTGTTGGTGCTAGAGCACCACGATCATTTGTTTTGATGATAACAAAACACGTGTCATTTAACATTTGCACTTGGAGTCTTAGATTTCAGGCAAATTGCAAATGGAGACGTGACCAGACGGAGTTCGAGCTCGCATCCAAGATGGATTGGAGGAGCTTGATGGGAAATAGAGGAGATTCGCGAGGAGCGATAGATTGAAGAAGGAAGGAGATGAAGAATATGATAGATTTCCTTCTCTTGTACTCCTTGTATTTTTCGTTTCTTTTGTTGCTCTTTATTTTTGTTACTTAGATTCATGTTAAAGAGCCTCAAAGTACCCTAACAGTAGTCCTAGGAACACCAGCACAACCCTAGGACACTTAGGTTTTCTGTAGAAAACTTAGAAAATCAATATAGGGTTCAAACAGCATTTCCAGACGTCTAATTCCAAAATCAGACGTCTGATAATGTGTTTTAAGAAGTCTGACTGTTGATTCAGACGTCTGATAAACATTTAGGCTGGACTTGGTAGTTTTGTCTGATGAAATCAGTCATCCAGACCTTAGATCAGACGTCTTAGGAGACGTCTGATGAATTTGCCAGACGTCCAATTAGTGGATCGTTGGCTGGCTTAGCGAACACTCAAGGATATGACCGTTAGAGACTTATCAGACGTCCTTAGGCCTTTCCAGACATCTGATAAATGACCGTTTTGCCTCGGCTGACCCAAAATCTCTTCTCAGAGATTTTCTAGCCGTTGCACTCTCTTGGAAATCCATTCCCACAAAAAAGTAGGTTTCCAGACGTCCAGACATAGTGCCAGACTTCCTATATGTCGTCTGATGGACTTGCACTAGAATCCTGTTTAGATCTGATCCAAGTCAGACATTTGATCTTGTTCCCAGACGTCTTAAAGTGATCTTCCAGACGTCTGATGCAAGGATCAGACGTCTGATAAGCCTGTTAGTGCAATCATTGTTCCTGATTTCGGCCTGATTCTTTGGAGCTTTGCACCCAACGACTATGGAAACTTTCCAAAGCCTTCCTAAGGCCTCTATAAATAGAGAGGAACCTCTTGCACACCAAGGCACACTTAGACACACCAAGACACACCTAAGCAATATACTTTCCACTCTCTTGTGTCCAAAAAGAATCTCTTGCTCTCTAAGCTCAAGTTCTACATCTTGAGAGCATCAAGCCTTTGCGCACCCGCTCTCCCGCCGTAGTTCACGAGAGCGACGTTGCGCCGTCGCGTGGCTCACGCACCCGTGTCATCGATCTGACGCACTCCTTACAAAGGGGAGTTTTCTTATTCCTATAGAGCTAGGTTTAAATTACTTTGTTGGCTTTATAGGATTGTTGTTTCTTTATCTTTGTTATTTGGTTGGGTATTCGCTTTGCGAATTCCCGTCTCCTTCGTGGGACAAAATCCTTCTCGTGAAGAGAAGTGGTTTGAGGTACGTTACCCTCGTATAAAGTAGCGTGGTTGTAATTGAGGTTGAATCACCCTTGTTTAAGTGATTCGGTTAGTGGATTTGATCAACTTGGTTGATCGGAAAATCCTAACTCGAGAGGGTTAGGTGGTGGTTTTCACCCGGTTTGGGTTTCCACCTAAAAATAATTGTGTACTTTGTGTGTTTGTCTATTTTGTGAGATTGGTATTTTTTTCAATTCTGCATTTTTTACGTCACGCTGATCTCACCTCCTCCGAGTCGGGAATTACAACATGGAAGTCAAGGCTTGGCCTCGACGAGAGTAAAAAACTAGTGGAGGCCTCAAGGGTGGTCTTAATGACCTCCTCCCGTATATACACTGATGGAATAGACGAGGGACAGAAGGTGTGATGGACCCAACAAGACACCCAAAGATTTTTGGATGACTATAGAGGTTCGAGGCCGATGATACCTTTAGATTACAAATTCGTTCACCTGAGAAATACCTGGGTAGCTAGGAAGGGAGAGTCCCGCAAAGACCCCTACAAGATAGAGTGTCCCCACGGGTTACAAGGTTTCCCCCACCCGACTTCCTTGTCACCGTGGATCCAGGCAGACCAGAATGGATAACTTGACCTCTTAAGTCTACCAATTTTATGTTTAGAGAGAGGGTGCATTAGGATTTCACTTGAACTTTGAGATGTATTTGTAAGTGGTGACCTAATTTGAAGATTGGTTGACCCCACAAGGTGGGTCAACTTCACCTGTTTTGTCCTTGAAATTATTAGGTCCCTGATTTGAGGATTCAAGTGGATGTTTAGATCTTTCTTTCAGGGTTTGCTTAATTAGATAAATTCAATTAAGTCTTAGGAAACACACTTTTTGGAGAGTAGATTCTTTTTTTAAGAAAATGTGTCTTTAAAACCCTGAAATGGAAACCCTAATTCGGCTCTAATTGGTCCAATTAATTCCATCCAAATTTGGAACCTATGGCTCAATCAAGAAGGTGAGTAGCCCTAGATACCTTAAACCCTAAGTAGGTGTAGAAATCAAGATCAGGGTTTTTCTAGAAATAAATCAAATCAGGCAACTTGCGATGATTGATTCTAAATATGAAAAATAAGTTGATCCTAATTGATATTTCTCCTTTTTTTTATTTCATCTCAGAATTAGGGGCTTTTAAGGAAAATGGGAATGAAATTTACCTACCCCTGGAGTGTTTGATGTGCAATCGTTCTCCTCGAATGAATTTCTCCCACACAGATCACAGTCAAACAAATAGATCAAGTTAGTATCAAGTCAGGAATTGTAATCAAGAGATCAAATTGCGCGTTGCTCCCCGGCAACGACACCAAAATGATGACTTGCGAAATTGATGTTTTGAAATACTTCATCGTAGTATAGTCGAAATCACACGAAAACAAATATAATTTATACTCGAATTTTAAAGTCTGAGGTCATTCACTAGGAGCAAGTATTGCAATTAATCTCAAGATCACAATATAACCACAAAGATGAGCAATTTATAATGAAAAATCAATGCAAGAATGATATATATATGAGAATCAGTAGTAATGTGCAAAAATAATGGGGTAAAATGGTGATTTAAAACACTAATTATCCTTATACAATAATACCAAATAAGTGTACAGTATCAATCAAATAATTCCATGCAAGGTAAGTAAACGGTATAGCCTCAGAAGCACAAATTGGTGGAATTAGATGTCGGATGCTCAAATCAGACGACTTAAACGTCACCTGCTACAATGCAATATAGAGAGTCATTCTTCTTCTTCAGCTCTTCCTCTTCCTTCTCTCTTCTTCTCTTCAGTTCTTCCTCAAGTCATGCACAGAGGCAAAGGCCTCTTTCCTTCAAGTGTTAGAGAGTTAGAGAGCGAGTCAAAAACCCCCCTCTCTCTTTCCTTCTCTTCTTTCTCTCAAAGACCCGGAGTTGACCAAGTAATCAGGTAGGAACAGTAACCAGATCCAAGTGCAGCCCTGCGGGCATGATTGCAGGCGAGCAGTGGGGCTAGGTGGGTTAAGCGGGTGAGGGTGCGTGTGAGGGACCTGACCCCTCGTGTACTAGGCGAGGAGTCAGATGCAGAAAATCAATTTATGCGTCGTGGCATGTCGAGATCCCACGATGTGGAACTATCTTGGTTGTTCTTCACGTACGAGCAACGCCTGAGGCTGGTCTAATTGAGGGTGAGGGAGCAATCAATGCTCTGAATTGAATCCTGGGTGTCTTCCTGAAATGGTTCCGCACTGCCTGGAGGAAGTGCCTGGGCTTGCTGTGGCAAGAATGCTTGCTTTAAGCTCTTCGAAGGAGCTCTGTCAAAGGCGATGGCGGCCGAATACCTGAAATGAAGAAAATGACCTAAGGGCCACGTCAGACCAGTTCAGAGGTTTCATGCAAGTGCGGCGAATGTGGTGGTGGCGTGCTGCGAATGTAGTCATGGAGGCTTGACGACCTCGAGGAAGGCGGACGGAGGTGCGTGAGTCGGGTAAGGAGATAGAGAGAGCTAAGCCCCAGATTTCTTTGGGGCTTTTACTCAATGAGGCAAGGCGATGCTCGCGGACATGGTGGCAGGCGAAGAGATGCTTTATGGCGGTGGGAATGCTTTGCCAAAGGTACACCAGCCAGGTGGAAGCCGGAGGCGTGGAGGGCGCGTGAGGGGTCGATTCGAAGTGGTGATGATACAGTGGTGATGAGTAGATGATAAGGAGTCATCGAGATTAAGTAGCGGATGAAGGGAGGTGGAGGAGGTGCTGAGTCTGGTATGGCCAACGTCGAAGATGAAGGATGCTCTGGAGGTGGATAACGATGATGACAGAGGGTTAGAGGGCACCTCGCCGGTATTGTGAGGTGCAGAAAGACGTTAGGAAGGAGAATCAACCGCCTATTTTACATGGCGGCCGGTGAATAGGTCGAAGGTGGAGAGTTGCCGGAGCGAGGAGGAGCAAGCTGGAGATTGGAGGGAGAAGGGTAGATTTTGGCTTTATTTCTCGCTAAGGAGGTAAGGCAGGGATGGGAGGTCTTTTATAGGGCTTAGGAGAGCTTGGAGAACAGGAAACAAGCTCCATAGCTTGCTTGGGATTCAAGAAGAACCTCACTGATTTCGTGGGTTCGCACACACAAATCAGAGGGAGTTAGGATTCGAAATTGATCCCAATAGATTTCCCTAGGTGTGAACATCAATCCCACCAAATTTGGTGGGATTTGATTTAGATTTGAGTAGGATTTCGTTTGGTCAAAGCTCGCTTGGAGGTCGGTTGACCTCCAATGGTGGCAAGGACTAAATTACAAAGAAGATGAAGAAGTTGGGGGGCTTTTTGCCAAAATTTCAAAAGCTAAGGGGCTATTTGAGAGAACAAGAGTCAGATTGGGACCAAAATGCAAACTAGGTCAAAATGATCTCAGATTAGGCCCAAATTTTGGTAAAAACCTAATTTGGACCCAAGGAATCTAATGGTGAAGTTGGATTTTAGTTTTGACCATGTTTGATTGGATAATATATGTAAAAACCCACATTAGGGGAATTGTCTATTTGAGACTCTATTTTAGGTCCAATTGGGTTCAGATGGTCAAATCAAAGGTACCAAACCTTAGAGAATATTTTTCTATGATTTTTAGAAAGTTTAGATGAATTTTATCCTAACTAGAATCTCAGTTAATTAAGCAGGTTTGTTTTTAGGGTTTTAGATGTCCATTAATTCTTGAAATACATAAAAACTCGTTTTGTTCTGCATGGACCCACTTATTAGACATTAATGACCATATGCCCTTTAATAAGCCCTTGTAATACCTCATTGTTATTCTGTATTTATGGAATGTTGTTAATTTTGCAAAAATAACCTTGTATTCTTCTCTTCTTTTCAAACTAGGATAAAATGCCCTTAGGACCTTCTGATGGATATGTAGGAGCATCTATCAACCTTTTTAGACCAAATGAAGGTAGTTATGGTTCATGATGGTGTTACCATTAGCATGTTGGACTACAGACTGCTAATGACCCACCCACTGACCAAGAAAGAATAACTCAATCCTCGAGCCACGCATTCCACTATCCTAGTTGGTCACTAAGCCTAACCAAAGAGTTGTACACCCTAAACCAGCCCTAAATCCAGTCTAAAAGACCAAAGCTATAGCCAAAATCCGACGAGTGGCGGGACTAAAAACTAATTATCCAATCTCTAATTCCCGACAATTCTGTCATATTGATTTCACAGTTATTTTCAGATAACTAAGTTAACAACATTATTTATTCAGACCATGATTCCATCAATTACGCTCACTAATTAAGGTTATGAAAGAATTTGCGTCATCCCCGTAATTAACCATTAATCAATTCATTTCCAAATTATGATAGTGGTCCCAAGTGATTTACTAATTAACGATCACGTCAATACTTGTTTAACAGAAAACAGACCTTGTTTCACACATGCGTTGATATGGTCACATTTAATATTCTTAATATTAATCATTCATGTGGTATCAATTGATTTCATACTAAAGTACCCAAGAACAGAAATAAACTCTCAAGAGAGTTCCAAACTCAACAAAGTGAGAAACGCACACTAATCAAAATGGCATACGTGAAGGATCATGTGGAACGAGTTCACGACACCCAAAATTGAACCGTAAACAAGTGAAAGGTAGAATACTCTTGTTATTCCCACTTGATTCAACCCACATAATTACAAGATAAAATCAGTTAAATTCACCTTGAAAATCAGTATTAATCTCCTGTTAATTTCGATGGTATAAACAGGGTTTTAACGGTGTCAGAATCCACCCAAATTTCCTAGGTTTTAACTATGTTTAAACTGATTATTCTAAAATGACAATTATCCACAGATCATTTTCTTATGGTGATTTAAAGTACTCAAATTAGTAACCAATCATCACAGGGTTCCATACTCAGCAAAAGGATGACAATATGTGCAAGCAACAGTATGTGCAAAGCACAACGTGAAAACCAGGTCCAGAATACACAAAATAAACTGAAAACAAGGAATGAGATAGACTACTCTACCTAATGTCATCGGAGGGTTACGGTGACTCTGAATTATGTGCAAAGAGCTTGGGAACACGTTTCACACCCTCCTCATACTCTGCACATGCACTGGAGAATTTTCCTAGGCCCATCGCGCCAAGAACAAGGTTAAAAAAAACACTTAAAAATGTTTCTAATTTTTCACATTAGGTAAAATAGCCAAAAATGAGAATAAAGGGTACCAACATGTAGTACACGTCAATACAATTCCAATGGTACCTTATTTGTCAAATTCTGAGATCAGGAAGGCCCCGAACTATTCAAAAAAGTGTGAAGGGGTCATCGAACCAACTCAAATTGGCTGGTCCATTGAAACCGGCCACCGGTCCACGCAATGACAAGTGTCATCGTGTTATTTGTGCTTGCCTACCTCCCATGGATCGCTCGCCCGTGCCTTCTCTCATAGCCGTCGATGCTGTCACTTGTCGTCGTTCGATGCCCCCGCAAAACGTAGTGCATTCCCTTCCTTGAGCAAACGCGCGTGTGTAAAGCCCGGGGACGCGACACGTGACGCACATCCGTGCCTTGCTGCCAAATCAAACAGTAGTCATTCTCCACCACCGTTGCCTCCACTAAAATTATACAGGGATGCCCAAACTTCTTGCTATTACGAATAGGTCCCTACAAAACCTAATCGTAATTTCCTAATTTTTTTCTTCTTCTTTCCTCTCTCTTCTTAGGATTTGGAGTTCCTAAAGATGTAATGACAGCTCCAACTCTAAGGAGCCCTATTTATAGACCCAACATTAGGTTTACATTTAGGTTTGGTGGCTAAAATGTCGAAATTACCCCTAGCTTTAGTCCTTTTATAATTAGGTTCCTATCAACTTATTTTGGACCTAACTTGAGCTACACATCTCGGATTTATGTGAAAGAAGTATCATTGGAAAGCTTGCAATGAGACAGATTCAATGATACTGTACATGATACCCTTTTGATAAGCTTTGATCAAAGGTTGACCAAAACTCTCATTTCTTCACATTTTATGAGGTGTTCGTACCCACACCAAACCCAATGCGTGTCTACAGGTTTTAAATGACACTAACCACTCCAAAATGACTCGGGACCCAGATTTTAGGATGTTACAAATACAACAACCTTAAAGGGAGTTTCATTCCCAAAACTTGAGTAAAGGCATAAGGAGAAAAACCACGCTGAGTCCATAACAACCTTAAAGAGAAATAAACCAAGGAGTTAGGGACTCACAACTAAAAAACTCCTAGTATTTCTTCTCTAATTCCACCTTTGGCTCCCATGTCGCCTCCTCGTACTTCTGACTCCTCTACCAGAGGTAGGTTTTCTTTCCAAGAGCCTTTCCATCCGAGTATACAAGACCTTAACAAGTCCTCCAGAGTTTGAATAGTCCTCTTAGTCTGCCCATCGCTCTGTGGGTGCTACGAAGTACTCAGATTTAGCTGTGTCCCCAAGGTCTATTGGAAGCTCCCCTAGAACTAGGAAATGAAATGACATCCTTGTCTGAAATGATATCCTTGGGTACACCATATAGCCGCACGATCTCTCGTACATACAACTCTACTAGTTGCTAGGGATCATAAGTCACTCTAATAGGCAAGAAACGAGACGACTTTGTCAAACAATCAATAATCACCCAAATTGCGTCATGTCCTCGAGTACAACTTTTTTTGATTGAACAGATACTTCAAGCTTTTATGATTAGTGTGGATCTCAAACGTTTTTTCATACAGGTAATGGCGCTAAATTTTCAAAGCAGGCTATAGCTGCCAGTTTCAAATCGTGTGGCAAATGGTTCTCATGAGGCTTCAATTGCCTTGAAGCATAGGCAACTACATGTCCATGCTGCATCAGAACACAACCCAACCCCTCGTGTGAAGTGTCAGTATACACCATGAACCCACCACCACAGCCAGGGATGGTAAGTACAAGGGACGATGTCAACTTCCACTTGAGCGTCTAGAAACTAGCCTCACAATCACTGGTCCAAACAAAGGGGGTATCCTTCCTTGTCAATTGGGTTAATGGGAGAGCAATCTACGAATAGCCCTGAATGAATCGCCTATAGTATCCCGCTAAACCCAGGAAACTACTGATGCCTGTCACAATCTTGGGACACTCCCACTTCAGCACTACCTCAACTTTGGCAGAGTCAACAAAAATCCCTGCAACTGAAATCACATGCCCTAGGAATACCACTTCTCGTAACCAAAATTCGCACTTGCTAAATTTGGCATACAACTTGTGCCTCCTCAACGGGAGTAGAGGAAGACGTCATCAATAAACTCCACGACAAAGTGATCCAAATACGGCTTGAGTATTCAGTTCACTGTAAGAGTTTGCTAAGGTGAAGTTAAGTATATGACGATAAGATTGCAAAGTTACATGTTTTGAAAATACGTCGTTGTAGCTTGAATTGCCCTTAGCACTAATACATTTAAATATAATTACAGAACTCGAAATGGATTAGATTGAAGAAGTCTCGGTCAATCCAATGAGGAGGCTTAGATGAGATCTGAACCTTGAATGCCTGAAGTGAGTTCCTTTATTCTATTTTTGTGATTTTTATCTTTTCCTTTTTCTTTTCTTTTCTTACAAAAATGAAATGAAACCTAAGACTAACTTAAAAAGCCTATTTTTTGTGATTTTTGTTTAACAATAAAGTGGAAAGAAAATTAACTACACTTACGAGATGACATTGGGGAAGGTGACTACAATGACTAAGTAATATGCGCGGTGGTCGTCTTACATTAAGTGAGGGAAATGGTTAGGATCATAGGTAGTGGTGAGGGTAATAGGAGTGACTATAACCAGGCAATAGGGCATGGTGGCTTTATATATATATATATATTTTTGGTCTTTTCTTTTACTAAGACAAAGACAAACAAGGATATATTTACAAGCGCCAACTAAATAAAGATAAGAGCACTTTTACAACTATCCTCATTTTTTTGACGATTTTTTTTTCTTTTGATTAGGAGAGAAAGGGGGACACAAGTGAACGACTAACTCAAACTTTTATTTCACACACGAACATACTACAACATATAACATAACTTGAAAAGAAAAACAACTTCATTACACTAAGGTGTGGTAAAAAAACCATTTATATAAAGATGAAAACACACTTTTACAGTGAACTCTACTCACTCCAAAGCACGATAAAGGGATACAACAATGGCGATATAGTTAATACGTTGGCGGTAGTTTACGAAAAGCTGTGCAGGGAAAGCTGGAAAAGGTAGTGGTCACGTAATGAGGATGATGATAGGGGTGAAGACAATGATGTAGTAAACCATTTAGTGTAGGATATAGTGCTCAAAGTCTCTAATGTGGTTTAGGGTAAGGGGTTCTGTGATGTGATGTTGGTTATGAGGTGTGTGTTGGTCCAAAGGTTTATGGTTATAACTACGACAGAGGTTAGGGTAATAGATATAAATACTCTATAGTGGAAGGTGACCCAAATATGCTCTATAGAGGTGCTCTATATTCAATCTACTTGATGTGCACGATAGTATGGTGATGGGATGACCATATAATGGTGGTGTAAATGGGTGTAGTAGGATGGCTTGCTAATGTGTAGTGTATATGTAAGTGGAAGAGTGGAGGAGTGTGTGTGCAAGTGAAGTGTTGTGAGGTGCTGATAGCAATAGTAGTGGTGGTGGCATGGAGAGTGGTGGTGTGAGTGAGTGATGGAAGTGAATGGTGGCGTGTGAGAGCAAGTGAGTGAGAGTGTGTGTAGCAACTTAGAAAACAAGCAAAGTAAAAGCAAAAAGCAAGTAGAATATGAAATCTACTCTATTAGCAAGGAAATTAAAAAGTAAGGAATGTAAAGAGCAACTAACTAAAGTGCAAGTAAAGCAAGTAGCAAGTAAGAAAATACTAAGCTAATAAAGAAACTAAAAAGAGAACGGGGGAAGAAGATAAGTGTCTCTTCCAATGGGGGCTCAAGGCCTATTGGAGGAGGAAGCGGATCCTTGGCTTGAAGCCTACCTCTTCTTCACCTAGAAAATCCAAAACCAAGTGGGCACAAGCTAGCCGTTGGCCAAGGATTAGGAGCTTAACATGGAGCTCACAAGGAGGAAGATAGTGTGCATGGAGATGAAGATGGAGAGGAGAGTGGAGGGGGGGAGTGGGGGCGTGCACTCTCTTTATGGGGGGCTTTTTATAGAACTTTGGGTTGGGTAAGTTGTTCCTATGGTGTAGGTTTAAGAGGGCTACTTTAGGGTGCAACTTAAGAACAGAACCTTCTATTCTTAGGTGCAAAAGAAGGTGAGGATATGGTCAAGGGCTGGTCAAGGCTTGTGGATAAGATGGAGTTGGCGTGGGAAGTGGCTTGGGTTAGGTGGAGGTTAGGTGGTTGGGTCTTGATTGGTGGGTTATGGCTAAGTAACCTCGGGTTAAGTGGGTTTAGTTTAGTGGGGTGTTTGGGCCTAGAATTGTGTGGGCTTTAGTGTGTAGTAGACTAGGCCTAGAGAAAATCAATTAAATACCATTATATAATAGCTACTACTAAACTAGGAAATATGAATAGCTATAGTAAATAAACTTGGAAAAATATGAATAGCTATAGTAAAAAATGTGCATAAGTATCATGCATGTGTAAAATTGTATATGAAAGTATAAATTACTTCAAAATTAATTACCTACACTAATGAAGAGATTATAGCAACACTTTAAATACGTTACTCTAAATCTCTCTGGATGTCACTAACCTTTGTCTACATTGACATTCATTTTTTCCTTCCTTTCCCTTTTTGCGTGTTGATGTAACCTGACCTGAACCTCAATGCCCTGGCTCAAACAAACCCCCACCCCATCCGCCCCCGTGCCCCCTCCTCCTCTTCCTTCTTCGTCTCCTGCCTCCACCCTGCTCTCCTCTGTCCGTTTGATCGGTCTCCTTGACGCTCTCAACTCTCTGAAGCTCATGACGCCTTCCATCCTCTCCACCTTTACATGTCACCGCTTCCTCTAGATGATTTCTCCATGCCTCTCTCTCAACAACGGTCTCTCGACGATCTCTCCGCTTCCTCTACAAACTCTCTCTCCTCCTCAATGCACCTCACCGACGGTCGTCTCCTCGACACGACTCATCGACGATCACCTCCTCCATGCTAACTCATCGACGGTCTCCTCTCTCAATAGCCTCTCTCTTCCTTAGGTTATATATCGTAGATATCTCTTTCTCTTTCTCTCTCACTGTCGACATTCATGTTCCATCTTCTGTCTACCACCTCTCTTGCTAACATCTCCAGATCTCTTCCTCTATTGTCAAATCTCATATATCTCCCTCAAATCTCTTAATCACCTCGATCTCAATCTCTAGATCTCTCTCCCCCTCGATCTTATTTGCTGGACTCTATCTCCATTGTTCCTACAATCGAATCCACGCTTGATCTACCTCTATTGTTTGGACTGCGTGGAATTTGGAGTTCGACTCATTTGGTGGGATGATCAAGAGGGGATTGGCCTTGGATATGGTGCATCGCAGCATGTTGGTGGATGGGATTGGCTGGAGGTCGACGATGCACTCAAGGTGTTTGATGGAATGCCTGAGATGGTTGTGCTCCAAATGAGGTGATGCTTGGATCTGCTTGGCCATTTCTTTGATTTTGCTGCCGAATATCGTTTAGGTCGAAGCTAATTGATCGGCTTTGGAAAATGTGAAGTTCCTTTTTTAGTAGTTCTTGTATGCATTATTCATCTTCATAATTTGTTATTCATTGACTAATTTGTTATGTGCAGTTACCATTTCAAGCTATTGTTGTAGTTATTGATTTTGTTATTCCATGAGATTCAAATTTTTGACAAGAAAGGCAATTATTGATTTTGTTACCGCCTAATCTTCCAATGTCAACATTATTGATTTTCTAATTGGTACTAGTATTTGACTAGTTATCGATTTTCTAATTAGGGTTACGGATCAATGTAAGCTCATATTTGATATTAGCAAGGTGTTCCTTTGCTCAAGATCTCTTAATTGATCTCTCAAGGCCACTCACAACATCAGTTTAGCGTTAGGGTTATAGAATCAGCTTTTTAAATTTGATTTGGGTTAGGTATTGGTCTGGATACATTATTTTTTGTGTTTTGTGGCTTGTGATTGGACTTGGATCTCTCATTGGGACATACACAGTCCTGAAGAGAATCTCACATGGTGTAGATTAAGGTCAGACTCATTTCAATATATATCATTTTCATTTCACTATTAACTGTACATACTTGGGTTTGTTGGTCTAGATTGGGTTATGTTGGTTCTCATTATTGTTTGCAGTTGATAGTATCTAATTTAAATGTTAAAAAAAATTCCAGTGAGTTGATACTTAATTACAAGTATTCCAATGACATGAAATCCTGACTTTTCTAATCCAAGGAAGATGTGAATCAGTGCTTGTCGGTGGCATTTTATATTTTTTTGACTTTCTTTTAGCATTCATTTTGGTCGATGGTGCAGGGTGCAAGCTGGATTGATTAGGATCATTCATTTTATTTGTTCAAACATGTCGGACCCCATTGAAACTGCACATGAATGAGATTGTGCATGGGGTGAGGGAGTTTCATACAATCAATATACTTGTAACGACCCGATTCCCGAGTCCCTACGAGACACGAGAATCGGACCGACTTGACTAATCCCAAGACCTAGTCGTCCAACGAGGAAGTAACCAAAAGAGCAGTAAAATAAACCACATTCAGCATGAATATAACTAACAGTAAGAAAGTACAGCAGTAAGGAAAGAAACTACTACAGTAGATACCACCACAACAGTAGAACAACATTTATCATATAACACGAACTGCAGGTAAAGAAGGTACAGCGGAAACAAGAACTACTCACTATAACAGAAACAAAAGAGGTACAAAAGACTATGGTAAACTCTACTGGACCCTACTCGGCCCAGCGTCCTCTGCAGCCGCTGACCCTGGCTGCTCAACACCTGGTCCTGAAAAAGGTAACGAGAGTAACACATCAGCAAAACGCTGAGTAGAGTGGCAACTAAAACTAAGACAACAGTAGAGCGTACAGTAGCTGTTATGTTCTATTACTTTCTTTATTTACATTTTTCAATTGTCTCACTATTTCATTTATTCCTCAGATCTTTTACTTGATCTCGAATGTTCCTCGTGGGAACGATCTTGATTGCAGTCTTTTCCAAAAAGTAGAAGTAGCACGTGGTGCTCTCCTGACCGGGAGAGTCCCCCGTGGTGATCCTACCCTCAGTCAACCACCCCAAGGTCACTGACAGGCGTAACGGTGACTACGGCACGCGCGATAAACGCATAGGTAGCTAACCCGTACTGGCACGCGGTCAGTCGTTTCCATTAACGGGTGTGCCCAAAGCACAGCACGGAACCAGTACAGGGCAGAGCCCTCTCAATAACACGGGGTCCAACCCCTCCACAGTAACCAAACCAGGGCCTTGCCCCTCCACAGTCCGCGCACTCTCGCCTGACTACCCTGGTTTGCCCCAGTGGGCCTAACAAGTCGGTGAAGGAGGCTAGCAGAACCCCGGGGCCCGTGGGGTAGCTAGTACTCTCCTAACACTAGTAGCTCTCCTCGGTACTACGTACACGAGGGCCAGCAAGTCGATACAGAGCGGCCAATCCTAACCCCGGGTCCCTGGGGTGGCTGGCCCCACTCTGCACTAAACAGGTACAGGTACTTCCTTTGGTACTGCGTACCCAAGAGACAGTACGAACAACATCTCAGTTCCATTCCTTTCTCTTTCCAGGAGTTCCACTCCTAATTCCCCGTAGGGTTCCATCCTTTTAACTCAAACATCCAGGTTTCACTTTCCAGTTTCACATTCTTACAATCCATGTTCTCACCCACGTTTCTTTATTCATAACAGGCAGCTGTTAATTCAATTTACAGGCAACTTTATATTCCTTTTCATTTTTCCAAGACTGCAGTATTATACATTCTGCTAGTTTTCCATCCTAGGATTCATGCCATATCCTAGGATCTATCATACAATCTAATTTTCCAGCCCTAGGATTCATGCAACACCTAGGAGCTATCATTCCATACATTTCTCATTCCTAGGATTCATGTAATGTCCTAGATTCTAGTTAAGGTTCCATACTTTAACAGATTTTAATAACTTAAGCCACTCTACCAGGTACAACGGGAGTAATGGGGGCGTGATCGAGAATCCCGCGTGCCTCCGCGACTCCTAAGACTACAACTGAACGAGGTCCTATCACAAGGATCAAACACAAGGAGTGTCTCAAAACAGTGTATAGCTACTGTAGACGGGTAGAGGAATTAATTCTGAAAAGAGCGCAACTCGAATCGCGGAAAACGGAGCCCGAACGGGCCCTAAACGGGTCGAAAAAGACGATACTGTGCAAAATCAGACGTCTGGAACTTCTTCCAGACGTCTTAAATAGTGGATCAGAGAATTACCTGTTCAGCGTGGTTTCCCAGACGTCCAGAAGTCTGCGGGGACGTCTGGCCTAGCTCCCAGACGTCCGATGGTCACCCCGGACGTCTGGAGGGCACTCCCGCCGTCTGGTACAACTTCCAGACGTCTGATTCGCAAAGGATGGCGAATCAGCGAACCTGTGCACAGCCAACTGCCTCCCTCAGTACGGTCAATCGACAGGAAGGAAGAAGAAGGCGGAATACTCACCTTTCAAACGTCTGTATGAGCTTCCAGACGTCGCCCTTGCCGTCTGACTATCAACCCAGACGTCTGATTCTGGAAATTTTTCCAGCATCAGGGCGCTACTCGGCCTCCGCTCGCGACGCCACCCGCGTCGTACCTCGCGCGTCTGCTGCTCAGACCGCAGCAGGTCCCTCTCCGCGTCGCTCCGCGCCCGCTGCGCCCTCCGCCGGCCGGCCAAGCCACTCCGGCGAGCTCGCCCTCACGGCAGAGCTCCGCTCTCGCACGCCGCACCTCCTCCGCGCTCACTGCGGCCGCCGCTGCCGCCCTCGCGCTCGCGCTCACGCTCACGCTCACTGGCTGAAGGAGAAGAAGGAGGAGACGGTGGAGACGGGAGGGGAGGCGTGGCCTTTTAAGGCCGCGCGAGGAGGGAGAGAGAGCGCGGCAGGTCTGCAGCTGCAGAGAGAGAGGGAAAAAGAGAGAGAGGGGGGAATCGCGGGTCTGCGCGCACAGGCGCGCAGACGAATCTTTCGTGCGAAAAAAACTATTTTCCAGACGTCTGGAAACGATCCTAGACGTCTGGTCCGACGTCTGGGTCACCTCCCAGACGTCTTAAAAGACGTCTGGGGCATGCGTTCGTAACAATACTCAACACTCTAAATAAAACAACTTAAGATTCTAATAGTGGACAACAAATTACAATAACAAAATTGTCCTAATACAAGTACCAGATATCCTTAGATATGGAATTTGATACTCAATGTTACAAAGAGCTACATGAAAGAATCTCATTTTAGGAGGTTCTTGCTAATGAGCTCCTAACTGAATCAGTGCACCACCATGCCTAGAATCTCATTTTAGGAGGGTTACTATAGTTAATGTTGTTAGACATCTTTGATTCATCTTACATATCATATTATCTGAAAAATCCACTCGAGAGCTAGGCAACAGCTGAAAGTCTAATCAGAGTGATAGAGAAGGGGGTAGGGATGGCTGATATGATTTCTTCTTGAAATATACCTATCTTAAGGATTTATGTGACTTTTCTTTATGTATATATTTATGTATTTATAAAGAGAAGAGATGACCATGGGTATAGATGTGTGTTCTAGCATGTTTTATAGCTCTACTGCATGCCATCTATGCCAAATGGGTTCAGATAAACCAAGTATAGGAAATTTATGGTAAAGTAAATCCTAATATTATTGGGAAGTGGCTTATATCTCTACACGATTGTGGATCTCTAAAGTCTAATTAATTGGGACAATGACCATCAAATATCATCCATTTCTTGCCACTTGTTGGATCTAATTTTACAATTTCAAAGGCTCGGTATTCCTTAATCCTTTATTTCATTACTTTTGTTTTGGGGGCTAATGCAACCCCTCAAGTCTAAATTCAATTCTTTAGTTATTTTACTTTCTTGTTTTGTTCCAGTTTCTACTATTAGGATACGAAATGAATAGATCAACACTAAGGAGTCATTCCTTTCGTAGAAATGAAGTTGGCATTCCTCTGGCTTTGATACAACAATGGAAATGACTGAGCACAAGATTTACATTAATAAAGAAGTCAACAAGGTTTTCATGACACGTGTTGCATATGACTTTTATCTCAGTCAGTACTCCTCCACACCCTACTGCAATTATGCAGAGAGTACCTTTGTTGCTACAGGTGACTGATCTTTAAACTTTTGACATGCAAGCCAAGGAAGCCACTGTAATTCCTAGAGATGGTATTCAAGTTCCCATATTTTCAATGGTAGGGTGGGGAGAAGGTTTTGTCTCAATAGATTATGATATTGGTTTCGTTTCTTCCATTCTATTACTGTCGGTATGCACCTCATAAATGCTTTTCCTCTCAATGGGAATCCAAGCCCATTAGCCTAAATGCTTTAGTTCACTTCTCAAATCTAATTAATTCTTAACAAATCATCCATCCGAAGTTTCATATAAATAGCTTCTCTAGATATTTAAGCACGACTGGAATGTTTGGTATCTAGTTTAAATATGAAATGTTCATTTAAGTTAAGATCTCCAAAGTAACTTCAACCAAAATTTCAAATCCTCTCTATGAACCGTAAAGAATGATGAAATAAGCAAATCATTTGGTTGTATATTTAATCTAGATAGTATATTGTTGGAAACCCTTTGTCTTGTAGATAACCACTTTCTTTAACTGCTTTAATGATGTTTTATTTGTGTTTGATAAGTTGCGAATTCACCTTCTGTGAATGATGTGCAAATTGAGTGGACACTACCAACTAGACCAATTGCTAAAGAGTTGGATGAGTAAGTCTTGTTTCGAATCTCAAGTTTGCTCTTGACATTTTTTTTCCCATCAATTTATTTTGCACCTTGTCTGTTTCCTCTACCGTGGATGTCTTGAGGTAATGAGAGCTCAGATGGAACATGAACACCTAGAGGTACCCTTATTTCTTATATTGCGTATGATTATGATTAGGAAACACTTGCAATGATTATTTCTTAACAATGTTGCAAGTATTTCTATAATCTAAGAATTTCATGATTCAGATATGAATACATCACATCACATGTTGTGATCTATCATATTAAAAGGTAATGTTGATATTAGAATGCATCACTTTAAAAGCATGCCACCATTTAAAATCCAAACAATGTCCAAATGTACCCCTTTCCAAGTAAATAGCATACTAATAGGATGAATCCTCTCCCCCACATTTATTAGCAAGCTAAAAACATACATAAAAACATGTAAGCTAGCTACCACTTTAGTTTTCTGAACATCTTGGCTAGACATCTAGTGAATGATATTAATTTTAGCATTCTGAATGCTTGGTTGTGCATGTCAATACAAGCATTTGTATGTCCTACTCACTCTAAACAACTAAAAAAAATTTTAAAACTTCTTATATTTGTTTTATTTGTGTCCGGCAATGCAATGCCAGTCAAAATAAAGAACAGATCAAGTATTTAGTATCATCTTATTAGTGTTTGGAAAGACATTAAGGCTTCATCAATCGCCATTGAGGCTTATATTTTTCATTCTTCTAGTACAAAATCTTCTAGCTTGTCATTTGAAGTTGCATTATTATTGTTAGCTAGCTTCCTTATAGACCAGCAATCATGTGAGAATTGCCCTTCTTACCGTAGTTGAAGTATTAGCCATTCTTTTGTGAGTATTCAAATCCAACCTCTTTATTAAGTTAGATTAAGCTCCCCCAATTTGAAGCCTCTCTATTATTGTTACTTTGATATAGAAGTATTGTCTTTCCTTGTTATATATCGAGTTGTTCCCTCTTAACTTTCTCTTTTTTTTCCCATGCTAAACGTGCCTTCACACTAACTTTTAGCAACAACCAAAAGTTTGTTCAACTAAAGTCTCAACTTACTAAGAGAAATTCTAATTCTAACACAATGGGTTGAATGGGTTGCCTAGATATACTTATGATAAGAGCACCATGCCCCATTTGCGAACCATGGATTATAATTTGTTATGCATTTATCATTCTCCATATTGGGAATTATAGTCAATTTGGTCACTGGTAGTAAATACTTATAACCAGATTTCTGACCAACAAATGCAAAGACTGTAGGCCTTTGTGATATGTGAAAAAAGTTTGGTCTCTTAGCTACAGAAGATCAACCACTGCATTTCTTTTGTAGCCCAAAATGTAAATTTGACGTTGCTAATTTTGGTTGGTGATTGTTCTATAGCCACCAGATGGATCCTTTTGTCCATTTGAGATTGTATGATAATCCGTAGATCGTGGATTGTCTTGTGATTAGCTTCTCTGAGATGGGAAATATAGAATTCATCGGTGGTGTGTTCTTTTCTTGTTAACTTTGTATTCTGCTTTGACTTTGACAGATTAAATTGTGGTGTGATTGTCCATTTTGGCCTAACTAAGGTTTGTGCCATCTCCAGGACTATAGGGTCTGCGAATGTCTAGGTAGTGAGTTCCCAGAGACATTTAAGAAGTCGAATAAGCAGTTGTCTAGTGAGAATTTGGTCTGCCAAGAAGAGAAACCAAAGGCAGCTGTTGATAGGACCTTAGACAGAATGGCTTTTAGGGGGTAGGTAGAAACTAGTAATCCATGGACACATGATGATGAAACTGACAATTGTAAGTGAGGAATATTCTTCCTTCTTCTTTTTCTTCTTTTCAGTTGAGGCTAATATTGAAACCTTTCGATTATCTTTACTTCACTTATGCATTGGTACTAATTTGAATGGATGTTGTTGCTCTTCTTATGTAGCTGAAATGACTTACGTAAACCTTCAGTTAAATCCAGAGCAGTTGAGGGGAGGGGGAGAATTTTTGTCAGTAAATAATCACGCATGAATGTGATAGATTGGTTACTAGTCCCTAGCATATTATCAAAATAGTAAGATTTCCAGACATTTCTAGCCAAAGAGCCTACCATTTCTACTTAAAGTTGTGATGGCCTGATAGTTTTTGTTTGTGTTGTTGCTTCTTTGGTACTGTCATGATGTCTGCGAGCAATAATAATTTCTGTGGTCTTTCATTTAGAATGCAACTGAAAACCAACTATTGTGGAATCTTATGCATATGCAATACCATGCTGTAGGTGTCACCAAATTTGAAGTTTCCTTTTTTGTTAAAAAATGGGTCAGAAATTCTAAAAAATTCATTGATGAAATGGATATGAAATTTTAATAATTTTGCTTCTGTGAATCATTTGGACCAAGATTTGTTGATATTGACTGAAATTAGAAGTTGCATTTGCTGGTGGTACTCATGGTAAGTAGACTCAACACATTTGATTGCTTTACACAATAATGCTCAACATTTATGCATCTTTTGAACGGCGAAGGTAATTACATCAGTTCCCTCCATAGGGTTGTAGGCACATTATGATATGATTATTTTGATGCTTGTGAAGTATCGATTATTGATTGAATTCAATGTGTTTCACTTCCTATCATAGATCTTGTTCTATGCCTGGCGATCTACTTATGAGTATCGCTTACGCCTTAGATTTCATTACTTGTAGAAGTATACATTATCCTGTATCGCATCTAGTTAAAGTTTGAACTTTTTTTGCGTACTTACTGTGATCTTTTATGTCAGTGAAAGGATGAAATGACCATCACTGCAGAATTTTAAGTGAGAAATGGCGACATTGGTCGATCCTCCTAATGGAGCGGCGAACAAAGGGAAGCATTATTGCACCATGTGGCAAACATTTTTCGAGATCGACGTCAAATACGTACCGATCAAACCGATCCGCAGGGGAGCGTATGGCGTAGTCTACTCCTCCATAAACAGAGAAACGAATGAGAAGGTCGCGGTAAAGAAAATGAGGAACGTCTTCGACGACCGCATAGACGCACTCAGAACCTTGCGTGAGCTGAAGCTCCTCCGACACGAGAACGTCATCGCCTTGAAAGACATCATGCTGCCAACTCAACGGAGAAGCTTCAAGGATGTCTATCTAGTCTACGAGTTGATGGATACTGATATGCATTAGATCATCAAGTCCTCTCAGGCTCTCTCAAATGACCACTGCCAGTATTTCCTCTTTCAGGTACTGTCTGCAAGGCAATGGACCTTTTTTCTTTTTTTCTCGTAACAAACATTAAACTATTTAGTAATTACTATAAATTTGAGGTGGATCATGTTAGAGTTTAGGGTAGTGTGTTGTTAAGTTGCTGTAACAACCTTCCCCACATCCGCATTTTAACAAACTTTGCAAACTCAACATTATAACAACCTCTGCCACACCAGAGTTTGTTGCTATGTTGTGTTTGTTAAGTTTATTAAAATGCTGATGTGGAGAAGGTTGTTACAGTAGCTTAACAATCTCAACACACTCTGCCCTGAACTCTAATATGATCAACGTCAATTTTACAGTAAAATTACTCACTAGGTTAACAACGAATCTTTCGAAATTTAAGAACTGTGTTGTTTACTAATGGCCATCGGGTTTTTTTTCTTTGTGATTGATTTAGTTGCTTCGAGGCCTGAAATATCTCCATTCTGCGAACATACTTCACCGGGACCTGAAGCCTGGAAATCTTTTAGTCAATGCGAACTGCGATCTCAAGGTATGTGAAATGTCTTCCAAAGTTTAGAAATGTCTTCCAGAGTTTTCTTTTTTATTTATTTATGATCGTCTCTTCCGGAAGATGGAATTTTCTTTTTTTTCTTTTTGGCAATCTTTCATAATTTGTGGAAGATTTGACCACCTTGAAATAAAGCTTGACATTATTCTAAGATCAATTAGCATTACAACTTTTTGTAATGTGATTGCAACTCCTAACTAGAGGATTCTCATTTTGCTTTTGATCCAGCCCTTTTTTGATTAACTTGCTTCGGTAATAGTTTACCCATATTTAATGTGATTACATGGTAAAGACTTGTATCATCAAATCACTTTTGTGCTTTATGGATTATGATGATTCCATCACTGGGTCGATCGCGTTCAGGTTTATTAAAATTGTCTTATTTAGTCAAAATAATCTAAGAGTTACCCAACCACATGCTTCTTATTCGTGGAGAAAAGAGGGATTTGGCTATAATTGCCTATGGGTCATCTTATTATTGGCAATTCTACCTTTATTGTTGCCTTGCTTTCTATTGGAGAGCTTCATCTATTATTTGCTAGTAGAATAGGTTACTCATCTTTTTTTTATTTTAATGAATTTGTTAATGATGATTTTATTTGTGTATAGGTAAATTATCATATCATCTTTTCTTTTTAAGAACTCTAACATCACGTTTAATGATAAGCAGTTGTGCGTCATTTCAAGTTGATCAAGAACCTTTACAAGCTACCCAAGATTTCATAGTTGAAGTACTTGACAACTAACAAACTATTAGAACAATTAGATACTTGCGTATAGAGAGAGGGATTGATGGATAATTGTGGCTTATGCCACTTATAGTACTTGTAGATTGACAATTTTCTTTTAGACTCATATGGAAAAGTTGTTCCATTGGATGTACATGTATGGTTTTATGGATAATTCAATTTGTTATTTCAAAAGAGTTATATCTTGTATATTTTTCTTTAATCTTATTTGAATAAAGGTAAACATTGTTGTTGATGATAAGATTAAATCTTAGATCTATTAAGATATTGCTTTGATATCTATATTGACAGATCTAGTGACGGATGGTCATGTTGGTATTATGTTAAAAAAATAATTAGAGTTATTATTGGTAGTGATGGTTTTAGCAACATTTTTTCACCCTACAGCGACGGATAAAAGCGTTATTCTGCTATCACAACAAATGTCCAGCTTCTAAAATTTGATCGTTATTGTGGTCTAGGTACAACACTGATGGTTAAAAATCGTCGGTGTTGCCTATAGCAATGTCTCTTAAGAGAACATTTTCAATGACCATTAGAATAGCTCTTTGGACCTACAGTGACGGTCATTTTGACCTATACCGACAATTACTGACCATCGGTGTAGGTGTAGAATGTTGTGAAATGAACATGTAATTTACAATTTATGTGTGTGCACGTGTGTATGTGTGTGTGAGTGGGGTGTATGGATGTTTGTGTGTGTTGGGTTAATTTGGACATGAGTAGGTTTGCATGGGTTTGTCCTGAATTCGCATGCACCTGTCTCCTACTCCCTTGCTGGCTTCCTGTTGATGGGACACCATCATGAGTCATAATTAAGCTCATTTTGATCTAATTAAGTCAGTAAATGCTCCTACATGACTGCCAGAGAGCCATAATTCACTACAAATCCATTCTGAGGGAGAGATAAGAAACTAGGGTTAAAACTGTAATTTTACCATCATAACTTGAATACAGTACAACCATGATTTTTCTCAGGGGTTAATTGAGGGTCAAATGGTATTAAAAGGATAACAGGTGGGTTAGAACAGACAAAAAAGGGTTTTCGCTTATTTTGAGAATTAAATGACTTTTGAAACCCTAAAAACAGACTCGCTTAATCAACTGAAGTTCTGGTCAGGATAAAATTCATCTAAATCCTATAAAATTCATAGAAAAATATTCTATAGGGTTTGGTACCTTGAAATTGACCATCAGAATCCGTTTTGGCCCAAAATAGAGTTTTAGACAGACATTTACCCTAATTTGGGTTTTTGCATAAATTATCAAGTCAAATGTGATCAAAACCAAAATCCAACTTCACCATTGGATTCCTTAGATTCAAATTAGGTTTGTACCAAAATTTGGACCCAAGCTAAAATTGTCTTGACTTAGTTTGTAACTTGGTCCTGTCTAATTACATTTATGCCCTTAACTTTTAAAATATTTACAAATAAACCCCTAACTTTGTCATCATTTTCATAAATAGATCCCTGCCACCATTAATCCTATTCCTAGAAGCACTGGCGACCTAAAATTGGCAAGAACTCCATGATTCCTTAATGAATCCCTTTCAAATTTGAAAGGGAAGTTCGTCAAGGAATTCCCTTTCTTTTGAGAAAAATCCCACACTCCAAAACCTTCTCAATATCTCATGTGAACGCATGAGAGATTTGGGTATCAGAAAATTTCCTCCTTCGCCAAAGCTTTCCAAGCTTGGGAAGCTTGCTTCCTAAGCCTAAAACCTCCTCTAAAGGTCTATAAAAAGACCTCTATATCAAACCGTTCTCAAGCTCGAATTCGACTGGAGTAACACCCCAATTCTTCTCACCTCCTTCGGTCGAAGTGCTCTTCGAGCTCCGGTGACTCTCCTTGCCTCTCCTCATTGTCTGACTGCAATACCAGCGGTAGATCCTCCTTCCTTGCCTTCTTCTGCGTCGAGTAGTACTAGCCGGTGTCCCTATCCCCTTTATCTTCGCCGTCCAACACTTATCAGAGCCAGCTTCGTCTCCGGCACCGGTCATACCACAACCGGCGCCATCTCCGTTCCCCGTCGTCTGCTACCTCTCTCAGACGACTCCTCAGCTTCCCCTCATCACAACAACAACTTTAACACTCCGATTCAACCTTGCCAACGCCCTTCGCGACTCCATCTTCCAACTCGCCGGTAGACCTCTGGCGAGCGCTAGCAGCCACCACATCCCTCCTACACCACCGCTCTCGCACTCCACACCTTCACCGTTCACCGTAGATCAAAAACCCCAACTTAGTTAGGGCTATTGATCAATCTCGCTCGCCCCCGAACACACCCACCTTCACACGCACAGTTCGACTTCACCCTACACGCACAGACCACACCACGCCACACAACCACCACCGTTACACTCGCCCTAGTCTGACGATACTTCCTGAGCTTTCTGACGTGGCCGAAAGGCCTTATTGTTGATTTCAAGTACTCGCCCCCTCCGCCATGGACGTCGCAAACCTTGAGCTTTCTTGAAGCTCTCTCTAGACCTACAGCTCCAGGTCCTCGACTCCAGACGAAGCGGAGTTGGTCCAGGAACACACTCGCCCAGTCAATTGGAGCCATTGACCGCTCCTTGCACGCGAATTAGGCAAAGGCAGTAGCAGCAGCGTGAGTGAGAAAAGGGGGGACGGATAGTCCTACATCGGAAGTTTACGAGCGGCAGCTGTAACATAAATTGAATTTGTGTCTGGGGCTTATCGTCTTAGACACAAAGGGTGAGGTCCCTCACACCCATCATGTGCCTCGTCTGTGACCTCTCCTCCGCAGACCTGGTATGCCTGACCTGCCTAAGCCTTCACTCCTCGCGTACCACCCACTGTCGGTGAGTCTGGACTCGAGTGCGTGCTTGATCCGAATACTCGAGACTCTAGAAGGCTCTGGGAGAGCGTGACCCAGAGAAAGAAAGGGAGAGAGCACGCAGGGGTTAGGGGGTTTTGCGCTCTGGAGAATTGGCTGACACTTAACCAACTTTGAGGAACCTTCCCCCTCTGTGTGAAGAAGAGTTAAAGAAGCAGGGGAGCTGCACAAAGAAGAAAGGCAAAAGAAGAAAGAGGAAAGAAAAGAAGAGGAAGAGAAGACAAGCCGCAATAGTAGAAGAGTCTGTGAAGAAGAAGGAAAGCAAGAGAAAAAGAGAAGAAGAAGAAGTAGAGCACTATTTGAGTTTATTTCATACATAGTTATTGAGTTCCATTTGATATTATTGTAGGGAGTAATTGGTGATTCAAATTACCATTTTACTCCATTCTTTTTACAATCTGATACTTAACATTATTGCCACATTATTCTGAGTCAATTCTTGATTATAATTTCTTCTCTATTGTTTAAAATTGCAATATTGAGAATTGAATTCTTACTTGCTTCCAGTGAATGACCTCGAACTTTTCGAGTATAAATTTTATATGTTTTTCGCAAGATTTCAACTATACTACAATGCAACGATTTAAAACATCGATCTCAAGTGACTAACATTTTGGCGTCGTTGCCGGGGAGCAACACGTAATTCAGATCTCTTAATTGCAATGTCCGAGTCAATACTGACTTGCTCTATCTCTTTTGACTTTGATCTATTTCAGGGGATTCATTGAGGAAGACCAGCCGCACATCAACCACTCCAGGGACAGGTAAACTCCATTCAAATCCTTCTAAGCCCTTGAATCTGAAAAAGCTAAAAAAGGAAAAATCAATTAGGGCTATTTACATTCTATTCTTAGACAAACCATCAAGTTGCCTAATTTGATACATTCTAGAGAACATCCAAGCCCTAATTTGTGCACCTACTTAAGATCTTAAGGTATCTAGGGCTATCACCTTCTTGTTTTAAGCCCTAGGTACCACATTTGGATGGAGTAAATTAGACCAAATCAGAGCCAATTAGGGATTCCAGTTTAGGGTTTTAGAGACGCACTTGCTTAATCAAGAATTGATCTTTCCAAAACAATGTGTGCCTAGACCTTGATTGAATTGATCAATTCAAGCAAAACCCTAAAATTAGGCTCTTAAATTCATTTGAACACTAAAAGAGGGACCTAAATTTCTCAGAAAGACAATACAGGTGAAGTTGACCCATCTTGTTAGGTTAACCAATCTTCAAATTAGGTCACTTTTTCACAAAAACATCTTAAAAGTTCAAGTGAAATCATAAGCACCCTTGCTCTTAATTAAAACTGAAAGACTTAAGAGGTCAAGTCCCCATTCTGGTCTACTTGGAACATCAGTGACAGGAGAGGTCGGGTGGGGGAAATTCTGTAACCCGTGGGGACGCTCTATCATGTAGGGGTCTTTGCGAGACTCTCCCTCTCTGGCTGCCCAGGGAATTCTCAGGTGGACGGCTTTCTGACTAAGGGGTATCATCCGCCCTGAACCTCTATAGTCATCCAAATTTTTGGGTGTCTTGATTGGGTCCATCACATTCTTTCTCTCATCTAATCCATCAGTGCATGTTTGGGAGGAGGTCCTTAAGACCATCCTTGAGGCCTCCATCAGATATCCACTCTCGTCGAGGTCGAGCCTCGACTTCCATGTTTGTGCAACAAACTAATCACATTGACATATCCTCTAATTCAGAACCCACTTCCCCTTCGTTAGCTATGGATCACTAAGAAGAACAACCTAATCTTGAGCAACAATGCCATGACTTCCAAAATCGAATCAATGTTATCATCAACCCACCGCCGCGTCCTTAAATGCGAGATCACTATAATCTTGTAGTGGTGGAGATCGAACCCCGAATCAACATTCCTGTGGGAAGACCCGAGGTAGATCTCAAGCCTAGCATGCTTCATATGACTCCAAAATTTCATGGCTTGAACTCCGAGGACCCTTTCCAGCACATCAAGAACCTAAAACATCTGGCCCACACCTTTGGGGCAGATGCACAGAATCAGGATGGATTACTCTTAAAACTCTTCTCGTTTTTCTTGGCTGACAAAGCCACTCACTGATTTCAGACTCAACCACACGCAATCAACACATGGGGAGAACTTCAAACCACCTTCCTGCAAAAATTCTACCCCATCGGTCGTACCAACACAATGCGGCACCAAATCACGCACTTCTCCCAAGGAATGGGAGAATCTTTACACGAAGCATGGGATCACTTTTTGGATCTCATGCGTAAGTGCCCCCATCACGGAGTTTCGAAGTAGGAACAAGTCCAATCCTTTTACCAAGGACTTCATGAGGATATCAAGCTCTTTGTCAATTCAACCTGTGGTGGTAGCATCATGGGTCAGCATGAAGACACGATTTGGGAAATTCTCGAAAACATGTGTGAGAACTCCTTGAGCAATGAGTCATTGGGTGCATACGATCGGACATTCACCCTTGCATTGAAAAATAATTGGGGGGTACACGAATCCTGAGGCCTTTCCACATCCGTTGATCTGGAGTTGGTAGCCAGTCAATTGGACAAGGTCTCTATCATGGAGAAGAAGGTGGACGACATCACTTGTCATCTACACAAAATCACCTCTGCACCTCAAGGCACATACGTGCACCCGCCCACGGGAAGGGAGGCTGCACACAACATCTACCACTCCCCGAGGATGTATGCATATCCACCTCTATTTGATTATGGCTTCGGAGGCAACTCCGGGTCAGGCCACCTTAGTTGGGGGAACTCTGAACCCCCGTACCTTGATTATCTCAAAGCTCCTCAGACCTGCGAGGATCTTCACGCCGTCCAGAATAATCCTTTTTCCAACACTTACAACTCTGGATGGCATAATCATTCTAACTTTTCGTGGTCGAGTAATAACCCGAATCTAAGACATCAATTCCAACCCCGACCATAGTCTCCGTAACCTTATCAGCCCACCCAACCAAGGCCTACTCAAAACTTCCAATCAGGACCACCTAAAGAAGATCATACATCTCTAATTCTCCAGACCTTAGTTGACATGCGAAAACAACACAAAGAAGAGATCTCTGAGCTATGAAATCAACTGGCCTAGCTGGCAAGTGCTCGCCAACCTGGTGCACTCCCTTCTCAGCCTCTTGCTAATCTAAATAATGTGCCGAACCAGAGGAGCGTTATGAACCCAAATCAAGGCCAAGCTCACTTTGTTTACCAGGCCCCTTCTGCCCTATCACTTGACTGGATGGATGCTTCAACTTCATACTTGGGATTTCACCAGCAAAGACCTATTTTGCCCAATCCAAACCAAAACCAGGCGGGATTGAATTTTGTTACTATTCGTATTGGCAAAGCAACATAGGACCCACCTTATCCAAGCCACTCCCAGCCTGGTACTACAAACCCTAATCCTAGAATAGTCATCCAAGACACACCCATCCCAAATAAAGAACCTAAGCCAATTCTTGAGGAACCATCTAAGGTTTCATATCCCGAGGCCTCGACCAAAGGAAAAAAGACAGCCAAACCCGTGGCACCTGAGGAGGACCTGGTTAAGCTCTTTGAGCAGGTCCATATAAACATCCCCTTGATGGATGTGATAGCCACGTACCGGCTTACACACGATTTCTGAAAGATGTGTGTACACCTAAGCGTAAGCCGCGAACCAAAGGCAAGAATCCGATCTTACTGTCAGAGCAAGCCAGCTCCGCCATTTTGAGCAAACTCCTGCCTAAGGCAAAAGACCCAAGCACCCCTCTAATCTCCTGTGCAATTGGTGATATACAATTTGACCAAGCCTTATTGGACTTAGGAGCCTCCATAAATTTGATACCTACATCCCTACTAGACTACTTCGAGGAATTTGAGATTAAACCGACTGAAATGACTTTACAGCTAGTTGACCGATCAATTAAGTCACCAAAAGGAATCCTCGAGAATGTCATAGTTATGGTACATGATTTCTATTTTCCAGTGGATTTCATTCTCTTAGACATGGATGCTCTTGAGAATATGAAGAATACACCGATAATACTAGGAAGACCCTTTCTGGCCACTACTAGGGCTAATATCAATTGTGAGGAGGGCCAAATTGAATTAAAATTTGGGGGCAAGATACTAAAGATCGACATCTTTAAGGCTCAAAAAGGAATTAATTGTAGAGTTATAGAACATATTTGCGATATCGAGGCTGTGGTTGACGACCTACGTATCAAGGAAAACTCGACTATTTCTGATCAACCACAAGAGGCTCAAAACCCGCAACTAGAGGAGTCTGAACCCAACCTAGACACACCTAAAGCTCTTCCTTTGCCCCTGACATCCACTCTGAACCACCTGTTGCTATTGACAACCCGGTTATGGAATTAAGGCCTCTTCATGATCATCTCAAGTACGTCTTTTTGGGGTCCAATCAGATGTTTCCTGTGATTATCAACTTCCGACTCATACCTGATCAGGAAACACGCCTGATTTCTGTTCTCCAGCAGCATCGGAGAGCCATTGGATGGACTCTCGATGATCTGACTGGTATCAGCCCTTCATATTGCACACATCACATATACACTGAAGAGGGCTCACGACTATCCCGTGAAATTCAGAGACGCCTAAATCAAAATCTATAGGATGTCGTGAAAAAGGAGATCAATAAGTGGTTAGATGCAGGGATCATCTACCCGATCTCCGACAGTTGGTGGGTGAGCCCAATCCAAGTTGTGCCTAAGAAGGCAGGACTCACCGTCATCACGATTGAAACTGAAGAAACCATACTGACCCATATAGCAAACTCGTGGAGAGTCTGCATTAATTACAGAAGACTCAACTCCTCCATAAAGAAGGATCATTTCCCACTACTGTTCATTGTTCAGATTCTTGGAAACTAGTGGAAAATCGATTCTTCTGCTTTTTGGACGGGTACTCCAGTTACAATCAGGTCACAATCCATCCCGAGGACCAAGAAAAGACCACCTTCACCTACCCCATCAGAACATACACATTCTGAAGGATGCCGTTCGGTCTCTGCAATGCACCCGCGACTTTTCAGCGGTGCATGCTTGCCATATTCTCATATATAGTAGGTGAATACCTTGAAGTCTTTATGGATGACTTCTCAGTATTTGATGAATCATTTGATGATTGCCTCCTGCACTTGGTCCGAATCCTCAGGTGGTGCATCGAAGAGAACTTGGCTCTTTCTTGGGAAAAGAGCCACTTCATGGTACCTGAGGGAATTGTCCTGGGACATCTCATTTTTGAAAAAGGCATCCAAGTTGATCGAGCCAAGGTGAATTTGATTTCCAAACTCCCTATGCCTAGCTCGGTCAAAGACATCCGATCCTTTTTTGGGGCACGTCAGTTTTTACCGTCGATTTATTCCCGATTTTTTGAAAATCATGTGCCCCCTCACTAATCTTCTATCTAAGGATGTCCCTTTTGAAATCTCCAAGGAGTGCACTCAAGCATTTAAAATCCTACATGATCGAGTTACCCAAGCACCTATCCTGCAGTCTCCTGAGTGGTCTCAACCCTTTGAGATCATGTGCGATGCATCTGATTATGCTGTAGGAGCGGTACTTGGGTAGAAAATAGACAGGAAACCCGTGGTCATCTACTACGCTAGTAAGACACTTGACGAGGCTCAGCGTAATTATACAGTTATTGAGAAAGAGCTGCTAGCCGTAGTATTTGCCCTGGAAAAATTTAGATCATATCTTTTGGGTTCCTGTGTTATCATATACTTGGATCACACTGTAGTGAGGCACCTCCTTACGAAGAAGGATGCGAAACCTCTACTAATCCACTGGATCTTGCTGTTGCAAGAGTTTAATCTCGAGATTCGTGATAAAGCGAGAAAGTAGAACGTGGTAGTTGACCACTTATCCTGCCTTCCTTCTGACAGTATCAATTCTTCTGGACCCATCACAGAACATTTTTCCGATGAGCACCTCATGATTATTAGTACAGAACTTCCTTGGTTTGTTGATCTAGTAAACTATTTGGCATCACATCAGATCCCGTTCGATTGGCCGAAGGCCAAGAAAGATAAATTATTTTTCGATGCCAAGTATTACATGTGGGAAGATCCGTACCTCTTCTGCATTGGTGCTAATCAGATCATTAGACGGTGTGGCGGACACTTTTCCGGACATAAAACCACAGCAAAAGTCCTCCAGTGTGACTTTTATTGGCCCACGATTTTCAAAGATGCATACGATCACTGTAAGGCATGCACTTGTTGCCAGACCTTGGGCAACATGAGCCACCGCGATATGATGCCTTTACAACCGATTCTCATATGCGAAATCTTCAACATCTGGGAGATTGATTTCATGGGACCCTTCTCTGTTTCAGACGGCTTCGAATACATTTTTCTCACTGTTGACTACGTGTCCAAATGGATCGAAGCCATTCCAACCCGAACTAATGATCATAAGGTGGTAATCAAATTCATTCATCAAAACATCTTTTTTCGGTTCAGGATTCCACGTTCCATTATCTCTAATGGAGGGACCCATTTCACAAATGCTCAATTCAGATCACTGATGACCAAATATAAGGTGTCGCACTAAATCTCTACTCCTTATCACCCCTAAACCAATGGTCTAGCTGAGCTATTGAATTGGGAGATCAAGAAAATCCTTCAGGTCACTGTCCGACCTGACAGGAAGGATTGGTCGTCCTGACTTCCGGAAGCCTTGTGGACTTATAGGACCACCCACAAAACCCAATTGGGCATTGATAACACCACGCAAGGGGGTAGTAATTAGGTTGAATATGGCCCATCTTTAGAATGAAAGGCACAACATAAAGTAGAATAGGAGCATTGCATGCATTAAGTACCAAGATTGCTTATAAACTGCATTAATGGCCATTTGTGTAAAGTATGTGTCAAAGCAAGCCCCAGATGAGCAATCGGACCACACGGATGGATTCAGAACGACGAACGGAGTCCAACGGACTCAAGATCGGCCAAATCCGACATCCGAAGCTCCCACAATGGGCCCAAGAAATTCTGACCGTTGATCTGGAGATCAACGGCCCAGAAAGCGCCACGTCGCCCCGCCCCCACCGCTCGCACGCCCTCAAGCCAGCCAAGGACGAATCTCGACTGTTGATCTTCGATCGAACGGCCTAGATCCGCGCGCTCGTCCGCGGTCGCTGCGACAAAGTGCGGGCGTGGCGCAACGGCTAGCGCGCACGCCCGCATCGCAGCGACGCGCGTTCGAATTGTGCGGAGCAGAAATCAAGCGCGAGCGAAGGGCGCGGCAAAATTGGGCTACCCGATCAGCAGCGACGGCCAGGATCACACCACGCGGCGCGATGACAGCTCCCGAGCGCCCACGCGCGCGCGCACGCCGGGCGGAAACGCGCGTGCGCACGCGAGCCCGAGGCGCGATCTAAGTGCGAGCACAGGAGGATCTCAGCCGTCCTATCTTCGATCGGACGGCTCTCGTTCAACGTCCACGGATCGCGCATGGAGAGAGAGTGGGGGCGGGCAGCTGACCGATGGCAGGAGGGCTTCACCGATGTATCTGGAAGCGGTTTTAGCGACGTTCTGGATGTCGCTAAAGCACATTCTTCTTTTAGGAAGCCCTTAACTCTATTTAAACCCCCTTCTACCACCATTCAAGGCATCCTCTCCCACTTGCAACTACTCCACTCCTCTCCTAGCTAGTTTTAGGCACTCTTGTAATCGCTGGAGACGACGAGCCGCCGACGGAGCCTCCTCCACTGCCGTGGCTGCCTCGTCGCTCTCCACTCTCTCTCTACCTCTCTCTCTCTCTTTTAAGCTTTCATTTACTTTTGTTGAAGCATGTATTTAATGTTGTAAACCATGAACTATTAATGCATGTTTAATGAAATTATTTTCCATTTAGTCGCCATTTTAATTTTTGCTTAAAGTGCATGATCAAAACCAAGAGCTTTCTAACCCTAAACTCTCTCTATCTCTCGCTTTTCAAAATTGTCTCTTTCGCAAGCAAAACTACGCCTTTTTCGTGACAGCAAGTGGTAAACAAAATCCGATTTCCACGCCTCCTTGAGACCGATACTCGGACTCACCTCCGTTTACTTCTTTTAAAACTGACGTATCAAGTGCAACTATAACGACACCTCTTAACACACACGCACGAAGACCACGTCAGTTTTTGGCGTCGTTGCCGGGGAGGCAACGGATTTGTTTTATCACCTCTATTCCACATTCATTCTCACATCGTCTAATGCCCTATTTTCCTTTTTACTTGACGGTTGCAGGAATTCGACGCATGGACGGCGAAGCGACGCATTCCACGACGGTAGCAAGGGAGTAGGCGCCTCGAGGACCGATAGTGAGCAATCTCTCTCTCATTGTTTGCTTGCGTGAAAAAGCTAAAAAAATTGTAAAAAATTGAAAAAATTGGCGTGGTGAATGATTGCTTGACCCACATTCTTAACACATCACCCTACAAAAAAATGTACACTCTAATATGCTGAATAAATTCTTGGAGTGTTCTTTTCTTTCGTGAGTGGTGTTTGCGAAGCCACCATGAGTTGACCTGGGCCGCACCACTCAACCCTAAAACTGACTCATCTAATAGAAGCTGCATGATCATTAGGATGAGTACACTAGGGTTTTAGAGCCTCTACAAAAGAAAAGGAAATCTACTTTCACCAAGTTGTGTGCAGAACTTGACGTGCCCACTGAAACTTGTTTGAAAACATTAAGACACGTCAACCCTAAAAATGTACTAAAGTAAGGATGAAACACTAAAAGACACTACATCTTAACAAATCCTTGCTTGAAAACCATGTTTTGCTAGAAGCACACACTTTGAAAGTGGAAAATTAAGAGGCACCACCCCAATCAACGCCTCATCACATCACCCTAAGCACAAGCACTATCCTAACCCTCTAAAACTGAGTAGACGTGCCCTAGGCAGGACTGAGTTAAGTCTCAAAAGGCGTGGCTTTGTTTGCTAGGCACTTGGCTTTCATTCCCTTGGTAGAATCTGGTGACTAGGTGTTGTCAACGTTTCTGTGCGGATTTAAAGGCGTATTACGTTGCAGTAGAACCGACAAAACGTTTAAACAAATAATTTTATTACTCGAACAACTAGAGTATCCGAGGTCGAACACAGGGAGCAAACTCAGTACTTTGTAAAACCCAAGAATACAACTGTTTAATGCAAATATAATTGATTCAAAGAGTTTTTAAGAAAGATGTAAAAAAAAAAAAGAATTAGACGTCTGATTTATGTATCAGACGTCTTAAATGTGATCTTTCTTTCTCTTTTTCTTCTTCTGCTTTGCCCTTCGGATCTCTTTGCAATCTTCCCTTGTCCTTCTTCTTCTTCTCCTGTGAAGACTTCTTTCTTTCTTCTTCTTCTGTCTTGCTTCTCCTTTCTTCTTTGTCTTCTTCTTCTTCTTTGTCTTGCTTCTCCTTTCTTCTGCAGCAGCCACGTCCTTCTCCTGCAATCAGCCTGCCTGCACAGGGGAACAAAACCTAACCCTTCTCCCTCTACCCGCGCGTGTCTCTCTCTCAAGCAATTCACTCTAACCGCTCTACCAGAGCCACAGTCTCAATCGGGTCGGATCGTACCCGGGACCAGGCGCACCTGCAGGTGTGTGATGCGCGAGGAGTGCGTAGGTCTAGGTCGGGTCGGATCCGCCAGGTCCGCGTGGTCAGGCCGCGGACGAGGCGGGTGGGGTCGGTGAGGGACCTCACCCTTGTGCTTTCGAGGCGATAAGAATAAAGCGTAAAAACAACTTATACGGTACCTGCCGGTTGCAATCCCACGATGTGGGACTATCTGGTCTCGCCTTCACGCGCGCCTGCAGACACCTCGTCGTGCGATTGCCCTGCAGCTGCTGGCTCTGCTAGCGCTCCTCGGCTGGATTCGTTCACCTCGCGACACTTGCGTTAGTATGCAGCACCTGTAGTCTGGAAGACCGGGTGCCTGGAGCTTCGCGGGAGCTTCATCAGAGGTCGTCCATGGCGGCAGCAGCTCGAATCCTGTCGTACACAAAACGCGCCTCTCGGCCAAATCAGAATAGATAGAGACCTTCGCCGTGGCACGGCGAAGGCGGTGGGCAGTGCAGCAGGCCGCAGGTCGGCCTAGGCGTGCGTGCCTAGGTCAACCTGTGGCCGGAGATGGTGGGTTGGTCGGGGGGTGGTTGTGGAGGGCTGGAGTGGCAGTGGGAGGGTGGAGTGTGTTCCTGGAGGTGAGGCGGAGCTTCCGAGGTGGTTGGCGAGCCGTGTGGAGGGCTGGAGTGGTGTGGGCGGCTCGCCGGAGTGCGGTCGGAGGCGAAGACGATGGAGGTGGTTAGCGTCTGTCGAGGGTCGATCAAGGGAGATAACAGGGGGAAAAGAGAGAGGAGAGGATGGAGAACGTATCTGGGGTTGTCTGGAGTGAAGGGAGGCAGTGGAGAGGACGGCTCGTGACTGCCGTCGTCGGGGAAGAAAGACCCTGGGGGAGGAAGCGGCGACGAAGATGAGGTCAGGAGCTTGCGCGCAGGGTACAGCGCGCCGCGGGAGGAAGAGGCGGAGAGGACTCTGCTGCTGGTATGGCAGCAGAGTGACGAGAAGGAGGGAAAGCGGTCGCCGGAGCTTGTGGGTCGTTTGGCCGGAGATGGGAGAGAAGAAATTTGGAGGGGATCTCCGTCAAAATCAAGCTTAAGATGAGTGGTCGGGTCCGAGGGGTGTTTTATAGGTGCTGGCCGCTCCTATCAGAGCGTGAAAGACGCGCAATTAGGTCAGCCGGTTCGCCGGAGTTGGAAGGAAGAAAGATACCCACATCTCTCGTGCGTTCGCACGAGAGATTGGGTTCACACCAGCGAATTTGATTGGCTTTAGAAGGAAGGGAATTCCTCAGAGAATCTCCCTTCCATTTCTGGGAGAGAATCTCTGAGGAATTAGAGAGCCATCTCTCTCGAAACTTCGTCGGAGCTCGGTTCTGCCCTAGTAATGGCGGCAGGACCGGTTTGCAAAGAAGGCGAGGAACCTAGGGGGCTCTCTGCAAGGATATTCAAAAGATAGGGACCTCTTTGTGATTTGGGTGTACTAAATTGCAAAGTAGGTCAAGATGACCCCTCCTTAGGTCCAAATTTTGGTACAAACCTAATTTGGACCTAAGGAATCCAATGGAGAAGTTAGATTTCAGGTTTGACCTTGTTTGACTGGATATTTTGCGTAAAAACCCAAATTAGGTTAATTGAAGAGCTATGACCCTAATCTAGGTCAAACTAGGTTCCAAAGGTCAAATTAAGTGTTCTAAACCCTAGAGTATGTTTTTTCATGATTTGTAGAGGGTTTACTTGCTTTTTGTTCTGACCGAAACCTTGTTAATTTAAGCGGGTCTGTTTTAGGGTTACCAAGTGTCTTTTAGTTCTTAGATTGCACATGAACCCATTTCTGCTTGACTCAACCCACTTTTTATCTCATTTAGACCATTTGACCCATGTTTTGCCTCTAAGAAATCCTGTTTATCTACTGCAATGGCAAAATTGCAGTTTTAACCTTTATTTCATGTTTTCTTCTCAGAGCACTTGTTCCTTTAGTTAAGCCTTCTTCTAGGTTATGTAGGAGCTTTTGTCTTCTTTATTAGGTCAAAATGAGCTAGTTATGGCTCATGATGAGGCTCTCATCATACCCCCATGCCTAGCTTTTGCTAGTCCCTTAGCAAAATTTCAAAGTTTTAACTTCCATTCTAGACCCAAAGTGTCCTTAGTTATGATAAGTGCTTCTTTTGTGATTAGGTAGGAATGCCGACAATAGGCCTAGAGGTACTCAAGTACCAACCAAAATCTGGACCTGTTCTGCTTTAGCCTCAGTCCTTCGCAAAGGTTTCTACGGCCCACAAAAACTATCCTAGGGTTTGTTGGACTCTGCGGTTAAAGCACCCGTGCTTGAGACATTTTTAGCCTACGCTCAGTTTGCAGTGCGTTTTTTTTTTTTTTTTTGTAGGAGAGAGATAGAGGATTTATTTGTTTGGAGAGCTTTTCTCTCTCTTTTCTTTTTATTTCTAGCTTCGGATTAGCTTCTCAACACGGTCTGTATCGGATTCCTCGTCCCCATCATCAATCCTCAAGGGTCCCTGGCTTTCGAGATTTCGAGATAATCCCGCCCATGGCAACCCCCGGAACCCTGGCTTTCGAGATTTCGAGATAATCCCGCCCATGGCGTTCCGTGGCCGAATTCAGACCCTGGCGATCGACATTTCGTGATAATGCCACCCATGGTATCTGAACCAGCAGAGTGCTTACATGCCCCCAGTAGGATATTTAAATATCCTAAGAGACAAGCACCGAGGAGACGATATGTTGTTACGCATCTTCGAGGGGAATTTCCCGCCTCTCCGCGCTGGGAACTTGTCCAAATCAACTTGTGTTGATTGGCCGCTCCTAATCTAGGTGACTTTTTCAGAATATTAAACGTTCTTGCGTGTTTTGAATATTTATGCGCACTGAACCAGACTGTGTGTGAATTTGGGTGCTCAGGTTACCGAATCCCGCAAACCGGAGGTCAGTTAACGAGGCCGAATACTTCCTAAGCCTTAGACCTAATACTTAAGCTTCGCATTTTCCTCAACCTCTTGAGGATTGTCCAGATTTTAACGGATACGTGAATTTTTAAGCTAAAAATCTAGCCCAAGAGGCCTAAGACCAGCGTTCCCGCTAATCTCTTGTTATATCTCTGTAGCATTTTTCTTTTCTTTTTCTTGACTCGGTCTAGAACTTCAGTTAACCCCTTAATCTTTTACTAATGACTTTTTCTTTGTCTTTTCCTTTTGTGCTCCTTTCTTTATTTTTGCTCTTTTTGTCATTTTTCTTTCTTTTCCTCCTCTCATTTGTATGACCCAGAATTGTTCCTCCCCTCTATCAAGTCCTTTTTTTTTTTTTTTTATGAATGAAACCCTTTCTTGATATGATTTTTCTGACATTTTGCACTTTCATACCCCCCCATGCCTAAGATTTGCAATGTCCCCATTGTAAATTAGGTGGGTTCGAATTCAGCTTAGTTCATGTGTTAGGACAGGTGTGTGGTGAGTGAATGGGTCGAAGCGACTTGTTGCGAACGATTTCTAATCTCGGGTAGATATACCTGAGGTGAAGTCGGCTGTTCTAATGGATGAACCCTAAAGTGCAATATGAGTTCCGCATAGCGATGTTAGAAACGGTTTCTGGGTTTTCAAAGAATGACGGGTTGCCTCCCGTTAAGCGCTGAGTTTTACGCCATCGGCTGGGCGTAATGAGCTCAAGAGGAAAGGAGGGTAAAGGATGACTCAGTCAAATCTATATCGGTCATGTCAATGAACGGCTTGAGTCTCTGCCCATTCACGACAAATGGTTCAGAATCGTGGCTGAGTGGGCTGATTTCAATAGCTCCATTTCCGAAGATTTGGCGGACTAGGTAGGGTCCGACCCACTTGGATCTTAGCTTTCCTGGGAATAGTTTGAGTCGAGCATCAAAGAGTAAAACTTTTTGACCAGGATGAAAGACCTTTCTAGAAATGTGTTTGTCGTGAAAAGCTTTAACCCGTTCTTTGTAAATTCGCGAGTTCTCATATGCGTCGTGGCGTAATTCATCGATCTCGCTCATTTGAAATCTTCTGTGGGTTCCAGCCTTAGAAAGGTCGAGATTACAGGTCCGTACTGCCCAATAGGCTTTATGCTCCAATTCGACGGGGAGGTGACATGCCTTCCCGTACACTAGTCTGAAGGGAGACATTCCTAATTGGGTCTTGTGGGCGGTCCTATAGGCCCACAATGCTTCCGGAAGCCGAGAAGACCAATCTTTTCTATCAGGTCGAACAGTAACCTGAAGGATCTTCTTGATCTCTCGGTTAGATAGCTCAGCTAGACCATTAGTTTGGGGGTGGTAAGGAGTAGAGATTCGGTGTGACACCCCGTATTTGATCATCAGTGACTTGAACTGAGCGTTTGTAAAATGGGTCCCTCCGTCGGAAATTATAGCACGCGGAATCCCGAACCTTGAGAAAATGTTTTGATGAAGGAATTTTATAACGGCTTTATGATTGTTGGTTCGGGTCGGAATGGCTTCTATCCACTTGGAAACATAATCAACTGCGAGTAAAATGTATTCGAAGCCATCCGAGGTAGGAAAGGGTCCCATGAAATCAATCCCCCAAATATCAAAAATTTCGCATACCAAGATCGGCTGTAGAGGCATCATGTCTCTATGGCTCATGTTGCCTAGAGTTTGGCAACGGGAGCATGCCTTACAGTGATTGTATGCATCTTTGAAAATTGTGGGCCAGTAGAAACCACACTGGAGGACTTTCGATGCGGTTTTATGTCCTGAAAAATGTCCACCGCATGCCTGGTCATGGCAAAATGAGAGTATGTCTTTGATTTCCACTTCCGTGACGCATCGTCGGATTATCTGATCAGCACCAATGCGGAAGAGATACGGGTCTTCCCATAGGTAATACTTGGCATCGGAACGCAATTTGTCCTTTTTGGCCTTCGGCCAATCGGGCGGAATCTGATGTGATGCCAGGTAATTAACAATATCGGCGAACCATGGAAGACTTGTACTGATAGTCAGGAGGTGCTCATCAGGAAAATGTTCTGTAATAGGTCCGGACGGATCAATAATTTCAGGAGGAAGGCGGGATAAATGATCAGCTACCACATTGTGCTTTCCCGCCTTGTCGCGAATCTCGATGTCAAATTCTTGCAACAGCAAGATCCAGCGGATTAATCGAGGTTTCGCGTCCTTCTTGGCTAGGAGATGCCTCACAGCTGTGTGATCCGAGTATATGATAACACGGGAACCCAGAAGGTATGATCTGAATTTTTCCAGGGCAAATACTACGGCCAGCAGCTCTTTCTCAGTAACCGTATAGTTACGCTGAGCCTCATCCAGTGTTTTGCTGGCGTAGTAAATGACCACAGGTTTCCCGTCAATTTTCTGCCCCAAAACCGCTCCTACAGCGAAGTCAGATGCATCGCACATGATCTCAAAGGGTTGAGACCAATCAGGGGACTGTAGGATTGGGGCTTGGGTGACTCGGTCACGTAAGATCTCAAATGCTTGAGTGCATTCCTTGGAAATTCCGAAAGGCACATCCTTGGACAGCAGATTGGTCAGGGGGCGCGCGATTTTGGAGAAATCAGGGATGAATCGACGGTAGAAACCGACGTGCCCCAAAAAAGATCGGATGTCCTTAATCGAGCTAGGCATAGGGAGCTTGGAAATCAGGTTAACCTTAGCTCGATCCACTTGGATGCCTTTCTCTAAGATTAAATGTCCTAGGACAATTCCCTCAGGCACCATGAAATGGCTCTTTTCCCAGGAAAGAACCAAATTCACCTCGATGCACCGCCTGAGTATATGGACCAAGTGTTGGAGGCAATCGTCAAATGATTGTCCAAAAACTGAAAAGTCATCCATGAAGACTTCCAGATAGTCACCTACCATATCTGAGAATATGGCAAGCATGCACCGCTGAAAAGTTGCAGGTGCATTGCAGAGACCGAACGGCATCCTTCGAAACGCGTATGTCCCGAAGGGGCAGGTGAATGTGGTCTTTTCTTGGTCCTCTGGATGGATTGCCACCTGATTGTAACCGGAGTACCCGTCAAGAAAGCAGAAGAATCTATTTCCCGCTAGTTTCTCGAGGATCTGATCAATAAACGGTAGTGGGAAATGATCCTTCTTCGTGGAGGAATTTAGTCTTCTGTAATCAATGCAGACTCTCCACGAATTAGCTATTCGGGTAGGAATGACTTCCCCGGTTTCTGTCGTGATGATGGTAAGTCCTGCCTTCTTAGGTACCACTTGTGTTGGACTCACCCAACGACTGTCGGAGATCGGGTAGATGATCCCTGCATCTAACCACTTAATGATCTCCTTTTTTACGACCTCCTGTAGGTTCGGGTTTAGTCGCCTTTGCATTTCTCTTGAAGGTCGTGAGCCTTCTTCTGTATAGATTCGATGCGTGCAGTATGAAGGGCTTATACCAGTCAAATCATCTAAAGTCCATCCAATGGCTCTACGATGTTGCTGGAGAACAGAAATCAAACGGAGTTCCTGGTCAGGTGTGAGTCGAGAATTGATAATCACAGGAAACGTTTGATTTGAATCCAAAAAGACATATTTTAGATGTTCAGGAAGGGGCTTGAGTTCCATGACAGGATTGTCAGCAGCAGCGATTGGTTCAGGGTTTGTATCGGGAGCAATGGTAGGAGTCATAGGTGTGTCTAGATTGTGTTCGCACTCCTCTGTTAGCGGTTTTTGATTTTCTAGTGGTTGATCAGAAATAATCAGGTTGTCCTCTATGTGCAGTTCATCAACCACGGTTTTGACATCACAAATTTCCTCTATAACCCCGCAATTAATCCCTTGTTGGGCTTTGAAAATGTCGATCTTCAGATTTTGATTCCCAAATTTTAATTCTATCTGGCCCTCTTCGCAGTTTATATTGGCCCTAGCAGTGGCCAGAAAGGGTCTCCCTAATATGATTGGTGTGTCCCTTGGGTTCTTAGGTGCATCCATGTCCAGTACTATGAAGTCCACTGGGAAATAAAAATCTCGTACCCTAACAATGACATCCTCGAGTATTCCTTTGGGTGACTTGATGGATCGATCAGCTAACTGCAATGTCACCTCAGTGGGTTTAAGTTCAGATTCTTCAAGGTGGTCAAGGAGGGATGTAGGTATTAAATTTATGGAGGCACCTAGGTCTAGTAGGGCTCTATCAAGTTGGGTTTCACCAATTTTACAAGAAATCAAGGGGGTTCCTGGGTCTTTAGCCTTGGGTGGGAGTTTGCTCAGGATGACAGAGCTGGCTTGCTCTGATAGTACAATCGGATTCCCATCCTTGGTTCGCGGCTTACGTTTAGGTGTACATATGTCTTTCAAGAATCTTGCGTAAGTCGGTATGTGGCGGATTGCATCCATCAACGGGATGTTTATCTGGACCTGTTCAAAGAGCTTGACCAGATCCTCCTCAGGAGCCACAGGTTTGGTTGTCCTTTTTCCTTTGGTCAAGGCCTCAGGAAATGGGATCCTAGCTGGTTCCTCTAGGATAGGTCCAGGTTCTTGATCTGGGACAGTAGTATCTTGGATGACTACCCTAGGGTCTTGGCGATTATCAGGCTTGGAGTGGTTCAGATAATGTGGGTCTTGTGTTGTTTTACCACTACGTGTTGTTACAGAGTTTAATCCAGCCTGACTTTGGTTTGGGTTAGGTAGGAGAGGTGGCTGCTGCTGAAATTCTGCATAAGATGTAGAAGCCTCCATCCTGTCTGGTGATGGAGTAGCAGGGGCCTGATAAATCAAATGTGCGTGGCCTGAATTTGGATTCATAATGCGCCTCTGGGTCGGCACATTATTTGGGTTGGGCAGAGGTTGCGAAGGAAGGGTGCCAGGTTGGCGAGAATTTGCCATCTGGGCCAGTTGGTTGCGAACCTCTGTGATCTCGTCCTTGTGCTGTTGTTGCATTGCCGCATTCGTTTTTTGAATGTCAGCCAGCGTTTGAAGGATAAGAGTCAATTGATCCTGATTTTGCCCAGATTGGTAGGTGGGATTGGGCCGAGGCTGAGGCAGCTGATATGGACGAGGAGCTTGTGGGCGGGGTTGATATGGTGGTTTTTGAGAGTTTCCCGCCCACTGAAAGTTAGGATGATTTCGCCATCCAGGGTTGTAGGTATTGGAGTATGGGTCGTTCTGGATGGCGTTGAGGTCCTCGCAGTTCTGAGAAACCTCAGGAAAGTCAGAATACGAGGGTTCAGATTGTGGATAGGGGCTCATCCCCTTGGCAGGTTGGTGATAGATGTTTTGCACTGTTTCCCTTGCCAGAGGAGGTCGTGCAACAGAGTTTTGTGCAGAGGTGGCTTGCTGCAAATGTCGAGTTAGCTCGTCCACCTTCTTTTCTATGATAGAGACCTTGTCCAACCGACTGGCCATCAATTCCAAGTCAACAGAAGTGGACAGGTCCTGCGTCTCATGTGTCCCTCTTAGATTCGTCGATGCGCGGGCATTCGTCCTGTCGAATAAGCCCAAGGAGTCATTGTTTATGGAGTTCTCGCACATATTTTCGAGAATCTCCCACACCGTGTCCTCGTGTTGGCCCATGATGTTTCCTCCACATGTTGCATTGACGATTAGACGAATATCCTCACGGAGTCCCTGGTAAAAAGACTGGACTTGTTCCCACTTAGGAACTCCGTGATGGGGACATTTTCGCATGAGATCTAGGAATCGATCCCAAGCTTCGTGAAGAGGTTCTCCCTGTTGTTGAGTGAAATGAGTGATCTGGTGGCGCAAGGCATTCGTCCGGCCAACAGGGAAGAATTTTTTCAAAAATTCGGACTGTAATTCCTCCCAAGTGTTGATCGGGCGGGTCTGAGTCTGATACCAGTGCGCGGCCTTGTCCAAGAGGGAGAACGAAAACATTTTCATGAGTAGGATATCCCGGTTTTGTACATCTGACCCAAAAGTCTGGGCCAGATGCTTGAGTTGTTTAATGTGTTGGAATGGATCCTCAGAGTTAAGCCCATGGAACTTTGGTATGGCATGAATCATATTGGGCTTTAGATCAGAATCGGGTCCTCCAATTGGGATTCGTACTCGGGGTTCAATTGCCACCGCAGCGGGATTATAGTGATCTCGCATCATAGGTCGCTGTGGTGGGTTTACAAAGTTCTGAAAGAGATCGTTCAAGCGTTGAAGTTGGTGTTCAAGGTTATTCTCCTCTTCAATGGGTTGTGCCATGATGGGAGAAGAAGGAGAATCAGGGTCTGAATCAGATGAAAGATTTATGTGGTGGGGTTGCTGCACAAACAAGGGCGTCGAGGCTTGGCCTCGGCGAGAATGAATTTCTAGAGGAGGTCTTAAAGGTGGTCTTAAGGACCTCCTACCAAACATGCACCGGAAGATGTGATGAGATTAGAAGGTGCTGGACCCAATCAAGACACCCAAGAATTGTTGGGTGACTATAGAGATTCGGGGCAGATGGACCCCTGGATCAGAAGATCGTCCACCTGAGAAATACCTGGGCAGCCAGAGAGGGAGAGTCCCGCAAAGACCCCTACACGGTAGAGCGTCCCTACGGGTTACAGGGTTTCCCCCACCCGACCTCTCTTGTCACTGCGGTTCCAGGTAGACCAGAATGGGGATCTTGACCTCTTAAGTCTACCTTTTTTTATTTTAAGATCAAGGTGCTTAATGTTCCACTTGAACTTTTAAGTATTTTGAGTGCAAAAAGTGACCTAATATTAAGGTTGGTTGACCCGAGGGATCAACTTCACCTTTGAGAGCTTTTAGGTCCTTCCTTTTATGATTCAAATGAATTATCAGCCTGATTTGCTTAGGGTTCCTCTTGTATAAATATTTTCAAACACGGTTTAGGCACACTTCTTTTTGGAAAGTTTGTTTCTTTGTTTTAGAGAAGATGTGTCTCTAAAAACCCTAGCTTTGCAATCCTAACTTGGCTCTAATGGGTCCAATTTAGTTGCCTTAGAATTTAGCACCTAGGGCTCAATCAAGAAAGTTTTAGCCCTAGTTGCCTTAGTTGGATGACAGACAAAAATATGTTGAAATGAAAATCAGGCAACTTGATGAGTTACTAAATATAAGACAGGTAGCCCTAAGTTGACTTCTCCCTTTTTTTTTGTCTTTTAGATTGTGAGAGGGTTAAGGGGGAGGGCTTATGGAGATTACCTGCTCCAGTCTGTTGTGCAGTTGCTATTCTTTCCTTTTTGTTTTGCTTTCCCTGTTTGAACACAACAAAAGAGAAGTTAAGTCAGATATTAAATAGAAAAGTTGTACTCAAAAGCTTCACAAGTGCCCGTTGCTCCCCGGCAGCGGCGCCAAAATGTTGTCAACGTTTCTGTGCGGATTTAAAGGCGTATTACGTTGCAGTAGAACCGACAAAACGTTTAAACAAATAATTTTATTACTCGAACAACTAGAGTATCCGAGGTCGAACACAGGGAGCAAACTCAGTACTTTGTAAAACCCAAGAATACAACTGTTTAATGCAAATATAATTGATTCAAAGAGTTTTTAAGAAAGATGTAAAAAAAAAAAAGAATTAGACGTCTGATTTATGTATCAGACGTCTTAAATGTGATCTTTCTTTCTCTTTTTCTTCTTCTGCTTTGCCCTTCGGATCTCTTTGCAATCTTCCCTTGTCCTTCTTCTTCTTCTCCTGCGAAGACTTCTTTCTTTCTTCTTCTTCTGTCTTGCTTCTCCTTTCTTCTTTGTCTTCTTCTTCTTCTTTGTCTTGCTTCTCCTTTCTTCTGCAGCAGCCACGTCCTTCTCCTGCAATCAGCCTGCCTGCACAGGGGAACAAAACCTAACCCTTCTCCCTCTACCCGCGCGTGTCTCTCTCTCAAGCAATTCACTCTAACCGCTCTACCAGAGCCACAGTCTCAATCGGGTCGGATCGTACCCGGGACCAGGCGCACCTGCAGGTGTGTGATGCGCGAGGAGTGCGTAGGTCTAGGTCGGGTCGGATCCGCCAGGTCCGCGTGGTCAGGCCGCGGACGAGGCGGGTGGGGTCAGTGAGGGACCTCACCCCTGTGCTTTCGAGGCGATAAGAATAAAGCGTAAAAACAACTTATACGGTACCTGCCGGTTGCAATCCCACGATGTGGGACTATCTGGTCTCGCCTTCACGCGCGCCTGCAGACACCTCGTCGTGCGATTGCCCCGCAGCTGCTGGCTCTGCTAGCGCTCCTCGGCTGGATTCGTTCACCTCGCGACACTTGCGTTAGTATGCAGCACCTGTAGTCTGGAAGACCGGGTGCCTGGAGCTTCGCGGGAGCTTCATCAGAGGTCGTCCATGGCGGCAGCAGCTCGAATCCTGTCGTACACAAAACGCGCCTCTCGGCCAAATCAGAATAGATAGAGACCTTCGCCGTGGCACGGCGAAGGCGGTGGGCAGTGCAGCAGGCCGCAGGTCGGCCTAGGCGTGCGTGCCTAGGTCAACCTGTGGCCGGAGATGGTGGGTTGGTCGGGGGGTGGTTGTGGAGGGCTGGAGTGGCAGTGGGAGGGTGGAGTGTGTTCCTGGAGGTGAGGCGGAGCTTCCGAGGTGGTTGGCGAGCCGTGTGGAGGGCTGGAGTGGTGTGGGCGGCTCGCCGGAGTGCGGTCGGAGGCGAAGACGATGGAGGTGGTTAGCGTCTGTCGAGGGTCGATCAAGGGAGATAACAGGGGGAAAAGAGAGAGGAGAGGATGGAGAACGTATCTGGGGTTGTCTGGAGTGAAGGGAGGCAGTGGAGAGGACGGCTCGTGACTGCCGTCGTCGGGGAAGAAAGACCCTGGGGGAGGAAGCGGCGACGAAGATGAGGTCAGGAGCTTGCGCGCAGGGTACAGCGCGCCGCGGGAGGAAGAGGCGGAGAGGACTCTGCTGCTGGTATGGCAGCAGAGTGACGAGAAGGAGGGAAAGCGGTCGCCGGAGCTTGTGGGTCGTTTGGCCGGAGATGGGAGAGAAGAAATTTGGAGGGGATCTCCGTCAAAATCAAGCTTAAGATGAGTGGTCGGGTCCGAGGGGTGTTTTATAGGTGCTGGCCGCTCCTATCAGAGCGTGAAAGACGCGCAATTAGGTCAGCCGGTTCGCCGGAGTTGGAAGGAAGAAAGATACCCACATCTCTCGTGCGTTCGCACGAGAGATTGGGTTCACACCAGCGAATTTGATTGGCTTTAGAAGGAAGGGAATTCCTCAGAGAATCTCCCTTCCATTTCTGGGAGAGAATCTCTGAGGAATTAGAGAGCCATCTCTCTCGAAACTTCGTCGGAGCTCGGTTCTGCCCTAGTAATGGCGGCAGGACCGGTTTGCAAAGAAGGCGAGGAACCTAGGGGGCTCTCTGCAAGGATATTCAAAAGATAGGGACCTCTTTGTGATTTGGGTGTACTAAATTGCAAAGTAGGTCAAGATGACCCCTCCTTAGGTCCAAATTTTGGTACAAACCTAATTTGGACCTAAGGAATCCAATGGAGAAGTTAGATTTCAGGTTTGACCTTGTTTGACTGGATATTTTGCGTAAAAACCCAAATTAGGTTAATTGAAGAGCTATGACCCTAATCTAGGTCAAACTAGGTTCCAAAGGTCAAATTAAGTGTTCTAAACCCTAGAGTATGTTTTTTCATGATTTGTAGAGGGTTTACTTGCTTTTTGTTCTGACCGAAACCTTGTTAATTTAAGCGGGTCTGTTTTAGGGTTACCAAGTGTCTTTTAGTTCTTAGATTGCACATGAACCCATTTCTGCTTGACTCAACCCACTTTTTATCTCATTTAGACCATTTGACCCATGTTTTGCCTCTAAGAAATCCTGTTTATCTACTGCAATGGCAAAATTGCAGTTTTAACCTTTATTTCATGTTTTCTTCTCAGAGCACTTGTTCCTTTAGTTAAGCCTTCTTCTAGGTTATGTAGGAGCTTTTGTCTTCTTTATTAGGTCAAAATGAGCTAGTTATGGCTCATGATGAGGCTCTCATCACTAGGCTGCGGGGCAGTGTCAAACGACCGCGGTTGTGGGGTCTATGGAACCGAAGGCGCAAGCCAAAGGAAGAACCTTCCCTGCAATCCCCTCGTAATCAACCTGGCCAGATTAGCCTTGGGAAGGGGAGTCCAGTGCTTACGGACTTAATCACCCTTTGTGAGATTTCTAGGTCTCTTAAGGAATACACCATAAGGATTAGGCTTGCGTGCTTGATTGAAACACATTTCTCGCATCTGTCGCCCTCCGCATCCCCTCCTGTTCTTCTCTAGTGTATGCACGGGAGGCGCTCACTGCATCCCCAATTGTGTGTTTTAGGGCAGGAATCTAGGCGACATAATTCTGTTGAAAACATGGCTGAACCTAGGGTAGATGACGCTGAAGATCAACCCCCACCAGATGCTATGGCCATCATCCAAGCTCAAATCAATGATAACCATCGACTTCAGCAACAACAAATCCACACCATCATGCAAGCCATACAACGGTTACAGAACCCGCAAGAACAACCACCACCTTTCCACGACATACCAGGACAACCACCACTTGATTTACCGCCATTTCAGGACCAGCCAAGACCCCTCCGTGATTTCTATAACCCTTCTGCCATTAGAGTCGAGCCACACCTTAGGATCCCCGAAGGGGGAGACGATTTTGAGCTAAAACCTAATGTATTAAGTCTAATCCAGAGCTACTTTCATGGAAGCTCAAATGAAGACCCCTTTCAGCACCTAGAAGATCTCGACCGCATAGCAAGAACAGTAAAACATAGGAACATTAGCCTTGACATTGTTCTAATCAAGATGTTCCCTTTCTCATTAAGAGACAAGGCTTCTCATTGGCTTAAAACCCTAGGTAGACCCATCACCACCTGGGAAGAACTGAGGCATGCATTTTTAAAGAAATTCTTCCCCATAGGAAAGACCAATGCCCTTAGAAGAGCTATCACTACCTTCACACTCCAGGGTGGGGAACAATTTCATGAGGCGTGGGAAAGATTCAATGAACTTTTGAGGAAATGCCCACACCACGAAGTTCCAAGGTGGCAATTGGCCCAGATCTTCTACCACGGTCTGGACAGCAACCTACGGAACTTCGTCGATGCCTCATGCGGGGGAAACTTCCTAAACAAAGACGAGGAGAGCGCGTTTGAGCTCTTTGAGTCTATGAGCGAGAATTCGCTCAACAATGCCTCCATGAACCAGTTTAACAGATCCAGTCAACCCCGTGGCGGGATTTATGAGGTGCAAGCAAATTTTGGAATGGTTGACATGGACATCATTGCCAAAAAGTTGGATCGAGTGGAATTGGTGGAAAAGAAGATTGATGAGCTTCTAAACCAGACCAGGAACCCCTTGCAGACTTTCTCCCTAGCAAAGGGAGCACATAATGTCGACTTGGTCCAACCCTTCACCCAATTAAACCTGGAACAACCCCTGACCACGTTCCAGGGAGGGACCTTTGCTCCCTCGACCCTTGATTACTCCCTTCCTTCTTCATCAACATCGGCTATTCTAGAAGATGTGCAAGTCGTCCAAGGATATGCAAAACCTGACCCTTTCTCCAACACTTACAACACCGGCTGGCGTAATCACCCCAACTTTGGTTGGACAAACCAGAAACCACCGCAATTCCAAAACCAGCCCAGGCCAAACCAACAGCCACACTTGCCCCCTATTAGCAAGGACCACCAGTTAGACCCCAATATAACCAGAATAGGACGGCCCCTCCCCCACAAAACCAAGTGGACACCCTAATAAAGATGATGGCTGACATGAACCAAAAACATCAGGAAGAAATGGCCTTGGTAAAAGGACAGTTAAGCCAACTCTTGGACTGTAAACAGCAAGGATCTCTACCTTCTCAACCACAACCGAACCCGCGAAACATAATTAACAGAGGCCCCAATTCGCAAGGGTTCCAAGGCAATCCCGGGCAGGCTCACATGGTCCAGCCAGCCCCATAAACACCTCCTGAGTTTGGCGCTTCTTCATCCTCGTCTTCTCAAGGATCACCCCATGGCCCCAATGCCTCTACAAATGCTGTGACCTTGAGAAGCGGCACCAAAACCCAGGATCCCAAATGGCCGACTCTCCCCGAGCCTTTACCTATTGAAATACCCGACTCAGAAGAGGCACCAACCAAGGACCCAGACATGGAACCAGTTCACATTCAGACACCCTACCCTGAGGCCTTGGAAACAATTAAGAAAAAGAAGAATGCTGTGGAAAATGAGGAGCTGTTGGAGATTTTTAAGCAAGTACAGATTAATATTCCGCTCCTAGAAGCCGTCAAACACATCCCCGCTTACGCCAAGTTCTTAAAGGATGCCTGTACACCCAAGCGTAAGCCGAGACCTCAAGCACCTAGGAAGGTTGTACTCTCTGAACAAGCGAGTTCCGTGATATCAAGCAACCTTCCACTCAAACGAACTGACCCAGGAGCACCCCTGATTTCCTGCAATATCGGGGACATGACATTTAATAGAGCGCTCCTGGACCTAGGTGCTTCTATCAATCTAATTCCAACAACCCTGTACCACCAATTTGGTTTTGGGGAGCTGGCACCAACCCCTGTCACCATCCAGCTGGCAGATAGATCAGTGAAAACCCCGAAAGGGGTTGTCGAGGACGTGATTGTACGGGTCAAGGACTTCTATTTCCCAGTCGACTTTTTGGTGCTCGACATGGAAGTCCCTGAAAAATTACAGAATGCACCCATAATTTTAGGCAAACCTTTCTTAGCTACAGCTAAAGCAAACATCGATTGCGACACGGGATGTATGGAAATCGCCTTCGGGGACAGGAAAATGCAATTGGATATCTTCCGGGCGACAAAGTCTTTTGATTGCGATTACATTGAGGAACATGATCCCGTGGAAACTTTAATCGAGGAATGCCTTACCCTCAGTTCTGTATCAGACCACCAAACCCGTAGTGACGGTTCTGACTCGTCACCATGCCTACCCATGGACCTCTGTAAGGTTGAGAATCATCACATGACACCATTTGAAGAGATCGATGTTGATCAACTACCGCCCTTTCCATTCCCATTGACTGTGGTCCCACCCGCACCTGAACTTAAACCATTGCCCGAGAATCTCAAGTACGTCTTCTTGGGACCTGACCAGACCTTCCCAGTGATTATTAATTCCCATCTAACCAAGGATCAGGAACTAAGGTTGACTGCAACTCTTTCAGAACATCGGGCCGCCATTGGTTGGACCATCTCGGATCTAAGAGGAATTAGCCCCACCTATTGCACCCACAAGATTTACCTGGAAGACGGGGCTCGACCTTCCCGCCAGATGCAGAGACGGTTAAACCCTAACATGCGGGAGGTCGTTAAAAAAGAAATTATCAAGTGGCTCGACGCCGACATCATCTACCCTATCTCTGATAGCCCCTGGGTGAGCCCCACTCAAGTGGTTCCAAAGAAGGCTGGGCTCACCGTTGTCACTAATGATCATGGCGAATCCATCCCCACCCGCACCACCACCGCATGGCGGGTGTGTATTGATTATAGGAAGCTTAATGAAGCCACTAAGAAGGACCACTTCCCCTTGCCATTCATTGACCAAATCCTTGAAAGATTAGCAGGGCAAAAGTATTTTTGCTTCCTGGATGGATATTCAGGATATAACCAAGTCGCAATTGCTCCAGAAGATCAGGAAAAGACCACATTCACTTGCCCGTATGGCACGTTTGCATTCCGTCGAATGCCATTTGGGTTATGCAACGCACCTGCGACCTTCCAGCGTTGCATGCTAGCCATTTTTTCAGAAATGGTGGGTGAATACTTAGAGGTCTTTATGGATGATTTCTCTGTATTCGGGAATTCATTCGACCATTGTTTGAGCAACTTGGAGAAAATCCTGAAACGATGTATCAAGGTTAACTTGGTGTTAAGTTGGGAAAAGAGCCATTTTATGGTTCAAGAAGGAATTGTCCTCGGACACATCGTTTCGCATAGGGGCATCGAGGTAGATCGAGCTAAGGTTGATTTAATTTCCAAACTTCCTCCACCTAGTTCGGTCCGGCAGATTCGCTCTTTCCTAGGACATGTTGGCTTCTACCGAAGGTTCATCAAAGACTTTTCCAAACTTTCCAAACCCTTGACCGACCTTCTAGCCAACGACGCCACTTTCCACATGTCTCCTGATTGCATCCAGGCTTATCATACCCTCCGGGACTTAGTCTCCACGGCACCTGTACTTCAACCCCCAGACTGGTCCCAGGATTTTGAGATTATGTGTGACGCATCAGATTTTGCCATAGGCGCTGTCCTGGGACAAAGGCAAGACAAGAAGCCAGTGGTGATCTACTACGCGAGCAAAACGTTGGACGAGGCCCAACGTAATTATACGGTCACAGAAAAAGAGTTGCTCGTTGTAGTCTTTGGACTGGAAAAATTTCGATCATACTTGCTGGGATCCCACGTGACTATCTACATCGACCATTCAGCCATCCGGCACCTGTTGGCCAAAAAGGACGCAAAACCCAGGCTCATCAGATGGATCCTGCTTTTGCAGGAATTTGACCTGGAAATCCGAGACAAGGCCGGATCGAAAAATGTGGTGGCTGACCACCTGTCACGACTTCATCCAGACCACATTGGACCCTCCCTACCTCTATCTGATACCTTCCCTGATGAACACATCCTAGCCGTGCAAGACAAGAAAATGCCATGGTATGCTGACTATGTCAATTACCTGGTTATAGGACAAACCCCACACAGCTGGTCCAGACAGCAATGGGACAGGTTCTTGGCTGAGGCCAAGCACTATTTCTGGGATGATCCCATGCTGTTTCGCCTCTGTGCTGATCAGATCATCAGGAGGTGCATCCCCAAAGACGAAGTTCAGAGTGTGCTTTCCTTTTGTCATGACCAAGCATGTGACGGCCATTTCTTTGGCAAGAAAATAGCTGCAAAAGTTTTGCAGTCTGGATTTTATTGGCCGTCCCTATTTAAGGATGCACACATCTTTGCCAAGACTTGCTCACGATGCCAAACACTGGGGACCATGACCAAGAAAGATATGATGCCCCTTCAGCCCATTTTGATTGTCGAAATCTTCGACGTTTGGGGTATCGATTTTATGGGCCCCTTTCCACCATCCAACGGCTTCGAGTACATCTTGGTCTCGGTAGACTATGTTTCCAAATGGATTGAAGCCGTTGCCACTCGACGATGCAATCACAAGACAGTCATGGACTTTGTGAAAAAGAACATCTTTTCCCGGTTTGGAATACCCAAGGCCATGATCAGTGATGGTGGAAGCCATTTTATCCATTCCCAATTCCGTGCCCTACTTATAAAATACAGGGTAAACCACCGCATTGCCACCCCGTATCATCCACAAACAAATGGGCATACTGAGGTCTCAAACAGACAAATCAAGAACATTTTACAGAAGACTGTGAGACCTGACAGGAAAGATTGGTCCACACGACTTGATGATGCCCTGTGGGCATACAGGACCGCTTTTAAGACCCCGATAGGCATGTCACCTTATCGCTTGGTCTTTGACAAAGCTTGCCATCTCCCTGTCGAATTGGAACATCGGGCTTACTGGGCTGTCAAGCAATGTAACATGGATCCCCAGTTAGCCGGTGCACAAAGGACACTTCAATTATCTGAGCTCGAGGAAATTCGTCGGGATGCCTTTGACAATAGTCGGCTATATAAGGAGAAAATGAAAGCCATCCACGATCGACTCATTCATAGAAAAACCTTTGAGCCGAACCAACAAGTCTGGCTCTTTGATGCACACTCGAAACTCTTCCCAGGGAAACTTAGGTCCAAATGGACAGGACCATTTCGGGTGGTCAAGCCCTATTCCAATGGGGCAGTTGAAATCGCAGATCTTAACACCGGGCACACCTTTACAGTCAATGGTCAAAGATTGAAGCATTTCTGGCCTAGGTACCCCCCAAGGAAAGTGTCACCCTCGCTGAGGGCTGACACCAAGCACCGCCCAGCTGGAGGCGTTAAACTCAGCGCTTCCTGGGAGGCAACCCAGCGGATTCAGACTGATCTGGTAGTTTATGTCACTCAGGTACTATCTTTTTGAACCCTTCTGCATCCATGAATCTGCCAATGAGGACATTGTCCAACTTAAGCATGGGGGGATGGTAAATTGCATAATCCTGAGCTTAATTAATCAGTCTGAATGAATAAATTAATTGATTAAAAAAAAATTGAATTTAGGAAGAAAAACTTAGGCATTAGAAACTTGTCAATAGTGGAAAATAATACAAAAAGAACTTAAACACTCAGACTTTTCAGGCCTTCAGGCTTAATCAGCCCTGGTGTCCATTAAAATATGGATTTAGCGGCGAATCCTTGCAACTTTAAGCTATTCTAATCCACCTAATAAATAAGGTAATAAGTATACGACTTATCAACTCGCTCTCTAACTCAGGAAAACTTTGAGTCTAAGCATCTACACACATTTTTGCACAGACTCACTTCTCGTAGATTTTGACAGAAATTGGGTAGCTAATGAACTCTCTAAGGTGGTATGGCTGGCAAGTTGTCGTGGGTAACAGCCCATTGGCAGGTTGTCCAGAACCCAACCACAGGCCATTTCTTTTTCGCTGCCTCTAGTACATTTGAGATTAGGGAAGCCACCTACGAAAAAAAAAAAAGAGAAGAAAAGAAAATAAACCACACTTCACCGCACAAGTATGGCTGGCAAGTGATCGTGGGTAACAGCCTATTGGTCGGTTGTCCAGAGCCCAACTCAATAATTGCACAAAAAAGACCAAAACACCTAAGGATGAAGCGGGGAAGTAGTACAAGCCGGGGAGATATACACTGGAAAATCCTTGTGTTGACCCCAAGTAAAATGAACGTAGGGAGAAAGCTACCAATCGAACAAATACACCTTCAGGCAAAAATTTATTTTCTTTTCCGGTCACCTAGAGGCGTAGAAACTCGAAGTCTGTCTCAATTACCGTTAAGTGAGTCTATCACAACATTCACACCAAGATGCTTAGCACTTACGGTTTTGATCGAGTTTTGGGTGGGTTGGGTAGCCGTAAAAAGTTACCAACCCACACTGAATTCTGAAAATTCTAAAAAGACATATATAGATATATACGTATACATATGTATAGTTATATATACAAAGCAAGGATTCGGGCGATTCGTATTTTGGCAGACACCCGGGCGCTGCTTAGTCTTTGTAGATTAAGATCTTCGTATATTTCCTCTTATTGACAGGTAACGAAGTGCCTAAGCAATTACTTCTTGAATTCTCCAAAGAAATAAATGATAGAATAAACCTTGCTAGGGACTATCAAGGAGTAAGCATGGGGGTATGATAACACCACGCAAGGGGGTAGTAATTAGGTTGAATATAGCCCATCTTTAGAATAAAAGGCACAACATAAAGTAGAATAGGAGCATTGCATGCATCAAGTACCAAGATTGCTTATAAACTGCATTAATGGCCATTTTTGTAAAGCATGTGTCAAAGCAGGCCCCAGATGAGCAATCGGACCGCACGGATGGATTCAGAACGACGAACGGAGTCCAACGGACTCAAGATCAGCTAAATCTGACATCCGGAGCTCCCACAATGGGCCTAAGAAATTCTGACCATTGATCTGGAGATCAACGGCCCAGAAAGCGCCACGTCGCCCCGCCCCCACCGCTCGCATGCCCTCAAGCCAGCCAAGGACGAATCTCGGCCGTTGATCTTCGTTCGAACGGCCGAGATCCGCGCGCTCGTCCGCGGTCGCCGCGACAAAGCGCGGGCGTGGCGCAACGGCTAGCGCGCATGCCCGCATCGCAGCGACGCGCATTCGAATCGCGCGGAGCAGAAATCAAGCGCAAGCGAAGGGCGCAGCAAAATTGGGCTGCCCGATCAGCAGTTGGCGGCCAGGATCGCGCCACGCGGCGCGATGACAGCTCCCGAGCGCCCACGCGCGTGCGCACGCGCGCCCGAGGCGCGATCTAAGCGCGGGCGCAGGAGGATCTTAGCCGTCTTATCTTCGATCGGACGGCTCTCGTTCAACGTCCACGGATCGCGCATGGAGAGAGAGCGGGGCGGGCAGCTAACCGATGGTAGGAGGGCTTCACCGACGTATCTGGAGGCGGTTTTAGCGACGTTCTGGATGTCGCTAAAGCACATTCTTCTTTTAGGAAGCCCTTAACTCTATTTAAACCCCCTTCTACCACCATTCAAGGCATCCTCTCCCACTTGCAACTACTCCACTCCTCTCCTAGCTAGTTTTAGGCACTCTCGTAATCGCCGGAGACGACGAGCCGCCGACGGAGCCTCCTCCACCGCCGTGGCTGCCTCGTCGCTCTCCACTCTCTCTCTACCTCTCTCTCTCTCTCTTTTAAGCTTTCATTTACTTTTGTTGAAGCATGTATTTAATGTTGTAAACCATGAACTATGAATGCATGTTTAATGAAATTATTTTCCATTTATTCGCCATTTTAATTTTTGCTTAAAGTGCATGATCAAAACCAAGAGCTTTCTAACCCTAAACTCTCTCTATCTCTCGCTTTTCAAAATTGTCTCTTTCGCAAGCAAAACTCTGCCTTTTTCGTGACAACAAGTGGTAAACAAAATCTGATTTTCACGCCTCCCTGAGACCGACACTCGGACTCACCTCCGTTTACTTCTTTTAAAATCGACGTATCAAGTGCAACTATAACGACACCTCTTAACACACACGCACTACGGCACGTCAGGCATGTCTCCTTTCAGATTAGTGTACGGGAAGGCATGTCACCTCCTCGTCGAGTTGGAGCACAAAGCCTATTGGGCTATACGGAAGTGTATTCTAGATCTTTCTAAGGTAGAAACCCATAGAAAGCTTCAAATGAGCGAGATCGATGAATTATGCAATGATGCGTATGAGAACTCGCGAATTTACAAAGAGCGGGTTAAGGCCTTTCACGACAAGCACATATCCAAAAATATCTTTCACCTTGGTTAGAAAGTCTACTCTTTGATGCCAAACTGAAATTATTCCCAGGAAAACTCAGATCAAAATGGATTGAACCATATCTTATCAGACGAATCTTTGGAAATGGAGCTGTAAAAATCAGCCAACCCAGCCTTGATTCAGAACCCTTTATCGTGAATGGTTAGCGACTTAAGCCGTTCATCGAACTCACCGATACAAACATGGTTGAGGTATCTTTTGATCTTTATTCTCCCTAAGGTTATTACGCCCGACTGATGGCGTTAAACTTAGCACTTAACAGGAGGAAACCAGTCATCTTTTTGAAAAACCTGAAACCCTTCTTGACACATCTTATGCTGAACTTATATTGCACTTTAGGGTTCATCCATTATAACAGCCGACTCCACCTTTGGTACCTGTACCCGGGCTTGAAATCGTCCGCAATAGTCATCCCGACCCATCCACCCATCCAAAACCTGTTCTAATGAATGATCTAAGCTGAACTCGAACTCACCTAATTTACAATGAGGACATTGCAAATCGTAGGCATGGGGGGTATTAAAGTACAAAATGTAGTGAAAATCACTTCACAAGAAAGGGTTTCATCAAAAAAATCACATATTCCAAAAGCCAAAAAAATAAAAAATTGAAAAAGAACAAAAATAGAAGGGAGGAAATTTTGAGTGAATTAATTGCATATCATTTTTGAGGAGAAAAGGAGAGGAGATAAAAATGTCAAAAAAGGAGCACAATTTGAAAAGAAAAGAAAAAGAGATAATCATTAGTAAAAGATTAAGGAATTGACTCAATTCTAGACCAAATCAAAAGGAAAGAAAAAAAAGATAAAAAGTGCTAAGAGACAAAAGAGATTAGTATGAACCCTGATCTTAGGCCTCTTGGGCTGTAATTTTAAGCTTAAAAATTCAAGTATCCGTTAAGATCTGAATAGTCCTCAAGAAGTTGGAGAAAATGCGAAGCTTAAGTATTAGGTCTAAGGCTTAGGGATTATTCGGCCTCGTTAACTGTCCTCTGTTTTGTGGGACTCGGTAACCTAATCACCCCAATCCACACACAATCTAGTTCAGTGCGCTTAAGTATCAAAATCACGTAAATGCGTTAAATCTGTTTTGAAAAGGTACCTAGATTAGGAGCAGCTAATCAACACAAGTTGATTTGGACGAGTTCTCGGCGTGGAGAGGCAGGAAATTTCCCTTGAAGATGAGCAATAACATATCGTCTCCTCAGTGCTTGTCTCCTAGGATATCTAAATATCCTATTGGAGGCATGTAAACACCTTGTGGTGGTTCAGATGCCATGGGCGGCATTATCACGAAATATCGATTGCTAGGGTCTGGATTTAGCTACAGAATGCCATGGGTGGGATTATCTCGAAATCTCAAAAGCTAGGGTTTTGGGGGTTGTCAGGGGCGGTGCTATCTCGAAGCATCGATTGCTAGGGATCCTGCGAGGATTGATGGTGGGAACTAGGAATCCGATACATACCATGTTGTAAAGCTAATTCAAGGCTAGAAATAAAAAGAAAAGAGAGACAAAACTCTCCAAAAATAAAGAAAAATTCTTCTATCTCTCTCTTACAAAAACGCATTGCAAACTGAACCTGGGCAAAAACATGTTACAAGTAAGGGTGCTTTAACCGCGGGGTTCAACAAACCCTAGGTTAGTTCCTGTGGGCCTTAGAAACCTTCGCCACAGACTGAGGCTAGAGCTGGTCAGGTCCGGATCTTGATTGATACTTGAGTACCCTTAGGCCTATTATCAGCATTCTGACCTAATCTACAAAAGAAAGCACACATCAGAATCTGAGCATAAAGAAACATGTGGTCTAGAATTCGAGTAAATCCCTTGAAATTTTGCTAAGGGACTAGCAAAAGCTAAGCATGGGGGTATGATGGGAATACCATCATGAGCCATAACTAAGCTCATTTTGATCTAATTAAGTAGTAAATGCTCCTTCATGACTGCCAGAGAGTCATAATTCACTACAAATCCATTCTGAGGGAGAGATAAGAAATCAGGGTTAAAACTATAATTTTAACATCATTACTTGAATACAGTACAACCACAGATTTTCTCAGGGGTTAATTGAGGGTCAAATGGTCTTAAAACGATAACAAGTGGGTTAGAACAGACAAAAAAGGATTTTCATGTGTTTTGAGAATTAAATGACTTTTGAAACCTTAAAAATAGACCTACTTAATCAACTGAGGTTTTGGTCAAGATAAAATTCACCTAAACCTTTTCAAATTCATAGAAAAATATTCTCTAGGGTTTGGTACCTTCAAATTGATCATCAGAACCCATTTTGGCTAAAAACAGAGTCTCAGACAGACATTTACCCTAATTTAGGTTTTTGCATAAATTACCCAGTCAAATGCAGTCAAAACCAAAATCCAACTTTACCATTGGATTTCTTAGATCCAAATTAGGCTTGTACCAAAATTTGGACCCAAGCTGAAATTGTCTTGACCTAGTTTGCAACTTGATCATGTCTGATTACATTTATGCCTTTAACTTTCAAAATCTTTATAAATAGACCCCTAACTTTGTCATTATTTTCATAAATAGGTCCCTTCCGCCATTAATCCTATTCCTACAAGCACCAGTGACCTAAAATTGGCAAGAACTTCTTGATTCCTTGACGAATCCCTTTCAAATTTGAAAGGGAATTTCATCAAGGAATTCCCTTTCTTTTGAGCCAAATCCCATGCCTCAAAACCTTCACAATCTCTCATGTGAATGCATGAGAGATTTGGGTATCATAAAATTTCCTCCTCCAGCGAAGCTTCACAAGCCCAAAACCTCCTCTAAAGGTCTATAAAAAGACCTCTAGATCAAACCGTTCTCCTCAAGCTCGAATTCAACCGGAGTAACCCCCTAATTTTTCTCTCCTCCTCCGGTTGAAGTGCTCTTCAAGCTCCGGTGACTCTCCTTGCCTCTCCTCATCGTCTGACCGTAATACCAGCGACAGATCCTCCTTTCTTGCCTTCTTCCGCATCGAGTAGTACCAGCCGGCGTCCCTATCCCCTTCATCCTCGCCCTCCAACCCTTATCAGAGCCAACTTCGTCTCTGGTGCCGGTCATACCACAACCGGTGCCATCTCCGTTCCCCGTCGTCCGCTACCTCTCTCAGATGACTCCTCAGCTTCCCCTCATCACAACAGCAACTTCAACACTTTGATTCGACCCCACCAACGCCCTTTGCGACTCCATCTTCCATCTTGCCAGCAGACCTCTGGCGAGCGCTAGCGGCCACCATAGCCACCTACACTGCCGCTCACACTCCACACCTTCACCGTTCACCGTAGATCAAAAACCCCAACTTAGTTAGGGCTATTGATCAATCTCGCTCGCCCCCGAACACACCCACCTTTACACGCACAATCTGACTTTGCCCCACAGGCACAGACCACGCCATGCCACACAACCACCATTGTTACACCCGCCCTGGTCCGGCGATACTTCCTGAGCTTTTTGACGAGGCCAAAAGGCCTTATTGTTGATTTCAGGTACTCATCCCCTCCGCCATCGACGCTGCAAGCCTCGAGCTTGCTTGAAGCTCTCTCCAGACCTGCAGCTCCAGGTCCTTGACTCCAGACGAAGCGAAGTTGGTCCAGGAACACACTCGCTCGGTCAATTGGAGCCATTGACCGCTCCTTGCACGTAAATTGGGTGAAGGCAGTAGCAGCAGCGTGCATGAGAAAAGGGGGAACGGATAGTCCCACATCGGAAGTTTACGAGCGGTAGCTGTAACATAAATTTAATTTGTGTCTGGGGCTTATCGCCTCAGACACAAAGGTGAGGTTGCTCACACCCATCACGTGCCTTGTCCACAAGCTCTCCTCCGCAGATCTGGTATGCCTGACCCGCCTAAGCCTTCACTCCTCGCTCACCACCCCATACCGGTGAGTCTGGACTTGGGTGCGCACTTGATCCGAATACCCAAATACTCGGGACTGTAGAAGGCTCTGGGAGAGCGTGACCCAAAGAAAGAAAGAGAGAGAGCGCGTGGAGGTTAGGGGGGTTTTGCTCTCTGGAGAATTGGCTGACACTTAGCTAACTTTGAGGAACCTTCCTCCTTTGTATGAAGAAGAAGAGTTAAAGAAGCAAGAGAGCTGCACAGAGAAGAAAGGTAGAAGAAGAAAGAGGAAAGCAAAGAAGAAGAGGAAGAGAAGAAGAGCCGCAATGGTAGAAGAGTCTGTGAAGAAGAAGGAAAGCAAGAGAAAAAGAGAAGAAGAAGAAATTAGAGGAAGAAGAAGCAGAGCACTATTGGAGTTTATTTCATACATAGTTATTGAGTTCCATTTGATATTATTGTAGGTAGTAATTGGTGATTCAAATCACCATTTTATTCTATTCCTTTTGCAATCTGACACTTGACATTATTGCTACATTATTCTGAGTCAATTCTTGATTATAATTTCTTATCTCTATTATTTAAAATTTCAATCTTGAGAATTGAATTCCTACTTGCTCCCAGCGAACAACCTCAGACTTTTCAAGTATAAATTTTATCTATTTTTCGTGAGATTTCACCTATACTGCAATGCAACGATTTAAAACATCGATCTCAAGTGACTAACACCTGTCTTGTCTCTAGATGCATCCATTATTCCAATTTTGCCCCTAGATTATGACCCTTCAAACATAAAATGACAATATTACTAGTGGGACTATAAAATGGTGAAATTAAGCTAAAAATGTATAGATGCAAGTATGCATGCAATGTATGTAGTGAATGCTCTATTTATAAGTGTAAGCTTAGTTGTTAAATTAATTTAGTCAAATTAAGACCCATGATTGCTATGCAATTATACTCTTATGCCTAAATCTTGCTAGTCCTAACACTGAAATGAATGATTGTCTAAACCCTAACTTTTTTGCTTTTTCCTTCCTTTCTAATTTTTTCTTTTATTTTCTTTTTCTTTTGGACTTATTTAGAAACATATTGATTCAAGAATTGAACTTCTAGATGTTCAACTGTCACCAACCCTTAGAATTAATACTTAGGATTTTATCCTCAGAGACTCAACAGTACCTAGGTGCTTGCTACAATACAGACTCTCAATTCCATACCTTATTTATAGTTTTTCTCTCTCTCTCTTTTCTCTCATGATAATAAAATTTTTTCTTTGGTTTTTGTTTAGGGTTTTGGGGTAACTTTCCTTCGGCTACCCAATCCACCCAAGATTTAAAAGACTCGAAAGTACAAGCATTTGATTAGTGTAAGTGTGACTCATTGGAAGGTGGTTGTAATGGACTCTAGGTAACGCTAACTCCAGGCGACCAAAAAGAAAAGAAAGAAAAAAAAAAACATTGCCTTGAGGTTTATCTTTTCGACCAATAGCTTCTCCCTACTACTTTTATCATAAGTGTGCAAATTTTTACTTCCTTGCTTCACCTTATTTATGGTTGGGATTGTGGGAGCTGGGTTCTGGACAAGCGGCCAATGGGGTGTCAAACTCACGATAACTTACTAGCCATGCCTGTGCACGAGTGTAACTGATCTCACTTTTTTCTTATTCATATCTACAAGGGTATATATTTTTTTCTATTTCTATTTTTCTATTTTTTTTGCAAATAGCAAGTTTTCACACTCTATTTTTTTCACTCTATTTTTTTCATATATCATTTTTTTTGGTATTTCTGATTTTTCTCTTAGTAGGTGGCTTTCTTAATCTAAGATGTACCTGAACCAAAACTTAAAGAGATGGGTCTAGTAGCTGGGCTGTGAACAAATAGCTAATGGGGCATCAAATCCATGACAACTTATCAACCATACTACTCCTGTATGTTTATTGATTCTCTAGTTTCCCTTATAATTCCCAAACAATTGAGTTAGTGCAATTTGTGCATAGATGCTTAGACTTTCATGACCTTTTAAATCAAAGGGTGGGTTAATAAGCTATGTAGTTATCATCCCAATTTATTAATATCTTCAAGTTTATTTTAAGATGGCAAGGACTTAAGAATAAATCCACATCATAGTGAACACCTATACTAATTAAGTCGCTAGGCCTGAAGAGTCTAAGCAACAAAATCCTAATTGCATTATTTCTCAGGGTCGGTGACTTCTTAATGGCCATTGGTCTTATCTTGACTCAATTTATGTTTCTTTGTTGTTTTTGCATTTTTTTACCTTTTTCCATAGATAACTTTGTACAGTGTAAACATTTTTTCATTTTTCATTTTTTTTTCTTTTGAAGGTAAACTCTATACAAAGCTTTAAAAAATGAGAATATATATATAGAATTTTTTTTGTATTTTTTAATTTTTTCAAGTATTTTGAAAGAAATGACAAATTCTAGATATTGGTAGAATATTTAATCTTTTGCTCTACCCATTATCCCCGTGCCTAAATATGAGCATGCCCTTATGCACAATTGAAAATAGAGATATAGAGGAATAGATAGCACCTGAATTTGTTGTACTTGTGAGTGCTTCCAATACCTAGAGAATAATAGAAAAACCGAATATTTACAGGTGTGTTAGTTACCTTCCAATAAGGGTTGAATTTAACGCCCTCACCTGAGCGGAAATTTAGAATATCAACCCTCAATAAGATCAATTGTTTCTTCAGAAAGTGAGGGTTCCTAGGCAATAACAGGCTTCAATCTTTGTCCATTAATAGTGCATAATTGCCCAGTCTTGGGGTCTTGGATCTGGACAACCCCATTGCCATATGGGGTCACAACATGATAAGGTCTAGACTGCTTAATTTGATTTCAATTTCCCTGGGAAAAGTTTGAGCCTAGTGCCAAATAACTAAACTACCTGGCTTAGCTCAAACTGCTTTCTTCGAATGTTCTTATCGTGGAAGGCTTTTAATTTGTCTTTATAAATCCTTGCATTCTCATAAGCCTCCCTTCTAATCTTTTCTAATTTCGCCAATTGCAATTTCCTCTACTGACCTCCTTCTTCCATGTCCAAATTACACTTTTTAACTGCCCAAAAAGATTGGTGTTCTATTTACACTGGTAGATGACAAGGCCTCCCATAAATTAATCGATATGGTGACATCCCCAAAGGAGCCTTGTAAACAGTCCGGTATGCCTAAAGAGCGTCAATTAACCTTTCGAACCAATCTTTTTTGTCGAGTCTCACTATTATCTATAAAGTTTCCTTGATTTGTCTATTTGAGACCTCCACCTGCCCATTTGTTTGCTGATGGTATGGGGTAGAAATGCGGTGGTTTACCCCATACTTTTTCAAAGGTGATTTGAAATGGGCATGCAGAAAATGACTTCATCGCTCATCAAAGTGCAAGGAATACCAAGCAAAGATGTTTTCTCGGACAAAATGCATAACGGTTTTTTGATCAACATGTTGTGTCGAGATGGCTTTGACTCACTTAGAAACATAATCCACTGCCAATAAAATATATTCAAAGCCATGAGAGTTGGGAAAGGGGCCTATAACAATTCCCCAGACATCGAAATCTTTCACGACCAAAATTGGTTGTCCATTCTAGTCATGGTTCCCAATGTCTTGCAACACTGGCAACCTCGAACAAAATTATTTGCATCTTTAAACAGTGATGGCCAAATGAATCCAAACTGCAAAACTTTTGTAACTGTTTTTCTTCCAGAAAAGTGGCCTCCACATGCTTCGCTCTTGTAAAAGGACAGAATTCCTGAAATTTTAGACTTAAGGATGCACCTTCTGATGATTTGGTGGGACCCTAATTGGAACAATAATGGGTCATCCCAAAAGTAATACTTGGCTTCTGAAAGGAGACTTCTGATCTTTAGTCATTCCAGGAGGAATTTTTCCACAAACTAAGTAGTTCACAATAGCTGTGAACTAAGGAAGCTCACCAGAATTTATGGCCAAGATACTGTCATCAGGAAATTTCTCGTTAATAGGTAAAGAAGAAGGAATGTGAGTTGGTTCAAGTCTAGAGAGGTGGTCAGCAACCACATTTTGAGTTCCAGCTTTGTCCTTGATTTCAATGCCAAAATCTTGAAGGAGAAGGATCCATCTAATAAGTTGTGGTTTGGCATGGTTTGGCATCCTTCTTTGCTAATAGATGCCAAAGGGTAGAATGATCAGTATAGATAATCACCTTTTATCCCATGATGTATGGCCTAAACTTCTCCAACCCAAAAGCAATGTCCAGCAATTCTTTTTCAGTAATCATGTAGTTACACTGAGCTTTGTTCAGCGTCTTACTGGCTGATGTGCATACATCTAATTAGCCTAAAATGTCTATTTATGCATGTTCCCAGTGTCATAGAAGCATCATGCATTATAAATATTGCATAACATGCATCATCATGCATTTAGGTTCATTTGTATAAATTGTATAGTAATTTACCCATTTTGTAGCCAAGGATAAGGTAATATTTATCAGGGTCTCGAATTGAAGATCCAACAGTATGGATCTAATCAGGGCGATGATCAGAGTTTAATGACTCCGAGATCGCCCTGATTGGACTTCTGTAGTATCAAATGCAGTTTGAGAAAGATCAGAGGTCAAGGGGCAAGGTGGTGTAAAATCCGTATCTCAGATGATAAATCCAACTACACGGATGGGTTCGGATCGACAATCGCAACCCAACGAAGCAAAAATTGGTCAAATTTGACATCTATGGCACCATCTACAAGCTAAAGAAGATGGATGACCATGATGGCACCACGTGGTGCCATCACTGCCACCTCAACACCCCTGGCCACCTCCTCATCAAGGGTCGCGCAATCTTGATTATTGGATCGAGATCCAACGGTCATGAGTGCGCGACCCTTAAAACGTAAAAGTGACACAAAGTGCAGCATAGTGCATTGGTTGTGCTTTATTTCATCAAGGAGGATGCACACGTTCGAAGCGCGTTGTGCCTCAATCGAAGTGGCAGGCAGGCACGGCTTAATTCAACCATTGATGCATGATCGAGCAACTATGCGGGCATGAAGTGGCCTACAGGGAGAGCTGGATGCACACTCACACAATGACACTCTATTTGACACACGATCGCATGTGAGTGTTGTGCACGCAGGAAGACGAAGAGACGAGCAGCTTTTTAAGCCGTCCAATCTCTTGATCGGACGACTAATGACGCTCGAGCACGATGAAGGCTTAAACGGTTGAAGGCGAGGCGGTGTTGACGTGGCCACACGAGAGATGTTCGATCTCCATCGCACGGCAGAGGTTGAGGCACGGCTACAACGACGTGTATCTATAGTGACGCATGTATCCATCACTAAAGGTAACAGGGTTAATTTTTAAAAAACAAAATGCCCTTTTTGCCCCCATGTATACAACTATATAAAGGCCCTACGCCCTTCACTTTTTCTTCATCCCTTCCATCATCTCTCTTCCTTTCTAAGAGCTAAGAACTTAAGTTCTAAAGCTCACTCTAGTGCTCCCAAGCTATGGGAAGCTCGCTAGAGTTAAAATCAAAATTTTCCACCTCTTATCCCCTTCGCGGAGCTCTCACCAATCGTTTCTTCGCCCCCGTTCTGGAAGTGTAGCTCGTGACTGATGAGTCGATCTTCACTTTCATTAAAATTTTAAACATAAAATGATGTGTCGTTGTAAAGCTTTTGTGGTGGAAAATCGACTATCAAAACATTAATTATTTCTAACCACAATGATTAGGTCATCTCCACATGGAGAAATTAGCCTATTGAAATGATTAATGATGACGTATCTACTCGGGGATATCAGTGGATATGCATTTGAACTCTTGCAACATTATTTCAAATCTAATTCAACTTTCTACGCAATTACTTCATATCAAGAGGGTTCTCATGCAGATTTGTTGCAATATATTAAATCATTAAATAAATGAATTGTAAAGTGGCAATGGCATTTTTCGTAAATATTAATTGAAACTTTATTGTAGCAAAACAGAGCATTCCTTTGCTGTGCTCGCGTGAGGAGGGTCCACGATCGACGACGAGGAACGAGGGGAAGGTTCACCTCGACAAGGGCTTTACGTTGACGATCTCGGTGCAGGCTAAGATGGCAGCTGGTGGCCGCGCAACGGCGGGGAGACCGGTGGCAATGGCTTCTCGACATCGATGTGGAGATGACCGGGAAGGCGCTGTGGATAGTGGGGCTTGTCGGCGAGCATGTGATATGCGTGCTAGTGATGATGGGGTGACTCGAGGAGGGCAGAGGAGGTCGAGCAGCATGGAACGTGGCTGCTGGCTTTGGGTTCTCTTCCTGTTGGTGGTGATGAAGAAGATGAACAGTGCTTGGTAGGAAAACACACACGAGGAGGATGGCCATGTGTGGTTGCTACAACACCGTGTGTGGCGCATGAGGAGCGGAAGCATAGCTTGTGCGTGGGTAGCGTGTGGGAGGTGCGTGGGAGGTGTGCTGGTCATGCAAGCTGGAGGCGGTGCGTGAGGAGGGGGTGGTCTATGACTGAAGGTGGTTGTGGTGTTGGTGATGGTGTAGGCGTTGGATGAGAGCTGCTGCACTGATGGGTTCACGTTGAGGGGTGAAACAGGGGAGAATGAAGGGAGGGAAAATGAAGAAGGAGAGGAAATTGGGTGTGCATAGGGGGTGATGGTGGAGGTGATGTTGGATTTTTTTTTTCTGGGTGGAGAAGGTGACGAAGGTGGTGCTGGTGGGTGTAATGGTGTGCGCACTGTCACCGCACACACTTGGGCAAGGGAAAGATGACGGTGAAGCTCGCTCAAGCCACGGTGCTCGCTGGAGTTCCCGATGTACACTTATTGCACGGTGGAGGAAGAAGAAGTCCCAGCCAAGGTGAGAAGATTATCGCCCCAGAGGATGCCTGTGCCTCTTCTTTTAAACGCTTCCCACTTTGTTTCTTCCGTTGAGATCCTCTCTAACAGTCTTGGCGATGGGGCAGTTTGGAGAGGTTGCGAGACGCACAGTCACCTTGGGTTGGCGCGTTGACTTGACCAATTAAGCACACTGCTGACGGTGAAGGCGGTGGTGGTATTGGAAATCTTGCGCACATGACCCTGCATAAATATATATGTATCAAGTTTAACAAAATATCTTTTAATTAAGATAAAGTAACACTTTATTTTAATTTCAATTTAATGAGGAATGTTTCAAATGTACTTAAGCTAATTAATTGTCCATGAAATTGGACTCATCAGCGACATCGACGCCCTGCCTTATCCCTGGTTCTTCCAGATCTGCCCTCTGTCCTCTGTCTTCACTCTCCTTCTTCCAGGCATTGTTCGTCTGGCTCGTCCTCCAAGCAGCCGTTGAGGAGGATAACTTCTTACCCCTTCTCTTTTTATTGCTTGATTAGATTTCCTGTTTTTTAGTTGTAGCTATAATGTTGAGAGAGAGAGAAACAACTTTTATAATAAAAATAATGACATTATTTTTATTATAAAAGTTGTTTCTCTCTCTCTCTCTCTAGTTTTATTGTTTATATTGCAAGTAGGTTAGCCGTCATTGTGAATGTCTCTTTTATAAACAAAACTTACAAAAAAGAAAGTTACGGATTTAGAATCGATGTAACCTCCCCATGTTCGACAAGGGCTCACCTCGAGCTTCAGTAAAAATTTATCTGATATTTGATTTTCTTACGAATTGCACTACGACGACGGGTTTTCCAAACTCAATATTTTTTGCTACGAAATTTCGTTTATCATTGGCATAGTAGATTACATGAGGGCTCTTATCTCTTCTCTAACCTAAAACTATTCCAATTGCATAGTCAGAGGCATTGATGTAAACACGTTCATATCACATAAACCGTCTATTTATGCACGTTCTTAGGCGTATAGTTGCATCATACATTATAAATATTGCATAACATGCATCATCTTGCATTTATGTTAGATTGTATAAACTTTAGGTTAATTTTCTCTTTTTGTGGTCAGGTAATAGGGAAATATCATATCAGGGTCTCAAATTGAAGATTCAACCATACAGATTTGATTAGGGCGACGATTAGAGTTCAATGGCTCCAAGATCGCCCCGATCGGACTTCTGTAGTATCAGATGCAGTCTGAGAAAGATTAGAGGTTAAAGGGCAAGGTGGTGTAAATTTGTACCTCAAACGACAAATTCGACCATACGGATGGGTTCGGATCAACGATCGCAGCCCAACGACGCGAGAATTGGTCCAATCCGACATCTGTGGCACCATCTATAGTTAACAGAAGATGGACGGCCAAGATGGCACCATGTGATGCCATCCCAACCACCCAATGCATGCCAAGGCCTCCCGCTCCACCTCTCTAAGCGAACATCAATGCTTGATCTCGATTGTTGGATGAAGATCCAACGACCAAAATTAGCTGTGCACAAACGCTTCTTTGCGCCTCAAACGCACGCGTAGTGCAGCAATTAAGGCCTTGCATAAGCAAAGATCCCGTGTTCGATTCACGGCGCTGCACCCTCCTTCTTGCGCACGAGCATGAAATCTAGTCGCTCGATCAGACGCCAATGGTCTAGATCTTTAGATTAGACGGATGCGAAATTCGATACTCGACGCTCACGTCTGATCTCACCCGCGGGCTCCCGATGAAGGCGAGGGCGAGATTGATTTTAAGTTGTTCGATCGCAAAACATGCATAAGGCATTTTGTGCGTAGAAGGAGAGGAGGCGAGGGTGTGCGCATGTTCTTCAACAACGTGGGGTCTTTAGTGATGTTTATACTCGTCACTAAAGACCCCCTCATTTAATGTTTTAAAATGAAATGACCTTTGTGACCCCTCCAATCTTCACCTATAAAAGGCCCTACGACCCCCACACATCATCCCTTCCTCTCTTCTTTCACCCCCTCCAAAGCTTTAAGAGCTTGTTCCAAACCCAGGATGCTCCTCTAGAGTTAAATATATAATTTTTCCACCTTCTCATCCTGTTTATGGAGCATTCTGTGGTTGTCTTCTCATCATTGTTCAGGAACGAATCCCGCTGCGACGTCGCCCTACCCCAAAAATAGGATAAGAAGGTGGAAAAATTATATTTTTAATTTCTCTCCACCTTCTCTTTTATTGCTTTTTAACGTAGATTTCCTGCTTTCTAGTATAACGAGTAGTTGTAGTGATTAGTTGTAATAGATATTCTGTGGTTATGAAATATCTGTTTATTCTATCTTTATTTTATCTTTATTTGTAATATTCTCTCTCTCTCTTCTATTCATTAATCTTTAAGTAGATAGCTAGTTTAGATTTAATTCGACCTGCTAATCTTCTTCGTGAAAACAAAACAAACGCGATTTTTAATCAAACGTTCGCCTCCTTGTGTTCGACTTGGAATTCCTTTTGAGTTTCGATAAAATTATCTGTTGACGATTTTTCTCGCAAAACACGCTACAACGATGGTTTTCCAAACTCAAACTCTTTTTGTGCAGATTTCTCCACTACAACATTTCTCGCAAAACACTCTTTGATTTTTCACGTTTGCCGACTTATTGATCGTTTACCTCACTTCTCTCCTTTCTTATTGTGATTGCAGGTACTCTCACGAGATGAGCAAAAGCGGTAAATTGGAGTAAAGTGCTGTTGAAGGATTTGTAAATTTACCCCCACCTCCCCACCCACTAGATTTCATTTCATCACCTAATAACACAAACCCTAATTAACCTAGGAGCTTGCATATACTCTAAGGTTAGTTTTGATTGTTTGTTTGACACTTCCACTCGCCTCATCCTCCGCATATAAAAGAAAAATTTTTAAAAAAAATCTCACAGAGGTACACAACCTTTTCTGATTCTTCATACTCAACCGGTAACATGATCTTTGGGATCAGTACACTCATCAACACATAATTGAGTAGAAATTAGATTAGGTAATCACTTGTGTGCCTAATTAAGTGGTGCATCAGGCCAATTGTTTGAGTTGTTTGGGCCGCACCACTTCAACTAAAAATAACTCATCAAGTAGCGGTCAAATAGGTTCAACTTTTAGGACTAAACTAGGCACTCCACATTTTTAGTTTGATTTCAAAGGAAAACATATTCACCTATGCTTTCAAAACCTAGTGTGCCAACTAAACTTGATTGAATACACCTAAAGTTGAATTCTAAAAGCTATTAAGCAAGATTTAAATCCTAAAATTCACCACATCCAGAAATAATCTTGCCTGAAAATCACTGCTTGTGCACGCACATACATATTAATCAATCATTAAGGGCACAACCTAGAAAAAGGACCCATCACATTCCAAAGCACATTCAAACCTAACCCTAATTAAAACAGAGTAGACGTTGGCCTTATGGATTAGACTCACTCTTCGGAGCCCAGATCGAGATTATTTTCAATTAGTCTGTCTACCATTCAATCTGATGTATAGTTTGGGAAGCAGAATCAAACGATCACGATTGGGGGATACACTAGGAACCGGAGGTGCAAGCCAAAGGAAGAACCTTCTCCTCAGCTCCTCCCTCTAACTGGTTGGATTGACCAGAAAGAAGTAAATCAAATCGTTTCTTCATCTTAAGATGGGTTCTGGGAGTCTGTAGGTCTTTAGGTTAGCCCACTTAAGGACATGTTTGATTGTTTGTATTGCAGGGCACCTTTCTTCCTCCCGTTCTATCATGGATTCTTCCACATCCTATTCGCACTTCCACTCCTACCCTCTTACCACTACTTATTCCCAAAATGATTATTATTCCAACCAGCCTTATCTCATCCATCTTTTAGTTGGGATAATCCTGACTGGGAATATAATTCCAAACCTCTGTGTTTAGGGTCTAACCTTGAACACCATGATCTTGATTCTTATCCTTCTCTGAGCTACATCAATTATAGATCACCACCCTCATTTGGATAACCTAATATGATCTACAATCAAGAAGGATATGCTGATCCTTACCCTTCCCCAGATTACACTGCATATAGGTCATCACCTCCTTATGGACAACCTAAAATGACCTATTATCAGGGAAGGTACCAAGAACCTCAATTCGTTGACTCCCCTGGACTAAACCCAAATCGGCCCAGCCCTGAACCAAACCATTTGGTTCAGGTTAACTAGGTTCAAGATAAGGTGTTGGCTAACTTAAGGAATATCATTCAATCTCTAGAAGCTCAGCCAACACCTTGCCCTAAAGAATTGGAGCCTTTGATTGAAATGATTGACGATCTTAACAAGTATTTGTTGAATTGGCTCCAGGATGTTAAGGATAAGGACCTAGATGATCTTTTACTTGGAAAGTTATCGAAATTGTGGATGAGATTTGTGATTGCTCTAGTCCAATCTTGGGAGGATTCCTAGGATGAACCCCTGACAGGAGACCCGATGTCAAAATCTGCTCAGGCACCTGTAGGGGGAACACGTTTTACGAGACAAGGGTTGACCAGGTTGTTCTAGAGAAATCAAATAAGGATGAATTGATTTCTTCACCTAAGATCCCTGAGCTGGGGAACGAGGAAACATATGTCTCAATGGATCAGAAAGTGATTGATGATTTTGAGGCATACATTAATGTGGATTTAGAATTCTTTGATTCTAAAGGTGAAGAATCATTATGCGAAGTCTCACCTGAGTTTACAGCACACAATTTCAGTGAGATGACTGGGCTTGAGGAATTCGATGAATCATTTAATGGCCCAATAACTGAGGAAATTGATCTTGTTGGGGCTCACATGGCAGATTCAGATCCTCATTTTCTAAAGGATTCAATTCATAGCCCCGATCCTCAATCACACCTCATTGAGCTTACTAACGATTTTGATTTTGAAATCACTAAACCCAAGTCCATTCTGATCAAGTCACATGTTTTAGACTTGGAAATTTCAGACAGGATAATTAATATGCATGAGGTCCCGGAATTCGAAATTATGAATGAGGAGGATAGGAGTTGGGAAATGTTGATTTGGGAAGTCAATTTCGGAGGAATCAAAAGACTGAGTCTAAGGGTTCCAATTTATCTGAAATCCCCAACCTTCTACTAGGACCCTTATGACATATGTTCTGAGGATGTGCAACCCAAGCACAAATTCATTGATTATCCTTTTGAGCTTAATCTCTCTGTTATTCAACTTTTTGGACTTGGGTTGCATCCTCACAAAGAGCAGGCTCGACCCCTCTTGCATACTATTCTCAGGTTCTGGGTAATTCTTATTCAAAACCTTAGATATACTTTACCATGGGGTATGGGTCTGCACCACAATCTGGTCCACATTTGTGGACATCTACTGGCAGGTCCTGAGGTGAATCTTTTTATCCTGATTCTGACCTGCACCTGTGAATTCTTTATTTCTTTTTTTTTGTATAGTGTGCCTAGTTGAAGGCACTAAATTCAGCATGTATATAATTTTTTTTCATCTCAAAGCCGACCTGTTATTCACGCAATTTAGGTGCTTTTTTCTCTACTCCACTCTATTTTATGTCTTTTTAATATAATGAGGACATTACATTAGATAGACATGGGGGGTTAGATAGCATTATTTGAACATTTTGTTAGCTCGGTAGATTCTTTTTATTTTTTCTTTACTTTTGAAAAAAAAAATTGTGGAATTAGGAAAGAGAACTTGGGCTTTAGAAAATTTTCAATCTTAGAGAATAAAAACTATATGACTTGAACACTAAGACCCTTCAGGTCTTCGGGCTTAATCAGCTCGGATATTTATTAAAATGTGGACTTGTTTCTCGAGCTCTAGCCATTCTAAATTCAAATTTTAATTGGTTAAATAAGTTGGGGTGATAAGTACATGACTTATCAACCCGCCCTCTTATTTGAAGGAACTTTAAGTCTAAGCATTTACACACTTTTCGTACTGACTCATTGTTCGACGATTTTTACAGAAATTTAGTAGCTAGTGAACCTTCTAGGGTGGTATGGCTGGCAAGTTATCGTGGGTAACAACTCGTTGGTCGGTTGTCCAGAGCTCAGTCACACAACCATTCTTTTCCTGCTGCCTTTAAGTAAATCTTAGATCATGGAAGCCACCTACTTAAAGAAGGAAAAGAAAAAGAAAAATATCCAAAAAGAAAAAAGAAAAGGAGAAAAGAAAAGCAAAAAAAGAAATAAGCCACACTTTACCACACGATTATGGCTGGCAAGTTATCGTGGGTAATAGCCCATTGGTAGGTTGTCCAGAACTCAGCTCAAGAAATGCATGTTTAATTCCAAACACTTAGGAAGAAGCGGAGAAGTAGAATAAGCCGGGGAGATATACACTAGGTTTACCCTTGTGTTGACCCCATAAAAATAAAAGTAGGGAGAAAGCTACTGGTCGAATAGATACACCTTTAGGCAGAATTCCTTTTTAAGGTCACCTAGGGAAGTAGAAATCGGAAGTCCGTTCTAATTGCCAATCAATGAGTCTTGCAGTTCACACAAAAAGATGCCTAGAACTTAGAGTTCTCATCGAGTCTTGGGTGGGTTGAGTGGCCGTAGAAAGCTGCTCCGAAACCCTAAACTCAAAAATTCAAACAAAAAAAAAGAAAAGAAGAAAAAGAAAAAAAAGATCCTTCTTTGAATAAGGCAAGGGCTTGAAAAGGTCTGCATTTTGGCGGACACTCGGGCGCTATTGTGTCTTTGTAGTTTAGGTTCTTAGTAAAAATTCCCCTAACAGTTGAAAAATAACTTTTGCCCAAGAAATCTGACCTAATTCTCTTATAAATAGCATGTAGTTTTGCTAGGGACTAGCAAAAGATATGCATGGGGGTGTGATGTAAACACGTTTATATCACATAAACCGTCTATTTATGCACGCTTTTAGGCGTATAGTTGCATCATACATTATAAATATTGTATCACATACATCATCTTGCATTTAGGTTAGATTGTATAAAGTTTAGGTTAATTTTCTCTTTTTGTGGTCACATAATAGGGCAATATCATATCGGGGCATCGGATTGAAGATCCAACCGTATGGATCTGATCAAGGCAATGATTGGAGTTCAACGGCTCTAATATCGCCCTGATCAGACTTCCGTAGTATCAGATGCAGTCTGAGAAAGATCAGAGGTCAAAGGGCAAGGTGGTGTAAATTCGTACCTTAAACGACAAATTCGACTGCACAGATGGGTTTGGATCGACGATCACAGCCCAACGGCGTGAGAATCGGTCCAATCCGACATCCGTGGCACCATTTACAACTCACATAAGATGGATGGCCAAGATGGTATCACGTGGAGCCATCCCAGCCACCCAACGCATGCCAAGGCCTCCCGCTCCACCTCTCCAAGCGAACATCAACGCTTGATCTCGATCGTTGGATGAAGATCCAACAGCCGAGATCGGCTGTGCACAAAAGCTTCTGCGCGCCTCAAACGCACGCGTAGAGCAGCGATTAAGGTGCTGCGTAAGCAGAGAGCGCGTGTTCGATTTGCGACGCTGCACCCTCCTCGTGCATGAGCACAAAATCTAGATGCTCAATCAGATACCAACGACCCAGATCTTCAAATCAGACGGATGTGCGATTCGACGCTCGACGCTCACGCCCAATCTCACGCGCGGGCACGCAATGAAGGCACGGGCGAGATTGATTTTAAGTCATCTGATCTAGCGATCAGACGACTAAAATTGCGCGAACTTGCATAAGGTGTTTTGTGAGCAGAAGGAGAGGAGGCGGGGGCATGTGCACGTTCTTTAGCAACGTGGGGTCTTTAGAAACGTTATATCCATCACTAATGACCCCCTAATTTAATGTTTTAAAATGAAATGACCTTTGTGCCCCCTTCAATCTTCACCTATAAAAGGCTCTACGACCCCCACACTTTCTTCATCCCTTCCTCTCTTCTCTCAGCCCCTCCAATGCTCTGAGACCTTTTATTCTATCTCTATTTTATCTTTATTTGTAATATTCTCTCTTTATCTCTCTTCTATTCATTATTCTTTAAGTAGATAACTAATTTAGATTTAATTTGACCAGCTAATCTGCTTCGTGACAACAAAACAAATGTGATTTTTAATCAAACATTCGCCTCCCTGTATTCGACCCGGAATTCCTTTTAAGTTTTGATAAAATTATCTGTTGACGGTTTTCTCGCAAAACACGCTACAACAACTGGTTTTCCAAACTCAAACTCTTTTTGCATAGATTTCTCCACTACAATAGGCGTCACATATGATTTCAAAATCAAGAGACTAATCAAGGGGTTGGAGGATTGGTGAATCAGTGACAGATTTCCTCAGAATGGAAAAAGACTCAAGACAATCCTTGTCGAATTCAAATGGGACATCATTTTATAGGAGTCTGGTTACGAGTTGGGCTATCTTGGAAAAATCCTTCATGAAACGTTGATAGAACCCGACATGTCCCAAAAATGATCTTATCTATCGAACCGAGGCTGGTGGTGGTAACTTAGAAATGACATCTGATTTGGCACGGTCGACTTCCAGTCCGTTCTCTAAAATTTTGTGTCTTAGTACTATTCCATCTTTTACCACAAAATGTCTTTTTCCCCATGATAGTACAAGGTTCACCTCAATACATCTCTTTAAGCTCTTAGCTAGGTTTTCTAGATAGGATGAAAAATCATCTCCAAATACGAAGAAATCATCCATAAAACCTTAATGTAGTCCCCAATAATTTATGAAAATATAGCCATCATGCAATGTCGGAATGTTCCTAGGGCATTGCATAGATGTTGAGAGCAGAAAACTACGCGATCGAAATTGGATTTTAAAAACCTGTTATTGTAGTTTGATTTGCGAAGCAATCCGTCAACAGATAAATTTAACTAAAATTTGTAAAGAAATTCTGCGTCGAACATAGGGAAGCTATGTCGATCTTAAATCCGTGACTATATTTTTTTTATATTTTTGTTTGAAAGCGAGATAATTATCATGGAATATAAATAATAAGAGAGAGAGAGATAGAAAGAGAACAATCACTTGATAAAATAATATTATTTTTACAACTAGAAAGTGGGAAATGATTACAACTAGAGAGCGGGAAATTCTATTCTAGAAAGCGATTAAAAAGAAGGGAGAGAGATGTTATCCTCCTCGACGAATGCTTGGAGGACGAGCCGGATGGAGCGACACCTGAAAGATGGAGGACGGAGCGGGAAGAAGGAGCACAAAGTAGGAAGAGGCGGGAACAAGGCAGCACGTCGTCGTCGTCGTGGGATCCACTTTCGGAATGGGGGTGAGAAGATTGGATTTGGCTCTAGAGTAGAATCCCGAGTGTGGGACAAGCTTCTCTTGAGCTTTGGAGAGAGAGAGAGGTGAAGGAAGGGATGAGAATTTTGTAGGGTAGGGGTCTCCTTTTATAGTTGCAAGGATTGGGGGCAATTTTATCATTCCATATTAAAAAACACTAATCATTTCTTTAGTGACTGATAAATCCGTCACTAAAGGTCTGATCATGGGCGACATGAGTGCACCGCACGCACCTCCTCCTCTCTCGCGCGTTAACGCCAATGCACATCCAAGAAATCTCAGCTGTTCGATCGCGAGATCAGATGGCTCAAATCGCTCCTCACCTGCTTCAGCTGCGTGCACTTGCATGTGCAATTGGGCGTGAGGCGGCACGTTTGATTGCATGTGTGCCCGATTGGGCGATCTGGCACATCCACAGCTGATCGCGCGGTCGAGATAAAACGCGTGCGCGCCTCTGATTGCCAGTCAAACCCACGCCTCGCGTTTGTGCAAGGGCGCTCGACCGCTGCGCTACAGCCGGTTCTTCGTAGCGGTTATGTTTTAAGCCCGCGCGCTCGTGGCCATTGGATCAAGATCCAATGGTCCAGATCCGATCGTGCGCACGATGGAGAGAGAGAGGGCGCATGAAGGTTGAGCAGTAGGCGTTGATCTCAGCTGTTGGATCAATATCCAACGTCGGAGATTGATCGATTCATTGAGGAGAGAAAGGCAGCTACGGTTCCTTGGGCTAATTGGGTGGCTGGGATGGCACCACGTGGCACCATCTTGGCCGTCCATATTCTATGACTTCCAGAAGGTGCTATGGATGTCGGATTGGACCAATTTTCACACTGTTTGGTTGCGATCGTCGATCTGAACCCATCCGTGCGATCGGATTTGTCATCTAAGTGTGCATTGACACCATCTTGGCCCTTGATCTCTGGGCTTCCTCGGACTATATCTGATGCTACAGATGTCCGATCAGGGAGATCTTGGAGTTTTTAAACTCCAATCGTCACCCTGATCAGATCCGTACGGTTGGATCTTCGATCCAAGGCTCTGATTAAAAGTCACCCTGTCCCTGGCCATAAAAGGAGACAATTACTATACAATTTGTATAATTTGACCTAAATGCATAATTATGCATGTTATGCACTATTTGCAATGCATGTTGCTAATATAACACTAAGAACATGCATTAATAGATATTTTTTCCTATTTAGATGTATGCACATCACACCCCCATGCCTATCTTTTGCTAGTCCCTAGCAAAAACTACATGCTATTTCTAAAAGAATTAGGATGGAATTACTCGGGCAAAAGTCATTTTCAATATTAAGAAATTTTTACTTAGGACTTGAACTTTCAAAGACACAACAGCGCCTGGGTAACTGCCAAAATGCAAACCACCTCAAGCCCTCGCCTTATTCAAAGAAGGATATCTTTTTCTCCTTTTTTTTCTTTTCTAATTTTTTTGGATTTTTGAGTTTAGGGTTACAGAGCAACTTTTTACGGCCACTCAACTCACCCAAGACTTAATGAGAACCCTAAGTTCTAAGCATCTTTTTGTAAATGTCATAGACTCGTTAATCGGCAATCAGAACAGACTTCGGGTTTCTACACCCCTAGGTGACCTTAAACAGAATTCTGCCTAAAGGTGTATCTATATGACTGGTAGCTTTCTCTCTACTTTTATTTTTATGGGGTCGACACCAGGGTGCATCCAGTGTATATCTCCCCGGCTTATTCTACTTCTCCACTTCTTCATAACTGTTTTAGGAATTAAACATGCATTTCTTGAGTTGGGATCTGGACAACCTACCAATGGGTTATTACCCACGACAACTTGCTAGCCATACTCGTGCGGTGAAGTGTGGCTTATTTCTTTTATTTTTCTCCTTTTCTTTTTTTTTTCTTTTCTTTTTTTTTTTCTTTTTGGACTATCTTTTTCTTTTTTTAAGTACGTGGCTTCCCTGGTCTAAGATTTACTTAAAGGCAACAAGAAAAGAATGGTCTAGTGGTTGGGCTCTGGACAACCTACCTATGGGTTGCTACCCACAATAACTTGCCAACCATACCACCTAGTGTCTGATGATGACACCGAAGCTTAGCCTTTTATTTGTTCTTATTATAGTAATGTCGTTGTGGTACAGATAAAATAGCTACGGTTTGTCGTCATTGCCACTATTACAATTTTACTCAGAAATGCTTTTCTTCCGAGGTCGAACTCAGGGAGCTACTAGAATTCTAGAAGTACAATGCTTCTTTATTACAAAAATAAGAGAGAGAAAAAGAGAGAGAGAGGGAGAAGTAGATTTTGTTTCTTGGCTTTTTCTTCTTCTCTTCTTTCTCTCTTTGCCTGTCTTCTTTTTCTCTTCTTTCTCTTCTCTTTTCTTTCTTCACAGTTCTTGATCTTCTTCAGTTCTTCTTCTTCTTTCTTTATCTTCTTCTCTTTTCTTCTTCTTTTCTTTCAGCTGCGGCACCTTTTCTTTTCTTTTTCTTCTTCTTTGCTTTGTCTGTAGAGCTTCATCCGTCGTCTGATTTCTCAATCAGACGGCTTAAGTAGTGTCTGCTACAGTGCTTCCTTTGTGCTTCTCCTTCTTCTTCTGCGATCTTCTTCTGCTTTGTTCCTTGGCCTTCTCCTTCTTTCTTCTTCCTTTGGCCAAGTGTGTTCTTCCCTCGCACCCTGTCCCTGCACAAAGAGCAAAACCTACCCTGTCCCTCTACCCGCACGTCTCTCTCTCTTTGTAAACCACTCACAGGTCGCTCTCCCAGAGCCGCGGGTAATCGGGTCGGGTTTCGTGCCCATGACCAGGCGCACCGGTGTGTGGGTGATGCGCGAGGTGTGCTCAGATAGGGTCGGGTCGGATCCCGCCAGATCCGCGAGGTGAAACCGCAGAAGAGGCGAGCGTGAGTAAGGTGAGGGACCTCACCCTAGTGCTTTTGGAGGCGACCAGTAGAAAACACAAAATCAACTTATACTACTGCAGGGTTTGGTGAACTCACGATGTGGGACTATCCTCTGCACTCTTCTTGCACGCGCCTGCAGGACGATTCCGCCTTGCTCTCCGCTCAGCTATAGCCACTATCGGTGCCAAATGCTGAGGCAGAAGTCTCCGCAGACTTCACCCCAACCTGCAGCACCTGGGATCCTGAAGCTGTAAGGCCTGGAGCTCACCTCGAAGCTACTTCAGTTGTCGTTAATGGCGGCTGGGGCTACGACCCTGTCAGACAGAAGCACGGCCTCTCGGCCTAATCAGACTAGCGGGGGACCTTCGCCGGGCGGCCTAGGCGTGCGTGCTTAGGTCGTCCTGTGACCGGAGGTGTGGGTGTATTCGGGGGAGCGATGAGAGGGTGTAGAGCGGTAGTGGGTGGGCGGAGGTTGTTCAACGTGATGAGGCGGAGGTTACGTGAGGGTCAGTGAGGCATGTGGGGCTGCGGAGAGATGGGAGTGTCTCGCCGGAGGGTGGCCGGAGTCGAGGAAGGTGACGGTGGACAGGAGCGATCGAGGGTTTAATCGAATGAAAGACATTGAGGAAAAGAAAGAGGGGGAGATGGGGAATAGTTCTGACCTAATTACGGGGACGAAGGGGCCGGAGTAGGGCGGCAGTCGTATCGACAGTCGCCGGAGAAGAAATACCAGAGGGGGAGGGCGGCAGCGAGGAAGAGAGCGGGAGGGCGCGCGCTGGGTACGGCGCGACACGGGAAGAGCAGGCGAAGGTGGCTCTGTTGCTGGTATTGCAGTAGAGCGATGAGACGGAGAAGGAGGAGCCTCCGGAGCTGGTGGGTTTCTGCCGGAGTGGGAAGAGAGGAAAAGTGGAGGTTTTTCTCCGTCAGGACCGAGCTACCCAAGTCGGCTGGCGACGCTGGTCCTTATAAAGGCAGAGGCCGAGGGGTGGGCGTAGGGAGACGACGTGCCTCCCTCGCCGGAGAGTGGTCGGAACTGTGACCCATACCTTCCGCGCGTTCGGACGGAAGGTGTGGGCGAGGGCAGAGGTCATGGCGGTGTCCCTACGACAGCAGACGTCGCAGGGAACACCGGGTTCAACTGGCAGGTACCCTTCCTCACCCTGCGCGGCGCCATGCTCCGCGCAAAGTCATCGGAGCATGGCGCTGCTCAGAGATTTGCAGGAGGGACCTGTATGCAAAGAACGATGAAGAACATAGGGGCCAAAATGTAAGGGTTTCAAAAGTTGAGGGTCAAAAAGTAATAGATGAGGACCAAAATGCAAAGTCGATCAAGAAGGTCTCATCTTAGGTTCAAGTTTTTATGCATGACTAAATGGGACCTAAGGATTCTAATGGTGAATTTTATTTCTAGGTCAGACCTTGTTTGACCAGCCAATTTACGTAAAAACCCAAATTAAATCATTAATTGGGCATGGTTCTCAATGTAGGTCAAAATGGGTTTCCAAGGCCAAATTGAAGGTTCTAAACCCTAGAGATTATTTTTCTATGAATTTTAGAGGATTTATTCGATGTTTACTCTGCCTCGAACCTCGTGAATTGAAGTAGGTTTGTTTTAGGGTTACAGAATGTCATTTAATTCCTTGGAGTTGCTGTAGCCCTTGTTGGATCAAATCATCCCACTTTCCTTCTTATTAGGTTAGTTTGACCTATGTTTGGACCCTGAGTTACCCTGTTTATTGATTGTGTTGGTGAAATTGCATTTTTACCCCTTATGACCTGTTTTCTTTACAAACTCAGAATTTTCTGAGTCAAGCCTTTCTATGAGTTATGTAAGAGCTTTTTCTCGCATATCTAAGTTAGATTGTGCTAGTTAGGGTTCATGATGAGGTTCTCATCATACCCCCATGCCTAGCTTTTGCTAGTCCCTTAGCAAAAACTTAAGATTTTAACCTTTGTTCTAGACCATGATGTTTTTAATAACTTCAGATAAGTGCTTTTTCATTTGTACTTAGATTAGGTTAGAATGCTGACCATAGGCCTAAAAGGTACTCTAGTACTAATCAAGATCCAAATCTGTCTAGCCTCAGCCTCAGTCATTTGCAAAGGTTTTTAAGGCCCACAAGAACTAACCTAAGGTCTTTTGGACTTTGTGGTTAAAGCACCCGTGCTTGAAATAATTTTAGCCCTGGCTCAGTTTGCAGTGCGTTTTGTAAGAGAGAGATAGAATTTTTTTTTTTGGTGAGTTTTCTCTCTCTTTTTCTTTTTAATTCTAGCTTAGTATTGGCTTTTCAACACGGTCTGTATCAGATTCCTTGCTCCCATCATCAATCCTCAAGGGTTCCTGGCAATCGATGCTTCGAGATAGCACCGCCCATGGCAACTCCCAGAACCCTGGCTATTGAGATTTCAAGATAATCCCATCCATGGTGTTTCGTGGCCGAATCCAGGCCCTGGCAGTTGACACTTCGTGATAATGCCATCCATGGAATCTGAACCAGCAGAGTGCTTACATGCCCCCAGTAGGATATGTAAATATCCTAAGAGACAAGCACCGAGGGGATGATATTTTGTTACGCATCTTCGAGGGGATTTCCTGCCTCTCCGCGTTGGGAACTTGTCCAAATCAACTTGTGTTGATCGACCGCTCCTACTCTAGGCGTACTTTTCAGAATTTTGTGATGCTTCTGCGTGATTTTGATTTTTACGCTTACTGAACCAGGCTGTGTGTGAGGTTAGGGTGCTTAGGTTACTGAGTCCCGTAAACTAAAAGTTAGTTAATGAGGTCAAATACTCCCTAAGCCTTGGACCTAATACTTAAGCTTTTCATTTTCCTCAACCTCTTGAGGAATGTCTAGATCTTAATGGGTACTAAGAGTCTATCCAAGAATGCTTAAAGTTTGCATTCTTACTAATCTCACCATGCACTTTTCATTTTTTTTTCCTTGAATAAGGTTTAGAACTTAGGTCAATTCCTTAGTTTCTTACTAATGACTCTTTTCTTTCATTTTTGCGCTCCTTTTTCATTTTGTTTCTTTTCCTTCTCCCACAAAATTTCCTTTCTCCTCTTATTCCTTTATTCTTTTTTTTTTTAATTTTTATGGTGTTTTTGGCATGTGAATTTTTTGTTTAAAACCTTTTCTTACAAGTTTTGCACTTTTATACCCCCCATGCCTAAGGTTTGCAATGTCCTCATTGTGACTTAGGGGGTTTTTATTTACTTAGTTCATTCCTTAAGACAGATGTTTTGATGAGTGAATGGGTCAGGATGAATTTTGCGGACGATTTCTAATCTCAAATGCAAGCATCTGAGGTGGAGTCGGCTGTCTATAAGGGCGAACCTTAGGTGCACAAAGGTGTGAAAGAGATTTTAGATTTTCAGGAAAATGACGGGCTGCCTCCCGTTAAGCGCTGATTTTTACGCCATTGGCTGGGCGTAATAAGCTCAAGGGGAATGGAGGATATAAGATGATTTAGCCGAATCAGTAGAAGTCACATCAATGAACGGCTTGAGTCTCTGACCATTCATGATAAAAGGTTCGGAATTGTGGCTGAGCGGACTGATTTCGATGGCTCCATTTCCAAAAACCTGTCGGACTAAATATGGTCTGACCTACTTGGATCGCAGCTTTCCAAGGAAAAGTTTGAGTCGGGCATCAAAGAGTAGGACCTTCTGACCAGGATGAAAGATCTTTCTCGAGATATGCTTGTCATGGAAGGCTTTAACCCGCTCCTTGTAGATTCACGAGTTCTCATACGCGTCTAGGCGTAATTCATCGATCTCGCTGATTTAAAGTTTTCTGTGGGTTCCAGCCTTTCGAAAGATCTAGATTATAGTTTTGTACTGCCCAATTGGCTTTATGCTCCAGTTCTACGGGAAGGTGACACGCCTTCCCATATACCAGTCTAAAGGGAGACATGCCTAATTGGGCTTTGTGGGCGGTCCTATAGGCCCACAATGCTTCCGGAAGTTGGGATGACCAGTCCTTCCTGTCAAGCCGAACAGTGACCTGCAGGATTTTCTTGATCTCCCGATTTGATAGCTCAGCTAGACCATTAGTTTAGGGGTGGTAAGGAGTAGAGATTCGGTGAGACACCCCGTATTTGGTCATCAGTGACCTAAACTGAGCGTTTGTGAAATGGGTCCCCCATCAGAGATTATAGCACGAGGAATCCTGAACCTTAAGAAAATGTTTTGATGAATGAATTTGAGAACGATTTTGTGATCACAGGTTCGGGTCGGTATGGCTTCGATCCATTTGGACACGTAGTCCACAGCAAGCAAAATGTATTCGAAACCATCCGAAGCAGCAAAGGGGCCCATAAAATCAATCCCCCAAACATTAAAGATTTCGCATACGAGAATCGGCTGCAAAGGCATCATGTCGCGACGGCTCATGTTGCCCAAAGTCTGTCAACGACTGCATGCCTTGCAGTGATTGTATGCGTCTTTGAACAGCATGGGCCAGTAAAAGCCACACTGGAGGACTTTTGATGCGGTTTTATGCCTAGAGAAGTGGCCACCGCATGCTTGGTCATGGAAGAAAGAGAGAATATTGTTGATTTCCTCCTCCGGGACACATCTCCGGATTACTTGATCAGCACCTATGCAGAAAAGGTACGGGTCTTCCCAGATGTAATACTTGGCATCAGAACGCAATTTGTCTTTCTTGGCCTTTGGCCAATCAGATGGGATCAGATGAGATGCCAAGTAGTTTACTATATCAGCAAACCATGGAAGTCTAGTACTGATAGTCAGCAGGTGCTCATCAGGAAAATGTTCCGTGATGGGTCCGGAAGGGTTGATAATCTCAGAAGGAAGACGGGACAGATGGTCGGCTACCACATTCTGCCTTCCCGCCTTGTTGCGAATCTCAACATCGAATTCTTGCAACAACAAGATCCAACGAATTAGTCGGGGCTTCGCATCCTTCTTGGCAAGGAGATGCCTTATAGCCGTGTGATCCGAGTAGATGATGACATGGGAACCCAGGAGATACGATCGAAATTTTTCAAGGGCAAATACTACGGCTAGCAACTCTTTCTCCGTAATCGTATAGTTACGCTGAGCCTCGTCAAGTGTCTTGCTAGCGTAGTAGATGACCACGGGTTTTCCGTCAGCTTTCTGCCCCAGGACCGCTCCTACAGCGAAATCAGATGCATCGCACATGATCTCAAAGGGTTGAGACCAGTCAGGGGATTGTAGGATAGGTGCCTGGGTGACTCGGTCACGAAGGTTTTCAAAGGCTAGTGTGCATTCCTTGGAGATTTCAAAGGGTACATCCTTAGAGAGAAGAGAAGTTAAGGGGCGCACGATTTTCGAGAAATCAAGAATGAAACAACGGTAAAAATCGACATGCCCCAGAAAAGAACGGATGTCCCTAATTGAGCTAGGCATAGGAAGGCGAGAGATCAGATCAACCTTAGCTCAATCCACTTGGATGCCTTTTTCTGAAATTAAATGTCCCAGGACAATTCCCTCAGGCACCATGAAATGGCTCTTTTCCCAGGAAAGAACCAAATTCACATCGATGCACCACCTAAGTATCTGGACCAAGTGTTGGAGGCAATTGTCAAATGATGCTCAAAAAATTGAAAAGTCATCCATGAAGACTTCCAGATAGTCACCTACCATATCTGAGAATATGGAAAGCATGCACCGCTAAAAAGTAGCGGGTGCATTGCAAAGACCAAAAGGCATCCTTCGGAAAGCGTATGTTCCGAAGGGGCAGGTGAACGTGATCTTTTCTTGGTCCTCAGGATGGATTGCCACCTGGTTGTAACCGGAGTACCCGTCAAGAAAGCAGAAGAACCTATTTCCTGCTAGTTTCTCGAGAATTTGATCAATGAAAGGTAGTGGGAAATGATCCTTCTTTGTGGAGGAATTGAGTCAGCGGTAATCTATACAGACTCTCCACGCGTTGGCTAATCGGGTAGGAATGACTTCTTCGATTTTAGTCGTTATAGTGGTGAGTCCTACCTTCTTAGGCACAACCTAAATTGGGCTCACCCAACGACTATCGGAGATCGGGTAGATGATTCCGACATCTAACCACTTGATGATCTCCTTTTTCACGACCTCCTGCAGATTGGGGTTCAAACGTCTCTGCATTTCACGAGAAGGTCATGCGACCTCTTCTGAATAGATATGATGAGTACAATAAGAGGGACTTATTCCAGTCAAATCATCAAGAGTCCACCTGATGGCTCTGCGATGTTGCTGGAGGATAGCAATCAGACGGGATTCCTGTTCGGGATTGAGGTTGGAATTGATAATCACAGGAAGGGTCTGATTAGAACCCAAAAAGATGTATTTCAAATGAGCAAGAAGGGGCTTTAGCTCGAGGATGGGGTTATCAGCAGCGGCGGGTGGTTCAGAATAGACGTGAGGTTCAAGGGTAGGAGTTACTGGGTTGTCCAAATCTGGATTCGACTCCTCTGCTTGCGGGTCAAGATCTTTCTGCAGTTGATGAGGTATAATCAGGTCATTCTGGAAGTGTGTTTCATCAACCAAAGCCCTAATGTCACAAATCTGTTCGATGACACTGCAATTAATTCCTTGTTGGGCTTTAAATATATCAATTTTCAGGGTTTGATTCCCAAATTTGAGCTCTATTTGGCCCTCCTCACAGCTATTGTTGGCTCTAGCAGTAGCCAAGAAAGGTCTCCCTAAAATGATTGGTGTATCCCTAGGGTTCTCAGGTGTGTCCATGTCTAAGACTATGAAGTCTACAGGAAAGTGGAAATCCCGTACCCTCACAATAACATCCTCGATAATCCCTTTTGGTGACTTTATAGATCAATCTGCTAATTGTAATGTCACCTCAGTTGGTTTTAGCTCAGATTCTTCTAGATGGTCAAGTAAGGATGTGGGTATCAGATTTATGGAAGCACCCAAGTCTAGCAAGGCTCTATCAAATTGGGTATCACCTATCTTGCAGGAAATCAGGGGAGTACCAGTATCTTTAGCCTTGGGTGGGAGTCTGCTTAGGATTACAGAGCTGGTTTGCTCTGACAGAACAATTGGACTCCCACTCTTGGTTCGCGGCTTACGCTGGGGTGTACACACATTCTTTAAGAATCGTGCGTAAGACGGTACGTAGCGGATTGCATCCATCAAGGGGATGTTTATGTGGACCTGCTCAAAGAGCTTGACCAGGTCCTCCTCAGGTGACACGGGCTTGGTAGTCTTCTTTCCCTTGGTCAAGGCCTCTGGAAACGGAATCTTGGTTGGTTCTTCTAGGATAGGTCTAGGTCTTGGATCTGAGACAGGGGTAGGCATGTCCTGGATTACTGTCCTAGGCTTGGGATCACTACCAGGCTTGGAGTGGTTTGGATGAGGTGGATCTTGGGTTTCCTTACCACTACGGGTTGTTACGGAATTAAGTCCTGCCTGGTTGTGGTTGGGATTGGGTAAGATGGGTTGCTGCTGATAGCCCGCATAGGAAGTGGAAGCCTCCATCCCGTCGGGTGAAGGAACAGAGGGGGCCTGATAAATCATATGGGTTTGACTCGGGTTTGGGTTCATAACGCGTCATTGGGTTGGCACGTTATTCGGGTTAGGAAGAGGTTGGGAAGGAAGAGTGCCTGGCTGGCGAGAATTTGCCAATTGGGCCAGTTGATTTCGGACCTCTGTAAGCTCGTCCTTGGGTTGCTTTTGAATAGCCGCATTCGTTCTTTGAATGTCAGCCAAAGTCTGAAGGATAAGGGACATTTGATCCTGATTTGGCCCTGATGGATAAGTAGAGTTGGGCTGAGGCTGAGGCGGCTGGTAAGAACGAGGGGGTTGTGGGTGGGGCTGAAAGGGTGGTCTTTGGGTTTGGGAATTTCCCTCCCACTAAAAGTTGGGATGGTTTCGCCATCCAGGGTTATAGGTGTTGGAGAACGGGTCGTTCTGGATGGCGTTGAGGTCCTCGCAGGTCTGAGGAACCTCCAGAGAGTTAGAGAAAGGGGGGATGGAATTCCCCGGGCTGGTGTAGAAAGGATCGGATGGACCTCTGGTCCGAGAATCAGATGATGGATATGGATCCATCCTAGGAGAAGATTGATGGAGAATGTTTTGCACAGTCTCCCTTGTGGAAGGAGGCTATGCAAAGGGGCTATGCGTAGAGGTGGCTCACTGCAGGTGCTGAGTCAGCTCATCCACCTTCTTTCAATGATTGAGACCTTGTCCAATCGACTGGCCATTAATTCCAGGTCGACTGATGCGGACAGGCCCTGTGTCTTATGTGCTCCCCTAAGATTCGCCGATGCGCGGGTATTCGTCTTGTCGAATAATCCCATGGAGTCATTGTTGATGGAGTTCTCGGACATGTTTTCGAGAATCTCCCACACGGTGTCCTCATGTTGACCCATGATATTCCCTCCGCAGGTTGCATTGACGAAAAGACGAATGTCCTCACGAAGTCCCTGGTAAAAAGATTGGACCTGTTCCCATTTAGGAACTCCGTGATGGGGGCACTTTCTCATGAGATCCTGAAAGCGATCTCATGCCTCATGGAGAGGTTCCCCTGTTTGCTGAGTGAAGTGAGTAATCTGATGGCGCAAGGCATTGGTCCGACCAACGGGAAAGAACTTTTTCAAAAATTCAGACTGAAGTTCTTCCCAAGTGTTGATCGGCCGGGCTTGAGTTTGATACCAATGAGCGGCCTTGTCCATAAGAGAAAAGAAGAACATCTTCATGAGAAGAATATCCCGATTTTGCGCATCTGACCCAAAAGTTTGGGCCAGATGCTTTAGCTGTTTGACGTGCTGGAAGGGATCTTCGAGAATCTCCCACACGGTGTCCTCATGTTGACCCATGATATTCCCTCCGCAGGTTGCATTGACGAAAAGACGGATGTCCTCACGGAGTCCCTGGTAAAAAGATTGGACCTATTCCCATTTAGGAACTCCGTGATGGGGGCACTTTCTCATGAGATCCTGAAAGCGATCCCATGCCTCATGGAGAGGTTCCCCTGTTTGCTGAGTGAAGTGAGTAATCTGATGGTGCAAGGCATTGGTCCGACCAACGGGAAAGAACTTTTTCAAAAATTCAGACTGAAGTTCTTCCCAAGTGTTGATCAGTCGGGCCTGAGTTTGATACCAATGAGCGGCCTTGTCCATAAGAGAAAAGGAGAACATCTTCATGAGAAGAATATCCCGATTTTGCGCATCTAACCCAAAAGTTTGGGCCAGATGCTTTAGCTGTTTGACGTGCTGGAAGGGATCTTCGGAATTAAGCCCATGGAATTTAGGTATAGCATGAATCATATTGGGCTTCAATTTGGAATCAGGTCCTCCAGTCGGGATTCTGACTCGAGGCTCAATGGCCACCACAGCAGGATTATAATGGACCCGCATCATAGGACACTACGGTGGGTGCACAAAGTTTTGGAAGAGGTCATTGAGTCGTTGGAGCTGGTGCTCCAGATTGTTTTCTTCCTCAACTGGCTGAGCCATGATGGGGGAAGAAGAAGAGCTTGGTTCAGAATCAGATGAGAGAATGATGGGGTAGGGCTGCTGTGCAAACACGGGGTTGAGGCTTGGCCTTGACGAGAGTGAATTCCTAAAGGAGATCTTAAGGGTGGTCTTAAGGACCTCCTACCGTTCATGCACTATTGGAATAGATGAGTTTAGAAGGTGCTGGACCCAATCAAGACACCCAAAAATTTGTTGGGTGACTACAGAGGTGCGGGGCAGATGGACCTCTTGATCAGAAAGATCGTCCACCTGAGAATTACCTGGGCAGCCAGAGAGGGTGAGTCCCACGAAGACCCCTACACGGTAGAGCGTCCCCACGGGTTACAAGGTTTCCCCCACCCGACCTCTCTTGTCACTGCAGTTCCAGGTAGACCAGAATGGGGATCTTGACCTTTTAAGTCTACCTCTTTTACTTTAAGATCAAGGTGCTTAAGGTTTCACTTGAACTTTTAGGTATTTTTGTGAACAAGGTGGCCTAATTTGAAGGTTGGTTGACCCTAAGGGTCAACTTTACCTAAGGATTCCTTTGAGAATTTAGGCCTTGTTTCCTTTTTTAGGGTTCAAGTGTTTAGAGAGCCAATTGTTTAGGATTTTTCTTAATAGGTATTTTCAATCAATGGCTTAGGCACACCTCTTTTTAGGAAGATCTTTTCTTTGTTAATAGAAGGTGTGTCTCTAAAACCCTTAGATTTTTAATCCTTGGATTGGCTCTAGTTGGTCCATTTTAGTTGCCGCAAAATTTTAGTATCTAGGGCTCAATCAAGAAGGTTTTAGTCCTAGTTACCTTAGTTGGATGGACAGTTAAGCATTTGTTGAAATGAAAATTAGGCAACTCTGATGAATTACTATGTATGATGCAGGTAGTCCTAAGTTGATTTTTCTTTTTGTTCCTTTTCAGATTTTAAGGGAGTTAAGAAAAGGGCTAATGAGGATTACCTATTTGGTGGAGTGTTTGTTGTGCGACTGCTCTTCTCATTTTTACCTGCACACAAGAGAGAGAAAAAGATTAGCAATCTCTTAAAAGAAATTCAAAGCTTTTAGAATAGCTGTTGCTCCCCGGCAACGGCGCCAAAAAATAGTGTCTGATGATGACACCGAAGCTTAGCCTTTTGTTTGTTCTTATTATAGTAATGTCGTTGTGGTACAGATAAAATAGCTACGGTTTGTCGTCATTGCCACTATTACAATTTTACTCAGAAATATTTTTCTTCCGAGGTCGAATTCAGGGAGCTACTAGAATTCTAGAAGTACAATGTTTATTTATTACAAAAATAAGAGAGAGAGAAAAAGAGAGAGAGGGAGAAGTAGATTTTGTTTCTTGGCTTTTTCTTCTTCTCTTCTTTCTCTCTTTGCCTGTCTTCTTTTTCTCTTCTTTCTCTTCTCTTTTCTTTCTTCACAGTTCTTGATCTTCTTCAGTTCTTCTTCTTCTTTCTTTATCTTCTTCTCTTTTCTTCTTCTTTCCTTTCAGCTGCGGCACCTTTTCTTTTCTTTTTCTTCTTCTTTGCTTTGTCTGTAGAGCTTCATCCGTCGTCTGATTTCTCAATCAGACGGCTTAAGTAGTGTCTGCTACAGTGCTTCCTTTGTGCTTCTCCTTCTTCTTCTGCGATCTTCTTCTGCTTTGTTCCTTGGCCTTCTCCTTCTTTCTTCTTCCTTTGGCCAAGTGTGTTCTTCCCTCGCACCCTGTCCCTGCACAAAGAGCAAAACCTACCCTGTCCCTCTACCCGCACGTCTCTCTCTCTTTGTAAACCACTCACAGGTAGCTCTCCTAGAGCCGCGGGTAATCGGGTCGGGTTTCGTGCCCGTGACCAGGCGCACTGGTGTGTGGGTGATGCGCGAGGTGTGCTCAGATAGGGTCGGGTCGGATCCCGCCAGATCTGCGAGGTGAAACCGCAGACGAGGCGAGCGTGAGTAAGGTGAGGGACCTCACCCTAGTGCTTTTGGAGGCGACCAGTAGAAAACACAAAATCAACTTATACTACTGCGGGGTTTGGTAAACTCACGATGTGGGACTATCATCTGCACTCTTCTCGTGCGCGCCTGCAGGACGATTCCGCCTTGCTCTCCGCTCAGTTGCAGCCACTATCGGTGCCAAATGCTGAGGCAGAAGTCTCTGCAGACTTCACCCCAACTTGCAGCACCTGGGATCCTGAAGCTGCAGGGCCTGGAGCTCGCCTCGAAGCTGCTTCAGTTGTCGTTAATGGCGGCTGGGGCTACGACCCTGTCAGACAGAAGCACAGCCTCTCGGCCTAATCAAACTAGCAGGGGACCTTCGCCGTGGCACGGCGAAGGTGGTGAGAGGTGCAGCAGGTCATGGGGCGGCCTAGGCGTGCGTGCCTAGATCGTCCTGTGACGGGAGGTGTGGGTGTGTTCGGGGGAGCGATGAGAGGGTGTAGAGCGGCAGTGGGTGGGCGGAGGTTGTTCAGCGTGATGAGGTGGAGGTTACGTGAGGGTCGGCGAGGCGTGTGGGGCTGCGGAGCGATAGGAGCGTCTCGCCGGAGGGTGGCCGGAGTCGAGGAAGGTGACGGTGGACAGGAGCGGTCGAGGGTTTAATCGAATGAAAGACAGTGAGGAAAAGAAAGAGGGGGAGATGGGGAATAGTTCTGACCTAATTACGAGGACGAAGGGGCAGGAGTAGGGCGGTAGTCGTATCGACTGTCGCTGGAGAAGAAATACCCAGAGGGGGAGGGCGGCGGCGAGGAAGAGAGCGGGAGGGCGCACGCTGGGTACGGCACGACGCGGGAAGAGCAGGTGAAGGTGGCTCTGCTACTGGTATTGCAGCAGAGCGACGAGACGGGGAAGGAGGAGCCGCCAGAGCTGGTGGTTTCTGCCAGAGTGGGAAGAGAGGAAAGGTGGGGGTTTTTCTCCGTCAGGACTGAGCTACCCGAGTCGGCTGGCGACAGTGGTTCTTATAAAGGCGGAGGCGGAGGGGTGGGCGCCGTCGCCTCCCTCGTGGGAGAGTGGTCGGAACTGTGACCCATACCTTTCGTACGTTCGCACAAAAGGTGTGGGCGAGGGCAGAGGTCATGGCGGTGTCCCTGCGACAGCAGACGTCGCAGGGAACACCCGGTTCAACTGGCAGGTACCCTCCCTCACCCTGCGCGGCGCCATGCTCCGTGCAAAGTCGCCGGAGCATGGCGCTGCTCAGAGATTTGCTGGAGGGACCTGTATGCAAAGAATGACGAAGAACATAGGGGCCAAAATGTAAGGGTTTCGAAAGTTGAGGGTCAAAAAGTAATAGATGAGGACCAAAATGCAAAGTCGGTCAAGAAGGTCTCATCTTAGGTTCAAGTTTTTATGCATGACTAAATGGGACATAAGGATTCTAATGGTGAATTTTATTTCTAGGTCAGACCTTGTTTGACCAGCCAATTTACGTAAAAACCCAAATTAAATCTTTAATTGGGCATGGTTCTCAATGTAGGTCAAAATGGGTTCCCAAGGCAAAATTGAAGGTTCTAAACCCTAGAGATTATTTTTATATGAATTTTAGAGGGTTTATTCGATTTTTACTCTGCCTCGAACCTCATGAATTGAAGTGGGTTTGTTTTAGGGTTACAGAATGTCATTTAACTCCTTGGAGTTGCTGTAGCCCTTGTTGGATCAAATCATCACAGTTTCCTTCTTATTAGGTTAGTTTGACCTATGTTTGTGTCCTGAGTTACCCTGTTTACTGATTGTGTTGGTGAAATTGTATTTTTACCCCTTATGACCTGTTTTCTTTACAAACTCAGAATTTTCTGAGTCAAACCTTTCTATGAATTATGTAGGAGCTTTTTCTCGCATATCTAAGTTAGATTGTGCTAGTTAGGGTTCATGATGAGGTTCTCATCACCACCTTAGAAGGTTCATTAGCTACCTAATTCCGTTAAAATCGTCGAACAATGAGTCAATGCGAATAATGTGTAAATACTTGGACTTAAAGTTCCCTCAAATCAGAGGGTGGGTTGATAAGTTGTGTACTTATCACCCAAACTTATTTAATAAAATTGAAATAGAATTTAGGATGGCGAGAACTCGATAAACAAATCCACATTTTAGCGGATACCTGGGCTAATTAAGCCCAAAGACCTGAAGGGTCATAATGTTCAGATCCTATTGTAATATTTCTTAAGATTGAAAAGTCCTAATCCCAAGTATTCTTTCCTAATCCTTTATATATATATGTATATATATATAGAATTTACAAGAATTCCACAAAACTGACAAAATGATTTAGAAATGAATCCACACCCCCTTGCCTAGCTGATGCAATGTCCACATTGAGAATAAAAGACATGAAAGGAAGAGTAGAACGTAGAAGATATCACCTGAATATGATGCTCAAGTCAGCTCTGAGTCAGATTGTACAACTGTTGAGTTTAATGTCATCAGCTAGGCGAAGTCCAGCCAAAGAAATCACAGCATGATGAGAGCAACCGTGTCTGAGACGGGTTCTGGAAAAATATGGTCAATAAAAGACTTCAGACGTTGACCGTTGACTTTAAATGAATTACCCATCTTTGGGTCAGAGATGAACGACCTAGTTTGGAAATATCTGATCGATGATGAATGGGTCATTCCATTTTGACCTAAGTTTGCTGGGAAAGAGCTTAAGTCGAGAATCAAAGAGTCAGACCTTCTGGTTTGACTTAAAGCTCTTGCGGGATATCAATTAGTCATGAAGAGCTTTAGTCCGAGCCTTGTAGATCTTGGCATTCTCGTACGCATCATTTCTAAGCTCCTCCAACTCAGGTAGTTGGAGTTTCCTAGTCTTTTCGGCTAAACTCAAATCCAGATTACACCGTTTGATTGCCCATAATGCCCTATGTTTAATTTCTACAGGTAAATGGCACGCCTTTCCATACACCAGATGAAAAGGTGACATGCCGATAGGCATTTTGTATGCCATACAGTAGGCCCAAAGAGCGTCCTCAAGCTTTTGAGTCAAACATTTACGATCAGGCCTAACCGTCTTCTGAAGAATATTTTTGATCTCTCGATTGGAGATCTTGACCTATCCATTCATCTAGGGATGGTAAGGTGTGGAGATTCTGTGATTTACCTTGTATTTTATCAGTAAATTATAGAATTGGGCATTAGTGAAGTGAGTACCACTATCGCTGATGATGGCCCTCGGAATCCCGAACCGATTGAAGATGTTCTTCTTGACGAAATCGATGACCACCTTATGATCATTGGTTCGGGTGGGAATAGCCTTGATCCACTTGGACACGTAATCAACAATGAGAAGAATGTACTTGAGGTATGATGGAAATACCATCATGAGTCCTAACTAGCTCATTTTGACCTAGAAAAGAGAACAAAAGCTCCTACATAACCAACTGGAGGTCCTAACTCAAGGAAAAATCCTTCTGAAAGAAAAGTAAGAAACAAGAGTAAAACTGCAATTTTACCATTGTAGTGCAACAATGGGATTTCTCATGGGCTAAACACAGGTCAAATGGTCTTAACAAGATAAAAAGTGGGTTGGTTCAAACAGAAAAGGATTCATGTGAAATCTGGGAATTAAATGACTTCTAGTAACTCTAAAACAGACCCACTTAATTTAACAAGGTTCTGGTCAAGATAAAATTCACCTAAACCCTCCAAAAATCATGAAAAAATATACTCTAGGGTTAGAACATTCAATTTGGCCTTTAGAACCTATTTTGACCTAAATAGGAGTCTCAGTCAAATGTTTGCCCTAAATTGGGTTTTGTGTAAATTACCCAGTCAAACGTGGTCAAACCTAAAATCCAACTTCACCATTGGATTCCTTAGGTCCAAATTAGGTTTGTACCAAAATTTGGACCTAAGGGGAGTTCACGTTGACCTACTTTGCAAACTGGTCCAGCCCAATGACATTTATACCCCTAACTTTTGAAAACTCTTGGAGACACCCCCCTAGCTTCCTCGTCGTTCTTTTCAATTAGGTCCCTCCACCATTACAGTAGAGGAAATCCTACTCCGGCGAGGATTCAAGGGAAAGAACTCCCTGATTCCTCAGAGAATCCCTCTCAAATTTGAAAGGGAGATTCTCTGAGAAATCCCCATTCATGTGAACCTAATTTGGAGCTCCAATTTCTACCCAATCTCTCATGCGAATGCATGAGAGATTTGGGTCTTTTAGACCTTCCATCTCCGACGAGGTTGCCTTGCTTGGAAGCTTGGCTTCTAAGCACAAGGCCCTCTGCCAGGGATTATAAAAGGGTCCCCAGATCCTTCCGTAAATCCCAATCTTGAATTGGCTTGAGATACCCCCCAATTTCCTCTCTTCCCCTCTGGCCAACCTCCCAGCAAGCTCCGGCAACTCCTATCTCCTTCTCTCATTGCTTTGCCATAATACCAGTGGCAGAGTTGCCTTTGTCTCCTTCGTTTGCGTTGCGTCGCACCAGCCGACACGCCTGCCACCCTCTCGTCGTCGCCGTCCTCCTCTCACCGGGCCTTCATCTCTGACAACGACACATACGAGCCATCCGCCTCCTCCGCTCCCCCCTTCGTCTATTCCCTCTCAGATAAGTCCTCTATCTCTGCTCATCTCTTTTCTCGCATTTATTTCTTAAAATCCACGTCGACGCTCACACATCACCTCCATCTTCTCCACCTCCGACAGACCACCTGCGAGGTGCTCTCGTTGTTCCTCGCATCCACCCACCTCTCTAACCACCTCACGAGCTCCGCCACGCCTCACTGACCATAAACCTTCTTCCCATTCATCACCACACGCCCCCAACACGTCCCCCGAACACACCCACCTTCACAGCCACAGGGTGACCTAGGCACCCACGCTCAGGCCACCTTGCGCCACGTCGACCACCGTGCCACCTTTGCCGTGTCCAGGCGAAGATCCCTGTGTATTTTCACGAGGCTGCAAGGCTGTTTGCTTGTTGACAGGGATCAGGTCATCGCCACCATTGACGAAGGATGAAGCTTGCTCGCAAGCTTGCTTCAGGACCCTAGGCTCCATGCTCCAGGTCCCAGATGCGTGGACTTCCTTCGCGCACACTCTCAGCCTAGCTATTGGAGTCAAATCCCCATGCAGCTCTGCAATTGGATGCGAATACCTGCTGTGCGAGCGTCTGCGAGGAAGGTGGGACATTTAGTCCCACCTCGGAAGATCAGTAGCGGAAGCTGTGGAATAAAGTGAAAAAGTGTTAGGGGCTTATCGCCTCCTGACATGAGGTGAGGTCCCACCGCCTCGTACGCGACCCACGCCATGTGGACCTGGTTCTGACTCGGATACCCAACTACCCGTGCACTCCTCGCTCACCACCGCACGCCGGTGGGCCTGGTCCCGGGCGCGCTAACTTGACCCGTTAACCCGAGAAGGCTCTGGGAGAGCAAGCCTAAGAGAGAAGAAAGAAGAGAGATCGTAGGGAGGGTAGGGGTAGGTTTTGCTCTCAAGGGAAAAAGAGGAAGAAGAAGCCAAGGGTGAAGCCAAGGAAGAGAAAGGAGGAAGCCGTAGAGGAAGCTAAGGCAGAGGAAACCAAAGGAAGAAGAAGGGGAGGGTAGAAGCTTGAGTAGCTAAGGAAGGAGAAGGAAAAGCATGGCTGAAGAGGATCATGGCTGAAGAAGAGTTGAAGTCAGAGACAGAAGAGAAAGAAGAGGAAGAAGAAGCTAAAGGCCAGAGCAACTAAGAGTTAGAGAAGAGAAAGAAGAGCTAAGAGTTAGAGAAGAAGAAAGAGCCAAGAAGGAAGACGGCCATCTGAGGCAGAGAACAGAGGAAAGAAGAGAAAGAAGAAGGAGATCAGCCAGAGAAATCAAAAAAGTACTGTAGCAAATATACATTAAGACGTCTGATTTCCAAAATTAGATGTCCATATTTTTTGCTTTTATACACATTTGATATCTTGTGGATCTATTTACATTGCTTGCATTATAACTTTGATTCTTCATTGCATATTTTATCAAATTTGAAAGTTTTGTTCTTGGTTTTTGAACCCTAATTTACTCCCTGTGTTCGACCTTCGATTTACATTTTTCGAGTAATAAAATTCATTTGTTTTCAAAGCGATTTTGGCTATACTACGACACATTTATTTTAAACCCGATTTCGCCTTGTAAACAGCAGGTTTAGGATTGAAGGTAAGGATGATGCTGATGAAGATTCATCAAGAGGAAGAGGTTGAAAGTGAATAAAATCAATAACCTCTTCAAAATGTGGCGGGTTTGCCATAGAGGGTTGCGGGTCAGATCCATCACAACAAGAGGAACTTTCGATTGTAGAAACCACCATACAAGTTTCAATGTTCAAGTTGTCTTCCTCAAGTTCCTCTATAAATCCACAATCCTCGAATTTGTTAATCACTTTAAAAATATCCAATTTCAATTTCTGATCCCCAAAGGCGATTTCCATGCTACCGCTCTCACAGTTGATATTGGCCTTAGCGGTAGCCAGGAACGGACGCTTCAGAATGATGGGCGTGCTCCTTAAATTTTCAGGTACATCCATGTCAAGGATAAGGAAATCTATAGAAAAATAGAAATCCTTAACCTTAACAATAACATCTTCAATAACACCTCGCAGATTTGTGACTGAACGGTAAGCTAACGGCAGTGTTACTAAAGTCGGCCGAAGTTCACCTAATCTGAACTTCTCTTAAAGAGAAGTCGGAATTAGGTTAATAGATGCACCTAGATCCAGAAGTGCTCTATCAAAAGTGTAATATCTAATGACACAAGAAATCAAAGGAGTACCTGGATCTCTCTTTTTCTAAGGAAGGTGATGCAGGATAACAAAACTAGCCTGCTTGGAGAGTACCACTTTTCTCGGAACAGATTCCCTCGACTTACGCTTCTGTGTACATAAATTCTTTTAAAAATTTAGCGTAAGGTGGTATGTGTTTGATAGCGTCGAGGAGTGGGATATTAATCTTGACATTCTTGAATATATTCAAGAGCTCCTCGTTATTATCAACAGGCTCCTTCTTCCTAGGTTTAATCAAGGCCTCAGGAAAAGGAACATGAGTTAGATCTTTGGAATCAGGTTCCTGAGCCTTGATTTCTTCTTCAGAGTTCTCCTTTCTCTCCTCAGGCTCTCTAGGATTTGATAGATCAGAATAGTGTGGTTGTGGATCCTGAGTTTGTTTTCCACTCCTCAAGGTAACTGAATTAGCAGATGCATACAAGTTTGGGTCTTGGGGAGGGTTAGGAAAGATTGGAGGGGCTTCATTATCCAGAAACCTTTGATTTGAGGAAGAAGCAGAAGAGGAAGAACCCTGCTCAACCACCTGAGCATGTGCGTGTGGGTCCCTTTGATTCCCGTACCCTTGGGTTTGATTGCCTGGATTCTGGATATTACGCGGGTTGGGTACGGGTTGAGATGGCAGAGATCTGGGTTGACGAGAATTAGCAATGAACCCGGTTTGCAAGTTGTCCAACGAGGTTTTCATTTGCTGCATGAGTTGGAGCATAGATCCTTGCATTTCTACCATCTGTCGGTTCAAATCAGCCTGCCCTACGGGTTGATGGGCATTCCAAGTTGGCCGATTAACCTAATTTGGGGGCAGCTGAGTGTAAACATTACCCTGACCCATTGGTCTTTGTTCGCTGGCTAAATCGTTGTTTAAGATTGTCGTGTTGTAGTATAGCCAAAATAGAGCTTAAACAAATAAATTTTATTACTTGAAAAAGGTTCCGAGGTCAAACATAGGGAACAATATGGAATTTAGATCTCAAGAATTGCAATTTTAAGCACAATATAAGCAATTTGTAATAAAATGCCAAACAATAATGATATAGAAGTGAAAACAGATGTCAATAGTGCAAAAAGAATGGGGTAAAATGGTGATTTGAATCACCAATTACCCCTCACAATAATAGTAAATTTCTCAACAGTATCAATCAAATAAAGCCTAGCAATATCAAACGGCTGAATGGTTAATCAGATGGCTTAAATGTCTGATGTTATAGTGCATAGCCTTCTTTCTCTCTTCTCAACCTCTTCGTCTTCCCTTGTCTTCTTTCTTTGCTGTGGCTACTCTTCTCTTCTTCTGCTGCTCAGCCTCTCCTTCCCTTCTATTGCCTTCTCTTTCTTCACATAGGGGAGGGGCTTCTCGAATTGGCTAAGTGTTGGCCAACATTCCCTGCAGCAAAACCCTCGTCCTACCTCGAGCAATCTCTCTTTCTCTCTCTGGGTCACGCTCTCCCAGAGCCTTCAATAGTACCGGGTATACGGGTAATCAGACTTAGAGCATACCTGTGACTAGGGCTACGGGCGTGGGTCGCAGCCAAGGAGTGCTAAGGGTTAGGCAGGTTATCGGGCGCACTAGGTCCGTGGAGGAAATGTTGTGGACAGGCATGTGAGGCGGGCGTACGGGGGCCTCACCCCCTGTGCGTGCTGAGGTGATAAGCCTAAAGCACAAATTCAATTTATGCGTGCTCAGGTCCTTTGCCGCTTCCGAGGTGGGACTATCCCACCTTCCTTCCTTCGCACAGCAGCAACAGCAGTTTCCTTCATCGAATTGGCGTAAAGGACTTGGTCAAAAGCTCCAATTGACCACGCGAGGATACTCCTGGAGGTAATCCGCTCGTCTTGGAGTCGATGCCTGGAACCTGCAGACATGATGAGACCTTCAAGCTTCATTCGAAGCTTCGTCATTGGCGGATGAGACCAGGGAACCTGAAAGTAAGAAAACGGGCTAAGAGCCCCAATTAAAATAGTTCATGAGCTTCGCCATGAGACGAGGAGTTGAATTGCAGTGGTCGTGAGGTGTGAGAGTGTGTGAGGTGGCCGGACGATGATAGAAGGTGAAGTGCAACAGTGTAGTGTTCGGCGAAGCAGTGGGGAGGCTAATAGTTTCAAAGACCAGAGAGCTTTTGCGCTCTGGAACATGATGGGCGTGTAGGGATGGCGGCTGGATTGGTGGGGTGTAGTGGCCGTGCGAGCTTGCCGAAGGTACATCGACGAGGTGGAAGACGAAGGACGGTGAGGCAAGTCGGCGGTCGAAATGAAGTGACAGATGGCTGGAAACGAAGAGTGGAAGATAAGGAGTTGTTTAGAAAAGGAGGGAGATGAAGGGGAGCGAAGTTGGCGCCAAGTGAGGTGTGGCCGACGTCGGAGACGAAGCTGCTTAGAGAGAGGTGGACGGCGAGGATGAAGGGGGGTAGGAGCGCCGGTGGGTGTTGCACGATGTGGAAGAAAGCAAGAAGGAAGAGTCTGCCACTAGTATTGTGGTCAGATGACGAGAGAAAACAGGGAGAGTCACCAGAGCTTGAAGGGCAAATCGGCTGGAGGAGGGGAGAGGAATTTGAGGGATTCTCTAGTCTAATTCAAGCTTGGGAAATCCGTTATGCTCTGGGGAGTCTTCTATAGGTCATTAGAGGGCGGTTAGAGCTTGGGAAGCAAGCTTTCCAAGCTTGGAAAGCTCGTCGGATTGAAAAATCCTTGATACCCAAATCTTTCATGTGTTCGCATGAGAGATTTGGTAGGTTTTAGGGCTTAGGATTAGGTCCAAAAGGAAGGGAATTTCTTGACGAACTTCCCTTTCAAATTTGAAAGGGATTCGTCAAGAAATTAGGGAGTTCTTTCCTTTTCAAGGTCGTTGGAGCAAGTAGGAATAGGTTTAATGGCGGCAGAGACCTATTTGTGAGAACGACGACAAAGTTAGGGGCATGTTTGAAAGGATTTTGAAAGTTAAGGGTAGAAATGTAATTAGACAGGATCAATTTGCAAACTAGGTCAAGACAAACTCATCTTGGGTCCAAATTTTGGTACAAACCTAATTTGGACCTAAGGAATCCAATGGTGAAGTTGGATTTTGGTTTTGATCATGTTTGACTAGGTAATTTACGTAAAAACCTAAATTAGGGCAAATGTCTGTTTGTGTCTCTGTTTTGGGTCAAAATGGGTTTTGATGGTCAAATTGAAGGTTCTAAACCTTAGAGAATATTTTATATAAATTTTAGAGGGTTTAGGTGAATTTTATTCTGATCAGAATCTCAGTTAATTAAGCGGATCTGTTTTTAGGGTTTCAAAAGTCATTTAATTCTCAAAACATATGCAAACCCTTTTCTGATTGTTCTAACCCACTTGTTATCTTTTTAAGACCAATTGACCTTCATTCAACCCCTGAGAAAATCCATAGTTGTACTGCATTCATGATAAGTTGGTAAAATTACAATTTTAACCCTAGTTTCTTGCAATGACTTGTGACTCTCTGGCAGTTATGTAGAAGCATTTACTGATTTAATTGGGTCAAAATGAGTTAGTTATGGCTCATGACGGTGTTCCCATCAGTCTTTACGGAGCATCGTTGCTGGGTTGGAATTGGGTTTGCTGCCCCGGGTTTTTCTAGGAGAAGTTAGGGTCGTTCCTCCAACCCAGATTATAAGCATTGGAGTAAGAGTTGGACCTAACGTTCTCTTGTACAGCATAGACATCCTCATAGGGTGAGGATGGAGAGAAAGAAAGGGAGGGATCAGAGAAACTGGGATCAAAGGCCCCAGTTTGGAACCTGTGGGATTTTGAATAATGCTGACTCACAGGTTGAGCTGCATCAAGTTGATTCTTAAACTCCCATCCAGAAGGAGCTCGCGATGAATGCAATCTCGAATTCTGGGATTGAGTGGATCGAGAATTGTTCATTGAGTTTCCAGCCATCCACTCCATCATTTTAGTAACCAAGTCCACCTTATCTAGTTTATTGCAAATCAATTCCATATCAAATGAATGAGAGTCGTGGACTTCATTAACATTCGATCTGGGTTGTTGGGACCGGTTAAAAGTATCCATGGAGGCATGACTGATTGAATTTTCACTCATCTCCTCAAACAAATCGTGCGTGCTATTTACGTCTTTGTTGAGGAAATTGCTTCCGCAAGAAGCATCCACGTGATTTCTAAGTTGCTCAGTCAACCCGTGGTAGAAGATCTACACGAGCTGCCATTTTGGCACCTCGTGGTGTGGACACCTCCGCAATAAGTCTTGGAATCGCTGCCAAGCAACATGAAATTGCTCCCTCGATTGCTGGGTGAAGGTAGTAATCGCCTGTCTTAGAGCATTGGTACGTCCAACAAGGAAGAATTTCTTCAGGAAAGTCGATTTCAGATCATTCCATGTTGCAATCGGCCTTCCTATGGTCCTGTACCAATGAGCGGCTTTATCCCTAAGAGAGTGAGGAAAGAGCCTCATGATCATCTACTCTTCATTCACGTTTCGCGCCTTGGTGGTCTGGACCAAAGTGGTCAAGCCCGCCAAGTGCTGAAATGGGTCTTCAGAGCCAAGCCTATGAAAGTGTTTGATCAGGCTTAATACCTGGGACTTGATTTCTACATCTCTGGCAGGAATCTAGACATCGGGACATTCCCCGTAATTTGAAGGATCATAAAAATCCTTCAAGGGTTGAGCGCCCTACATTCTCTGGAACCATTCTTGCATTCTCTGCATTTGTTCCAGCTGCCTTTGAAATACTTCTTGTGGATTCTGAGGCAAAGGAGGTTGTTGATTTGCCATGGGATCAATTTAGCTAAAATCCAATCTACGCATCCGAGAATACTCTAGTGGTCCTTTTAATCGGGGATTCAATGACCTCCTTCTCAGCATAAACTAGGAAGAGGTCAGAAGGACTGGGGATAAGAACCCTACAGCACAACATAACAAGCCTGTCCTTAAGTGGGGTAGCCTAAGGATCTACAGACTCTCAGAATCTGCCTTAAAATTATAGACAATTTACTCTACTTGCGTCCAATCAATTCAACCAGTTAGAAGGAGGGACTGGGGAGAAGGTTCTTCCTTCGGCTTGCGCCTCTGGTTCTTAGTGTACCCCCTAGCCGCAGTCGATTGACGCTACTCCCCTAGCTAGACATCAGATTGATTGGTACAAGCAGGTTAATCGTAAACAATCTCAAACTGGGCCCCGAAGAGCAAATCAGTCCTTAAGGTTAACGTCTACTTGATTTTATTTAGGCCTGGGATTGTAGTGCTTATGGAATGTGGTGTGCCCTTAAAATGGGTTATGCCCTTAATGATCAATTGAGTATGTATGAGTGCATGCACAACCAGGGTTTTCAAGCAAAATTATTTTTGATGAGTAGATTTTAAGGTTCAAATCTTTCTTAAGTAGCTTTTAGGGTTTGAAATTAGGTTAATTCAATCAAGTTTCATGGCAAACTAGATTTTCAAGTACGGGTGAAGATCTTTTTTCTTTTGAAATCAAAAGTAAAGTGGAGTGCCTGGTATTGACCTAAATTAAAAACCCTAAAGGGAAGCTACTTTATGAGTTGATTTTAGGTTAAGTGGTGCAGCCCAAACAACTCAAACAATTGGCCAAAATTACACCACTGAGTTAGGCACACAAAATGATTGACCTAGACTGATTTCTACTCTTTTATATGTTGATTTACGTGTACCAGTTCCACAGATCAGAATCCAGTTGAGTAGATAAAAATCAATTAGGTTATGTGTCTTGAATGTGGGTGTATGTAGTGTGTATATTGATTTACCCAATAAGAAATATCTTTTTGTTATTTTTTTCATATGAGGGTGAGATGAATGTGAGTGGAAATCCAAGCGACCAAACTAGCCCTAGGATTTATGCAAACACTTAGGTTAATTGGGGTTTGAATTAATGTTGTGAAATGGAATCTATGGAGGGGGAGGAATGGGGAGCACTTACAGTTGTTTTTAACTGCACTTTACTTTGATCTATCGCTTGAAGATTCCCTATTAAGGTACCTGCGAAACAATAGATGAGAAATAAAGCAAGTTAGAAAACAATAAAGTGAGTGAAATGCGGAAAGAAAATCGAAAATCATTATGTCCCCGGCAACGGCGCCAAAATGTTGAGAGTGGAAAACTACGCGATCGGAATTGGATTTTGAAAACCCATCGTTGTAGTTCGATTTGCGAAGTAATCTGTCAACAGATAAATTTAACCAAAATTTATAAAGAAATTCTGGGTTGAATACAGGGAGGCTACGTCGATCTTAAATCCGCGATTATATTTTTTTTGTATTTTTGTTTGAAAGCGAGATAATTACAATGGAATATAAAGAATAAGAGAGAGAGATAAAGAGAGAACAATCACTTGATAAAATAATATTATTTTTACAACTAGAAAGCGGGAAATGATTACAATTAGAAAGCGAAAAATTCTATTCTAGAAAGCGATTAAAAAAAAGGGAGAGAGATGTTATCTTCCTCGATGAATGCTTGGAGGACAAGACAGATGGAGCGACGCCTGGAAGACAGAGGACGGAGCGGGAAAGAGGACGAAGCAGGAAGAAGCGGGAACGAGGCAGCATGTCATCGTCGTCGCGGGATCCACTTCCAAAAGAGGGGTGAGAAGATTGGATTTGGCTCTAGGGTATCATCCTGGGAGTGGGACAAGCTTCTCTTGAGCTTTGGAGAGGGATAGAGGTGAAGGAAGGGATGAGAATTTCATAGGGTAGGGGTCTCCTTTTATAGTTGCAAGGATTGGGGGCAATTTGGTCATTCCATATTCAAAAACATTAAAATCAGGCCTTTAGTGACGGATTTATTTGTCACTAAAGGTCTGATCGTGGGCGACGTGAGCGCACCGTGCGCGCCTCCTTCTCTCCCGTGCCTTAACGCCAATGCACGTCCAAGAAATCTCAGTCGTTCGATTGCGAGATTGGATGGCTTAGATCGCTCCTCACTCGCTTCAGCTACGCATGTCTGCATGTGCGATTGGGCGTGAGGCAGCGCGTTTGATTGCACGTCCGCTCAATTGGACGATCTGGGCCATCCGCAGCTGAACACGCAGTCGAGATAAAACGCACGCGCGGCTCTGATTGCGAGTCGAACCCATGCCTCGCATTTGCACAAGGGTGCTCGATTGCTGCGCTACGACTGGTTCTTCGTAGTAGTTACATTTTAAGCACGCGCGCTTGTGGCTGTTGGATCAAGATCCAACGGCCTAGATCCGATCATGCGCATGATGGAGAGAAAGAGAGGGCGCACGATGGTTGAGCAGCAGGCATTGAACTCAGCCATTGCATCAAGATCCAACGTTGGAGATTGATCGATTTATTGAGGAGAGAAAGGCAGCTGCGGTTCCTTGTCTTGATTGGGTGGCTGGGATGGCGCCATGTGGCACCATCTTGGCCGTCCATCTTCTGTGACTTCCAGAAGGTGCCACGAATGTCGGATTGGATCGATTTTCACACCGTCAGGATGCAATCGTCGATCTGAACCCATCTGTGTGATTGGATTTGTCATCTGAAGTGCGGATTGACACCATCTTGGCCCTTGATCTTTGGGCTTCCTCGGACTATATCTGATGCTACAGATGTCCGATCAGGGCGATCTTAGAGTCGTTGAACTCCAATTGCCGCCCTGATCAGATCCGTACGGTTGAATCTTCGATTCGAGGCTTTGATTAAAAGTCGCCCTGTCCCTGGCCATAAAAGGAGACAATTACTATACAATTTGTACAATTTGACCTAAATGCATGATTATGCATATTATGTACTATTTACAATGCATGATGCTAACATAACACTAAGAACATGCATTAATAAACATTTTTTGGCTATTTAGATGCATGCACATCAATAGACCAAATGGCATTCGTTTAAATGCGAATGTTCCAAAGGGGCATGTGAATATGGTTTTGTCTTGATCCTTAGGAATGATAGCTACCTGGTTGAATCTTGCGTACCCATCCAGAAAATAGAAAAAGTTTTGCCCAGCAAGTCTTTCTAGTATTTGGTCCATAAAGGGCAATGGGAAATGATCTTTCTTTGTTGCCGAGTTAAGTTTCCTATATCCAATACACATCTGGCATGAAGAGGTGGTGCGGGTGGGGATGGATTCACTGCTTTCACTCTGTATAATTGTCACTCCAGCCTTCTTTGGCATAATTTGAATGGGGCTTATCCATTGACTGTCTGAAATTGGGTAGATGATGTTGGCATCTAACCACTTTATGATCTCTTTCTTGACAACCTCTAACATGTTAGGGTCAAGTCTTCTTGGAGGTTATCTAGACGGTTTTGCCCAACCCTTAGTATAAATACGGTGTGTGTAATAAGAGGGGAAAATTCCCTTCAAACCAGAAATACTCCATCCAATAGTAGCATTGTGTTCCTTTCAGACTGCCATAAGTTGTCTCTACTATTCTTGGGTGAGTCGCGAGTTTACAATCATAGGAAAGGTCTCTTGTTCACCCAAAAACACAAATTTGAGTGAATCTGGCAGAGGCTTGAGTTCTAGCACTGGTGAAGAAAGTTCAGTGATGCTTTGAAGGAATTGCTCTTGATGTGAGGGTTGTAAAGGATTGTCTTGATATTCATCAAAATCAAGTGGCGTCACTGGGCTGATGGTTGCTAACGGTTCCACAGAGGTTGCACTCGCAAGATGACCTTATTCTGAGCTTGACTTTATGTCGTCTACCTCTGTGATAATGTAGGGTCTAGTTGTTCTTTCATCCATGTGTGTTGATGGTTCCAAGTGAGAAGTTAAATCCAGGTTCATTGAACTATCAGTAATAAAGTTCATGGGGGTAATCTAAATCACAACTACTTATTTGGGATCTATCTAAGAAATTTGATGAAATTTCCTTGAGTGTCATAAATTCAGTCATCCTAAATGAATGGTCAACTGGATCGATATAGATCATTCCAATGTTAGCACAGAATTCCTGATCATCATCCTTAAATTCATCCTCTCTTCTATCGTAATCAAAATTTTTCGTTGCCTAGAAAATTTCCATCCTTAACTTCTGGTCTCTCAGGGCAATTTCCATGCAACCCAATGCACAGTCTATGTTTGTCCGAGCAGTCACCAAGAATGGGCGACCTAAAATGATAGGAACTTCCCTCGAATTTGATGGGACTTCCATATCCAATACGAAGAAATCTGTGGGAAAATAGAATCCATTAATCTTTACAATTATATTTTCCACTACTCCCCACAATACTTTCATTGTATGATTTGCTAATTGAATTGTTACAGGAGTTAGTTTCAAATCCCCAAATCTAAATTTTCCATAAACTGCTGTGGGGGTCAGATTAGTTGATGATCTTAGCCCTAAAAGGGCCCTATCAATTGGAGCATCATGCAATTTACAAGAGATTAATGGGGCTCCCGGGTCCTTTTGTTTTAGCGGTAAATCACTCAGTATAACCACGCTTGCCTGTTGAGACAAGACCACCTTGCTATTTTTCTTAGATTGATGCCTAGGTGTACAGTATTCTTTGAAAAATCAGGCTATAGTGGGAATATGATCAATGGCTTCTAGAAAAGGAACTTGTATATGCACATCTTTGGACATGGCCTTTAAATCATCCATATTTCTAGTGCCCTTACTTTTCTTAATTTCTCTAGTTAGGGCCTCAGGAAAGGGCACAGGAATTTGGTCGTCCAAATCGGCCATTACTTTTCTATCTTGTCTTTCCTCAACTTGCTCGTTATCCAGGTGTTCAGATTCCTTGGGTGGTTCTGATGGTCCAGGGTCCTTTCTTGGAATGGGATCCTTAGTGGTCTTTCCAATCCTCAATGTTATTGCACTTACATTAGCTGATGGTTCATAATGTAGGGGAGGAGCAGAAGGGTTGGGGTGTGGTTGTGGAGTTGAGAATCCAGGTGGACAAGGAGGTGCTTGCATAATCACGTGGGTCTACCCTTGAGGAGCATTTGGTCTAAGTCGTGCACCAAGGATGTTCCTTGGGTCTGGTACTGGTTGAGATGGTAATGTTCCTTGTGCCCGATTCTGTTGACATAATTAGTTGAGTTGTGCTGCCAAGGCTTTAGTGATTGCTCTCTAGCTGTTATCCATTTGGTGCAATTCTTTCTATAGTTCTCCTAATAGGTAAGGTCTTTGGGGTGGGATTTGAATGTTCTCCTTGTATGGTGGTCTAGCCTATGGCTAGAGTGGTTGTTGGTAAGGCTGTTTGGGGATTATAGGAGCTAGTGGTCTATTAAGTTTGGGTTATTGTTGGGGTTGAGTGGCAAAAGCAGGTCTGGTGTTGTTTCTTCCCTAAGAGAAATTTGGGTGTTGATCCCATCCTGGGTTATATGTTTCAGAATACAAGTTGTTGTGCCCATATCCCTGCACATCATTTACATCATTATAGGTTGATGTAATTGATGCAGTATCATCAATTGAATATACATCATACTCAGAGTTGTGTGCATAACCCTACACAATTGGGACAATTCTGAGTTGTCCACTGGCTCCTGAAGAGATGTAGCTCTTAAAGAAGCAGATGAAGATGATCTAGAGGGGTTTTGAGCCAACACCATAGGTCTGGATGGTTTAGCTAGAGAGATAATGGAGGGTGAAGATGTAACCCCTTTAGATGGGGTAGATCGACTCTGAATCAATTCGTCCAATTTCTTGTCAAGTAGGTCCACCTTGTCCAACTTTGAGGTGATTAGGTTCATATCAACTTTCACTGATTCTAGGTGAATCTCATGAAAAGTGGCCTTAGGATGAGAGGACTTGTTGAATTGACTCATGGAAGCAACATTTAGGGAGTTTTCTGCCAAGGCCTTGAAGAGTTTGAAGGCACTCTCCTTATCTTTGGCAAGAAAATTCTTGCCACTTGAGGCATCTGCAAGATACCTATGGGTGTCATCCAACCCATGGTAAAAGATTTGTGCCAAGTGCCATTTGGGCACATCATGATGTGGGCATTTTCTTAATAAATCTTGAAATCTTTCCCAAGCATCATGCAGTCTCTCTTCTGGTGTTTGGCCAAAGGTAGTGATGGCATGCCTCATGGTGTTGGCTTGACCTATTGGGAAGAATTGTTGCAAGAAATCGGATTGGAGTTGTTGACACACCTCTAACAGCCAGTCCATACTGAGAATGGCGTCGACGTCCACCATCTTGATTTCCATCAAGCTGGAGATCAATCCATTGGTCCCTATCATTGCCTTAGTCGGGGACCTTTAGTCATGATTCTGACATAAAGGAGCCCTTTATATTTGCTCCACTTTAAAGGTTGCAGGTTCTAGCTACTTGCATACAATTGGCAGTTAACATGTTGGTTGGTAGTCCTCAACTACCAATTATTGCCCCCAATTCATCGAGGATTACATTGATAATGTCATCCGATGGATGTGCTAGGAGAGAAGATATGAGGCTTTGAGGTCTGGTTTGGGAATGAGGGGTCAATATTAGCTAAATCCTTTATTCAACCCGTGACCAATTTACTTGAGAATGCGAGGAAAAATCATCTCCACTAGTATACAAGGAGGACGCAACCATCCTATAATCTAGGATTCCATGATCTCACCCCATTAAGGTAAGGATAATGGAGAGAAAAGATGCTTAGAGGAATAGTTAAAAAGGAGAGTCACTAAAGATTGGTGATATTATGTGGATTTTGATGGTGAACATTCACTTGGACATAATCAAGAATCACTACTCGAATAAGTAGGTAGGTCAGTGCATGGGGAAATATTGACAAGACGCTTCATCAGGACACAAATGACTACCCAATCATTAATGTGATATAAGATGCTTGAAAGGCTTCCTTGGATCGTTTTATGACTAGTGGGGTGACCTTACTTTGATACCATTGTGATGATCCGAGTTCCACCAATCGATGAACCCTGAGTCGCTGGGTGCTAACAACAAGCACAATCAACTACAAGATCGTAGCCACTCGACACGCAATCATAAACAACAATATCTAATCAAGCAAAACATAAAGCATTAATGAAATGAAAAAAAAGTACTGACTAGAGGGGTTATTGCAAAACAAAAGTATATAAGTTAAAGAGATGCACCAATGGTAATCACCTTGCTAGCTCTAAAATAAGATAGCATAACTAGGCGCATGTTGCTGGGCACCCATTAGGCATAAATCAACCACCTGAAACCATAGATGCCATAACCCTTTAAAGACTAATCTAAGCTTTTTTTTTTCCCTTTAATATAAATCATCCAAAGGCTCAGGTGAGGTAATATATCTTTAATCATCCTAATTAACAACAAATAGTATTAGAGAAAAGGGGTTAGAATGGGCGACGATGGGAGGGGAGGGATAAAAGGGTGGGGGACACTAAAAGCGTGGGGAGGGTGTAAGTGGTGTTGGAGGGATTAGGGAAGGGACGGGCGAAGTTGGGGGAAGGGGTGTTGTGCAAAGGAGATGGTGGATTAGTAGGTCAAGTAAATGGATGAGAGAGTGCCGAAGAGTTATTATTGTTGTTGGATAAGGGTTGCTGAAGAGAGGGTAGTTAGAGGGAGTGCTAGAGGTGAGGGTTTCTGGAGTCGTAGGTGGGACAAAGATGAGAGAAAGAGCAAGGGAATATGGGTAATTTAGGAATGATCTTGATTTGGTTGGGTGAAAGAGGATATAAAATTTATTTTAAACCTATAAAGGAGACCTCCACCCTTTGTGTGAAGTATCTGGGATATCACAAACTTAGGTCAATCTTTAAAAATATTCTAAGGATAATTTTTTCTAACTTTAAAATGATAACCATCGAGGGAAAAAAATAAAATGTGTGTGCTTTCCTATTTCTAAGATAATGTCGAGGACTCGAACCTAGGTAATTTTCCCTAACTTTAACCCATGAATAAAAGGAGAGGGGTTAACTTTGGGTTAGATTTTTTATAAATGGAAAAAAGAACTCAAGGTTAGATCTTGCCAGCCTGGAACAACCAGTATACTTAGGAGCGTGCCCGAGCGGCGGGGGTCGGAGAGGGGACTCGCAGCGGCAAGAGGAAATGGAAAGGGAATATGGAGGTGAAGCGAGTGGCGTCGGTGTCATCGAGGCATGGCTGGAAGAGCACCGACCCCTCTACCAACTCGTCACAAGGCACCCTTTCCTGCTGTCCATCCGAAATGGCTCCGTCGACCTCTCCTCCTTCAAGAAATGGCTCGTGAGCACTCCTCTCTTCCTCTTCCTCTTCCTCACCTCGTCCTTTCCCTCTCTTCTCACTTGGGTTTTGTTGGTTTCGTCCTCAGCTACATAGAATTTACTCACAGAAATGGTATGACATGAATTTCACATTACATGGAGTAGCAGGAATTTTTAGGTTCACCGAGTTGATTCGAGGTACGTGCTACAACGTTGCAAGTTCCCAATGTTCCACGTCGTTACACCCATCTCTTGGAGAAGCAATCCGAGAGTATCTGGAAATATAAGAGTACCAACTAATTCATCATGTCTGTAGCATGAGGTGCATTTGTGAGGAAATAAGAGTGATGTAGGATTCCCAACACAGCAGCGGTTGCAAATGGTAGGAGGAAAGAGGGGAGGGCATTCGAGAGACCCTTGATGCGAAGAAGGAAATGCTGAGTTAATGCTAACATGTAATCGTGACAATTGCACACTTTTAACTTTAATGTAGAGAATGCTTGCATTTATAGACGACCCACCATTTTTCATGCCATGGAGGAGGTTCTCCGTCTTGGCTACTTGCTGAAAAATGTTGTCTCATCCAATGACTTACATCCAATATCCAGTTAGAATTGCGAGAATGAATTATGAAGAGATCCAAATAGCTATAAATAACACCAAAGAAAGAAAAGTAGATGACCAGTTGATGCGGCTGTTGATTAATAACAAAATTAGGATCCTTATGGCGTAGTTACTCATCTCACTCCTATAATCCAGGCAATAAATGATTGCTTGCACTATTAAATGATATGAGTGAATTTGATCCTTTGAACTAGATTCTGCTAGCACTTGTCAGGAGAAAAAGATTTTGATCAGTTTAGTGTTCATCTGTTTCAGAATTACCAAGGTTCAATTTATGCTGAAACTTCAATCTTGGACCTGCTTGATTGAGTGTATATTTGAATGAGCAATTATCCTCTGAACTATGACTTTTTCAAGGCTATATTGGCAGAAACACTTGGAAATGTTAGATTAGTTTCCCAACATGGAAGACATAAGTGACCTCAACACATAACCAGATGTGATAGCAGAAAAAAATTACTCTATGCTGCAAAGGAGCCTACGGGAAAAAGAGAGAGAAATGGATCCAAGGTGACAATCCTGATATATCCTGTCCTGATTTTCATCCCATGTCATGAGATAAGGCAATCAGTCACCTATCTCTTGATAACTATCCAAGAAGAGCTGTTTTTGCAGTGTTTTCCTGATTTAAGTAGGATGTGGCATTGACACTGTCACGCCCCAAAACCTAGGCCCTAATTGAAGGTCAGGGTTTCGAGGGTGGCAACGGAAAAAGGCGCTGGCTTATTTAATTCAGGTTGCATTAACAATGTTGAGTTACTAAAGCATTCTATTAATCAACAGAATGGAAGAAATTACGGGAAGTATGACACAAATTAAACATAAAATATCCATAACTAAAGCTTAAATGTTATCTGTCAAGTAATGCATAGTGAATCCAGCACTATGTCAAAATCCGTGCGTCGACGATACAGGACAACACCTGAAATTAGGCCACAAAGTAGGGATGAGCCAATCGGCTTAGTAGGTCACAAATAACTACTGTAATCCAATAAAATAAGATAGTGTACAGTTTAGCTAATCGGTTATAGATTGCTAGCCTAACACAGAACCCCATGTTTCAACCCTAACCCAGACCAACCCGACCAACCACTGTGGTCCTAGCTCACTAATCAGATCCGCTTGATTAAAGCCACATGTTCTAACGCAACTATCCTAATGATCCAAGATTCTGTTACTTGCCACTCTGAGTCTTGGAGTGACTAAATAAACCTTTCATGCCGAAGATCTTGATGTGCCTTCTCCAATGGTACACTTGTACCCTGACCTTTCCTTGGCCAGAGAAAAGATTAAAGCACTCATATCCACCAGACAAAGGATACCCGCTCCTGTCGTTGGAACATTGACTGTACTAGAGTCCTTGGAAACTATTCCACTAAAGAATCCTTGAGTACCCAATCCAAAAGATTCGGTGGGAGCGACTTCTCGCTGCCTGTGATTCTTGGAAACTATTCCACTTAAGATCACCCGTTTCCCGATGCCGGAATCCCTGGAATCTGTTCCACTCAAGATCTCTCGCATCGTTGCATGAGATCCTTGGAAACTATTCCACTCAAGATCCTATGCTCTCTCAGCTGTCCGGATCTCTGGAAACTATTCCACTCAAGATTCGCACAATCCCTGTCACCCAAGAATCCTTGGAAACTATTTCACTCAAGATCCCCCAAGTCATGGATCTGAGACTCCTGGAAACTATTCCACTCAAGATCTTAAAGTGCCTCTCGTCAACTCAGACTTAAGACACCTCTAGTGCCTCATTTCGATGGTGGCACCTGGTGACACCCAACCAAGAACTATCCTAGTTCCAAGGTTGAACTTTAGTAGACTCAACTACCAGCTCCTGGGTCTTCAACCCGCAATAGTGAACTCATTGTTCACAAAGTTCTGGTATCTCACCCAACGAGCTTACCTATTTGACTTAATCGATCATAATTCCTCTTTTCCCTAGTTGGTACTAGATTAGGCAATCCTAAAGACTTATTGGATCACTTAGGGTCTTATCCTAGATGTTAGGATTCAAGTATCTCCTTTAATAGACTCTGAGTCATTAATGTCATCATGTGAGTTCCAATTTGCTACTTAGTCAATTTAGACCACTTTTAATCCAATTAGAGACCTGCAAGCTCAATTAGGAACACCCCTTACCTATCTAGGGTTTAACTGCAATTAACTACTTTCCTGCCTATTAGGGCACATGTTAGACCCCCAATTAGGTTATAGCCTTGGTCCTATCACCCCTTAGGTTCCATAAGTTCAAAACCCTAATTTTAGGCTAAGTAGCAACCCAAATAGTCTACCTAACGTTAGGGGCCTATTACCTAAGGTTTTAAATATCGATATCGATATCATATCGACAAGTCAAAAAAGGGATATAGCGGGGATATATCGCTGATATCGGTGAATTTGGGAAAATCGCTCAGAAAGGCATAAAATATCACAAAATATCACAAAATTTAAAGGTTAACATTTTTATGAATAATATATCATGAAATGATGCCTAAAAAACGTGTATATGTGTTATATCAGGGATATATCGTCGATATGAATGATTTTTTTACATGCACGTGTGCGTGTGTGTGTGAGAGCCATTGATTGGTTGGCTGACTCGGGTGTTTCTCGACATAGATTTGATGATGCCAAACAGTTCTTTAGGTTAAAATTAGTTCCATCTGGCAGAATTATATTAGTTGCTAATGTGAGGCATTCGCCCATTATAGGTAAGGGAAAGATACAAGATGTACTTCACAGTACGACTGGAGAGTGTGCTTATTGTCGATTTCCTTTTGAGTCTAATGTTATTAGTAGAATTACGAAGTAGTTGAATTGCAATAGATTCCATTAGGATGCCTAAAAAAATGTATATATCACCGATATCGATGATTTCATCCTGAAGAAACGTATATATCACCGATATTGATGATTTTTTATGTGTGTGTGTGTGTGCGTGTGTGTGCTCACCTCAGCAAGCCTCCTGGCTACCACCCAGACTGCTTCAGCAAATTCCAATTTCAAACTGCCCCAGCAAACCTCCCGCCCATTCCAATTTCAAACCTCCTGGCCAAACTCAAGCGCCAACACTTCTCATATTGCCGATATCTCGGCAATATTGCCCGATATATCGATGATATCTCCCCATACTCGTGATATATTGCCGATATCCAGAAAAAATTACTCTTCGAGGCAATATTGCCGATATATCGTGATATTTAAAACCATGCTGTTACCTAACATTAGGAGACCCTCCAGTAGATACCTAACATTAGGTAACCCTTACTTAACGTTAGATAAGGTTGCAAGCCGATTCCAGAACTACGAAACATGATTCTAAGCCTTAAATCACCAACTTAACTCATCCAAATCTCATGAAACATAAACCACTAGTTACCACACATACAAGGAGAAAAATGAGCTAATCAAATCCCTTACAAAAGACTGAGGTGACCCTAAGGTAGAAAAATCACAATACCACTATATATCCCACCAAAAGGTAAAAACATCACAAGTAACACCAAAACCCCACATATATGGGGCGATCCCATGTCCAAAACTTTTCCTTTACTGTCTCCAATAGTAGGAAAACAAACGGACATGTTCAAGAGGAAGACCCTACCTTTAGAGTTGAACTCCTGTTTCTTCTCTTCTACTCGCAGCAGCAACACCTGTAGCAGCTTGAGTAGCAACAAGGGCAGCAGCAACGTCCACAGCAGCAGCAACAGCAGTGGTGGTTGATAAGGCGGTGGATGGTCGACAGGGAAGCGGTTGGCCGATGGGAGCAAGGTGGAGGTGGTGGAGCAAGGAGCAGATAGGGAGGGGAGGGTGCATTGGTGGGAGAGGAGTGGGGGAAATGGCTTGGGGAGGAAGAAATACAGATTTTTCTTTTTATTTTTAAGTCTTGCCCTTCTTTTATAAGGGTTAGGAATTTTTCACCAAGGCCCCTCCAATCAATACTTAAGTTCCAAGAAAGGTCTCTGATGAGGGGCAAAAATGCTCTCGGACCCAAAACTCTACACACGACCCGACAGAGGATCCGACTACCCGGATACAGGGTATACAGGTGGAACTGGCACCCCATCCTACCTAAGACCAGCCGGATCCCAATCGGCACTAGCCTAGCCTACCCAAAGATTTAACGCAATAAAGGGAAAAGATATGATCTGATGGACCTGACCATCTATGCCCTAACAATGTACAAGTAGCTTAGCAGTAAGGCTACTAGGGGCCATTGAGTGCAGGTCCTCCCTGTGTTATAAATAGAGGGAAGGGCCCTCAATGGAGGGAGGCCTCCTCCCCGAGAGAGGGAGTGAAATCATGTAATACCATGTAATCTCCGAAAATTCTAGTGTGTAGTTGGGAGCTCCATCCTCCCCTCAAATGTATACCTCTTGTGGTGAAACTGGGTCACCAAGCCTTTGTTCTCTTTTGTGTATGCTTATTGATTGCCGCTTTACCCTCCTATGCGACAGATGAATAATGGCTATGTAGCACCTTTTACACTAACAAATCTTTTGGTGGCCTTCCAAGGCCCATCAAATGGTGTCGTTTGTGGGAAGTGTTAATGAAAGAGCCATCGCTCTTCAGAGCATTCGATCGTTGGGAGGAAGGGCCCCTCCGGTGCCTTGCCTCGCCCCCCCTGAGAACTGTCGTGGTGGTCGTAACCACCCACTGCCCCACTCGAGGCTTCCCTCCCCTCAGAGGGGCTCGGCGGGATGCGGTGTCTTCACGCCCTAGTGACCTCGGCTTGTTGCCCGAGGTCCCCAAGCTGGACCCCCTTTCCTTGAGGCACAGCCCAATGAAGAGGAACCAGGAGTCGAATCTGACGGTTCCAAATATACGCCCCTGCGTATACCACCTACCCGCTCGGGTAAGAGAGAATGGAGGTCCCTCAATTGAAAGCACTTGGAGAGCCTGCCAAGGCCTAGCGCTAAAGAATGGTGTACCCTAGCTCATGCACCACTTCCTTAGGAGCCACCCTTGGGATAAGCTGACACTCGGCAGTCCTAAGAGGAGATCCCACCAGGCACCTCCAGTGGCGCTTGCCTTATGAGGGCCTACGTGCGGATCTTTGCCCGGCCAGCCGGACAACTCCTCTGAGGGTGTGAAGAGTAGGTCATGGGAGCGCTTCACTAGGCATTTAGGGATTGGGGACAACCCGAAGAGGTTGTCGGAAGTCGAGCGGTGGAGGACTGAGCTCACCTGGTTTTGCTCGGGTTAGCTCGAGGCTCAACGCTTTGAACGAGGGAGGCCCCATGAGGTGACGATGCCTTGGCACCTCGAGTCAGGCCATCCGGTTCGCGAGGATGGGCACAATACCCTCGATTGCGCGTTAAAATACCCAACGAGAGACAACGGAGCAAGTTAACTCCTCCCGTGGATCGGCCGAGAAGTGTGGTAGTGACGATAGCCCCGCTGAAGGCGAGAATACTCCTAGATAGGTGCGCCCCCACACCTGCCTACGAATAAGGCTTCTTCCACAAGCGAAGGATCGCCTTTCTCGAGATAGCAGCTGGCTCTCGAAGGGTCGCAATTACAAGCTATGCTACGCAAAGGAGTTCCTTAAGGAATGCACTTCCTTGGCCATGCACCAAGTGGATGTGCTTGAGGGGAATCGATCCACCGAAGGTCGTCAGGGCGGACCCCGCCACGTCGAGGAGCCCTTGGGAGAATGCATGCCTCCGGCCATGAACCAGGCGGGTGTGCTAAAAGGGGGCTAGCTTGCGAGCTAGGACCAAGGCTCCATTGAGTGAAAGGATAGGAGGCCTGCAAAGTGCTCAAGGGACCACCCCAAGAAGGGCCCCGAACGATTGTGGGTAGCCGATGCGGTCTTCCAGGAAAAACTGAGAGTTAGGCGAGTTAGCGCCTTGCCTAGGCAGATAGGCGGCATCACCTCGGTTCCCCCTTCTAATGGACATCGCCACCAAGTTCTGGCGGTGAAGCTCGCGCCACCCGAAGTCCTCTCCTGTTGCCTGAGTACATCAGCACAGAGGTTAAGGTAACCTTGGGCCGACGTCACCCCAGGCGTCTGAGCCCCTCCTTCTGAGTCAACTCTCTCTAGGTACCTCCCTCCCGACTTTCATCCGGGCAAGGAGGATACGACCAAGTCTCCCCGTAGGATCCGGTAGAGCATCCAGGTTCGTTGCGACAAGAGTCTCCCCCCTTCGGGGCAGCATCAAGCCCTTCGAAAAACATGCTCCCCTGGCCATGGACTAGGTAGAAACCACCACTGCGGCACCCACGATGGTTCGAGGTCTCCGCCTCCTTCATCCCAGGTGCATTAGCGTGCAGGTCGAGGTAACCTCCAGGAGTGGCGACACCCAAAACGGGCCTACAGCCTGCCTAACCCACTTCCAACGGTAACGTTTGCAGCACTCCGAGACGCTCGGGCTGGGTTGCCTTCCAAGCTACCCTTTCCAGGTCGGCGTGCCCGTAGCACATCCACCACTTCGGTGAAGACACCTTCCTCTCCTCCCGACAGCCATTTTGGTCACGGACCCTTGGCAATCAAGAAAAGAGGAGAGGGGAAGAGAGCAACCCTCCTTCGACCAACTTGGATGAGGATGGACACCTTAATCGGGTTGCCACACCTAAGGCGGCTGGGTTGACGGTAGCATCAGGTGACCCTGATGGCTAAACCACCGGTATGCACCCGTTGCCAGGCTCTCTCGTTATGTGCCTGACTCCCTTAGAGGATGAGCACCGAACGCGGAGGAGCTGCGACTTGGCGCAAGCCCCCCCAGAGTCAAGGCGAAGCAACCCGAGAAGTCCGTACGAAGAAGGGAAAGGGGAACCAAGTCTGTGTAATCCAGCGAGGGGCTAACCTGGCTGATCTGCTAAGCGACTTTGAGATCGCGGTCGGTTAGTCGTGGCATTCCCCGCTTCCTGCTCTTCTCTCACGAATGCATCTGAGCTCGTCGAGGGCTGGGGGGGATCTCAATCTCTCCAAAAGTCTGACGGCTACGACCTCCCCTTAGAGGGGCCAAAGCACCCAAAAGTGGCCTCTTAAGGCTATCAGGGACCATGGCATCCCCCCTGAGTCCCGGCAATGGCAAGACTACCCATCGAGGATGGCCGGCCTGGAAAATACCTCACATGCGCAGTCCCTGCCGCACGAGGAGTGATCCCGTCATCATTAGAATCGGCGCTTGAGTTCTCTTATTCTACTATGGCGATAGTAAGAGGCCCGACCTGTCTTAGCAAGGACAAGGCCTTACCCTTCGTGACGGATGGCCACTGCTCGCAGAAGGTGGCGACCACCCCTTGTCTGGCGACTCGCCTTAGGAGAATGGTTGGGATGAAATTTCGACTAAGTAAGCCACCTCTTAAGGTTGGCCAGAACTCGGACGAACGCGTCCGACGCTCCATGTATTGTTGCCTTTTAGGTCGACAAGCTACCTCTTAAGGTCGGCGAGAACTCGGACGGACGTGTCTGATGTATTACATATTGCCGCTTTTTCAGGCCGGCAAGCCACCTCTTAAGGTCGGCAAGAACTCGGACGGACGTGTCCGACGTTCCATGTATTGCCGCCTTAGGTCGGCAAGCTACCTCTTAAGGTCGACCAGAACTCGGACGAACGTATCCGATGTTTCATGTATTGTCGCCTATTTAGGTCGGAGCAAACTCGGACGGACGTGTCTGATATCCTTTATCTTGCCACCTCACAAGGTCGACGCGAATTCGGGTTAACCCGCCAAACACTCTCTTATACTGCTACCTATCTAGGTTGGCAGGACATCTCTCCGGGTTGACTGGGGGTCGGACGAACCTACCTGTCGACCCTGGGAATTGCCGTCCCTTATGGCTGGGGTGAATCCAGACTGAGGCGCTTGCGCCCCATTTACTGGCTACTAGAATGCTATCTATAAAAAAAAAACGGTGGAACCAGGGCTTCCACACCCTTCGTTCCAACGACTAAGACACCAACTCCCTGGGTTGGAAAAGACTCGGGCCCATGCGCCTTGAAGTTCCTGACCTATATGCCCGTCCCATTGGGCACGTGGGGTGCAGCCAAGACACTGATCCCACTCGTAGTCGACACTGACGGGTGGACAAGGTGCTAGGCAAGTACTCAAGCAATGGAGATAGTAAGAAGACCCCCAAGGGTACTCGCCTGCGCCTTCGCGATGCAAGCCATGAGCACTCGGCCACTATTGCGGATAGCCTTCTCCACGGGCATCTCAATAGGAGAGAGTAATAGGAGAAGTCTCTATGCCAAGTTGTTCGAGCAAGCAAAAAGGATCAAGCCAAGCCTCGTGAAACACGATTCACATAACCCGTGTGAGCAATGAAATCCCACAAAAAAAAAGTTTCTCACACTTGGCATATGAGCAGTGTCTCATCCAAGGAACGAAAAAGTTTTCTTCCTTCATATAAAAGTTGACTGATACATTCCTCGGATTATTGTCTTCGGGTAAATTATAGCTGGCAAAAGGCAAATTAGTACAATGAGAACGGCATTGGTCATCATGACTCAACGGTCTCGCCCTAGGTCTTCGACCCTACTCACCTTCAATAACACGGGTGATAGTGCGGCGTCAAGACTGGTAGATCCTGCAGCTGGAGATGGCCCCTTGACGAAGAGCCATCTTTTCTCGGTTAGCACCGCCTGCCCAAGGCAAATCCCCGATTAGGCAGGGAGAACTCCCCTTCAGTCCCATCTATAGAGGAAGGATGCCTGACTAAGGAGCCCTGCAGGCAGAGTGGCAAGTCTTGGTGGGCCAAAACGGCGACGCGAGGTAGGCACGACTTATCCATGTGGGCTACCCTCCTATATATCAGTGAGGTATCCTACGTAGTCGAAGTCGTAAGGCCTTTAGCAGACCATTCATGGGGGAATAGCCAGTTGAGCTCAACTGCTTAGGCAGACGTTGCACCCGTCGCTGCTAGCGAGCCCTGCCCCACTTCTGCCCGGGTAAATGCACTTCCATGAGAGGAGCTCCCGGCAGCAGCAACCCCTACTTCGCCTTTGCAAAGTCGCAGAGGGAATAAAGCAGCACGGGAGAAGCACCATGCCCCCGTGAAGGAGCAAGCTTCCCTCGGGCTCTGAGCGGCAGCTCTGCGACCCAACGTCTGGTGGGTTCTCCACGTGGGACCAGAGGGGGTGGCACCCATAGCGGAACGCTCCTTGCTATACCATCGCCTGGGTCCAGAAGAATGGACACAGCTGGCCTCATTCCATAAGACGCCCCGCCAAGCTCCTCTTGCAAGTGCATTAGGGAAGCACCCTTGCCACCAACTTCCCTCCATTTCAACTCCTTGATCATTAGGGAAGGCCTTCTTCCTATTTTGGCCCATGCTTTGCCCGCATGCAAGACAAAAAGTTGGCCGGAACAAGTCGTTGTGGCACCCGATATCGCCCGACAAAGAAAATCCTCAGAAACCTGGCTAGGAAAATAAGGCAAAATGAGCGCGCACAAGGGTAGGTAAGCTAAGACAGGCGTATCAAAGGAGGAAAGCCCTTACCTCAATGCCTGCGTTGAACAAGGGCATGAAAAGGGGCTCAGCCCTGTTCGAAGAGCTACACATAACTGACCTTCGGCTGTTTCACCGAACACGTGGAAGTTCGGCGACAGAGCTCTACCCAAGGGACAAACGAATCACAAACGTTCCTCCCCACGACTCTTAAGTCCCTCAAGCGCGACCAAAGACGATGAAAGGCGATGAAACAAGGCTCACATCGGGCCTCTATTTATAGCCCCACTTCATGGGCTCCCGAGGGCGGCAATGCCTTTTTACCCCCCCGCCCCTGCGGATCGCAAATTCCCAAGGAATCGAATCTCTCGAGATACGGCATTGATCTCGTGGTTGCGTGACCGCACCCATAAAACTGTCGGTCAAGCACCCCACATGTTATTACACGACAGGCATTTAAAAAGCTTTTTGCGCCTTTCCAAAAAGGCACGATGCTTTAGGTCATGACCTATCACGATAGCAACAGCTAATGCCTGCCTCAATGTCTCAACTGGGCGAAGTGTCGCTTCCTATGGCCGGCACTGGCTTCGGCTAATACACTCCATGCCCAAATTCTGCTGCCTCCTAAGGTCGGCACGGGCTTGGGTTGATATGCCACATGCCCAAATTCTACCACCTCCTAAGGCTGGCATTGGCTCGGGCTGATACACCCCACGCCCAAATTCTATTGCCTCCTAAGGCCGACGTCGGCTCAGGTTGATACGCCCCATGCCCAAATAGTGCCACCTCATAAGGTTGGCACCTGCTCGGGCTGATGTGCTCCATGTTCACGCGACGCCGCCTCCTAAGGTCGATGCGAACTTGGGTTCATACGCTCTTAACAAGGGACCTCTTCCAACCAAACGGAAGTAGGTGAAGGCTACCTAACTCATCAATCATAAATGTTCCCCCTGTTGCAATACAACCGGAAGAACATTTGGGGGCATTACTTACCGCGGAGTTTTGGCCACTCTCATTACACTCTCAGCATTTCACATTAGTTAGAAAGTTGGGGTATATGATGAGGGGCAAAAAATGCCTTCGGATCCAAAACTCTGCGCGTGACTCGACAGAGGATCCAGCTACTTGGATACAGGGTATATAGGCGGAACCAGCACCCTGTCCTACTTAAGACCTGCCGGATCCCAATCGGCACCAGTCCAGCCTGCCAAAAGATTTAGCGCAGCAAAAGGAAAAGATACGATCAGATGGACCTGCCCACCTATGCTTGGACAACATACAAGTAGCCTGGCAGTAAGGGTACTAGGGGCCATCGAGTGCAGGTCCTCCTTGTGTTATAAATAGAGAGAAGGGCCCCCGATGGAGGGAGACCTCCTACCCGAGAGAGGGAGTGAAATCATGTAATACCATGTAATCCTCGAAAATTCTAGTGCATAGTTGGGAGTTCCATCCTCCCTCCAGTACACCTCTTACAGTGAAATTGGATCACCAAACCTTTGTTCTCTTTTGTGTATGCTTCTTGATTGCTGCTCTACCCTCCTATGCGACGGATAAATAATGGTTAAGTAGCATCTCCTCTGCTAACAAATCTTTTGGTAACCTTCTGAGACCCATCAGCCTCCAAGATAAATTTCCTCACAAATGACCTCTTAGCTTTTTATTATTTGAACTTTTGTTAACAATTAAAGGGTTACACATTTACCAATGCCCTTAATCCATTATTAAGTAACCAACTAAGGTTTTAATTAGCCCATTAAGCACATGAAAAATCTAGGCCTTTACGGATACTTTTAACTTCCTGTGCCATGCTGAGAAAAATGAGAAAAACTGAAACAGATTGTTACTGCATCCTTTGTGAAGTGCAACTACAGGCCCAAGTAAGTGTCTGTTCTCGAAAACCTCTTCATTCGACTGAAAATGGAACCAAGCCTTAAATATCCAATTGTGCAGACCAGCTGATCACGATAGAGGTGCATTCTCCTTTTCAAGGAAAAAAAAAACAATAGAGGTAAATTTTCAGAACATGATATACATATATGCTCAGAAAATGATGGGAATTGAGGCTATATTGTGTAGATAGTTCAATGTACATTATGGGATTTACACAGAATTTGCACCTTGCATTCCTCAGTTTGAAATTTTACGTTAATATATTGCCTCAAAGCTCTAATGGGAACCTAATTATATGATGTTTTGGTGAATTGATCTATTTACTGTTTTGACTTTAGTTGTATAAAACGGACAACTGTCTCAAAGGCTAGGCCTTGGTATTCTTATGGTAAAGAATCAGGATAAAGCTGTGTTTATCCAGCTTGGTTCACGTGAGTGATAAAAAGCAACCTATCATATGGTTTATGTTGCATGTTTTTGATATGCTATGTGCATCTGAAGCTCTTGATTGCCTGTTGAAAGTCATTATATATTCACAGTTATGATTTATTTTTTTTAAGCAAAGGCTCCCAGGTATTTTAACAAGATTTTCCTTCTCAAGGAAATAAAAATCATTACAATTTTCTACCATGACAGGAACAGGACTACATATTTGTAAGGGAATTTGTCCCCTTTGTTGCAAGTGTTCTGATGAAAGCATGGAAAGAATCCAAGGAAGAAAATGACATGGAAGCTTTATTAGGTGGTTTGGCTGCATTGAACGATGAAATTTCATGGTTCAAGAAAGAAGCCTCCAAATGGGATGTTTCTCTGGTTAATGTTACTCGTGAAAAGTCAAATGAAGATTATTGCCAGTAACACTACCTAGATTTTTACTCAACTGATACTTGCTAAGTACGGTTACACCTTTACCATGTTTAAACATTGACAAGTGGTAATGTTGGTTCCATTTTAGATTCCTTCAGAGGTTGATGCAGCCTGAAGTGGACTATACAACAGCCATTGTTGCCTTTTGGGCTATTGAAACTGTGTACCAGCAAAGCTTTGCTTTCTGCCTGGAAGAAGGTTCCAACACTCCTCAAGAGCTTATAGAGACTTGTCTTCGATGGGGCAATGCTGATTTTGGGCAGTACTGCTATTCTCTCAGAAACATTGCCAACAGACAGTTAAATGTGGCTCCTGAGGATGTTGTGAGACAAGCCAAGACTGCGTTCTTATCTATCCTTGAACATGAAATCAAGTTCTGGGATATGAGCAACCTCAGACAGTAAAACGAAATATTGACTTAATGTTATCAAGCTATGAACCTGGCTAATATTCTCAAGTTATCGCAAGAATAGTGTAAAAGGAACTTTTCTGTATCACGTTCTGTACTTGGTACATGTCTAAACTTTTCTAGTCATGGGGATGCCACAGTTTATATTTTAGCAAACCAAGTGCTCATGGTTTCAGCTGAACCTGTTAGGTATCTAGACTAGATTCGGGGATAACAACTAAGAGAAGACACTATTAAGATCTATGTCCACTTTTTTTTTTAAACGACACTCATTTATCAAATTTTTTATGCATTCTCATCTGATTTATCTATTACAATCCCTGCTGTAAAGGTGACATCCTTTAAGCAGAAAACACCCAGTGAGTGTAAATGTGATGTCATCAGTTTTAACTTCTAAGATCCCTTTTACGGTTAAGAAGTCATGAAATTTTTATTTGTAGTGTGCAAGGGAAAGAGTTCTTCTATATTTCAAAGGAAAACCTAGTTTCTCTTATTACATACTCACCTAAATGGGAAATGGAATTAACTACTTAGTACATAAAACATAACACTTTCACACTTTCCCTTGAGTTGGGAGGTAGATGTCCGTAAGGTCCAACTTGTCACATAAGAATATATGTTTTTTCCTGGTAAGAGCCTTTGTGAGGATATTTGTAAGCTACATCTCAGAAATGATGTATGGAGTATTAATCTTTCCTTTCATAATGTTGGTAATAAAGATGGGCCAGGTGCCAGTACCACGTGATAGCCATCCAAGCCATGTGGCAAGGCCACGTGGCAACCAGTAGAGGGCCCTCAAGGCCAACAGTCTTGTGGTTCAAGGGACAAAGTTGAGTTTTTTGTTTAATTGTTAAGTTTGTTATTTTTAGTAAATGGATTTTAGGAAACTATGTTTGGGATATATTTAGTGATCAGATCTTTCCTTAAGTAATAAGATCTTTTATTTTCAAATGTTGGGATATGTTTTCTCTATAAAAGAGAGTTTTCCCTTGTTTTTCTTTTGAGCCAATAATAATATTTCCTATTCTACTACTCGACTCCCTCTTTCTTATTCCAACATCACCACTGACCACCATTAAGGCCCACGGGCTCTTGCGCCAACTGCACAAGGCCGCTGACCACCTGATAGCCTCTCTTGATTTGCATGCCATATAGTCCACGTGGGACTATTCTCTCTCATGCCAAGTAGCCTCTACACTCTTACTTGCGTAAATCCTGATATGGTATCAGAACCTTTGGTCTAGGCTCTTATACGCGTGGAGATTCAACTACACGTTGGTGATATTCGCATCCAGAAAGTCCTCCTTGATAGATCCAGTGCCTTACGCGAAAAAGGAAGGCTATAAAAGATGACAGAGTCAATCACGACAGTTGGAGATGCCACGCTTGGTCCAGGAGAAAGCAAGGCGGTTGCCTTCGGGACAACCATCAAGCTTAGTAGAACGTCTAACTATGTTTTGTAGGTTTGCACCTTCAAGATATTTATTGGAGGCTAGGAGAAGCTTAGCGCTCTCCTTGAGGAGCCACCAGAGTTGAAGGACAATAAGTTGAAGAAAATGGAATTTGCTTAATTTACCAAGTCATTCCTACACCTCTACATAGGTGAGAGAAAAGTTACACCATAAGTCTACTATGAAAATAAAAATAACAAATTCTATACTTCTCAAATTGAGGGCGAGGCAATGGCTTGGTAAACATTTCAGCAGGCTGGTTTGAGGAGGCAAGCTAAGTAGTACAAAGCATACTTTGTTGAATCAAAGTCCTGGTGTAATAACAATCCACTTCCACGTGTTTTGTTCTTTTGTGGAACATAGGATTGTTTGCAATATAAGTGGCAACCCAGTTGTTACAGTGCATCTCCATAGGCTCCTGAGCAGTAACATGAAGATCCTGTAATAGAGACCTTATCTGTATCATTTCAACTGCAGTATGTGCCATGGCTCTATACTCAAATTCAGCATTAAAGCGTGAAACAACATTTTGTTTCTTGCTCTTCCATTTCACTAAGTTCCCAGCTACAAAAGTACAGAAGGCAGTAGTAGATTGCCTGCCTCCAACATCACTTGCATAATTTGCATCTGAGTAGAGAACAATAGACATATGTGCCTTTTTCTGAAAAAGAATGCTGCTACTTGGACATCCCTTGATGTACTTCAACATTTGCATCACAGCTAGCCAATGAACATCAGTGGGCTTATTTAAGAACTGACTTAGCTTACCCACGGCAAGGCTAATATCTGATTTAGTGATGGTCAGATATAACAGCTTCCCCACTAGCTATCGGTATGCTTTTTTATTTTTTTAGCTTCACTCTATAATAAAAAATGTGAATTTTAGGATCCATAGGAATGTTAGCTTCTTTGGATCTTAGCATGCCTGTCTCCTAAAGAATATCAAGGCCATACTTTCTTTGCAACATAATTATTCCTTGTGGCAAACTCAATGCCCAAAAAGTATCTCAACTTCTTAAGATCTTTCATGATAAATTGGCGTGTCAAGTATTTCTTCACCTGAGATATACCCTCTGCATTATCACCTGTGAGAATAAGATTGTTCACATACATAAGTAGAACCACTGTACTACTGTTGGTCTTTCTTATAAAAAGTGAATGGTCAGATGAGGATCTCTGCATCCCACTAACAGGCAACGCCTTAGACAGGAGCTGAAATTAGGCTTGGAGGCTTTACTTAAGACTATAAATGGCTTTACGAAGTCTACATATACACTCCTCCTGAACCTCAAAGCCAGGCGACTGCTGCATGTAGATCGCTTCCTTTAAGTCTCTGTACAAGAATGCATTTTTGACATCCAGCCAATATAGTTGCTATCCATAATGAGCGGCACTAGAGATAAGAATGTGAACAGTGGAGAGTCGTGTAATAGGGGAGAACATGTCAAAGAAATCCACCCCATAGGTCTTGGTGAATCCTTTGGCCACAAGGTGAGCCTTATACCTTGAAATAGACCCATTTGCATTGCATTTCAAAGTAAAGACCCATCTGGCTCCAACAAGGTGCATGCCAGACGGTAGAGGTGACAGCTCCCAGATACCTCTGGTGGTGACAGCAGACATCCCCTCTATAGATGCCTTCCAGTGTGAATGTAGTAGAGCCTGTTGGTACAATGTAGGTATCTCATCACTCGATACTACAGTTGTGAATGCATGAAACTCTGAACTTAGAGAATCAGCAGAAACAACACTCCCAGCAACACGATACTGTGCATAAGATCGTGGAGCCTTTCTAATGGTAATAGAGATATCCTCATTAGTACTCATGGAAACAGGACTTGGAGAAACATCCATAGGTGACGGACTCAACCTCTGCACCTACTGACATTATATCTGAAGGAGCCTTTTGAGTAGAAGTATCCTCTAGGTTATCAACATTAACCTGAGGAGTTTGTGGAATAGGTGGAGGGGGTTTGCCCTATAGACAACTGACAACTGATAGGTGTGACCCTTGACGGTTTTTTCATCTGTTGGTATTGGCCTAAATGTGTTGGTAGATGGCTTAGTAACCTAAGAAGGGATACTATTATATGTGAATACACTACACAGTATATGAGCAACTGGTATAGGAGCATATTCTGGCACATCCTGCAGCAACCTGGCAGCAATAGAAAAATAAGATACAACTTCATGCAATGTGACATTTGCATTGATGTAATGTCTCTGGTGTAGGGGGTCAAAACATCAATACCCCTTCTGAGTACGAGAGTAGCTAAGGAACACACATTTGATTGCTTTAGGTGCTAATTTATCTTACCCAGGTCTAAAATGATGTATAAAAGCTATGCACCCAAATGTCTTGGGTGGAAGATTAAATAGCTCATTATCTGGATAGAGCACCTGCCATGGTATCTGCTCGTGAATCACTGAGGAGGGAAATCTATTAATAAGGTAGGAAGCTGTGAGAACTGCATTTCCCCAGTAGTTCTTTGGCACACTGTTATGAATAAGAAGTGCTTTGGTCCTATCAAGGATGTGTCTGTGCTTCCTCTCTGCAACCCCATTTTGCTGAGAGGTGTGAGGAGATGAGGTCTGATAAATTATGCCATGTAAATCATAGAACTCTACCAGTCAACGAGTACAAAATTCCAATGCATTATCAGATCTGAGAGTCTTGATGCAGACATCAAACTGATTCTTTATCATCAATACAAACTTCTCAATTAGTGGAAGCACTTTAGACTTGTTCTTCATGAGAAATATCTAGGAGAATATGGAAAAATCATCAACTACAATTAAATAGTACAGATGTCCTCTATTAGGAGTCCTACTCTATCAGGAGTCCTATTGGGACCCCAAACATCGAGATTCACTAACTGAAAACACGAAGACGAACATGGTCCAGTAGCAGCTGGAAAGGAAGATCTATGGTGCTTCTCAAGTTGATATACATCGTAGGTGAGTTGTGTAGTTGGGGATACATAAGGAATAAGTCTGCGTAATTTTTCCAAAGAAGGATGGCCCAATCGTCTATGCCACTGTAGAGCACTCCCTGACATGGTACTATTCCGACATGCTGCAGCCATGGGACCCTGTTGAAGTCGGTAAACACCTCCTTCATATCCATTACTAATAGTCTTCCTTGTCATTTGATCCTGGAAAATACATCCACGCTCATCAAAGATGACATGACAATTCATCTGCTTGATGATTTCATTGACAGAAAGCAAATTCATAGACAAATCTGGAACAAACTGGACATGATTAAACTGCATAGAGGGGGTAACATTAATTTCCCCTGACCACTAATAGAAGTAAGTCACCCATCAGCCACCTGTACTGTACGACCTCGAGAGACAGGTTGAATCTGCCTAAAACATTGCAGATTACCGGATAAATGATTGGAGATACTTGAGTCAATCAACCACGTCACATCGATAATTGAAGAAGTATCACCCATGACAGTTCCTAGCACAAGCTCTGACTCGGATACTGCCATGTTCATAGAAAAGCACCATAGAAAGGGTACACACCCTTGAAGTTCTTCACAAGCAGATTTGAAACTACCAGAAAATGAGGAATACACACCCCAATAAACACTAAAAATCCGGGGAATACACACCCTGTAGTCCACAAGCAGTATCTCCAAAACTTCACTGAGGAATACACATCCCAAGAATCAAGCAATTAAGGGAATACACACCCTAAAAATCATTAACAACAGGGACTACACACCCCAAATTAGATCAGAAGATTAAAGAAATCATACTATACATAGGAAGGTTCTTGATTCAAAACTTCATCCCACAATATTTAAGAACCTTCCTACGAAGTTCTTGGAGACAAAGATCCCCCTCTTCGGAGACTTTGGACGGCGGCAGGGAGAGGAGGAAGTGGTGGCTGGGTGCTGCGGCTGTGGGTTGCGCTATTGGAGCATGCACACCAAGGCATAGTGGCGTGCTACAACAGCTCCAGGCCAAGATGCAACCCCCTATGCGAGGATAGTGAGCTGCAGTAGGGGTGGCGATCGGCTATTGCAGCGTAATGACGGTGATCACCTACTGCGGCAAGCTGCTGTAGTAGCCACGATGATCGATGATATCCTGGTGACCGATCGCTGCCGCTGGTGGTGGTAGCGGTTGCGTCCGACGGTGGGTGAGGTAGGGTTAGGGTTTCTTTTTGGTGGTGTCGCCAAGTTGGTGCTCTGATACCAAGTTAAAGAAAATAGAATTTCTTAATTTACCAAGTCATTCCTATACCTCTATGTAGGTGAGGGAAAAGTTACATCATAAACCTACTATGAAAATAAAAATAACAAAACATCCCTTACTACAAAACATAACTCAACACGACATAAAGAAGTTCGAGAAGGAGAATTATGTTGTCATGAATTGGCTTATGAACTCGATGGACTTATCCATCACTTCAAACATGCTCTACAAAAAGAGCGCATATAAGATTTGGATGACCCCTGAGAAAAGGTACGCCCGAACCTCAAGCAATGCATGTATTGCTGACCTCTATACTCTCATCTGGACAACAAGTCAAGGAGATCTCTCCTTGACAAAATATTATGAGAAGATTGATGCACTATTTAAGGAGTTGGAGATCTACGAGCCATTGTGTTGTGACAAGAAGGGGGAGACTCAAGCGATTTACCAATCTGTCAAGTTTCTATCGAGGTTCATCCCCATTATCGAGCTACTTGAGATCAGATTTCGGCTTCTGATGAGAGAATGGATCTTGAGACCATCTTCTGTTGTTTTATCAAGATGGAGATCGTCGAGGATGAAGACTTGGCGAAAGGCAAGAACTTTGCACTTACTATTCCTGAAGCAAGTGTGGGGTGTGAGACTTTCTGCGTCTATCTAAAGTAAGAACACTGCGGATGCAACAACTATTCACAAGACAAGTGTTGAGAGAAGTTTGGGAGACCATCACATGGGGCTACTAGTACCTCACGAGTGGACTCCCTAATTGATGAAGACCTCGAAAAGCTACGAGCTTTACTTTGAAAAGATAAGACGATGGCTACTCAAGTTGCCGCAGAGGCAATGACTTCGGAGGTCGCAAAAGGCTTCACCATTGACATGTCAAAAGAGAAGATCGAGAGCATAGCTCTTGAAGAAGAAGAGTGGTAGGGCGTCCAGACAAGTTGAAGACCAAGTCGTTAGCCTTCCAACTTTTGACTTGAGGGGGAGTATTAGGAATAAAGATGGGCCATGTGACAGCCATTCAAGCCATGCGGTAAGTAGTAGAGGGCCCTCAGGGTCGGCGATTTTGTGGTCTAAGGGATCAAGTTAAGTCTTTTACTTAATTGTTAATTTTGCTAGTTTTAGTAAATGTCTTTTAGGAAACTATGTTTGTGATTTATTTAGTGTAAGATCTTTCCTTAAGTGATAAGATCTTTTGTTTACAAATGTTTGGATATGTTCTCTCTATATAAAGAGTCTTCCCTTATATTTTTTTTGAGTTAATAATAATATTTCTTATTCTATTACTCCACTCCCTCTCTCTTCTTCCAACAACATCACCACTGACAACCATCAAGGCCCACGACCTCCTACGCCAATTGCTCAAGGTCCTCGACCACTTGATAGCCTCTCTTGATTTGCGTGCCACATAGTTTATGTGGGACTATTCACTCCCACACCAAGGAGCCTCCACACTCCTACTTGCGCAAATCTTGACACAACTTCATTTCGTACAAAATGACAATCTAGTTAAATGTGCTTGGTCCTTTCATGGAACACTAGATTGGAGGCAATGTAGGTAGCTGAGTTGCCACAATACAAGGGAATAAGCATCTGCACAGAAATCCCAAGATCCTTCAGAAATGATACTGCCTACATAACTTCACTATCACATGGGCCATAGCCTTGTATTCAACCTCTGCACTAGACTAAATCACTACAGTCTACTTGTTGCTTAGACATGACACACGATTCCCTCCAAGAGACATAATGTGCCTAGTAATTGATCTTCTATCCTTAAACTGCTTCAGCATAATCTGCATCTGAGTATCAGACAATATCAATTGACTCATTGTTTTCGTAATGGAGTCCCTTACCTAGATTCTCTTTAGGTATCTCGAAATTAGGTACACATCATACTGGTTACTATAAGATGACTTTTTCATGTACCAACTCACTTGATTCACTGCAAAACTAATGTTGGGCAAGTAACTATTAGATATAGTAACTTGTCCACTATACTCTTGTATCTTATGGCATCCTTATGGCAGGTAATCCCCAACTAGCTTAGCCTTCTGATGATTAGTAGGGACTCCAGATGATTTTGCTCCTAATAGTCCTGCTTCATTTAGAATGTGCAGTATTTACATTCTGTGGGATAATAATAGACCAGTGTCCTATCATATTGCTTGTATCCCAAGAAAGTATCTCAAGTACCCAAGATTCTTTGTAACAAAGGTCTTGCATAGAAACTTTGGCTGACTTATGCCTTCCTCCTCATCATCAGTTAGGATCATATCATTTATGCAGACTGATAGGATGATCACCTCTTGTGCATCCTTCTTAATGAAGATATTTACAAATATTGCTAATTGACAAGTTCATAGGGAACTCTGGAGCATTGTGTACATTAGATAACTGTAAAATGGAGGATAATTGAACATTACCGGTCATGGTGATAGGAGAGAGAGACCCATTTGCCACCTTCACCGACTTCACACGCCCTGACTTAATGGGGGGTTTTCAATAGGGTAGTATCTCCTGTGAGGTGAATCAACGCCCCTTAGTTGATCATCCATTGTCTGGAAGTAATGCTAGGCATAGTCTTTGGAGCCTTGTTCTATACCACTGCCATGGCCACACCATCACATAATAATCTCCTGTGTAGCCATCTCTACACAATCCATGTTCCCACTGGCAATACGACAATTAGAAGGATTGGAGATGGATATTGGGAGATGATCCCAAGTACAATAGGATATGAACCTATCCTGTTACAATTACCTTCTATGTTCATATTCACATAGCCAATGGAGACCACCGTCCCCACACAAAATGCAGTAACAACCATTGTTGCTGTTGCAGTAGCCTTCATCGTCGATGAGGGCACCACCACCACGCCTATTTGTGTAGGACCTAGGCATGGTCAACACACCATCATTGACACAGTCACCCTTACACATCAATAGACTCGATCCCCATTGCCACTACCGTATTGCAGTTCATGGTCCCATCATGATCACCTTTTACGTTACACAACTTGATCTTTGGTGGGACATTAGAACGTAGATTTAGGATCACCGCACTAATATCATGTGAAAGATAATGAGTTGTTTAATATTTCAAAGGAAAACCCTAGTCTCTCTTATATGAGAGAGACATGGGAATCTTACATACTCACCCAATCAGGAAACAAAATTAACTACTTAGTAAATAAAACATAACACTTAAACATGCAGAAAGTATTGATATCCTGTGATTTTGATGCCACCATAGGTCTCTTCCTTTTTATTTCCTTTTCCAATTTTGTCTGGCTAGGAAGAACCTTGCTTTACTGAACATAGACACACATACAGAAATTAAAATCTATTGTTCCTTTTATTGTATATACATAACCTACATTCTTGTTAGGAAATGACAGAAAAATTCCTTTTTTGTGTCTGATATTTACTCCAAGTAATTAAAATCCTGTCAAAACAATAGTCCAAGTTTGTATTCGATCACTAGTAGAGTGGTGGAGTCTCCAAACTCCACATGCCAACTCTTAAGGGAGATGAGAGGTTGATGGTGAGAACAGTGTATTCCGTGTTTGCAATATGTGGATTTCTTTCTAGGTGCCTTGCTAATGGTGACCGGATGCCACTGTATCGTATTTCACATGTGCCATGTTTTCTGTGTGCAGTTCTCATGATTTATCTGCCTCGTTAGGACTTTGGGATTGGTGTCTTTGTCTGATAAGAAGCTGCATCTACCCACATAGCCAGCAAATTACCCTGGCTTCTCAGGAAGAGATCTTAACTCAGATATCATAAGTTCTTGAATTTCAGTGATTCTTACTAATTAAAAGAATTTATTTGTCCTCTTTTTGTAAATTGATTCACTTAGTACTACCATGTGAGTGATGCGAACAGTTGGTCTCAATAACCATTGCTGGTGACCTCTTCTCTTCATGTGTGCATGCTGTGTATGCCTGACTCAGTGTGCCTTTTGCTTGTGCTGCATTGCTGCAGAGGACTGTGTGCAAGCAAAATCCAAGAACATGAGAAGCTTGCCTGATGTGGGACACTGGAACCATATTCAGAGAAATCAAGGATATATGCCAGCAAGAAGGCTGCTCACTTGCATTTTAATGGTTGATCTCTAGTCATGCCATAGGGACGTCTGCTAGCATAAAAGCTTTGACAGTAGACATTACTCAAACTTGTTTAGTACTATTGAGGCTTCATGTATGGCTCCTGCCATTTGTGACCTTGCAGACTGGTGCACTAGTGAAAAGTATAGCTTATTTAGCTCCACAAATAAGGCTCTTTTCAGCATGGACTCCAACAAAAGTACCAAACTAGATAGATTCCTAACCTTAGCCTTATTCTTTTGAAGGAATTAGAAAGTGGTCAAAGATGATTTGATTAGATTGATTAAGGAGGTTGTCCTTAATGGCACCCTATTAGAAGGTATTGATCATACATGTGTAGTCTTGGCATCGAAGAAGAATGAATTTGTTGAACCAAAAGATTTTCAGCCCATTAGTCTTACCACCATCACTTATAGGCTTATTATCAAATTGCTTGTAGCTTATTTGGAGTCCCCTCGTATACTGCATCATCTTTTTACCTGACCGAAGGACGATTAGGTGTTGGGAACGACGCACTGCGTGAGGAGGTCGTGGTCGTGGTTTATGCCTCGCTATGGTGGTGGGAGGTGAATCTTCTCCACCAAGATAAAAATGGAAGGGATAAAAGTGGAAGGGATTGTTCTTGCCTTTAACGTGAGAAATTCCCATACTTACAGTCTCATGCCACCTCTCGGGCACGTACACGGCGTAACACACAAACAAGAGAGGGAACCACCCTCCAACGGCGTAACAAAGAAGAAGAGTGCACCTATGCACAATCGTAAAACTAATTATTATTCCTTGCGTGAAAATATCCCGAGCTTCTAGAGCCTTTCTTCCCTTTGTGCCAGCTTGGTGCCTACGTGGCTGTTGGTATTAGCTGCCCCTCCCTTGGTGATGCCATCGTTCTGGATGGCCCATGATGGATATTTTTTGCAGAACTGATGCTAGTCTTACCAGATTGCGAGGGAGTCATCTTTGCTGACCCATAAGATGAGTACTTCAGTTGTTGTGTTATTGTTACGTTGCATCTGTGATGTTTATGATTAGTTTATTTGGGAGGTTAAAGAAGTGATGTTAAGAAATGTGAAATTAGTATTAATCTTTAAATGTATTTATTTGTATAGTGATGTTAATATTAATTTATGTTTACTTGAATTGATGTTAAGTTAGAATGTTAATCCTTATGGTGTTTACTTGTTAATGGGGTTAAAAATTTGAATAAGGGATCGCGAGAGTACAATAAAATCATGGGACTTAAATATAAATTTATCTAGCAACTGATGTTAGACAAATTAATGTTAAGAACTTTTAACCCATGTTAATCAAAAAAGGATTAACCTTCCAAGTAAATAAGAGATGTTAACCTCTCAAGTAAATTAATCCTTAAAAATTTTCTTGGGATAGCAATTTTGATCATCATTGGGTGACCATGAGTTGCGCAGGGTTGGCTTAATTGGCCTGTTTCTCTGGTGGAGCTTCGGTTGCGAGGCATGAAATACGGGGTGCATGCATGTAGTGGACACAAGTTGGAGTTTAGAAGCAACTTCACCCACTCGTTGAATAATAGGAAATGGCCCATGATACTTGGCGTGAAATTTGGAATGTTGGCGTTTAGACAAGGTAACGTTGTGAAGAGCTGGGAGTTTGAGATGAACATACTGTCCATCCACGAAAGTGACGTCACGCTTTTTCTTGTAAGCGTATGTCCTATGCGGTCCTGAGATTTTTTTGTAAATGGCGCTTTAAGTCAAGAAGGATAGCATCTCTAGCTTGTAAGGAAATTCTGACTTGAGGTATTTGCACGGTACCACAAATGTAAGGGTGTATGGTAGGCAGGGGACACCCATATATTGCCTCAAAGGGTGTTGTTCTGGTGGCCAAATGCCACGTAGCATTGAAGAAATATTCCACCCATGGGAGCCAATGAACCTGGGAATGTGGGTGCTTTTGGTAAAAGTGCTGCGAGTAGTCACCAATGCTCTTATTCACTACTTTGGTTTGGTTGTTTGTTTATGGATGGTAGGTAGAGGAGAAACACAAGGTTGTGACTTGTAATTTAAACTCGCACCAAAAGTTGCATGTAAATCCTTGTTGCAATTAGAGAAAATATTCCGTGGGATGTCGTGTAGACTGACGATGATGTTGATTGAAAGTTGGGTGATGTCTTTCACCGAGAAGGGATGCTTCAGGGCAGCCAAATGTATACATTTGGGAAAACAGTTGATAATCACCATGATAATGGTGTTGCTGTGATAGGAGGGAAGGGCCTCCATGAAGTTCATTGAGATATCCTCCAAAATCATGTTTGGAATAGGCAACAGTTGAAGGAGACTTGTAGGTGCCAGGTGCTAGGCTTTGTTATGTAATGTTGCAATATTGGACATGGGTGTGCACGTATGTTTTCATGACCTTCCAATGACACTCCTGCCGTAGTTGCTCGAGCGTCCGTTCAAAACTTGCACGACCCATAGATGGTGTAGCATGGTACTCTTGAAGTATGTGTGCTTTTACACGTTGTTTAGTACTCGGGTTATCTCACTTAACCCGAGCTAAGAGGCATGGATACTAATGTGCCTTGCTCTGTCTTTAGATGGAGATAACCCTCTTGAAGATATTCCACCGATTGTGTGGAATATCTTTTAATCCGAAGAAGTTACTCCACCGAATCCGAAGAAAACCCGATGGCCTGTGCCCTCAACGTTGCTCGTCCTCTGCACCTGTGTCCTCTACGGTGGGAAAAGGTGAGGGTTCTCACCGCTGCTCGTCCTTCGCACCGTTGTCCTCCTCTACCGCGAGTGTCGAATGGGGCGAAGATGGGGATGGCATGAGCTCGATTAGTTTGTAGTTTGATTTGTTTGGGGCGAAGACTGTGCATGCGGCGACGTTCTTGAAAGATAAGTGCGATTTGTAGAAATTATAGTAGGTTTATGAAGATCTCTCGATTTATGTTATGATGGATTTTTTTTGGCGAGTTGTGTGTTTCCACTCATTCTAGGGTTTCTTTGTTTATTTCCTATAGCGTAAGAAGAAAGGAGGGTTTCCACTGGGTTTATGAAACGATGATTAGTTTGTAGTTTGATTTCGTTGGTGAGGGTTCTTGGATTTGTTTGCGTTTCAGATTTGTTGGTTATCTAGGATTTGTTTGTCGGTTAGGGTAACAACTATTCACTGGGTTTCTGAAGTTGGCCTTGTGAGCGTTGGTGTGTAGCGTTGCTTTTAGGTTTTCAGCTTTCTGTCAATGTCGTTTCTAAGGCAAGTGTTAAGGCTTCAAAAAGGCCTTGCAGTATGGTGTGTGCTGTAGAGCTTGTGATCTTTTTGGTGGAATGATCGATGCATTTGATGCGTAAGTGAATGAGGTGGTTGTGTTGGGTCTCTTCCTACAATCTATTGGTACTTGCTAGGTCCCATCCTGTGAGATTCTTGCCTATTTTCGTTGGATGATGGGTTGGGAAAGGCAAGTATAAGAGGTGTCCAATTGTGTTTTGGAAGGATAGGTTTCCATTGCTTGTGAACCCTACTCCTCTTCTATGAGCATGGAAGGGACTTGTACCCCTTCATCCTCTCACATCGGCTGCATTACCCATGACCTGTGGGAAGAAATATAGTCGAAAGTGAGGAGGAAGAGTCTATTTAAGTGGTTTCATTCTCTCCTTGAAGCTATCACTTGGGTGGTCCTGCTAACCTTCATTGAGGAGGAGGAAATGGATGGTACTGATCAATCTTCTCCTTTTATTATTGAACAGACTATATATATTGACAATGCTTCTCCCCCATTGCAGGCCATAGGAGTTTGGAGGGTCGTTGACTACTCCAAGAAGTGAAGCATCACCACAGGAAAGTTATGAAACTAGTATTGAGGAGGTAAGTGGGCTGAGTATGTGTTTCCCTCTACCATATTTTGGACTTCATATATTTGTAGTGCTCCAGCTTGTTTATGTCCATGTTGTGGCTTCTTCTTGTTGAAGTTTTTAGGTTTCTGATATGCATATATTTACTTTGGTGTGGTTATGAGATTCAATATGTTGATGTGGTGACTTGTTTTTTTTTTTTGACTCCTACTGTTAGCATCCTTGTTCTTTATTTGCAACATAACTGCCAGCAACATTGGTGTTTAATTTGTACTTACTGTCAGCAACTTTGCTTATTTCCATTGAAGTAAATGTCAAGTGGAGTGAGGGTGTCAAGATGTTCTAAGAATTTAGACATTGTGAAAGAGGTACCCAAGGTTTTAGGATTACATCAAGTGCTATGAAAGAACAATTAACTCTTTACAATTGAGCTTTTCAAAGTTGAGAGAATAGATGCAAGAGTAATGGTAATTTACGACAGTATTATCAAATTCTTGGAGATTCATAAAATTACTAAATAGGATCTACGAAAGTTTCTGAGGATCTTATTTGTAAGTAGTTGATATGGCTTTTAGGGGTTTGATGAGGTTTTATGAATATTTCTTTTCCTATTCTTGGGGATCTCCAAGTGGTAGAGATGAAATTGAATAAAATCAGGAGTTTTGTTGGGTGTTATTTCTTTCTTCCAGCTTGTTTTGATGTCCCACTAGTTTCATTCATCTTCATCAATCCAATCTAATCCTCAGACTGCACATCTTGGCTCATTTATGCTTCCTCAGACTGTCATATATGACCCAAATGTATCGGTCTTTATTTCATGTGTAGCCTGAAATTGCACTAGAGGGGGGGTGAATAGTGAAATTATATTGTATTGTAATACAACAAATTCAATCACACAATATACTCAATTATTTTTAGGTGGAAACCCAAGATGGGTGAAAACCACCACCTAAGCCAATCTCTTGACTTAGGATTTTCGATCACAAGGTGATCAATCCACTAACCACACTACTTAAACGAGGGTAGTGTACCTCAATTACAATTCCCACCTCCGATCCCTAAACGGAGGTTTCTCTCTTCAAGATGAAGAAACGGGGACCCGACAGGCCGGATACCCAAAATACAGAAATTAACAAGTAAAAATAACACCTATAGAGCACCCCAATTATTTAGTTGCTTTCTTATCTACTAAGCATGAAAAGAACTCCCTGATGATTTGTAGAACGGAGCGAGCCGGGAGTATGGATTTGCCCTTTGATCAGAGTATTAGCACAGCACAAGGGCAAGATGGAGCTTAGAGTAGTGAGCAAGAGATTTTTCTAATGGAATTGTATCTCAAGAGGTGTGTATTGCCAAAGAAGAGTTGTAGTCTATTTATAGGCAAGTTTGGAACCTTCAAGAACACTTGGGAGAGCTCTTCTAGCCGTTGGAGACAAATCCCAAGAGTTTAGGACGAAATCCACACAAAATCAGGGCAATGATGATTCTGACAGCAACATCAGACGTCTAAATATAAGATCAGACGTCTTACAGGACGTCTGATTTTTACTATGGTCGTCTATTATTGCAGGATATCCTTAACGGACTCTATTGGATCAAAAGAAGGACGTCTGATATTATGTCATAAGACGTCTGATGATTTTAATGGACGTCTAATGAATGGTGCATTCGTTCCTGTTATCATCGGATCCAAACAGGGTTCTAGGTTTAGAGGATCAGACGTCGTTACAGACGTCTGAGGACATTACCAGACGTCTGGAATCCAAAGCCAACGGTTCAAAGGCAGACGTCTGTAAGTGTGTCAAGACGTCTAGAAATTGTTTTTGCCGATAAAAAGTCTAACGGTTAGTATGAGGACGTCTGGGTAAATAATCAGACGTCTGTGAACGGTTATCGACGTCTGAAAGTGAAGTCCTTCGACTGATGTTTATGAGGAGATGAAGAAAGCCAGAAATATTTGAAATTAGACGTCTGATACATCTGTCGGACGTCTTATTATGGAAAATCAGACGTCTGGACTTTTTAATGGACGTCTGATAAAAGTATAAGTGTTGGGTTTTTTTGTTTCTAATTTATCCTAAGTGTAGAGAGCCTAAGTTAGCTATTTATAGGTTATGTTTGGGGGCTCTTTACAATATTTCTAGACTCAAATAACATGAAAATTACAACCTTTGAAAGTTTACATGAAAAAAGCCTAAGACCTAATACTTTTGCTACTCGTCTTCACGCTTTTAATCTCCCGTCTTGGAAAGCTTTTTGAATTCCTGCAAATATGTTATTATAGAGAGAAAACAATATGCTACGCTTTATTTATTATTTCATTTTCTACATTTTGTAAAATCATCAAAATATTATATATGAGTAGTTGAACTAACAATCTCCCCCTTTTTGATGATTTTCAAAATATAGCTGTAGGTTCCTCTTTCCTCCCCCTAAAGGTTGTACTTGATAGCCTTTATCTATTTATTATTCCTTAATTTCTTACCTACATTCTTCTCCCCCTTTTTGAATATCATCATGAAGGGTTGTTTAAAGGGAGTTAAAATCCAAACTACAAGAGTAATATCTACAAAGTAGAGTGCGTGAATAAAATTGCATGTTTAAAAGATGACAAGGCATTAAGGAAAATTGATTAGGAATAGAAATATTTAAGCATGGACTAGCTATTTGTTCCCAAAAATATTAAGCAGAGGGTCAAGGCCTCTTAATACAAACTTAGAATAAAAGACAGAAAGATAGAAGCACTAAAATTATTCTTCTTGATCTTGGCGGCGGCGGCGACGAGCGGGTCCTTGTCCTATCTGCAAATTTTGAACATCTGATCTAAGTTCGTCGATGTCGCGGCGCATGCTTCCCATGTAGGTGTACATCTCGCCGGTTCGACGCAGCAGGAGGGAGATGCCGGAGGAGAGGGAATCTGTGGCTGGATCCCATGCTTCATCAAAGCTCGAGCGGGGAGCTTCTATTTGAAGGGGCCGTGGTTCATGGAAGTCTGGAAAGGGTGGAAGGGGCTCTTCTTCCATGGGTTCGTCGGCGGGCTCAAGATGTTCTCTAAGTATATGCATCTTGGCGGCTGTGGCCCGGTTGTAAGGCTCAATTTTCTTGTCAACTGCTTGGTCAGTTATGGAAATCCGATGGGATGAAAAGATTTTGGATAGAATAGACCCAAACGGAAGTGATGCCCCATGGTCCTCATTCATGACGCGAACAATGAGGCGGCAATAATTGAAAGGAATATGACGAACGGCCGCAAAAAGGAGAGCCTTGTGTTGGCGTGAGATGTAATCAAAACCTCCTGATTTGTTTAGGAGGTCCCACCCAAAAATGCGAGAGAGTAGACGTGGAAGGGGTTTGAGATTTTTGCACGGTAGAGTGCCAAGGTTTTCAGCATATTTTTCCGGGAGAACTAACTCTTGATTGATGATTTCAGGGTCGTATTGCCTCAGTATGTCATTGAAATCATTTCCCTCATTGGGGATGGCTAGAAGGTCAGAGATAGTTTCAGATGTGATGTGTATTTCACGACCAAATAGGCGGGTATGGAGTTCAAGTTCATCGTTGCTGTAGTCCTCAACGATGTTGGCATAAAAGAGACGGCAAAGATCAGGGAACACACCAAGAGTTCCAATGCCGGAGTGGAATTGACGGTCAAAATATTGGAAAAGATGGAGAGTTTGGAAGTGTTCCCGAAGGTTCAAATGGGCAAAATCATTCCAAACAATAAAACGAGGACATTTAACTTTGGCATTCGCGAAACGACGAAATCGCTGCCTAGCGATGTCACCCCGCAATTGATCTGCCAAATAAGTGGAAGAGGAACTGGAAGATCCCTCAACTTGCTTCCTACGGGGAGGCATATTTGGTGGAATGGGTGGTTAGGTTTAGGAGAAAAGAGTGGTGAGTTGAGGATGGAATACCTGCAAAAAAGAAACAACCATTCAACCAAACAACATTCACCCAAAACATAGTTTGAAACACTGTAATCATCATGAAAAAAATATGTGGCAGTATGCCTTGAGGCAATACAACCTGCCATGTAGTTGTGGCAATATACCTTTGGATGCAAGCCACTAAAAAGTCGGCTTGATCCTCATGAGGTAATACCCTTGCCATGGGAGATGCAGCTAGGGCTAAGAAGGTTTTCTTGACCGAGGGTTAGGGCTGACAATGAAATGCACATGTAGGTCAAGTGAATCAAGAAGTGAACTAGATGCTACAAGGCCGTGGGTAAAATGAGTATGAAAATGCCCTAGGCGTTGAGAGGGTATACCCACAGGAGGAGGGAAGCCTCCAAATGAGCGGTCGAGAGGCAGGGACGACGCGCGCAGAGGAGCAGCAGTTCCGTCAGTCGTCGAAGAGGCGCGACGGTCGTCTGGCTGCGAGCAGAACTTCGCCAGCTGCTGCTGTGGGCCGTCGGGAGTGAGGGAGAGCGGCGTGCAGATCGTGTGGGGTAGGGATTTTGGACAGGAGAGTGGGACCTTTGCGAAGGGGATTTTATATCCCAAGGTCACCGAGCAAGTCTCCTCCTGAAGTTGGGGAGATTTGCATCTCAAACCGTCCAGGGAAAAGCCGCGACGCGCAGATTTTTCCCCGATCAGACGTCTGTCAACGATGTCAGACGTCGGGATTTGGCAGAGGAATTTTTTTTCCATTTCAGGGAGACGTCTGTTTTATTCATCAGACGAACAATCAGACGACTAATTCTAATATAGACGTCTGATTTCTGCAGGAATCCTCCCCAGCAAAAAGATTTATTCTCCAGGTTGTCGTCTGATTTCTTACTCAGACGGCAAGGAAGACGTCTAAATTTAGGATTAGACGTCCGATTTCTGCAGACAGACCTTCCTGGATTTTCGTTTAAAGTTACAGGGTCGTCCGTTTTTCCTGTCAGACGATTCATACGACGTCTAGCCATATATTCGGACGTCCGGCAGGCAGTACATGTTCTGTCTCCGAGATAGACGTCTGTCAACACATCTGGACGACAATTCAGACGTCTGCGTTTCATACTAGACGTCTGATATTACTGTTTTGTTATATATAAAATCGTCGTCTGGGCCAGATGTTTAGACGACGAATTCTAATGTATAAGACGTCTGATTATTTAATCAGACGTCTGATATTGGACAGAGTGTGCATTTGGATGTTTGAATGAAGGCTTAGAGAAATCAAGGTTCAATCTATGCTCATGACAAAAGAGGTTCCATTAAAACACTAAATTCTTCAAATATCACTTAGCTTACATATGCCTAGTTTCCTACGTATATAATTAAAGCGATCATAATTCAAAGGTTTAGTGAAAATATCAGCTAACTGCAGTTCAGTACAAATAAATTCAACTTCGATTTCTCCCTTAAGTACATTGTCTCTTAGGAAGTGATGTCGAACATCAATATGTTTTGTGCGAGAGTGATGTACGGGATTTTTCGAGAGGTTGATAGCACTAGTATTGTCACATAATATTTTTATCTTATTAAATATCAGGTTAAAATCCTTCAAAGTACTTTTCATCCAAAGCACTTGGGAACATGCTAGTGCAGCGGCTATGTATTCTGCTTCTGTAGTTGATAAAGCTACACTAGATTGTTTCTTTGAGAACCAAGAGACTAGTGATTCGCCTAAGAATTGGCACGTCCCACTAGTACTTTTCCTATCAGTGCGGCTACCTGCGTAGTCCGCATCGCTATATGTAACTAAGTTGAATTGTGGACTCCTAGGGTAGAATAAGCCATAATCAGATGTGTCAACTAGATATCTAAATATTCGTTTTACAGCATTTAGGTGTGATTGTTTGGGATTTGATTGAAACCTAGCGCATAAGCAGGTACTAAACAAAATATCAGGTCTACTGGAAGTTAAATATAGTAAAGATCCAATCATGCTACGATAGAGCTTTTGATCTATGGGCGTACCTGATTCGTCCAAGTCTAAGGAAGTTGTGACACTCATAGGAGTGTTCTTCCCTTTACTTTTGTTCATATCAAATCTCTTCAACATCTCCTTTGTGTATTTAGATTGATACACAAAGGTTCCAATCTCGAGCTGAGTGATTTGCAAGCCCAAGAAAAACTTGAGTTCACCCATCAAACTCATTTCGAATTCTTCCTGCATAATTTCTGAAAACTTTCTACACATAGATTCATTAGTAGCACCAAATATAATATCATCTACATATATTTGAACTAATAAAATGTCTTTTCCTTTTCTTTTAATGAATAATGTGGAATCAGCTTCCCCTATAGAGAATTTTGCATTTAACAAGTACTCTTTGAGCCTTTCATACCAAGCTCTAGGAGCTTGCTTTAGACCATATAGTGCCTTGTTTAATTTGTAGACAAAATGAGGCTTATCATGAGACTCAAAACCAGGAGGTTGTTTTACAAAAACTTCCTCTTTAATGAATCCGTTGAGAAACGCGCTCTTAACGTCCATTTGAAAGAGTTTAAAGCCAAGAAAGGCGGCATAAGCAAGAAGCATGCGAATTGATTCGAGTCGAGCTACGGGAGCGTAGGTCTCATCAAAATCAATTCCTTCTTCTTGGTTGTACCCTTGTGCTACCAACCGAGCCTTATTTCGAATAACTATACCGGATTCATTCAACTTGTTTCGGAATACCCATTTGGTACCTATTATCGTTTGCCCTTCAGGCTTAGGTACTAGATCCCAAACTTCATTCCTTTGGAATTGATTGAGTTCCTCCTGCATGGCCATCATCCAAGTTTCTTCGGAGCATGCTTCCTCGACACTCTTCGGTTCAACTTGAGATACAAAGGCGGAGAGACCAAAGGTGCAACTAAAACGAGATCGGGTTTTAACGCCATCAGAAACACTTCCAATGACTTGACTTTCGGGATGATCCCTTTGATATATCCAATCTTTTGGAAGATTATGGATATTGGAGTTTGGAATGTTAGACACATCAATAGTAGAATCATCTTCATCATCCATATTGACTCGGTCAATGGAGGAATGAGGAGATTCATCGAAGGAGACATGAAGGATTTCCTCCACTGTTAATGTGGTCTTGTTAAAAACCCGATATGCCTTACTACGTGAGGAGTAACCAATAAAGATGGCTTCTTCACCTTTGGCATCAAATTTATCTAAATTAGAGCGGGTATTCAAGACAAAACATCGACATCCAAAAACTTTAAAATAACTAATTTTGGGTATTTTCCCATAGTATAGTTCAAAACAAGTTTTTCGCAATCCGGATCGAATTAAGGTGCGATTTAACACGTAACAAGCCGTGTTAACCGCCTCAGCCCAAAAATACTTCGGTAACCCCGAGTCTATGAGCAATGTTCGAGCACATTCTTGAAGAGTACGGTTCTTTCTCTCAACCACCCCATTTTGTTGAGGTGTTCGAGGAAAAGAGAACTCATGAGCAATACCGTGCTCTAGACAAAAATCATCAAACAAGGAATTTTCAAACTCGCCCCCATGATCACTACGGATACGAGTGATTTGGTAGCCTTTTTCAGTTTGAATTTTCCTACAAAAAATAGAAAAGACAGAAAACACTCTTTCTTTAGATCTCAAGAAGGAGACCCATGAAAACCTCGAAAAATCATCTACAATTACAAGGCAATATTTGCATCCACTGAGGCTCTCATATTTTGTTGGTCCAAATAGATCTAGGTGAAGTAGTTCTAAAGGTCTTGATGTGGATATAACTTCTTTGCTTTTAAAACTAGATTTTATAATCTTACCTAATTTACATGAATCACAAACAAGTTCATTTAAAAATTTTCTTTTAGGAAGACCTCGGACTAGTTCATGTTTAGCTAATTTTTGAACCAGCTTCATATGAACATGTCCTAGTCTTTTATGCCATATACTTAACTCATCATTTGCTATAAGACATTCATAAGTGCCATTTTTATCAAATTCTACAACATAAATGTCTTTAAATCTAGTTCCCTTGAGAAGGGTTTCATTGGTTGATGCATGCATAATTTCAAACATTTTAGAAGTAAACACTACTTTAAAACCCTTATCACATATTTGACTTACACTTAAAAGATTATGTTTTAGTCCTTTAACTAGAGAAACATTTGAGATGGGAGAGAGAGGGTTACCTATTTTACCAAGGCCAATAATATGACCCTTGTGGTTGTTGCCAAATGTAACTGTTCCTCCATCCGTAGGTTGGAGGTCCAAAAATAGGCGCTTGTCTCCTGTCATGTGTTTGGAGCATCCGGAGTCCATCACCCATCGGCCTCCTTGGTGGTGGAGGTTTCCTTGTCTTCCTCCTTGTAGACCTTCTTCCTCCTACAAAAGATCTTCGATTGTGACTTGGTGTTTCTATAGGTCTTTCTAGTTTGAGTCGTCCATCCTTCATTTTGTATATCCAATTTTTGACATTATGATGTCCTTTCATCCCTACAAAACAAAGTGAGAGTTGTCTTTTCGGTATCCATTGTAAAGTGGATCCGTATTTGTTAGTGTTCTCCTTTAGAGGAGGGTCCCTTTTTGGCTCACTTTGACTAGGCTCATAAAAGCCTAATCCAAATTTACTTGAGGAAGGTTTTTGATGGGCAATGAGTTTGTCCAAGTTATCTTTCCCCTTTGTAAATTTGGCTAGGTCCTCAAGAAGTTGGTTTGACTTTTCTTTGAGATGATTTATCTCTATTTTCATTATATCTAGTTTATCTTCTAATGCCCTAATCTCTACTCTAAGTAAGCCATTTTCATCCTTTTTAAAAGAGTTTGATTTTTCAAGCACATGGATTTTGTCGAGTAATTCTTCTCTATCTAAAAATTTTTGTTCACTCATTTCTGTATACAAATCATTTGTTAATGATTCTTTCTCAATCATTAGATTTTTTATTTGCATATTTAAAGCAGTGGTTTCTTTTGTAAGAATTAGATTCTTTTCTTCAAGATCATTGATTAATCTCTTATTTTCTAACTTTTCTTCTTTTAAAGCCTTGCTTTGGGTTTTAGTTTTCTTAAGATCTATATATAGTGAATCAAAGGCATCTTGTAATTCATCCAAAGAGTAGGGGTTTACCTCAGGTTCCTCAGATTCAGACTCGGAACCATCATTTGTTGCCATTAGTCCCAAGCATGCCGTTTCTTCATTTGTTTCCTCCTCCTCTTCTTCTTCGGAGGTGGAGTCATCCCACGTTGCTTGAAACGCCTTCTTCTTGAATCCTTTTGGTTTGGAGATCTTCTTGTAGTCAGAAGGCTTCTTGGGTTTCTTCTCATCATCCCTTTTGAGTAAGGGACAATCTTTCCTTATGTGACCTCTCTTTTTGCAATTATAGCAAATTAGAGGATCTTCTTCTCTTTTCTTTCCCTTGATCTCTCTTCTATTTCTGAGAAACTTTTTAAACTTTTTAGCTAATAAAACAAATTCTTCGTCATCGGTACTTACCTCATCATCCGAAGTAGCTTTGAAGGCTAAGGTCTTCTTCTTTGGCTCCGATGAGGTTGATTTCTTCTTTTGCTCCATTTTTGATTCGTAAGCCATGAGATTCCCAAGTAGATTTTCCATGTCTAGATCCTCTACTTGGTTGGCTTCTTCTATTGCCGTTACCTTTTGCTCCCACTCAGGTCCAAGGGAGCGAAGGAGCTTCCCTTGAAGCTCCCCCTTTATAAATGTCTTTCCTAAAGACTTGAGGTTATTCACGATTAACGTGAATCGGGTGTACATGTCCCCAAGTCTTTCATTCTCCTTCATAGAGAAAGCTTCGAATTCTTGTGATAGCAAGTTTATCTTTGAGGATTTAACTTTAGATGTACCTTCGTGAGTAACCTCCAAGGTTCTCCAGATCTCGTGGGCGGTTTCGCATTGGCTGATGCAGTTGAATTCCTCAGAGCTGAGAGCGCAGTAGAGTGAGTTCATTGCCTTGGCATTCAGTCCAAGGTGATGGATTTGCTCCACTGTGTAACCAGTTTCTGGTTTCTCGGGAATGACGTATGCGGATTCGCATTTCTCCCAAATGGAGAAATCGTTGGCTTGAAGCCACATCTTCATTCTCAGCTTCCAGTAGGTGTAGTTGGTTCCTTCGAAGAGTGGTGGTCGAGTGGTGGATTGCCCCTCCAATCTGCTTGTGGAAATCGCCTTCCCCTCCATGTGATCTTTCCGCAGATGTTACTCTTGTAGGCGGAAAACCTGCTCTGATACCAAATGAAATTGCACTAGAGGGGGGGTGAATAGTGAAATTATATTGTATTGTAATACAACAAATTCAATCACACAATATACTCAATTATTTTTAGGTGGAAACCCAAGATGGGTGAAAACCACCACCTAAGCCAATCTCTTGACTTAGGATTTTCGATCACAAGGTGATCAATCCACTAACCACACTACTTAAACGAGGGTAGTGTACCTCAATTACAATTCCCACCTCCGATCCCTAAACGGAGGTTTCTCTCTTCAAGATGAAGAAACGGGGACCCGACAGGCCGGATACCCAAAATACAGAAATTAACAAGTAAAAATAACACCTATAGAGCACCCCAATTATTTAGTTGCTTTCTTATCTACTAAGCATGAAAAGAACTCCCTGATGATTTGTAGAACGGAGCGAGCCGGGAGTATGGATTTGCCCTTTGATCAGAGTATTAGCACAGCACAAGGGCAAGATGGAGCTTAGAGTAGTGAGCAAGAGATTTTTCTAATGGAATTGTATCTCAAGAGGTGTGTATTGCCAAAGAAGAGTTGTAGTCTATTTATAGGCAAGTTTGGAACCTTCAAGAACACTTGGGAGAGCTCTTCTAGCCGTTGGAGACAAATCCCAAGAGTTTAGGACGAAATCCACACAAAATCAGGGCAATGATGATTCTGACAGCAACATCAGACGTCTAAATATAAGATCAGACGTCTTACAGGACGTCTGATTTTTACTATGGTCGTCTATTATTGCAGGATATCCTTAACGGACTCTATTGGATCAAAAGAAGGACGTCTGATATTATGTCATAAGACGTCTGATGATTTTAATGGACGTCTAATGAATGGTGCATTCGTTCCTGTTATCATCGGATCCAAACAGGGTTCTAGGTTTAGAGGATCAGACGTCGTTACAGATGTCTGAGGACATTACCAGACGTCTGGAATCCAAAATACTCTTCCTTCCTGCTTCTGCCAAAAGATTATGTGGCCGTAGACAGATACGCACAGAAAATCATGGCCAACGGTTCAAAGGCAGACGTCTGTAAGTGTGTCAAGACGTCTAGAAATTGTTTTTGCCGATAAAAAGTCTAACGGTTAGTATGAGGACGTCTGGGTAAATAATCAGACGTCTGTGAACGGTTATCGACGTCTGAAAGTGAAGTCCTTCGACTGATGTTTATGAGGAGATGAAGAAAGCCAGAAATATTTGAAATTAGACGTCTGATACATCTGTCGGACGTCTTATTATGGAAAATCAGACGTCTGGACTTTTTAATGGACGTCTGATAAAAGTATAAGTGTTGGGTTTTTTTGTTTCTAATTTATCCTAAGTGTAGAGAGCCTAAGTTAGCTATTTATAGGTTATGTTTGGGGGCTCTTTACAATATTTCTAGACTCAAATAACATAAAAATTACAACCTTTGAAAGTTTACATGAAAAAAGCCTAAGACCTAATACTTTTGCTACTCGTCTTCACGCTTTTAATCTCCCGTCTTGGAAAGCTTTTTGAATTCCTGCAAATATGTTATTATAGAGAGAAAACAATATGCTACGCTTTATTTATTATTTCATTTTCTACATTTTGTAAAATCATCAAAATATTATATATGAGTAGTTGAACTAACAATCCCTCTACTACCTGGCTGCTGGTCTCCCAAACACCACCTCTGTCACCACAAAGCAGTGTGCACATGGTACTTTACCTTGTCATTAGTTGCTTGATTTAGAATGCCTTATCATCCTCTATCACCGCACTCATATGCTTGGTTGGCATGCTAATTGCTAAGATGCTTCACGTAAACTCTCTACAAGTTCGGTATTTTCATGAAAGATAATGTATTTATTTCCTACTCACTGTCAACCACATTATTGAATTGAATTAAATTGGGTTATGTAAATTTTGTGAACATTATAGATGAAGGTTCGAATAAGTTTGTCTATGTGTTTATGTTGTTTCCTTTGAAGTTGTTTGCCTTAGTACATATGAGGTCGCTTGATAAAATAAAAAAGCTTCAAACCTTCATAGAGGAGGAGTAACAAGAGTAAAGTTATTTAAGGAGGAATCATGTGAAACTTAATACACAGAGTTTGGTAAAAAATGAAATCTCCTTTCCATTAAAAATGTTGGTGGCCTATTTTATAGTTGTTTTGTTCATAATAAAAGCATGAAAATTTGTTGTTGCCATATTTTTTATGTTGTTTCCTTTGGTATGGCTTGTTTATGATATTGCTGTTGGCATATTTTATAGTTGTTTTCTTCAGAATGAAGATGTTGGAAATTTGTGATAGTGAGATTATTGGACATATGTTAGTTTTTTGAAAAGAACTTGTAATGCTTTATATGGTTTGAGTTATTAATTAGTATTGGAGCAGTGCATCATGTTATGGAAGTATTTTGTGGAGGTAATGTGAGAAAGTGAAAATAAAGTAAATCTTATTTCAATTTGAGGTTGTTAAGAAAAATCTGATGCGGGTTGTAATGTACATAACTTTGCCAACAGATGACATTCTTTCATGTGATATGTTTAGAAATAATTCAAATTGTACTACATTTTTTGTAATATGCAAAACTTTAGGGCCCTTCATACTCCTTTGGGTTATATTTATTTAGAAGGATATTATAAATGGTGATTTCACACTTTAAAGTGCATAATGGATTGAATAGTTGTTTCAATAAAAATGAAAAATCAAGTATTTCAATGCATTTCTATTTAATGGACATACATCTATGTTATTGAAATTTGATATGAACCTTTACTTAAAAAAGTTTAACATAATGCATATTAATTCTGATTTCCCTTCATACTTTACTATTTGAAATTTGATTTGGTCATGTTTCATTTTGAGAAATGTACGTAGTTATAACCTCAAAATATTGTGGAATATATCATGTGGGAAATGTTTTCCCATGTTTCTTTCCTATTTGACAGAATGTGCACTTTTCTAACTTTACATTTATGTTAAATTAAATTGATTGTCGAAAATTGTATGTCATTTGCGTTTGCACTTGTAAAACTCATTATTAGATTCTTATCCAGTAATTGCCATCATAGAATATGTAGAATGAGAGGGATGAGTCGTGGAGCCTCCTAACCAATTACTCAGAAGAAAGAGAAAGTTGAGTCCAGTAGGGTGAGGGTTAAGAGAGTTAAGAATTGGACCTTAGAAATGGACTCAAAGTTGATGTCCATTTTCAAGGAACACCACACTAACAAAGATTGGGAAGGAAGTTCTTTTACTAAACATGGTTGGCAGGAAATTGTAGTTGAGTTTGATAGGGACACACATCTTGGTTATGACCATCATAAGCTCCTTCATAGGTGGAGGGGTTTGAAGAAGAAATTCCGAGCTTACCATCATCTCGTAAACACGAGCGGGTGGGGTATGGATCCGGTAACCATGTGTCCTGTAGCCCTTAGCCCTGAAGTTTGGTTGGAGGTATCTTCGTACACTTCCATTCTTATGTGTTCCTTCATCCTTTACTTTAGGTTGTCATGATACTTATATCGGATTGGTTTAGTTCTCTAGTTGCCTCCAAAGCTACAGAAGCTAAAGGCCAAACCATTTCCCTTCTATGATGACATCAACAACATTATTGGTAAGGACTTGAGTACGGGAGAGCATGTAATGTCTTATAATCAGGTGTCTAATTCATCTGAAGAGAACACACACGCCCCTTATATCCCCTCTGCTTTAGTAGTGGAGAGGGAAACTCCTTAGTTGGTTCATTTTAGGGATTATGAATATGATCAGGCTTTTAAATATCAGAATTACACCTTTGAGGAGCTCCTATCTTCAGGTCCCCCTCCACCTTCTAAAGCATTTGAGATGGGTGGTTCAACCCACCCTTCTCAGGGTCAGCATTGTCCTGAAGTCCCTTCGTAGTCTAGCCCCCCCCATGATAGTATGAGTGTTGATATTGGGAAAAGGCCACGTGCCGAAGGGAGTTCTAGCATTGGGAAAAGGCATCGAACCATTTCGAAGACTACAGTTTCAGAAGGCATCCAGGAGACGAATGCATTGTTGAAGAAGATTGTCGATCACCACATTTCTAAACCAGGAAAAGTCAACACAAGTAAGGAGATTGGCCATTGCCTTAATATGGTGAAGGAGAGAGTTGCCTTCCTCTCCCCTTTTGATATTGTCTTGTTGGCACAGCATTTCTCCAGGAGTCACAACCGTGCAGTTTTCATGAACGTTGTTGATATTGCGGAAGAGTTGTATGATTGGATGCAGCGTGTTCTTTAGAGCTGACATGAACATAGTGATCCTCTTTGTCTGGCATAGCAATAGTTGGAAAATCCTTCGTCCTCTGATGTCACCATCTTCGAATACGACATGACTTCAATTGCTTTCGCATTTATTTCTTTGGTCCCATTTAGTATGTTGCTTTCTTTTACTCTAGTGGTTATTTAATAAATTTGAACACTTTATTGTACATTTGAGTAGTTGGTGGATGGTAGGGCGTTAAATTTATGGTTTATTCCCTGTATTCATTTCATGTTATGATAAGCATGTTATGGAAGATATGATTTTGTCCAATATGTAAACATTCTTATGCAGTAGGTCATCATGACCGTCATCTTTAGTTTCAAGAATGTCGAACTCTAGTACTTCGAACAGTACTGCACCCTCATTAGAGTCATGCAATTCATCAAGTGAGGACTCTGTAGAAGATAGTCAGAATTTCTCAGAAGACGAAGAGATGGCGACTGTGGAGTTGTTGCTGCCAGCAGTTGTAATGGCGTAGTGCTACCCTACTGTCCCTCAGAGAATTCCTTGTAATACGAACTCCATGATAGGACACATGTGGATCCATGACATCCTACTCCATCCTAATTCAAAATGTTGTAGGGATGAATTTCAGATGTTGAAGGAAGTATTCTGGACATTTGTCGATTTGTTAAAAGAACGAACGAAACTGAGGAACACACGAAACACGACCGTGGAGGAGTGATGCACACGGAACGCATTGGTTTAATTATGTCATTGTAGCATGAGTTCGCGATGTCAGTTTTAATTTAAGATGTGGATTTGGTGAGTCCAAGTGTCCAACACGAGGAGGCGTGAAATCAGATTAGTTTGTTGATTTAGTTATACAAGAATGTTTGGTTTGCTTGAGAGAAAATGAGAAAGAGAGAGAGAGAGAGATTAGGGTTAGAGCTTGTGTTTAAATCATGACATTCATTTTAAGAAGATGTGAGCTATGACATAAGAAACAACATTAACATATAGCATGCAATTAGAGTTTGTTTACAACTACAGCAATAGATGAAAGCTTAAACAAGTGCGACATAAAAATAAAGTAAAAAGAGAGCGAGGAGGAGGCGAGGTGGCCACGGCGGTGGAGGGGGGCTCCGTCGGAGGCTCGACAACTCCGAGGTGGATATGGGATGCCTGGTGGAGCTAGGAGAGGGCTAGTATTGCATGGAGAGTGTGTGTGAATTGAATGCCCTTGAATAGGGTGGTTGAGGAGGTTTATATAGAGAAGAAGGTGTTTCCAAACTAAGGGTTTTAGCGATGTCCGGAATGTCACTAAACCCATTCCATAAGTGTTGGTGAAGCCCATTGGCCGCTGGTCCTTTGAGGCGCGTGTGCTTTCTTCCTCAATCCGCGCTCATGCGCCCTTAGCCGTTCGATCCGAGGCACGGATCACCATCGGATGGTTGAGGACGCACCACGTCGCCTTCCCACGCCCGCAGAGGTATAAGCGTTCGCATGATTAACGTGCGTTGACCGTCGGATTTCACTTCAACAGTTACGATCGAGCGAGTGGGGAGTGCTTGGATCGCGCTTCGTGTGTGGTGAGTGCACGTGATCGCACGCGTCAGGGTGAGATTTCATCTAGAGGCGCCACGTGGACTCCATCTACGCTGCTCATGCCTGCGTCGACGGTCGTAATCAACCGTGCCTTCAGTCGAGCGAGATCTGCCAGCGTGCACAGCTTCGAACGCTCGTCACTGCTTATGTGGTTGAGGCGTTCTCCGCTGTGCTATCTTCGCAGATGGTGTGAAGTGGAGTCTAGTGGCGGGCGATATCGACCGTTGGATGGAGATCCAACAGTCAGATTTTGAAGTCCCTTGGGTGCACTGGAGATGCGGTGTGGGCGAAGCTCGCGAGTCCTCAGCCGTTCGATCCTTGAATCGAACGTCTTAAAATGCTTTTCGTGATGAGCGTGAGGGCGGTGTGCGGGTGAGGGTGTTGTGCTGAGCGCCACGTGGCCGCTTGTGGGCCGTTGATCATCAGATCAATGGCTAGAACTTCTTGGGCTGGTCGAGGGAGCTCCGGATGTTGGATTTAAGTGATTTCGAATCTATTGGACTTCATTCGTCAATCAGAATCCGTCCATGTAGTTTGATTGCTCATTTGAAGCCTGTTTCAACATGAACTTGTACAAATGGCCATTAAACATTGATTTATAAGCAATCTTAATTTGCGATACATGTAGTGCTTCCATGCCCATTATGGTGTGTTATTAGTGCACATATATCCTTAAGATAAACCCTTGTTGAAGGAATTATCATCATCGAATGCAGAGTTATCAAGGAGCAGCTAGGAATTTTCTTATCCATATTGGGATACTGTTGTAGGGATCTAGAGAGGTCTAAGATTAAGTTCTCATTGTTGTAGTGCAAAATCCTCAATCGATCTCTCAACAAATAAAATTTATAAACTCAGTTATCTAGAAATAAAGTTCGAGGTCGAATACAGGGAGCAAATAGGAATTCACACGCTAATTTTCATTAATATATAAATGACAACAAGGAATCAAGCCAAGAATGATTATCAATGAATAATATCTACTCAAAATTGATCTTCAATGCAAAACATGTATATCAAGAGTTTAATGAAGTAAAAAGATGTCTAAGGAAAAATAATGGTGATTTAAATCACCAATTATTAACTTAGATACATATATATACTAATTACTCAATAATCTAAATAAATGAATAATATCAACCACTTTAAATCCATGCAAGCTTAGTGCATAGTGCACTGTGTCAGAGGCAACCAGACGGTGGAACAGCCAATCAGACGACTTAAATCGCCTTCAGCTATAGTGCCTCCTCTTATTCTTCTTCCTTCCTTCTTCTTTCAGCCTTCTTGATGGGAACACCATCATAAGTCATAACTAGCTCAATTTGATCTGATTAAGTCATTAAATGCTCCTATATAACCGCTAGAGGACTGTAATTTATTGCATAATCATTCTGAGGGAAAGACAAGAAATCAGGGTTAAAATTGTAATTTTACCATCATATCTTGAATGCAGTACAACCACAGATTTTTTCAAGGGTTAATTAAGGGTCAAATGGTCCTAAAAGGCTAGCAAGTGGGTTAGAACAGACAGAAAAGGGTTTTCGCGTGTTTTAAGAATAAATGACTTCTGAAATCCTAAAAACAGATCTACTTAATTAACTGAGGTTCTGGTCAAGATAAAATTCACCTAAATCCTCTAAAATTCATATAAAAATATTCTCTAGGATTTGGTACCTTCAATTTGACAATCAAAACCCATCTTGACCCAAAATAGAGTCTTAGATAGACATTTACCCTAATTTAGGTTTTTGCATAAATTACCCAGTCAAACATGGTCAAAACCAAAATCCAACTTCATCATTGGGTTCCTTAGGTCCAAAATAGGTTTTTACAAAAATTTGGGCTCAATTTAAGATTGTTTTGACCTAGTTTGCAACTTGGTCTTGTCTGATTACACATATGCCCTTAACTTTCAAAATCCTTACAAGAAAGCCCCTAATTTTGTCATCGTCTTCACAAATAGGTCCCTGTCGCCATTAATCCTATTCCTACAAACTCCGGCGACCTAAAATTGGTAAGTTCTCCTTTATTCCTTGACGAATCCCTCTCAAATTTGAAAGGGAAGTTTGCTAAGGAATTCCCTTCCTTTTGAGCCAATTCCCACATCCTAAAGCCTTCTCAAGCTCTCATGCGAATGCATGAGAGATTAGGGTATCTTAAAAATCCTTCTCTGGTGTAGCTTTCCAAGCTTGGTAAGCTTGCTTCCCAAGCTCAAAACTACCTGTAAAGACCTATAAAGAGACCTCTAAATCAAACCATTCTTCCCATGCTTAAATTCAGCCTTGAACACCTTCAATTCCTCTCCTCTTTCTTGGCTGCATTGCTCCTTGACGCCAGCAACTCTCCCTGTCTCCGTTCTTCCTCTATTCGCAATACCGGCGACGGAGCTATCTCCCTCATCTTCTTCCGCATCAAGCCGTACCCGTCGACGCCCCTTTCGCTGTCCTCCTTACTGTTTCCTATCCACCGGAGCAGCTTCCTTCTCCAGCACCGGCTATGCCGCAACCGGTGCCATCTCCTTTACCCTTCATCCACTACCTCTCTCAAACAACTCCTCAACTTCCCCTCATCACGACAGTACCACCAACACATCGCTTCGACCTCGCCAACGCCCTTCGCGACTCAATCTTCCATCTTGCTGACAGACCTTTGGTGAGCCTTAGCGGCTTCCACACACCACCAAACCGGCCGCTTCCGCACTCCACACCTCCACCTTGACCTGAGGAGCAAAAGCCCTAACTTTGTTAGGACGATTGCCCCTTTGAACGCCCTGTCGAACAAACCCACATCCGGCCACCCTCTGCGAGGTCGACAGGCCTCATCACACACGCACACGCCATGCAACCACCACCATTGCGCTCGCCGTGATCCGGTGATACTTCCTGAGCTTTCTGACGTGACTGAAAGGGCTTATTTGTGATTTCAGGTACCATCCCCCTCTGGCATTAAAGCCAAGCTTCGAGCAAGGCTTCAAGCTTACTCCAGGGTGCATTCACTCTAGGCATTTGCTCCAGGCTACGCAGATTCGTCCCACACACGCGCCTAGGTCTCCAATTGAGGGAGATACCCTCAGCAGTTGCCCCAATTGAGAGAGCTTCCACTACTGCTGCACGCGAAGAAAAGGGGGACAATATAGTCCCACCTCAGATAGGAAAAGCGGCCGTAGTAACATAAATTGATTTTGTGATAGAGGCTTATCGCCTCAAGTCATAGGGGGTGAGGTCCCCCGCACCCTCACGTGCCTCGTCTGCAACACTGCCCCCGTGGACCTGGTGTAGACCAGATTACCTACCTAAGCCCTGTACACTCCTCGGCTGTGACCTACGCCCATAGCCTTGGACCCGGGTGTGCTATAGGTCCGATTACCCGAATACCCGGTACTGTTGAAGGCTTTGGGAGAGCATGACCCAAGGAGAGAAAGAGAGGAGAGCTTGCACGGGGCAGGGGAGGGTTTTGCTTTGGAGAAGTTGGCTGACACTTAGCCAAATTTGAGGATCCTTCCCCCTCTGCGTTAAGAAGAAGAGCAGTGAAAGAAGAAGAGAAGAAGAAATCAGAGAAAGAAGAAGAAACAGAGCACTGTTCATCAGACGTTTAAGACGTCTGATCCTACCATCAGAGGGTTGATTTGAGTTTATTTCATACATAGTTATTGAGTTTCACTTGTTATTATTGTAGGGAGTAATTGGTGATTCAAATTACCATTTTACTCCATTCTTTTTGCAGTTCGACACTAGATATTATTGCCACATTATTCTGAGTCAATTCTTGATTATAATTTCTTATCTCTATTATTTTAAATTGTAATATTGAGAATTGAATTCCTACTTGTTCCCAACGAACGACCTCGGACTTTTCGAGTATAAATTTTATCTGTTTTTCGTGAGATTTCGACTATACTGCAACGCAACGATTTAAAACATCGATCTCGAGTGAAATAACACTTCTTCACAAGCAGAGCTTCCTTTTCTTCTCAATGGCTAAGTGTTGGGCATATACACAGAGGAGCAAAACCCCCCTCCCCCGCTATCTCTTTCCTTCTTTCTCCTCTTATTAGATAACCGGGTTGTAATCGGGTATTGGGAGATCCGATTGACCAGGTGTTGTATTGGAAATCTACACAAAAAGGTTTGAGTTTTAAAAACCCGTTGTAGTGCGATTTGCGAGGAACTCCGTCAACAGATAATTTTTACCGAAACTCAAAAGGAATTTCGGGTTGAACACAGGGAGACAGACGTTTAATTAAAAATCACATTTGTTTTATTGTCACGAAGCAGATTAACTGGTCAAATAATGAATAGAAGAGAGAGAGAATATTACAAATAAAGACAAAATAGAAGTAGAATACACATAGATTTCATAATCATCAAGTGATGTTCATTAAAACTAACAACTACTCGTTACACTAGAAAGTATGAAATCTACACTAGAAAGTAGTAAATCTACTCTAGAAAGTGGTAAAGAGAAGGTGGAGAGAAGTTATGCTCCTCAACGGTTGCTTGAAGGACGAGCTGCATTGACGGAGTACATGGACAAAGGTAGTGAGATGTAGGACGAAGGAGAACGATGACGAACAACGAAGGATGGGGTAGGGCGACGTCGCAGCAGGGTTCGCTTCCCAAATGAAGGTGAGAGGACCACCGCGGAATGCTCCACGAACGGGATGGGAAGGTGGAAAAATTATATTTTTAACTCTAGAGGAGCATCCCGAGTTTGGGATAATCCCTTAGAGCTTTGGAGGGGTTGAGAGAAGAGAGGAAGGGATGATGGATATGTGGGGGTCGTTGAGGTTTAAAGGGGCAAAAAGGTCATTTTATGTTTTAAAACATTAATTCAGGGTCATTTTATGTTTTAAGCGTCACATAAGACTCCAAACGTGGGCTTAGATCAGCGCACGTGCCGCCTTCTCCTTTCCCTGTGCGCTCAACTCATAAGCCACGATTAGATGATCTCAGTCGTCCGATCGCGAGATCGAACGGCTAAGAGATGTGTGCACCCGCTTCCACTTTAGCGCCTCTAACGTCTGCATGTTTGATCATGTGTGTGATCGCGCGTGCGTGATCCGTGCTCTCTGGTGATGCCACGTCGCACTCCACCTGAACATCCGCTTACCATCCAATGGCTCAATTGAGCTGGTTCTGCGCGTTTGCTTGATTTGAAGCGAGGTGTGCTTCAAACTCACGCCTGTTGGTTGCAAGTTGCGCGGCCCACCAATGCGCCAAGGCTGCCACTTTGTCGAGTTTCCATCCAATGTGTGTGCACCCATGGCCGTTGGATCAAGATCTAACGGCCCAGATCTAATCGTACGGTTGAGGAGAGAGAGGGAGCGAGCACCTTTGGCCAGTATGGATGATCGAGATGGTGCCACTTGGCACCATCTTGGCCGTCCATCTTTTGTTTCTTCTAGTTAGTGCCACGGATGTCGGATTGGACCGATTTTCACATAGTTGGGCTGCGATCGTCCATCCGAACCCATCTGTGCAGTTGGATTTGCTATCTAAAGAACATATTTACACCACCTGGCCCCTTGACCTTTGATCTTTCTCAGACTGCATCTGTTGCTATGGAAGTCTAATCAAGGCGATCTTGGAGTCGTTGAACTCCGATTGTCATTCTGATCAGATCTGTACGGTTGGATCTTCAATCCGAGGCCCTGAAATGATATTGCTCTATTATTTGACCACAAAAAGAGAAAATTAATCTAAAATTTATACAATCTATTCTAAATGCATGATGATGCATGTTATGCAATATTTATAATTTATAATGCAACTTTATGTCTAAGAACATGCAAAAATAGACGGTTTATGTGATATAAACATCTTTACATCACCAAGGCTACTGGGCGTGGTGGTAGCTGAGGTGTGCGTATGTGTTATAGGGACCCCACCTCTTGTGTACTGGGTGATTGTCACTGGCCGATGTGGGACTAAAATTCCCCTTCGTCTATCTACATGCAGCAGCTGAAGATGCTTCATAAATTGGCATAGCTGCAGGGGCTTTTTGTCTCAGCTGAGGCCCTGGAAAGAAGCCTGGGGGAGTTCTGCAGGACCTGGGGGTAGTAGCGGAGCTTCTTGATGTGGAGAACTATGGACGGAGCTGGGGACGACGACGGCGATGGAAGACAGCGGCGGTTACCTGAAAAGAGTAACACGGGCTCAAAAGCCCCAATCAAATAGTCCAAGAGTGTTGCCGAAGGACGAGGTGTGAGGTGGCGGTGGTTATATGGTGAGGCGATGCGTGTAGTGGCTGGACGACCTCGGAGAAGGTCTGCGGAAGCGGGTTAGTTTGGTGGGGATCTTGGGTGGTCAGTAGATGAAGTTAGGTTAGGGCTTTTGGTCGTGAGATGATGGCAGAGGTTTTGGAGGTGGAGTGGAGTGGTTTAGTGGTGTGTAATGGCAGTGCGAACTCGTCAGAGTTCGCGCTGGAGTTGGGGAAGATGATGGCACGAGGGCAATGTAGTGGTTGAATTGAGAAGTTAAGGGGATGAAAAGAAAGGAGGGAAGAAGAGAGAGCCAGAGGAATTAATATAGTGGACGAAAGAGGTAGGAGGGCATCGGCTTTGATTGGTCGGCGCCGTGGAAGATGACGGCGAGGAAAGGGGAAGACGACCCTCGCTGTGGCTGGCAAGGTGCGAAGGAAGGTGATGAAGAAGATGGACAGGCCAATTTGGCCATTGGCAATCCCTAGGAAGATGGGGAAGAAGGCCGCCGGAGCTAAGGTGGAGCTTGGCTAGAGATGGAGGAAGAAGGGGTATTTGGCCTTAAAACCTTGCTAAGGTTGTAGGGCTGTGCATGGGGGCTTTTTATAGGCCATTGGGTCGAGCTTCAAGCTTGGAAACCAAGCTTGAGAGCTTTGCAAATCAGGAAATAGGTTTATAATTTCCAAGAGTTCGCATGAACTCTTGGATGAATTAGGAAGGTTGTAAAAGAGCTCAGATGGAAGGGGATCTCCTCAGGAGTCTCCCTTCCAATTTTGGAAGGGTTTCTCCATGAAATCAGGGAGATCTTTCTAATTGAAGATGATCCCTTGGTGGGTCCACACAGCCATGGCAGTAGGGACCTTTTCGTGAAGAAGATGAAGAAGTTGGAGGGGTCCTTGCAAAGAATTCGAAAGTTAGGGGCATGTGTGAAAGAGAAAAGAGTTAAACTAGACCAAAATGCAAACTAGGTCAAGATGATCTCAGATTAGGCTCAAATTTTGGTAAAACCTAATTTGAACCCAAGGAATCTGATGGTGAAGTTGGATTTAGGTTTTGACCAGGTTTTACTGAGTAAATTGCGTAGAAACCTAAATTAGGGCAATTGTCCGTCTGAGATTCTGTTTTAGGTCAAAAGGGGTTTCAATGGTCAAAGCAAGCCTACCAAACCTTAAAGAATATTTTTATATGATTTTTAGAAGGTTTAGGTGAATTTTATCTTGACCAGAACCTCAATGAATTAGGCAAATCTGTTTTTAGGATTTCAGATGTCATTTAATTATCAAAACGCGTGAAAACTCGTTTATGTAGGCATGAACCCACTTATTAGGCATTTATGACCATTTGACCTTCAATCAAACCCTAGGAAACCCCGTGATTGTTCTGTAATTAAGATATTCTGTTAATACTGCAGATTTACCCCTATTTTAATGCATTTCTCTCATAAAGGATATGCAATGAATTACGGCTCTTTGGCGGTTATGTAGGAGCATTTATTAATGGATTAAGACTAAATAAAGCTAGATATGGATGATGATGATGTTATCATCAGATACAGTGGATCTAATTATCATATGATGGGGTGGTTTCAACACTCTAGTTAGATAATAAGTCGCTACGTTAACAGAGTCGTAAGGCAGATTATCAAGATGAAGTGACTTCTCATCAAATTACCTGATGCTGATGCACCAATCCCGACTAAGATCACGGGGAACCAGAAGTTCTACCCTTATTTTCGGGTAATATCCCAATTTATTAAGTTTTGTAAGTAGCGTACATATAATTTGCCTTCTTATTTAAGCTACTCTATTATCAATTAATAGGATGTTCTTGAAGTTATCGATGGATGCCATATTAAAGCCATGGTTAGAGGTGACCAACAAGCACGTTATTATTGTCGGAAGCAATACACATCTCAGAATATGATGGCCACGGTTAACTTTGATATGAAATTCATCCACGTAGTCACTGGGTTCAGATCAGTAGCTGACATGCGTGTCCTCAACTGGACATTGGATGTAGGTAAATTTCGTGTCCCACAAGGTAGATGGTACCTGGCTGACCTAGGATATGCAAATACCGATAGGTTCTTAGCCCCCTACTGAGGTGTCGCATACCATCTTAATGAGTACCAGGGTCGGGCATACCACAATGCGAAGCAGATATATAACCATCAACATGCTTCCTTGCGCAATGTTGTCGAGCGCACTTTCGATGTCCTCAAAGGACGATGGAAATTATTAGATCAACACCCATTCTACAAGTTTAGCAACCAGTGTCGAATGGTGATGGCTGCCTGCATCCTACACAATGTCCTCGTTCATTTTGAACCAAATGATGAGTTGTTCCAAGATTTGGTAAACTAGCAAATAAAAAGCAGCGACGACGACAATGATGATGTTGAAGGCGAGGTTGATGATGTTGTTGTGAATGCTGGCACGGTGCTTCGTGACGATATAGCTCAGTCACTTTGGACCGATTACTCTAGGGGTCGATCTATTGGCCAAAGATAGTGATTGCATTATTTCCCTATAGTGTAATGCCTTCAAATATGTAATTTAATACATGTACGTATTTGAAAGCTTTTATTTTCTAATGGCAATGATGTTGTCATGATGCTTTACTTTGATGTTGTGAATTCTTCATTAACGAGTATCATTTGAATTTCTCGATTTATCTTGACAATTAAAATATAGTTAATGGAGATTGGCCAAGGTGTGGACCCCTTGGAGTCACGGTAGGAGATGCTCCTGCTGTAAACTTTGCAATCTTATTTTAGAGGATGACACCGGCGATGATAAGATAATACAGCAGCGGTTGTATTATGTTTGCCCTCGGATTGATGGAGTGAGTTAAATTGAAATCTTCATTCATGCATGATAATAATGTCAACATTGAAAAATAGAAGTTATAGTCTCCGACATTAAAAATGTAGGGATGTAGCTACAGGGTTTGGACTTTTAATCACTAGCCAACAGTACAGTCTTCCCATGTCGATTTCACCTTCTTGGCTGCATTATATGCGAGTCTGAGAGGGAGCTTGCACGCATTCTTTGTAGGGGGAATGTGTTGGATGAGTATGTTGGATGGCTGATTAATCACCTCGACGATCTCCAGCGTAGGCTGGAGGCAAAGAATGACGAAGCATGTATGCTATAGTTGCAGGTTATATCATACGAGTCCCAGATAGCAGAGTTGCAAGAGAGAGTATGTGACCTAAAGATAGAGCTCAAGGTTCGTCGTGTCAAAAGAAGCTACAAGGGGATGGTTGGACAATTCAACAACATGTCCATGTAGTATCTCTATGTCATCAATGGGATTTGTTTATTATGTATTTTGGTCGATCGTAGTCGTATGCTTTCTATTAGGGTTGTCTAGTGAGAAATATTTGAAACATCGATATTTTCCTGTTTAAGTAAGACATTTGCTTTCTATTGTCGTATTGTCATAAATAATTGTTCATGGCTAGTATTCTTAGTTGGTAATGGACTACATACTCAACTGCGAGTATTAGTGGGTTCTTCTGGACTCCTTATTTAGGTGGAAACAAGAGGAACTAAATGCACCATTGCTTATCGCATGATTATGAAGGCTACGTTGCAGCAACATCGCGCTTAAAAACATGGAGGGAGTATAAACATGTTTGCAATTCAAATAAAGCAAGTACCAATTACTATCTCATCGAGCCAATTATACGTTGAATTAACTTTTTCATGCTCTGAATAATGCTAGATTTGTCAAGTATATGTCACTATTGTCATATTATAGTTGGAAACATTTTCTCCTTCATGAACAATATCCTACCATGAGTATGGAGGACATCCTATCTGATGAGGATCAGTGGTTAATCCTCCATTCATTATTGCGAAGGAAACAAGAGGGCCAATATGGAGGCAGACACTTCACCCGTACTGCATGGCAAACGACACAGGAGGAATTTATCCAGTAGACCAATTACCATGTTGGCCTCAGATGGTTCTATAAGTGCTTTGCTCATTATCGTAATACATATTTCCTTATTAGACGATTGGTGGACTCTGGAGATTGGGTATGGAACAGAGATTCCTGCATGCTTACTCCATTACATTATGCAGGTTAATGGAACCATGTAAGTATTTGTACTACTGTTGCTTTTCCTTTTCGCCTCAAAGTTTTTTGCCTACAAGTAACGAAGGTTTCCATTCAACAACTTCATGGCTGTGATATGTGGTTCCAACATCACTGCTTCCCTCAATATACTATAATGGGGATGATTTTGAATTAGTGGGTGTACGGCCTGGTTACCCACTTAAGTTATGTTGTTGAACCTTCAATTATGCCAATGATATTTGAAGTTAACCATGAACCTCTACGACTATACTAGGAGATTAATTTTATAAGTATCCATCATGTTAAATTGGTTATCCCTTTCTTCATTTTTTAACTCATGCACGCATACTTATTTATATCCTATTATGCATTTATTGTTACATTGTGGCTAATCATTCTTGTGTTGCATGTTAATATGACCATGTCCCCTTTAGTGCAATGATGGCTATGATGAGAGCCTCTATTATAATTATTACTTATATCAAAGATTAGTTTTTGGTAGTTAAGGATGGAGATGATGATGTTGGCTACATAGGAAAAGTAATTATATTTATACGCATGGCATGGATGGCTATGTTATAGCTATCACATGCGATACAAAAACGAGGTGAAATTTCATTGTTTGCACGATGCGGATGGCTGCTTTGCAGCAACCCCATACGACAAAATGAGAAACAAATACAGATTATTAATTACCATCCATAACTATTAAACTCTAATCCAATGACAATTATCATATGCATATGAAGTAACTTGAGCCTAGCACAAATTCAATATTAGCACATTTTAATGCTTAATTTACGGATGCCAAGTTGTTCTGCTTTTCTATATGCTTGCGGCAAGTAGTAATTTCTTCCATTGGAATTATTGGCCATTCTTATGATTTCTGAATTATTTATGCATTACTATAGTCAATTCCTCTTCATTACATTTATATCTGCTTTAGATTAAAGTTTGTGGTAAAATTAGGAACCGGCACCATCTTAAATTATTCCTAATCAGGTTTCTTGTTCCTTGAATACTACATAGTTGTACATATTCCTTCCTACCAGTCTTGTTGCCATATCAAATCTTTACATATGTGAAACGGGAAGCACACACATCCAAAGTGAAGTTCATCTACATCGTAGTAACTTTTACAATTCATAAACAATAACTGTCAGCAAGCATTGTTTTTGGTTGTTGTCAAGTTTCCTATAACTATTATTTCTATTCAATAACCTACTGCTGTTTGCATGCACCTCTAGTTGGGGTTGATGATGAGTTTTTTCCTAGATTGCTGGCTAATTTCAAAGACATGTATTTTTAAAAATTGTTGAGGAACAATGGAATGTGCTCAAGGCATTTGGACATTGCGTGCATGTGGTGTTCCTTGATTAGTGAGGATTGTCAGCAACTTTTCTTTTGAATTTGTCAAGAGTTTTTTGCAATAAGCTAGTGTAATGTGTTTTAATTGCACCTTTAGGTGATTCTTTGTAGGGAGTTTTGGTTGTGGTTCCTTCAAATCCCAAACTAAATAGGAAAGCAATTTTTGGGTGGTGGGCACTATAGTGTAGAGATATTATATAACTTCAGGGGGCAGGGCCTATGCTGATAACGTTCTTGCAGTGCTTGTAGCTTTTATAGGGGGGATTACCTTATTCCCTTGTAACATATTGTTTGTGTTGGTGACCACTAGCCTCTGGTAACAACAATGGTCACCAAAGCCCGAGCCCACCACCCCCCATACATACACACACAGACAAAAATTGAAAGGAAGAAAGAACAAAGAGAGATCAGGACTGTAGTTATGAGTTAAGCTTCTTTTTCTGATTACTTGTATAGAGATTGTGCATGCTTCAATCTCTTACTTGTATAGTCCTACAATTTGGGGTTACACAAATTGAGCATGCTTCAGTCATGCTCATCTAATTTATGAACTTGCTGGTTATCTTTATTTGACTATATGGGATATTTGACTGTATATCTTTATTTCATGGTAATATCTTATAAACTTGCTGGTTAGTAGGATGAACTTAGTAAGCCTGACCTTTCAATTAATTGCTTTTTCTGCATTTTATAAAAATAATTTACTTCTTTCCATGAATGTAACTTTTTACATTAGCTGCTCTTTCTACTGGCGACCATGGCTCGCTCTTCCTGCATGAACTACTCTTTATTCTCCTGCATGAGCTACTCTTTTTGCATAGCTGTTGGCAACCATGGCTATGGAAGATTTCTCATGTTGATTACCTTATACTTGCATGCCATACCTTAATTAATCAACCATGTCAAGTATGCAATTAAAAATTTTTGTAATACTACTATATAATCACGTCTCAAAAAGAAAAAAAAAATTTCCAACTCCATAACACCGAGCAAGGGTAAAAACGTCAATTCCTCTTATTTCCCCCACATAAAATAACATAAATAACTAATTATTCCACCAATTTATTCCGCTCACCAAACACCCAACATGAATAACTCTAATTTATTTCTCATCTTATTATACCAACCAAATACCTAACCAGAATAATTCTACTTTATTTTACCACTTATTCCACTGACCAAACACTTTAGGTGAAATAACTTTACTTTATTCCTCTACTTATTCCAACGTCAACCAAACACCAAAACATACTTATCCGTCATTTATTCCACAAACTTATTCTACTTACCAAACAACCCCTTAGTGGTGAGGAGTCCAAGAATAGCCGTCCCTTGTACATCCTCCCAATTCCATCGAGGGTCGATGTTGCCATGAGGTAGGAGCCCTTGGTTGAGGTGGTGGTGGTGGGCGGGACTTAGTCACGTACTCCTTCCGTAACTCCTATGGTCACGTGGACTAAACTATCGATATCGCCATTAAGCTATCTTGCCCTCTGTGCGATAGAGCATTAGTAGCAGTACTGGAGGTACCTTTCTTGTGTTCCGTGGAGAAATCATATGGTAGTAGCTAGGTCGCCCACTTTTGTTGGTGCAGTGATGCCACTTGCTGGTGCAGGAGGTACTTAAGGTTATGGTGATCCCTTCTGATAATGAATCGACCATTACGTAAGTAGTGATGCCATTTAGAGATCGTGTGGACTAAGGCCAGGAGCTCCTTCTCATATGTGTAGAAGGCACGTTGGGGTTGAGTTAAAGTTGCACTGAAGAAGGCAATGAGGCAACCTTCTTGCACGAGAACGGTTCCTCTGTCATGCGCATTGGCATCGCATTTGAGGATGAATTGGCGAAGGAAATTTGGTAACTGAAGAACTGGTTCGGTGGTGAGAGCATCCTTCAAGGTGTGAAGGGATGCCTCGGCCTCTTGGGACCAGCAGAATACCGTCCCTTTGAGTCAAGCATGCAGTGGTGCGACTAGGGTGCCATACCCCCATGTGAAGCGTTTGTCAGTCCAAGGAAACTGTGGAGAGCTTTTGCTTTCGTCGAGGATGGCCATTCTGTTACAACTGCAATTTTGGTTGGGTTGACGTGCTCCCTGACATGATTATTGTACTCTGCTGATGTTTTGCTATAGATAAGAATATCGTTGAAGAAGACGAGGACCGAGCGTCGCAAGAGTGGTTGGAAGATATCATTCATGATGGCCTGAAATGTCAACGGTGTGTTGCATAGCCCAAAGGGCACTACCATGAACTCGTAATGCCCCTTGTGTCCGAAAGACTATTTTCAGGATGTCCTCCTCACGTACTCGGATTTAATGACATCCAGAACAAAGGTTGAGCTTAGTGAAGAACTTGGTGACCTGTTGCTCGTCCACCACCAATATGGGATATTTATTTTTAATGGCTCGTTCATTTAGTGTGCGGTAATCCACGCAAAATTACCAATTCCTATCTTCTCTTGCAAGAAGTATAGGTGATGCAAATGGACTCGAGCTTCGTTGTACACGACCATCCGTAAGGAATTCCCGCACTTGCTTTTCGAGTTCAATTTTTTGACATCGCGAGTATTGATAGGGTGCTGATGCTACCAGTGTGTTCTCGTCCTTCAGGGGAATGGAGTGGAATTGTGAGTGTGCGGGAGGAAATCCACAAGGCTTGTCAAAGATATTTTTGAACTATTGTACCAACTCTTGCATCTTCGATGTTGGTTGGGTGGACTTAGCTGGCGAATCCTTCTCCTTGACATATATAAGGTATGTCAGATCTTGGTCCTTCGATTCTTGATGAAGCTCCTTCAGAAGGAGCTTTTCGGGATTTGCCGCGACGCCGTATAAGGTCATGGCTCCTTAACAGTTTGTGAAGGTGATGGATGGTGTCTCCAAGTCCCACTCGATTCTTCCCAAGGATCGAATCCAGGGAATACCAAAAATAACATCGCTCCGAGGTCGAGAACAAAGCCGCTGAAGCGAAATTTGTGCCCCTGGATGTGGAGCTTGAGGTTCTCCACCCACTGCTCATTGTGGAGAGTGGCTCCAATATTGGTCTCATAGACTCACTTTTGACGTCTCTCCTCCCATGCACGAGTGTCGCCCCCCACTAGAGTAGGAGATATGAAATTGCTCGAGTTGCCGCTGTCGACGAGAGCAAGGCCGAAGCCCGTTGCCGTGTGGAAAGCGAGGTGTACTAGGCCCTTTGTGGAGACCCTCATAAGAGCATGAGCTGAAAGATGCTTCCTGGTTTCCATGGTGTTGTCGACTTCGTCTGGATTCTCGTTGCTGCCGCCACCCTTACGCTCATGAGTAACGAAGAAGAGGGTGCAGGACTTGCACCTGTGTCCCGAGGTGAATTTTTTGTCGCCGTAGTAGTAAAAGTTCATTTTACACTGCCTCACCACCTTTTCGGGTGTTAGCTGTTGTATAGTTAGCTTGGGTGGAGCTACCATTTCATCCTTGGTGTTACCGTGTTGCGTGTTTGTCTCACGTTAGAGCTCAATGGTGCCATTCGAACTATCTTAACGGTAAAGAGGGAGAAAACTAAGCTCGATAGTTATGATATTCAAGGATGCGAGCATACCTTAAGCGTGTTGCCATGGTCTTCGGGTTGAGGACCACTACTTCCCGAGCGCAGCACCTTAAGATCGGCCACGAATTTCTCTACAAAGGATTGCTCTTTCATTGGCGGGACCTTTGCTTGCGGAGATTCAAATATTGCATGGTATTCCACGACGCTAGCTGTTTGCTGAAGATAGCAAAGGTTTCCCAGAGGTGCCTCATATTTGGCCTTCCCAAAATGCAAGAAGAGTTTGTGACGGAGCTCCACCCATGTGGTGACTCTCTCGCTAATCTCGCTCCAGTGCATCCACTGTTGTGTCTCCCCTTCCAGGTGCGAATGCCACACATTCAGACTCTGAGACACGCTGGAATGTCAAGAATTGCGCCGCTCGCTGAAGCCATGTGGAGGGGCACTCATTGGCATGGTAGGTCGGTAAAATAAGCTTGATGATTGGAGGCTTCAAGTTTAGCCCCATGGAGCCTGCTTAATCTCTACCCCGTGTGCGAGGTGAACGTGGTGGGGAATCTGCTCGTTCCACCTTGGTTACCTCCACCAACTCGACGAGTTCAGCCATCACCGCATGACTCTGTTGCAACAGGTGTTCTGGATCTTGCCGCATGTGAAGCGGCATATCCCATCTGTTCTCATCCATTAAGGCAATGTTTGTTTCTAAAGGCCGGATTGATTTCGAGGGATTGCAGATTGTTTATGTGGGAATGTGAGGTAATTTCGAGAGTGATGGTTTTGTTGTCTGATTTGTGTTGGGGGAAAATATGGGATTAGATGAACTTATTTCATATTTGGTTAGGTTGGAATGGATTGTTTGGTAGAAGTTAATGTGAGAAGTTAGTTGAAAATATGGCAAATGACCATTTTGTCCCTTGTTTAATTAATTATGTAAATAAAAGTGTAGGTGTACGAAGAAATTTGAGGGAAATAAAATTGTGAATGGTGAAAATTTTCATACAGTTGATCATAACAAGTTGGAGAGATTTTATTTTTCGTACTTATATTTTCGTTGTTATTAAAATAAAAAATGAAATTGTATGTCATAGTTTGTTATGTAAGAATTGTTGAGAAAATTTTTATATGGTATGAAAATAATGTTATTGTGGAAGTTAATGATATTGCAAAAATTGATGTAAGGCATAGAAAGTGAGTGGAGCTATTCCTATACAACCATTCATCACGGTATGAAGACATAAACATGAACCTGAATAACTGTAATATCCATGCCACTTTAGAAGGAAATTCATGTTCATGTTGTAAACGTTAACATTTAGAACAATGATAGAAGAAATAACTTACATAGATAAAATGATATTGCTTTATGTTCTTGACGACATCGCTTAACTAACAAAGGAGAGATGAACAACAAATTATGTACAAGATCACAACGTTGGATACCTTGCCTTACATATCTTATAATAGAGGAAAAATATGAGACGATTATACCATTCAAATGCTACAACAATGCATAATTACCGTATAGAAGCACCATATGAATAATGCTATAACACATGTAAAAGAAAACATGGTTATATTAGGAAAATACACCAAGTTACACATAATCTTTAGTAACAATGAACTATAATTGTTCCCACTTTAACAAACACTCCCGTAGGATAAGACTTGAAGCAATGGCAACTACAAGTGTGGGGGACACCGAAACTGCTAAACATAACACAGTTTATGATAGAACAAAAAGAAAAAGGAACATATCATGGCATCTTGAATTTTATTTTCATTTAATGATTCTAACTTTTAGGAAACCTCGACTCCACTGGAATCTTCAACAGTCAAATCCACATCTAATGCATTAAATTCCGTTGTCGTTTCAGCTGTGGGGATGCCATCAGCAATGTCTGGATGCGCCTTATTATGCATCAGAGGAGGGTTAACCAACTGCTCTCCGAATGCTTCCTAGTTCCCATCAGCTGAGATTACAATGTTCGATAGTTGTACAGCTTCTTTTAATATCTGAAGAAGCAAGAGAAGACCACCTCGAGAAGATGCAACAATGAAAAAATTTATGCAAATAGAATTCTTACATAAAGTGATGGGCAATGTATAGCGTCTAGAAGATCATAAATGGATGGATTCATATGTGGCTTCTTGGCATGTCAAAATCACATGACTTGTTCACCGAAGGTGGAGCATGATCAACCATAATCAGCACACCAACATGTATGGTTGTACCAATGCAGTTGTATGAATTGTAAAGCAAGGCCAGTTACATTTGCAAAATTTTGATTGAAAACGATATCATGAAAGAAAACTATAAAAGACAATGGAACCTTAACATTCCTGCAGTGAAAAATAAAGATACTATTTAAAACCTTACTAGGTCCAACCTCGAAGAGGGTTATAGAATTGCCACCACATATTTTCTTAAATAGATGGAACTGGAGTAATAATAATAGATGTCATAAACTAGTCTTGGTGTAATGGTAGGCAAGGTCACTCTAGGATTTATCAAAAGTTAGACCGTATTCTTCTTAACCATTTTGCGATGGCTCTTGTCCCCACTGGTCATTATCTTTCCCATCGTAATTTGGACCATGCTCCCATTCTTTTTTCTATTGCTTTTGCCTTAGTGGTTCGTCCTAGGCCTTTCAAGTTTGAGAATGTGTGGTTGAGGGATGGGTGACTCAGGGCTTTGGTTGATTCCATTTGGCACTCCTCTAATCTCTCTCGCTCTGATCCTATTTCCAAAATTTATTCTAAGCTTCATATCTTAAACAAGAGTCTCAAAAGCATGGACATGCTTATGGCTAAGTGGAGGTAGTTGTTTCAGCTGGCAGACTGGTCAGAAGAAGAAAGGCTAGCTCACTTTGCTCCCCTCCCCATGCATCAAAGAAAGCTCCTTTTCCAAGGCCTGATCTTGCTGCAGGATAGGAAAGGAGATGAACTACCTCTTTTTCCCAGATGAAGGGGAATTCAAGCCCAAGAAAGAAGTAGGACCCCAGCTAGAGCTCTTTGCAGTCTTCCAAAGCTAGCAGTCCCAAAGAATGTGGAAGTAGACAATTTGGACCAGGGAAGCGCGAGAGAGGAGAAGATCCCCTGCGAATCCTACTGAGATGAATCAGACAGGGATCATGGCCATCTTCCCCACAAGTGGAAAGGTGAGCGCTGAAGTAAGTCAGTTTCCACTCCAGCCCTAGAAAAAGAATCAGAATAAGCACTCCAAATCGACCTAGAAGGCTTGATTTGGGACTCTACTGTACTTGGATACTTAAACTCGATTTGAGATCGATTTTAGGCACCCTTTTATGACCACCTCTTCTCCAGGGTCTGGAACCCACTGTTACGCCCCAAAAACCCAGGCCTCAATGAGGGTCGGATTACTGGGAGTGGCAATAGAGGAGGCGCTGGTTTATTGAATTCAGGTTGCACAAAATCATAGTTAAGCCACCAAAGAGCAGCTACCATTGATCAACTGTAACTGTAAAAGTATGGCAGGAAAGTGTTGGAAAAATGACACATAAATGAGAATTCTCAGCACAAATGGAAGCATCCAACAAGCTGGCATATAAAGCAGAAATCCACCGAAAATCAAGGTACAAGGTTACCTGCTAAGTGTTACCCAGCAATTCTTGCACTGGCGACAATCCCGCAAGTCGTCAAAGCACGGCTCAGCAACATTCTACCTGAGAGTAGGTCAAAAAATAGGGATGAGCCAAATGGGTGCTACCCAGGGAATAGATCGACTTTTGGTAATATCCACAGGAAGGTTGAAGATCTTGAATCTCGCTATGCTGAGTTAGACTCCAGGCTCTCCCTTCAATGGGATCTTTCCACCGCTGTTGAGCCCAATGATACTTCCCTTCTCCTTGATAATGTCCTAGTAAAGCTCAATGACTTTTATGTGCAGAAATCTAAAATCGATTGGCTGAATCATGGTGAAGGTTGCAACAAGTTCTTTTTTACTTCAATCAAAAGGCACTTTGCTAAATGTGCTAGAACTTCCCTTACCTCTTCTATTGGGGATGGCTCTTGGGATAGGGTAGCCTCTCTTTCCTTTGATTACTTTAAAAATCTACTCTCGCCTCAAGGTAACATCAGTGTTAACTCCTTTCTTGACTCCATTCTCCTGCTTCTCTCTCCTGATGATTGCATCACTTTAAGTGATATTCCTTCGAAGTATGAAATTTTCGACTCCCTTTCGAGCATGCCCCAGAACAAGACCCCGGGTCCTGATGGTTTTAATGCTGAATTTTTCTCTCACTTTTGGGACTTGGTTAAGTAGGATGTTGTTGAGGCTATCACTTACTTTTTATCACTAGATCTGCTCCTAGGGCCTTCAACAATACTTTCATCTCCTTAGTCCCCATAACTTCGGCTACCTCGGACCTCTCCCATTATCGTCTGATTAGTCTCTGTAATGTCCTTTACAAGATTTCTTTTTGAATTCTAGCCAATCTTCTCTGTCTCCTCCTTCCCAAAATCATTTCCCCAGAGCAGATTGGTTTCATCAAAGATAGACTTATCTATGATCACATTGCTTCTACATTAGAGCTTTCGCAATGTATTGATCACAAAACTTTTGGCTCCAATGTCATTGTCCAACTGGATCTGGAAAAAGCTTTTGATCGGGTTGAGTAGAGCGTCCTCTTCGAAGTTCTTCACCGCTTTGGCTTCTCTTCTGACAATATCTCTCTTATTAAAGCCTTCGTGTAGCACGAAGGCTCCTCTGTTCTGGTGGATGGGAGCTCTTCGAAATTTTTCCCTATCACTCGTAGTCTTAGGTAAGGAGATCCTATCTCTCCTTTCCTCTTTGATATTTTCATGGAACCTTTTATTTGTGGGATCAAGGAGCTTACCTTTTTTGGTAAAATTCATCCCTTCTCGATTAAAAGAGGTGTCTTCGCCCCCTTGCTCTTCTTTATGCGGATGATATTATTATCTTTACTAATGGTAACCTCTCCTCTATCTGGAATTTGGCTTCCTTCATCAGAGCTTTTCAATCTTCTATGAGACAATCTATCAGTCTTCCCAAAAGCTTCTACTTTATGGGTAGGCATTTTCCCCCTTCTTGTAGAGATCGCATTCTCTCTATCTTGAACTTTAAGTTGGGATCCTTCCCTTTTACTTATCTCGGCTATCCTATTTTCTTAGGAGGGACCAAGAATTCTTACTTTGATCCCATTGTGGGCAATATCAGAGCCAAACTTGCTGGTTGGAAGGCAAATCTCCTTTCTTATGCTACTAGACTTCTTTTTATCAAACATGTCTTGACCTCTACTACTATTCATATGCTCTCTATCATTGAGGTCCCTAAGTTTGTTATTCGGAAACTCCATGCTATTTTTGTCGACCTTTTCTGGGGTTTCTCTGACCATAGCTCTCACCACCACTGGGCTTCTTGGACCTCTATTGCGCGTCCCCTTGCCTTTGGTGGCCTTGGCATTCTTGACTTAAACCTTTTCCTTAAAGCCTTGAGACTGAAGAGAGCTTGGAATATCTTCTTTGTTGACTCTACCCACCACTCTTTTATGAGGGATCTCTTGCTTGGCCATTCCACCTCTGAATCTTCTCTCCCTCTTTGTTCCTGCCTACTTCTTCAAGCTCATAGGGAACTGAAGCCTTTCATTCGTTGGGAGGTCCATGAGGCCTCCATTGACTTCTGGTATGATTTATGGATTGGTGACTCTCCTCTTCACTCTCTCTTCCCTGAAGGCTCTTCTCCCTCCCGGATCTCCATTCGTAGAGTGCTTCCTTTTCTCTCTAGTTCTCCTTTTCTCTCTTCCATTCCCCCAAATTTGCCTGCTGAGATCTCCAGCCTCCATTTAGATGAACTTAAGGACTTGCCGATTTGGACTCTGGCCCCTTCTGGAATCTTTTCTATCTCGTCGGCTTATCAGCTATAGTTCCATTCCTTCCAGAAGGACTCCTCTATTATTCCCCTTTGGAATCTCAAACTACCTCTTCGAATCTCCCTTTTTGTCTGGAAGCTTCTTAAAGGAAGGCTCCCCACTGATGATAACAGCAAGAAGTTAGGTATTCCCATTGCCATTAAATGTCTCTGCTATCCCTCTAATCCTACGCCTAAAACTCTCCCTCATCTCTTCTCTGATAGTCACTTGGTTCGTGACATTTCCTCTTGGACCTTTAAGTAGAATTTCCAAAGTGTCAAGGATCCTTCCCTCTTCTTCGACATCATCTCAAACTCTTCCAACGCTCATAGGACCAAGTCTGTTCAGGATATAATTTGCTTCATCTGGTTCAATGCTTGGTGAATCCAAAATTCTTTGAAACATGATGATTTCAACCCTGCTAATCTTCACCTTCTGCTCGATAAGCACTGGACAAATCTTCAAATGGCGAATTGGCTTATGTTCGCAAGGTGAAATCGATGTTTAAAAGTGTCGCGTTGCAGTATAGTCGAAATCGCTTTGAAAAAAAATATAATTTTTATTATTCGAAAAGATTCCGAGGTCGAACACAGGGAGCAAATGGAATTCATACACTAATCTCAACAATTAATGTAATTTGAACAAAAAATATTACTCAAAAACTAATTAGGAATGTAGAGCATATGAATATATGAAGAGTAAAAAGAATTTTAGATAAAATAATGGTGATTTAAATCACCAATTATAAGTCTAATACATAGAATAATTACTCAAATGTACTAAAGGAGGGAATATGAAATCAGACGTCTGATTTTGCAATCAGACGTCTTAAATGACGTTTGCTACAGTACCCCTCTTCTTTTCTTCTTCTCTTTCTCTTTGATTTTTCCTTTCTCTGCTTCAGCTATATCTTTCTCTTCCTCTCTTCTTCTTCTTCTCTTCTATTCTTCTCAAGCCTTTAGCTCAACAATCCCTCTTCTTCTTCCTCTTCTTCTTCCTTAGGCTTTCTTCTTCTTTGGCCTTTCTACCTTCTAAATCCGGCTAAGTGTTGGAGCCACACTTCCCAAGGAAAAAACCCCCCTTCCCACACGCAACTCTCCTCTCTCTTTCTCTCTTTCGATTTTAGTCTTGCTCTCCCAGAGCCACAGTCGGTTGGGTAATCGGACCTAACGCATACCCGGGTCCAGGCTCACCGGCGTGCGGTGGTGAGCGAGGAGTGTAGGTCAGGAGAGTAGTTGGGTCGGCCAGGTCCGCAGGTGAGGTGTCGTGGACGAGTCCGGGTGAAGGTGGAGGAGGACCTCACCCTCAGTGTTTGGAGGCAAACAGCCGCTGTCACTTATTCAATTTATGCGACTGAAAGCACCTCTTCATATCCGAGGTGGGACTAAATGTCTCACCTTTCTTCCACGCAATGCAGCAGCAATGCTTCAATCAAATTGATGGGGCTGCAGTTGTTGAAGCCCTCGCGTGAAGTCTTGGATTCCTGCAGGCCTCTATTTCGCACAGCCTGGAGGTATCCCCTGGGTGTAGCAAGACCTGGAGCAGCTTGAAGCTTGCTCGAAGCTCGGCAGCAATGGCGGGTCTTGGGCCTGCTACCTGAAATCAAGAAAAGAGGCCTTATGGCCACGTCAGAATGCTTAGCAGTATTGTCGTGGCACGACGAATATGATGGTGGCTATGGTGGCTGAACGGTGATAGGAACGGTCAGTGAGAGTGGGTCTATTCAGGAAGGCATTTGTGTGTATGATGGAGTGAATGGAGTGAGGGGAAATGAGCGGGAAGGTGCAATGGAGGTTGTAGGGTGGTCGGCGAGGTGGATGGAGGTGCGTAGCGGTGGGAACACCTCACCGGAGATGGAGGAGATGACGGTGTTCAGTAGCGTTGGTGGTTGGTTTTGGGAAATAAAGAGAGGGAAAGAATGTAAGAGAGAGAGGGAACTTAAAAAGCTACTTCTAAGGACGAAAATGGGGAGGGATCCCACGTCGGTGTGGTTGCCGGATGTAGGGAAGACGAACCTCCGTAGGAGAGGCGGTGGCGAAGACGGGGAAGGGACAGCGATGGCTGGTATTGCTCGACGTGGAGGACGGTGGATTTGCCACCGGTGCTGTGGTCGGACGATGAAGTTAGGGAGAGACCGCTGGAGCTTGCGGAGTCTTGTGGCCGGAGGGGAGAGAGGAATATGGGGGATTCTGACCCAAATTCAAGCTGAGGAGAACAGTTGGACCCTGGGGAGTCTTTTATAGGTCTTCAGAGGGGGTTTTGAGCTTGGGAAGCAAGCTTCCTAAGCTTTAAAAGCTCGCCAGAGAAGGAAACTTCAATAGACCTAAATCTCTCATGTGTTCGCATGAGAGATTGGGAAAGAATCAGGGCATCTAACAGGGTTCATAATGGAGAGGATTACTTGATGAATCTTCCTTCCAATTTTGGAAGGGATTCATCAATCAATCAGGGAGAAAAGCCAAGTTGAAGATCATCGGAGTAGGTTTCCTCCGCGATAATGGTGGAGGGATCTAATTGTGAAGACGATGAAGAAGTTAGGGGGTGAGTGCAATGATTTTTAAAAGTTAGGGGTATAAATGTAATCAGATTGGACCTTTTTGCAAACTACGTCAAGACGAGTTCCCCTTAGGTCCAAATTTTGACACAAACCTAATTTGGACATAAGGAATCCATGGTGAAGTTGGATTTTGGTTTCGACTACGTTTTACTGGGTAATTTATGCAAAAATCCAAATTAGGGCAAATATCTGTCTGAGGCTCCACTTTAGGTCAAAATGGGTTCTGATGGCGAATTTGAAGGTACTAAACCCTAGATAAAATTTTTCTATGATTTTAAGAGGGTTTAAGTGAATTTTATCCTGACCAGAACCTTGGTTAATTAAGTAGGTCAGTTTTTAAGGTTTCAAAAGTCATTTAATTCTCAAAACACACACAAACCCTTTTCTGTTTAATCCAACCCACATATTATCTTATTAAGATCATTTGACCTTTATTCAACCCTTTAGAAAACCCACGATTGTATTGCATTCTTGATAAGCTGGTAAAATTATAGTTTTAACCCTGGTTTCTTATTTTTCTCTCAGAATGGTTATGCAATGAATTATGACCTTCAGTTGGTTATGTAGGAGCATTTATTAACTTCATCGGGTCAAAATGAGCTAGTTAGGGATCATGATGGTGTTCCCATCATACCTTCATGCTTAACTTTTGCTTGTCCCTTAGTAAAATTTTAAGGTATAACTTTGATTGTAGACCATAAAATCTTTTGATGCTTAAAACTTTGATGTGTGCTTTCTTTTGTAGATTAGGTTAGAATGCTGATAGTGGGCCTAGAGGTACTCAAGTATCAACCAAGATCCAGACCTGACCAGCTCTAGCCTCAGTCTACCGTGAAGTTTCTAAGGCCCACAGGAACTATCCTAAGGTTCGTTGAACTCTGCGGTTAAAGCACCCATGCTTATAAGATGTTTTAGCCTCGGTTCAGTTTGCAGCGCGTTTTTGTCAAAGAGAGACAGAGTAATTTTTCTTTGTTTTTGGAGAGTTTTGTCTCTCTTTTCTTTTATTTCTAGCTTCGGATTAGCTTTACAACACGGTTTGTATCGAATTCCTAGTCCCATCATCAATCCTCGAAGGGTCCTAGGCAATTGATGCTTCGAGATAGCACCGCCCATGGCAACCCCCAGAACCTTGGCTTTCGAGATTTCGAGATAATCCCACCCATGGTGTTCTGTACCTAAATCTAGACCTCGGTAATCGACATTTCGGGATAATGTCGCCCATGGCATCTAAACTAGCATAGGGTGCTTACATGCCCCCGGTAGGTTATGTAGATATCCTAGGAGACAAGCACCGAGGAGATGATATGTTATTGCGCATCTTCGAGGGGAATTTCCTGCCTCTCTGTGCCGGGAACTCGTCTAAATCAACTTGTGTTGATCAGTCGCTCCTAATCTAGGTGACTTTTTCAGAACAATTTAAATGCATTTGCGTGATTTTGATACTTAGGTGCACTGAACCAGACAGTGTGTGGATTAGGGTGCTTAGGTTACCGAGTCCCGCAAACCAGAGGTTAGTTAACGAGGTTGAATATTCCCTAAGCCTTAGACCTAATACTTAAGCTTCGCATTTTCCCCAACCTCTTGAAAATTATCCAAATCTTAGTGGGTACTTGAATTTTTAAGCCTAGAATTATAGCCTAAAAGGCCTAAAATCAGTGTTCCTGCTAATCTCTTCTTTGTTTCATTAGCACTTTTTTGCCTTTCATTTTCTTTCTTTTGGTATGGTCTAGAACTAAGTCAATTCCTTAATCTTTTACTAATGACTATCCCTTTTTCTTTTCTAATTGTGCTCCTTTTTCACATTTTTAACTCCTCCCCTTTTTCTCCTCAAAATTTGATATGCCATCAAAATTTCCTCTCTCATATTTTTGTTATTTTTCAGGAATTTTTTTATTTTTTTGGGTATTTTTGGAATATGTGATTGTTTTGTGAGAACCTTTCCAAATTTTTGAATACTTGCACTTTACCACCCCCCCATGCCTAAGTTTTGTAATGTCCTCATTGTAAACGGAGGGTGTGAAATAGTTTTGGGTTCAGGAATTTAGAACAGGATTATCGGGTGGACGAACGGGTCGGGAATGACTATTGCAGGTGATTTCAAGCTCTGAAACGTATACTAGAGGTGGGATCAACTGTTCTAAAACCGAACTTAGGGTGCAATAGATGTGAAGTACAGAAGAATAATCAAAAGGATCTCGATTTTTGGAATGAGAGGTTGCCTCCCGTTAAGCGCTAAATTTAACACCTTCAGCCGAGCGGGAAATGGTCTGGAGAAGGAGTGGTCAAATCATATGAGTTTCGTAGAATAAGCACCTTGATCAAGAGCCTAGTTGTTCCAACTAGGTGTTTGTTCAGATCAACAGGATGATGATGCAGCTCAAACCCAATCAATCTGGTGGGTTGATAAATGTAGATCAAGAGATGTGGGACCCACCATATACTTTGGAACTCGAAATGGTATGGAAGTGTATAACTAGGGTTTGGCTGAGTCGAATCAGCCTGATCAGAGTAGGGATCCTTAAATGAAAAAGAATTAGTGGAGGATGTAGAAACCCTACAGAAGTGATCAGAGAAGGATAGGGCGTGATTTGTAGTCTGATCGATGTCTAAAATCGGAAAAAAATGTGGAGGAGAATCATTGGAGACCTGCTCATTCAGAGGAGAATCAGAATAGAAATTGAGTTTGGTTGCAGGTTAGGGTTGAAAATGGGTTTGAATAGGTTCTGTATATATAGAGGAAGTAGCATCAATAAGAATTGTGTATGAGGGCTCTTCTAGTAAGGGTTCAGAGGTGGGTTCATTTAGAGAGCCCTCATAGTAGCCATCAAACTTAAAGGTAAATGCCTGAAGAGTATTTATAGGATGAAGAAAATCTGAGTTAAGAAAAGATTCGAATTCTGGGTTGTAGTCACTCTCGGCACTTTTTGTTTCTGATACCTAAGGATTGAAAAGAAACGATTCCATCTCAATGGAACTTGAATTTAAATCAGTGATCTCAGGATTAGGAATCTCAGAGTCAGAGTTGAAGAATGGGTCATGTGTGCTGAGGTTTGTTGAACGTCGGACGTCTACGCTATCGGAGTTGGTTTTGAAAACTTGTCGTTTTAGTTCAAGTAGCGAAGAAATCCGTTCAACAAATAAAATTTATATCGAAAATTCTATAAAGAAATCCCGGGTCGAACTTAGGGAGGGTACGTCGATCAAAATTCGCAATTATATTTTTTTTGTGTTTTCGTTTAAAGGATGGAATAATCACAAAGAAATGGAATCAATATAAACAATAAGAGAGAGAGAGAGGGAAAACATTCACTTGATATTGCAAAATATTTTTAAAATTAAGAAAGCAAGAAAAGATTACACTAGAAAGTAAGAAATTATTACAACTAGAAAGCAGGAAAATTCTACTTTAGAAAGCAGAAAAAAGAATTGGAGAGAAGTTATCCTCCTCAACAATCGCTTGGAGGACGAGCCGGACGTGGCAATGCATGGAAGATGAGGAACAGAGCGGGAAGAAGGAGGTCGAAGTAGGAGGAAAGGGAACAAGGCAGCACGTCGTCGTCATCGCGGGATCTGCTTCTGGAACGGGAGCGAAAACTTGATTTTAGCTCTTGAGGAGCATCCCGGGTGTGGGACAAGCTTCTCTTGAGCTTTGGAGAGGGAGAGAAGAGAAGGAAGGGATGAGAAATCCGTATGGAGGGGGTCTCCTTTTATAGTTGCAAGGAGTGGGGGCATTTTGGACATTAAAACTTGAAAAACATTAATTTAGGATCTTTAGTGATGGATTTATCTGTCATTAAAGGCCTGAACGTGGCTAACGTGCCCGCCTCTCACGCACCCCCTCGCGTCCGCGCCCTTTAACGCACGTGCACATTCGTGTGCTCTCAGCCGTCCGATCAAGAGATCGGATGACTTAAGGCACCTACGCCCGCGCCGCACGCCAGCTTGTGATCACGCGTAAGCGCCGTGCGTTTGATCGTGCGTGGGCGCTATCTCTCAATCTCCGCTGCTGGATTTGCATTGCGCGGCTCTAATCGTGCGCCCACGCGCTGCGGGTGCAGGCTCGATCGCGTGTCATGCGCTCGAGTAACGCGCTCGACCGTTGCGCTACTGTGGTGAGTTTATTGCGTGGAGGTTTTAAGGCATGAGCATCTGTGGCCGTTGGATGGTGATCCAACGGTCTAGATCCATCGCGCAGGTGAGGAGAGGGAGAGGGCGCGACGGTCTTGCAGATTTGGTTGAGCCAGTTTGGGCGGTTAAGATGGCACCACGTGGCGCCATTTAGGCCGTCCATCTTCTGAGTGATGTAGATGGTGCCACAGGTGTCAGATTGGATCGATTTTCACGCCATTAGGCTACGATCGTCGATCTGAACCCATCTATGCGGTTGGATTTATCGTCTGAGATGCGGATTAACACCATCTTGGCCCTTGCTCTTTAAGGTTCCTCGATCTCTATCTGGTGCTACGGATGTCCGATTAGGGTGATCTTGGAGTCGTTGAACTCCAATCGTCGCTCTGATCAGATCCGTATGGTTGGATCTTTGATCCGAGGTCCTGATAAAAGTTGCCCTGTCCCTGACCATAAAAAGGAGACAATTACTATACAATTTATACAACTTGATCTAAATTCATGATTATGCATGTTATGCACTATTTACATTGTATGATGCTAATGTGACACTAAGAACATGCATTAATAGATATTTTAGGTTAACCAGATGTATGCATATCAAGGTTGTAGATTGGCTCGTAGTTAGGAAATAATAGTTCTCTGTAATCATAGTAAGATTTGAAATTGTCGATGAAATTGCGAGAATCAAGTTCTGAATTTAATTCGAGATCAGAGGTTCTACCACAGAATAAATCACAAGATGTAGACTTAGCAACCTAACTTGGGTGTAGCCTATTCGTAGATTCCAAGCTTAAAAAGGTGTCCTTATTGGATCTGGGCTCAGGTTTTTGGGTTGTAGGGAAGATCTAATCAAAACACAACTCTTCCAACTCCTTGATTTTTGTATCATTGATTGGCGTGACTTTTGAAAAATCAATCTGTATTTCTGAGGATGTTGGAGAGGAACATTCATCAAATAAAGGCCCAGAATCATAATCCAAATTCAAACTTTGATTTTCGTCATACAGGGCCTTGTAATTATCCCAAGAGGATTCAGATCTAGATTCTCGGCTAAGGATGTGGGTTGAAGTACTAGAATCTAGGTTAGAATTGCCTTCGGGGGTCAACTTATAGTAAGGGGTAGGATTTACACCCTCGAGAGGTTCTGATTCAATCTCATTATTACAGGAGTCTAGGAATTCTATGCTTGGCGAACCAGGATTTTGGTTTACTAGGGCTAGTTCAAAATCGTGTTCTCCTGCAATTGGGACCTCCCAACCTATTTCAAGATTAGGCATACCATATTCCATCTGGGTTGAGCATCCACAACAACCTTGTGTCTCAAACTCGGGATTTTGGAAATCATGTTGATCCTTAATATTATTCCAAGATGTTTCATTAACTGTTTGGGGCATGTACGGGAATTTTTGATCGATAACTTGTTTCAACAATTTCATCATTTCTTCCCGTTTTCAAGATCATCTTGGTGTTTTTCCCAAAGTATAGAATTTGTCATGCATTGGAGATATTCAAAGTTATGCAATTTTTCTATCTCGATGTATCCTGTTATGAGAATATCCCGACTTGATCCATTTGTTGCTTCTGTTAATAATATTTGGGCACAGTTTATAACGAAGGTTGTTGTTGTCGATACATTAACCTGAATGTCTTCAATTGGTTTTGAGGTTTTGTAATCAATCTCATAAAATTTAAGGGCATCCTCAATCATTCTATCTCTCATGGATCTTTGAGATTCAGGTTTCTTTATTGATTTTCCTAACTAGCCAGGATGCATTTTCGAATTAGATGGTGGAATCAAGATGTAGAATTAAAATTCAAGTTTAGATCGAAATTGATTAGATCTGAAAAAGATTCCCAAGAAAATCTGTGTGTGTGCTCTAAATAGAAGGGATGAGGGACTGGATGTGGTATTGACCCAATCAAGGCACCCAAAGAGTTTTGGATGACTATAGAGGTTCGGGGCGGATGATACCCCCGAATCAGAAAGTCATCAACTTGAGAATTACCTAGGCAGCCAGAAAGGAAAAGTCCCGCAAAGACCCCTGCACGGTAGAGTGCCCCCACGGGTTACAGGGTTTCCCCCACCCGATCTTCCTTGTCACTGAGGGTCCAGGTAGACCAGAATGGATAACTTGACCTCTTAAGTCTACCAGTTTTATGTCCTAATTTGTGCCTTTGTTTTCACTTGAATTAGCAGTTGATTTGACTTGTGCCCTAATTTGGAGGTTAGTTGGCCTACAATGTAGACCAACTTTACCTGACCTGCCCTAAAGACGGCAGAATGAATTCTAGGTCAAGACCTAGAAATCACCCTGAGTTGTCTCCCAGGTTATTAAGTCTAAGGATTTTAGGGTTCAAGTGAATTTAGAGCCTGATTTTAGGATTTTTCTTAATTAGATCTTTTCAATCAAGGGCTTGGGTAGTACACAAATGTGGGTGGGTTTGTTTCCTTTTATGCAGGCAAGTGTGAACTAGCACTCCTAAAACCCTAATGTAGAAACCCTAATTGACTTTATTGCCAAGTCCACTTTGATCTTCAAAAATGTTCTCTTTGGACTTTAAACAAGAAGTGCGTAGTCCAAGAAGATTATAAATTAAGCATAATCCCTAATAGGCATAAGAAATTTAGGGTAGGATCTCTAAAAAAAATCACTTCAACTTCAATGAGATTTAAAAAAAATTTGCAAATCAGGAAACTTGCCTTTTAAATGATAATTACTATGAAAGATAAGGCAGGTGATTCCTAATTGATTATTTCCTTTTTGTCTTCCCAAGATTAGGAGGTTGATTAGGGAAGAATAGAGAAGTTACCTGCCTTGGAGTGGTTGATTTGCGTGGAAGATCTCCTCGTGAAGTACCATGCAAAATCACAATAAAGCAAATAGGGCAAGTTAGTGCTCAAATATAATCAAATAATGCAGAGAATAGCGGTGAATTACGCATTGCCCCCCGGCAACGGCATCAAAATGTTTACAAGGTGAAATCGATGTTTAAAAGTGTCACGTTGTAGTATAGTCGAAATTGCTTTGAAAACAAATACAATTTTTATTACTTGAAAAGATTTTGAGGTCAAACACAGGGAGCAAATGGAATTCACACACTAATCTCAACAATTAATGTAATAGAACACAAAATATTACTAAAAAACTAATTAGGAATGTAGAGCATATGAGTATATGAAGAGTAAAAATAATTTTAGACAAAATAATGGTGATTTGAATCACCAATTATAAGTCTAATACATAGAATAATTACTCAAATGTACTAAAGGAGGGAATATGAAATCAGACGTCTTAAATGACGTTTGCTACAGTACCCCTCTTCTTGTCTTCTTCTCTTTCTCTTTGATTTTTCCTTTCTCTGCTTCAGTTGTATCTTTCTCTTCCTCTCTTCTTCTTCTCTTCTATTCTTCTCAGGCATTTAGCTCAGCAGTCCTTCTTCTTCTTCCTCTTCTTCTTCTTTAGGCTTTCTTCTTCTCTGGCCTTTCTGCCTTCTGAATCTGGCTAAGTGTTGGAGCCAAAGTTCCCAGGGAAAAAGCTCCCCTTCCCCCGCACAACTCTCCTCTCTCTTTCTATTTCAGTCTCGCTCTCCCAGAGCCACAGTCGATCGGGTAATCGGACCTAACGCATACTCGGGTCCAGGCTCACTAGCGTGCGGTGGTGAGCGAGGAGTGCAGGTCAGGTAGGTAGTCGGGTCGGCTAGGTCCGCGAGTGAGGTGTCGCGGATGAGTCTGGGTGAAGGTGGAGGAGGACCTCACCCTCAGTGTTTGGAGGCAAACAACCGCTATCACTTATTAAATTTATGCGACTGAAAGAGCCTCTTCATATCCGAGGTGGGACTAAATGTCCCACCTTTCTTCCGCGTAATGCAAAAGCAATGTCTCGATCAAATTGATGGGGCTGTAGCTGCTGAAGCCCTCACGTGACGTCTTGGATTCCTGTAGGCCTCTATTCTGCACAACCTAAAGGTATCCCCTGGGCGTAGCAAGACCTGGAGCAGCTTGAAGCTTGTTCGAAGCTCGGCAGCAATGGCGGGTCTTGGTCCTGCTACCTGAAATCAAGAAAATGGGCCTTATGGATGCGTCAGAACGCTCAGCAGTCTCATCGTGGCACGGTGAATATGATGGTGGCAGTGGCGTGGAGTGAGGGTGGCTGTGGTGGCTAGACGGTGATGGGAATGGTCGGTGAGAGTGGGTCTGTTTGGGAAGGCATTTGGGTGGATGATGGAGCGAATGGAGTGAGGGGAAATGAGCAGGAAGGTGCAGTGGAGGTTGTAGGGTGGTCGGTGAGGTGGATGGAGGTGCATAGCGGTGGGAACACCTTGCTGAAGATGGAGGAGATGACGATGTTCAGTATCGTTGGTGGTTGGTTTGGGAAATAAAGAGAGGGAAAGAAAGTAAGAGAGAGGGGGAACTTAAAAACCTACTTTTAAGGAAGAAAAGGAGGAGGGATCCCACTCCGGTGTGGTTGCCGGACGTGGGGAAGACGAACCTCTATAGGAGAGGCGGTGGTGAAGACGGGCAAGGGACAGCGACGGCTGGTATTGCTCGATGTGGAGGACAGTGGGGAAGTTGGATTTGCCACCGGTGTTGTGGTTGAACGACGAAGAAGTTAGGGAGAGACCCGCCGGAGCTTGTGGAGTGTTGCGGCCGGTGGGGAGAGAGGAATATGGGGGATTCCGATCTAAATTCAAGTTGAGGAGAATGGTTGGACCTTGGAGAGTCTTTTATAGGTCTTCAGAGAGGGTTTTGAGCTTGGGAAGCAAGCTTCCCAAGCTTTAAAAGCTCGCCGGAGAAGGAAACTTCAAGAGACCCAAATCTCTCATGCGTTTGCATGAGAGATTGGGAAATAATCAGGGCATCTAACTGGGTTCATAATGGAGAGGATTACTTGATGAATCTACCTTCCAACTTTGGAAGGGATTCATCAATCAATCAGGGAGAAAATCCAAGTTGAAGATCATCGGAGTAGGTTTCCTTCGCGATAATGGCAAAGGGACCTAATTGTGAAGACGATGAAGAAGTTAGGAGGCTGAATGCAATGGTTTTTGAAAGATAGCGATATAATTGTAATCGAATAGGACCTTTTTGCAAACTAGGTCAAGACAAGTTCTCCTTAGGTTCAAATTTTGGTACAAACCTAATTTGGACCTAAGGAATCCATTGGTGAAGTTAGATTTTGATTTTGACCACGTTTTACTGGGAAATTTATGAGAAAACCTAAATTAGGGCAAATATCTGTCTGAGGCTCCATTTTAGGTCAAGAAGGATTCTGATGGCCAATTTGAAGGTATTAAACCCTAGAGAATATTTTTCTATGATTTTTAGAGGGTTTAAGTGAATTTTATCCTGACTAGAACCTTGGTTAATTAAGTAGGTCTGTTTTGAGGGTTTCAAAAGTCATTTAATTCTCAGAACACATGTAAACCTTTTTTCGTCTAATCCAACCCACTTGTTATCTTATTAAGATCATTTGACCTTTATTTAGCCCTTGAAAAAACTTGTGGTTGTATTGCATTCATGATAAGCTGGTAAACTTACAGTTTGAACTCTAGTTTCTTATTTTTTCTCTCAGAATGGTTATGCAATGAATTATGACCTTCAGTTGGTTATGTAGGAGCATTTATTGACTTCATTAGGTCAAAATGGGCTAGTTAGGGCTCATGATGGTGTTCGCATCAGCTTAAATCCTCCCTAATGTGCTATTTCTCAACACAATTAATTAAGGTTATTAATCTTAATTAAATGCACCAGAAGTAACTTAGGTTAACTCGAATTAGTGTCGTAAATGTAGTATAGGATCAAGTTAACTTTACATTTTAGATTTTTAATTTCATTTAACTGGTTGAGTCCAGGTCGTTCACTGGGAGGCATAATAGTAAGCTTAATTCACCATTAATTCCTAAGACATAATTACTAACTATTTAATCAATCAGATTAATAATTATCATACTTTAAGCACATGAATAATTGCACAAGAAATTAAGAAAATAAAACATGCAATATTCCATTTAATAGAAACAATTATACAAGAAAGATTTGTCATTAAAAACCAAATAGAAACACGTCTATTACAATTGATCATACAAAATATAAGGCATAAAAGATAATTACAAGAGTTTAAAATGCCTTATTACAACAATTAAAGCTCAAAATACAGCTCAGCCTTTAATCAGGCATCTGAAAAAGAAGTCAGATGACTTAAAAATATAACTTGGACTTCTAAAAGTTAGATTGGACTTTTGATTTCTTTAATTCATTTTATCTTGTCTTCTTCAACACTTAATTTCTCTGCCTCCTTAGGCTTCTCTTTTTTTACCTCTCTCTCTCTCTCTCGAGCTTAACCCATTTTAATTCTCTTTTCTTTCTCTCAGCTCTTGAGCTCTACAACCTTCTTCTCTTCTTTCTTACCTTCTTTTCTTTACTGTGCCTTAAACATCCACACTTAGCTAATTTTAACTCTCAACTTAACCCATTAATCTCTTCACTTAACAAAAATTAGGTCCTTAGTGGGCGGTCTAGGCCTTTCGGGGATATGGCCCAGAGGGGTGGGGCTAGACCCTACTAAGCCGGGCCTAATTCATATTAGGTGGATTTTAATTCATTTCACCCCAATGCATAGTCTCAGATCCATCACAGGTCCACAAGCTCGCTTGCCCACCCAGGCACACGCCTGCACACACACACACATGCACGTGCACGCATGCCTGTGCGCACACACATGCATGTGCCCAATCAAAGCTTAGAAGTAAGGTATGGTTTTGTGCACAAAACCATACTATACTAAGTCATGCACTCGTATTTACCTGAGGAGGGACTATGTTCAGCCGCTCTCCTTCGATGCAACTACACTCTGATTGGATCTTCAAGGATCGATTCTGATCGACTCACTGCTCCAAATCGAGTGTACAAAGGCTCAATCGAAAGCCCTAAGGATTTATTTTTCAATTTTGAAGTCAATTTGAACTTTGGATCAGATTTGATCCACGGATTTGAATAGAGAACATGATGTTGTTCTATGTACTTGGAAGGTACTTCAGAGAGAAATTCTCAGGTCCAATGACCTGCAGAGGGGAGTTACTTCTCAATTAAAAGTCTGGAATGCTTTAGTAGTGCATTCTGCATCAGTTAAGAGAGAAAAGAAGAATTGTGAAGCTCAAAAAAGTTCAGAAGCTCGAGAGCTATGAATCTAGAGCTCAAGACTTTGATTTTAGAGTCAAATCAGTCTAATAGAGAGTTCAAATCATCAGGAAGGGTTTTAGATCAAATTGAGAGGTCAATTGGAATTGATTTGGGTGAATTTTGAGTTAAAATTTCAGCGAAAACCCCAAGAACACTTTGGGTACAGTAAACTACCCAAACTGTGCAGATCATGAAATCCTACTCAAATCTTAATAAATTTCATTCAAATCATTTTTAAACAATTCTAAATTGAGTCAGGAACTCAACTAACCCATTAAATCAAAGAATCAAGATCGAATTCCTTGAGTTGGACTCAGGTTTGACCATCATCAGGTTAAGAGTTGACTTTCAAAAATATACCTCCTTTGATCAAATTAAAGGTCTAAACAGACCTAATTCATCTCAAGGAAACGGTTCCACACCTCAAAACTAGGTTTTGAGCACTCCTTGAGTGCTCTCAGGCTTTGTTTCCTGGGCTGAGAAAGAGGATTGTTCGTTAGAAGAAATAAGAAGCTGTTAGTCCTGATTAAGACCAAGAATAGATTCCCTAAGTTCTGCTGAAGCTCCTGAACCAGTTTCTAAGCTTAGATTCTTACTGAACACGCTTCTCCAACTATGCTGGAGTTGGAGAAGATAGAGCTCATCAAAGAGCTTTCATCAATAAAACACAAATGCAATCATTGATTCTTAATCCTTAGGCCAAATAAAACCAATCTAGATCTTCTCAAGTCATTCTAAAGGCTGAAGCTCACGGTTCAACTCACTGGAGCTCGTCGGAGCTCTGGTGAACTTAGAAATAAGTGACTGGAGTTAAAAACTCCATGGAATAGACCAAGAAAGGTCTTAAAAGGCTCATGAAGTCACAAGGAACCTCAGAAGTACTTCAATTAATCCAAACAATGATTAATTAAAAGAATTTACAATGAATTCATTTAGAAAAGATTTTGAGTTCGCAAGAACTCCAGATTGATCCTCTCACTCAATTGAGTGAGGTAGAAGACTCATTTTAGTCTTGCGATGCTTATGAGTGAGTATTTAGGTGATAAAAACTCCTCCTGAACCACCATGGACAGTGGCTCGGGAGGTTGAGGTGATGATGAGAACCTCATCATGAGCCATAACTAGCTCATTTTGACCTAATACAAAGGATAAAAGCTCCTACATAACTCAAGGAAAGGCTTTACTCAGAGAATTCTGAGTTTAAGGAGAAAACAAGTCATAAGGGGTAAAAATGTAATTTTACCAGTATAATCTGCATACAGGGTAATTCAGGGCCCAAACATAGGTCAAAGCAACTTAATAAGAATAAAAGTGGGATGAGATGATCTAGCAAGGGCTACAGCAATTCCAAGGAACTAAATGATAATCTGTAACACTAAAACAACCCACTTCAATTCACGAGGTTCGAGGCAAATTAAAAATAGAATAAACCCTCTAAAATTCATAGAAAAATAATCTCTAGGGTTTAGAACCTTCAATTTGGCCTTCAGAATCCATTTTGACCTACATTGAGAACCATGCCCAATTAATAACTTAATTTGGGTTTTCGCATAAATTGACCGGTCAAACAAGGTTTAATATAGAAATGAAATTCACCATCAGATTCCTTAGGTCCTAATTAATCATGTATAAAAACTTGAGCCTAAGAAGAAACCTCCTTGACCGACTTTACACTTTGGTCCTCATATATTTACTTTTTGGCCCTCAACTTTTGAACCCTCGCATTTTGGCCCCTAACTCTCCTTCGTTCTTTACGTTCAGGTCCCCCCTGCAAAACCTGCCAGCACCATGCTCCGGCGACCTTGCGCGGAGCATGGCGCCGCGCAGGGTGAGGGGGAGAGCCTGGCAAGTAAACCGGGGGTGCCCTGCGTCGTCAGCCGTCGCAGGGACACCCCCTGGTCGCTGTAACCCACCATACCGGCCGTGCGAACGCACGGACGGTATGGGTTTCCATCTCCGGCGTCCTCCGGCGAGGGAGACACGTCGTCTCCCTCCGCCTTCCTCCCTGATTCGGTCCCTATAAATACCCCCGTCGCTCCACCGTTCTTCCGAGCTCGGATCTGACGGAGAAAACCCCCAACTTTCCTCTCCTCTCACTCCGGCAAACGCCCACCAGCTCCGGCGGTTCCTCCTCCTCCTCCTCTTCGCTCTGCCGCAATACCAGCAGCAGAGACTTCTTCCCCTGGGCATCTTCTTCTCCGGCGACAGTCGATACGACTGTCGCCCTGCTCCGGCCCCTTTCGTCTCCGTAGCTAGGTCAGAACTCCTCCCCATCTCCCCCTCTTTCTTTTCCTCACTGTCTTTTATTTGATGAAACCCTCGACCGCTCCTGTCCACCGTCACCCCCTTCATCTCCGGCCAAACTCCGGCGAGACCCCCCCATCACCCCAGCAACCCACACGGCTCGCCGACCACCGCAGAACCTCCGCCTCCTCACCCTGATCAACCCCCGCCCTTCCACTTCCCCCACATCACCCTCTGCAACCCCACCGAACAAACCCATCCTCCGACCCACAGTCCGACCTAGGGCAGCCCTTGCACGCCGCCCCACGCCTCGCCACCACCCACACGAGCTTCGCCGCACTCTGGCGAAGCTCCCGGCACCTTCTGATTAGGCCGAGAGGCCGTTTTGCTGTGAACAGGTCACCCGACCTCCGCCGCCATTGCCGTGCAGAAGGAGCTGCTTCCGCCTGCAGCTGCAGGCGCGCCACGCCAAGATTCGACTCCCAGGCCTTGCGAGGCATTTCGACAAAGCATCAGGCTCGCAGCTGGGGCGAAGGCCTCGCGTGAAGCCGCGATCGCCCGCTGCTTTCTCCGCTGCGGGCGCTCAATTAGGGTGGGACATTTAGTCCCACCTCGGAAAACTCTGAAGAGGCGCAGCGGTATAAAGCGAAAAAGTGCTGGAGGCTTACTGCCTCAGCACACGGGGTGAGGTCCCCTTCACCCGCCCGGTTACCCGGTCTCGTCCGCGCTCACGCCCCGCGGACCTGACCCGACCCGACTTAGACTGACCTGCACTCCTTGCCCACCACGCACGCCGGTGGGCCTGGACCCGGGCGCTACCCGTACCCGGCTACTCGGCAGCTCTGGGAGAGCTATCCTATGAGCGGATTCTGTGAGAGAGAGACGGAGGGGCGGGGGGTAGAGTAGGTTTTGCCCTTTGACGTAAACTCTGAAGTGTGCAGGCACAGGTGAAGAAGAAGGACCGCGGAAGAAGAAGGAAGCTGAGGGAGACACTGTAGCAACAAGCGGTTTAAGTCGTCTGATTGGAAAATCAGACGACGTCCTGAAGGGAAAAGAAGAAAGAAGGGGAGACGACGTCCTGACAGGAAAAAGAAAAGAAGAAAGAAGGAGATCTGAAGAACAAAAGAACAAGGAAGAACAACAGAAGAAGGCGAGGCAGAGGAGAACACAGAGAGGCCAAGGGAAGAACTGAAAGAAGAAGAGCACGAGAAGAAGATCTGAAGAAAGGAAAAGAAGAAAGAAAGGAAAAGAAGAAGAAGAACATCACCACTGCAGATAAAGAAGAAGAAGATAACAGAAGATCTGAGACGAGGAGAAGCAAAGAGAAAAGAAGAAAAGACAACAAATTCTTTCTCTCTCTTTCTTTATTTTTGTAAAAGAAACTTGTACCCCTAGAATATAACTTGCTCCCTGAGTTCGACCTCGGGAACTCTTTTATTTTCCGAGTAAAAAATTTATATATTTGAAATGATGGCAATAACTGGCTATACTACAACGCTATAACAATAAAACCCGGTTATCTCTCGAGCACAACGTTTCATTTTGGCGCCGCTGCCGGGGAGCAACGGCTATTCTAGAGGTAAACATTCCTGTTTCTTTTTAATTTCTGATAATCTCCTCTCTTTTGTGCAGCTACAGGAAATCAAGAAGACAAGCAACCGCACGACAACCACTCCAAGGACAGGTATTTGTTTTTTTTCCTCTCGTTATTAACCCCTAAACTCTAAAGAGGAAGAAAAGAAAAGAACAAGCAATATAGGGCTAACCTGTCTTCCATACTTAGTAACTATAAAGAGTTGCATGTTTTCAACTCATCACTCCTGCACACTATTAAGGGTATTTAAGGGCTAACACATTCTTGCTTGAGCCCTAATTACCCAACAAAGAGTTAAATGGACCAAGTAGAGCCAACATAAGGTCAAACATTAGGATTTCAGTAGAGACACACCCCTTAATCAAGAATTGAGGAAATCCAAAAGAGGTGTGCCCAAGCCATTGATTAAAAATAATTAATAAGAAAAATCCTAAACAATTGGCTCTCTCTAAACACTTGAACCCTAAAACAAGGCCTAACTTCTCAAGGAAACCACTAGGTGAAGTTGACCCCTGGGGTCAACCAACCTTCAAACTAGGCCACTTTGTTCACAAAAACACCTAAAGTTCAAGTGAAACCTTAAGCACCCTGATCTTAAAAATTGGTAGACTTAAGAGGTCAAGATCCCCATTCTGGTCTACCTGGAACCGCAGTGACAAGAGAGGTCGGGTGGGGGAAACCCTGTAACCCGTGGGGACGCTCTACCGTGTAGGGGTCTTCGCGGGACTCTCCCTCTCTGGCTGCCCAGGTAATTCTCAGGTGGACAATCTTTCTGATCAAGGGGTCCATCTGCCCCGCACCTCTATAGTCACCCAACACATTTTTGGGTGTCTTGATTGGGTCCAGCACCTTCTAAACTTACCTCTTCCAACAGTGCATGTACGGAAGGAGGTCCCTAAGACCACCCTTAAGACCTCCTTTAGAAATTCACTCTCGTCAAGGCCAAGCCTCGACGCCCGTGTTTGTGCAGCAACACCCTCACATTATTCTCTCTTCTGATTCAGAACCAAGTTCTTCTTCTTCCCCCATCATGGCTCAGCCAGTTGAGGAAGAAAATAATCTGGAACACCAGCTCCAGCGACTCAATGACCTCTTCCAAAACTTCGTGCACCCACCACAGCGTCCTATGATGCGGGACCACTACAATCCTGCTGCGGTGGCCATTGAGCCTCGAGTCAGAATCCCGACTGGAGGACCTGATTCTGAATTAAAGCCCAACATGATTCATGCTATACCTAAATTCCATGGGCTTAATTCTGAAGATCCCTTCCAGCACATCAAACAGCTAAAGCATCTGGCCCACACTTTTGGATCAGATGCGCAAAATCGGGATATTCTTCTCATGAAGATGTTCTCCTTTTCTCTTATGGACAAGGCCGCCCATTGGTATCAAACTCAGACCCGGCCGATCAACACTTGGGAAGAACTTCAATCCGAGTTTTTGAAAAAGTTTTTTCCCGTTGGTCGGACCAACGCCTTGCGCCATCAGATTACACACTTCACTCAACAATCAGGAGAACCTCTCCATGAGGCATGGGATCGTTTTCAGGATCTCATGAGAAAGTGCCCCCATCACGGAGTTCCTAAATGGGAACAAGTTCAATCTTTTTACCAGGGACTCCGTGAGGACATCCGCCTTTTCGTCAATGCAACTTGCGGAGGAAACATCATGGGTCAACATGAAGACACCGTATGGGAGATTCTCGAAAACATGTGCGAGAACTCCATCAACAATGACTCCATGGGATTATTCGACAGGACGAATACCCGCGCAGCGACGAATCTTAAGGGAGCACATGAGACGCGGGGCCTGTCCGCATCAGTCGACCTGGAATTAATGGCCAGTCGATTGGACAAGGTCTCAATTATTGAAAAGAAGGTGGATGAGCTGACTCAGCACTTGCAGCGAGCCACCTCCGCGCGTAACTCCTTTGCGCAACCTCCTTCCACACAGGAAACTGTGCAAAACATCCTCCACCGATCTTCCCCTGGGATGGATCCATATCCATCCCCAACTGATTCTTGGATCGGAGGATCATCCGATCCTTTCTACACCAGCCGGGGGAACTCCATTCCCCCTTTCCCTGATTCTCAGGAGGTTCCTCAGACCTGCGAGGACCTCAACGCCATCCAGAACGACCCATTCTCCAACACTTACAACCCTGGATGGCGAAACCATCCCAATTTTCAGTGGGCGGGAAATTCCCAAACCCAAAGACCACCTTTTCAGTCCCGCCCACAGCCCTCTCGTCATTACCAGCCGCCTCAGCCTCGGCCCAACCCTACTTATCCATCAGGGCCAAATCAGGATCAAATGTCCCTAATCCTTCAGACTCTGGCTGACATTCAAAAAACGAATGCGGCTATTCAAAAACAGCACAAGGACGAGCTTACAGAAGTTAAAACTCAACTGGCCCAGTTGGCAAATTCTCGCCAGCCAGGCACACTCCCTTCCCAACCTCTTCCTAACCCAAATAACGTGCCAACCCAGAAGCGCGTTATGAATCCAAATTTAGGCCACGCTCAATGGATTTATCAGGCCCCTACTGCTCCATCTCCAGACGAGATGGAAGCCTCAACTTCTTATGCGGGATTTCAGCAGCAGCCACCCCTCTTACCAAACCCAAACCAAAATCAGGCTGGATTAAATTCTGTAACAACACGTAGTGGTAAAACAACTCAAGACCCGCATTATCCAAACCACTCCAAGCCTGATAACCATGACCCTAGGATAGTTATCCAAGATACCGCTGTTCCGGATCCACAACCTGGACCTATCCTAGAAGAACCAACCAAGATCCCGTTTCCCGAGGCCTTGACCAAGGGAAAGAAGACCACCAAACCCGTGGCCCCTGAGGAGGACCTGGTCAAGCTCTTTGAGCAGGTCCACATAAACATCCCCTTGATGGATGCAATCCGCCACGTACCAGCTTACGCACGATTTCTAAAGAATATATGTACACCCCAGCGTAAGCCGCGAACCAAGGGAGGGAGCCCAATTGTTCTGTCAGAGCAAGCCAGCTCTGTAATCCTTAGTAGACTCCCACCGAAGGCAAAAGATCCTGGGACTCCCCTGATTTCCTGTAAGATAGGTGGTACCCAATTTGATAGAGCATTCTTAGACTTGGGTGCATCCATAAACCTGATACCCACATCCTTACTTGACCATCTAGAAGAATCTGAGCTAAAACCAACCAAGGTGACATTACAATTAGCAGATCGATCTATAAAGTCACCAAAAGGGATTCTCGAGGATGTTATTGTAAGAGTGCGGGATTTCTATTTTCCAGTGGACTTTATAGTCTTAGATATGGATGCACCTGAGAACCCTAGGGATACACCAATCATTCTAGGGAGACCTTTCTTGGCTACTGCTAGAGCCAACATCAGCTGTGAGGAAGGACAAATAGAGCTTAAGTTTGGAGATCAAACACTTAAAATTGATATATTTAAGGCCCAACAAGGAATTAATTGCGGCGTCATCGAACAAATTTGTGACATCAAGACTTTGGTTGATGAATCACACCTCCAGAATGACTCGATTATGCCTCATCAACCACAGAAGGATCTTGACCCGCAAACAGAGGAGTCGAATCCAGGTATGAACAACCCAGTAACTCCCACCCTTGAACCTCACATCTATACTGAACCACCCGCTGCTGCTGATAACCCCATCCTCGAACTGAAACCCCTTCCTGCTCACTTGAAATACGTCTTTTTGGGTTCTAATCAGACCCTTCCTGTGATTATCAATTCCAACCTCAGTCCTGAACAGGAATCCCGTCTGATTGTTGTCCTCCAGCAACATCGCAGAGCCATCGGATGGACTCTCGATGATTTGACTGGAATAAGCCCCTCTTATTGTACTCATCATATCTATTCAGAAGAGGGCACACGACCTTCTCGTGAAATGCAGAGACGCTTAAACCCCAATCTGCAGGAGGTCGTGAAAAAGGAGATCATCAAGTGGTTAGATGCCGGAATCATCTACCCGATCTCTGATAGTCGTTGGGTGAGCCCAATTCAGGTCGTGCCCAAGAAGGCAGGACTCACCACTATAACGACTGAGACCGGAGAAATCATTCCTACCCGATTAGCCAACTCGTGGAGAGTCTGTATAGATTACCGCCGACTCAATTCCTCCACGAAGAAGGATCATTTCCCACTACCCTTCATTGATCAAATTCTCGAAAAACTTGCGGGAAATAGGTTCTTCTGCTTTCTTGACGGGTACTCCGGTTATAACCAGGTGGCAATCCATCCTGAGGACCAAGAAAAGACCACGTTCACCTGCCCCTTCGGAACATACGCTTTCCGAAGGATGCCTTTCGGTCTTTGCAATGCACCCGCTACTTTTCAGCGATGCATGCTTGCTATATTCTCAGATATGGTAGGTGATTATCTGGAAGTCTTCATGGATGACTTTTCAGTTTTCGGAGCATCATTCGACGATTGCCTCCAACACTTGGTCCAGATACTCAGCTGGTGCATCGATGTGAATTTGGTTCTTTCCTGGGAAAAGAGCCATTTCATGGTGCCTGAGGGAATTGTCCTGGGACACTCAATTTCGGAGAAAGGTATCCAAGTGGATCGAGCTAAGGTTAATCTGATTTCTCACCTTCCTATGCCTAGCTCGATCAGGGACATCCGTTCCTTTTTAGGGCATGTCGGTTTTTATCGACGATTTATCCCTGATTTTTCAAAAATCGCGCGCCCCCTGACCACTCTTCTCTCCAAGGATGTTCCTTTCGAAATTTCTAAGGAATGCACTCAAGCATTTGAAATCCTGCGTGACCGAGTCACCCAAGCCCCGATCCTACAGTCCCCTGATTGGTCTCAACCCTTTGAGATCATGTGCGATGCATCCGACTTCGCTGTAGGAGCGGTTTTGGGGCAGAAAATTGACAGGAAACCTGTGGTCATTTACTACGCCAGCAAAACACTCGATGAGGCTCAGCATAACTATACGGTTACTGAGAAAGAGCTGCTAGCTGTAGTATTTGCCCTAGAAAAGTTCAGATCGTACCTTCTGGATTCCCGTGTCATCATATACTCGGATCACACAGCTGTGAGGCATCTCCTTGCAAAGAAGGACGCGAAACCTCGATTAATCCGATGGATCTTGCTGTTGCAAGAATTTGACCTTGAGATTCGCGACAAAGCGGGAAAGCAAAATGTGGTAGCTGATCACTTGTCCCGTCTTCCTTCTGAAATAATTGACCCTTCCGGACCCATCACTGAGCATTTTCCCGATGAGCACCTGCTGACTATTGGTACTAGCCTTCCATGGTTTGCTAATGTAGTAAATTACTTGGCATCTCATCAGATCCCATCCGATTGGCCAAAGGCCAAGAAAGACAAATTACGCTCCGATGCCAAGTATTACATTTGGGAAGACCCGTACCTCTTCCGCATAGGTGCCGATCAGATCATCCGGAGATGTGTCCCGGAAGGGGAATTCAACAATATCCTCTCTTTCTGCCATGACCAGGCATGCGGTGGCCATTTCGCCGGGCATAAAACCGCATCAAAAGTCCTCCAGTGCGGCTTTTACTGGCCCACACTGTTCAAAGACGCATACAATCACTGCAAGGCATGCAGTCGTTGCCAGACTTTGGGCAACATGAGCCATGACATGATGCCTATGCAACCGATTCTAGTATGCAAAATCTTTGATGTTTGGGGGATTGATTTTATGGGCCCCTTTCCTGTTTCGGATGGTTTCGAATACATTCTGTTGGCTGTCGACTACGTGTCCAAATGGATCGAAGCCATACCGACCCGAACCTGTGATCACAAAATCATTCTCAAATTCATTCATCAACACATTTTCTCAAGGTTCGGGATTCCTCGTGCAATAATCTCTGATGGGGGGACCCATTTCACAAATGCTCAGTTTAGGTCACTGATGACCAAATACGGGGTGTCTCACCGAATCTCTACTCCTTACCACCCCCAAACTAATGGTCTAGCTGAGCTGTCTAATCGGGAGATCAAGAAAATCCTGCAAGTCACTGTTCGACCTGACAGGAAGGACTGGTCGTCCCGACTTCCGGAAGCATTGTGGGCCTATAGGACCGCCCACAAGACCCAATTGGGCATGTCTCCCTTTAGACTGGTGTACGGAAAGGCATGCCACCTTCCCGTAGAGTTGGAGCATAAAGCCTATTGGGCAGTACGGAACTGTAAGCTAGATCTTTCCAAGGCTGGGACCCACAGAAAACTCCAAATCAGCGAGATCGATGAATTACGCCTAGACGCGTACGAGAACTCGCAAATCTACAAGGAGCGGGTTAAAGCCTTCCACGACAAACACATCTCGAGAAAGATCTTTCATCCTGGTCAAAAGGTCCTGCTCTTTGATGCCCGACTAAAACTCTTCCCAGGAAAAATGAGATCCAAGTGGGTCGGACCATATTTGGTCCGACAGGTTTTTGGAAATGGAGCAATCGAAATCAGTCCACTCAGCCACGATTCTGAACCTTTCATCGTGAACGGTCAGAGACTCAAGCCGTTCATTGATGTAACTTCTACTGATTTGGCTGAAGCATCTTATATCCTCCTTTCCCCTTGAGCTTATTGCGCCCAGCCGATGGCGTAAAACTCAGCGCTTAACGGGAGGCAGCCCGTCATTCTCTTTGAAAACCTAAAACTTGTTCTGACACCTTTTTGCACTTGAAGTTCACACTTTAAGACAGCCGACTCCACCTCAGGTGCTTGCATCTGAGATTAGAAATCGTCCGCAACAGTCACCCCGACCCATTCACTCATCCAAATTTCTGTCTTAAGGAATGAACTAAGTTAAATAAAAACCCCCTAGGTTACAATGAGGACATTGCAAATCTTAGGCATGGGGGGGGTATGAAAGTGCAAAACTTGTAAGAAAAGGTTTCAAACAAAAAAAAATTCACATATGCCAAAAACACCATAAAAATTAAAAAATTTTTCGAAAAAGAATAAAAGGAGAAGGAAATTTTGTGAAGGAGAAAAGAAACAAAATGAAAAAGGAGCACAAAATTATGAGAAAAGGTGATAGTCATTAGTAAGGAACTAAGGAATTAACCTAAGTTCTAGACCTCATTCAAGAAAATAACTGAAAAGTGCACAATGAGATTAGTAAGAATGCAAACCTTAGGCATTCTTGAATAGACTCTTAGTACCCATTAAGATCTGGACACTCCTTAAGAGGTTGAGGAAAATGAAAAGCTGAAGTATTAGGTCTAAGGCTTAGGGAGTATTTGGCCTCGTTAACTAATTTTTGGTTTACGGGACTCAGTAACCTAAGCACCCTAACCTCACACACAGCCTGGTTCAGTAAGCGTAAAATTCAGAATCACGCAGAAGCGTCGCAAAATTCTGAAAAGAACACCTAGAATAGGAGCGGCCGATCAACACAAGTTGATTTGGACGAGTTCCCAGCGCGGAGAGGCGGGAAATCCCCTCGAAGATGCGTAACAAAATATCATCTCCTCGGTGCTTGTCTCTTAGGATATTTACATATCCTACTGGGGGCATGTAAGCACTCTGCTGGTTCAGATTCCATGGATGGCATTATCTCGAAGTGTCAATTGCCAGGGTCTGGATTCGGCCACGGAACACCATGGATGGGATTATCTCGAAATCTCAATAGCCAGGGTTCCGGGGGTTGCCATGGGCGGTGCTATCTCGAAGCATCGATCGCCAGGAACCCTTGAGGATTGATGATGGGAGCAAGGAATCTGATACAGACCGTGTTGAAAAGCCAATCCTAGGTTAGAACTAAAAAGAAAAAGAGAGAGAAAACTCTCCAAACAGAAAATCTTTCTATCTCTCTCTTACAAAACGCACTGCGAACTGAGCCAGGGCTAAAATCATTTCAAGCACGGGTGCTTTAACCACAAAGTCCAATAAACCTTAGGTTAGTTCTTGTGGACCTTAAAAACCTTTGCTAAAGACTGAGGCTAAGGCTAGACAGATTTGGATCTTGATTGGTACTAGAGTACCTTTTAGGCCTATGGTCAGCATTCTAACCTAATCTATGCTCAAATAAAAAAGGCACTTATCTAAAACTATTAAAAACTTCATGGTCTAGAACAAGGGTTGAAACCTTAAGTTTTTGCTAAGGGACTAGCAAAAGCTAGGCATGGGGGTATGATGAGAACCTCATCATGAGCCATAACTAGCTCATTTTGACCTAATACAAAGGATAAAAGCTCCTACATAACTCAAGGAAAGGCTTAACTCAGAGAATTCTGAGTTTAGGGAGAAAACAAGTCATAAGGGGTAAAAATGCAATTTTACCAGTATAATCTGCATACAGGGTAATTCAGGGCCCAAACATAGGTCAAAGCAACTTAATAAGAATAAAAGTGGGATGAGATGATCTAGCAAGGGCTACAGCAATTCCAAGGAACTAAATGATAATCTGTAACCCTAAAACAACCCACTTCAATTCACGAGGTTCGAGGCAAAGTAAAAATAGAATAAACCCTCTAAAATTCATAGAAAAATAATCTCTAGGGTTTAGAACCTTCAATTTGGCCTTCAGAACCCATTTTGACCTACATTGAGAATCATGCCCAATTAATAACTTAATTTGGATTTTCGCATAAATTGACCGGTCAAACAAGGTTTAATATAGAAATGAAATTCACCATCAGATTCCTTAGGTCCTAATTAATCATGTATAAAAACTTGAGCCTAAGAAGAAACCTCCTTGACCGACTTTACACTTTGGTCCTCATATATTTACTTTTTGACCCTCAACTTTTGAACCCTCGCATTTTGGCCCCTAACTCTCCTTCGTTCTTTGCGTTCAGGTCCCCCCTGCAAAACCTGCCAGCACCATGCTCCGGCGACCTTGCGCGGAGCATGGCGCCGCGTAGGGTGAGGGGGAGAGCCTGGCAAGTAAACCGGGGGTGCCCTGCGTCGTCAGCCGTCGCAGGGACACCCCCTGGTCGCTGTAACCCACCATACCGGCCGTGCGAACGCACGGACGGTATGGGTTTCCATCTCCGGCGTCCTCCGGCGTGGGAGACACGTCGTCTCCCTCCGCCTTCCTCCCTGATTCGGTCCCTATAAATACCCCCGTTGCTCACCGTTCTTCCGAGCTCGGATCTGACGGAGAAAACCCCCAACTTTCCTCTCCTCTCACTCCGGCAGACGCCCACCAGCTCCGGCGGTTCCTCCTCCTCCTCCTCTTCGCTCTGCCACAATACCAGCAGCAGAGACTTCTTCCCCTGGGCATCTTCTTCTCCGGCGACAGTCGATACGACTGTCGCCCTGCTCCGGCCCCTTTCGTCTCCGTAGCTAGGTCAGAACTCCTCCCCATCTCCCCCTCTTTCTTTTCCTCACTGTCTTTTATTTGATGAAACCATCGACCGCTCCTGTCCACCGTCACCCCCTTCGTCTCCAGCCAAACTCCGGCGAGACCCCCCCATCACCCCAGCAACCCACACGGCTCGCCGACCACCGCAGAACCTCCGCCTCCTCACCCTGATCAACCCCCGCCCTTCCACTTCCCCCACATCACCCTCTGCAACCCCACCGAACAAACCCATCCTCCGACCCACAGTCCGACCTAGGGCAGCCCTTGCACGCCGCCCCACGCCTCGCCACCACCCACACGAGCTTCGCCGCACTCTGGCGAAGCTCCCGGCACCTTCTGATTAGGCCGAGAGGCCGTTTTGCTGTGAACAGGTCACCCGACCTCCGCCGCCATTGCCGTGCAGAAGGAGCTGCTTCCGCCTGCAGCTGCAGGCGCGCCACGCCAAGATTCGACTCCCAGGCCTTGCGAGGCATTTCGACAAAGCATCAGGCTCGCAGCTGGGGCGAAGGCCTCGCGTGAAGCCGCGATCGCCCGCTGCTTTCTCCGCTGCGGGCGCTCAATTAGGGTGGGACATTTAGTCCCACCTCGGAAAACTCTGAAGAGGCGCAGCGGTATAAAGCGAAAAAGTGCTGGAGGCTTACTGCCTCAGCACACGGGGTGAGGTCCCCTTCACCCGCCCGGTTACCCGGTCTCGTCCGCGCTCATGCCCCGCGGACCTGACCCGACTTAGACTGACCTGCACTCCGTGCCCACCACGCACGCCGGTGGGCCTGGACCCGGGCGCTACCCGTACCCGGCTACCCGGCAGCTCTGGGAGAGCTATCCTATGAGCGGATTCTGTGAGAGAGAGACGGAGGGGCGGGGGGTAGAGTAGGTTTTGCCCTCTGACGTAAACTCTGAAGTGTGCAGGCACAGGTGAAGAAGAAGGACCGTGGAAGAAGAAGGAAGCTGAGGGAGACACTGTAGCAACAAGCGGTTTAAGTCGTCTGATTGGAAAATCAGACGACGTCCTGAAGGGAAAAGAAGAAAGAAGGGGAGACGACGTCCTGACAGGAAAAAGAAAAGAAGAAAGAAGGAGATCTGAAGAACAAAAGAACAAGGAAGAACAACAGAAGAAGGCGAGGCAGAGGAGAACACAGAGAGGCCAAGGGAAGAACTGAAAGAAGAAGAGCACGAGAAGAAGATCTGAAGAAAGGAAAATAAGAAAGAAAGGAAAAGAAGAAGAAGAACATCACCACTGCAGATAAAGAAGAAGAAGATAACAGAAGATCTGAGACGAGGAGAAGCAAAGAGAAAAGAAGAAAAGACAACAAATTCTTTCTCTCTCTTTCTTTATTTTTGTAAAAGAAACTTGTACCCCTAGAATATAACTTGCTCCCTGAGTTCGACCTCGGGAACTCTTTTATTTTCCGAGTAAAAAATTTATATATTTGAAATGATGGCAATAACTGGCTATACTACAACGCTATAACAATAAAACCCGGTTATCTCTCGAGCACAACGTTTCAGGTGAGATTAGGCGTTTTATATGTGTTGAGTAATTAAGCTAATTAGGAGGTAGATCAGGGCCCTGAAGTGGTGTAGACGTGATGGAGGGCCCCTGGTGGATGTGTTCTATGCCAGAGTGCCTCCGCCATAAACAGCAAAGATCTCCGGTGAAGGTATAGTGGTTTAAGTGCATAATCTGATAAAAGTCAAGGAAAAGAAGTGGAAATGATCATGGAGTTGAGGAAGGTGCTTAGGTAGTTGAAGGTGTGAGTCGAAGTCCAGCGAGATCGGAATTGACCTCACCGAAGATGAGGAAAAAATACTTGAACTAAGCTAAATTACACTAACTATGCTACCTAACTACTCTAAACTAAATCCTAGCTAATCTACTATTACTTGGACGAAGGAGATGAGGGATCTTGCCGTTGGTAGGGTGATAATGGGATCGAAATCAAGAACAGGTGAGGGAAGAAGCTCCAGCTGATTGAGAAATGGGGCGCTCCAACGCCGGTGGTAGGGCAAAGGAGAGGAAGAGGAGGTGAGAGAGGCAGCACTTCCTCATTGGCAGCACTCGAGAACGGAGAACGAAGATGCCGGAGTTGTGGAAGAAGCCTACTGACTGACCTCAGTGTGGAGTATAGGGAAGGGGGTCGATACCGGAAAATCAAAGGAGTTGGGGGGTATTTATAGGTGGTGATGGAGGTAGGGGGGCTTGCATCTGGACGCAATCGCGTCCAAGTGCAAAGGTGTAAGGTCCTTCGTCTCCGATGACGGTGAAGTCACCATGTTGGAGTTCGTTAGATTTAGGAGGATCGGGACCATAGGATGGAATGGTGGCGATGAGCGGAAGGTTGGTGACAAGGGCGGAGGAGTTCAGACGCGAGATGGAGAGTGATCGGTTGGTATTGTCACCGGTCATCCTCAGCCGTTCAATGCAAAGAAGAAGAAGAAGGTGATGTCAGGAATTCTCACAGGTACCTTAGTGCAAGAAAACCTAAGGACTTATAATGAATAAAAGGACTCAATTGAATAAAAACCTGAGGGCCTAAATGTAAACAGAGGCATTTAAAGCTTATATTAATTTATTTCTTTTTCAACTTTTATATGTTATTATAAATTAGGCAAATATTATATTCATGCCTTGAATTTACGTTTTTGCCCTTTTTAGCTATATTTATTTAAATGATTAATTTATTTAAGTTAATTACATACTTAGTGTTAGATATTGATCAATGTTAATTCATATATTAATTATCTAGCTAAATATTTAGTATTTGAGTCAAAATTAGTAATTAAATTATAATTATAAATAGTAGGAATTTAATTTAGTGTTTTTATGTTATTTTAATGGTCCTTAGTATTTAATCCCCTTTATTATAATTAACCCTTAATAATACATATCCTTAACTAATTAACTAGGGAAACTAGTTAATTATTGGTATTTAGAGTCATGATGAGTCTCTCATCACTCCCGTCCCTCCTCTTTCTCCCTTAGCTGGGTTCATCCTGCTTAGGGCCTTAAGATTAATGTTGCTGCTTCTTTGATTGGGGATCGTTGCAATCTTGGCTGGATGATTAGGAATTCTAAGGGGGATTTCATTATGGTTGCTGCTGCTAGTCTTCTTGGTGTTTCCTCTGAGGCTGCTCTCATTAAAGCCATTATCCATGCTATCTCTTATTTTTCGAATGACTCTTTTCAGGTGGAAATGGATTTGGTTTCTCTTTTCTATTGGTGGTTTGGTAAGCTTTAGGTTGCATGGCAAGTCAAAAAGCACTTCGCTTCTCTCCATGAGTGCTCCTCTAGGATCCATTCCTTTTTCTTCATTCATCTTCTTGTCAATGAGGTTGCTTCCAGGATTGCGGGTCTTGGTGATGGCAGCTGGCGTTGTTTCTCCTGCTTAGGTCAACTTCCTCCCTATATTGTGGGTATTATCAAATTGGATAGCATTTAGATGCCATATATTATTCACCTGTAGCCCCTTTGCTGCCTTGTTTTCTGTACTAGGCCACGAGTCATGATCCTCTTTTGTTTGTAAGGGGTAGGTTTTGGTATAGTCCCTATTCCCCCCTCTTTCTTGCCTCCTAGGAGCAAGGGATGAATAAAATTGCTCTTGTTTTTTACAAACACAAAAACAGATGTCATAAACTAAAATCTGGTGAGCCAAGACAAAAAGATCATGAGCACAAGCCACTAAGCAGTATGCTTTTCATCATTTTTATGTACAATCCCAAGGTAATGTAGTGGACATATGAGCATGAAAATTGGTAATGCATCTCCACAACATGGATAACAAGATAGCTTTGAGATTTGATCCCAGATAGAGCCATACCAGTAGATGGCTATCCAATCTACCACCCCAATGATGGCAATACATATCAAACCTTGTTGTATTGTAAACACTATATATTTAAATAAATGGGGCATAGATGCATTATCGTACAATATGTATACCTAGAATACCACCTCTAGCTAGCTAATGTATTTGAACATTTACTTACCTGGGAAGAGTAATTGACAAAGGGTTGGATCACTGATGCAGAAAGCAGTTTCACATCACAAACATATATAACTAGCATTAAATTCAACTTTGTTGAAAAGATAAGGGAAACAAAAGAAAGGAAAAAAAAAATGCTTAATTGCTACCCTAAGTTTTCCACATGCAACTTTGTGCATTTGTCATTTATGGGAAATGTGAGTTGACGAAAAGGGAAAGTGATCACACCACTGAACAGTATCAGCAATTGCATTCACGAGCATAAAAGCATGAAGATATATCTAATTAATGATAACATCTTTCCCCTACACCCTGTCAACCGGAAAACACCAACACTCTCATAATTATAACCTTTTCTTTTATTAGATTACCCAAAACAACACATCTTCCATCATAAACGATAGTTCTAATCATTAGTGGGGATGCAGCATCCCAAACATTATAAAAATTTCCATTGAATATCTCAAAAGCATGAACGTATTTTTAACACACAGCATACTACAACAGAGCATAACAGAGAAGTCCTAGGAGACTTATAAACAAGGTATACTACTTGAAGTCTGCATTGGCATTTCATACTAATTTCAGTCAATTAAACAGTCAAGAAGACAGAAAAATGAACTCCAGTTATATTAAATGTTATCAACTATTTAAGAACCATACCAACATAAGAAGTTTGAATAATCATAAAGGATGTAAAGCTAAGTGCTACTTATCTTGTTCTCCTCTTTCATCGGGAGAAGCATATGAATGCCTGGTAAATCTTTTTTCCATTGAGCTTCTAGCAAAACTGAATAAGAAAGTACTCTATGAAAACCATAAAAAATAGAAGAATTATATTAATTAGTAATGGGTTATGGGCTTAGGTAGCATAATCAATCAATTTTAGCTCAACTCATCAGATACACATGCCACTATGCACTATGTTCCAACAAGTATTTGGAGGCATCCCAAGAATACATTGTTTGTAGAGCATGGCATCACTCAATTGGGGTTGTTTACATTAATTGTAACCATTCAACACAATTGAGTTACATCTCATGTCATGGCGATATTGAAATGTAAGCATGTGACCATTGTTCAAATATGTTTACACGTATATGCTATCATTATTGCCCTATTTATGTTAAAGGGGAACCCTGCAAAAGTTTGCAATATAAAGTAACATTGAATGGAATAAACTTTACAAGTCAGTAATAAATAGTGTAATTGGAAATTGATAGTTGTAACATATCAAACAGTAAGAAAGCATTAAACATTATATCAACTGGATATAGATTCAAAAGTTCTTTGATGACCTAAAGCAAATTACTAAACGTAGCATGAAATAGTCTGTAGGGAATAGCAAAGAGACTAACATGACAAGTATCTCATTTTGTCAACTACATCACAATAACTCGAGTGTAATTCAACCTCTCCAACCCTAGCCTTGACGTCAATATCATCTATCCTCTCTTTCAGTCTTTCATTTATTTCATATGACTCTTGCAATTCTTCCTTCAATGTGGTAACTCTCTCTTGAAGGAAATCGACATACATGTTATTTCCTTCAGTAGTATGAGAAACACTTGCGAGCTTTGGCTCCAACACATTCACTTGAATAGGATGCAAGTTTGACTTAGCTCTAGTTGATTGATGAGAGACTCATCATGGCTCTTAATTACCCTTAAATAACTAGTTTCCTTAGTTAATTAGCTAAGAATATACTTAATACAGGGTTAATTATATGTTAAGGGATTTAATAAGAAGGACCTTTTAAATAAGTTAAAAACAACAAATTAAATATCAATTAATATTATTAATAATTTGGACTCAAATATTAAACATTTAGCTACCTACTTAATATTTAAACTAACTTAGTTAATTTTATGAACTAAGTATTTAATTAAATTAAGTAAATTAGTCACTTAATTAAATATAGCTAAAAATGGAAAAAATGTAAATTCAAGGCATAAACATAATGTTCACCTAATTTATAACCATGTATAAAAAGTTGAAAAAGAAATAAATTAAATTACATTTAAAAATCAACTGTTTACGTTTAGGTCCTTAGTTTTCAGGTTAATTGAGTCCTTTTCCTACAAATAGGTCCCTAGTTTTCTTTCCATACAGGTCCCTGTGTACACAACGCTTTCTTCTTCTTCTTCTTTTTCCTTAGCTTGGATGACTGAGGAGGTCCGGTGACTATACCAACTGATCACCTTCCATCTCGCGTCTGAACTCCTCTGCCATGGTCTTCCACCTTCTGCTTACCACCTCCTCTTCATCCGACGGCTTGGATTTCCTTACAATCCTATTTAGGACTAGCGAAGAAGCTCACTGGTGTCGGAAACAACGCCAATGAGTTAGGATGTACCTAGCCATGATTGTGTCCAGGTACTGACCCCCTACCCATCTCTACTGCCTATAAATAGCCATGGCCACCTCCGATTTCTCTAGTCGGCTCCCTATCCCTCTTCGCCAAACCGCGACCGATGAATAGGCTATTCCCTTCCCCTTCAGCGACCTCTCACCCCTCTTTCAGAGCGCTTTTGGTGGAGGCGTTCGTCTCCCTCACCTCCTCTTCCTCTCCCGCGGTTGTGACAGAGCTTGGGAGCGTGCCACCTCCCTCTCAACTTTGTTTCCTTTCTCGCTAGAGCTTGATTTGACGACCTCAGATTTCGTCCTCCGTCCTGACACTTCGACGGAGATCTTCTATCCCCTTTGTCTAGGTAATCGTAGAGTAGCGTAGTTCTTAGTTTAGAGTAGAGTTAGATAGATAGATTAGTGTAATTTTTAGATGTTAACTCCTTCCCCAACTCTGACGAGGTCAAGTCTGACCTCGTTGGACTTCAATCCATGTTCCTGATCATCTGAGCACCTTCCTTAACTTTCCATGACTTCCATTCACTTTCTTCCCTTTAGATTTTATCATCTAAACAACTAGTCCACTCCACCTCCACCGGAGACCCCCGTTGTCCATGGCAGAGGTTCTCTGGCTTAGATCACCTCCACTAGGGTCCTCCATCACCTCTACAGCACTTTAGGGCCTTGATCGACATTTTAATTCGCCTAATTACACCTCAACCTCCTGAGTTCGCTGTCAATGGTGGCTCAGGAGGATTTTAATCATCTAATCATTCACTCATAAGCATCGCCAGACTCTCTTGAGTCTTTTCCCTCACTTAATTGAGTGAGAGGAATGTTCTTGAGTTCAGTCGAACTCAGAATCTGTTTTAATTGAATTCAAGATAAAATCCTTAAGTCTGATCATCGATTGGAGTAATTGATTACTTCCTGAGGTTCCTTGTGACCTCAGGAAGCTTTTAAGATCATCTTTGTGATAAATCATCAAGTAAACACATTTAGTGAACTCATAGGGCATTCACTGGAGCTCCAGCGAGCTCCGGTGATCCAACTTTTTGCTTCAGCCTCTGGAACTCCTTGAGAATCTCCAGAATACTTCTCTTGGACCCCAAGTTCAAAAGTCAGTGATTAAATTTGAGTTTTATTGAGAAATTTCCTCTGTTGGATATCATCTTCTCCAACTCTTGTGGAGTTGGAGAGATGATTCTGTTAGGGTAGAGGATCTAGGGATTAGTTCTGAGGTTTGAGGAGATCATTAGGAACCTAAATAAGCTTTCAATTAGGTTTGAGAAACCTTCTTTTGATCTGTCGAACTCACCTCTCTTTAAGCTCAGGCGATGAGTTTGACAACACCTTAAAAACTATCAAAACCCTAACTTGGAGTGCGGTACAACTTCCTAAGATTAAAACAAACTCATTAGGGTCATCAATTTGATCAGAGGAGCTCTAAGTCTAAAAATCAACTTTCAAGCTTAATGGGTCAAACTGATCTGAATCTGAGGATAAATTCTTTAAAACTTTGATTTTTAAGTACAAATGAATACCTGGGGTGATTTAGAAATATTTAAGTCTGATTTGATTGGATTTCATTGCAATTTGAGGAGGATTCGATCTTCTGTTTAATTTGGGTTCTTCAACAAACCCAACACTGTTCCTTGGGTTTGTGTTGAAATTCAAAGCTAAGGATTGGTCAGATCAGTTCCTTTCGAGTCACTAAAGTGGTTTAGGTCGATTTATGATGATTTTATCTTTCTATTTAACTGATTTGATCTTAAGTTTTAGATCTAAACCTAAGTCCAGCAACCATGAAGCTTCTGGCAGCTCTGCCTTTACTCAATTCTTTCACTTTGGTGCGGAATGAACCACTGAATCAACCTTAGATCCTCAATTGAGGGGTAATTCGTCACTGCAGGTCGTTAGACCTGGGATTTCACCTTTTGTAGGTGCATCTGGGCATGGCGATAGAGCCATGTTCTCCCATTATATTCATGGATCAAATCTGATCCAAATATTAAATTAAAGTTAAAATCATGTAGAAGACCTTTGGGGCTTTCGATCAAGCTCTTATACGCTTGATTTGGATCAGCCATTCATCTGGAATCTTCATTCGAAGATCGAACTTGTCGCAGTTTTATGCGGAGGAGAGAGAGCAAACTTAGTCCCACCTCGGGGAGATGTGAAGTAGCGCCTTAGTATATCTTGTTTCCGTGCACCCAGTGCTTTAGTCAACAGTGCTGGGTGCACAAACAAAACCATACCTATTCTGAGCATTGACTAAGTGCGTGCATGCACGTGCCTATGTGTGTGCGCAGGCATGTGCGTGTGTGTGTGCCCGAGTGGGCGAGCGAGCTTGTTGGGCCTGTGATGGGCTTGAGACTATGCATTGTGGAAAATCAATAAAAATAAACCTAATATGAACTAGGCCCGGGCTTAGTAGGGTTTGGTCCCATCCTACGTGATGCTATGTATCCCTGAAATGCTTGGGCTACCCATTAACAAATTTTTGTTAAATGGTTAAGTGGGTTCATGCACATTAAAAGAATAAGAGCTAAAGTATTAAACGAGTTAAATAAAGAACAAGAGAAGAGACAAAGAAGGATGATACGAAGTTAGAAAGAGAGAGAGATCTCAAAGTTAAATAAAAAGAGAGGTTAAATTGAAAAGGAACGTGAAGACTGAGAGAGGAGAAGCTTGAGCTTAAAGAAGGTAGATTGAGAGAGGAGAAGCTTGAGCTTAAAGAAGGCATTTGTTTTCATTGTAAACATTTTTTTAGTGCCTTGTAATTTTGTAGAAAATTTTAATAACATTCTTGGATTTTATTGCAAATCATTCATGTACATTTTCTCTTTTATATGGAATAATTGCATGCTTAATTGTCTACTCTTTGTGCATTATTCATGTGCTTACATATGCTGTAATTATATGTTGTAATTATTGTAGTAATTAGTTAGCCATTAATTTAACTACTAAGAATTGGTGAATTAAATTTACTATTATGCCTCTTAGTGAACAACTTGGACTCAACCAGTTAAAAAAGAATTTAAACTTAAATGTTAGGTTAACTTGACCCTATACTACCTAATTGACATCAATTCAAGTTAACCTAAGTCATTTCCTACATGATTAATTAAGACTTTTAACCTTAATTAACTATGTTGAGAAATTACACATCACTGATTCCAATGTTGGATCAAATTGATTTGCGTGGACTTTGTAGTTGCAGCCCTACAAAAGGAAAATCATTGAGTCATAATCATTACAAAAGCAACATTAATTGACATTCATACCTACCGCATCCCCATGTGGACATGTGTAGACTAGGCGATCCAGAAGTTCAACGTATCCCTGGTTTCTTGGCTCCAATTTTAGAGAGCAAGGCAAAAGACATGAGCATCGGTGCCCTTGTGTTGTTGCCATGTATCCACTAGCAATCTCTGAAAAAGTATTATCGGACAAAAGTATACATTGATGTAAAGGTAACATACTGGTTCACAGTAAATATGAAAGGATGATAATTATTGAAAATTTCACCATTAAAGACCTCAACTAATTATATACGACAGATCGAAGGATAAATATTATAGTAGCAAACTGCATGGCTACGAATAGTAAAAGAAGTTTACAAGTCGTAATTTCAATATGAATGAGAAATTATCTTGTATGATCAGCCCATAAAGCATGGGCAATTTGGTCCTTCAAAAATTCCCTAGCCCTCACTGCTGTCTCGTTGACCGAGTCATCCTTGACATGTGTATCACCAACATCCTCGTCCTCAACATAGGAATCAAACATGTCATCATAAATGTTCCATCGGAGGATCATGATGTGGATAATACAACATGCCATTACGATGCTACGTTGCGTGTTGAAAGGGTAGTAGGCATCGAGAATCTTGAATCGGTGTTTCATTATGTTGAAAGCCCGTTCGACGACATTTCACAGTTGTGCATGCTTGTGGTTGTAAAGCTCTTTGTAGGTCCGATAACGGTTTGACCGATTTGAGAACTCTTTCAAATGATAGGAAATGCCACGATATGAAGCGAGAAATGAGTCCGTATTTGCATATCCAAGATCTACAAGAAGCCTTCTTCCATTAGGAACATTTAATTCATTACGTACTGCCTAATGCAGCACTCTCATGTTAGTCGTTGATCCCTCCCAGCCAGTACCAACATACACAAACTGCAAGTCATAGTTAATTGCAACAATAACATTCTGACTCGTCCAACCCTTTCGATTATGAAATTGAGCCTGATCTGTCGATCCAACTATGGCACGCACATGACATCCATCTATCGCGCCAAGTATGTCCTTCGCATAAGTAAAATGAATTAAATAATAAAGTCCACTACAAATATGAATGCAAAGAAAATGACTTTCAATTAGGTACTCTACTTGGATGTAAGGGTAGAATTTTCCACTATCCCTAATCTGCTGTGGCACCTCGACTTGGCATTTGAATAAACCTTCATTTCAGAGATACCAAAGCTACCAAGACACTATTAAAATATCTAGAAATTGTCTTGCTAGAATGTTGGAAATGCTCTATAAGATGTCTATTAGATGAGGCATGCACCAAGGCATGTAGGAAAAGGGCTACTTGCTCATGAATCGTGACACTCTGGAAATCATACAATTCGGTGTTCTCCTTCAAGTATTCTGAAATTGCAATGAGTGCCTCCTTTGGCACCCTTAACTCCTTACACTGACTAGGGTGACCTTCCAGTAACTCCCAGACCCAGTAGCAACCAGGAAGTGCTGAAGTATTCTGGGGCTATCTTGGCACGTAGTTGATCTCAGTAAGTGGGAAACCAAATGCAAGTGGAAGTATCAATTCCAATGGCAATTGATTTCCCTCATTTTCTTCCTTGATTGAGGAGATGGACCTTTCATCGTTTGAAGCCATCCCTTTTGTAAATAAAGCAAAATGACTATTGACTAAAAATAAATAAGATTCAAGCATGACACTACCATAACGACAACAATAACTACTTCCATAAACAAACATAGAAGTTGAAATTTAGAGGGCTACTTACCATGGCAGGCTAGTACAATAATACCTATGAAAGCAAATGGAAATTAAATCATCCATCGACCATCATCAGATGAGACAACTCAGTGGCTGTAATCAAAAGAACCCGTAAATGCTTGCGATGTGCTTGCACAGGAACACACCTAGCTCCACATCTGATTGAACTACATCTTTGAAGATACCCCACCAGGAAGAATGCATGAAGACGTTAGCCAAGACCGTCAGATCGTTAGGTGTGATAGCAGGGACACGCATGCATAAAATATGCATGCACTCACAAGTGTCATATGCTAGATCCACCTTACTTGATGACCCAATATGATGTTTCACCAAAGTTTGCATAAGCTCAATAAACTCATGCGACCTGGCATTTGCTTCCTTAATCACAATGGAGGATTCGCTCCTCCTCTTTTGCTTCCCCCTACTAGAAGAGGACCCCCTTGAAACCCTCTTTGACCCTTCTCCCTTATTTATCGAAGCTAGTGGTGGCATTGATAGCATTGACTGAGGGATATTAAACGGAACAGATGGTATAGAACTAGGGTGAAAAGGGTTGGGCCCTGTGTGAGGAGTATGGACGAAAGTCCATATATCATCTGGAGTTGTGGTATCAAGTGGCATTGCCATGCTAGCAGATCCTCTAGTAGTGAAGGGTTGCCCACCAGGTCTATAACTAGCTGCACTTTGACTTCCAGATAGAGCATCATCTTCTACGGGACGTTGAGCATGATCCTGCTAAGTAGAGGACAATGCATGCTCACCAGTAGTAGTCTCATTACCGACAATCTTGTGTACGTCCTCATAAAAGACAAATGGCTTGTGGTCATTAACTTTCTCAACACAGTTAATTAAGTTAATTATGCTTAATTATGTGCAAAAGAAAGTAACTTAGGTCAACTTGAATTCATGTCGATTGAGTAGTATAGGGTCAAGTTAACCTAACATTTTAGATTTTAGTTCTTTTTAATTGGTTGAGTCCAGGTTGTTCGCTGAAAGGCATAACTTAGTTTGAATTCACTACTAAATCCTAAGCTACTTATGAGAATTATAATTATATTTACTTTAAGAATATGAATCTTGCTTAAGGGTTTCCAATTGAAAAACATGAAAAATTCCATAAGGAAAACATATTTACACATATGATTTGCTGCTACAAACAAGTAAACATGTTTATTTCTTTAATTTCTTCTTATTTACAAGAGATTAAGGCAAGAAAAGAGGAATTCAAATGAATATATGCCTTATTACATCATTTATGATAAAAAAGAAATTAGTAGAGTACAAGAAATTAGATGTCTATTTATTCTTCTTTGTCTTCAGCCTCAATCCTTCTTCTCTTCTTCTTCTACCTTTCTCTCTCTCTCTCTCTCTCTCTTTTCTCTTTTAACCTTTCTCTTAACCTTTCTATCTTGAGCTTACTTCTTCTTATACATCTCTTCTTCTCTTTCTTTTCTTTCTTCTTATTATTTTCCGTTACCTTTCCTTTGCTTTTCAACCCAACAAACTCTCCTCTTCTTCTCCTTCTTTTCCTTTGCAATAGAGCTGAACTGAACTGATTTAAACCCATCTGAACCAAAAGTTAGGTTTTATGGTTGGCGGCTCAGACCGGTCGGGGATACACAGCACCTCTCTCAGGGTGGGACCGGACCCTACTGGGTCCGAGACTAGTTTTTATTCAGTTTGGTTCATTTCCGGTTCAGCATAGTTTCCAGCCTCTTCGGCCCACAACCTCCCAGGCCCACATGCACACGCCCTCACGGGCCTATGCTCGCACGCCCACAGGAGCACACACACCCGGGCATGCGCATTGCACGCACCCACACACACTCATGCTTATTTGTGCGCCCAGCACTGACGATCGAATAGCCCCATGCAGTTTTTAGTTTTATTCACAGGCGGGTGCTTCTCCTTTGCTGATGTGGGATTAACTCTTTCCCTTCCAGACTAGAAATTAATCGAAGGCTTTGGCCAGCACAGAGCTCCAAATTGAGCAAATAAAGGCTAGCTGGAAAGCTCTAAGGACACTCTACACGATTACAGTATCAATTTGATACTCAAGGAAGTCTTGCTCTTCGATTTGAAGGGTGAAAAGTCTGGATCACCATGGCCATTTTTGCCTGCAGAGGAGTGTTTTGGCTTTAAAGTCCTGCAGAGTGTCTCTTTGACCTCAGACGAGGTGCTGACTAGGTTTAGAAGATATTTTCACAGCTATTGGTGAAGGAAAGGGACTTTGAGGAGCTTCAGGAAGGCAAAGAAGCTTAAGAGCTTCACTAAGGAGCTTTAGATCTCCATTTCAAGTTCTGTTCAGTCCAACAGACAGTTAGAGATCTATTTTATCAACTCAAACAACCTCTAAAGGTTGTTAAGGATCTATCTGGGCAGATTTTTCATTTGAAATTCATCAAAAACTTACTGTTGTCAGTTTGGGTTCAAAACAACCCAAACTGAACAGAAATCAAATTCTTCTATAAAACTGATCAGAATTCATCCAAATTGAATTTGTTCTATTTAAATTCATCCTAGAAATCATTTCCACCCATCAATTCCTTTCACTGAATCCTAAATCCATAGATCAGACTTAAGGTTGACCATTAAACCTTGAGATGTGACTTTCTAAATTAGGTCATCTCAGATGAAATTAATGCCTTAATTCACTTCTATTTCACCTTAGGAATAGATTCAGACTCTAAGAAGGAAGTTTCAACTTGGATTTCTAGGGTTTCAGGCCTGTCGCCTGAGATCCTAAGTGAGTTTGTTCGACAGAACAAACTAGGGTCTATTTAAGTGATTGATCTATTGGATTGATCTCAGGGCATCCTTTTGATGCTTCTAGACCTTTAAAATTAGGCTTAACTCTAACCAATAGTCATCTCCAACTCTGCCAAAGTTGGAGAAGACAGAGGTCTAAATGGAGCTCCAGGTCTTAAAACCTTAAACAAAATGCTTTAGAATGATTAGTAAACCTCAAATACATGATCTGGAGCTTCACGCAAAGTTCTATGGGTTGAAGAATACATTTTGATTCACTGGAGCTCGTCGGAGCTCCGATGAGTTCAAAAAAAGGCTAAAAATGTATAAATGACATTAAAACATGCCATGGACGATCTGAAAAGTTTCCTGAGGTCACAAGGAACCTCAGGATCACATTAATTTCTTCAATTAACAATTAAACTGAAAGTTATGCTTTGAATTCACATTGATCAGATTCTGAGTTCAATTGAGCTCAGGACATGTTTTCTCACTCAATTGAGTGAAGAAAACAAGTCACAAAGAAGTGGCGATGAATTAAAAGTGGTTAATTAGCCATAGGAACTTCTCCTGAGCCGCCATGGACAGCGAGCTCAGGAGAGTATATGAAATTAGGTGTTTAAGTTATAGGTGATTATTATTCAAATTAAAGTGAAGATAGGGGCCCTTAAGTGATGGTTAAGTGGTGGAGGGCTCTAGTGGAGGTGGATTAGGCTCAGATACTTCCGCCATGGATAGCGGAAGCAGCTGGTGAAGGTGGAGGTGGATTAGGCGAATAGGTGTTCAAATTAGGGAATTAAGGAATAAGAAATGTTCATGGGAGATTAAGGAAGGTGATCGATGTTTTAAAAAGACAAAAGAATGCTCCAGTCAAACTCAACGAGCTTGTCGAAGCTGAGGAAGATGACTGAAAATCTAACATTAAGTCCATTTAATCTACTTAACTAACTACTCTACTTAAACTACTTACCTAGCCTACTGTTACCTGGACGAAGGGGTTAGAGAATCTCTGTCGAAGGTTCTTAATGGAGGAGGAAATCAGAGGGGCGGAGGAAGAAGTCTGGCGGGAGGAAATCCAACGTCAGCGCTGCGTCAGGAGACTCAGCAGATGTCGGCGGAGATCCAGAGCGAATAAAGGTGAACGGAGGAAGACGGAGGAAGTGGAGGAAGGTCGCCAGATTTTGGAGGGAATAGCCTATCGGTTAGCTCAGTGAAAGAAGAGGGAAGGGAGCTAACTACTGAAATCGAGGGTGTGGAGGGGTATTTATAGGTTGCGGCGGCTGAGGAGGAGGATGTATCTAGACGAAGAAAGGTCTAGGAGTGAAGTAACCATCGACATCTTCTCCGACGCCGGTGAGGTTAACTTCAACCCTAAAATAGGATTGCAGCTTCATCTAGACTGATGGATGAAAAGAGGATGGTGAGCATAAGGTCTAGGAGCTTGGAAAGGAAGGAAGGACGTCAGATACGCGGTGATTGATGGGTGTATGCACCTCCTGTCGTCAACTGTCGAAGAGGCTGAAAAAGGAAAGAAGAAGAATTTTTTAGGGACTAACCTGTAATGAAAATTGAGGACCTAGGTGAAGAATAAGGACTCGATTGAAATAAAACATAAGGACTAAAATGTAAACTAAGGTTTTCAAGGTTTATTTTAATTTAAATCTTTTTCAACTTTTTATATATGATTATAAATAAGATAATTATTATATTTAAACCTTGAATTTACATTTTTAACCTTTTTAGCTTAATTTATTTAATTAAGTAAGGTTACTTAAGTTATTACATACTTAGGTATAAATTATACTTAAGTTAGTTAACACGTTAATTAGATAAATTACTGAAGATATTTTGAGTCCATTTATCAATTAAATTATTAATAATATTAATTGGATAATAATATAGCATTTTAAACTTATTTTAAGATCCTTTACTATTTTATCCCTTATTTAATAATTAATCCATATATTTACATATTCCTAGCTAATTAACTAGGAAACTAGTTAATTAGGGGTAATTAGAGATCATGATGAGCTTTCACGCAGTTCCGCCAATTGAGGAGGAAGCTACATTTGAAGACAAGAGGAAAATTTTAACGTATATGTGTGAAATAGAACATTTAAATGGAACTGCTACTTAGGAAGGTCACATAAATACCTCATCCAAATGGAAGGATTCGGTGGAAGCGGGCAACCACTAATAAGGTCAATTCCCCATCCGCTCTTGTTCAACTACTGTGAATATAAAGCGTGCTTCCTCTTCAATTCCTTCCATCTGTTTAAGATTTGGGAGTGCTGGTAAGGCAAACCCATTATAGATATGAACTTCCTATCGATGTCATTCCAAACATACTTCTTAAAAGATCCATTCTCCCACTTATTATCCTTGTGATGCTTTGTCAAAATCTTCAACAATTTGTATGTGCTACGATAGTCTCATTTCTTCACTTTCTTTAGAATGGATGACGAAGATGGTTGCGAGGTCGACATTCTATAGTCAAAGTGAAGGTTAGGTTACATATGATATGGTCATCTAAAGTCAAAGGGGAAATCCACACCATTAATCAACCTAAGGTAAGAAATAAAACACTACCCATCATGGTCACTATAATTGGTATCCAAAATTAACGAACTAATCCACTAACGTCATATTCACATATAATATGGAAGTCAATGCTTGAAGCTTCTCTCCTTTGAATTCAAAGTCAATAGGAAGACTACGCACCATGCACTCACAAAGAGTAATTCATTCTATAGTACTAATAAGCCATACGCAACATAGTTAACAGTTTAAAGAAAGGTCATTGAATCTGTGTACACAATAGACAAAGATTCTCTAAACAGAGGTTGTTGATAAATAAAAAAAGTTATCAACACCTCCTACATGCGCTTCCCTCCTACATACAAACGTATAAACATGTCTTCAACATCACAAATAGGTAATTAGCAGTCATTTATTTTTATGATCAAAATACAGATAGTATACAACATAAATTCAGAAACTTATTAAGTAATGAAATACTTAATAATTGAATAGGAACTAGAAATAAATCAAACTCAGCAAACAAGGCATAGAAGCCAAATAATCAATTTGTATGATAACATTGTGCAAATAAATGGGTCTTTTTAACCAAACTGAGGTGTGTATTATACCTTTTCCCATATTTCAATTTATTCAAAACAGTCTCCATGTAGACAAACAACACACCCAACCGTAGAAATAGAAATCAAATTGCTGATATGTCATCTAATGTCAGCATAACTGGCAAATGGACATTATATTATGTTCAAATCTAAATGCATAAATTCAAAGATGTTCAGATATTATGTATTAACATACTAGACTTGCCATGTTTAATTGAAATTATGACAAGATAACATATAAAAGATATGGTTACTTCATGGTCATACAAACTACCCAGTATATAACTTTCAAATTTATATTCCAAGGACACAAAGTAGATTATTCCCACCATCTCTGCAATTGGAAAGTAGCGCAATTAGCATGTGTTGACAACCATATGACCGTAGGAAGATTGCAATACATAACAAGCAATTTCATATTTCAAAAACACTATAGTATAGAGCCCTGATGAAGTCGCTTAATACTAAATTGGAATGTTCATCCTCTACACATTATTAATTCATTTTAAAGATGAAAACAATCCTTTTTGGAAGAACTCTTTTACTAACTTCAACAACTAAATTAGGATATTTTAGTAGAAAGACATAATGATTCATTATGATGATTTGTAGGAAATTTTTTGTTGAAGAGCAGTGCAAATATTTTCGCTCTAGACAAAACCAATAAAAGGTAGAGTTCCAGATGTGAGCAACACAATAGAAGGCAGTGCTTAAGAAATATTCCTGTAATCTAGATGTGAGCAACACAACAGAAGGCAGAGTTCCAGCAACCCCCAGGCAGTGCCCTTTTGAATCGAAGAGGATTAACCTTTCCTTAGTTTGCAAAGTAATGAACATATCACTTGACTGCAAAGGATTCATCTTCAGAAATGAATGTAGTAAATTGCAAATAGAGACAACATACCCTTCCTCTCCGATCCTTCCTCTTCCTCGCCGTCGGCCTACTGCAGCAAGCACACAAGGATAAATGCAATCGCGAGCCACATGGATGGATCTACATGGGCTTTATAGCCAATGTGTGATCGCCTTGCCACTATTCTCCTCCAACCATCATACGTAATGGTCGAGGTATGCGAACAACAGCTGGAGCTACCCATCATGGGACGATATGAAAAAGCAATCCCTTGACCAAGTTCAAATGGAGTTGTCCACCCATTGGGAATGTGGAAATCAATAAAAAAGTGACCTTTTGCAAGGATCTCAGCACAACCAAACAAATAACATATGGATTGAGGATAAAAAAGGTGATGGCAAAGCAACAACAAAATAGCAAGTTACTAAACAATGCGATGGCATAGATAGGGAAAAAAGGTGAAAATAGACTGATGACAACTCCACACCACTTCATCTCGATCGTAGGGCGTCCACCTTTATCGCCTCCCCACATGGACAACGGCCAGGGTTAGGGCTCTTGTTGGGGAGACATGGGAAACGAAGACGACCGTGAAACAAAAAGGTCCGCAGCATACACCTCTCACCAGAACCGCATTGCCATTATGATGAGGGCAACTTTGTCCTTTTACCCTATGCTACAATGACCCGATGCAGGATCGTTTTAAGGGATCATCCGATCCCATCCTCCACCTCGAATCTGAAGAACCCGGATTTCCCCCCAAATACCCAGTATGGGTCAAACACGGGTTTAGAGCTCCCAAATGCAAGATCGAAGCCCCATTCCTGCAAAATAAATAGGGCCTAAGGTGGTAGGAGTCTAGACATGAGTAGCTCTGATACCACCATGTTACCTGATCGAAGGGCAATCAGTCATTGGGAATAACACACTGGCTAAGGGGGCGATGGTTGTGGTTTACACCTTGCTATGTTGGTAGGAGGTGAACCTTCTCCACTAAGATAAAAATGGAAGGAATAGTTCTTGCCTTTAACATGGGAAATTCCCATACGTATAGTTGCACACAACCTCTTGAGCATGTACACGACATAATGCCCAAACAAAAGAGGGAACCACCCTTAATGACATAACAAATAGGGAACCACACCCTTCAATGATGTAACAAACAAGAAGAGTGCACCTATGCACAAGTGCAAGGTTTGAAACATTAATTTCAATGCTGTTTCATAAATTTTCAAGTGCACATTTCACCGACACGCCAAGAGTATGCCGTGGAAATGCCTGTGTTTCGACGTTGAATTTCGACAATTTTGATGCCCAAAAAACTAATCCATTTCAGAGGTGTGCCAATGCATGCTGACAAAAATGACAAAACTATTCAAAATAATTGAAATTTTAATAATAACTATTTAAATGGATAAATATTTTCATTTAAGTCCTAAACCTTATCTTATACTTATTTAAATGGATAATTGATGGGCCTCGGAAGCCACCAAAAGATTTGCTAGCGTAGGAGGTGCTTACTTAGCCATAAACCACCCATCACGTAGGAGGGTAGAGCAGCAATCCACAAGCACACACATAGGAGAACGAGGATTTGGTGACCCAGTTCCATCACAAGGGGTGTCCATCTGGTGGGAGGAAAAGGTTCCTACTATGCACTATAATTTTGAGGATACATGGTATTACATGATTTCACTCCCTCTCTCAGGGAGGAGGCCCTTCTTATGACAGCCTCCTTCTTTAGTTATAATCTGGGGGGGGGAGGGGGGGGGGGGGGGGAACCCTCACTTGATGGGCTCTAGTTGTCTGGCTACATGGTAGCTATTAGGGCGTAGATAGTTAGGCCCATCTTATCGTATCTTCTGCCCATGCTGTGCTAAATCTTTTGGCAGGCTGGGCAGGTTCTGGTTGGGATTCGGCTAGTCTGAGGTGGGGCAGGTTGAGCCAGTTCTGCTTGTACACCTTGTAGTCGGGTAGCCGGACCCTCTATTGGATCATGTGTAGAGTTTTGGATCTGAGGGCAATTTTTGCCCCTCATCATATGCCCCCACTCTCTAGCTAGTGTGAACAGCTGAGAGAGTAGTAAGAGTGTTCAAAACTTCACTGTAGATGGTGCCCCCTGATGTTCTTCCTACTGTACTATAGTGAGCAGAATATCTATGATGGAGGAGTTGAGTGGCCTTCGCCTACTTCCAGTTGCTTGGAAGAGGCCCCTTGTTAGGGCATATGAGCTCTAATTCATGCCGACTCTAGGAGGCGACGTTGCTTGAACATGAGGCATATTCACTTGAGATTGTTTTGGCCTTAGGAGGTGACATGTACCGAGGCTGAATGCGAGGCGTGTAAGCCCTAGTTTGAGTTGGCCTTATGAGGCAGCATCAACTTTGGCATAGGGTGTATGAGCTTGAGTTGGTTCTAGCCTTAGGAGGTGGCATAACTTTGGCGAGGGGCATACACGCCCAGGTTAGTGCCGACCTTAGGAGGTGGCATCACTTTGGCGAGGACGTGTGAGTCTGAGCCAATGTCGGCCTGGGGAGGTAGCATGAGTTGGGCGTGGGGCGTATTAGCCCAAGATCGTGCTGGCCTTGAGAGGCTGTAGTTCACCTGATTGAGATGCGGAGGCTGGCATTAATTGTTGCTATCGTAAGAAGGCATGGCTTGAAGCGTTAGGCGTTTCTAAAAAGGCGTAAGAGGCTTTTCGAATATCCGTCGTGTAATAATGCGTAGGGGACCTTGGCCGGCAATTTTATCAGTGCGTTCATGCAGCCATGGAATTTGTGCTGAATCTCGGGGAATTCGGTTCCTTGGGAATTAGCAATCCGTAGGGAGGTAGAAAGACGTTACCGCCCTTGCGAGTCTGTGAGGTAGGGCTATAAATAGAGGCCCAATGTGGGCCTTGTTCCACCGCCTTCCATCATCTATAGGAGTGCTTGAGGGACTTAGGAGTCATGGGGAGGAACATTTATGACTTGTTTTCTCCTTTGATAGAGCTCTGTCGCTGAACTTCTATGTATTCGGTGGAGCGGCTGAAGAGTGGTTATATGCAGCTCTTCGGATTGGGGTGAGCCCCTCTTCGTGCCCCAGCTTAACGTAGGAGTTGAGGTAATGGCTTCCATCTTTTGATGTGCTTGTTGTGGCTTATCCTCCCTCCTGTGCACTCATCTTGCCTTGTTTCCTAGCGCAGGCTCCTGGGGGTCTTCTTTGCCAGGCGAATTCGAACGCTGCGGTGGGCCCTCTTGGTTTGGGGCCCATTCCGCATGGGGGAAGCTTATTTGGCAAGGCACGAAGAAGCATGCCTCTTGCTCACAAGGAGCTTAATGGGGAGCGAGCGGGGAGCCACGAAGGGGCGGAATAGGCTCCTTCAAGCCACCTGCAGGGTGAATCCAGCGAGGCATCCATTGAGAGGGAGTCTGCCACATCCGTCCTTGCGGACCTAGGCAAGGGTAAGCCGGGGGATGTTCCGCTGGGGGTGTCGTTCCCTTTGATCTTGTATGGAGAACCAACTGGACACTGGGCCATGGAGATTCCGCCCGGGGCCTGGGGGAAGGTCGCTCCTGCATGAAGTCATGATGCTTCTTCCACTCCACTTGGCTTCCCTCATAACTCTGTGGAGGCAGAGCGTGGGTTACTGCTGTTGGTGGCTCCTTGGCTGGGAGCATATTTTCCTGGCTAGATGTGGGGCCTTGGTCAGATGGTGCCCGCCACGTTCGCCCAGGTGATTAGGTCCAGCTGGGGATTCCTCGCGGAAGGGTTGGTTGAAGGCCTAGCGACGTTGATTTGGTGGGGTACCTTACTAATATAGTGGGGGGTACTCCGCACCTCCGGGCGACCCCAACTACCTTAAGTGGTCGTCGTTATCCATCAACACCTGTCGACCTGATGGTGGTTGATTGGGACAGACTGGCTTCTGTCGGGGAGTCATTCTAAGTGGGCCCGACAAAAGCTGTAGGGCTCAGTGGTCTTGTCGCTGCACTGTCACCCTGTTCTTCTGTGTGCAAACAACCTTGGGAGACCGAGGGTGAGGCCACTGAGTCTTGCCATCATTTTCTTTGTACTATCTTGTCTCTTTTTAGTTGTAACTTAGTCAGAGACAATATTCCGGGGTATGTAACAATCGGTGTTTATTGTAAAGGAAAAAAAAATTTTTTTGTTCCTTGCATGGATTGTTCATATGCCAAGTTTGAAAATGTATTTTTTGCCTGGGATTTGCTCGCATGGGTTTTGTGAACCGGGCTTTATGAGGCTTGGCTTGATCCCTTTTGCTTGCTCGAATGACTTGGCATAGAGGCTTCTCCTGTTACTCCTTCCTGGATAATTATTGGCGGGGCCTACTGGGATGCTCATGGAGAGGGCCATCCATGGTGGTGGCCGGGCGCCTATGGCTTGCATCGTGAAGGCACAGGTGGGTTACCCTCGGAGGTCCTCTTGGGCTTGGCTTGATCCCTTTTGCTTGCTAGAACAACTTGGCATAGAGGCTTCTCCTATTACTCGGCTAATTATTGGCGGGGTCTACTGGGATGCTCATGGAGAGGGCCATCCATGGTGGTAGCTGGGTGCCTATGGCTTGCATCATGAAGTCATAGGTGGGTTACCCTCGGAGATCTTCTTGCATCCTCCATGGGTCGATTAGTTGCTCAGCGCCTGGTCCATCCGCCTATATCGGTCGTGGGTGGAATCAATGCCTTGACCATGCCCCGTGTGCCTAATGGGGTGGGCATGCGAATTCTCTTAATAGGCAGGAGCAATACTCTCTCTGTAGGTGAGAGGTTATGTCGAGGCTATTAGGTATGTGGCATTCATCGCAGTAGAATGGTCGAGCTTGGGGCATTTGCTGTGCCTGCCCACCTTCGAGTGACTTTCCTTGTAATATGGCGATGGAGGGGGCTGAGAGTCCTAACTTACCTTGTTGACTTTTGAAGCAGGACATTTCCATTGCACGTTCCTCTAGGGGTCAGTTGCTTACAAGGGCCTCTCTTAAAGGGTGACTGAGAAGGGGGGGCGACCTTGGGAGGTGGCCTCGAGGCTTAGGAGCCTAAGCTCATGTCATTATGCGACATTGTGTCACTCAAGAGATGGGGGGCTATGGTTCCACTCCCTTGCCATTTGCAAATATGGCAGTCATTGGTCGGGGCAGTTCGAACCCTCTTCATTTGTTTTGGTGGGCTGATGCCTCTGAGGGTGGGGTGGCTAATACTTTTGCTAGTGGGTAGTGTGTTGAACCTCAGGGAGCATGGGCTCGAGTCCTTACTGGCCTGAGGGGCTGGCATCGCTGTCACTGGAACGTAGGGAGCGGGAGCCCTGGTTCCGCCGTTCTCTTGGGACAACCTTCCTTGCGGGGTGGTAGAAGGAGGGGGCAGAGAGTCCTTGCTTGCCTTGGCGGCTTTTGAGCGAGATGCCCCGACCCCTTGTGTACCCCTTGGAATCAGTTGCCGCATGACAGGGTTTGCTTAGGGTGGAGTTAAGAGGGTGCTCCAGCTCTGTCTGTGCTGCCCGGGCCCTTCTGTCCAGGTGGCCGCTATGGCTGCTTTGATAATGTTGTCCCTCTGTCCTTTTGTTGAGGACCGTGTGGAGTTGGGGCTCCTCTTCTTAAGACATGCCCCCTTATCTTGGGGATGTTTAGTCGGGCCTTCTGGGAGATCCCTTGTTTGGGATAGGTCCATCTTCGGCGGTGCTTGCTACATGTCTCTTGTGGGGATTGGGTGGAAGTGTCTGTTGTAGGAGTGCCTGGGCACCTATCCTTGATGAGGGAGCCCTAAGGAAGGATTTACCAGAGGGGCTTATGGCCATGCATCATTTTAGGGCCACTACTTCCCTCGAAAGTTGTGCTCGTCACAGGAGTCCAGAAGAGCCATTTTTCGAGAATTTTTCAAGCCTTGCCCTTGGCCTTTCGTTGAGGCTAGATGATGGTCACCTGAGTGGGTGGATCCCCTACCTGGACGAGATATGCGACGTCGTCAGGGTAGGATCGAGTAGCCGAGGTTGAAGGACTTGTTCAAAATCCTATAAGGGATAACTTAGGCCTGCTTGTTGAATCACAATTCGTTACCTCAGCCTCTTTGTAAAGGGAAGGTGGCCCATCCTATCTGCAAAGATGGTTAGCCATTCTGTTATCGGGGACATTCTTGTTATAAGTGAACGAGGGGAGAGGTTGCAGCCACTGGGTGTGATATTGCTGGGAGAATACCCATCTAGCCATGCCCCCAGAGAGGGCAGGCACAGGGGGATTTCTACATGGTTGGGAGTGATCATTTCCTGGAACCTTCAATAGAGGGTGGCCATGAAGTGGGGTCGACCTTGGAGGGTGGCGACGAGAGCCAAGAGCGAGCGCTCGGACTCTCTGGGGCGGAGGTCTGGAAGTGCGTCGGACGGGGCTTGGAGTACGGGGGTCCAAGCCCACATTATGGGTGTCGTGTGACACGGGACCCTAGGGCACCAACTTGGCTTTTGTGGTTGGCATGGCAGCCGTTGGGCGAGGTGGCCTACATCCTAACCATTTGCTCTAGTGGGCGGATGCCTCTAAGGGTGGAGCAGCCAAAGCTTTGCCCATGGGCTGTGTGTGGAACTTCAGGGCGTATGAGATTGAGTCCTCACTGGCCCAGGGAATTCATGTCTTAGTCATTGGAACGTAGGGCATGGAAGCCCTAGTTCCATCGTTTTTCATAGAAGGCATCCTGGTAGCCGGTAAATGGGGCGTGAGTGCCTTGGTCTGGATTCACGTCAGCCATCGAGGGTGGCTATGCCAACCATAAGAGGCGAAAATTCCCAAGGTCAGGGGGTAGGTTCGTTCGATCCTCGACCAACCTGGGGAGATGACCCACAAGCCTGGATAGGTGACGGTATAAGAGATCGTTTGGCGGGTTTGCCCGAATTTACGCCGACCTTGTGAGGTGGCAAGATAAAGGACATCAGATGTGTCGTTCCAAGTTTGTGCCAGCCTGAAGAGGCAGCACTACATGAACGTCGGATGCGTCCATCCAAGTTCACACTAACCTTAAGAGGTGGCTTGCCGACCTAAAGAAGTGGCAATACATGGAACGTTGGACGTGTCCGTCTGAGTTATCACCGACCTTAAGAGGTGGGTTGCTGACCTGAAGAGATGGCAATACATGGAACGTTGAATGCGTCCGTTCGAGTTCTCTCCGACCTTAAGAGGTGGCTTGTCGGCCTGAAGAGGCGGCAATATGTGGAACGTCGGACACGTCTGTCCGAGTTCTCGTCGACCTTAAAAGGTGGCTTGCCGTTCTGAAGAGGTGGCAGTACTTGGAACGTCAGATACGTTTGTCCGAGTTCTTGCCAACCTTAAGAGGTGGCCTGCTGGCCTGAAGAGGCGACAATACATGGAATGTCGAATGTGTCCATCAGAGTTCTCATCGACCTTAAGAGGTGGCTTATCGACTTGAAGAGGTGGCAATAGGTGGAACGTCGGATGCGTTCGTTTGAGTTCTTACTGACCTTAAGAGGTGGCTTGCCAGCTTGAAGAGGCGGCAATATGTCGAACGTCAGATGCGTTTGTCCGAGTTCTCACCGACCTTAAGAGGTGGCTTGCCTAGTCAAAATTTCGTCCCAACCATCCTCCGAAGGTGAGTCGTCAGGCGAGAGTAACGGGCAGTTGCCACCCTCTATAGGTGATGGCCATTCGTCGTGAGGGGTAGGACCCTGTCCTTGCTAAGGCAGGTCAGGCCTCTTGCTACCATTGGGGTAGGATATGGGCTTGAAGTGCCTATTTTAGCAGTGACGGGATCGCTCCTTGTGCGACAAGGATTGCGCACATGAGGGATTTTTCGCACTAGCCACCCTCGAGGGGTGGTCTTGCCATCATCGGGACTTAGGGGGACTCTGTGGTCCTTGATGGCCTTAAGAGGTCATTTTCGGGTGCTTTGGACCCTTGGGGAGGGGGGGTCACAACCCTCATACTTTTGGGGAGATTGAGATCCCCCTCTCGACCCTTGATGAGCTCGAATGCGTTCCTGAGGGAAGAGCAGGAAGTGGGGGATGTCGCGATTGAAGAGTCCAACTGTGACCCCAAAGTTGCATGGTTGATCATCTAGGTTAGCCCCTTGCTAGATTTCATGGACTTGGCTCCCTTTTCCCTTCTTCGTGTGGGCTTCTTGGGTTGCTTCACCTCAATCCTGGGGGGCTTATGCCAGGTCGCAGCTTCTCCACGTCCGGTGCTTCTCCTCTAAGGGAGTTAGGCATGTAGCGGGTTGATCAGAAATGCATTGTAGTACAGTTGTGAAATAGGATTAACAAAAATAATTTCTAAGATAACAAGACTTGAGTCCCGGTCGTTCGTCTCTGGGAGGTGTTTTGGAAATGCAAATTCAAATTCGATCTTGCTCGCTCTACTCGTTCAAAATCGCATGTCGATTTATACTAAATACGTATTGATACACGACATGCTGTTGTCAGAATATCAGAAGTTGAAAGCATGCAACTTTAATCACACCAAAAGATGATAATCAGGCACATGGTGATTTTCAACATATAAATATATAAATATTTTCATTGAGGCATGATGGTGGTTACAACACAAGTAGTGGAATGCTTGTACAGGAAAATTTAAATCTAACTAGCAGAAAACGACTGCATACATGAATCTATGGGGGGATTATGCATGTATCATTGGGGGAGAATATGGAGCTACACTACTAAGTAGTAAATAAAGCATTAAATCTATGAAGAACTATAATCTAGTCTAGCAAAACTAAGGGCATTTAGAGGTGGGCTCTGATGGCCTTTGAATGGGTGAGAAGAGAAAGAGGGGCGGCCAATGGTGCTTAGGTCGGCCCTTGGAGAGAGGTTGGAGAAGTTGATCCTGGTCTAGGCTTGGCGTGGTGGTGGTGGCATCATGGTGGAGCTCGTGAACATGGGGTGGAGGTGGTGATGGCTTATGGAAGGTGGAGCTATGCTAAAAGACCAAGATGGACCAAATGGCCACCCCTAAACCTAAGGGAAGCTCTCTAGAGAATTATGGAATTCTCTAGAGAGGCCTATGGTGGGAGCTCATGGGAGAGTGAGAGAGAGGATGGATGGTGGTTTTTAGATCCACCAAATGTGGATCTAAAAATTGAATGGCTCTTGGTTGCTAATTTTAGCAACCAAGGCAACAACACATGGTAGAGAGTTCTAGAGAACTCTAGGCTAGGTATTTTCGTGTGGATGGTGTGTGTGGGTCGAAACTTAGGTGGCTAGGCTAATTAGGTTAGGTTCTAGTGGGTTTACGTCAAGGTAGGTCTCAAATCAGGGTTGTAAACCCTAATTCACTAAGGTAAAGTGCAATTAAACTTAATACAAGTTTAATTGGGTGTGTGGAAACCTAATTGAGAATAAAATAACTCAATTAAGTCAGGTCTAGGTCAATTGGACTCTCACTGAGTCCAATTGGACTGTGTGTGCTGAGATCAGGGCTCAATTGGACTCAATGAGTCCAACTGAATAGACTGAAGAGATTGATCATGATCCAAGTCAATTAGGTTTAGTGAGGACCTAATTAGGTCCTTAGAAAGGTCTATAGGTGATGTACTAGGGTTAGGACACCTTAATTTAGGTTTTTGGGGGGTAAGAATTGGGTTTAGGGAGTTAAAGATCCAATATCAAGGCTTGAATCTCAAAATAGGGTCTTGATGTAAACACATTTACACTACTTAAAATGTCTATTTTTGCATGTTCTTAAGCATAGGATTGCATTTCATGATATAAATATTGCATAACATGCATCATCTTGCATTTAGAGTAGTTTGAATAAAATGGAGGTTAATTGTCTCATTTTATGTGCTTGGATAGGGAAAACTTTTTATCGGGGCCTCGGATTAAAGATCCAACCGTATGGATGTGATCAGGGCGACGATTGGAGTTCAACGACTCCAAGATCGCCCTAATCAGACATCCGTAGCATCAGATAGTGACCGGGGAACCCTAGAAGATCAAGGGCCAGGATGGTGAAAATCCACACTTCAAATGACAAATCCGACCGCATGGATGAATTCAGATCGACGATCACAGCCCAACGACGCAAAAATCAAGTCAATCCGACATCCGTGGCACCATCTACAACTTCCAGAAGATGGACGGCCAAGATGGCGCCACGTGGTGCCATCTCGACTGGCCAAAAGGCCGCACGCATTCCACAAAGGCCCCGCACCCGCTCGCTCTCCGCCGTTGGATCTTGATCCAACGGCTGTGGTCGACCACGCCTAAAAGCGTCCACTCGACCATCCGCGCCCCATAGCGCAGCGGTCGAGTGTGCTTTCGCGAGCGGCGGGTGCGAGTTCGAGCCGCAGCGAGGGCTGGAAGGCGCGGGCAATTGAGGCGCGTGGAGCGTCAGATGGAGATCGGACGGTCACGCACGCCCGATAGCATTCACGCGCGATTGAACGCGCGGCGTGAACGTGCGATCGCACACGCCAGGCGGGTGCACAACGAGCGGGCGGAGACGCATCTTAAGCCGTTCGATCTCGTGATCGGACGGCTGAGAATCGATGAACGTGCGCAAGCGTTGCACGTGCGGGCAGCTGAGCGGGCGCGCGTGGGCGCGGAAGCTACGCCCATGTTGGGGGCTTTAGCGACGGTTTTATCCGTCACTAAAGACCCCTCATTTATTGTTTTGAAGTTGTAATGTCCATTTTGCCCCCACTCCTTGCAACTATAAAAGGAGACCCCCTCCATACGAAATTTTCATCCCTTCTCCTCTCTACCCCTCCAAAGCTCAAGAGAAGCTTGTCCCACACCTGGGATGCTTCTCGCGAGATAAAGTCCAATTTTCGTTCCCCTTCGGAAGTGGATCCTGCGATGACGACGGCGTGCTGCTTCGTTCCCGTTCTTCTGCTTCGTCCTCCTTTGTCCTGCTTCGTTCTCCTTCGTCCAGGCGTCGTCCCATTCAGCTCGTCCTCCAAGCAACCGTCGAGAAGGATTTCTCTCTCCCTATTCTTTTTACTGCTTTCTAGTATAGATTTACTGCTTTCTAGTATAGTTTTGTTCGTCCTCCAAGCAATCGTCGATGAGGACATTTCTCCCTCCATTCTTTTAATGCTTTCTAGAGTAAATTTATCGCTTTCTAGAGTAATTATTTTATGTTTTGTAGTTGTAAGAGTGAAATGAACAATCTCCTTAATGAAAAATTCCTTGTTTATTCTACATTTCATTTTGATTTCTCTGTGTAATATTCTCTTTCTCTCTTACTCTCTCTCTCTTCTATTTATTGTAAATAATTAGATAGTTTTAAATTGAATTATTCTGTGACAAATAAAAAGAAACGCGTAGTTTTTAAATCAAACGTCCACCTCCCTGTGTTCGACCCGGAATTTTAATTTCGGTATAAATTTTATTTGTTGAACACGAATTCTTCGCTTTCGAACTACAACGACAAGTTTTCCAAAATCGAACACGTTAGCGTAGCCATTCGTAAACGTTCAACATTTTGGCGCTGTTGCCGGGGAGGCGACTCTCTTTGATTTCTCTTCGCGTTTTGTAACTTACAAATCATTTACCTCACTTTTCTCCTTTCTTATTGTAATTGCAGGTACTCTTTTTAGATGAGCAAAAGCGGTAGATTGGAGTAAAGTGCTGTGAAAGGTTTTGTAAGTTATCCCCCATTCTTTCCCCCTCCATAGATTTCATTCGCCACATTGAATCCAAATTCCAATTAACCTAGGTGTTTGCATAAATCCTAGGAATAGTTTGGTTGTTTGGATTCTCACTCACATTCATTCCACCTTCATTTATATAAAAAAAAAAGATAATTCTGTGGGGCAATTTTCAACAAACACACAACGTACACCCACATTCAAAGGCACTTAACCAAATTGATTTGTTTCTGCTCAACCGGGTTCTGATCTGTGGAACCGGTACACATAAAGCAACACATAAAAGAGTAGAAATCATTCTAGGTTAACCATCTTTGTGTGCCTAACTTAGTGGTGCATATGTGGCCAGTTATTTGAGTTGTTTAGGCTGTACCACTTCAATTAAAATCAACTCATCAAGTAGCTGCCAATTAGGGTCAACTCTTAGGGATTTACCAGGCACTCCACATTCTTTTTAAGCTTCAAAGGAAAACATTTTCACCCGTGCTTGTAAAACTTGGTGTGCCAATGAAACTTGTTTGAAAATACTTAAAGTTGAATCCTAAAAGCTACTAAGCAAGATTTGAACCTTAAAATTCACCACATCAAAAACAATCTTGCTTGAAAACCACTGGTTGTGCACGCACACACAAATCAATCAATCATTAAGGGCACAACCCATTTAAAGGGCCCATCACATTCCAAAGCACATTCAAACCTAACCCTAAATAAAACAGAGTAGACGTTGGCCTTAAGGATTGGACTCGCTCTTCAGAACTCAGAACGAGATTATTTTTGATTAGTCTATTTCTATTGTTCAATCTGATGTCTAGCTAGGGGAGCAGAGTCAAACGATCGCGGTTGGGGGGTACACTAGGAACCGGAGGCGCAAGCTGAAGGAAGAACCTTCTCCCCAGTCCCTCCTTCTAACTGGTTGGATTGAACAGACAGAAGTTCATCAAATCGTTCTTTTATCTCAAGACGGGTTTTGGGAGTCTGTAGGTCTGTAGGCTAACCCATTTAAGGACAGGTTTGATTGTTTGTATTGCAGGGTACCTTTCTTCCTCCCGTGTCTCATGAATCCTTCCACATATTTCACGCATTCCCGCTCTTTCCCTCCTGTTGTGAATTATCCTCAACATGACGATTATCCCAACTCATATTGTAATCAACCATCAGTCAGTTGGGATAATTTGGATTGGGGATACAATTCCGGACCCCCGTGTTTAGGGTCTAACCCTGAACACTTTGATTCTGATTTCTATCCTTCTCAGAGCTACATCAATTATAGATCGTCTTCCTTTCATGCACAGCCTAATACGATCTACAATCAAGAAGGATACACCGATCCTTACCCATCCTCTGATTTCACTGCCTTTAGGTCATCACCATCTCTTCAATAATATGAAATGACCTATTATCAGGAAGGGTATAACGAATCTCAATTCGTTAATTCCCCTGCATTAAGCCCAAACCTGCCCAACCTTGAACCAACTCATTTGGTTCAGGTTAACCAGGTTCAAGATAAGGTTCTGGCTAACTTGAGGAATATCATTCAATCTTTAGAAGTTCAGCCAATACCTTGCATTGAGAGATTGGAGCCCCTGATTGAAATGATTGATGATTTAAACAAGTCTTTGTTGGATTGGCTCCAGGATGTTAAGGATAAGAACCCGGGTGAGTTTCTACTTGGGAAATTAGTGAAATTGAGGATGAGATTCGTGGTTGCTTTGATTCAATCTTGGAATAATTCCCAGGATGAACCCTCTTCAGGAAAGCCAATGACAGAACCTGCTCAGGCACCTGTTGGGGGGGACACGTGTTACGAGGCTGACCAGATTGAATTTAAACAACCAATTAAGGATGATCTGATTTCTTCACCTGAGATCCCTAAGCCGGGTTACGAGCAAACGTATGTCTCCTTGGAACAGAAAGTGACAAATGATTTTGGGACATACATTGATACGGATCCTGATGGTGAAGATTCAAGTTGCGAAGTCTCACGCGAGTTTTCTGAACACGATTTCTGTGAGACGATTGGGCCTGAGGAATCTGATAGATCATTTAATAGCCCAATAATTGAGGAAACTGATCTTATTAGGGCACACATTACGGATCCAGAATCGCATTTTCTGGAGGAATCAATTCAATGCCCTGATTATCAATTACACCCTGTTGAGCTTATTGATGATTCTAATTCTGAGATAATTAGACCCAAGTCAATTTTGATTCTGCCACATCATTTAGACTTGGAGATTTCAGACGGGGTGATGAATATACAAGAGGTCCTGGAATTTGATATGCTGAATGAGGAGGACAGGAGCTGGGAAGTTTTGATTTGGGAAGTTAATTTTGGAGGAAATGGAAGATTGAGTCGAACGGTTCCTTTTAAGCTAAAACCATCAAATAAGAACCCTTACGACATTTGTTTCGAGGATGTTCAACTCAAGCACACATTCAACGATTATCCTTTTGAGTTTTAATTCTCTGTAACCTGACTTTTTGGTCTTGGGTTGCATCCTCATAAATCGCAGGCCCGACCCCGCTTGCATTCCGATTTTAGGTTTTGGGTAATTTTTTATCCAGAACCTAAGATATTCTCGATTATGGGGTGTGGGTCTACACCACAATCTGGTCCACATCTGTGGACCTCTGTTGACAGGTCGGAGGATTCTTCTATTTATTCTAATTCTGACCTGCACTTGTGAATTTTTCATTTCTTTTCCTTGTATTGTGTGCCTAGCTGAAGGCACTAAACTCAGCACATACATAGTTCTTTTTCGTTTTCATCTCGGAGCGGACCTGACATTCACGCAATTCAGGTGCTTTCTACATTTTTCCATTCTATTTTATGTCTTTTTAATACAATGAGGACATTGCATTAGATAGGCATGGGGGGGTGGATATTTATCTTTGAATTCATTTGTCAGCTCCGTAGATTTGTTTTATTTTCTTTATTTAAAAAAAAAATTCAGAAATTAGGAAAGAGAATTTGGGTTTAAGAAAATTTTCAATCTTAAGAAATACTATATTAAGATCTGAACACAAAGACCCTTCAGGTCTTTGGACTTAATCAGCCCGTGTATCCACTAAAATGTGGATTTATCTTTCGAGTCCTCGCCATCTTAATACTATTATAATTGGAATAAATAAGTTTGGGTGATAAGTACACGACTTATTAACCCACCCTCTGATTTGAGGGAATTTTGAGTCTTAAGCATCTACACACTTTCTTTGCACTGACTCGTTGTTCGACGATTTTAACGGAAATTGGGTAGCTAATGAACCTTCTAGGGTTATATGGCTGGCAAGTTATCGTGGGTAGCAGCCCATAGGTAGGTTGTCCAGAGCCTAGTCACTGGACCTTTCTCTTTTTCCTGCCTTTAGGTAAATCTTAGACCAGGGAAGCCACCTACTTAAAAAAAAAAAAAAAGAAAAAAAAATCAAAAAGAAAAGGAGAAAGAAAAAAGAAATAAGCCACACTTCGCCGCACGAGTATGGCTGGCAAGTTGTCGGTGGTAACAACTCATCGACCGGTTGTCCAGAACCCAACTCAGTAAATGCACTAAAATTTTCCCAAACACTTAGGAAGAAGCGGAGAAGTAGAATAAACCGGGGAGATATACACTGGATTCACCCTTGTGTTAACCCCGTAAAAAATAAAAGTCGGGAGAAAGCTACTAGTTGTAAAGATACACCTTTAGGCAGAAGTTTTTTTTTTTGAGGTCACCTAGAGGCGTAGAAATTCGAAATCCGTTTTAATTGCCGGTCAACGAGTCTATCACAATCACAATAAGATGCTTAAAACTTAGGGTTCTCATCAAATCTTGGGTGAGTTGAATGGCCGTAGAAATCCACTCTTAAACCCTAAAATTTGAAAATCCAAAAAAAATTAGAAAAGAGTAAAAGAGAAAAAGAAAATTTTCTTTGAATAAGGTGAGGGCTTGAGGCGGTCTGCATTGTGGCTGATACTCGTGTGCTGTTGTGTCTTTGAAAGTTTAGTTCCTAAGTAGATAATTTCTTAATGATTGAAAATAATTCAGGTCCAAATAATCCAACCTAATTCTTTTATAAATAGCATATAGTTTTTGCTATGGACTAGCAAAAGATTGGCATGGGAGTATGATGTAAACACATTTATACTACTTAAAATATCTATTTTTGCATGTTCTTAAGTATAGGATTGCATTTCATGATATAAATATTTCATAACATGCATCATCTTGCATTTAGAGTAGTTTGAATAAAATGGAGGTTAATTGTCTCCTTTTATGTGCTTGGACAGGGCAAACATTTTATCGGGGCCTTGGATCAAAGATCCAACCGTATGGATGTGATCAGGGCGACGATTGGAGTTCAACGACTCCAAGATCGCCCTAATCAGGCATCCGTAGCATCAGATAGTGATCGGGGAACCCTAGAAGATAAAGGGTCAGGATGGTGAAAATCTGCACTTCAGATGACAAATCCGACCGCACGGATGAATTCGGATCGACGATCGCAGCCCAACGACGCAAAAATCAAGTCAATCTGACATTCGTGGCACCATCTACAACTTCCAGAAGATGGATGGCCAAGATGGCGCCATGTGGCGCCATCTTGACCGCCCAAACGGTCGCACGCATTCCACAAAGGCCCCGCACCCGCTCACTCTCCGTCGTTGGATCTTGATCCAACAGCTGTTGTCGAGTGTGCCTAAAGGCGTCCACTCGACCATCCGCGCCCCATAGCGCAGCGGTCGAGCGCGCTTTTGCGAGCGGCGGGCATGGGTTTGAGCCGCGGTGAGGGGCTGGAAGGCATGGGCAATTGAGGCGCGTGGAGCGTCAGATGGAGATCGGACGGTCACGCGCGATTGAACGCGTGGCGTGAATGCGCGATCGCACGCACCAGGCGGGTGCACAACGAGCGAGCGGAGACGCATCTTAAGCCGTCCGATCTCATGATCGGACGGCTGAGAATCGACGAACATGCACAAGCGTTGCGCGCGCGGGCAGCTGAGAGGGCGCGGAAGCTACGCCCACGTTGGAGGCTTTAGCGACGGTTTTATCCGTCACTAAAGACCCCTCATTTATTGTTTTGAAGTTGTAATGTCCATTTTGCCCCCACTCCTTGCAACTATAAAAGGTGACCCCCCCATATGAAATTTTCATCCCTTCCTTCTCCTCTCTACTCCTCCAAAGCTCAAGAGAAGCTTGTCCCACACCCGGGATGCTTCTCGTAAGATAAAGTCCAATTTTCGTTCCCCTTCGGAAGTGGATCCCGCGACGACGACGGCGTGCTGCTTCGTTCCCGTTCTTCTGCTTCATCCTCCTTCGTCCTGCTTTGTTCTCCTTCGTCCAGGCGTCGTCCCATTCAGCTCGTCCTCCAAGCAACCGTCGAGGAGGATTTCTCTCTCCCTATTCTTTTTACTGCTTTCTAATATAGATTTACTGCTTTCTAGTATAGTTTTGTTCGTCCTCCAAGCAATCGTCGAGGAGGACATTTCTCCCTCCATTATTTTAATGCTTTCTAGAGTAAATTTATCGCTTTCTAGAGTAATTATTTTATGCTTTGTAGTTGTAAGAGTGAAATGAACAATCTCCTTAATGAAAAATTCCTTGTTTATTCTACATCTCATTTTGATTTCTTTGTGTAATATTCTCTTTCTCTCATACTCTCTCTCTTCTATTTATTGTAAATAATTAGATAGTTTTAAATTGAATTATTCTGTGACAAATAAAAAGAAACGCGTAGTTTTTAAATCAAACGTCCGCCTCCCTGTGTTCGACCTGGAATTTTAATTTCGGTATAAATTTTATTTGTTGAACACGAATTCTTGCTTTTGAACTACAACAACAGGTTTTCCAAAATCGAACACGTTAGCGTAGCCATTCGTAAACGTTCAACAGGTCTGGAGGGTAGTTCTGGACATCCAATAAAGTTATCAGATGTCTTATGAAAAATCAGAAGTCCAGACTTATTGTCTAGACGTCCAATCAGAGTCAGGAGGGATTCTAGGTTCTGTCTTGGGTATTCTGCAGAAATTGGACATCTGACCAAGTGTCTGGTCGTCCAATAACGTTGCAGAAGTGGGTTTAAGGTGTGTAGGAGTTGGCTAAGGGTTCTGGACATCCTATAACTCATCTGGACATCCAGATAGAGGTTGAAATTAGGATTTTAAGGTTTCCTAGGGTGCGGTGACCTAATCTAAAGGTGGCTAAGGCTTGGGGAATCTTCTAGGCTATCCTAGGGCTAGGATGGACCTAGTTCTTCACAATTTATTGCTTTATTCCTACTTAATAGAATAACATGCCTTAACTCCCTTACATTATTATCTACTACATTTAATCTCGGTCTTTCGCTCCAGCTCTGCTGCAACACTAGTTATTCTTTATTCTTCAGATCCAACTTTAGATCCAGCTTCAAATCTAGCTTCTGATCAGCTTATTACCTGCAATTGACATAATGCACCTAATCAGTACATTATAACATTATTTTATGCATAGCTAAAAGAAAGCAATAAAGGTGCTAATAATGCTAATGCTTGCATGAATTACCCAAACTTATGCTAAGTCCTAGCCTAATTTAGGTTAATTAAGACCTATGATTGTTCTGTGATTAAGCGCGTACTGGTGATTAGCCGGTCGGGCCGCCTAATTCTACCGTCAACCTGGTCGCCTTAGATATGGCACCGAGGTTGAGGTGCTTGTCTTCGTCCTAATTTATCAGGGGAGGGTCGTACCCTTCCCCTCTTCCTTTTCCTTCATCGCCAAAGGTCGGTGGCCGAAATGGTTGTTGGGAGGAGGTGGCATTTTCACTAGAGTTGTGGATGCACCAAAGGTCACTCGGCTTGAGTGTCTCGAAGAGCTGTGGGCGTTACCGCTGGAAGTTGGTTAACTGGGCTGTGGACTTGTTTTGGGCATCGCCGCTCTCAGAGGTTGCCTTAGTTTTCATGTTGATGCACCTGGGATGCTGGAGGCGGAAGCCTCTGACTATCACAGGTACCGCGGTGGTGACTTCTTCCTGGCCCACAATTAGGGGAGTAAGTTTTTTCGAAGGGTTTGGTGCTGCCCCAAGGGGGGAGACTCTTGCCACGACAAACCTGGACGCTCCGCCAAATCCTACGAGGAGACTTGGTCATATTCTCCTTGCTTAGATAAAAGTCAGGAGGGAGGTACCTTAACCTTTGTACTGATGTGCTCAGACATCAAGAGGAGAGGACCCTGAGTGGTGCGAGCGTCACCATCAGAACTTGGCAGTGATGTCTATCAAGTAGGGGAATCGGGGTGATGTCGCTTGCCTACCGGGGTGGGGTGTTAACTCACTTGGCTCTCAGTTTTTCTTGGGAGATTGCATCGACCATTCGCAGTTTTTGGGGCCCCTTCTTGGGGTGGTCCTTCAGGTGCTTCGCAGGCCCCTTATCCCTTTGCTTGATGGAGCCTTGGGATAATGGGTCCTCATTCACGGGCTGGCCCCCTTTTAGCATGCCTACCTGATCCACAACCAGGGGGTGCGTTCTCCTGGGACCTCCTCCTCGACAGGGTTTGCCTCGATGATCTTCTGTGGATCGATTCCCCTCAAGCATGTCCACTCAGTGCATGGCCAAATGAGTGTGCTCCTTGGTGAACTCTTTTGTGCAGCATGGCCCGCGACTACGACCCCCTAAGAGCCAGTTACTACGTTGGGAGAGGGGGTTCTTCACTTGCAGAAGGAACCTTATTCGCAAGTGGGCACGGGGGCACGCCTGTCCGAGGGTACTGATGAGAGTCTCATCATGGCTTCTAATTACCCCTAATCAACTAGTTTCCCTAGTTAATTAGCTAGGAATATGTATATATAAGGGTTAATTATGTAATAAGGGACAAATCATTAAAGGACCTTAAAATAAGTTAAAAATGCCTAATTATAAGTCAATTAATATTATTAATAACTTAATTAATAAATGGGCTCAAAATACCACTAATTAGTTACCTAATTAATATCTTATTTAACTTAAGAATAACTTAAGACTTAAGTCTTTAATAACTTAAGTAAGTAAATAAATTTAATAAATATAAATAAATGGGTCAAAAATGTAAATACAAGGAACTTATATAATATTTATATAATTTATAAATATATATAAAAAGTTAGAAAAGAAAATAATTTAAATTAACTTTAAAAGCCTTTGTTTGCATTTTGGTCCCTATAATTTATTACAATTGAGTCCTTTTTCCTTTCATCTAGGTCCTTGTCTTTCCTTGCACATAGGTCCTTGTGTACACCATCTTCTTCTTCTTCATTTCTTCTTCAATCGCTTGAACGGCTGACATTCGGCGGTGATGTTACCCTCCAATGACCACCCATCTGACGCCATTTTGCCCTCTCGAAGCTCCTGGAGCTTGCACTCACCACCCTAACTCCATCCACCGGTTCGGATTTGCCTTTAATCCTAATTAGGTCACGGCATTAACTTCACCGGTGTCGGAGACGACGCTGGAGGTTAAGCTGTACCTAGACATCCATTCGTCTGGATTCTTCCCCCTTCACAGTCGCCGAACCCTATAAATAGGCCTGAACCCCTCCGTCGACTCGTGGACAGCGGAGGTCATCATGGACCTTCAGCTCCTTCCCCTCTGTACCCCATCGTAGATGGTCAGTAGGTTCTTTCGTAACTCCGACATCTCCGCTCTCCTTCTCGAGTGCGGCCACTGAGGACACGCTGCCTTACTCACCTCCTTTTCCTCTTTATCGCCCTGCCAACGGAGATTGAGCGCCCCACTCTCCCTCTGATCTCCACTTCGATCGGCCGGAGCTTCTCTTCTCACCCTGCCAACAGTGAGATCCCTCACCACCTTCGTCAGGTAAGTAGAGCTAACTCTTAGGAGTAGATTTAGCTAGGTAATTAGGTAGGATTAGGTTAGTTTAGCTTAGTTATAGAAGCTTCTCCTTCGGCTCCAACGAAGCCAAATCCGACTTCAACAGACTTCTATTCACCTTTCCGAGTACCTGATCATTTTCCTCTCCTCCCCATGATTCACCTACACTTCTTCCCCCTCTAATTTAGCACCTATATCGCCTAGACCATCATCACCTACACCGGTGACCTCAGCTGTCCACGACAAAGGTCCTCTAACTTAGATCACCTCCAATGAGGCCCTTCACCTCCTTTCCATCATCTAAGGGCCTCGATCCTATACCTAATTAGTTTAATTAACTCATAGTAAGTAAACACCTAATTTCATTCCAACTTTCGAGTTCTCTGTCAATGGAGAGCTCGAAAGAGTTACTCCACCTAATTAACCCCCTAGAGAGCATCGCAAGGTTCTGTTGAGCCTTAGCCCTCACTCAATTGAGTGAGACGGTTGACTCTGAGTTCGTGCGAACTCAGACATTAAGTTTTCTAAATTCCCTGATGAATCCTTAATTCGATCATCAATTGGACAAATTGATGAGCTCTTGAGGTTTGTTTAGACCTCAGGAAACTTTCCAGACCTGAAATGGTTTATCTCTTTGCTATTCGCTCTATGTCAGTTGAATTTTGGACTCACCGGAGCTTCGACGAGCTTCAGCGAGCCAATTTTCCACTTCAACCCTTGATAAGCTCTAAGGAGCTCTAGATTGTCTAGTTAGATTGCAAGGATTACAAATCGATGATTAAATCTATGTTTTATTGTCTGGAGTTCCTATTTGATCTCTGTCTTCTCCAACTCCAGCAGAGTTGGAGAAGCTACTTAGTTAGAGTTAGGCTTCTGGAATTAGGTCAAAAAGCATGAGCAGAACCTTTAGAGGTTATTTTTGATCTTTAATTGCTCTGAAATCCCTTAGTTTATTCCACTGAACTCAAGTTATCTTGGCTCTAGGCGACGATGCCTGAGATCACTTCGGAGGAGTTCAAAACATGATTTTGATGTCCTAGACCAATTCCTGATGAAGAATTAAGTCAATTTAGGGTTTCAATTTAATCTGAGGAAGCCTAGAACAAAAAGTCAACTCCGAGCTAAATTTGGTTAACTCTAGGTCCAATTTGAGGATTTAAGGATTAATTCTGTGTTTTAAGGGGTGCAAAGTAATTCTGGGATGATCTAGAGTGTTTTAGAGTTGATTCAATTCAGATTTGTTGAGGATTTAACGTAGTTCATGTTTCTGGTCAGTTTGGGTTCTTTAGAACTTAATACTGAGTTCTTCAAGTTCTTGGAGAGTTTTGATCGCCAAATCCGTCCAAATTGTGTCGCAACAACCTGCAAAGTTTGTTCAAATCACCTGTTGAGGTTGTTTTCTCTCTGATGGATGAATTGGAGCTCAATTCCGAGCTCTTAACACTAGGATTGAAGCCTTCAAGCTTCTACTGCTTCCTGGAGCTGTTTAGAGTCCCCTTCCTTCCCCTTTAGATGTGGAAACCTCTCCTGAATCGAGTTTGGACCTCATCTGGAGGTCAGACACTTTCCTGAAGATCCTAAGACCTGTCTTCTCCTCTGCGAGCTTAAATAGCTGTGCGAAATAGCCATGTTCGTCCTTCAAATCGAAGGACTAATCGCAATCTTAACACCAAATTGGTGCTCGATTCTGGTAGAGCATCTGAATAGTTCTCCATTGATCCCTTGCTCGATCAAATCTATCTAGCCAATTGTTGGGAATTGTCGGCTGAAGTCTGGCCGATATTAGATAGAACTAGGAAACAAAGTCGCACATCGGAAGTCTGTGAGGCGCCACACTGGTATAATACGAAAAAGTGAAGACGATACTTTGGTCATTAGCGCAGAGTGAGAAATGAAACGAGCATTGCGTGGGTGCGTGCGTTGCACATGCCTACGCATGGGTGTGTGTGTGCACTTGTGGGTGTGGATGTGCATGGGACCGTGAGGGCGAGTGGGCGTGGAAGGCCAGGTACTGTGCATGAGCTTGAAAGGAAATTAAACCACCTAAGAAAAACTAGGCTTGGACCCAGTAGGGTCTGGTCCCACCCTCTAGGGGGTGCTGTGTATCCCCGACCGGTTTGAGACGCCAATAAAAAAAACTAAATTTTTGTAATTGAAAGCTTAATGGCTAAGTGTGGAATTCATTAAGCACAGTAAGGAGAAGAGGTTAAGCTAAAGAAATGGATAAGGGAACAAAGGAAGAGAAACAAAGGAGAGAGAGAGAGAGCAACGACAGAACAAGTAAAGAAGAAATAGAGAGGGCTGAATATTAAGAAGAAAGAAGAAAAATGAAGGAGAAATCAGATGTCTTGCCTTATTTTGAGCCATATAATTCATATTTTTAAGTCATCTATTTTTCGTAACAGACATCTGATTTGATCTTATTGTTCTTTTATTATTGTTTTAAGTATCAAATGTTGTAAAAGGCAAATATATTCCTTGTATATCATTTTCTTGCCTTAATCTCTTGTAATTAGACATAATTGGTGTAATAAACATGTTTACTTGATTCTTAATGAAAAATTACATGTGTAAATGTGTTTCTTTCTAATGGAATGTTGCATGTGTTAATTTGATCTATCTCTTGTGCAATTATTCATGTACTATTCATGTAATTAAAGTATTTTAATTGTAATCTGATTGATTAAGTAGTTAGTAATTTATGCTTAGGAATTAATGGTGAATTGAGCTTACTATTATGTCTCCCAGTGAACGACCTGGACACAACCAGTTAAAAAGAAATAAAAATCTAAAATGTTAGGTTAACTTGGCCCTATACTACACTTACGACATTAATTCGAGTTAACCTAAGTTACTTTCTCATGCAATTAATTAGGCCTAAATAACTTAATTAACTGTGTTGAGGAATCTGACCTACCAGGTACTATTGCCTTCGATAGGGCTGTCGTTGTTGCCGCAGTTTTTGGTTGATCCAAGGGAGGAGTTAACTCGCTCTATGGTCTCTCGTTAGGTACTCTGGCACGTGGTCAAGGGCATTGTGCCCAGGCTCGCAAACTGGATGGCTTGACTCGGGGCGCCGAGCGTTCATCACCTCATGGGGCCTCCCTCGTCGGAGTGCTAAGCCTCAAGCTAACCCAAGAAAGATCGTGTAAGCTCTGTCTTCTGTCGCTCGACTTCCAACAACCTCTTGGGGTTGTCACTGGTCCTTGAGCATTTGGCGAAGCGCTCCCAGGACCTGTTTTTCACACCCTTGGAGGAGCTATCTGACTGGCCGGGCAACGATCTACACGTAGGCCCTCGCCGGGCAAGTGTTGTTGGAGGAGCCCGGTGGGAACTCCTCTTGGGACGGTCGAGTGTCGACTTATCCCGACGGTGTCCCATAAGGGAGTGGTACATAAGCTAGGGTCCACTGTCCTTCTGTGTCGGGCCTCGGTTGGCTCTCCAAGCACTTTCAACAGGGGACCTCCATTTTCTTTTTCCCAAGTGGGTAGGCGGTTCGCGTAGTGGAGTATATTTGGGACCACCAGATTCAGCTTTTGGTACCTCTCCACTGGGCCGCACCTAGGGGAAGGGGGGTCCAGCTTGGGGACCTCGTGCGACGAGATGAGGTCACTAGGGCGTGATGACACCACGTCTCAACTGAGCTCTTTTGAGGGGAGGGAGGCCACGAGTGGGACTGTAGGTGGTCACGACCACCGCAACAATTCTCACTCAGTGGGGTCGAGGCAGGGTGTCGGAGGGGCCCTTCCTCCCAGTGATGGGATGCTCGAAAGAGTGATGGCACTTTCATTGACGCTTCCCACAGACGATGCCTTTTAATGGGCCTTTGAAGGCCACCAAAAGATTTGTTTGTGTAGGAGGTGCTTACCTAGCCATAAACCACCCATCGCGTAGGAGGGTACAACATCAATCCACAAGCATACACAGAGGAGAATGAGGATTTGGTGACCCAGTTCCATCACAAGAAGTGTACGTCTGGGGCGAGGATAGAGCTCCCAACTATGCACTATAATTTTGAGGATACATGGTATTACATGATTTCACTCCCTCTCTCAGGGAGGAGGCCCTTCTTCTAAGGGCCTCCTTGTCTATTTATAATCTGGGGGGGGACCCTCACTCGATGAGCTCTAGTTGCCAGGCTACATCGTAGCTATCAAGGTGTAGGTAGTCAAGCCCATTTTATTGTATTTTTTGTCCATTCTACGCTCAATCTTTTGGCAGGTTGGGCAGATTTTGCTTGGGATCTGGCTGGTCTGAGCCAATTCTGCCTATACACCTTGTAGTTGGGCAGCCGGACCCTCTATTGGGTCATGTGAGGAGTTTTTGATTCGAGGGCAATTTTTACCCCTCATCAATAACTATTTTTAAAATTAAGGACAACAAGAAGAAAAGTGCTAATGCTAATTCAAAATGGGATATATTGGTGATAAATTGTTGATATTAGTAAATTTTGAGGAAATTACTCAAATGACTTAAAATGGGTAAAACTATTGCAATATGAAAAAATGCCCAGGTGATGTAAATACATTTACACTACTTAAAATGTCTATTTATGCATGTTCTTAAGCATAGGATTGCATTTCATGATATAAATATTGCATTACATGCATCATCTTGCATTTAGAGTAGTTTGAATAAAATGGAGGTTAATTGTCTCCTTTTATATGCTTGGACAGGGCAAACATTTTATCGGGGTCTTGGATCAAAGATCCAACCATATGGATGTGATCAGGACGACGATTAGAGTTCAACGACTCCAAGATCGCCCTAATCAGGCATCCGTAGCATCAGATAGTGACACGGGAACCCTAGAAGATCAAGGGCCAAGATGGTGTAAATCCGAACTTCAGATGATAAATTCGGCCACACGGATGAATTCGGATCGACGATCGCAGCCCAACAACATAAAAATCGAGTCAATCCGACATCCGTGGCACCATCTACAACTTCCAAAAGATGGACGGCCAAGATAGCGCCACGTGGCGCCATCTCAGCCGCCCAAACGGCTGCTTGCATCTTGTGAAGGCCCCGCGCCCGATCGCTCTCCGCTGTTGGATCTTAATCCAATGGTTGTGGGTGCTCGCGCTTAAAAGCGTCCGCTCGACCATCCGCGCCCCATAGCGTAGTGGTCGAGCGTGCTTTCACGAGCGCCGGGCGCGGGTTCGAGCCGTAGAGAGGGGCTGGAAGGCGCGGTGATTGGGCGTGGGTGGAGCGTCAGATGGAGATCGGACGGCCGCGCGCGCCCGATAGCGTCCACGAGCAATTGAACCCGCGGGCGGACGCGCGATTGCACGCGGGCGGGTGCGCAACGCAGCGGGCGGAGACGCATCTTAAGCCATCCGATCTCGCGATCGGACGACTGAAAAGCGACGAACGTGCGCAAGCCGTTGAGTGCACGAGCAGGTGAGGAGGTGTGCGCGAGCCGCCCACGATGCCCACGTTGAGGGCTTTAGTGACGGATTTATCCGTCACTAATGACCCCTCTTTTATTATTTTGAAGTTGTAATGTCCATTTTGCCCCCACTCCTTGCAACTATAAAAGGAGATCCCCTCCATACGAAATTTTCATCCCTTCCTTCTCCTCTCTACCCCTCCAAAGCTCAAGAAAAGCTTGTCCCACACCCGGGATGCTTCTAGCGAGATAAAGTCCAATTTTCGTTCCCCTTCGGAAGTGGATCCCGCGACGACGATGGCGTGCTGCTTCGTTCCCATTCTTCTGCTTCGTCCTCCTTCGTCTTGCTTCGTTCTCCTTCGTCCAGGCATCGTCTCGTCCGGCTCGTCCTCCAAGCAACCATCGGGGAGGATTTCTCTCTCCCTATTCTTTTTACTGCTTTCTAGTATAGATTTACTACTTTCTAGATTAATCTACTCGTCCTCCAAGCGACCGTCGAGGAGGACATTTCTCCCTCCATTCTTTTAATACTTTCTAGAGTAAATTTATCGCTTTCTAGTGTAATTGTTTTATGCCTTCTAATTGTAATGAACAGTCTCTTCTATGATAAATTCTCTGTTTATTCTACATCTCATTTTGATTTCCATGTGTAATACTCTCTCTCTCTCTTACCCTCTCTCTGTCTTTTATTAATTGTAAATAATTAGATAGTTTAAATTGAATTACTTCGTGACAAATAAAAAGAAACGCGAAGTTTTTAAATCAAACGTCCGCCTCCCTGTGTTCGACCTGGAATTTTCATTTCGGTATAAATTTTATTTGTTGAACACGAATTCTTCGCTTTCGAACTACAACGACAGGTTTTCCAAAACCAAACACGCAAGCGTAGCGATTCGCAAAAATCGTTCAACATTTTGGCGCCGTTGCGGGGGAGGCAACGATTTCCGATCTTTTCTTCGCATTTCTTGCACTTTATTTGTTTTTCTAACTAGCTTTCTCTTGTGTCTATTGTTTTGCAGAGAACTCCATCAAAGAATCAACAAGCGGTAGACTGGAGTAAAGTGCAGTTGAAGACAACTGTAAGTTCTCCCCCATTCTTTCCCCCTCCATAGATTCCATTCGCCACATTAAATCCAAATCCCAATTAACCTAGGTGTTTGCATAAATCCTAGGAATAGTTTGGTTGTTTGGATTTTCACTCACATTCATTCCACCCTCATTCCTAAAAAATAACAAAAAGATAATCTTGTGGGGTAATTTCCAACAAACACACAACACACACCCACATTCAAGGCACTTGATCAACTTGATTTGTTTTCTACTCAACCGGGTTCTGATCTGTGGAACCGGTACACACAAAGCAACATATAATAGAGTAGAAATTATTCTAGGTTAACCATTTTTGAGTGCCTAACTTAGTGGTGCATTTGTGGCCAATTATTTGAGTTGTTTGGGCCGCACCACTTTATTTAAAACCAACTCATCAAGTAGCTCCTCCTCAGGGTTTTCAATCTAGGTATATTCCAGGCACTCCACTTTCTTTGTTATTTTAAAGGAAAATAATTTTCACCCGTGTTTTACAACTTGGTTTGCCTAGAAACTTGATTGCAATTCACTTAATTTGAAACCCTAAAAGCTACTTAAGCAAGATTTGAACACTAAAAATTCACACATTATCAATAATCTTACTTGAAAACCCTGGTTGTGCACGCACTTACATAAATTTCAATCAATCATTAAGGGCACAACCCATTGTAAGGGCCCATCACATTTCATAAGCACCACAATCCCAGGCCTTAATAAAATTGAGTAGACGTTGGCCTTAAGGTTTGATTCGCTCTTCACGGCCTAGTCTGAGATTATTTTTAATTAACCTACTTATACTGAGTAATCTGATGTCTAGCTAGAGGAGTAGCGTCAAACGACCGCGACTGGGGGGTACACTAGGAACCGGAGGCGAAAGCCAAAGGAAGAACCTTCTCCCCAGTCCCTCCTTCTAATTGGTTGGATTAAACAGACGCAAGTAGAGTAAATCACTTACAGTCTTAAGGCTGGTTTTGGGAGTCAGTAGATCCTTAGGCTACTCCACTTAAGGATGGCCTTGTTTTGTTGTGCTGCAAGGTCCCTATCCCCAGTCCTTTCGACCTTCTCGTATTTTATGCTGGGAAGACTGTCATTGAATCCCCGATTGGAAGGACCGTTATAACATTCTAGGAGGCGTAAGTTAGATTTTGGTCAATTTGATCCCATGGCCGAAAAACAGCCTCCTCTGCTTGAAAACCCACAGGAAGAATTTCGAAGGAAGCTAGAACAAATGCAGAGAATGCAGGAATGGTTCCAGAGAATGCAGGGCGCTTAGCCCTTGAAGGATTTTTATGATCCTTTAAATTACGGGGAACGTCCTGGCGTCCAGATTCCAGCCGGTGACATAGAAATCAAGCCCCAGGTGTTAAGCCTGATTAAACATTATCATGGGCTTGGCTCCGAAGATCCGTTTCAGCACTTGGAAGATTTGACCACTTTGGTCCAGACCACCAAGGCTCGAAACGTTAACGAGGAGCAAATGATCATGAGGCTCTTCCCCCACTCTCTTAGGGATAAAGCCGCGCATTGGTATAAGACAATAGGAAGACCAATTACAACTTGGAATGAGTTGAAATCGGCCTTTCTGAAGAAATTCTTCCCAGTCGGTCGTACCAATGCTTTGAGACGGGTAATCACTACCTTTACCCAGTGGCCGGGGGAGCAGTTTCATGTGGCCTGGGAGCGATTCCAGGACTTATTGCGGAGGTGTCCACACCATGAGGTGCCGAAATGGCAACTCATGCAGATCTTCTATCATGGGTTGAATGAGAAACTCAGAAACCATGTGGATGCTTCTTGCGGAGGCAATTTCCTCAATAAAGATGTAGATAGTGCACATGATTTATTTGAGGAAATGAGTGAGAATTCAATTAATCATGCCTCCATGGATACTTTTAACCGGTCCCAGCAACCCAGATCAAATGTCAATGAAGTCCATGACGCTCATTCATTTGATATGGAATTGATTTGTAATAAACTTGATAAGGTGGACTTGGTTGCTAAAAGAATGGAAGAGTGGATGACTGGCAATTCTATGAACAACTCTCAATCCACTCAATCCTAAAATTCGGGATTCCATTCCTCACGAGCTCCTTCTTGACGGGAGTTCGTGAATCAACTTGATGCGACTCAACCTATGAGTCAGCATTTCTCGGAACCCCATGGGTTCCCAACTGGGGCTTTTGATCCCAGTTTTTCTGATCGTTCCCTTTCTTTATCTCCATCCTCACCCTATGAGGATGTCTGTGCTGTACAAGAGAATGTTAGATCCAACCCCTACTCGAATGCCTATAATCCAAGTTGGAGAAACCACCCTAACTTCTCTTGGAAAAATCCAGAGCAACAGACCCAATTCCGACCCAGCAACTACGCTCCGCAACGACCAATGGGTCAGGGTCAAGTATATACTCAGTTGCCTCCGAATCAAGTTAATTAGCCAGCTTGGAATGCCCGTCAACCTGCAAGGCAGGCTAATTTGAACCGTCAAATGATAGAGATGCAAGGATCTATACTCCAGCTCATGCAGCAAATGAAAAACTCGCTGGACAACTTGCAATCCGGGCTCATTGCTAACTCTCGTCAACCCGGATCTCTACCATCCCAACCCGTACCCAACCCACGAAACATTATAAATTCGGGCAATCAAGCCCAAGGGTACGAAAATCTGAGGGACTCGCATGCACATGCTCAGGTGGTTGAGCAGGGTTCCTCATCTTCTTCTTCTGCTAATAAACAATTCATGGTCAATCAAACCCCTCCAATCTTTCTTAACCTTCCCCAAGACCCAAATTCTTACACTTCTGCAAATTCTGTCACTTTGAGGAGTGGTAAGAAGACTCAGGATCCACAACCACACTATTCTGATCTTTTGAATCCTGAAGAATCTAAGGAAAGATAGGAGAATTCTAAAGGAGAAATCAAGGCTCAGGAACCTGATTCCAAAGATCTGACTCATGTTCCTTTTCCTGAAGCCTTAGCCAAAGCAAAGAAGAAGAAGTCTGTTGATAGCAATGAGGAGCTTTTGAATTTATTTAAGAATGTTGAGATCAATATTCCGCTCCTTGATGCTATCAAGCACATATCGGCTTACGCAAAATTTTTAAAGAAATTATGTACACAAAAGCATAAGTCGAGAGAATCTGTTCTGAGGAAGGTGGTACTCTCCGAGCAGGCTAGCTCTGTTATCCTGCACTACCTCCCTCAGAAAAAGAGAGATCCTGGTGCTCCTTTGATTTCTTGCGTTATCGGAGATTACACATTTGATAGAGCACTTTTGGATCTCGGTGCATCCATCAACCTAATTCCGACTTCTCTCTACGAGAAGTTTGGGTTAGGTGAACTTCGGCCAACTTCAATAACGCTACAGTTAGCGGACCGTTCGGTCACAAACCCGCGAGGCGTTATTGAAGATGTTATAGTTAAGGTCAAGGATTTCTATTTTCCTGTAGATTTCCTTGTCCGTGACATGGATGTACCAGATAATCTGAGGAACACGCCCATCATTCTGGGGCGTCCGTTCCTGGCTACCGCAAAGGCCAACATTAATTGTGAAAGCGGTAGCATGGAAATCGCCTTTGGGAACCAATGAATGAAATTGGATATTTTTAAGGCGATCAACAAATTTGAGGATTGTGATTTATTGAGGAACTTGATGAGGATTATGTTAATATTGAAACTTGTTTGACAGTTTCTTCAATTGAAAGTTTCTCTTTGGTTGATGAATTTGACCCGCAACCCTCTGACCTGACATCTTTGAAAGAGGTTACTGATTTTGTTCACTCAAAACCTCTTCCTCTTGTTGAATCTTCAGCATCTACCCTACCATCAATCATTACCCCACCCCAGCTTGAATTGAAACCATTGCCTGAGAATTTAAAATATCAATTTTTAGGATCGAAGAATACGCTCCCTATGATTATTAGTGCTAAATTGACAAAGGAGCAAGAGATTAAATTGATTAAGGTCCTAAAGGAACATAAGGAGGCAATTGGTTGGACCATTCATGACCTCAGGGGGATCGAGCCATCTTACTATAATCATAGAATATTTTTGGGAGATGGATCCCACCCTTCTCGCCAGATGCAGAGGAGATTGAATCCAAATATGTGAGAAGTGGTCAAAAAGGAAATCATCAAGTGGCTCGATGCAGGAATTATTTATCCAATCTCTGACAGTCCCTGGGTAAGTCCCATTCAGATTGTTCCAAAGAAAGTCGGGATTACTGTTGTGATTAATGAGAGAGGAGAATCTATCACAACTCGTTCAACTTCCTCTTGGAGAGTTTGTATTGATTATAGGAAGCTGAACACAGCCACTAAAAAGGATCATTTTCCCCTACCCTTCATTGATCAAATCTTGGAAAATTAGCCGGGCAGAAGTACTTCTGTTTTCTTGATGGCTACTCGGGATACAACCAAGTTCCTATCCATCTTGAGGATCAGGAAAAAACTACTTTCACCTGTCCCTATGGAACCTTTGCTTTTCGTAGGATGCATTTTGGGTTATGCAATGCACTTGCGACTTTTCAAAGGTGTATGCTAGCCATATTTTCTGACATGGTGGGAGAGTTTATGGAAGTCTTCATGGATGATTTCTCTATTTTCGGAGAATCATTTGACTCTTGTTTGGCTAATTTAGAAATGATTCTTAAGCGATGTATCAAGACACGACTGGTCCTTAGCTGGGAAAAGAGTCATTTCATGACCCAAGAAGGCATCGTTTTGGGTCATGTAATCTCTGAACGGGGAATTGAAGTGGACAAAGCTAAGGTTGATACTATCGCTAAACTTCCTCCTCCCACATCTGTTAAACAAATCAGATCATTTCTTGGCCATGTGGGATTTTATCGAAGATTCATCAAGGATTTCTCGAAGGTTGCTCGTCCTTTGAGCAATCTTCTTGCCAAAGAAACGCCGTTTGTTTTTGACGAATCATGCCGAGAGGCAGTTGATTTTCTGAAAATGGTAGTCACCTGTGCTCCAATTTTGCAACCACCAATTTGGACAACCCCTTTTGAAATCATGACCGATGCTTCTGATTACGCGGTCGGGGCTGTCTTGGGTCAGAAAATTGACCGAAAGCCCTCTGTCATTTACTACGCTAGTAAAACTCTGGATGAAGCCCAGAGGAATTACACTGTTACTGAAAAGGAATTACTAGCTGTAGTATTTGCGTTGGAAAAATTCAGGGCTTATCTCTTAGGGTCTCATGTTATCGTTTATACCGACCACTCAGCCTTGAGACATCTCTTGGCTAAAAAGGATGCTAAACCCTGGCGTATTCGTTGGATTCTTCTTCTTCAAGAATTTGATCTTGAAATCAAGGATAAAGCCGGGGTGCAAAATGTGGTAGCGGATCATTTGTCGAGATTCCTAGGTGATTCTTCTTGTCCGGACATTCCGATTGCTGACACTTTTCCAGACGAAACCATTCATACAGTTTTAGGTGTCCACTCCCCATGGTTTGCTGACATTGTTAACTATTTGGCCGTTGGTCAAATCCCCCAGGATTGGACCAGGCAACAATGAGATAGACTCAAATCTGAGGCCAAATACTACTTTTGGGAGGACCCTGAACTGTATCGCATCGGCTCTAATCAGATTATTCGCCGATGCATATCGGAGAATGAATTCAACAGTATACTCGAGTTCTGCCATGCATCTGGGTGTGGTGGACATTTCTCCGGGAGAAAGACGGCTGCAAAAATCTTGCAATCTGGCTTCTATTGGCTATCTTTATTCAAGGATGCCCAGGACTTCTCAAGGTCATGTTCTCGATGTCAGTCACTCGGGAACATAACTAAGAGAGACATGATACCCTTAAGCCCTATTCTTCCTATAGAAATTTTCGATGTTTGGGGCATCGATTTCATGGGACCCTTTATCCCTTCATTTGGACATCAGTACATTCTTGTTGCTGTTGATTATGTGTCCAAATGGATTGAGGCAATTCCCACCCAAACCAATGACCACCTTGTGGTCATCAATTTTGTCAAGAAAAATATCTTCAGTAGGTTCGGGATTCTGAGGGCTATCATCAGTGATGGTGGCACTCATTTTACTAATGCCCAATTCCGGAATTTATTGGCCAAATACGGGGTTAATCATCGAATTTCCACACCTTACCATCCCCAAACGAATGGACAAGCCGAGATCTCCAATCGAGAGATCAAGAACATTCTACAAAAAATGGTTAGGCCTGATCGCAAGGATTGGACTCAAAAGCTTGAGGATGCTCTTTGGGCCTACCGTACGGCGTATAAAATGCCCATCGGTATGTCTCCATTCCATTTGGTGTATGGAAAGGCGTGCCATCTACCCGTAGAGATTGAACACAGGGCATTTTGGGCAATCAAATAATGCAATTTAGATCTGAATCTAGCTGGAAGGACCAGGAAACTCCAACTATCTGAGTTGGAGGAGCTTAGAAATGATGCTTATGAGAATGCCAAGATCTACAAGGCTTGGACCAAAGCTCTACATGATCAATTGATATCCCGCAAGAGCTTTGAGCCAAACCAGAAAGTCTGGTTATTTGATTCTAAACTTAAGCTCTTTCCTGGTAAACTTAGATCTAAATGGAATGGCCCATTCATAATTGATCAGATTTTTCCTAATGGTGCTGTTCAGATTTCTGACCCAAAGACGGGTAACACCTTTAAAGTCAACGGTCAACGTTTGAAGCCTATTGTTGACCGTAATCTTCCAGAACCCATCTCAGACTCTGTTGCTCTAGCCATTCTGTAACTTCTTTGGCTGGACTTCGCGTAGCTGACAGCATTAAACTCAGCAGTTGTACATATGACACAAGGCTGATACGAGCTTCATATCCAGGTGACATCTTTCATATTCTACCCTTTCTTTCATGTCTCTTTTTCAATGAGGACATTGCTCAGCTAGGCATGGGGGGGTGGATTCATTCTTGAATTATTTGGTCATCCTTGTGAAATCCATATAAATTGTCTCTTTTCTTATTTAAAAAAAAAAAAAATTAGGAAGGATTAGTTGGACATTAGGACTTTTCAATCCTAAGAAATTTTACATTAGGATCTGAACACAAAGACCCCTCAGGTCTTTGGACTTAATTAGCCTGTGTATCCACTAAAATGTGGATTTATTTTTGAGTCCTCGCCATCTTAATTCTATTATAATTGGAATAAATAAGTTTAGTTGATAAGTACACGACTTATCAACCCGCCCTCTGATTCGAGGGAATTTTGAGTCTTAAGCATCTACACACTTTCTTTGCACGGACTCGTTGTTCGGCGATTTTAACGGAAATTGGGTAGCTAATGAACCTTCTAGGGTTATATGGCTGGCAAGTTATCGTGGGTAACAACCCATAGGTAGGTTGTCCAGAGCCCAGTCACTGGACCTTTCTTAGTTTGCTGCCTTTAGGTAAATCTTTGACTAGGGAAGCCACCTACTTAAATAAAAAAAATAAAAAAAAAGAAAAGGAGAAAACAAAAAGAAATAAGCCACACTTCGCCACACGAGTATGGCTGGCAAGTTGTCAATGGTAACAGCTTATCGACCGGTTGTCCAGAACCCAGCTCAAAAAATGCACTAAAAATTCCCAAAACACTTAGGAAGAAGTGGAGAAGTAGAATAAACCGGGGAGATATACACTGGATTCACCCTTGTGTTGACCCCGTAAAAAAAAAAAAGTAGGGAGAAAGCTACCGGTTGTAAAGATACACTTTTAGGCAGAATTTTGGTTAGGTCACCTAGAGGCGTAGAAATCCGAAATCTGTTTTAATTGCCGGTCAACGAGTCTATCACAATCACAATAAGATGCTTAAAGCTTAGGGTTCTCATCAAATCTTGGGTGAGTTGAATGGCCGTAGAAAGCCACTCGTAAACCCTACAATTTGAAAATAAAAAAAAAAAATTAGAAAAAAAAAGAGAAAAAGAAAATTTTCTTTTAATAAGGCGAGGGCTTGAGGCGGTCTGCATTTTGGATGATACCCGGGCACTGTTGTGTCTTTGAAAGTTCAGTTCCTAAGTAGACAATTTCTTAATGATTGAAAATAACTCAAGTCCAAATAATTCAACCTAATTCTTTTATAAATAGCATATAGTTTTTGCTAGGGACTAGCAAAAGATAGGCATGGGGGTATGATGTAAACACATTTACACTACTTAAAATGTCTATTTATGCATGTTCTTAAGCATAGGATTGCATTTCATGATATAAATATTGCATTACATACATCATCTTGCATTTAGAGTAGTTTGAATAAAATGGAGGTTAATTGTCTCCTTTTATGTGCTTGGACAGGGTAATATTTTATCGGGGCCTCGGATCAAAGATCCAACCGTATGGATGTGATCAGGGCGATGATTGGAGTTCAACGACTCCAAGATCGCCCTAATCAGGCATCTGTAGCATCAGATAGTGACCCGGGAACCCTAGAAGATCAAGGGCCAGGATGGTGTAAATATGAACTTCAGATGATAAATCCGACCGCACGAATGAATTCGGATCGACGATCGCAGCCCAACGACATAAAAATCGAGTCAATCCGACATCCATGGCACCATCTACAACTTCCAGAAGATGGACGACCAAGATAGCGTCACGTGGCGCCATCTCAGCCACCCAAACGGCCGCTTGCATCTTGTGAAGGCCCCGCGCCTGATCGCTCTCCTCCGTTGGATCTTAATCCAACGGCTGTGGGCGCTCGCGCTTAAAAGCATCCGCTCGACCATTCGCGCCTCATAGCGCAGTGGTCGAGCGCGCTTTCGCGAGCGCCGGGCGCGGGTTCGAGCCGTGGAGAGGGGCTGGAAGGTGCGGCGATTGGGCGCGGGTGGAGCGTCAGATGGAGATCGGACGGCCGCGCGCGCCTGGTAGCGTCCACACGCAATTGAACGCGCGGGCGGACGTGCGATCGCACGCGGGCGGGCGCACAACGCAGCGGGCGGAGACGCATCTTAAGCCGTCCGATCGCACAATCGGACGGCTGAGAAGCGACGAGCGTGTGCAAGCCGTTGAGCTCGTGAGCAGGCGAGGAGGCGCGCGCGAGCCGCCCACGATGCCCACGTTGAGGGCTTTAGTGACGGATTTATCCGTCACTAAAGACCCCTCTTTTATTATTTTGAAGTTGTAATGTCCATTTTGCCTCCACTCCTTGCAACTATAAAAAGAGACCCCCTCCATACGAAATTTTCATCCCTTCTTTCTCCTCTCTACCCCTCCAAAGCTTAAGAGAAGCTTGTCCCACACCCGGGATGCTTCTCGCGAGATAAAGTCCAATTTTCATTCCCCTTCGGAAATGGATCCCGCGACGACGACGGCGTGCTGCTTCGTTCCCATTCTTTTGCTTCGTTCTCCTTCGTCCAGGCATCGTCCCGTCCGGCCCATCCCCCAAGCAACCATCGAGGAGGATTTCTCTCTCCCTATTCTTTTTACTGCTTTCTAGTATAGATTTACTGCTTTCTAGATTAATCTACTCGTCCTCCAAGCGACCGTCGAGGAGGACATTTCTCCCTCCATTCTTTTAATGCTTTCTAGAGTAAATTTATCGCTTTCTAGTGTAATTGTTTTATGCCTTCTAATTGTAATGAACAGTCTCTTCTATGATAAATTCTTTGTTTATTCTACATCTCATTTTGATTTTCATGTGTAATACTCTCTCTCTCTTACCCTCTCTCTCTCTTTTATTAATTGTAAATAATTAGATAGTTTAAATTGAATTACTTCGTGACAAATAAAAAGAAACGCGAAGTTTTTAAATCAAACGTCCGCCTCCCTGTGTTCGACTTGGAATTTTCATTTCGGTATAAATTTTATTTGTTGAACACGAATTCTTCGCTTTCAAACTACAACGACAGGTTTTCCAAAACCAAACACGCAAGTGTAACAATTCTCAAAAACCGTTCAACACCAGGCTCTTGAAGATTAAAATCATGTTTTGAGGAGCCTCCCCACTATACGAATCATCAATATCTTTTAAGTTGGCGATATGCGATACATAACTTGTGCAATAGTAGCAGTAGTGGAACACAATAGCAGCAATGGCATGTGGCACATGTTGCGCGTGACCTAGCAGCAGGCAACAACGTAGATCGACATTCCGTCGACATGCCAACGACATCCTTGCATTTCGATAAGTATATCGTGTCGATATGGCATCTTGTCAAAAAATCCCATTTTGCCAGCATGCCGACGACATTTTGATCACTGCACAAATGTAAAACTAACTATTATTCCTTATGTGAAAATATCTGGAGCTTCTAGAGCCTTCCCTTCGTGCCAGCTTAGTGCCTATGTGGTTGCTGGTATCACATCTCTCCTCATTAGAGTGTTTTTTGAAGGGTAAAATAATCATAGAAAATGCAATGCCAAAGAAATCATTTATTCCATGCACACGAGGAAGAAAAAGAGGAAATTTATGATCCTAAAGCTTGATATGGGAAGGCATGTGATATAATCAAGTGAAGGTTTGACATTTCTCAAAAAAAATTGAGTGAAGGCTTGTTTCTAGTCTCTTATCTCAATTACAAGTACCATTTAATTTTCTATCCCTTATCTACTCTTGAATTAGCACATTCACCATCTCCATCCTAATTAATGACATCCTCCAAGACAATAGTACCCAAAAGAGGTATACTACAAGGTTGCCCCCTGATGTAAACACGTTTATATCACATAAACTATCTATTTATGCATGTTCTTAGGTGTAGAGTTGCATCATACATTATAAATATTGCATAACATGCATCATCTTGCATTTAGGTTAGTTTGTATAAAATTTAGGTTAATTGTCGATTTTTGTGGTCAGATAACAAGACAACTTTTAATTGGGGCCTTGAATTAAAGATCCAACTATACATATTTGATTAGGGCAATGATCGGAGTTCAACGACTCCAAGATCGACCTGATCGGACATCCGTAGCATCAGATATAGTCCGAGGAGGATCTAAGATTAGGGGCCAAGATGGTGTCAATCTACACTTTAGACGATAAATCCGACCGCATGGATGGGTTAGGATCGACGATCGTAGCTTAACAGCGTGAAAATTGGCCCAATCCGACATCCGTGACACCTTCTAGAAGTCACAAAAGATGGACGACCAAGATGGCACCATGTGGTGCCATCTCGACCACCCAAATCGGCCCAACAGAAGTATGAAGACCCACCGTGCTCTCACTCTCTCCTCAATGCAAGATCAAATCTGGGCCGTTGGATCTTGATCTAACAGCCACAAGCACGTGCATCGCGGTTAAAAAGTTGACAAAGAAGAAAGCACAGTGCAACGATTAAGGCGTTGTAGGAGCAAAGCACAGTGCGTTCGAGTCGTGCTCAACGCATCTCCTCTTCTCGCGCAGGTGCAAAATCCAGCCGCCCGATCTGACTCCAACAGCCCAGATCTTCCGATCAGGTGGACGTGCGATTGAATGCTTGTCGCGTATGCGTGATCAGATGTGCGGTGTAAAGGGTGGGCTGGCACGAGATGATGACCCTTCGATCTGGATCCAGCGGCTTGGAATGGGGCTACGTCGTGCCATAACGGGTGAAGACGAAGTGGTAGTGGCGCAATCGTGGCTGTCTGATCTTGATCAGATGGCTGAGATCTACGCTCAGCTACTCAACGTCCGAAGTCAGAGGGGCTTGAGTGTGTTTAAGCCGTCCAATCGAAAATGCATGGTCAGTGAGTGTTGAGGCGCGAGGAAGGAGAGAGGGCACGGGCGGGTGTGCACTAAGCCCACGTTTCGGGGCTTTAGTGATGTTCAAATATGTCACTAAAGACCCCTGATTTAATGTTTTTAAGTGAAATGACCTTTGTACACCCTCCAATCTACACCTATATAGAGCCCTATGTCGCCCACATATTTCTCATCTCTCCCTCTCCAAAGCTCTAGAGAAGCTTGTCCCACACCTAGGTCGCTCCTTTAGAGCCAAATCCAAAGTTTTCTCACCCTCGTTCCGGAAGTGGATCTCGCGACGACGACGACGTGTTGCCTTGTTCCTGCTTCCTCCTGCTTCGTCTTCCTTCTTCCTGCTCCGTCCTCCGTCTTCCAGACGTTGCTTCGTCTGGCTCATCGTCCAAGCAATCATCGAGGAGGATAACATCTCTCTCCCTTCTTTTTATCGCTTTCTAGAATAGAATTTCCTACTTTCTAGCTGTAATCATTTCCCACTTTCTAGTTGTAAAAATAATATTCTTATATCAAGTGATTATTTTCTCTTTCTCTCTTTCTCTCTTAGTGTTAATATCAATTCCATTGTAATTATCTCGCTTTCAAACAAAAATTCCAAAAAAAGTTATAATCGTGGATTTTAGATCGACGAAACCTTCCTATGTTCGACCCAGAATTTCTTTACGAATTTTGGTTAAATTTTATCTGTTAACAAATTGCTTCACAAATCAAACTACAATGACAGGTTTTTCAAATCCAATTCCGATCACGTAGTTTTCCGCTTCCAACATTTTGGCGCCGTTGTCGGAGAAGTGACGCTCTTTGATTCTTCACATTTTCCCGCCTTACTTATCTTTTACCTCACTTCTCTTCTTTCTTATTGTGATTGTAGGTACTCTCTTGAGACGGGCAAAAGTGATAGATTGGAGTAAAGTGCTGTTGAAGGGTTTGTAAGTTTACCCCCACTTCCCCACCCTCTAGTTTTCATTCCACCATGGAATAACACAAACAAAAATCAACCTAGGTGTTCTTATAAGCTCTAAGGTTAGTTTTGATTGTTTGTTTGATACCTACACCCGCCTCACTCTCTGCATATAATAGAATAATTTAAAAAATCTCCCACAGAGGTACACAACCTCTTCTGATTTTCAAACTCAATCGGTAAACCAATCTTTGGAACCGCTACACACCCTAAACACATAATTGAGTAGAAATTGGATTAGGTAATCATTTGTGTGCCTAACCAAGTGGTGCATCAGGCCAATTGTTTGAGTTGATTGAGCCGCACCACTTCAACTAAAATCAACTCATCAAGTAGCTGCTGCATAGGTTCAACTTTTAGGGATTTACCAGTCACTCCACATTCTTTTAAGCTTTAAAGGAAAACATCTTCACCTGTGCTTTCAAAACTTGGTGTGCCAGCTGAACTTGATTGAATACACCTAAAGTTGAATCCTAAAAGCTACTAAGCAAGATTTAAACCCTAAAATTCACCACATCCAAAAATAATCTTGCTTAAAAATCATTGGTTGTGCACGCACACACATATCAATCAATCATTAAGGGCACAACTCAGTTAAAGGGCCCATTACATTCCAAAGCACATTCAAACCTAACCTTAATTAAAACAGAGTAGACGTTGGCCCTAAGGATTTGACTTACTCTTCGGAGCCCAGACCGAGATTATTTTCGATTAATCTGTTTCTATCGTTCAATCTGATGTCTAGCTAGGGGAGCATAATCAAACGATCGCGGCTGGGGGTACACTAGGAACCTGAGGCGTAAGCCAAAGGAAGAACCTTCTCCCTAGTCGCTCCCTCTAACTGGTTGGATTGATCAAAAAGAAGTAGATCAAATCGATTCTTTATCTCAAGATGGGTTCTGGGAGTCTGTAGGTCTTTAGGCTAGCCACTTAAGGACAGGTTTGTTTGTTTGTATTGCAGGGCACTTTTCTTCCTCTTGTTCTATCATCGATCCTTCCATGTCTTATTCGCACTTCCACTCCTACCCTTCTACCACTACTTATTCCCAAAATGATTATTATTCCAACCAGACTTATTCTCATCCATCTTCTAGTTGGGATAATCATGATTGGGAATACAGTTCCGGACCTCTATGTTCAGGGTCTAACCCTGGACACTATAATCTTGATTCTTATCCTTCTACGAGCTACATCGATTATAGATCACTGTTCTCATTTGGACAACCTAATATGATCTACAATCAAGAAGGATCATTGATCCTTATCCTTCCTCATAATACACTGCCTTTAAGTCATCACCACCTTCTGAACAACTTGAAATGACTTATTATCAGGGAGGGTATCAAGATCCTTAATTCGTTAACTCCCCTGCACTGAACCCAAATCACCCAACCCTGAACCAAACCATTTGGTTCAGGTTAACCAGGTCAAGAAAAGGTGGTGGATAACTTGAGGAACATCATATAATCTTTAGAAGCTTAGCCAACACCTTGCACTGAAGAATTGGAGCCCCTGATTGAAATGATTGATGATCTTGACAAGTATCTGTTGGATTGGCTCCTGGATGTTAAGGATAAGGGCCTAGGTGAGTTTTTACTTGAGAAATTATCGAAATTGAGGATGAGATTTGTGGTTGCTTTAGTTCAATCTTGGAATGATTCCTAGGATGAACCCCCTTCAGGAGAGCCAATGTCAGAACCCGCTCAGGTACCTGTTGGGGGGGACACATGTTATGAGACTGGGATTGGCCAGGTTGTTCTAGAGCAATCAAATAAGGATGATTTGATTTCTTCACCGGAGATTCCTGAGTTGAGGTACGAGGAAACGTATGTCTCCATGGATCAGAAAGTGATTGATGATTTTGAGACACACATTAATGCAGATTAATATTTCTTTGATTCTGAAGGTGAAGAATCATTATGCGAAGTCTCACATGAGTTTACAAAATATGATTTTAGTGAGACAACTGGGCCTGAGGAATTTGATAAATCATTTGATGTCCCTAAAATTGAGGAACTTGATCCTGTTGGGGCTCGCATGGTGGATTCAAATCCTGATTTCATGAAGGATTCAATTCAAAGCCCCATTCTTCAATTACACCCCTTTGAGCTTACTGAAGATTTTGAAATCACCAAACCCAAGTCCATGTTGATTCAGTCACATCTTTTAGACTTGGAAAATTCAAACGGGGTGATTAACATGTAGGAGGTCTCAGAATTTGAAAGTTTGAATGAGGAGGATAGGAGATGGGAATTATTAATATGGGAAGTTAATTCTGAAGGAAGCAAAAGATCAAGTCTAAGGGTTCCAATTTGTCTAAAAATCCCAATTCTTTACCAAGATCCTTATGACATCTTTTTAGAGGATGTCCAACCCAAGCACACATTCTTTGATTATCCTTGTGAGCTTGATCTTTCTGTAACCCAACTTTTTGGTCTTGGGTTGCATTCTCACAAATAGTAGGCCCGACCCCACTTGCATCCTGAGCTCAGGTTTTGGATAATTTTTATCCAAAACCTTAGATATACTCGACCAAGGGATATGGGTTTGCATCATAATCCGGTCTGCATCTGTGGACATCTGCTGGCGGGTCTTGAGGTGAATCTTTTTATTCTGATTCTGACATGCACCTATGAATTGTTTGTTTCTTCTTTATTTGTATAGTGTGCCTAACTGAAGGCACTAACTTCAGCACATATACAGGCTCTTTTCATCTCGAAGCCAACCTGGTATTCATGCAATTCAGGTGCTTTCTACTCTATTCCACTCTATTTCATGTCTTCTAATACAATGAGGACATTGCATTAGATAGGCATGGAGGGTGGATATTCATTCCTAAATCATCTTGTTAGCTTCGTTGATTCTTTTTATTTTCTCTTTATTTTTGAAAGAAATATTTGAATTAGGAAGGAATATTTGGGCATTAGGATTTTTCAATCTTAGGAAATAATACAGTAGGATTTGAACACTAAGACCCTTCAGGTCTTTGGGCTTAATCAGCTCGAGTATCCACTAAAATGTGGATTTGTTTATCGAGTCCTCTCCATCTTGAATTCTATTTCAATTTGATTAAATAAGTTAGGGTGATAAGTATACAACTTATCAACCCGCCCTCTGATTTGAGGGAACTTTAAGTCTAAGCATCTACACACTATTCGCACTGACTTGTTCGACGATTTTAATGGAAATTGGGTAGCTAATGAACCTTCTAGGGTGGTATGGCTAGCAAGTTATCATGAGTAACAACCCATAGGTAGGTTGTCCAAAGCCCAGCCACTGGACCATTCTTTTCTTGTTGCCTTTAGGTAAATCTTAGACCAGGGAAGCCGCCTACTTAAAGAAAAAAAAATCCAAAAAGAAAAGAAAAAGAAAAAGAAAAGGAGAAAAGAAGAAAAGAAAATAAAAGAAATCAGCTACACTTCACTGCACGAGTATGGCTGGTAAGTTATCGTGGGTAACAGCCCATTGGTAGGCTGTCTAGATCCCAGCTCAAGAAATGCACGTTTAATTCCTAAAACACTTAGGAAGAAGCGGAGAAATAGAATAAGCTGGGGAGACATACACTGGATTCACCCTTGTGTTGATCCCATAAAAATAAAAGTACAGAGAAAGCTACCGGTCATATAGATACAACTTTAGGCAGAATTATTTTTAAGGTCACCTAAGGGCGTAGAAACCCGAAGTCCATTCTAATTGCCAATCAACGAGTCTATTACATTCACAAAAAGATGCTTAGAACTTAGGGTTCTCATCAAGTCTTGGGTGGGTTGAGTGGCCGTAAAAAGCTGCTCTGAAACCTTAAAGTCAAAAATCCAAAAAGAAATCAGAAAAGAAGAAAAAGAGAAAAAGAGATCGTTCTTTGAATAAGGTGAGGGCTTGAGGTGGTCTGCATTTTGGCAGATACCCGGGCGCAGTTGTGTCTTTGAAGTTCAGGTCCTAAGTAAAAATTTCTTAATGTTGAAAATGACTTTTGCCTAAGTCATCTAATCCTAATTCTATTATAAATAGCATATAGTTTTTGCTAGGGACTAGCAAAAGATAGGCATGGGGGTGTGATGTAAACAAGTTTATATTACATAAACTATCTATTTATGCGTGTTCTTAGGTGTAGAGTTGCATCATACATTATAAATATTGCATAACATGCATCATCTTGCATTTAGGATAGTTTGTATAAAATTTTGGTTAATTTTCTATTTTTATGGTCAGGTAACAGGGTGACTTTTAATCGGGGCCTCGGATTAGAGATCCAACTATACGGATTTGATCAGGGCGATGATCGAAGTTCAACGACTCCAAGATCGCCTCGATCGGACATCCGTAGCATCAGATATAGTCCGAGGAATATCCGAGATTAGGGGCCAAGATGGTGTCAATCTACACTTCAGACAACAAATCCGACCGCATGGATGGGTTTGGATCGACGATAGCAGCCTAACAGCGTGAAAATCGATCCAATCCGACATCTGTGGCACCTTCTAGAAGTCACAGAAGATGGACGGCCAAGATGGCATCACGTGGCACCATCTCGACCACCCAAATCGGCCCAGTAGAAGTATGAAGACCCACTGTGCTCTCACTCTCTCCTCAACACCAGATCAAATCTGGGTCGTTGGATCTTGATCCAACGGCCACAAGCATGCGTGCCGCAGTTAAAAAGTTGACAAAGAAGAAAGCACAGCACAGCAGTTAAGGAGTTGTGGGAGCTGAGAGCGTGCGTTCGAGTCGTGTACAACACATCTCCTCTTCCCACGTAGGCGCAAAATCCAGCCGCTCGATCTGATGCCAACGGCTCAGATGTTCGGATCAGGCGAACGCGTGATTGAATGCTCGCTGCATACTCGTGATTAGACTCGCGATGTAAAGGGCGGGCTGGCATGAGATGATGACCCTTTGATCTGGATCCAGCAGCTTGGAATGGGGCTATGTCACGCCATAACGGGTGAAGACGAAGCGATAGCGACGAGATCGTGGTCATCTGATCTTGATCGGACAGCTAAGATCTATGTTCAGCTGCTCAACGTCCGAAGTCAAAGGGGCTTGAGTGCGTTTTAGCCATCTGATCTTTCGATCGAACGGCTGAGAATGCACAGTCAGTGAGCATTGAGGCACGAGGAAGGTGTGAGGGTGTGAGTGGGCGTGCACTAAGCCCATGTTAGTGACGTTTAAATACTTCACTAATGACCCCTTATTTAATTTTTTAAGTGAAATGACCTCTGTACCCCCTCCAATCTACACCTATATATAGCCCTACGACCCCCACATATTTCTCATCCCTTCCTTCACCTCTATCCCTCTCCAAAGCTCTAAAGAAGCTTGTCCTACACCCGGGATGCTCCTTTAGAGCCAAATCCAAAGTTTTCTCGCCCCTGTTTCGGAAGTGATTCCGCGACGACGACAACGTGCTGCCTCGTTCCCGCTTCCTCCTGCTTCGTCCTCCTTCCCGCTCCATCCTCTGTCTTCCAGGCGTTGCTCCATCTGGCTCGTCCTCCAAGCAATCGTCGAGGAGGATAACATCTCTCTCCCTTCTTTTTATCACTTTCTAGAATAGAATTTCCCGCTTTCTAGCTGTAATCATTTCCCGCTTTCTAGTTGTAAAAACAATATTCTTATATCAAGTGATTATTTTTTTTTCTCTCTCTCTCTTAGTGTTAATATCAACTCCATTGTAATTATATCACTTTCAAACAAAAATTCCAAAAAAAGATATAATTGTGGATTTTAGATCGATGTAGCCTCCCTGTGTTCGACTTGAAATTTCTTTACAAATTTCGGTTAAATTTTATTTGCTAACGGATTGCTTCACAAATCGAACTACAACGACGGGTTTTTCAAATCCAACTTTGATAGCGTAGTTTTCCACTTCCAACACCCCCTCTTCCCCTTTCTTTTCATTTTATGTTTTGAAGTCCTATCTAGACTCCTTTTTAAATACAAACAGGCTTGTTAAGAGTCACTGAATTGGTATTTAAGAGTGTTACGTTGTAATATAGTCGAAATAGCGTTCAAAACAAATACAATTTTATTACTCGAATATATTCTGAGGTCGAACATAGGGAGCAAATGGAATTCACGCATTAATCTCAACAATAAATGCAAATCGAACACATAATACTACTCAAAAATTAATTAGGAATGTAGAGCATGAGTATATGAAGAGTTTTAGGCAAAATAAGAATTACTCAAATGTACTTAAAGATGAAAATATGAATTTAGACGTCTGATTGCAAAATCAGACATCTTAAATGATTTGTGCTACAGTACTTCTCCTTTTCTTCTTTTAATCTCTTTCTCTTATTTCTCTTTTCTTCTTCTTCTTCTTTTGCCTTTGCGAGCCCTCTCTTCTTCTTTCTCTTCTTTCTTTCCTTAGCTTTCTCTGTCTTCTCCTTCCTCTTTTCTTTCTCTATCTTTGGCTTTGTCTTCCTCTTCTTCTCTTCTTTCAGCCCTGCTGTGCCCTCTGAATTCGACTAAGTGTCGAAGACAAACTCCTCAGAGTAAAACCCCCCTTCCCCTGCATAGCTCTCTTCTCTCTTTCTCTCTTTCTATTTCATCTTCGCTCTCCCAGAGCCTTAACCGGTCAGGTAATTGGACCTAATGCAGACTGGGGTCCAGGCTCACCGGCGTGTGTGGTGAGCGAGGAGTAAATAGGTCGGGTAGTCGGCTCGGCCAAGTTTTTGGGTTATGTCCCGGACGAGTCTGGTGAGAGGGGGGAGGAGGACCTCACCCTCAATGTTGGAGGCGAAGAGCCTCTGGCTCAAAATCAATTTATGCCCACAAAGGTGCCTTTCCACTTTCGAGATGGGACTAAATGTCCCACCTTCTTACGTGCGTTGCAATAGAGAGTGGCTTCCTCAATTGGCGAGGCTGCAAAGGCATACGACTCCAACTCAGAGCCTGGATGCGTGCACGCCTCAAGTCCGCACCACCTGGGGTTATCACCTGGAGCAGCAGCACCTGGAGCATAGCTTTAAGCTTGATTCAAGCTTGGTAGTAATGGCGGCTGTCGTCCTACTACCTGAAATCAAGAAAGAGGGCCTTATGGCTGCATCAGAACGTTCAGCATGGTCGCCGAGGCACGGAGAATGTAATGGTGGCTATGGCATGGGGCAAAGGTGGCCGGACAGTGAAGGGAATGGACGGTGAATGTGGGTCTGTTCGGGGAGGTATTTGGATGGTCGATGGAGTGATTGGATTGAGGGGAAATATCAGGAGGTTACGGTGGAGGTTGTAGGGTGGTCGGCAAGGTGGATGGAGGTGAGGAGCGACAGAAGCACCTCGCCGAAGGTATCTCCGGAGGTGGAGGGGGTGAAGGTGTTTGGTGGTTGACGGGCCGACTTTTCGCTTTGGGTTATAGTATTTAAGTAGTGGAAAAATAGACTAATCGAAAATAATGAAAATAACCACTCGCAGAAGAGCGGGTCGTGTCCACAGGGAGGTAATTATGCAATAAATTCTTAATTATTTAATATTATTTCAGATAGGTGCGAAATTCCTATTCAAAGCTGATGTAAAATGCGAAGGAAAGTAGATTCGCAATAACTTAAAAAGATAAGGGTGTAAATGCAGTTTTCCCTCGCTGAAATCTTTACTAAATTTATGATGATTTTATGCAATTTTCACGTGATGTGTACTAAAGAAAATTAGTGCTCAGGTTAAGCCCAAAAATCAATCTTAAAACTAATGAATATCAATAACATGCAATTATAAGGAAATATGAGTGTTCATGCACAATTCTTCCATAATATAATAATAATAAATAAAAATAAAATTATGTGACAATGGCAATGAATGTAAATACTAATTGGCATAAAAATAGAGCATTTTTGCTCTCTCCTCCTTGCGAGAGAAAGAGACCACCGGCGGGGCTTTGGAGAGGCTAAGGAGGACAGCGAGGACGAGGGCTCGGACGAGGGCTCTCCGATGGTGGCTGCGGCATCGATGGAGGTGGCTGGCCAGCAGAGGAGAAGACACCGGTGTGAAGGTTCTGTTGAAGGATGAAGGTGTTGGCGGCATGCGGCGTTGGCATGCACGCGCTTGCGGTGAGGCAGGTCTGAAGAGGCTGGAGAGTGCTAGAAGGGAGATGGGCCCGCGGAGGTGTGGCTGCAGGCTTGATGCGGTGCGCGCACCTACGGGGAGGAGAGGGCGATGCCTGCAGGTTGGGCGCGAAGGCAGGCGTGCGGGCGCGGCGGTCTACAGATGGGCGAAGTGGGCAATTGAGTGTGTGGTAGCGCCTGTGGGTGCGCCTGCAGAGAGGTGGAAGGCGCTGGCGGGTGAGGTAGCGGCTGTGGCTTGGTGCGCGGGCGTGATAAGGCGAGATGGCGCTCTGCAGGGAGTGCTGGAGAGGTTGGCTGCAGGGAGGCGTGCGGGTGCGGTGCAGGCTGAAGGGAGGTAGGCGTGCCTGCAGATGGTGCGGGTGAGCGGTGCTGCGCTAGGCAGATGCCTGCAGGCGGGCTTGCAAGGGCGCTTGGTGGCTTGGCGGTGTAGATGGCAGCAGCATCTGCGGGCACTGGAGAAGGGAGTGCCTGTGGGCACTTGCAGGCAGTGCGGTGCGGTGCAGAAGATGAGACAAGGGGGAAGATGATCCACAGTGCACGCTGGAGAAGATGGTGCTATGAGAGAGAGGCGCGTGCCTGCAGGCACGCAAGGTGAAGGAGGATGCACGGTGTAGGCTTGGAGGCGGTGGTGAAGGAGCGGTGTGGGGGCACAGTGCATGCGGTGGAGTTTTTCCCCGCAAGGGGGAAGATGCCTCTGTTCTTCTCTCCACCTCCTCTCTTTAACTCCTCTCTCTCCCCGCGTGCGCCAATCAAGGGATTTTCAAATCCCTTTTCTATTTTTGACCGATGGGCGTTGGAGGGGAGAGTTATGACCGGCCAGAGGAAAGGGAAAACATTCCCGCCGGTTGTTGGGGAAATTTTCTCCCCAACCCTTGCTCTTTCTAAATATAATACTTGCACATAAAAATAACAAAAATCATTACATATTAAGTTATAGAATGTTATAAACTTAAATCAGGATGCGCACAAATATTCTACAACTTAATTGCAATTATTAACACACCTAAATGGTACGATTAAAGATACTTAGGCTTAATATTAGTCCATTACAATGGACTCATCAGTGGTGTCGGTGGTTGGTTTTGGGAAATAAAGAGAGGGGGAGAAAGTGTGGAGGATAGGGAACTTAAGAAACTTAATCTAAGGGATGAAAGGGAAGGGAATCCCACGCTGGTATGGTTGTCAGACATGGGGAAGACGAATACCTCCGTAGATGAGGCGGCGGCAAAGTCGGGGCAGAGGCAATGAAATTCGATATTGCACGACGTGGATGACTGTGGTGGAGATAACCTGACCATTGGTATTGTGGTTGAGCGACAAGAGAGCTAGGGGGAAGTCTCCAGAGCTTGCGGAGTTGTGGCCGGCGAGGGAGAGAGGAATGTAGGGAGAACCGGCCTAAATTGAAGCTGAGGAGTTTGGTTTTGACCTGGGGCTTCTTAAATAGTTCATGGAAGAGGGATTTGTGCTTGGAAGCCAAGCTTCCAAGCAAAGAAGGGTCACCGGAGATGGAAGCTCTCAAAAGACCCAAATCTCTCATGCATTCGCATGAGAGATTGGGAAGTAATTAGGGCATCAAACCAGGTTCATATTGGAGGGATTTTCTCAGAGAATCTCCCTTCCAATTTTGGAGGAGATCCTCTGGGTAGTTAGGGAGAAATCTCCTTTCAAAGCTTGCCGGAGTAGGATTCCTCCGCTATAATGGTAGAGGGACCTATTTGTGAAAATGATGAAGAAGCTAGGGGGCTGATTGCAAGGATTTTTGAAAGTTAGGGGTAGAAATGTAATCAGACAAGACCTTTTTGCAAACTAGATCAAGATGAATTCCCCTTAGGTCCAAATTTTGGTACAAACCTAATTTGGACCTGAGGAATCCAATGGAGAAGTTGGATTTTGGGTTTGACCACGTTTGACTGGGTAATTTATGCATAAACCCAAATTAGGGCAAATATCTGTTTGAGACCCCATTCTAGGTCAAGATGAGTTTTAATGGCCAAAAAGAAGGTAATAAACCATAGAGAATATTTTTATATGATTTTTAGAGGATTTAAGTGAATTTTATCCAGACCAAAACCTTAGTTAATCAAGTGGGTCTGTTTTAGGGTTTCAAGAAGTCATTTAATTCATAGAACACACACAAACCATTTTCTGTTTGATCTAACCCACTTATAATCTTATTAAGACCATTTGACCTTTGTTTATCCCTTGAGAAAACCCATGGTTGTACTGCATTGGTAAAATTACAGCTTTACCCCTAATTTCTTATGTTTCTCTCAGAAAGATTATGCAGTGAAATATAACCTTCAGATGGTTATGTAGGAGCATTTATTCTCTTCATTGGGTCAAAATGAGCTAGTTAAAGCTCATGATGGTGTTCCCAGCATACCCTCATGCCTAGCTTTTACTAGTCCCTTAGCAAAATTTTAAGGTTTTAACTTTGATTCTAGACCATGAAATCCTTTGATGCTCAAAACTATGATGTGTGCTTTCTTTTGTAGATTAGGTTAGAATGTCGATAGTAGGCCTAGAGGTACTCAAGTACCAACTAAGATCCATACCTGACCATCTATAGCCTCAGTTTTCCGTGAAGGTTTTTAAGGCCTACAGGAACTATCCTAAGGTTTGTTGAACTCCGCGATTAAAGCACCCGTGTTTGTAACATGTTTTAGCCTCGGTTTAGTTTGTAGTGAATTTTTGTAAGAGAGAGAAAGAGGAATTTTCTTTATTTTTGGAGAGTTTTTTCTCTCTCTTATTTTTTTTCTTTTTATTTCCAGCTTCGAATTAGCTTCACAACATGGTCTATATCGGATTCCTAGCCCCATCATCAATCCTCGAAGGGTCCCTGGCAATCGATGCTTCGAGATAGCACCAGCCATTGCAACCCTTAGAATCTTGGCCTTCGAGATTTTGAGATAATCCTGCCCATGGCGTTCTGTAGCTAAATCCAGACCCTGGCAATTGACGTTTCGGGATAATGCTGTCCATGGCATCTAAACCAGCACAGGGTGCTTAGATGCCCCCAGTAGAATATGTAGATATCCTAGGATACAAGTACCGAGGAAACGATATGTTATTGTGTATCTTCGAGGGGAATTTCCTACCTTTCCACTCAGCTGCTCCTAATCTAGGCGACATTTTTAGAACAACTTGAACACATTTGCATGATTTTGATACTTATGCGCACTGAGCCAGACTATGTGTGGATTGGGGTGCTTAGGTTATCGAGTCCCGCAAACTAGAGGTCAGTTAACGAGGCTGAATACTCCCTAAGCCTTAGACCTAATACTTAAGCTTTGCATTTTTCCCAACCTTTTGAGGACTATCCAGATTTTAGCAGGTACTTGAATTTTTAAGCCTAGGATCATAGTCCAAAAGGCCTAAAATCAGTGTTCCTACTAATCTCTTCTGTGTTTTGTTAGCACTTGTTGCCTTTCATTTTCTTTTTCTTAATATGGTCTAGAACTAAGTTAATTCTTTAATTTCTTACTAATGACTATATCTTTTTTTTCTTTTCGATTTGTGCTCCTTTTTGACATTTTTAACTCTTCCCCTTTTTCTCCTCAAAATTTGATATGCCATCAAAATTTTCTCTCCTCTCATTTTTTTATTCATTTTCACAATTTTTTACTTTTTTTGGTATTTTTGGGATATGTGATTTTTTTGTGAGAATCCTTTTGAACCTTGATGTTTTGTATGTTTACACTTTACTACCCTCACATGCCTAAGTTTTGCAATGTCATTGTAAATGGAGGGTGTGAAATAGTTTTGAGTTCAAGAATTAGAACAGAATTATCGGGTGGGCGAACGGGTCGGGATGACTGCTGCGGACGATTTCAAGTCCTGGCATGTGTGCCAAAGGTGGGATTGGCTGTTCTAACATTGAACTCAGGGTGTAATAGATGCGGAGTACAAAAGGATAATAAGAAGGATCTCAATTTTTGGAATGACGGGTTGCCTCTCGTTAAGCGCTAAATTCAACGCTTTCAGCTGAGTGGGAAATGGTATGGAGGAGTGGTCAAATCAGATGAGTTTTGCAAAACATGCAAATTGATCAAAAGCCTGGTTGGTCCAACCAGGTGCTTGTTCAGATCAACAGGCTGATGATGCAGCCCAAACCCAATCAATCTGGTGGGTTGATAAATGTAGATCAAGAGATGTGAAACCCACCATATACTATGGAGCTCGAAATGATACGAAAGTGTGAATCCAGGGTTTAGCTGAGTCGAATCAGCCTGATCAGAGTAGGGATCCTTAAATGAAAAAGACTTAGTGGATGATGCAGGAATCCTACAGGAGTGATCAGAGAAGGATGGGGCGTGATTTGTAGTCTGATCAATGTCCGAAATCCGATAAAAATGTGGAGGCGAATCATTTGCAATCGTCTTAGTAAGAGGGGAATCAGAATAGAAATTGAGTCTGGTTGCGGGTCGGGGTTGAAAATGGGTTTGAATAGGTTCTGTATATGTGGAGAAGGTGGCATAACTAAGAATTGTGTATGAGGACTCTTCTAGTAAGGGTTCAAAGGTGGGTTCATTTACAGAGTCCTCATAGTAGCCAGCAAACTCAAAAGTGAATGCCTAAAGAGTGTTTATAGGATGAAGAAAATCTGAGTTAGGAAAAGATTCGAATTCTGGGTTGGAGTCACTCTCGGCACTTTTTGTTTCTGATTCCTGAGTATCAAAAAGAAATGATTCCATCTCCATGGAACCTGAATTTAAATCAGTGATCTCGGGATTAGGGACCTCAGAGTTGGAGTCGAAGAATGGATCATGTGTGCTGAGGTCGTAGACTGGCTCGTAGTGGTCAGGAAACAAAGGTTCTCCGTAATCATAATAAGATTCGAAATCGTTAGAGACATTGCAAGAATCAAGTTCTGAATTTGATTCGAGATCAGAGGTTCCACCACAGAATAAATCACAAGATGTAGACTCAACAACCTGACTTGGGTCTAGCCTATTCGTAGTTTCCGAGCTTAAAAAGGTGTTCCTATTGGAGCTGGGCTCAGGTTCTTGGCTTGTAGGGAAGACCCAATCAAAATCGCACTCTTCCAACTCGATTTCTGTATCGTAGATTGGCGTGACTTGCAAAAAGTCAATCTGTATCTTTGAGGATGTTGGAGAGGGACATTCATCAAATAAAGGCCTAGAATCATTATCCCAATTCAAACTTTGATTGTCGTCATACAGGCCTTGTACTCATCCCAATATGATTCATATCCAGATTCTAGGCTAAGGATGTGGGTTGAATTACTAGAATCTAGGTCAGAATTGCCTTCAGGGGTCACCTTATCAGAATAAGGGGCGGGATTTACACTCTCGAAAGGTTCTGATTCAATCTCATTCATACAGGAGTCTAAGAATTCTATGCTTGGTGAACTAGGGTTTTGATTTTCTAGGGCTGTCTCAAAATCATGTTCTCCTGCAATCGGGACCTCCCAACCTATTTCAAGATCAAGCATATCATATTCCATCTGGGTTGGGAATCCACAACAACCTTGTGTCTCAAACCTAGGATTTGGGAAATCATTTTGATCCTAATATTATTCCAAGATGGTTCATTAACTGTTTGGGGTATGTACAGGTATTTTTGATCGATAACTTGTTTCAACAATTCCATCATCTCTTCCCATTTTTCAAGATCATCTTGGTGCTTTTTCCAAAGTGTCGAATTTGTCAAGCATTTGAGATATTCAAAGTTATGCAATTTTTCTATCTCAATGTATCCTGTTATGAGAATATCCCAGGTTGATCCCTTTGTTGCTTCTGTTAGTAATAATTGGGCACAGTTTACAATGAAGGTTGTTGTTGTTGATACACTAACCTGAATGTCTTCGATTGGTTTTGAGGTTTTGTAATCAATGTCATAAAATCTAAGGGCATCCTCAACCATTCTATCTCTCATGGATCTTTGAGATTCAGGTTTCTTCAATGGTTTTCCTAAGTAGCCAGGTTGCATTTTTGAATCAGATGGTGGAATCAAGATGTAGAATCAAAATTCAAATTTAGAATGAAGTGATTTGATCTGAAAGAGATTCCCAATGAAAATATGTGTGTGCTCTCAATAGAAGGGATGAGAAACTGGATTGTGATATTGACCCAATCAAGGCACCCAAAAAATTTTTTGGATGACTATAGAGGTTCGGGGCGGATGATACCCCTGAATCAGAAAGTCATCCACCTGAGAATTACCTGGGCAGCCAGGAAGGGAGAGTCCCACAAAGACCCTTACACGGTAGAGAACCCCCACGGGTTACAGGGTTTCCCCCACCCGACCTTCCTTGTCACTGAGGGTCCAGGTAGACCAGAATGGATAACTTGACCTCTTAAGTCTACCAGTTTTATGTCCTAATTTGTGCCTTTGTTTTCACTTGAATTAGTAGTTGATTGGACTTGTGATCTAATTTGGAGGTTGGTTGGCCTACAATGTGGTCCAACTTTACTTGACCTGCCCTAAAGATGGCATAATGACTCTAGGACAAGACCTAGAAATCACCCTGATTTGACTCCCAGGTTATTAGGTCCAAGGGTTTTAGAGTTCAAGTGAGTTTAGAGTCTGATTTTGGGGTTTGTCTTGATTAGATCTTTTCAATCAAGGGCTTGGGTAGCACACCAAAGCGGGTGGGTTTGTTTCCTTTTATGCAGGCAAGTGTGAACTAGCACTCCAAAACCTTAATGCTTGAAACCCTAATTGGTTTTATTTCCAAGTCCACCTTGATCTTTCAAAAATGTTCTCCTTGGACTTCAAACAAGAAGTGAGTAGTCCAAGAAGATTAGGAATTGAGCGTAATTCCTAATAGGCACAGGAAATTTGGGGTAGGATCTCTAAAAATTGCTTCATCTTTAATGAGATTTGAAAAAATTTGCAAATCAGGAAACTTGCCTTTTAAATGATAATTACTATGAAAAATAAGGCATGTGATTCCTAATTGATTGTTTCCTTTTTGTCTTCCCAAGATTAGGAGGTTAATTAGGGAAGAATAGAGAAGTTACCTATCCTGGAGTGGTTGATTTGCATGGAAGATCTCCTCATGAAGTACCTCGCAAAATCACAATAAAGCAAATAGGGCAAGTTAGTGCTCAAATATAATCAAATAATGCAGAGAATAGTGGTGAATTGCATGTTGCTCCTCGGCAACGGCGCCAAAATATTTAACGTCGTTGAATCGGTATTTAAGAGTGTTGCATTGTAGTATAGCTGAAATAACGTTCAAAATAAATATAATTTTATTACTCAAACATATTCCGAGGTCGAACACAGGGAGCAAATGGAATTCACACATTAATCTCAACAATAAATGCAAATCGAACACATAATACTACTCAAAAATTAATTAGGAATGTAGAGCATGAGTATATGAAGAGTTTTCGGCAAAATAAGAATTACTCAAATGTACTTAAAGAAGAAAATATGAATTCAGATGTCTGATTGCAAAATCAGACGTCTTAAATGATTTGTGCTACAATACTTCTCCTTCTTTTCTTCTTTTAATCTCTTTCTCTTATTTCTCTTGTCTTCTTCTTCTTTTGCCTTTGTGAGCCCTCTCTTCTTCTTTCTCTTCTTTCCTTCCTTAGCTTTCTCTATCTTCTCCTTCCTTCTTCTCTTTCTCTATCTTTGGCCTTCTCTTCCTCTTCTTCTCTTCTTCTTTCAGCCCTGCTGTGCCCTCTAAATCCGACTAAGTGTCGAAGGCAAACTCCTCAGAGCAAAACCCTCCTTCCCCTACGTAGCTCTCTTCTCTCTTTCTCCCTTTCTATTTCATCTTCGCTCTCCCAGAGCCTTAACCGGTCGGGTAATTAGACCCAACACAGACTTGGGTCCAGGCTCACCAGCATGTGTGGTGAGCGAGGAGAGAATAGGTCAGGTAGTTGGGTCGACCAGGTCTGCGGGTTATGTTGCGGACGAGTCTGGTGAGTGGGGGGAGGAGGACCTCACCCTCAGTGTTGGAGGTGAAGAGCTTCTGGCACAAAATCAATTTATGCGCACAAAGGTGCCTTTCCACTTCCAAGGTGGGACTAAATGTCCCACCTTCTTCTGCACGCTGCAGCAGAGAGTGGCTTCCTTAATTGGCGAGGCTGTAGAGGCATACGACTCCAACTGAGAGCCTGGATGCGTGCGCACCTCAAGTCCTCACCGCTTGGGGCTATCACCTAGAGCAGCAGCACTTGGAGCGTAGCTTTAAGCTTGCATCAAGCTCGGCAGTAATGGCAGCCGTCGTCCTACTACCTGAAATCAAGAAAGAGGGCCTTATGGCCACATCAGAACATTCAGCATGGTCGTCGAGGCACGGTGAATGTAATGGTGGCCGTGGTGTGGAGCGAAGGTGGCTGTGGTGGCTGGACGGTGAAGGGAATGGACGGTGAAGGTGGGTCTGTTCGGGGAGGTATTTGGATGGTCGATGGAGTGATTGGATTGAGGGGAAATGATCAGGAGGTTACAGTGCAGGTTGTAGGGTGGTCGGTAAGGTGGATGGAGGTGCGGAGTGACGAAAGCTCCTCGCCGGAGGTATCGCCGGAGGTGGAGGAGGTGAAGGTGTTTGGTGGTGTCGACGGTTGGTTTTGGGAAATAAAGAGAGGGGGAGAAAGTGTGGAGGATAGGGAACTTAACAAACTTAATATAAGGGATGAAAGGGAAGGGAATCCCACACCGGTATGGTTGTCAGACGTGGGGAAGACGAATACCTCCATAGATGAGGCGGCGGCAAAGTCGGGGCAGAGGCAACGTCGGCTGATATTGCACGACGCGGATGACTGTGGTGGAGATAACCTGACCACTGGTATTGTGGTTGAGCGATGAGAGAGCTAGGGGGAAGTCTCCAGAGCTTGCGAAGTTGTGGCCGGCGATGGAGAGAGGAATGTAGGGAGAACCGGCCTAAATTGAAGCTGAGGAGTTTGGTTTTGGTCTGGGGCTTCTTAAATAGTTCATGGAAGAGGGATTTGTGCTTGGAAGCCAAGCTTCCAAGCAAAGAAGGGTTGCTGGAGATGGAAGCTCTCAAAAGACCCAAATCTCTCATGCATTCGCATGAGAGATTGGGAAGTAATTAGGGCATCAAACCAGGTTCATATTGGAGGGATTTTCTCAAAGAATTTCCCTTCCAATTTTGGAGGAGATCCTCTGGGCAATCAGGGAGAACTCTCCTTTTAAAGCTTGCCGGAGTAAGATTCCTCCGCTATAATGGCAGAGGGACCTATTTGTGAAAATGATGAAGAAGCTAGGGGGCTGATTGCAAGGATTTTTGAAAGTTAGGGGTAGAAATGTAATCAGACAAGACCTTTTTGCAAACTAGGTCAAGATGAATTTCCCTTAGGTCCAAATTTTGGTACAAACCTAATTTGGACCTAAGGAATCCAATGGAGAAGTTGGATTTTGGGTTTGACCATATTTGACTGGGTAATTTATGCAGAAACCTAAATTAGGGTAAATATTTGTTTGAGACCCCATTCTAGGTCAAGATGGGTTTTAATGGCCAAAAAGAAGGTAATAAACCATAGAGAAGATTTTTATATGATTTTTAGAGGGTTTAGGTAAATTTTATCCTGACTAGAACCTTGGTTAATCAAGTGAGTCACTTTTAGGATTTCAAGAAGTCATTTAATTCATAGAACACACACAAACCCTTTTCTGTCTGATTCAACCCACTTATAATCTTATTAAGACCATTTGACCTTTGTTTAGCCCTTGAGAAAATCCGTTGTTGCACTGCATTGGTAAAATTACAGTTTTACCCTTAACTTCTTGTGTTTCTCTTAGAAAGGTTATGCAGTGAATTATGACCTTTAGTTGGTTATGTAGGAGCATTTATTCTTTTTATTAGGTTAAAATGAGATAGTTAGGGCTCATGATGGTGTTCCCATCAAGGCTCAGGATACACATGGCTATTAGGCTACCCGTAGCACATAGGCAATCACACATCTCATGTTTATGGATGACACTGTTATTTGGCGAAGCCTCAGGTTTGAGGCCATCAAACAATGTCGATCTCCTTGGCTATTATTACAATCTGTGGAATAAGCCACGTGGCAATAGTTTGTGGGTCCATAATTCTTCATATGGTATCGAAGCAGGGTCTCTTGGCCCTTTGAGCTCTCTTCATGCACTCTCTCTGTGTGTGTGGAATACGTGGAGCCGTGTCGAGGGTCAAGTGCCAAGCCAAGTTCAAGTTCAACTTGAGGCGTATGAGATCTCATGCACTTGGGAAAATCAAGCAGAGGATGTTGGCTCTAGGGCTTACAAGAAGAGGCACAAAGACTTGAAAGTCCAAGTTCAGGGGGCGCGTGAGCCTTTCACGACAAAGGGAATGCCAAGCTATAGCACTTGACTCCTTAGCGTACGAGAAGAGGTACAAAGACTGCCACAAGTTGTAGTTATGGCTAACATAGATGCTCCAATCACCATGAAGAGCTACAAGCTCCATGTTATCCTAGAGAAAGGGCTTAAAAATTGTGAGGGGACAAAGGTAAAGAAGTGGGAGGAGAATTACATGGATTCCAATGATGAAGAATGTGAGGCATCTAACCTCACGAAAGTTCAAAATCACACAAGTATTTACCCTCTTCAGTGTTTGACTTGAGAGGGCATGCTAGAGTTCGTGGAATAAGCCACGTGGAAATTTATGGTGTGCTTATGTTAGGCGTGAATGTGTATGCACGCGCATGTGATTAGGTTTAAGATTTAGTGGGGTTTATTTCCAAGTTTGTTTTATTTAATTAGGTTTTGGTGATTGAGTCAATTTGGGAATAGTTGATTTGATTTAATTAAGTTTTAGGAAAGATGATTGGAATTTCTAGACTCCAAATTCTAAATTTGTTGTATTTGTAATTAAGATTGGATCTCTTTAAATAGAGACCAAATCCTTCTTTTATTTCTTGAGTTTCAATAACAATATTTCCTATTCTATGATCTCCTCTCCTCTTTCCCATCTCTAACACCGTCATCTTCTCTCTCTCTCTCTCTCATTTCTCTCTACACGTGCACCTTCATGGAGAAGGGCTCTTCTACACTAAAGGCAAATTCTTACAGCTTTGAACATAGCTACTCGAGGTAGAAAGAGTTGAATAATATAAATAAGCAGAAGCAAAATAATATCAAACCATAAACAATGAGAACAATTGGGTTTACGTGGAACCCCACTCACGAAGAGTGAGGAGAAAGCACGAGCGAAGCGTCCTATGGGCACGTTTTTGTTTATTCTTCTCAAAGAAATAAGTGAGAAGTATATGTCTATTTATAGGCCACCACACACTCTACATTCTCACAACACATGATGTGGTACTAAATGGCCACTTACACACACTTCTCTCAACACTTCCCCTCAAGCTGGAGGAAATGCTTAGCTTGTAACATAAAGAAACCCCTCTACACAACAGAACAAACAAAACTCTCAACTAGTACAACTACCTCTTCTCTACAGATGACAGATGCTCTTCTATTCATGCCTGTAGGCAAGTATGTTGATAATGACACATTAGCAAGGGTGAAGCGTGAGGATGAACTATTGTAGTTGGCTCAGACATGAGCCTCTCCTTTGGAGACCTTGATTGGTGCTGGTGGCTCCCCATTTAGTATGCTTGACATGGGCCCATCCTCTGAGGACCTCAAAATTGGATCTCCCCTCTAGACTCTATGAAATTAGATCTCCCATATAGAAACTTGACATGGGCCCTTCCTCTGAGAACCTTGAAACTTGATCTTCGTCTTGGAGATCTCGAAACTCTGGACCTCCCAGAGTTGTGGTTTCTCCTATGGTGATCTCGAACAAAGGGATTCCTAAATGAGGGATGATTATAATAGGATCTGCACTCCCCCTTTCTATTATAATTATAATAATAATAAGAGAAAAAAATTGAAAAGTGATGAATTTTAAGAGAAGAGGAGAAGCTCTTCTCTACTCTTATTATATCTTTTCTGGGCTTATTTCTTCTACGGCTCCGTCCCTGTTTGTCCCGCTCCTCACCACCTTCCTCCCAGCGACATTAGAGCGAGTTGTCCTCCAAGCGACCGTCGAGGGGGATTCTCTCACCTCTTTCTATCTTTTTCTCCTTTGTAGTGTAGCTTTTCCACTTTTGTAGTTGTAACAAACATTTATTCATAAATCGATGATTGTTCTTGTCTCTCTCTCTCCTTTATATTTTGCAAGTAGATTAGCTAGAATTCATCAACCTGATCTCTTGCCCTATTAAAATACCAAAAAAATTATAAAAGGTAAAATGATAAAAATAAATAAAAGTGAAATGCAGATTTTTCAAAACCAAACGTTCGCCTCCCTGTGTTCAACATGGGACTCACTTTTCAAGTTTCGGTTATGAATTTTATCTAATCAACAGATTTTCTCGTGAATCGAACTACGACAACGGATTTTCCAAAATCTGAACCTTTCCACGTGCGAATCCGCCTAATCATTTTGGCACCATTGCCGGGGAGGCAATGCTCTTTGGTTTTCTTCGCATTTTCCTGTGTTACTTACATATTTTTCTAACCTACTTTCTTCTTCGATTTATTGTCTTATAGGAACCCGATCGAGGAGCCGAAGGTGGTAGATTGGAGTAAGGTGCGGGTAGAGACATTTGTAAGTTTTCCCCCACTTCCCCACCCACTAGATCATTTCGCCACCTTAATAATTAAGACCTAATCTACTTAGGTGTTTTCACAAACCCTAGGATAGAAATTATTTATCTTGTTTGTCACTCCACTCACCACGCCATCCACATAAATAAAAAATAATAATAAAAAAAGTTATCTGATTGTGGGATTTCCTAAAAGAGACACATATTAACGCCCACAATTCTCGACTTAAGGCGTAGCATTCCACTTGGATTCAACCACTTAACCGGGATCTAACCTGTGGACCTAGTACACTTCAACTCAATACACATAAGTGAGTAGAAATTTGACTAGGTTAAAACTTTTTGTGTGCCTTAACTAAGTGGTCCAACAAGCCAATTGATTGAACTGTTTGGGTCACACCACTTAAGAAAAGTGATTCATCAGTAGCTTGCCACTTAGGGTTGATTGTTAGGGCTGAACCAAGCACTCCACATTTTTTTTCTGATTTCTAAAGGAATACATCATCACCAGTGCTTGTAAAACCTGGAGTGTTCTACTGAACCCCAATTGAACCAACTTAAGGATTAAACCCTAAAAGCTACTAAACAAGGTTAAACCATAAAAGACACATCATCAAATAACCTTATTTGCAAGCCCTGGTTATGCATGCACACACATTTGAATTGATCATTAAGGGCACAACCCATCTAAAGGGCCCATCACATTCCAAGAGCACAATCATCCCAAGGTTAATTAAAATTGAGTAGACATTGGCCTTAAGGATTGATTCACTCTTCGGGGCTTAGACTGAGATTTTTTTCGATTAATCTGCTTATGCTGGTCCATCTGATGTCTAGCTAGGGGAGTAGCATCAAATGACTACAACTAGGGGGTACACTAGGAACCGAAGGCGCAAGCCAAAGGAAGAACCTTCTCCCTAGTCCCTCCTTCTAACTGGTTGGATTGACCGGATAAAAGTAGATCAAATAGGTTATAATCTCAAGATGGGTCTTGGGAGTCTGTAGGTCTTTAGGCTAAGCCACCTAAGGATAGGGTTGATTGCTTGTATTGTAGGGCACCTTTCTCTCTTCTGATTTTCCTCCTACTCAACCATGTATCCTTCCACATCTTTCACACAATTTCAATCCTATCCTCCTATGACCACTTATCCTACAGATGATTACTATCCTGACTTGACTTGTAATTACCCATCCACTAGCCAGGATAACTTTGATTAGGGATATGAATACGGACCTTGGTGTCCAGGGCCTAACCCTGGACAACAAGACTATGATTACTATCCTTCCCAGAGCTACAATGATTATAGATCTTCATCCTTTGATCACCAAACCAACTCGATCTACAATCAGGAAGGATATGATGATTATAACATCTGACCTCCCTAGTATTCCACTGAATATAGGTCAGCTCCATTCTTTGAACAACCTGAGACAACCTACTATCAGGGAGGGACTCGAGAACCTCGATATCTTAACTCTCCTAGATTTAACCCAAACCCACCCAAACTTGAACCGAACCATTCGATTTAGGTGAACTAGGTCCAAGACAGGGTGTTGGCTAACTTGAGGAACACCATCCAATCTTTAGAAGCTCAGCCAATACCATGTATTGAAGCATTGGAGCCTATGATAAAAATGATTGGTGAGATAAATAGCTCTTTGTTGGATTTGCTCCAAAATGTTAAGGATAGGGGCCTGGGTGAGTTTCTACTTGGGAAATTGTTGAGGTTGAGGATGAAATTTGTTGTTGCCCTAGTCAAATCTTGGGATGATTCTCAAGATGAACCCCCTTTAGGAGAGCCAATGTTTGAACCCACTCAGGCACCTGTCGGGGGGGATACATTTTTTGAAATCGGGGATGACCAGCTTGGGCTAGAGCAACCCAATGAGGATGAACCGATTGATTCACCTGAGTTCCTCGAGCCATGGAGCGAGGAAAAATGTCTCTTTGAACTAGGAAATGACAATTGATTTTGAGACATATATAAATGATGATCATGAATTCTTTGATTCTGAGGGTGAGGAATCTCTTAGTGAAGTCTCACTGGAGCTTAACGAGAATGATTTTAGTGAGACTAATGGGCTCGAGGAGCAAGATGAACTATTTGATAGACCGATCATTGAAGATTATGATCATGTTGGGGCTAACTTGGATGATTCGAATCCTGATGATTCAATCAGTAGCCCCATTCCTCAACCACACCCTAAAGAGCTGAATTATAATATTCTTGAGATCACCAGACCCAAGTCAATCCTGATTAAGCCACAATTATTGGACTTGGGTATTTTAGATGGGGTGTACAACGATCTGGAGGTCCCAGAAACCTTGATTTTGGAGGATAGGAAGTGGGAAATAAAAATCTGGGAAGCTACATCTGAGGGAACTATGAGTTTGGATTTAAGGGTTCCTGTTGACCTGAAACCACCTACTTTCTACCAGGACCCTTATGATATCTTTCGCATGCAACCCAAGCTCGAAATAACTGATTATCTTTCTGAGCTGAACTTTAAGAGGACATCCCAACCTATTGAACCATCTTTACCCATTATCCGACACGTTGGTCTTGGGTTGCACACCATAAAACCATAAGCCCAACCCTACAAACATAATAATCTTAGGCTCTGGGTGATTTTCATCCAGAACCTTAGAACCACTCGACCCTGGGGCATGGGTCTCCATCATAATCTAGTCCACGTCTGTGGACATCTTCTGCTGGCGGGTCGAGGATTAATCTTTTGATTTTGATTTTGATTCTGACCTGCACTTGTGAATTCTCGATTTCTTCCTTGTATGTATGTTATACCTAGCTGAAGGTATTAAATTTAGCACGTGTTTATATTCCATGCTCTCTACGGAGCTGATTGGATTCACGTTATTCAAATTACTCTACCTTTTCATGTCTTTCATTTACAATGAGGACATTGCATCATTTAGGCATGGGGGGTGGATAATTAATTCCTGAAATCATTTTGTTAACTTCGTAGAATTTCTTTTAGTTTATTTAAAAAAAAATAAAAATTCAAAAAGATAAAAAAGAAAGAAATTAGGAAGAAGAGAACTTAGGCATTTAGAAGTTATTAACTTTAGGAAATGATATGATATGACCTAAATACTTAGACTCTTTAGGCCTTTGGGCTTAATTAGCCTGGGTATCCACTCGAATGTGGACTTAGTCTCGAGTCCTCTCCAAGTAATTCTATTTTAATTTGGTCAATAAATTGGGGTGATAAGTATACGACTTATCAACCCACCCTCTAATTTGAAGAGACTTTAAGCCTAAGCATCTACACACTAATTGCACTGACTCACTTTTCGGTGGTTTCTTCGGAAATTGGGTAGCTAATGAACCGTCTAGGGTGGTATGGCTAGTAAGTTGTCAATGGTAACAGCTCATGGGCTGGTTGTCTAGAGCCCAGCCACAAGATTATTTTCTTCGTACTGCCTTTAGGTAAATCTTAGATCAGGGAAGCCACCTACTTAAAAAAAAAGAAGAAAAAAGAAAAAGGAAAAAATAAAAAAAAAAACAAATAAAACCATACTTCACCACATGAGTATGGCTGGCAAATTGCCATGGGTAACAGCCCATTGGCCGGTTGTCTAGAGCCCAGCTCACAAAAATGCACAATAATTTCCAAAACACTTAGGGAAGAAGCGGGGAAGTAGGATAAACCGGGGAGATATACGCTAGGTCCTCCCTTGTGTTGACCCCATAAATAAAAGTAGGGAGAAAGCTACCATTAGAAAAGATAAACTTTAGGCAAGGTCAGCTAGGGTCGTAGAAACCCAAAGTCCATTTTAACGGCCGCCTAGTGAGTTTTTCACTCTTTTCACTAGATGCTTAGCATTTAGAGTCTTTTTCGACTCTTGGGCGGGTCGGGTAGCTATAAAAAGTTATCCCGAAACTCTCAAACTCCAAAAGTTAAAAAAAAATTAGAAAAGAAGAAAAACAAAAAAATGTATCTTCCCTTTTCATATAAGGTGAGGACTTGGGCAGTCTGCATTCTGGCAAATACCTGGATACTGTTGAGTCTTCGTAGTTTAGGACCCTTATTTGAAATTTTCTATTGTTAATAAACAACTTAGGTCTAAGTGATCTAATCCTAATTCTGTTTTATACATAGCATGTAGTTTAATTTTGCTAAGGATTAGCGAAAGATAGGCATGGGGGTATGATGTAGTCATAATTATTGAGGGTAAAATGCCTATTCATGTATGTTCCTAGGCTTAGATTTGCATTTCATGTTATAAATATTGCATAGCTTGCATCATTCTACATTTAAAGTATTTGTATATAATTTAGGTTAATTGCATCATTTTTGCGGTCAAAAGAGAAAGATATTTATTTTCGAGCCTCAGATTGATGATCCGACCATACGGATCTGATCAAGATGATGATCGGAGTCCAACGCCTTTGAAATTGCCTAAATCGGAGTCTTGTAGCACCATATGCAATCCAAGGAAGATCAACGGCCGAGGGACTAAGTGACACAATCCGAAGCGTCAAACGATAAATCCGACCGTACAAGTAGATTCAGGTCAACGATTGCAGCCCAATGCACAAATATTGACTCAATCCGACCTCTGAAGCATCCCCTACAAAGGAATGAAGATGGACGGCCTAGGTCGCACCACATGGCGCAACCTAAGCCGCCCATGCACACACATGCGCTACCGCATGCGTACAGCAGTGCGGGCGTGCACACGCGTGCACGCAGTAGCGCAAGGACGCGTGTGCAGCAGCAACGTAGGCGTAGGGGCAGCTGCAGCAGCGGCGCGTATCCCGTGTACGCTCACGATAAGGGCGCATGTAGCACGTGCCAGCGGTGTTGCAGTAGGGGTGCGTGAGCGAGATCGTTAGCAACGTTTATGACTATTACTAAATGTCCTATATACGAATTTGATTCTTTCCTCCACTATAAAAGGACCTCTACCCCTCCCATTTTTCTTCATCTCTTCCTTTATTCCTCTTACCACCTCCAAGGCTCTAGAGAGAGCTTGTCCCAAGCCTGGGATGCTCCTCTAGAGTAAAAAACAAACATTTGTTACCATCTCTCATCCCCTTTCGTGGAGCATCCTATGGCTGCCTTCTCAACTCCCTTCGGGAAGAAGATCCTCGCCACGACGACGTCTTGCCCCATCCTCCATCCTCTAGTTCTGTCCCCGTTTGTCCCGCTCCTCACCACCTTCCTCCAGGAGACATTAGTGCAAGTCGTCCTCCAAGTAACTGTCGAGGGGGATTCTCTCACCTCTTTCTATCTTTTTCTCTTTTGTAGTGTAGTTTTTCCGCTTTTGTAGTTATAACAAACATTTATTCATAAATAGATGATTGTTCTTCTCTCTCTCTCTTTCCTTTCTATTTTGCAAGTAGATTAGCTAGAATTCATCAACCTGATCTTTTGCCCTATTAAAATACCAAAAAAAATGATAAAAGATAAAAATGACAAAAACAAATAAAAGCGAAACGCGGATTTTTCAAAACCAAGCATTCACCTCCCGTGTTCGACCCAAGACTCACTTTTCGAGTTTTGGTTATAAATTTTATTTGATCGACTAATTTTCTCGCAAATTGAACTACGATGACGGGTTTTCCAAAATCCAAACCTTTTCGCGTGCGAATCCCCCTAATCAGCCACCACACCCTCTACATTTTCACAGCGCACGATGTGGTACTAAATGATCACTTACACAAAAAAGTAAAACTTAACAAATCAATCAGCAAAGGAAGCACATAGCAGGATAAGGAAATGATCAAGCAACAACTCCAGCTCATGCATGAACCCCAAAAGAAGACATATTTGGCCAGCCCAATTATGGATAGCAGAGGAAAGAGACAACTATTGAGAACAAAATTAACAAGATGTTTAGTGGGTGAAAAGGGGGACTTCTATTACAAGTAGGGAGATTGGTTCTTACCACGGCTATCTTGTCATTACTTCCATTGTATCACATGGTTGTCACTTTTTTACCCAAGAAAACATGCAACATGTAGAAGGTTACTAATTTTTGGTGGGGATACTACAATGAGGAGATTAAGGCATGGAGGGATATTGCTTCTCCAAATAGCATGGTGTTGTGGGAATAAGAAGTGTTGCAGATGCAAATCTCGCATTTTTTCTTAAACATATACGGCAAAAGGAAAAAAATGAAAGTGGCCTCCTATATAGCACCTTAAAGGCTAAATATTACTCCACATCTAGTTTTTGGAATGAATTTCCGAAGCAACAATTAATCCATCAACTTATGGAAAAATATTCTAGATTTCAAACATCTAGTAGGGAATAACAGTAAAAGATCATTGGCAATGGTTAATCCACATAGGTTTCCGAGTGATAGATGAACGTGTTCTTTCCCTTTGAGCAATAACTAGCTTGAAGATATTAGTGTCCAGAAAGTTGTAGACCTTATGGAGGAGAATGGGTAGTGAGACATGGCTAAACTCAGATTCTTTTTCAATGACAAGGATGTACAAGAAGCTACTGACATGCCATTTGCCAAAACTCAATCTGATGAATTGATCTGGTGCCAAAAAATCAAAGGAAAATTTATTCTCAAATCAGCCTGTAATCTTATCACACACTCCAGGAACAAACAAGATGAGTTGGGTAGGAGGTGAAATAAAATGGTTTGGAAGTGTGAAACTCTCAAGCCCATATTGAAGTTGTCTATCTTGAAGATAGTTAATGGGGCATTACCCTTCAAAATGATCCTTTCGGAGATTAAATTTGACCCCTAGGTGTTACTATGTAATTTTCCAGACCTTAGGGTGTTTTATGTAAATTCTATGCACTTAATAGTTCACTTTTTATGAATTTTCCAAACCTTAGGGGACCCAAAGGATCATTGTGTAATTTTCCAAACTTGAGGGGATTTTTTTGTTAATTCTGTGCATTAATTAGTGCACTCGAGGACCTTTGGAACAAATTTTCAAACTTTAGAGGCCTTTTTACAATTTTTGTGCACTTAAGAGTGCACTTGGGGTCTATACGCACATTTGTCCCTATTTTGAGGGGTTTTATGCAAGTTTCATACCTAAAATTAGTTGGTTTTGGGCCCTGAATCAAACAACCAAAAATCTAGGATGAAACCTGCAATTTTTCCCACCAAAAAAATCTCAACACTACATCTATAGATACTCCCCCATTTGGAGATCTACACTCTCCCCTCCCCCCTACACTTCTCTCCTTCCTCCTCTCCTCTTCACTCAGTGGTGACGTGAGTGCAAGCTGCAGGCATGCAAAGAAGTTGAGGCACGGGCACGATGGTGTCGTCGCAGGTGAGATGGGCATGGGCAAGCACTATTGGGGGGGAGTGACCATTTCCGGCCGGTTCAATTAAATCGACGACTCAGGGTCAGTCTAGGACTGGTCTAGGAGACTCCCTTGGGGTTTTGGGGCCGATTCAAGACCCTACTGATCTCAGATTTATGCAAACAAGAGACCGTTGGATTCCTTATTCTATTTCCCACATTTTAGAGTCATTACATTGCATTTTTGGGTATGTTAGCATACTAAAAAATTTGTAGAATCCCAAATGAGGGTGTTTAACTTGGTTTCTCGCCTCTCTTGACATAGAGATTGTGCTCGGAGGCGATGTGGCACACAGGAAGGCGCACACAGTACTAGTAGGAGTATTGATAGGCTTGATGTGTCACCGAGACTTGTCAGTGACTAGAATTAGAGTGGCCTCGCCCCCATTTTCTATGGCTTGATCTATTCTTTTTAGCGACACAAATGCATGTAAACCTGGACTAATTTCCTGTGAATTATCCACAGTTTTCTCTTACGAAGTACACAATCCAACTGCCTATTTTATTGAGATTGAGATGCTTTTGTTGTCATGTTATTTTCCTTCTCTGATGGTGGGGTTAGTTAAATAAAATGTAAGCTATTCCTATTTTAATTGATAAGGTAGACAATGCGATAGTCAAACCAACGAATGAAAATGTGGGATATACCAAGCTATGAAACTATTTTTGATGAGTATGTTTAGAAACAAAATAAGGGTAGTACTAGATGGTGAGCATAGGACATCTTTTTTTTGAAGTGAAAAGGAATGCTATCGAATCACTGATAGCAATCCAGGCGAGCTTTTATTGATAAAAGGATAGCAAAAAAGTTACATAAGTGAACCCTATTGGTGTATGAGATTCCAGCAATTATTGACAATATTATCCACATTCATTGTACTCTCCTAAAACAAGCTCTCATTTCTAGCTCTCCATACCGACCATAGAACTGCCACCATAGGCAAATATGGCTTATTCACCCTCAAGAAGGAACTCCAGAGACTCTCCCACGTGGGAATAGATTCCCTACACACCTTCCTCCAGACACAATCTGTAATCATGCAAGTAGAAAAAATATGAATATTAGAATCATTATGCATCCCACACAAGTGGCAGAAGTTAGTGGGGGTGCCCATTCTCCTATGCCTCAAATCTCCAATTATCAAGCCATCTCTTCTGCATAACCACAAAAAAATTTGTACCTTCAATGGTACCTTCAATTTCCATAGCTTTTTCCCAACCTCATCCACTTCAGCCATTCTGGACGAATTGACAAGCTTATCATAAGCAATCGCTGAGGAGCATAGGACATCATGAACCTTAAAGAAGATGAGGAACGTGAAACCAAAATCAAGGATGTTAGGAAACTTGAAATATTTGGTTGAATCAAAAATCATGTTGTACTTGATAAGATGGGAAAGAGGGTGATAGACCCGTGTTGAGATACTGACTTGTGTGGGGATGACTTGGCCCTCGAGTACATGTGTACTGGAGAACTAACAGCCCCGTGACATAAAAAGAGAGCTGACCTCTCCGAGTTTGGGACCTGTGAGAGAGATGGGCTTTCTATGCAAACTTTTAGCTGGGTCCACAATGAGCCAACCAAGGTAGTTGAGTAAGGGGTATGTGGTACTGAGGAGTGAATGGTTTCTGTTTGTGCATACTCGTTAATGAAAACGACTAATCGTGTGCTAATGTGAGATAGCTCTTGGCATGCTTATTGCACGTGCCGTAGTCATTACTACATTACTGATGGGAGAACCATCATGAGCCATAACTAGCTCAATTTAGTCATTATCAAGGAATAAATGCTCCTACATAACCGCCAGAGAGTCTTAAGTCACTGTAAATCCATTCTGAGGGAATGACAAGAAAATAGGGTTAAAACTGTAATTTTACCATCATATCTTGAATGCAGAATAATCGTGGGTTTTCTCAAGGGTTAGTTAAGGGTCAAAAGGCCTTAAAAGTCTAACAAGTGGGTTAATACAGACAGAAAAGGGTTTTCGCGTGTTTTGAGAATTAAATGACTTCTGAAACCCTAAAAACAGACCTGCTTAATTAACTGAGGTTTTGGTCAGGATAAAATTCACCTAAACCCTTTAAAATTCATAGAAAAATATTCTCTAGGATTTGTTACCTTCAATTTGACTATCAGAACCCATCTTGACCCAAAATAGTCTCAAACTGACATTTGCCCTAATTTAGGTTTTTACATAAATTACCCAGTCAAACGAAGTCAAAACCTAAATCTAACTTCACCATTAAATTCCTTGGGTCTAAATTAGGTTTGGACCAAAATTTAGGCCCAATCTGAGATCATCTTGACCAAGTTTGAATTTTGGTCTAGTCAAACTCTTTTTATCTCATTCAGATCCTTAACTTTTGAATATTTTACAAATAGCCCCCCAGTTTCTTTGTATTCTTCACAGAAAGGTCCCTCCACCATTATTGCTCAAGAATCCTACTCCAGCAAGCTTCATTTGGAGAGATCTCCTTGATTGATAGATAAAACCTTCCCAAAATCAAACTGGAGATTCTTTAGGAATTCCTCTTTCCATTGGGACCAACCTTAGATCCCAACTCCTTCCCAAAAGCTCGTCCAAACGCTTTGAAGGAATGGGTATCCTATTTTTGCATAAGCTCCAAGGTTCCCAAGCTTGTTTCCAGTCTTGGAATCCCCTCCTAAGCTCTATTTAAGCACGACCAATGCATGGTCGTGCTCTTCAGCTAGGATTTGGCCAAAAAAACCCTCTTCCTAACCCTACCTCCGGCCTCCTCCGACCTAGCTCCAGCGAGCATCCTCCCTCGTTGTCTTACGGCCTCCCAACAGCCGAATTGGGAGTGTCTTCTTCCTTCCCGACTTCCTCTGCCTCTCGATGATCACATCAGAGGTGCCCTGACCCTTTTCTTCGTCGCCATCCTCCTCTCGGAAGATTCATCTTCCCCACGTCTGTCCATCACACCGGCATGGGTTTTCTACCTCCTACAACCGTTAGATTAGGTTCTCTAGCTTCCTCTCCATCCTTACGTTTTTCTGTTCTTCTTATTCTCCAAATTCAACCTCCGCTACCACCGTTCACCCTCATCTCTTCCATCTCCAACGACCACTCCGGCGAGGCGTATTCGTAGCTACACCCCTCCATCTTCCTCACCACCACGCCCTACACCTCCGCCTCGACTTCACAAACAAAAGCCCTAACATTTCCCAGTCGATTGCCCCTCCAAACCCTCCACCCAACTCACGCACCTCCGGCCACCCTTCTCGAGGTCGTCAGACCTCCTTACAAGAACTCACAGCACACCAACATCACCGTTGCACTCCAAGGCGTCTAGCAATGCTTCCTGAGCTGTGTTAACATGGCCAAAAGGCTGTATCTTGGATTTCAGGTACCAGGTCTTCATGCCATTAATGAAGCTTCTTCAATCGAGCTCCAAGCCTTGTTCTTGCAGTTGAAGCCCAGGTGTTTGCTCCAAGCTCAGCGGAACCCATCCAGGAGCACATCCGAGGAGCCACTTCGGACCATTGATGGGCTCTTTGACCGAAATTAGAAGAACACAATTGCTTCACCATGCGAGAAGGGTGGAACTTTAGTCCCACCTCGGAAACTGACGAGTGACCGCACCCGCATAAATTGAAAAAGTCCTATAGTCTCTTCGTCTCCTAACCACAGGGTGAGGTCCCATACACCCTCACCTGTGCCTCACTTGCAAAACCTAACCTGCAGGTTTGGTGCGCACCCGATTACCCGCCTAAGCCTGTTCACACCTTGCTTACCACCCACATCGGTGAGCCTGGTCCCGAGTGTGCGTGTACCCGTTTACCCGACTACCCTGACTTGTGGCCCTGAGAGGGCAGATCCTAAAGAGAGAAGGAGAAAGAGAGAGCAGGGTAGGGGAGGGTTTTGCTCTATGCGACACTTAGCCAAATCTGAGAGTGCCTCCCTTGTGCATAAGAAGAAAGAAGAGGAGGAGAAGGAAGAAGGCTCGTGCATAAAGAAGAGAAGAAGGGAGAAGAGCAGCTGAAGAAGGAAAGCTAAAGAAAAAGAAAGGAGAAAAGCATAAGCAGAGAAGGAGAGAAGAGAAGAGAAAGGAGAAGAAGAATAGTGCTAGGGAAGCACTGTAGCATCTGTTGGTTAAGCTGTCTGATTAAAAGATCCGACGTCTGATTTGAGGCTTTAACTAGTTATCTAAGTACCTAAGTTTGATGGTTGATGGCACTGTTGCATTATTTGTATATATGCTTAAATTAAATAATTGGTGATCTTAATCACCATTGTTTTTGCTTTGAGATTCTTTTTGCCACATGTTAAACTCATGCTTTATATTGATTATCATTTCTGAGTTATTTCTTGTGTTCATTTACTTGTTAATTGAGATTAGCGATTGAATTCCTATTTGCTCCCTGTGTTCGACCTCGGACTTCATTTCTGATATTCGAGTAATAAATATTATTTATTTTTTGTGCTGATTCGATCTATACTATAACGCAACGATTAGGTGGTAGGCCGGGTATGACCCTGCGACAACAATTACGACTATGACAAAGAGATTAGGTGGTAGGCCGGGTACGGGGTGTTCTCATGGCCAAGAGAATGTCCCATAGTTGTCTTACAACCTGAAAATTTGCAATGAGATCCTCTCTATTTGTAAGACATTGATTTGGGTAAAGAACTTAACCTACTGCAAGGGTGTTACATGGGAAACAAAAGGTGGTTAATTGAATGAAAATGGAATTGACATAAATTACTAGAGTTAATAATATTGATAACAACCATTGTTGGATCTTACTATTTCTTTACTTCACGGTGTTCCATTTTTCACACGTGTTTTTTTCTTGAGTCACTCTACTCAACTTTGCTGACGTCAACCTAGTTTTGTATACTCAAGTCAGGCTAGTGGGAAATCAATTTCTATGGTTGCAGAGGGAGACGGTGCAGGACCCAGTTATGCATAGTAGTGATAGTAATTATCAGTTTAGTAGTGGTAGTTAGTTTCTATATTTGACCATAGTTCTCTTGATGTAATAGAATGAAGTCTGTTTCATTTTCTGCACTTTGATTTTGATGTTGTGATGATTATGCCATGAACCTTATTTCACTTAGTGAACTATTTCCTACTTTATTTAAATTATTCTGCATATGTGGAATGTTTTATGCATGCCTTATGTTTATTTCTTGTTGGATGCTAGATCTTGGGTAGAAATTCTCAGTCTGATCCAATTTCCATTTGGATTCGGATTAGGTCATAACACCCTTAGTCTATGTATTAGAAACAAGATTTGTGGGCTGTGTTGTGGGGGGAGGGGGGGAAGTTGTTCTCTCTTCACCGATCTAAGGATATCACAGCTTGGTTTTAGAAATGCCACTTTGTGCATGCTGTATGATGAGTTCTGGGGCTTCTTGTGGATGCAATTCATCAGGACTTGGATTATTTATTCAGTATCGACAATGAATGTGGTTTGGCCACAGACTTCCTCAACATAGCTGTAGTCACTCTTTATTGGATTTGGCAAGCACACTATGATCACAAATACAAGGCAAGGAAGATTCATCCAGATTATTTAATTAAACACATTAAATGCACGGTAGAGGAGAATGGTTCTTGGGGTAACAATCCAATGAATAAGCGTTGCTGCCTTGTAGAGGAGGATGTCATGATTGCTTCCTTGATGAGTAAACTTCTTGATTGAACATGGGTAGAACTCTCTTGCTTGCTAATTGCCTCCACATCAACTGAGGAAGTCGGAGTGCAAAGCATTACTTGAAGGTTATCACTTCCCTCTTTAATTCCTATGAGATTCTTGTCCTTTATGACTCTTAAACATGTAATGCAAATGGTGTTGGGCGAACATGAAGCAAATTGGAAGATCAAACATACGCCTTGTAGAATGCTACAAGGATCTTGTTAACATATAGTGTTTTTTTATGTTTTATGTTTTTTTTTCTTGTATGGGCTTATGGGTGTCTACCTCTTGAGGGGTAGTACTATACTTTCATCCCTTAGTCTCTCTCTCTATATAGGAGAGCCTAGGGTTTTCTATAATGAGGTGAATCATTTCATCCAACTTGGTATCAGAGCAACGGTCCTAGACTGGTGCCCTAGGTACCCCACCCAAGTAGGCCTCCAACCCATCCACCAAATCCTTCCCTTCTCTTCCTCACCGCTGCTGGTTCTCTCTTAGCTGGCAGTAGTAGCACCAATTGCAGGAGCACCAGCCCTCGTTGGTAGTTTAATTCCTCAACACAGTTAATTAAGTTATTTAGGCTTAATTAATCGTATGAGAAAGTAACTTAGGTTAACTCGAATTAATGTCGGTTATATAGTATAAGGTCAAGTTAACCTAACATTTTAGATTTGTAAATTCTTTTTAACTGGTTGAGTCCAGGTCGTTCACTGGGAGGCATAACCTAATCTTAATTCACCATTAATTGCTAAGTAATAATTAAGATCTAATTAATTAACTAACTATTAAATTAGAATACTTTAAGTCTATAAACATTACACAAGAATTAGTCAAATTAACACATGCAACATTCCATGAATAAAGAACATATTTACACATGTGATTTATCATTAAAAATCAAGTAAACATGTTTATTACAACCATTACATCTAATTACAAAATATTAAGGCAAGAAAAAGCTATACAATTGAATTCAGATGCCTTCTTTCATTATTTAAAGCTCAAAATATCAAAAGAGAATATGAGATTGCATTATTAATGCAAATCAGACATTTTAAAAATAAAAGTCAGATGACTAAAAATTAAGCAAGACATCTGATTTTCTTCTTTCTATTTCTTCTCTTCATTCTTTCTTCAGCCCTTTTCTTCTTCTTGTTATTTCCTCTCTTCTCTGTTGTCTCTCTCTCTCTCATTCCCTCTCTTTTCTTTTACTCTCTTAGCTTTATTTCCTTATCTCTTCCCTTTATCTTAACCATAACTTCTTTATTGTGCTTAAGGTCCACACCTAACCAAATTACAAAAATTTGATTTTCTAATTGGCGGCTCAGACTGGTCGAGGATACACAGCACCCCCTAGAGGGTGGGACTAGACCCTACTGGGTCTGAGCTTAGTTTTACTTAAGTGTCTTATTTTTCAATTCAAACCCATGCACAGTATCCCACCACCCAGGCCCACACACACTCACTCACGGGCCCACGCTCACGCTCACAGGCGCACGCACACACATGCGTAGGCACGTGCAATGCACGCACCCGTGCCTAAGCTCAACTTTCATTTCGCGCCCTGCACTGACAACCGAGAAGACTAATGCAGTTTTTCATAATATACCAATACCAGCACTCAATAGTTCCTGAGGTGGGACTATATTTCACCCGTTTCAGGCTGATCTTCGCCTGAGGATTCTAGCCTATTGGCTAGACGAAATCGAGCGTTCCAAAGCTCGATTGAAAGCTCTTGAGAAATTGTATCTAATTGTAACACCAATTTGGTGCTCAGATCAAATTTGATCTACTAATTTTTAGGATAAACATGGCTATTCACCATGGTCAGGAATAGCTGCAGAGAAGGATAAAACAGTCAAATGACCTACAGAGAGAGATTTTACCCTCGACTGAGGACCTGGATTGCTACAGTGAAGCATTCCGCACCATTTGAAGGACATAGGAAGGTGAGGAAGATCTTTAAGAAGGTCAAAAGCTGGAAAGCTTCACATAGAAGCTTCAGAACTCTAATTTGAGTTCAGATTTAACTAACAGAGAAATCAACCAATCAGAAGGGATCTCACTTGGTTTCAGAGGATTGAAAGCAACATATTTAAGCTAGTTTTGGCTTTAAATCTCAATAGAATGGCTCAAGAATAGTTTTGGGTTCAAGTGAACCCAAACTGTGTAGCAGATCAATTCTCAGTAAATCCTTGATAGAACATATTCTAATCACTCTAATTGATCTCTCATAAATCCCAGAAACTCAACCCCTAAAATCAAAGATTCAGCTCTTCATTCCCTGAGCTGTCCTTAGGTTTGACTAATAAAGCTCAGAAGTTGACTTTCAATTGTACAACTTCGCAGATCAAATTAAACACTTAAGTTGACCTAATTCAACCTTAGGAAGTGAATCCATACTTCAAATTGGAGTTTTGATTGCTCCAAAGGGTTCTTAGACTTCGCTTCCTGAGCAAGAAATGAGTTGTGTTCGTCACATAAATTCAGAAGCTCTTAGACCTAATCAAGACCTGAGACGGCTTCCTTAGGTTCTACTGAAGCTCAAGAACCTGATTCTAAACTCAAAACCTCAATGAATAAGTTTCTCCAACTCCACCAGAGTTGAAGAAGACAAAGCTCAGTAAGGAGCTCAGATCATTAAAACACACTTAAGATCTCAGATTCTTGATCTTTAGACCCAACAGAAGCGATCTGGAGCTTTGCAGAGTGTAACAATGGCTAAAGCTCTAAATATGGTCGCCAGAGCTCTGGTGAACTAAAAAATTGGTGACTAGAGTGAAAAATTCCATAGAACAGATCAAGAAAGGTCTCAATGTGTTCCTAAGGTTTCAAGGAACCTCAAGAATATGACAAATGCCTCAATTGAAGGACTTAACAATGAATTCATTAAGAGTTCAGTGGAATCACATCTTAAGTTCGACAGAATTCAAGAACTGGTCTCCCTCAAAACTAAATGAGGGGAACACTTTAGTAAGATGTGGCGAAGGTGATGAACTACTTAATTAAGTGATAAACTCATCTTTGAGTTGCCATTGACAGCGAGCTCAGAGAAGAGGCAAAATTGGGTGTTTTCGATACACTACTCTATAGGAGCAATTAAAGGAATCGCTGAGGTCTTTAGGGGTTAGGGAGGTGATGGAAGACCTCTGTTGGATGTATAATTAACTCTAGGACTTCACCATAGACAGTGAAGTGTCCAGGTGTATGTGAGTTGGTGTAGGTGATTAGGTGGACAATTAGGATGGATCTAAGGTTAATTAGGGTCCTAAGGCGATGGTCTGATGATGATGGACCCTGAGTAAGTGTGAAACAGCCTCGAGGACCTCCACCATGGACAGCAGAGGTTGCCGGTGATGATGATGTGGTTTAGGTGGTTTAGGTGATAATTGTGAGTAGAAGAAAGTGGAAATGGATCTTGGAGAGGTAAGGAGAGTGAAACAATTTCTGAAAATGCAAACAAAGGCCCAACGAGGCCTGACTTGGCCTTGCCAGAGCTGAGGAAGGAAGTACTGGAAGTCTAACTAAACTAATCTAACTAAGCTAATTATACTAATCTAAGATACACTAAGTAATCTACGATTACTTGGATGAAAAGAGGGGGAAGGATCTCTGTCGAAATGTGCGTAACGGAGGACGAAATCAGAGGGTAGGGGATAGAGCTCTGGTGAGAAGTTGAAAGCGTCGATAGAGAGGAAGTGGTGCTCCTTGGCCCTGTCACAACCGTCCGGCGAGGAAGAGTAGGTGAGAGAGGCGAGTCCCTCGCGTAGAGGAGCTCTGATAAGGGGATGAGAAGTCGCCTGAGGTAGACGGAAGAATAGCCTATCATCGGCTGTAGTTGGGGAAGAAGTATAGGGGACTGACCCCTGAAATCAGAGGGGTCGAGGGGTATTTATAGGTTGCGGCGGCTGTGAAGGTGGCTAAATCTGGACGAAAATGTGTCTACGTGCAAGGTAACCACCGGTGTCTTCTTCGACGCCGGTGAAGTTACTCTCTAAGCCTAAGTAAGATTTGAAGATCATCCAGACCATGGAATAAAGTGAAGAGAGTGAGTGCAAGCTCCAGGAGCTTCACGAGGGTGGAATGGCGTCAGATGGAAGGTGATCGTGAAGTGTCTTCACCGCTGTTCGTCAGCCGTTCAAGTAGCTGAAGAAGAAATGAAGAAGAGTGTGTTCATAGGGACCTGAATGTGAGGAAAGCTAAGGACCTAAGTGAAAGGAAAGGACTCAAATGCAATGAAATATAGGGACCACAATGCAAATAGAGGCTTTTAAGGTTAATTTAAATTATTTTCTTTTCTAACTTTTTATATATATTTATAATTTAGCTAAATATTATATTAAAGCCTTGTATTCACATTTTTGACCCATTATTTATATTTATTTACTTATTAACTTAAGTTATTTAAGAACTTAGGTCTTAAGTTATACTTAAGTTAAATAAGATATTAATTAGGCAGCTAATTAACAGTATTTCGAGTCCATTTATTAATTAAGTTGTTAATAATATTAATTGGCTTATAATTTAGCATTTTAAACTTATTTTAAGGTCCTTTACTAATTTATTTCTTATTACATAATTAACCCTAATATATGCATATTCCTAGCTAATTAACTAGGGAAACTAGTTAATTAGGAGTAATTAGAAGCCATGATGAGCTTCTCATCATACCCTCAAGCCAAAGTTTTGCTAGTCCCTAGCAAAATTAACCAGAAATATGATAATTTAAACACCAGGGTTTAAATTATTATATATAAAATGTAAGTAGAGGAATGGTTTGGTCAGAATTTTGGATATTCAATTTTTTTAGATTTTTATGTATATATAAATAAGTTTCCATAAATATGCAGAGCATTCTGCAGAAATCTCTTTACTTAGACTTAAAAACTCAAATACCCTTCTTAAAACACACTCTATTAAAAATGGAGTTTTTGACAGAAATTTTATCAACAATCAGAATACCGAAAACCCAATTATTCTCTGTAATCACTCTAAACCCTAGAAACTCAGAATTCAAAGTGTTTTAAGAAAGCAAAACTCAAGAGTTGGAAATTAAATTTTAACTCAAAAACTCAATAGACTTAAGTTAACCCTTAAGTTTATGAAATCTGATTTTTATTAACCTAAGTTTTAGCAAATTAGCCAAACACTCATTATTAACCAAACTCAAAGTGGTAAAACCCTAATCTACCAGTCCACAGCACCAAGGATAGACTTCTAGACCTAGGGTTTTGTCAATCTTTCTCCTTTAGGCCTCAATTGCAAGTCCTCAAAACCCGATTTCTTAGGCTTCACTGCCCAATACAAAGGTTCAATAGCTATGATTTTAAAGCATTCGTACTTGTGAAGAGAATTAAAGGCATCCAAAGTTGCAAAAATCCAGATCTTAAGACATCAATTTCCAATCCAGGTTATTCCAATTCAAGCCTTTGTCTTGGCCTTACTCAGATTTGGTTGCTTTCTCCTCACCATTTTTCTATCCCAAGATCAACACTTTTTATGTATATCTCCCTGGTGGACCATTGGGTCTCTTATTCCTAATTTTTATCTCCATATTTTTTTCAACTCTTTTCTATAGGATAGAACACCCATATGTAGTGAGGTGTTCTTTTATTTGATGGAAGGGTAGCATCCATTTGTACCAAGATGCTTTATTTGGTGGATAAACTGCATAAGCACCCATTTGTAACGAGGTGCTTAACTGTAGGGTGTTTTATTTTTCTTCTTTTTTTTATTTTATTTTTTTTCTTTTCTCCTCCTTTTCATTTTTCTTACTAACATAATACTCTAATTCCTTTTTCTAGGTGAGTGGCACATCCTTCACCCTTTCAAGAGCCACCCCGCGGAAATCCTTGGACTAAAGAGGATTTAGAACCGATCTCTTAACCTCCGTGTTTTTGCGGTCTCAGATGCCAATAAGACAACTCTATGTGTGTGAATTTTGGATGCTTAGGTTACTTAGCTCTCAAACCAAAGCTTGGACAGCAAAGCCATTCACTCTCAGGTCCTTTAAACTCTTAGTTTCCTCCTGCAAGATCTGTCAAGACACAACTTGCCAAGTCTAGACAAATGTCCTTAGTTGATTAAGCTAACTATTGCCTGATAGACCTTAAGACTAAAATTCTACCAACTCTTTACTTAATTATTTTTGAATATCTAGCCTTTTTACTTAACTTGGTGGTAGAAACAAATTTCAAAAAGTGAAAGGACTTAGTCTAATTTACAAAGAAAGTTACAATTTAATTCCAAAACTCAAGTTTTAAACTTAATACACCTTAGTTACTTTATTTTAGGGTAAAGAGCAGGAAAAACAGATCCTTAAGGTTTCAGACTCTAACTTTAAACAAAATTCTGTTCAAAATTTCGCAAACAGATACGTGTTTTGAAAAGATTATTTAAGTAAAAATATAAATATGGATTCCATGCTCTTATAAAATACTATTTACAAAATATATTTTTTGGTTTCTGACCTAAAAGCAAAATTAAGCTCTCAATTACTAATAATTAAATTTAAATATTTTTTTTTGGTATCTTCTTTTTCTTCTTTATTGTAAATGCAAAACCCCTTTATTATCTTTGTAATTTTTCAATTTTTATATTTATATATTTATGTTTTTAAGTTTTATAAAATTTTCAAATTTTTATGAATTTTTCAAATTTTTATGAATTTTTCAAATTTTTTAGGATATTTTTGACTTTTCTAAAATTTTTTAATTTTTGGGTATTTCTATTTTTAAAATTTCGTGGGTATTTAATTTTTTTATTTTTATATTTTTACTTTTATCTACAAATACACTTGAAGTGAAAATTGTCACTTCACATCCCCCCAAACCAAAATATTACAATGTCCTCATTGTATGAAAGGTGGAAAAGATATTACACTTTACTTAGTGTAGGGTGATGGAAGGAGTTGGAAAGAGGAGATCAAAGATCTCTATGCGGATGATTTCTATTCTGACCAAAGGTCAGAATGGTCAGTCGGACTAAGTGAAGGTAATCAGTGTAAAATAAGTAACAATTTAGATACAGATTCGAGTGTATGTATAGAGAAAAGTGTAGAAAATAGGAAACAGCTATATACAGGGTGCTAAGTTTTATGCCTTCAGCTATGCGTAAACCCTAGTAAAGAACTCCTATAAAGAATATGTAAGGTAAAATCAAAGGAGTTATTGAAGAATTAGTTCAAGAAAATAGAAAAATAAATAAAACCACCTGGGTAAACCTCATCCTAAGATTGCCTAAAATAGATCTCGTAGAACCAAAATCAGATTCCCGTGAAAAATCTCAGAAAGATTAGAGTGGATCTCGTGAAGAGTAGATCTGATTTGGGTTGAGATGTAGATATCAAAGATTGAGACAATCTAAGAAGTGATTCCAACCAAGTTTAGAAGATTAGCAGAGTCAATTCTAATTCTCAATAATAGGTGGGTCATTTTGGTACAACAAAGGCTGCTGATACGGGTTTGGTGGATTATTTTCAGGAAGTACAGAGGATGGGTTTTGATTAGAATCAAAGGCCTGATTGATGAAGTGTATTTGGCCTTGATGTTGCCTAGGGTTTTGTAGATTCCTAGGATTCGGAATTGGCTGAGATGGAAGAGTACTTGGCTGACGAGACTCAGCCAAAAGCGTGATTTGATTTCGTAAATAAGCCAATTCTACCTTACATTGCCTTTGAATCTTAGCGAAAGCTTCAACATTCTGTCACTGACTCTTAGTCACAGCTCGCAAAATTGATCAAGCTACATATCTCTATTCGGCCCAAAGTAATTCTGCATACTCGCGGGATTGAGCCTTGCATTCCGCTGCTGAGAAGGCAACGAAGGCGAGTTTTGATGGGTCTAATTTGGATATGATGGTCTTTGATTTTGATCAGCCCAAGAGAAATTTGGGTGGCTTCTCCATCTAGGATTATAGGTATTAGAATAAAGAGTTGATCTTGGAGTATTGTCCTAGATGGTGTATAAATCAAAAAGATACGACGTGTTTTCTGCAACAAGAAAGGGTGGGGAAAAGGGTGGGAAAGATTGTGGGACAAAGGTCCTTCCTTGGGTTGGTGCAGGAGTAAAGAGAAAACCCAAGGAAGATGGATCCCTCGAATCCAGATTATTCACAAACTCCCTCCTAGTGGGAATTTGCGAAATAGGTAAACACGCTGGATTTTGCATAGTGAGAAGTGTAAGAGATTTCATCATGTTTCGGACCTCGTCAAGATGCTTCGCAACGACATTGACTTTGTCTAGTTTCTCTACTATGATCTCTAAATCCTTGGAATTGGATAGATTCTTGATTGCATGAATGCCCCTCTGCGGGTTTTGATGGGGTGTATTGGTGCCCCGTGTGAATTGCAACATTGATGCGTTGTTGACCAAGTTTTCCGCCATCCCTTCAAATAGTTCTGAGGCAAATTCTGCATCGCGATTCAAGAAATTCCCTCCACAAGAGGCATCGACTAGATTGCGAATGCCCTTTTGCAATCCATAGTAAACGATGTGCATTAGTTGCCAGCGAGGGATGTCGTAATGTGGGCATTTCCTTTGCAATTCTTGGAAGCGTTCCCACGCTTCATGAATTGGTTCTCCTTGATTTTGAGAGAAGGTAGTGATGGCTCGCCTTAATGCATTAGTGTAAACAATAGGGAAGAATTTCTTCAAAAATGAGGATTCAAGTTCAGCCCAAGTCGAGATCGGTTGTGCTATAGTTCTATACCAGTAGGCATCCTTGTCCTTAAGGCTGAAAGAGAACATCTTCATCATTAGGATTTCATGGCTTTGATTTCGAGGACCAAGAGTCTGAGATAGATTTTTTAGATCTTCAATATGTTGGAATGGATCCTCGGAATCAAATCCGTGAAAGTGTGGGATTAGACCTATAATGTTTGGCTTTAATTCTGGGTCATTTTCCCCAACAGGATCCTAACATTAGGCTCTACTTGTGCATTAGATGGATTATAATAGTTGCGGAGTAGAGGCCTAGGACGAGGGATTGGTAAATCAAGGTTTTCAAAACCTGCCTCAGGTCGAGGTGGAAGACAGATTTGTAGGTTTTGCAAATTCTGAAGAGCAGCCGTCAACAGATTGATTTGACAGTTCTGCTCGAGCATTTGAAGATTCTGGTTCAGAAGTGCCTCATGGACATCAAAAGGCAGCATCTCCCCCTAACCAGAAGGCGAAGGGATCTCGAGATTCTAGTTTTGCATTTGGTCCATAGGATCAAATGCAGAAAAAGCATATGTATCAGACGGGAAAATTATTGGTTGCTTTAGTGCAACTGGGTTAGGTATACCTGTCAACAGAGATACGAGAGACTGTTTCAGGGATCGCCTCCCGTGCATAAACCAAAAGAATGTCTAAAGGCACACTCACACCACTGAAAAACATCGGCAAACAAGACCCGAAAACAGTGCAAAAAGTGGGTTTTTCTCTTCTTTCAAAGAAAAGAAGAGAGTCCTAAAATACGCAAAAATAATTTGGACGCAAACAAGTATAATATCAGTATCAAAATACGCATCCTAAACTCATGTCTACGCAAGTGTGTATCCTTAAGGCTCAAAGGTCTAAGGTCTAGGATTGAGACCGCACACTACAAGCTCCCTCGAGGCTTAGTAGTGAGACAGACTTATTTCTCTTCGACCAAAGCCCTAAGAGGTGCAAAGAGGAGAGGTATAAAAATTAGACTTGTGTGACTCTAGTGATCGCGTTGTGTGCACGATAGTTTGCAACAGACATGAGAATAAAAACCCGCATGCATTCTGCAAACAGATTAAGTCACGAGTTTTAATTGTCCTCTCTTTTTTTACTTAATCTTTTCAAAAAAAAGGAAGAAAGAAGTAACGTGACTGCTTTTTTATGTATTTTCAAACAAAAATATGGTCTTGTTTATTATCTACTGACAAGGATCTACGTGGGTTTTGCACGTGTTTTCCCGCTGATGCAAGAAAAATAGTAGAAAAATCCCAAGTCAAATTTCATATACTAGCAGATAATGCACTCTTAAGAGTGTATGCCTAAAAGATGCTGCTGCTAGATAGATAGGTATGCGTATTTTTGTATTTTTTTAAATTTTCTCTAACCTAAATGCAACAAACAAACTACACTAAAGACTAAGTAAAGAATACTCACAATGGATATGTATAATGGTCGTAAAAAAAATAGAAACAAAAAACTCGCCTCCTTTCCTGAGAATACCCGCAAAGGTAACCCTGAAAAGAAGACAGAAAACAAAATAAAACAAAGCCAATTAATAAAAAGAGATATGTACAAAACAAAAACAGTAATGGAGAATATAAATTACAATTACCTCCTCGGCAACAGCGCCATTAAAATGGTAGTTTAATTCCTCAACATAGTTAATTAAGTTATTTAGGCTTAATTAATCGTATGAGAAAGTAACTTAGGTTAACTCAAATTAATGTCGGTTGTGTAGTATAGGGTTAAGTTAACCTAACATTTTAGATTTTTAAATTCTTTTTAACTGGTTGAGTGTAGGTCGTTTACTGGGAGGCATAACCTAATCTTAATTCACCATTAATTGCTAAGGAATAATTAAGATCTAATTAATTAACTATTAAATTAAAATACTTTAAGTCTATGAACATTGCATAAGAATTAGTCAAATTAACACATGCAACATTTCATGAATAGAGAACATATTTACACATGTGATTTATCATTAAAAATCAAGTAAACATGTTTATTACAACCATTACATCTAATTACAAAAGATTAAGGCAAGAGAAAGCTATACAATTGAATACAAATGCCTTCTTTCATTATTTAAAGATCAAAATATCAAAAGAGAATATGAGATTACATTATTAAGGCAAATCAGACATCTTAAAAATAAAAGTCAGATGACTAAAAATTAAGCAAGACATTTAATTTTCTTCTTTCTATTTCTTCCCTTCATTCTTTCTTCAGCCCTTTTCTTCTTCTTGTTATTTCCTCTCTTCTTTGTTGTTGCTCTCTCTCTCATTCCCTCTCTTTTCTTTTACTCTCTTCCTTAGCTTTATTTCCTTATCTCTTCCCTTTACCATAACCTTAACTTCTTTATTGTGCTTAAGGCCCACACCTAACCAAATTACAAAAATTTGGTTTTCTAATTGGCAGCTCAGACTGGTCAGGGATACACAGCACCCCCTAGAGAGTTGGACCAGACCCTACTGGATCCGAGCCTAGTTTTACTTAAGTGTCTTATTTTTCAATTCAAGCCCATGCATAGCATCCGATCTCCTAGGCCCACACACGCCCACTCACAGGCCCATGCTTACGCCCACAGGCACACGCACACACACATGCGCAGGAACGTGCAACACACGTGGTGAGTACTCGAATAGGCTTTATTAAAATGGTGATATTAATGTCGAAGTGAGTATAGTGAGTTAACCTAAATCGAGTCTACACCAGTTTCACAAAAAATTTTAACCTAGCCTACTTGTTTTTAGCTTGATCACTTTTAGGCCCAGGGTCGATCTCAGGGAGGTGGGGATTAGGAGAATTGCGAGGTTCCTACGCCTTTCCTAAAACGTATCTCTTCGTTGCGATTATTATGTTTTTGGTTTTCTTGATTTTTAGATTTTTTTTCTGATAATCTTGTTCTTGAGGCACACCCTCAAATAGGTCTTTTGCTATATGCCAAAATACGACGAGTCCTGTCTCGCCACACACGAGACCATGTTCCTGCAAATCAAGATTTATCTTTTCTATTTTGTATATTTTTTTTGTCTTTTTTAGTAGCAGAAAGAAAAGACAAATTGAAATATAATGCAGTGAAAAGAAATACTTAGCTTAATATATCTCTATGTATATAAATAGTAGATATAGAATAGGTATATTTATATAGATATTATATAGATAGGGGTGAGGATGGAAATGTTAATGGAATGTAGCACGGTGTCAAGTTGGTCCATGTCTAGTAAGATGCAACCAACAAGACTAAGTGCCGCGTGAAGGGTGGAGTGGATGTGTGTGAGTGAGGGTGGAGGTGCTTGCTTTGCACGGATATCGGGGAACATCAGCAACTGGTGCAAATATTCCCGCGATATGATGCGTGGTGGAGGGGCGAGTGCACAGGAATATGGGTGGTATTTGTGAGGTGTATAGAAGAATGTGGGTAAGTGGATGTATATATAAGTATATATATGTATATATATATATATATCTATAGCTATATATGCATATATAGATGTATATGTATATATATGTATATATATATATAAATATGTATATATATTTATGTATATGTAAATATACGTAAGGGTGGGAGTATGTGAATAAGTATGTATATATATGTGTGTATGCGTGAGTGTGTGAGTGCTTGTGTGTAAGTGTCAGGGTGTGTGTGTGTACGCTGGAGGAGGAGGGGGGCGCAGTAGTTAAGTCGTTTGCTACACTGACCCAAAGTTTGGATGCGCAAGGGTGCGCGGGCGTAGGAGAGAGAATGTCACGTGTGCGTGGTCGAGTGAAGCGCAGCGCACTACTGTGTGGGCATGTGAGGCGCAGCGCGCTGCGAATAGGGATGCGGTGACTGGCTGGAGCGGGTGCGAGCGAGGAGAGAGAGCGCCACGCCACCGGCTAAGTGAGAAACATGCCGGTGGCTATAGTGTCACGCAGACTGCGCACTACAATGCGCTACAGTGCGCGCACGGTCTGGCGACCGGCTGGAGCAGGTTTTGCGTGCGCAGCGCGCTATGGAGCACCTGCACGTGTGGGAAGAGGTATTGTGCGGTCTACTAGGGCGCGCGGTGACAGGTTGGAGCTGCAGGCAGTGCGTGGGTGAGCTGGAGCTTCAGAGCTTGAGAGCTCGAAGCTCTGTACTAATGGCGGAGGAGAAGAAATAAAAAAGGAACCCAAATGAGAAGCCACCATGCCCACCTACTCACGAAAGAGTTGGGCGGTGGTGGAACTCACAGTGTTGGTCTGAGACCACTGTGAGTTCTCTCCTGCGCACGGTGTGCCTCTTCTCAACTTGTGAGAAGAGGAACTGTGTATGGAGAGGGAGAGGGATGGAGGTTGGCCACTGAGAATGTGGGTGGTCTAAAGGTGCATGGATGCTGCTGCAAGGAAGTGCAAGATGTTTTAAGGAGAGAGGGTGCGCCTCACGCCATGCTGCTGGCAGGAGGAGAGGTGAGGAGAGACGCGCACCATGCCCTGCAGCTGCACGAAAGAAAAAGGAAAATAAAAAATGAAAATATGGTGAAATTGCAATGCCACACTTAAAAGAAAATGTTAATAATAGAAGTGGATTGGATGACCAATTATTCTCACTCTCTTCCCCTTTTTATAAATGCATGCAGATGTATATTTACAAATGCAAGTAGGGCTACATAAGATGCAATGGTAGTGCTAGGAAATAACATAAGATGGCATATTTACTGGTGCATTTTTGTTGTGCAAACAACACTCACCCTATGCTGACGACCGAGAAGGCTAATGCAATTTTTTGTAATATACCAATACCAACTCTCAATAGTTCCCAAGGTGGGACTATATTTCACCTGTTTCATGCTGATCCTCGCCCGAGGATTCCAACCGATTGGTCGGACCAAATCGAGCGTTCCAAAGCTTGATTGAAAGCTCTTGAGATATTTTATCTAATTGTAACACCAATTTGGTGTTTAGATCAAACTTGATCTACTGATTTTTAGAATAAACATGGATGTTCGCCATGGTTGGGAACAGCTGCAGAGAAGGATAAAATAGGTCAAATGACCTGCAAAGAGAGATTTTACCCTCGACTGAGGACCTAGAATGCTACAGTGAAGCATTCCACACCATTTGAAGGAGATAGGAAGGTGAGGAAGATCTTTAGGAAGGTCAGAAGCTGGAAAACTTCACACTGAAGCTTCAGAACTCTAATTTGAGTTCAGATTTAACTAATGGAGAGATCAACCAGTCAGAATGGATCTCACTTGGTTTCAGAGGATCGTAAGCAACATCTTTAAGCTAGATTTGGCTTTAAATCTCAACAAAATGGCTCAATAATAGTTTTGGGTTCAAGTGAACCCAAAGTGTGTAGCTGATCAATTCTAAGTAAATCCTCAATAGAACATATTCAAATCACTCTAATTGATCTCCCATAAATCCCAGAAACTCACTTAACCCCTAAAATCAAAGATTCAGCTCTTCATTCCCTGAGTTCTCCTTAGGTTTGACTAATAAAGCTCAGAAGTTGACTTCAATTGTACATCTTCACAAATCAAATTAAACACTTAAGTTGACCTAATTCAACCTCAGGAAGTGAATCCATACTTCAAATAGGAGTTTTGATTGCTCCAGAGGGTTCTTAGACTTCACCGCCTGAGCAAGAAATGAGTTGTGTTCATCATGGAAATTCAGAAGCTCTTAGAACTAATCAAGACCTGAGACGGCTTCCTTAGGTTCTACTGAAGCTCAAGAACCTGATTCTAAACTCAAAACCTCAATGAATAAGTTTCTCCAACTCCACCAAAGTTGAAGAAGACAAAGCTCAGTAAGGAGCTCAAATCATTAAAACACACTTAAGAGCTCAGATTCTTGATCTTTAGACCCAAAGAAGCGATCTGGAGCTTTGCAGAGTGTAATAATGGCTGAAGCTCTAAAAGCTCCAGTGAACTCAAAAATTGGTGACTAGAGTGAAAAATTCCTCAGAACAGACCAAGGAAGGTCTCAATGTGTTCCTAAGGTTTCGAGGAACCTCAAGAAGATGAGACATGCGTCAATTGAAGGACTTAACACTGAATTCATTAAGTGTTTAGTGGAATCACATCTTAAGTTCGACAGAATTCAAGAACTGATCTCCCTCAAAATTGAATGAGGGGAACACTTCAGTACAATGTGGCGAAGGTGATGAACTACCTAATTAAGTGATTAACTCATCTCTGAGTCGCCATTGATAGCGAGCTCATAGAAGAGGGAAAATTGGGCATTTTTGATACACTGCTCTATAGGAGCAATTAAAGGAATCGCTGAGGTCTTTAGGGGTTAGGGAGGTGATGGAAGACCTCTGTTGGATGCGGATTTAACTCTAGGCACTTCACCATAGATAGTGAGGTGTCTAGGTGTATGTGAGTTGGTGTAGGTGATTAGGTGGACAATTAGGATGGATCTAAGGTTAATTAGGGTCCTAAGGCGATGGTCTGATGATGATGAACCCTGAGTAAGTGTGAAACAGCCTCAGGGACCTCCACCATGGACAGCAGAGGTCGCTGGTGTTGGTGATGTGGTTTAGGCAGTTAAGGTGATAATTGTAAGTAGAAGAAAGTGGAAATGGATCATGGAGAGGTAAGGGGAGTGAAACAATTTCTGGAAATGTGAACGAAGGCCCAACAAGGCCAGACTTGGCCTTGTCGGAGCTGAGGAAGGAAGTACTAGAAGTCTAACTAAACTAATCTAACTAAGCTAATTATACTAATCTAAGCTACACTAAGTAATCTTCGATTACCTGGACGAAAAGGAGAAGGATCTCCGTCAAAAGGTGCGTAACGGAGGATGAAATCATAGGATAGGGGATAGAGCTCCGACGAGAAGTTGAAAGCGTCGATAGAGAGGAAGTAGCGCTCCTTGGCCCTATCACAACCGTTCAAAGAGGAAGAGGAGGTGAGAGAGGCGAGTTCCTCGCGCAAAGGAGCTCCGATAGGGGGATGAGAAGTCATCGGAGGTAGATGGAAGAATAGCCTATCATCGGCTGCAGTTGGGGAAGAAGGATAAGGGACCGACCCCTGAAATCGGAGGGGTCGAGGGGTATTTATAGGTTGCGGCAGCTGTGAAGGTGGCTAAATCTAGACGGAAATGTGTCTATGTGCAAGGTAACCACTGACGTCTTCTTTGACGCCGGTGAACTTACTCTCTAAGCCTAAATAGGATTTGAAGATCATCCAGACCATGGGATGAAGTGAAGAGAGTGAGCGCAAGCTCCAGGAGCTTCGCGAGGGGGGAATGGCGTCAGATGGAAGGTGATCGTGAAGTATCTTCATCGTTGTTCGTCAGCCGTTCAAGTGGTAGAAGAAGAAATGAAGAAGAAGAAGAGTGTGTTCACAGGGACCTTAATGCAAGGAAAGATATGGACCTAAGTGAAAGGAAAGGACTCAAATGCAATGAAACATAGGGACCAAAATGCAAACAGAGGCTTTTAAGGTTAATTTAAATTATTTTCTTTTCTAACTTTTTATATATATTTATAATTTAGCTAAATATTATATTAAAGCCTTGTATTCACATTATTGACCTATTTATTTATATTTATTTACTTATTAACTTACTTAAGTTATTTAAGAACTTAGGTCTTAAGTTATAGTTAAGTTAAATAAGATATTAATTAGGTAGCTAGTTAATAGTATTTCGAGTCCATTTATTAATTAAGTTATTAATAATATTAATTGGCTTATAATTTAGCATTTTAAACTTATTTTAAGGTCTTTTATTGATTTGTCCCTTATTACATAATTAACCCTAATATATACATATTCCTAGCTAATTAACTAGGGAAACTATTTACTTAGGAGTAATTAGAAGCCATGATGAGCTTCTCATCACCCATCTGCAGAAGCGTAAGGAGGAAGTGGGGGCATCGCCAGCACTGCTGGAGAAACCAACAACGTCGCCCAACATCGCCGTTGGGCAGTCTGATTTGACGGGCCTCTCACAGCCTTTAGCAGCAACGCAGCCACTGTAGCTCCTGCTGGGGCGTCGTCCACCGCCTACGGTGGTGCTGTAGGCTGCACTCTTCCTCGAGCAGCATCGCCACACCTTGTCGGTGGTACTGCAGGATGCCTTCGGTCTTATGCAACACCGCTGGACCTCTACGGTGGTACTACAGGCTCTCGACAGGGACGAAGAACCCCAGCGATGCCATCCAGATATCTGACATCATTCAAGACAAAATAACCTGGGACTTCCAACTCCATTGGTGCAAGGAAAATGATTGAGTGAATTTCTACACTCTCTTGTCTTTTCCTGTCACCCCATGTTGCTCTCCTCTAGTAGTACAGTGGCACCATTGGATATGTCACGGACAGGGATAGTAGTTGAATCATGAGACGTGGTTGGAATACTTATACCAGTGGTACCAGGTCTACCAACCACAACATAATCCATTTCCTCAAGGTAGTCATTCACCACAATCCTCCAAATCTATTGGTGTATATTGAATAGCGATATGACTTTCTTTAGTTTTATGGATTATTTTTGGGGTGTGTATTCCCCATATTGATGGCTGTGTGGGGTGTGTATTCCCCGTATTGTATGATCCTTGGGTGTGTATTCCCCATTTTCCTTGGATGTGATTTACTTGACACCCATGGCAAAATTTGTGAGTCTCGTGCATAAGGAGCATTACAGGAGCCACCATGGAGCAGGGTGCCTGATCGACTCTGGTGCATCGCAACATCTGTGCGGTGATCCGACCTATTTTCGTTCGCTACAATCCGTTCCCCCGGGAAGGATTGTACAGGTTGCTTACGGTAGATACACCCCAGTTAGGGGTAGGGGGGAGGTGTTTGTGACCCCAGTTTGCAGTTGTTTGGTGCATTGCACATGCCAGAATTCCCACTAAGTTTGTTGTCAGTGAGCAGAATCACTAAGGATCTCAACTGTAGAGTCATCTTTGATGATGTCGAATGTGTTGTTTGTACAAGACAAGCTCACTGGAAGGACTGTTGTTAGAGGTACGGAGGAGAATGGTGTTTACCATTTGAGATAAGAGCCATTTGCAAGGGTTACTCAATATAGTAGTAGGAGTGTTCTACAGTGGCATGTTCGTCTTGGCCACTTGTCTCTGGATTGCCTCAGGAGGTGTTGAACGGTGGAGGACTAAGCTAACGGAGTTGGTTTTGAAAACCTGTCATTGTAGTTTGAATAGCGAAGAACTCGGGTTCAACAAATAAAATTTATACCAGAATAGAAATCCCGGGTCGAACTCAGGGAGGCTACGTCGATCAAAATTCGCAATTATATTTTTTTTGTGTTTTTGTTTAAAGAGCGGAGTAATTACAATGCAATGGAATCAATATAAATAATAAGAGAGAGAGAGAGAAAACATCCACTTGAAGTTGCAAAATGTTTGTACAACTAAGAAAGTGAGAAATTACACTAGAAAGCAGGAAAACTATTACAACTAGAAAGTAGGAAAATTCTACTCTAGAAAGCAGGAAAAAGGAATGGGAGAGAGAAGTTATCCTCCTCGACGATCTCTTGGAGGACGAGCTGGATGAGACAACGCCTGGAAGATGAGGAATGGAGCAGGAAGAAGGTAGTCGAAGCAGGAGGAACGGGAACGAGGCAACATGTCGTTGTCGTCATAGGATCCGCTTCCGGAATGGGGGCGAAAATTTGATTTTATCTCTTGAGGAGCATCTTGTGTGTGGGACAAGCTTCTCTTGAGCTTTGGAGAGGGAGAGAAGAGAAGGAAGGGATGAGAAATTCGTATGGAGGGGGTCTCCTTTTATAGTTGCAAGGAGTGGGGGCATTTTGGACATTTTAATTTGAAAATCATTAATATGGGACCTTTAGTGATGGATAAATCCGTCACTAAGGCCTGAACATCGCCTTCCTGTGCGAATGTCGTGTGCCTCCTCGCCTCCACGTCCACACGCTTAAAGCCATCCGATCAAGAGATCGGATGGCTTAAAACTACCTATGCTTGCGCCACGTGCCCGCGTGTGATCATGCGTTAGCGCTATGTGTCTAATCGAGTGTGGGCGCTATTGGTTGATTAGCGCCGCATGATCTTCATCGCACAGCCCTGCTCGCTCGCTCGCCTGCTCTTCTGCTCTTCAATTTGAAGCTCCGTGGCTCGAAGGCGTGACCGGTCGCTCACATAGCACGCTCGACCACTGCGCTATGTGGGGCTTTGTGTCGCGAAGAGGATTTGTGTGTGCGGGCCTGCAACCATTCGATGAGCATCCAACAGCGGAGAAGCGTCGAGCAGATGAAGAGGAAAGGCAGAGGCAGGTCCTTGGGGCCGGTTGGGTGGCTGAGATGGCACCACATGATGCCATCTTGGCCATCCATCTTCTGAGTATTGTAGATGGTGCCACGGGTGTCGGATTGGATCAATTTTTGCATCGTTAGGCTACAATCGTCGATCCGAATCTATCCGTGCAGTCGGATTTGTCATCTGAGGTACGGATTAACACCATCTTGGTTCTTGATCTTTAGGGTTCCTCGATCTCTATATGGTGCTACAGATATCCGATTATGGCGATCTTAGAGTCGTTGAACTCCAATCGTCGTCGTGATCAGATTCGTACAGTTGGATCTTCGATTTGAGGCCCTGATAAGAAGTTGCCCTGTCCCTGACCATAAAAAGGAGACAATTACTATACAATTTATACAACTTGATCTAAATGCATGATTATGCATGTTATTCACTATTTACAATGTATGATGCTAATGTGACACTAAGAACATGCATTAATAGATATTTTAGGTTGATCAGATGTATGCACATCACACACCCATGCCTATCTTTTGCTAGTCCCTAGCAAAAACTACATGCTATTTATCAAAGAATTAGGTTGGATTACTTGGGCATAAGTTATTTTCAACATTAAGAAATTTTTTTACTCAGGATCTGAACTTTCAAAGATACAACAGCGCTCGAGTATCTGCCAAAATGCAAATTGCCTCAAGCCCTCTCCTTATTCAAAGAAAATTTTCTTTTTCTTTTTTTCTTCTTTTCTAATTTTTTTGGATTTTTGAGTTTAGGGTTAAAGAGTGGCTTTCTACGGCCACTCAACCCACCCAAGATTTGATAAGAATCCTAAGTTCTAAGCATCTTATTGTGAATGTGATAGACTCGTTGATCGGCAATTAGAACGGACTTCGGGTCTCTACGCCTTTAGGTGACCTTAAAAAGAGAGTTCTGCCTAAAGGTTTATCTTTACGACCGGTAGCTTTCTCCCTACTTTTATTTTTATGGGGTCAACACAAGGGTGAGCCCAGTGTATATCTCCCCAGCTTATTCTACTTCTCCGCTTCTTCCTAAATGTTTTGGGAATTTTTAGTGCATTTCTTGAGCTGGGTTCTGGACAACTGATCGATGAGCTGTTACCACCGACAACTTGCCAGCTATACTCGTGCGGCGAAGTGTGGTTTATTTCTTTTGTCTTTTTCTTCTTTATTTTCTCCTTTTATTTTTCTTTTTGACTTTTTTTTTCTTTTTAAGTAGGTGGCTTCCCTAGTCTAAGATTTACCTAAAGGCAGCAAGAAGAGAATGGTCCAGTGACTGGGTTCTGGACAACCTACCTATGGGCTGTTATCCACGATAACTTGCTAGCCATATCACCTTAGAAGGTTCATTAGCTACCCAATTTCCGTTAAAACCACCGATCAACAAGTCAATGAAAAGATAGTGTGTAGATGCTTTAGGCTTAAAGTTCCCTCAAATCAGAGAGCGGGTTGATAAGTTATGTACTTATCACCCAAACTTATTTAATCAAATTACAATAGAATTCAAGATGGTGAGGACTCAAAAAATAAATCCACATTTTAGTGGATACCCGGGCTGATTAAGCCCAAAGACCTGAAGGGTCTTAGTGTTCAGATCCTAATGTAATATTTCCTAAGATTGAAAAGTCACAATGTCCAAGTATTCCTTCCTAATTCAATTTTTTTTTATGTATATATAAGAAGAGAAATAAAATTTACAAGAATTTCACAGAGCTAACAAAATGATTCAAAAATGAATCCACCCCTCCATGCCTAGCTGATGCAATGTCCACATTGAGAAAAAGAGACATGAAAGGAAGGGTAGAGTACGGAAGATATCACCTGAATTTGAAGCTCGGGTCAGCTTTGAGTCATATGTACAACTACTAAGTTTAATGCCTTCAGCTAGGCGAAGTCCAGCCAAAGAAGTCACAACATGGCTCGAGCAATCGTGTCTGAGATGGGTTCTGGAATAGTACGGTCAATAACAGGCTTCAGACGTTGACCGTTGACTTTGAATGAATTACCCGTCTTCGGGTCAGAGATCTGAACGACTTCATTTGGAAAAATCTGATCGATAATGAACGGGCCGTTCCATTTCGACCTAAGTTTGCCGGGAAAGAGCTCAAGTCGAGAATCGAATAACCAAACCTTTTGGTTCGGCTCAAAGCTCTTGCGGGAAATCAATTGGTCATGTAGAGCTTTGGTCCGAGCCTTGTAGATCTTGGCATTCTCATATGCATCATTTCTAAGCTCCTCCAACTTAGATAGTTGGAGTTTCCTGGTCTTCCCGGCTAAACTCAGATCTAGATTACACTGCTTGATTGCCCAGAATGCCCTATGTTCAATCTCTACGAGTAAATGGCACGCCTTTCCATACACGAGATGAAACAGAGACATGCCGATGGGCGTTTTATATGCCGTACAGTAGGCCCAAAGAGCGTCCTCAAGCTTTTGAGTCCAATCTTTGCGATTAGGCCTAACCGTTTTTTGCAGAATATTCTTTATCTCCCGATTGGAGATCTCAGCCCGTCCATTTGTCTGGGGATGGTAAGGTGTGGAGATTCGGTGATTAACCTCGTATTTAGCGAGCAAATTATGAAACTGGGCATTAGTGAAATGAGTGCCACCATCACTGATGATGGCCCTCGAAATCCCGAACCTGCTGAAGATGTTCTTCTTGACAAAATCGATGACCACCTTGTGGTCATTGGTTCGGGTGGGAATCGCCTCAATCCATTCGGACATGTAATCAATAGTGACGAGAATGTACTGATGTCCAAATGAAGGGAGAAAGGGTCCCATGAAATTGATGCCCCAAACGTCAAAGATTTCGACAGGAAGAATTGGGTTTAGGGGCATCATATCTCTCTTAGTTATGCTCCCAAGTGCCTGGCATTAGGAACACGACGTTGTTAAATCCTGGGCATCCTTGAATAAAGACAGCCAATAGAATCTAGATTGTAAAATTTTTGCAGCCGTCTTTTTCCTGGAGAAGTGTCCACCACACACAGATGCATAGTAGAACTCGAGTATACTCTTGAATTCGTTCTTCGAAACACATTAGCGAATAATCTAATCAGAGCTGATGCGGTACAGTCCAAGGTCCTCCCAGAAGTAATATTTGGCCTCAGATTTGAGTCTATCCTGTTATTGCTTGGTCCAATCCTGGGGGATTTGACCAACGGCCAAATAATTAACAATGTCAGCAAATCACGGGGTTTGGATGCCTGAAACTGTAAGGATGGCTTCGTCCGGAAAAGTATCAGCAATTGGGATGTCCGGACGAGAAGAATCACTCAGAAGTCTCGACAAATGATCCGCCACCACATTTTGTACCCCGGATTTATCCTTGATTTCAAGATCAAATTCTTGAAGCAGACGAATCCAACGAATAAGCTGGGGTTTGGCATCCTTTTTGGCCAAGAGATGTCTCAAGGCCGAGTGGTCGGTATAAATAATGACATGAGACCCTAAGAGATAAGCCCTGAATTTCTCCAAAGCAAATACTACGGCTAGTAATTCCTTCTCAGTAACAGTGTAATTCCTCTAGGCCTCGTCCAGAGTTTTACTAGCATAGCAGATGACAGAGGGCTTCCTGTCAACTTTCTGACCCAAAATAGCCCCGACCGCGTAATCAAAAGCGTCGGTCATAATCTCAAAAGGGGCTGTCCAAATCGATGGTTGCGGCATCGGAGCACAAGTGATTGCCGTTTTAAGAAAATCAAATGCCTTACGGCATGATTTGTCGAAATCAAACGGCGTTTCTTTGACGAAAAGATTGCTTAGAGGACAAGCAACCTTGGAAAAGTCCTTGATGAATCTCCTGTAGAATCCCACATGACCAAGAAATGATTGAATTTGTTTAATAGATGTAGAAGGAAGTTTAGCGATAGCATCAACCTTAGCTTTATCCACTTCAATTCCTCGTTCAGAGATTACATGACCCAAGACAATGCCTTCTTGTGTCATGAAATGACTCTTTTCCCAACTAAGGACCAATCTTGTTTTGATGCATCGTTTAAGAATCATTTCAAGATTAGCTAAACAAGAGTCAAACGATTCTCCAAAAATAGAGAAATCATCCATGAAGACTTCCATAAACTCTCCCACCATGTTAGAGAATATGGCCAACATGCACCTTTGAAAAGTCGTAGGTGCATTGCATAAACCAAATGGCATCCTACAGAAAGCAAAGGGTCCGTAGGGATAGGTGAAAATAGTTTTTTCTTGATCCTCGGGATGGATAGGAACTTGGTTATATCCTGAGTAGCCATCAAGAAAATAGAAGTACTTCTGCCCGGCTAATCTTTCCAAGAATTGATCAATGAAAGGCAGAGGGAAATGATCCTTTTTTGTGGTCGTTCTTAGCTTCCTGTAATCGATACAAACCTTCCAACAGGAAGCTGAACGAGTTGTGACAGATTCTCCTTTCTCAATAGTCACAACGGTAATCCCAGCTTTCTTGCGAACAATCTGCACGGGACCTACCCAAGGACTATCAGAGATCGAATAAATGATTCCTGCATCGAGCCACTAATAATCTCCTTCTTGACCACTTCTCACATATTTGGATTTAATCTCCTCTACATCTGGCGAGAAGGGCGGGATCCATCTTCCAAAAATATTCTATGATTGCAGTAAGATGGCTCGATCCCCCTAAGGTCATGAATGGTCCAACCAATTGCCTCTTTATGTTCCTTCAAGACCTTAATCAGTTTAATCTCCTGCTCCTTTGTTAATTTAGCACTGAGAATCACAGGAAGCATCTTGTATGGTCCTAAAAATGGATATTTCAGATTCTCAGGCAATGGTTCAGTTCGAGATGGGGCGGGCTGATGATTGAAGGTAAGGAAGATGATGATGACTCATCAAGAGGAAGAGGTTGAGAGTGAACAAAATCAATTGCCTCTTCAGAAGATGGCGGGTCTGCCATAGAGGGTTGCAGGTCCAATTCATCATCAAAGGAGGAACTTTCAAATGTAGAAACCATCATACAAGTTTTAATATTCACATTATCCTCCTCAAGTTCCTCGATAAATCCACAATCTTTAAATTTATTAATCGCCTTAAAAATATCCAATTTCATTCGTTGATCCCCAAAGGTGATTTCCATGCTATCGCTTTCACAGTCAATGTTGGCCTTAGCGGTAGCCAGGAATGGACTCCCCATAATGATGGGTGTGTTCCTCAAATTTTTAGGTACATCCATGTCAAGGACAAGGAAATCTACAGGAAAATAGAAATCCTTAACCTTAACAATAACATCTTCAATAACGCCTCATGGATTTGTGACCGAACGGTCCGCTAACTGCAGCGTTACTGAAGTCGGTCGAAGTTCACCTAATCCGAACTTTTCGTAAAGAGAAGTCGGAATTAGGTTGATGGATGCACCCAGATCCAGCAGTGCTCTATCAAAAGTGTAATCTCCAATGACACAAGAAATCAAAGGAGCACTTAGATCTTTTTTTTTTCTGAGGGAGGTTGTGCAGGATAATAGAACTAGCCTGCTTGGAGAGTACCACCTTCCTCGGAATAGATTCTCTCGACTTACACTTCTGTGTACATAAATCCTTTAAAAATTTCACGTAAGCTGGTATATGCTTGATAGCATCGAGGAGCAGGATATTGATCTCGACATTCTTGAAAATATTCAGAAGCTCCTCATTACTATCAATAGACTTCTTGCTTGATCTAATCAAGGCTTTAGGAAAAGGAACATGAGTCGGATCTTTTGAATCAAGTTTCTGAGCCTTGATTTCTTCTCTAGAGTTCTTTCTCTCCTCATGTTCTTTAGGATTCGGTAAATCAGAAGAGTGTGGTTGTGGATCCTGAGTTTGTTTACCACTCCTCAAGGTAACAGAATTTGCAGATGCATACGAGTTTGAGTCTTGGGGAGGGTTAGGAAAGATTGGAGGGGCTTCATTAGCCAAGAATCATTGATTTGCAGAAAAAGAAGAAGAGGAAGGACCCTATTCAACTACCTGAGCATGTGCGTGTGGGTCCCTCTGATTTCCATACCCATGGGCTTGATTGCCCGGATTCAGGATATTTCGCGGGTTGGGTACGGGTTGAGATGGTAGAGATCTGGGTTGACGAGAATTAGCTATGAGGCCGATTTGCAAGTTGTCCAGCAAGGTTTTCATTTGCTGCATGAGCTGGAGCATGAATCCTTGCATCTCCACCATTTGTCAGTTCAAATCAGCCTACCCTACAGGTTGACAAGCATTCCAAGTTGGCTAATTGACCTGATTCGGGGGCAACTAAGTATAAACATGACCCTGACCCATTGGTCGTTGCAGAGCATAGTTGTTGGCTTGGAATTAGGTCTGCTGCCTCGGGTTTTTCCAGGAGCAGTTAGGATGGTTTCTCCAAATCTGATTATAAGCATTAGAGTAGGAGTTGGACCTAACATTCTCCTGTACAGTGGTTACCAAATTTTCACCTTTATAGCTATTATAGTCGTTGTGGTACATAACAAAACGGTTATCAATTCAATACAATTTATTACTCGGAATGACAAGTTTCCCGAGGTCGAACTCAGGGAGCAAACTATAATTCTAGAAGCCTATAAATTCACAATATAAGGTTTTACAAAAATTAAGAGAGAGAGAGAGAGAGAGAGAAAGAGTGATTGGCTTCTTCTCTTTCTTCAGTCGACCCTCTTCTTTCTTCTTTTATTCTTCTCTACTTCTGTGGTTCCTCTTTCTCTTTTCTTATCTCTGATTTTCTTCTCTTTTTCTTCTCTTCTTCTTCTTCTTTTCTTCTTCTCTGGCCCTTCCTCTTCTTTCTTTCTCTTTTCTTCTGCTCTGGCCCTTCCTCTTCTTTCTTTCTCTCCTTCCTGTCTTCTTCTTTGCTTTCTCTTCTTCCTATCTTATTTTTTCTTTCCTTCTTCTTCTTCTCTGTGGAGGTCCCTCTTTCTTCTTTTCTTCTTCTCTTCTTCTTTTTTCTTCTTTTTCTTCTCTGCGTCTTCTTTCTTCTTCTTCAGCAACTGCAGTTTTCCATTGCTTTGGCTGCTGACCCTCCGACGTCTGATTCAGTGCTCAGACGGCTTAACTGTGCGGTTGCTACAGTGTGGCTCCTCTTTTCTTCCTTCGGTTCCTTTCCTTCCTTTCTTCTTCCTTCTCTTGCTTCTTGCTTCTATCCTGCGCACACATACACAGATCAGTGCAAAACCTACCCCTACCCCTTCCCCGCGTCTCTCTCTCTCTGAATATCTCTTTGGAAAGCTCTCCCAGAGCCGGGTAATCGGGTCAGGTTGCGCGCCCGGGTCCAGGTGCACCGGCGTGGGTGGTGCGCAAGGAGTGCATAGGTAGGATAGTCGAGTCGGGTCACCAGGTCTGCGTGGGCAGTGCCGCGGACGAGGTGTGTGAATAGGTGAGGGACCTCACCCCTGTGTGACTGGAGGCAAACGGCTAATGTCACTTTTTCAATTTAAGTGTGGGCGCACCCCACCTCTGCTCCGCGCGCCCGCAGGCGTGAAGCAGCTGTCGATTTGGGTAGCAGTGAAGGTTTCGCGCTCCCAATCGAGAACCTGGGCGCCTTGATTGGCTTGCCCCGCGTCACCTGGAGCTCACACCTGAAGATGAGGAGACCTGGAGCTGCTTGTGAAGAAGCTCCAGCAGCTCGTCAATGGCAGCGAGGAGGTTGAGCCCTAAAATCACAAAGACGACCTCCCGGTCATGTTAGACAACATAGGGAGCTTCGTCGAAGTGTGGCGAAGGTAGTGCGAGGGTCGGCTAGGAGCAAGAGCGCCTGTGTCCATGTACCTAGGGCAGACTGTGTGTGCGGAAGTGGGTGTGTTCGGGGGGTGGTATGGAGGTGAAGGGCGGTGAATGGAGTAGGGGAAACGCTTGAGTGGAGTGAGGGGGAGCTTCTGGGCTAGTTGGCGAGGGGTGAAATGGCTTGTGGAGGTGGAGCGACCTCGCCGGAGATGGCGACTGGAGGTGAAGCAGATGGGGGTGGTAGTGGCAGTCGAGGGGTCTGAAATGCTAATTGAATAAGGGAAAAGTGAGAGGAGAGTAAGGGGAAGATTCCTACCAACTTAGTCGACGAAGAGGGAGAGGAAGACGTCCGACTCGTGCCTGCCAGAGCTAGGGACGAAGGTGCCCAGAAGAGGAGTAACGGCGACGAGGAGGAGATCCGGAGATGCCAGCTGGTGCGGCCTGGCGTGGGAAGACGGGGCAAAGTGGGCTCTGCTGTAGGTATGGCAGCAAAGCGATGAGGAGGAGGAGGGAAGATCGCTGGAAGCTTGGGCTATCTGACCGGAGAGGGGAGAGACGAAATCGAGGGTTTCTCTCGGCCAAAACTAGCTTGAAGGAGACGGCAGACCCTACCACTCCTTATAAAGGCGTTGTTGGGGGAGAGCGGCTCGAGGGAACGACATGCAGAGCATGACGGAGATGGCCGGAGAAGGAGACACATGCCATTCGTGTGTTCGCACGAGAGGCATGGGCGACCGCAGGTGGCAGGGGCGGGTCCCTGCGACAAAGGACGACGCAGGGAACCCCCCGTTCATTCCTGAGAACGGGCGCCATGCCCTGCATGGCGCCATCCTCCGCGCATGGTTGCCGAAGGTATGGCGCTGCTCAGAATGGCAGGGAGGACCGTTCTGCAAAGAACGACGGAAAAGATAGGGGGCCATTTGTAAGGGTTTCAAAAGATAAGGGTCAAAAAGTAATTCAAGAGGACCAATTTGTAAAGTAGGTCAAGATAGTTTTCTCCTAGGTCCAACTTTTTATACCAGCCTTATTTGATCCTAAGGAACTTAATGGTGAAATTTGATTTTATATTTGACCATGTTTGATCGGTCAATTTGCGTGAAAACCCAAACTATGTCATAAATTGGGCATAGTTCTCAATTTAGGTCAAAATAGGTTGCAAAGGCCAAATTGAAGGTTATAAACCCTAGGGAATATTTTTTCATGAATTTTAGAGGGTTTAGTTGATTTTTATACTGCCTCGAATCTCGTGAATTAAAGTGGATTTATTTTAGGGTTACAGAATGTCATTTAATTCCTAGAAGTTGCTATAACCTTTTTCAGATTAGATCATCCCACTTCCTTCCTTATTAAGCTTATTTGACCTGTGTTTAGACCCTCAGATACCCTGTTTGTGTACTGCAATGGTAAAATTACAGTTTTACCTCTTAAGATTTATCTTATTCTTTTATTCAGAATTCTTTGAGTTAAGCCTCTCTTTAGGTTTTGTAGGAGCTTCTTCACACTTATTTAGATTAAATTGTACTAGTTAGGGTTCATGATGAGGTTCTCATCATACAGCAAAAACATCTCATAGGGTGAGGATGGAGAGAAAGAAAGGGAAGGATCAGAGAACTAGGATCAAAGGCCCCAGTTTGGAACCCGTGGGATGCTGGCTTGCAGGTTGAGCTACATCAAGTTGATTCACAAACTCCCATCCAGAAGGAGCTCGCGACGAATGGAATCTCGAATTCTGGGATTGAGTGGATCAAGAGTTGTTCATTGAATTTCCAGCCATCCACTCCTCCATTCTCTTAGCAACCAAGTCCACCTTATCAATTTTATTACAAATCAATTCCATATCAAAACAATGAGAGTCGTGGACTTCATTAACATTCGATCTGAGCTGCTAGGATCGGTTAAAAGTATCCATGGAGGCATGATTGATCAAATTCTCGCTCATTTCCTCAAAGAAATCGTGCGCGCTATCTGCATCTTTGTTGAGAAAATTGCCTCCGCAAGAAGCGTCCACGTGATTTCTGAGTTGCTCGGTCAACCCGTGGTAGAAGATCTGCACGAGTTGCCATTTCGGCACCTCGTGGTGTGGACACCTCCACAATAGATCCTGGAATCGCTCCCAAGCCACATAAAACTGCTCCCTCGGCCGCTGGGTAAAGGTAGTGATCGCCTGTCTCAAAGCATTGATACGTCCGATAGGGAAGAATTTCTTCAGAAAGGCCGATTTCAACTCATTCCAAGTTGCAATTGGTCTTCCTATAGTCCTATACCAATGAGCAACTTTATCCCTAAGAGAGTAGGGGAAGATCCTCATGATCATTTGCTCCTCATTCACGTTTCGCGCCTTGGTGGTCTGGACCAAAGTGGTCAAGTCCTCAAGTGCTGAAACGGGTCTTCAGAGCCAAGCTCATGGTAATGTTTGATCCAGCTTAACACTTGGGGCTTGATTTTTACGTCTCCGGCAGGAATCTGGATGCCGGGACCTTCCTCGTAATTTGAAGGATCATAAAAGTCCTTCAAGGGCTGAGCACCCTACATTCTCTAGAACCATTCTTACATTGTCTACATTTGTTCCAGCTGCCTTTGAAATACCTCCTGTGGATCCTGAGGCAGAGGAGGCTGTTGATCGACCTTGGGATCAATTTGGCAAAAATCCAATCTACACCTCCTAGAATACTCTAGTGGTCCTTCCAATCAGGGATTCAATGACCTTCTTCCCAGCATAAACTAGGAAAAGGTCGGAAGGACTGGGGATAATAACCTTGCAGCACAACAAAACAAGCCTATCCTTAAGTGGGGTAGCCTAAGGATCTACAGACTCCCAGAACCGGCCTTAAGGTTATAAACGATTTACTCTACTTGTGTCTGCTCAATCCAACCAGTTCGAAGGAGGGACTGGGGAGAAGGTTCTTCCTTCGGCTTGCGCCTCCGGTTCCTAGTGTACCTCCCAGCTGCGGTCGTTTGACGCTACTCCCCTAGCTAGACATCAGATTGATTAGTACAAGTAAGTTAATCATAAACAATCTCAGACTAGGCCTCGAAGAGCAAATCAATCCTTAAGGTCAACGTCTACTTGATTTTATTGAGGCCTGGGATTGTAGTGCTTATGGAATGTGGTGGGCCCTTAAAATGGGTTGTGCCCTTAATGATTGATTGAGTATGTGTAAGTGCGTGCACAACCAAGGTTTTCAAGCAAGATTATATGTGATGAGTAGATTTTAATGTTCAAATCTTGCTTAAGTAGCTTTTAGGGTTTAGAATTAAGTTGATTTCAATCAAGTTTGAGGCAAACCAGGTTTTCAAGCACGGGTGAAGATTGATTTCCTTTAAAATCAGAAATAAAGTGGATTGCCTGGTATGATCCTAGATTGAAAACCCTAAGAGGAAGCTACTTGGTGAGTTGATTTTAGGTTGAGTGGTGCGGCCCAAACAACTCAAACAATTGGCCACAATTGCACCACTGGGTTAGGCACATAGAAATGATTAACCTAGAATGATTTCTACTCTTTTATGTATTGATTTGTGTGTACCAGTTCCACAGATCAAAATCCGGTTGAGTAGAAGAAAATCAAGTAGGTTAAGTGCGTTGAATGTGGGTGTATGTTGTGTGTATGTTGAATTACCCCACAAAATTATCTTTTTATTTTTTTTAATATGCGAGGGTGAAATGAGACTGTGAGTGGAAATCCAAACAACCAAACTAATCCTAGGATTTATGCAAATACCTAGGTTAATTGGAATTTGAATTTAATGTGATGAAATGAAATCTATGGAGGGGGAAGGAATGGGGAGCACTTACAGTCGTCTTCAACTACACATTACTTCGATCTATCGCTTGACGATTCCATGATGGAGGTATCTGCAAAACAATAGACACAAGAGAAAGCAAGTTAGAAGACAGTAAAGTGCGTGAAATACGAAAAGAAGATCGGAAAATCGTTGCCTCCTCAGCAACGGTGCCAAAATATTAAACGGCAAAGGACTATGCTATCGGAGTTGGTTTTGAAAACCTGTCGTTGTAATTTGAATAGCGAAGAACTTGGGTTCAACAAATAAAATTTATACCAGAATAGAAATCCCGGGTCGAACTTAGGGAGGCTACATCGATCAAAATTCGCAATTATATTTTTTTGTGCTTTTGTTTAAAGAGTGGAGTAGTTACAATGCAATGGAATCAATATAAATAATAAGAGAGAGAGAGAGAGAGAAACATCCACTTGAAGTTGCAAAATGTTTGTACAATTAAGAAAGCGAGAAATTACACTAGAAAGCAGGAAAACTATTACAACTAGAAAGTAGGAAAATTCTACTCTAGAAAGTAGGAAAAAGGAATGGGAGAGAGAAGTTATCCACCTCGATGATCACTTGGAGGATGAGTCGGATGAGATAACGCCTGGAAGACGAGGAATGGAGAAGGAAGAAGGCAGTCGAAGTAGGAGGAACGGGGAGGCAACACGTCGTCGTCATCGCGAGATCCGCTTCCGGAATGGGGGCAAAAATTTGATTTTATCTCTTGAGGAGCATCCCGGCTGTGGGACATGCTTCTCTTAAGCTTTGGAGAGGGAGAGAAGAGAAGGAAGGGATGAGAAATTCATATGGAGGGGGTCTCCTTTTATAGTTGCAAGAAGTGGGGGCATTTTGGACATTTTAATTTGAAAATCATTAATATGGGACCTTTAGTGACGAATAAATCTGTCACTAAAGGCCTGAACATGATCTTCGTGTGCATGCGCCGCGCACCTCCTCAACTCACGTGCATATCTGCACACTTCTTGATCGGACGGCTTAAAATCGCCTATGCTTGTGCCGCGTGCCCGCGTGCGATCACGCTTCAGCACTGCGCGTCTGATTGCACATGGGCGCTATCGACCGCTCAGCGTCGCACGATCTTCATCGCACAGCCCCGCTCGCTCGTGCATCCGCTCTTTTGCTCTTCAATTTGAAGCATCGCGGCTCGAACGCGCGACCGGTCGCTTACATAGCGCGCTCAATCGCTACGCTATGTGGGGCTTTGTGTCGAGAAGAGGATTTGTGCGCGCGGGCCTGCAGTCGTTGGATGAGCATCCAACGGAGGAGAAGCATCGAGCAGATGAAGAGGAAAGGTAGAGGTGGGTCCTTGGGGCCAGTTGGGCAACTGAGATGGCACCATGTGGCGCCATCTTGGCCATCCACCTTCTGAGTATTGTAAATTATGCCACGGGTGTCAGATTGGATCAATTTTCACAAAGTTAGGCTGCGATCGTCGATCCGAATCCATCCGTGTAGTTGGATTTGTCATCTGAGGTGTGGATTAACACTATCTTGACCCTTGATCTTTAGGGTTCCTCTGTCTCTATCTAGTGCTACGGATGTCCAATTAGGGTGATCTTGGAGTCGTTGAATTCCAATCGTCACCCTGATCAGATCCGTACGGTTGGGGTCTTCGATCCGAGGCCACAATAAAAATTCGCCCTGTCCCTGACCATAAAAAAGAGACAATTACTGTACAATTTATACAACTTAATCTAAATGCATGATTATGCATGTTATGCACTATTTACAATGTATGATGCTAATGTGACACTAAGAACATGCATTAATAGACATTTTAGGTTGATCAGATGTATGCACATCTGGAGGGTGATACCACATATTTCCCTAGCTGCTACCATACAGTACGATGCTTGCCAATTGGGTATGCACCATCGATCCTCTTTTCCAGTTAGCACAACTCCTGGATCTTTGACATTATTTCAGTTGCTCCATATGGATGTATGGGGACCTAGCAGAGTCTCAGACCAGAAGGGACACTGGCACTACCTGGTTGTCATAGATGTTTTCTCTAGAGCCATATGGGTGTTCTTGCTAAAAAGTAAGGCAGAGGTTGGAGGATGCATAGTGTTACGACCCGGTTCCCAAATCCCTCCAGGACACGAGACCGGACCGACTCGATTGATCCCAAGACCCAGTTGTCCAACGAGAAAGTAACCAAAAAGTAAGAAAGTAAACCACATTCACTATACTAAGCAACTAACAGTAACAAAAGTACAACAGTAAAGAAGTAAACTACTACAGTACACACCACCACAACAGTAGAAAGTGAATAGGTACAAGGATATAAAGTACAGAATGTAAGAGTACAAAGGTGTAAGAGACTACTCACTACAATCGAAAAGAGTACAATAAGAAGCTACAACTACTGGGCTCTACTAGGCTCAGCACCCTCTGCAGCCGTAGGCTCTCGCTGCTCAACACCTGGACCTGAAAAGGGGTTATGAGTACACAAAGTCAGCGAACACTGAGTAGAGTGGCAACCAACTAACTAAAGCAATAAAAGTGGATAGGTAGCTGTTATTTTTCCAATTACATTATTTCACAATTTATTTCTTTTCACCCATTAGATTATTTATCAGATCTCTTTTTTGATCTCGAATGTTCCTCGTGGGAACGATCTTGATTGCAGTCTTTTCCGAAGAGTAGAAGGCACACATGGTGCTCTCTTGGCTGAGAGAGTCCCCCATGGTGATCCTACACCCAGTCAACCACCCCAAGGTCACGGACAGACGTAACGGTGACTACGACACGCGAGATAAGTGCACGGGTAGCTACCCCACACTGGCATGCGGTCAGTCGTTTCCGTTAGCGGGTGCACCCAAAGCACAGCACGGAACCAGTATAGGGCCTAGCCCTCTCAGTAACAAGGGTCTAGCCCCTAAGAACCAAACAGGGGTCTCGCCCCTCCACAGTCCACGCATCCTCGCCTGACTACCCTGGTTTACCCAGTGGGCCTAACAAGTCGGTGTAGGGTGGCTAGCTGAATCCCGGGCCCCATGGGGTGGCTAGCTCTCTCCCTACACTAGTAGCTCTCCCCGGTACAGTGTACACGAGGGCCATAGAGTCGGTGCAAAGTGACCAAACCCACCCCAGGTCTCAACCCGAAGGCGGCAAGCTCCCCTCTACACTAAGAGGTAACATGCGCTCCCCTTAGTACCACGTACTCAAGGGCTAGCACACTTCCCAACACATTCCCAGATCCATTCCATTTATTTCCAGGAGCTCATCTCCTAATTCCCCGTAGGGTTCATGCGCATATTCCTCAGGCCATGCTATACTAGGTTTCATCGTTTCTATTTTCATTCTCATGTTATACACAAACAACTTTTAATTCTATCGTTCACATTTCCATTCACAGGTTATACACAGGAAGCTCGTATTTCCATCATTCACGTTACCATTCTCAATTTATATACATGCAGCTCGTATTATGTCATTTAACGTATACAACAGGAATTCACATGCAACAGTTGCTAGCACAAGTACTTTACATTTCACAGGCAGCTGTTATTTATTTACAGGCAATTGTTATCATTCTATCTACTCATTCAAGACTGCAATCCAATCATCCATTAGTGACATTTCAAGTATTTCTCGTCCTAGGATTCATGCCATATCCTAGGTTCTAATCATTCATTCTACACATGCATCTTAGTTTCAATTAAATTAAGGAGAAGCCACTCTACCAGTAAACCCAGGAGTAGTGGGGGCTTGAACGGTAGGCTCACGTGCCTCAGCAAGCCCCGAACCCGCAACGGAACAAAGTCCTATCACAAGGATCAATCACAAGAGAATATTCATAACAGTATAGAAAGTCTTCTAACAAGTAGAGGAATTCACACGGGAAACATCAGTATCTTATTTGCAGAAAACAAACCTTAAACGGACCCTAAACGGGTCAAAACTAGCGTTTCTGACTCAAATCAGACATCTGGAAAAACTTCCAGACGTCTTAAAAGTGTCCAGTGTCATACCTCAAGTCCTGTGCCAATCCTCAGACGTCCAGGAACTCCTCTGGATCATCTGGACCCAGCTCCAGATGTCCGACCACCTCTTCGGACGTCTGGAAGTGCTTCCCGTCGTCTGGTGCCTCGCTCAAACATCTGAGGTGCGTGGGAGGGCACATCCCGTGCCTTCTCGAAGTAACTCTGTGCGAAATCCACCAAATCTCCTCAAAAAGGCATGCAATAGTGCATCGGCAGAGTGGCCTGCATGGCCGTATCCGCAAAGGGACGGACCTTCGCGAGACTTCCACCTCAAACATCTGGAACCTCCCCCAGATGTCGCCTACATCGTCTGGACGTCGCTCCAGACGTCTGATTCTGGGAAAAATCCAGAACCAGCACCTGCTTCCCCCCTCTCGTGCCACGAGTGGCCGCGCTGCGTCCTCTTGCCTGCTGGTCCGGCTGCAGCAGTGTTGAGGAGGACCTCCCCGATGCACTCCACCTCGTGCACGCGCCGCTCCGGCCGTGCGCTCACCGGTGAGCTCCCACGCGAGCTCACGAGCTCAACTCCTCCTCTCCTTCTCATACTACTCCTCCCGCGCTCTCGCTTGCTTTGCTGCTCTTGTTGGAGGGAAGGAGGAAGGTGGCTGGGAAGTGGGATAAACGAAGGTGGAGGATGGGTTTATATAAGGTGGGTGTTAGGGTTTTGCAGGGAATGGAAGAGAGAGAGAAGACGGGGGAAAACGAAGGGTACTGTCTGCGTGTAGCACGCACGCAGACACGAGTTCATAGCCAAGATTTTCGATTTTCAGACGTTTGGGAATGAGTCAAACGTCTTAAATGACTTAAACAGCATGGGTCTTAACATCATAACAAACTTAAAGGAAGTTTCATCCTTGAAACTTGAGCTAGCTAGGGTGCGGAAAAAGAACAACATACGCATAACAAACTTAAAGAGGACCGAAGCCGGTCCAAAAAGACGTACCCTCAAGAAGCTCCGGATATCGCTCTCGCATCGCCGCCTCAGGCTTCTAGGTAGCCTCCTCGTACCTCTGGCTCCTCCACAAGACCTTCACCAGGGGTACCTGCTTCCGTCTCAAACTCCGGATGGCTCTGTCTAGTATCTGCACTGGTCTCTCAAGCTAGGTCAGGCCGTCACCCACCTCAACACTCTCATGGCTCAGAACGTGATTGGGATCGGCGACGTACTTCCGGAGGTTGGACACATGAAACACATCGTGCACACCAGAAACCTGGGGAGGAAGGGCAAGCCTGTAAGCAATGGGCCCAACCCGCTTTAGGACCTCAAAGGGCCCCACAAACCTCGATGCGAGCTTCCCTTTCACCCCAAAACGCTGCAGGCCCTTCATGAGTGAAACACGTAGAAAGACGTGATCCCCAACCTCGAACTGCACCTCTCTGCACTTTCGATCGGCATAACTCTTCTGTCTACTCCTGACAGTGAGAAGTCATCTGTGTATCTGCTCAACCACCTCCTGACTCTGCCAGATCAGCCTGGGGCCAACCTCCCACTTGGTCCCCACCTCAACCCAACTCAAGGGTGCTGTACACCTCCGTCCGTATAGAGCCTCATAGGGTGTCATGCCGATACTTAAATGATAGCTGTTATTATATGCAAACTCTTCCAGGGGCAAGTGCTCCTCCCAAGAGCCCCTCCAGTCCAGTACATAGGCACGCAAAAGGTCCTCAAGCATCTGTATCGTGCGCTCTGATTGTCCATCTGTCTGAGGGTGGTATGCTGTGCTGAACCTCAACCGTGTCCCCAAAGTCTGCTGAAACTCAGCCCAAAACTAGGATGTAAAATGGGTATCCCAGTTGGATACAATCTCACTCGAAACTCCGTGCAGACGTACCACATCACGAATATACCTCTCTGCCAACTGTGTTAGTCCCAAGGTGACTCGGATCAGCAAGAAACGTGCCGTCTTCGTCAATCTGTCCACAATCACCCAGACTACGTCGTGTCCTCACTGGGTAACGGGTAAACCCACCACCAAGTCCATGGTGATGCTCTCCCACTTCCACTCTGGCACTGGAAGTGGCTGCAATGGCCCTGCAGGCCTCTGATGCTCGGCCTTCACCTGCTGGCACACTAGACACTGCTGCATGAACCCACCTACATCCCGCTTCATCCCTCTCCACCAAAAATCACATCTCAGATCATGATATACATCTTTGTGTTCCCGGGATGTATGGTGAACCTAGAACCGTGTGCCTCAGTCAGAGCTCTCTTAACAACTCCTCGTCCCTAGGAATGCACAAACGTCCCCTCATGCGCAGTATCTCGCCAGTAAAGGAGAAGTCTCCAGGGTCCCCTGACAGTACTCTATCACACAATCACTGCAAGTACGGGTCAGCCATCTGTCCTATGATGATGCGGTCTATCATCTCTGGCCTCGTCTGCCGTGTCACAGTCACTGCCCCACAGTTCCCCAGTAACTCAAGGGGTCGCCAACTGCCCAACTCCTCCATGAGTCTCCAACTCTATGGCTGTAAACTGGCCAAGTGGGCAGGCGCCTTCCGCCTCAAGGCGTTAGCCACCATGTTGGCCTTCCCCGGATGGTAGGAGATGCTGTAGTCATAGTCCTTCAGGAGCTTTAACCAACGTCTCTGTCTCATGTTAAGCTCCTTCTGATCAAACAAGTACCTAGGCTCTTATGATCCGTGAATATCTAAAAAGTCTCACCGTACAGGTAGTGCCTCCAAGTCTTCAGCGCGAAGACGACAGCTGCCAGCTCTAAGTCATGGGTAGGGTAGCTATGCTCATGGGGCTTCAGTTGCCGCGAAGCGTAAGCAACAACGTGACCCTACTGCATGAGCACACCCCCTAACCCCTGCAACGAAGTGTCCGTATACACAACGAAACCGCCACTACTGTCTGGGATGGTAAGCACAGGAGCCGAAGTCAGCCTCTCCTTCAACTACTGAAAACACACCTCACAAGCGTCTGTCCAAGAAAAGGGCACGTCCTTCCGGGTCAATTGTGTCATAGGATGTGCAATCTGCGAGAAATCCCTTATAAACCGTCGATAGTAGCCTGCCAGTTCCAAGAAACTACGGATCTCTGTCATTGTACGTGGTCTCTCCCACCTGAGCACTGCCTCAACCTTGGCTGGGTCCACAGCCAAGCCATCCCTTGAAATCATATGACCTAAGAAGGTCACCTGCCTCAACCAGAACTCGCACTTGTTGTATTTGGCATACAGCCTACGCCGTCTCAACGTGCCCAGAACCATCTGCAAGTGCTGTTCGTGCTGTGCCTGATCCTGTGAGTAGATGAGCACATCATCAATAAACACCACTACAAACTGATCTAGATACGGTCTGAACACCCGGTTCATCAAATCCATGAAAGCAGCAGGGGCGTTGGTCAGCCCAAACGGCATGACCAAAAACTCGTAGTGTCCATACCGGGTGCAGAAAGCTGTCTTGGAGACGTCGGTCTCCTTGATCCTCAACTAATGGTAGCCAGACCTCAAGTCTATCTTGGAGAAAATCGTGGCACCTCTCAACTGATCAAACAAGTCATCAATCGTTGGCAGCGGATACCTATTCTTGATGGTGACCCTATTCAGTTGTCTATAGTCCACGCAAAGGCATAGGGTACTATCCTTCTTCACAAATAATATCGGGGCTCCCCACGAAGATGCAGTGGGCCTCACGAAGCCCTTCTCCAGAAGGTCGTGCAATTGGGACTTGAGCTCTCGCAGCTCAAGTGGTGCCATCCTGTAAGGTGCTGTAGAAATGGGGCTGGTCCACGGTACCAGTGAGATCTCGAACTCGATCTCACAGTCAGGCGGTAGTCCTGGCAGTTCCTCTGGAAACACGTCGGGGTACTCTCTGACCACCGGGATGCTCTGAAAGTTTGCCACAGGATTGGGCTCTGCCACTACATAACCCAGAAAGCCCTCACACCCCTGGCCCAAAAGTCTTGCCACCCGAAGTGCAGAAATGCACCTAAAGTCTCCATCCATCGGCTGTCCGTGAAACTCAAAAGAAGGCATCTCCGTTATGGAGAAGATGATCTTCCTCTCGAAACAGTCAACCAAAGAGTGGAAATCGGACAGCCAGTCCATCCCCAAAATCACGCCAAAGTCCTCCATCGGTATCACAATCAGGTCAGCGGGGAGGCTGTGTCCCCTAACACTGACCTCACAGTCTGTGTAAACCTCCTCAGCTACAAACAGCTGACCACCTAGACGTCTGATCACAAAAGGATTCTCTAACAACACACAGTCCTGTCCCAAACTAACAGCAAAAGTAGCTACAACAAACGAGTGCGTGGTGCCGGAATCAAAAAGTGTGTAAACTAGTTCGTTGAAAACTGTAACCATACCTGCCACCACTGCACCTGAAGCTCTGCCATCTCTGCGTGTCAGGGCGTTGACACGCCCCTCAGCCCTCGGTGCGGAAGAAGCAGCCACACTCTGCGTCGGATGGGTAACCGCTGGCGATACCCTCCCCTCGACTGCTGTCCTCCCCCATGCGCCTGGGAACCACGACCCCCTGCTCGTCTTCTAGTGCTCGGTGCGGGGAGCATCTGCTGACCTCCAACCCTAGACGAGCAGTCCCTCCTGATGTGGCCTGGCTGGCCACACTGGTAGCAAAGGGGAACTCGACTCGTGCCCTCGGTAGGTCCCTACTGACTGCTAGGCGGGGGTCCAGTGCTGGCAGCTAGCCCCTATCGGGGGCCCCCAAAGGCCACTGATGGCCCCCCAAAGCGTGACGACTCTCCTACAGGCACCGTGTGCCTCCTCTCTTGCCGGCCTTGTGAGTAGTCTGGCTAGTCGGGCCTCTTCCGTCCGCTGTCAATGTCACGTGCGGCCGGGTTGGTCTCTTCATATGTCATAGTTGCCTCCACCACTCTCGAGAACATGGGTAGCTTTAGGGGTTTGACATACCCCCCAATAGCATGTCGGAGCTCCTCAATGAACCTCCACAGGTGCTCCTCCTCAGTAGCCACAGCTGTCGCAGCGAAACGGGACAGTTCCAGAAAACGCGTGCGATACGCGCTCATAGCCATCGTCCCCTGGCGGAGAGTGTGAAACTCCCACCTCCTCTAGTCTTGCCACATCTGTAGAAAGTACTGCTTGCAGAAGAGGGTGACAAACTAGTCCCACATCGGCTCTGCCCTCTCCTGACCTCTGATCGCCCTCCACTATCTGTGTGCCGCGCTCTCCAGCTGGTACGTGGCAAAGGGCACGCGGCACTCTACAGGGGGCGAAGGGTGTCAAACACCTCAATCTGCTCGAGCCAGTCCTTCACCTCGGACGAGTCCTCATCCCCCTTGAAGGAGGGGGGCTTCAGCTTCCAGAACTATCTGAAAAGCTCGTAGTGTCACTGAAGTGGGGAGACGGGCATGCCTCCAGGTAGGGAGGGCTCGTGCTCGGGAGTGTCAGAGGACGGTGGGGGTGGTGGAGGACCACCTCCTCCCCCACCTCCAACGCTGTGTCTATCTTGCAGTCCCACAGAGGACTCCCCCTCCGCGTCCCTAGGGAGAGGTGCCCATGGAGGCGGGTGGAGCTCCTCTCGTATGATCTCTCGTATCAGCTGGGCGAGGTCCTGGGCCTGAACGCCTGGAAGAAGTGGCTGGTCCACTGAAACATCGGGCTCAGGAAGTCCGCCAGTTCGACCTCGTCCACGACCGCATCCGCGGCCCGCCTCAATGGCTCCACGTCAAGGCATCTCCTGCGAGGAGATGCGAACAAAAAATCAAGAATACGTCAATTCTAACGAACATTCAGCAAGAGAACCTCAAAACAGATGTCAAAAGATGCGTTGTGGTGGCTACTCTAGTTACAAGCACATGAATTGGTTATTCTCAAGCTAGTTGGTTCACTTCTCGGGACGACCTTGCTCTGATACCATCTTGTTACGACCCGGTTCCCGAATCCCTACAGGACACGAGACCGGACCGACTCGATTGATCCAAAGACCCAGTCGTCCAACGAGAAAGTAACCAAAAAGTAAGAAAGTAAACCACATTCACTATGTTAAGCAATTAACAATAACAAAAGTACAGCAGTAAAGAAGTAAACTACTACAGTACACACCACCACAACAGTAGAAAGTGAACAAGTACAAGGATATAATGTACAGAATGTAAGAGTACAAAGGAGTAAGACACTACTCACTACAACAGAAAAGAGTACAACAAGAAGCTACAACTACTGGGCTCTACTGGGCCCAGCACCCTCTGTAGCCGTAGGCTCTGGCTGCTCAACACCTGGACCTGAAAAGGGGTTATGAGTACACAAAGTCAGCAAACGTTGAGTAGAGTGGCAACCAACTAATTAAAGTAATAAAAGTGGACAGGTAGCTGTTATTTTTCCAATTTCATTATTTCACAATTTATTTCTTTTCACCCATTGAATTATTTATCAGATCTCTTTCTTGATATCGAATGTTCCTTGTGGGAACAATCTTGATAGCAATCTTTTCCGAAGAGTAGAAGGCACACGTGGTACTCTCTTGGCCGGGAGAGTCTCCCGTGGTGATCCTACACCCATTCAACCACCCTAAGGTTACGGACAAACTTAACGGTGACTACGGCACGCCCAATAAGCACACGGGTAGCTACCCTGCACTGGCACGAGGTCAGTTGTTTTCGTTAGTAGGTGCGCTCAAAGCACAGCACGGAAATAGTATAGGGCCTAGCCATCTCAGTAACAGGGTTCTAGGCCCTAAGAACCAAACAGGGGTCTCGCCCCTCCACAGCCCGTGCACCCTCGCCTGACTACCTTGGTTTGCCCAGTGGGCCTAACAAGTCGATGTAGGGTTGCTAGCTGAACCCCGGGCCCCGTGGGGTGACTAGTTCTCTCCCTACACTAGTAGCTCTCCTCAGTATAGTGTACACGAGGGCCACAGAGTCGGTGCAAAGTGGCCAAACCCACCCCAGGTCTCAACTCGAAGGCGGCAAGCTCCCCTCTACACTAAGAGGTAACATGCGCTCCCCTTGGTACCACATACTCAAGGGCTAGCACACTTCCCAACACATTCCCAAATCCATTCCATTTATTTCCAAGAGCTCATCTCCTAATTCCCCGTAGGGTTCATTCGCATATTCCTCATGCCATGCCATACTAGGTTTCATCATTTCTATTTCCATCTCATGTTATACACAAACAACTTTTAATTCTATCGTTCACATTTCCGTTCACAGGTTATACACAGGAAGCTCATATTTCCATCATTCACGTTACCATTCTCAATTTATATACATGCAACTCGTATTATGTCATTTAACGTATACAACAGGAATTCACATGCAACAGTTGCTAGCACAAGTACTTTACATTTCACAGGCAGCTGTTATTTATTTACAGGCAATTGTTATCATTCTATCTACTCATTCAAGACTATAATCCAATCATCCATTACAGACATTTCAAGTGTTTCTCATCCTAGGATTCATGCCATATCCTAGGTTCTAATCATTCATTCTACACATGCATCTTAGTTTCAATTAAATTAATGAGAAGCCACTCTACCAGTAAACCCAGGAGTAGTGGGGGCTTGAACGGTAGGCTCACGTGCCTCAGCAAGCCCCGAACCCGCAGCGGAACGAAGTCCTATCATAAGGATCAATCACAAGAGAATATTCAGAACAGTGTAGAAAGTCTTCTAACAAGTAGAGGAATTCACACGGGAAACATTAGTATCTTATTTGCAAAAAACAGGCCTAAAACGGACCCTAAACGGGTCAAAACTAACGTTTCTGACTCAAATCAAACGTCTATAACAATTTCCAGACGTCTTAAAAGTGTCCAATGTCATACCTCAAGTCCTGTGCCAATCCTTAGATGTCCAGGAACTCCCCTAGACCGTCTGGACCCAACTCCAGATGTCCGACCACCTCTCCAGAGGTCTCGAAGCGCTTCCTGTCGTCTGGTGCCTCACCCAGACATCTAACATGCGTGGGAAGGCGTATCCCACGCCTTCCCGAAGAAACTCCTGCACGAAATCCACCAAATCTCCTCAAAAAGGCATGCAACAGTGCATCAACGGAGCAACCTGCATGGCCGTATCCGCAAAGGGACGTACCTTCATGAGACTTCCACCTCAGACGTCTAGAACCTCCTCTAGATGTCGTCTGGACGTCTCTCCAGACTTCTAATTCTGAGAAAAATCCAAAACCAGCACCTGCTTCCACCCTCTCGCGTCGTACGTGGCCGCGCTGCGTCCTCTTACTTGCAGCTGCAGCTACAGCAATGTCGGGGAGGACTTCCCCGATGAACTCCTCCACCTCGCGCATGCGTTGCTCCAGTCGTGCGCTCACCAGTGAGCTCCCACGTGAGCTCACGAGCTCAACTCCTCCTCTCCTTCTCACATTGCTCCTCCCGCGCTCTCGCTTGCTCTATCGCTTTCGCTGGAGGGAAGGAGGAAGGTGGCTGGGAAGTGGGGGAAACGAAGGTGGAGGAGGGGTTTATATAAGGTGGGTGTTAGGGTTTTGCAGGGAAAGGAAGAGAGAGAGAAGACAGGGGAAAACGAGGGGTACTATCTGCACGCAGCATGCACGCAGACGTGAGTTCGTACCCAAGATTTTCGATTTTCAGATGTCTGGGAATGAGTCCAGACGTTTGACCCTCAGTCCAGACGTCTTTCCAGTCATTTGACCTAAAGTCCAAACGTCTTAAAAGGCTTAAACAGCACGGGTCTTAACACATAGAGACCCTTTTTCTGGAGATCAGCACACAGTATTCAGCCACAGTAAAAATAATGCGGATTGGTAATGCTCTTGAGTTCTGCACTGCCAAACTTAAGGAGGTCTATAGGACCCATGGGATTGTCCATCAGACCACTTGTCCTCACACTTCATAGCAGAATGGGGTTACAGAGAGTAAGTATAGGCACTTGTTAGATGTTGCCCATACACTATTGATTCATCATAATGTACCGTAGAGATACTAGGGGGACGCAGTTCTGATAGTGACTTATCTCATCAACAGGATGCCTAGCTCAGTTCTTCACAAGCAGATACCAATTCTTCTTCTACATCCAGACGATGAGTTATTTCACATGCCTCCCATGACCTTTGGATGTGTTGCATTCGTCCATGTGCCGTCACATGATCGTGACAAGCTAGCTCCTCGCGCTATCAAGTGCGTATTTTTCGGATACTCTAGGAGACAAAAGGGTTACTGTTGCTATGATCCTTTGCAGAACAGACATTATGTTAGTGCTGATGTGACTTTCCATGAGGATACGTCATATTTCTCAGTCACTAAACAGAGGAGCTCTTGTAATGATGTTGCCTTTCTTCCCCTACCTATTCCGTGTACAGAGACTTAGGTGTCTACTTCTCAGTCCAGACCTCCAGCTGATAGACAGATGAGGTCTTTCTCCCGGGATGACTTTGAGAAATTGCACGGGCCATTACATGCCTATCACAGGGATCATACTACCTTTTAGAGGCCTCCTCTCTCACCAGCAGCTGATGGTTCACAGGTAGTTGAGAGGGTACTTGATGCCAATGATAGTTCGGTTAGACCAGACTTTCCAGACAGTGCAGATCACCACAGTGGCAAGGCTCCTTCTGCAGCGACTCAGTTAAAGGTACCAGGTGATTCAGATCTCCCTATTGCCATTAGGAGGGCACTGTGCATCTATGAGTCCAGATACCAGGTCACAGGTAGCTTGGCTACCGATGGTCTTGCTCCTCAGTTTAGCAGCTTTTATCAAGCCCTTACAGCGTCACACATTCCGTCTACCTACTAGCAAGCCATGCATGATTCGAAGTGGCATCAAGCCAAGGAGGATGAAATGGCAGCACTTCGAAGTAGACAGACTTGGGATCTCATCTCACTTCCTACTGGTGCACGAATGGTTGGCTCCCGATGAGTCATTGCCTTGAAAAATAACCCTGATGGGTCAATTTCAAGGTATAAGGCCAGGCTAGTAGCAAAGGGGTTCACTCAGAAATATGGGGTGGACTTCTTTGATACTTTCTCCCCCGTTGCGCGGCTTACCACTATCCGGATACTTATTTCTCTTGTTGCTCACAGAGACTGGCCATTATACCAGCTGGACGTGAGGAACACCTTTCTCTACGACGATCTTCAAGAGGAGGTTTACATGTAGCAGCCCTCGGGTTTTGAGGTTTAGGGGGAGTGTGTGTGCAGATTGAGAAAGGTAATCTATTGTTTGAAGTAGAGTCCCAAGGCATGGTTCCAGAAGCTATCAAAGGTGCTCCACCAGATTGGTCTAAGTAGCTCTACTTCAGATCACTCCTTATTTACCAGGAAGATCAACAGGGGGATTGTGGCACTCCTGGTATATGTTGATGATCTTATCATCACCGGAGATGATAGAGATGGGATAGATGAAGTTAAGAGGCACCTATCAGAGAAATTTGTCATGAAGGATCTGGGACAGTTGAGATATTTTTTAGACATTGAGGTTGCACGTGGTAGGGATGGAGTGGTGCTTTCGCAGAGGAAGTATGTTCTTGATCTTCTTTAGGAGACTGGCATGTTAGCAGCTAAGGCTGCAAATATTCCCATGGATCCCAAGGTCCATTTATACTATGAGATATCTGAGGTGGTTGATAGTAGGGCATACAGGCAGCTGGTGGGTAAGCTTCTTTACCTCATCATCACTCGTCCAGACTTGTCTTTGTCAGTTGGTAGGCTTAGCCAGTTTATGAATAAACCAATTAGGCAGCACTAAGAGGCTGCAATGTAGGTGCTTAGGTATGTAAAGAAAGCACCAGGACGAGGATTATTGTTCCATAAGGGAACACCTATGGGGATTGTAGCATACTCTAACACTGATTATGCTGGCTGTATTTGGGACAGAAAATCCACCACAGATTTTTGCACCTTTGTTGCAAGCAACCTGGTTACCTGGAGGAGCAAGAAGCAAGCGGTTTTATCTAGATCCAGTGTGGAGTCAGAGTACAGGGCCATGGCCCAGACAGCCACTGAGATGGTTTGGGTCAAGTCAATTTTGTCAGATCTTCATGTTTCTCTGGGTAGCTCTATGGAGATGCGGTGTGACAACAGAGCAGCGAACTATATTGCCAACAACCCTATGTTTCACGAGAGGACAAAGCATGTAGAGATTGACTATCATTACACTTGAGATCTAATTCAGTGTGGGACTTTACATACCACGAGTGTCACTTCTGAGGAGTAGGCTGCAGATATCTTCACAAAGCCCCTAGGGAGATCTACCTTTGAGGCATGTTGTTCCAAGCTAAGCATGATAGATATTCATGCTTCAGCTTAAGGGGGAGTGTTAACATATAGTGTTTTCTATGTTTTATGTTTTATTCTTGTATGGCTTATGGGTGTTTAGCTCTTGAGAGGCAGTACTATACTTTCACTCTTTGGTCTCTCTCTCTATATAAGAGAGTCTAGGGTTTTCTATAATGAGGTGAATCATTTCATCCAACTGATCTCTTGCACCCTTCTACGATCGTACTAGTTTTATCCATGTTAGTTGAACTGAGGTCCCTTCAACACATTCTTTAGCTTGCTTTTGTAAACAAAGTGGATGTATTAGGTGGTAGGATGGTCACTCTATTACACCCCAGGTGCATTCTATACTACTTTAAAGCCAGTGATGGAAAGTCCTTGAGACTAAAGAAAAATCCTCATTGCTGTGCCACTACCTCTATAGACCTTTGGGCAGAATTGCTAAGTTGACTATGACAACGAGGTTAGCCAACAAACTTGAATGTTGATCAGAAATGCCATTATCGTTATTCTTCTTCTAGTGAGAAATTGCAAGTTGACTTACTCTCCATGTATAGGCTAGTCTCACTGCGAAGAAAGAGCTTTTTGGGGCCTACTTGTGATACCACACTCTTAATTAGTTGCTTCCAACTCCTTCGTTCACAGTTCACAAGGGTAAAATACTAAAAATGAGAGAACTTCACCTTCCTGTGTGCCTAAAATATGAAACCCAGATGTGCTTGGACTCCACTCGGTGCGCATGGGATGAAGGTAGGATTTCAAAATAATTGTCGTTTAACTGTCGATTTTACACATAGATAATTTAATATAGGTACATGGGAAAGCCCACCCCCAGATGGCGACAACAAGAGAGGAATCCGAGCATTCATGTGTCAGAGGAAGCGGTGGTTGAAGAGATTACTCGGGATGTATCAAATGGCAGTAATGGCACTTTCTTCCTGTGCTTTCTTCCTCGCACGTGATCAAGCAACAAGGTATTGAGATTTCTTTGGATTTGTAGAAGGTGAAGGATGGCCTCGACTTTGGGTTTTTGGGAGCAATCCAAATACGATGCTAGAGCAAGATAATGGCGAGGAGAGGGAGAGGGAGAGGGAGAGGGAGAGGGAGAGGACGCCATTGATGGAGAGGGACGAGGGCATCATCGTTTGCAGATGCCCCCATGTGATGGGATAGACAACGACTGCTCATCTCTAGGAGACGGCGGTTATCCTGCAGCATGATAACTTATCATGCATTAGATATGGGATAAGTTATCTTGAGTTAACTTCTTCTAACGTGAGATAAACTAACCTTGCAATCAAATGTGATTATCTTTATTTTAAGAGGATAATCCACCAGATAAATTAGATTTTAATAACAAATCCTATATAATTAATAAAAAGAATTCTAGAAGTTAAATCCTGTAGCTTTAGTCTTTATATTAAAAAAAATTATATCATCCATACATCTTGTTAGGGATACATATATTTCAAACTATTTAATGAATATATATATACATATTTAATATAGTTTAGTTATTCTACACGGTTTGTCATGAATAAAATAAATATAAAAATAAGCAATTTATCAACAAGCTACCAAGCTAATCTTGACACAAAATTTCTTTGAGCTTAAATGTTTATAAACTAAAATGAATAACACAGATGTAAGGTTTCCAAATTTTATGGCGGAATATTCATGATCTAACTTAGCACGACAGACAACAAAATTCAGAGATATCTTTAAATGATTCAACACATTCTTTTCTACGACGATGCCATTGAAGATATATGTAATCGCGGTGGAAAAATTGATCGGATTATCTGTTAATCTAACAACTATGACCTTCTTGTTTGCTCGAAATAGTAGCGGTTCTGAACCACATGGAACATAGCATGAGAGTAGAGACACGAACAAGTTCGTTTGACTGAATGAGTTCATGGTTATTACCTTGTAATCGAGATGTTGAAGGTGGCTAAAGCTTCAAGGCCCACACGGATATCACGACGATGGAATCAGTCGGCGTCTTTGGATTAGATGTAAAAGCACCATGTACATCAAAAACCGTATGTTGAAGCTTCTAAGTCCCTAACCAGCAAAATCATCGTATGCCTGGGATCAAGGTGTTGCAATCTACGTGCATGATTTTAGGTTGGACTTAGATAAGAGATAATTTACTTTAGGATAGAGTAGGTGAGGGATAAATTGTGTTAAATATGTTTGTTTAGAGGACAAAAATTATTAAGATGAGTAAAAAGATAAAAATGATTGATACATATGGTAGTAGTTATATTTTAATACTATGATACGAAGGTGGGATAGGTTGATTTAATGCAATTATGATAGATGGAGAGTATATTGTAGGTAGGATTATCCTAACAGAATTTAGTTATAATCCATGAGAAATAGGGAACAGATGGTGATTACATTAATGGCATTTGTTCGTGAGATAAAATTCTCCCACCATTTGGGAGTAATTTCAATGGCATGCCTCAAATTAAAATTTGGATGCAAGTTGAAAAATGTAAAAGTTGACATACAATAATGTGAACGTGATTTTTACTTGATATATCTTTTTTTTATGTAAAAGAAAGTATTGACACATTGTGGGATTTACCATTGTTGAAACTAACAATAAATCACTTTTGTATGAGTGTAAACTACTCAAATCACTTTTGGAACCACTTTACACCGGTGTAAAACTACTTTTTACCTTTAACATAATTTTACACTAATGCAAAGTAAGATTACATTGGTGCAATCTTACTTTGAACTACTTTGTATCGATACAATCTTATTTTATACCAGTGTAATCTTACTTTGAACTATTTTACACTGGTGCAATCTTTCTTTCAACTACTTTGCACCAGTGTAAAGTAAGATTGCATCGTTGGAAAATTAAATTCCAAATGTTTCTTCACTTATGACAAGTGGTTTACACTTGAAAGGTGATTTTTCACCTTAGGGTTTAGGGTCTAGGATTTAGAGTTTAGGGTTTAGCGAAACCCTAAATCCTAAATCCTAAACCTTAAACCAGCTAAATTCTAAACCCTAAATCCTAAGGTAAAAATTACCTTTCAAGTGAAAAATCACTTCTCATATGTGAAATCACTTTTTATAAACCTAAACCCTAAACCTTAAACCCATAGGTCAAAATCACTTTGCACGGGCGTAAAATCACTTTGCATAGGTGAAACCACTCTTGGAATAATTTTGTACAGATGGAAAATAAGATTTCACTGATGCAAAGATACTTCAGAATAATTTATCACCGATGTAAAGTTATACATCACCTGTACGTTTTAGGTTAAAGTGGTGTGGTGATTTTTTTTAATGTGGTGGGACTCATCAAGTAACAAACTTTACGTTCTTTTGTTTCTTTACATTAACTATCAATTATCAAGTGGGCCTACATTCACAATCACAAGAATAGCACCCATAAATTCCCTACATCACTTTTTTCGTTTAGCCTTGGTCATTATCCACATTTCCCTAATTTTTGTCTTAAAATTTATTGTTCTTTCATTTTAGCCTTGGTCATTAACAAGAGGATTCACCACATGCATGCGCATCGGTTCCCCTGTGAGAGAGGTCCCCATCATCTAGCTTGTTCGTCTCTGGTAGGAGATAGAGCCGGTCTGACCTCCATTTTTAGGAAAATTAATTTCCTTCCCCTCCACCCTTTGCTTGTAACAAGCTCTAAATTGACAGCCTCATAGCCCACTCCACCTTACTTTTCCTCAATGTTACCCGTTACACCATCATTCCTAAGAACCCATCATCAAAAATCCCATTCAAGTTGTGGGAAACTTCATGGAGCATGAGGATGAAGATTTGACGGAGAAGATTGAAGAGATGATGCAAGAAGATACAAGTTAGAATGACAACCAAGTATTTGATTGATCCTTAGATGTGCCAGAAATGACCCAAAGCATTCATTGAGATTTTGAGTAGGTTTTGAAAATTTTAGAAAGCCCCATTGATACAGGAAGTAACAGAGGAAATGTACGTGGATGTTGCATTTTGAAGAATCAAGAGATATAAATATTGGTGTTAAACCAATCGTTGTGGCACTTAGATGAAGATCCAGTGTTGCTAACAAGGGGACAACCAAGCAAGAGAACTTCTGATTATATCTTCAGTGTTGCTAGCAGGAACAGCTAATACATGCTAAAAGTACTCACTACTACAAAAGATCTCCAAAACGAAAGAGAAACAACTAGGGCTAGGCTCGGCTGGGTCTAGCACCCTCTGCAGCTGCTGGCGCTGGCTGCTCAACTCCCTGGCCTGAACATAGTTATATAATCCGTAGTCAGCTAACACTGAGTAGAGTGGTATTTAAGCCGTTTACATACACTTTAACAAAAAGAAACAAGCATATAACTAATTATTCATTTCCCTTTTATCTCAACTAGGTATTTCTGTTTTTGTTATTCTGATAAGGATCCACAACATTTCTTAATCATCTTGTTCCCTAAGGGAATGATCTTGATTGCAGTTTATTCCGTGATGTAGGATGTACACATGGCACTCTCTAGGCTAGGAGAGACCCCGTGTTAGTCCTACACACGGTCTACCACCCCAAGGTCACGGTCGCGACGTAGCGGTGACTACGGCATGCGCAATAAGTACATGGATAGCTACCCCGCACTGACATGCTGTCAATCGTTTCCACTAGCGAGTACGCCCAAACGTACATCACAGAACAAGGGTCTCGCCCCTCAACAGTTTGCGCACCCTCGCCCGACTACCCCGATTTGCCTAGTGGACCTAACAAGAGTCCGTGTAAGATGGTCAATCCTAACCTCGGGCCCTATGGGGTGGCTGGCTCCCCCCCTACACTAAAGTAACCAGAGTCGGTGTTGGGGGCCATTCCTATCCTCGGGTCTCAACTTAAGGGTGGCTAGCTCCCCCGTAGACTAAAGTGACGGTAGCTCTCCTTAGTACCACATACACGAGGGCCAGCTCACTTTTCATGCAAAAGGAACAGTTGCTCTCCTTAGTACTGTGTACTTGAGGGTCAACTCACTTTCCTCCTACATATGATATTCGCTCTATACATGTGAGTTCCTTTCTAGTTCCCCGTATGGTTCATTCATAGACTTTTTCATTTCCATATCTGATTCATTAAATGCATAATAGGAAGCTCAAGATTTCACAATCGATTATTCAGTACACTGTAGATATTTTCATTCATGTTATGGTTCATTAAATGTGGTACAGGCAGCTCATGGTTTACTACTTTCAGTATCACAGCACTTTAATCATTCAATACATGCGCATTTATCTCTTTTCATCCCTAGTGTTCATTTAACAACCTAAGGTTCAATCAGAGATTTCTAAAGTAGCATGCGTTCATCTCTTTCATTCCTAGGGTTCATCTCACAACCTAGGGTTCAATTGAATATTTCTAAAGCATGCAATTTAATTATTAATTCTAGGATTAGAGAGAGAACCACTTTGTCGGGATACACGGATGGAATGGGGGCTCTAATTGCAGATTTCGTCATCTTTGCGGGCCTGATATACTCTATTGGTTAGAGACCTATACAATTGACCAAACACATCGAATGAGTTCAAAATAGTATACGAGTGACACTAACATGTAGAGAAACTCGAACAGAAACCAACGATACTTCGTTTGTGCAAAATCGACTCCATTTGGGCCCTAAACGAGCCAAAAATGCTCATACTGACTAAAATCAAATGTCTAGGACTAGACCCAGACTAGTACCAGACATCTTAAATGACCTTAGAATCTCACCTTGCTTTCTTGCGGCTTTCTCAGACGTCCGAACCCATCCACAATCGTCTGAGGGAGATCCCAGACATCTGGCACTCCCTCCGGTCGTCTGGGAGTGCAGTAAGACGTCTGGCACTATCTACAGATGTCCTAGAACACCTTGAAGGGTGCGCCATGCGCCTTTCCCATGTGTCATACTTGCGCATGCACGCACGTTTAAAAACACGACATGTAAAGACTTAAGTACGTGCATGCAGGAGCCTACAAAGGACATTCCTCGGCACTCTGTATACTGTCAGACAACTAGGGCCGGCTCCGGACATCCTGAGGCTCCTCCAGATGTCTGGATAGCATCCTAGACATCTGATACTGCGAAAAAAAATGTTTTCGTAGTGTGCCTCGCGAGCTTCTCCTCCGCCCACAGGACCGCAGCTACTCCTCCAACAGCTATAGGAGGTCGCACCTCCTCTCTTGAGTTCCTCCAAGCTCCTCCAGCCGCACCTCCTCTCCTATGCTCTCCCTCGCCCACGCTCTCCCTCTCCTTCACGTTCTCGCTCTCCCTCTCTCCCGTGCTCCTCCATCTCGAGCTCCCCTTCTTCCTCCCTACTCGGGGCTGCAAGGGGGACGGGGAAGGAGTGGTCGCAGGTAGGTGGTGGAGGAATGAAAGTGGAGGTGGTGGTGGTGTGGAGAGGTGAGGGAGATGGGGAAGGTGGTGGGGGTGTTAAATAGGGAGAGGTGAGGGTTTGTGAGGGGGTGTGTGCGTGGGTGTGTGTTGTGTGGGAAGAGAGAGAGAGAGTGAAAATTGCAGGATCTCCCCCGCAGACCCTTTCTCTTCCCTACAAGGCCCATAAACCTAAACCCAGGGGGTTTAAAATTTCACTCACGCCCCTATCTTTTCATAAAACTATGAACAACCCTTGGGAAGGGTCATTTCAAAATTCAATATCATCACCTTTCCATATTATACCTTCATCCACCAATACCTTAACCTTTTTTTTTTAAATCGGGAACCAATTTTATTCATCCCCCACTCCCTGGAGGCCAAAAAGATGTGGGGACTAGACTAAAACCTATCAGTATAAGAAAGAGAACCACGACTCATGATTTAGTACAATAGCAACAAAAAGAACAAAACTAACAAAAACCCCTCAGGGGAAAACTAAATGACATAGGGGAGCTGCACCTTATCAAGGAATAGATTACCCTGAATCTTCAAAGGGAGCGAGTGGACATTATCAAAATAAATCCAATCAGCAACACCAAGATCCGCAATATGGTGAGCCAAAGAATTGACCGTACGATGGACAAAATCTAGTGAATCGATGCGGTTCTTCTAGCCTAGAATAAGTTGGAAGATCGACTTGGCATACCACAGAACATCCAATTTCCCATTCCACCAGTAATATTCAATAGAAGAATAAGTCTCAACCTGAAGGTTCATCAGAGAAATAGCAGAACAAGAAATCACATTCCAGATAATGTGAAGAATAGTGCAATCAGAATTAGTAGCATGCAAACTACCAGCAGCACCCTAGAAAAAATCGCCCTTGAAATTTCTAACCACCCAACCACCAAAGATAATGTCATCCCCAAAGGAGATACCGACATTGAGTTTGAACCTAGCTATAGGAATGATCCACGACAATTTAAGAGGGGGGGAATTATGAGAGCAAAATTAGGAATGAAGATTGAAATCATACCAATGACGCCTAAGGATAGAGGCAAAGTTCTTAAGAGGAAAGGAGTTATGAATAATCCGATTCCGGATAAGCCAGATATTAGTCCAAATGAAACAAATTAGACCTTTGTTGATTTGGAAAGATGAAGAATTGCTCGTGGAGTTCAGGATATCAATAAAGCATGAAGGGAAGATACGGGGCCGGTGAGCCTAATCAAAAACCCAATCAGATACATTGATCATAAGTAGACTCTCCTGAAATAGGTGATGCATCGTCTCATAAGAAGGAACACTGCAACAGACACATTTAGAAGCCAAAGGAATATGTAACTGAATAATATTGTCATCTATAGGTAAGCAATTATGAAGGATACGCCAAGTACAAAGAGTAATTCTGAGAGGGAGTTTGAGATTCCAAAAGAGCTTCCATGAACTATTGTGAGTACGGGAGGAAAACTGGTTACCATAAGCAGAGGCAACCGAAATAGTACCTAATGTGCATACATCTAAATAGCAAAAAATATCTATTAATGCATGTTCTTAGTACCACATTAGCATCATGCATTGTAAATAGTGCATAGCATGCATAATCATGCATTTAGGTCAAATTATACAAATTGTATAGTAATTGTCTCCTTTTATGGCCATGGACAGAGCGAATTTTAATCAGGGCTTCGGACGGAAGATCTAATCATACAGATCTGATCAGGGCGATGACAGGAGTTCAACAACTCTAAGATCGCCCTGATCGGACATATATAGCATCAGATATAGTCTGAGGAAGCCCAGAGATCAAGGGTCAAGATGGTGTTGATCCACACTTCAAATGACAAATTCGACCGCATGGATGGGTTCAGATCGATGATTGCAGTCTAATGGCGCAAAAGTTGGCTCAATACGACATCCGTGGCACCTTCTACATGTCATAGAAGATGGACGGCCAAGATGGCTCCATGTGGCACCATCCCAACTGCCCAATCAACCCAAGGAACCACCGCTGCCTTTCTCTCCTCAACGAATTGATCAATCTCAGCCGTTGGATCTTGATCCAACGACTGAGATCAACGCCTGCTGCTCAACCATCGCGTGCTCTCTCTTTCTTTCCATCGCACGCACGATCGGATCTGGGCCATTGGGTCTTGATCCAAAGGCCGAGAGCACGCATGCTTAAAACGTAAGTGCGACAAAGAGGAGGAGGCAGCATAGCGATAGAGCGGCTTTGCATGAGCGCGAGGTGCGGGTTTGACTCTCGATTAGACGGGCGTACACGTTTAATCTCAACCGTGCGATCATCTGCGGATGGCCCAGATCGCCCAATCAGGCGCACACGTGATCAAATGCACCGCCTCACGCCCGATCACACGTGCAGCTGAAGTGGGCGAGGAGCGATCTAAGTCATCCAATCTCATGATCAAATGGCTGAGATCCATTGAATGTGCACTCGGCGTTAAGGAGCAGGAGAGGAGGCACGCGCGGCGTGTGCACATCGCCCATGATCAGACCTTTAGTCATGGATAAATCCATCACTAAAGACTTGATTTTAATGCTTTTGAATATGTAATGACTAAATTGCCCCTATCCTTGCAACTATAAAAGAAGACCCCTACCCTACGAAATTCTCATCCCTTCTTTCACCTCTCTCCCTTTCGAAAGCTCAAGTGAAGCATGTCCCATACCTAGGATGCTACTCTAGAGCCAAATCTAATTTTCTCACTCACGTTCCGAAAGTGGATCCCACGACGATGACAACGTGCTGCCTCGTTCCCGCTTCTTCCTGCTTCATCCTCCTTTTCGCTCCATCCTCCATCTTCCAAGCATTGCTCCGTCCAACTCGTCCTCCAAGCATTCGTCGAGGAGGATAATGCTAGCTGGGGCTTGTTTCGTCTTTATGTTTATTATGGTTTACAATCATTGTAGTATATGACAAAACAGCTACTAGATTACTACAAATTTTTACTCGGAATAACAAGTTTTCCCGAGGTCGAACTTAGGGAGCAGCCATAATTCTAGAAGTATAAAAGTTCTGAATTATGTTACAAAAATAAGAGAGAGAGGGAGAGAGGGAGAGAGAGAGAGAGGGATCAAAAGTTCTCTTGGCTTCTTCTTCTTCTCTTTTCCTCTTCTTTCTTTTCTTCTTCTCTTTCAGCTGATGTTTCTCTTCTTCTCTTTCTCTGCGGCTGCAGTGATCTTCTTCTTTTCTGCTTCTTCTTTTCTTTCTCAGCCTACCTTGTTCTTCTTCTTCTTCTTCTTTCCTTCCTTGCAGCTGTGTCTTCTTTCTTCTTTCTCTTTTCTTCTTCTTTCTTCCTCTGGCCGCTAACTTCCTTCTTCTTTTCTTCTTCTTTCTGCTGTTGCCCTTGTGACATCTGATGCGGTGCTCAGACGGCTTATCTGCGCACTTGCTACAGTTCTTTCCTTCCTTCTTCTTCAGCTCCTCTTCTTCCTTTCTTCCTCTTCAGTTGCTTAGTGCGGCTCAGGCTTCGGCCACTCCTCCTGTCTTCTTTCTTTCTTCCCTACGCGGATACACATCCATCAGTGCAAAATCGACCCCTACCCCTTCCCCGCATCTCTCTCTCTGGATCTCTCTTAGGAATGCTCTCCCAGAGCCGGGTAATCGGGTTCGGGTAGTGCGCTCGGGACCAGGCCCACCGACGTGTGGTGGTGGGCGAGGTGTGCTTGGTCGGGTAGTCGGATCCGGCCAAGACCCGCGGGGCATGAGCGCAGGTGAGGGCGGGCGAGCGCGTGGCGCGCCACGTGTGTGTGAGGGACCTGACCCCTATGTATCGAAGGTAAACAACCCGACACACTTTTTCAATTTAAGTGTGGGTGCGCGGCCGCACACTTACGAGGTGGGACTAAAGTCCCACCTCCAGATCTCGCACCCGCGGTTGAGGAAGCTGCTGCCAATTAGGGCAGCTGCGAGGCTCGTGACCAAATTGCAGGCCTAGGCGTATTCGCAGAAGCAATCCGCGCTGCCTGGGATGCGTGCCTGGGCTGGAGAAAGCCTGGAGCAGCGAGCGAAGGAGCTGCAGCAGCTTAACAATGGCGGCGAGGGGGCTCTGACCTGAAAGCACAATGACGGCCTCTCGGCCACATCAGAAAACGTGGGAAGCATCGTCGGAGTGCGGTGAAGGCAGTGCGGTGGTCGGCCAGGCGTAAAAGCACCTCTGGTGGTGGACCTAGGTCAAAATGTGTGCGCGGAAATGGGTCTGTTCGGGGGGTGGTCGGGTGGTGAGTGGCGGTGTATGGAGTGGGGGAAATGGTTGAGTGGAGTGAGGGGGAGCTTTTGGGCTTGTCGGCGAGGGGTGAGGAAGTCTGTGGAGGTGAGATGGCCTCGCCGGAGAAGGCGACCGGAGATGGGGAAGATGGAGTTGGACAGTGGCGGTTGGGTGGTTGAAATGGCAAATTAGAAGGGGGAAAATACAAGGGAGAGAGAGAGGAAACTTTTTACCTATTTACTCGACGAAGGGGGAGAGGGAAGTGTCCGGCTCGTGTCTACTGGAGCTGAGGACGAAGATGCCCAAGAGGAGGGTTTCGGCGACGAAGAGGCGGTCTGAGGGCGCCAGCTGGTACGACCTGGCGTGGACGACATGGCAGAGTAAACTCTGCTGCAGGTAGGGCAACAGAGCGACGAGGAGGAGGAGAAGAAGATTGCCGGAAGCTCAAGCACTCTGACCGGAGGGGGAAGAGATGAAATGTGGGGTATTTCTCCGCCAGAGGAAGCTTGAAGGAGCTGGCAGACCTTGCCGCTCCTTATAAAGACCTTGGCGCGAAGAGGGGACCGAGGAGGCGACGTGCCTGCCTCGCCGGAGAGTGGCCGGAAAGGATACCCATGGATTTCGTGCGTTCGCATGAGAGGCATGGTCGATGGCAGAGGTAATGGGCGGGTCCCTGCGATAGAGGATGTCGCAGGGAACCCCCCGTCTGTTGTAGAGGACGGTCGCCTTGCCTTGCGCGGCACCATCCTCCGCGCAAGGTCGCCGGAGGTATGGCGCTGCGCAGAAATGGCAGGGAGGACCGTTCTGCAAAGAATGATGATAAGTTAGGAGGCTAAACGTAAGGGTTTCAAAAGATAGGGGTCAAAAAGTAAATTAAGAGGACCAATTTGTAAAGTCGGTCAAGATGGCCTTTTCCTAGGCCCAAATTTTTATACCAGATTAATTTGAACCTAAGGATTTTAATGGAGAAATTTGATTTTAGGTTGGACCATGTTTGACAGGTCAATTTGCGTAAAAACCCAAATCAAGTCATTAATTAGGGATGGTTCTTAGTTTAGGTCAAAATAGGTTGTAAAGGCCAAATTGAAGGTTCTAAACCCTATGGAATATTTTTCTATAAATTTTAGAGGATTTAGTTGATTTTTATCCTGCCTCAAACCTCGTGAATTAAAGTGGATTTGTTTTAAGGTTACAGAATGTCATTTTATTCCTAGAGGTTGCTATAACCCTTTTCAGAATAGATCATCCCACTTCCCTTCCTATTAAGCTCGTTTGACCTATATTTGGTCCCTTAATTACCCTGTTTTCATACTGCATTAGTGAAATTACAGTTTTACCCCTGATGATTTATTTTATTCTTTAACTCAGAATTCTCTGAGTTAAGCCTCTCTTTGGGTTTTGTAGGAGCTTTTTCACACATATTTGGATTATATTGTGCTAGTTAGGATTCATGATGAGGTTCTTATCATACCCCCATGCCTAACTTTTGCTAGTCCCTTAGCAAAATTTTAAGGTTTCAACCCTTATTCTAGACCACGAAGTTCTTAATGATTTCAGATAAGTGCTTTTTCTTTTGAAACCTAGATTAGGTCAGAATGCCAACCATAGGCTTAAAAGGTACTCTAGTACCAACCAAGATCCAGATCTGTCTAGCCTCAACCTCAGTCCCTAACAAAGGTTTTTAAGGCCTACAAGAACTAACCTAAGGCTTATTGGACTTTGTGGTTAAAGCACCCATGCTTGAGATAATTTTAGCCCTGGCTCAGTTTGCAGTGCAACTTTTAAGAGAGGTAGAAGATTTATATGTTTGGAGAGTTTTCTCTCTCTTTTTGTTTTTAATTCTAGCTTAGGATTGGCTTCTCAACATGGTCTGTATCAGATTCCTTGTCCCCATCATCAATCCTCAAGGGTTCCTAGCAATCGATGCTTCAAGATAGCACTGCCCATGGTAACCCCCAAAACGCTGGCTGTTGAGATTTTGAGATAATCCCATCCATGGTGTTCTGTGGCCGAATTCAGACCCTGGCAATTGACATTTCGTGATAATGACATCCATGGAATCTGAACCAGCAGAGTGCTTACATGCCCCCGGTAGGATATGTAAATATCCTAAGAGACAAGCACCGAGGAGATGATATTTTGTTACGCATCTTCAAGGGGAATTTCCCACCCCTCCGCGTTGGGAACTCATCCAAATCAACTTGTGTTGATCGGCCGCTCCTACTCTAGGTGTCATTTTCAGAATTTTTGCAATGTTTCTACGTGATTTTGATTTTTATGCTTTCTAAACCAGGCTGTGTGAAGTTAGGGTGCTTAGGTTACTGAGTCTCGTAAACCAAAAGTTAGTTAACGAGACCAAATACTCCCTAAGCCTTGGACCTAATACTTAAGCTTTTCATTTTCCTCAACCTTTTGAGGAATGTCTAGATCTTAATGGGTACTAAGAGTCTATCCAAGAATGCCTAAGGTTTGCGTTCTTACTAATCTCATTGTGCACTTCTCATTTCTTTTCCTGAATAAGGTCTAGAACTTAGGTTAACTCCTTAATTTCTTACTAATGACTATCTTTTTTTTCTTTCATTTTGTGCTCATTCTTTTCATTTTGTTCCTTTTTCTCCTCCTCCTTTGTAGAGTCCACAAAATTTCTTTCCTCCTCTCATTTTATTATTCTTTTTCAAAAAATTTTTTAATTTTTATGGTGTTTTTGGTATATGTGAATTTTTTGTTTAAAACCTTTTCTTACAAGTTTTGCACTTTCATACCCCCCCTTGCCTAAGATTTTCAATGCCCTCATTGTAACTTAGGAGGGTTTTTATTCAACTTAGTTCATACATTAGGACAGATGTTTTGATGAGTGAATGGGTTGGGGTGACAGTTACAGATTATTTCTAATCTCAGCTGCAAGCACCTGAGATGGAGTCAGTTGCCCTAAAGGGTGAACCTTAAGTGCGAAAATGTGTCAGAAAAGGTTTTAAGCTTTTTTCAAAGAGAATGACGGGCTGCCTCCCGTTGAGCGCTGAGTTTTATGCCATCGGCTGGGCGCAATATGCTCAGGAAAAATGGAAGATAAATGATGATTCAACCAAATCAGTAGAGGTTACATCAATGAACAGTTTGAGTCTCTGACCGTTCACGATGAAAGGTTCGGAATCATGGCTGAGCGGACTGATTTCAACGGCTCCATTTTCAAAAACCTGTCGAACAAGGTATGGTCCGACCCACTTGGATCGCAGTTTCCTAGGGAAGAGTTTAAGACGGGCATAAAAAAGCAGGACCTTCTGACCAAGATGAAAGATCTTTCTTGATATGTGCTTGTCATGGAAGGCTTTAACCCGCTCCTTGTAGATTCGCGAGTTCTCGTACGCATCAAGGTGTAATTCATCGATCTCGCTGATTTGAAGCTTTCTATGGGTTCCAGCTTTAGAAAGATTTAAATTACAGCTCTGTACTGCCCAATAGGCTTTGTGCCCCAATTCGACGGGAAGGTGACACGCCTTCCCGTACACCAGTCTAAAAGGAGACATGCCTAATTGGGTTTTGTGGGAGGTCCTATAGGCCCATAAAGCTTTCGGAAGTCGGGACGACCAGTCCTTCCTATCAGGCCGAACGGTGACCTGCAGGATTTTCTTGATCTTCCGATTTGATAGCTCAGTTAGACCATTAGTCTGGGGGTGATAAGGAGTGGAGATTCGGTGAGACACCCCGTATTTGGTCATCAGTGACCTGAACTGAGCATTCGTGAAATGGGTCCCCCCATCAGAAATGATAGCATGAGGAATCCCAAATCGTGAGAAGATATTGTGATGAATGAATTTGAGAACGATTTTATGATTACAGGTTCGGGTCGGTATGGCTTTGATCCATTTGGACACGTAGTCCACAGCCAGCAGAATGTACTCGAAGCCATCCGAAATAGGAAAGGGGCCCATAAAATCAATCCCCCAAATATCGAAGATTTCGCATACGAGAATCGGCTGCAAAGGCATCATGTCACGATGGCTCATGTTGCCCAAAGTTTGGCAACGACTTCATGCCTTGTAGTGATTGTATGCGTCCTTGAACAGAGTGGGCCAATAAAAGCCACACTGGAGAATTTTCGATGCGATTTTGTGCCTAGAGAAATGGCCACCGCATGCCTGATCATGGCAGAAGGAGAGAATATCATCGATTTCACCTTCCTGGACACATCTCCGGATGATTTGGTCAGCACCTATGCGGAAGAGGTACGGATCTTCCCAAATGTAGTACTTGGCATCAGAGCGCAATTTGTCTTTCTTGGCCTTCGGCCAATCAAATGGGATCTGATGAGATACCAAGTAGTTTACTATATTAGCAAACCATGGAAGTCTAGTACCAATAGTCAGCAAGTGCTCATCAGGGAGATGCTCTGTGATGGGTCCAGAAGGGTTGATGATCTCAGAAGGAAGGCGGGACAAATGGTCAGCTACCACATTTTGTCTTCCCACCTTGTCGCGAATCTCAAGGTTGAATTCTTGAAACAGCAAGATCCATCAGATTAGTCAGGGCTTCGCGTCCTTCTTGGCAAGGAGATGCCTCACAGCCGTGTGATCCGAGTAGATGATGACGTGGGAACCCAGGAGATAAGATCGAAATTTTTCAAGGGCAAATACTACAGCTAGCAGCTCTTTCTCCGTAACTGTATAGTTACGCAGAGCCTCGTCAAGTGTCTTGCTAACGTAGTAGATGACCACGGGTTTCCCGTCAACTTTCTGCCGCAGAACCGCTCCTACAGCGAAATCAGATGCATCGCACATGATCTCAAAGGGTTGAGACCGATCATGGGATTGTAAGATTGGAACCTGGATGACTCGGTCACGGAGGTTCTCAAAGGCTTGCGTGCATTCCTTGGAGATCTCAAAGGGTACATCCTTAGAGAGAAGAGTAGTCAGGAGGCGCGCGATTTTCGAAAAATCAGGAATGAAACGACGGTAAAAATCGACATGCCCTAGAAAAGAACGGATGTCCCTGATCGAGCTAGGCATAGGAAGACAAGAAATTAGATCAACCTTGTCTCGATCCACTTGGATGCCTTTTTCAAAAATTAGATGTCCTAGGACGATCCCCTCAGGCACCATAAAATGGCTCTTTTCCCAGGAAAGAACCAAATTAACATCAATGCAACGCCTGAGTATATGAACCAAGTGTTAGAGGCAATCATTAAATGATGCCCCGAAAACTGAGAAGTCATCCATGAAGTCTTCCAGATAATCACCTACCATATCAGAGAATATGGCAAGCATGCACCGCTGAAAAGTCACGGGTGCATTGCAGAGACCGAAAGGCATCCTTCGAAATGCAAACGTTCCGAAGGGGCAGGTGAACGTGATCTTCTCTTGGTCCTCAGGATGAATAGATACTTGTTTATAACCGGAGTACCCATCAAGAAAGCAGAAGAATCGATTTCCCGTTAATTTCACGAGAATCTGATCAATGAAAGGTAGTGGGAAATGATCCTTTTTCGTGGAGGAATTGAGTCATCGGTAATCTATGCAGACTCTCCATGAGTTGGCTAATTGGGTAGGTATGATTTCTCCGATTTCGGTCGTAATGGTGGTGAGCCCTGCCTTTTTAGGCACAACCTGAATTGAGCTCACCCAACAACTGTCGGAGATCGGGTAGATGATCCCAGCATCTAACCACTTGATGATCTCCTTTTTCACGACTTCCTGTAGATTGGGGTTTAAACATCTCTTCATCTCACAGGAAGGTCATGCGCCCTCTTCTGAATAAATATGGTGTATGCAATAAGAGGGACTTATTCCAGTCAAGTCATCAAGAGTCCATCCAATGGCTCTGCGATGTTGCTGGAGAACAGTAATCAGACGGGATTCCTGATCAGGAGTGAGCTTGGAATTTATAATCACAGGAAAAGTCTGATTAGAACCCAAAAAGATGTATTTCAAATGATTGGGAAGGGGTTTTAGTTCAAGGATGGGGTTATCAGCAGCAGCGGGTGGTTCAGGGTAAGTGTGAGGTTCAAGGATAGGAGTTATGGATTTGTCTAAATCAGGGTCTGACTCCTCTAATTGCGGTTCAAGATCTTTCTGTGGTTGATGAGGTATGATCAGGTCATTCTCAAAATGTGTTTCATCAACCAAAGCCCTAATATCACAGATTTGTTCGATGACACCGCAATTGATTCCTTGTTGGGCCTTAAAGATATCAATTTTGAGGGTTTGATTTCCAAATTTTAGCTCTATACAACTGATGTTGGCTCTAGCAGTAGCCAGGAAAAGTCTCCCTAGAATGATCGGTGTAGCCCTAGGGTTTTCAGGTGCGTCCATGTCCAAGACTATAAAGTCTACAGGGAAATAGAAATCCCTCACTCTTACAATAACATCCTCAAGAATCCCTTTAGGTGACTTTATAGATCGATCTGCTAACTGTAGAGTCACCTCAGTTGGTTTTAGGTCAGATTCTTCTAGGTGTTTAAGTAAGGATGTGGGTATCAGATTTATGGAAGCACCCAAGTCTAGCAATGCTCTGTCAAATTGGGTTTCACTTATTTCGCAGGAAATCAGGGGAGTACCTGGATCTTTTGCCTTGGGTGGGAGTCTGCTCAGGATTACAGAGCTGGCTTGCTCTGACAGTACAATTGGACTCCCACTCTTGGTTCGCGGCTTACGCTGAGGTATACACACATTCTTTAAGAATCATGCGTAAGTCGGTATGTGGCAAATTGCATCCATCAAGGGGATGTTTATTTGGACCTACTCAAAGAGCTTGACCAGGTCCTCCTCTGGTGCCACGGGCTTGGTTGTCTTCTTTCCCTTGGTCAAGGCCTCGGGAAATGGAACCTTGGTTAGTTCTTCTAGGATGGGTCCAGGTCTTTGATCTGGGATAGGGACAGGAACGTCCTGGATTACTGTCCTAAGGTTGGGATCACTACCAGGCTTGGAGTGGTCTGGATAGGGTGGATCTTGGGTCTCCTTACCACTACGGGTGGTTAGAGAATTTAGTCCTGCCTGGTTTTGGTTAGGGTTTGATAGGATGGGTTGCTGCTGATAACCAGCATAAGAAGTGGAAGCCTCCATCCCATCAGGTGAAGGAACAGAGGGGGCCTGATAAATCATGTGTGCTTGGCCCAGCTTTGGGTTCATAACGCGCCGCTGGGTCGGCACGTTATTAGGGTTGGGAAGAGATTGAGAAGTGTGCTTGGTTGGCGAGAATTTGCCAGCTGGGCCAGTTGATTTCGAACCTCTGCAAGTTCGTCCTTGTGTTGCTTCTGAATAGCCGCATTAGTTCTTTGAAAGTCAGCCAGAGTCTGAAGGATAAGGGACATTTGGTCTTTGTTTGGCCCTGATGGATAAGTAGGGTTGGGCCGAGGCTGAGGTGGCTGGTAAGGATGAGGTGGTTGTGGACGGGCTGAAAGGGTGGTCTTTGAGTTTGGGAATTTCCCGCTAACTGGAAGTTGGGATGGTTTCGCCATCCAGGATTGTAGGTGTTGGAGAATGGGTCATTCTGGATGGCGTTGAGGTCCTCGTAGGTCTGAGGAACCTCCAAAGAGTCAGAGAATGAGGGGATGGAATTCCCCTGGCTAGTATAGAAAGGATCGGAGGAACCTCCGATCCAAGAATCAGATGGGGGTGGATACGGATCCATCCCAGGAGAAGGTCGGTGGAGAATGTTTTGCACAGTCTCCCGTGTGGAAGGAGGCTGTGCAAAAGAATTATGCGCAGAGGTGGCTCGCTGCAAGTGCTGAGTCAGCGCATCCACCTTCTTCTCAATGATAGAGACCTTGTCCAATCGACTGGCCATCAATTCCAAGTCGACTGATGCGGGCAGGCCCTGCGTCTCATGTGCTCCCCTAAGGTTCGTCGATGCGCGGGTATTCGTCCTATCGAATAATCCCATGGAGTCATTATTGATGGAGTTCTCGCACATATTTTCGAGAATCTCCCACACGGTGTCCTCATGCTGACCCATGATATTCCCTCCGCAAGTTGCATTGACGAAAAGCCTAATATCTTCACGGAGTCTTTGGTAAAAAGACTGGACTTGTTCCTATTTAGGAACTCTGTGATGGGGGCACTTTCTCATGAGATCCTGAAAGCGATCCCATGCCTCATGGAGAGGTTCTCCCGATTGTTGCGTGAAGTGGGTAATCTGATGGCGCAAGGCATTGGTCCGACCAACAGGAAAGAACTTCTTCAAGAACTCAGACTGAAGTTCTTCCCAATTGTTGATCAGCAGGGTTTGTGTTTGATACCAATGAGCGGCCTTGTCCATAAGGGAGAACGAGAACATCTTCATGAGGAGAATATCCCGATTTTGCGCATCTAACCCAAACGTCTGGGCCAGATGCTTTAGTTGGTTTATGTGCTGGAAGGGGTCTTCAGAATTAAGCCCATGAAATTTAGATATGGCATGAATCATATTGGGCTTTAATTCAGAATCAGGTCCTCCAGTGGGGATTCTGACTTGAGGCTCAATAGCCACCGCAGTAGGATTATAATGGTCTGCATCATAGGACACTGCGGTGGGTGCACAAAGTTCTGGAAGAGGTCATTAAGTCACTGGAGCTGGTGCTCCAGATTGTTTTCTTCCTCAACTGGCTGAGCCATTAGGGAAGAAGAAGGTGAGTTAGGTTTGGAGTCTGAGGAGAGGTCGATGTGAAGTGTTGTTTGCTCAAACAAGGGCACTGAGGCTCGGCCTCGAGGAGAGTGAAGTTCTAAAGGAGGTTTCAAGGACCTCCTACCAAACATACACTGATGGAGGAGATGAGTTTAGCAGGTGCTGGACCTAATCAAGACACCCAGAATGTTGGGTGACTATGGAGGTTCGGGGCAGATGGACCCCTTAATCAAAAAATCGTCCACCTGAGAATTACCTGGGCAGCCAGAGAGGGTGAGTCCCGCGAAGATCCTTATACGGTAGAGCGTCCCCACAAGTTACAGGGTTTCCCCCACCTGACCTCTCGTGTCACTGAGGTTCCAGGTAGACCAGAATGGGGATCTTGACCTCTTAAGTCTACCACTTTTAGTTAAGATCAAGGTGCTTAGATTTTCACTTGAACTTTTAGCCTTTTTGAGTGCAAAGAGTGACCTAAGTTGAAGGTTGGTTGACCCAAGGGGTCGACTTCACCTGCCAGTTCCTTTGAGAGCTTATTAGGTCTTGTCTTTTAGGGTTCAAGTGTCTTTAAGAGCCAAATTGCTTAGGGTTTCTTTGAATAAGTATTTTCAATCAATGGCTTAGGCACACTTTTTTTGGGATTTCTCAATTCTTGCTTAAGAAGTGTGTCTCTAAAACCCTAATGTTAAATCTTATGTTGGCTCCACTTGGTCCAGTTAGCTTCCTTTTGATCTGGTAATTAGGGCTCAGTCAAGAAGGTGTTAGCCCTAAATACCCTTAATAGTGTGTGCAGGAATAGTGGGTTGCAATTGAAAACATGCAGCTTTGATGATTTAATAGGTATGGAAGACAGGTTATACCTATATTACTTGTTCTATCTTTTCCTTCATCTTTTGAATTTAGGGGTTAAAATGAGAGGATAGAAAATTACCTGTCCTCGGAGTGGTTGTTGTGCGGCTGCTTGTTGTCCTCTTGATTTCCTGTGCCTGCACACAAAAGAGAAGAGATTACTAGAAACTCAAAAATAGAGATCTTATGGCTTCTAGAATAGCCGTTGCTCCCCGGCAATGGTGCCAAAATGCTGGTTGGGGCTTGTTTCGTCTTTATGTTTATTATGGTTTACAATCGTTGTAGTATATGACAAAACAGCTACTAGATTACTACAAAGTTTTACTTGGAATAACAAGTTTTCCCGAGGTCGAACTCATGGAGGAACCATAATTCTAGAAGTATAAAAGTTCTCAATTATGTTACAAAAATAAGAGAGAGAGGGAGAGAGGGAGAGAGAGAGAGAGAGGGATCAAAAGTTCTCTTGGCTTCTTCTTCTTCTCTCTTCCTCTTCATTCTTTTCTTCTTCTCTTTCAGCTAATGTTTCTCTTCTTCTCTTTCTCTGTGGCTGCAGTGATCTTCTTCTTTTCTGATTCTTCTTCTTTTCTTCCTACCTTCTTCTTTCTTCTTTCCTTTCTGCCTTCTTTCTTCCTTTCTCTCTCAGCCTGCCTTGTTCTTCTTCTTCTTCTTCTTTCCTTCCTTGCAGCTATGTCTTCTTTCTTCTCTCTTTTCTTCTTCTTTCTTCCTCTGGCCGCTGACTTCCTTCCTCTTTTCTTCTTCTTTCTGCTGTTTCCCTTTCGACGTCTGATGCGATGCTCAGACGGCTTATCTGCGCACTTGCTATAGTTCTTTCCTTCCTTCTTCTTCAGCTCCTCTCCTTCCTTTCTTCCTCTTCAGTTGCTTAGTGCGGCTCAGGCTTCGGCCACTCCTCCTCTCTTCTTCTTTCTTTCTTCCTTGCGCAGATACACACCCATCAGTGCAAAACCTACCCCTACCCCTTCCCCGCGTCTCTCTATCTCTCTGGATCTCTCTTAGGAATGCTCTCCCAGAGCCGGGTAATCGGGTTCAGGTAGCACGCCCGGGACCAGGCCCACCGGCGTGCGGTGGTGGGCGAGGTGTGCTTGGTCGGGTAGTCGGATCCGGCCCAGACCCGCGGGCGCGAGCGCAGGCGAGGGCGGGCACGCGTGAGTGTGAGGGACCTAAACCCTGTGTATTGAAGGCAAACAGCCCGATACACTTTTTCAATTTAAGGGTGGGCGGGTGGCCACACACTTACGAGGTAGGACTAAAGTCCCACCTCCAGATCTCGCACCCGCGGCTGAGGAAGCTGCTGCCAATTGGGGCAGCTGCGAGGCTCGCGACCCAATTGTAGGCCTGGGCGTATTCACAGAAGCAATCCATGCTGCCTGGGATGCGTGCCTGGGCTGGAGAAAGCCTGGAGCTGCGAGCGAAGGAGCTGCAGCACCTTAACAATGGCAGCGAGGGGGCTCTGACCTGAAAGCACAATGACGGCCTCTCGACCACATCAAAAAACGTGGGAAGCTTCACCAGAGTACGGCGAAGGCAGTGCAGTGGTCGGCGAGGCACGAGAGCGCCTGTGGTGGTGGACCTAGGTCAGAATGTGTGCATGGAAATGGGTCTGTTCAGGGGGTGGTCGGGCGGTGAGTGGCGGTGTATGGAGTAGGGGAAATGGTAGAGTGGAGTGAGGGGGAGCTTTTGGGCTTGTCGGCGAGGGGTGAGGAAGTCCGTGGAAATGGGATGGCCTAGCTGGAGAAGGCGACCGGAGATGGGAAAGATGGAGTTGGACAGTGGCAGTCGGGTGGTTGAAATAGCAAATTAGAAGGGGGAAAATACAAAGGAGAGAGAGAGAGGAAACCTTTTACCTATTTACTCGACGAAGGGGGAGAGGGAAGCGTCCGGCTCGTGTCTGCCGGAGCTGAGGACGAAGATGCCCAGGAGGAGGGTATCAGCGACGAGGAGGCGGTCTGAGGGCACCAGCTGGTACGACCTGGCGCGGACGACCGGGCAGAGTAAACTCTGCTGCAGGTAGGGCAGCAGAGCGATGAGGAGGAGGAGAAGAAGATCGCCGGTAGCTCAGGCGCTCTGACTGGAGGGGAAGAGATGAAATGTGGGGTATTTCTCCACCAGAGGAAGCTTGAAGGAGTTGGCAGACCTTGCCGCTCCTTATAAAGACCTTGGCGCGGAGAGGGGACCGAGGAGGCGACGTGCCTGCCTCGCCGGAGAGTGGCAGGAAAGGATACCCATGCCTTTCATGCGTTCACACGAGAGGCATGGTTGATGGCAAAGGTCATGGGCGGGTCCCTGCGACAGAGGACGTCGTAGGGAACCCCCCGTCTGTTCTAGAGGACGGCCGCCCTGCCCTGCGCGGCGCCACCCTTCGCGCAAGGTCACTGGAGGTATGGCGCTGCGCAGAAATGGCAGGGAGGACCGTTCTGCAAAGAATGATGAGAAGTTAGGGGGCTAAACGTAAGGATTTCAAAAGATAGGGGTCAAAAAGTAAATTAAGAGGATCAATTTGTAAAGTCGGTCAAGATGGCCTTTTCCTAGGCCCAAATTTTTATACCAGACTAATTTAAATCTAAGGATTTTAATGGTGAAATTTTATTTTAGGTTGGACCATGTTTGATGGTCAATTTGCGTAAAAATCCAAATCAAGTCATTAATTGGGCATGGTTCTCATTTTAGGTCAAAATAGGTTGCAAAGGATAAATTGAAGGTTCTAAACCCTAGGGAATATTTTTATATGAATTTTAGAGGGTTTAGTTGATTTTTATCCTACCTCGAACCTCGTGAATTAAAGTGGATTTGTTTTAGGGTTACAGAATGTCATTTTATTCCTAGAGGTTGCTATAACCCTTTTCAGATTAGATCATCCCACTTCCCTTCCTATTAAGCTCGTTTGACCTATGTTTGGTCCCTTAATTACCCTGTTTGCATACTGCATTGGTAAAATTACAGTTTTACCCCTGTTGATTTGTTTTATCTTTAACTTAGAATTTTCTGAGTTAAGCCTCTCTTTGGATTTTGTAGGAGCTTTTTCACACATATTTGGATTAGATTGTGCTAGTTAGGGTTCATGATGTGGTTCTCATCAGATAACATCTCTCTCCCTTCTTTTTAATTGCTTTCTAGAATAGAATTTCCTGGTTCCTAATTGTAATCATTTCCTACTTTCCAGTTGTAAAAATATTATTATTATATCAATTGATTGTTCTCTCTCTCTTATTGTTTATATCAATTCCATTGTAATTATCTCATTTTAAAACAAAAATACCAAAAAAATATAATCGTGGATTTAAAATCGACGTAGCCCCCTGTGTTCGACTTGGAATTTCTTTATAAATTTCGGTAAAATTTTATCTGTCGATGGATTACTTCACAAATCGCATTACAACGACGGATTTTTCAAATCCAACTTCAATCGTGTAGTTTTCCACTCTCAACATTTTGGCACCATTGCCGGGGAGGCAACGATTTTCGATTTTCTTTCCGCATTTCGTGCACTTGATTATTTTCTAACTTGCTTTATTTCTCGTCTATTGTTTTGCAGGTACCTTAACAAGGAATTTTCAAGCGGTAGATCGAGTAAAGTGCAGTTAAAGACAACTGTAAGCGTTCCCCATTCTTCCCCCTCCATAGATTCCATTCCACAACATTAATTCAAACTCCAATTAACCTTGGTGTTTGCATAAATCCTAGGGTTAGTTTAGTTGCTTGGATTTCCACTCAAATTCATCTCACCCTCATATAAAAAATTAACAAAAAGATATTTCTTGTGGGGTAAATCAACATACACATTACATACACCCACATTCAAGGAACATAACCTAATTGATTTTTATCTACTCAACCGGATTCTGATCTATGGAACCGGTACATGCAAATCAACATATCAAAGAGTAGAAATCAATCTAGGTCAATCATTTTGTGTGCCTAACTCAGTGGTGCAATTTTGGCAAATTGTTTGAGTTGTTTGGGCCACAATACTTAACCTAAAATCAACTCACCAAGTAGCTTCCTCTTAGGGTTTTCAATTTAGGTTAATATGAGGCACTCCACTTTACTTTAGATTTCAAAAGGAAAAAGGTCTTCACCCATTCTTGAAAATCTGGTTTGCCTCGAAACTTGATTGAATTAACCTAATTTCAAACCCTAAAAGCTACTTAAGCAAGATTTGAACCTTAAAATCCACTCATCAAAAATAATCTTACTTGAAAACCCTGATTTTGCACGCACTCATTAATGTGTACTCGAATAGGTCGTATTAATATGGTGATATTATCGTTGAAAATTGTATAGTGAGTTAACCTAAATCGAGTCTACACTAGTTTCACAAAATTTTTAACTTGGCCTACTTGATTTTATCTTGGTCACTTTTAGGCCCAGGGTCAATCTCAGGGAGGCAGGGATTAGGAGATCAAGGAGTTTCTATGCCTTTCCTAAAATGTATCTCTTCCTTGCGTTTATTATGTTTTTGGTTTTTCTACTTTTAAGGTTTTTTTTGTGATAATGTTGTTCTTAAGGCACACCCATAAAAATGAAGTCCTTGGCCTTGAGCCAAATGGCCCTTGGCTTGAACCAACTTAGGGTTCCAAAATCGATCTTGTTACTCACAAGATCGAGTACCTGCAAGATAAGAATTATCTTTTCTCTTTTATACTTTTTTTTTTGGTCTTTTTACTAGCAAGAAATAAAAGACAAATGAAAGCAGAATAAATTACGAGGAAAGAAATGAAAATAAATGCTTAGCTTAGTATGTATATATGTATATATATGTAGTAGATATAGAATATATATATATAGTTATATATTATATAGATAGGGGTGGAGGTGTAAATGGGAATGGAATGTAGCACGGTGTCAAGTTGGTCCACATCTAGCAAGACGCAACCAACAAGACTAAGTGTCGCGTGGAGTGTGGAGCGGATGTGCGTGAGTGTGGGTGGAAACGCTTGCTTTGCACAAGTATCGGAAATATCAACAACTGGTGCGAATGTTCCTGCGATACGATGCGCGGTGAAGGGGTGAATGCATGGGTATGTGGGTAGTAGATATGAGGTGAATGTGTGTATGGGAGAATGTGGATATATGAGTGTATATGTATATATATGTATCTATAACTATATGCGTGTGTGTGTGTATGTGTGTATATATATATAGATATATGTGAGGATGAGAGTGTGTGAATATATATATTTATGTATGTATGCGTGTGAGTGCGTGAGTGTCTGTGTGTGTGAGTGTGAGAGAGTGAGAGTGAGGGTGAGCGCTTGCTGTGTGTATGAGAAAGCGGAAGCGGTTAAGCCGTCTAGGATCAGCGGCCGTCGTCTGGGCACGTAGGCGTGCGGCGTAGAGGTGATGGTGAATGCACGCGCGTGCGGAGAGGGTGAGACACAGAGCACAAGGGTTACACAACACTGAGGGACGTGCGGGCATGCCAGCGCGTGGACGTGTTGGGAGCGACGACCGGCTGGAGGCAATAGTGCAGAGGAGAGAGAGCGTAGAGCCATCGGCTAAGTGAGAAACAAGCCGGTGGCTACAGTGTCGCACAAAGCGGTGTGAATAGTGTGCTACAGTCCGCACGGCAAGAAGGTGATTGACTGAGGCGGTGTGGTGCTCGAATGCTGCTGTGGAGAGTGCATGCGTGCGGAAAGAGAGCCCGAGCGGCCTGCTTGCACACGCAGTGGTGCTAGGAGGTGCGCGGAGGTGCTGGGAGGTGTTGGGCTCGCAAGCTTCAGAGCTTGAAGCCTTGCACTAATGGTGGAGGAGAAAAAACATCAAACAAAAATGAAAAAGAAAAAAATATGCAAATAAAAAAAAAACAAGAATCCACCACGCCCATCTACTTACGATGGAGCTGGGAGGTGGTGGAGCTCACAGTGGGGGTCTGGGACCACTATGAGCTCTCTCTTGCACATAGTGTACCCCTTCTCAACTTGTGAGACGTGGTGCTATGTATGGAGAGGAAGAGGGAGAGAGAGTGGCCGGTGGGTGTGTGTGGTGTTGTGTGTGTTGTTTGAGGGGTGGCGATGGGTGTGTCTGAGGGTGGAAGCTGGCTGCCTCAGCAGGGGAGGGTGCATGATCTTTTATAAAAGGAGTGCATGCCTCTCGCCATGCTATAGCAGGGTAGGGTGCATGGAGACGTGCACAGCAGTCGTGGAATAAGAAAATGAAAATGGCGAAATTGCAATGCAACACACAATGAAGATGTTAATTACAGAAGTGGATGGAATAGCCATTTATTCTCACTCTCTTCCCCTCTTTATAAATGCATGCAAGTACATATCTACAAACGCAAGTATGGCTACATAAGATGCATGGGTAATGCTAGGAAATAACATAAGATGGCATATTTATTGGCGTAACTTACTGTGCAATCATACCCCCATGCCTATCTTTTGCTAGTCCCTAGCAAAACATTTGTATCGTGTTTAGAAATGATCTTAAGCTGAAGATTTTTTCTGAAGCAACATTAATGTGTTTATCAGTTGGATATTGTGAGAACCAATTGCAGAGAAGACTACCAGTACTCAAGTCTTACATGATATAGACCATCTCTCCACTAACCTGGACTCTTGATATTTAAACCTCAAGTACAATTTCCAGGACTCAGAGGGTTTTGACGTACTCGAGAGCTAAGAGATTATGGTTTGTGCACAGTGAAGGATCAAGACCAACCAGATGAATATTAAGGCTCAAGCCCAGGGTTTCACGAATTTTTAAGTACAGGTTGGTCCCAACTTCATCTCATGTCTTCGGAATAACCCTCAAAAAGATGACGGAAAAACTCAACCCCACTTTAATTGTTTTTGTGGCTTAAAGAATATATGGTAGAGCAGGGTATTTGTAACGTGCCCTGAAAAACTTTAGGGGAGAAGAATTTACAGACATTTGGAAGATATACTGACTTATTCGCAAGATTCTTTTTTTTTTTTTTGAAACAAGTGTCAGTATATCTCCTACAACTTTATTTGGAAGAGCACACTTATTTGGTGGGTGAGTACTTTTTTTTTTTTTTGGTGGAAAGAGTTTCTCCTAAACATAAGACTAAAGACTGGGATAAAAAGTCTACTTGCGCGCACAGGTAAGGACTCCACGTTCCCTAATGAATACTAAGGTTGAATCTTATGTTCACCTGGTCTTTCTCGATATGTGTAGTGTGAACCAAGATTACTTCGACTCTCAAGTAGAGGCAAACCAACGAATCCTGTGCTGGTGACTCAGGTACAAGAATACGTCCTAAGTTAGGAGAGATTCTGATCTATCTTATCAGTGCTCAAGTGAATTAAGCCAAGCATGAGCAAATCAAGCTTCTGTGGCCTAGAATGTCTTCAAAATAGAGGTTGAATATCCATAAACACTTACACACTTACACACTTTACACTTACACACTTCTGTGGCCTATTTTTGTTTCAGCTTTCAGATCATCGCTAAACACTTTACACACTTTTTTTTTAGGCTATGTACATATTTATAGATGGATATGTATAATGAATGTAGAAGCTGCATGATACCCATAAAATACCTAAATCCTATGGATGCCTATCCACCCCCCCCATTCCAAATGATGCTATGTCCTCATATGCATGCAGGGTAAAGCAAGGTCTAAGGGTCTTGGTACGAGAGCTGAGGTGCGAGGTATACAACAGGGTGGTAGGGTGGGTGGATGGTGGGTGGTGAAGTGAAAAGTGAAGAACTGCGAAGTGAAGTGAAGTGAAATGGAATTGTGTAGGCAAAAGTGGAGGAGAGTTGCTGGGGTTCCTCCCAACGAGCACTGAATTTAACGTCCCCAACTGGACTCAGAGTGAGGCACGAAGTCAATTACCCTTCAGTAGGGCAACGGTTTCACCAATGGGGGCAGGTTCATGAGTAAGATACGGTTTTAACCGCTGCCCATTGACCATAAATTTATGACCAGATCTGGGATCTTCAATTTCGATGGCCCCGTTGGAAAATGGTCTCGAGACCAAGTAGGGACCAGTCCATTTGGACTTTAATTTCTCTAGAAAGAATTTGAGCCGAGCATTGTAAAGCCTGACTTGCTGAGATGTCTCAAATTCCTTCTGCCGAATGCGACTATCGTGAAAGGCCTTAATGCATTGTTTGAAAGTTAAGGAAGAATCATAAGCCTCACGACGGAGCTCTTCCAGCTCCTGGAGTTGGAGTTTTCTTTCTCAACCACATAGTTCTGGGTTGAGGTTACATTGGTGAATCACCCAATAAGCGTGGTGCTCCAGCTCAATGGAAAAATGACAAGGCTTCCCGTAAATAATTCTATAAGGAGACATACCAAGGAGAGCCTTGAAGGCGGTCCGATACACCCAAAGTGTGTCAATCAGCTTGTCGGATCAATCCTTACGGTCAGGTCGAATTATTTTCTGGAGAATATGCTTGATTTGCCGATTCGACACCTCAGCCAGGCCGTTCATCTGAGGATGATACGGAGATGCGATATGATGGTGGACTCCATATTTCCTCAGAAGTGCCCAAAAAGAAGCATGGGTAAAATGAATTCCTCCATTAGAGATAATGGCTCGAGGGATCCCAAAGCACGCAAAAATGTGGTCTTTGACAAATCGAATAGAGATGACATGTTTAGCATGGCATGTGGGAATAGCCTTGATCCATTTCGAAACATAGTCCACAGCAACGAGGATGTACTCAAAGCTGTTGGAAGGAGGAAAGGGACCCATGAAATCAATTCCCCATATGTAAAAGATTTTAACAGCTAGGATGGGTTGCAAGGGCATCATGTCATGACATGACATTGACTCTAACAACTGACACCTAGTGCACCGTTTAGCATAATTGTGTGCATCCTAGTGAAGGGAGGGCAAAAAGAAATTGCATAGCAACACCTTGGCTGCAGTTTTCCTCCTAGAGAAATGGCCTTCGCAGGCCTGATCGTGACAGAAGGATAGCACACTGGGGACCTCGCTGTCAGGAATACAGCGACAGATGATTTGATTAGCACCTACTCGAAAAAGTAGTGGATTATCCCAGAAATAATACTTTGCTTCTGTGATGAGACGCTCGCATTGGTTTTTAAGCCAACCACATGGAAGGGAGCCAAAAGCAAGGTAATTGGCAATGTTGGCATACCAAGGTCCACTTGCCACATTAATTGCCAGTAGGTGCTTATCGGGAAAAGCCTCGTTAATCGGCAGGGTAAGTCCAATGTGGTCAGGGTCTAGTCTCGAGAGATGATCAGCAACAACATTCTAGGCTCCGGCCTTATCACGGATCTCAAGGTCAAATTCTTGAAGCAAAAGGATCCAACAAATCAGTCTAGGCTTCGCATCCTTCTTGTGCATGAGATGACGAATGTCCACATGACCAGTGAAAACAATAACGTGTAAGCCTAGAAGGTAAGAGCGAAATTTCTTCTGCCCAAAGACGACCGCCAGTAGTTATTTCTCAGTAGTCGTATAATTATGCTGGGCCTCATCCAGCGTCTTACTGGCGTAGTACACCACAAAGGGGTGTCTATTGTGTCTTTGTCCCAGGATGGCTCCGACAGCAAGGTCGGAAGCGTCACAAATGAGTTCAAAGTCAAGGGACCAAACAGGTGGCTGGAGAACAGGGGCCTTGGTGACAGCATCACGCAGTTGCGTGAATGCTCGTATACAGTCGGGGCCCATATCGAAGGGTATGTCGGACGATAGGAGATGAGTTAAAGGTCTAGAAATTTTGGAGAAGTCTTTGATGAATCTCCTATACAAACCGACGTGTCCTAAGAAGGAGAGGATTTGCCAGACAAAGCTAGGCACCGGTAGATCAGCAATCACATCAAGCTTAGCTCTATCCACCTCGATACCCCTATTGAAGATGATGTGACCGAGAACAATCCCCTCGTGTACCATAAAATAACTTTTCTCCCAAGAAAGCATGAGGTTCACATCAATACATCTTCAAAGGATGCAGGATAGGTTGGCTAGACAATCATCAAATGAAGGTCCGAAGATCGAAAAGTTGTCCATGAAGACCTCAAGAAAGTCACCCACCATATCATGAAATATCGCTAGCATACATCTATGGAAAGTTGCTGACGCATTACAAAGTCTGAATGGCATCCTTCTAAATGCGAAAGTGCCAAAGGGACAGATGAGGGTTAATAGCCACCTGGTTATATCCAGAGAATCCATCCAGGAAACAGAAAATTTTATTTCCTGCTAACCGCTCAAGGATTTGGTCAATAAAAGGTAGCGGAAAATGGTCTTTCTTTGTTGCAGCATTTGGTTTCCTATAATCGACACACACTCTCCAAGATGTAGGAGTACGTGTAGGGATGGCTTCACCCCTGTCATTGACACGGATGGTGAGTCTCGCCTTTTTGGCCACGACATGAATCGGGCTCACCCAGAGGCTGTCACTGATCGGGTAGATTATATCTGCATCTAGCCACTTAATGATTTCCTTTTTAATGACTTCCCGCATGTTAGGGTTGAGACGTCGCTGCATCTCATGGGAAGGTCGATCCTCCGCCTCCGTATATAGACAGTGAGTGCAGTAGGAGGCACTAATGCCAGTTAAGTCAGATAAGGACCATCCAATGGCTACCTTGTGTTCGATGAGGACCTTCATTAGCTTGCACTCTTGCTCCCTAGTCAGTTTTGAACTAATAATTACGAGGAGTGTTTCATTTGGTCCCAGAAAAGCATATTTAAGCGTGTCAGGCAGCGCTTTCAGCTTGGGAGTGGATGGTGAAAGATCTGGCATTTCTTGGGACAAGAGTGTCCCAAAAGGATCAGAAGAAAGAAGGGCAGGAGAAAGAAGTTTCCCTCAAATTGGCCAAGAAGAGGGGCATCTTGGATTGATGGATCCAAGAAAGGAAAGCTCCAGTGATCAGCATTTGGGCTCAAGGTCACAATGTGGAGTCGCATTTCCGCCTGATTTGGCGGGAAAGAAAGGGCAATCCGATCTTCAAGAGGGTGGATCGGAGGTGAGTAGCTCAGATATGACTCAGATTTTGAGGTGTGGGAAGCGTAGAAAACCTCGTCAGATGTCTAGTCAGGAGAAGGTACAAGTAAGGGGAGGGATGGGGAAACATCACAATATACGTCTGTCAGGCGATGGTCAGTGTTCAGGGGCAATCCACAGCAGTCAAAATAGGTCCCTATTAGTTCGATACATGCGCTGATGGCCATGTCCTTGTCAGACGTGCCATCCTCGATGCAATCGCAATCAAAATTCTTGGCAGCCTTGAAAATGTTTAGCTTGAGCTTCTCAGAGCCAATGGCGATCTCAATGCAACCTGACTCACAGTCGATATGGGTGCGGGCTATGGCCAAGAAAGGTCGACCAAGGATGATCGGACAGTCAGAAAGTGAGCTAGGAACTTCCATATCCAAAATAAGAAAGTCAACAGGAAAACAGAGATTGTTGACCCTAACCACCATGTCTTCCACCACACCCTTCGGGATTTTAACAAAATGATCTGCCAACTGCAATGTGACAGGGGTGGGTTTCATATTTCCTAAGGCAAATTTCTCGAGCATGATGGTTGGTATAAGATTGATGGAGGATCCTAGATCAAGCAGAGTACGATTAAAATTACAGCCTTGGATGCTACATGAAATAAGCGATGTGCCCAGATCTTTCTACTTCGGTGGTAGATTTGACAGTATAGCACAACTCGCATGAGGTGAGAGGACCACCAAATTCTTTGTTTTCTTTGATTGTTGCCTGGGCGTAGTGTAGTCTTTGAAGAATCGGGCAACAGTTGGTATATGGTCGATAGCCTCCAACAGGGGTACTTTGATCTCAACATCCCTGAATAAATTATGCAAGTTATTAAAGGCCAGTGTATTCTTTTTCTTGCCTTTTGGCTCCCTCAGTAGAGCCTCAAGGAATGGGACCGATTCTGGAACCAGTTTGGGCGTATCGTCCTTACGAGCATGTAGTGCGCATCCCAAATGAGAGGGCGATGAAGAAGATGGGCTAGGATCAGGTCGAGGCGGATCGATGGTTTTCTTACCACTCCTCATAGTAATCGCATTGGACGTCACAGGTCCAGTGGGATCATAAGGAGGAGGAGGGTTCAAAATAGGGACATAAAGGTGATGTGCTGTTGCCGAATGAGCTTGAAATCCTGGTATAGTGCTCAAAGCTTGCAAAATCTGATGAACCTGCCCCTGAGAAGGTCGTACCTGTTGTTGCGGACCACAGGGTACAAAATTTCATGGGTTAGAGACCAGTTGGGCTGGAAGAGTGCCCTGAGATTGAGTCATCATGCGTAGTTGACTGATCTCAGCATTCTGCTGTGCCAATTGGTGCTGAAGAGAGGTCATGTTTGCTTCATGGCACTTGGACATTTTCGTCATCATTCGCATCAATTTATCAAGAGTAATTGATGCATGTTCTATTTGAGGTACTCAAGGACCCAATGGTGGATTTGCCACAGGATTATACTGGGCCTTTGGGATGACGGGTGCGAACGGTCGCATTGGTCCACCCACAGGGTTTTGGTGCTACGGGTTACTGGACCATGCGAAGTTAGGATGATTTCACCACACTGGGTTATAAGTAGTAGAGAATGGGTTGTTCCCCAGGGCACAAGCATTTTCTAAGCTAGAAGATGAGTCTGTATGTGTATATGCATCCGAGCACACGGAGACTTGGTCCTCCGTGTCAAAATACTGGCTTGCAGAAGCCAGGTCCACATTGCTTACCAAATTGCTTTGCGCGATACTCGGTAAGGATGGTCTCATGGAATTCTTGAGAATCTGCCTGGCATTGGAAGGATTAAGGTTGTGACGGAGTGATGGTGTGGAGGTGTTTGCCATAGAGCGGGCGAGGTTGGCTAGAAGCTCGTCCAGCTTTTTGTGCACGACGGAGACTTCATCCAATTTTTGTTCAATTAAGTTGAGATTTGTGGATGAATGGAGGGTCTCGTGTCAACTTCATGAACATTGCGAGGCATGCTGGTACGATTAAAGGCGACAATGGAGGCATTGTTCATTGAGTTTTCACTCATGCTCTCAAATAATTTAAATGCTCCATTCTCGTCTTTATTCATAAAGTTCCCTCCGTAGGAAACGTCGGCGATCTTTCGCAAAGTCTCATTTAGCCCATAATAGAAGATTTGGGCTATATGCCACTTTGGAAGACCATGGTGTGGGCACTTCCTTAGGAGGTCATTATACCTCTCCCAAGCCTCATGAAATTGCTCGCCATTTTGTTGCATGAATGAAGTTATGGCCTGGCGAAGTACATTGGTTCGCACGATTGGGAAGAATTTCTTGAGAAATGTTGTGCGCATCTCTTCCTAAGAGTGGATGGGTCTCCCACGGGTGCGCAACCATTGCGACGCTGTCCCGCAACGAAAATGGGAACATTTTCATGAGGACTATTGATAACCCGATGTTTCTTGGTTTAATAGTTTCAACTAATCGGGTTAAGTCTTCCAAATGAAGAAAGGGATCTTCACTTGCAAGACCATGGAAGTAGAAGTTAATTAGGCCAATGACTTTAGGTTTTAAATCAAAATCGTCCCCGCCCATGGGGACCCGAATTTTCCTAATGGTCTCTATAGCAACAGGATTTTGATAGGAACTAAGAGACTTGGGTTCCTCCATTTCAGGGGGAGGGAGATTCATTTCCTCCAATGTTTACCTTATGGCCTCGATTTGTTCATTATACAGTGCCATTTGGGCTTGGAGGTGGGTTATGGGGTCTACAGCTCCACCACCACCTGGTGGGATTTGAGGGGGGCGATTTCCTCCCTCGGGATTTGGGGGTGGGCTTGTAGCCATGTTTGTGGAGGTGGTGTTTGAGACTCGTAAAGCATGTTTTTGATAGGAAAATGCATCATAGTATAGTGCGTAATACGATCAAACAAAAAATATTTATAAAAAGATAATGAGACTTTGAGTCCCGATCGTTCGTCTCTGGGAGGCGTTTGTTCAAATCTGAAATTGATCTTTTATCGCTCTACTTATTTAGAATTGCACGTCGATTTCCAATCTTCGGATTAGAGTTTTTCCACTTCTATTGTGAACTCTGATTACATGCGCGTGTGTTAGATAGATAATGAAGGTGAAAGTATGAGTTTCAGTGTGCACAATTCTAGTTATGTGGTGGTTATTTACAGAAAATGCATTTATAGTCAAATCTTCTATATTTTTCGGAATCGACATGCTTGTTGCAATATATATATAAATGAAAAGTAGACAACTTGAATCACACAAAATAGATTGCAACCAATAAGCTCATGGTGATTTTCAACATAGAGATATGTATATAAAAAAATATATCTTTTATTCATTCATTCAGGAGGATGTTTGCAACATGGAATTTAGAGGAAAGCTTGTAAAAGAAAGCTTAAAAAACACAAATCTAGCTAACAGAAAATGATTGCATACAGGAATCTATGGGGGGATTTTGCATGCACCATTGGGGGAGAATAAGAGCTACACTACTAAGCAGTAAATGAAAGTAGTAAAACTATGAAGAGCTAAGCTACTAATCTAGTAGGAAAGCAGGGCATTCGAAGGTGGGCTCTGATGGCCTTTGAGTGGATGAGAGGAGGAGGGGCGGCCAATGGTGCTTAGGCCAGCCCTTAGAGAGAGGTTGGGAAGATGATCCAGCATCCTGGCATGGAGATGGTGGCAGCCATGGTGGACAACTCGTGGAGGTGAAATGGATGTGAGGGTAGCTAACCTAGATGGATGAATGAATGCCAAGAATGGGATGGGTGCAAATGGCCACCCCTTAGGTATTTTTATAGACCTAAGGGAGTCTCTCTAGAGAAGTGTGGAACTCTCTAGAGAGAGCCCCATAAGTGGCCGGCCATGGTGAGAGAGAGGTAGTTCTTAGATCCATAAAAAGTTGATCTAAGAATTGAATGGCTCTTGGTTGCTAAATTTGACAACCAAGAGTGGCGCCACTTTGAAGAGAGTTCTAGAGGACTCTAGATGGGTGTGTGTGCGTGAATGGGTGTGTGTGTGTGTGAGTGTGTGGCCGTGCCCTATGTGGCTAAGTGGTCTAGGTTAGGTCCTAAGGGGTTTAGGTAGGTGTAGGCCTTAAATTAGGGTTGTAAACCCTAATTGCTAAGGAGGAATTGCAATTAAACTTAACACAAGTTTAATTGAATGAGTGTGAACCTAATTGAGAGTGAAATAACTCAATTAGGTTGGGCTTAGGTCAATTAGACTCTCACTGAGTCCAATTGGACTTGTGTAGGTTGAGATCTGAGCTCAATTGGACCCTATGAGTCCAATTGACTTAGATAATAGTAATTGACCATGATCTAAGTCAATTGGGTTTATGGAGGACCTAATTAGGTCCTTAGGGAGGTTTAGAAGTGTTGTACTAGGGTTATGGTACTTTAATTTAGGTTCCTATGGAGTTGAAATTGGGTTTAGGGAGCTAGAGATCCAAGATCAAGGCTTGAACTCAAAACAGGAACTAGAGAACAGTTCCAAACGTCCAAAAATGGAATCATACATCTTATACTCAAAAATAAGAAGTCCAAACTTGTTGTCTGGACGTCCAATCAGAGTCAGGAAGAATTCAAGGTTCTGTCTTGGGTATTCTGCAAAAATTGGATGTCTGACCAAGTGTCTGGATGTCCAATAACACTGCAGAAGTGGGTTTAAGGTGTGCGGGAGTTGGCTAAGGGTTCTGGATGTCCTATAAGATAAAGGTTGGAATTAGGGTTTTAAGGTTTCCTAGGGTGCGGTGTCCTAATCTAAGGGTGGCTAAGGCTCAGGGAAGTCTCTAGGCTATCCCAGGGCTAGGATGGACCTAAGTTCTTCACATTTTACTGCTTTATTCCTACTTAATAGAGTAGCATACCTTAACTCCCTTACATTATTATCTACTACATCTAATCTAAGTCTTATGCAACACCCATTATTCCTGATCCAGTTTATTACCTGTAATTGACATAATGCATCTAATTAGCACATCATAACATTATTTTATGCATAGCTAAAAGAAAGCAGTAAAGATGCAAATAATGCTTATGTATGCATGAATTGCCCTAACTTATGCTGAGTCCTAGCCTAATTTAGGTCAATTAAGACCTATGATTTCTACGCAATCAGGAGGATGACGATTCACCAGTTTCTACCCTTCTAGAATTATCAGACAATTTAAACAATTTAGGATTTTGTGACCTCCTCCCAAACATACACTACCGCAGGAAAAATTGGGGAGATGAGAATGGAAAGGGGATGAGAGAAATAATGCCATAAGGGTACACTTGATGACAAATCAAAGCAATCAATTTCCTAACCTCTACAATGTGTCCTTAGACCTAAAGATCTAAGTAACCTACTATCACAACCTACGGAACCAAATGAGAGCACCGCAGAACCATCGGGCCAGATTGAAAGGCCATTTGCCCCAGTCTTAGACACTCGATAGCACGCAGGAACCCACACCAACACATAGGCGCTACACGTAGGTAGTTAGACCTCAATCCTTAAGATGGGTCAAGTTGATACCAATTTTAATTTAGAGGCTTAGGATCAAGTGCTTAAGGAATGTGAAGGGCATTGTATACAGGACCAAGTGAGTCAATTTTAAGAGTGTGTAAATCAAGCATGCAAGGGGGAAATCACCCCGAATTGAAGTTTTAGATGGTGAATGGCTTTTAGAATTTCAACCTCAAGTAGTATGGATTTTATGATTCCACTGAATTACCAATTCAACCAATCTCCAGGTTTTCAGAAAATACAAGTTCTTAATGCCCAACAAATCCTTCTTCAATGTGAATTAGTTATGCATGCTAAAAATGCAATGGGCTTCCCTAGATGGAAATTTCTAAGTGTGGATGCACGAGTCAATTTTAGCTTAATGTGAGAGGGAGCCAACACACTCAATTCAAGTGCTCCCAATCACTAAAATGATAATCCACACAAGGCTCAACCATCAAATGATGTAAAGAAAATGAAAATGTTGGGGTTAAAATATTCGGGATAGAATATAAGGCAAATGTAAAGTCGTGGTTGGGTTAGAATCAATTCAATTTCAATACTCCCCACCAAAAATGTGATCTTGAAATGCTAATAAATGAGGCAAGGATGGCAATCAATCAATTTTTATCTTGCCTCTAAGAAGACTTCACACAACGAAAAAGGCAAGAATCAAGATTCTTAGATTTTCGCTATGCGAAGTTTGCGGGAAATCAAGGGGCGGTGGGGGTGATAGCAAACTTGGAGCAAGTGGATTTTAGTCCATTTGCCCCAAGAAATTCCCAAGAAGTGTTTTTAGGTTTTTGAAATTTTTAGATTTTTTTCTCTTTTTTTTTTTAAGGTGACAAGATGACCTAAGTTACTAAGAGGAAGACACCTACTTCCTCAGCAACGTGGGCGAAGCTCCAATGCGGCACCGGCGACTTCACACTCACACACCCGCCTCAGATTTGCGCACGTCTCCGACCTCCTCTGCATGTCTCCTCCTTGCAACAGGTACACCTGCACCAAACAAACAAAACACCCATGAAGAGAAGGGTGGGAGAAGAGAAAATCAAAGGAAGAGAGTAGAAACTTCTCCAAATAGCGCCTCCCCGGCATCGGTGCTAGAAAAGCGTGATTTGTACTCGAACAGGTCTTATTAATATGGTGATATTATCGTTGAAATTAGTATAGTGAGTTAACCTAAATCGAGTCTACACCAGTTTCACAAAAATTTTAACCTGGCCTACTTGATTTTATCTTGGTCACTTTTAGGCTCAGGGTCGATCTCAGGGAGGCGGGGATTAGGAGATCAAGGAGTTTCTATACCTTTCCTAAAATGTATCTCTTCCTTGCGTTTCTTATGTTTTTGGTTTTTCTACATTTAAGATTTTTTTTATGATAATGTTGTTCTTGAGGCACACCCTCAAAAATGAAGTCCTTGGCCTTGAGCCAAATGGTCCTTGACTTGAAGCCAACTTAGGGTTCCAAAATCGATCTTGTTACTCACAAGATTGAGTACCTACAAGATAAGAATTATCTTTTCTCTTTTATACTTTTTTTTTGGTCTTTTTAATAACAAGAAATAAAAGACAAATGAAAGCAGAATAAATTGTAAGGAAAGAAATGAAAAGAAATACTTAGCTTAGTATATATATATATATATATGTATGTATGTATGTATATATATGCAGTAGATATAGAATATATATATAGTTATATATTATATGGATAGGGGTGGAGGTGGAAATGGAGATGGAATGTAGCACGGTGTCAAGTTAGTCCACGTCTAACGAGATGCAACCAACAAGACTAAGTGCCGCGTGGAGTGTGGAGCGGATGTGCGTGTGGGTGGAAGTGCATGCTTTATGCGAGTATCGGGAAATATCAACAACTGGTGCGAATGTTCCCGCGATACGATGCGTGGTGAATGGGTGAGTGCACGGGTATGTGGGTAGTAGATATGAGGTGAATGTGTGTATGGGAGAATGTGGATATGTGGATATATGAGTATATATGTATATATATGTATCTATAACTATATATATGTGTGTGTGTATGTATGTATATGTATATATATATATATAGATATATGTCAGGATGGAGTGTGTGAATATATATATTTATGTATGTATGCGTGTGAGTGCGTGAGTGTCTATGTGTGTTAGTGTGAGAGTGAGAGTGAGGGTGAGCGCTTGCTGTGTGTGTGAGAGGGCGGAAGCGGTTAAGCCATCTTGAGTCAGTGGCCATCGTTCGGGCGCGTAGGTGCGTGGGCGCAGAGGTAATGGTGAACGCACACGCGTGCGGAGAGGGTGACATGCAGCGCACAAGGGCTGCGCAGCACTGAGGGAGGTGTGAGCGTGAGGGCACGCGGACGTGTTGGGAGCGGCGACCGGCTGGAGGCGGTAGCGCAGAGGAGAGAGAGCGCAAAGCCACCGGCTAAGTGAGAAACGAGCCGGTGGCTACAGTGTCGCGCAGAGAGGTGTGAATAGTGCGCTACAGTGCACGCGGTGAGAAGATGACCGGCTAAGGTGGTGCGACGCGCGGACAGTGCTGTGGAGCGCGCACGCATGTGAAAAGAGAGCCCAAGTGGTCTGGTCGTGCACGCGGTGGCGCTCGAGGGTGCGCGGAGGTGCTGGGCTCGCGAGCTTCAGAGCTTGAAGCCCCGCACTAATGGCAGAGGAGAGGAAACAACAAACAAAAATGAAAAAGAAAAAAATATGCAAATAAAAAAACAAACAAGAATCCACCACGCCCACCTACTCACGACGGAGCTGGGCGGTGGTGGAGCTCACAGTGGGGGTTTGGGACCACTGTGAGCTCTTTCCTGCACACAGTGTACCCCTTCTCAACTTGTGAGAAGAGGTGTTGTGTATGGAGAGGGAGAGGGAGAGAGAGTGGCCGGCGGGTGTGTGTGGTGCTGTGTGTGTTGTCTGAGAGGTGGCGATGGGTGTGTCTAAGGGTGGAAGCTGGCTGCCTCAGCAGGGGAGGGTGCATGATCTTTTATAGGAGTGCACGCCTCTCGCCATGCTGCAGTAAGGTAGGGTGCATGGAGACGTGAACAGCAGCCGTGGAATAAGAAAATGAAAATGGCGAAATTGCAATGCAACACACAATGAAGATGTTAATTATAGAAGTAGATTGAATGGCCATTTATTCTCACTCTCTTCCCCTCTTTATAAATGCATGCAAGTACATATTTACAAATGCAAGTATGGCTGCATAAGATGCATGGGTAATGCTAAGAAATAACATAAGATGGCATATTTATTAGCGTAACTTACTGTGCAATCACTCACACATACTCAATTGATCATTAAGGGCACAACCCATCTTAAGGGCCCACCACATTCCATAAGCACTACACTCCCAAGCCTAATTAAAATCAAGTAGATGTTGGCCTTAAGGACTGATTCGCTCTTCGGGGCCCAGTCTAAGATTGTTTACGATTAACCGCTTGTACCAATCAATCTGATGTCTAGCTAGGGAGTAGTATCAAATGACCGTGGCTAGGGGCTACACTAGGAACCGGAGGTGCAAGCCGAAGGAAAAACCTTCTCCCCAGTCCCTCCTTCTAACTGGTTGGATTGATTGGATACAAGTAGAGTAAATCGTTTATAATCTTAAGGCGAATTCTAAGAGTCTGTAGATCCTTAGGCTACCCCACTTAAAGACAGGCTTGTTTTGTTGTGTTGCAGGGTTCTTATCCCCAATCCTTCTGACCTCTTCCTAGTTTATGCTGGGAAGGAGGTCATTGAATCCCCAATTGGAAGGACCACTAGAGTATTCTAGGAGGCATGATTGGATTTTGGCCCAATTGATGCCATGGCCGATCAACAACCTCCTCTACCTCATAATCCACAGGAGGTATTTCAAAGGCAGCTTGAACAAATGCAGAGAATGCAGGGCGCTTAGCCCTTGAAGGATTTTTATGATCCCTCAAATTACGGGGAACGTCCCGACGTCCAGATTCCTGCCGAAGATGTAGAAATCAAGCGCCAGGTATTAAACTTGATCAAACACTTTCATGGGCTTGGCTCTAAAGACCCGTTTCAGCATTTGGAGGACTTGACCACTTTGGTCCAGACCACCAAGGCGCGAAACGTGAATGAAGAGCATATGATCATGAGGCTCTTTCTCCACTCTCTTAGGGACAAAGCCGCTCATTGGTACAGGACCATAGGAAGGCCAATTGCAACATGGAATGATCTGAAATCGACTTTCCTGAAGAAATTCTTCCATGTCGGACGTACCAATGCTCTGAGACAGGTGATTACTACCTTCACCCAGCGGCAGGGGGAGCAGTTTCATGTTTCTTGGGAGAGATTCCATGACTTATTGCAGAGGTGTCCACACCACGAGGTGCTAAAATGGTCGTTCGTGCAGATCTTCTACCACAGGTTGACTGAGCAACTCAGAAATCACGTGGATGCTTCTTACAGAGGCAATTTCCTCAACAAAGATGCAGATAGCATGCACGATTTGTTTGAGGAGATGAGTACAAATTCAATCAATCATTTCCCCATGGATACTTTTAACACGTCCCAACAACCCTGATCGAATGTTAATGAAGTCCACGACTCTCATTCATTCGATATGGAACTGATTTGCAATAAACTAAATAAGATGGACTTGGTTACTAAAAGGATGGAGGAGTGGATGGCGGGAAACTCCATGAATAATTCTCGATCCACTCAATCCTAGAATTCATGATTCCATTCAGCCGAGCTCCTTCTGGACAGGAGTTCGTGAATCAACTTGATGCTACTTAACTTGTGAAACAACATTATTCGGAACCCCACGGGTTCCAGACTGGGACCTTTGATCCCAATTTCTCTGATCCCTCCCTTTCTTTCTCTCCATCCTCACCCTATAAGGATGTCTATGCTATACAGGAGAACGTTAGGTCCAACCCTTACTCCAATGCTTATAATCCGGGTTAAAGGAACCACCATAACTTCTCCTGGAAAAACCCAGGGCAGCAAACCCAATTTCGACCCAGCAACTATGCTCCGCAAAGACCAATGGGTCATGGTCATGTTTACACTCAGCTGCCCCCAAATTAGGTCAGTCAGCCAGCTTGGAATGCCTGTCAACCCGTTGGGCAGGCTGATTTAAACCGACAAATGGTAGAAATGCAAGGATCTATGCTCCAGCTTATGCAGCAAATGAAAACCTCGCTAGACAACTTGCAAATTGGGTTCATTTCTAATTCTCATCAACCCAGATCTCTGCCATTTCAACCCGTACCTAACCCATGTAATATCCAGAATTTGGGCAATCAAGCCCAAGGGTATGGGAATCAGAGGGACCCGCACGCACATGCTCAGGTGGTTGAGCAGGGTCCTTCCTCTTCTTCTTCAAGTCAAAGGTTTCTAGCTAATGAAGCCCCTCTAATCTTTCCTAACCCTCCCTAAGACCCAAACCTGTATGCATCTACTAATTCTGTTACCTTGAGGAGTGGAAAACAAACTCAGGATCCACAACCACACTATTCTAATCTACCAAATCTTGGAGAGCCTGAGGAGAGAAAGGAGAACTCCAAAGAAGAAATCAAGGCTCAGGAACTTGATTCCAAAGATCTAACTCATGTTCCTTTTCCTGAGGCCTTGATTAAACCTAGGAAGAAGAAGCCTATTGAGAGTAACGAGGAGCTCTTGAATATATTCAAGAATGTCGAGATCAATATCCCACTCCTCAACGCTATCAAACACATACCGGCTTACACTAAATTTTTAAAGGATTTATGCATACAGAAGCGTAAGTTGAGCAAATCTGTTTCGAGGAAGATGGTACTCTCTGAGCAAGCTAGTTATGTTATCCTGCATCATCTTCCTCAGAAAAAGAGATCCAGGTGCTCCTTTGATTGCTTGTGTCATCAGAGATTACACTTTTGATAGAGCACTTCTGGATCTAGGTGCATCTATTAACCTAATTCCGACTTCTCTTTATGAGAAGTTCGGATTAGGTGAACTTCAACCGACTTCAGTAACGCTGCAGTTAGCGAACCGTTCGGTCACAAATCCATGAGGCGTTATTGAAGATGTTATTGTCAAGATTATGGATTTCTATTTTCCTGTAGATTTCCTTATCTTTGACATGGATGTACCTGAAAATCTAAGGAACGCACCCATCATTCTGGGGTATCCATTCCTGCTACTGCTATGGCTAATATCAACTGCGAAAGCGGTAGCATGGAAATCGCCTTTGGGGATCAGAAATTGAAATTGGATATTTTTAAGGCAATTAACAAATTCGAGGATTGTGGATTTATAGAGGAACTTGAGGATGATAACTTGAACATTGAAACTTGCATGGCGGTTTCTGCAATTGAAAGTTCTTCCTGTTGTGATGGATCTGACCCGCAACCTTCTATGGCAAACCCGCCACATTTTGAAGAGGTTATTGATTTTATTCACTTTCAACCTCTTCCTCTTGATGAATCTTCTTCAGCATCATCTTTACCCTCAATCCAAAACCCGCCCTAGCTCGAACTGAAACCATTGCCTGAGAATTTGAAATATCAATTTTTAAGACCTTAAAAGATGCTCCCTATGATTATCAGTGCCAGATTAACTAAGGAGCAGGAGATTAAACTGATCAAGGTCCTAAAATAACACAAGGAGGCAATTGGTTGAACCATTCATGACCTTAGGGGGATTGAGCCATCTTACTGCAATCATAGAATATTCTTGGAAGATGGATCCCACCCTTCTCACCAAATGCAGAGGAGATTAAACCATAATATGTGAGAAGTGGTCAAGAAGGAAATTATCAAGTGGCTCGATGCAGGAATCATTTATCCGATCTTTGATAGTCCTTGGGTAATTCTCGTGCAAATTATTCACAAGAAAGCTAAGATTACCATTGTGACTAACAAGAAAGGAGAATCTGTCACAACTCGTTCAGCTTCCTCTTGGAGGGTTTGTATTGATTACATGAAGTTGAACACAGCCACAAAAAAAGATCATTTCCCTTTGCCCTTTATCGATCAAATCCTTGAAAGACTAGCCGAGCAAAAGTACTTTTGTTTCCTAGACGGTTACTCAAGATACAATCAAGTCCCTATCCATCCCGAGGATCAGGAAAAAATGACTTTCACCTGTCCCTACGGAACCTTTGCTTTCCGTAGGATGCCATTGAGCTTATGCAATGCACCCGCGACTTTTCAAAGGTGTATGCTAGCCATATTCTTTGACATGGTAGGAGAGTTTATAGAAGTCTTCATGGACGATTTCTCTATTTTCGGAGAATCGTTTGATTCTTGCCTGGCTAATCTTGAAACGATCCTTAAAAGATGCATCAAAACAAGACTGGTCCTTAGCTGGGAAAAGAGTCATTTCATGACACAACTCATCATCTTGGGTGTAATCTCTGAACGGGGAATCGAAGTTGACAAAGCTAAGGTTGATGCTATCTTTAAACTTCCTCCTCCCACATCTATCAAACAAATTCGATCATATCTTGGTCATGTGGGATTCTATAGGAGGTTCATCAAGGACTTTTCTAAGGTTGCTCACCCTTTGAGCAATCTTCTCTCCAAAGATATGCCATTTGATTTCAACAAATCATGCCGTAAGGCATTTGAGTTTCTTAAAATGGCAGTCACTTATGCTCTGGTGTTGCAACCACTAGTTTGGACAGCCCCATTTGAGATCATGATCGACGCTTCTGATTACGCAGTCGGGGCTGTATTGGATCAAAAGATTGACAAGAAGCCCTCTGTCATCTACTACGTTAGTAAAACTCTGGATGAGGCCCAGAGGAATTACACTATTACTGAAAAGGAATTACTAGCTGTAGTATTTGCTTTGAAGAAATTCAGAGCTTATCTCTTAGGGTCTCATGTCATAATATATACCGACCACTCGGCCTTGAGACATCTCTTGGCCAAAAAGGATGCCAAGCCCCAGCTTATTCGATGGATTCTTCTGCTTCAAGAATTTGATCTTGAAATCAAAGATAAATCCAGGGCACAGAATGTGGTGGCGGATCATCTTTTGAGACTTCTGAGTGATTCTTCTCGTACGGATATTCCTATTGTTGATATTTTTCCGGACGAGACTATCCTTATAGTATCAGCTGTCCAAACTCTATGGTTTGCAGACATCGTAAATTATTTGGCTGTCGGTCAAATCCCTCAAGATTGGACCAAGCGACAACAAGATAGACTCAAATCTAAGGCCTAATATTACTTCTGGAAGGACCCTAAACTATATCGCATCGGCTCTAATCAGATTATTCGCTGATGTGTTCCGGAGAATGAATTCAAAAGTATACTCGAGTTCTTCCATGCATTTGCATGTGGTGGACATTTCTCCGGGAAAAAGACGGCTGCAAAGATTTTGCAATCTGAATTTTATTGGCCGTCTTTATTCAAGGATGCCCAAGAATTCTTGAGGTCGTGTTCTCAATGCCAGGCACTTGGGAGCATAACCAAGAGAGACATGATGCCTCTAAACCCGATTCTTCCCATCGAAATCTTCGACGTTTGGGGCATCGATTTCATGGGACCCTTCCTCCTTTCATTTGGACACCAGTATATTCTTGTCGTTGTTGATTACGTGTCCAAGTGGATAAAGGCTATTCCCAGCCAAACCAATGACCACAAGGAGGTCATCGATTTCGTCAAGAAGAACATCTTCAGCTGGTTCAAGATTCTGAGGGCCATCATCAGCAATGGTGGTACTCACTTCACTAATGCCCAGTTCCATAATTTACTGGAAAAATACTAGGTAAATCACAGAATCTCCACACCTTACCATCCCTAGATGAATGGACAGGCTGAGATCTCCAATCAGGAGATCAAGAATATTCTTCAGAAAATGGTTAGGCCTGATCATAAAGACTGGACTTAAAAGCTTGAGGACGCTCTTTGGGCCTACTGTACAATGTACAAAATGCCTATTGGCATGTCATAATTTCATCTAGTGTATGGAAAGGCGTGACATTTACCCGTAAAAATTGAACATAGGGCATTTTGGGCAATCAAACAATGTAATATGGATTTGAGTTTAGCCAGAAAGACCAAGAAACTCCAACTATCTGAGTTGGAGGAGCTTAGAAACGACTCATACGAGAATGCCAAGATCTACAAGGCTCAGACTAAAGCTCTTCATGACCAATTGATATCCCGCAAGAGCTTTGAGCTGAACCATAAGGTCTGGCTCTTTGATTCTCGACTTAAGCTCTTTCTCGTCAAACTTAGGTTAAAATGGAATGGCCCGTTCATCATCGATCAGATATTTCCAAACGGGGTCATTCAGATCTCTGACCCAAAGATGGGTAATTCATTTAAAGTCAGTGGTCAACGTTTGAAGCCTTTTATTGACTGTATTGTTCTAGAACCCGTCTCAGACTCGGTTACTCTAATCACATTGTGATTACTTTGGCTGGACTTTGCCTAGCTGATGGCATTAAACTCAGCAATTGTACAGTCTGACTCAGAGCTGACCCGAGTATCATATTCAGGTGATATCTTCTACATTCTACCCTTTCTTTTATGTCTTTTATTCTCAATGCGGACATTACATCAGCTAGGCATGTGGGGGTGGATTCATTTCTGAATCATTTTGTCAACTCTGTGGAACTCTTGTAAATTCAACTTGTTTTTCCTAAAAAAAAAAAAGAATTAGGAAAGAATACTTGGGCATTAGAACTTTTTAATCTTAAGAAATATTATAGTAGGATCTGAACACTAAGACCCTTCAGGTCTTTGGGCTTAATCAGCTCGGGTATCCACTAAAATGTGGATTTGTTTATCGAGTCATTGCCATCCTGAATTCCATTTCAATTTTATTAAATAAGTTTGGGTGATAAGTACACGACTTATCAACTCGCCCTCTGATTTGAGGAAACTTTAAGTCTAAGCATCTACACACTATTCACACTAACTCGTTGTTCGGCGATTTTAACGGAAATTGGGTAGCTAATGAACCTTCTAGGGTGGTATGGCTGGCAAGTTATCGTGGGTAACAGCCCATAGGTAGGTTGTCTAGAGCCCAACCACTGGACCATTATTTTCCTGCTGCCTTTAGGTAAATCTTAGACTAGGGAAGCCACCTACTTAAAATAGAAAAAGAAAGTCCAAAAATTAAAAAAAAAATAAAAAGAAAAGGAGAAAAGAAAAAAAATAATAAGCCACACTTCACCGCATGAGTATGGCTAGTAAGTTATCGTGGGTAACAACCCATTGGTAGGTTATCCAAATCCTAGCTCAAGAAATGCACGTCTAATTCCTAAAACACTTAGGAAGAAGCGGAGAAGTAGAATAAGCCAGGGAGATATACACTGGATGCACCCTTGTGTTGACCCCATAAAAATAAAAGTAGGAAGAAAGCTACCAATCGTATAGATACACCTTTAGGCAGAATTCTTTTTAAGGTCACCTAGGGGAGTAAAAATCCAAAGTCCATTCTGATTGCCGATCAATGAGTCTATCACATTCACAAAAAGATGCTTAGAACTTAGGGTTCTCATCAAGTTTTGGGTGGGTTAAGTGGCTGTAGAAAGATACTTTGTAACCTTAAACTCAAAAATCCAAAAAAATTAGAAAAGAAGAAAAAGGAGAAAAAGAGATCCTTCTATGAATATGGCAAGGGTTTGAGGCAATCTGCATTTTAGAAGATACACAGGCACATTGTGTCTTTGAAAGTTCAGGTCCTAAGTAAAAATTTCTTAATGTTGAAAATGACTTTTTCCTGAGTAATCCAATCCTAATTCTTTTATAAATAGCATGTAGTTTTTGCTAGAAGCTAGCAAAAGATAGGCATGGGGGTGTGATGTGCATACATCTAAATAGTCAAAAATGTCTATTAATGCATGTTCTTAGTACCATATTAGCATCATGCATTGTAAATAGTACATAGCATGCATAATCATGCATTTAGGTCAAATTGTACAAATTATATAGTAATTATCTTATTTTATGGCCAGGGACAAGGTGAATTTCAATCAGGGCTTCAGACGGAAGATCTAATCGTATGGATCTGATCAGGGCGATGACGAGAGTTTAACGACTCCAAGATCGCCCTAATCGGACATATGTAGCATCAGATATAGTCTGAGAAAGCCTAGAGATCAAGGGCCAAGATGGTATCAATCTGCACTTCAGATGACAAATCCAACCGCACGAATGGGTTCGAATCGATGATCGCAGTCTAACAGCGTGAAAATTGGCTCAATCCAACATCCATGGCACCTTCTACATGTCACAGAAGATGGATGGCCAAGATGGCGCCACATGGTGCCATCCCAGCCGCCCAATCAGCCCAAGGAACCACCGCTGCCTTTTTCTCCTCAACGAATCGATCAATCTCAGCCATTGGATCTTGATCCAACGATTGAGATCAACGCCCTCATACATCACGTGCTCTCTATTTCTCTCAATCGCACGCACGATCGGATCTGGGCCGTTGGATCTTGATCCAACGGTCATAAGCGTGCACTCTTAAAACGTAAGCGCAACAAAAAGGAGGCAACACAGCGGTCGAGTAGCCTTGCGCAAGTGCGAGGCGCGGGTTCGACTCGTGATCAGACGGGTGCACACATTTAATCTCAACCACGCAATCAGCTACGGACGGCCCAGATCACCCAATCAGGTACACACGAGATCAAATGCACTGCCTCACGCTTGATCGCACGTGCAGGTGCGCGCAGCTGAAGAGGGTGAGGAGCAATCTGAGTCGTCCGATCTCGCGATCGGACGGCTGAGATCCATTGAACGTGCGCTTGGCATTAAGGTGCGGGAGAGGAGGAGGTGCGCGCGGCGCGCGCACGTCGCCCATGATCAGACCTTTAATGACGGATAAATCCATCACCAAAGACCTGATTTTAATGCTTTTGAATATGTAATGACTAAATTGCCTCTATCCTTGCAACTATAAAAGAAGACCCCTACCCTACGAAATTCTCATCCCTTCCTTCACCTCTTTCCCTCTCCAAAGCTCAAGAGAAGCTTGTCCCACACCCGAGATGCTACTCTAGAGCCAAATCTAATTTTCTCACCCCCGTTCTGGAAGTGGATCCTGCGATGACGACAATGTGTTGCCTTGTTCCCGCTTCTTGCTTCATCCTCCTTCCCGCTCCGTCCTCTATCCTCCAGGCGTCGCTCCGTCTGACTCGTCCTTCAAGCATTCGTCGAGAAGGATAACATCACTCTCCCTTCTTTTTAATCGCTTTCTAGAATAGAATTTCCTACTTTCTAGTTATAATCATTTTTCGCTTGCTAGTTGTAAAAACATTATTGTTATATCAAGTGATTGTTCTCTCTCTCTCTCTTATTGTGTATATCAATTCCATTGTAATTATCTCATTTTCAAACAAAAATACCAAAAAAATATAATCACGGATTTAAGATCGACGTAGCCTCCCTGTGTTCGACCCGAAATTTCTTTACAAATTTTCGTAAAATTTTATATGTTGACGGATTACTTCGCAAATCGCACTACAACGATGGACTTTTCAAATCCAACTTCGATTGCGTAGTTTTCCGCTCTCAACAGTACCTGAGGGAGAAAGCTTCCAAATGGGAACATCTGGAAGACTCTCGGTGGTGCAATTAGAGATGAGGGAGTGGATATGGTTGGGAAGCATGTGAAGCAAGGAGAACTGTACTCATTAGATAGAACATCTTTGACCAAAGTAGGAGGGGTAACCGTAGACGAGGGAAGGAAGTCCTTAAGCAGTTGGTCACCAATCCACAAGTCAGTCCAGAAATCAATAAGACCTTCATGAATCTCCCAACAAATGAAAGGCTTCATACGAATAAATGAATCCCTCATGACCTTAATCCTATGAGGGAGAGAGCCCATAAGATGGTCACCAAAGAGTTGCTTGACCAGCTTGCCATAAGGGGAATCATGAAAGAGAATATTCCAAACGCATTTCATTCTAAGGGAATTGATCAGAATGGAAAGATCCCGAATACCAAGGCCCCCCAAATGACAAGGGCGCGAAATACACTTCCAACTAACCCAATGATGTTTTTTACCAGGGTTCCCCGAGCCCCAAAAGAAGTTAGCAAAAAGAGTTTCGAGCTTACGGAAGATCGCTTTAGGAACTTCAAGAACGGAGAGAATATGCATAGGAATGGATGATAAAAAATTCTTGATTACAAGGAGTCTCGCAAAAGCTGAAAGGAGGTTAGCCTTCCAAGATGCAAGTTTATCTTGTAATTTCTCAATAATGGGATACAAATATGAAATTTTGCTCTCCCCGAAAAAATAGGGCATCCCAGGTAGGTAAATGGGAATGTACCCAATTGAAAGCCAGTAAGTTGGAGAATACGGGTGAGTCTACCAGAAGGGCAATTTTTCCCAACAAAACAGGGGCTTTTGGTCAAGCTAACTTTTTGATGGAAGGTATTCACAAAATGCTTGATGAAGGCAGCAAGATTGGAGATAGAATTAATGAAGCCATTCATAAAAATGATAATACCATCAGCATAAAGAAGGGCAATAGGGGGAAACTCCGCTTTTGATGGAAAAGGGGGTAATCTTTCCCAAGAGCACTTGGTGCTTCAGACCCCAAACAAAAGGCTCCATAAAGAGATCAAAGAGATAAGGAGAAAGGGGTCACCTTGGCACAGCCCACGAGATATGGTGAAAAAAGGAGAGGACAGCCCATCAACTAGAATAGAAGACCCGCTATGCTCTACACAAGCTTTAAATAAAGATATGCAATTCTGGGAGAACCCAAATCTCTCCAAAATACGATAGAAAGCAAACCATTCCACTCTATCGTAGGCTTTCTCAAGATCGAGTTGGAAAATAACCTTAGAACCATAAACTTTACGATCAATCCTCTAGGTAAGTTCAAAGGTGGATGCAATATGATCAAACATAGACCTACCTTTGATAAACCCAGCCTGCTCAGGCAAGATCAATTTAGAGAGAAGATTACTGAGACAGTTCGCCAAGATCCCAGAGGTAATCTTGTAACACACATTGTAGAGACTAATAGGTTTGAAGTCCGACAAATGCAAAGGCGAAACCTTTTTGGCAATAAGTGAGATGAAGGTATTGTTGAAGGCACGCGAGGGGTTCTTATGAAAGAAAAAGGAGATGATGGATGCCACCAAGTCTTTTTTGATGATCTCCCAAAATGCCAGAAAGAATTCAGAGTTAAAACCATCAGGACTAGGAGAGCAATTATTGGGCATATTGGAGAGAGTGGAAAAAATTTCATGTTCCAAAGGCACATGAGAAATAGAATAGGAATCATTATCAGTTATCAAAGTCAGAACAAAATCAAGTAGTCAAGGGAGGAAGAACCCTCAAAAGAAAGAAGACTCTAGAAGTGACTAATGGAATTGGAAACAACACTGTCCCATGATCCATTTCCCACAATCGAAGTGAGCGAATTGAGCGACCTCTTGGCAAATTTTCGTTTGATATAGGAGAAGAACTTGTTGCACCTTTCACCCTCTTTGATCTAGTTAACTTTAGCCACTTGAAGAAAGTAATCATTTTGTTTGGTCAAGACAGAATCGAGTTTCGATTTAGTAGAATTGAGCTCAGCGTAAATCTCATCATTCCAAAAGGAAGAGAGTCTCATGTCCAGGTCCTAATAGAGGGTCTCAAGCTATTCCACCTGCTGGTGGATATCCTCAATAGTCAATCAACTCCAAGATTTAATAGCCTTTTTCAAGATGGTCAATTTGGAGCAAAAAAGGTCTATAGGATTATGGGAGGACAAAGAGGAGTAGGCCCAAATTGAGGAGACCAGATCACGAAGGGAGGGTTCCCCAAGCCACATGTTCATAAAGAGAAAAGGACGGGGCTTGGAATCAACTGGGGACAAAAGGGTAATAAGAATCGGAGCATGGTCAGAGTTGCAATGAGGAAGGTATTTTCCTGAAGGGGAGAAGGAAAGGCAATCAATAGAGAGGATACAATCTAGTTTCTAATAAATGCACGTAGAGCCTCTATGACCATTACACCAGGATAATTGGCTCCCACCCAATGGAAGATCAACCAAAGAAAGGGAGTCAATAAAAGAGGCAAAATCTCCAGCTTGGGCATCCCTAAAAGGAGCACCCGCACACTTTTCAGAGGGCCGAAGAATACAATTAAAGTCGCCGCCTATCATCCAAGGAAGGGAAGAGGATTGATGGAAGTCAGATAAGTGCTGCTAAAGGTAGCGCCTACAGTCAATATCATAGGAAGCATAAACTGCAAAGATGGAGATAGTCTTCGAATTGAACTTACACAAGACAGATAAAGCTTGGGGCATGGCATCAATAATGGTGATATCAATCGACTTTCTATAAAAGCACCAAATATTTGGGATTCTACTATCACTGCAAACATGATTGAAGTTCAAGGCATCCTTAATAATCTGAGATTGAGTAAAGTTCGCAAAAGGCTCCATCACAAAATCACATCAAGACGAAATTTGACAATCAAATGAATAAGACGATTGAGGGTAGGGGTATTAAGAATACCCCTACAATTCCAAAATAGGCACTTCATAAGGCATAGGATTTAGATCTTGATTTCGATCGACTTCTAGTAACTCTACCAATACCATTGAAGGAATGACCACCATGGACTCCTCTGATCCTAGGGGAGGAGTGTGCCACATATGCTGAGCCCTTAACACTTGGTGCCACTAGAGAATCCGAAAAGCTTGAGAACTCCTCATCAGACCTTATCTCATAAGAATTTGCATCATAGCTCATAAGGGATTCATCACCAATAGATATCTTAGGAATTAGGGGGGTCAAGGACAGGAGGAGGCGGAGGAGTAGGAAAAGGCAAATAAATACCCCATTTAATAGGAAGATCACCAGCACTTGAAGATGCCTTAGAATTATCAAAGCCAGACAGAGTAGACGGATCATGGACACCATCAAAAAAAGAAAAACCAACGATTTCCAGCCGAGAATTTTCACAAGAATGAGCACAACACACCGAGCTCATAGAGTTAAAATTAGGAAAGTCGTGGCAAACGTTAAGCATCAAGCTTCCTAAATACTTCACCATAGGGGGCGACAATTGCAGAGTGATCGGAAAAAAATCGAGAGTGCAAAAACACTTCAATCTCCAGACAAGCATTAGATAGCAAAATCAAAACAGAACGAGAACACAGCCAATCAGAAATCAAAGATCCAAGGGAGCCATCACCACCAGAAGAAGAGGAAGTCACCTGCACCCCCGAGAGGGAGGGAAGAGAAGAGGTAGTAAGAGAAGAAGGACGGGCCAGATGGATGAGACGAGTATGCTTAGCTTTTTGTCGTCATGGAATGCGCTTACGACGCCTCGTCTTCCTCACCTACTGACCATCAGAAGTAGGACTATCCCCCCCCCCCCCCCCAAAGAAGGAGAAGAATCAATGTGGGCCGAAGAGTTGCATGAATTGGCCCCGCTCTGATCAATAGGCAAGGAGGCAAAGAACAGATCACGATTAGTTGGGCTGTCCTTCTTAGGCACATCAGTAGATTGGGATGAAGCAAGATCAAAATGAGGGGAGGAGCTGGAAGCTTCAGGCACTGCTTACTCACTGTGTGCACCACCTGCAAAGGCAGAAGACTTGCAAACCAAATCCAAGTGACCTATCTTAAGGCACTTTCAATAGAAAAGCAGAACCTTTCATATAAAACCTTTTGCTCAACAAGCTAAAAATCATTAAAAAATCTAACAAAGGAAGGCCTAGGAGCCATCAGGTCAATCTCAATCGAAACACGGGGGAAACCCAAACGAAAGCCTTCAAGCGAGCGAGGGTCGACACAGATCGGCGTCCCAAGCTGCTAAGCCAAAGAAATCAAGGCATTAGGATGTAATAGATGAAGGTTCAACCTAGGGAAAGCCACCCAAATCGGAACATGCATGGTAGGGGCATCCAAACGGAAGGAAGGAGTCCATCAAATCAATTGAATCCTAACCCGTTCGAGGAAAAATGACTCACGCACAAGGACCTTAGCGAAATCCGCATACGAGGCACATCTAATGAAGAAATGACAAGAATCAAGGGGAACAATTGAGAAATCAGAAATCTTAATCTTTTTCACCAAGAAATCCGATAAAGCCTGAAGAGGAGGTTTGGGACCCCAAGCACAAGAAATCAGACAAAAGGTAAAACCCTTGCTAAGAGAAGAAATCTCATCAGTGGTGAAAATCGTACATGGCAAGCCATCACGAATCTCCGGAAGGCGGACCTAAAGACCAACATCAGACGATGGTGAGGGGGAAGCGCTTGAGCCCTTCACAGCAACCACAAAGGAGGGCCTCGAAGAAGCCCCCTCAACAGTTGAGGAAGCCATTGAATCAGGGTTCGAGCGAGGTGAGGACGACATGGGCGAAACCCTAAATCCCACCGATGCAAGATAGGGTCCAGGGAGCCAACCGCAAACAAAAACAAAGCGAGAAAAGGAAAAACAACCGAATCAAAAACAAGGGAACCAGAAGCGGCCATAGAGACAAGCTCGGGCAACCAACCGAACGCAAAGCCTGGCGGAGCCATCGCAAGGTGGAGGAGCCTTGCGGCTCCCCCTCCGGGGAGGGGGAAGGATGAGGGCTACACCAAGACAACGGAAGGAGCGGAGCCAAAGCCACAAACAAGGGAGGAGGGGGAAGGGGGTAGGAGAGGAACAGGGAAGAGGAGGAAATAACGGTCCAAAGGGGAGAAACCCTCAGACCCCACCACCCTACTCCCTAAAAAAAAAAAAAAAAGAGTTATCTATTGAGCTCACTTTTTTATCTATTGCACTAAGGAAACTATATAATACCTTAACCTTAAATATCCCAACCTTCCATATTCTCTCCCCAATGCCATGCACCACTGAAAATAACCTTCCAAGTTTGGTTGATCCCAATTTTTTAGCTTCGAAATAAATGTCGACACCTCCCAACAATTATTCCTCGAACCTGCATTAAACCCTCCAGAAAATCCTCAATTTGAATCCCCAATATCCCAACAAGAAAATCAAAAAACCACATTAATCCCCTAACCCAATCCGAATTTCACTACCACTGAAAAGGCCCAATGACCACCCTGATACCACCACCTCACCCATCGACATCCAACCAAACAAATTCCCATCCACCTCGATAATAAGACCCAAAAAAATACTTTCCACATAAAAATGACAAAGGAAATCTTGAAAGAAGTTAAGGGAGAAGGCTATGAAGTGATGCAAACTCGAATAGGCTTATTTAATATGGTGATATTATCATCGAAATTAGTATAGTGAGTTAACCTAAATCGAGTCTACACCAGTTTCATAAAAATTTTAACTTAGCCTACTTGATTTTATCTTGGTCACTTTTAGGCCCAAGGTCGATCTCAAGGAGGCGAGAATTAAAAGATTACAAAGTTTCTATGCTTTTCCTATAACATATCTCTTCCTTGCATTTATTGTGTTTTTTTCAATTTTTTTTCCTACTTTTAAGATTTTTGTGATAATGTTGTTCTTGAGGCAAACCCTAAAAAATGAAGTCCTTGGCTTGAATTCAACTTAGGGTTCCAAGATTGATCATGTCACTCACAAGATCGGATACCTACAAGACAAGAATTATCTTTTCTCATTTATACTTTTTTTTTGTCTTTTTAATAACAAGAATAAAAGACAAATGAAAGCAAAATAAAATGCAAGGAAAGAAATGAAAAGAAATACTTAGCTTAGTATATGTGTGTGTGTGTGTGTATATATATATATATAGTAGATATGTAAGTAGATATAGAATATATATAGTTATATAGATACTATAAGGGTGGAGATGGAAATGGGGATGGGATGTAGCACGATGTCGAGTTGGTCCACATCTAGCGAGATGCAACCAACAAGACTAAGTGCCGTATGGATTGTGGAGCAGATGTGTGTGAGTGTGGGGTGGAAGGCTTGCTTTGCGCGAATATCGGGAAATATTTGCAACTGGTGCAAATATTCCCACGATACGATGTGCAGTGAAGGGTAGGTGCGCGGTATTGTGAGTAGGAAATGTGGGGTGAGTGTGTGAATAAGGGAGCGTGGATATATATGTGTATATATGTGTATATATAAGTATATATAACTATACAAGTATATACAACTATATATATATGTATTTGTGTGTTTGTGTATGTATATATATAAGTATATAAGTGGGGAGTGTGAATATATAAATACATGTGTATATATGTATACGGGTGTGTAAGTGTGTGTCTACGTGAGAGTGAAAAGGGTGTGTGCGTTTGTTTGGGTGTGTGAGAGGCAGAGCGTGTGTGTGTGTGTGTGACTATGTGAGTAAGGGGGAGCGTTTAAGTTGTCTGGGGTGCGGAAGCAACATCTGGCGCTGAAGTGTGTGTGAGGCATGAGAGCAGGAGTGAGGTGGTGCGGCGCGTAGGTGCTTGAGGAAGGGCCGCACCAAGCACGGGCGTGCAGGGGAGGTGTATGTGCAGCGCACAAGTGCTGGGGGAAGAGCGCGGGTAGGGGATGACCGGGTGGAGGTGGTAGCGCTGAGGAGAGAGAGCGCAAAGCCACCGGCTAAGTGAAAAGCTTGCCGGTGGCTATAGTGTCGCGCAGACCGTAGTGAACAGTGCGCTATAGTGTTGCGCGGAGAGAGGTAAACGGTTGAGGTGGTGCGATGCGTGGGGAAGTAGTGGAGCATGAATACATGCGCGGAAGGGGAGCCTGAGGGGTCTGCGCATGCGTGCGAAGGCGCACAGAGGTGCTGGGCACACCGTGGCTCAGGCAAAGCTTCAGAGCTCGAAGTTCAGCTTTAATGGCAAAGGTGATGAAACAGAGAGAATAAAAAGAAAAAGGGAAAACGAAAAATAAAGCAGAACGCGTAAATAAAAATCAAAATAGGGAATCCACCACGCCCACCTACTCACGAAGGAGCTGGGAGGTGGTGGAGCTCACCGTGAGGTCTGAGACCACAGAGAACTCCTACACACAATGTGCCTCTTCTCAACTAGTGAGAAGAGGAACTGTGTATGGAGAGGGAGAGAGGAAGATAGTGGCCAGCAGTGAGGAGAGTGGGTGTTGTGCTGTGGTGGGTCTGTGGGTGGATGTGGAGGTGGTGGTCGACCTCCCTGCAAGGGAGGGGTGCATGCTCTTTTATAGAGAGAGAGAGTGTGTGTGTGCCCCTCCCCATGCAAATGGTACGAGGGAGCGTGCGCCTCACCCTGCAAAAGTAGCCGGTAGATGAGAGAGTGAAATAAGATAAGGGTGGTGAAATTGCAACGAACGCACATAATGAAGATGTTAATTATTAAGTGTGTTTGAAATGGGATGGATTGAAGTTGATTAAATGGTCATTTGCTCTCACTATCTTCCCCTCTTTAAAAATGCATGCAAATGAATATTTACAAATGCAAGTATGGCTACCTAAAATGCATGGGTAATGCTAGGAAATAACATAAGATGACATATTTATAGTCGTATCTTGCTGTGCAATCATACCCCATGACTATCTTTTGCTAATCCCTAGCAAAATATTTATTTGTATCGTGTTTAAAAATAATCTTAAGCTGAAGATTTTTCTGAAACCATTAATGTGTTTATCTATTGGACATTGTGAGAGCCAATTGCAAAGAAGACTACCAGTACTCAAGTCTTACATGATATAGACCATCTCTCGACTACCTTGGACTCTTGATTTTTAAACCTTAAGTGCGATTTGCAGGACTCAAAGGGTTTCCCTGTACTCGAGAGCTAAGAGGTTATGGTTTGTGCATAGTGATGAATCAAGACCAACCAAATGAACATTAAGGCTCAAGCCTAGGATTTCACAAATTTTTAAGTCCAGGTTGGTCCCAGCTTCAGCTCATGTTTTCGGATTAACCCTCAAAAATTGATGGAAAAATTCAACCCCACTTTTATTATTTTTGTTTGTGGCTCAAAGAATACAGGGTATTTGTAACTCACCCTGAATACTTTTGGGGAGAAGAATTTACAGACTTTTGGAAGATATACTGACTTATTCACAAGATTTTTTTTTTGAAACAAGTGTCAGTATATCTCCTACAACTATATTTGGAAGAGCACACTTATTTGGTGGGTGAGTACTTTTTGATGGAAAGAGTTTCTCCTAAACACAAGGCTAAAGGCTGGGATAAAAAGTCTACCTGCGTGCACAAAGACTCCACCTTCCCTAATGAACACTAAGGTTGGATCTTACATTCACTTGGTCTTTCTTGATATGTGTAGTGTGATCCAAGATTACTTAGGCTCTCAAGTAGAAGCAAACCAACGAATCCTGTACTGGTGACTCAGGTACAAGAATAGGTCTTAAGTTAGGAGAGATTCTGATCTATCTTATCAATGCACGAGTGAATCGAGCTTCTGTGGCCCGAAAGGTCTTCAAAGCAAAGGTTAAATATCCATAAATAGTTATTTTATTTTTGTTTTAGCTTTCAGATCATAGCTAAACACTAGCCTTTTTTATGGCTTTTTGCGTTTTGTAAATTTTTTTTTTTTGAAACAACTAGGTATGTACATATTTATAGATGGATATGTATAATGGATGCAGAAGCTGCATGATACCTATATACTACCTAGATCTTATGGATGCCTATCCACACCCCCATGCCAAATGATGCTATGTCCTCATATGCATGCAAGGTTAAGCAAGGTCCAAGGGTCTTGGTACAAGAGCTGAGGTGCGATGTATACAGCAAGGTGGTAGGGTAGGTGGATGGATGGTGGTGAAAAAATGAAATGCGAAGTGAAGTGAAGGGAAATGGAATGTCAAGGTGAAAGTGGAAGAGGAGTGTTGCTGGGGTGCCTCCCAACGAGCGATGAATTTAACGTCCTGAGCTAGACTCAGAGTGAGGCACGAGGTCAATTACCATCTAGTAGGACAACAGTTTCACCAACCGGGGCAGGTTCATGAGTAAGATAGGGTTTTAACCGCTACCCATTGACCATAAATTTATGCCCAGATCTGGGATCTTCAATTTTGACGACCCTGTTGGGAAATGGTCTCAAGACCAAGTAGGGACTAGTCCATTTGGACTTCAGTTTCCCTAGAAAGAATTTGAGTCGAGCATTGTAAAGCCAAACTTGTTGCGATGGCTCAAATTCCTTCTGCCGAATGCGGCTATCGTGAAAGGCCTTAGTACGTTGTTTGAAAGTTAAGGCAGAATCATAGGCCTTAGGATGGAGCTCTTCTATCTCCTAGAGTTGGAGTTTCCTTTCTCAACCACACAGGTCTAGGTCAAGGTTACATTGGCGAACAGCCCAATAAGCACGATGCTCCAACTCCACAAGCAAATGACAAGGCTTCCCGTAAACAATTCTATAAGGAGACATACCAAGGGGAGCCTTGAAGGTAGTCTGATACGTCCAGAGTGCGTCAATCAGCTTGTCGGACCAATCCTTACAGTTAGGCTGAACCGTTTTCTGGAGAATTTGCTTGATTTGCCGGTTCGACACTTCAGCCTGGTCGTTAGCCTGAGGTTGGTATGGAGATGCGATACGGTGGTGGACTCCGTATTTCCTTAGAAGTGCCCAAAAAGATGCATGGGTAAAATGACTTCCTCCATCAGAGATAATGGCTCGAGGGATCCCAAAGCAGGCAAAAATGTGGTCTTTGACAAATCGAGTAGATATGACATGGTCAGCATGGCACGTAGGAATAGCCTCGATCCATTTCAAAACATAATCAACAGCAACGAGGATGTACTTGAAGCTGTTGGAAGGAGGAAAGGGACCCACGAAATCGATTCCCCAAATATCAAAGATTTCGACAGCTAGGATGGGCTGCAAGGGCATCATCTCACGACGTGACATTGATCTTAGTGACTAGCACATAGTGCATCATTTAGCACAATTGTGTGCATCCCGATGAAGGGAGGGCCAAAAGAAATCGCACTGCAACAGCTTGGCTGCAGTTTTCCTCCCAAAGAAATGGCATCCGCAGGCCTGATCTTGAGAAAAGGATAGCACACTGGGGAACTTGCTGTCAGGAATATAGCAACGGATGATCTGATCAGCACCTACTCGAAAAAGTAGTGGATTATCCGAGAAATAATACTTTACCTCTGCAATGAGATGCTCGCGCTGGTTTTTAGGCCAACCACGTGGAAGGGAGCTAGAAACAAGGTAATTGGCGATGTCGGCATACCAAGGTCCACTTGCCACATTAATCGCCAGTAGGTGCTCATTGGGAAAAACCTCATTAATTGGTAGGGTAAGTCCAATGTGGTCAGGGTCCAATCTCGAGAGATGATCAACAACAACATTCTGAGCTCCGGCCTTATCGCGTATCTCAAGGTCAAATTCTTGGAGCAAAAGGATCAAACGAATCAGTCTAGGCTTGGCATCCTTCTTGTGCATGAGATGACGAATGGTTGCGTGGTTAGTGAATACAGTAACATGCTAGCCCAGAAGGTAAGAATAGAATTTCTTCAACCTGAAGACAATCACCAGTAGTTCTTTCTCAGTAGTCGTATAATTACGCTGGGTCTCGTCTAGCGTCTTACTGGCGTAGTACACCACGAAGGGGTGTCTATTGTGTCTTTGTCCCAAGATGGCTCTGATTGCAAGGTCGGAAGCGTCACACATGAGTTCAAAGTCGAGGTACCAATCTGGTGGCTGGAGAACAGGGGCCTTGGTGATAGCCTCACGTAGCTACGTGAATGCTCGTATATAGTAGGGGCCCATATCAAAGGGTACATCGATTGATAGGAGATGAGTTAAAAGTCTAGAAATCTTGGAAAAGTCTTTGATGAATCTCTTATAGAAATCGACGTGTCCTAAAAAGGAACGGATTTGCAGACAGATCTAGGCACAGGTAATTCTGTAATCACCTCAATCTTAGCTCTGTCCACCTCAATACCCCATTTAGAGATGATGTGACCGAGAACAATCCCCTCATGTACCATAAAATGACTTTTCTCCCAAGAAAGCACGAGGTTCACATCAAGACATCTTCTGAGGATACGAGTTAGGTTGGCTAGACAATCATCAAATGAGGGTTCAAAGATTGAAAAGTCGTCCATGAAGACCTCAAGAAAATCACCCACCATATCGTGAAATATCACCAGCATACATCTCTGGAAAGTTGCTAGCGTGTTACAGATTCAAAATGGCATCCTTCTAAATGCGAAGATGCCAAAGGGGCAGGTGAAGGTGGTTTTCTCTTGGTCTTAGGGGTCAATAGCCACCTGATTATATCCAGAAAATCCATCCAGGAAGTAGAAAAATTTATTTCTCGCTAACTACTCCAGGACTTGGTCAATAAAAGGTAGCGGAAATGATCTTTCTTTGTTGTAGCATTCAGTTTCCTATAATCCACACACTCTCCAAGATGTAGGAGTGCATGTAGGGATGGATTCGCCCCTGTCATTGACACAGATGGTGAGTCCCGCCTTTTTAGGCACGACATGAATCGGGCTCACCCAAGGGTTATCGCTGATCGGGTAGATTATACCCGCATCCAGCCACTTAGTAATTTCCTTTTTAACAACCTCCCGCATGTTAGGGTTGAGACGTCGCTGCACCTCGCGGGAAGGTCGAGCCTCCTCCTCCGTGTATATACGGTGAGTGCAGTAGGAGGGGCTAATGCCAGTTAAATCAAATAAGGACCATCCAATGGTTGTCTTGTGTTCTATGAGGACCTTCATTAGCTTGCACTCTTGCTCCCTTGTTAGTTTTGAACTAATAATTATGGGGAGCATTTCATTTGGTCCCAGAAAAACATATTTAAGCATGTTAGGCAGCGCTTTCAGCTCTGGAGTGGATGGTGAAAGATTTGGCATTTCTTGGGACGAGAGTGTCCCAAAAGGATCAGGAGAAAGAAGGGTAGGAGAAAGAAGTTGGCTCTCAGATTGGCCAAGAAGAGAGGCATCTTGGATTGATGGATCCAAGAGAGGGGCTCCCCAGTGATCAGCATTTGGGCTCAAGGTCCCAGTGTGGAGCAGCATTTCCACTTGATTTGGCAAAAGCGAAAGGGTAATCCGGTCTTCAAGAGGGTGGATCGACGGTGAGCAGCCCGGATAAGATTCAGACCATGAGGTGTGGGAAGCAGAGAAAACCTCGTCAAAAGTCTGGTCAGGAGAAGATACGAGTAAGGGGAGGCATGAGGAAACGTCACAATATAAGTCTGCCAGGTGATGGTCTGTGTCCAAGGGCAATCCACAGAAGTCAGAATAGGTCCCTATTAGTCCGATACACGCACTGATGGCCATGTCCTCATCAAACGTGTCATCCTCAATGCAATTGCAATCAAAGTTCTTGGCAGCCTTAAAAATGTTTAGCTTGAGCTTCTCAAAGCCTACGGTGATCTCAATGCAACCTGACTCACAGTCAATATGGGTGCGGGCTGTGGCCAAGAAAGGTCGACCAAGGATGACCAGACAATCAGAAAGTGAGCTACGAACTTTCATATCCAAAATAAGAAAGTCAACAGGAAAATAGAGACTGTTGACTCTAACCACCACATCTTCCACCGCACCCTTTGGGATTTTTACAGAACGATCTGCCAATTGTAATGTGACAGGGGTGGGTTTCAGATCTCCTAAGGCAAATTTCTCGAGCATGATGGTTGGTATAAGATTGATGGAAGATCCTAGATCAAGCAGAGCATGGTTAAAAATGCAGCCTTGGATGCTACATGAAATAAGCGGTGTGCCCGGATCTTTCTGCTTCGATGGTAGATTTGACAGTATAGCACAACTAGCATGAGGCGAGAGGACCATCAGATTCTTTATTTTCTTTGACTATCGCCTGGGTGTAGTGTAGTCTTTGAAGAATCGGGCGATAATTGGTATATGATCGATAGCCTCTAATAGGGGTACTTTGATCTCAACATCCCTGAATAAATTACACAGGTTATCAAAGCCCTACATATTCTTTTTATTTCCTTTTGGCTCCCTCAGTAGAGCCTCAGGGAATGGGATTGATTCTGGCACGAGTCGAGGCATATCGTCCTCACATGGTTGCGGTGCGCAACCTGAATGAGAGGGCGATGAAGAAGATGGGCCAGGATCAAGTCGAAGCGGATCGACGGTTTGTTTACCACTCCTCGTAGTAATCGCATTGGACATCACAGGTCCAATGGGATCGTAAGGGGGAGGGGGGTTCACAATAGGGACATACGGGTGATGTGCCGCCGCGGGATTAGCCTGAAATCCCAATGGAGTACTTGGAGCATGCAGAACTTGATTAGCCTATCCCTGAATAGGTCATACCTGTGGCTAAGGGCTACGAGATACAAAATTTTGCGCTTTTGGGACAGGTTGACCAGGAAGAGTGCCCTGAGATCGAGTCATCATTCGAAGTTGACTGATCTCAGCGTTCTGCTGTGCTAATTGATGCTGAAGAGAAGTCATGTTCTCTTCGTGGCGCTTCAACATTTCCTTCATCATACGCATCAATCTATCAATAGGGCTTGATGCGTGATCATTCTAGGGTGTGCAAGGGCCTAGCGGCGGATTTGCCACAAGGTTATGCTGGGTCCTTGGGATGAGGGGTGCAGATGGCCGCATTGGTCCACTCGCGGGGCTTTGGTGCTGCGGGTTACTGTACCATGCGAAGTTAGGATGATTTCGCCACCGTGGGTTATAGGTAGCAGAGAATGGGTTGTTCCCCAGGGCACAAGCATCTTCTAAGCCAAAAGATGAGTCTGCGTGAGTATATACATTCGAGCACACGAAGGATTGGTCCTCCATATCAAAATACTGGCTAGCAGAAGCCAGATCCACATTACTTACTGAGTCGCTTGGCACAATACTCGGTAAGGACGGTCTCATAGGATTCTTGGGAATAAGCCTGGCATTAGAAGGATTAGGATTGTGACAAAGTGATGGTGTGGAGGTGTTTGCCATAGAGCGAGCGGGGTTGGCTAGAAGCTCATCCAGCTTCTTGTGCACGACGGAGACTTCATCCAATTTTTGTGCAATTAAGTTAAGATCTGTGGATGAATAGGAGGGTCCCGTGTCAACTTCGTGAACATTGTAGGGCATGTCGGTACGATTAAAGGCGACAATGGAGGCATTGTTCAATGAGTTTTCACTCATGTTCTCAAATAATTCAAATGCTCCATTCTCATCTTTATTCATAAAATTCCCTCCGCAAGAAGCGTTGGCGATCTGTCACAAAGTCTCATTCACCCCATAATAGAAGATTTGGGCTATATGCCACTTTGGAAGACCATGGTGTGGGCACTTCCTTAGGAGGTCATTGTACCTCTCCCAAGCATCATGAAATTGCTCGTCGTTTTGTTGTACGAATGAAGTTATGGCCCGGCAAAGTGCATTGGTGCGCCCGATTGGAAAAAACTTCTTGAGAAATGCTATGCGCATCTCTTCCCAAGAATGGATGGGTCTCCCAAGGGTGTGCAACCATTGCGTCGCTTTGTCCCGCAATGAAAACGGGAACATTTTCATGAGGACGATTGATAACCCGATGTTTCTTGGTTTAACAGTTTCTGCCAATCAGGTTAAGTCTTCCAAATGAAGAAAGGGATCTTCACTTACAAGACCATGGAAGTGGAAATTAATTAGGCCAATGACATTAGGTTTCAAATCAAAATCGTCCCTGCCCATGGGGACCCGAATTTGGCCAATGGTCTTTGTAGTAGCAAGATTTTGATAAGAACTAAGAGACCTGGGTTCCTCCCTTTCAGGGGGAGGACAATTCATTTCCTCCAATGTTTTCCTCATGGCCTCAATTTGTTCATTATACAATGCCATTTGGGCTTGGAGGCGGGTTATGGGGTCAATGGCTCCAAGAGCACTTAGTGGGTTTGGAGGGGGGTAGTTTCCTCCCACGGGATTTGGGGGTGGGCGTGCAACCATGTTTACGGAGGAGGATGACGATTCACCAGTTTCTTCCCTTCTAGAATTATCAGATAATTCAAACAATTCAGGGTTTTGTGACCCCCTCTTAAACATGCACTACAGCTGAAGAATTGGGGAGATGAAAAGGGAAAGTGGATGAGAGAAACAACGCCACGAGGATATACTTGATGACAAATCAAAGCAATCAATTTCTTAACCTCTAAAATGTGCCCCTGGACCTAAAGATCTAAGTTACCTACTATCACAACTTACGAAATTGAATGAGAGCACCGCGGAACCACTGGGCCATATTGAAAGGCCATTTTCCCCAGTCTGAGACACCCGATAGCACACGGGAACCTGTACCAGCACGTAAGCACTACATGCATGTAGTTAGACCTTCAAACCTTAATGGGGGTTAAGTTACTACCATTTTTAATTAAGAGGCTTAGGATTCAAGTGCTTTGGAATGTGAAGGGCGTTGTATACGGATAATGCCCAAGTGCATCAATTCTTTGACTGTGTAAAGCAAGCATACAACAGGGAAATCTCCTCGAATTGAAGTTTTAGATAGTGAATGGCTTTTAGAATTCAACTCTTAGGTAGTATGAATTTTATGATTTCACTGAATTACCAATTCAACCAATCTCCGGGTTTTCAGAAAATACAAGTTATTTTTGCGTCAAAACAACCCTTCTTCAATTTGGTTTAGTTAATGCATGCTATAATGCAAATGGACCCCTAATTGGAAATCTCTAGGTGTGGATGCACGAGTCAATTTTAGCTCAATGTGAGAGGGAGCCAATACACTTCAATTCAAGTGCTCCCAATCACCAAGATGATAATCCACACAAGGCTCAACCACAAAAGTAAGTAACAAAATGAAAATGAATATGTTGGGGTTAACATTCGGGATCAAATCAAGGCAATTTTAGGGTCATGGTGGGGTTGGAGTCAAATCAACTCCAAGGCTCCCCAACCAAAGTTTGGATCCCAAATGTGAAATAATGAGGCAAATAAGGTGTGGCAAACAATTGATTTAATTCACCTCAATGATAACTTCACGTAACAAAATAACAAAGAGTCGAAATTCTCCGATTTTGTGCGCGAAAAAAGTGGAAAATCAAGGGCGGTGGTGGTGACAAGAAGAATCAAATAGTGGATTTTTAATCCACTCACCCAAGAAGTCTCAATGAGAATTTTTTTTTAGGGTTTTTGATTTAAATTTTTTTTTTGATATTTTTCAAGGTGACAGATGACCTAAATTACTAAGAGGAAGACACCTACCTCCTCAGCAACGTAGGCGAAGCTTCTATGCGGCACCGACTACTTCACGCTCTTGCAAACCCACCTTGGATTTGCCCACGTCTCTGTCCTCTTCGTGTCTCCTCCTTGTACCTAGTACACTTGCACACAAAAAACAAACAAAACACCCGTGAAGAGAAGGGTGGGAAAAGAAGAAGAAATCAAAGGAAGAAGATAGAAACTTACTCCAAATAGCGCCTCCTCGGCAACGACGCCAGAAAAATGTGATGCAGACTCGAATAGGCTTATTTAATATGGTGATATTATCATCGAAATTAGTATAGTGAGTTAACCTAAATCGAGTCTACACCAGCTTCACAAAAATTTTAACTCAGCCTACTTGATTTTATCTTAGTCACTTTTAGGCCCAGGGTCGATCTCAGGGAGGCAAGAATTAAGAGATTACAAAGTTTCTATGCTTTTCCTATAACATATCTCTTCCTTACGTTTATTATGTTTTTTTCGATTTTTTTTTCTACTTTAAGATTTTTGTGATAATGTTGTTCTTGAGGCACACCCTCAAAAATGAAGTCCTTGGCCTTGAGCCAAATGGTCCTTAACTTGAAGCCAACTTAGGGTTCCAAGATTGATCTTGTCACTCACAAGATCGGATACCTACAAGATAAGAATTATCTTTTCTATTTTATACTTTTTTTTCATCTTTTTAATAGCAAGAATAAAAGACAAATGAAAGCAAAATAAAATGCAAGGAAAGAAATGAAAAGAGATACCTAGCTTTGTGTGTGTATATATATGTGTGTGTGTGTGTGTGTGTGTGTGTAAGTAGATATAGAATATATATAGTTATATAGATACTATAGGGGTGGAGATGGAAATGGGGATGGGATGTAGCACGGTGTCAAGTTGGTCCACATCTAGCGAGACGCAACCAACAAGACTAAGTACCGCATGGATTGTGGAGCGAATGTGTCTGAGTGTGGGGTGGAAGGCTTGCTTTGCACGAATATCGGGAAATATTCGCAACTAGTGCGAATATTCCCACGATACGATGTGCGATGAAGGGTAGGTGCACGGTATTGTGAGTAGGAAATGTGGAGTGAGTGTGTGAATAAGGGAATGTGGATATATATGTGTATATATGTGTATATATAACTATATAAGTATATACAACTATATATATATATATATATAAGTGTATAAGTGAGGAGTGTGAATATATAAATACATGTGTATATATGTATACGGGTGTGTAAGTGTGTGTCTACGTGAGAGTGAAAAGGGTGTGTGCGTTTGTTTGGGTGTGTGAGAGGGAGAGCGTGTGTGTGTGTGTGTGTGACTGTGTGAGTAAGGGGGAGCGTTTAAGTCGTCTGGGACGCGGAAGCGTCGTCTGGCGCTAAAGTATGTGAGGAGCGAGCGTAGGAGTGAGGTGGTGTAGTGCGCAGGTGCTTGAGGAGGGCCGCACCAAGCGCAAGCGTGCGAGGGAGTTGTATGTGCAGTGCACAGGCGCTGGGGGAAGAGCGCACGCATGGGATGACCAGGTGGAGGCAGTAGCACTGAGGAGAGAGAACGTGAAGCCATCGGCTAAGTGAGAAGCTTGCCGGTGGCTACAGTGTCGCGCAGACTGTAGTGAACAATGCACTACAGTGTCGTGTGGAGAGAGGTAACCGGTTGAGGCGGTGTGGAGCGTGGGGAAGTAGTGAAGCGCGAATACATGTGCGGAAGGGGAGCCTGAGGGGTCTGCACATGCGGGCGAAGGCGCACGGAGGTGCTGGGCGCACCGTGGCTCAGGCAGAGCTTTAGAGCTCGAAGCTCCACTTTAATGGTGAAGGCGATGAAATAGAGAGAAAAAAAAAGAAAAAGGGAAAACTGAAAATAAAGCAGAGCACACAAATAAAAATCAAAATAGGGAATCCACCACGCCCACCTACTCACGAAGGAGCTGGGTGGTGGTGGAGCTCACCGTGGGGTCTGAGACCACAGAGAGCTTCTCCTACACACAATGTGCCTCTTCACAACTGGTGAGAAGAGGAACTGTGTATAGAGAGGGAGAGAGGAAGATGGTGGTCGGCAGTGAGGAGAGTGGGTGCTGTGCTATGGTGGGTCTGTGGGTGGATGTAGAGGTGGTGGCCGACCTCCCTACGGGGGAGGGGCGCATGCTCTTTTATAGAGAGTGTGCCCATCCCCATGCAAATGGTACGAGGGAGCGTGTGCCTCTCCCTGCAAAAGCAGCCAGTAGGTCGGAGAGTGAAATAAGATAAGGGTGGTGAAATTGCAATGCACGCACATAATGAAGATGTTAATTATTAAGTGTGTTTGAAATGGGATGGATTGAAGTGGATTGAATGGTCATTTCTCTCACTATCTTCCCCTCTTTAAAAATGCATGCAAATGAATATTTACAAATGCAAGTATGGCTACCTAAAATGCATGAGTAGTGCTAGGAAATAACATAAGATGACATATTTATAGGCATCCTAAATGCCTAGGTGTCTAAGCATCTTACAAATATAGTGGAGGAATTTGAAGGCTTTGCCATCAAGCTTGAGATCCAAGTAGTTCTAGATAAGAGTGATGCTCTCAATCCTATCCGAAGCAACTTTGGAACAAGACAACCACATTAGACTGTTAGAAGAGTAGTAGAAGATTGCAAGTCATTGCTGAAGATCAATGCAGGAACTCTCATCAAGTATGTAAAAAGAAATATTGTAAAGAAAGCCCATATTTCAGCAAACTATAGTGTTGCTGCTAATTTACATGGGAGGTGGCCCCCGTTGCATCTTCCTTGCGAGTTATAATACTTTTGGTTGCTTTTGTTCAATGAACAGGTTTCTTTTGATGCAAACCAATAAAAAAAAAATTAGAGGATTCACCACTAGATAAAGCCATCATCCCTTGATAACTCTAGAAATCATACATATAGATCCACATCCCTTTCTCATTCATGGAGGCTTTAGATATATAATTATGCACCCATAAAATCTATAAGGTACGCACCAAAGACATAAATATCCAATTAGGAGCTGCTTAATTGAAAATTATGCATGACTTGTTCACATTGATATAGTTTTAAATATTTATTATCTTTCTTTGGGAGCGAAGGTTGGTGTTACCTTGCATGTTTTGTCTGCTTGCGGTGCAAAAAAATCTAGTGCGGATCGCGGTAAAAGATCTAGAGTAAGAGAGAGACGTGGAGCATTCCTATTGGCTAGGAAGAGATAGGGTGTGTGTGTACCCAGTGGAATCCTTCCCAAACGAGAACTTCTTATTATTAATTTGCACTGATCTGCAGTAGCTAAGCTTCAGCCTCTCACTACTTCCTCGATCGTTTCACACCCCTCCTCTCGATCCCTAATTAGCAACAAGAAGCACAACCACCCCTGCAGCCGATGGCAACTTCTCTCGCCGCCGTCCAGATCTCGTCCGTGGGCATCGCCGGCTCCCCGCGGGCGGAGGTCCAGAGGGGTGGTGCTCCCCTCAGGCAGCCTCCGTCGGTGAGCTTCCCACGGAAGGCCAACAACCTCGGAGCGAGGCGCCTCGCCCACTTGCGCCCGGTGGCCTCCACGCCCAAGGAGATACAGGAGAAGGTCTCCGAGAGCATCAAGAAGGCGGAGGAGACGTGCGCGTCCGACGAGCAGAGCGGGGAGTGCGTGGCCGCGTGGGACGAGGTGGAGGAGCTCAGCGCAGCCGCCAGCCACGCCCGCGACAGGCGCAAGGAGAACTCCGACCCCTTGGAGAACTACTGCCAGGACAACCCCGAGACCGACGAGTGCCGCACCTACGACAACTAGATCTAGAAGAAGACCTTCATCACCGCCACCATCATCATCTGAAGAAGAAGAAGAACAAGAAGAAGAAGAGGAGGAAGATGTCGATGGCATTAGGTTTTTATTATTATTATTCAATCCTTCTCCCTATACTAATTACTTTGTGCCTGCATGGAATATTGGATTTAGTGTTCATCACGTCAGAGGCTTTTCTGGAAGGGGAATGCTATATATATTTCTAGGGGATTTTATTTGCACAGAACTATATATATATATGTTTAAAATAATGCTGGTGATCTAGCTAGATGATTGATCGAAGGTGACATATAAATATATTTGGTTCAAATTTTAAGCGGGCACACACTTGAGATTAAGGATGTTGTGATAACTGCACTGCACTGCATGCATGCCTCGATATTGACGATAATTAAATTCGACGGAAAAGATCCGCTTCTTTTGTGACGACTTAATTTGGTTGCGAGTTTGAGTTTTGTGGTGGATTTCGGTATAGATTAGAGATAAAATCTGATTTGCAGATCCCCTTTATTAATTAGAATGTCGTGCTGTGTTGCGTGTGTTTGGATATATATATTGTACGAGCACGTTGAGGGAAATTAAGAAATGGGTATTTCTTGGTTACTCGATCACGTTGGATGCTGTGACTTGCAATCCGGCCGTTAACGTATATAGATTCTGGAGAAGTGAAAACAATTAATAACAATCGAAAAGGGCGAAGCATGAATTTGGCATGAGATTAGAAATTAGAAATCAATTGCTAGATCTTTGGTCACTTGTGTTCTTGAGCTGTGCTGGCGCGCACATGGTAATCAAATATTTATATGTGTTTTACCTTTATATGTCATTTATTAAATATGTGTACTAATTATGAGGGTTTTTCTGAAATCTTCTGGGACTTAGTTGGTAACTGGACGAGCAACAAGAACACCTTTCATTTGTTCTCTTCTTCTCATGTGGACATTTTTTTACACTTAGTTAAAACGACTCGTTGACTCAATGCATGCTCTTCTTGATCCATTCTTCTTCATCCTCAGCTTCTGGTTAGTCTTCAGAGGCCCGATTTTCCTCCGTGAGGTCGAATTGAGTCTGATCTTTGTTACATGAGCTCCAATGGCTTTGTTTTGAGCGTGTTATATTTGGTTCTTCATGTCGGACTATTCTTTTGTGTGTTCTTGCATGGTTGAATGCGTTCATGCTTGGTTATTTAGAGGGGTGGTTTTTCCTCATAATTCTTTAGCCCTAAATCCCCTTCTCATTTTGCATGAAATTAAATGGAAAGATGTGATACTAGATGGTAGTAGGATGTGGTCAACATGGCTACGTGGACCAAGGCAATGAAGGTGTTACAAACAATGAAGTTGTTGCTCCAGAGTTGAAGTCACAGCACCTTATACAAAGGTTCATGTAGAGCCATACACCAAGGATGCCGTAGGGCCTGTGTCCCCTTTCGAAGTAAAAAATTAGTGCTCCTTTTGAGAACCTCAAGAACCTTTATGATCATATTGCTCTTTTTGAATATTCCTACCGCCTCTATCACGAAACCTCTACCATGGTCATCAATAATCTATCATCTCATTATCTTTCTCCCATCTAATCAAAGTTGTATTATCACTGCGAGTAGAATAAAAAGTAGAAACAAAAAGATTACAAAAAAACTAAGTTTAATTATAATTAAGAACTATGAGGTAAGTAGAATATGGGTATAAAATAAGGCATGAGAAATTTCTCAATAAATGACTAATAAAAGAGATAATAAATAGCTTAACCTTTTATTATCAAACCTATTACCAACTTTTTACTAATTACATCCTTGATATTCCCCTTTAATCCTTTATTTTCTAGTTGGCATTCTTTGATTTAGGCAAATCTCATTTAACCTCTATTTTAGCCTATCTATAGCAGAAAACTATTTCCTAAGAGTTTATATTCATAACTAACCCTATATTATGAAGGTTGCCACTAATTGACGGTAGTAGTAAGCTTCCATGAACCTCAAAATTGAACCTTGTCCAATTCCTTATTCACTGCACCATACAATCGACATATTGAACCCATAGCTATCCAAGTTTAGTCGCTTAGAACATGACCAACACTAACAATTGCTTCATGACCCATTCACATCTCATACTTTGTTGGGATCTTTTTTCATAAAAAAGCATGATTTGTTTTGTAGTGTCCCCACTGGCGAAATCTTAAGTGATTAATCTATTCACTACCACACTAATAAACCTAGTGGAATGAGGTATGGGTGAAGTAGTGAATGGTGAAACGAGGGATGACATGAAGTATAGTGAATAGCTCTATGAGGTTTATTTCTTGAACATCTAATTCAAAACCACAACTCCCTTACCCAACTAGCATAGTGGTTTTAGTGGAGCAAGTGAGTTCACCTTTCCTTCATTATAGTTCACACCTCGTTGAATCTCTTTACTAAGAATGGAGAGTAGTTGTGTAGTATGATAAATTACTTGCATTGGCACTCTTTGATTAGCGTATACTTATGCTTGGTGATGAGGGAAAATCCCTACTCATCGAACACTTTTACATATGGGCCTCAAGCTAGTAAAACCCCACTTCCAATAAGGTCAAATTACAGTATGACCTATTGGGGGCGATGCCAGTTTGACCTATATTGAAATTTATATATGGTCAAGAGAACCCTATGGGTAAAGCGTTCTACAGGTTGGGTAATGAAGTAATGCTATCTTCCCCTGTAGGGGGGAACATAAAAATTGGTATGGATGCCAGAGGTGATCCAGGTAAGATTTTTCCATTGGTAAATCCTTACCATGATTGGCTTTGTAATAGCTTGCAAACCACGATTGAAGGCAATCTTGACACAGAAGGAAAGTGGAAAAAAGACGTAACTAACAATGATCATGGACATTATTGCCCAAAATCCACACCTTCTATGAAGCTTGTTGGTAACTGCCCCAAGATTCGTGGTGAAGGAGATCACTATTTAATCCATGGAGCACCAAGAGAATCAAGCATGTAAACTCTAGAGAGGAAAATGAAAATCCACTAGAAGGGGGGTGAATAATGAATTGAAATTTACTACAAATAAAATACAATCACACAAAATAACATTCACCATAAAGACAAAGGATTTTTAGGTGGAAATCCCAAGGATAACAACCACCACCTAAGTCTTCCCAACTTAGGATTTCTCAATCAACTGAGTTGATCAAATCCACTAACCGTAGCACTTAAATCAAGGATGGTATAACCTCAATTACAACCATACTACTTTAACCGAGGGTAGTGTACCTCAAAATCACTTTTCTTCGGGAAGAATATTTTATCTTACGAAAGAGACAGGAATTCGCTATGTGAATACCCAACCAAAAAATAAAACAGAAATAACAACCTATAGAGCTTAAATGTAAGATTTATCCCAAGCTTCTATAAGCAAGAATTTCTTCCCGCAAGATGGAAGTAGATGAGCTAGATGTAGTAAAGATTTGGTTCTCTCTAATGTATGCTAGGAAGCTTGGAGAGCAAAACCATAATATTTTAATTGATCTCTCTTTTTAGTAACAAGAAATGGTGGAAAATATCATCTTTATTGTATATATGGCCAAGGGGAGGTCCTATACTATTTATAGAGGCCTTAGGAATGTTCAAGAAGGCCTTGGAGAGGCCTCATAGCCGTTGGGATAAAATCCAAAAAGAATCAGGTCAAAATCAGAGTCATAATTACTTTGACAGCAGAATCAGACATCTGATAATTAGGTCAGATGTCTGGTCAAACAACTAATGTAAAGTCTAGACGTCTAATACTGTAGGGTGTGTGTCCTAGATTTGATTGAATCTAAACAGAGATCATGTTAATAAGAGCCAGACGTCTGATATGACTTTTTAAGACATTTGACAATATTTTTAAACGTTTAATTATAGGGGGTTGGTTCTTGGATTGAACTAGATCCAAACATAATTATAATGTAAAGTGATCAAATGTCTTACTAGATGTTTGAACATACTATTGGATGTTTGATGGCAAAGGTTCTCTATGGGAATTAATTCCTGAGAAACCAACGGTTAGATTTGATCTGATAACATTGGATTTTGATCTAACGTTTCTTTATCAGACATCTGGAAGACTCTACAGACGTTTGAAAATAATATTAAAATATTTTCTAAGTAGATTCTCAAAGATATTGCTCTGATAGATCCTATTATTGGACGATTGTCAAGGTCATTAGACATCTATTAGGGCAGCTGGAATTGGGTCATGTCATTTGAATACAAAGATCAGAGACCAAAGATTTCCAGCCTAAGTTATTGGACATCTGGTGAAAATATCAGACAACTTAAAAGATAAAATCAGACATCTAAGACTAACGTTGGACGTCTAATCAGCTAGTTTGATTCCTATTTTGACTTTCTAGTTTAACTCTTGATTTTGCCTAAGTGTTCTAGAATAGAGTAAGTATTCCTAGGACTAAAGGTCACTACAACACAATAGGCTTTTAGAGACGATTGTGGAACCATCACTAATAACCTTTAACCATCTCTAAAAATCTTTAGTGATGGTTGGACAACCATCTCTAAAAGTGATGTTCCAAAAGCTTGTTTGAGATGATTACTAAATACCATCACTAAAATATTCCTTTAGTAACAGTTTTTAACGATCTCTAAAATTTTAACTAACATTTGAAGTAACCATTACCCTTTTTTTGCGACATTTACAATCATCTTAAAAAATCGTCCGATATCGTCACTAAAGTTCAATTAACATTTTAAATTGCCAATATGTGTTTTTTTTGTGACGCTTACAACTATCCTTAAAAAGCTTTTCATCATCACAACAAAAGTGATTTAAACATCGTTGTACCCTTTGATAACATTTACAAGAACTGTAGTAATACCTGTGGGTAAGAATAATATCTACTTAAATTTATATTTACTTCCATTCATAAAATTCATACTTTAAGAGTAAGAAAATCATAAAAACTCATCTTCTATTCAAGAAAGCAAAAAAAAGTCTTCTACATGCATATCAAATTTTAAAAAAATCAAAGTTCTACGTGAAATTAAAAGTTACATATCTAAGTTATAACAAAGAAAGTTGTCATTCATTTCTTAATAAATCTAGATCAGACTAAGATTTTAAAGATACTTGTCCTTCAACAATGCTCTTCAATATATTCAAATTCTCCTCTATGAGTTTTTGATTAAGAAGGAGCTCGTCAATTTTCTTATTTACTTCTATTAATTATGTATGCTAAGATGACACTGTTGCCTCAAGGATGCCCATCTAAAATGACTTTACAGAATGCTTCTTCGAGAGATAGTGGTTCAACAGTTTGGCTTGCTTCATCATCTTCATTGAGAACTGAATTAACAAGCGCTAGCATCACCTCCTACAAGACATTTAACAAGGACATTTCAACATTAATGTAAAACTGTTGATTTAATTTTAGCATTGAAAAAAATATAGAGATAAATATAGTGAGATAAACAAAAGTCTAAGCACCTTAATATGGCCTCAAGGTTACATCGATCAAATGGAAGAAAAGTAACACAACCAACCACACTAACATGTTCATTTCCAATCTTTCGTAATGATTTCATATTCTTATTTTGAAAATTAAAAATTAATATATAAAAAGAGTGTGGATGGGATTTATGGGGTGAGCCATATCTTATCTTCTTAAGATATAAACCAGTCAAATAGCCATCACATGAATAAAAAAATTTTGATGATTACTGGTTATTTATTACATGTTAAATAAAGATCACATTACTAGTTGAATAAAGTTTTGACCTCTGATATGTAGTTTTGTACCAACTAATGGAAAACATTTATGGACTTAGTGATTAATAAAACTACTTATAAACATTACAATTAATCTAGAATATATACAATCAAAAGGTCCTTTTGTTATCCTACTATTTAATCCACAGATAATTCTATCATGACATGAATTATGTTAGAAGAAACTTACATATAATTACAAGAAGCCTAAATACATGAATAATAAATATAAACTTACATATTCTTATTGACATTTTGGATCTATCCAAGAAATACTTTCATCATCCACCTTTCGCAAAAGATCATCCCTTTGCACACTATGATACTTGCAAATAAAATAAAAGCATAAGATTGTTTATGTACACAACCAAATATAAAATACAACAAAATCATATAAACTTAAGTATTAATGCATACAATTATTTTATAACCAAACATAAATATTGATACATCTAAAATATATAGACTAACAAACATAGGTTCAATAATAATTCTCTAACATGGACTCGTCACCTATGAACGTTGTAGGTCGCTAATATGGACTCGTCACCCGTTCATCTTGCATCCCCTTCTTGATATCAACAATAATAAAGTCTCCTCATATGTATTTGACACTAGGATGCTCAATGCAGACCTTCAAAAAAAAGAAACAGAGTCAAGCAAGGCCAGTATAATTTAGTTTTGCTCTCAATAAATACTTGTAAGATGCTCGTATAAAAAATAATCGATAGAATGAGGATTTGCAAAGATGAAGAACGTTCAAAAAAGGAAAAGAAAATCATCTCCACATGTATTAACATGACAAATGATTGGTTGTGAATAAATATTGAACATTGCTGAAATAACTTTTTTTTTTTTAACAAATTCCAGAGTCAATTTTATTCATCTCTCACTCCATAGAGGTTCAAAAAGACAGGAGAACTAGACCACCTCTTTTGACATATGTAATACTTTCCCGAAGAAATTTGCCTATGGTAGAATTCATTTCTACAATTGCAGCTCCGTTTACAAGGAGAAGTTTTATAATGTTCTTCTCCCTCCAAACCTGGAGTATCGAAGAAAAGGAAAATAAAATATACTTCCCAAAACGTAACGCAAAAAAATGGAAAAACTTCTACATCACCGAGGAATCAAATGCAGAAAAATCCTACCAACTTCTAGTTATATTATTATGTGTTATACGTTCTAAATCCATTCAGTACACTTGTATACAATAGCCAAGTTTATACCTTTAGCAAAAACAAATTCAAAATTGAACAAAAAATTCACCATGTGAATCACCAATAATGTAAATATTATTAAGTTTTTAGAAATAACATGTTATGTGAATATGAGAGAATAAAATATTTTATTTAAATAATGTCCATTTGCTTATGCAACCTTCTTTCAGTGATGTGATCAAATAAGTTAATGACATTATACTGGCTACGTGATACTTTTTTTTTTGAAGGAATAAAAGGATACTGCCTACGTAATATAAATAGAACATACTTTAATGGAAATACTATATAGCAAACTGCTTTATTTTTTTGGGATAAAAAAGTTCCTATTTGTTTCAAATATACCTAAAAAACAATCAGATGGCTAGCATAACAACATCAAATACCTTACAGAAAAGAGAGAAACAAAGCATTTTCCCGCACTAACTAGCTAGGGTTTGGCTACATAGTGCGAGAAAGGGCTTTCTATTATTGTAGTTGCAGCAGTACTTGTCATTCTTGTTCATGTTGTGTTAGCCATTTGATTTGTTTCGTAGATGACTGACATGACCGCTGCCTTTATACCATTTAGTGTCACACTTGCTGTTTTATATGCATGCTCTCAATAGAGCAATTGTATATCTAGAAATATAAGAATCTTAGATTAAAACATTATCGTGGAAACTCTACTATATCCTTGTAAAAGAATATATACAACTCAAAAACCACAAGTAGTGACATAAAAGAAGGCTCAATAAAATCTCCATGATATTCACTATAAAATTGTGCATGAATAAGAGGCAATAGGGGGAATTACTCAATAGACAAGGAGTTGTGCACAGAGCAAACAATATGTTTGGTATCATGGGATCAGACAACAAATTACTTGTTAAAATAATTGTCGATGTCCATTAGGTGACTTTTCAGCAGGGTTGATTCTGTTGGCTATTATTGTTGTTTTATCTTCAAACTTACTCTCAGGATGGGGAAAAAATACAAGTCTTGCATAACATCGAAACTATAACCACATCAAATGATCAAAGTACAACAGGACTAGTAAAGAAAAAAAAACACTCAGCAGAGGTTATCTTACCTTCGTTGTACCAAACTACTCATCAGGAAGTTGCCCTTTCAGCGCCTTGTTCGTAAAATTGCACAGGACTTCAAGACCGATCTGAGGTCCCAGAGCCATGCGGTGCTTGCACTACAAAAAGCCGCTGAAGTCTACCATGTGGGACTATTTGAGGACACTAACCTTTACGCCATCCATGCCAAGAGGATCATCATCATGCCAAAGGACATTTAGTTGGCCAGGTGGATCAGAGGCAAGAAGGGTTTATGATATGATTTACACAGCCAATGATTTTAGTATTTGTCTATCAGTAACATCATTGTCTATATTTCCATCTTTTTTGGCTATATTTGCTAACTATTGTCCTCTCAAACAACTCGTTCCTGCTAGTAGACATATATGAGGAACAAATGTGATCCTGTGCTACGTCTAATATGATTTGTATTAGGTTAGTCTGCTAGAATCTAAAAGTTTATGGCACTACGTAAGGAGGCTTTTGTTTTGTTCTATGCAAGGATTCTCTTGTTTTGTGCTTAAAAAAATCCCTGGTCCTTTAAAATTGTCTAAGAAATTGAAGAGAACTAGGATTACAAAAGATATAGGTCGAAGACACTCACTCTTTCCTACGCCATGATAACATCTATGATAAATGGTACCTTCTTTCTCAACATCGGTTTCCTAGTCTACTGCACAAAATATCATTTAGAAAACACAAAAACATGATATCTCCCATCGCAAAATAGATCCAAGGGTAACCCCTGCTGCTGCTACACAAATTAGGACAATCCCAAAAGAAAGAAAAACCAGAGAGATTAATGGGAGCACCTGATCGTGAGAGGAACCGGAGAAGCCGAGAGGAATGGGGATGGAAGAGGAGGAGGGGGTGTCGGCGAGCTCTACCGCTTTCCTCCCCTCAGGCGGATCCCTCCCGTTGGCACCGTGCAACCGAGCACCATACAGATTGCAAGGAGGGGAAGGACGCATTTTCCTCGAGCGTGAGGAGGAAGAAGCAGCACCATGCAGATTGCAGGGAGGAAGAATCATGGGGGATGGAAGCCCTAAGGTCACGGGAGCGCAGGGGATTTTTTGAGATGGGGGAAAAGGGGGCTTGTTGGATGTTTTGAGACGTGGGTAAAGGAGGGCGCGTGGGATTTTTTGAGACCGGGGAATGAGGGTGTGTAGGATTTTTTAGATGTAGGCCGGAGGGATTCTCTAAACTTATCTTATTTGGGATGATTTTCCTTGTTTGTTTTTAATAAGGGTCATAAAAAGTCAATTGTGTTAAAGTGGGTGTTATATTTGGACTCTTTAACATGAGTCTAAGAAAATAAAGAGTTAAAATATTGTAAGTACATGCAATAGAAAAAATTATATCATATTTTTCTTCTTCAAGCTTTGAGCCTAAATAAAGCTCTCCAATCCATATTCCATGAGCTAGAGTTTCTTTACACTTGTTTACACTTGCATTTAATTTAAAACTATAAACTAAATGCAAATGTTAAAATACAAGTATTTTATTATCATCAAAATCAATTATCATGGTGCATTTGCACCAATAGAAAAGACCTGTAAAAGGGAGAGAGTTCTTGTAAAACCTTTGCACCTATAATGAATTAAGGGCTAGATCCCCTTCCCAAGCATACATATATCAAGGTGGAATTGGATAATCAAATTACTATGCCCCCCTTGTGATTGTATTTATGACCTATTTGGGGTTGATAGTGTTGATCGGATCTTGTTGCTATAGGACCCTAGCATCTTTAGGAACTCAATTTCAATCACCTGGTATCGACTTATGACAAATGGTAATAACTAATTAATCTGGCAGGCTACGTACAAGAACCTTAAAGTGCTATCACATAAGGTTATACTTAGCCAAGAAGGAGGATTGTTCCTCCATGATTGAGTAAACTATGTGTAGATTTGGATCCTACATCTTATCAAATTCATTATTATCATGATTCGTATATTAGGCTTAATTTTACTAGGTCACAAGTTGAATTCATTCTTTTAAAAGGATCTAGATATCCCATTCTGATAGGAATAATGGATTACACAAATCCTTTAGCTAGCTACTATCCCACACATACTAGTTGGCTATTCATGCTTATTAATTAGCTATAGGATGCATCTAGTTTTTGCCATTTTGTGGCTCCTTCACCTTAGGATTTGTGCCTGCATAGCCAATTATGCCATAGTTCTCGCTAGTTAAGCATTTAAATGACTTAAACATAAGTTATCAATTATCCTAGGCTGGTCTTAATTATTTTTCTCATTATACTTACATAACCAATGACAATCTTTTATAGATGGCTAGGACTCTAATAGAGTGCCCTCTTCTTCATCCTTGTTTCCTTACATAGTCAACTATGCATGCCTATTCATAACTAGCCATGATAGTAAGGAAATCTTTTACAATTGAAGATCATGCACTTTGATCTCACCTAAATGATTTTATGTTTGTTCCAAATGGTTCCCTTTTCAATGTTGCTTGTTATATTTTTATTTCTTATGGCATGTTTATATTAGTTATTCTAGGTTTATATCTAGTATCATGTTTGAAAACTTTTACAATATATTAAGTTTGTAGACTGCCTCTCTGTTTAAGACTACTACACAAATTTGATTGACATAACTATCTCATAGTTCTAAAATATAGGGAAATGTATGTCCCCTTGGGGGCTAGGATAGAGTAGGGAGTAGCCCTTAGAAGGTGGGGAGTTGGGATTTGAGTAGGGAATGGCCCATGGGAAGGGAGATACCCATATTTATTATTAATATATGTAGCGTAGGGAGTCACAACAAGAGGCAGCACGTGTGGCAGTGAAGTAGCGGTATGCCCTGTCTTGATCTGGTTGTAAGTCTTGTGTTCGAAACCAACCAGCCCTTGGTGAAAAATGCAAGACTTGTATTTAGATTAGGAACACCAACAAGACTAATTCACAGGAAAATCCATTCTACTCCATAAAAGATGGTATTTTAAGTCCAACCCAAACTTGTAGATTTCTTCCTCGACTTTCCAAGAGTTATTTGAGCTTCAAGTGACCCCTAACAAAATATTTTATTTGCTTAAATTGAATCTTCTAAGCTTTAGACTCATTTTTCACTTTAAAATTTACTTTGGAAGATTGTAGTTCCTTACCTTATTTGCTACTCATTGAGTAAATATGGTCCATGAGAAGTCCTCATTGTTCTTTATACGTTGGTTCCACTCAATTATCCATTGCCTCTGCACAATCATCCATTGCCCTTGCGGGTCTTGTTGGTTCAATCCTTCTAGCTACCAAGTTTACAAAACTTGCTAATTCGTGTGTAAAATACATTTTGATCCTACCCATCTTCACCCTTATTTATAGGGCAAACCACCCATCATCCACTTGCATTTATTGACTCATAAATTATGACAATAATTGCATACAAGTTCATGCAAAATCCTATTGGTTTATATGCTTTGCTTACAAACATAACCAACTACAACCTAGTTTAATTGGTTACTTGAGCTACCATTCAAAGAAGTAGTTGTCGCCATAGATCTAGCTAGCTACGTATATTGCAAAACTGACTAAGTTTTTCCCAAGTTTTCCCTATTTATGTATCTTGACTTGTTTTTTCCATAACTTCCTCATTTAGAGTCCAATTGACTCCATTCTTTTTCTTGCACATTCCATTTTCAATTAGAAATATTTCTAATAAGTTATATCCATTTTAATGGTTAAATTTTGAAAGAGTCTCACAAAAAAATTTAGAAGGAAAAAACTTGAGCATTTAGGCTATAAATATCAGTTTGACTTTAATTAATTAATTCTCTTTTGACTTAGGGCTAATCCTTCTTACCTTTCTTTGATTCTTCACTTCTCTTAGAAGCTGTCCTCTATACTTCCTTTATTGTTCTTGTCTTTCTCAAACATTTTCTCTTTAAAGCTTTATAATTTGACACTTAATTATTATTGTAATCCATATTTAAATCTTGTGGGTGTTACATTCATTGGCAACTACAAATGTGGGTGGGATATGTCCCATCAGAGATGCCCACCTAGTTTTCCTCTTTGGCATTTTTTCAAGAGTGGGGGTAAACCACTAGGTAATGCCTGTTGTGCCATAATGTCCATGCTAAGAAAGGAAGCTTTTCTAAATCATACAAGTCTGGTAGATGAAATGTGCTCTAATCGAAGTAGGTGAACCCTGAGAGAAATAAATGAATTCCAAAGATTTTGGCAAATCTAGAGAGGGTTTTCTATATATTCAGTTCCATAACAAGATGGAAGCAACTGGATAGTGCTACTTTTGATTTTATAAGGTAATGGATTCCATGGAGATCTACAAAGGTTGACCTGAGGATAATCAGTGGGTAGAAAGTAATCTTTAAGAGATCTTTGTTGGTCCTCATCTCAATTCTCAACTTTGTTCTTAGGTTGGTCACTTAGTATGTTACCTATGTTTAGGATGAGGTTTGGTTCTTTCAAGATTCCCTCATTTTCAAAAGCGAATAGCAACCTAGGCCATGAGGAACATCTACCATGCAAGCAAATGCAAAGTAAGAAGATTTTTTTATGGGTCTTTTTTTGTTCTAATTTTTTGGATTTTTAATGGGAACGTGACACAGCAACCTTTAGTACAGTTATGTATGCTAGCCGACCTATGAAATGCCTAAGAAGGCTCTATGGTATCAATGGCGTAGATAGTCTTAGATCATGCTCACTTCTAAATTGAAGTACGGGTGAGACGAATTTGTTGTTCTTTGGTAGTCACCCTCTTGATATGTAAAAGGGTCTCTAATGACCTTATATGCATGCTTTGTGCCACAACCAATGTGTCAATCAACATAGGCGGTAGGAATCACAAATAATGTCCTTAGCACACCCATAAATTTTTGAGTTCTCCCTTTAATTAGTTGCTTTTAAGAGTTTTCACTTTTTAAAGTAATGCAAGTTCTAATTACTAGTGGTTAAATGGAAACACTATTAAATATGTCATGTTCATTTCTCTCAAATTTTGGATGATTATTATTTTCCTTACTTTGCTTTTGTTCATCTTGTAAAAACACAAGATTCCACATGTGTGAGACTTGAGAGAAAGGAAAATGACAATCATTTGAAACTTGAGAGAAGTGATGCAATGTGCTCATTACTACAAATGTGGTATCCTAAAGGAGTTGTTTTCCCCCTCCCTCTTTAACTCTCCTCGTCTCTTCATACTCCATTCCTCCCTTGAAATATAGGTATAAAGTTACCTCCTTGTTTTTTGAAAGGTGAGGGAGTTTTTAGGAAATGAGTCAAAAAATATATTACCTAAATTATGTGTTTTCCACACTATCGACTTTTATGGAATTGTAGCCATCCCACTATTTAGGAAAATCAACACCTTCAAAATATAGTCTTGTTGTCAATGTTTGCTGAGTAGAAATCATAAAGAGGGAATTCCTTAACATCTACTACCTTGCAAGTTTTCCTCTTTAATATTCGTAGAATTCCTTTTGGCAATGCAAGAGGATTTCTACCCACATGAAAAAGGAAAGCTCTAAAAGGTAATGGATGCAGAGGATTATTGGAATTGTGTTCCCTTGTGAGCCATTTGATTATTTGAGTTCATGAATTAAGTGTATCCCCTCCATTTATCTAAATAAATAAATATTGAGTACATATATGTGTTCCTTTTGTCCCACTTGTGCTATCAGGGTTACACAAAGGGCAAATCAGGCAATTAAGGGCAATGGATCAACTATCTAGAACTATTCTAGGTAGTAAATACAAGATATATGTTTATATATGATCACTATCATTAACTCATTGCCATGATCATAGTTCTTGGTCTTGGAAGAGTTGTAAGACTCATACCTCATTGAATTATTGGTAGAAGGTGTTCCAGTAGGAATGGGGATTCCAATTTGTTGAGTAAGCTTGATCAAAGAGTTGATTAACGAAACTGAGATTGTAAAAGTTTTCTTTTGAACACTATCACTAAAGAAAGAGGCACATGTCCTTATACCTTAGATATGAATCTATGTTTATATCTAAGTTATATAGATTTAGCAATCCAATGGTTGGGGTTTTGCAAAGTATGAGGCCAATATAGTAGGAAGTTGATTTGCATCACTTAATGCAGAATGTTGATGTCTTCTAAAGATCATATTCACATAGCTCCAATAGTTGGAGTGGAGTTTGAGCTCTATCATTGTAGCTTTAGAAGTTCAATACTATCAGTGGTCATTTTGCCAGATAAATCGAAACATAAATGAAGGAACCAAATGAACTTGGGGAACTTACTTAGTGTCTCTTCCATCCAAATTATAATGGTAATTTATATAGACCAATCTAGAAGGAACAATAGAGGGATAGGGTCTAAAATCTTGAATATTATTCACATGTTTCTCCATGTGTGGCCATATTGGACATACATTAGATCTTAGAGGTTGAACATTATCTTAACAATCTAGTGGTCGTCATGCTTCACTAAGGTTGTGTGATAAACACCTAGTGATTTTGATTAGTGAAACGGTGGCGAGAGGACTATGACTAGTTTTTGCTATAGCGTTGTAGTATAGCTAATTCTTGCCATCATTTCAAATATATTTTTTTTTTACTCGGGAATAACAATTCTCCCGAGGTCGAACTCAGGGAGCAAGTCGTATTCTAGAGATATACATGTTCTATTACAAAAATAAAGAGAGAGAGAGAGAGAGAGAGATGAAAGTTTGGCTTCTTCTTTTCTTCTTTCTTCCTCTTTGTCTTCTCTCCTCTTTGGCTTTTGTTCTTCCTGTTCTTCTTCTTCTTCTTTTCTTGCTTCTTACTTCTCTTCTTCTTCTGCTTTCTGTTTCTTCACTTGGCTGCTCCTTTCTTTCTTTTTCTTCAGATCTTCTTCTTCTTTTTTCTTTCTTGTCTTTCCTCTTCTTTGCCGCGGTCCTGCTTCTTCTTTTCTTCTTCCTTGCTTCTCGTTTCTCTTCTTCTGCTTTCTGTTTCTTCACTTGGCTGTTCCTTCTCTCTTCTTTTCTTCTTTTTTTGTCTTCACCTGTCTTCAGGACGTCGTCTGATTTTCCAATCAGACGACTTAACCCGCGGATGCTACAGTGTCGCTTCAGTTCTTCTTCCACAGTCCTTCTTCTTCACCTGTGCCTGCACGCTCAAGAGTTCAGCATCAGAGGGCAAAAACCTACTCTACCCTCCCCCCCTCGCGTCTCTCTCTCTCAGTATTCACTCTTCCGAAGGCTCTCCTAGAGCAACCGGGTAATCGGGTACGAGTCAAGCCCGGGTCCAGGCCCACCGGCGTGTGGTGGTGGGTGAGGAGTGCCAGTCAAGTCGGGCCGGGTCGGCCGAATCCGCGTGATGAGCTCGCGGACGAGCCGGGTGAAGCGGTGTGAGAGGGACCTCACCCTGTGTGCTGAGGCGATAAGCCTACAGCACTTTTTCAATTTATATCGGCGCACCTCTTCGAAGCCTTCCGAGGTGGGACTAAATGTCCCACCCCAATGTGAGCACCTGCGTAGAGGAAGCAGCGGCAGCCGAACTTCGCGCGAGGGTTTCGGGCGAGGGCTTCGCCTCAACTGCAGCCTGACACTTCGCGAAGCTACCCCGCGCAGCCTGGGAGTCTAATCTGGACGTGGTGTGCCTAGAGCAGCAGGTCGAAGGAGCTTCGTCACTCGTCAATGGCGGCAGCGAGCACAGGCCCTGTTTACAACAACACGGCCTCTCGGCCTAATCAGATATGCGGAGGACCTTCGCCGTGGCACGGCGAAGGTGGTCGGAGGGTCTGCAGGGGGCGTGGTGGAGCAAAAGGGTCGCCCTAGGTCAAACTGCGGGCGGAGAAGTGGGTGTGTTCGGTGGATCTGCAGAGGGCGTTTGGTGGGAAGCGGAGGGGCGGAAGAGGATCAGGGTGAGGAGGCAGAGGTTATGCACAGGTCGGCGAGCCGTGTGGGGTGCTGGAGCAATGGGAGTGGTTTGCCGGAGTTTGGCCGGAGGTGGAGAAGGTGAGGGTGATCGGTGGGAAATCGGTGGCGACAGTAAGGGCATTCAGTATGGAAAAGAAAGAGGGGAGGAAGAGGAGAAGTTTTACCTACTAAGCTGGACGAGGAGGGGTTGGCGCAGGCGACAGTCGTATCGACTGTCGCCGGAGAAGAAATTGCCCAGAGGAAGGGGCGGCGGCGAGGAGAGGGCCGGAGAGGCGCCAACTGGGTGCGGCGTGACGCGGAAAGATCGAGGGAAGGTAACCCTGCTGCTGGTAGTGCGGCAGGGCGACGAGGAGGAGGAGAGGCCGCCGGAGCAAGGGGGCATCTGTCGGAGTGGGAAGGGAGGAATTGAGGGGGTGTCTCCGTCAGATCCGAGCTGGGAAGAACGACGGAGCGACGGGGGTATTTATAGGGGCAGAATCAGAGACCAGGGCGGAGGGAGACGACGTGTCTCCCTCGCCGGAGGACGCCGGAGGAAGGAGACCCATACCGTCCGTGCGTTCGCACGGGCGGTATGGGCGGTCGCAACACTCAAGGGGGTGTCCCTGCGGTGGCTGACGACGCAGGGTACCCCCCATTGACTTGCTAGGGCCCCTCCCTCACCCTGCGCGGCGCCATGCTCCGCGCAAGGTCGCCGAAGCATGGCGCTGCTCAGGTTTTGCAGGAGGGACCTAAATGCAAATAACGAAGGAGAGCTAGGGGCAAAAATGTGAGGGTTCAAAAGTTGAGGGCCAAAAAGTAAATATATGAGGACCAAAGTGTAAAGTTGGTCAAGAAGGTTTCTTCTTAGGCCCAAGTTTTTATACATGACTAATTAGGACCTAAGGATTCTGATGGTGAATTTTATTTCTAGATTAAACCTTGTTTGACCGGTCAATTTACGTGAAAACCCAAATTAAGTTGTTAATTGGGCATGGTTCTCAATGTAGGTCAAAATGGGTTCCTAAGGCCAAATTGAAAGTCCTAAACCCTAGAGATTATTTTTCTATGAATTTTAGAGGAATTATTTGATTTTTACCTTGCCTCGAACCACGTGAATCGAAGTGGGTTTGTTTTTAGGGTTACAGGATGTCATTTAATTCCTTGGAGTTGCTGTAGCCCTTATTGAGTCATCTCATCCCACTTTTCTTCTTATTAGGTTGTTTTGACCTATGTTTGGATCCTGAGTTACCCTATTTTCAGATCGGATTGGTGAAATTGCAGTTTTACCCCTTAGTTTCTATTTTCTTTGCAAACTCAGAATCTCTCTGAGCCAAGCCTTTCTAGAGTTATGTAGGAGCTTTTTCTTGCATATCAGGGTTAAATGGTGCTAGTTTAGGGTTTGTGACGAGGTTCTCATCACACCCCCATGCCTAGCTTTTGCTAGTCCCTTAGCAAAAACTTAAGGTTTTAACTTTTATTCAAGACCATGATATTCTTAACAACTTCAGGTAAGTGCCTTTTCTTTTGAACCTAGATTAGGTTAGAATGCTGTCCATAGGCTTAAAAGGTACTCTAGTACCAATCAAGATCCAAATTTGTCTAGCCTCAGCCTCAGTCCTTAGCGAAGGTTTTTAAGACCCATAAGAACTAACCTAAGATTTATTGGACTTTGTAGTTAAAGCACCCGTGCTTGAAATGATTTTAGCCCTGGTTCAGTTCCCAGTGCGTTTTATAAGAGAGAGATAGAAAGTTTTTCTGTTTGGAGAGTTTTCTCTCTCTTTTTCTTTTTAGTTCTAGCCTAGGATTGGCTTTTCAACACGGTCTGTATCAGATTCATTGCTCCCATCATCAATCCTCAAGGGTTCCTGGTGATCGATGCTTCGAGATAGCACCGCCCATGGCAACCCCCAGAACCCTGGTGGTGACGACCTTCCTCTATAGTTCTATTATTTCGTCGTAGTATAGTATAGAGAAGTGATTACCAGTTTAATACAATTTGTTACTCGGAAATAAAAGAGTTCCCGAGGTCGAACTCAGGGAGCAAGTTGTATTCTAGAGATACAAATTCTTATTACAAAAAATATTACAAAAATAAAGAGAGAGAGAGAGAGGGAGAGATAAAAATTTGGTTTCTTCTTTCTTCCTCTTTGTTTTCTCTTCTCTTTGGCTTTTGGTTTTTCTTCTTTGTTTATCTCCTGGTGGTCTTCTTCTTTTGCCTTCTGTTCTTCTTATTTCTTCTCTTCTTCAGAGCTCCTCATCTTCTTTTCTTTCAGTTCTGCCTTTCTTCAGCTTCTCCTTTCTTCTTTCTTCTTTCTGCCTCAGTTGTAAAGCTTTTCTTCTTGCGGTCCCTTGCTCAGCGGCACGGCTTCTTCGTTCTCCTTCTTTCTCTGCAGTCCTTTTACTGCAGGGCGTCGTCTGATTTTCCAATCAGACGACTCAAATCGCCGCTGCTACAGTGCTCCACCTTCTTTCAGTCTTCGTCGGCCTTCTTCTTCTTCTCTTCTTCCACGGTTCTTCTTCTTTGTTTACCTGTGCCTGCACACTTCAAAGTTTACATCAGTGGGCAAAACCTACTCTACCCCCCCCCCCCCCCCCCCCCCCCGCGTCACTCTCTCTCAGAATTCACTCTTAGGAAAGCTCTCCCAGAGCAACCGGGTAAATCGGGTACGCAGGTCGCGCCTGGGTCCAGGCCCACCGGCGTGCGGTGGTGGGCGAGGAGTGCATGTCGGGCTAATCAGGTCGGAGCCAGGTCCGCGGGACGTGAGCGCGGACGAGGCCGGGTAATCGGGCGGGTGAAGGGGACCTCACCCCGTGTGGTGAGGCGATAAGGCTTATTCACAAAAATAATTTAAATGGTGAAAGAGTTGCGAGGCTTACCGATGTGGGACTAAACTGAGGCCTCTCCTCGCGTGCGCCTGCTGGAGGACCGCGGCCTTGCTTTTGCAGCTGCAGCTTCGATTTTCGTCGGTTGCTGGCTGGCTGCCTTCGCAGGAGTCTCCGTAATCCGCAGCAGCTGGAAACCTGGAGTCCTCAAGCCTGGAGCGCGGGAGAAGCTGCTTCAATGTGGCGTCAATGGCGGTCGAGCCTCAAAACCTATCGGACACGAATATGGCCTCTCGGCCTGATCAAACTACTGGGGAACCTTCGCCGTGGCACGGCGAAGGTGTTGAGCTGTGCGGCAAGCCGCAAGGCAGTGTCTGGCGGCAGCCCTAGGTCGGACTGCAACCGGAGAAATGGGTTTGTTTGGGGGAGCATTACGGAGGTGTGGAGTGGCAGTGGAGGGGTGGGGGGTGCTCAGTGTGATGAGGCGGAGGTTCGGTGAGGGTCGGCGAGGCGTGTGAGGCTGTGGAGCGATGGAGGCGTCTCGCCGGAGTTTGGCCGGAGACGAAGGGGGTGACGGTGGACAGGAGCGGTCGAGGGTTTAATCAAATAAAAGACAGTGAGGAAAAGAAAGAGGGGGAGATGGGGAGAAGTTCTGACCTAGCTATGGAGACGAAAGGGGCTGGAGCAAGGCGGCAGTCGTATCGACTGTCGCCGGAGAAGAAGATGCCCGGGGGAAGGGGTGGCGGCGAGGAGAGGGCCGGAGAGGCGCGCGCTGGGTGCAGCGCGGCGCGGGAAGAGCGAGGGAGGACAACCCTGCAGCTGGTAGTGCGGCAGAGCGACGAGGAGGAAGAGGAGACGCTGCCGGAGCTAGAAGGCTTCCTGTCAGAGTGGGAAGAGAGGAAGTGGGGGTCTTTCTCCGTCAGGACCGAGCTCCCTTGAACGATGGAGCGACGGGGGGTACTTATAGGGTAGAATCAGAGAGGAGGGCGGGGAGACGACGTGTCTCCCTCGCCGGAGGACGCCGGAGATGGAGACCCATACCGTCCGTGCGTTCGCACGGCCGGTATGGTGGGTTGCAGCGACCAGGGAGGTGTTCCTGCGACGGCTGACGACGCAGGGCACTCCCGGTTTACTTGCCAGACCCTCCCCCTTACCCTGCGTGGCGCCATGCTCCGCGCAAGGTCGCCGGAGCATGGTGCTGGTCAGGTTTTGGCAGGAGGGATCTGAATGCAAAGAACGAAGGAGAGTTAGGGGCAAAAATGTGAGGGTTCAAAAGTTGAGGATCAAAAAGTAAATAAATGAGGACCAAAGTGTAAAGTTGGTCAAGAAGGTTTCCTCTTAGGCTCAAGTTTTTATACATGACTAATTGGGGCATAAGGATTATGATGGTGAATTTTATTTCCAGATTAAACCTTGTTTGACCGGTCAATTTACGCAAAAACCCAAATTAAGTTGTTAATTGGGCATGGTTCTCAATGTAGGTCAAAATGGGTTCCTAAGGCCAAATTGAAGGTTCTAAACCCTAGATATTATTTTTATATGAATTTTAGAGGGTTTAGTTGATTTTTTTCTCTGCCTCGAACCTCGTGTTTTTAAGTGGGTTTGTTTTTAGGGTTACAGGATGTCATTTAATTCCTTGGAGTTGCTGTAGCCCTTATTGAATCATCTCATCCCACTTTTCCTCTTATTAGGTTTCTTTGACCTATGTTTGGACCCTGAGTTACCCTGTTTTCAGATTGGATTGGTGAAATTGCATTTTTACCCCTTAGTTTCTGTTTTCTTTGCGAACTCAGAATCTCTCTGAGTTAAGCCTTTCCTTGAGTTATGTAGGAGCTTTTATCCTTTGTATTAGGTCAAAGTGAGCTAGTTATGGCTCATGATGAGGTTCTCATCATACCCCCATGCCTAGCTTTTGCTAGTCCCTAAGCAAAAACTTAAGGTTTCAACCCTTGTTCTAGACCATGAAGTTCTTAATAGCTTCAGATAAGTGCTTTTTCATTTGAGCTTAGATTAGGTTAGAATGCTGACCATAGGCCTAAAAGGTACCCTAGTACCAATCAAGATCCAAATCTGTCTAGCCTTGGCCTCAGTCCTTAGCAAAGGTTTTTAAGGCCCACAAGAACTAACCTAAGGTTTATTGGACTTTGTGGTTAAAGCACCCGTGCTTGAAATGATTTTAGCCCTGGCTCAGTTCGCAGTGCGTTTTGTAAGAGAGAGATAGAAAATTTTTCTATTTGGAGAGTTCTCTCTCTTTTTCTTTTTAATTCTAGCTTAGGATTGGCTTTTCAACACGGTCTGTATCAGATTCATTGCTCCCATCATCAATCCTCAAGGGTTCCTGGCGATCGATGCTTCGAGATAGCACCGCCCATGGCAACCCCCGGAACCCTGGCTATTGAGATTTTGAGATAATCCCATCCATGGTGTTCCGTGGCTGAATCCAGACCCTGACAATTGACACTTCGAGATAATGTCATCCATGGAATCTTAATCAGCAGAGTGCTTACATGCCCCCAGTAGGATATGTGAATATCCTAAGAGACAAGCACCGAGGAGATGATATTTTGTTACGCATCTTCGAGGGGATTTCCCGCCTCTCCGCGCTGGGAACTCATCCAAATCAACTTGTGTTGGTCGGCTGCTCCTACTCTAGGTGTACTTTTCAGAATTTTGCGACGCTTCTGCGTGATTTTGATTTTTACGCTTACTGAACCAGGCTGTGTGTGAGGTTAGGGTGCTTAGGTTACTAAGCCCCGTAAACCAAAAATTCGTTAACGAGGCCAAATACTCCCTAAGCCTTGGACCTAGTACTTAAGCTTTTCATTTTCCTCAACCTCTTGAGGATTGTCTGGATCTTAATGGGTACTAAGAGTCTATTCAAGAATGCCTAAGGTTTGCGTTCTTACTAATCTCATTATGCACTTTTCAGTTATTTTCTTGAATGAGGTCTAGAACTTAGGTTAATTCTTAGTTCCTTACTAATGACTATCACTTTTTCTCATAATTTTGTGCTCCTTTTTCATTTTGTTTCTTTTCTCCTTCTCCTTCACAAAATTTCCTTCTCCTCTTTTCCTCTTATTCTTTTTCGAAAATTTTTAATTTTTATGGTGTTTTTGGCATATGTGAATTTTTTGTTTGAAACCTTTTCTTACAAGTTTTGCACTTTCATACCCCCCCCATGCCTAAGATTTGCAATGTCCTCATTGTAACCTAGGGGGTTTTTATTTAACTTAGTTCATTCCTTAAGACAGAAATTTGGATGAGTGAATGGGTCGGGTTGAATTTTTGCGGACGATTTCTAATCCCAGATGCAAGCATCTGAGGTGGGGTCGGCTGTCTACAAGGGTGAACCTTAAGTGCAAAAAGGTGTCAGAAAAAGTTTTGGATTTTTAGGAAAATGACGGGTTGCCTCCCGTTAAGCGCTGAGTTTTACGCCATCGGTTGGGCGCAATAAGCTCAAGGGGAACGGAGGATATAAGGTGCTTCAGCCAAATCAGTAGAAGTTACATCAATGAACGGCTTGAGTCTCTGACCGTTCACGATGAAAGGTTCAGAATCGTGGCTGAGTGGACTGATTTCGATTGCTCCATTTCCAAAAACCTGTCGGACCAAATATGGTCCGACCCACTTGGATCTCAGTTTTCCTGGGAAGAGTTTTTGTCGGGCATCAAAGAGTAGGACCTTTTGACCAGGATGAAAGATCTTTCTCGAGATGTGTTTGTCGTGGAAGGCTTTAACCCGCTCCTTGTAGATTTGCGAGTTCTCGTACGCGTCTAGGTGTAATTCATCGATCTCGCTGATTTGGAGTTTTCTGTGGGTCCCAGCCTTGGAAAGATCTAGGTTACAGTTCCGTACTGCCCAATAGGCTTTATGCTCTGGTTCTACGGGAAGGTGGCATGCCTTTCCGTACACCAGTCTAAAGGGAGACATGCCCAATTGGGTCTTATGGGCGGTCCTATAGGCCCACAATGCTTCCGGAAGTCGGGACGACCAATCCTTCTTGTCAGGCCAAACAGTGACTTGCAGGATTTTCTTGATCTCCCGATTTGATAGCTCAGCTAGACCATTTGTTTGGGGGTGGTAAGGAGTAGAGATTCGATGAGACACCCCAAATTTGGCCATAAGTGACCTAAACTGAGCATTTGTAAAATGGGTCCCCCCATCAGAGATAATAGCACGGGGAATCCCGAACCTTGAGAAAATGTTTTGATGTATGAACTTAAGAACAATCTTGTGATCACAGGTTCGGGTCGGTATGGCTTCGATCCATTTGGACACGTAGTCCACCGCAAGCAGGATGTACTCGAAACCATCCGAAACAGGAAAGGGGCCCATAAAATCAATCCCCCAGACATCGAAGATTTCGCATACGAGAATCGGCTGTAAAGGCATCATGTCGCGACGGTTCATGTTGCCCAAAGTCTGGCAACGATTGCATGCCTTACAGTGGCTGTATGCGTCCTTGAATAGTGTAGGCCAGTAGAAGCCACACTGGAGGACTTTGGATGCGGTTTTATGGCCTGAGAAATGGCCACCGCATGCCTGGTCATGGCAGAAGGATAGGATATTGCTGATTTCCTCTTCCGGGACACATCTCCGAATGATCTGATCAGCACCTATGCGGAAGAGGTACGGGTCTTCCCAAATGTAATACTTGGCATCGGAGCGTAATTTGTCCTTCTTGGCCTTCGGCCAATCGGACGGGATCTGATGAGATGCCAAGTAATTTACTACATTAGCAAACCATGGAAGGCTAGTACCGATAGTCAGCAGGTGCTCATCGGGAAAATGCTCAGTGATGGGTCCGGAAGGGCTAATGATCTCAGAAGGAAGACGGGACAGATGGTCGGCTACCACATTCTGCCTTCCCGCCTTGTCGCGTATCTCAAGATCGAATTCTTGCAACAGCAAGATCCATCAGATTAATCGAGGTTTCGTGTCCTTCTTTGCAAGGAGATGCCTCACAGCTGTGTGATCCGAGTAGATGATGACATGGGAACCCAAAAGATACGATCGGAATTTTTCAAGGGCAAATACTACGGCTAGCAGCTCTTTCTCCGTAACCGTATAGTTACGCTGAGCCTCGTCAAGTGTCTTGCTAGCGTAGTAGATGACCACGGGTTTCCCGTCAGCTTTCTGCCCCAAAACCGCTCCTACAGCGAAGTCGGATGCATCGCACATGATCTCAAAGGGTTGAGACCAATCAGGGGACTGTAGGATCAGGGCTTGGGTGACTCGGTCACGCAGGATCTCAAATGCTTGAGTGCATTCCTTGGAAATTTCGAAAGGTACATCCTTGGAGAGAAGAGAAGTCAAGGGGCGTGCGATTTTCGAGAAATCTGGAATGAAACGGCGGTAAAAACCGACGTGCCCTAAAAAGGAACGGATGTCCCTGATCGAGCTAGGCATAGGAAGGTGAGAAATCATATTAACCTTAGCTCGGTCCACTTGGATGCCTTTTTCCGAAATTGAGTGTCCCAGGACAATTCCCTCAGGCACCATGAAATGGCTCTTTTCCCAGGAAAGAACCAAATTCACATCGATGCACCGCCTGAGTATCTGGACCAAGTGTTGGAGGCAATCGTCGAATGATGCTCCGAAAACTGAAAAGTCATCCATGAAGACTTCCAGATAATCACCTACCATATCTGAGAATATGGCAAGCATGCATCGCTGAAAAGTAGCGGGTGCATTGCAAAGACCGAAAGGCATCCTTCGGAAAGCGTATGTTCCGAAGGGGCAGGTGAACGTGGTCTTTTCTTGGTCCTCAGGATGGATTGCCACCTGGTTATAACCGAAGTACCCGTCAAGAAAGCAGAAGAACCTATTTCCCGCAAGTTTTTCGAGAATTTGATCAATGAAGGGTAGTGGGAAATGATCCTTCTTCGTGGAGGAATTGAGTCGACGGTAATCTATACAGACTCTCCACGAGTTGGCTAGTCGGGTAGGAATGATTTCTCCGGTCTCAGTCGTTATAGTGGTGAGTCCTGCCTTCTTGGGCACGACCTGAATTGGGCTCACCCAACGACTATCGGAGATCGGGTAGATAATTCCGACATCTAACCACTTGATGATCTCCCTTTTCACGACCTCCTGCAGATTGGGGTTTAAGCGTCTCTACATTTCACGAGAAGGTCGTGTGCCCTCTTCTGAATAGATATGATGAGTACAATAGGAGGGACTTATTCCAGTCAAATCATCGAGAGTCCACCCGATGGCTCTGCGATGTTGCTGGAGAACAGTAATCAGACGGGATTCCTGTTCGGGATTGAGGTTGGAATTGATAATCACAGGAAGGGTCTGATCAGAACCCAAAAAGATGTATTTCAAGTGAGCAGGAAGAGGCTTTAACTCGAGGACAGGGTTTTCAGCAGCAGTGGGTGGTTCAATGTAGATGTGAGGTTCAAGGGTGGGAGTTACTGGGTTGTGTATGTCTGGATTCGACTCCTCTGTTTGCGGGTCAAGATCCTTCTGCGGTTGATGAGGTCTAATTAGATCATTCTGGAAGTGTGTTTCATCAACCAAAGTCTTAATGTCACAAATTTGTTCGATGACACCGCAATTGATTCCTTGTTGGGCCTTAAATATATCAATTTTCAGTGTTTGATCTCCAAACTTAAGCTCTATTTGGCCCTCCTCACAGCTGATGTTGGCTCTAGCAGTAGCCAAGAAAGGTCTCCCTAGAATGATTGGTGTATCCCTAGGGTTCTCAGGTGCGTCCATATCTAAGACTATAAAGTCCACTGGGAAATAGAAATCCTGCACTCTTACGATAAAATCCTCGAGAATCCCTTTTGGTGACTTTATAGATCGATCTGCTAATTGTAATGTCACCTCGGTTGGTTTTAGCTCAGATTCTTCTAGATGGTCAAGTAAGGATGTGGGTATCAGGTTTATGGATGCACCCAAGTCTAGCAATGCTCTATCAAATTGGGTACCACCTATCTTGCTGGAAATCAGGGGAGTACCAGGATCTTTTGCCTTGGGTGGGAGTCTACTGAGGATTACAGAGCTGGCTTGCTCTGACAGAACAATTGGGCTCTCTCCCTTGGTTCGCGGCTTACGCTGGGGTGTACATATATTCTTTAGAAATCGTGCGTAAGCTGGTACGTGGCGGATTGCATCCATCAAGGGGATGTTTATGTGGACCTGTTCAAAGAGCTTGACCAGGTCCTCCTCAGGGGCCACGGGTTTGGTAGTCTTCTTTCCCTTGGTCAAGGCCTCGGGAAACGGGACCTTAGGTGGTTCTTCTAGGATAGGTCCAGGTTGTGGATCCGGGACAGGGGTGGGGACGTCCTGGATTACTGTCCTAGGCTTGGGATCAATACCCGGCTTGGAGTGGTTCGGATAAGGTGGGTCTTGGGTTTCCTTACCACTACGGGTTGTTACGGAATTAAGTCCTGCCTGGTTTTGGTTGGGATTGGGTAAGATAGCTTGCTGCTGGTAACCTGCAAAAGAAGTGGAGGCCTCTATCCCGTCAGGTGAAGGAACAGAGGGGGCCTGATAAATCATATGGGCATGGCCTGGGTTTGGGTTCATAACGCGCTTCTGGGTCGGCACGTTATTTGGGTTAGGAAGGGGTTGGGAAGGGAGTGTGCCTGGCTGGCGAGAATTTGCCAACTGGGCCAATTGAGTCCTAACCTCTGTAAGTTCGTCCTTATGTTGTTTTTGAATAGCCGCATTCGTTCTTTGAATGTCAGCTAGAGTCTGAAGGATTAGGGACATTTGATCCTGATTTGGCTCTGATGGATAAGTAGGGTTGGGCCGAGGCTGAGGCGGCTGGTAATGACGAGAGGGCTGTGGGCGGGACTGAAAAGGTGGTCTTTGGATTTGGGAATTTCCTGCCCACTGAAAATTGGGATGGTTTCGCCATCCAGGGTTGTAGGTGTTGGAGAATGGGTCGTTCTGGATGGCATTGAGGTCCTCGCAGGTCTGAGGAACCTCTAGAGAATCAGGGAAAGGGGGAATGGAATTTTTCGGGCTGGTATAGATAGGATCGGGTGATCCTCCGATCCGAGAATCAGATGGGGATGGATATGGATCCATCCTAGGGGAAGATCGGTAGAGAATGTTTTGCACAGTTTCCCTTGTGGAAGGAGGCTGTGCGAAAGGGTTATGCGCAGAGGTGGCTCGCTGCAAATGCTGAGTCAGCTCGTCCACCTTCTTTTCGATAATTGAGACCTTGTCCAATTGACTGGCCATTAATTCCAGGTCGACTGATGTGGACAGGCCCTGCGTCTCATGTGCTCCCCTAAGATTCGTCGATGCGCGGGTATTCGTCCTGTCGAATAATCCCATGGAGTCATTGTTGATGGAGTTCTCACACATGTTTTCGAGAATCTCCCACACGGTGTCTTCATGCTGACCCATGATATTTCCTCCGCAGGTTGCATTGACGAAAAGACGGATGTCCTCACGGAGTCCCTGGTAAAAAGACTGGACTTGTTCCCATTTAGGAACTCCGTGATAGGGGCACTTTCTCATGAGATCCTGGAAACGATCCCATGCCTCATGGAGAGGTTCTCCTGATTGTTGAGTGAAGTGCGTAATGTGATGGCGCAAGGCGTTGGTCCGACCAACGGGAAAAAACTTCTTCAAAAACTCGGATTGAAGTTCTTCCCAAGTGTTGATCGGCCGGGTCTGAGTTTGATACCAATGGGCGGCCTTGTCCATAAGAGAAAAGGAGAACATCTTCATGAGAAGAATATCCCGATTTTGCGCATCTGACCCAAAAGTTTGGGCCAGATGCTTTAGTTGTTTGATGTGCTGGAAGGGATCTTCGGAATTAAGCCCATGGAATTTAGGTATAGCATGAATCATGTTGGGTTTCAATTCGGAATTAGGTCCTCCAGTCGGGATTCTGACTCGAGGCTCAATAGCCACCGCAGCAGGATTGTAGTGGTCCCGCATCATAGGACGCTGTGGTGGGTGCATGAAGTTTTGGAAGAGGTCATTGAGTCGCTGGAGCTGGTGCTCCAAATTGTTTTCTTCCTCAACTGGCTGAGCCATGATGGGGGAAGAAGAAGAACTTGGTTCTGAATCAGAAGAGAGAATAATGTGAGGGGGTTGCTGCACAAACACGGGCGTCGAGGCTTGGCCTTGACGAGAGTGAATTTCTAAAGGAGGTCTTAAGGGTGTTCTTAAGGACCTCCTACCGTACATGCACTGTTGGAAGAGATGAATTTAGAAGGTGCTGGACCCAATCAAGACACCCAAAAATGTGTTGGGTGACTATAGAGGTGCGGGGCAGATGGACCCCTTGATCAGAAAGATCGTCCACCTGAGAATTACCTGGGCAGCCAGAGAGGGAGAGTCCCGCAGAGACCCCTACACGGTAGAGCGTCCCCACGGGTTGCAGGGTTTCCCCCACCCGACCTCTCTTGTCACTGCGGTTCCAGGTAGACCAGAATGGGGATCTTGACCTCTTAAGTCTACCAATTTTAGGTTAAGATTAGGGTGCTTAAAGTTACACTTGAACTTTAGTTCTTTGAGTGCAAAGAGTGACCTAATTTAAGGTTGGTTGACCTAAGGGGGCAACTTTACCTCTTGTTTCCTTTGAGAGTTTTTGGGTCTTGTCTTTTAGGGTTCAAGTGTTTAGAGAGCCAATTGTTTTGGGTTTTTCTTTGAATAGGTATTTTCAGACAAGGGCTTGGGCACACTTCATTTGGTTTTCTCAATTCTTGCTTAAGGAGTGTGTCTCTAAATCCCTAGTGTTGGATCCTAGGTTGGCTCTACTTGGTCCAGTTAGCTCTTTGTTGGGTAATTAGGGCTCAAGCAAGAATGTGTTAGCCCTTAAATACCCTTAATAGTGTGCAGTAATAATGGGTTGAAAACATGCAACTTTTGATGGTTTACTGAGTATAGAAGACAGGTTAGACCTATATTGCTTGTTCTTTTCTTTTCTTCCTCTTTAGAGTTTAGGGATTGAGAGGATAGAATTTTACCTGTCCTTGGAGTGGTTGTCGTGCGGTTGCTTGTCTTCTCGATTTTCTTGTATTTTCCTGCACAACAAAGGAGAGATTGTTAGCAATGTAAAAATAGGAATTTGATTATCTCTAGAATAGCCGTTGCTCCCCGGCAACGGTGCCAAAAACTGGTGACGACCTTCCTTTATAGTTCTATTATTTCGCCGTAGTATAGTATAGAGAAGTGATTACCAGTTTAATACAATTTGTTACTCGAAAATAAAAGAGTTCCCGAGGTCGAACTCAGGGAGCAAGTTGTATTCTAGAGATACAAATTCTTATTACAAAAAATATTACAAAAATAAAGAGAGAGAGGGAGAGAGGGAGAGATAAAAATTTGGTTTCTTCTTTCTTCCTCTTTGTTTTCTCTTCTCTTTGGCTTTTGGTTTTTCTTCTTTGTTTATCTCCTGGTGGTCTTCTTCTTCTGCCTTCTGTTCTTCTTATTTCTTCTCTTCTTCAGAGCTCCTCATCTTCTTTTCTTTCAGTTATGCCTTTCTTCAGCTTCTCCTTTCTTCTTTCTTCTTTCTGCCTCAGCTGTAAAGCTTTTCTTCTTGCGGTCCCTTGCTCAGCGGCACGGCTTCTTCATTCTCCTTCTTTCTCTGCAGTCCTTTTACTGCAGGGCGTCGTCTGATTTTCCAATCAGACGACTTAAATCGCCGCTGCTACAGTGCTCCACCTTCTTTCAGTCTTCGTCGGCCTTCTTCTCTTCTTCCACGATTCTTCTTCTTTGTTTACCTGTGCCTGCACACTTCAAAGTTTACATCAGTGGGCAAAACCTACTCTCCCCCCCCCCCCCGTGTCACTCTCTCTCAGAATTCGCTCTTAGGAAAGCTCTCCCAGAGCAACCGGGTAAATCGGGTACGCGGGTCGCGCCCGGGTCCAGGCCCACCGGCGTGCGGTGGTGGGCGAGGAGTGCAGGTCGGGCTAATCGGGTCGGAGCTGGGTCCGCGGGGCGTGAATGCGGACGAGGCCGGGTAATCGGGCGGGTGAAGGGGACCTCACCCCATGTGCTGAGGCGATAAGGCTTATTCACAAAAATAATTTAAACGGTGAAAGAGTTGCGAGGCTTATCGATGTGGGACTAAACTGAGGCCTCTCCTCGCGTGCGCCTGCTGGAGGACCGTGGCCTTGCTTATGCAGCTACAGCTTCGATTTTCGTCGGTTGCTGGCTGGCTGCCTTCGCAGGAGTCTCCGTAATCCGCAGCAGCTGGAAACCTGGAGTCCTCAAGCCTGGAGCGCGGGAGAAGCTGCTTCAATGTGGCATCAATGGCGGTCGAGCCTCAGAACCTGTCGGACACGAATATGGCCTCTCGGCCTGATCAAACTACTGGGGAACCTTCGCCGTGGCACGGCGAAGGTGTTGAGCTGTGCGGCAAGCCGCAAGGCGGTGTCTGGCGGCAGCCCTAGGTCGGACTGCAACAGGAGAAATGGGTTTGTTTGGGGGAGCGTTACGGAGGTGTGGAGTGGCAGTGGAGGGGTGGGGGGTGCTCAGTGTGATGAGGCGGAGGTTCGGTGAGGTTCGGCGAGGCGTGTGAGGCTGTGGAGCGATGGGGGCGTCTCGCCGGAGTTTGGCCGGAGATGAAGGGGGTGACGGTGGACAGGAGCGGTCGAGGGTTTAATCAAATAAAAGACAGTGAGGAAAAGAAAGAGGGGGAGATGGGGAGAAGTTCTGACCTAGCTACGGAGACGAAAGGGGCTGGAGCAAGGCGGCAGTCGTATCGACTGTCGCCGGAGAAGAAGATGCCCGGGGGAAGGGGCGGCGGCGAGGAGAGGGCCGGAGAGGCGCGCGCTGGGTGCGGCGCGGCGCGGGAAGAGCGAGGGAGGACAACCCTGCAGCTAATAGTGCGGCAGAGCGACGAGGAGGAAGAGGAGAGGCCGCCGGAGCTGGAAGGCTTCTTGTCGGAGTGGGAAGAGAGGAAGTGGGGGTCTTTCTCCGTCAGGACCGAGCTCCCTTGAACGGTGGAGCGACGGGGGGTACTTATAGGGTAGAATCAGAGAGGAGGGCGGAGGGAGACGACGTGTCTCCCTCGCCGAAGGACGCCGGAGATGGAGACCCATACCATCCGTGCGTTCGCACGGCCGGTATGGTGGGTTGCAGCGACCAGGAGGGTGTTCCTGCGACGGCTGACGACGCAGGGCACCCCCGGTTTACTTGCCAGACCCTCCCCCTTACCCTGCGCGGCGCCATGCTCCGCGCAAGGTCGTCGGAGCATGGTGCTGGTCAGGTTTTGGCAGGAGGGACCTGAATGCAAAGAACGAAGGAGAGTTAGGGGCAGAAATGTGAGGGTTCAAAAGTTGAGGCCCAAAAAGTAAATAAATGAGGACCAAAGTGTAAAGTTGGTCAAGAAGGTTTCCTCTTAGGCTCAAGTTTTTATACATGACTAATTGGGGCCTAAGGATTATGATGGTGAATTTTATTTCCAGATTAAACCTTTTTTGACCGGTCAATTTACGCAAAAACCCAAATTAAGTTGTTAATTGGGCATGGTTCTCAATGTAGGTCAAAATGGGTTCCTAAGGCCAAATTGAAGGTTCTAAACCCTAGAGATTATTTTTCTATGAATTTTAGAGGGTTTAATTGATTTTTTTTCTCTGCCTCGAACCTCGTGTTTTTAAGTGGGTTTGTTTTTAGGGTTATAGGATGTCATTTAATTCCTTGGAGTTGTTGTAGCCCATATTGAATCATCTCATCCCACTTTTCCTCTTATTAGGTTTCTTTGACCTATGTTTGGACCCTGAGTTACCCTGTTTTCAGATTGGATTGGTGAAATTGCATTTTTACCCCTTAGTTTCTGTTTTCTTTGCGAACTCAGAATCTCTCTGAGTTAAGCCTTTCCTTGAGTTATGTAGGAGCTTTTATCCTTTGTATTAGGTCAAAATGAGCTAGTTATGGCTCATGATGAGGTTCTCATCACCTGGCTATTGAGATTTCGAGATAATCCCATCCATGGTGTTCCGTGGCCGCGTTCAGACCCTGGCAGTTGACACTTCGTGATAATGCCATCCATGGAATCTGAACCAGCAGGGTGCTTACATGCCCCCAGTAGGATATGTGAATATCCTAAGAGACAAGCACCGAGGAGATGATATTTTGTTACGCATCTTTGAGGGAATTCCCCGCCTCTTTGCGCTGGGAACTCGTCCAAATCAACTTGTGTTGATTGGCCGCTCCTATTCTAGGTGTAATTTTCAGAATGACGCTTCTGCGTGGTTTTGATTTTTTTATGCTTACTGAACCAGGCAGTGTGTGGGGTTGGGGTGCTTAGGTTACTGAGTCCCGAAAACCAGAAGTTAGTTAGCGAGGTCAAATACTCCCTAAGCCTTGGACCTAGTACTTAAGCTTTTCATTTTCCTCAACCTCTTGAGGATTGTCTAGATCTTAATGGGTACTAAGAGTCTATCAAGAATGCCTAAGGTTTGCGTTCTTACTAATCTTATTGTGTACTTTTAAAAAAAAATTTTTTTTTTTATGAATGAGGTCTAGAACTTAGGTCAATTCCTTAGTTCCTTACTAATGACTATCACTTTTTCTTTCATATTTGTGCTCCTTTTATCCTTTTGTTTCTTTTCTCCTCCCACATCCCAAAATTTCCTTTCTCCTCTTATTCTCTTATTTTTTCGAAAATTTTTTAATTTTTATGGTGTTTTTGGCATATGTGAATTTTTTGTTTGAAACCTTTTCTTACACGTTTTGCACTTTCATACCCCCCCATGCCTAAGGTTTGTAATGTCTTCATTGTGATTTTAGGGGTTTTTATTTACTTAGTTCATTCCTTAAGACAGTTGTTTTTGTGAGTGAATGGGTCGGGATGAATTTTGCGGACGATTTCTAATCTCAGATGCAAGCATCTGAGGTGGAGTCGGCTGTCTTGAAGGGTGAACCTTAAGTGCACAATGGTGTCAGAAAAAGGTTTTAGATTTTCAAGAAATGACGGGCTGCCTCCCGTTAAGCGCTGAGTTTTACGCCATCGGCCGGGCATAGTAAGCTCAAGGGGAATGGAGGATGAGGGATGATTCAGCCGAATCAGTAGAAGTCATATCAATGAACAGTTTGAGTCTTTAACCGTTCACGATGAAAGGTTCGGAATCATGGCTGAGTGGACTGATTTCAATTGCTCCATTTCCAAAAACCTGTCGGACTAAATACGATCCAACCCACTTGGATCGTAGTTTCCCCGGGAAAAGTTTGAGTCGGGCATCAAAGAGTAGGACCTTTTGACCAGGATGAAAGATCTTTCTCGAGATATGCTTGTCATGGAAGGCTTTAACCCACTCCTTGTAGATTCGCGAGTTCTCGTACGCGTCTAGGCGTAATTCATCGATCTCGCTGATTTGGAGTTTTCTGTGGGTTCCAGCCTTGGAAAGATCTAGATTACAGTTCCGTACTGCCCAATAGGCTTTATGCTCCAGTTCTACAGGAAGGTGACATGCCTTTCCGTACACCAGTCTAAAGGGAGACATGCCCAATTGGATCTTGTGGGCGGTCCTATAGGCCCACAATGCTTCCGGAAGTCAGGACGACCAGTCCTTCCTGTCAGGCCGAACAGTGACTTGCAGGATTTTCTTGATCTCCCGATTTGACAGCTCAGCTAGGCCATTTGTTTGGGGGTGGTAAGGAGTAGAGATTCGGTGAGACACCCCAAATTTGGCCATCAGTGACCTAAACTAAGCATTTGTAAAATGGGTCCCCCCATCAGAGATTATAGCACGGGGAATCCCGAACCTTGAGAAAATGTTTTGATGTATGAACTTAAGAACAATCTTGTGATTGCAGGTTCGGGTCGGTATGGCTTCGATCCATTTGGACACGTAGTCCACCGCAAGAAGAATGTACTCAAAACCATCCGAAACAGGAAAGGGGCCCATAAAATCAATCCCCCATACATCGAAGATTTCGCATACGAGAATCGGCTGCAAAGGCATCATGTCGCGATGGTTCATGTTGCCCAAAGTCTGGCAACGACTACATGCCTTGCAATGACTGTATGCGTCTTTGAAAAGTGTAGGCCAGTAGAAGCCACACTGGAGGACTTTGGATGCAGTTTTATGCCCTGAGAAATGGCCACCGCATGCCTGGTCATGGCAGAAAGATTGTATATTTCTGATTTCCTCTTCCGGGACGCATCTCCGAATAATTTGATCAGCACCTATGCAGAAAAGGTACGGGTCTTCCCAAATGTAATACTTGGAATCAGAACGCAATTTGTCTTTCTTGGCCTTCGGCCAATCAGACGGTGTCTGATGAGATGCCAAGTAGTTTACTATATCAGCAAACCACGGAAGTTTAATACCAACAGAAAGCAGGTGCTCATCAGGAAAATGTTCCGTGATGGGTCCGGAAGGGTCGATGATCTCAGAAGGAAGACGGGACAGATGGTCGGCTACCACATTCTGCCTTCCCACCTTGTCGCAAATCTCAAGATCGAATTCTTGCAATTGTAAGATCCAACGGATTAGTCGGGGCTTCGCGTCCTTCTTGGCAAGGAGATGCCTTACAGCCGTGTGATCCGAGTAAATGATGACATGGGAACCCAGAAGATACGATCGGAATTTTTCAAGGGCAAATACTACAGCTAGCAGCTCTTTTTCCGTAACCGTATAGTTACACTGAGCCTCATCAAGTGTCTTACTAGCGTAGTAGATGACCACGGGTTTCCCGTCAGCTTTCTGCCCCAGGACTGCTCCTACAGCGAAATCAGATGCATCGCACATGATCTCAAAGGGTTGAGACCAATAAGGGGATTGTAGGATAGGTGCCTGGGTGACTCGGTCACGCAGGTTTTCAAAGGCTAGTGTGCATTCCTTGGAGATTTCAAAGGGTACATCCTTAGAGAGAAGAGAAGTCAAGGGGCGCACGATTTTCGAGAAATCTGGAATGAAACGGCGATAAAAACCGACGTGCCCTAAAAAAGAACGGATGTCCCTGATCGAGCCAGGCATAGGAAGGCGAGATATCAGATCCACCTTAGCTCGATCCACCTGGATGTCTTTTTCTGAAATTAGATGTCCCAGGACAATTCCCTCAGGCACCATGAAATGGCTCTTTTCCCAGGAAAGAACCAAGTTCACCTCAATGCATCGCCTGAGTATCTGGACCAAGTGTTGGAGGCAATCATCAAAAGAATCTCCAAAGACTGAAAATTCATCCATGAAGACTTCCAGGAAATCACCTACCATATCTGAGAATATGGCAAGCATGCACCGCTGAAAGGTAGCAGGTGCGTTGCAAAGACCGAAAGGCATCCTTCGGAAAGCGTACGTTCCGAAGGGGCAGGTGAACGTGGTCTTTTCTTGGTCCTCAGGATGGATTGCCACCTGGTTATAACCGGAGTACCCGTCAAGAAAGCAGAAGAACCTATTTCCCGCTAGTTTCTCAAGAATTTGATCAATGAAGGGTAATGGGAAATGATCCTTCTTCGTGGAAGAATTGAGTCGGCGGTAATCTATACAGACTCTCCACGCATTGGCTAATCGGGTAGGAATGACTTCTCCGGTTTCAGTTGTTATGGTGGTGAGTCCTGCCTTTTTAGGCACAACCTGAATTGGGCTCACCCAACGACTATCGGAGATCGGGTAGATGATCCCGGCATCTAACCACTTGATGATCTCCTTTTTCACGACCTCCTGCAGATTAGGGTTTAAACATCTCTGCATTTCACGAGAAGGTCGTGCGCCCTCTTCTGAATAGATATGATGAGTACAATAAGAGAGGCTTATTCCAGTCAAATCATCGAGAGTCCACCCGATGGCTCTGCGATGTTACTGGAGAACAGTAATCAGACGGGATTTCCTGTTCGGGATTGAGGGTGGAATTGATAATCACAGGGAGGGTCTGATTGGAACCCAAAAAGATGTATTTCAAGTGAGCTGGAAGAGGCTTTAACTCGAGGATAGGATTATCAGCAGCAGTTGGTGTGTAGATGTGAGGTTCAAGGGTAGGAGTTACTGGGTTGTTTCTATCTGGATTCAACTCCTCCATTTGCGGGTCAAGATCCTTCTGTGGTTGATGAGGCATAATCGAGTCATTCTAGAGGTGTGATTCATCAACCAAAATCCTAACGTCACAAATCTATTCGATGACACCGCAATTAATTCCTTGTTGGGCCTTAAATATATCAATTTTTAAGGTTTGATCTCCAAATTTAAGCTCTACTTGGCCCTCCTCACAGCTGATGTTGGCTCTAGCAGTAGCCAAGAAAGGTCTCCCTAGAATGATTGGTGTATCCCTAGGGTTTTTAGGCGCATCCATATCTAAGACTATAAAGTCCACTGGGAAATAGAAATCCTGCACTCTTACGATAACATCCTCAAGAATCCCTTTTGGTGACTTTATAGATCGATCTGCTAATTGTAATGTCACCTCAGTTGGTTTTAGCTCAGATTCTTCTAGATGGTCAAGTAAGGATGTGGGTATCAGGTTTATGGATGCACCTAAGTCTAGCAAAGCTCTGTCAAATTGGGTATCACCTATCTCGCAGGAAATCAGGGGAGTACCAGGATCTTTTGCCTTGGGTGGGAGTTTACTGAGGATTACAGACCTGGCTTGCTCTGACAGAACAATTGGGCTCCCGCCCTTGGTTCGCGGCTTACGCTGGGGTGTACAAATATTCTGTAGAAATCGTGCGTAAGCCGGTACGTGGTGGATTGCATCCATCAAAGGGATGTTTATGTGGACCTGCTCAAAGAGCTTGACCAGGTCCTCCTCAGGAGCCACGGGTTTGGTAGTCTTCTTTCCCTTGGTCAAGGCCTCGGGAAACGGGATCTTGGGTGGTTCTTCTAGGATAGGTCCAGGTTGTGGATCTGGGATAGGGGTGGGGACGTCCTGGATTACTGTCCTAGGCTTGGGATCACTACCAGGCTTGGAGTGGTTTGGATGAGGTGGGTCTTGGGTTTCCTTGCCACTACGAGTTGTTACAGAATTAAGTCCTGCCTGGTTTTGATTGGGATTAGGTAAGATAGCTTGCTGCTGGTAACCTGCAAAGGAAGTGGAGGCCTCTATCCCATCGGGTGAAGGAACAGAGGGGGCATGATAAATCATATGGGCATGGCCCGGGTTTGGGTTCATAACGCGCCGCTGGGTTGGCACGTTATTAGGATTAGGTAGAGGTTGGGAAGGAAGAGTACTTGGCTGGTGAGAGTTTGCCAACTGGGTCAATTGGTTTCGGACCTCTGTAAGTTTGTCCTTATGTTGTTTTTGGATAGCCGCATTCGTTCTTTGAATGTCAGCCAGGGTCTGAAGGATAAGGGACATTTGATCTTGATTTGGCCCAGATGGGTAAGTAGGGTTGGGCCGAGGCTAAGGCGGCTGGTAAGGACGAGGAGGTTGTGGGCGGGGTTGGAAGGATGGTCTTTGGGTTTGGGAATTTCCCACCCACTGAAAGTTAGGATGGTTTTGCCATCCAGGATTATAGGTGTTGGAGAATGGGTCGTTCTGGATGGTGTTGAGGTCCTCGCAGGTCTGAGGAACCTCCAGAGGGTTAGAGAAAGAGGGAATGGAATTCCCCTGGCAGGTGTAGAAGGAATCGGAAGGACCTCCGGGCAAAGATTCGGATGATGGGTCCATCCTAGGAGAAGATCGATGGAGAATGCTTTGCATAGTTTCCCTTGTGGAAGGAGGTTGTGCGAAAGGGTTATGCGCAGAGGTGGCTCGCTGCAGATGCTGAGTCAGCTCATCCACCTTCTTTTCGATAATCGAGACCTTGTCCAACCGACTGGCCATTAACTCCAAGTCGATTGATGCGGACAGGCCCTGCATCTCGTGTGCTCCCCTGAGATTCGTCGCTGCACGGGTATTCGTCCTGTCGAATAATCCCATGGAGTCATTGTTGATGGAGTTCTCGCACATGTTTTCGAGAATCTCCCACACAGTGTCTTCATGTTGACCCATGATATTTCCTCCGCAGGTTGCATTGATGAAAAGACGGATGTCCTCACGGAGTCCCTAGTAAAAAGATTGGACCTGTTCCCATTTAGGAACTCCGTGATGGGGGCACTTTCTCATGAGATCCTGAAAACGATCCCATGCCTCATGGAGAGGTTCCCCTGTTTGTTGGGTGAAATGTGTAATCTGATGGCGCAAGGCGTTGGTCCGTCCAACAGGGAAGAACTTTTTCAGGAACTCGGACTGAAGTTCTTCCCAATTGTTGATCGGCCGGGTCTGAGTTTGATACCAATGGGCGGCCTTGTCCATAAGGGAAAAGGAGAACATTTTCATGAGAAGAATATCCCGATTTTGTGCGTCTGACCCAAAAGTTTGGGCCAGATGCTCTAGTTGTTTGATGTGCTGGAAGGGATCTTCAGAATTAAGCCCATGGAATTTAGGTATAGCGTGAATCATATTGGGCTTTAATTCAGAGTCAGGTCCCCCAGTCGGGATTCTAACTCGAGGCTCGATGGCCACCGCAGCAGGATTATAATGGTCCCGCATCATGGGATGTTGCGGTGGGTGCACAAAGTTTTGGAAGAGGTCGTTGAGTCACTGGAGCTGGTGCTCCAGATTGTTTTCTTCCTCAACTGGCTGAGCCATGATAGAAGAAGAGTTTGATTCGGAATCGGAAGAGAGAATGATGGGGTTAGGTTGCTGCTCAAACATGGGAGTCAAGGCTGAGCCTTGACGAGAGTGAAATTTTAAAGGAGATCTTAAGGGTGGTCTTAAGGATCTCCTACCGTTCATGCACTGTTGGAGTGGAAGAGGTTAGAAGGTGCTGGACCTAATCGAGACACCCAAAAATGTGTTGGGTGACTATAGAGGTGCAGGGCAGATGGACCGCTTGGTCAGAAAGATCGTCCACCTGAGAATTACCTGGGCAGCCAGAGAGGGTGAGTCCCGCGAAGACCCCTACACGGTAGAGCATCCCCACGGGTTACAGGATTTCCCCCACCCGACCTCTCTTGTCACTGTGATTCCAGGTAGACCAGAATGGGGATCTTGACCTCTTAAGTCTACCAATTTTAGTTTAAGATCAGGGTGCTTAAAGTTACACTTGAACTCTTAGGTATTTTGAGTGAGAAAGTGACCTAATTTTAAGGTTGGTTGACCCAAGGGGTCAACTTTACCTCTTGTTCCTTTGAGAGCTTTTGGGTCCTTTTTTGGGTTCAGGTGTTTAGAGAGCCAATTGTTTAGGGTTTCTCTGAATAAGTGTGTTCAATCAATGGTTTAGGCACACTTCTTTTGGATTTTCTCCATTCTTGATTTAAGTAGTGTGTCTCTAAAACCCTAATGTTGAATCTTATGTTGGCTCTACTTGGTCCAGTTAGTTCTTTGGTGGGTAATTAGGGCTCAAGCAAGAATGTGTTAGCCCCTAAATACCCTTAATAGTGTGCAGGAATAATGGGTTGAAAACATGCAACTTCTTATGGTTTACTAAGTATAAAAGACAGGTTAGCCCTATATTGCTTGTTCTTTTCTTTTCTTCCTCTTTAGAGTTTAGGGGTTAATAGCGAGAGGAAAAAATTACCTGTCCTCGGAGTGGTTGTTGTGCGGTTGCTTGTCTTCTTGGTTTCCTGTAGCTACACAAAAGAGAGGAGATTATTAGAACTAAAAAGAAACAGAAATGTCTACCTCTAGAATAGCTGTTGCTCCCCGGCAACGGCGCCAAAAAAATGAAACGGTGGCGAGAGGACTATGACTAGTTTTTGCTATAGCATTGTAGTATAGCTAATTATTGCCATCATTTCAAATATATATATTTTTTTACTCGGGAATAACAATTCTCCCGACGTCGAACTCAGGGAGCAAGTCGTATTCTAGAGATATACATGTTCTATTACAAAAATAAAGAGAGAGAGAGAGATATATATGAAAGTTTGGCTTCTTCTTCTTTTCTTCTTTCTTCCTCTTTGTCTTCTCTCCTCTTTGGCTTTTGTTCTTCCTGTTCTTCTTCTTCTTTTCTTGCTTCTTACTTCTCTTCTTCTTCTGCTTTCTGTTTCTTCACTTGGCTGCTCCTTTCTTTCTTTTTCTTTAGATCTTCTTCTTTTTTCTTCTTTCTTGTCTTTCCTCTTCTTTGCCGCGGTCCTGCTTCTTCTTTTCTTCTTCTTCCTTGCTTCTCGTTTCTCTTCTTCTTCTGCTTTCTGTTTCTTCACTTGGCTGTTCCTTCTCTCTTCTTTTCTTCTTTTTTTGTCTTCACCTGTCTTCAAGACGTCGTCTGATTTTCCAATCAGACGACTTAACCCGCGGATGCTACAGTGTCGCTTCAGTTCTTCTTCCGCAGTCCTTCTTCTTCACCTGTGCCTGCACGCTCAAGAGTTCAGCATCAGAGGGTAAAAACCTACTCTACCCTCCCCCCCGCATCTCTCTCTCTCAGTATTCACTCTTCCGAAGGCTCTCCCAGAGCAACTGGGTAATCGGGTACGAGTCAAGCCCAGGTCCAGGCCCACCGGCGTGCAGTGGTGGGCAAGGAGTGCCAGTCAAGTCGGGTCGGGTCGGCCGGATCCGCGTGATGAGCTCGCTGACGGGTCGGGTGAAGCGGTGTGAGAGGAACCTCACCCCATGTGCTGAGGCGATAAGCCTACAGCACTTTTTCAATTTATATCGGCGCGCCTCTTCGAAGCCTTCCGAGGTGGGACTAAATGTCCCACCCCAATGTGAGCGCCTGCGCAGAGGAAGCAGCGGCAGCCGAACTTCGCGCGAGGGTTTCGGGCGAGGGCTTCGCCTCAACTGCAGCCTAACACTTCGCGAAGCTACCCCGCGCAGCCTGGGAGTCTGATCTGGACGTGGTGTGCCTGGAGCAGCAGGTCTAAGGAGCTTCGTCACTCGTCAATGGCGGCGGCAAGCACAGGCTCTGTTTACAACAACACGTCCTCTCGGCCTAATCAGATATGCGGAGGACCTTCGCCGTGGCACGGCGAAGGTGGTCGGAGGGTCTGCAAGGGGGCGTGGTGGAGCAAAAGGGTCGCCCTAGGTCAAACTGCGGGCAGAGAAGTGGGTGTGTTCGGTGGATCTGCAGAGGGCGTTTGGTGGGAAGCGGAGGGGTGGAAGAGGATCAGGGTGAGGAGGCGGAGGTTATGCACAGGTCGGCGAGCCGTGTGGGGTGCTGGAGCGATGGGAGCGGTTTGCCGAAGTTTGGCTGGAGGTGGAGAAGGTGAGGGTGATCGGTGGGAAATCAGTGGCGACAGTAAGGGCATTCAGTATGGAAAAGAAAGAGGGGAGGAAGAGGAGAAGTTTTACCTTGCCTCGAACCACGTGAATTGAAGTGGATTTGTTTTTAGGGTTACAGGATGTCATTTAATTCCTTGGAGTTGCTGTAAGCCTTATTGAGTCATCTCATCCCACTTTTCTTCTTATTAGGTTGTTTTGACCTATGTTTGGATCCTGAGTTACCCTATTTTCAGATCGGATTGGTGAAATTGCATTTTTACCCCTTAGTTTTATTTTCTTTGCAAACTCAGAATCTCTCTGAGCCAAGCCTTTCTAGAGTTATGTAGGAGCTTTTTCTTGCATATCAGGGTTAAATGGTGCTAGTTTAAGGTTTGTGACGAGGTTCTCATCAATTAGCTATGATGATAATTGATAAACTAGAGTTACTCATGATTGGAGAAATTATGGAGTAATGCTTGCATTAATTTACCAATGTGAATTTCTCAATTCAAGAATTGAGAAATAATTATTAAAATCAAATAAGATTAGTGATTGATCTTAGCTCTTGATTTGGAGTGAATCTAATCATAAATGGACTATGGATTACCTACAAGATGTCCTAACAACATAATACAACTACTACAATGTAGCATTAAGGAGATATATAATCATATGTTTCAAATCAATTGAAACATGTAACTAATAGTGCTTGTTGAAACGCTAATGGAAATTTTATAGATATGAAAGTATTGGAATTCTCTTTAATTAGAAAGAGCTTAAAGAAGAGAATTGTTGGAAATTCCAAGAAACATGATTTCTATGAGAATTAGGGTTTTGCATCTCTCTAAATAGAGAGCAATTCCAATAATTGGAGGATGATCAAGTTTTCCTTTCTCTAGTCATCCTACCCCTCTAGAAAGAAGAGGCATGCCCCTCTTCCTCCTCCATGCTTGTGCTTCTTGGTGAAGAAGTAAGAAGAAATTGCAATGAATGGAGATCACCTTCCTCTCTGCGACTTTGTTGCTATGCTCATCAATGTGGTCGGAGGAGTTGCAACTTAATTGTGTTCGGTACTTTGATCTGACGTGTAAAGTCGACTCCACATACTACCATAGTCACGTGATAGCCAATTATAGAGTTATACTCTCTAACTCATTTGATTGGAAAATAGTTTTCCATCCTTGATTCAATACAATCATGTTCAGGATAATAAAATATATGTCATGTTTTGAAAAGTTTTAAAGTGATCGGCTCGTTTATGTAACATGCTACTTCTTTTTGGCATTCCCTCCTCATGGTTTATGGTCGAGAATGGCCAACAAGAAGAATGAATTTAGGATGTTCGGTTTCCTAAATGTGGGTGCATTATAATGCCCTAAAATCTCGGTGTGTTGAAATGTGATGGATTATCATGTAACGCAGGTAATATGTTTTTAACCACAGCATAGCTTTTTGATCGTTTAATGGTTTAAAAACTATGGGAGTTTTTAAAACAATAAATTGTACGTATTTGCCAAACGTCTGTAACTGTCCACATGGGTCATTGAAGACGGACAAGTGTCAATAGTCCAAATCACTAACATAGAGGGATTTGATGGTTTGTAATTAACTACGAAAAATGGCAGGCCCATGAGCGATGGTGCCAACGGTTTTATGTAGAATCATCGACAAAAAGTTTTTCTCAACGGTGTCATTGCCGACGTTCGGTCGCCGTCGGTTTTTAACCGCTGGCGCGCCAGGGCCTTCGTTCGCTGCCAAATGTGAGGTTACCTTGGTCCCTCTTTGCCAAGGGGAGGGTGGCATATGGCGTTGCATGCACGCAAGACCCTCCCTAGCATATATATCACCATCTCCAGTAGCTTCTTCATGTTGTTCAACTCTAATTCATTCACCTTTGCCTTTGGCAGCAACTCTTTTCATTCGTCCTCTCCTACGATGAAGCTCATTGGAGAAGGAGAGATTGTTGATCGTGTTGTGGTGGTAAAGGTTAAGTTAATTGTTGTGGCTCATGGCTCCCCCCCGCCCAACTTTCCCAAACGCGCAAGTCCTCGAGAACCCCAAACCGCCACCGCTGCCACACCACACGTCACACTTCCCCCCCGACCTCTTCCCCCATGGCTCCACCCACAACGACGCGCCGCGGCAGCGTCGGCATCGATTCCCGCGGCGTAAGCCGCGGAAGAGCCCCTTCCTCCCACCGCGAGCCGCCTCTCCCCTCCTCCACCCCCTCCCTCCCCGACCGCCGCCATCGCGACTCGGACGCGAGCATCTGCAGCAGCCGCCCCTCCTCCACCACCTCCGCTCGGCCTCTCCCACCCGCCTCCTGCTCCTCCACGCTCGAATTCGTCAACTCCTACCTCTCCACCCTCGACGACCATTTCTCCCTCGAGCCCCCCATCCCCTCCGCCCGCGACATCTCCAGCGCCCTCCACCTCATCGCCTCCCGCCTCGGCTTCCCCATCCGCCACCCAGAGGACGAGCTTCCCACCCTCGCCCACTTCCTCTCCTACCCCTTCAAGCTCCCCCTCAAGTCCGCCCTCCGCGCCCCCGCCACCCCCCACGCCTGGCCCCACTTCCTCTCAGCCCTCCACTTCCTCGCCGAGCTCGCCTCCGTCCTCGACCACCTCGACTCCTCCGGAACCTCCCCTTTCTCCCAGGGCTGCCCCAACAGCCTCCTCTCCCACTCCGTCCGTAGCTACGCACGCTACATCGAAGCCGACGACGAGGCCGTCGCCTCCCTCGATGACGAGTACCTCCATATGGCCCGCCTCCAGGTCGACGCCGCCGCCACCGCCACCGCGGTAGAGGCGCTCGAGAAGAACGCCGCGGTGAAGGATGCGCGGGCGAGGCAGTTGAGGAAGGCGCCCACCCCGCGGGAGGCCCTGGAGAAGGAGAGGGACGCCTTGGTAAGGGATGTAGCGAAGTTTCGCGCCGTGGTGGAGGCGTTCTCCGGGAAGGCCAAGGAGCTGGAGGGGGCTGTCGAGGCGAGGAGGAAGGAGCTGGAGGCGAAGGAGCAGGAGGGGAGGAGGGTAGCGGAAGAGAACGAGGTGCTGATGAGGAGGGTCGCGGCGCAGGCCGTGGATTTGGAGGGTGCGGAGAGGATGAGAAAGGAGCTGGGCGTGGTGGAGAGGGGCGTCAAGGAGGCGATGGCCAGAAGGAGGACCCTGGAGGAGAAGTCCGAGGAGATTGACGTCATGATCGGGAAGAAAAGCTCAAGGAGGCCATGGAGTTGGAGGACCGGTGCAATGGGGCCATCAGGAAGTTAAAGCTCTGTGACGATTTTCAGTATGATGTACTGAATGCGGATGGGTTCTTCAGTATCTGAGGTTTTCGGAACCAGCTACGAGTCTGTTCTGAAACCTGCATGTAAAGCTCTGGCTGAGGAGATGAAAAGGAGTTATGTGGAAAAGATAGACATGACAATTGCTCTTCAGCAGCAATTACAGCAACAAGCTGCCGTCGAGAAGGAGAAGAAGGAACACATTTCTGAGCTCCAGGCCAAGATAGATGATGCGACTGCTTGTTCTAACTTGATCAAGAAGGAGATCGAAGATCATTCTCTTCTCTGTGAATCAGAAACAAAGAGGATGATTAGTGAAGCTGAAGCTAGGATGCAACAACTTGAAATTGTTGAAAAAGAGGTTAAAGAGTTTCTGAAGAGCGCCGAGATGAAATTACAAGAAGAGAAAAAGTTGGGTGATGGCAGCATCCAAATGTGTGCCCAGGAACTCTTGGCACTTGTTGATTTGATTTCGAACTACAAAAGGCTGTGAGATGGAGTCTACAATCTCTGGGATGGAGTCGGAGTTGTGCGAGACCATAAAGGCTGTTGCAGATGTTCACAAGGCCTCCTTTGATGCCAGGCTTTCTGCCATAGAGGCTGAAGCCAGCAATTTGAACTTGAAATGGGTTCCCCTTTCATCCCAAGGAACGTGAGCTTTAAGATATTAGGAAAAATATGGATCAAATCACATGATATTTGAGGAAATAGGTGTGCATATTCTCTCATACAATCCTAATCATCCCATCTCTCCATTGAAATTAGATAATCATGGGATTTTTAGAATCCGAAATTAAGAGAACCAAAGTATAAACCACTCAATTCCTGTAAATAAATAGCGACCACAGGTCTTGGTCCACCGTCTAAATTGTGGTGGATGTAAATTGAAATCTATGGGAACTAAGGACGAGAGAATCTTTTCTAAAAAAAAAAAAAAAGTTGTGGCTCAGGCGACAGCGTGCACTCGTGCACCACCTACAATGCTATTTGTAAATGCTTCGCCTTGGTGGTCGGCATTGCTATTCTTATTGCTCTTTGTAACACACATATCGATTCTCAATTAGGCTATATCCCACCCTATGTTTCTTTTGACAGTAGGCTGGCTACAATTATATATTTGCCTTTTCGGAGAGGAAAAAACTCTTGAATTGGGCCTCTTAGATCTCAAATCATAGAAGTTTTGGATCCATTGGATACAGATCCAATGGATCCATAGGGGCATGCCATCCATTGTGACATCCATCAACGCTAAGATTTCTCTCGTCGAAGTAGCAACATGCACCACACATATTTACCACCATACATCAGGCATCCACCTCAGAAACCACTTGAAAAATCTCTACGTTACCAATCATTAACCGAAAAACAAACTGAAAGCTCACCAATCATCAACCTGCGCATTCAGAAAGAGAACAATTACGTACAGAATCCGCACTAATAAACCGGTCCACATTACCAGCCAGAGTCAACCGAAACCAAACCCTAAAACATAACAACCAAAAACAGATAAGCTCTCACCCAAACCACCTAATTGATACTAAGAACCAAACAAAGCAAATTAAACATGGCTCCTGGGCACGTCCACGCACGTACATAGTCCACGCCTACATGCATGCAATATATAGTTAACCTCGAGAGGATCCAAAGCAGAAGAGCTAGGAGAGGTGAGGAATTAAACGACGGGAATAGGAGAGGGGGGAGAGTCCACTTTCTCAGCATGGGAACGCGCCCATCAACATGGGGCCCACCACCGCCGGCGGCAGCCACCACTGCCTCGTGGTGGGGTCCTCCTTGACCTCCATCTCCACCCCGCTGAGCTCCTCGCAGATCCTGAGAACGGAGTTGGCCCTCCTCAGCCTCTGCCTCAGCCCCTCGAGCTCGGCCCTCAGCGCGGCGTTCTCCTGCTCCGCCCAGCACGACCGCTCCACCATCACGTTGATGTCCATCGCCAGCTGCACGTTCTCGCACCGCAGCCGCGCCGCGAGCCCCGTCAGGTCGTGCAGATGCTGCCGCTTGCGGAGGCGCGACCTCCTCGCCGACTCGCGGTTGGACTCCATCCTCTTGCGCTTCTTCTGGTCGATCGGGGTGTCCCCAGAAGCCATTAGTTAACAGTTGTAGACTAAAGTGATGGGTTGGTGAGGGATCGGTGGGGAGGAGGGAGAGGGTGTTGCTGATGGTGCTTGATTCAGGAGAACACGTAGAACCAATACAGGAACGCGTAGGAGAAGGAGTGCAGGTGGATACTCTTGCGCAGGAAGGCGGAGAAGGTCATCTCCGAGGGGTGGATCCGAGGTTTGGGTTCATGAACGTGAGGGCTCAGGTGCAAGGGCTTGAATCTTTGGATGGCGATGATGAGGTGATGAAGGTGGTCTTAATTTGATGGGTCGTCTCAGACTTTGGATGGTTCTTTGAGGTGTTCTGGGTTGTGCTGTGTTGGATTAAAAAGGAGAAGTCGAGGAAGGAGAACCCAGAGAGACGAGGAGAAGGGGAGAAGTGTTGGACAGGGTATGTTGGGAGGGAGAGGGATGGGGATTTCTGGACCAGGGAATTGGGATTTTTTTGTAAAGAATTAATTTAATTTGCACGAATAGTTTCTTTGCGGGAAGAAAGTTGTTGCCTTTGATAAACTAATCTATATTGTTTTCTTTTTCTTTGTTATTATAATAATTATTTTTTTGGGTCCCGTTGTCTTTTCATGGAAATACTAGATTGTGACGATTTTGTTGTCTTTTACGTTAAAGTGACGGGATATTTTTGTTGGATTTTAAACCCATCAGATCCCAGAGGTTTGGCGGCGGTGTAACCTTCTCTTTCTGTTAATTTATGTTGTGTTTAAAATTTTAAATCCAATACGGTCACTATTACCATAGGGGTTCCACTTCTGGAACCCTGGAAAGCCTTTAGAATATAACTTCATAGAGAAGTTCGGTTGGACTTAGAATATTAAACAGAGTAAAATAAGACATTGTTACTCGAAATGCTATGCAAATACTTTACAGCCAATCAGGGTTGCTGTAGATCGTAAGACCTCGTTCGTGCTCATTTTTTATAACCGGTTTCTTTCATGTTACCTATGGTCCATTTTCTTAAGTCAAAATTCCAACATCTTTTTTAATTTCCTTAATATGTAGCCCAACTACGTATCTTACGATTCCACGATTCCTTTCCAAACCAGGGATTTGGCAATATATTGCGGTTCCCATCTTTTAAATTACATGACACTTTTGCTGTAAACCCTCTCAAGGGGACAATCTCAATGAAGCACTTGCATTGGTAGAGCATTAATTATCCAAGAAGAGGTATATGGAGCCAAGAACCAGAATAAGAACGCCACCATGGGACATGAGAGAGGAAGACATTTCAACCTAATGACAAGTTTTACACTTGGCTAATTAAATCATTGTGAAAAGTGTACATGAGGGGCAGATACAATAATGATGTATGCCATGCTCATGCAACCACTATATATGAACAGGTTGATAATTCAACACACCAATTTGAATGTAAAGCTCTAATTGGAACACCAATTAAATCAAGTTTGCACATAAGCATCAAATTGAAGAAAAATTTGAAAAACATCAGAGTTACTTTTAATAGGAAAAATCTAGGTAAATCTTCTATATTTGCCAATGAAAGATACAGCAAAAAAATTGCCATCATAGGCTACAATAGGAGACTACTAGGCATGGAAAGGGAGCAGGAGCTGCAAGCTAGGAGCCCTAGTCGCTCTGCTCCTCTGCCTCCTTCCACTCTTCTCCTTCACTGTGGTGCCCCTCCCCCTCCCCCCTCTTTCCGTTCCTAGTGTGCTCTGTTCCTCCTTGTTTTGGTGACCTCCTTCCTTCCTCCTCCCCTCTGGGGGGAGGCCGACTGGCCTTCACCTAGTGAACCCTCTTGGGTCTTGTGATAGGATTTTTCGCTTCTTTGTTTTTCTTGTACTTTCCAGCTTTTGGCTAATGCGTGTTGCTTTTTGTTGTTTTCTTAATCTAGGGTTTGCTTCTATCTTGTTTTCTTTTCAATTTTGTTCTTTTGGTGCTTCCTTGTGGCTTTGTCCTCTTGTTTGGTGGTTTGCTTGCCTGCGATGGCAGAGGAGGTGCCCTCCCCCCCCCCCCCCCCCCCCCCTCTCCTTTAGGCTCCGATCCAGATCCCCATCCAAAGCCTTCTTTCACTTCAGTCATCTCTAGTTAGGCCCCTCCTCCAGAGAAGTACTTCGAGGCGCTCTCTCTTCCTGTGCGCAAGCCAACCCTTTACGAGGGTGTTTCCTGTACCTCTTTCTCCGTGGAGGTTGCTCATTTGAGCTCTGACAAATGCCCGTTTTCACGCATTTGAAAGTCATCGGAAATCGTAGTATAGTCGCGTAAAAACGTTCGTCAAAAATTGATTTCTAAAGATAACGAGACTTGAGTCCCAGTCGTTCGTCTCTAAGAAGCGTTGCTTTTACTTTTGAAATCGATCTTACTCTACTTTGTTTAGAATCGCATGCCAGTTCGTGATTATTACGTATTTAAGTATGACATACTTAATTGCAAGAATATTAGGAATAGGAAACAGGCAACTTGAATCACACAAAAAGAATGACAATTATTAAGCTCATGGTGATTTCAAACATATAGAGACAAATATATATATAAGCATTTTTCATTCATTCAGCAGGAGAGTCATTTGCAACATAAAACGTAGAGGGAGGCTTGTACATAAATGCTTGAAAATTAAATCTAGCTACCAGAAAATGATCGCATACAAGAATCGATGAGGGGATTTCGCATGCATCATTATGGGAGAAATAAGACTACACTACTAAGCAGTAAATAAAAGCAGAAAATATACGAAGAGCATAATCTAAATCTAGCAGAATGGAAGGGCATTCAGGGGTGGTCCCCGATGGCCTTTGAGTGGTTGAGAGAAGGAGGGGCAGCCAATGGAACTTAGGCCGACCCTTGGAGAGAGGTCGGGGAGCTGATTCACCTTCCTGGCGTGGAGATGGTGGCCTCCATGGTGGTGTTCAACTCGTGGAGGTGGAGTAGAGATGGAAGTGGCTAGCCTAAGTGGAATGGATGCCAAGGAAGTGAATGGGTGCAAATGGCCACCCAAGGGGTCTTTTTATAGACCTAAGGGAAGCTCTCTAGAGAATTATGGAATTCTCTAGAGAGGCCTATGGTGGGAGCTCATGGGATAGTGAGAGAGAGAGGGTGGATGGTAGTTTTTAGATCCACCAAATGTAGATCTAAAAATTGAATGGCTCTTGGTTGCTATTTTTGGCAACCAAGGCAACCACACATGGTAGAGAGTTCTAGAGAACTCTAGGCTAGATATTTTCGTGTGGATGGCGTGTGTGGGTATGTGTGGGCCGAAACTTAGGTGACTAGGTTTATTAGGTTGGGTTCTAGTGGGTTTAGGTCAAGGTAGGTCTCAAATTAGGGTTATAAACCCTAATTCACTAAGGTAAAGTGCAATTAAACTTAATACAAGTTTAATTGGATGTGTGGAAACTTAATTAAGAGTAAAATAACTTAATTAAGTCAGGTCTAGGTCAATTGGACTCTCACTGAGTCCAATTGGACAGTGTGTGCTGAGATCAGGGCTCAATTGGACTCAATGAGTCCAATTGAATAGGCTGATGGAATTGACTTAGATCCAAGTCAATTAGGTTTAGTGAGGACCTAATTAGGTCCTTAGGGAGGTCTAGAGGTGATGTACTAGGGTTAGGGCACCTTAATTTATGTTCCTATGGGGTTGGGATTGGGTTTAGGGACCTAGAGATCCAAGAACAAGGCTTAAATCTTAAAACAGGAATTGGAGAGAAGTATCAGACGTCTAATAATAGAATCAGACGTCTTATACTCAAAAATCAGAAGTCCATACTTGTTGTCTGGATGTCCAATCAAAGTCAGGAAGGATTTCAGATTCTGTTTTGGGTATTCTACAGAAATTAGACGTCTGACAAAGTGTCTGGACGTCCAATAACACTACAGAAGTGGGTTTGAAGTGTGCGAGAGTTGACTAAGGGTCCTGGACGTCTTAAAACTTATCTAGACGTCCAGTGAAGGGTTGGAACTAGGGTTTTAGGGCTTCCTAGGGTGTTGTGACCTAATCTAAGGGTGGCTAAGGCTTGGGGAAGTCTCTAGGCTATCCTAGGGCTAGGATGGACCTAAGCTCTTCACATTTTACTACTTTATTCCTACTTAATAGAATAGTAAACTTTTAACCCCCTTATATTATTATTCCTACATCTAAACTAAGCCTTCTGCTCCAGCTCTGCTACAACTCCTATTATTCCTGATCCAGCTTCAGATCCAGCTCCTGATCAGCTTATTCCCTGCAATCGTCATAATGCACTTAATCAGCACATTATAACATTATTTTATGCATAGCTAAAGGAAAGAAGTAAAGATGCAGATAATGCGTATGCATGCATGAATAACCCTAACTTATGCTAAGTCCTAGCCTAATTTAGGTCAATTAAGACCTATGATTGCTGCGCAATCAAGCTCGGGCTTATCTTCTTCGATTATCGCTCGCGCTTGGGGCCCTAAGCCCTCTTTTCAGGTCATGCGACGCTTTCTCTCTGATCGGCTTCATGTTTCTTCACCCTTTTCGATTATTTCCCTCAACCTTCGACATTGGCTAATTCGTTGTCCTTTGTATCTTGATTTTTGTAAGGTTTTGTCGCTGGATTTGGTGGTTTTGGAGCATGTTAGGGTTCAGTTCATCAAATGGACTACTTCCTTCTGCACTGACTCTCTGGTGTCCTTAGCCCTGGTGTGGGTTGGCTTCCCTGGATTGAACCTTCACCTTCTCCATCCGAATGCACTGCTCTCTCTTGCTTATCAGATTGGCAATCCTATCTTTGTGGATCCGCGCACCCTTCGTGGTTTTCGTCCGAGTTATCCACAGGTGTATGTTGAGATCAATATACTTTCTCCTAAGTCAGACTTTGTTTTCATCTTGAATGGTACTATCAAGATTAAACAACGGGTGGTTTATGAAAGACTTCCTCTCTTCTATTCCTGTTGCTCCTCATTTGGTCACTCCTTGTTTTGCTGTTCGACTCATTTTCCGTCTGAAAATCCCCTTGAGGAGGGGGGTTTCGAATCTAATGCCTTTGATGCACCTTTTCAAGATGCCAGGTTGCAAGCGTCAGGCAATGGCTCCTCCGACGCTAGTGCAGTGGCTCGGCTTCCCGAGGAGGAGATGGTGCCTTCGCTTCCTGTAGTGGACCTAAATCCCCCTCAACCCTCCACCACTCTGATTCAGCCTCCAGCGGGGGAGCTAGGCAAGGGTTTATCTTCGGTTTGTATTAACTCCTCTCCTTCTCTTGGGGGCTCCCATCCTCTCATCCCCATTCTTCTCCACCGCTGGAAAAGGCCCCGCAGACCTTCAAGCTTCGTCACTGTCACCACCGCCACCTCGTCAAGCGACTTCCCGATCCGAGGAACCAGGTCCTAGAGGAACATCCCTAGGTCACTTTGTTCCCCGCCCAAGTGACCTCTATACCTGTGGCTAAAGATAGTAAGTCTGTTGATTGCATCTGATTTTCCTATTGTTGGAAATGTTTGCTCTATTCTTGATTTTCCTATTGCTTCGTCAAACTCCTCCCATCAGATATGGGTCAGGAAGGATTTGTTTTCTTTTGATGAGGCTTCTAGGTCGGGCGTTTTTTCCCCTTCCTTTCCCAATGATTTCAGGTTTTTTAAACATCCCTATTTAGTAGGTTCCTCTGATAGCAATGATAAGCATTCTCAGGGTCTTTCTTTGGACAATGCTAATCTAGCTAAACTTGATGGCAATCTTCTGTTGGTAATAACCTTAATGGTGAGCTTTCCTGGGGCATTTATCTTCCTCGACCCACTCCTCCCCCTAATCCTGACCCTCCCCTTATCATCGAATTATCTCAAGAGGGTGGGACTGAGGAAGTGAGCTATGATGTTTACAGCGGATTTTCTACTTCCAAAGTGAGATCTCTTGATTTTTCCAACCCTCTTGTCTCTATGTCGGTTACTCATATTGATTTGACACATGTGGCACACTCTCCGTCTAGGCTTAGAGGAGTCCATGGGGGTCATTCATCGATGGGTTCGTCTAAGATTACCAAGAGTCGATCGAAATCCTAATCTCGCTCCATTTCCTAATGAATTGTCTTTTCTAGAATTGTAGGGGTATTATCAATACCCCCACTTTAAATCACTTAAAAGCTATGATTTCCTCTAATCTCCTTCAAATCATCTTCTTGTTGGAGCCTTTTGCTACTTGCTCTAACATTGATCGTACTTTACAAGTTATTCATTTTGATCATGCTTTATCTCCTCTGGAGTGTCCTAATATTTGGTGCCTTTGGAAAGACTCAATCTCCATTTCCCCCTTATTTTCCTACTCCCAAGCTTTAACGGTTGAGTACAGGTTTCTTGGTCATGTCTTTATCATCTCTGCTATTTATGCCTCCTATGACCCTAAAACTAGGCTCAACCTCTGGAATCATCTTTCTATGATTAAGACCATGTTCCCCTCCTCTCATTGGATTGTTGGGGGAGACTTTAACTCCATCCTCTTTGCTTCTGAAAAGAGAGGTGGTTGTCCTTTCTCTCCCTCTCAAACCCTTCCTTTTCAGTGCTTCATTGATAATACTGCTCTTATTGACTTACCTTTGGGAGGTAACCAAATGTCTTGGTGTAATGGCAGGCATGGTCAATCTAGGATCTACCAAAAGTTGGACCGTATCCTTCTTAATCATTTTGCGATGGCTCTTGTCCCTACTGGGCGTTATCTCTCCCATCGCAACTCTGACCATGTCCCCATGCTTCTTTGCATTGTTTCTGCCTCAGTGGTCCATGCTAGGCCTTTCAAGTTTGAGAATGTGGTTGAGGGATGGGCGTCTTAGGGTTTTGGTTGAAACCATTTGGCACTCCTCTAATTTCTCTTGCTCTGATCCTATTTCCAAGATTTATTCTAAACTTCATATTCTTAAGAGGAGTCTTAAAAGCTGGAATAGATCGACTTTTGGTAATATCCACAAGATGGTTGAAAATCTTGAATCTCGATATGCTAAGTTAGACACCAGGCTCTCCCTTCACTGGGATCCTTCTACCATTGCTGAGCTCAATGATACTTCTCTTCTCCTCGACAATGCCTTAGTAAAGCTCAATGACTTCTATCTTCAAAAATCTAAAATTGATTGACTGAATCAAGGTAAAGGTTGCTACAAGTTCTTTTTTACTTCGATCAAAAGACACTTTGCTAAACATGCTAGAACTTCCCTTACCTCTTCTATTGGGGATGGTTCTTGGGATAGAGTAGCCTCTCTTTCCTTTGATTATTTCAAAAATCTACTCTCTTCTCAGGGTGATATCAATGTTAACTCCTTTCTTGACACCATTCCCCCGCTTCTCTCCTCTGACAATTGCACTGCTTTAAGTCGCATTCCCACGGAGTCTAAAATTTTCGACTCCTTTTCTAGCATGCCCCTGAACAAAACCCCAGGTCCTGATGGTTTCAATGTTGAATTTTTCTCTCACTTCTAGGACCTCATCAAACCTGATGTTGTTGAGGCTATCAATTACTTTTTTACCTCTAGATCTACTCCTAGGGCCTTCAACAACACTTTCATCTCCTTAGTTCCCAAAACTCCATTGGCCTCGAACCTTTCCCATTATTGCCCTATTAGTCTCTGCGATGTCCTTTACAAAATTGGCTCTGGGATTTTAGCCAACCGTCTCTATCTCCTTCCCAAAATCATCTCCCCTGAGTAAATTGGTTTCATCAAAGGTAGACCTATCTATGATCACATTGCATCTACTTTTGAGCTCTCACAACATATTGATCATTAATCTTTTAGTTCCAATGTCATTGTTCAGCTTAATCTGGAAAAAGCTTTTGACCGTGTTGAGTGGAGCGTTCTTTTCAAAGTTCTTCACCGCTTTGGCTGCTCTTCCGATAATATTTCTCTTATCAAAGCCTTCGTGCAGCATGAAGGGTCCTCTGTTTTGGTGGATGGGAGCTCTTCGAAATTTTTCCCTGCCTCTTGTGATCTAAGGCAAGGAGATCCTATCTCTCCTTTCCTCTTTGATATTTTCATGGAACCTTTTATTCAGGGGATTAAGGAGCTTGCCTTCTTTGCTAAAATTCAACCCTATTCGGTCAAAAGAGGAGTATTCTCCCCCCTACCCTCCTTTATGCGAATGATATTATTATTTTTACAAATGGTAACATTTCCTCCATCCGTAATTTGGCTTCCTTCCTTAGAGATTTTGAGTTCTCTATGGGTCAATCTATCAATCTCCCCAAAAGCTTCTACTTTATGGGTATACATTTTCCTCCTTCCTGTAGAGATCGCATTCTCTCTATTGTGAGCTTTAATTTAGGCTCCTTCCCTTTTACCTATCTTGGCTGTCCTATTTTTTCTGGTAGGACCAAGACCTCTTATTTTGGCCCCATTGTGGACAAGATCAGATCCAAACCTGCTGGTTGGAAGGTGCACCTCCTTTCTTCTATAGCTAGACTTCTACTTATCAAACATGTCTCGACCTCTACTACTATTCATACACTTTCTGCCATTGAGGCTCCTAAGTATGTTATTCAGAAACTCGATGCTCTTTTTACTGACTTTTTCTGGGGTTCCTCTGATCTTAGCTCTCACCACCACTGGATTTCTTAGAGCTCTATCGTGTCTCCTTTTGACTTTGGTGGCCTTGGCATCCTTGAATTAAACCTTTTTATTAAGGCCCTGAGACTAAAGAGAGCTTGGAATATCTTTTTGGTGACTCTTCTCACCATTCTTTTATGAGGGATCTTTTGCTTGGTTCCAACTCTGAATCCTCTCCCTCTTCACTCTTGTCTGCTTCTTCAAGCTCATAGGGTGCTAAAGCCTTTCATCTATTGGGAGGTCCATGAGGGCTCCATTAACTTCTGGTATGATTTATGGATTGGTGACTCTCCTCTACACTCTCTCTTTCCTGAAGGCTCTACTCCCTCCCGAATCTCCATTCGTAGAGCGCTCCCTCTGCTCTACTCCCTCCCTGAGCGCTCCTTTTTGCTCTACCATTCCCCCTAATCTATTTCCCAAGATTTCCAGCCTCCAATTAAATACTCTCAAGGACTTTCCGATCTAGACTCTAACATCTTCTGGAATCTTTTGATGTTTCGATCCTTCCCGAAGGACAGTTCTATTATTTCCCTTTGGAATCTCAACTTGCCTCTTAGAATCTCCCTTTTTGTTTGGAAGCTTCTTAAAGGTAGCCTCCCCACTGATGATAATATCAAGAGGTTAGGAATTCCAATCACCTCTAAATGTCTCTATTGTCCTTCTAATCCTACCCTCGAAACTCTCCCTCATTTTTTCTCGGATAGTCACTTGGTTCATGATATTTCCACCTAGACCTTCAAGTAGAATTACCTAGGTTTCAAGGATCCTTCACTCTTTTTCGACATCATCTCGAACCCTTCCCATGCTTATCGACTCAAGTCTGTTCAGGGTTTGATTTTGTTCATCTGGTTTAATGTCTAGTGGATCCGCAATTCTTTGAAGCATGATGATTTAAATCCTGCCAAGCTCCATCTTTTACTTGATAAGCATTAGAGGAATCTTCAAATGGCTAATTGGCTTAAGTCCTCCCGTCCCTCCTATCTCTCCCTTAGCTGGGTTCAACCTGCTCAAGGTCTTAAAATCAATGCTGCTACTTTTTTGGTGGGGGACCGCTGCAATTTTGGCTGGATTATTAGGAACTCTTTGGGGGATTTCATTATGGCCGCTGCTACTCATCTTGTCAGTATCTCCTTTGAGGCTGCTCTCATTAGAGCCATCATCCATGTTATCTCCTACTTTTTCGATGATTCTTTTCTGGTGGAAATGGATTCGATTCTTCTTTACTATTGGTGGTCTGGTAAGCTTCAGGTGGCATGGCAGATCAAAAGGTTTTTCGCTTCCCTTTGTGAGCGCTCCTTCAGGATCCACTCGTTCTCCTTCATTCATCCACTTGTCAATGGGGCTACTTCCAGGATTGCGGGGCTTGGAGATGGTAGCTGGCGATGTTTCTTCTCATTGGATTTGCTTCCTCTCAATATAGCTAGTATTATCAAGTCGGATCGCATTCATATGACTTATATTGTTCACTTGTAGCCCTTTGATGCTCCTTTGCCTTATGTACTAGGCCACGAGTTGTGGTCCTCTTTTCCACGTAAGGGGTAGGTTTTGGTCTAGTCTCCTTGCCCCCCTCTTTCTTGCCTCCTGGAAGAGGGGTATGAATAATATTGCTCCTATTTTTTTTTTTTATAAAAAAGGAGACTACTAGTCATCACTATGAACAACCTCAAAAGGTTTAGTGGCCTTATTATCGGTAACATGTAAAGAAAGTCTACAAGTCTTCCCTTCCATACAAGCTATGCAAGTAGAATTAAAAACAAAAAAAGTAGTACCAGTAGAATTGCTTTTATGAGGAGTGACTCTCAACTTATTCTTAGAGATTATTCTCTATATGAGAGGTATATTGGCATGGCCTAACCTCTCATGCCACTTTTGAACAATGATGCACTGAAGAAGACAAAACTTAAATGGAGAAGAAACTTGTAAATAACGAGATGGTCCCTTTGGTAGCCAAATCTAGTACAGACCACACCTAGTCATTCCTCACAACAATATTGCCTTGGTTTGGAGATCATTGACAACAATTGATTAGGGATAAATTTTAAAATGGCACAAGTTGCCCTTTGTAAATCGATTTTCTGATAAAAGGTTCCTTGTGACATTTGGCAAGTGTAATACTTCATTTAGATATAGAGGATGATGAACTTTGAATGAAGTTTTACAGATAATTAATGTTCTAAATTGACGAGTCTCCACCATTTCCAAAAATCACCTTATTTGGGCCTTTATAATCTATAGAGATATCCAAACTAGCCAAAGAGTTGGTTACATGATGTGTAGCTCCAGAATCAAGGTACCATGCTTTGAGATCAAAATGTGGAGCTTCAGCAACTTGAACCTGAGGAAAATTAGAAGAAGAGGATGCATGATTGTATTGATCATAACATGTGAGAGAAATGTGATTATATATGCCACATATCTAGCATTGCATGCCAACAACTAATGCATGACCACCACCTAACTTGTTGCCTTTTCCATTAACAAAAGATCTACTTCGACTAGTAGGAAAAGAATTGATCTAAGAAGAAAATTGCATATTGTTGCCTCTGCCATTGCCCCCTTTGTAAAGGATCTACGACCTCGATTTCCATTCTTTGCACAACCTCCTCTAATAGCTTGATTTAGAGAAACTTCAATCTTAGGTCGGTGCAAAATGAGGCACTACTCTTGGGATAAAAGAAAATCCATTACATCACCAACTGATCAGTACCAAGACTGGTGACATAAGTAATTATTGATTCAAGCTCTAGGCCTAACCCATTTAATATAGTAAGAATAAGATCTTCCTCAAGCATAGCCTTTCTAGAGGAGGCCAAGGATTTGGCCTTAATCATATATTCTGCATTTGAAAGAGCTCACCTTTCTTAATTAATGAGATCAACTCTAAACAATATTGATAATAGTGAGCCCTAGAGTGACTTGCAAAGTATTTAGCAAGAAATCCTACACCTCTTTAAAGGTGTGAAGCTCCATGATCTGTTGGCCAATCTCTTTAGAAATTGATCAAGAGATTAACTGATGAGAACCTCATCATGAGCCATAACTAGCTCATTTTGACCCAATACAAAGGATAAAAGCTCCTACATAACTCAAGGAAAGGCTTAACTCAGAGAATTCTGAGTTTAAGGAGAAAACAAGTTATAAGGGGTAAAAATGCAATTTCACCAGTGTAATCTGCATACAGGGTAATTCAGGGCCCAAACATAGGTCAAAGCAGCTTAATAAGAATAAAAGTGGGATGAAATGATCTAGCAAGGGCTACAGCAATTCCAAGAAACTAAATGATAAATCTGTAACCCTAAAACAACCCACTTCAATTCACAAGGTTCGAGGCAAAGTAAAAATAGAATAAACCCTCTAAAATTCATAGAAAAATAATCTCTAGGGTATAGAACCTTCAATTTGGCCTTTAGAACCCATTTTGACCTACATTGAGAACCATGCCCAATTAATAACTTAATTCGGGTTTTTGCGCAAATTGACCGGTCAAACAAGGTTTAATATGAAAATGAAATTCACCATCAGATTCCTTAGGTCCTAATTAGTCATGTATAAAAACTTGAGCCTAAGAAGAAACCTCCTTGACCGACTTTACACTTTGGTCCTCATATATTTACTCTTTGGCCCTCAACTTTTGAACCCTCGCATTTTGGCCCCTAACTCTCCTTCGTTCTTTGCAATCAGGTCCCTCCTGCAAAACCTGCCAGCACCATGCTCCGACGACCTTGCGCGGAGCATGGCGCCGCGCAGGGTGAGGTGGGGAACCTGGCAAGTAAACCGGGGGTGCCCTGCGTCGTCAGCCGTCGCAGGGACACCCCCTGGTCGTTGTTACCCACCATACCGGCCGTGCGAACGCACGGACGGTATGGGTTCTTGTTTCCGACCATCCTCCGGCGAGGGAGACACGTCGTCTCCCTCCGCCTTCCTCCCTGTTTGATCTCTATAAATACCCCCCGTTGCTCCACCGACCGGGGCAGCCTGGATCTGACGGAGAAAATCCCCAACTTTCTTCTCTTCTTCCTCCGGCAGACGCTCACCAGCTCCGGCGGTTTCCTCCCCCTCCACCTCTTCGCTCTGCCACAATACCAGCAGCAGAGACTTCCTCCCCTGCTCTTCCCGCGCGACGCCGCACCCAGCTGGCGCCTCTACGGCTCTCTGCTCGCCGCCGCCCCTTTTCCTGAGCATCGTCTTCTCCGGCGACAGTCAATACGACTGTCGCCCTGTTCCTCCCCCTTCGTCCCTGCAAGTAAGCTAGAGCTACTCCCCTTCTTCTCCTCTTTCTTTCCCCGCTTTCAATTTATTCAATTAAGCCCTCTACCGACCCTGACCACCTTCACCCCCTTCGCCTCCGACCACCCTCCGGCGAGCCGCTCCCATCACCTCAGCGACCCACACAGCTCGCCGACCCTCACCGAACCTCCGCCTCATCACACTGAGCACCCCCCACCCCTCCACTGCCACTCCACACCTCCGTAACACTCCCCCGAACAAACCCATTCCTCCGGTTGCAGTCCGACCCAGGGCTGCCGCCAGACACCACCTTGCGGCCTGCCGCGCAGCTCCTCACCTTCGCCGTGCCACGGCGAAGGTTCCCCAGTGGTTTGATCAGGCCGAGAGGCCATATTCGTGTCCGACAGATTTTGAGGTTCGACCGCCATTAACGCACATTGAAGCAGCTTCTCCCGCGCTCCAGGCTTGAGGACTCCAGGTCTCCAGGTGCTGCGGAGTACGGGGAGTCTTGCGAAGGCAGCCAGCCAGCAACCTATGCTAATCGAAGCCGCAGCTGCAGAAGCCAGGCCGCGGTCTCCCAGCAGGCGCACGCGAGGAACGGTCTGCGTTTAGTCCCACATCGGTAAGCCTCACACCCGTTCCACTGTTTAAATTGATTTCGTGCACTAGCCTTACTGCCTCAGTACACGGGGTGAGGTCCCCTTACACCCGCCCGGTTACCCGGCCTCGTCCGCGCTCACGCCCCGCGGACCTGACCCGACCCGACTTAGACTGACCTGCACTCCTCGCCCACCACGCACGCCGGTGGGCCTGGACCCGGGCCTGATCCGAACCCGGTTACCTGGTAGCTCTGGGAGAGCTCTCCCAAGAGTGGTTTCAGAGAAAAAGAGAGACGCGGGGGGGGGGGGGGGGGGGTAGAGTAGGTTTTGCCTCTGACGAAAAACTCTGAAGTGTGCAGGCACAGGCGAAGAAGAAGACCCGCGGAAGAAGAAGGAAGCTAACTGTAGCAACAGGTAGTTAAGTCGTCTGATTTGGAAATCAGACGACGGCTTGAAGCAGCTAAGGAAGAAAGCTTCGCGTGACGTCCCTGGCTGAAAAAGAAAAGAAGAAGCTGACACTTAACCGCAGGGAGGAAAAACAAGAAGAAACTCTAAAGAAGAGGCTGAGCAAGGCAGAAGAAGAGGAAAGGCTGCAGAGAAGAAGTGCAGCAGAGCCAAGGAAGAAGAAACCTTCACAGAAGAGACTGCAGAAAAAGAAGAAGAGAGGCCAAGACAGAAACCAAGGAAGAAGAAGAAGGAGATCTGAAGAGGAGCATCACCTCTGCAGAACGAAGAAGAAGAAGAAGGAGATCTGAAGAAAGAAAGAAAGAAGAACATCACGAGGAGAAAACAAAGAGAACAACAAATTCTTTCCCTCTCTCTTTCTTTATTTTGTAAAAGAAACATGTATATCTCTAGAATACAACTTGCTCCCTGAGTTCGACCTCGGGAACTCTTTTATTTTCCGAGTAAAAAAATTTATATAAATGAAATGTTGGTAGTAACCGGCTATACTACAATGTTATAACAAACTAAAACCCGGTCATCAAACTTACCGATTTCATTTTGGCGCCGTTGCCGGGGAGCAACGGCTATTCTAGAGGAAAACATTCCTGTTTCTTTTAACTTCTGATAATCTCCTCTCTTTTGTGCAGCTACAGGAACTCAAGAAGACAAGCAACCACACGACAACCACTCCGAAGACAGGTAAATTTTTCCTCTCACTATTAACCCCTAAACTCTAAAGAGGAAGAAAAGAAAAGAACAAGCAATATAGGGCTAACCTGTCTTCCATACTTAGTAATCATAAAGAGTTGCATGTTTTCAACTCATCACTCCTGCACACTATTAAGGGTACTTAAGGGCTAACACATTCTTGCTTGAGCCCTAATTTCCCAACAAAGAGTTAAATGGACCAAGTAGAGCCAACATAAGGTTAAACATTAGGATTTCAGTAGAGACACACCCCTTAATCAAGAATTGAGGAAATCCAAAAGAGGTGTGCCCAAGCCATTGATTGAAAATAATTAACAAGAAAAATCCTAAATAATTGGCTCTCTCTAAACACTTGAACCCTAAAAAGAAAGGACCTAAAAGCTCTTAAAGAAAACAAGAGATAAAGTTGACCCCTTGGGTCAACCAACCTTAAATTAGGTCACTCTTTGCACTTAAAAGACTAAAGTTCAAGTGAAAACCTTAAGCACCCTGATCTTAAAATTGGTAGACTTAAGAGGTCAAGATCCCCATTCTGGTCTACCTGGAACCGCAGTGACAAGAGAGGTCGGGTGGGGGAAACCCTGTAACCCGTGGGGACGCTCTACCGTGTAGGGGTCTTCGTGGGACTCTCCCTCTCTGGCTGCCCAGGTAATTCTCAGGTGGACGATCTTTCTGATCGAGGGGTCCATCTGCCCCGCACCTCTATAGTCACCCAACACATTTTTGGGTGTCTTGATTGGGTCCAGCACCTTCTAAACTTACCTCTTCCAAACAGTGCATGTACGGAAGGAGGTCTCTAAGACCACCCTTAAGACCTCCTTTAGAAATTCACTCTCGTCAAGGCCAAGCCTCGACGCCCGTGTTTGTGCAGCAACACCCTCACATTATTCTCTCTTCTGATTCAGAACCAAGTTCTTCTTCTTCCCCCATCATGGCTCAGCCAGTTGAGGAAGAAAATAATCTGGAACACCAGCTCCAGCGACTCAATGACCTCTTCCAAAACTTCGTGCACCCACCACAGCGTCCTATGATGTGGGACCACTACAATCCTGCTGCGGTGGCCATCGAGCCTCGAGTCAGAATCCCGACTGGAGGACCTGATTCCGAACTAAGGCCCAACATGATTCATGCTATACCTAAATTCCATGGGCTTAATTCTGAAGATCCCTTCCAGCACATCAAATAGCTAAAGCATCTGGCCCACACTTTTGGATCAGATGCGCAAAATCGGGATATTCTTCTCATGAAGATGTTCTCCTTTTCTCTTATGGACAAGGCCGCCCATTGGTATCAAACTCAGACCCGGCCGATCAACACTTGGGAAGAACTTCAATCCGAGTTTTTGAAAAAGTTCTTTCCCGTTGGTCGGACCAACGCCTTGCGCCATCAGATTACACACTTCACTCAACAATCAGGAGAACCTCTCCATGAGGCATGGGATCGTTTTCAGGATCTCATGAGAAAGTGCCCCCATCACGGAGTTCCTAAATGGGAACAAGTCCAATCTTTTTACCAGGGACTCCGTGAGGACATCCGCCTTTTCGTCAATGCAACTTGCGGAGGAAACATCATGGGTCAACATGAAGACACCGTATGGGAGATTCTCGAAAACATGTGCGAGAACTCCATCAACAATGACTCCATGGGATTATTCGACAGGACGAATACCCGCGCAGCGACGAATCTTAAGGGAGCACATGAGACGCAGGGCCTGTCCGCATCAGTCGACCTGGAATTAATGGCCAGTCGATTGGACAAGGTCTCAATCATTGAAAAGAAGGTGGATGAGCTGACTCAGCACTTGCAGCGAGCCACCTCTGCGCGTAACTCCTTTGCACAACCTCCTTCCACACAGGAGACTGTGCAAAACATCCTCCACCGATCCTCCCCTGGGATGGATCCATATCCATCCCCATCTGATTCTTGGACTGGAAGATCATCCGATCCTTTCTACACCGGCCGGGGGAACTCCATTCCTCCTTTCCCTGATTCTCAGGAGGTTCCTCAGACCTGCGAGGACCTCAACGCCATCCAGAACGACCCATTCTCCAACACTTACAACCCTGGATGGCGAAACCATCCCAATTTTCAGTGGGCGGGAAATTCCCAAACCCAAAGACCACCTTTTCAGTCCCGCCCACAGCCCTCTCATCACTACCAGCCACCTCAGCCTCGGCCCAACCCTACTTATCCATCAGGGCCAAATCAAGATCAAATGTCCTTAATCCTTCAGACTCTGGCTGACATTCAAAAATCGAATGCGGCTATTCAAAAACAGCACGAGGACGAGCTTACTGAAGTTAAAACTCAACTGGCCCAGTTGGCAAATTCTCGCCAGCCAGGCACACTCCCTTCCCAACCCCTTCCTAACCCAAATAACGTGCCAACCCAGAAGCGCGTTATGAATCCAAATTTAGGCCACGCTCAATGGATTTATCAGGCCCCCACTGCTCCATCTCCAGACGAGATGGATGCCTCAACTTCTCGTGCGGGATTTCAGCAGCAGCCACCCCTCCTACCAAACCCAAACCAAAATCAGGCCGGATTAAATTCTGTAACAACACGTAGTGGAAAGACAACTCAAGACTCGCATTATCCAAACCACTCCCAGCCTGACAACCATGACCCTAGGATAGTTATCCAAGGTACCGCTGTTCCAGACCCACAACCTGAACCTATCCTAGAAGAACCAACCAAGATCCCGTTTCCCGAGGCCCTGACCAAGGGAAAGAAGACCACCAAACCCGTGGCCCCTGAGGAGGACCTGGTCAAGCTCTTTGAGCAGGTCCACATAAACATCCCCTTGATGGATGCAATCCGCCACGTACCAGCTTACGCACGATTTCTAAAGAATATATGTACACCCCAGCGTAAGCCGCGAACCAAGGGAGGGAGCCCAATTGTTCTGTCAGAGCAAGCCAGCTCTGTAATCCTTAGTAGACTCCCACCCAAGGCAAAAGATCCTGGAACTCCCCTGATCTCCTGTAAGATAGGTGGTACCCAATTTGATAGAGCATTGTTAGACTTAGGTGCATCTATAAATCTGATACCCACATCCTTACTTGACCATCTAGAAGAATCTGAGCTGAAACCAACCGAGGTGACATTACAATTAGCAGATCGATCTATAAAGTCACCAAAAGGGATTCTCGAGGATGTTATCGTGAGAGTGCGGGATTTCTATTTTCCAGTGGACTTTATAGTCTTAGACATGGATGCACCTGAGAACCCTAGGGATACACCAATCATTCTAGGGAGACCTTTCTTGGCTACTGCTAGAGCCAACATCAGCTGTGAGGAGGGCCAAATAGAGCTTAAGTTTGGAGATCAAACATTGAAAATTGATATATTTAAGGCCCAACAAGGAATTAATTGCGGCGTCATCGAGCAAATTTGTGACATCAAGACTCTGGTTGATGAATCACACCTCCAGAGTGACTCGATTGTGCCTCATCAACCACAGAAGGATCTTGACCCGCAAACAGAGGAGTTGAATCCAGATATGAACAACCCAGTAACTCCCACCCTTGAACCTCACACCTATACTGAACCACCCGCTGCTGCTGAAAACCCCATCCTCGAACTGAAACCCCTTCCTGCTCACTTAAAATACATCTTTTTGGGTTCTAATCAGACCCTTCCTGTGATCATCAATTCCAACCTCAGTCCTGAACAGGAAGCCCGTCTGATTGTTGTCCTCCAGCAACATCGCAGAGCCATCGGATGGACTCTCGATGATTTGACTGGAATAAGTCCCTCTTATTGTACTCATCATATCTATTCAGAAGAGGGCACACGACCTTCTCGTGAAATGCAGAGACGCTTAAACCCCAATCTGCAGGAGGTCGTGAAAAAGGAGATCATCAAGTGGTTAGATGCCGGAATCATCTACCCGATCTCCGATAGTCGTTGGGTGAGCCCAATTCAGGTCGTGCCCAAGAAGGCAGGACTCACCACTATAACGACTGAGACCGGAGAAATCATTCCTACCCGATTAGCCAACTCGTGGAGAGTCTGTATAGATTACCGTCGACTCAATTCCTCCACGAAGAAGGATCATTTCCCACTACCCTTCGTTGATCAAATTCTCGAAAAACTAGCGGGAAATAGGTTCTTCTGCTTTCTTGACGGGTACTCCGGTTATAACCAGGTGGCAATCCATCCTGAGGACCAAGAAAAGACCACGTTCACCTGCCCCTTCGGAACATACGCTTTCCGAAGGATGCCTTTCGATCTTTGCAATGCACCCGCTACTTTTCAGCGATGCATGCTTGCCATATTCTCAGATATGGTAGGTGATTATCTGGAAGTCTTCATGGATGACTTTTCAGTTTTCGGAGCATCATTCGACGATTGCCTCCAACACTTGGTCCAGATACTCGGGCGGTGCATCGACGTGAATTTGGTTCTTTCCTGGGAAAAGAGCCATTTCATGGTGCCTGAGGGAATCGTCCTGGGACACTCAATTTCGGAGAAAGGTATCCAAGTGGATCGAGCTAAGGTTAATCTGATTTCTCACCTTCCTATGCCTAGCTCGATCAGGGACATCCGATCCTTTTTAGGGCATGTCAGTTTTTATCGACGATTTATCCCTGATTTTTCAAAAATCGCACGCCCCCTGACCACTCTTCTCTCCAAGGATGTTCCCTTCGAAATCTCCAAGGAATGCACTCAAGCATTTGAAATCCTGCGTGACCGAGTCACCCAAGCCCCGATCCTACAGTCCCCTGATTGGTCTCAACCCTTTGAGATCATGTGTGATGCATCCGACTTCGCTGTAGGAGCGGTTTTGGGGCAGAAAAATGACAAGAAACCTGTGGTCATTTACTATGCCAGCAAAACACTCGATGAGGCTCAGCGTAACTATACGGTTACTGAGAAAGAGCTGCTAGCTGTAGTATTTGCCCTAGAGAAGTTCAGATCATACCTTCTGGGTTCCCATGTCATCATATACTCGGATCACACGGCTGTGAGGCATCTCCTTGCAAAGAAGGACGCGAAACCTCGATTGATCCGATGGATCTTGCTGTTGCAAGAATTTGACCTCGAGATTCGCGATAAAGCGGGAAAACAAAACGTAGTAGCTGATCACTTGTCCCGTCTTCCTTCTGAAATAATTGACCCTTCCGGACCCATCACTGAGCATTTTCCCGATGAGCACCTGCTGACTATTGGTACTAGCCTTCCATGGTTTGCTAATATTGTAAATTACTTGGCATCTCATCAGACCCCGTCCGATTGGCCGAAGGCCAAGAAAGACAAATTACGCTCCGATGCCAAGTATTACATTTGGGAAGACCCGTACCTCTTCCGCATAGGTGCCGATCAGATCATCCGGAGATGTGTCCCGGAAGGGGAAGTCAACAATATCCTCTCTTTCTGCCATGACCAGGCATGCGGTGGCCATTTTGCCGGGCATAAAACCGCATCAAAAGTCCTCCAGTGCGGCTTTTACTGGCCCACACTGTTCAAAGACGCATACAGTCATTGCAAGGCATGCAGTCGTTGCCAGACTTTGGGCAACATGAGCCATCGCGACATGATGCCTATGCAACCGATTCTAGTATGCGAAATCTTTGATGTTTGGGGGATTGATTTTATGGGCCCCTTTCCTGTTTCGGATGGTTTCGAATACATTCTGTTGGCTGTGGACTACGTGTCCAAATGGATCGAAGCCATACCGACCCGAACCTGTGATCACAAAATCGTTCTCAAATTCATTCATCAACACATTTTCTCAAGGTTCGGGATTCCTCGTGCAATAATCTCTGATGGGGGGACCCATTTCACAAATGCTCAGTTTAGGTCACTGATGACCAAATACGGGGTGTCTCACCGAATCTCTACTCCTTACCACCCCCAAACTAATGGTCTAGCTGAGCTGTCTAATCGGGAGATCAAGAAAATCCTGCAAGTCACTGTTCGACCTGACAGGAAGGACTGGTCGTCCCGACTTCCGGAAGCATTGTGGGCCTATAGGACCGCCCACAAGACCCAATTAGGCATGTCTCCCTTTAGACTGGTGTACGGAAAGGCATGCCACCTTCCCGTAGAACTGGAGCATAAAGCCTATTGGGCAGTACGGAACTGTAATCTAGATCTTTCCAAGGCTGGGACCCACAGAAAACTCCAAATCAGCGAGATCGATGAATTACGCATAGACGCGTACGAGAACTCGCAAATCTACAAGGAGCGGGTTAAAGCCTTCCACGACAAACACATCTCGAGAAAGATCTTTCATCCTGGTCAAAAGGTCCTACTCTTTGATGCCCGACTCAAACTCTTCCCAGGAAAACTGAGATCTAAGTGGGTCGGACCATATTTGGTCCGACAGGTTTTTGGAAATGGAGCAATCGAAATCAGTCCACTCAGCCACGATTCTGAACCTTTCATCGTGAACGGTCAGAGACTCAAGCCGTTCATTGATGTAACTTCTACTAATTTGGCTGAGGCATCTTATACCCTCCTTTCCCCTTGAGCTTATTGCGCCCAGCCGATGGCGTCAAACTCAGCGCTTAACGGGAGGCAGCCCGTCATTCTCTTTGAAAACCTGAAACTTGTTCTGACAGTTTTTTTTTTTGCACTTGAAGTTCACACTTTAGGGCAGCCAACTCCACCTCAGGTGCTTGCATCTGAGACTCATCAAAACAGCTATCCTAATGTATGAACTTAGTTGAATAAAAACCCCTAGGTTACAATGAGGACATTGCAAATCTTAGGCATGGGGGGTATGAAAGTGCAAAACTTGTAAGAAAAGGTTTCAAACAAAAAATTCACATATGCCAAAAACACCATAAAAATTTAAAAAAAAATTTCGAAAAAGAATAAGAGGAAAAGAGAAGAAAATTTTGCGAAGGAGAAAAGAAACAAAATGAAAAAGGAGCACAAAATCATGAGAAAAAGTGATAGTCATTAGTAAGGAACTAAGGAATTAACCTAAGTTCTAGACCTCATTCAAGAAAAGTGCACAATAAGATTAGTAAAGAATACAAACCTTAGGCATTCTTGAATAGACTCTTAGTACCCATTAAGATCTGGACACTCCTCAAGAGGTTGAGGAAAATGAAAAGCTGAAGTATTAGGTCTAAGGCTTAGGGAGTATTCGGCCTCGTTAACTAATTTTTGGTTTACGGGACTCAGTAACCTAAGCACCCTAACCTCACACACAGCCTGGTTCAGTAAGCGTAAAAATCAGAATCACGCAGAAGCGTCGCAAAAATCTGAAAAGATCACCTAGAATAGGAGCGGCCGATCAACACAAGATTGATTTGGACGAGTTCCCAGCGCGGAGAGGCGGGAAATCCCCTCGAAGATGCGTAACAAAATATCATCTCCTCGGTGCTTGTCTCTTAGGATATTTACATATCCTACTGGGGGCATGTAAGCACTCTGCTGGTTCAGATTCCATGGATGGCATTATCTCGAAGTGTCAATTGCCAGGGTCTGGATTCAGCCACGGAATACCATGGATGGGATTATCTCGAAATCTCAATAGCCAGGGTTCCGGGGGTTGCCATGGGCGGTGCTATCTCGAAGCATCGATCGCCAGGAACCCTTGAGGATTGATGATGGGAGCAAGGAATCTGATACAGACCGTGTTGAAAAGCCAATCCTAGGCTAGAACTAAAAAGAAAAAGAGAGAGAAAACTCTCCAAACAGAAAAACTTTCTATCTCTCTCTTACAAAACGCACTGCGAACTGAGCCAGGGCTAAAATCATTTCAAGCACGGGTGCTTTAACCACGAAGTCCAATAAACCTTAGGTTAGTTCTTGTGGGCCTTAAAAACCTTTGCTAAAAGACTGAGGCTAAGGCTAGACAGATTTGGATCTTGATTGGTACTAGAGTACCTTTTAGGCCTATGGTCAGCATTCTAACCTAATCTATGCTCAAATAAAAAAGGCACTTATCTAAAACTATTAAAAACTTCATGGTCTAGAACAAGGGTTGAAACCTTAAGTTTTTGCTAAGGGACTAGCAAAAGCTAGGCATGGGGGTATGATGAGAACCTCATCATGAGCCATAACTAGCTCATTTTGACCCAATACAAAGGATAAAAGCTCCTACATAACTCAAGGAAAGGCTTAACTCAGAGAATTCTGAGTTTAAGGAGAAAATAAGTTATAAGGGGTAAAAATGCAATTTCACCAGTATAATCTGCATACAGGGTAATTCAGGGCCCAAACATAGGTCAAAGCAGCTTAATAAGAATAAAAGTGGGATGAAATGATCTAGCAAGGGCTACAGCAATTCCAAGAAACTAAATGATAAATCTGTAACCCTAAAACAACCCACTTCAATTCACAAGGTTCGAGGCAAAGTAAAAATAGAATAAACCCTCTAAAATTCATAGAAAAATAATCTCTAGGGTATAGAACCTTCAATTTGGCCTTTAGAACCCATTTTGACCTACATTGAGAACCATGCCCAATTAATAACTTAATTCGGGTTTTTGCACAAATTGACCGGTCAAACAAGGTTTAATATGAAAATGAAATTCACCATCAGATTCCTTAGGTTCTAATTAGTCATGTATAAAAACTTGAGCCTAAGAAGAAACCTCCTTGACCGACTTTACACTTTGGTCCTCATATATTTACTCTTTGGCCCTCAACTTTTGAACCCTCGCATTTTGGCCCCTAACTCTTCTTCGTTCTTTGCAATCAGGTCCCTCCTGCAAAACCTGCCAGCACCATGCTCCGGCGACCTTGCGCGGAGCATGGCGCCGCGCAGGGTGAGGTGGGGAACCTGGCAAGTAAACCGGGGGTGCCCTGTGTCGTCAGCCGTCGCAGGGACACCCCCCTGGTCGTTGTTACCCACCATACCGGCCGTGCGAACGTACGGACGGTATGGGTTCTTGTTTCCGACCATCCTCCGGCGAGGGAGACACGTCGTCTCCCTCCGCCTTCCTCCCTGTTTGATCTCTATAAATACCCCCCGTTGCTCCACCGACCGGGGCAGCCTGGATCTGACGGAGAAAATCCCCAACTTTCTTCTCTTCTTCCTCCGGCAGACGCTCACCAGCTCCGGCGGTTTCCTCCCCCTCCACCTCTTCGCTCTGCCGCAATACCAGCAGCAGAGACTTCCTCCCCTGCTCTTCCCGCGCCACGCCGCACCCAGCTGGCGCCTCTACGGCTCTTTGCTCGCCGCCGCCCCTTTTCCTGAGCATCGTCTTCTCCGGCGACAGTCGATACGACTGTCGCCCTGTTCCTCCCCCTTCGTCCCTGCAAGTAAGCTAGAGCTACTCCCCTTCTTCTCCTCTTTCTTTCCCCGCTTTCAATTTATTCAATTAAGCCCTCTACCGACCCTGACCACCTTCACCCCCTTCGCCTCCGACCACCCTCCGGCGAGCCGCTCCCATCACCTCAGCGACCCACACAGCTCGCCGACCCTCACCGAACCTCCGCCTCATCACACTGAGCACCCCCCACCCCTCCACTGCCACTCCACACCTCCGTAACACTCCCCCGAACAAACCCATTCCTCCGGTTGCAGTCCGACCCAGGGCTGCCGCCAGACACCACCTTGCGGCCTGCCGCGCAGCTCCTCACCTTCGCCGTGCCACGGCGAAGGTTCCCCAGTGGTTTGATCAGGCCGAGAGGCCATATTCGTGTCCGACAGATTTTGAGGTTCGACCGCCATTAACGCACATTGAAGCAGCTTCTCCCGCGCTCCAGGCTTGAGGACTCCAGGTCTCCAGGTGCTGCGGAGTACGGGGAGTCTTGCGAAGGCAGCCAGCCAGCAACCTATGCTAATCGAAGCCGCAGCTGCAGAAGCCAGGCCGCGGTCTCCCAGCAGGCGCACGCGAGGAACGGTCTGCGTTTAGTCCCACATCGGTAAGCCTCACACCCGTTCCACTGTTTAAATTGATTTCGTGCACTAGCCTTACTACCTCAGTACACGGGGTGAGGTCCCCTTACACCCGCCCGGTTACCCGGTCTCGTCCGCGCTCACGCCCCGCGGACCTGACCCGACCCGACTTAGACTGACCTGCACTCCTCGCCCACCACGCACGCCGGTGGGCCTGGACCCGGGCCTGATCCGAACCCGGTTACCCGGTAGCTCTGGGAGAGCTCTCCCAAGAGTGGTTTCAGAGAAAAAGAGAGACGCGGGGGGGGGGGGGGGGGGGGGGGGTAGAGTAGGTTTTGCCTCTGACGAAAAACTCTGAAGTGTGCAGGCACAGGCGAAGAAGAAGACCCGCGGAAGAAGAAGGAAGCTAACTGTAGCAACAGGTAGTTAAGTCGTCTGATTTGGAAATCAGACGACGGCTTGAAGCAGCTAAGGAAGAAAGCTTCGCGTGACGTCCCTGGCTGAAAAAGAAAAGAAGAAGCTGACACTTAACCGCAGGGAGGAAAAACAAGAAGAAACTCTAAAGAAGAGGCTGAGCAAGGCAGAAGAAGAGGAAAGGCTGCAGAGAAGAAGTGCAGCAGAGCCAAGGAAGAAGAAACCTTCACAGAAGAGACTGCAGAAAAAGAAGAAGAGAGGCCAAGACAGAAACCAAGGAAGAAGAAGAAGGAGATCTGAAGAGGAGCATCACCTCTGCAGAACGAAGAAGAAGAAGAAGGAGATCTGAAGAAAGAAAGAAAGAAGAACATCACGAGGAGAAAACAAAGAGAACAACAAATTCTTTCCCTCTCTCTTTCTTTATTTTGTAAAAGAAACATGTATATCTCTAGAATACAACTTGCTCCCTGAGTTCGACCTCGGGAACTCTTTTATTTTCCGAGTAAAAAAATTTATATAAATGAAATGTTGGTAGTAACCGGCTATACTACAATGTTATAACAAACTAAAACCCGGTCATCAAACTTACCGATTTCATTAACCAACTCAAGACTACCTGAACTTTTCGCAGCCAAGTTATATATTCTTCATTAGGTACAGAGGTTCCATCAGATGGCCTAATAAATTGCTCGAGCTTAGGAATTGCTCCATCAATGATTCCCCAGATCATAAGCACAAAGAATTGGTAGAAATTGTGCCTTCCACAATAAGTAATTAGAGGAGTTCAGCTTATAAGGAACATTATGTTGCACAACAATAGGAATGGTAACATTTAGGGCAATGTTGAGGGGTAGATGTAAAGGCCCAAACATAGATTTGGGAGCTATTTTAGATTTGAGTGTGTCAAGATGGACCCTTTGACACTTGTTAGGCGTGAATCAAGTTTGTTACGACCCAATTCTCGAATCCATACGAGACGCGAGAATTAGACCGACTCGACTGATCCCAAGACCCAGTCGTCCAATGAGAAAGTAACTAAAAGAATAGTAAAATAAATCACATTCACCATGCATATAACTAGCAGTAACAAAAGTATAACAGTAAAGAAAAGAACTACTACAGTACACACCACCACAACAGTAGAGAATCAAACAGGTATATAAACATGATGCTCATAATAAAAGAGTCCAATCGTAACAGAAAATACTCACTAAAACAGAAGAAATGATACAGTAGGTACAACACAAGTAAAACTATTGAGCTCTACTAGGCCCAGCGCCCTCTGCAGCCGCAGGCTCTGGCTGCTCAACACCTGGTCCTAAAAAGGTAACAAAGGTGACACGTCAATGAAATGCTGAGTAGAGTGGCAACCAGCTAGCTAAGAGAACAGTAAAGGTGGACAAGTAGCTATTTTTTTTTTTAGTTTCTTTCTTTATTCCTCTATTTACTCGTTCTCGAATTATTTCTCAGATCTTTCTCTTGATTTCAAATGTTCCTCGTGGGAACGATCTTAATTGCAGTCTTTCCCGAAAAGTAGAAGTAGCACGTGGTGCTCTCCTGGCAGGGAAAGTCCCCCGTGGTGGTTCTACCCTCAGTCAACCACTCCAAGGTCACTAACAGACGTAACAGTGACTACGGCACACGCGATAAACGCACGGGTAGCTACCCCGCACTGGGACGCGGTCAGTTATTTCCGTTAACGGGTGCGCCCCAAAGCATAGCACGGAACCAGTATAGGGCAGAGACCTCTCAGTAATAGGGGTCTAGCCCCTCCACAGTAACCAAACAAGGGTCTTGCCCCTCCACAGTCCGCGCACCCTCGCCTGACTGCCCTGGTTTACCCAGTGGACCTAACAAGTCGGTGTAGGAAGGCTAGCAGAACCCCGGGGCCCGTGGGGTGGCTAGTGCTCTCCCTATACTAGTAGCTCTCCCTGGTACTGTGTACGCAAGGGCCAAAGTCGGTACAAAGTGGCCAAACTTAACCCTGGGTCCCTGGGGCGGCTGGCTCCCCCCTGCACTAAGAGGTAACATGTGCTTTCCTTGGTACTACGTACCCAAGAGACAACAAACTTTCCTATTCACTTTTTCCAGTTCCATCCCATTTATTTCTAGGAGTTCTACTCCTAATTCCCCGTAGGGTTCATGCTCATGTTTCTCAAGCCAAGCCATACTAGGTTTCATCATTTCAGGTTTATTCGCATATAGTACATGTTCCAACATTCAACTTCTTTTCCTTTCCAATTTATATATATGCAGCTCGTATTTAATCTCAACGAACAGATTTTACATGCAACAGTCACTAGTAACAATATTCTACATTTCACAGGCAGCTATTATCCAATTACAGGAAATTATCATTATTTTATCCACTTATCCAAGACTGCAATTTAGGCATTCAAGACATTTGTTTCAATGTTTTCTGTTCCTAGGATTCATGCCACACCTTAGATCTATCATTCAATCTAGTGTTCAGGTCCTAGGATTCATGCCATATCCTAGGATCTATCATTTAATTCAGATATGCATTAATGTTTGAAATTAACTAAGGGAAGCCACTCTACCCGCAAAACCAGGAGTAATGGGGGCATGATCGGCAGGTCCACGTGCCTCCGCAACCCCCAAAGTCGCAACGGAATGGGGTCCTAACACAAGGATCAAACACAAGGAACTACCCAAAATAGGATACAAATACTGTAAACAGGCAGAGGAACTAATTCTGAGAAGAACGAAACTTGAAACGTGGAAAATGGACTTCGAACGAACCCTAAACGGGTCAAAAATGACAAGTCTTCCCAAAATCAGACGTCTGGAACATCTTCCAGATGTCTTAAATGATGGTTCAGGTCATACCTTCTTTCTGCGCGATTCCTCAGACGTCCAGAATCCCGCTGGACCATCTGGACTTAGTTCCAGACGTCCGACTGTCACTTCGGACATTTGGAGACCCTCTCCGCCGTCTGGTGCTGTGCCCAGACGTCCAATCTGTGTGGGAGGACGTGCCCTTTCACCTTTCCGAATGAAACCTGCACACGTACGCAACTGTCCTCAACACGAAAATGAGGCAGACCCTTCGGCGGAACGGCCTGCATGACCTTACACGCGAAAGAAGAAGGAATGGAAAAAATATCGTACCTTTCAGACGTCTGGATCTTCCTCCAGACGTCTCCCGCGTCGTATGGACGTAGTTCCAGATGTTTGATTCTGGGAAATTTTCCCAGAATCAGGACCTCCTCTCCCTCTGCCTGCTGCACACGACCGTGCCACGCCGCGCTCGCCTGCTGCCTAAGCTGCAGCAGCTCCTCCCCAGCGCCACGCTCCTCCTGCGCACTCGCCAGCCGGTCCTAGCTGCTTCGGTGAGCTCGCACCCTCGCGCTCTAACCCTTCTCCCTCTCGCTGCAACCCCTCCTCCCCGCGCACTCACGGCAGTAGCTACTGCGGCCCTCACTCGCTCACTTTCACCTAACAGGAAGAAGAAGAAGAAGAAGGTGGTGGAGTGAGGGTGAGGGAGAGGAGAGGGGGAGTATTTGAAGGTGCCGTGGGGAGAGAGAGAGAAAGAAGGCTGCGCCTGCAGGGGGAAAAGAAAGAGAAGAAAAGGAGGGCGGCGGTTCAGTCTGCGCACGCATGCGCGCAGACACGAAATCGTATGCCAAAAAAATTAATTTCCAGATGTCTGGGAAGGCTTCCAGACGTCTAACCAAACGTCTAGACCAATTCCCAGACGTCTTAAACGACGTTTGATGCCGGGGTCATAACAAAGTCCGTGTAACCTGAAAATGAGAAAAATACGTATTTTGGTCATACCTTGTCAACCCTTGGTTCATATTTGGTATTGTTGTATTCCTCTTATTTAATGCTTTCCAATGATTTTTATTTTGTGAAAATCCAAGATATGTAGGAAAAGTTACAAGAAGCAGATGAGAGGCGTAAATAAACCCATTTCGGCAGTATTTTCATCCACTCTAGGTTTTCTTAAACCTAAAATGGGTTTGAGAATCAATGAAAAAAAGCCTACTAGGGTTTAGGGTCATCATTTAATACCTAGGGTAGTGTGGTTCATGAGAAGAGCAAGAAAGAAAGAAAAGAGAGAGAGAGAGAGAGAGAGAGAGAGAGAATGTGTAGGGGTCATACCTCCTCTCCTTTCCTGTTGATGGGGCTTGCCGCAGCATCGTACAACACTAAAGCTAGGGCATTGACGTGGAGGCAGCGCAATAGTCGAAGGTGATGGTGACAGCGTGGGGAACATGAGTCAGGCAATGCAAGTCAACTCCTACATGGAGAGTAAGGTCTGTGAATTCAGATCTAGAGTTGACTTTGTAAGCACATGTAGGGAGCATAATACAAGCCATGGGGTGGGTGCAATGGGCGTGAGACATGTTGCAGGCATGAGGGAACAGTGCCTATAGATCGATTTTCTTGAATATGTTGGTCTGAAACCCTCCTCACTTTATTTAGCTAGTTCAAACCTCTCAACGTTCGTTTTTCACGTTCTAGGTACTGTCAAAATCGTCTCGACGCGTACCATGCATTGGTGAACCTAAACATCTCTTTGGATATTGTTCTCCATGTTAAATTTAGTAAAATCTCTCTAATGTGTTTTGGAACATGTTCATGTTGTGTTGACCTAATGATCAATTCCCAGAGCACATGCGGGGCACGAGGATCCCTTGGACAGTGCAAGGGATCTTTGACATGAATTACAGAGTTGCTGATGTAAACACATTTATGTCACATAAACAGTCTATTTATGTGTCTTCTTAGGCATATACTTACATCATGAATTATAAATATTATATAACATGCATTTAGGTTAAATTGTGTAAAGTTTAGGTTAATTCTCTCTTTTTATGGTAAGGGAACAAGGCAATATTTTATCGGAGCCTCGGATTGAAGATCCAACTATACAGATCTGATCAGGATGATGATTTGGAGTTCAACGACTCCAAGATCACTCCAATCGAACTTCCGTAGCATCAAATGCAGTCCAAGAAAGATCTAAGATCAAGGGGCCAAGTGGTGTAAATATGTACTTCAGATGACAAATCCGACAGCACAGATGGGTTCGGATTGACGATCGCAACCCAATGGCACAAAAATTGATCCAATTCGACATTCGTAGCACCACTTACAAGCAAGAGAAGATGGACGGTCAGGATGGTGCCATGTGGCGCCATCCCAGCCACCCAATGCCAACCCAAGCCCCTACTCCACCTCTCAAGGCGTGTTCAAGATGCAATCTCATTCATTGGATTGAGATCCAACGAGTGAGGGTGTGTGTGCCTTAAAACGAAACCGAGCCTCAAATGCGGCTATAGTGCATTGGGCAAGTGCCTTCACGCGAAGGCAATGACGTGTGTTTAAACCCCCCGAGCGATTCAAATCAACTGCAACACAGGCACGGTCAAATTCAACCATCCGATGAAGATCGTGTGGGTGTAGGAGCGGAGACGTGGCAGTGTCGGGTGCAAGAATCACGCACGTGCGATCAGACGCGCGATCGCACCCGCATGTGTTAGGCGCACTAAAGAAGTGGGCAAGCATTTTAAGCCATTCGATCTCTTGATCAAACGGCTGAGAACACTTGATCGTGGATGTGCATTGAAGCAGCTGAAGGTGAGGAGGCAGGCGTGCGTGCGTACCTTCACCCACATTTGAGCTACAGTGACGCTCAAACGTCACTAAAGACACTGAAATTAATGTTTAATCATTAAAATGACCTATTTGCCCATCTATTCATCAACTATAAAAAGGTCCTACGACCCCCACATTCTTTTCATCTCTTCCTCTCTTCTCTCATCCCCTCCATAGCTCAATGAGCTTGTCCCAAACCTAGGATGCTCCATTAGAGTTAAAAATATAATTTTTCCACCTTCTCACCCCTTCGTGGAGTATCTTGCAGTTGTCCTCTCACCACCGTTCGAGAAGTAGATCTCGCTACGACGTCGCCTTGCTCCATCCTCCTTCCTCCATCTTCGTTCTCCCTCATCCCATGTCTCACCACCTTCGTCTGGGTGCTCCGTCAACGCAGCTCGTCCTCCAAGCAGTCGTCAAGGAGGATAACTTCTCCCTCTTCTCTTTATCGCTTTCTAGTATAGCGAGTAGTTGTAATGAACATGATTATGTGATTATGAAACATTTGTCTATTTTCTCTTTATTTTATCTTTATCTGTATTATTCTCTCTGTCTTCTATTAATTATTCTTTAAGTAGATAGCTAGCGCAGATCTAATTCAACCAGCAAATCTACTTTGTGACAACAAATGTAAATGTGATTTTTGATCAAACATATGCCTCCCAGTGTTTGACCTAAGACTCACCAGAGTTTCGGTTAAATTATTTGTTTGACCGATTTTTACGCGACTACAACGACAATGTTTTCAAAACTCAAATTTTCAGCGTATGAATCCCATTCAACATTTTGGCGTCGTTGCCAGGGAGGCAATGGATCTCAATTTCTTTTCCTCATTTCACGCACTTAATTTCTTTCTAACTCTCTTTTATTTCTTCTCTATTGTCTTGCAGGTACCCCGATCAAGAATCTTCAATCTATAGAAAGGAGTAAAGTGCAGTTGAAGACAACTGTAAGTGCTCCCCCATTCTTTCACCCTCCATAATTTTCATTCCATCACCTAATAACACAAACCATAATTAACCTAGGAGCCCTCATAAACCCTACGCTTAGTTTGGTTGTTTGTTTGCCACCTCCACTGTTACGACCCGATCCCAGATCCCTACAGGACCCAGGACCTGCCCGCCGCGACTAATCCCAAGACCAAGTTGTCCAACGAGAAATAACCAAAAGCAGAAAATAATTTCACATCCACACATACAATGTAACTAAGCAGAAAGAAAACAAGAGACAGTAAAAGAAACAGAGCGAACAGTCTTACAATTATTACAGGCTATCACAACTACAGTAGAGAAAAGTACAGCGGAAAAGTAACTGAAATAGTATTTCAAAGAACAAAAACTCACTACCACAATGGAAGCTAAGGAAACAGTAAGAAAACTGCTAAGGCTGGTGAAACGTGGGTTTTACCGGGTTTGTTATAACGTTGTAGTAAAGCCGGTTATGACCAACACTTCAAATAAAAATTTTTTACTCGGAAAATAAAAGAGTTCCCGAGGTCGAACTCAGGGAGCAAGTTGTATTCTAGAGATATACATGTTTCTTTTACAAAAATAAAGAGAGAGGGAAAGAATTTGTTGTTTTCTCTTTGTTCTGCAGAGGGGGATGCTCTTCTTTCTCTCTTTCTTTAGATCTCCTTCTTTCTTCTTCTTCTTTGGTTTTCTGCCTTGACCTCTCTTCTTCTTCTTCTGCAATCGTGGTGACGCTCGTCTTCTTCTTCCTGCTGTTCCTGCTTTGGTGATGTTCTTCCTTCTTCAGAGCTCCTTGTTCTTCTTCTTCGTTCTGCAGAGGTGATGCTCCTCTTCAGATCTCTCTTTCTTCTTCTTCCTCGGTTTCTGCCTTGACCGTTCTTCTTCTTCTTCTGCTTTGGCCGTTGCTCTTCCTTCTTCTTCAGCCTGCCTTCTTTCCTGCTCTGGCTGCTGACCTTCCGTCGTCTGACCCGGTGCTTAGACGACTTAACTATGCCTTTGCTACAGTGCAGCTCCTTCTTCTTCAGCAGGTCTTCTTCTTCGCCTGTGCCTGCACACTTCAGGGTTTTTTTCGTCAAGAGGCAAAACCTACTCTACCCCCCTCCCCCGCGTCTCTCTTTCTCTCTGAAACCACTCTTGGGAAAGCTCTCCCAGAGCTACCGGGTAATCGGGTTCGGGTCAGGCCCGGGTCCAGGCCCACCGGCGTGCGGTGGTGGGCGAGGAGTGCAGGTCGGTTTAATCGGGTCGGGCCAGGTCCGCGGAGCGTGGTCACGGACGAGGCCGGGTCGGGTGAGAGGGACCTCACCCCGTGGTCAGGAGGCAGACAGCATAAGGCACTTTTTGCCTTTATGCGTCCGCTCGCCTCCGAGAAGTTCCGAGGTGGGACTAAATGTCCCACCCCAATTGAGCGCCCGTCGCGGAGGGAGCAGTGGGCGATCGTGGCTTCACGTGCGGCCTTCGCCCCATCTGCGAGCCTGGGACGTTTCGCTGAGACTCCCCGCGCAACCTGGGAGTCGAACCTGGGCGAAGGCGTGCCTGCACCTGCAGGTGAAGGAGCTCTGCCTGCTCAGTAATGGCGACGGCGGGCGAGTCACCTGGTCACAGAAGAACGGCCTCTCGGCCAAATCAGACAGGCGGGGGACCTTCGCCGTGGCACGGCGAAGGTGGTCAGGGGGTCTGCAGGGGGCGTGATGGAGCCAACAGGTCGTCCTAGGTCAAACTGTGAGCGAAGAAGTGGGTGTGTTCGGTGGATCTGCAGAGGGCGTTTGGTGGGAAGTGGAGGGGCGGAAGAGGATCAGGGTGAGGAGGCGGAGGTTCTGCGGTGGTCGGCGAGCCGTGTGGGTCGCTGAGGTGATGGGAGCGGCTCGCCGGAGGGTGGTCGGAGGCGGAGAGGGTGAGGGTGAACTGGAGCGGTCGAGGGTTTAATCAAATAAAAGACAGTGAGGAAAAGAAAGAGGGGGAGGTGGGGAGGAGTTCTGACCTAGCTATGGAGACGAAAGGGGCCGAGACAGGGCGACAGTCGTATCGACTGTCGCCGGAGAAGAAGATGCCCAGGGGAAGGGGCGGCGGCGAGCAGAGGGCTGGAGAGGCGCCAGCTGGGTACGGCGTGGCGCAGGAAGAGCAGGGGAGGAGGTCTCTGCTGCTGGTATTACGGCAGAGCGAAGAGGAGGAGGGGGAGGAAACCGCCGGAGCTGGTGAGCGTCTGCCGGAGAAAGAAGAGAAGGAAGTTGGGGATTTCTCCGTCAGATCCAGGCTGCCCTGGTCGGTGGAGCAGCGGGGGGTATTTATAGGGATGAAACAGGGAGGAAGGCGGAGGGAGACGACGTGTCTCCCTCGCCGGAGAATGGTCGGAACACGAACCCATACCGTCCGTGCGTTCGCACGGCCGGTATGGTGGGCTACAATGACCAGGGGGGTGCCCCTGCGACGGCTGACGACGCAGGGCACCCCCGGTTTACTTGCCAGGTCCCCCACCTCACCCTGCGCGGCGCCATGCTCCGCGCAAGGTCTCCGGAGCATGGTGCTGGCAGGGTTTTGCAGGAGGGACCTGATTGCAAAGAACGAAGGAGAGTTAGGGGCCAAAATGCGAGGGTTCAAAAGTTGAGGGCCAAAGAGTAAATATATGAGGACCAAAGTGTGAAGTCGGTCAAGGGGGTTTCTTCTTAGGCTCAAGTTTTTATACATGACTAATTAAGACCTAAGGAATCTGATGGTGAATTTCATTTTCATATTAAACCTTGTTTGACCGGTCAATTTGCGCAAAAACCCAAATTAAGTTATTAATTGGGCATGGTTCTCAATGTAGGTCAAAATGGGTTCTAAAGGCCAAATTGAAGGTTCTAAACCCTAGAGATTATTTTTCTATGAATTTTAGAGGGTTTATTCTATTTTTACTTTGCCTCGAACCTTGTGAATTGAAGTGGGTTGTTTTAGGGTTACAGATTATCATTTGGTTCCTTGGAAGTGCTGTAGCCCTTGCTAGATCATCTCATCCCACTTTTATTCTTATTAAGCTATTTTGACCTGTGTTTGGGCCCTGAATTACCCTGTATGCAGATTATACTGGTAAAATTGCACTTTTACCCCTTATGACTGGTTTTCTTCTCAAACTCAGAATTCTCTGAGTTAAGCCTTTCCTTGAGATATGTAGGAGCTTTTATCCTTTGTATTGGGTCAAAATGAGCTAGTTATGGCTCATGATGAGGTTCTCATCATACCCCCATGCCTAGCTTTTGCTAGTCCCTTAGCAAAAACTTAAGGTTTCAACCCTTATTCTAGACCATGAATTTTTTAATGGTTTTAGATAAGTGCCTTTTTTATTTGAGCATAGATTAGGTTAGAATGCTGACCATAGGCCTAAAAGGTACTCTAGTACCAATCAAGATCCAAATCTGTCTAGCCTTAGCCTCAGTCTTTTAGCAAAGGTTTTTAAGGCCCGCAAGAACTAACCTAAGGTTTATTGGACTTCGTGGTTAAAGCACCCGTGCTTGAAATGATTTTAGCCCTGGCTCAGTTCGCAGTACGTTTTGTAAGAGAGAGATAGAAAGTTTTTCTGTTTGGAGAGTTTTCTCTCTCTTTTTCTTTTTAGTTCTAGCCTAGGATTGGCTTTTCAACACGGTCTGTATCAGATTCCTTGCTCCCATCATCAATCCTCAAGGGTTCCTGGCGATCGATGCTTCGAGATAGCACCGCCCATGGCAACCCCCGGAACCCTGGCTATTGAGATTTCGAGATAATCCCATCCATGGTATTCCGTGGCCGAATCCAGACCCTGGCAATTGACACTTCGAGATAATGCCATCCATGGAGTCTGAATCAGCAGAGTGCTTACATGCCCCCCGTAGGATATGTAAATATCCTAAGAGACAAGCACCGAGGAGATGATATTTTGTTACGCATCTTCGAGGGGATTTCCCGCCTCTCTGCGCTGGGAACTCATCCAAATCAACTTGTGTTGATCGGCCGCTCCTATTCTAGGTGTTCTTTTCAGATTTTTGCGACGCTTCTGCGTGATTCTGATTTTTACGCTTACTGAACCAGGCTGTGTGTGAGATTAGGGTGCTTAGGTTACTGAGTCCCGTAAACCAAAAATTAGTTAACGAGGCCGAATACTCCCTAAGCCTTAGACCTAATACTTCAGCTTTTCATTTTCCTCAACCTCTTGAGGAGTGTCCAGATCTTAATGGGTACTAAGAGTCTATTCAAGAATGCCTAAGGTTTGCATTCTTACTAATCTCATTGTGCACTTTTCAGTTATTTTCTTGAATGAGGTCTAGAACTTAGGTTAATTCCTTAGTTCCTTACTAATGACTATCACTTTTTCTCATAATTTTGTGCTCCTTTTTCATTTTGTTTCTTTTCTCCTTCACAAAATTTTCCTTCTCCTCTTTTCCTCTTATTCTTTTTCGAAAAAATTTTTTAATTTTTATGGTATTTTTGGCATATGTGAATTTTTTGTTTGAAACCTTTTCTTACAAGTTTTTGCACTTTCCTACCCCCCCATGCCTAAGATTTGCAATGTCCTCATTGTAACCTAGGGGGTCTTAGTTCATTCCTTAAGACAGAAATTTGGATGAGTGAATGGGTCGGGTTGAATTTTTTTTGCGGACGATTTCAAATCTCAGATGCGAACATCTGAGTTGGGGTCGGCTGTCTTCAAGGGTGAACTTCGAGTGCTGAAAGGTGTCAGAACAAGTTTCAGGTTTTCAAAGAGAATGACGGGCTGCCTCCCGTTAAGCGCTGAGTTTTACGCCATCGGCTGGGCGCAATAAGCTCAAGGGGAAAGGAGGATATAAGATGCTTCAGCCAAATCAGTAGAAGTTACATCAATGAACGGCTTGAGTCTCTGACCATTCACGATGAAAGGTTCAGAATCGTGGCTGAGTGGACTGATTTCGATTGCTCCATTTCCAAAAACCTGTCGGACCAAATATGGTCCGACCCACTTAGATCTCAGTTTTCCTGGGAAGAGTTTGAGTCGGGCATCAAAGAGTAGGACCTTTTGACCAGGATGAAAGATCTTTCTCGAGATGTGTTTGTCGTGGAAGGCTTTAACCCGCTCCTTGTAGATTTGCGAGTTCTCGTACGCGTCTATGCGTAATTCATCGATCTCGCTGATTTGGAGTTTTCTGTGGGTCCCAGCCTTAGAAAGATCCAGATTACAGTTCCGTACTGCCCAATAGGCTTTATGCTCCAGTTCGACGGGAAGGTGGCATGCCTTTCCGTACACCAATCTAAAGGGAGACATGCCCAATTGGGTCTTGTGGGCGGTCCTATAGGCCCACAATGCTTCCGGAAGTCGGGACGACCAGTCCTTCCTGTCAGGTCGAACAGTGACTTGCAGGATTTTCTTGATCTCCCGATTAGACAGCTCAGCTAGACCATTAGTTTGGGGGTGGTAAGGAGTAGAGATTCGGTGAGACACCCCATATTTGGTCATCAGTGACCTAAACTGAGCATTTGTGAAATGGGTTCCCCCATCAGAGATTATTGCACGAGGAATCCCGAACCTTGAGAAAATGTGTTGATGAATGAATTTGAGAATGATTTTGTGATCACAGGTTCGGGTCGGTATGGCTTCGATCCATTTGGACACGTAGTCCACAGCCAACAGAATGTATTCGAAACCATCCGAAACAGGAAAGGGGCCCATAAAATCAATCCCCCAAACATCAAAGATTTCGCATACTAGAATCGGTTGCATAGGCATCATGTCGCGATGGCTCATGTTGCCCAAAGTCTGGCAACGACTGCATGCCTTGCAATGACTGTATGCGTCTTTGAACAGTGTGGGCCAGTAAAAGCCGCACTGGAGGACTTTTGATGCGGTTTTATGCCCGGCAAAATGGCCACCGCATGCCTGGTCATGGCAGAAAGAGAGGATATTGTTGACTTCCCCTTCCGGGACACATCTCCGGATGATCTGATCGGCACCTATGCGGAAGAGGTACGGGTCTTCCCAAATGTAATACTTGGCATCGGAGCGTAATTTGTCTTTCTTGGCCTTCGGCCAATCGGACGGGGTCTGATGAGATGCCAAGTAATTTACAATATTAGCAAACCATGGAAGGCTAGTACCAATAGTCAGCAGGTGCTCATCGGGAAAATGCTCAGTGATGGGTCCGGAAGGGTCTATTATTTCAGAAGGAAGACGGGACAAGTGATCAACTACCACGTTTTGTTTTCCCGCTTTATCGCGAATCTCGAGGTCAAATTCTTGCAACAGCAAGATCCATCGGATCAATCGAGGCTTCGCGTCCTTCTTTGCAAGGAGATGCCTCACAGCCGTGTGATCCGAGTATATGATGACATGGGAACCCAGAAGGTATGATCTGAACTTCTCTAGGGCAAATACTACAGCTAGCAGCTCTTTCTCAGTAACTGTATAGTTACGCTGAGCCTCATCGAGTGTTTTGCTGGCGTAGTAAATGACCACAGGTTTCTTGTCATTTTTCTGCCCCAAAACCGCTCCTACAGCGAAGTCGGATGCATCACACATGATCTCAAAGGGTTGAGACCAATCAGGGGACTGTAGGATCGGGGCTTGGGTGACTCGGTCACGCAGGATTTCAAATGCTTGAGTGCATTCCTTGGAGATTTCGAAGGGAACATCCTTGGAGAGAAGAGTGGTCAGGGGGCGTGCGATTTTTGAAAAATCAGGGATAAATCGTCGATAAAAACCGACATGCCCTAAAAAGGATCGTATGTCCCTGATCGAGCTAGGCATAGGAAGGTGAGAAATCAGATTAACCTTAGCTCGATCCACTTGGATACCTTTCTCCGAAATTGAGTGTCCCAGGACAATTCCCTCAGGCACCATGAAATGGCTCTTCTCCCAGGAAAGAACCAAATTCACGTCGATGCACCGCCTAAGTATCTGGACCAAGTGTTGGAGGCAATCGTCGAATGATGCTCCGAAAACTGAAAAGTCATCCATGAAGACTTCCAGATAATCACCTACCATATCTGAGAATATGGCAAGCATGCATCGCTGAAAAGTAGCGGGTGCATTGCAAAGACCGAAAGGCATCCTTCGGAAAGCGTATGTTCCGAAGGGGCAGGTGAACGTGGTCTTTTCTTGGTCCTCAGGATGGATTGCCACCTGGTTATAACCGGAGTACCCGTCAAGAAAGCAGAAGAACCTATTTCCCGCTAGTTTTTCGAGAATTTGATCAATGAAGGGTAGTGGGAAATGATCCTTCTTCGTGGAGGAATTGAGTCGACGGTAATCTATACAGACTCTCCACGAGTTGGCTAATCGGGTAGGAATGATTTCTCCGGTCTCAGTCGTTATAGTGGTGAGTCCTGCCTTCTTAGGCACGACCTGAATTGGGCTCACCCAACGACTATCGGAGATCGGGTAGATGATCCTAGCATCTAACCACTTGATGATCTCCTTTTTCACGACCTCCTGCAGATTGGGGTTTAAGCGTCTCTGCATTTCACGCGAAGGTCGTGTGCCCTCTTCTGAATAGATATGATGAGTACAATAAGAGGGACTTATTCCAGTCAAATCATCGAGAGTCCATCCGATGGCTCTTCGATGTTGCTGGAGGACAACAATCAGACTGGTTTCCTGTTCAGGACTGAGGTTGGAATTGATGATCACAGGAAGGGTCCGATTAGAACCCAAAAAGATGTATTTCAAATGAGCAGGAAGGGGTTTCAGTTCGAGGGTGGGGTTTTCAGCAGCAGCGGGTGGTTCAGTATAGATGTGAGGTTCAAGGGTGGGAGTTACTGGGTTGTTCACATCTGGATTTGACTCCTCTGTTTGCGGGTCAAGATCCTTCTGTGGTTGATGAGGCATACTCAAGTCATTCTGGAGGTGTGATTCATCAACCAAAGTCTTGATGTCACAAATTTGCTCGATGACGCCGCAATTAATTCCTTGTTGGGCCTTAAATATATCAATTTTCAGTGTTTGATCTCCAAACTTAAGCTCTATTTGGCCCTCCTCACAGCTGATGTTGGCTCTAGCAGTAGCCAAGAAAGGTCTCCCTAGAATGATTGGTGTATCCCTAGGGTTCTCAGGTGCATCCATGTCTAAGACTATAAAGTCCACTGGAAAATAGAAATCCCGTACTCTCACGATAACATCCTCGAGAATCCCTTTTGGTGACTTTATAGATCGATCTGCTAATTGTAATGTCACCTCGGTTGGTTTCAGCTCAGATTCTTCCAGATGGTCAAGTAAGGATGTGGGTATCAGATTTATAGATGCACCTAAGTCTAACAATGCTCTATCAAATTGGGTACCACCTATCTTACAGGAGATCAGGGGAGTTCCAGGATCTTTTGCCTTGGGTGGGAGTCTACTAAGGATTACAGAGCTGGCTTGCTCTGACAGAACAATTGGGCTCCCTCCCTTGGTTCGCGGCTTACGCTGGGGTGTACATATATTCTTTAGAAATCGTGCGTAAGCTGGTACGTGGCGGATTGCATCCATTAAGGGGATGTTTATGTGGACCTGCTCAAAGAGCTTGACCAGGTCCTCCTCAGGGGCCACGGGTTTGGTGGTCCTCTTTCCCTTGGTCAGGGCCTCGGGAAACGGGATCTTGGTTGGTTCCTCTAGGATAGGTCCAGGTTGTGGGTCTGGAACAGCGGTACCTTGGATATCTATCCTAGGGTCATGGTTATCAGGCTGGGAGTGGTTTGGATAATGCGGGTCCTGAGTTGTCTTACCACTACGTGTTGTTACAGAATTTAATCCGGCCTGATTTTGGTTTGGGTTTGGTAGGAGGGGTGGCTGCTGCTGAAATCCTGCACGCGAAGTTGAGGCTTCCATCTCGTCTGGAGATGGGGCAGTAGGGGCCTGATAAATCCATTGAGCGTGGCCTAAATTTGGATTCATAACGCGCTTCTGGGTTGGCACGTTATTTGGGTTAGGAAGAGGTTGGGAAGGGAGTGTGCCTGGCTGGCGAGAATTTGCCAACTGGGCCAGTTGAGTTTTAACTTCAGTAAGCTCGTCCTTGTGCTGTTTTTGAATGGCTGCATTCGATTTTTGAATGTCAGCCAGAGTCTGAAGGATTAAGGACATTTGATCTTGATTTGGCCCTGATGGATAAGTAGGGTGGGGCCGAGGCTGAGGCGGCTGGTAGTGATGAGAGGGCTGTGGGCGGGACTGAAAAGGTGGTCTTTGGGTTTGGGAATTTCCCGCCCACTGAAAATTGGGATGGTTTCGTCATCCAGGGTTGTAAGTGTTGGAGAATGGGTCGTTCTGGATGGCGTTGAGGTCCTCGCAGGTCTGAGGAACCTCCTGAGAATCAGGGAAAGGAGGAATGGAGTTCCCCCGGCTGGTGAAGAAAGGATCGGATGATCTTCCAGTCCAAGAATCAGATGGGGATGGATATGGATCCATCCCAAGGGAGGATCGGTGGAGGATGTTTTGCACAGTCTCCTGTGTGGAAGGAGGTTGTGCAAAGGAGTTACGCGCAGAGGTGGCTCGCTGCAAGTGCTGAGTCAGCTCATCCACCTTCTTTTCAATGATTGAGACCTTGTCCAATCGACTGGCCATTAATTCCAGGTCGACTGATGCGGACAGGTCCTGCGTCTCATGTGCTCCCTTAAGATTCGTCGCTGCGCGGGTATTCGTCCTGTCGAATAATCCCATGGAGTCATTGTTGATGGAGTTCTCGCACATGTTTTCGAGAATCTCCCATACGGTGTCTTCATGTTGACCCATGATGTTTCCTCCGCAGGTTGCATTGACGAAAAGGCGGATGTCCTCACGGAGTCCCTGGTAAAAAGATTGGACTTGTTCCCATTTAGGAACTCCGTGATGGGGGCACTTCCTCATGAGATCCTGAAAACGATCCCATGCCTCATGGAGAGGTTCTCCAGATTGTTGAGTGAAGTGTGTAATCTGATGGCGCAAGGCGTTGGTCCGACCAACGGGAAAGAACTTTTTCAAAAACTCGGATTGAAGTTCTTCCCAAGTGTTGATCGGCCGGGTCTGAGTTTGATACCAATGGGCGGCCTTGTCCATAAGAGAAAAGGAGAACATCTTCATGAGAAGAATATCCCGATTTTGCGCATCTGATCCAAAAGTGTGGGCCAGATGCTTTAGCTGTTTGATGTGCTGGAAGGGATCTTCAGAATTAAGCCCATGGAATTTAGGTATAGCATGAATCATGTTGGGCTTTAGTTCGGAATCAGGTCCTCCAATCGGGATTCTGACTCGAGGCTCAATGGCCACCGCAGCAGGATTGTAGTGGTCCCGCATCATAGGACGCTGCGGTGGGTGCACGAAGTTTTGGAAGAGGTCATTGAGTCGCTGGAGCTGGTGTTCCAGATTATTTTCTTCCTCAACTGGCTGAGCCATGATGGGGGAAGAAGAAGAACTTGGTTCTGAATCAGAAGAGAGAATAATGTGAGGGTGTTGCTGCACAAATACGGGCGTCGAGGCTTGGCCTTGACGAGAGCGAATTTCTAATGGAGGTCTTAAGGGTGGTCTTAGAGACCTCCTTCCGTACATGCACAGTTGGGAGAGGTAAGTTTAGAAGGTGCTGGACCCAATCAAGACACCCAAAAATGTGTTGGGTGACTATAGAGGTGCGGGGCAGATGGACCCCTTGATCAGAAAGATCGTCCACCTGAGAATTACCTGGGCAGCCAGAGAGGGAGAGTCCCGCGAAGACCCCTACACGGTAGAGCGTCCCCACGGGTTACAGGGTTTCCCCCACCCGACCTCTCTTGTCACTGCGGTTCCAGGTAGACCAGAATGGGGATCTTGACCTCTTAAGTCTACCAATTTTAAGATCAGGGTGCTTAAGGTTTCACTTGAACTTTAGTCTTTTTAAGTGCAAAGAGTGACCTAATTTAAGGTTGGTTGACCCAAGGGGTCAACTTTACCTATTGTTGTCTTTAAGAGCTTTTAGGTCCTGTCTTTTAGGGTTCAAGTGTTTAGAGAGAGCCAATTGTTTAGGATTTTTCTTGTTAATTATTTTCAATCAATGGCTTGGGCACACCTCTTTTGGATTTCCTCAATTCTTGATTAAGGGGTGTGTCTCTACTGAAATCCTAATGTTTGACCTTATGTTGGCTCTACTTGGTCCATTTAACTCTTTGTTGGGCAATTAGGGCTCAAGCAAGAATGTGTTAGCCCTTAAATACCCTTAATAGTGTGCAGGAGTGATGAGTTGAAAACATGCAACTTTTTATGGTTACTAAGTATGGAAGACAGGTTAGCCCTATATTGCTTGTTCTTTTCTTTTCTTCCTCTTTAGAGTGTAGAGGTTAATAGTGAGAGAAAAGATTTACCTGTCTTCGGAGTGGTTGTGTGGTTGCTTGTCTTCTTGAGTTCCTGTAGCTGCACAAAAGAGAGGAGATTATCAGAACTTAAAAGAAACAGGAATGTTTACCTCTAGAATAGCCGTTGCTCCCCGGCAGCGGCGCCAAAATGAAACGTGGGTTTTACCGGGTTTGTTATAACGTTGTAGTAAAGCCGGTTATGACCAACACTTCAAATAAAAAATTTTTACTCGGAAAATAAAAGAGTTCCCGAGGTCGAACTCAGGGAGCAAGTTGTATTCTAGAGATATACATGTTTCTTTTACAAAAATAAAGAGAGAGGGAAAGAATTTGTTGTTTTCTCTTTGTTCTGCAGAGGGGGATGCTCTTCTTTCTCTCTTTCTTTAGATCTCCTTCTTTCTTCTTCTTCTTTGGTTTTCTGCCTTGACCTCTCTTCTTCTTCTTCTGCAATCGTGGTGACGCTCGTCTTCTTCTTCCTGCTGTTCCTGCTTTGGTGATGTTCTTCTTTCTTCAGAGCTCCTTGTTCTTCTTCTTCGTTCTGCAGAGGTGATGCTCCTCTTCAGATCTCTCTTTCTTCTTCTTCCTCGGTTTCTGCCTTGACTGTTCTTCTTCTTCTTCTGCTTTGGCCGTTGCTCTTCCTTCTTCTTCAGCCTGCCTTCTTTCCTGCTCTGGCTGCTGACCTTCCGTCGTCTGACCCGGTGCTTAGACGACTTAACTATGCCTTTGCTACAGTGCAGCTCCTTCTTCTTCAGCGGGTCTTCTTCTTCGCCTGTGCCTGCACACTTCAGGGTTTTTTTCGTCAAGAGGCAAAACCTACTCTACCCCCCTCCCCCGCGTCTCTCTTTCTCTCTGAAACCACTCTTGGGAAAGCTCTCCCAGAGCTACCGGGTAATCGGGTTCGGGTCAGGCCCGGGTCCAGGCCCACCGGCGTGCGGTGGTGGGCGAGGAGTGCAGGTCGGTTTAATCGGGTCGGGCCAGGTCCGCGGAGCGTGGTCACGGACGAGGCCGGGTCGGGTGAGAGGGACCTCACCCCGTGGTCAGGAGGCAGACAGCATAAGGCACTTTTTGCCTTTATGCGTCCGCTCGCCTCCGAGAAGTTCCGAGGTGGGACTAAATGTCCCACCCCAATTGAGCGCCCGTCGCGGAGGGAGCAGTGGGCGATCGTGGCTTCACGTGCGACCTTCGCCCCATCTGCGAGCCTGGGACGTTTCGCTGAGACTCCCCGCGCAACCTGGGAGTCGAACCTGGGCGAAGGCGTGCCTGCACCTGCAGGTGAAGGAGCTCTGCCTGCTCAGTAATGGCGACGGCGGGCGAGTCACCTGGTCACAGAAGAACGGCCTCTCGGCCAAATCAGACAGGCGGGGGACCTTCGCCGTGGCACGGCGAAGGTGGTCAGGGGGTCTGCAGGGGGCGTGATGGAGCCAACAGGTCGTCCTAGGTCAAACTGTGAGCGAAGAAGTGGGTGTGTTCGGTGGATCTGCAGAGGGCGTTTGGTGGGAAGTGGAGGGGCGGAAGAGGATCAGGGTGAGGAGGCGGAGGTTCTGCGGTGGTCGGCGAGCCGTGTGGGTCGCTGAGGTGATGGGAGCGGCTCGCCGGAGGGTGGTCGGAGGCGGAGAGGGTGAGGGTGAACTGGAGCGGTCGAGGGTTTAATCAAATAAAAGACAGTGAGGAAAAGAAAGAGGGGGAGGTGGGGAGGAGTTCTGACCTAGCTATGGAGACGAAAGGGGCCGAGACAGGGCGACAGTCGTATCGACTGTCGCCGGAGAAGAAGATGCCCAGGGGAAGGGGCGGCGGCGAGCAGAGGGCTGGAGAGGCGCCAGCTGGGTACGGCGTGGCGCAGGAAGAGCAGGGGAGGAGGTCTCTGCTGCTGGTATTACGGCAGAGCGAAGAGGAGGAGGGGGAGGAAACCGCCGGAGCTGGTGAGCATCTGCCGGAGAAAGAAGAGAAGGAAGTTGGGGATTTCTCCGTCAGATCCAGGCTGCCCTGGTCGGTGGAGCAGCGGGGGGTATTTATAGGGATGAAACAGGGAGGAAGGCGGAGGGAGACGACGTGTCTCCCTCGCCGGAGAATGGTCGGAACACGAACCCATACCGTCCGTGCGTTCGCACGGCCGGTATGGTGGGCTACAATGACCAGGGGGGTGCCCCTGCGACGGCTGACGACGCAGGGCACCCCCGGTTTACTTGCCAGGTCCCCCACCTCACCCTGCGCGGCGCCATGCTCCGCGCAAGGTCGCCGGAGCATGGTGCTGGCAGGGTTTTGCAGGAGGGACCTGATTGCAAAGAATGAAGGAGAGTTAGGGGCCAAAATGCGAGGGTTCAAAAGTTGAGGGCCAAAGAGTAAATATATGAGGACCAAAGTGTGAAGTCGGTCAAGGGGGTTTCTTCTTAGGCTCAAGTTTTTATACATGACTAATTAAGACCTAAGGAATCTGATGGTGAATTTCATTTTCATATTAAACCTTGTTTGACCGGTCAATTTGCGCAAAAACCCAAATTAAGTTATTAATTGGGCATGGTTCTCAATGTAGGTCAAAATGGGTTCTAAAGGCCAAATTGAAGGTTCTAAACCCTAGAGATTATTTTTCTATGAATTTTAGAGGGTTTATTCTATTTTTACTTTGCCTCGAACCTTGTGAATTGAAGTGGGTTGTTTTAGGGTTACAGATTATCATTTGGTTCCTTGGAAGTGCTGTAGCCCTTGCTAGATCATCTCATCCCACTTTTATTCTTATTAAGCTGTTTTGACCTGTGTTTGGGCCCTGAATTACCCTGTATGCAGATTATACTGGTAAAATTGCACTTTTACCCCTTATGACTGGTTTTCTTCTCAAACTCAGAATTCTCTGAGTTAAGCCTTTCCTTGAGATATGTAGGAGCTTTTATCCTTTGTATTGGGTCAAAATGAGCTAGTTATGGCTCATGATGAGGTTCTCATCAGCTGGGCTCAACTGGTCCCAGCTCCCTTTGTAGCCGGTGGTGCTGGCTGCTCAACTCCTTGACCTAGACAAGGTTATAAAATTTCCACAGTCAGCGAATGCTGAGTAGAGTGGTAACTAAAACATTTACTTGCAATTTAATTTAAGACAGGCAAGTAGTTATTTTTCAAATTTCCATTTAGCTCAACGAGTAGTTCTAATTTGTCTATTCTCTTAAGTACCAGTCATTTCTTAATCTTGACTATCCCTCAAGGGGACGATCTTGATTGCAATCTTTCTCGTGATGTAGGATATACACGTGGTGTTCTCCTGGCCAGGAGAGTCCTCCGTGGTAGTCCTACACCCAGTCAACCACCCCGAGGTCACGGTCGCGACATAACGATGACTACGACATGCGTGATAAGTACATGGGTAGATATCCGGCACTGGCACGCAGTCAGTCGTTTCCGTTAGCGGGTACGTCCAAAGTACAGCACAGGGCCTTGCCCTCTCAGAATAGGGGTCTCGACCCTCAGATGTTAAGACCCGTGCCATTTGAGCCTTTTAAGATGTCAAGATTGTGGGTCAGACGTCTGGATACCTTCCCAGACATATGGAAATCGAAAATTTTGAGTACGAGCTCGCGTCTACGTGCAGACAGTACACTCCTCTCGTTTTCCTTCCTCTTCTCTCTCCTTCCACCCGACGAAACCCTAAACCCACACCCTTATATAAAGCCCCATCCTCTCCCTCGTTCCACCCCACTTCCCAGCCACCTTCCTCCTTCCCTCTAACGAGAGTAGCAGAGCGGTGAGAGCGTGGGAGAGGCGTGAGGAGAGGAGGAGCAACGTGAGAGGAAGAGGAGTTTGGCTTGCAAGCTCACATGGGAGCTCGCTGGTGAGCTCACGGCCGGTCGGCACGTGCGCAAGGTGGAGGAGTACATCGGGGAGGTCCTCCCTGACACTGCTGCAGCCGGAGCGACAGGAGAGAGGGTGTGGCTCGACCACGCGCGGCGCGAGAGGGCGGAAGTAGGTTCTGGTTCTGGGTTTTTCCCAGAATCAGACGTCTGGAGCGACGTCCAAACGATGTAGCCGACCTCTGGAGGAGGTTCCAGACGACTGAGAAGTAGACTTCGCGAAGGTACATCTTCTTTGCGAATACGGCCATGCAGGCTACTCCGCCAAGGCACTGTTGCATGCCTTTTTGAGGAGATTTGGTTGATTTGCACAGGAGTTGCTTCGAGAAGGCACAGGACACGCCCTCTTACGCACTTCAGATGTCTAGGCGAGGCACCAGACGACGGGAAGCGCATCCAGACATCCGGAGAGGTGGTCGGACGTTTGGAACTGGGTCCAGACGGTCCAGCAGGGTTTCTGGACGTCTGAGGAGTGGCGCAGGACTTGAGGTATGGCACTGGACACTTTTAAGACATCTGGAAGTTGTTCCAGATGTTTGATTTGAGTCAGAAATACTATTTTTGACCCGTTTAGGATCTGTTTGAGGTCCATTTTCCACGATTAAGATACCGATATTTCCCGTATGAATTCCCCTACTTGTTGGAATACTTTCTATACTATTCTGAGTATTCTCTTGTGATTGATCCTTGTGATAGGACTTGTTTCCATTGCGGGATCGGGGCTTACTGAGGCACGTGAGCCTGCCGTTCAAGCCCCCACTACTCCTGGGTTTACTAGTAAAGTGGCTTCCCCATAATTTAATTAAACCCTAAATGCATGTGTGGGATGAATGATTAGAACCTAGGATATGACATGAATCCTAGGACCAGAAACACTTGAAATGTCTGTAATGGATGATTGAATTGTAGTCTTGAATGAGTAGATAGAATGATAACAATTGCCTGTAAATAAATAACAGCTGCCTGTGAAATGTAAAGTACTTGTGCTAGCAACCTATTGCATGTAAATTCCTGCTGTATACGTTAAATGACATAATACGAGCTACGTGTATATAAATTGAGAATGGTAACATGAATGATGGAAAGACGAGCTACCTGTGTATAACCTGTGTATGGAAATGTAAATGATAGCAATATGAATTGCATATGTATAACCTGAGAATGGAAATAGAAATGATGAAACCTGGTATGGCTTGGCCTGAGAAATATGAGCATGAACCCTACGGGGAATTAGGAGTTGAGCTCCTGGAAATAAATGGAATGGATCTGAAAATGTGTTGGGAAGTGTGCAGACCCTTGAGAACGTGGTACCAAGGGGAGCGCATGTTACCTCTTGGTGTAGAGGGGTGCTTGCCGCCTTCGGGTTGAGACCTGGGGTGGGTTTGGCCACTTTGCACTGACTCTATGGCCCTCGTGCACACTGTACCGGGGAGAGCTACTAGTGTAGGGAGAGAGCTAGCCACCCCACGGGACCCGGGGTTCAGCTAGCCGCCCTACACCGACTTGTTAGGCCCACTGGGAAAACCAGGGTAGTCAGGCGAGGGTGCGCGGACTGTGGAGGGGCGAGACCCATGTTTGGTTATTGAGAGGGCTAGGCCCTATACTGGTTCCATGTTGTGCTTTGGGCGCACCCGCTAACGAAAACGACTGACCGCGTGCCAGTGAGGGGTAGCTACCCATGCGCTTATCGTGCATGCCGTAGTCAGCGTTACGTCTGTTCGTGACCTTGGGGTCGTTGATTGGGTGTAGGATCACCACGAGGGACTCTCCCGGCCAAGAGAGCACCACGTGTGCCTTCTACTCTTCGGAAAAGACTGTAATCAAGATCGTTCCCACGATGAACATTCGAGATCAAGAAAGAGACCTGATAAATAAGCCAAGTGATGAAAAAGAATAATTAGTGAAAGAAAGTAATTGAAAAACAACAGCTACCTGTCCACTTTTACTACTTTAGTAGTTGGTTGCCACTCTACTCAGCATTCGCTAATTTCGTGTACTCATAACCCTTTTTCAAGTCCAAGTGTTGAGCAACTAGAGCCTACAGCTGCAGAGGGTGCTGGACCCAGTAGAGCACAGTAGTTGTAGCTTCTTGTTGTACTCCTTTTCTATTGCCATGAGTAGTTTATTGCACTTTTGTACTCTTGCATTTTGAACATTATATTCCTGTACTCGTTTACTTTTCTACTGTTGTGGTGGTGTGTACTGTAGTAGTTTTACTTCCTTACAGCCGTACTTTTGTTACTGTCAGTTGCTTAGCATAGTAAATGTGGTTTACTTTCCTACTTTTGGTTACTTTCTCATTGGACGACTAGGTCTTGGGATCAGTCGAGTTGGTCCGACCTCATGTCCTGTAGGGATTCGAGAACCGAGTTGTAACAGAATAGAACAGGGGTCTCGCCCCTCCACAGTCCGCATGCCTTCGTCTGACTATCCTGGTTTGCCCAGTGGGCCTAACAAGAGTCGGTGTAGGGTGGCTAGTACTAACCCCAGGCCTCGTGGAGCGGCTAACTCCCTCCCTACACTAAGTAGCACACCCTGGTACCACGTACTAGAGGGCCGAACAGAGTCGGTGTAGAGTGTTTAGGCCTGACCCTGGGGCTCAACCCAACGGGCGGCTAGTACCCCTCTACACATAAGGGACAGTGGCTCTCCTTGGTACCACGTACACAAGGGCCAACTCACTTCTCGTCTACATACGAGATTCTTTCCGTATATAGGAGTTCTCCTCCTAGTTCCCCGTAGGGTTCATGCACTGTATTCATTTCACTTCTCAATAATCAGATCTCATTCATGTAACAGGTAGCTCGTGTTTTACTAACTAACAAGCATCACATTAAAAATAACCATTACAATTGTTAGCATTTAGAATTGTACATGCATCTCAAGTAAACAGTGTAGCTCAACCATACTCATTGTTCCTGCCCTAGGGTTCATTCTCATCCTAAGGTTCTACATGTATCTCAAACATACTGTGTAGCTCAAACCATATGCATTGTTCCTGCCCTAGGGTTCATTCTCATCCTAGGGTTCATTCAAGTTATTCTAAACATGTAGTTCATTTGTTTAAGTCATAATATTAATGTAAACCACTCTATCGGCAAATACGGGAGGAATGGGGGCTCAGATCGCAGATCCCATCGCCAACACAGCTCCCGCATACTCGACTAGTTGGAGGCCTGTACAATTGACCAGCCACATCAAATGAGTCCAAACCATATACAAGTGACACTAACTCGTAGAGAAACTCAAGCAAAAAACAACGGTACTTCGTTCGCGAAAAATCGATTCCTTTTGGGCCCTAAACGGGCTAAAAATACTCACACTGTCCAAAATCAAACGTCTAGGTCTAGTCCTAGACGTCTTAAAAGACGTCAAAACTCACCTTGCGTTTCTTGCAGCGACCTCGGATGTCCAGACCCTTCCATGATCGTCTGAGGTGAGTTCTAGACATCGAACCCTCCTTTCGGTCGTCTGAAGGTACGGTCAAACGTCTGGCAACGTGTCTAGACGTCCAAAAGCACCTCGAAGGGCACCCCATGCCTTTCCAATGCTCTGCTCCTACGTACACACGCACAGAGCTAAATAAGGCCGGACAAGATCCCTGCGGTGAGGCCTGCATGGCCATAAACCGCACAAGAGCACGTACCTTAGCACTAAGCATGCTTTCAGACGTCCGGCTTCAGCTCCGAACATCCTTCTGCTACTCCAGACATCTGGGAGATGCTTCAGACGTCTGATACTGGAAAATATCCAGTATGCAGAACTTCTCCCGCGAGTTGTCTCCTTCGCGAGCTCGCTGCAGGAGCTGCAACAATTCCTCCAACGACTGTAGGAGGCCAAGGCTCCTGCTCGCAAGCTCCTCCTCCTCGCCCGCGCCCTCGACTCCTCGCGTACGAGCTCCTTCGAGCTCCCGCAGCTCCCTCACGAGCTCCTCCCATGCTCCTGCTCCTCTCTCCTCCTTCTCCGCGTCCCGTCTCTCTCTCTTCTTCCTCTCCTCTCGCCACGCTGGAAGGAAGGGAGGAAGGTGAAGGATGGAGGTGGTGGCTGGTGGAGATGGATGGAGTGGAGTGGGGGTAGGGGTTAAATAGGAGAGGGTTAGGGTTTGAGGTGAGGAGAGAAAGGTGAGTGCGTGTGTAGCACACGCGTGGAAAGAAAAGAAGGTACGGTTCTTCTACTTTCAGAAGTCCGACCCTTCATCCAGACGTCTGACGGCTCACCAAGATGTATTAAATGACCCAAAAAGGCAATGGGTCATTTCATCCACCTACCTCACCCTTCTCTTATGAAAAACAAAATTTCACAGAGGTACACAATCTCTTCTGATTCTTCTTACTCAACCAGTCACCCGATCTTTAAAACTGGTACACCTATCAACACCTAATTGAATATAAATCAGATTAAGTAATCACTTGTTGTAAAGACCCATTCTGATTTGAGCCTTTTAAGACCTCTAGATTGTCAGTCAGATGTCTGGAAATTGAAAAACCTGTACGCGCATTTGCTTTCTGCGCGCAGACAGCGCGTAGTTCGTCTCTCTCTCCTCTCTTCTTCTTTTTCCCCCTCGCCAAACCCTAACCCCATGTCTATATAAGAAGCCCCCTTCCTCTCCTCTCCACTCCACCACCACCATCTTCCTTCCCACTCCACGGCCATGAGTGAGGCACGCGAGAGAGAGGGAGCGAGAGTGAGGAGGAGGAGAGGGAGTGAAGAGAAGGAGAAGGTCGAGCTCGCAAGCTTTGTGGGAGCTCGCTAGAGGGTTGCACGGCCGCCGCGGCGCGTGCGGGAGGAGGAGAGCGTCGGGGCGTCATCCCCGACTTCCTGCAGCAGTCGGAGGTGCAGCAGAGCAAGAGGAGCCACGGCAAAGCGCGGCAAGAGAAGCGAGAGCGCGGTTTGATACTGGAGTTTTTCCAATATTAGATGTCCGAAGTGCCTTTCGGACAACGAGCTGGACGTCTGGGGACGACACCGGATGTCTGAAAGCGGGTATTCGCATAGATACGTCTTCCTTACGGTTATGGCCATGCAAGCCACACCTCAGAGGTGATCTACTTCGCTAAAAATGATATGCTGCTCTGTTGTGTGTAGGAGCAGCTTTGGGAAGGCACGCGACACGCCTTCCCACTCCTTTCAGACATCTGGACAGCTTACTAGACAACTGGTGGCATTCCCAGACAACCGGAGGACTAGTCGGACGTTTGGAACTGGGTCCAGATGGTTACAATGGAGTCCTGGACGTCTAAAGTCATAATAGGAACCTGAGGTGAGACTTTGTTGACATTTAAGATGTCTGGACTTTATCCCAGACGTCTGATTTGGGTCTGTAGACATGTTTTTTTGACCCATTTAGGGTCCGATCGGGATCCGTTTTACGCAAACAAAATATCTGTAGTTTCCTTGTGAGTTCCTCTACATATTAGAAATCTTTACATACTGTTCTGAACATTCCGTTGTGATATATTCCTTGGTATAGGACTTCGACCTGTTGCGTGTATGGGACTTGCAGAGGCACGTTGGCCTGCAATTCGAGCCCCCAATACTCCCAGATTGTCTGGTAGAGTGGTTTCCCCCTGTTTTACTTATAAAATTTGAATGCATCTCTGAAAATTAGATAACTAGAAACCTAGGCTGTGACATGAATCCTAGGATGAGAAACAGTTGCACTATTTGTGTGCGTGATTGAGATTGTATTCATAAATAAATGAGCTGAATTGTTAGCAACTGCCTGTTAATAAATATGAGTTGCCTGTTAGAATATGAAATACCTGAGATAACTAAACAGTTGCCCGTGATATCACTTGTGCATGTGTTAAATTGTGAAAATACGAGCTGCATGTGTATAATACGAATGGAATTGTGAATGATGAAACCTGGTATGGAATAATATGGTGAATATGAGCATGAACCCTACGGGGAGTTAGGAGTAGAGCTCTTGTGGATGAATGGGAAGGCCTGGAAATGTGGATGGGAAGTGTGCTGGCCCTTGAGTACGTGGTACCAAAGAGAGCGACTGTCCCCTTTTTAGTGTAGAGCGGAGCTAGCCGCCCTTAGGTTGGGGCCAGGGTTAGGATTGCCCACTCTGCACCAACTTCTGTTGGCCCTCGCATACACGGTACCGGGGAGAGCTACTAGTGTAGGGAGGGAGCTAACCACCCCACGGGACCCGGGGTTCAGCTAGCCACCCTACACCGACTTGTTAGGCCCACTGGGCAAACCAAGGTGGTTAGATGAGGGTACGCGCTGTTTAGTTCTGAGGAGCGAGACCCCTATTTTTGAGAGGGCTAGGACCTATACTGTTCCGAGCTATACTTTGGGCGTACCCGCTAGCGGAAACGACTGATCGCGTGCCAGTGCGAGGTAGCTACTCGTGCACTTATTGCACTTGCCGTAGTCACCGCTGCGTCTGTCTGTGACCTCGGGGTGGTTGACTGGGTGTAGGATCACCACAGGAGACTCTCCCGACCAGGAGAGCACCACGTGTGCCTTCTACTCTTCGAAAAAGACTGCAATCAAGATCGTTCCCACGAGGAACATGCGAGATCAAGAAAGAAATCTGAAAGTAAACCAATGGGGTGAAATGGAATTACTTGTAAAATAAATAACTGGAAAAGATAAATTTACCTGCTAGCTTTTACTGCTTTAGATAGTTTGGTTACCACTCTACTCAACGTTCGCTGACTCCATTTTCTCATAACCCTTTATAGGTCCAGGAGTTGAGCAGCCCAAGTTACCAGCTGCAGAGGGTGCTGGGCCTAGTCGAGCCCAGCAATAGTTTCGTACTGTTGTTATACTCTCTTTTTGCTATAGTGAGTTTCAGACTTTGTTTACTGTTCCAATTACTGTTACTTCTGTTCTATTTTCCTATTGTTGTGATAGTATATACTGACTAGCAGCTTTTACTTCCTTTACTTCTTGTACGCTTTTACTATTAGTTACATTGCATAGTGAATGTGGTTTATTTTCCTGCTTTTCAGTTATTTCTTGTTGGACGACTGGGTCTTGGGATTAGTCGAGTCGAGCCGATCTCGGGTCCTGTAGGGATTTCGAAATCGGGTCATAACATTTGTGTGACTAATTTAGTGGTGCATTAGGCCAATTGTTTGAGTTGTTTGAGCCGCACCACTTCATCTAAAAGCAACTCATTGAGTAGCTGCCTCTTAGGGTTCAATTTTTAGAAATTAACTAGTCACTCCACATTCTTTTAAGTTTTAAAGGAAGACATCTTTACTCGTGCTTTCAAAACCTGGTGTGCTAACTGAACTTTGATTGAATGTAACTAAAGTTGAACACTAAAAGCTACTGAACAAGGTTGAACCCTAAAAGACAAATCATCAATAAACCTTGTTTGAAAACCATTAGACTTTAAGGGCACAACCTAGATAAAGGGCCCACCACATTCCAGCACATTCAAACCTAACCCTAATTAAAACGGAGTAGACGTTGGCTTTAAGGGTTGGACTCGCTCTTTGGAGCCCAGATCAAGATTATTTTCTATTACTCTAATTCTACCATTCAATCTGATGTCTAGCTAGAGGAGCAGAGTCAAACAATTGCGATTGGGGGGTATCAAAGGAGCCTGAGGCGAAAGCTAAGGGAAGAACCTTCTCCCCAACCCCTCCCTCTAACTGGTTGGATTGATTGAAAAGAACTAAATCAAATCATTCTTTTCATCTCAAGACGGGTTCTGGGAGTCTGTAGTTCTTTAGGCTACCCTACCTAAGGACAGGTTTGATTGTTTGTACTTCAGGGCACCTTTCTTCTTCCTGCTTTGCCATGGATGCTTCCACATCCTATTTGCATTTCTACTCTTACCCTCCTGATACATCTTATTCCCAAGATGATTATTATTCCAACCAGACTTATTCTCATCCATTTTCTAGTTGGAATAATCCTGATTGGGGATACAGTTTCGAACCTCCATGTTCAGGGTCTAACCTTGGACACCATGATCTTGATTCGTATCCTTCTCCGAGCTACATCGATTATAGATCATCGCCCTTATATGGACAACCTAATACGATCTACAATCAAGAAGGATATGCTGATCCTTACCCTTACCCAGATTACACTGCATATGGCTCATCACCTCTTTATGAACAACCTGAAATGACCTATTATCAAGGAGGGTATCACGAACCTCAATTTATTGACTCCCTTGCACTGAACCCAAACCCTCCCAACCCTGAACCAAGTCATTTGGTTCAGGTTAACTAGGTCCAAGATAAGGTGTTGGCTGACTTAAGGAATACCATACAATCTTTAGAAGCTCAACTAACACCTTATACTGAAAAATTGGAGCCTCTGATTGAAATGATTGATGATCTTAACTAGTATTTGTTGGATTGCCTCCAAGATGTTATGGATAAAGACCCAGGTGAGTTTTTACTTGGGAAGTTGTTAAAATTGAGGATGAGATTTGTGATTACTTTAGTTCAATCTTGAGATGATTTTTAGGATGAACCCCCTTCATGAGAGCCAATGTTAGATCCCGCTCAGTCACCTGTAGGGGGGGACATGTTTTACGAGACCAGGGTTGATCAGATTGTTCTAAAGCAACCAATTGAGCATGAATTTATTTCTTCACTCGAGATCCCTGAGCCGGGGTACAAGGAAAGGTATGTCTCTATGGACGAAAAAGTGATTGATAATTCTGAGACATATATTAATGTGGATTCAGAATTCTTTGATTCTGAAGGTGAAGCATCATTATGTGAAGTCTCACCTAAGTTTGAGGGACATGATTTCAGTAAGACAACTGACCTGAGGAATTCGATGAATCATTTGATGGCCCTAAAATTGAGGAATTTGATCCTGTTGGGACTAGCATGATAGATTCAGATCCTGATTTCATGAAAGATTCAATTCATAGCCCCGATCCTCGATCATACCCCATTGAGCATATTGATGATTCTGATTTTGAGATCACTAAACCCAAGTCAATTCTGATTCAATCACAAATCTGGGACTTGGAAATTTTAAATGGGGTGATTAACATGCAAGAGGTCTCAGAATCTAAAATTATGATTGTGGAGGATAGGAATTTGGAAATGAAAATATGGGAAGCCAATTCTAGGGGAAGTAGAAATTTGAATCTAAGGGTTCCTATATACCTGAAATCACCAACCTTTTACTAGGACCCTTATGACAGTTTCAACTTCGAGGATGTCCAACCCAAGCACAAATTCACTGATTATCTTTTTGATCTTGATTTTCCTATTCTCCGACTTTTTGGACTTGGGTTACATCCTCACAAACCACATGCCCGACCCCACTTGCAAACTGATTTTAGGTTTTGAGCTATTTTTATCCAGAACCTTAGATACACTCGACCATGGGACATGGATCTGCACAACAATCTGATCCACCTTTGTGGACATCTGCTGGTAGGTCCTGAGGTGAATCTTCTTATTCTGATTTTGACATGCATCTGTGAATTCTTTATTTCTTCTTTATTTGTATGGTGTGCCTAGCTGAAGGCACTAAATTCAGCACATATACAATTTTTTTTTCATCTCGGAGCTGACCTGCTAATCACAAAATTTAGGTGCTTTCCTCTTACTTCACTCTCTTTCATGTCTTTTTAATACAATGAGGACATTGCATTAGATAAGCATGGGGGTGGATATCATTATCTGAATCATCTTATTAGCTCCGTAGATTCCTTTTATTTTCTCTTTATTTTTGAAAAAAAAATTGAATTAGGAAAAGAAGACTTGGGCTTTACAAATTTTCAACCTTAGGAAATAATATAGTAAGACCTGAACACTTAGACCCTTCAGGTCTTCGGGCTTAATCAGCTTTAGTGTCCACTAAAATATGGATTTTTTTATTGAGTCCTCACCATTCTGAATTCAATTTTTAATTGGTTAATAAGTTGGAGTGATAAGTACACAGCTTATCAACCTACCCTCTGATTTGAGAGAACTTTAAGCCTAAGCATCTACATACTCTTTGCATTGACTCGCTTTTCGACGAAATTGGGTAGCTAATGAACCTTCTAGGGTGGTTTGGCTGGCAAGTTGTCGGTGGTAACAGCTCATCGGTTGGTTGTCCAGAGCCCAGCCACACGACGATTCTCTTCCTGCTGACTTTAAGTAAATCTTAGATTAAGGAAGCCACCTACTTAGAAAAAAAAGAAACAAAATATAAAAATATCCAAAAAGAAAAGAAATAGAAAAAAAGAAAATAAGAAAAAGAAATAAAACACACTTCACCGCATGAGTATAGCTGGCAAGTTGTCAGTGGTAATAGCTCATCGTCCGGTTGTCCAGATCCCAGCATGAAAATACACGTTTAATTCCAAACACTTAGCAAGAAGCGAACAAGTAGAATAAGCCAGGGAGATATACATTGGGTTCGCCCTTGTGTTGATCCCATAAAAATAAAAGTAGGGAGAAAGCTACCAGTCGTATAGATACACCTTTAGGCAAAATTCCTTTTCAAGGTCAACTAGGGGCATAGAAACCCGAAGTCCATTTTGTCGGCCGATTAGTGAGTCTATCACATATACACAAGAAGATGCTTGGTACTTAGAGTTCTCTTCGAGTCTTGGGTGAGTTGGGTAGCCGTAGAAAGCTGCCTCGAAACCTTAAACTCAAAAATCCAAAAAAAAATTAGAAAAAGAAGAAAAAGAAAAAGATCCTTTTGCTTTTGAATAAGGTGAGGGCTTGGGCAGTCTGCATTTTGGCAGACACCTGAGTGCTATTGTGTCTTTGTAGTTCAGGTCTTAGTAAAAATTTTCTAGGTTGAAAAATAACTTTTGTCCAAGAAATCTGATCCTAATTCTTTTATAAATAGCATGTAGTTTTGCTAGGGACTAACAAAAAATAGGCATGGAGGTGTGATGTAAACACATTTGTATCACATAAACTGTCTATTTATGCGTGTTCTTAGGCGTATAATTACATCATGCATTATAAATATTGCATAACATGCATCATCATGCATTTAGGTTAGATTGTGTAAAGTTTAGGTTAATTCTCTCTTTTTATGGTCAGGGAACATGGAAATATTTTATTGGGGCCTCAGATTGAAGATCCAACTGTACGGATCTGATCAGGACGATGATTCGGAGTTCACCGACTCCAAGATCGGCCCAATCGAACTTCCATAGCATCAGATGCAGTCCGAGAAAGATCTGAGATCAAGGGGCCAGGTGGTGTAAATCCGTACTTTAAATGATAAATCCGACTGCATGGATGAGCTCAAATCGACGATCACAGCCCAACGACGTAAAAAATCAGTCAAATCCAACATCTGTGGCAATACTTACAAGCAAGAGAAGATGGACGACCAGGATGGCGCCGCATGGTGCCATCCCAGCCACCCAACGCCAGCCCAAGCCCCCGCTCCACCTCTGAAGGTGCGTTCAAGACACAATCTCAGCCATTGGATCGAGATCCAAGGGCTAAGAGCATGTATGCCTTAAAACGAAAGCATGCCTCAAATGCAGCTGTAGCACGTTGGGTGAACATCTTCACGCTAAGGCAATGGCGCTCGTTCGAAGGCCCCCGACTTCAAATCAACTACTGCAACGTGGGCTCGGTCAAATTCGACCATGCGATGAAAATTATGCAGGCGTAGGAGCGGAGACATGGCAGCACCGGGTGCTAGAATCACGCATGCGCAATCTGACACATGATTGAACGCACGATCGCAGCGCATGCGTTAGGTGCGCTGAAGAAGCAAGCGTTTTAAGCCGTCCGATCTCTTAATCGGATGACTGAGAACGCTTGATCATGGATGTGCATTGAAGCAGTTGAAGGCAAGGAGGGGGGCATACGCATGTACCTTCACCCAAGTTTGAGCTACAGTGACACTCATAAACGTCACTAAAGACACTAAAATTTTTTTTTTTTTTTGAAAGAAAGGAATGCTATCGAGTCACCGATATCAAACCAAACTAAAATTAATGTTTAATCATTAAAATGATCTATTTGCCCCTCTATTCTTCAACTATAAAAAGGCCCTACAACCCCCACATTCTTTTCATCTCTTCCACTCTTCTCTCATCCCCTTCATAAGTCAACGAGCTCGTCCCAAACCCAGGATACTCCATTAAAGTTAACAAAATAATTTTTCCACATTCTCACCCCCTTCGTGGAGCATCCCGCGGTTGTCCTCTCACCGCCATTTGAGAAGCGAATCCCGCTGCGACGTCGCCTTGCTCCATCCTCATTCGTCTTTGTAGTCCCTCATCTCGCATCTCACCACCTTCGTCTAGGCACTCCTTCAATACAGCTCATCCTCCAAGCAACCATTGAGGAGGATAACTTCTCTCCCTCTTCTCTTTATCACTTTCTAGATTAGGTTTCACGCTTTCTAGTGTAGCGAGTAGTTGTAATGAACATGATTATGTGATTATGAAACATTTGTCTATTCTCTCTCTATTTTATCTTTATTTGTATTATTCTCTTTGTCTTCTATTAATTATTCTTTAAGTAGATAGCTAGCATATATCTAATTCAACCAACTAATCTACTTCATGATAACAAATATAAACACGATTTTTGATCAAACGTATGCCTCCCCTTGTTCGACCCAGGACTCACCAGAGTTTTAGTTAAATTATTTGTTTGATGGATTTTTACGCGACTACAACGACAGGGTTTTCAAAACTCAAATTTTCAGTATACAAATCCTGTTCAACAGTCACCGTGACCCCCTAGGACATTAGGTAGAGTAGTCAAAATCCCCTCTCCATATAGCATGTGAATGTGATCCTTTTCAAGTGTTTGTCTCGTCACTACAGTAAAGAAGGGTTTTGGCAACAGTTAAAAATCGTTGCCAGTGGTGATTAAACTGTCGCCCACTACACTGCGGAATGTTGCGTCGTTGAAAGCATTTGGCAACGGTTATTTTAAGCTACTGACATCATTTCTCCCAGTGCCTGCTTCGATGATGAGGAACATTAGCAACTGTTATTGACTGTTGTCATTTGTGGTTGGCAACGATTTTTGAATAATCGTCGCCAATTGTTAGCAGGAAAATTTTTGGCATACGAAAAAATATATTTTAGCGACAAATGAAAAATCGTCACCGTAGTGACTATTACCGTCACCATAAGGTATGACTTGGTGAGAAAGGAAAATGGGCACCAAAATATTGATTTTGGAGACAATTAGAAAATCATCACCAAATCAGTTCGTATTGTTGCCAATATTAGATGAGTTGGCGGGAGAAGAATGAGAGGCACCAATATTTGATATTCGGTATCAGTTAATAAACAGCCATTAGAATGTCATTGGCGATGATTTTTATTAAAATAGTCATTAAATATGTGCATATACTTTTTAAATAAATTAAAATTTTAATTAGAAATAAGATCTAAACTTAGCAAGACAACGTATGTAAGTGTAACTCAATATCTATACAAAATATTTATATATAAAAGGAGTTTATATGTTATAAAAGATATGAAATGTTCATAATATACACTACGTTGGGACACCTATGCCACCAACTCCAAGGTATGTGGAACGTCGAATGAGATCCTCGCAAAAATGCCATCAATTCCATCATTTGCTAGCTTTGCTGCTTTAATAACCCATCTTGTCTCTCCATCCTGCGAGTGGCTACCTATAGTTGCAAGGTCACATCCTCCAACCTCTTCTCCCTCTCCATCTCTCGACGTTCCATTGTCTTTATTTTCTTATTCAAATGGTTGACTTGGGATGCTGATGAAGATGACCCTTTCCTCCCTTACCAAGAAGAGATGGTTGTGCTCCTTCCCTTGCTACAGACAAAGGCTCGTGCTTCGGAGGCATCACAGTCCCAAATGCCCCCTTTGGTGTCATGGGAGGCTATCGTGGAGCTCTTGTCCATGACCTCACCGAAGGATGGATCAAGTCCATCATACAAGCTTGTAAATATTTTTGTAAATAATGTAAATTGTAAATTGCTATAATAATTTTGAAGTGTAAAAATCCATGAAATTTATATGTCTCTCCTGAATCCATGCATGGCAGCCATCAAGGGCCTATTTACTGTGAGTGTACTCATGACTCCCACTCAATCCAACTCAGCACCCTTGTGCACATCAACCTAAAAATTTAATAAAGAAGTAACTTTCGCTTGATCTGTAACATATGTATTGAATGTAAGTAATTATTTATACTTACATATCTGAGTTTCCGAAGAAACGAAGAAATCTGCCTCAAGGTGGCTCCAATCATATTTTAGAAGGATTAGGGCTCTGACACCATCTTGAAGCTTAGAGTGGAACAAAGGCTATTACTAATACTGAAAACCTGAATACAACAAAAGAGTATAGCTTCCTATGTCATACGCTAATGGTTTACACTGTTTGATAAAGAAGTTTCCTGGACTGGGTCAGCATCTTCTTATTTTCCTTCTAGGATACCATCATCATGATGCTAGTTAAATGGAAGAAATGTTCCTTGGGAAATTACAGTATTTTAAGGGGTTCTGCAGCTTTTTTTAGTGTTGCCATTGGCATCAATATACTTGTGATCCTCCCATTGCTATTGCTGTTTGTTTTGCAACAACGCAATTACATCTTGATAAGACTTGAGTAACGGGAAAGTTGTATGACAATTGGGAGTTCTTGCATTTAAACATTCTCTTAAGCATACAGAGTGAGTCATTATAACTTTGTCAAAACCATGAACCAACCCAAATGTATAGATTTGAGTGGGACTAATCACTAATGATATACAAAATTTGTCTCGCTGAGTCATATATTAATTCTTACCTGCAAATTTAGTTTATAATAAGAGATCTCCATAAGAGATGAGTCTCAAAAACTTTCAATGATGGCTGGCAACTATTACATAAAGTCCGAGGGAAAATAAGGAATCTTTGATAAGAATGGTTCAAGATTTTATTAAAAAGGTAAAACCTACTTCTTTTATTACAGAAAAAACAATGGAATAAATTTGGATTATTATTCGTGTGCTCACGTTTCTCGGGCCAACTAAGTGGAGCCCGTTATCGGAATTACATGGCCTAAAGCAATGACGGGCAGAGACATTTTGCCAATTATAAAAACGTGTCATTAATCTATGTGCAATATTCTGCTAAGCAATTTATTTTAAGTAAACAACTGGACAAAATAATATAAGTTGCTTTCAATAGACCACCATATATATTGGATGACGCATTTGTATTTGAATTCGCATAATGTTCCAAGATCGCTTCGCTTTTCTATACTCATGATGTTTCACAAATAAATAAAGAAATTGGCATATAGAATTTTAGATTTAGTTCAACATCATCCTATAATTTTCAAAAGACCATGGTTGAACTCATACAATAGTTCACGCGTTTTCCCACATGTCTTTAAAATGAAATATCATCTTTTTTTTCTACAAAAGACGAGAGTCAATTGCATTCATTCTTCACTCCTTGGTGGCATTCAAATAGAGGCAGGGGGATTAGGTCAAAACTTGTCAGTAAAACAAAGTAGGACCATGACTCATGGCCTTGTATAATAACAACAAGGACAAAATAGATCACAAACTAGCCCACTCACAACACATAAGGAAATTGCAGTTTGTCAAGGATGATAATGCCTTGAGTTCTCAAGGGGAGCTAGGAAGGACAATTGAATTAATACTCTCCAATCTTCTGAGCAAAGGGAGGTGATTCACCGAGCTAGGGAGTTGATTATTGAATGGACAAAATTTAACAAATCAACCCTATCAACGTGATTTTGCAGTAGTCCAAAACCTTGTTTGCATACCACGGTATAGGCAATTTTCCTTTTCACCAATAGAATAACATTGTTGAATTGGTTTCCACCTGAAAATGTACCGCAGACAGAGCAGCAAACAAGTGAACATGGAGAAAAACATGCAATAGAAAGCATTCATCTAGGGAAGTAGCTCTTCTAACAATAGCGTCAAAAATGAAATCATCACGAATGTTACGGATCACCCACCCTCCATAGGCAAAATGAGAAGTATAGAATATAGCAATATTTAGTTTATAGCTAGAGGAGGGGCGAACCCAGCTAAGAGCTATAGAAGTAGGGCGCTGGGAGTGGAGCCATATATGCAAGTTTAAATTCTCCCAATTATAGTTAAGAATATAAGGGACTTTCTGGAAAGAAATACCCTCGTGGATGATACGATTATGAATTTGCCAAACATTGGACCAGATGAAGCAAATGAGACCTTTGATAGTCGTGATTCTCTTTGATCGAGCATTGTAGGTCATGATATGGAAAAATCGAGTTGGGGAGATAGGGGATACATGAGCTTTAGGAAATACCCAGCTCAAAACTTCATGAACGAGATGACTCTCTCCAAAAAGATGCACAGAGGATTCAGAGGAAGGTCAATTACGACAACAAATGCACTTGGAGGGCAACATAATTTCAACTTTGGAAATATTATCATCAGTGGGGAGGCTATTGTGGAGGATATGAGAGGCATACAGAGTAAGACAAAGGGGAAATTTGAGATTCCAAAGGTCCTTCATTGGTATATCAGGATTGGAGTTTGAAAAATTGGACTCATAAGCTAACGAGACAGTAAACTTTCTAGAGGGGGAGAGATGCCAAATGAGGGTATCCTTTTATCCAGAGCCAGACTCTGGATCATTGATCGAAAATGAAGAGGAATTAAGGATAAAATAGAGTCACAAAGAGGATTAGTAGGGTCCTCAACCGAAATAGATGTGGGAGGGGAGTTAGGAGGATGAAAATCCTTTAAAGGGGAATCCCCTATCCAAATATCAGTCCAAAAATCAATATTGCCTTCATGGACCTCCCATCGAAGAAAAGGTTGCATATCCAAAAAAGCTTCCTGAATGGCGCTAATCCTAGCAGGGAGGTTTGAACGAAAGGGAGAGCCGTACAAACCATGCAAGAGAGAGCTGAAGGAAGACTCTATAAACATTGCATTCCAAGCCCTTTTCATGCGAAGAGCATTGATGAATAAGTATAAGTTATGCACACCAAGACTACCCAAGTTGGTTGGTCATGAAATCTTTTTCCAATTGATCCAATGGTGGCGACAACCACCATCAAATGATCCCCAAAAGAAATTAGCAAATATAGCATCTAAAGTACGATACACCGCTTTGGGGACCTCAAGAATCGAGAGTGTGTGAATTGGCACCGATGTGAGGACATATTTAAGGAGAAGAAGCCTTGTGTAAGTTGAGAGCATATTAGATTTCCACATCGCCAATTTAGAGCTGATCTTGTCAATGATCAAATTGAAGTAGGAGACCTTATCACGTCCAGAGAATATAGTGTTAGAAAACTTAAAGGGGTTTAACTATAATTAACCCACTTCTAATTTAGAAAGGACCTGTACATTAATTGAACCCGACTGAGCTTGTATCTAAATGAGTACCGGTACTAAAAGACCAGTACCGGTATCCCATATACTTAATACCGGTACTTGTAAACCAGTACCGATATCCAAGCCATACAGATTTGAGTCCCATATCCAAAGAAATACCTGTGGTTGTGTCAAGTATCGGTACTCATAGTTTACTGTTTGGAACTCATGCTCAGATGAGTACTCATCCAGTACTCATAGTGTATTGGTACTTGTAATAAGTACCGGTACACATAGGGTTCTGGTATTACTCCAGGAACAGGCTGGTCTCAACGACTATCGATACTAATGAAGAATACCGATACTTATTGAATACTGGATACATTGCCTGTAACTCACCAGTACTGGTAGTAATCATAAGTACCTGTACTTGTAAGCTACAGATACTGGTCACCTCAAGCCAAAGACTGGATCTAGGACTCATGTATACCGATACTCATGATGAGTACCGGTATATGCAAGTCCCAGATTTTGGGCTTGAATGACTTAGAACTTATATTGTAGCTAGCTAGTACCGGTACTCATAAAGAGTACTGGTGCTGGCAAACTACCTAGAGTTCTATAACCTTGAATGAACCTTGCATGTACCGGTACTAGTCAAGGGTACCGGTACTTGCAACGGTTATGAACGATGTTTTGGGTTTTCTGAGAATTTTAATCATCCTTATATTACCCTAGATCTGGTACAACTAATGATTGACATATTACAATGATACAAACAACATATAAATACAGTAATACAAACATGAACGAGGATTTAATATGAACTAAGGCAGATGATAAGTTTTGAGAGCATATACATATATGTGTGTGGGAGAATGATAAGAAACATACTTGTATTCATCATTTCTACCAGTAGAAGATAGCAGGTTTAATCTTCTAAGAGTTCCTCCTATTCAACCAATAGAGAGATTACCTTGAGAGACAACAACCTTAAAGCAATCTCCTCTTTCTGATCATCTCCTATCTTCACTTCCTCTCTTTCTCACTCTCACAATGGGTATGTGTGAATGATAAGATCTGAAGAGCTCTTAGGGACCATAACCCCACAACAAGGCTGCAATTATTCTCACTAATTTCAATTGGGTAATTAGCATCTCCTCCCATCAAGGAGATTCTAATTACCACTAGGTTTCTGCACATGTATGTTTATATAACACACTTTCCCTTTTGCATTTCATACCCATATAATCTTAATATCATTAGTTGATCACTTTTCAAATGGGTATTAATTAATGATATTCCTTAAACTATATGTTGTATGATTATATTTATATGTTCATTTACTAGTCCATATATATTAGATCATAATCTAACAATCTCCCACTTGGACTATATATGTACCATGTTAATCAAACAACATACTAAACCAAATTTGAGGTCAACTTTGCTGTCATAACTTGAATGCATGTCTATATACTATTTGATCTACCAATCACACTAGTAATAGAATCAAGGTAGCTGTTGTTACAATTATCGTAACTAAACCAACATCAATCACAATCACTAGTGTAAAATAGCAACCAGAAAATGTGTGGATGTGCAGCATGGAAAGTACATGCAATGTGATCAACAACATGTCTATTTCCAACTGGTCCTCCGAATTGAGATCACTTGCAAAATATCAAAATCATAACCATAGATTCAGAATAGACATTTGAACAAACTGATAAGTTTTGTTATTTCCATAGAAATTAAGCTTTACAAAACCTTATACATAACCGAAGAATCGAATAACTGAAATACCAAAATACCAAAGTTTGTCTATTACAATGATCATTTAAGCAAAACTCCCACTAAAGCTGAAATTTCTGTAAGGAAATTACACCCATAGAAACTATGTTTTTGAAACATCATAGGTGAAATTCCTTTGATAAGCGGATTCGCAATCATGGAGTCTATGTCAATATGCTCAATAGACAACTGTCCATTTTGAATTTTTTCTGTAACAACCAGGAACTTGATCTCAATGTACTTCGATTTGAAGCTCCTGTTGTTATTGGAGTATCGAACTGCTGATTGTTTGCCACAATACATTCGAAGTGGCCTTTTAATGCAATCAACAATGTGTAGCCCGGTGACAAAATTCCGCAACCATACGCCATGGTTGGATGCCTCATAACATGCAATAAATTCTACTGCCATGGTAGAAGAGGCAATAAGAGACTGTTTTGCACTCTTCCAAGAAACCGCACCATTGGCTAGTAGAAAACCATAACCCGAAGTAGACTTTTTGCTATCTTGGCATCCAGCAAAATTGGAGTCGCTATATCCGATCACCTCAAGCCAATCCGACCTCCAATCAGTGAGCATGTAATCCTTTGTTTTCTGTAAATATCTAAATACCCTCTTGGCTGCTCTCCAATGTTCTCTACCTGGATTACTTAAATACTTTCCTAACATCCCAATAATGTAAGCCAAGTCTGGACAAGTACAGACTTGGGCATACGTTATGCTCCCAACAGCTGATGCATAAGATACTGATTACATCTCTCATTTGTCAAAATCATTATCGGGGCATTGTTGGAGACTAAACTTGTCTTCCTTTGCCACTAGAGCGTCTAATGATCAGCAATCCTGCATCCTAAATGTTTTAAGTATCTTCTCGACATAGCTTCTTTAGGATAAACCTAGAAAATGGCAAGAATGATCTCAACATATTTCAATCCCCAACACAAATGAAGCATCTCCAAAATCTTTTATGTCAAAGTGTTTGGCAAGAAATTTCTTGGTATCATGAAGACTACTAATATCATTAGTGGCAAAATGAATGTCATCCACATAAAGAATCAAGAAGATATTGTTGAAATCGCAAAACATAGATTTGATTAGAAAACACATCGTAGTATGGTGCAAATTACAATTCAAACAAAACTTAATAACGAGCCAGTGAGTCCCGATCGAACTCAGGGAGGCGTCAGATGATGAAATTGATTTTGATTTTTCTTGCTTTACTTGCTTAAAATCGAATTCTAGTTTCGAGAGTGCAAGTAAAATATGTTGTTGACACGTAAAACATGTGCATGAGTTAAATAAATCACAAATGTGAATGTGTGTGTTTCGGTCCGCACAACTTCTATTACGTGATGGCAATTAGCAGAAAATGAATCTATCGCTAAATCATTAATATCCTCTGGAACCAATATGTTTATTGCAATATATATATGAAGCAGGCAACTGCTGATTTCTATTTCTTCAAAATATTGTCATTACAATGATTCTAGAGGAATGCTTGTACATGGGAATTGAAAATACTAATTCTAACTAACAGAAAAGATATGCATGCATAGATCTAGGGAAGATTATGCATGCATTCTTGAGAGAGTACTACTACTACTACTGTTGGAACCTTATTCTACATCTTGTTTTGGTGTTAACAAAATTATTATGGATTAATGTTTGCCATTAAGTGTTTTTCATATTTAGGTGAAAGATTAAGGCAAACATGAAATGATGGAGGCATGATGATGAGAAAGAGAAAATGATGACAAGGAGGAGGCAAGATGACAAGGATGGATCGAGAAGATCATCTTCAATCCTTTGGTTTTTTTAGTTTAGGTTTTCATAGATTGTATGCCTCTTAACAAGAGAATTTAACTTAGATCATAAAAATCAATTAGAGATAAATTAGGATTTATATGGAATTCGTTTTCAAAGAACATAATTGATTAAATACTTAAAATAGGTACTTGTAAGCAAGTACCGATACTGTTCATCAGTACTGGTATTTGCAAGGCACAGGTTTGAGAATTCGTCTCAAACTATGAACAACAAGTACCGGTACCAACCATGAGTACCGGTACATGTTGGCCACAAGTTGAAGGCTTAATTCTGGCCTGAACCTTACAAGTACTGGTACCCATGATGAGTACCGGTACAGGTAGGTTACTGTGCCCAAGGAATTTCAAACCTAGGAGTCACAAGTACCGGTACCCATGATGAGTACCGGTACCAGGACTCATGTACTGGTGGCAGTGAGCTGCTAGTACCGGTACAGGTACTTTAGTACGAGTACTTGCTAGTCGTTGGTTCAAAACAGAACAGCAGAAATATTAATTCCAACAATATGAACGTTGGGAATTAAATCTGTAAAGACCCATTCTGTTATGAACCTTTTAAGACATCTGGACTATAGGTCAGATGTCTGGTCAGATGTCTAGAGCTCTTTCCAGACGTCTGGAAATCAAAAATTTGGTACGTGACTTCGCGTCTGCGTGCGGGCTGCGCGCAGATAGTACCCTTTCTCTCTCTCTTTCCCTCTCCCCTCCTCCACTGAACCCTAACGCACCCCCTTTATAAACCCCTCTTCTCCTCTCTCGTTCTCCCCACTCCACCACATCCACCTTCTTCCCTTGCTCTCCACCATAGTGAGAGGAGCGAGCGTGAGAGAGAGCGCGAGAGCGGCGACGAAGAGGAGAGGCAGCGTGAGGAGAGGAGGAGGAGCTTGAGCTCGCAAGCTCGTGGGGGGCTCATCGGAGGGCGCACGGCCGGAGCGGCACGTGCGGAAGGAGGAGTGCGGTGGGGGAAACAGTCCCTGACGTTTGCTGCAGCCAAAGCTATAGGAGAGGAGGCAAGGCCGCAGCTACGCGCGGCGAGGGTGAGCAGGAGGAGGTTCTGGTTCTGGGATTTTCCCAGAATCAGATGTCTGGAGTGATGTCCAGACGACGGAGTGGACGTCTGGTGACGACACCGGACGTCTAAAAGCAGATCTCCACGAAGGTACCTTCCCTTTGTGGATACGGCCATGCAGGCTGCTCCGCAGCTACGTTTTGCATGGCTAATTTTAGGTGAATTGCCTGTCGCGTGCAGGATTTGCTTCGAGAAGGCGCGGGACACGTCCTCCCATGCATTTCAAACGTCTGGACAGCTTGCTAGACGGCTGGAAGCACTCCCAAACGTCTGGAGAGGAAGTCGGACGTCTAAAGCTGGGTCTAGACGGTCCAGAAGAGGTCTTGGACGTCTGGGGTCAACGCAGAACTTGAGGTGCATTCCTAGTCACTTTTAAGACATCTGGACATTGTGCCAAATGTCTGATTTGGGTCTGTAGCTCTCTTTTTGACCCATTTAGGGTCCGTTTGAGGTCCGTTTTACGCAAATAAGATATCGGTATTTTCCTTGTGATTTTCCTCTACTTGTTAAAAGGCTTTTTATACTATTATGAATGTTCCATTGTGGTTGTTCCTCGGTATAGGACTTCATTTTGTTGCAGGTTCGGGGCTTGCAGAGGCATGTGAGCCTGCCGTTCGAGCCTCCAATACTCCTGGGTTGTCTGGTAGAGTGGTTTTCCCCTATTTTTAATTATAAAACCTGACTGCATATGTGAAATTAAATAAGTAGAAAACCTAGGATGTGGCATGAATCCTAGGACGAGAAGTACTTGCACTGTTTGTATGCGTGTTTGAGATTGCAGTCTTAACTGAATGAGTAGAAATGTGAACAACTGCCTATTAATAGACAAGAGCTTCTTGTGAAATATGAAGTGCCTGTATTAGTTAGACAGTTACCTGTGACACTACTTGTTATATATGTTAAATGATGGAAATATGAGCCGCATGTGGATAACCTGAGTATGGAAATGTGAATGATGAAACCTGGTATGGAATGGCATGAGAAAAAAGAGCATGAACCCTACGGGGAATTAGGAATCGAGCTCCTGTGAATAAATGAAATGGATCTGGAAATGTAGTGGGAAGTGTGCTGGCCATTGATTACATGGTACCAAGGAGAGCGACTGTCCCCTGTTTAACATAGAGCAGAGCTAGCCGCCCTTGGGTTGGGACTCGGGGTTAGGATTGGCCACTCTACACCGACTTCTTGGCCCTCGCGTACACTGTACCAGGGAGAGCTATTAGTGTAGGGAGAGAGCTAGCCACCCCACGGGGCCCAGGGTTCAGCTAGCCACCCTACACCGACTTGTTAGTCCCACTGGGCAAACCAGGGTAGTCAGACTAGGGTGCGCGGACTGTGGAAGGGCGAGACCCTTGTTTGGTTCTGAGGGGCTAGACCCCTGTTACTGAGAGGGCTAGGCCCTATACTATTCCGTGCTATACTTTGGGCGTACCCATTAGCGGAAACGACTGACCACGTGCCAGTGCGGGTTAGCTACCCGTGCGTTTATCGCGTATGCCGTAGTCACCGTTATGTCTATCCGTGACCTTGGGGTGGTTGACTGGGTGTAGAATCACCACGAGGGACTCTCCCGGGAAGGAGAGCACCACGTGTGCCCTCTACTCTTCGGAAAAGACTGCAATCAAGATCGTTCCCACGAGGAACACTTGAGATCAAGAAAGAGACCTGGAAATATAAACCAATGGATGAAAAGGAATAGCTTGTAAATAAAGTAATTGGCATAGATAGTTTACCTATTATCTTTTACTACTTAGTAGTTGGTTACCACTCTACTCAGCGTTCGCTGACTTTTGTTACTTACAACCCTTTTCAGGTCCAGGTGTTGAGCAGCCCAAGTCACTGGCTGCAGAGGGTGCTGGACCCAGTAGAGCCCAGTAACAATAGTCTTCCTGTTGTTGTACTTTCTGTTGTAGTGAGTTCCAGACTTTTGTTACCTTTACGTTTCTGTACCTTGTTACTGTTTTACTGTTGTGGTGGTGATATGTACTATAGCAGCTTTTACTTCTACTGCTTGTACTCTTTTACTGTTAGTTACTTAGCATAGTGAATGTGGGTTACTTTCCTGCTTTTTGGTTATTTCTTGTTGGACAACTGAGTCTTGGGATTAGTCGAGTCGGGCAGGTCTCGGGTCCTGTAGGGATTCAGGAACTGGGTCGTAATAAAATCCCAACGTCTAGTAGACAAGCATCCTAGGTCCTAAACTCTATAAAATGATCCTAGGACTCTATGTTTGCACACAAGAGATATTAAAAATACAAGGAAAATTCCTAGAGCTATATTTCACATTTTTCCACCACATATTCAAGAGAGAAAGAAAAAGCTTACCATTCACTCTACATTCTTGCAAGCTAAACGACGTGATATCTTCACACATTGTCAAGGCATTCACGCTTATTCTAGGCTCTCAAATCGGTAACATTATATTTACATTTGTTGAGAGACTTAGGAACTTAGTTGTAAGATCTTTCTTTCTTACACCTATATTTCATTTGTTCTTGAGCATTTGCTCGTTGGGTTGTAACAAACCCGTTTTTGTACTTAGGTTGAGGTAACCCGTTAATTACCTCAGTTTAGTAAATTGATTCTCTCAGGGTTGAGAGAATCAAGTTAAAAACCCTAAGCTGGGAGGCTTAGGTAGTGGAGTACCCAAGGGAGAGGAACCACTATACATCTCGTGCATTTTCTGTGGTTTGATTATTTGTGCAAATCTTCATTGTATTACTAATTTTTTGTTTAAGTGTTTGTGCTCATAGATAGCCATATATTCCATATTTTTAGATCCTACAAGTGGTATTAGAGCTTATCAACTACTAGCAAGATATTAATGCAGAAATTAAACTACGAAGAACATTAATCTAGCTACTACAAATTAAGGCATTGGAGGTGGTCACTAATAGCCGTGTGGCTGGTGGTGGTAGGAGGGAAGAGAGGAATGGCCAAGGTGGTTGGTCGGCCTCTTGATGAAGGTGGTGGAGAGTTGCTTGGATCTTAGACGTAGAAGTGGTGATGCTTGATGGAGGAACTCGCCAATAGGGTTGGAGGTGGTGTTACAGCTCGGTTCCCGGATCCCTATAGGACCTGAGATCGGCTCACCTTGACTAATCCCAAGACCCATTCGTCATGCAAGAAATAACCAAAAAGCAGGAAAGTAAACCACACTTACATATGCAATATAACTAAGCAGTAAAAACGTACAAAGCAATAAAGGAAAGCAAAACTGTTGTTCCAATACATACCACCACAACAATAGAGACAACTGAAACGAAAGTAACAGTAACAATAACAGTAGCTAAAAAGTCTGAAACTCACTACAACAGTAAGGGGGTACAACAAGAAGGGCAAAAAAACTATGGCTAGGCTCGACTGGGCCCAGCACCCTCCGCTGCCGAAAGCTCGGGCTGCTCAACTCCTGGACCTGAACAGTGTTATGAAAAAGATAGAATCATAAAATGCTGAGTAGAGTGGTATCTATACTATCTAAGCAGTAAAAACAACAGGTTTAATTCTCTTTTCTAGTTATTTTATTTTATGTGCATTTCCTTTTCACCCCTTTTCCTCAAACTTTTAGATTTTCTTGATCTTGCCTGCTCCTCATGGAAACGATCTTGATTGTAGTCGTTTTCGAAGAATAGAAGGTACACATGGTGCTCTCCTGGCCGGTAGAGTCTTCCGTGGTAGTCCTACACCCAGTCAACCACCTCGAGGTCACTGTCAAGACAGCGGTGACTACGGCACGCGTGATAAACGCACGGATAGCTATCCCGCATTGGTATGCGGTCAGTCGTTTCCGCTAGCGAGTACGTCCAAAGTACATCATGGAACAGTATAGGGCCTAGCCCTCTCAGAAATAGGGGTCTAGCCCCTCAGAACCAAACAGGGGTCTCGTCCCTCCACAGTCCGCGCACCCTTGTCTGACTACCCCGGTTTGCCCAGAGGGCTTAACAAGTTGGTGTAGGGTGGCTAGCTGAACCCCAGGCCCCGTGGGGTGGCTAGCTCCCTCCCTACACTAGTGGATCGCCTCAATACCGTGTACATGAGGGCCAATAGAAGTCGGTGTAGAGTGGACAATCCTAACCCCGGGTCTCAACCCAAGAGCAGCTAGCTCCGCTCTACACAAAAAGGGGACAGTTGCTCTCCTTGGTACCACGTACCCAAGGGCCAGCACACTTCCCGTCTACATTCCAAATTTTCCATCTAACCACAGGAACTCTACTTCTAATTCCCTGTAGGGTTCATGCTCATGTTCACCACATTATTCCGATCCAGTTTCCATCATTCACAATATAGTTCTTGTTTATATACAGGCAGCTCATGTTTCCACAATTCAATATATGCAACTGATGATTTCACAGGTAATTGTTCATTTATCTCAGGCAGCTCATATTCTAACAGGCAGCTCACAACTTTATTACAGGCAATTTGCTAGCAGTTCAACTTAATAATGTATACAAATACAATCATGCAGTACAATTGGTTCATTCATTTCTCTATCCTAGGTTTATGCCACATCGTAGGTTTCCAGTTGGCTAATTCCACAGATTCATTCTTATTTAATAAGATTAACAGGAGTAGACCACTCTACCAGACAATCCGAGAGTAATGGGGGCTCGAACCGCAGACCCAGGCATCTCTGCGAGCCCCAAACACGCAGCAGGCCGAAACCTTATACCAGGGAATACATCATAAAGGAAGATTCAGAATAGTGTATAAAGGTTTCTAGTACGTAGAGAAACTCGCAAGGAAACTACAGATACTTCGTTTGCGTAAAACGAATCCCGATCGGACCCCAAACGGGTCAAAACGTGTCTACTGACGAAAATCAAATGTCTAGAAACAAGTCCAAACATCTTAAAAGTTACAGAATCTCACCTCAAGTTCCTGCGGTGTCCTCAGACGTCCAGGACTCCTCTGCGACCGTCTGAAAGCAATTCCAGACGTTGGACCAGTCCTCCGGTCGTCTGGTGAGCTAATCAGACATCCAAAAGTGTGTAGGAGGGCGCTCCACGCACCTTCCCAAGGCTGCTCCTACATACAACAGAGCAGCCACCCCAAAATTAGGCCAGCATATCTTCTGCGGTGCGGCCTACATGGCCGAAACCGCGAAAAGAACGTACCTTCGCGATAAAGGTGCTTTCAGACGTCTGGTCTTGACTCCAAACGTCCAGATGCTCAGCCAGTCATCCGAACTTCACTACAGATGTCTGATATTGGAAAAATTCTAGTATCAGAATGCACTCCCAACGCTCCTCGCCGTGCTCTACCGCGCTTCTCCTCACTCCACCGCAGCTCCAACTACTGCAAGTGATCGAGGACGTCGCTTCGGACTCCCTCCTCCTCCCACACGCGTCGCGGTGGCTGTGTGAGCTTCGATGAGCTTCCATCGAAGCTCCCTCCTCGGCCTCCTCCTCCTTCACCCGCACTCTCCACCTCCTCGCTCTCATGCGCTCCCTCTCTCGCCTCCTCTCGTCGCTCCGCCGCGCTCTGAAGGTGGAGATGGTGGTGTGTGGAGTGGAGAGGAGAGGAGGGGAGGGTGGCTTTTTATAGGGGCTGTGGGGTTAGGGTTTGGGTAGGAAGGAGGAGAAAGGAGAGAGAGAAAAGAAGTTCTGCGCGTCGCCCGTGCGCAGAGCATAGAACGCGTACAAAAATTTCATTTTCAGACGTCCGGGAAAGGGTCTAGATGTCGGACTGAGACTCCAGACATCTTAAAAGGCTAAAAGTGGGACAGGTCTTTACAGGTGGAGATGGCATCCAAGATTTGGTCTTTTAGCCGTCCAAGGAGAGTCTTATATAGACTTAGAGGTGGGTCATCTAAAGAACTATAGAATTCTCTAGAAGAACCCCAAAGTTGGTGTCAACTTTGGTTGGGAGTGGGTCTTCTTAGATCCACTAATTGTGGATCTAAGAAAGACTAGGTTGGTTTGCTATTCTTGGCAACCTAGGTGGCACCAAGTGTGTGTAGGTGTGTGTGTGTGTGTGTGCGAATGTGTGGGTGTGTGTGTGCATGCCCTAAGTGGTCAAGTGGACCACTTAGGCCCATGGCTATATTGGGTCTAGGTTGGTCTAATTGGTAGGTCTAATTAGGTTTCTAAAATAAGTTCATACAACCTATGGCTAAATTGATTGATTCAATTAAACTTAACCAAGTTTAATTGGGTCAATGTGTGTGTAATTGAGCGAGAGAGTTCTCAATTAGGTTGGGCTTGAATCAATTGGACTCTCACAGAGTCCAATTAGACTTGTGTTGGTTGAGATTTGAGCTCAATTGGACTTTATGAGTCCAATTGACTAGGAGAAGTGTAATTGACTTAGATCCAAGTCAACTGGGCTTAGTGAGAACCTAATTAGGATCTTAGGAGGGTCTTAGGGTAGTGTACTAGGCTTAGAATACCTTAATTTAGGTTTCCTAGGGTGTAGGATTGGGTTTAGGAGCCTTAGGAATCAAGATCTAGGCTTGAATCCAAAAACAGCATCTGGAGAGGGGTTCCAAACGTCTGATTTTAATATCAGATGACTTATACTTCAAAATCAGAAGTCTAAATCTCTAGTCTAGATGTCCAAGGCTGAATCGGTGTGAAGTCTAGGTTATGTTTTGGGTTTTTGCAGAAATTGGACGTCTAACACCTTGTCTGGTTGTCCAATTTTGCAACATATTGGGTTCTAGGTTCTGTAGGTAGAATCTAAGGAGCCTAAACGTCCAGCATCCTACCTAGACATCCAGAGGTGGGATGGAATGTGAATTTTGAGGTATTCTAGGCTAAGGTAACCTAATATAAGGGTAACTAGGAATTGGGAAGGTATCTAGGGTTGTCCTAAGGCTAAGGATAGGTGTAGGGATGTCCTATGTTCTTCATAATCTAATTCAAACATTAAAACCCTATAAGTAATGTAGTATACATCTTCCCTACATTATATCTTCATCTTAAGTGGATTTATTCCCAGGCTTTTGCTCTAACTCTACTACAGCTCTAGCCTCTTCCCTGCTTCAAATTCAGCTTAAGGCCATCTCCTAAGCTTTTATTACCTACAAACTAAATAATATATTAATCAGTACATTATTATAGCATTATTTTATGATTATCTAAGGCAAGAAAGATGCAATGCATGTTACTAATGCATGAATTATGCTAAGTTCTAACTCAATTTAAGTCTTTTAAGTCCTATGATTGCTGTGCAATCAGATATATTTACTCCCACTGAATTTGTGGTATATACATTCATCGGCCAAATTTGCCTCAAAATCGAAAGAGATAATTACTTGATAAAACTTGAAATACCATTGTCTGGAGGCTTGCTTGAGTCCATAAATGGATTTTCTTTATTTGCATACCATTCCTTTTGGGTCACCCATCACAAAGTGCTTGGGTTGAGTCATATAAATGGTCTCCTCAATATCACCATTGAGGAAAGCAGTCTTAACATCTATTTGATGTAACTCAAGGTCAAAATGTGCCACCAATGCCAAAATTATTCTAAGTGAATCCTTAGAGGAAACAAGAGAAAAAGTCTCTTTGTAGTCAATTCCTTCCTTTTAGGTAATACCTTTCGCAGCAAGGCAAGCTTTGTACCATTCCACCTTTCCTTTCGAATCCTATTTGGTTTTAAAAATCCATTTGCAACCAACGGGTTTCACACCTTTAGGAAGAGGAACAATATCCCATACCCCATTATCAGACATTGACTTAATTTCCTCTTTCATGGCATCAATCCACTTTTGAGCATTTACACTTTCCATTACCTGATGGATAGTGACTGAGTCATCTTCCATCACACCAATGTCTACTTCATTTCTTGAAGAAATACAATATAATAATCCAGAATTGCATTTCTTCTAGCTCTAGTGGATCTCCTCAAAGGCACATTATCTTGAGGGATATGAGGTTGTTCTTCAGAAGCTACATCCAAATTATTGTCTTCGTCAAAGATATTTTGAGGTTCATGAATGATTGGATCTTCAATCACTGGAATATCTTTGATAGGAACATTTACATGTTCCTCCTCAAAGGCAAACTCTTTAGCTCTGATTTCTTTAACAACTTCAATATCCTCAAAGAACTTAGCATTTCCAAATTCAAAAATAACCTTACTAGTGGGATCATAAAATTTATATCCTCTTGACCTTTCCAAGTATCCTATAAAGTAGCAACTAATAGTCCTAGAGTCCAGTTTCTTCTCATTAGGCCTATAAGGCCTTTCCTTAGCTCGACATGCCCACATATGAAAATGCTTAAGACTGGGCTTCCACCCAATCCATAGCTCATATTGGGTTTTATTAGTTGCCTTAGTGGGGACTCAGTTCAGAAGGTATGCTATAGTCTTAAGTGCCTCATGCCATAGAGAATCAGGTAAGGTAGAATGCGCAATCATGCTCCTTACCATATCCTTAAGCATTCTATTTCGTCTCTAAGCTACACCATTCATAGTAGGTGAACCTGGCATGGTATACTGAGGGACGATCCGCATTCCTCTAGGAATTTGGCAAAAGGCCATGAACGTTGTTCACCAGATCCATCATATCTACTATAGTATTCACCACCACGGTCAGATCTAACGGATTTTCATGAATTAGATAAATGAAGCCATATCTAGAATGGTCGTCTGTGAAAGTGATGAAGTAGTGTTGACCATTTCACACAGGTGCAAGAAATGGCCCATAGACATCCGTATGAATCAAATCCAAGTCCCCTAATGACCTTTTGGCTTCAAATTTTCTATAGTTGGTTTGTTTCCCTTTAATGCATTCTTTGCACAAATTAAAATTTGTGAAATCTAAGGGGATCAAAATTTCATTTGACATAAGTTGTTCCAATCTCTGTCTAGAGATGTGTCCTAATCATTTGTGCCATAAATTAGCGCAGTTCTCATTTACGTATTTTCTTTTTACACCACGTGTACAAGTAAGAGAAGTTTCATGAAATGAAGCAACAGTATCTAAACAATATAGATTATCATGAACTAAAATAAATCCAGAACAAACTAATTTTGAATAATAGAAAATGTCTACTTTTCCACCTCCAAAATTACACAAATAACCTAGTTTATCAAGAACAAAAACTAAAACTAAGTTACGTTGGAAAGACAGTACAACAAAAGTATTTTCCAAATTCAAATACAATCAAATTTTCATTAATAATCTAAAAGTTCCTATTGCTTCAACTTGTACTAGATTCCCATACCTCACGTAAATGAACTCCTTAGCTTCATTTGGCTTTCGGTAATTCAGGCATCCCTACAAAGACACACTAATGTGAGTAGATGCACTTGAATCTACCCACCAAGTGTGACTTGGTACTGAAACCAAATTACTCTTTGTACAAACCAAGCTGTGAAGCGTACCCTTCTTCACATGCCAGGCTTAGTAATTGGTACAATGCTTCTTCTAGTGCCCCTCAGCCCACAGAAGAAGCATCCTAATTTGGAAGCATTGGTAGTCTTCCCTTTTTGCTTATTTAGGGAGGTTGTATCTGAAGCATATGGTTTCCTCTTTTTCCCCTTGCCTTTGTTACTCGAGGAAGAGGAAACATGAGCACTTTCAACCCTATCATGCTTCATTCTCTCTTCCTCTTGCACACAGTATGAGATGAGCTCATTCAGAGACCAAGTCTCTTTTTGGCAATTATAGCTCACCTTAAACTGGTTGAATGAGGGTGGAAGAGAGATTAATACCAAATGCACTAGCAAGTCCTCTGAGAGGTCAAGCTTTAGTGCTTTCAATTTTGAAGCTATGTGGGACATTTCCATTATGTACTCACGAATGTGACCCTTTCCCTTGTACTTCATTGAAATGAGATTCGCCAAAAGCGTACCAATTTCTGCCTTTTCGTTCTTGGCAAATCTCTTTTCTATATCGCCAAGGAACTCCTTAACTGTAACAATGTCGTCCGACATTGTGCCCATAAATGCCTCAAGAATGGCCTTTTTCATAATCATGATACTAATACAATTAGACCTATCCCCCCACTTCTTTTCCTTCTTTCGATAGAAGTACTCGTTTCTGTAATAGTAGAGGAATCAATCCTAATTGCCAAATCCAAGTCCATTACTCAAAGAACTATTAATATGTTCTCTTTCTAGGACTTGAAATTTGAACTGCTGAGCAGTAATATTAGCAAAGGACATACCTGAAAAAATTTACATGAATAACAAAAGATCAGCTACTATATGCATGAAGTTAGTTAGAATAATTTAAAATTTAAACCCATCACATGTCTTAGTTAACTCCATTAAAAGTCTTATCTTTGGACAAGAGATTGACTTGTAATTAAAGACATGGTGTGGTGAGTAATGATTGTAGATTTATTTCTGAATCAGTCATGAATCTTCCTTTGGGCTGATTCAACTACTCAAATTAACCTAACAACCTATACATCACTACTCCTATGTAAATGAGCAACCATACAATAAATGTACACTTTCCTTTGGGCCAGTGTACACCTATCTATCCTCACTCATTTTCCTTATACAGGTCAAAAACAAAATTAATATCCACAAGAGAGCTCACTTTGGTGAGTTGTTGTTTCAACTAAATGTCCTCGAACTATATACCAGATTAATCAGACCAGATCTTAAATCCAAATTAAGCAGAACATGGGTTGGCTCTGAAACCACTTGTTAGAAAACTTAAAGGGGTTTAACTATAATTAACCCACTTCTGACTTAGAAAGGACTTATACATTAATTGAACCCGACTGAGCTTGTATCTAAATGAGTACCAGTACTAAAAGACCAATACCATTATCCCATATACTCAGTACCAGTACTTGTAAACCAGTACTGGTATCCAAACCATACGATTTGAGTCCCATATCCAAAGATGTACCGGCACTTGTGTCAAGTATCAGTACTCATAGCTTACTGTTTGGAACTCATGCTCAGATGAGTACTCATCCAGTCCTCAGTCTATTGGTACTTGTAATAAGTACCGGTACACAGCTTACTAGTATTACTCCAGGAACAGGTTGGTCTCAATGAGTACCGGTACTAATGAAGAGTACCGGTACTTGTTAAGTACTGGATACATTGCTTGTAACTCACCAGTACCGGTATTAATCACAAGTACCAATACTTGTAAGCTACAAGTACTGGTCACCTCGAGCCTAGGACTGAATCTGGGACTCATGTATACCGATACTCATGATGAGTACCGGTATATGCAAATCCTAGATTTTGGGCTTGAATGACTTAGAACTTATACTGTAGCTAGCTAGTACCGGTACTCATGAAGAGTACCAATGCTGGCAAACTACCTGGAGTTCTGTAACCTTGACTGTACCTTGCATGTACCGATACTAGTCAAGAGTATCGGTCCTTGCAACTGTTACGAAAGATGTTTTGGGTTTTCTAAGAATTTTAATCATCCTTATATTACCCTAGAACTAGTACAACTAATGATTGACATATTACAATGATACAAACAACATATAAATATAGTAATACAAACATGAACAAGGATTTAATATGAACTAAGGCAGATGATAAGTTTTGAGACCATATACATATATGTGTGTGGGAGAATGATAAGAAACATACCTATATTCATCATTTCTATCAATAGAAGATAGTAGGTTTAATCTTCTAAGAGTTCCTCCTATTCAGCCAATAGAGAGAATACCTTGAAAGGCAACAACCTTAAAGAGATCTTCTCTTTCTGATCGTCTCCTGTCTTCTCTTCCTCTCTTTCTCACTCTCATGATGTGTATGTGTGAATGATAAGATCTAGAGGGCTCTTAGGGACCATAACCCCACAACAAGGCTGCAATTATTCTCACTAATTTCAATTGGGTAATCAGCATCTCCACCCATCAAGGAGATTCTAATTACCACTAGATCTCTGCACATGTATGTTTATCTACCACACTTTCCCTTTTGCATTTCATACCCATATAATCTTAATATCATTAGTTGATCACTTTTCAAATGGGTATTAATTAATGCTAGTCTTAAAATTATATGTTGTATGATTACATTTATATGTTCATATACTAGTCCATATATATTAGATCATAATCTAAATATAGGACATCCAAGGTAATTAAAAGGAAAGGATCTGATTTGGAAGCTAGTGATTTGGAGGATTCAAGTTAATCGGCCTTGAGGGAAATGTCTCCCCACGAAATAGAAGCTTTTTGATAGGCTTACTTGTGAAAGGCACGTAAGGTTGGAGATTGTGGAGAGGTTGCCATTGATAGCGATTTTGCCTTGGAAAGCTAACTCCTTCAAGCCACGGATGACAAGCTTCATAACAATGTCAAACAAATAGGGAGAAAGAGGGTCACCTTGGTGGAGACCACAAGAAACAGGAAAGAAGGGGATTGAAATACCATCCACCAAAATGGAATGAAATATCACATGTGATTGGCACAAAGTTGAATATTACATATAATATTTAGCATAGAATTGAATATCATTGCTGATATTTAATTTTGGGAGAGATATAGAAACACTTGTGTGAGCTTAATTTGGTATTTAATGTACATTTGTACATTTTTGAATAACAATGTTGTAAATAAAATTTTCAACATAATTCCTCCAAGAGCAAATTGACTATATGAAATGTAAACAATTAATTTCATACAATATTATAGATGCTATGTTTAAATTACAGTAACCTTTCCCAACTTTTAGTATAAAAACATTAAATTTCTTCTACCATTATAAGTATCTATCTTATCATATAACTAAAAACTTTAACCCCACATATTCCACCCACTAACTAATCATCTCGTTAACTTTGTCCCTATCTTTTTTTACAAGATGAAAGCTTTGTTAAAGGGAATGGAATGGTTACAATGGGATGCAAAGGGCTGGGAAGCAAACTCCCCTTCGTAGGGGAAACTACTCCGTGAAATGGGAGAATTCAAAAATTACAACAAAAATAAAAAACATAAACATTGACAAAACAAAGAAGAAATAGAAGTGAACTCTTGTAACATCATTTTGTAGTAGACTTGAACATGTGCTCCATGCCTTTAGATGAATAAAATGACACTAAATCTAGTGATATGCTCAGTCCATGGTGGCAACTAATTAAAAAAATGTCAAATAAAATGGATTGGGTAGCAACTCGATTGTTTTGAGGAACAAAATCAAGCATGGTCCCATCAGGATAGTAGATGTCGCAAGATTGCAAGGCGAATCTCCAGTGAGTTTGAACTATGTGAAACACCATCAAGCTTCGAATTTGACCAAAACCAAGTTGTTGACTTGAAAGTAAAGGCCTCCTTTACCACACATCTGAGTGCAGATAAGCACTTGCCTTTAGTGGCCCTCGACAACCCGTTGCTTCTAATATTATTACAATAAGCATAGAGAAAATGAAGTAAGAATAAAAAACCCAAAGGTTGGAGACAGTCAGAAGAGGCCACCTAAGATTGCCAATGCCCCTACTTCCTTGACTACAGCCCAGTACATCATGGGAAATCTAAACAAATAGAACATTGTTGCAACTCAAGGGGTAGCACAACAATAGGGAAGCAACAAATTTGGCCAAGATGTCTTTGAAGGAATCATTTTTGCTTCGATGCCCTTTTGTAGGCCTATTCATCTCCGTAGCAGGCATACTTCATGTGGAGCTCGAAGGGTAAGGACATCAAAGTGCTAGAAACTTCATTGGCTATATGGAAGAGTGACGAGGCTTGAGAGAAGGCAACAACCAGTTGGAGGTTTGGCAAACCTCAGCACTTGCAAGAGGTAGCATGATACTTACAAGGAGGAAGGTGAAGGTTATCACAACAAGAAGGAGGCAAGTAGACCCTTCTACCTTAAGGAGAGAGAGGGAGGATAGGCAAGGATTGAAGGGAGGGGGCCCTTGATTGGCACAAGATGGGGTCGATCAGGGGCTCCAAATGGCAATTGACCCTTGGTTATGCTAAGGTTTTTGCTTATGGGGAGGGCATCTAAGGTAAAGGATGCTAACATTAACTTATCCACTATCAACATAGAAAGTTATGTAATAGAATTAGTTCTCATCAATGTTAGTTTCAGGTGTGGAAACTTTGATTCTTTTAAATTTCATACTCTGTAGATGACTATTTTTGTTATTTACTTTTTAGAATAGAAGATGAGTTATTACTTGATTCACTATGAGTTTCCTATTCTTTTCTTGTGAATGAAGTACATGTATGTATGATGCTTAAGTTGTGATGAATTTCATGAATGAAAGTGTGGATATAAATTTTAAGCAGATGCTAAACTAGGATGAAATATGGTCATGCCTTTCATTTCTGACGATTCCATTAATTGTCAATAAAGGTCACTCTTACCTCACACTAAACACAGTTGTCATCAGGAGGTATAGCGATAGATGAATCACTTTTTAGTGACGATTCCAAGCACCACAAAAAGAAAAACACAACGATCATTTGAAATGTCAGTTTGAACTTTAGCAACGGTTATAGTTGTCACTAAAGTGAATCTTTTAACAATGATTCCTAGTAGCCATTCCCAAAGATCTTTCAATACACCATCTTTGGCAATGGTTTAGCAACCATTGCTAAAGGCCTATTCTGCTCTAGTAATAAACCCCTAAGATTAATTTGCTAGTATTCATAAAAGACAACACCATCGTAGTTAATAGAGCTTCTAAAAGTGTGGCTTCAGTAATCAAGTATGTTATGTTGCTATATTGTGAACTTCTATGTTAGAAAGTAGAACATAAATCATCTATCTAGTTTAATCCCCTCTACTCTCACCAACCCACCAACCACCTAACTGAAAGATAAATCAAGGAGATATTATCACTTATGGAGGAGAAAAAATGCAGTAAATGCTTTAGGCCTCCCTTTATGTCCCCAACATTCAAAAGTTCTACATTGAAATGTTCCTCGAAGAAAGTTAAAAATAAGTTACAAGGTTCATAAACGGTGACGAAAGACCTTTGGCGATGATTAATGAGTTGTCACCAAAGGGACCTTTAGTGACAATTCATTAACTGTCACTAAAGGTCATTAGTCATGATTCTTGAACCGTCACCAAATCTTTTTCGTCTTTGGCTCCAAGTCTTTAGTCATGGTTAAAAACTGTGACCAAAAGTCTTTGGTCGTGATTTATAACCATGACCAAAGGCTCTTGAACCCAACCAATGGTGGGGGCTTTGGTCACGATTCTAAGTGGAATCATGACCAAAAGCCTTTTGTCATGGTTTTTAAATCGTGACTAAAAGTTTAGTCATAGTTTTGGGTGGAATTGTGACCAAAACCCTTCCTCCATGCAACTTTTGATGATGCTAATTGGTGACAATTTTTAACCCTTTGATCATGGTTAAAACCCTTCTTTGGTGTAGTGCATACTAAAACTGTTATCATGTTCAAGGCCACTCATGTAAGGAAGTTTTTGAAGCTAGATGATGAAGACATATGGAAGGATGGCTTACCTTTTTGTCCAACATTTTTCTTTTAACAGATTTTCAAATAGTAGCTTTTGATATATGTAATGAACATTCTTACTCTGATTGGGCCTACGCCACAATTGACGAATCTCTTGAATTCTGGATCAATTTAAGCAACTCATCAGCAAGAGTGCCCCAGTCTGAATATGGTTTTAGATGGGAGAAAAAGGGAATCAAGCATAGTAATCGTGCCATATAATAGAGATTGTTTATCGAGCTCACGCATGTGTCTTTGAAAAGATGTTGGTTTCTCAGTGCACTATATGCCATAGAAGCTTCTTATACGATGACTAAATAAAATGGGATGTGCTTGAGTTTTGTTAGATGCCTTCCCCCTAAGGGTTCAATGGGATTTATATATGTAACCCTCAATTTCCCATAAGGCAGGGATGTTGCTTTTAATTAATGTATGGGCATATTAATTATTATTATTCAAGACAATTCGTCTCTTGGGCAATGGTGGAAAATGGATCTAATTGGAGATTGCACTTCTGGCTTTGCAATCTACACAATCTTCTATGTACGTAGGCACTAGTTCTCTTCCCTCGATGACACTTCGCATTTGTGCTCCTTTTTTGAGAGGAACACTCATCCATATCCCCTCTTGCCACTTGTGCGAGCTTGGATTTAGGATTTAGACTAAATCTTTGGGAGCGATGAGGGACCTATATTTAGCCAATCAAAAATGTCTAGGCCCAACCCTTTTTGTCTGCTTCTTGAAGGCATTAAAATCCTCCAAGAAGTCTCTAGGCATTGGCTCAGTTCATCTTAGCATTGACCCAACCAGGGTAGTGGGTCGAAGCTGACCCTATCATCAACCATTTTGAATCGCCTCAAATCTATGTCAAATTTAATTGACATGAAATGTTTTTATATCTCGAAAACTTATAGTTGCTATACACATTATCTGACTTCTTTTTATTGCAGCTACTTTTTTCTTCTAGAGTAGTGATTCCATTCCAAATTGATATGTTGACACTATTGCTAAACATTTAAGCTTTTAATGAAGTAGGCTATATGCTTTCCAAAAAGAAAAGAAAAAAATTATATTGTAAATTTGAATACACATACATATAAATTACATTTGTATCCTTAACTTTTGATATTATTCTATATGGGTATCCTGAGGGCTACCTTCCCCATCAAGCATGCTTGACTACATAGAAGAAAATAGGAATATAGAAATCCTTATAGAACTATTGAATCCTCCATATAAGAAGAAAGAGATATCATGGTAATTTTTCTCGTTCATCTCAAAACTGTTTATCTAATCTCTCCCAATGGAAAGTACCAGGAAAAGTAGATAGAAGAATTAGATTAAATAGAATCCATAAAGAATAGGCATATGCATATTCCAAATGAAACTATACTTACAAAATAAATTTCATTTGTCAACTTCATACCAAGTCATAGAATTATGGTTGTTTGTATGAAAAAGATTTTACAATGGAGATAACTATTTTAATAATGGATACAAATTGATGTTCTTTGATTAAAAAAAGTTACAATATGTGTAATGACAAAATTGTTACGTGACCGGTTTGCTTGGAACATTGTAGAAGTGAAAGAAAATAAACATTTAAAATTTCAATTTGAAAAATGATTCAATGTCCATATATAATTTAATAATCAAAGAAACACACAACAAGAAAATGCATTTTTCTTGACTTTTGAGGGAGTGGACATCGAGATTAATCTACATAATTTTGACATTTTTATCAACTAAGCCAAAACAAGGAAAAAAGTGCAAAAACCCTCACATGTTTTTCCCTCGTGCCCCTAAAGCCTCCGTTCTCCTCCTCCTCGCTACGAACTCCACCTCTGATCTCCTCCTCCCCCTTCTCATCATCGATCTCCTCCTCCTCAGCGTCGATCTCCTCCGATCTCCAATCGCATCCTATCTTGTATTATATATATATGTCACTATGCTATGATCTCCTTTCCACTGCATCTCATCGCCTTGCTCTGCTGCTATTGCAATCCCCTCTTTGCCCACTCATTGTCACTGTCACTCTCGTCCCTTCTTAGGTAATCTCAATCTTTATTCTTTCTTAGGGTTTTTATTATCGAAAATCAAGTGAATCTTCATACTTCTATGTTGTTTGATTTTGAATTGCCCTATTGTTGTGTGTTGTTTGATTTATTTCATTCAGATTAGCCTACTCTTGTGTGTTATTTTATTTCAGATCGATCTTCTACCTCGATATGAATGGGATCATCCCCCTTTATATGTTTTGATTGTTAAATTAGAAATTTTCCTTTGTCTCAATCCCAGCTTACCATGTTAGACCTTAGGTTCCAACTAATATTTGTAGTATTATCTTGGTGGCAAATCAATTTATATTGTTGATTTGGTTGTAGATTTGACCATGTAAGGTAACAAAGCGATGATTTTGGCACCTCCCCCTCTACACACCTCTAGTGACATCAACTTGAGGATCTTTTTACCTTTTTTTTCCTTTCTTTAGCATGGAGTAGTTTTTACCTTATTAATTTTTATTAGAATTTATAGTCAAAAGAAAAAGACAATGTAGATCATCACGCTTGTCCTGCTTATTTCTTTTTATTAGAAAGGATTTAAAAATTTTTAAGTGATTTTTTAGGATGATTACTAAAGTTTAGAAAATCGGCCACCTAGGTTACATATGTGTAGGTAGCCCTTTTCTCGATCTACATATCATAGGGCGGTCTAATAGTTAGTCCAAATCGAATACACGATCCAACTATATGTATACTTGGCCGAGTATAAGGCCAATTTTCAAATAGACCCTAAATGAAGAAGCCCACCCAATTTTCAAATAGACCAATTTTTCAAGGTGTTGTAGGATTAGCATGTTCCTTTTACATAACTTGAGGCAGCTTTATGCTTATAGCTTTGATTTTTCATTTATTTGAGGCATATAATATAAAATTTAATAAGTTAACTAATGATAAAATTGCATACTCATTCGCATACTTGCCTGCATACGGCATACTCTCTATACAGAAACCCAATCAACAAAATATCACATATTGACTTTCTGAACCTTGATCTTGATGTGGCCTTTCATATTTTGGATAATTTTAGTACCTAGGATTGTGATTGCATGCTTTGTTTTTCTTTTTAATTTAGTTTGATGCATTTTAGATTGTTTCCTATGCACATCTAGATGTAGGTAAGTTGGGGAATTGTGGCCCTTCCACATCAATTTTAGTTGTCAGGTATGTGTTTTAATTTTTTACATCTAATGTTACTTCCCATAGTAGAAAGATGCTTCTTTTGATAGGCTTTGATTATTTATTTGTTAGGTATGAATGCAACTCTAGCTCAATTTGAAGCAAAATTCAAATGGCTTGGTTCTACTGAGCCCATTAGAATACAAGTCCAAAGCCATAAGGTATATCTATTGCATTTAAATTTTGAATTGCATTTAAATTTCTCAATGTCTTTAAAAGCTAATCTACTTTGTAATAAAATGCCTTCTATTATAGATGGGGCCGCTTTCCTTATGGAACAACCCTTGAAATGTGAAAGCCTTGTAATAAGGTATGATGCAACATATCTTGGATAAGTGTTTCTTGGATAAGGTATGATGCCTTGAAATGTGTTTATATGGCATGAGTCATCTCAGCTACTATGCTGGCTAGGGAGGAGGACTAGAAGGTAAAACTAAAGTTTCAGTAGTCCTTAAATCTAGAGATTGGCTAGATTCCTAGTTCTTAACAGCATTTGTCTATGACCCAGATTAATGCATTGAAAGATATTAACTTATTAGGTTGTAATCTTCAATTTGCATAATTAAACTTGTTGAATGATTCTTTCTATGTTGCTTTTAACTATATCAACCTCTACAATCTGGGCGATTCATGCAATTCCCTCACTATAAGGAAGTTGTCTATTGATGGCATCGCCATCATCCTCTATAACTCACCTAATTTAGCTAAGCTCTAAGGTAAAATTGACTCAAATAATACATAAAAGGGTACAATATAATCAGGAGGAGGAATCATCAAAATAAACCCAAAAAGGACAGCGAAACAAGTTCAAAATAGCCAATTTAGGGTTTTTTTTAAATCAAGCTATTAAAGATAACCCTATTTATGGTCTCAGTTTGATAGGATTCTAATGAAAATATTACAAATTAAACCTTCTAAAAATTATAGATAAATATTTTATAAGGTTTAATATGATCAGATAGGTCGAAGGAGCCAATTTAATCTAAAATAGTAACCTAGGTGAATAATCAATGGCAAATGAGTTTAAATGAGAAATTTACCAACCAAACAATTTCAAAACTCAAAATTAAGATGATCACTAGATACCCTAGATCCTAATTAATCTCCCATAAAAGTTGGACCTAATTTGACAATGTTTCACCTACTTTGCATTTAAGCCCTTAACTTCCTAAAAATTCTTGCAAATAGGTCCAATTTCATTACTTCTAGGTCCTTCCTTCTTGCAAAATAGTCCTTGGAGTCATCTTCCTCCTTCAACAACCACCTTCCATTGACCAAGCAGCTCGACGAGCTTCAAGCTCGAGTTGCAGCTGTCACAATGCACGAACGACCTCGGCAACAGAAGATCTTTTCCCCTCGCCATTCCATGTTTATTGGTGTTTGTTTCACCGGCTATCATCGCCTCCTCCACCCGTGATCTCTGGTCAAAACAGACATAGAGTTGCGAGTAGTTGCGAGGATTTCCCGCAACCTCCAGTAACAAAATCATGCACAGTAGCAACTCTATAAAGCCTCGCGATGCTCCTCCGAGTCCGGTAGTCCGGAATCCAAGCGTAAAAACCTCCTTCTTCCCTTCCTCCATGCACCGCCATTGCCAGTCCTTGAGGTCTCCTTCGCCCCTTCACTCCGCTGCCTCTCGCCAACAAACGAGGATGCACCCATCGTCGCCTCTCTCACCTAGCTTCCTAGCAAAGAAGTCGGCCCTCTACCTTCTTTGTTGACCTCAATTCCTCTACCGACTCTTCACCGGCGGCCTTCCACCACCACTGGTCTTCGCACCTCCTTCCCTCCAATAAAGTTAGGGCTTTTCTTCCCCTTCTTCCCCTCTACCTTCTCATCTCTTCAATTTCATCTTTCAACCCTATTTGCACCATCACCGACCACCATCTTCAGGAGCTCCGACGAGCTTCTTCGCCACCCCACTAGACACCTACTCGCAGCACATAGACCTAAGGAAGAGCTTCGGGGTTCTTCACTGAAGCTCCTGAACTGATATGGGACCAAGAGGTCCGTTTTATTATGCACAGGTGTTCACCGGAGTTGGTCTTCATCTTCACCTTCGACAGCGGTTTCCCGGTCACCTCCGATGACGCTCTAAACGCCATCGAACGCCCTGATCCGAGAAGGAGCTCGTCAATTGAGAGAGCGACACCAACAGCGACCAATCCCCGGGTGCATCAAGTTGATCTGATGACTGGTGCGTGCGAATCGAGGACAGACACCTCGCCACCTGAAGACAAAAAGGAAGCAAGGGACATTAATCCCATATCGTGCATAACTAAAGGCACAGTAGCATATATCATTCAAACATCCCCTTAGCTGTCCGCCTTAGAACGCACGGGGTGAGTTCCCCTACGCACACCCATACGCACAAGCTCACGCGCCCTCGCCCACGAATACGCCAGCGGGTCTGGGCTGAGGATCTGGTTACCCAGGTCTGGCTAGATTTGGAAGAGATTGTGAAGGGGGAAGAGGTGGGTTTTGCAGCTTGGATCTGTGCCTTTCCCCCTTTCAAAGCTTTGCCCTTACGTTGTTGGCTTCATATGTTTAAGGTGTCTATGCCTAATACTTGTCATCTGAGGGTAAAGTTTGCTTAATTCTGTGAACATTAGTGTGAATCTTTGATAGCTGATATTTGTGCTTAAGTCTAAAAGGTAAAATTGGTGGTTTAAACCACCGTTTTTACCTTAAATTTTTTTATATCCTCCTATATAAAGATACACTTTATATTCACTAAGCATCTATTAACTTTTAATAGTGATTATTTGTGTGATTTATTGCTCGCAGAGACGACCTCAGATTTATTTTCTAATTTGAGTATTAAAAATTTAAATGCTTGATGTGCTTTGATTACTATACTTTTAAAACACGATCAAGGAGAACCAACATTTTGGCACCGTTGCTGAGGAGCAATGCACAATCATCATTATTTTTGAGAATATTTCTGTTTCCTGATCTCTGATACATCTGCTTGGTTTTGATTGTGATTTTTGCGAGAAAAAAAATTACGTCTAGAGCTTAAAGAGGACAATCACTCCACGGACAGGTAATCTTCTTCCTTTCTTCTTAATCCCCTCTTTTTTAATATAGATAAAAAGAAGAAGAAAGAAAAAACTAGGATCACATCCTTGCCTTATTTTTCCTAGAAATACCAATTGGGGCAAGTTATTCTTGACTTATCTAAGAATTAACTGTGATTAAAGCGATTTGATTGTGGATTTGATACACCCAACCCTAATTCCTGTGCCTAATAAGGACTTATTGAGATTAATTGGAAACATTGGACTAATAGTTTCTTAATTGAGTCTAAAGGCTATTTAATTTAAATTGAACTAGACTTCATTTAGAGCCTATTAGGGTTTCAAAATTCTAGGGTTTTGAATTGTAGTACACATTTTCAATGTTATAAAGTAAATATCTTCCCGCATTGTGTGTTACCCAAGCCCTTGTTTGAATTGATTTAAAACTTCAAACCCTAAAATCAGGTTTTATAATCACGTGAACCCTAAAATTGAGGCTTAATAGCCTATTTGCGAACCAAATCAAGGGTGGTTCGGGTGAGTTAACCTGGATTTCATCCTTTAATCATAGGATAGGTCAGGTAAAGTTGGTTCACATTGTGAATCAATCAACCTAAAATTAGGTCACAATTTGGAATCAAACTCTAAATCAAGTGATAATTAAAGTCACATGCACAACTAGGATTTAAAATTGGTAGACTTAAGGCTTAATTCACACGTATCCAGTCTACTTAGAACTACAGTGACAAGAAAGGTCGGGTGGGGGAAACCCTGTAACCTGTGGGGGAGCTCTACTGTGTAGGGGTCTTCGCGGGACTCTCCCTTTCTAGCTGCCTAAGTAATTCTCGGACGGGTGGATTTGTGATCAAGAGGCCCATTTGCCTTAAATCAACCATAGTCATCCAATTAATTTGGGTGCCTCGATTGGGTCCAACTCATATTTAGTCCCTCTCATCTTTTCTATAGTACACGCACATAAGGGGGTCATTAAGACTTATCTTAAGGCCTCCGTTAGAATCTAATCTGAATCAGGGTCAAGCCTCGATTGTCGTGTGTGTTTCTAATCCAATCAATTTCTCTTTTGATCAATTTGAACCTGAACTCAAACCTTCATTTTCTGAGCCATCACCTGACCTGATTCAATCACCTGGAAATCAACCTAAAAAATTAAGGAAATGGCCACTAGTCCTGAACCTCGTATAAGTATGAAGGATCAAATGATTAAGGATGCTATCAGATGCAATGAAGAATTTTTCAGAACCTCAAAACCCGTTAGTGGAAATCAGGCTAGTAAACCCCAGATACTAAGCCCAGTTATGAACCACATTCAGATGATTGCAACCCAGATTTCATGTGGTTCAAATCGGGAGACCCTCTTGGAACAATTGAGAGATATAAGAAAACTACATAGAACTGAGGGAATGCAATATCTTGCAAATCTGGAATTATGGGAAAAGCACCAAGATTTCTTTAAACAACAGGGGGATTTGTTGGATCAACTAGAAAAATTAATTGACAAAAAATATCTAGACCCCCACCCAGATCTTGATTATGAATCTTGGGATAATTTAGAAAATAACTTGGATTTTCACTATCCCAAGTGCCAAGAAGATGGGTTGTTAAGACCCGTGCTGTTAGAGCCCTTTAAGACGTCTGGGAATTGGCTCAGACGTCTAGTTAGACGTCTGGACACCTTCCCAGATGTCTGGAAATCAAATTTTTCATGTACGTCCTCACGTCTGTGCGCGTGCTGCGCGCAGACAGTACGCAACCTCATTTTCTTCTCTCCTTCTCTCTCCTCTCGCCAACGCAACCCTAACCCACCGCCTACTTAAACCCCCCTCCTCTCCCTCGTTCACCTCACCTTCAGCCACCCTCCTCCTTCCTCCAACGCGAGAGCAGTGAGCGACGAGTAGCGAGCAGCGAGGGGAAGAGAGGAGAGCAAGCATGCGAGCTCATGAGGGAGCTCGCCGGAGAGCTCACGACCGGTCGGGCATGCGCGAGGTGGAGAGGTGCGTCGGGGAGGTCCTCCCCGACACTGCTGCAGCCAGAGCAGTGGACGAGTGAGCGTGGCGTGGCCGCACGTGACGCGAGAAGGCGAAGGCAGTTTCTGGTTCTGGGATTTTCCTAGAATTAAACGTCTGGATCGACATCCAGACGACGCAGACAAAGTCTGGAGGAGGTTCCAGACGACTGAGAGGTAAGTCCCGTGACGTACACCTTCCTTGCGGATACGGTCATGCAGGCCGTTCCGTCGAGGTACTGTTCCGTGCCATATTAAGGAGATTTACGTTGCTGCGTGCATGATTCACTTTGAGAAGGCACGGGACACACCCTCCCACGCGGTTCAGACATTTGGGCGAGGCACCAGACGGCAGGAAGCGTTTCCAGACATCCTGAGAAGTGGTTAGACATCTGGAACTGGGTCCAGACGGTCCAGCGGAGTTCCCAAACGTCTGAGGAGTGGTGCAGGAGTTGAGGTATGGTTCTGGACTCTTTTAAGACATCTGGAAGGTGTTCCAGATGTCTGATATGCATCAGAATTACTGTTTTTGACCTGTTTAGGGTCCGTTTGAGGTTCGATTTCCGTAATTAAGATTCCATTGTTCTTTGTATAAGTTCCTCTACTTGTTGGAATACTTTTATCCTGTTCTAAGTGGTTTCTTGTGATTGATCCTTGTGATAGGACCTCGTTCCGTTGCGGATTTGGGGTTTGCTGAGGCACGCTGACCTGCCGATCATGCCCCCATTACTCCTGGGTTTACTGGTAGAGTGGCTTCCCCTAGTTTAATTACAAACATGAATGCATATGTGGAAATGAATGTTAGATCCTAGGGTATGGCATGAATCATAGGACTAGAAACACTGGAATATTTGTATGGAATGTATGGATTGCAGTCTTAGATGAGTAGATAGAATAATAACAATTACCTGTAAATGGATAACAGCTGCCTGTGAAATGTAAAGTACTGATGTTAGCAAACTGTTGCATGTAAATTCCTGTTGTTTACGTTAAATACGAGCTGCCTGTATATGAACTGGAAATGGAAGATTGAATGTTGGAAACACAAGCTACCTGCGAATAAACCTGGAATGTGAATAATAAAGTTACATGCTGGTATTTGATGAAAACACAACGTACATGATGATGGTTGAGGATGTATTGATTGATGAAAATATCATTAGTGTCATTATAGTGGATTGTATGGAATACCAACCATCATTACGACCATTATTATTTACTTAATTAATTTTTACTGGTTTTATTCCAGGTCGTTCACTGTGAGGCAGTTATTGATTTCATCACGCTCTAATTCAAAAATTATCCTTTAATTCCAAAAAGAAGTTTTACGTCTAATAAAGAATGAATGAATGAATACTTGGATTGACTGTTTACAAAGAATTAATCAACATGCTTGCAAAAACTAACTATAAACAAGTACCAAACATTTCATTACTATACTCTAAACTATCTCTTTATAAGTTATATTACTAATACTTTCATAAAAGTACACTACCAACTAAGATTACATAGTATACTAATTTAACTTACTAAGCTGACACCTATAGTAACACATATAATAGCTATAGTGACAGATGCAAGCGTCGCTACACCCAAAAAAAAACTATATACAAACTAAAAGAGGGAAACCAGGGTCTGTAGCGACGGTTATATCGACGTTTTATTCTGTTAGTAAAGGTACGAATTTATTTACATAAAAGTAATTGGCTATACTACGTATATAAATACATATAGTAGTCCTTTGTATCTGTATTCATTCTCTAATTTCACTATACATATTTACATCTTCACTCTCTCTCTTTCCACACTACCCTTCCTCTTTTATTCTTGTTCATCTTCTTCGTCTTCTGCAGCACACAAGTGATTAGCTGCTGTCATTAACACTCTTAATTCATCAAAAATGTGTTTAATTTGCGGGCACGCTTTTCGAGGGATACAGAGCACCCATAGGGTGAGATCAGACCTCTACTAAGCGTGGCCTAATTGTCATTAGGCCGCTTAATTGTGTATTATCAGCTCATATCAGAGGGCCTCTCAGCCCGCACACACACACCCGGGCCCTCGGCCCCCAAATGTTCGAATCAATGCTCAAGTATATGCTCAGATGTATAAGGCATGGTTGTTTCGGGCGCCCGGCGCCCGTGACGACTGCGCCATTAGAGAACAAAATCAATATAAAGAGCAGTGCGCGCTCTTCAGCGCACGATGTGGCGCTATTTGAGCGCCGCATCTGCGCTGAAGATGCATGCGACTACTCGACAAAGGAGATTTTGGCCCTCAATTTGAGAGCCATAATTTATTTTAAAATAAAAATAAATTATAGGAAAATAAAGTATTTATATAATACTATACAATTGTATACTTGATTATAAATTTTAATTATATTTACTATATAAATAAATTAACTAAAGTATACGATTTTTACATACTGATTTTGATGTTTAATTCTTTAATTATTTATAAATTAGCTACTATATGATCTAATTGACCTTATACAGAGTTAATATACATGTATAAGAATTTTATAAACATTTTTATTGAATTTTACGGATTTAATTTCTATTCTATTTACATTTAAATAACAGATTTGAATTGTTTTACTTATAAATTAAGTTTAAATAATACAATAAGATATAAACATACTTCAATTAGCTTAAATTACTTAAAGTACATTAGTCTAAGTATATAGATTCAATTAACTTAATTCTAACTCTAAATTACTAATTTATCTAATTTAATCTAATAACTTAGCTATTAACTTGATAAATTAATTGTTTATTATGTATAAAGAATTAAATTAAGGTACAGGGTTTTAGTGGTTTATAATCTACATATACATATGTATATACAGTTTTATAGCTTAATACTGTTATTTACACTGTCTATTGATTTATTTAGTCTAATAGTACATATAAGTTAGTTTAATTAATAAATAGCTATATAATTAATATATATATAGTATAATCTAACTTAAAAACCCAAATTACAGTGTGCAATATATACGTAAGTTATTTGTATAATTTATATACATATGCTACTTCTTTACATATATAACTTAATATAAAGCTTATATTTACAAGAGTATACTTTATATACAAAGTACTTTTTTCTAGGTATTTTTGGAGATTTTCATTTTTTATGGTTTTTATACATATTATAGAGATAAGAGATGAGAAGGGAAGAAGTAGATGAGGAAAAGGAGGTGTTTTTGATGTTTGTTAGCTATAACTTCTATTATTATGTTTCATGGTATACAAATCAATCGACTAGCAAATTCTACCAAGTCGAGGGTTTGGCATACCATGTAACTTAACATGCGGTTAAAAAACTTTCTGATCTTCGATCAGACAGGTTTATTTTAATTTTTTTTTGAATTTTTTCTGATTTTTATTGAATTTCAAATCTCATCCATCCTAAGCTTTTCAAAAGGTTTCTAAAGGGTCCTAAAGGCTTAGGATGGGTCTTAAAAGATCTGAAAAGGCACTGACTGCCTTATTTGCAGTCAGAGTGAAATCTGACAAGGATTCAACCCATTTTAGCATACTAATCATTTTCTTTTCATTTAGTTAATGTGTTTGGATAGTTAAGTGAAATGAAGTAGCTGACGAACAGTGGGAAAAAAAAACAACAAGCATTCACAGAATTGAAATTCAATTTCTTATATAAGAAAGCTTGTATACAAGAAATGCAATACAACTACATGTCAACTATTTGATCAAAAATTTCTTATACAGGGTTTTTAAATCAAAAATTCATGCTGCACATTAAGACATCAGACAGTAGCAACAGCAGCAAGAACAATAAACACCAACCCTGCAGCAAATTAGATTTCACTCCAGACAGCTTACTGCAGCTGCAGTAAGTCCATCTGGAATGAAATCAGACTTATGGAAAAGAGAGGAATGTAGCTGCAAGTGTAGCAACTTACTGTGGCTCTGGGATCAAAATTAGAAATTCAGACTCAGAAATTCCCTAAACCCCAACTGACAAGGGTTTCACTTATCAAAAATACTCAATATTTCAATTCCAATGCACAAATCCTTGTCAAGAAAATTCTCATTGAATCCAATCGGCAGAAACACTAATCTAAGTCTTCCTAATGCTATAGACAGCATGTAGAGAGAGTTGAATCAGATAACTGAAATCCACAATGAAAATCCCAGATTCTGGAACCATAAGGAGTATTGAGAACTCCTTAGGTTAAAAAAAAATTATCAGTGCTCTCAACAAACCACAAACTCATGAATGCAAGATAGACTTCAAATCACCACAGTGATTTTCCTTAGTTCTATCATGCATTCAATGCATTAAAGTCCCCAAGAAAACTCAAATCAGATTATGGCTCTTCTGAGATGAATTCTGACATCAGAATCATCTCAGATTCCTTGCCACACAATGAATGAAGATCAAAATTCCTCAGTTTGTCAGATTAAGACAATCAAAACCCAATTAAGTAAAAATCCTTGAAATCTGAGTTAAAGAAAAATCCAACAAACTGATCATTTTCAAGCTCAGATCAGGGGCTTTTGTGAACAAAAATGAGGTGAATGGGAAGCCCCTAATGTGCTTTTTGATGCCAATTTCAGATATGAGGTTAAAAACCATTCAGATTTGAAATTGGGTCTGAATGAATGGGTGAATTTGTGAGAAACAAGTCATGGAAATCAGAAGCGATTATGAAAACATGGAGTGGGAGAAATTTCATAATTATGGACTGTGTGAAACCAACCCCTCTGAGCTGGAATGATCAGAGGAGGTGAGGGGGGAATTCGGGTCTAAATCTTCTGCTACAGTATAGCTACACTATCATAACAGCGGAATTAAACACTATACATTACTTGAATTCTACTCTAAACCTATTTAACTACAGCTACTACTAATTTGCAGAAAGATAAATCTACTCTAACAGGAAGAATGGGACCTATGGGTCCTTAGCTGGTGGCTAAGGAGGAAGAAGGGAGGAAGATGACTCCAGCGGAGAGAAGAGTCTGCTAGTAAGGCTCCAGGGTTGTCCTCAAGTGCTACGAGGTCCTTAGCGATGAGGAGGTTGAGAGGAAGGCGGCGATTTCACAGCTGGTGGCTGTGAAATCAGAGAATTTGTGGGGAGGAGAAACTGGAGTGGACGAACGATCGCTAAGAGATGTAGGAGGGAGCGATCCTTTGCGCGTGTGACCACTAAGGTGCTTAAGTAGCAAACTCAGTGGCTCAGATCACCGCGCAGGTGAGAATATCCGATGGGGCAACCGACGGTAGGGATGAGAGGAGAGGAGCGTGCGGCGAGCCAACTCAAAATCTGACCGTCAGATGGGATCTGGGGAGAGGGGTGAGCATACGCACCGATTCGCGTGAAGCTTCTACTCAAATCCAACCGCAGATCGAAATCGCGAGAAGCAACGGACGGTCGAGATCTGCCGTGTTCTTCGCACGCTACAGTGCGTGCGAAGAGCAACAAGCCGATCTTGAAATGTTGGGAAAATTGCAGGGAAGACCCCTACGCGAAGGGGTAGAAAAGTTGCATGCAGGCCCATAAGTGAAGAGAATTGCAACAGGATGGACCCTGCAGCCTTTCAAAGGGGTCCCTGCGGTTTATAAGTAGGTCCAAAAAGGATTTTTAAAGACAAGAATATGATGCATGAAGGACCTAAGTGTAAACTACATATTACAAAGCCTAAATGATGTCCAAATGCCTTCAAATTTTTATATGTGCTTAATTGAACATTTAAGAAATTAATTGTACTTTTGATTTGGCCTTTTAAACTTATTTATGTGTTCAATTACCGCATGGATCACCATTTGTCCTTTGCCTTCAGAATATCTCGTTTTGTGACCTAATTATGAAATTTTAACACAAAGTAGAGGTTTTAGGTTTTTTTCTTTGATTCCCACACTTACCCTTTTTATCTGTTAATTTGATGTTGTTTAACTCAGTTTCTTGCTTAACTTCAACTTTTTAGCTATGATGAGTAGCCACTCATCATACCCCCATGCTTACGTTTTGCTAGTTCCTTAGCAAACAATTCATTGAAGTGTATAGCAATTTGAGTATCAGCAAGGCAAGTGTGAAGAGATATCTTTTTCTTCTTTCAATTTTTTCTCAAAAAGTCTTAAGTGTTTGATGATGATCTTCAAGCTGAAAGATTTTTCCAATAAACCAACTGTGTTTATGTTTGGACATTGTGAGAACCTTATTACTGAGGATAACCTACTAGAACTCAAGACTTAAATGACACAGACCATCTCTCCACCAATAAGGACTCTTGATATTTACACCTTAAGTCGAATTCCAGGACTCAGGTGGTTTTACAGAGACTCAGGATGCTATGAGGTTATGGCTATGCTTTGTGATAAGTCAGGACTAACCAAGTGAATTCTAAAACTCAATCCCGGGGTTTCACCTCTTTTTAAGTCCAGGTTGGTCCTAACTTCAGCTCATGTTTTCGGATGACTCTCAAGAATTGACGAGTATTCAAACCCAACCCTTATTGTGTTTGTGGCTCAAAGAATTTTTGGTGGACAAACAGGGTATTTGTTTTGAACCCCGAAAACATTTTTGGTGGAACATTTATATTTACAGACTTTGGAGAACATACTTGACTTATTTGCAAGAACTTTCTTTTTTTTTGTGTCAGTATGTCTCCGAAACTTTATTTGGTAGAGCACACTGTATTTGGTGGGTGAACTTTTTGTGGAAAGAGTTTCTCCTAGACACAAGACTAAAGGTTAGGACAAAGAGTCTACCTGCATGTACAAGTAACGACTCCACCTTCCCTAATGAACACCAGGGTTGAATTTTAGGTTCAAGTGATTTTTCCTAACATTGTGTAGTGCAAGCTAAGGTTACTTAGACTCCTTAGTCAAAGCAAACCAACGAATCCTGTATTGGTGACTCAGGTACAAGAATATGTCCTAAAGTTAGGAGAGACTGTGGTCTATCTTGTCAAAGCTCAAAGTGTATTAATCCCAAGCTTGTATAAAGCTATAGTGGCCCGGTAAGTCAAACGATTAAAGGTTGAATGTCCATAAACACTTATTCTATTTTTGTTCTCAGCTAGAAGATCATAGTTAAACACTTATTTTTCATCTTTGACACATTTTCTCCCTCTCTCCTTAAAATTAATGTCCTCCCTTGACAATAGAGTGCCTGGCCCTTATTGTATTTTTGGAATTTTTGTGATTTATTTTTTTTTTGTATTTTGTCTTTGTAATTTTTTTCAAAAATTTTTTCAAAATTTTTCATTTTTTTTTAGTATATATATTTTTTAATAATACTATAATATAAGTACCATAGGTGTGTCTACAATTGCATTTCAGTTTAAATGGTTCACCATTTACACTCCCCCATGCTTAAATAATGCAATGTCCTCAATGAATGAATAGGGTGGATGCAAATGCATGCTCTACTTTTCACTATCCTAGACTGGGTGATGGAAGGAAGTCAGAATGAGGAGATAAAATCTCTGTGCGGACGATTTTAAGTCTGATCTAGGATCAGAGTGAACAGTCGGGCTAGGAAATGAAATGCATGACATGTGTGTCATTGAAAGTATGCTAAAAATGCAAGAGTAGACACCTAATGCAAATAAAAACAAGAGTAAGAAAGGTGAAAAACAACTATATACAATGATAGGTTTTGCTAAGTTTAACGCCTTCAGCTAGGCGTAAACCCAGATGGTAGTTCAAAATGTAGGAGTGAAATGGTGGAATTGACAAGTCTGAGATCATGTCGCTCAATGAAAGATTTTAGTCTTTATCCATTGACAATAAAAGGTTCATATTTGTCAATTTCAATGATCTCAATGACTCCATTATCAAAGATTCTTAAGATTTTGAAAGGTCCAGTCCATTTTGATCTTAGTTTCCCAGGAAAGAGTTTTAGTCTAGAGTCGAAGAGGACTTTTTGACCAGGGTGAAATGATTTCCTATGAAAGTGACGGTCATGGAAGGCCTTAAGTTTATCCTTATAAATCCTTGAGCTTTCATAAGATTCATTCCTTAACTCATCAAGCTCAGAAATTTGCAATTTTCTAAGATCACCGGCCTTCTCTAGGTCCAAGTTACACTTTCTGATGGCCCAATAGGCTTTGTACTCGAGTTCTATGGGAAGATGACAATGTTTCCCATACATAAGTCTAAAAGGAGACATGCTAATGGGGTTTTGTGAGCTGTCCTATATGCCCACAACGCATCAAAAAGGTAGGAAGACCAATCCTTTCTATCTGGTCAGATGGTAGTCTGTAAAATCTTCTTGATCTCCTGATTGGACAATCCAGCAAGTCCATTGGTTTGAGGGTGATATGGTGTAGCCATCCTATGTGACACCCCATACTTTTGAAGTAGGGACTGAAAGTGTGTGTTTCTAAAATGAGACCCTCCATCACTAATGATGGCTTTTGGTACCCCAAATCTAGAGAAGATGAAATCTTGAACGAATTGTGTCACAACTCTATGATCATTAGTCCTCGAGGGGATGGCTTCTATTCATTTAGAAACATACTCAGCTGCCAACAATATATACTCGAAGCCATAAGATTTAGGAAAAGGTCCCATGAAGTCAATGCCCCAAACATCAAAGATTTCTCACACCATGATCGGATTCAAGGGCATCATGTCCCAGCAGCCAATACTGCCGAGAGACTGACAGCGTGAACATGCCCTACTATATTCGTGTGCATCTTTAAAGACTGTGGCCAATAAAAACCGCTCTGCAAAATCTTTGCAGCAGTCTTTTTGCCAGAGAAGTGATCGCCATACGCCTGGTCATGGCAGAACGACAAGAGCTTCCTATCTCCTTATCTGGAACACACTTCCTAAGGATTTGGTCTTTGCAATGCTTGAAAAGCCAAGGTTCTTCCCAGTAATAGTGCTTGTCCTCGGATCTAAGTCTGTCTTTTTGATGTCAAACCCACTCAGTGGGGAGGATTCCAGAAGCCAAGTAGTTGACAATGTCAGCATACCAGGGAAGATCAGAATGAATGACCAGCAATTGCTCATCAGGGAAGTGGTCAGAAATGGGAAAGAAGGAGAAATCGCTTCAGAAGGAAGGTGGGATAAGTGGTCAGCTACCACATTCTGCTTTCCAACCTTATCACGAATCTCTAAATCAAATTCCTATAAAAGTAGGATCCATCTAATCAGACGAGATTTCGCATCCTTCTTGGCAAGAAGATGTCAAATTGCAGTGTGGTCAGTGTAGACTAGAATGTGGGAACCTAAAAGATAAGGTCTGAATTTCTCCACTGCAAACACTACAGCTAGCAATTCCTTTTCCGTGATGGTGTAATTCCTCTGAGCTTCATCTACGGTCTTGCTAGCGTAATAGATGACTGTAGGTTTCCCATTCAATTTTTGACCAAGGACAGCTCCTACTACATAATCAGAAGCATCACACATGATCTCAAAAGGGTGAGACCAATCCGGGGGTTGCAGTATTGGTGCCTTGGTAACCGGATCACGAAGTGTCGTATAGGCACGAACACAACCGTTAGAGATCTAGAAGTCTACATCTTTAGAGAGGAGAGTAGTGAGAGGTCGGGCTATTTTCGAGAAATCCGCTATAAAGCGGCGATAAAAACCAACATGCCCGAGAAAAGATCTAATCTGTTTAACCGACGAAGGTAGTGGTAATTCAGAAATCAACTTTACCTTCGCGCGGTCAACCTCTATTCCTCTCTCTGAGACAAGGTGACTTAATACTAGTCCTTCTGGTACCATGAAATGTGATTTCTCCCAGGAAAGTACCAGATTCACATTTATGCATCTTTGCAGAACCTTAGTCAGGTGGTCTAAGCATGCATCAAATGTGCTCCCGAAAATCGAGAAGTCATCCATGAAGACTTCTTAGCAATCACCTACTAAGTCGAAAAAGATTGCAAACATACACCGCTGAAATGTAGCAGGTGCGTTGCACAACCCAAAAGGCATCCTACGGAATGCAGAGGTTCCGTAGGGGCAGGTGAATGTCATTTTTTCCTAATCATCGGGGTGAATTGCCACCTAATTATATCCTGAATAGCCATCCAAAAAGCAGAAAAATCTATTCCCCGCCAGTCTTTCCAGTATCTGATCAATGAAAGGCAAAGGGAAATGATCTTTCTTCGTGGCTTGGTTGAGTTTCCAGTAATCTATACATACTCGCCACGAACTAGCAATGCGTGTAGGGATGACTTCTCCAGAATTAGTGGTGATGATGGTAAGTCTGGCCTTCTTTGGCACAACCTGAACAGGACTTACCCATCTGCTATCAGAAATTGGGAAGATAATTCCATTGTCTAACCACTTAATCATTTCATTTTTCACCACCTCTTGCAATGTAGGGTTCAATCTACGCTGGGGCTATCTAGTAGGTCTAGATCCTTCTTCAGTGAAAATCCTATGTGTGCAATAAGAAGGACTAATGCCAGTCAGGTCAAAAAGGCTCCATCCTATAGCCTGTCTATGTGCTCTCAGGACAGATAGGAGTCGAGATTCTTGATCAGATGATAAGGAAGAGTTAACAATCACCGGATAGGTCTGATCAGGTCCTAAGAAAACATATTTGAGAGAGTCAGAAAGAGGTTTGAGTTCAATAGGTACAGGATCAGAAGGAGCAGGTGTGGAAGTTTCAGGAGATCCTAGAGATACTAAAGGAATAGGAGGTAGGTCCTCAGTCTCTAAATTGGGTGTCTCAGTGGAAGTCAAGTCAGGGTCCAAAGAGTGTTGAGGTTCTAAATTTAATGAATCGATTAAGGTATCCTCAACCAACCGGTCCAAAGAATCCAAAGAAAAGATTTCCTCAATTAAACTACAGGTCGGTCCTCTTTGGGCCTGAAAAGTATCAATCTTTATTTTCTGATCTCTGAACTCCAATTCTATAAGGCCCTCCTCACAATTGATGTTTGCCTTGGCCGTAGCCAAGAAAGGTCTTCCTAAAATGATAGGTGTGTTCTGGATATCCTCAGGTACTTCCATGTCAAGGACTATAAAGTCTACAGGAAAGTAAAAATCCTTGACCTGCACTATAACATCTTCCAACACTCCCTGAGGTGTCTTAACTGATCTGTCAGCTAATTGCAGGGACACCTCGGTTGGCTTCAGATTGCCAACCTCAAAATGTGTCAGCAGAGAGGTTGGGATAAGATTAATGGAAGCACCTAGGTCAAGTAGTGCTCTATTAAATGTGGTGTTACCTATCATGCAAGATAGGAGAGGGGTGCCTGGGTCTTTCATCTTAGTAGGGAGGGTACTGGAGATAATGGAACTAGCTTGTTCCGAGAGGATGATTGGACTACTCCCTTTTTGAATCCTTGCTTTACGCTTAGGTGTGCATAGGTCTTTTAAAAACCTAGCGTAAAGAGGAATGTGGCGAATCACATCCAACAAGGGGATGTTTATATGGACTTGCTCAAAGAGCTTAAGAAATCCTCCTCAGGTGCCACACAGGTCTTTTTCTTTCCTTTCTCCTTCTTCTTTAAAGCTTCAGGAAAAGGTACATGAGAGGTGACAAGAGGATCAGTCCTAGGTAAAGGAGAAGTAGGAAGTGGAGGAGTGGAAGTAGAAGCAGTAGAAGTAGGAAGAGGTGGATCTAGTGTGCTTTTACCACTCCTAGTGACTATGGCATTTAGTTCGGCTCTAGAGGTAGATGGTAAATCAGTGTTAGGTAGCAGAGGTGGTTGTGTTTGTGCAAAAGAAGAACTTGGGTCTGTGAAGAATTCAGTGTCGTGCAAGGGTTGTGAAATCACATGTGCTTGACCTTGCACTGCCGGTCTAGGTTGAACATACCTCTGAGCAGGTATGTTCCTAGGGTTGGGTTGTGCTTGAGATGGGAGTAAATGTGGTTGACGGGACTCCATCAAGTGTGATAGCTAGGCTCTCATCTCAACTAAGGCCACGTCCTGTCTCTGCTGTATAGCAATATTCTGTTGTTGCATATTAGCAAGAGCTTTCATGATAGACCCCAATTGGTCATCTCGTGTAGGCCCAGATTGAGAGTATTGGGTGGGCCTAGGTTGGGGTTGCTGGTAGGCGCGCGGTGGATATCCGTGTGATTGTGGAAGTGGCACTCGGATCGGGTTGTGTTGTGGTGGTGCAGAAGGTTGTTGAAAAGGTCTCTGTGAATTTCCCGACCATGAGAAATTTGGATGATTGCGCCATCCAGGGTTGTAGGTTTGTGCGAAAGGGTCATTATGAATGGCATGGAGCTCCTCCGAAGCTCCAAAAGGTGCAAGGAAGTCAGTGAAGGGAGGGACAAAGGTTCCTCCAACCGGTGAAGGATATGGAAATGGGAAATCCGGTAATGCAGTTTGTGTCACAGAAAGATCATTCACAGTTTCCCTCCCTGTGGGAAACTGAGAAGAAGTGTTTTGTGCTGGTGACTGAGAAGAAGAAGATGAAGGTTTTGAGAGAAATTTCCATACTTCATCTACTTTCTTCTCGATTAAGCCCACTTTATCCAATACTAGCCATTATCTCTAAGTCTCTACTACTGGATTGGGCTTCGTGTACCCCAGTATGTGAGTGGGAATGTAAGGACTTTCTATTAAACATGCTCATTGAAGCATTATTAATAGAGTTTTTGGCTATTCCTTCAAAAAGCTCAAAGGCTGAGTCCTCGTCCCGACACAGGAAATTGCCTCCACAAACAGCATCTACAAAATTCCGTGTGTCATCATGGAGCCCATGGTAGAAGATCTGGACCTATTGCCAGCGTGAGACACCATGGTGGGGACATTTTCTCAGAAGCTCGTGGAATCTCTCCCAAGCCTCGTGCATTAGTTCTCCTGAATTCTGAGTGAATGTAGTGATGGCACGCCTTAAGGCGTTAGTGCGGCCTACAGGAAAGTACTTTTTTAAGAACTCATGTTCTAAAGAAGCCCAGGAATCTATAGGTGTAGTCCGTGCAAGTGTTCGAAACCAAAAGGCTGCCTTATCTTTCAATGAAAAGGAGAACATTTTCATTAAAAGCGTGTGCTGATCATGTCCTTGCAGACCCAAAGTTTGGGCAAGATTCTTCAGCTCCTCTAAATTCTGAAAAGGGTCCTTAGAAGCAAGTCTATGGAAGTGAGTGTAACGACCCAGTTCCCGAGTCCCTACGAGACACGAGAACCGGACCAACTCAACTAATCCCAAGACCTAGTAGTCCAACGAGGAAGTAACCAAAAGAGCAGTAAAATAAACCACATTCAGCATGAATATAACTAACAGTAAGAAAGTACAGCAGTAAGGAAAGAAACTACCACAGTATGTACCACCACAACATTAGAACAACATTCATAATATAATTTGAACTTCAGGTAAAGAAAGTACAGCGGAAACAAGAACTACTCACTACAACGTAACAAAAAGAGGTACAAGAGACAGTGGTAACTCTATTGGACCCTACTCGGCCCAGCGTCCTCTGCAGCCGCTGACCCTAGCTGCTCAACACCTGGTCCTGAAAAAGGTAACGAGTGTAACACGTCAACAAAACGCTGAGTAGAGTGGAAACTAAAACTAAAAGCAACAGTAGAGTGTACAGTAGCTGTTATGTTCGATTACTTTCTTTATTCACATCTTTCAAATGTCTCACTATTCCATTTATTCCTCAGATCTTTTTCTTGATCTCGAATGTTCCTCATGGGAACGATCTTGATTGCAGTCTTTTCCAAAAAGTAGAAGTAGCACGTGGTGCTCTCCTGGCCGGGAGAGTCCCCCATGGTGATCCTACCCTCAGTCAACCACCCCAAGGTCACTGACAGATGTAACGGTGACTACGGCACGCGTGATAAACGCATAGGTAGCTAACCCGTACTGGCACGCGGTCAATCGTTTCCGTTAACGGGTGCGCCCAAAGCACAGCATGGAACCAGTCCAGGGCAGAGCCCTCTCAGTAACAGGGGTCCAACCCCTCCACAGTAACCAAACCGAGGCCTTGCCCCTCCACAGTCTGCGCACCCTCGCCTAACTACCCTGGTTTGCCTCAGCGGGCCTAACAAGTCGGTGTGGGAGGCTAGCAGAACCCCGGGGCCCGTGGGGTAGCTAGTACCTCCCTACACTAGTAGCTCTCCTCGGTACTACGTACGCGAGGGCCAGCAAGTCGGTACAGAGTGGCCAGTCCTAACCCTGGGTCCCTGGGGCGGCTGGCTCCGCTCTGCACTAAACAGGGGGACAGTCGCTCTCCTTGGTACTCCGTACTCAAGGGCCAGCTCACTTCCCCAATACTATTCCATTCACTTTCCAGGAGTTCTACTCCTACTTCCCCGTAGGGTTCCATCCTTCTTACTCAAACATCCAGGTTTCACTTTCCAGTTTCACATTCTTACAATCCATGTTCTCAACCACGTTATTTATTCACAACAGGCAGCTGTTAATTCAAATTACAGGCAGCTTTATATCTCTTTCCATTTTCCAAGACTGTAGTATTATACATTCCACTAGTTTTCCCATCCTAGGATTCATGCCATATCCTAGGATCTATCATACAATCTAGTTTTCTAGCCCTAGGATTCATGCAACACCTAGGAGCTATCATTCCATCTATTTCTCATTCCTAGGATTCATGCAATGTCCTAGGTTCTATTTGTGGTTCCATAATTTAATAGATTTTATTAATAACTTAAAGCCACTCTACCAGGTACAACGGGAGAAATGGGGGCGTGGTCGGGAATCCCGCGTGCCTCCGCGACCCCCGAGACTGCAACAGAACGGGATCCTATCACAAGGATCAAACACAAGGAGTATCTCAAAATAGTGTATAGCTACTGTAGACGGGTAGAGGAATTAATTCCGAAAAGAACGCAACTCGAATCGTGGAAAACGGAACCTGAACGGGCCCTAAACGGGTCGAAAACGACGACACTGTGCAAAATCAGATGTTTGGAACTTCTTCCAGACGTCTTAAAAAGTGGATCAGAGAATTACCTTATTCAGCGTGGTTTCCCAGACGTCCAGAAGTCTGCGGGGACGTCTGGCCTAGCTCCCAGACGTCCGATGGTCACCCCGGACGTCTGGAGGTCGCTTCCGCCGTCTGGTACTACTGCCAGACGTCTAATTCGCGATGGATGGCGAATCACCGAGCCTGCACACACCCATCTCCCTCCCTCAGTACGGTCAGACGACAGGAAGGAAGAAGGAGACGGAAAACTCACCTTTCAGATGTCTGGATGGTCTTCCAGACGTCGCCCTCACCGTCTGGCTATCAACCCAGACGTCTGATTCTGGAAATTTTTCCAGAATCAGGGCGCCGCTCGGCCTCCGCTCGCGACGCCGCCCACGTCGCACCTCTCGCGCCTGCTGCTCAGACCGCAGCAGTCCCCCCTCCGCGTCGCTCCGTGCCCCCTGCGCCCTCCGCCGGCCAGCCCTAGCAGCCCCGAAGAGCTCGCCCTTACGGCAGAGCTCCGCTCTCGCACGCAGCACCTCCTCCGCGCTCACTGCGGCCGCCGCTGTCGCCCTCGCGCTCACGCTCACTGGCTGAAGGAGAAGAGGGAGGAGACGGTGGTGACGGAAGTGAGGGGAGGCATGGCCTTTTAAGGCCGTGCGAGGAGGAGAGAGGATGCAGCAGGGCGTCTGCAGCCGCAGGGAATAAACGAATATGCGGGTCTGCGCGCTCAGGCGCGCAGACGACCTGCGCGTGTGGAAGATAACGGATTTCCAGACGTCTGGAAACGATCCCAGACGTCTTGTCCGACATCTGGGCCACCTCCCAGACGTCTTAAAATACGTCTGGGGCACGCGTTCGTTACAGTGAGGAATGAGTGCTATAATGTTTGGCTTCAGTTCAGCAGCACGACTCCCATTGGGATAACGTACCACAGGCATTGGTTGAGCAACTGCGGGATTATAGTAATCCCGTAGTTGAGGTCTACGGAGTTGGGGTGGTGCCTGAGGATTTCTAGGCTGAGGTAGTTGAGGTTGGGGGTTAGCTAAGAGATTAACAGCTTGAGCAAGCTGTTGCATCTGTTGGGTTAAGGTATTCATTTGTAGTTGTTTTTCGAAAAGGTGCTGAAGATGAGGCATAGGTCCTCTCTCCGAGGGTGGGTTAGGAAGATTAGGATAAGATGGAGGTTGGAACCTAGGGATAGGTGGTTGTGGTGGTGGAGGATGTGCAATTAAGTGTGGAGGAATTTCTTCAAAATCCTTGAATTGTGACGACTCAAGAGCATCCTCTTGGTGAGTGGAATAGTGGATAGGAGTTTGAGACTCGGGAGGTAAGGGATTAGAAGTGGAAGGCAAAGAGGAAGATGCAATAGCTTGGGTATCAGTACCCAAGGGGAGTACTAGTTCTGGGTTCTGGGATCTCCTACCTTCCATTGAGTTGGTTTTTGAAAACACGTTTACTTCAATTCGTCACAACTCAATGGGAAAGTTGTAGCCAAGTTCACAAAAAGCGAAAAATCCCAATTAAATCTCAATCAATTCAGAAGACCAAGCAAGCGAGATGAATTGAAATTTTTTCTAGAGGCTGCTACGCAAAATTATGTTGTACGCAAGCAATTATTTCAAACAATTGTACGTGTCCTAAGATAAACTTAGAGATGTGCAGACCTCTAAAATCCACTGGGAGTCTGGATAAGGCTTAGCGTGTGAATCCAGATCCTATGGTTGCAAAAGGAGATGAGGTAGAAACCCGTGTGTTGTGACCTTAAGTGATCGTGCTGTGTGCACGATAGCAATCAACACAAGGCGATAAAAATCTCAATCAAGGTTTCACACAAAGTTAATATCTCCTTTTAATTTAGTTCAAGTGATTATGAGGTGATTTCTATGCTGCTTGTCTCGCTTTTTACTCAGTTCAATACAAAAGATGGTCTTCTTTAATTTTAAGTCAAATACAATGATGACAGGAGCTGGAGAAAAGTAGAGAATGCATACCTGACTCCAGCAATCTTCTACATGCAAATTTGACTTGAATTGAAATCTAGCAGAATAGTATGCAACCTAAGATGGATGCCTAAGGATATGCTACTGCTAGATAAAGATGAGATCTTTTTGATTTTTGATTTTTAACTTTTTTTTTATATGCAACAAGCAAAAACAAAGAAAGAAATCGATTCATAAAACCGTAACGGAAAAATCATATCGATGAGAGATGAGTAGAAGAATAAAGTCCAGAAAGTCCACAGTTATTACAATGAATGTGTGAGAACAAGCTCTCACAACTTATGACTAACAATTTGTCCTAGTTAGTATACCTAAATCTAACTAAACTATGCTACTACTACTACTCCTACAGCTACTCTGAGGACAAACTCCGCCTGGACGTCGGGTCAGGAGCATAGCGATTCCACCAGGAAGACGACCTCCACCTGGAAGATGATACTGCTTCCCCTCCTCCTCAAGTGCTGTGGAAAAATAACAAATGATTAGTAAAAGAATAAAAGAATGTATACACAATAACAAATTAATCAATGGAAGAAAATAATTACAATCAATGAATTTGAATGAAATGAAAATTTTCTATATACAAAAAGAATTAAAGGGTAATTTTGGCGTAAAGAGAGTTGCCTCCCCGGCAACGGTGCCAAAAATAATGGTATTTGATGAAAACACAACGTACATGATGATGGTTGAGGTTGTATTGATTGATGAAAATATCATTAGTGTCATTATAGTGGATTGTATGGAATACCAACCATCATTACGACCATTATTATTTACTTAATTAATTTTTACTGGTTTTATTCCAGGTCGTTCACTGTGAGGCAGTTATTGATTTACATCACTCTCTAATTCCAAAATTATCCTTTAATTCCAAAAAGAAGTTTTACGTCTAATAAAGAATGAATGAATGAATACTTGGATTGATTGCTTACAAAGAATTAATCAACATGCTTGCAAAAACTAACTATAAACAAGCACCAAACATTTCATTACTATACTCTAAACTATCTCTTTGTAAGTTATATTACTAATACTTTCATAAAAGTACACTACCAACTAAGATTACATAGTATACTAATTTAACTTACTAAGCTGACACCTATAGTAACACATATAATAGCTATAGTGACAGATGCAAGCGTCGCTACACCCAAAAAAAACTATATACAAACTAAAAAAGGGAAACCAGGGTCTGTAGCGACGGTTATAGCGACGTTTTATTCTGTTAGTAAAGGTACGAATTTATTTACATAAAAGTAATTGGCTATACTATATATATATATATATATATATATATATATAATAGTCCTTTGTATCTGTATTCATTCTCTGATTTCACTATACGTATTTACATCTTCACTCTCTTTCCACACTACCCTTCCTCTTTTATTCTTGTTCATCTTCATCTTCTGCGGCACACAAGTGATTAGCTACTGTCATTAACACTCTTAATTCATCAAAAATGTGTTTAATTTGCGGGCACGCTTTTCGAGGGATACACAGCACCTAGAGGGTAGGACCAGACCTCTACTAAGCACGCCCTAATTGTCATTAGGCCGCTTAATTATGTATTATCAGCTCAGATCAGAGGGCCTCTCAGCCCGCACACACACACACACCCGGGCCCCCAGCCCCCAAATGTTCGAATCAATGCTCAAGTATATGCTCAGATGTATAAGGCATGGTTGTTTCGGGCGCCCGTGACGACTGCGCCATTAGAGAACAAAATCAATATAAAGAGCAGCGCGCGCTCTTCAGCGCACGATGTGGCGCTATTTGAGCGCCGCATCTGCGTTGAAGATGCGTGTGGCTGCTCGACAAAGGGGATTTTGGCCCTCAATTTGAGGGCCATAATTTATTTTAAAATAAAAATAAATTATAGGAAAATAAAGTATTTATATAATACTATACAATTGTACACTTGATTAGAAATTTTAATTATATTTACTATATAAATAAATTAACTAAAGTATACGATTTTTACATACTGATTTTGATGTTTAATTCTTTAATTATTTATAAATTAGCTACTATATGATCTAATTGACCTTATACAGAGTTAATATACATGTATAAGTATTTTATAAACATTTTTATTAAATTTTACGGATTTAATTTCTATTCTATTTACATTTAAATAACAGATTTGAACTGTTTTACTTATAAATTAAGTTTAAATAATACAATAAGATATAAACATACTTCAATTAGCTTAAATTACTTAAAGTACATTAGTCTAAGTATACAGATTCAGTTAACTTAATTCTAACTCTAAATTACTAATTTATCTAATTTAATCTAATAACTTAGTTATTAACTTAATAAATTAATTGTTTATTATGTATAAAGAATTAAATTAAGGTACAGGGTTTTAGTGGTTTATAATCTACATATACATATGTATATACAGTTTTATAGCTTAATACTGTTATTTACACTGTCTATTGATTTATTTAGTCTAATAGTACATATAAGTTAGTTTAATTAATAAATAGTTATATAATTAATATATATAGTATAATCTAACTTAAATACCCAAATTACAGTGCGCAATATATACGTAAGTTATTTGTATAGTTTATATACATATGCTACTTATTTACATATATAACTTAATATAAAGCTTATATTTACAAGAGTATACTTTATATACAAAGTACTTTTTTCTAGGTATTTTTGGAGTTTTTCACTTTTTATGGTTTTTATACATATTATAGAGATAAGAGATGAGAAGGGAAGAAGTAGATGAGGAGAAAGAGGTGTTTTTGATGTTTGTTAGCTATAACTTCTATTATTAAGTTTCATGGTATACAAATCCATCGACTAGCAAATTCTACCAAGTCGAGGGTTTTGCATACCATGTAACTTGGTATGTGGTTAAAGAACTTTCTGATCTTCGATCAAACAGTTTTATTTTATTTTATTTTTTTAATTTTTTTCTGATTTTTATTGAATTATAAATCTCATCCATCCTAAGCCTTTCAAAAGGTTTCTAAAGGGTCCTAAAGGCTTAGGATGGGTCTTAAAAGATCTGAAAAGGCATTGACTGCCTTATTTGCAGTCAGAGTGAAATCTGATAGGGATTCAACCCATTTTAGCATACTAATCATTTTCTTTTCATTTAGTTAATGTGTTTGGATAGTTAAGTGAAATGAAGTAGCTGACGAACAGTGGGAAAGAAAAACAACAAGCATTCACAGAATTGAAATTCAATTTCTTATATAAGAAAGCTTGTATACAAGAAATGCAATACAACTACATGTCAGCTATTTGATCAAAAATTTCTTATACAGGGTTTTTAGATCAAAAATTCATGCTGCACATTAAGACATCAGACAGCAGCAGCAGCAAGAACAATAAACACCAACCCTACAACAAATCACATTTCACTCCAGAGAGCTTACTGCAGCTGCAGTAAGTCCATCTGGAATGAAATCAGACTTATGGAAAAGAGAGGAATGTAGCTGCAAGTGCAGCAACTTACTGTGGCTCTGGGATCAAAATTAGAAATTCAGACTCAGAAATTCCCTAAACCCCAACTGACAAGGGTTTCACTTATCAAAAATACTCAATATTTCAATTCCAATGCACAAATCCTTATCAAGAAAATTCTCATTGAATCCAATCGGCAGAAACACTGATCTAAGTCTTCCTAATGCTATAGACAACATGTAGAGAGAGTTGAATCAGACAACTGAAATCCACAATGCAAATCCCAGATTCTGGAACCATAAGGAGTATTGAGAACTCCTTAGGTAAAAAAAAAATTATCAGTGCTCTCAACAAACCACAAACTCGTGAATGCAAGATAGACTTCAAATCACCACAGTGATTTTCCTTAGTTCTATCATGCATTCAATGCATTAAAGTCCCCAAGAAAACTCAAATCAGATTATGGCTCTTCTGAGATGAATTCTGACATCAGAATCATCTCAGATTCCTTACCACACAATGAATGAAGATCAGAATTCCTCAATTTGTCAAATTAAGACAGTCAAAACCCAATTAAGTAAAAATCCTTGAAATCTGAGTTAAAGAAAAATCCAACAAACTGATCATTTTCAAGCTCAGATCAAGGGCTTTTGTGAACAAAAATGAGGTGAATGGGAAGTCCCTAATGTGCTTTTTGATGCCAATTTCAGATCTGAGGTTAAAAACCATTCAGATCTGAAATTGGGTCTGAATGAATGGGTGAATTTGCGAGAAACAAGTCGTGGAAATCAGAAGCGATTATGAAAACATGGAGAGGGAGAAAATTCGTAATTGTGGACTGTGTGAAAGCATCCCCTCTGATCTGGAATGATCAGAGGAGGTGAGGGGGGAATTCGGGTCTAAATCTACTGCTACAGTGCAGCTACACTATCATAACAGCAGAATTAAACACTACACATTACTTGAATTCTACTCTAAACCTACCTAACTACAGCTACTACTAATTTGCAAAAAGATAAATCTACTCTAACCGGAAGAATGAGACCTATGGGTCCTTAGCTGATGGCTAAGGAGGAAGAAGGGAGGAAGATGACTCTAGTGGAGAGAAGAGTCTACTAGTGAGGCTCCAAGGTCATCCTCAGGTGCTACAAGGTCCTTAGCGACAAGGAGGTCGAGAGGAAGGCGGCGATTTCACAGCTGGTGGCTGTGAAATCAGAGAATTTGTGGGGAGGAGAAACTAGAGTGGATGAATGATCGCTAAGAGATGTAGAAGGGAGCGATCCTTTGCGCGCACGACCACTGAGGTGCTTAAGTAGCAAACTTAGTGGCTCAGATCACCGCGCAGGTGAGAATATCCGATGGGGCAACCGGCTGCAGGGATGAGAGGAGAGGAGCGTGTGGCGAGCCAACTCAAAATTTGACCGTCAGATGGGATCTGGGGAGAGGGGTGAGCGTACGCGTCGATTCGCGCGAAGCTTCTACTCAAATCCAACCGCAGGTCGAAATCGCGAGAAGCAACGAACGGTCGAGATCTGCCGTGTTCTTCGCGCGCTACATTGAGTGCGAAGAGCAACAGGCCGATCTTGAAATGTCAGGAAAATTGCAGGGAAGACCCTTGCGCGAAGGGGTAGAAAAGTTGCGTGCAGGCCCATAAGTGAAGAGAATTGCAACAGGATGGACCCTGCAGCCTTTCAAAGGGGTCCCTGCGGTTTATAAGTAGGTCCAAAAAGGATTTTTAAAGACAAGAATGTGATGCATGAAGGACCTAAGTGTAAACTACATATTGCAAAGCCTAAATGATGTCCAAATGCCTTCAAATTTTTATATGTGCTTAATTGAACATTTAAGAAATTAATTGTACTTTTGATTTGGCCTTTTAAACTTATTTATGTGTTCAATTACTGCATGGATCACCATTTGTCCTTTGCCTTTAGAATATCTCGTTTTGTGACCTAATTATGAAATTTTAACACAGAGTAGAGGTTTTAGGTCTTTTTCTTTAATTCCCACACTTAACCCTTTTTATCTGTTAATTTAATGTTGTTTAACTCAGTGTCTAGCTTAACTTCAGCTTTTTAGCTACGATGAGTAGCCACTCATCACATGCTACATGTGTTGAACCTGAGAAATGGAAATAGAAATGATGAAACCTGGTATGGCCTGGCCTGAGAAACATGAGCATGAACCCTACGGGAATTAGGAGTAGAGCTCCTGGAAATAAATGGGATGGAACTGGAAATGTGAATGGGGAAGTGAGCTGGCCCTTGAGTACGGAGTACCAAGGAGAGCAACTGTCCCCCTTTTTAGTGCAAAGCGAAGCTAGCCACCCTAGGGTTGGGACCCGGGGTTAGGATTGGCCACTTTGTATCGACTTTTTGGCCCTCGCGTACACAGTACCGGGGAGAGCTACTAGTGTGGGGAGAGAACTAGCCACCCCACGGGGCCCAGGGTTTAGCTAGCCGCCTTACACCGACTTGTTAGGACCACTGGGGAAACCAGGGTAGTCAGGCGAGGGTGCGCGGACTGTGGAGGGGCGAGACCCCTGTTTGGTTCTTAGGGGCTAGACCCCTGTTACTGAGAGGGTTATGCCCTATACTGGTTCCGTGCTGTGCTTTGGGTGCACCCGCTAACGGAAACGACTGACTGCATACCAGTGCAGGGTAGCTACCCATGCATTTATCGCGTGTGCCTTAGTCACCGTTACGTCTGTCAGTGACCTTGGGGTGGTTGACTGAGTGTAGGACCACCTCAAGGGACTCTCCCGGCCAGGAGAGCACCACGTGCTACTTCTACTCTTCGGAAAAGAATGCAATCAAGATCGTTCCCACGAGGAACATTCAAGATCAAAAAAGAGACCTGATAAATAAAATAAGCGATGACAGAAAGAATAATTCAGTAAAGAAAGAAAGAAAGAAATTGAAAAACAACAGCTATCTGTCCGCCTTTACTATTTTAGTTAGTTGGTTGCCACTCTACTCAGCGTTCGCTGACATTTGTACTCATAACATTTTTCAGGTCCAGGTGTTGAGCAGCTAAAGCCTACGGCTACAGAGGGTGCTGGGCCCGGTAGAGCCCAGTAGTTGTAGCTTTCTTTTGTACTCGTTTGTAGTAGTGAGTAACTTCTTATACTCTTATATTCTGTACTCTCTCATTCTGCACTTTATATTCCTGTACCTGTTTAATTTTCTACTATTGTGGTGGTGTGTACTGTAGTAGTTTACTTCTTTACTGCTGTACTTTTGTTACTGTTAGTTGCTTGCATGGTGAATGTGGTTTATTTTACTGCTTTTTGGTTACTTTCTCGTTGGATGACTGGGTCTTGGGATCAGTCGAGTCGGTCCGGTCTCGTGTCCTGTAGGGATTTGGGAACTGGGTCGTAACATGGGTTCTATGTTGAATCCCCAGCCCGATTTGAATTAAATGATGATCATAAAGAATTACCTGATATTGAAAATCAACTTTTAGGTTGGAAGGATTCCATTACAGGTGTTCTTGATTTTAAACCAATAATTAGAGATTTTGAGGTTGATTTAACTCGAGCAGCATGCCCAAACACCTATAATGAATTTGATTCTAAATTCCTCGAGGATGTAACTCCCATACCTTCTCTTGGTAAGGTCTTCCTCGAGCGAAATTCTGATATCCCAATTAAGATAAATGATGATTCTAGTGACCCAATTCCTATTTTTGACCTAGAATTTAGATCTAAACCTTTTTAGGATAATGATAAGGCTCAATTGAAGGGAATGAAATCTCGGAATTTAAATATCATGATTGTGATGAGCCTAATTTTAATGACGAAATTGCTCGAGATTCCTTGAAGGGTCATAACAATTTATTCGAATTAGAATCGATTTATGATACAGAATCAGAGGAATCTGAAGAGTCAAGATTTAATTTGATCTTTCCTAGATTTCCATACCTCAAGCCTATACCTGATGATGAAATTAAGTCTTTTAACTTGGCAGCAGAATCTAGGTTAGACCAATTTCAGGTTGATGACTTTGTGGATTTTGATTCTTCTTGTGGTGGTGATCATAATTCTGATTTAGGTTCAGAAAAATCTTATCACCTGTATTCTTCTAGACTCTCCCATGCTAATGCTAATTTTGAATCCTATTCTGATTCAGGAGAATCCTTAGTTCCAGAAGTTTATAGCCCAATTTATGACCTCAATATCTATGACCCATTCTTTGACTTTGATTCTAAGGCCTGATGTAAACATGTTTACATTACATAAAATGTCTATTTATGCATGTTCTTAAGCATAGAATTGCATTACATACTATAAATATTGCATAACATACATCATCTTGCATTTAGATTAGTCTGAATAAAATGGAGGTTAATTGCCTCTTTTTATGGTCAAGGATAGGGCGACTATTTATCGGGGCCTCGGATCGAAGATCCAATCGTACAGATCTGATCAGGGCGACGATTGGAGTTCAACGACTCCAAGATCACCCTAATCAGACATCTGTAGCATCAGATAGAGATCGAGGAACCCTAGAAGATCAAGGGCCAAGATGGTGTGAATCTGCACTTCATATGACAAATCCAACCACACTGATGGATTCAAATTGACGATCGTAGCCTAACGGCGCGAAAATCGACTCAATCCAACAACCGTGGCACCATCTACATCATCTAAAAGATGGACGACCAAGATGGTGCCACGTGGCGCCATCTCAGCCGCCCAACCGGCCGCTGCACCCTCTCTTCTTCGATCTGATTGTCGCTTCTCTGCCGTTGGATGATCATCCAACGGCTGTGGGTGCGCACACACAAATCATAAGCGTGACACAAACGCGCTAATAGCGCATTGGTCGAACGTGCTTGCGCGATCAGGAGGTGAGCGTTCGAGCCTTGTGGAGCGGGAGCTGAGGCGTGGCGAGGAGGCGTTATTGTTCACTCGATCGCGATCGAGTGGCTGCGGGGGCCCGATAGCACTCATGCCCCATCAGACGCCCGCGCGTAATGTGGGATCAGACGCGGGCGAGTGCGCGGTTGAGGCGCGTGAGGATGCATCTCAGTCGTTCGATCTCACGATCGAACGACCGAGATTTCAAGAACGTGAATGAGCGTTTCACGCGCAAGAGGCGAGCGCCGCCCACGAAAGCCACGTTCGAACCTTTAGCAACAGATTTATCCGTCACTAAAGGTCCTGAATTAATGTGTTTCGAATTAAAAAGACCAAATTGCCCTCACTCCTTGCAACTATAAAAGGAGACCTCCTCTATACGAAATTCTCATCCCTTCCTTCTATTCTCTCCCTCTCCAAAGCTCAAGAGAAGCTTGTCCCACACCCAGGATGCTCGTCGAGAGATAAAGTCAAACTTTTGCCCTCATTTCGGAAGCGGATCCCGCGACGACGATGATGTGCTGCCCCGTTCTCGTTCCTCCTGCCTCGACCTCCTTCTTCCCGCTCCGTCCTCTGTCTTCCAGGTGGCATCTTGTCTGGGTCATCCTCCAAGCGATCGTTGAGGAGGATAACTTCTCTCTCCCATTCCTCTTTTCAGCTTTCTAGAGTAGAATTTTCCTGCTTTCTAGTGTAATAGATTTCCCTCTTTCTAGTGTAATTTTTCTCTGATTTTATTGTATAAACATTTTGAAATATTAAGTGCATGTTTCTCTCTCTCTCTCATTTATTCTAATAGTTAATATTGCTTCATTGTAATTACGTCGCTTCGCTTTTCAACAAAAACTCTAAAAAAAATATAATTGCAAATATATATCGACATAGCCTCCCTGAGTTCGACCTGGGATTTCTATTCCGGTATAAATTTTATTTGTTGAACACGAGTTCTTCGCTTTCAAACTACGACGACATGTTTTTTTCAAAACTAAATACGATAGCGTAGTAACTCGCAACTTCAACATTTTGGCGCCGTTGCTGGAGAGGCAACGATTTCCGATCTTCTTTTCACATTTTACGCACTTTATTTTCTTCTAACTTGCTTTCTCTTGTGTCTATTGCTTTGCAGAGACCTCCATCAGGGAATCGTCAAGCGGTAGACCGGAGTATAGTGCAGTTGAAGACAATTGTAAGTGCTCCCCATTCTTCCCCCCTCCATAGATTTCATTTGTCACATTAAATCCAAATTTCAATTAACCTAGGTGTTTACATAAATCCTAGGAATAGTTTGGTTTTTTGGATTCTCACTCACATTCATTCCACCCTCGTTTATAAAAAAAATAAAAAGATAATCTTGTGGGGTAATTTTCAACAGACACACAACGTACACCCACATTCAAGGCACTTAACCTAATTGATTTGTTTCTACTCAACTGGGTTCTGATCTGTGGAACCAGTACACACAAAGAAACACATAAAAGAGTAAAAATCATTTTAGGTTAACCATCTCTGTGTGCCTAACTTAGTGGTGCATTTGTGGCTAGTTGTTTGAGTTGTTTGGGCCACACCACTCTACTTAAAATCAACTCATCAAGTAGCTCCTCCTTAGGGTTTTCAATCTAGGTCTATTCCAGGCACTCCACTTTATTTCTGATTTTAAAGGAAAGCAATCTTCATCTGTGTTTGACAACCTGGTTTGCCTCAAAACTTGATTGAAATCAACCTAATTTTTAACTCTAAAAGCTACTTAAGCAAGATTTGAACATTAAAATCCACACATCACAAATAATCTTGCTTGAAAACCCTGGTTGTACACACACTTACACAATTCTCAATCAATCATTAAGGGCATAGCCCATTTTAAGGGCCCATCACATTCCATAAGCACCACAATCCCAAGCCTTAATAAAATTGAGTAGACGTTGGCCTTAAGGACCGATTTGCTCTTCAGGGCCTAGCCTGAGATTGTCTTTGATTGACCTACTTGTACTGATTAATTTGATGTCTAGCTAGGGGAGTAGCATCAAATGACCGTGGCTGGGGGGTACACTAGGAACCGGAGGCGAAAGCCGAAGGATGAACCTTCTACCCAGTCCCTCCTAACTGGTTGGATTGAGCAGACGCAAGTAGAGTAAATCATTTACAATCTTAAGGCGGGTTTTGGGAGTCTGTAGATCCTTAAGCTACCCCACTGTTGGAACACTTTCGATCTGGTTTTTAAAGGATGTCACGTTGTAGTATAGCCGAAAAAGCATTCAAAACAAATAAAGATTTTATTACTCGAAAATCGGAGTATCCGAGGTCGAACACAGGGAGCAATCGGAATTTACTACTAATCTCAAATGTAATTGAACACTCTAATTTACTCAAAAGTTTAATTCAAATGCATTTAAAAAGTAATCGAGGCAAAAGAGTAAAATTGGACGTCTGATCACAAGATCAGACGTCTTAAAAGTGTTTTCCCTTCTTTGATTATTCTTCTTCTTCTGATCTTGCTTTCTTTCTCTTCTGTCTTGGCCTTTCTTTCTCTGCAGTCTCTCTCTTCTTCCTTCTTCTTGCTTGGTCTTCTGTTTCTTCTCTGCAACCTTTCTTCTTCTTCTCTGCCTTGCTCAACCTCTTCTTCAGAGTTTCTTCTTCTTCTGCTCCTCTTCTCCTTCCTGTGGCTAAGTCTCTTCTCTTCTACTCTCAGCCTGCCTGCACAAGGAGCAAAACCTACCCTGTCCCTCTACCCGCACGTCTCTCTCTCTCTCTGAGAATCACTCATAGCACGCTCTCCCAGAGCCGCGAGTAATCGGGTCGGGTAGCGCATTTGGGAACAGGCGCACCGGCGTGAGGGTGATGCGCGAGGTGTGCTCAGATAGGGTCGGGTCGGATCCCGCCAAATCCGCGAGGTGAAACCGCGGATGAGGCGAGCGTGGGTAAGGTGAGGGAGCTCACCCCTGTGCTTTCGAAGGCGACGAGAGAATAACACAAAATCAATTTAAATCGTACCTACGCCTCGTAGATTGCCGATGTGGGACTATCAGTCCCACCCTGCTCTCGCGCGCGCCCGCAGAACGCTCTTCGTCGATTGCCAAAGCTGCGGACTTCGTTGCGTTGTCCACTGGGTCAGATAGCTTCGCAGTGCTTGCCCGAGTCAGCTGCACCTGAAGCCTGGCCGTCCTGAAGCCTGGAGCTGCTTCGCGTCACCGTCAATGGCGGTAGGGGCTTGAAAATTGTCAGACACAAAAAAAGCCTCTCGGCTTAATCAGATCACCGGAGGACCTTCGCCTTGTCACGGCGAAGGTGAAGGGCAAGGTGGCAGGCCGCGAGGCGGTCTAGGCGTGCGTGCCTAGGTCGCCCTGTGGCCGGGTGGATGGGTGTGTTCGGGGGTTCATTGTGGAGGTGTAGCGTGGCAGTGGAGGGGCGGAGTGTGTTCAGTGTGGTGAGGCGGAACTTTTGCGATGGTCGGCGAGGCGTGTGGGGCTGCGGAGCGACGGGGGCGCCTCGCCGGAGGGTGGCAGGAGATGAGGAAGGTGGCGGTGGACGGCGGTGATCGAGGGGCAATCAAGTGAAATAGAATGGGGAAAAGAAAGAGGGGAAGTTGTGGAGTAGTTCTAACCTAATTGTAGGGACGAAGGGGACGGAGAGGCGGATGGCTGTACCTGCTGTCGCCGGAGAAGAAGATGCCCAGTGGGGGAGGACGGCGGCGACGACGGGTCTGAGGCAACGTGCGCGCGTATTGCGCGACGCGGAGGAGAATCAGGAAGAAGTCTCTGCCACTGGTTTTGTGGCAGAGCGAAGAGGAAAGGAAAGAAAGCTCGCCGGAGCTCGCTGGGTACCCTGGCCGGGAAGGAAGAGACGAATCTGAGGTGAAACCCCGGCCAGGTCGAGCTGAAAATGAGCGACCGGGTTTGGGGGTTCTTTTATAGGCATTGGGCCGTGTGTTCAGAGCTTGGAGGGCACGTATCCATCTCCGACGGCTCGCCGGAGAAGGAAAGTGGGTGGATACCCAAATCCCTCGTGCGTTCACACAAGAGATTGGGATCAAATCAGGAATCATGACTGGCCTCAGATGGAAGGGAATTCCTTAGAGAATCTCCCTTCCATTTCTGGGAGGAGATCTCTGAGGAATCAGAGAGTATTCCCTCTCTAATCCTCGCCGGAGCAGGATTATACCCCAATAATGGCGGAAGGACCTGATTGCAAGGTTGGCGAGGAAGTTAGGGGGCTCTCTATGATGATTTTCAAAAGTTAGGGACCAAAATGTGATTTGGGTGTACTAAATTGCAAAGTAGGTCAAGATAACCTCCCCTTAGGTCCAAATTTTGGTAAAAACCTAATTTTGACCTAAGGAATCCAATGGTGAAGTTGGATTTTAGGTTTGACCACGTTTGCCTAGATATTTTGCGTAAAAACCCAAATTAGGTTAATTAATGAACTAGGACCCTAATCTAGGTCAAACTGGGTTCCAAAGGCCAAATTGAATGTTCTAAACCCTAGAGGATATTTTTCCATTATTTTTAGAGGGTTTACTTGATTTTTATCCTGACTGAAACCTTGTTGGTTTAAGCGGGTCTGTTTTAGGGTCACCAAATGTCATTTAATTCCTAGATTGCACATGAACCCATTTCTGATTGACTCAACCCACTTTTTATCTTATTTAGACCATTTGACCTATGTTTTGCCTCTGAGAAATCCTGTTTATGTACTGCAATGGTAAAATTACAGTTTTAACCATTATTTCATGTTTTCTTCTCAGAACACTTATTTCTTCATTTAGGCCTTATTCTAGGTTATGTAGGAGCTTTTATCTTCTTTATTGGGTCAAAATGAGCTAGTTGTGGCTCATGATGAGGCTCTCATCATACCCCCATGCCTAGCTTTTGCTAGTCCCTTAGCAAAATTTCAAGGTTTTAACTTCTGTTCTAGACCCTGAGTGTAAGTGCTTTTCTTTTTCTTTTGTGATTAGGTTAGAATGCTGACAATAGGCCTAGTGGTATTCAAGTACCAACCAAAATCCGGACCTGACCTGCTTTAGCCTCAGTCCTCCGCAAAGGTTTTTAAGGCCCACAGAAACTAACCTAGGGTTTGTTGGACTCCGCGGTTAAAGCACCCGTACTTGAGACATTCTTAGCCTAAGTTCAGTTTGTAGTGCATTTTTGTAAGAGAGAGATAGAAGATTTATTTGTTTAGAGAGCTTTTCTCTCTCTTTTTCTTTTTATTTCTAGCTTCGGATTAGCTTCTCAACACAGTTTGTATCGGATTCCTCGTCCCCATCATCAATCCTCAAGGGTCCCTAGCTTTCGAGATTTCGAGATAATCCCGCCCATGGCAACCCCCAGAACCCTGGCTTTCGAGATTTCGAGATAATCCCGCCCATGGCGTTCCGTGGTCGAATTCAGACCCTAGCGATTGACATTTCGTGATAATGCCGCCCATGGTATCTGAACCAGCAGAGTGCTTACATGCCCCCAGTAGGATATTTAAATATCCTAAGAGACAAGCACCGAGGAGACGATATGTTGTTACGCATCTTCGAGGGGAATTTCCTGCCTCTCCGCGTCGGGAACTCGTCCAAATCAACTTGTGTTGATTGGCCGCTCCTAATCTAGGTGACTTTTTCAGAACATTAAACGCTTTTGCGTGATTTTGATATTTATGCGCACTGAACCAGATTGTGTGTGAATTTGGGGTGCTTAGGTTACCGAATCCCGCAAATCGGAGGTCAGTTAACGAGGCCAAATACTTCCTAAGCCTTACACCTAATACTTAAGCTTCGCATTTTCCCCAACCTCTTGAGGATTATCTAGATTTTAGCGGATACATGAATTTTTAAGCTAAAGAATCTAGCCCAAGAGGCCTAAGACCAGCGTTCCCGCTAATCTCTTGTTATGTCTCCTTAGCACTTTTTCTTTTATTTCTTTTCTTGATCTGGTCTAGAACTTCAGTTAATTCCTTAATCTTTTACTAATGACTATTTCTTTTTCTTTTTTTATTTTATGCTCCTTTTTGTCATTTTTGCTCTTTTTCTCCTTATGTTTATGTGGCTCACAAAATTTCCTCCCTCCCCCATTTTTTGTTCTTTTTCATAATTTTTCAATTTTTTTTTTATTTTTGACATATGCAAAAAATTTTTTGTGTGTGAAACTCCTGACTTTTTCTTGGTTCTGTATGTATGCACTTTATCACCCCCCCATGCCTAAGTTTTGCAATGTCCTCATTGTAAATAGAGGGTGTGAAATAGTGTTGAGGTCAGGGACTTAGAACAGGATACATCGAGTGGGTGAATGGGTCGAAAATGACTGATGCGGATGATTTTAAGCTCTGATACGTGTACCAGAGGTGGGATCAACTGTCTAAGGCTGAACTCAAGGTGCAATGGATGTGGAGTACAGACGGATAATTAGACGGGTCTCTGTTTTTGGGATGACGGGTTGCCTCTCGTTAAGCGCTAAATTCAATGCCTTCAGCCGAGCGGAAAATGGGGTGGAGAGGGAGTGGTCAAATCAGTGGAATTTTGTAAAACAAGCACCTTGATTAAGAGCCTGGTTGGTCCAACCAGGTGCTTGTTAAGATCAGTCGGCTGATGATGCAGCCCAAACCCAATGAGTCTGATGGGTTGATAGATGTAGATTAACAAATGCGGAACCCACCATATGTAGTGAAGTTCAAATGAATATGGAAGTGAAAACTCGGGTTTAGGCTGAGTCGACTCAACCTGGTCAAAGTAGGGTTCCGAAAAATAATCAATGTAAGGTGTGGAATCCCTACAGGGGTGATCAAAGAATGTTGGCTCCTGTTTTTCGGTCTGATCAATGCCCGATACCCAATATAGATATGGAGTTGAATCATCTGCAAACGGCTCAGTGAGAGGTGAATCGGAATAGAAATTGAGTCCGGTTGCTGGTCGGGGTAGAGAACGGGTTTTGATTGGTTCTGTATATGTGGAGCAGGTGGCTTCAAAGAAAATTGGCTTATTATAATCAGGAAGCAGATTTTCTCCGATGTTATGGTCAGATTCAAAATCGTCGGAGAGTTTAAGAAAATCAAAATTTGAATGAGATTCAGGATCATGAGTTCCACCATAGAATAAATCATATGTTGTATACTCAGCAGCCTGACTGGGGTCTAGCCTAAATGTTAATTCTGAGCTTAAAAAGGTATCCTTATCTGGTAGAGGCTCAGGTTCTAAGCTAGTAGGGCAAACCTAATTGAAACCCCACTTGTCCAACTCCTCGATTTTTGTGTCGTAGATTGGCATGACTTCCGAAAAATCGATTAGTTCCTCTGAGGATGTTGGCGAGGGATATTCATCAAATCGAGGCCCAAAATTATATTCTTCATTGAAAGATTGATCTTCTTCATCTGGGGCCTTGAAATCTTCAAAATAGGTTTCAGATCTAGATTCTAGGCTTCGGATGTGGGTTGAATTACTAGAATCTAGGTCTGAATAACCTTCAAGGGTCACCTTATCAGAATAAGGGACGGAATTTACACCCTCGAGAGGTTCAGTTCTACTCTCATACTTGCAGGAGTTTTGGATTTCTAGAATGGGCTCATCATGGTATTTTCCTGCATTTGGAGCTTCCCAACATTCTTCAATATCCAGCACATTGTACTCTATCTGGGTTGGGAATCCACAACCATTTTGTGCCTCAAACCCGAGATCAGATTTATCCTCGATGTTGTCCCAAGATAGTTCCTCCTCTGTTTGTGGTATATACGGGTATTTCTGGTCAATAACTTATTTTACTAATCTCATTATCTCTTCCCATTTTTCAAGACTATCTTGGTGTTGCTTCCAAAGTCGAGGATTTGTCATACATTGAAGATATTCAAGATTGTGTAGTTTTTCTATCTCAATGTATGCAGTAATGAGCAAGTCACGGGTTGATCCTTTTGTGGCTTCTGCTAATAGTACTTGGGCACAAGTTATGATAAAGGTTGTGGTTGTTGGGACATCAACCTGAATGTTTCCTACTGGTGTTGAGGTTTCTTCTTTTTCATAGAATTTCAGGGCATCCTCAATCATTTTATCTCTCATGGATCTCTGATATTCAGGTTTCTTGAATGGTAGTCCTAAGTGGTTTGGCTGCATATTTGGATCAGGTGGTAGAATCTAGAATCAGAGTTTGAATCAAGATGTAGAATCAAGTTATGGAGCGATCAGATCTGAATAACGAGTCCCACTGAAAATGTGTATGTGTGCTCTAAAGAGAAAAGATGAGTTATCTGCAGTGGTGATGTTCTTCTTCTTCTTTCAGCTCTTGTATCTGCTCATCTCTTCCTTTTTCTTCTCCCTTGCGGTCCTGCTCTTCTTCTTCTGCAGAGTCTTCACTTGGCCTCTCTATGTTCTCCTCTGCCTCGCCTTCCTTCTCCTTCTTTGCCTTCAGGACGTCGTCTGATTTTCCAATCAGACGACTTAAACCGCCGCTGCTACAGTGCCGCTCGGTGCTCCTTCTTCCTTCAGTTTTCGTCGTCCTTCTTCTCTGCCTCGCTCGTCTTCTTCTTCGCCTTTTCCTCTTTGCTTCGAGCAGTCCTGGCTACTCTTCTTCCGTCAGTTTTCTTCTCCGGTTCTTCTTCTTCACCTGTGCCTGCACTCTTCGAAGTTTTCGTCAGCGGGCAAAAACCTACGCTACCCTCCCCCCGCGTTTCTCTCTCACAGATGCCGCTCTTCGGAAAGCTCTCCCAGAGCTACCGGGTAGTCGGGTACGGGTCAAGCCCGGGTCCAGGCCCACCGGCGTGCGTGGTGGGCGAGGAGTGCAGGTCAGGCTAAGTCGGGTCAGGCCAGGTCCGCGAGGCGTGAGCGCGGACGAGACCGGGTAATCGGGCGGGTGAAGGGGACCTCACCCCGTGTGCTGAGGCGATTAGCCTCCAGCACTTTTTCACTTTATACCGCTGCGCTCCTTCAGAACCTTCCGAGGTGGGACTAAATGTCCCACCCCAATTTGACGCCTGCGCGGAGGAGGCAGCGGCGGTCGAGGCTTCGCACGAGGGCTTCGCGCGAGGGCTTCGCCTCAACTGCAGCCTGACGCTTTGCGAAGACACCTCGCGCAGCCTGGGAGCGTGACCTGGGCGTGGCGCACCTGGGGCAGCAGGTGAAGAAGCTGCTTCGCTTCAACAATGGCGGCGGCGAGCGCAGGTACCTGCCCACAGAGAAACGGCCTCTCGGCCCAATCAGAAACACGGAGGACCTTCGCCGTGGCACGGCGAAGGTGATCAGGGGGTGTGCAGGCGGCGAGGCGGAGCCTAAGGGCCGCCCTAGGTCAAACTGCAGGTTAGGAGATGGGTTTGTTCGGTGGAGTTGCAGAGGGTGATTTGGGGGAAGTGGAAGGGCGGAGGTTGATCAGGGTGAGGAGGCGGAGGTTCTGCGGTAGTCGGCGAGCCGTGTGGGTTGCTGGAGTGATGGGAGCGGGTCGCCGGAGCAGGGGCCGGAGGTGGAGAAGGTGAGGGCGATTGGTCGGATCGGGGTAACAGTAAAGATGTAAAGTGAGGAAAAGGAAGAGGGGAGGAAGAGGAGGAGTTCTACGTACTTAGCAGGATGAGGAGGGGCCAGAGCAGGCGACAGTCGTATCGACTGTCGCCGGAGAAGAAGATGCCCGGGGGAAGGGGCGGCGGCGAGGAGAGGGCCGGAGAGGCGCCAGCTGGGTACGGCGTGGCGCGGGAAGAGCGAGGGAGAGCAACCCTGCAGCTGGTAGTGCGGCAGAGCGACGAGGAGGAAGAGGGGAGACCGCCGGAGCTGGAGGGCTTCCTGTCGGAGTGGGAAGAGAGTGAAAAGAGGGTGTTTCTCCGTCAGGACCGAGCTCCTTTGAACGGTGGAGCGACGGGGGGTACTTATAGGGTAGAATCAGAGAGGAGGGCGGAGGGAGACGATGTGTCTCCCTCGCCGGAGGACGCCGGAGATGGAGACCCATACCGTCCGTGCGTTCGCACGGCCGGTATGGTGGGTTGCAGCGACCAGGGGGGTGTTCCTGCGACGGCTGACGACGCAGGGCACCCCCGGTTTACTTGCCAGACCCTCCCCCTTACCCTGCGCGGCGCCATGCTCCGCGCAAGGTCGCCGGAGCATGGTGCTGGTCAGGTTTTGGCAGGAGGGACCTGAATGCAAAGAACGAAGGAGAGTTAGGGGCAGAAATGTGAGGGTTCAAAAGTTGAGGGCCAAAAAGTAAATAAATGAGGACCAAAGTGTAAAGTTGGTCAAGAAGATTTCCTCTTGGGCTCAAGTTTTTATACATGACTAATTGGGGCCTAAGGATTATGATGGTGAATTTTATTTCTAGATTAAATCTTGTTTGACCGGTCAATTTACGTAAAAACCCAAATTAAATTGTTAATTGGGCATGGTTCTCAATGTAGGTCAAAATGGGTTCCTAAGGCCAAATTGAAGGTTCTAAACCCTAGAGATTATTTTTCTATGAATTTTAGAGGGTTTAGTTGATTTCTTTCTCTGCCTCGAACCTCGTGTTTTTAAGTGGGTTTGTTTTTAGGGTTACAGGATGTCATTTAATTCCTTGGAGTTGCTGTAGCCCTTATTGAATCATCTCATCCCACTTTTCCTCTTATTAGGTTTCTTTGACCTATGTTTGGACCCTGAGTTACCCTATTTTCAGATTGGATTGGTGAAATTTCATTTTTACCCCTTAGTTTCTATTTTCTTTGCGAACTCAGAATCTCTCTGAGTTAAGCCTTTCCTTGAGTTATGTAGGAGCTTTTATCCTTTGTATTAGGTCAAAATGAGCTAGTTATGGCTCATGATGAGGTTCTCATCATACCCCCATGCCTAGCTTTTGCTAGTCCCTTAGCAAAAACTTAAGGTTTCAACCCTCGTTCTAGACCATGAAGTTCTTAATAGCTTCAGATAAGTGCTTTTTCATTTGAGCTTAGATTAGGTTAGAATGCTGACCATAGGCCTAAAAGGTACTCTAGTACCAATCAAGATCCAAATCTGTCTAGCCTCAGCCTTAGTCCTTAGCAAAGGTTTTTAAGGCCCACAAGAACTAACCTAAGGTTTATTGGACTTTGTGGTTAAAGCACCCGTGCTTGAAATGATTTTAGCCCTGGCTCAGTTCGCAGTGCGTTTTGTAAGAGAGAGAGAGAAAATTTATCTGTTTGGAGAGTTCTCTCTCTTTTTCTTTTTAATTCTAGCTTAGGATTGGCTTTTCAACACGGTCTGTATCAGATTCATTGCTCCCATCATCAATCCTCAAGGGTTCCTGGCGATCGATGCTTCGAGATAGCACCGCCCATGGCAACCCCCGGAACCCTGGCTATTGAGATTTCGAGACAATCCCATCCATGGTGTTCCGTGGCCGAATCCAGACCCTAGCAATTGACACTTCGAGATAATGCCATCCATGGAATCTGAATCAGCAGAGTGCTTACATAACCCCAGTAGGATATGTAAATATCCTAAGAGACAAGCACCGAGGAGATGATATTTTTTTACGCATCTTCGAGGGGATTTCCCGCCTCTCCGCGCTGGGAACTCGTCCAAATCAACTTGTGTTGATCGGCCGCTCCTACTCTAGGTGTTCTTTTCAGAATTTTACGACGCTTCTACGTGATTTTGATTTTTACACTTACTGAACCAGGCTGTGTGTGAGGTTAGGGTGCTTAGGTTACTAAGTCCCGTAAACCAAAAATTAGTTAACGAGGCCAAATACTCCCTAAGCCTTGGACCTAGTACTTAAGCTTTTCATTTTCCTCAACCTCTTGAGGATTGTCTGGATCTTAATGGGTACTAAGAGTTTATTCAAGAATGCCTAAGGTTTGCGTTCTTACTAATCTCATTATGTACTTTTCAGTTATTTTCTTGAATGAGGTCTAGAACTTAGGTTAATTCCTTAATTCCTTACTAATGACTATCACCTTTTCTCATAATTTTGTGCTCCTTTTTCATTTTGTTTCTTTTCTCCTTCTCCTTCACAAAATTTCCTTCTCCTCTTTTCCTCTTATTCTTTTTCGAAAAATTTTTAATTTTTATGGTGTTTTTGGCATATGTGAATTTTTTGTTTGAAACATTTTCTTACCAGTTTTACACTTTCATACCCCCCCATGCCTAAGATTTGCAATGTCCTCATTGTAACCTAGGGGTTTTTATTCAACTTAGTTCATACATTAGGACAGATGTTTTGATGAGTGAATGGGTCGCGGTGGCTATTGTGAATGATTTCTAATCTCAGATGCAAGCACCTGAGGTGGAGTCGGCTATCCTAAAGTGTGAACTTCAAGTGCAAAAAGGTGTCAGAACAAGTTTCAGGTTTTCAAAGAGAATGACGGGCTGCCTCCCGTTGAGCGCTAAATTTGATGCCTTCAGCCAAGCGGGAAATGCGATGGAGAGGGGATGGTCAAATCAGCGGAGTTTTGTAAGACAAGCACCTTGATTAAGAGCCTGGTTGGTCCAACCAGGTGCTTGTTCAGATCGACAGGCTGATGATGTAGCCCAAACCCAATCAATCTGGTGGGTTGATAGATGTGGATAAAAAGGTGTGGAACCCACCATATACTATGAAGCTCAGATGGATGTGGAAGTGAAAACGCAGGGTTTGGCTGAGTTGAATCAGCCTGGTCAGAGTAGGGACCCGTAGAATAATCAATGAATGACGCGGAAACCCTACAGGGGTGATCAGAGAATGATAGAGCATGGTGTGTAGTCTGATCAATGTTCGAAACCCGATGTGGAAATGCAATCGGCTCGGTGAGAGGTGAATCTGAATAGAAATTGAGTCCGGTTGCCGGTCGGGGTTGGGAAGAGGTTTTGATTAGTTCTGTGTGTGCAGACGAGGTGGCAACTGTGTATGAGGGCTCTTTTAGAAAGGAATGACAGGTCATTTTTTGTAAAGAGTCCTCTGGGTAACTATCAAATGCCTGAAGAGTGTCTGTAGGATGAAAGAAATCTGAATTGAGAAAAGATTTGAATTCTGGGTTGCAATCACTCTTGGCATTTTCTGTTTTTGGTTCCTGAGGATTAAAAAGGAATGATTCTGTGTTATCAGTGATCTCGGGAATCAGGACCTCAGAGTCGTAGTCAGAGTCATGTGAACTGAGGTCGTAGATGGGCCTGGTGTGTTCAGGAAGGGAAGTTTCTCCGTAATTATAGTCAGATCTGAAATTGTCGGAGAGTTGGCGAAAATGAGATTCATGATCATGAATTCCACCACAGCAAAAATCATCATATGTGGAATCAGCAGCCTGACTGGGTTCTACCCTATATGTCAATTCTGGGCTCAAAAAGGTGTTCTGTTCAAGCTCGAAGCTGGTAGGATAGACCCCATTAAAACCTTGCTCATCCAACTCCTCAGTTTCTGTATCATAAATTGTCATGACTTTCGAAAAATCTATCAGATTTCCTGAAGATGTTGGAGAGGGGTATTCATCAAATAGAGGCCCGGAATCATATCCTATAAAAATTTGATCTTTCTCAAAAGGGGCCTCATAATCTTCCCAATAAGTTTCAGATCTAGGTTCTAGCCTTAGGATGTGGGTAGAATTATTAGAACCTAAGTCCGAATAACCTTCGAGGGCCACCTTATCAAGATAAGGGGTGGAATTTATACCCTCAAAAGGTTCAGTTCTGATCTCATTATTGCAGGAGTTTTGGAATTCTAGGCTTGGCAATTCATGGTCTAAGTTTGGCTCATCATTGTGTTCTCCTGCAATATCCCAACCTAATTCAACATTGTCTTCTATCTGGGTTGGGATTTCACAACCACTTTGTGCCCCAGTCCCGAGATCTGGGAAACTGGATTGTTCCTTAATACTGTTCCAAGATGGTTCATCCTCTGTTTCTGGTATATACGGGTATTTTTGGTTGATAATTTGTTCTACTGATTTCATCATTTCTACCCGTTTCGTAAGGGCATCTTGGTGTTGTTCCCAAAGTACAGGATTTGTCAAGCATTGAAGGTATTCAGATTGGTGTAATTTTTCTATCTCAATGTATCCTGTCATGAGCATATCTCGGGTTGATCCTTTTGTAACTTCTGTCAAAAGAATTTGGGCACAGTTTATGATGAAAGCTGTGGTTGTTGGGACATCAACCTGAATGTTTTCTATTGGTGTTGAGGGTTTATATTTGATTTCATAGAATTCAAGGGCATCCTCAATCATCTTATCTTTCATGGATCTCAGATATTCAGGTTTTTTACATGGTAGTCTTGCTAGGTAATTAGGCTGCATCTTCGAATCAGGTGGTGGAATCAAGATAGAATCAGAAGTTTGAATTAATGGTAGAAGTGGACTTTGTTCAGAATCAGAGGAAAGAGGGGCTATGCGAATGATTTCTGCAAAAACAAGGGAGCCGAGGCTTAGCTTCGGGGAGAGTGAATTTCTATAGGAGGTTTCAAGGACCTCCTGCAAAATACTGAAGGACTGGATGAGATAAGCAGGTGCTGGACCCAATCAAGACACCCAAAAATGTTGGGTGACTATAGAGGTTCTGGGCAGATGGACCCCTTGATCAGAAAGATCGTCCACCTGAGAATTACCTGGGCAGCGAGAGAGGGAGAGTCCCGCGAAGACCCCTACACGGTAGAGCGTCCCCACGGGTTACAGGGTTTCCCCCACCCGACCTCTCTTGTCACTGAGATTCCAGGTAGATCAGGATGGGGATCTTGACCTCTTAAGTCTACCAATTTTAGCTTAAGATCAGGGTGCTTAAAGTTACACTTGATCTCTTAGGTATTTTGAGTGAGAAAGTGACCTAATTTTAAGGTTGGTTGACCCAAGGAGTCAACTTTACCTCTTGTTCCTTTGAGAGCTTTTGGGTCCTTTCTTTTTGGGTTCAAGTGTTTAGAGAGCCAATTGTTTAGGGTTTCTCTGAATAAGTATGTTCAATCAATGGTTTAGACACACTTCTTTTGGATTTTCTCCATTCTTGATTTAAGTAGTGTGTCTCTAAAACCCTAATGTTGAATCTTATGTTGGCTCTACTTGGTCCAGTTAGTTCTTTGTTGGGTAATTAGGGCTCAAGCAAGAATGTGTTAGCCCTTAAATACCCTTAATAGTGTGCAGGAATAATGGGTTGAAAACATGCAACTTTTTATGGTTACTAAGTATGGAAGACAGGTTAGCCCTATATTGCTTGTTCTTTTCTTCCTCTTTAGAGTTTAGGGGTTAATAGCGAGAGGAAAAATTACCTGTCCTCGGAGTGGTTGACGTGCGGTTGCTTGTCTTCTCGATTTTCTTGTATTTTTTTCTGCACAACAAAGGAGAGATTGTTAGCAATGTAAAAACAAGAATTTGATTATCTCTAGAATAGCCGTTGCTCCCCGGCAACGGCGCCAATTGAAACGTTGGCTGGGCGTGTATAACCGGGTTTTATTGTAGCGTTGTAGTATAGCCAGTTATTGCCATCATTTCAAATATATAAATTTTTTACTCGGAAAATAAAAGAGTTCCCGAGGTCGAACTCAGGGAGCAAGTCGTATTCTAGGGGTACAAATTCTTATTACAAAAATAAAGAGAGAGAGAGAGAGAGAGAATTTGTTGGCTTCTTTCTTCTTCTCTCTTTGCTTATCCTCTCCTTCTCTTCTTTCTCAGATCTTCTGCTTTCTTCCTTCGTTCTTCTTCTTTATCTGCAGTGGTGATGTTCTTCTTCTTCTTTCAGCTCTTGTTTCTGCTCGTCTCTTCCTTTTTCTTCTCCCTTGCGGTCCTGCTCTTCTTCTTCTGCAAAGTCTTCACTTGGCCTCTCTGTGTTCTCCTCTGCCTCGCCTTCCTTCTCCTTCTTTGCCTTCAGGACGTCGTCTGATTTTCCAATCAGACGACTTAAACCGCCGCTGCTACAGTGCCGCTCGGTGCTCCTTCTTCCTTCAGCTTTCGTCGTCCTTCTTCTCTGCCTCGCTCGTCTTCTTCTTCTTCGCCTTTTCCTCTTTGCTTCGAGCAGTCCTGGCTGCTCTTCTTCCGTCAGTTTTCTTCTCCGGTTCTTCTTCTTCACCTGTGCCTGCACTCTTCGAAGTTTTCGTCAGCGGGCAAAAACCTACGCTACCCTCCCCCCCCCCCGCGTTTCTCTCTCACAGATGCCGCTCTTCGGAAAGCTCTCGCAGAGCTACCGGGTAGTCGGGTACGGGTCAAGCCCAGGTCCAGGCCCACCGGCGTGCGTGGTGGGCGAGGAGTGCAGGTCAGGCTAAGTCGGGTCGGGCCAGGTCCGCGAGGCGTGAGCGCGGACGAGACCGTGTAATCGGGCGGGTGAAGGGGACCTCACCCCGTGTGCTGAGGCGATTAGCCTCCAGCACTTTTTCACTTTATACCGCTGCGCTCCTTCAGAACCTTCCGAGGTGGCACTAAATGTCCCACCCCAATTTGACGCCTGCGCGGAGGAGGCAGCGGCGGTCGAGGCTTCGCACGAGGGCTTCGCGCGAGGGCTTCGCCTCAACTGCAGCCTGACGCTTTGCGAAGACACCTCGCGCAGCCTGGGAGCGTGACCTGGGCGTGGCGCACCTGGGGCAGCAGGTGAAGAAGCTGCTTCGCTTCAACAATGGCGGCGGCGAGCGCAGGTACCTGCCCACAGAGAAACGGCCTCTCGGCCCAATCAGAAACACGGAGGACCTTCGTCGTGGCACGGCGAAGGTGGTCAGGGGGTGTGCAGGCGGCGGGGCGGAGCCTAAGGGCCGCCCTAGGTCAAACTGCAGGTTAGGAGATGGGTTTGTTCGGTGGAGTTGCAGAGGGTGATTAGGGGGAAGTGGAAGGGCGGAGGTTGATCAGGGTGAGGAGGCGGAGGTTCTGCGGTAGTCGGCGAGCCGTGTGGGTTGTTGGAGTGATGGGAGCGGGTCGCCGGAGCAGGGGCCGGAGGTGGAGAAGGTGAGGGCGATTGGTCGGATCGGGGTAACAGTAAAGATGTAAAGTGAGGAAAAGGAAGAGGGGGGGAAGAGGAGGAGTTCTACCTACTTAGCAGGACGAGGAGGGGCCGGAGCAGGCGACAGTCGTATCGACTGTCGCCGGAGAAGAAGATGCCCGGGGGAAGGGGCGGCGGCGAGGAGAGGGCCGGAGAGGCGCCAGCTGGGTACGGCGTGGCGCGGGAAGAGCGAGGGAGAGCAACCCTGCAGCTGGTAGTGCGGCAGAGCGACGAGGAGGAAGAGGGGAGACCGCCGGAGCTGGAGGGCTTCCTGTCGGAGTGGGAAGAGAGTGAAAAGAGGGTGTTTCTCCATCAGGACCGAGCTCCTTTGAACGGTGGAGCGATGGGGGGTACTTATAGGGTAGAATCAGAGAGGAGGGCGGAGGGAGACGACGTGTCTCCCTCGCCGGAGGACGCCGGAGATGGAGACCCATACCGTCCGTGCGTTCGCACGGCCGGTATGGTGGGTTGCAGCGACCAGGGGGGTGTTCCTGCGACGGCTGACGACGCAGGGTACCCCCGGTTTACTTGCCAGACCCTCCCCCTTACCCTGCGCGGCGCCATGCTCCGCGCAAGGTCGCCGGAGCATGGTGCTGGTCAGGTTTTGGCAGGAGGGACCTGAATGCAAAGAACGAAGGAGAGTTAGGGGCAGAAATGTGAGGGTTCAAAAGTTGAGGGCCAAAAAGTAAATAAATGAGGACCAAAGTGTAAAGTTGGTCAAGAAGGTTTCCTCTTAGGCTCAAGTTTTTATACATGACTAATTGGGGCCTAAGGATTATGATGGTGAATTTTATTTCTAGATTAAACCTTGTTTGACCGGTTAATTTACGCAAAAATCCAAATTAAATTGTTAATTGGGCATGGTTCTCAATGTAGGTCAAAATGGGTTCCTAAGGCCAAATTGAAGGTTCTAAGCCCTAGAGATTATTTTTCTATGAATTTTAGAGGGTTTAGTTGATTTCTTTCTCTGCCTCAAACCTCGTGTTTTTAAGTGGGTTTGTTTTTAGGGTTACAGGATGTCATTTAATTCCTTGGAGTTGCTGTAGCCCTTATTGAATCATCTCATCCCACTTTTCCTCTTATTAGGTTTATTTGACCTATGTTTGGACCCTGAGTTACCCTATTTTCAGATTGGATTGGTGAAATTGCATTTTTACCCCTTAGTTTCTGTTTTCTTTGCGAACTCAGAATCTCTCTGAGTTAAGCCTTTCCTTGAGTTATGTAGGAGCTTTTATCCTTTGTATTAGGTCAAAATGAGCTAGTTATGGCTCATGATGAGGTTCTCATCAATGAGGGACTGGAGATGTTTTTGACCCAATCAAGACACCCAAAGACGTTTGGATGACTATGGAGGTTCGGGGCGGATGGTACCCCTGGATCAGAAAGTCGTCCACCTGAGAATTACCTGGGCAGCCAGAGAGGGAGAGTCCCGCAGAGACCCCTACACGATAGAGCGTCCCCATGGGTTATAGGGTTTCCCCTACCCGACCTCTCTTGTCACTGAGATTCCAGGTAGACCAGAATGGGGACCTTGACCTCTTAAGTCTACCACTTTTATTTCACAAGTGCTTTAAGGTTCTCACTTGAACTTTAGATAGTTTGATGTTGTGACCTAATTTGGAGGTTGGTTAACCCAAGGGGTCAACTTCACCTGACCTGTCCTATAGATGGTAGAATGATTCTAGGTTTGGAGCCTAGTGATCACCCTGATTCGACTCCCAGGTTATTAGGTCCAAAAATTTTAAGATTCAAGTGATTTTAGAACTCAATTTTTCTTAGGGTTTGTCTTGTTTAGATCTCTTCAATCAAGGTCTTGGGTGACACACTGATGCGGGAAGGTTTATTTCCTTTTATGCAGGCATGTGTGACAACACTCCAAGATCCTACTGTAAAAACCCTAATTTGGTTCTATTTCCAATCCTTTTTTCTTTTTCACAAAAATTCTCTTTGGACTTGAAAGCAAGAAATGTGTTGTCCGTAGAGATTAAGCGTTATTTCTATTAGGCACATGAATTTGTGGGATAGAATCTAAAAAATCGCTCCAACTTCAAGAAGAATTAAAAAATTCTCGCAAAATTAGGAAATGTTTGCCTTAAAGATGGTGATTACTATATAAAGAAGGCAATTGATTCCTAAATTGATTTTCTTCCTTTTGTCTTTTCAGGATTTAGGGAATGGTTTAAGGAAGAAAAGAAATTACCTGCCCTGGAGTGGTTGACTTGCAGGAGGAATTTTCTCGTGAAATACCTGCAAGATCAAAACAAAGCAAAGTAGGGCAAATTAGTGTTCAATATGATAAAAAGAATGTACAGACTAGTGATAAATTGCGCGTTGCTCCCCGGCAACGGTGCCATTTTGTTGGAACGCTTTCGATCAGGTTTTTAAAGGATGTCACATTGTAGTATAGCCGAAAAAGCATTCAAAACAAATAAAGATTTTATTACTCAAAAACCGAAGTATCCGAGGTCGAACACAGGGAGCAATCGGAATTTATTACTAATCTCAAACGTAACTGAACACTCTAATTTACTCAAAAGTTTAATTCAAATGCATTTAAAAAGTAATCGAGGCAAAAGAGTAAAATTGGACGTCTGATCACAAGATCAGGCGTCTTAAAAGTGTTTTCCCTTCTTTGATTATTCTTCTTCTTCTGATCTTACTTTCTTTCTCTTCTGTCTTGGCCTTTCTTTCTCTGCAGTCTCTCTCTTCTTCCTTCTTCTTCCTTGGTCTTCTGTTTCTTCTCTGCAGCCGTTCTTCTTCTTCTTCTCTGCCTTGCTCAGCCTCTTCTTCAGAGTTTCTTCTTCTTCTGCTCCTTTTCTTCTTCTTCTGCTCCTCTTCTCCTTCCTGCGGCTAAGTCTCTTCTCTTCTACTCTCAGCCTGCCTGCACAAGGAGCAAAACCTACCCTGTCCCTCTACCCGCACGTCTCTCTCTCTCTCTGAGAATCACTCATAGCACGCTCTCCCAAAGCCGCGAGTAATCGGGTCGGGTAGCACATCCGGGAACAGGCGCACCGGCGTGAGGGTGATGCGCGAGGTGTGCTCAGATAGGGTCGGGTCGGATCCCGCCAGATCCGCGAGGTGAAACCATGGATGAGGCGAGCGTGGGTAAGGTGAGGGAGCTCACCCCTGTGCTTTCGGAGGCGACGAGAGAATAACACAAAATCAATTTAAATCGTACCTATGCCTCGTAGATTGCCGATGTGGGACTATCAGTCCTGCCCTACTCTCGCGTGCGCCCGCAGAACGCTCTTCGTCGATTGCCAAAGCTGCGGACTTCGTTGCGTTGTCCACTAGGTTAGATAGCTTCGCAGTGCTTTCCCAAGTCAGCTGCACCTGAAGCCTAGCCGTCCTGAAGCCTGGAGCTGCTTCGCGTCACCGTCAATGGCGGCAGGGGCTTGAAAACTGTCAAACACAAAACAAGCCTCTCGGCTTAATCAGATCACCGAAGGACCTTCGCCTTGTCACAGCGAAGGTGAAGGGCAAGGTGGCAGGCCGCGGGGTGACCTAGGCGTGCGTGCCTAGGTCGCCCTGTGGCCGGGTGGATGGGTGTGTTTGGGGGTGCGTTGTGGAGGTGTAGCGTGGCAGTGGAGGGGCGGAGTGTGTTCAGTGTGGTGAGGCGGAACTTTTGCGAAGGCCGGCTAGGCGTGTGGGGCTGCGAAGCGACGGGGGCGCCTCGCCGGAGGGTGGCCGGAGATGAGGAAGGTGACGGTGGACGGCGACGGTCGAGGGGCAATCAAGTGAAATAGAATGGGGAAAAGAAAGAGGGGAAGTTGAGTAGTTCTAACCTAATTGTAGGGACGAAGGGGACGAAGAGGCGGACGGCTGTACCTGTTGTCGCCGGAGAAGAAGATGCCCAGTGGGGGAGGACGGCGGCGACGACGGGTCTGAGGCAGCGTGCGCAGGTATTGGGCGATGCGGAGGAGAATCAGGAAGAAGTCTCTGCCACTGGTTTTGTGGCAGAGCAAAGAGGAAAGGAAAGAAAGCTCATCGGAGCTCACTGGGTACCCTGGTCAGGAAGGAAGAGACGAATCTGAGGTGAAACCCCGGCCAGGTTGAGCTGAAAATGAGCGGCCAGGTTTGGGGGTTCTTTTATAGGCATTGGGCCGTGTGTTCAGAGCTTGGAGGGCACGTATCCATCTCTGACGGCTCGCTGGAGAAGGAAAGTGGGTGGATACCCAAATCCCTCATGCGTTCGCACGAGAGATTGGGATCAAATCAAGGATCATGACTAGCCTCAGATGGAAGGGAATTCCTCAGAGAATCTCCCTTCCATTTCTGGGAGGGGATCTCTGAGGAATCAGAGAGTATTCCCTCTCTAATCCTCGTCGGAGCAGGATTCTGCCCCAATAATGGTGGAAGGACCTGATTGCAAGGTTGGCGAGGAAGTTAGGGGGCTCTCTGTGATGATTTTCAAAAGTTAGGGACCAAAATGTGATTTGGGTGTACTAAATTGCAAAGTAGGTCAAGATGACCTCCCCTTAGGTCCAAATTTTGGTACAAACCTAATTTTGACCTAAGGAATCTAATGGTGAAGTTGGATTTTAGGTTTGACCACGTTTGCCTAGATATTTTGCGTAAAAATCCAAATTAGGTTAATTGATGAACTAGGACCCTAATCTAGGTCAAACTGGGTTCAAAGGCCAAATTGAATGTTATAAACCCTAGAGGATATTTTTCCATGATTTTTAGAGGGTTTACTTGATTTTTATCCTGACCGAAACCTTGTTGATTTAAGCAGGTCTGTTTTAGGGTCACCAAATGTCATTTAATTCCTAGATTGCACATGAACCCATTTCTGATTGACTCAACCCACTTTTTATCTTATTTAGACCATTTGACCTATGTTTTGCCTCTGAGAAATCCTGTTTATGTACTGCAATGGTAAAATTACAGTTTTAACCTTTATTTCATATTTTCTTCTCAGAACACTTATTTCTTCATTTAGGCCTTCTTCTAGGTTATGTAGGAGCTTTTTATCTTCTTTATTGGGTCAAAATAAGCTAGTTATGGCTCATGATGAGGCTCTCATCACCCACTTAAGGACAACCTTGTTTTGTTGTGCTGCAGGGTCCCTATCCCTAATCCTTCCGACCTTCTCCTAGTTTATGTTGGGAAGACAATCATTGAATCCTCGATTGGAGGGACCACTAGAGTATTCTAGGAGATGCAAATTGGATTTTGGTCAAATTGATTCCATGGCCGACCAACAGCCTCCTCTACCTGGGATCCACAAGAGGAATTCCGAAGGCAGCTGGAACAAATGCAGAGAATGCAGGAATGGTTCCAGAGAATGCAGGGCGCTCAGCTCTTGAAGGATTTTTATGATCCTTCAAATTACGGAGAACGTCCTAGCGTCCAGATTCCAGCCGGCAATGTAGAAATCAAGCTCCAGGTGTTAAGCCTGATCAAACATTATCATGGGCTTGGCTCCGAAGATCTGTTTCAGCATTTGGAAGACTTGACCACTTTGGTCTAGACCACCAAGGCATGAAAAGTGAACGAGGAGCAAATGATCATGAGGCTCTTCCCCCACTCTCTTAGGGATAAGGTCGCGCATTGGTACAAGATAATAGGAAGACCAATTGCAACTTGGAATGAGTTGAAATTAGCCTTTCTGAAGAAATTCTTCCTAGTCGGACGTACCAATGCCTTGAGATGGGCAATCACTACCTTTACCCAACAGCCAGGGGAGTAGTTTCATGTGGCCTGGGAGCGATTCTAGGACCTAATTCGGAGGTGTCCACACCATGAGGTGCCGAAATGGTAATTCGTGCAGATCTTCTATCATGGGTTGATTGAGCAACTCAGAAATCATGTGGATGCTTCTTGCGGAGGTAATTTCCTCAATAAAGACGCAGATAGTGTACATGATTTGTTTGAGGAAATGATCAAGAATTCAATCAATCATGCCTCCATTGATACCTTTAACCAATCCCAGCAGCCTAGATCAAATGTCAATGAAGTCCATGACTCATTCATTTGATATGGAATTGATTTGTAACAAACTTGACAAGGTGGACTTGGTTGCTAACAGAATGGAAGAGTGGATGGCTGGAAATTCTATGAACAACTCTCGATCCACTTAATCCCAAAATTCAGGATTCCATTCTTCACGAGCTCCTTCTGGACGGGAGTTCGTGAATCAACTCAATGTGGCTCAACCTGTGAGTTAGCATTTTTCAGAACCTCACGAGTTCCAAACTGGGGCCTTTGATCCCAATTTTTCTGATCCTTCCCTTTCTTTCTCTCCATCCTTACCCTATGAGGATGTCTATGCTGTACATGAGAACGTTAGATCCAACCCCTACTCTAATGCTTATAATCCAGGTTGGAGAAACCACCCTAACTTCTCCTGGAAAAACCTGGGGCAATAGACCCAATTCCGACAAAGCAACAATGCTTAGCAACGACCAATGGGTCAGGGTCATGTGCATACTCAGTTGCCCCCAAATCAGGTCAATCAGCCAGCTTGGAATGCCCGTCAACCCGTAGGTGATGAGTGGCTACTCATCAAAGCTAAAAAGCTAAAGTTAAGCTAGATACTGGGTTAAACAATATCAAATAAACAGATAAAAAGGGTTAAGTGTGGGAATAAAAGGAAAAGGCCTAAAACCTTGATTCTGTATTAAAATTGCATAATTAGGTCATAAAATGAGATATTCTTAAGATGAAGGTCAAATGGTGATCCAAGCGTTAATTGAACACATAAATAAGTTTAAAAGTCCAAATCAAAAGTACAATTAATTTCTTAAATGTTCAATTGAGCATATATAAAAATTTGAAGGCATTTGGACATCATTAAGGCCTTGAAACGTAGAGTTTACACTTAGGTCCTTCATGCATCACATTCTCTTCCTTAGAAATTCTTTTTGGACCTATATGTAACCCGCAGGGACCCCTTTAAAAGCCCTTAGGATCCGTCCTGTTACAATTTCCTCCACTTATGGACCTACGTATAATTTTTCTACCCCTTCGTGAAGGGCTTCTCCCTGCAAATTTCCCAACATTTCGCAGCTACCTGCAGTTCTTCGCACGCACTGTAGTGCGCGAAGAACATGGCAAATCTTGGTTGTCCATTCTCTCGTGATCTTGATCTGCGGCTCGATCTGAATCGAAGCTTCACGCGAAGCGGCACGTGTGCTCACCCTTCTCCCTAGATCCCATTCGACAGTCAGTTTTTGAGTTGGCAACCCGCGCGCCCCTTTCCTCTCATCCTTGTCGCCGGTTGCTTCGATGAATATTTTCACCCGCACGGTGATTTGAGCCACTGAGATTGCTACTTAAGCACCTCAGTGGTCACACGCGCAGGAGATCGCTCTCTCCTACATTTCTTAGCAGTCATTTGTCCACTCCAGCTGCCCTCCCCACCAAATTCCTCACTTCATAGCCACCGGCTATGAAATCCCCGACTTCTCTTCAACCTCCTCATCGCTAAGGACCTCATAGCACCTGAGGATGACTCTGAAGCCTCACTAGAAGGCTTTTCCCTCCGCTGGAGTCATCTCCCTCCTTTCTTCCTCCTTAGCCACCGGCTAAGGACCCATAGGTCCCATTCTTCCTATTAGAGTAGTTTTAATATTCTGCAATTTAGTTGTAGCCGTAGTTAAGTAGATTAGCAGTAGAATTAGAGTAATTTGTAGTGTTTAATTCTATTGTTCTATTAGTTTAGTTGTAGCAGTAGAATTAGAGTAGATTCACTCCCCTCACCTCCTCTGATCATTTCAGATCAGAGGGGATGGTTCACACAGCCATTTATCATGAGTTTTCTCCCTCTTCACGTTGCCATTCCACTTCTGATTTCCTCGATTGATTTTTCGCTTTTTCACCCACTCATCAGACCTAATTTTAGATCTGATTATCTTCTGATATCAGATCTAAAATTGGTGTCAAAGATCATGTTAGGGGCTTCCCACTCACTCCATTTTGCTCACAAAAGCCCCTGATCTGAGCTTTAAAGAAAGTTTGTTTGCTGGATTGATATTGAAAATTGGATTGCAATGAATTTGAATCACTTGAGTTTTTAATGTTTGATCCAGCAGACTGAGTTTTTTTTATGTTGATTCATTGCTTGGCAAGGATTCTGAGGTTATTTTGAAGTCAAAATCCACCTCAGAAGAGCCATGATCTGAACTGAATTTTCATGAGTGTTGCACTGTCTTGAATGCATGGATGAGTCGATGAAAAATCATTTAGTTGATTTGAGACTCCACCTTGCATCCTTTAGTTGATTTGAGGAGCAAATAGGTTTTCCTAACCTAAGGAATTTTCCATATTCCTTTAAGGTTCCAAAACTCTGGGATTGAAGTGTTTGTTTTCATTGGACTGAGATGATTCTTTCTCCATGCTGTCTATAGCATTAGAAAGAATCAGATCAGTTATTCACTTCACTTTATTTTGATCAGAAGTTAATGACAAGGGAATTTGGTTTTGATTTGTAATTCCAAATGATTTTTTTCTCTCTAAATTGAGACCCTTGTCAGATTTTGTTAAATTAATTCCTGATTTATGTCTTGTATGTTTCAATCCCAAAACTATAGTAACTGCTGCAGAATGCAGGTACATTCCTCTCCTCAATTCCCACATTTACTCCTTGGATTAACCTTTTCTAATCCCTCACCAGATTGTCTATAATCTGATCTGGGGTATTAAAGGTTAGATCAGGAAGTATATGTTGGAATTAACCCCTTTATCCTGCTGCAAATCAGTTCCTCTTTAGATGAGTCAACTGCAGCAGCAGTTGAGACATCTGAAGAGAGATTTGGTAGGATGATCGGGTTTGTTTTAGCAGCTCTCATGACTTCTGATCTGCTGCAGTAACCAGCCTCTTCCTGCTGTTCTAGCAGGATCCCAAGTTCCTATCACCATGTGGACAATAGCTTAGATATAGTCATATTAGAAGCTGACTGTTGTGAAATGTTGTATAAATTGTATATAAGCTTTCCTTTACTGTAATTGGCTTGTAATATCTGTTGAAGGCTCGTAATTAACTCTTTTTAATCTTTTGTCAGCTAAACAATGAAGTTTTACTGTCCACCATCTGAATTTAATGAAAATTGGTCTTGAGTTGCATGCTTAATTGCTTTTATATGTTTCATAACTTAGACTGAGCATGTTCAAGGCAGTTCCCTGCCTTTTAGATATTTAGGTCTCATCCTAAGTCATTAGGACATGTTAGAGCACCTCTTTAAAGGCTTAGGATGAGTGAACTTAGGATTTAAATAAAAATCATGAAAAAATTCTAAAAAATTAAAACAAAACTATCTGATTGAAGATCAGATAGTTCTCTAACTGCATACCAAGTCTCATGATATGCAGAACCCCTGACTTAGTATAATTTGCCAGTCGACGGTTCTGTATACCATGGGCTTTAATAAAAGAATGTACCTTTCAAAGTACCAAGAACATTTCCTCTTCCTCATCTATTTCTTCCATTCACATCTCCTACCTCCATAATATAAATAAAAACCAAAAAAATTGAAAAAACTATAAAAATAGTAAAAATCTCTCGTATAATATGTATAGAAGTATTTATTTAAGCTATATAGTAAACTTAATTATCTATAATGTAAAGCATACATATCTATAAATTAAATAACTTATGTATGTATTGTATTATGTAAAGTAGATATTTAAGTTAGATTATACTATATATATATATATATATATATATATATATATCTTAAGTGTATAGCTAATTATTAATTAAACTAATGTATATGTATAATAAAGCCATATAGGTAATAAGTATTATAAAGAACCTTATTAAGTTATAAGACTATATACATATATCTATACGTATATAACAAACATACTAAACCTAGTATCTTAATTTAATCACCTATATAGAATAAATAATTAATTTATTAAGTTAATAGTTAAGTTATTAGATTAAATTAAAATAAATTAGTAAATTAAGTTAAAATTAAGTAATTTATACTGTATATGTATACTACTGTATTTTAAGTAATTAATCTAATTTAAGTATATTTATAATATATACACTATTTAAATTTAATTTGCAAATAAAATAGTCCCAAAATTGGCTATTTAAATGTAAATAAAACACAAATTAAATTTGTAAAATATAATAAAAATATTTATAAAATACTTATACATGTATACTAACTCTGTATAAGGTCAATTAGACCATATAATAACTAATTTATACGTAATTAAGAAACAAAACCTAAAAATAAGTATGTATAAACTATATACTTTAGCTAATTTATTTATATAGTAAATATAATTAAAACTCCAAAGTAATTGTATAATTGTATAGTACTATATAAGTACTTTATTTTCACATAATTTATTTTTAATAACTAATAAATCTTAGCGCTGCACTTACGCCCAGATAGTCCCACATCGTGGGCAGGCGAGCGCACGTAGCTCTTTATATTGATTTTGTTAGATAGGCTATTTAGTCATCACGGGTGCCGAGCACCCGAATAATCGAATACCTATCTTACCTTTGAGCATACTGAGCATTAAGCATGAGATGTGTGGGGGCCGGGGGCTCGGGTGTGTGCGGGTTGTTAAGCTCACTGATCTGAGATAAACACATAATTAAGTAGCCTAATGAGAAATTAGGGCGCGCTTAGTAGAGGTCTGGTCCCACCCTCTGGGTGATGTGTATCCCTCGAAAAGCGTGCCCGCAAATTAAAGAAACTTTTGGTTAATTAAGAGCTGTAATGACACTAAGTATTTAATGCTTAAGTGCTGCTGAAAAGTTAAGATGAATAAAATTAAGAAGAAGAAGAAATACAGAGGAGAAGTAAGGAGTGAAGAGAGTAAAGATACTTTTAAGTATAATGTATATACAGAACGGAAACCTGCTGTACAAGATAACTGTAATATATATATATATACACGTAGTATAGTTATTTATATTTATATATAACTTCATACCTTTACTAACAAAATAAAGTGTCACTGTAGGCAAAATAAATGTCGCTATAGACCCTGGTTTCCCTCTTTTAGTTTGTCTATATTTTTTGGGTCTAGCAACGTTTATATCTGTCGCTGTAGCTATTATATGTGTTACTGTATATGTCAGTATAATAAGTTAAGTTAGTATGCTATGTAAAATAAGTTAGTAATGTATAATTATGCAAGTATTAGTAATATAACTTATAAATAGATGGTATAGAACATACCTATGTATCATTTGATACTTGTTTGTAAGTAGAATTTTTGCAATCACTTTTATAGACTTTTTGTACATCATGGAAACTTTAATTCATTCTTCATAGATTCATTCATTCATTATTAATTGTATAAAAAATTGATCGTTTTTTGGAATTAAAGAATAATTTTGGACCTAAAGAGTGATGTAAATCAAAAACTGCCTCCCAGTGAACGACCTAGAATAAACCAGTAAAAATTAGTTAATTAAATAAAAATGGTCGTAATGATGGTTTGTGTTAATGCGGCTTGATCATGTTTTAACAGTTAGTTACATCGTAGTATAGGTGATCAAGCGGTGTCAACAAATAAAAATTTATTACTCGAAAACCTAAGTATCCAAGGTTGAACACAGGGAGCAATTGGAATTTATTACTAATCTCAAGAATGTAATTGAACAGTTAGAGTTACTCAAAACTTAATTCAAAATATATATGCATAAGTTTAAAAGTTAATTGTGGCAAAAATAAGGAATTTGGATGTCTGATCATGGGATCAGACGTCTTAAAAAGATGTTTTCTCCTATCTTGTTCTTGTTCTTCTTCTGACTTCTGATTTTCTTCCTTTCTTCTTTGTGCTTCTTCTTCCTTATTTCTTCTCTGCAGTTCTCTTGCCTTGCTTCTTTCTTCTTATTTTCCTCTGTCTTCTGCCTTGCCTCTCTTCTGCAGTTTCTTTCTCCTTCTTTTCTCTGTGGGTCTTCTTCTTCCTTCCTTGGTTCTGCTTCCCTTCTTCTTCTGCTTGTATTTCCCTTTCTTTATTTCTTCTTCCTTCTTCAGTTCCTCTTCTCTTTGGCTTCGTTTCTTCCCTCTGCCTTGCCTTTCTTTTTCCTCTGCGGAGCTTCCTTCCTTCTTCTTCTTCTCCTTCGCTTGCAGCGGCTAAGTCCTTGCTTCCTTCTTTAGTTCCTTCCCTACACAAACCAAAGAGAGTAAAACCTACCCCTCTACCCACACCCGCGTCTCTCTCTCTGTATATCACTCTTCAGCACGCTCTCCCAGAGTCGAGTTATCGGGTCGGGTCGCTCGCCCGAGTCCAGGCGCATCGGCGTGGGTGTGGTGCACGAGGAGTGCTCAGGAGGGTATCGGGTCTGGTCACCAGTGTAGAATCCCTACTCGGAGGGGGTGAGATCAGCTTGACGTAAAAAATGCGGAATTGAAATATAAACAATCTCACAAAATAAGCAATCACACAAAGTACACAAAGATTTTTAGGTGGAAACCCAAACCGGGTGAAAACCACCACCTAACCCTCTCGAGTTAGGATTTTCCGATCAACCAAGTTGATCAAAATCCACTAAACGAATCACTTTAAACGAGGGTGATTCAACCTCAATTACAACTACGCTACAAGTGCGAGGGTAGCGTTCCTCAACCCCTTCTCTCCACGAGAAGGATTTTGTCCCACGAAGGAGATGGGAATTCGCAAAGCAAATACCCAACCAAACAACAAAAATTAAAATGAACAACAATCCTATAGAGCCAACAAAGTAATTTTAAACCTAAGCTTCTATAAGAATTAAGAAACTCCCCTTTGCAAGGAGTGCATCGGTGACGCGGATGCGTGAACAACACGACGGCGCTACGTCGCTCTCGTGAACTACGGCGAGAGAGCGGGTGCGCAAAGCTTGATGCTCTCAAGATGAAGAATTAGAGCTTGAAGAGCAAGAGAGTCTTTTTGGACACAAAAGAGTGTGAAAGTGTGTAGCTAGGTGTATATTGGTGTGCAAGAGGTTCCCCTCTATTTATAGAGGCCTTAGGAAGGCTTTGGATGGCTTAGGAAAGGCTCCATAGCCGTTGGGTGCAAAGCCCAAGTGAATCAACCCGAAATCAGGAACAATCATTGCACTGCCAGGGTTATCAGACGTCTGATCCTGGCATCAGACGTCTGAAAATAATGTCAGGCGTCTGATTTTGGGCGGGTCTCTTCCTGACTTGAATCAGATCTAAACAGGGTTCTTGTGCAAGTGTATCAGACGACATATAGGACGTCTGGCACTATGTCTGGACATCTGGAAACCTACTTTTTCGTGGGAATGGATTTGCAACGGCTAGAAAATCTCTGAGAAGAGATTTTCAGGTCAGTCGAGGCAAAACGGTCAATTATCAGACGTCTAGAAGGGCTTAAGGATGTCTGATAAGGCTCTAACGGTCATATCCTTGAGTGTATGTCAAGAGAGCCAACGGTCCACTAATTGGACGTCTGGCAAAGTCATCAGACGTCTCCTAAGACGTCTGGTCTAAGGTCTGGATGTCTGATTTCATCAGACAGAACTAACTATGTCCGACCTAAACGTTATCAGACGTCTGAATCAACAGTCAGACAACTTAAAATACATTATCAGACGTCTGATTTGGGAATTAGACGTCTGGAAATGCTGTTTGAACCCTATATTGGTTTTCTAAGTTTTCTACAGAAAACCTAAGTATCCTAGGGTTGTGCGGGTGTTCCTAGGACTACTGTTAGGGTACTTTGAGGCTCTTTAACTTAATTTTCTAAGGAAATAAAGAGCAAGAAAATAACGACAAATGTACATAAAAGGAATAAAAAGAATTCTATCCTATTCTTCTTATCCTTCCATCTTCAATCTATCGCTCCTCGCGAATCTCCTCTATTCTCCATCAAGCACCTCCAATCCGTCCTGGATGCGAGCTCGAATTCCGTCTAATCACGTCTACATTTGCAATTGACCTGAAATCTAAGACTCCAAGTGCAAATGTTAAATAACACGTGTTTTGTTATCATCAAAACAAATGATCGTGATGCTCTAGCACCAACAACCAGGTCCGCATGATGAGCTCACAGACGAGGTGTGTGTATAGGTGAGGGACCTCACCCCATGTGTTCTCGAGGCGAATAGAGAATATCACAAAATCAATTTAAACTACTCACGCACCTCACGACTTACCGAGGTGGGACTAATGCTCCACCGCTCTTTCTCGCGTGCCCGCAGCAGACCGTTCCTCCAATTGCAGCAACTGCAAGTCTCGCGGTGCCACTTGCTGGAACCACTGGATGCGCAAGACCTCAGCAAGTTTGCTGGACCTGGAATCCTGGAGCACTGCAGCCTGGAATGAACTTGCAACCTCCTCGAGCCGTCGCTAATGGGGGCTGGATCTCGAACCCTGCCTGACACAAAAAGGGCCTTGCGGCTCTATCAGACCACAGGAGCACCTTCGCCATGTCACGACGAAGGTGAGGCGGTAGGTGGCAGGCCACGGGGCGACCTAGGCATGCATGCCTAGGTCGCTCTGTGGCCGGATTGATGGGTTAGGTCGGGGGGCAGTTGTGGCGGTGTAGGCAGTCTGTGGACGAGTGGAGGATGTTTAGTGGAGTGTGGCGGAGGTTATGCGGTGGTTGGCGAGACGTGTGGGGCTGCGGAGTGATGGGAGCGTCTCGCCAGAGGGTGGCCGGAGATGAGGAAGATGGCGGTGGACAGCGGCGGTCGAGGAGCGTTTGGTGAAATAGGATGAGGGAAATGAAAGAGGGGATAGAGATGAACAGTTCTAACCTAACTAAGTGGACGAAGCGGGCGAGAGGGCGGCTGGCAGTACCTTCCATCGCCGGAGAAGAAGGCGTCCAGTGGAGGAAGATAACGACGACGACGGAGCTAGGGAAGCACGCGCGGGTGCTGGGCGACACGGAGGAGGATGAGGAGGACAGCTCTGCCACTGGTATTGTGGCAGAGCGATGAGGAAGAGGAGGGGGCTCGCCGGAGCTCACTGGACCCCTTGGCCGGAGGAGAAGAAGAGGAAATCGAGGTGGAATTCCGGCCAAGTCGAGCTGAGGAGGTGCGGCTGGAGTTGGGGGTCAATTTATAGGCACTGGCAGGGACTCCTGTGCTTGGAAGACAAGCTTCCAAGCGCGGGAATCCTCGCTGGATATGGAATTCTATTAGGTACCCAACTCTCTCGTGCGTTCGCACGAGAGATTGGGTGTAAATCTTAGATCAAGACCATGCTCAGATGGAAGGGAATTCCTCAGAGAATCTCCCTTCCAAGTCTGGAAGATCTCTGAGGAATCAGGGAGTATTCCCCCTCTATCCCTCGCCAAAGTAGGATTTCTCCCCATTAATGGTGGAGGGACCTACTTGTAAGAGTGGCGAGGAAGTTAGGGGGGTCTGTGCAATGATTTTCAAAAGATAGGGACCAGAATGTAATTAGGTGTACTAATTTGCAAAGTAGGTCAAGCTGACCTCCCCTTAGGTCCAAATTTTGGTAAAAACCTAATTTGGACCTAAGGAATCCAATGGTGAAGTTGGATTTTAGGTTTGCCCACGTTTGACTGGACTTTTTGCATAAAACCCAAATTAGGTCAATTGATGAGCTAGGACCCCAATCTAGGTCAAACTAGGTTCCAAAGGCCAATTTAAATGTTCTAAGCCCTAGGGGATATTTTTCCATGAATTATAGAGGGTTTACTTGATTTTTATCCAGACCAGAACCTTGTTGAATTAAGCGGGTCTATTTTAGGGTTATAAGATGTAATTTAATTCTTGGTTTGCACATGAACCCATTTCTGATTGAATCAACCCACTTTTCATCTTATTCAGATCATTTGACCTATGTTTTGCCTCTGAGAAATGCCGTTCATGTACTGCAATGGTAAAATTACAGTTTTACCCTTTATTTCCTATTTTCTTCTCAGAACACTTATTCCTTCAATTAAGCCTTCTTCTAAGCTATGCAAGAGCTTTTATTCTCTTTATTAGGTCAAAATAAGCTAGTTATGGCTCATGATGAGACTCTCATCAGTTTGTATTTCCTACATTTACTACAACAACATCAATTCATTATATCAACAATCACCACAAATCATCGCCAACATCAGTAGGGCAGGCTGATTTGAACCAACAAATGGTAGAGATGCAGGGATCCATGCTCCAGCTCATGCAGCAAATGAAAACCTTGCTGGACAACTTGTATACCAAGCTCATTGCTAACTCTCATCAACCCGGATCTCTACCATCCCAACCTGTACCCAACCTGCAAAATATTCTGAATCCGAGCAACCAAGCCCATGGGTACGGAAATCAGAGAGACCCACACGCACATGCTCAGGTGGTTGAGCAAGGTTCCTCCTCTTCTTCTTCTTCTTCTACACATCAACAATTCTTGGATAATCAAGCCCCTCCAATCTTTCCTAACCCTCCCTAAGACCCAAACTCCTATGCAACTGCAAATTCTGTCACCTTGAGGAGTGGTAAGCAGACTCAGGATCCACAACCACACTGTTCTGATCTACCGAATCCTGAAGAACCTGAAGAGAGAGAGGAGAATTCTGGAGAAGAAATCAAGGCTCAGGAACCTGATTCCAAAGATCTGACTCATGTTCCTTTTCCTGAAGCCTTGATCAAATCAAAGAAGAAGAAATCTATTGATATCAATGAGGAGCTTCTGAATATATTTAAGAATGTTGAGATCAATATCCCGCTCCTCGATGCTATCAAGCATATAACAGCTTACGCGAGATTTTTAAAGGATTTATGTACACAAAAGCGTAAGTCGAGAGAATCTATTCCGAGGAAGGTGGTACTCTTCGAGTAGGCTAGTTCTGTTATCCTGCACCACCTCCCTCAGAAAAAGAGAGATCCAGGTGCTCTGTTGATTTCTTGTGTCATCGGAGATTACACGTTTGATAGAGCACTTCTGTATCTGGGTGCATCCATCAACCTAATTCCGACTTCTCTTTACGAGAAGTTTGGATTAGGTGAACTTCAGCCAACTTCAGTAATGCTACAGTTAGCGGACCATTCGGTCACAAATCCGTGAGGCATTATTGAAGTTGTTATAGTTAAGGTCAAGGATTTCTATTTTCCTATAGATTTCCTTGTCCTTGACATGGATGTACCTGAAAATCTGAGGAATACGCCCATCATTCTAGGGCGTCCATTCCTGGCTACCACTAAGGCCAACATTAACTGTGAAAGCGGTAGCATGGAAATCGCCTTTGGAGATCAACGAATGAAATTAGATATTTTTAAGGTGATTAATAAATTTGAGGATTGTGGATTTATTGAGGAACTTGAGGAGGATAATGTAAACATTGAAACTTGTTTGATGGTTTCTTCAATTGAAAGTTCCTCCTTTGATGACGAATTGAACCCGCAACCCTCTATGGCAGACCTACCATCTTCTGAAGAGGTTATTGATTTTGTTCACTCACAACCTCTTCCTCTTGTTGAGTCTTCAGCATCTTCCTTATCATCAATCATCAACCTGCCCCAGCTTGAGCTGAAACCATTGCCTGAGAATTTGAAATATCAATTTTTAGGACCTCAGAAGACTCTTCCTGTGATTATCAGTGCTAAATTAACAAAGGAGCAAGAGAATAAATTGATCAAGGTCCTGAAGGAACACAATGAGGTAATTGGTTGGACCATTCATGACCTTAGGGGGATCAAGCCATCTTACTACAATCATAGAATATTCTTGGAAGATGGATCTCGCCCTTCTCGCCAGATGTAGAGGAGATTAAATCCAAATATGCGAGAAGTGGTCAAAAAGGAAATTATTAAGTTGCTTGATGCAGGAATTATTTATCCAATCTCTGATAGTCCCTGGGTAAGCCCCGTGCAGATTGTTCTGAAGAAAGTCGAAATTACCTTTGTGACTAACGAGAGAGGAGAATCTATCACAACTCGTTCAGCTTCCTCTTGGAGGGTTTGTATTGATTACAGGAAGCTGAACACAGCCACGAAACAAGATCATTTTCCCCGGCCTTTCATTGATTAAATCTTGGAAAGACTAGCCAGGCAGAAGTACTTCTGTTTTCTTGATGGCTACTTGGGATACAACCAAGTTCCTATCCATCCCGAGGATCAGAAAAAAAACTACTTTCACTTGTCCCTACGAAACCTTTACTTTCCGTAGGATGCCTTTTGGTTTAGGTAATGCACCTGCGACTTTTCAAAGGTGTATGTTAGCTATATTCTCTGACATGATAGGAGAGTTTATGGAAGTCTTCATGGATGATTTCTCTATTTTTGGAGAATCGTTTGACTCTTGTTTGGCTAATCTGGAAATGATTCTTAAGCGATGTATCAAAACACGATTGGTCCTTAGCTGGGAAAAGAGTCATTTCATGACCTAAGAAGGCATCGTCTTGGGTCATGTAATCTCTGAACGGGGAATCGAAGTGGATAAAGCTAAGGTTGATGCTATCGCCAAACTTCCTCCTCCCACATCTGTTAAACAAATCCGATCATTTCTTGGTCATGTGGGATTCTATAGAAGATTCATCAAGGATTTCTCGAAGGTTGCTCGTCCCTTGAGCAATCTTCTTGCCAAAGAAATGCCATTTGTTTTCGACGAATCATGCCGTAAGGCATTTGATTTCCTGAAAACGGTAGTCACTTGTGCTCCAGTGTTGCAACCACCAATTTGGACAGCCCCGTTTGAGATCATGACCGACGATTCTGATTACGTGATCGGGGCTATCTTGGGTCAGAAAATAGATAGAAAGCCCTTTGTCATCTACTACACTAGTAAAACTCTGGATGAAGCCCAAAGGAATTACACTATTACTAAAAAGGAATTACTAGCCGTAGTGTTCGCTTTGGAAAAATTCAGGACTTATCTCTTAGGGTCTCATGTTATCATCTATACCGACCACTCGGCCTTGAGACATCTCTTGGCCAAAAAGGATGCCAAACCCTGGCTTATTCGTTGGATTCTTCTGCTTCAAGAATTTGATCTTGAAATCAAGGATAAAATTGGGGTATAATATGTGGTGGCGGATCATTTGTTGAGACTCCTAAGTGATTCTTCTCATCTGGACATCCCGATTGCTAGCACTTTTCCAGACGAAGCTATCCTTACAGTTTCAGGTGTCCAAACCCCATGGTTTGCTGACATTGTTAACTATTTGGCCATTGGTCGAATCCCCCCGGATTGGACCAAGCAACAACGGGATAGACTCAAATCTGAGGCCAAATACTACTTCTGGGAGGATCCTAAACTGTACCGCATTGGCTCTGATCAGATTATTCGCGGATGTGTTCTGGAGAATGAATTCAACAGTATATTCGAGTTCTGCCATGCATCTGCATGTGGTGGACATTTCTCTGGGAAAAAGACGGCTGCAAAAATTTTGCAATCTGGCTTCTATTGGCCGTCTTTATTTAAGGATGCCCAGGATTTCTCAAGGTCATGTTCTCGATGTCAGGCACTCGGGAGCATAACTAAGAGAGATATGATGCCCTTAAACCCAAGTCTTCTTGTCAAAATTTTCGATGTTTGAGGCATCGATTTCATGGGACCCTTTCTCCCTTCATTTGGAATCAGTACATTCTTGTTGCTGTTGATTATGTGTCCAAATGGATTGAGGCGATTCCCACCTGAACCAATGACTACAAGGTGGTCATCAATTTTGTCAAGAAAAATATCTTCAGTAGGTTCAGGATTCCAAGGGCCATCATTAGTGATGGTGGCACTCATTTTACTAATGCCCAACTTCGGAATTTGTTGGCCAAATACGGGGTTAATCACCAAATTTCCACACCTTACCATCCCCAGACGAATGGACAAGCCGAGATCTTCAATCGGGAGATCAAGAACATTCTACAGAAAATGGTTAGGCCTAATCGCAAGGACTAGACTCAAAAGCTTGAGGACGCTCTTTGGGCCTACCGTACAGCGTATAAAACGCCCATCAGCATGTCTCTATTTCGATTGGTGTATGGAAAGGCATGCCATCTACCTGTAGAGATTGAACATAGGGCATTTTGGGTGATTAAACAATGCAATTTAGATATGAATTTAGCTGGGAAGACCAGGAAACTCCAACTATCTGAGTTGGAAGAGCTTAGAAATGATGCATACGAGAATGCCAAGATCTACAAGGCTAAGACCAAAGCTCTACATGATCAATTGATTTTCCGCAAGAGCTTTGAGCCAAACCAGAAGATCTGGTTATTTGATTCTCGACTTAAGCTATTTCCTGGCAAACTTAGATCTAAATGGAATGGCCCATTCATTATTGACCAAATTTTTCCAAATGGAGCCGTTCAGATCTCTGACCCAAAGATGGGTAACACATTAAAGTCAACGATCAACGTCTGAAGCCTGTTATTGACTGTACTCTTCCAGAATCCACCTCAGACACGGTTGCTCTAGCCATATTGTGACTTCTTTGGCTAGACTTCGCCTAGCTAACGGCATTAAACTCAGCAGTTGTACATATGACACAAAGCTGACACGAGCTTCATATTCAGGTGACATCTTTCATACTCTACCCTTTCTTTCATGTCTCTTTCTCAATGTGGACATTGCATCAGCTAGGCATGGGGGGTGGATTCATTTTTGAATCATTTTGTCAACTTTGTGAAATTCCTGTAAATTGTATTTCTCTTCTTATTTATACATAAAAAAAAATTTAAATTAGGAAGGAATATTTGGGCATTAGGACTTTTCAATCTTAGGAAATATTACATTAGGATCAGAACACAAAGACCCTTTAGGTCTTCAGACTTAATCAGCCTGTGTATCCACTAAAATGTGGATTTATTTTTTGAGTCCTCGGCAACCTGAATTCTATTTTAATTCGAGTAAATAAATTTGGGTGATAAGTATACGACTTATCAATCCACCCTCTGATTTGAGGGAACCTTAAGTCTAAAGCATCTACACATTATCTTGTCACTGACTCGTTAATCGGCGGTTCTAACGGAAATTGGGTAGCTAATGAACCTTCTAGGGTGATATGGCTGGCAAGTTATCGTGGGTAACAGCCCATAGGTAGGTTGTCCAGAGCCCAGTCATTGGATCATTTTCTTCTTGTTGCCTTTAGGTAAATCTTAGACCAGGGAAGCCACCTACTTAAAAAAAAAAAGTCAAAAAGAAAAGACAAAGAAAAGGAGAAAAGAAAATAAAAGAAATAAGCCACACTTCGCCGCATGAGTATGGCTGGCAAGTTGTTGGTGGTAACAGCTCATCGACCGGTTGTCCAGAACCTAGCTCAAGAAATGCACTTAAAATCCCAAAACACCTAGGAAGAAGTGGAGAAGTAGAATAAATCGAGGAGATATACATTGGATTCACCCTTGTGTTGACCCTAGAAAAATAAAAGTAGGGAGAAAGCCCCCGGTTGTAAAGATACACCTTTAGGCAGAACTTACTTTTTAAGGTCACCTAGAGGCGTACAAACCCGAAGTCCATTCTAATTGACGATTAACGAGTCTATCACATTCACAATAAAATGCTTAGAACTTAGGGTTCTCATCAAATCTTGGGTGAGTTGAAAGGCCATAGAAAGCCACTCTTAAACCTTAAACTCAAAAATAAAAAAAAAATTAGAAAAGAAGAAAAAGAGAAAAAGAAAATTTTCTTTGAATAAGGCGAGGGCTTGAGGCGGTTTGCATTTTGGTAGATACCCGAGCACTGTTGTATCTTTGAAAGTTCAGATCCTAAGTAAATATTTTCTTAATGATTGAAAATAACTTATGCCCAAATAATCCAACCTAATTCTTTTATAAATAGCATATAGTTTTTGCTAGGGAGAAGCAAAAGATAGGCATGGGGGTGTGATGTAAACATATTTACATTACATAAAATGTCTATTTATGCATGTTCTTAAGCATAGAATTGCATTACATACTATAAATATTGCATAACATGCATCATCCTACATTTAGATTAATCTGAATAAAATGGAGGTTAATTATCTCTTTTTATGGTCAGGGACAAGACGACAGTTTATCGGGACCTCAGATCGAAGATCCAACCATATAAATCTGATCAGGGTGACGATTGGAGTTCAACAACTCTAAGATCACCCTAATCAAACATCTGTAGCATCAGATAGAGACCGAGAAACCCTAGAAGATCAAGGGCTAAGATGGTGTGAATTCGCACTTCAGATGACAAATCCAACCGCACGGATGGATTCGAATCGACCATCGTAGCCTAACGGTATGAAAATCAACTCAATCCGACAACCGTGGCACCATCTACATCGTCTAGAAGATGGACGACCAAGATGACGCCACATGGTGCAATCTCAACCGCCCAACCGGCCGCTGCACCCTCTCTTCTTCGATCTGATGGTCGCTTCTCTGCCATTGGATGATCATCCAACAGCTGTTGGCGCGTGCACACAAATCATAAGCGCGACACAAACGCGCTGATAGCACGTTGGTCGAACACCCTTGCGTGATCAGGAGGAGAACGTTCGAGCCTTGTGGAGCGGGAGCTGAGGCGCGGCGAGGACGCGTGATTGAGCGCTCGATCGCGATTGAGCGCTCGATCGCGATCGAGCGGCTGCGGGGATTCGATAGCGCTCACGCTCCATCAGACGCCCGCGCGTAACATGGGATCAGACGCAGGCGAGTGTGCGGTTGAAGCGCGGCGAGGATGCATCTCAGCCGTTCGATCTCACGATCGAATGGCCGAGATTTCAAGAACGTGAATGAGCATTTCATGAGTGGGAGACGAGCGGGTGCGCAAGCGCCGCCTACGAAGGCCACGTTCGGATCTTTAGCGACGGATTTATCCGTCCCTAAAGGTCTTGAATTAATGTTTTTCAAATTAAAAAGATCAAATTGCCCTCACTCCTCGCAACTATGAAAGGAGATCCCCTCCATACAAAATTCTCATCCCTTCCTTCTCTTCTCTCCCTTTCTAAACCTCAAGAGAAGCTCGTCCCACACCCGGGATGCTTCTCGAGAGATAAAGTTAAATTTTCGCCCTCATTTCAGAAGCGGATCCCGCAACGACAACGACGTGCTACCCCGTTCTCGTTCCTCCTACCTTGACCTCCTTCCCGCTCCGTCCGCTGTCTTCCAGGCGGCGTCTCGTCCGACTCGTCCTCCAAGTGATCGTTGAGGAGGATAACTTCTCTCTCCCATTCCTCTTTTCAACTTTCTAGAGTAGAATTTTCTTGCTTTCTAGTGTAATAGATTTCCCACTTTCTAGTGTAATTTTTCTCTGGTTTTATTGTATAAACATTTTGAAATATTAAGTGCATGTTTCTTTCTCTCTCATTTATTCTGATTGTTAATATTGCTTCATTGTAATTACATCGCTTCTCTTTTCAACAAAAACCCTAAAAAATATATAATTGCGAATATAGATCGACATAGCCTCCCTGAGTTCAACTCGGGATTTCTATTTCGGTACAAATTTTATTTGTTGAACACGAGTTCTTCGCTTTCAAACTATGATGATAGGTTTTTTTCAAAACCAAATACGATAGTGTAGTAACTCGCAGCTTCAACAAGGCCATTGATTGGGAATTCAAAGTAGTTGCACCCCTTGATCAGGAGGCATTTCAAGAAGGGTTTCTTAAGCTTCTCAGCAACCGGTCCCTACCACAACTCCACCGAAACCCATTTATATCTTGAATCACCTCATTCTTATCCGGTGGAGTATGATTTCCCTCCTCAATTTGACGATGAATGGGACATCAATCAAACTAAGAATCAATTACAAAGCATTTCTGATCCCATCAGTAGGGTTCCTCTATTTTTCACTTATCCTTTATCTTTTGAGGACCCCTACGTTGAACTGGCTGAGCTTGTGCAGGCAAATTATTGCTTTTTATTTCTAAATCTTTCTGAACCGAACTGCACTTAGTGGGCTCCACATCTTTTGATCTACATTTTTCAACCCACCAAACTCATTGGTTTTGGCCTGCACAATAAGCCAGTTGATCTAAACAAACACCTAGTTGGACCAACCAGGCTAATTATCAATGTGCTTGTTTTAAAAAGTTCTTCCAATTTGATTACTCCTTTGCTTGACATCATCTGCCTAGCTGAAGGTATTAAATTCAGCGCTTATCGGGAGGCAACCGATCATTCTTTGAAAAATCCTATGACCTTTCTTAATCAATCTGAAATTCATTCTTACGACACTTTAGGGTTCCTAATTTAAGAACTAATTTGTTCTAAAATTATGAACTAAACTGAATTGGAACCAAGCCTATTTGCAATGAGGGCATTGCAACACTTAGGCATAGGGGGGATTAAAGTGCTAACATCTGAAAGATATTTCTGAAAGGTTCTCACCAAAAATATGCTTAAGAAAAGAGTGTAATTCCCTACTTGGAGGGAGTGAGATCAGCGTGACGAAAAAAAATATGGAATTAAAAATATACCAATCTCACAAAATAAACAATCACACAAAATACACAAAGATTTTTAGGTGGAAACCCAAATCGGGTGAAAACCACCACCTAACCCTCTCGAGTTAGGATTTTCCGATCAACCAAGTTGATCAAATCCACTAAATGAATCACTTAAACGAGGGTGATTCAACCTCAATTATAACCACACTACTTTATACGAGGGAGCGTACCTCAAACCCCTTCTCTTCACGAGAAGGATTTTGTCCCACAAAGGAGACGGGAATTCGCAAAACGAATACCCAACCAAATAACAAAGTAAAATAACAAATATAGTCCTATAGAGCCAACAAAGATTTAAACCTAGCTTCTATAGGAATTAGGAAACTCCCCTTTGATGGAAGTGCGTCGAATCGATGACGCGGGTGCGTGAGCTACACGACGGCGCAACGTCCCTCTCGTGAACTACGGTGGGAGAGCGGGTGCGCAAATGCTTGATACTCTCTAGATGAAGAACTGGAGCTTGGAGAGCAAGAGCTTGCTTCTTAGGATTAAGAGACACAAAATGGTGTGAAAGTGTATTACTAGGTGTGTCATGTGTGCAAGAGGTTCTCCTCTATTTATAGAGGCCTTAGAAAGGCTTTGGAAGGCTTTGGAAAGCTTCCATAGCCGTTGGGTGCAAAGCCTAAGAGAATCAGCCCAAAATCAGGAACAATCATTACACTGACAGGGTTATCAGACGTCTGATCCTTACATTGGACGTCTGGAAAACCAGTTTAAGACGTCTGGGAACAAAGTCAGACGTCTGATTTGAGGCAGGTTTTCTTCCTGACTTGAATCAGATCTAAACAGGGTTCTACTATATTGTCATCAGACGACATACAGGACGTCTGGACCTATGTCTGGATATCTGGAAACCTACTTTTTCTGCGGGAATGGATTTCCATGAGATTGCAACGGCTATAAGATCTCTGAAAAGAGATTTTGGGTCAGTCGAGGCAGAACGGTTATTTATCAGACGTCTGGAAACACTTACGGACGTCTGATAAGGCTCTAACGGTCATATCCTCCAGTGTTTGTTAAGCCAGCCAACGGTCCACTAATTGGACGTCTAGCAAAATCATCAGACGTCTGGACTGAGGTCTGGACGTCTGATTTCATCAGACAAAACTAATTAAGTCCAGCCTAAATGTTATCGGATGTCTAAATCAACAATCAAACGTCTTAAAACTCATTATCAGACGTCTGATTTTGAGATTAGACGTCTGAAAAGGCTGTTTGAACCCTATATTGGTTTCTAAGTTTTCTACAGAAAACCTAAGTATCCTAGGGTTGTGCAGATGTTCCTAGGACTACTGTTAGGGTACTTTGAGGCTCTTTAACATGATGTTCTAAGGAACAAAAAGAGCAAAGAAATAAAGACAAAAGTACATGAAAGAAATAAATAGAATTCTATCATATTCTTCTTGTCCTTCCATCTTCAATTTATCACTCCTCACAAATCTCCTCTGTTCTCCATCAGGCTCCTCCAATCCGTCCTGGATGCGAGCTCAAACTCCATCTAATCACGTCTCCATTTGCAATTAACATAAAATCTAAGACTCCAAGTGCAAATGTTAAATGACACGTGTTTTGTTATCATCAAAACAAACTATCGTGGTGATCTAGCACCAACAATCTCTCCCTTTTTTATGATGACAAAACCATAAATAATGCAAAAAATCCTCCCCCTTTTTGACATTATCAAAAAGGTTTGATTGATTTTAAATTTGATTGACATCATCAAATTTCCGTCGGCAGCTCAACGTCTCTGGGACTTTACTTGAATGCTCTATGGAGTGAAGGAGTTGCTTGGTAGAAGATAGTGAAAAGTGGAGGGGGATAGGTCCTTATATAGTAGTGTAGGAGGGTGTGTTTGCGTGAATGGGTCAACAGCGACATTTAAAACGTCGCTGAAGCCCCGACTCACACACCCGTTGGCCCACGCATTGCGCGCCGTGTCACACGCATGCGCTTGCCTTGTGCAGCCTATGCGCACACAGTGCTACTGCCGTTAGCTCAATTGAAGAATTGAGGGGTGTCGCAGGTTTCAAACCCGTGCCTTCTCTTTGAGTGTGCTCTCGTCGATTGATGAGCTACATCGTTGGATTGTCACGGGGAGGAATCGCCGCTCGCCCCTCTCCAGTCGTTGGATGGAAAATGGATGGCTGAGATCGAGTGTGCGATGTGATGGAGGAAGAGGGCATGGCTGTTGGTGCGAGAAGGGCAGTCTGGATGGCGCCACATGGCACCATCTGGGCCATCTATCTTCAGATGCTTATTGGGGATGCTACAGATGTCAGAACGGGTCGATGTTCATGCCAATGGGCTACAATAATTGATCCAGATCCATTCGTACAGTTGGATTTTTCATCTAAAGCTTCGAAATGTATTGCCTTGTCTCCTAGCCATGATGATATACAAATTACCATGCAATTTATATAAATGATCCTAAATGCAATATGATGAATGTTATGCATTATTCACAATGCTAAATGCAATGTTAAGTTTAGGAATCAACATAAGTAGGCATTTTATCATAAATAAATGCATATTTATCACAGCACACGTTACACACATCACCCACACTCCCTGTTGCTCCCTCCCTACCACTCTCGAGTCTCGCCTCTTAGTGCTTGATGGGAACACCATCATGAGCCCTAACTAGCTCATTTTGACCCAATGAAGAGAATTAAAGCCCATACATAATCAACTGAAGGTCCTAATTCACTACATAACCTTTCTAAGAGAAAAATAAGAAACTAGAGGTAAAACTGCAATTTTACCATTGTAGTACAACCACAGGTTTTCTCAAGGGCTAAACAAAGGTCAGGGGTCTTAATAAGATAAGTGGGTTGGATCAGACAGAAAAGGATTTATGTGAGTTCTGTGAATTAAATGACTTCTTGAAATCCTAAAACAGACCCACTTGATTAACCAAGGTTCTGGTCAAAATAAAATTCACCTAAACCTTCTAAAAATCATAGAAAAATATTCTCTAGGGTTTAGAACTTTCAATTTGGCATTGGAACCCATCTTGACCTAGAATGGGGTCTCAGACAGATATTTGCCCTAAATTAGGTTTTTGCATAAATTTCTTAGTCAAACGTGGTCAAACCCAAAATCCAACTTCACCATTAAATTCCTTAGATCCAAATTAGGTTTGTACCAAAATTTGGACCCAAGATGAATTTGCCTTGACCTAGTTTACAAAAATATCCAACCCAATCACATTTGTAACCCTATCTTTCAAAAGCCTTTACAAAAGGCCCCTTAACTTCTCCATCATTCACCCCAATTACATTTCTCAATGGTATACATATATAATTATATTTAAAATTTTAAACATTAAAAAATACTATACCGATTTATCTTTGATTAATTACCCGCATACCGTATACTCCTTAATCGTTGACCTCACCGATTGAATATTGACTGTCGATTTCTGTAGCTATGACAGCATTTATGTCAATCGTGTAAATTTTTTGTGCACTTTACGTTGAAGTAAATATCATCGGCTTGATTTATATTTTAGTTACTTCCTAGGAAGGAACACCAGTGTAGATCTTCTTTCAAATTAATCTCTTCTTGTTTATTGAACTTGTTGAGCAATATATAGTATCACATTGAATTATGTGAAATTGATATAAGTTGCTAGTAGTTACCAATTAAAGTTAAATTTTACATCGTGTGTTGATTTATCAACATTTAGGACAACACAATAAAGGTTTAAACGTGTCGTGAAAATTAATGAAATATATTTAATAATAGATGAATCCTACTTAAATCAATCTGATTTTTTATTGAATGATGTTTGCAACATTAAAAATATCCATCATCTTCACTCACTGCTGCACCATAGATAGATGACTCTAGTTTTGTCAAATATAAAATATTAATTGACTCACTTGCCAAGTATAAGAAGCAACAAATTTCTCATTATTAGTATTAAACCTGAAAACTTATCCATGAATTTACATATCTAAAAATTTCCCACGGAATAACAATTTTCCTTTTTTTATTAAAAAAATAAATATTGTGAACGCAGGCTCAAAGCTCTAGCAGACTAGTACGGATTTGAATCCTGGTTCCATTCCCGTGGCTAAGGGTTCTTCCTTCTTGACCATTCCCTTCCCCACGTAATCGAATTCGGCAATCCCTTCCCCTACCCGACCCGCACACGTTCTCCTCCCTAACCCCTCCCTAAACCCGACTCCTCCCGGCAGGGACGAACAGCCCCCCTCCACTCCACGACGCACACTCTTCCATCTCTCCTACCCGCGCGCATCTATTCCTATTCCGCGGCAGAGAATCCTCGTAGGGTTCTTCGGTTAAGTTCAGAGGAGGAGGAGGCAAATTGACCGAGAAGCGTAGCAGTCGCGAATCAGCGAAGATGAGTACCATGAAGTTCTGCCGTGAGTGGTGGGTTTCACTCCTCCATCCCAAACCCTAACTATTCCGATGCTTATCAGAGCTCTTCCTAACTAATTAGCTGCCGCTACTTTGTTTCTTTTATTTTTTCTTTTTTTTTTAAATATATTTGGCAGCAACAACATATTGTACCCAAAGGAAGACAGGGAGCAGAAGATCCTTCTCTTCGCCTGCCGTAACTGCGACCATCAGGTCACTTCTCTCCTCTTTCTTCTTAATTAACAACCTTCAATTCCTTCCTCCATCGTTTATGTCAATTGGGGTTTCTGCTTGTGTTCTTATGCACGTGTGTGTTAAATTTCGTTGGATGTCGGTTCTCTTCTCGATACCGGTGCGGTAGGGATGCCGAGAATGTAGGAATGGTTCTGATAATATATAGGAAGTTTATATCAGAAACAATTGTTGTTTGGTATGTCGATGGGGGTGATCCGTATGCATTGAGAAAAACTAGGGTGCCAAGCGATGTTGCCGGATGAGTTTGCGAACAAAGTCACCAGAAGAGTTTCTGATGGACAGGTTACGGTAGAAGTGAAGGATGCACACAAGGGGGGCCATTTCTGCATTATATGACGAGGTGCTGCCACGGATAAATCTACGGGGAGTCAAGAGGCGGTGTTTGTTGTTACCACCACATAGAGTGGACAATGTTTGATGTGCGTAGGCAGCTTTGGTATGTTGACTGCGAAAATGGATGCCTGAAGATAATGTTGTTCTTTACAAACTTAAGTGTCGTTCTTCGTGTTGCTGATGGTGAATGGTTCGATGGCTGCGAAATAGGGTTCATGGTATAGTTGGAACTAGATTTGAAAGATCAAACTGCTGACCTTGTTGGTTTGAAATGATGACTGCGAGAGACATTTTCACCAATGTCTCCATTCTGTCTAGGTTTGGTTTGGCATGAGGGAAAGAATTGCTGTGAGGGATGAGGGATATGCTGCTACCGACTCAATTTGTTGGATGCATGATTGGATGGATGTCATTTTTGTAGCTTGGGATGAGATTTGTTCCGCCATGATTTAGAGAGTGGGCTGATCCCACCTTATTTGCTTCAATGCTTGTCATTTCCCATCAGAAGGAGATGGGCATTGATGTAACTTTATTGATAGGGAAAACCCCTGCTGTTTATTGTGTGAACTCATTGACAGCATATCGCTTTTGATTCTTGAATTATGGAAGTGATTTGTAACCATGTAAAAAACATGTCTTCGTCTCCTGAAACTCGTGTATTGAGCTTTGAACAAGGAAGTGGCTTATATTTTGCTTCTTTTCTTTTTGGCATCAAAGGAAATCTTGAGAAGGGTGGGATTTGAAATGTGGTCTATTGGATGGAAGGCCAACTGATAAATCACCAGACATTTGATGGGCATGGATGCAAACTGACTTTCATATATTGCATGTTTTTTTCCTACTTAAACTCTTATGGTCCTTTATATCAATCTCTCCTAACTTTTTGTGCTTGTGAGATAGAAGTTAGAAAATTCCATTGTGCTTATGAGTGGTACAGTCTGATCAGAATAGGAAGTGGCTGGTTATACCTGTCTTTATGTTGATTAAAATTATGAGTAGGATCATTGTAGAAGTTCTGCTCACTCTTCTCAATGTCGAGGGATTGTGGGTTTCCATAGAATCTAATCTAACGAGAAAATATTCTCTTAACTTAGTATATACAACAGAATAGAGTGAAAGGGTGCACCTTTAGACTAAGGGAATGCCACTCTTCCATGATGTGGATTTCCTATTACCATTCTCTTGTAAACATTTTATAGGTGGGTAAGAACCCTTTTATTTGTTTATATACATCCGGTTAAATTTCTCAATTATTACAAAACTATCACCTTTCCTTCTAACTAACGTGATTTGGCAAGTTAAAATTCCTAGTAATATAAGAGGAGAAAAATTGAAGTGTTTGACCATCTAAGATTGCAAAGGTCGTCCATTACTTGAAAATATTGATCTTATCGAGTTTGTTTCCACTAATGTCTTTGTTGTGAACTTGTTTTCTCAACGCGGGGGGTTAACAACCCCTATTAACCCCCTTTTTCATGCTTCAAAAAAAAAAAAGCTTGTTAGTTGAACATCCATCTGTATTCTAGATGTCAGGATATGTATCCTTTGAAGATGTTGATTGTTGGTTGGCTAACATGATAGAATGGGGTATAATGGCATATGGTATGGTTGGCTAGAACGAGATTATTGACATGGATATGCTAAACTCCATTACCCATCACATAGCATAATGCAAATGATTTCATACCATCTTACCTATTTGTTACACAAAGGCAAGCTACAATGCTTAACCTGTTACATTAGCAGCTCCACTTGGATATCACTATTAACATTCTTGCTGGTTATTTTCATCCTAACTTTTTTGGCAAGAGGTGGTCTATTGTCATCACCTCTCATCGTCGACTCATGGTATCATTTTCTAACTGTCAATGCTCTTGAATTTTTGCATAAAGAAGCGTTAGGAATAGGAATTGTGACACCTTTGGGACTTAGGAGGCAGGAAGAAAATGTATATTCATGCCAGATTATACCTGGTTCCTTCCCACTGGGGAGGGGGGTGGATTACATCTGGCTTGTCATTTAAGGTTCCTTCTATTGAGTATGACTGCCACAGTGCCACTTAAGTGTATTTCAATACTTCTACCATCCCATAGTATTAGAGAATTTAGAAAAGAGCAATTTAGGATTTATCAAGAGTTGTATTTTATCTCTTTCTATTTTTAGAAATTTGATTTGATGAGGATTGATGTGATTGAATTTCTATATTTACGTAATAGGACCATGATTGGGATTGCTTATAATTCCCTCTTTATATAAAGAGGCGTTAGGGTCTTCTCTTTTAATCAATTCTCATTCTAATAAAAATCTAGTTCAAGAATTCTCCAACATGTTTTAGAATGGGAACGGTCCTAGCGAATTCCCTTGATTGCCAACCCTCTCTCTTTTGCATGTGGTCTCCTTTGCGTGTTCTCCTCCGTGTGTGTGCCATCGCTACACTTCATCTCCATGTCCATAACAAATACACGCGAGACTATCTGCCCATCGCACTTAGACGCATGGGTCTTCGTCCTTCGCTCACAAGCCACGTGTGTGTTATCCTCTCCAGCTCATAGAACTAAAATGTTTACGATCTCTCTTGAGTGAGACCTCCTCTACTGTTGTCATGGCTACAACCCCTACTGCTTCTCCAACCCAAGGAGCTGGGACATTTGATCCAGCATCTAGCTTCTCAGTTGAAGTTGATGAATGGTGGGGACTTTGAGCAAGTCTCTCATAGCTCTACTACTATGTACTTGGGAATGTTTCTTAATGTATGGCCACTAAAGTTTTAAAAACTAGACTAGATCAACTAATTGAACCAGTTTGACCAAAAATCAATGGGAGATCATCTAAACCATCCGATTTTTAAAACAAAGGTAGGAACTAGTGCGAACCAATGTGAACTGGGTTTAGCCACCTGAGCTAGCTGAACTGAACCATCATCTCAACCCGTTTAAGTGGAAAGAAAAATCTTAAAAGAAAAAACATTGCTTGGGTGGTCGAAGTAGGGTCTAGTTGATGGTTGATGGTGGGGTGTAACAGGGTGGAGCCACGGGAGGGACTCTAACATTGCAAGGTGATGTAGGATATGCAGCGGAAGGTTGTGGCAGTAGTTGGTTGGAGGATGTCATTTGGTTGGAGGACGTCATGTCTAGTCTCATGGCAGTGATGGGGTCTGCATGGGGGTTCTGGTGGTGGGTGGTCGGAGCTACGATGCTGGTGGAGGGTTTTGGTGGTGGTGGGAGGGAGGGTAAGAGAAGGTGGAGATGGTGTTTCATTGGGTCAAGGGGATGAAATGTGAGATGGGGAGTGCGGTGTGCACAAGGGGTAAAAAGGGGTGTTTGTATGTGTGTGTGTGTGTGTGAGAGAGAGAGAGAGAGAGAGAGAGTTGGGAATTGGGATGAGAGGGAGATTGATAGGTGAGAAGGAAAGAGAGTGTGGTAGTCTCATGCAAGAAACAAGCTCCTTTATCACTGTTTTAGAAAAATGAGATGCATATTGGTTCCTTTCAATTGGATAGAGGCAAAAGGAAACTGTTTTGAGGAACATATAAGTACACTAGGAGAAAGGAATGTTAGATTCATAAATCACTAACATAATCATAAAATAAGAATACACTAACTGTTCAAATGTAAAAAAGGAATATTCCTAAATTAAAGCATCATTTTCTAATGGCTATATCTAGTTTTTTTATGAATTAAACCTAAATTTGACTTGGTTGGACCAATACAAATCAAACTAAAGCTTGGCCGATCCGGTAATTCTTCTTTCAGTTCAAATGATGACATCATCACCGATTTGACCGGTTCAAACCACTAGTTGAACTATTAAAAAATCAAAATTGAAGCTTGGTTGGTTCGTTTGTCGATTCAATTTTTAAAATCTCAGTGACCGCTACTACTGCTATGGCTATTGCATTTGTGGTCACTACTGCTACGACCAGTGAGAGGCCAGTACGTCTACTTTGGTCTAGATCCTATTGTTACTCTGCTATAGCAACTAGTACTCCAGAGCGACTGCTGCTACTGCTATAGTGTGCACTACTTTGTGCTCCTCCACCTGTCTATATTAAAGGGGAGTTCTCATTTTGAGTGCCTCCTTTAAGTTGGATGTTGTACGCTCCAACTTGGGAGTGTTAGAGAATTTATGAAAGAATATTTTAGGATTAGTTTAAAGTTGTGCTTTATCACTTTTTACTTTTAGAGATTTGATTTGATTTATTTAGGATTGATGTGATTAAGTTTGTATCTATATTTAGTTAGTAGGATTGCGATTGCTTGTAATCCCCTTTCTATATAAAGTGGGGTTAGCATCTTCTTTTTTTATCAAGTTCTCATTCTAATAAAAATTTAGTTGAAGGTATGCCAGCTGCAATACCATTTGGTCTTCTGGTTTAGCTGTACCCCTATATTTGAATTGGAATGATCTGCTGATGGAATCAATCATGATACCTAAATATCCATCAAACCACTTTTGAAATTTTACAGTCCTGACTAATTTCTTCAAATTGCGTCATTTTCTCTGTTGCAGTGCTGGTGCATGCATGTATCATTTGAGAACCTTTTTCGTCTGTATTGCTGACTATCTTGGCCATTCTGCATAGTGTCATTGGCTTTGGTAGCTCTTGACCTGGTGTCTGCATGGTCTTTTTCTTTTATAGGGTGCCATCGGCTCTTGTTATATCATTTGCAAGTTTAGGAATGGATTTCAATATTTATGTGGAAGCCCCCTCAATAGAATATTTCATGCAAGCTCTCCAACAGATCGAATCTTTACTAAAAGTTTATTGGAATGCAGGAGGTTGCAGATAATAACTGTGTTTACAGAAATGAAGTGCATCACTCTGTTGCGGAACAAACTCAAATTTTGCAAGATGTGGCAGCAGATCCTACACTTCCCCGCACCAAGGCTATTAGATGTCCCCAATGCAATCACAATGAAGCTGTATTTTTTCAGGTCAGGAATATCCCCTACTGTTATTCTCTTTAGTTTGCTTCTCTTGATACCCCATGGATTCACTGGTATTGATTTTCTAGCTGAGACAAACATCACTTTGCTGTCACTTCTTTCAACTTGATACTCATTTTCTGAACAGAATTGAGCAGACAACTTTTGTGCAACTTTTGCAATTGAAATTTAATCTTAGTTCATAGTGCAATTTAAACAAGGCCTGAGTCTTCAATACATATATGAGCTCTGCACTTGAGGAGGAAAATTGTGGAACTCAAAATATTCTTAAGTAAAGTTATAGAGTTTCCTGTAGGCCATGTGGAGAGGCAACTATGCTTTGGCTGTTTTTGGTTGGAAATTCTCGATTCATATAGTTCTACGGAGAGTCATTCTTTCTCTTACATTGGCTATATACTCTTCACTTGCCTTGAAATAGTTAAGAGGACCCCAATTGCGAACCATAATGCAGGGTCTTATGGGTGTGCTATGTCGTGCATGAAATCAATATAGAACCTGTATCATGTCTTGCAATAGGAGCCTCTGCCCATGAATCTAACTCTCTTGAGATCATAAATCTGAAAAATTTATCCTTTCAAAAAAGAAAAAGAAAACTTTTACTTTCCACAATGTTTGATTGTAAGAGTGCACTTGTTGATGCTGTTTTCATACTTTTGCAGGCTACTGTCAGGGGAGAAGAAGGCATGACCCTGTTTTTCGTTTGCTGCAATCCAAGCTGTGGTTACAAATGGAGAGATTAGCATGGGGGAGATATTGCCATCCCATCAGTTGCCCGACTCCCATCATGACCTGCCAAGTGTTCTGTGTTCAGAGTTCTTTTGAAACATTAGTGGTGGCATTTGGGTTTCACTGGGTGTGCGACCTCAAGACACTTCTAACCGATGGCTGCAGAATCTTTTTGGTGGTTTCTCTCAGAGTGTATACATTGTGTAAACTCTGCTAACCGTTGACAAACAGTCCATATGTGTTTTCTGGATCTTGAACTTGGTTGCTGTTGCAAGGCATTGAATTCTAACCAGGTATTCCCACGTGGATTTTGCTGATATTGTGTTGAAAGCAGAGCGATTGTGTTCCAACTCTCGTCTTTTGCTAATATGGATTGGGAAATGCTCCTCTCCTCGAGTAATATGTGGAGCAGTTATCTTGTGTTTGCTTTGCCTCTCTCGTAGTGTGATCGTGTAGCTGAGTCAGACATCCTCGCCCTTTGCAGAAAAGCATGATCGAACCCACTCGGTCGGCTGGCTTTCTTCTGTCATCTTACTCTCCTCTGGCTTTCTTCTGTCATCCTTCTCTCCTCTTCCTTCTAGCATTGCCAAAAAAGTGCAAGCTGAATGGGATGGGCTCAGATTAGTTAAGAACTTGCGGGCTTGGTAGAATTATCAAGTCGATCTTGAGCCAAAAATCAGGCTTTGAGAGCTAAACGACCCAAACGCAAGCCTAGATGGGCTCGATTTAAGAAGGGCTCAGGCTCATAAGAGCAGGTATGCATGTATGCATACATGCCAATGAATCACAGATCGTAGTGTAAGACTCCCAGGAGAACGAATCCTGCCCTTATTGGCCATTGCCTATTTGTTTGTTGAATGGATTCTTTTGGCACTGTTTGGTATGCGGTACAAGGTGGGAAATTCTGGTTTTTTTTTTTTTTTTTTTTTCTCTTTTTTGTGGGAAAGATGAAAACTGGCACTAAGAGAGAATATGAAGGTTACAGCAGATGGTGTCCAACACCACACTTGGAATATCACCATGCTTTCAAAATCCAAGAGTACCTCTGCGACCAAACTCCAAAAGGAGATTGTGGGTCGGAGAAGTCTCGAGGAACGTACCTGCAGGATACCTCCTCAAAGGAGGGTAAAAGATTGTTGAAGTCTAAACGATGTCTTGCGACCACTAGCTAGTGTTTGAATAGTTGTAATAAACCCCAACAACTGAGGGAATCGGTAGGGTCCTTGGATAAAACCGTTCTTTCGTCTCTTGCGTTGCGCTGCTAACCATAAAGCCTGTGCTTCTGCTCTATTTGGGGGAGCAAGCGTGGAAATAGAAACTGAGTACCCAACAATCTCCGGTACGCTCATTCCAACAGAAAGCCGCTCCTCCAATGAAGTCTTCAAAGAAGGTTGCCTCATCATAAATTACATAAGAGAATTCTCGATGCAACAGTTTAAGTTTAAGATTGTAGGTATAAAAAACCAATTCATTTATAAAGACTGAATATAAATATGAATCGTCACAATTTGTAAATCTCCTGGCTAGGCTATGTTGCTTAAGCCAGCTGTTCTAATAGACTAATACTAAGGCTACCTAAATGTTTATATAATGATCTCCGAATTCAAAGTATGGCACTTAAAAGACCTTGGCAATTTTATCAAACTTATCAAGTGAGCCACTAAGTACAAGACCGGAGGACATGAGATAGGTAGGAATGGCGGTAAAAGTAGATTTGACTAGCATGGCTCTACCTACTTGTGAGAGAGTGTTAACCTCCTAAGATTTGAGGTTGTTACTCAATATGGTAAGAAGGATTTGCTCAACGGTTTTTTTTGTAATCTTTCTTGGTAATAGGAGCTCCTGGATAAAGATCATTTGCAGAGGCTATTGTGATACCCAATTCCTTCTCGATTTGTTCACAGACATGGCTAGGGCAACACTTATTGAAAATAATAAAGAACTTTGCATAATTGAGCAATTGACCAGAGACTCAACAATAAAGGTTGAGGCAATCCTTTACGGTGATTTCATTAGTGTGAGTGGCCTTTGCAATTATAAAGAGTATCATCAGCATAGACTCGACAATAGGCCAGGACTGAGAGAGAAGCAAAGTCCAACTTAAGTAAAGGCCTTTGAAGAGTCTAATCTCAACATTATACTAAATAATTATGTTTAGCAATTCAGCTCCAATGATGACTAGGAAGGGATATAGTGGGCAACCCTATTTCAAACCATTTTTAGGATAGAATTTCTCAGTTGGTAACCCATTGATCAGAAGGGAATAAGAAACTCCAAAGATACAACTACTAATAAGACTTATTGTCTTCGCAAGGAAACGAAGTTAATGTAGCTGAAGGAACTCCCAATTCATTTGACAGAAGGCTTTTTCCATATCATGTTATCCTCCCTTGGCTTTCTAGATTTGAGGGGTGTGGACAGTTTGTCTCGCTCGGATGATATCGCTGATAACGTAACACCCCTTCACAAAAGTATTTTGGGACTTGCTAATAAATTTGTTCAATAAGGGCCTAATTCTATTAATTGCTACAATTTTATATATCATATTGGAGAGGTTGATAGGTCAGAAATCCTTTAGTGCCACAGGAATCTCCTTTTCGATAAGTGCAATATAAGTACAATTAAGATCCATAGGCACCTCAACACTATTAAAAATGTGTTGAATAAAAGCATACGGATCATGCTTTAGGGTATTCGATGAACTTTGAAAGAGCAAAGGAGCTAAGTCATTGGGACCTAGTGGTTTCATCAAGAAAAGAGCTTCTCTAATTTCCTCCTTGAATGGAATCACTTCCAAAGATGCAACCTCAGTATCAATTAATTGCTCCCCATTGTTGAAAGTATTGGGCACGTGAGAGGCTTCTTTATTAGAATAAAAATTAGACTTATAATATCCTAAGAAGGTTGTTTTGATTCCCTCATTAATGATCAAATCCCCTGTTTGATTGCAGATGCAAGATATCTTATTCCTTCTTTTTCATTGAGAAGTAAAAAGGTGAAAATATGAGGTGTTACAATCTCCTTCCTTAATCCATTTGCATTTAGCTCTTTTTGCCCATAATTTTTCTTCTAATTGGAATGGTAATCCTAAGCACATTGTAAGGTTGTTTCCATTTCTAAGTGCTCAAGGGATGGTTCCTGGGATGGTACTTTTAGGAGTCCTTTTCTATTTCATCTACTTTTTCCTTCCATTTAGCAAAGTTTTTTTTACTCTATCTAGTAAGCTCGGCACTAATGTGGAGGCATTTGGATAAGGAGTTTTCAATCCCATTGACCCCCAATTTTGAGTAATGAAATCTTTGCATTGAGCATATGCTCTGTCTAGATATCCTCAAAGCACCAGGGATGTTAATCTTCTTAAACTTCTTATGAAATCGGACAAGAATGGGATTGTGATCGCTTCCGGTAAAAGGGAGGTGGAAGTCAATAGGATTAGGGCAGATTTGAAACCACTCAAAATTTGCTAAGGTACCATTAAGCCTTTCTAAAGTGATTTTCTTGGAAGTTTTCTGTTATTCCTCCGAGTGTAAGCTAGCCCAGAGTTGCAAAGGTCTATAGGTTTCAAGTTGTGAATAACGTTGGAAAAGGCTTTAGAACACGAGGGTTGCCAAAGGTACATTGGATGTCATAGGTAATTGGTAATTAAAGCCAAAGCAGAATTAACAAGCAGATGGTATTCTTAGGTGCTCTTCCTGAATCAATGATCTGCAATAATCTCCACCGACTTATACTAGAATTCTTACATTATTCTTCATAGTTATCATGGATGTTGGACCTAATCTGAGCATTCTATGGGGAAGCAGCTCTAGATTTATTTTTCTTTGTTGATTTCAGTTTTTGTTTCGGCATAGGATGATGACTTGTCAAAATGAGGGTTAAACACAGTCTTAACCTTGACTATGATTCTCCTTTCCGATTTTACTCTTAATTTTATGTTTCCGTATTGGCTTTTAGTTTTTGTGCAATTTCCATATAGATGTTAAGAATTATGGCCGAAGGATCCCTTTGAACCAACTTGGTTGTCTATACCTCCTTGAAAGTGCTAAATTCGTGTCAAAAGTTTGGTTGCTAGAACTAGCCATCATATCTCGAGTTGCCATTGAATCGAATTTTACTGAATAATCAAATTTGATTTGATAAGAGAATTTGAGATTCAGATTTTATTAATGTTCAACCAAATTTAATACTCAAACATGGAATTTTGACCAACAAACTCCTGATACTTAACCTGATAGATGCAAGGATCCATCACTATTCTCAGAAAATTTTCTAACACATCAGAAGTGGTGTAAGCGGCCATCAGTTTACAAGCAAAATTTAACATCGTGACTGGAAGGCGAAGCGGAGAGTTGTGATGCTGGATTGGATAGTAGAGAACCCCCCTACCACTCAAAAGCCCGGTAATTTTTATTTTTCCAAATATGATTCCTATTTTGTTATCCTGCGTCAGAAATGTAATTCGCTTATGCCCGTTATGTTTGAGCAGAAACTACAGGGTGAGAACTCCACTGAATATTCGCGATCAATCAGCACGTAGACATCAGGTAAGTTAGCAATCTCAAGGATTCTAATTGGAGCAGTTCTTTCTTGTGAAAGCCATTTTGATTGCATGATAAGTGGGATCAATCATGGAATTCTCTGTTCTCGTTTCTTCAATGGTAAATCAAATTGGTATCAGCAAACAACTCGACATTTGAACTGAAGACATCATCAGGAGACTGAGACATCAAAGTGAAATCTAGATCAAATGGAGATGGAAATATCAGCGTTGGATGAATGCAGATGTGGGGATACCCAGCAATCAAAAACATTCCTGCTCCACTTCAAATGGTCAGGGAACACTCCTAACTGATTATTCTTGACCCGAAACAGAAAGCAACAGTGGGTATCTATCTGCTGCACGTCGATGAGAGCATGAAAGAGTAAAGGTTAGCTACAACACAGCAATCCTTTTTTTCCTCTAATTCAGTTTCTCTTCTCGCCATTTCGCAGTCGCTATTTGGGCTACTACTACATGTAACCTATGTCATTCGTCTGGTAACCAACTTCACCTCGTATCTCGTGTCAAGAATGGTTGTAGTTAATGCCACATCGAAAACTGCAAATTTATCCGTACGGCATTTGAAACAAAGGCTTTAGGATCTTCCTGCCGAGCTTGGTAACGTGAGCTTGTAACCTGAGTGGGGGCTTGGAGGTGGGTCGGATATTGGATTGTGCTTCTTTGGGTGGGCTTGTTTTGGACTTTGTAGATTGGGGGAAGGTCCTAACTACATTGACCCTAGAGTGGAGGGTAATGCGTGAGGTTGGTTTCACAGAGCAGCGATCTCCTCCCGCTTTCGACAGTGGAAGGATGACAGGCCATTGCTCTACAAGCCCAACATACGCCCTGGATCCAAGTCTTAACTAATCACCCACCTTTTTGTTTTTGTCCCCTTTCTTCTTTCATTTCAAATGCTTTTCTCGGGACTCAAATATATCTTCCATTGTATTTTTACCGGTGAAGTACCTGTAGCCCAGTGATGCACATCAGTGACTTTTATGGGAAAAATTTGCAAGTCAAATCTTGTTACTTGTTTTCACCCCAGCAATTGCATTTTGACATCAGTAAATAATCAGGTAGAGTGCGATTGCACTTGAAATTGAAAATCGACATGAAAACATAAAAAAAAAAAAAGGTAGGAACGACGACAAGAGAGGAGAAAAAGGTCCACGTTAGATTGTGGTTTTTCCAATATAAGAAGCTAGTTCTGGTAAATTTGGACACATTTGGTGTCAAAGATTTGGTTGCCGAAATAACGCTTCTTATCTAGAGTGCTATTCAGTCAAATTTCATTGAACGTTGCTTGGAATTGAATTTCAGTTGATAAGAAAACCGCACATTCAGATCGGATTGAATTCAAACAAGTTAATACTCAAACATGAGATTTTGACGGACAAAACTCCTGATACTCAACCTAATACATGCAAGAAGCTATCATCATTCTCAAAAAATTTTTATATAGCAAAAGCCTTGTTGGGAGCCATCAGTTTATAAGCATAATTTAACATCAAGACTGGAAATCGAAGCAGAGGGTTGCCATGCTGGGATATATAATTGGATTCTAGAGAAACCCCTTACTACTAAAAAATCCGGTGCTTTTTATATTTTTCGAACATAATTTCAGGCTTGATATCCTGAGTTAGAAATGCAATTTGTTTGTTAGGTGAAAACCTTTCACCCCATTGCCAGATCGATTACGTCAATTATGTTTGAGCAAATACTGTACGATAAAAACTCGACTAACTATTTCCTGATCGATCAATGTGGAGACAGCAGGTAAATTAGCAGTCTCATTGATTCTTAATTGGAGCTTTTCTTCTCTGTGAAAACCATTATGATTGCATATTAATTAAGTGGTATCAATCTTGGAATTCCCCGTTCTCATTTCCTTAATGGAAAACCAAATCGGTGTCAGCAAACAATTCCAACATTGCACTGAAGACATCAGGAGGCTGAGTCAATTACAGTGAAATTTGGATCAATAAAGGATGGAAATGGCAGCATTGGATGAATACTCTCCATCCTCTTCAAATTGCCAGGAAACACTGCTAACTGATTATATACTCGACTCGAATTAGAAAGCAACAGAAGAAAAATTAATCAGCAGTAGCCCACATATCGAGAGAAGGGGTCAAATTTACCTACATGTTGATGCGGGCGTGTAAGAGAAGAACAGCCACAACACAGCAATCCTGTTTTGCTCTGATTCAGTTTCTCTTCTTGCCATTTCGCAGCCACTATTTGCGCTGCCACATGTAACCTACGTCATTCATCCAGTCGCAAACTTCGCCTCGTATTTCGTGCCTAACAGGGCACATTTAGTGCCACGTCGAGAACTGCAAAGATGCTTATTCGGCACTTGAAAGGGATTATGGAAGTTTCCATTGACAAGCTTAGTAACGTGAGCCTGTAACTCTAGTTGGGGGTAAGAAGGCCTCGGATAGCACCCAATCCTGTCGGAAATAACATGAACTTCAATTGCCCGAAGTTTAGCCCGATCTTCTAAACTGCTTCAGACAAGAGAAAAATAAATTGAACTCTTCTTTTGGGTAACGATGCCAAATCATTTCATCTTTTGCGGTTGGCCTGCGGATAGTTTGATTTATGCAATCCACTGTTTCCAAATCAAATATAGCTTCAATTAAAGAGCTGTTCCAATAGCCATCAGAAGAAATCAGATCTCTGACGTGAGTAGGGTGGACAACATTTGTGAACTTTGGAAAAACAGGGTAATTGAGTCCTTTGATCCAATTATCACTCCATAAGTTAATCGAGTAGCCATCACCAACTAGCCAAAATATATCATCAAACAGTAAATGTTGTACTTGTTATAAATTTAAAAGGATTTAACCGTAATTAACTCACTTTTAATTTAAGTTGTACATTAACTAATCTCAACTGAGCTTATAATTGAATGTGTACTGATACTAGTGTATCAATATCGATATTCCACATATTAAGTACCGATATTGATTAACCAGTACTTGTGCTAAATACCGATACTAATTGTTACGATCCGATTCCCGAATCCCTACAAGACACGAGAATCGGACCGACTTGACTGATCCTAAGACCCAATCGTCCAACGAGAAAGTGACCAAAGGAACAGTAAAATAAATCACATTCGCCATGTATATAACTAGCAGTAACAAAATACAGCAGTAATGAAAAGAAATACTACAGTATACACCACTACAACAGTAAAGAAATAAACAGGTACATAAACATGATGCTTACAATAAAAGAGTACAGTGGTAATAGAAAATACTCACTACAACAGAAGGAAAGGTACAGTGGGTACTATACAAGTAAAACTGTTGGGCTCTACTAGGCCCAGCACCCTCTGCAGCTGCTGATTCTGACTACTCAACACCTGATCCTGAAAAGGTGACAAAGGTGACACGTTAGCGAAATGCTGAGTAGAGTGGCAACCAAAAGCTAAGAAAAACAGTAAGGTGGATAGTAGCTGTTATATTTTTTAATCTCTTTCTTTATTTTTCCATTCACTCATTATTGAATTATTTCTCAGATCTTTCTTTTGATCTTGAATGTTCCTCATGGGAACGATCTTGATTGTAGTCTTTTCCGAAAAGTAGAAGTAACACGTGGTGCTCCCTTGGTTAGGAGAGTCCCCTGTGGTGGTCCTACCCTCAGTTAACCACCCCAAGGTCGCTGATAGACGTAATGGTGACTACGGCATGTGCAATAAACGCACGGGTAGCTACCCCGCACTGGCACGCAGTCAGTCGTTTCCGTTAACGGGTGCGCCCAAAGCACAGCACGGAACCAGTATAGGGCAGAACCCTCTCAGTAACAGGGGTCCAGCCCCTCCACAGTAACTAAACAGGGGTCTTGCCCCTCCACAGTCCGTGCACCCTCACCTGACTACCCTAGTTTACCCAGTGGGCCTAACAAGTCGGTGTAGGAGGCTAGTAGAACCCCGGAGCCTGTGGGGTGGCTAGTGCTCTCCCTACACTAGTAGCTCTCCTCGGTACTGTGTACACGAAGGCCAAAAGTCGGTACAAAGCGGCCAGACTTAACCCCGGGTCTCTGGGGCGGCTAGCTCCGCTCTGCACTAAATAGGGGGACAACCGCTCTCCTTGGTACTCCGTACTCAAGGGCTAGCTCACTTCCCTAATTCTATTCCATTCACTTCTCAGGAGCTCTACTCCTAATTCCCTGTAGGGTTCATGCTCATTTTTCTTTAACTCAACCAATTTAGGTTTTATCATTTCAGCTTTATATTCATATAGCCCATGTTCTCAACAATAATTATCCATTCATAAACAGGCAACTGTTAACCAATTACAGGCAGTTATCGTTTTCTTTTTTACTTTTCCAAGACTGCAATATATATTCAATCTAGTTTTCCAGTCGTACGATTCATGCCATAGCCTAGGATCTATCATTTAATCTAGTTTTTCAGTCCTAGAATTCATGTAATACCCTAGGATCTATCATTCAATCTAGTTTTTCAGTCCTAGGATTCATGCAAAATCCTAGAATCTATTAATTATTTCACAAGTGCATAATTTTTTATAAGTAATTAAAGGGACCACTCTACCAGCAAAACCGGGAGTACTGGGGGCGTAATCAGCAAGCCCGCGTGCCTCCGCAACCCCCAGAGCCGCAACGGAACGGGATCCTAACACAAGGATCAATTGCAAGGAGCTACTTAGAATAGTATACAATTACTGTAAACAGGTAGAGGAACTAAATCTGAGAAGAACGAAACTTGAAACGCGAAAAACGGACTCCGAACAAACCCTAGACAGGTCAAAAACGACAAGTCTGCCCAAAATCAGACGTCTGGAACATCTTCCAGACGTCTTAAATGATAGCTCAGGTCATACCTTGATCCTACGCGGTCCTTCAGATGTCCAGAAGCCCGCTGAACCGTCCGGACTTAGTTTCCAAACGTCCGACTGTCACTCCGGATGTCTGGAGACCCTCTCCGTCGTCTGGTGCTGTGCCCAGACGTTTGATCTGTGTGGCAGGGCGTGCCCTTGCCTTTTCGAACGAGACCTGCACGCATACACGATCGTCCTCAGCACAAGATGAGGCAGAACTCCTTGGCGGGACGGCTGCATGGCCATACACGTGAAAATAGAAGGGATAGAAAAATATCGTACCTTTCAGACGTCTGGATCCTCCTCCAGACGTCTCCTGCGTCGTCTGGACGTATGTCCAGACGTCTGATTCTGGGAAATTTTCCCAGAATCAGGACCTCCTCGCCCTCTGCCCGCAGCGCACGGCCGTGCCGCTCCGTGCTCGCCTGCTACCTGAGCTGCAGCAGCTCCTCCCCAACACCACGCTCCTGCTGCTCACCCGCCGGTCGGCCCTGACTGCTCCGGTAAGCTCGCACCCTCGCGATCAAGCTCTCTCTCCCTCTCGCAGCAGCCCCTCCTCCCCACGTACTCACAGCAGTCGCTGCTGCCGCCCTCGCCCGCTCACTCTCTCGCTGACAGGATGAAGAAGAAGAAGGCGGTGGAGTGAGGGTGAGGGAGAGGAGAGGGGGGTTATTTGAAGGCTGCCGTAGGGAGAGAGAGAGAAAAAGGTGTCTGCGCCTACAGGGAGGAAGGAAAGAGAAGGAGGGCGGAGGTTCAGTCAGTGCCTGCATGCGCGCAGACGCAAACCGGTACGTCGAAAAAATTAATTTCTAGACTTCTGGGAAGGCTTTTAGACGTCTAACTAGACATCTTAAACGACGTTTGATGCCAGAGTTATAACAATCATAGTTCACTGTTTGGAATTCAAACTTAGATGAGTACATATTCAGTACTCATTGTGTATCAATGCCTATAATAAGTATTGATACTTAGTGATTCCTGATATTACTGTAGGAATAAGTTAATTTCAACAAATATTGATACATATACATGGAAAGAAACTATGGTATCATATTAATAAGTATGAATGAAGAATGAGAAAAAATAATGAAGAATAAGGGCGGGATAGATCGTTAGGATTTAAGGCTACAATTATGTAGGTTATATTTTACATTGTTTGAAAAATTATACACGTAGCACTCAAAAATAATGTTCCGAATTTATGTCACTGTCTACCCTTTACGGACGAGTAATGGAGACCCCTCCCTTAAAAATGGGGATTTTTTTAAGGAAGTTAATTTTGAACATAGTATCTGTGCAGAGATAATCTATATCATAACTAAAGGAAGGTGCACTGTTGCACCGCTTCCGACGTGTCTCGCTGTCATCCCTCTGTCAATTTGGCTTGTGCGGTGAAGTGCAGCCTGAGATCACCAAAAATAAATAAAAAGAAAAGAAAAGAAAATTAAAGATAACTTTTTTTGACTCCTTCTTCAGAAAAATTTGGACATGTTAGAGAATGGGTTTATTTAATTAATATTTTTTTATCAAAAAGCTTGAAGATAACCTTTTAAAGAGAAAAAAGGAAATATAGGATAAGCATGGTATTTGTGTGTATATATATATATATATATATATATATATATATGGAGCAATGGGATGGGTGTTATCTTGATGTTAACAAAAAAAAAAATTGAAGATGTTGAGAATGGATTGTGCAATGTCATTTAATTAATATCTTTTTTTTGTCAATATATATATATATATGAAAGATAATTTTTTGAAGGAAAAAATAAATGAAGGAAGATAGGACAAGCGTGTTAGTTATATGGAATAGTGAGATGTGCTATCTTGATATATAGTAGTGTAGATATAAGTAGAGAGTAGTGTTTGTTTGGGTGTTGGAGTAAGTGGTGACATAAAATATTGGTATCTTGGTATGATGTTAATGAATGTTAATTTAATATTATAATATAGGTGTGAGTAGTTTAATATAATATAGTAAATATATTTTAATGAGCATATTATGTTAAAGTATATATATTTTAATATATATTGATATTGTTGTGATGTAATGATTCTAAAACAAATCTTACGAAAAAATCCTCACTTTCGCTCTAAAACAAATCTCATGAAAGGAAACTTCTCTTCTTGATTCTTCCTTACCTACTCCACCTCTTAGCCCCTCTCTCCTCCTTACCCATCCATTGTTGTATATTTTTACTTCAAAAACAACCAAATGATTATTGATCGAGGAAAATCATGTAAGGTGTATTTTTAATGAAATTTCAATAATAATCTTATAATTTATATTATTATTATTAATCAAATTCAATGTAAATAAAAGTTAGATTATATATTAAATTTCTTTAAAATGAACTTTTTAGATATTTAATTAAGTCATGTACTATAGTTAGATCGATATATAAAAATGTCATAAACTCCCACAGCGAAGGACGCGTACCATAGTTAGCTTTATAGGAAGTACTTGGTTATCATATACGTGACTTCAAAAATTTAGAAAGCAATTTATGTAATAAGCCCAGCGAAGGAAAAGGATCCAATAAGTTTTGAGGAAAACTAAGGGTAGTCTAGATTCAAATCTCAATTCTTGTGTCACGCGAAGGATTGATGCATGGAGATGATTAATTTCTCTTTAATTTATTTAAATAAGGTTTTGGATGAAAAATAAAATAAAATAAAATAAAGGATACTCGACGACTCTGTCGAGTACTGCCCACATCATTTACAGCTAGATCGAGATGTCAATGATCTCCCCGAAAGCCACAACAGAACAAACCAATCAGACACCAGTGACGAATCCATGTGACAGGACAGCCCATGATGAATCATAACAGGTCTCCCACAAGCAAACCCGCCCATGAAACTCCTTCCTTCGCTCATTTGTGTGTGATACGTGATTGACAACCCTTTATACCCTCCAGCTTGACGTGCAAGCCATCAGTGCTAGCTGTGCTGTGCTGTGCGCACTCGTTAGCTCCCTCTTCCCTGTTAAATGGATTCCCCGACCCTTCCAGCTGTGCCTCCTAAGGCTTACATGAGGTGCCATCCACCCCCACACAAACAGTTGTAGCACAGAGATAGATATCAATAAAGTGCACTCACTCAGCATACCGGTAGTACAAATTAATACTGCATTATATTTGTATGTGTGTGTGTGTGACGATAAACACAGATGGCTCTCACTTCCTGTTGGTGGCGGAGTCTCAACCCGTGGAAGCTTAGATTCTATCTCTCCTCCTCCCCCTCCACGAAGCACAGCGAGGTAAAGAAGGATGTTGGTGCCGTAGAGCCACGGCGAAGGAAGCACGTCGAGCTCAACTTCTCGTTTCACGACCACGTGATCTTCCCAGTGGTTTGGGTGATCGAGGCGATCGTCCTGGCTACCGCCGTTTGCTTCTACTTCTTGTGTTTTGGATGTCATATCTGAATATTAACCCATGTATAGATTTAGTTCTTCTTTGCTTCTTATTAATATAAGGGGTAATGTAATGTTGTGGCTTCGTATGGGAGATGAATGTTTGATTTTCTGCCAGTTGGGTTAAGTGAGCTTGAGATTATTCTTTATGTTGAAGGAGGTTGTGTTTTGACTGATCGACAACAAATGTGAGCTTCGTCTTGGGTTGAAAATTTTGATGTTCAATCACGATTTAGCCTAATTTCACAAGATTAATTAGTTAACTAATCTTGTGACGAGTATAATAGTGTTAGCTTATTTTAATTATAAATATATATGTTATATTTTAATTTTATACATATTTTCCATCTATATGAAATTATGGGTTTATAGCCAACTATGTTATGTTAGCATTGCCTTTTGATAAAAGAATTTATAGCCTCTCTGTTTAATAGGTTGGTTGGATTGATGGGCCAAGTTTTAATGCGCTAAATAAATTGATGCCCAAGCTTGTTTAAATGCTTTGATGATTTGGTAGTTAAACTCTTATCTAAAAAACCATGGTCAAATTTTCGAGTGCCAATTTGGAGAATAAACAAGGAGAAGAGGTGATGTTGAACTTCGAGGAAGAAGGGGGTGCAAAGAAAAGGGAGATGGATAACAAGAGGGAAGGGGAGAGTGAGATAACAATATGCCAAATTAATGAAAACCAACGGTCATGTGGGGGAGATATGAAGTTTAAATTTTCCTACACATAAAAAATAAAAAAATTGAGAAATTAACTTGAGAGATAATAGGCAAAGATATTGTTAGTATGTATGCATATAACATCCAAAGTAATATATTAAGTAAAAAGTGAGACACGCTAATAAGAGTTGAGGAATACTAGCTACTTGATAATTTGGAGGTTTATCTTTGATTTATTGAGCTTAAACTTGACAAGTTATCAGTAGATTTTTCTTAATTGAGCTTTTGTCTATGCCTAGATCATAAAAAATGGTTCCTAAGGGGACGCAGTCATCGTTTCTATTAATGGTATACTGAGCATCCCAAATCATAACAAGAGTAGTATATATGTATTTTAAGTGAGAGAGTTTATAATGTCTTTGTAGGAAGAGCTATTTCTCTTTTTGTGAGAGCTTCCCTTCCCATGCACATCTCCCATGTAAGTGCTTTCCGAATAGTGCTGGATGGTCTCCCATTAGATGTCTCTCAAACTCAACCCATGGTGGAGGGGGTTAAAGTCAGAGATCGCACTATCCAAAATCATGTAGATCAAGGGGATACCTCTAGGGTTTCAAGAATAAGAGATGCGAGAAGTAGGGTTGAGTGTGAATCTAAACTAAGCGGAACCTGAGTCATTAAGTACAAAAAAACAAGCACAACTTAACTGAAGCCACCCAACACATAATCATAAAACATAAATATAGCAAGACAAACCATTCATAAAGCATTTTAAATTATAAATAAAGCAGATAATGTTGTTCATAGTAATAAGTTCATAAATCTAAAAGTGGAAAAAAAGGTTACTAACTTACTATTTGAGTACATCTAGCAGAAAAGAGGAAAGGAAACTGAATAACTTAATGAAGCTCTTGGAATTACGAACCGTCTATTTGTGTTGAGTTACGTGATGAGAACCTCATCATGAACCCTAACTAGCACAATCTAACCTAGATTTGCGAGAAAAAGCTCCTACATAACTTATAGAAAGACTTGACTCAAAGAATTCTGAGTTTGTGAAGAAAACATGTCATAAAGGGTAAAAATGTAATTTCACCAACACAATCAGTAAACAGGGTAACTCAGGATCCAAACATAGGTCAAACTAACCTAATAAGAAGAAAAGTGGGATGATTTGATCCAACAAGGCCTACAACAACTCCAAGGAATTAAATGACATCCTGTAACCCTAAAACAAACTCACTTCAATTCACGAGGTTCGAGGCAAAGTAAAAATCAAATAAACCCTCTAAAATTCATAGAACAATAATTTCTAAGGTTTAGAACCTTCAATTTGGCTTTGGAAACCCATTTTGACCTACATTGAGAACCATGCTCAATTAATGATTTAATTTAGGTTTTTACGTAAATTGATCAGTCAAATAAGGTCTGATCTAGAAATAAAATTCACCATTAGAATCCTTAGGTTCTATTTAGTCATGCGTAAAAACTTGAGCCTAAGAAGAAACCTTCTCGACCAACTTTACATTTTGGTCCTCATCTACTACTTTTTGACCCTCAACTTTCGAAACCCTCTCATTTTGACCCCTAGGTTCTTCGTCGTTCTTTGCACTTAGGTCCTCCCTGCAAAACTCTGAGCAGCGCCATGCTCCGGCGACTTTGCGCGGAGCATGGCACCGCGCAGGGTGAGGGAGGCCTTCTGCCCATTGAACCGGGTGTTCCCTGCGACGTCTGCTGTCGTAGGGACACCTCCATGATCTCTACCATTGCCCACACCTTCCGTGCAAACGCGCGGAAGGTATGGGTTGCTGCTCCGGCCATCCTCCGGCGAGGGAGGCACGTCGCCTCCCTGTGCCCACCCCTCCGCCTTCGCCTTTATAAAGACCGCCGTCACCAGCAGAAGAGGGTAAGCTGTCTCTGACGGAGAATATCCCCCCATTTCATCCTCTCCAGCTCCGATAGACGGCCTGCAGCTTCCGGCGACCAACTCCTCCTCCTCATCGTTGCTCTGCTGCCTTACTTGCAGTAGGGTTCCCCTGACCCTTTCGTCTGTGTCGTGCTGCACCTGCCGACACCCTCCGCCTGCCTCCTCGTAGCCGATCTCCCCTTCCAGGGCCTCTTCTTCCTCAGCTCTGGCAGGCACAAGCCGGTGGCTCCGCCCTTCCCCCTTCATCCAAAACTTAGCTAAAAGCTTCCTCTCCTCCTCTAAATTTCCCCCCTGTCAATTTGTATTTTTGCGCCCCCACACACAACTTCCACCTCCACCTGCTCCGTCTCCGACCACCCTCTCCGGTGAGCCCATTCCACCTCCACAGACCCCCTTACTCCTTGCCAATCACCTCAGAAGCTTCCCCTCACTCCACTCCACAGCTTCCCCTGTCTCATTTCCTGCCACACGCCACCTGAAGACCCCCCGAACAGACCCATTTTCCCGACCACAATTCGACCTAGGGCTGCCACCGTACATCGCTTCACGTCTCGCCACCACCCGCAAGAGCTTCGCCGCACTCCGGTGAAGCTCCCTGCACCTTCTGACTAGGCCTAGAGGCCGTATTTCTGTGATCAGGTCACCCCTCCTTCGCCGCCATTGCTGAGCAGGTGAAGCTCCTTCACCTGCAGCTGCAGCCTCGATCTCGCCCAGGCGTTGGTCCCAGGTTGCACGGAGTGTCTCCGTGAAGACTCCAAGGTCTGCAGTTGAGGAAAACCCCTCGCGAGCTGCTGCAATTGCCGCGAGTTCCTCACCTGCAGGCGCTAGTCTGGGCGGTGGGACTTTAGTCCCACCTCGGAAGCGCGCGGCTCAACGCCCGCACATAAATTGAAAAAGTGTTTGAGGCTATTTTCCTTCGAACACAGGGGTCAGGTCCCTTACGCACGAGTGCCCCACGTGCTTGCCCTCGCCCGCGCTCACGCCTTGCAGGTATGGGCCGGATTCGGATACTCGACACTACGCACACCTCGCCCACCACTGCACGCCGGTGGGCCTGGTCCCGGGTGCGATACCTGTACCCGAATACCCGGCTCTGGGAGAGCGATCCTATGAGAGAAATCTGAGAAAGAGAGAGAAGCGGGGGAGGGTAGGGGTAGGTTTTGCTCCGACCAGCTGTGTGAGTGTGCAGGCAGAGAAGAAGAAGAAGGACTGCGAGAAGAAGGAAAAAGATAGAGAAAAAAGAAGAAGACCGCAGGAGAAAGAAGGAAAAAGAAAGAGGAAGAAGAAAGAAGAAGCACAAAGGAAGCACTGTAGCAGATGCCACTTAAGCCGTCTGATTGAGAAATTAGATGACGGAAGAAGCTCTGCAGACAAAGTAAAGAAGAAGAGAAGAAATGGTGCTGCAGTTGAAAGCAAAGAGAAGAAGAATAAAGAAGAAAGGAAGATAAAGAAGAAGAAGAACTGAAGAAGATCAAGCAAAAGGAAGAAAGAAGAAAGAAAGAAGACAAGACAAGAGAGAAAGAAGAGAAGAAGAAAAAGCCAAGAAACAAATCTACCCCTCTCTTTCTCTCTTATTTTTGTAATAGAAACATTGTACTTCTAGAATTCTAGTAGCTCCCTGAGTTTGACCTCGGGAAAAATATTTCCGAGTAAAATTGTAATAGTGGCAATGACTATCTGTACCTCAACGACATTTCTATAACAAAAAAAAAAAAAAAACCTAGCTTCGGTCATACAGCCGCTATTTCATTGGCGCCGTTGCCGAGGAGCAACGGCTATTCTAGAAGTTATAAAATTTCTATTTGTAAGTTTCTAATAATCTCTTCTCTCTTTTGTGCAGGTACAGAAAGAAAGGGACGCAGCCGCACCACAGCCACTCCAAGGACAGGTAACTTCCTATTAAATCCTAAAATTTTAAAGAGGAAGAAAGAGAAAGAAAAAAATAGGTATAACCTGTCTTTCATACGTAGTAATAGCTGCATGTTCTCAAAACTACTATTCCTGCACACAATATTAAAGGTAATTAAGGGCTAACACCTTCTTGCTCGAGACCTAATTACCCAACCAGGAGTTAAATGGACCAAGTAGAGCCAACATAAGATTAAACATTAGGGTTTCAGAGACACACCCCTTAATCAAGAATTGAGAAAATCCAAAAAGAGGTATGCCTAAGCCATTGGTTGAAAATACCTATTACGAAAAACCCTAAATAATTGGCTCTCTAAACACTTGAACCCTAAAAAGAAACAAGGCCTAAATTCTCAAAGGAATCACTAGGTGAAGTTGACCCCTAGGGTCAACCAACCTTCAAATTAGGCCACCTTGTTCACAAAAAATACCTAAGAGTTCAAGTGAAACCTTAAGCACCTTAATCTTAAAGTAAAAGAGGTAGACTTAAGAGGTCAAGATCCCCATTCTGATCTATCTGGAACCGCAGTGACAAGAGAGGTCGGGTGGGGGAAACCCTATAACCCGTGGGGACGCTCTACCGTGTAGGGGTCTTCGCGGGACTCACCCTCTCTGGCTGCCCAGGTAATTCTCAGGTGGACGATCTTTCTGATCAAGGGGTCCATCTGCACCGCACCTCTGTAGTCACCCAACACATTTTTGGGTGTCTTGATTGGGTCCAGCACCTTCTAAACTCATCTATTCCAACAGTGCATGAACGGTAGGAGATCCTTAAGACCACCCTTAAGATCTCCTTTAGGAATTCACTCTCGTCAAGGCTAAGCCTCGATGCCCGTGTTTGCACAGCAACCCTACCCCATCATTCTCTCATCCGATTCTGAACCAAGCTCTTCTTCTTCCCCCATCATGGCTCAGCCAGTTGAGGAAGAAAACAATCTGGAGCACCAGCTCCAGCGACTCAATGACCTCTTCCAAAACTTTGTGCAGCCACCGCAGCATCCTATGATGCGGGACCATTATAATCCTGCTGCGGTGGCCATTGAGCCTCGAGTCAGAATCCCGACTGGAGGACCTGATTCTGAATTGAAGCCCAATATGATTCATGCTATACCTAAATTCCATGGGCTTAATTCTGAAGATCCCTTCCATCACATCAAACAGTTTAAACATCTGGCCCAAACTTTTGGGTCAGATGTGCAAAATCGGGATATTCTTCTCATGAAGATGTTCTCCTTTTCTCTTATGGACAAGGCCGCTCATTGGTATCAAACTCAGACCCGGCCGATCAACACTTGGGAAGAACTTCAGTCCGAATTTTTGAAAAAGTTCTTTCCCGTTAGTCGGACCAATGCCTTGCGCCATCAGATTACTCACTTCACTCAGCAAACAGGGGAACCTCTCCATGAGGCATGGGATCGCTTTTAGGATCTCATGAGAAAGTGCCCCCATCATGGAGTTCCTAAATGAGAACAGGTCCAATCTTTTTACCAGGGACTCCGTGAGGACATCCGTCTTTTCGTCAATGCAACCTGCGGAGGAAATATCATGGGTCAACATGAGGACACCATGTGGGAGATTCTCGAAAACATGTGCGAGAACTTCATCAACAATGACTCCATGGGATTATTCGACAGGACGAATAGCCACGCATCGACGAATCTTAGGGGAGCACATAAGACGCAGGGCCTATCCGCATCAGTCGACCTGGAATTAATGGCCAGTCGATTGGACAAGGTCTCAATCATTGAAAAGAAGGTGGATGAGCTGACTCAGCACCTGCAGCGAGCCACCTCTGCGCATAGCTCCTTTCACAGCCTCCTTCCACAAGGGAGACTGTGCAAAACATTCTCCATCGATCTTCTCCTGGGATGGATCCATATCCATCATCTGATTCTTGGACCGGAGGTCCATCTGATCCCTTCTACACCAGCCCAGGGAATTCCATCCCCCCTTTTTCTGACTCTCTGGAGGTTCCTCAGACCTGCGAGGACCTCAACGCCATCCAGAATGACCCGTTCTCCAACACCTATAACCCTGGATGGCGAAACCATCCCAACTTTCAGTGGGCGGGAAATTCCCAAACCCAAAGACCACCCTTTCAGCCCCGCCCACAACCCCCTTGTCCTTACCAGCAGCCTCAGCCTCGGCCCAACCCTTCTTATCCATCAGAGCCGAATCAGGATCAAATGTCCCTTATCCTTCAGACTTTGGCTGACATTCAAAGAATGAATGCGGCTATTCAAAAGCAACACAAGGACGAACTTACAGAGGTCCGAAACCAACTGACCCAGTTGGTAAACTCTCGCCAGCCAGGCACTCTTCCTTCCCAACCTCTTCCTAACCCGAATAACGTGCCAACCCACCGGCGCGTTATGAACCCAAACCTGGGCCAAGCCCATATGATTTATCAGGCCCCCTCTGTTCCTTCACCCGACGGGATAGAGGCCTCCACTTCTTTTGCAGGTTACCAACAGCAACCCATCTTACCCAATCCCAACCAAAACCAGGCAGGACTTAATTCCATAACGACCCGTAGTGGTAAGGAAACCCAAGATCCACCTCATCCAAACCACTCCAAGCCTGGTAGTGATCCCAAGCCTAGGACGATAATCCAGGACGTTCCTACCCCTGTCCCAGATCCAAGACCTGGACCTATCCTAGAAGAACCAACCAAGATCCCGTTTCCCGAGGCCTTGACCAAGGGAAAGAAGACCACCAAGCCCGTGGCACCTGAGGAGGACCTGGTCAAGCTCTTTGAGCAGGTCCACATAAACATCCCCTTGATGGATGCAATCCACCACGTACCGGCTTACGCACGATTCTTAAAGAATGTGTGTACACCCCAGCGTAAGCCGCGAACCAAGAGTGGGAGTCCAATTGTTCTGTCAGAGCAAGCCAGCTCTGTAATCCTAAGCAGACTCCCACCCAAGGCTAAAGATCCTGGTACTCTCCTGATTTCCTGCAAGATAGGTGATACCCAATTTGATAAAGCCTTGCTAGACTTGGGTGCTTCCATAAATCTGATACCCACATCCTTACTTGACCATCTAGAAGAATCTGAGTTAAAACCAACCGAGGTGACATTACAATTAGCGGATAGATCTATAAAGTCACCAAAAGGGATTCTCGAGGATGTTATTGTGAGGGTACGGGATTTCTACTTTCCTGTAGACTTCATAGTCTTAGACATGGACGTACTTGAGAACCCTAGGGATACACCAATCATTTTAGGGAGACCTTTCTTGGCTATTGCTAGAGCCAACATTAGCTGTGATGAGGGCCAAATAGAGCTCAAATTTGGAAATCAAACCCTGAAAATTGATATATTTAAGGCCCAACAAGGAATCAATTGCGGTGTCATCGAACAGATTTGTGACATTAGGGCTTTGGTTGATGAAACACACTTCCAGAATGACCTGATTATACCTCATCAACCGCAGAAAGATCTTGACCCGCAAACAGAGGAGTCGAATCCAGATTTGAACAGCCCAGTAACTCCTACCCTTGAACCTCACGTCTATATTGAACCACCCGCCGCTGTTGATAACCCCATCCTCGAGCTAAAACCCCTTCCTGCTCACTTGAAATACATCTTTTTGGGTTCTAATCAGACCCTTCCTGTGATCATCAATTCCAACCTCAATCCCGAACAAGAATCCCATCTGGTTACTGTCCTCCAGCAACATCGCAGAGCCATCGGGTGGACTCTCGATGATTTGACTGGAATAAGTCCCTCTTATTGTACTCATCATATCTATTCAGAAGAGGGTGCACGACCTTCTCGTGAAATGCAGAGACGTTTGAACCCTAATCTGCAGGAGGTCATGAAAAAGGAGATCATTAAGTGGTTAGATGTTGGAATCATCTACCCGATCTCCGATAGTCGTTGGGTGAGCCCAATTCAGGTTGTGCCTAAGAAGGCAGGACTCACTACTATAACGACTTAGATCAAAGAAATCATTCCTACCCGATTAGCCAACCCGTGGAGAGTTTGTATAGATTACTCCCGACTCAATTCCTCTACGAAGAAGGATCATTTCCCACTACCTTTCATTGATCAAATTCTCGAGAAACTAGCGGGAAATAGGTTCTTCTGCTTTCTTAACGGGTACTCCGGTTACAACCAGGTGGCAATCCATCCTGAGGACCAAGAAAAGACCACGTTCACCTGCCCCTTCAGAACATACGCTTTCCGAAGGATGCCTTTCGGTCTTTGCAATGCACCTACTACTTTTCAACGGTACATGCTTGCCATATTCTCAGATATGGTAGGTGACTATCTGGAAGTCTTCATGGATGACTTTCAGTTTTTGGAGCATCATTTGACGATTGCCTCCAACACTTGGTCCAGATACTCAGGTGATGCATCGATGTGAATTTGGTTCTTTCCTGGGAAAAGAGCTATTTCATGGTGCTTGAGGGAATTGTCCTGGGACACTTAATTTCAGAAAAAGGCATCCAAGTGGATCAAGCTAAGGTTGATCTGATCTCTCGCCTTCCTATGCCTAGCTCGATCAGGGACATCCGTTCTTTTCTGGGGCACGTCGGTTTTTACCGTCGTTTTATTCTGGATTTCTCGAAAATCGTGCGCCCCTTGACTTCTCTTCTCTCTAAGGATGTACCCTTTGAAATCTCCAAGGAATGCACGCTAGCCTTTGAAAACCTTCGTGACTGAGTCACCCAGGCACCTATCCTACAATCCCCTGACTGGTCTCAACCCTTTGAGATCATGTGCGATGCGTCTGATTTCGCTGTAGGAGCGGTCCTGGGGCAGAAAGCTGACGGGAAACCCGTGATCATCTACTACACTAGCAAGACACTTGACGAGGCTCAGCGTAACTATACGGTTATGGAGAAAGAGCTGCTAGCCGTAGTATTTTCCCTTGAAAAGTTCCGATCGTATCTCCTGGGTTCCCATGTCATCATCTACTCGGATTGCACGGCTGTAAGGCATCTCCTTGCCAAGAAGGACGCGAAGCCCCGATTAATTCGTTGGATCTTGCTGTTGCAAGAATTCGACCTTGAGATTCACGACAAGGCGGGAAGGCAGAATGTGGTAGCCGACCATCTGTCCCGTCTTCCTTCTGAGATTATCAACCCTTCCGGACCCATCACGGAACATTTTCCTGATGAGCACCTGCTAACTGTCGGTACTAGACTTCCATGGTTTGCTAATATAGTAAACTACTTGGCATCTCATCAGATCCCGTCTGATTGGCCGAAGGCCAAGAAAGACAAATTGCGTTCTGATGCCAAGTATTACATCTGGGAAGATCCATACCTTTTTCGCATAAGTGCTGATCAAGTCATCCGGAGATGTGTCCCAGAAGAGGAAATCAACAATATCCTCTCTTTCTGCCATGACCAGGCATGCGGTAGCTATTTCTCTGGGCATAAAACCGCATCAAAAGTCCTCCAGTGTGGCTTTTACTGGCCCATGCTGTTCAAAGACGCATACAGTCACTGCAAGGCATGCAGTCGTTACCAGACTTTGGGCAACATGAGCCGTCGCGACATGATGCCTTTGCAGCTGATTCTCGTATGCGAAATCTTTGATGTTTGGGGGATTGATTTTATGGGCCCCTTTCCTGCTTCGGGTGGTTTCGAATACATTCTGCTTGCTGTGGACTACGTGTCCAAATGGATCGAAGCCATACCGACCCAAACCTGTGATCACAAAATCGTTCTCAAATTCATTCATCAAAACCTTTTCTCAAGGTTCGGGATTCCTCGTGCTATAATCTCTGATGGGGGGACCCATTTCACAAACGCTCAGTTTAGGTCACTGATGACCAAATACGGGGTGTCTCACCGAATCTCTACTCACCACCCCCAGACTAATGGTCTAGCTGAGCTGTCAAATCGGGAGATCAAGAAGATCCTGCAGGTCACTGTTCGGTCTGACAGGAAGGACTAGTTGTCCCGACTTCCGGAAGCATTGTGGGCCTATAGGACCGCCACAAAACCCAATTAGGCATGTCTTCCTTTAGACTGGTGTACGGAAAGGCGTGTCACCTTCCCGTAGAACTGGAGCATAAAACCTATTGGGCAGTACGGAACTGTAATCTAGATCTTTCGAAGGCTGGAACCCACAGAAAACTTCAAATTAGCGAGATCGATGAATTACACCTAGACGCGTATGAGAACTCACGAATCTACAAGAAGCGGGTTAAAGCCTTCCATGACAAGCATATCTCGAGAAAGATCTTTCATCCTGGTCAGAAGGTCCTACTCTTTGATGCCCGACTCAAACTTTTCCTGGGAAAGTTGCGATCCAAGTGGGTTGGACCATATTTAGTCTGACAGGTTTTTGGAAATGGAGCCATCGAAATCAGTCCGCTCAGCCACGATTTTGAACCTTTCATCGTGAACGGTCAGAGACTCAAGCCGTTCATTGATGTGACTTCTACTGATTTGGCTGAATCATCTTATATCCTCCATTTCCCTTGAGCTTATTGCGCCCAGCCGATGGCGTAAAACTCAGCGCTTAACGGGAGGCAACCCATCATTTTTCTGAAAATCTAAAACCTTTTTCACACCTTTGTGCACTTAAGGTTTGCCTTATAGACAACCGACTCCACCTCAGATGCTTGCATCTGGGATTAGAAATCGTCCGCAAAATTCATCCCGACCCATTCACTCATCCAAACTTCTGTCTTAAGGAATGAACTAAGTAAACAAAAACCCCCTAAGTCACAATGAGGACATTGCAAACCTTAGGCATGGGGGCATATAAAAGTGCAAAGCTTGTAAGAAAAGGTTTTAAACAAAAAATTCACATATGCCAAAAACACCATAAAAATTAAAAAAAAAATTTCAAAAAAATAAAAGAATAAGAGGAGAAAGGAAATTATGTGGGAGAAGGAAAAGAAACAAAATGAAAAAGGAGCGCAAAAAATGAAAGAAAAAGGTGATAGTCGCTAGTAAGAAACTAAGGAATTGACCTAAGTTCTAGACCTTATTCAAGAAAAGAAATGAAAAGTGCATGGTGAGATTAGTAAGAGCGCAAACTTTAGGCATTCTTGGATAGACTCTTAGTACCAATTAAGATCTAGACATTCCTCAAGAGGTTGAGGAAAATGAAAAGCTTAAGTATTAGGTCCAAGGCTTAGGGAGTATTTGACCTCATTAACTAATTTCTGGTTTACGAGACTCAGTAACCTAAGCACCCTAACCTCACATACAGCTTGATTCAGTAAGTGTAAAAATCAAAAATCACGCAGAAGCATCAAAAAATTCTGAAAAATACACCTAGAGTAGGTGTGGCCGATCAACACAAGTTGATTTGGATGAGTCCCCAGCGCGGAGAGGTGGGAAATCCCCTCGAAGATGCGTAACAAAATATCATCTCCTCGGTGCTTGTCTCTTAGGATATTTACATATCCTACTGGGGGCATGTAAGCACTCTGCTGGTTCAGATTCCATGGATGACATTATCACGAAGTGTCAATTGCCAGGGTCTGGATTCGGCCACGGAACACCATGGATGGGATTATCTCGAAATCTCAATAGCCAGGGTTCCAGGGGTTGCCATGGACGGTGCTATCTCGAAGCATTGATTGCCAGGAACCCTTGAGGATTGATGATGGGAGCAAGGAATCTGATACAGACAGTGTTGAAAAGCCAATCCTAGGCTAGAACTAAAAAGAAAAAGAGAGAGAAAACTCTCCAAATAGAAAAACTTTCTATCTCTCTCTCTTACAAAACGCACTGCGAACTGAACCACGGCTAAAATCATTTCAAGCACGGGTGCTTTAACCACAAAGTCCAATAGACCTTAGGTTAGTTCTTGTGGGCCTTAAAAACCATTGCCAAAGACTGAGGCTGAGGCTAGACAGATCTGGATCTTGATTGGTACTAGAGTACCTTTTAGGCCTATGGTCAGCATTCCAACCTAATCTAAGTTCAAATGAAAAAGCACTTATCTGAAGTTATTAAAAACATCATGGTCTAGAACAAAGGTTAAAACCTTAAGTTTTTGCTAAGGGACTAGCAAAAGCTAGGCATGGGGGCATGATGAGAACCTCATCATGAACCCTAACTAGCACAATCTAACCTAGATTTGCGAGAAAAAGTTCCTACATAACTTATAGAAAGGCTTGACTCAGAGAATTCTGAGTTTGTGAAGAAAACAGGTCATAAGGGGTAAAAATGTAATTTCACCAACACAATCAGTAAACAGGATAACTCAGGATCCAAACATAGGTCAAACTAACCTAATAAGAAGGAAAGTGGGATGATTTGATCCAACAAGGGCTACAGTAACTCCAAGGAATTAAATGACATCCTATAATCCTAAAACAAACCCACTTCAATTCACGAGGTTCGAGGTAAAGTAAAAATCGAATAAACCCTCTAAAATTCATATAAAAATAATTTCTAGGGTTTAGAACCTTCAATTTGGCCTTGGAAATCCATTTTGACCTACATTGAGAACCATGCCCAATTAATGATTTAATTTAGATTTTTACATAAATTGACCGGTCAAACAAGGTCTGATCTAGAAATAAAATTTACCATTAGAATCCTTAGGTCTTATTTAGTCATGCATAAAAACTTGAGCCTAAGAAGAGACCTTCTTGACCGACTTTACATTTTGGTCCTCATCTATTACTTTTTGACCCTCAACTTTCGAAACCCTCGCATTTTGGCCCTAGGTTCTTCGTCGTTCTTTGCACTTAGGTCCTCCTTGCAAAACTCTGAGCAGCGCCATGCTCCGGCGACTTTGCGCGGAGCATGGCGCCGCGCAGGGTGAGGGAGGCCTTCTACCCATTGAACCGGGTGTTCCCTGCGACGTCTGCTGTCGCAGGGACACCTCCATGATCTCTGCCATCGCCCACACCTTCCGTGCGAACGCGCGGAAGGTATGGGTTGCTGCTCCGGCCATCCTCCGGCGAGGGAGGCACGTCGCCTCCCTGCGCCTACCCCTCCGCCTTCGCCTTTATAAAGACCGCCGTCGCCAGCAGAAGAGGGTAAGCTGTCCTGACGGAGAATAACCCCCCATTTCATCCTCTCCAACTCCGACAGACGGCCTGCAGCTTCCGGCGACCAACTCCTCCTCCTCCTCCTCGTCGCTCTGCTGCCTTACTTGTAGTATGGTTCCCCTAACCCTTTCGTCTGTGTCGTGCTGCACCCGCCTACACCCTCCTCCTGCCTCCTCGTCGCCGATCTCCCCTTCCAGGGCCTCTTCTTCCTCAGCTCCGGCAGGCACGAGCCGGTGGCTCCGCCCTTCCCCCTTCGTCCAAAACTTAGCTAAAAGCTTCCTCTCCTCCTCTAAATTTCCCCCCTGTCAATTTGTATTTTCGCACTCCCACACACAACTTCCACCTCCACCTGCTCCGTCTCCGACCACCCTCTCCGGCGAGCCCATTCCACCTCCGTAGACCCCCTCACTCCTCGCCAATCACCTCAGAAGCTTCCCCTCACTCCACTCCACAGCTTCCCCCGTCTCATTTCCTGCCACACGCCACCTAAAGACCCCCCGAACAGACCCATTTTCCCAACCACAGTTTGACCTAGGGCTGCCACCGTACACGGCTTCACGCCTTGCCACCACCCGCACGAGCTTCGCCGCACTCTGGCGAAGCTCCCTGCACCTTCTGACTAGGCCGAGAGGCCGTGTTTTTGTGATCAGGTCACCCCTCCTTCGCCGCCATTGCTGAGCAGGTGAAGCTCCTTCACCTGCAGCTGCAGCCTCGATCTCGCCCAGGCGTTGGTCCCAAGTTGCGCGGAGTGTCTCCGCGAAGACTCCAGGGTCTACAGTTGAGGCAAACCCCTTGCGAGCTGCTGCAATTGCCGCGAGTTCCTCACCTGCGGGTACTAGTTTGGGAGGTGGGACCTTAGTCCCACCTCGGAAGTGCGCGGCTCAGTGCCCGCGCATAAATTGAAAAAGTGTTCGAGGCTATTTGCCTTCGAACATAGGGTCAGGTCCCTTACGCACGAGTGCCCCACGCGCTTGCCCTCGTCCGCGCTCACGACCTGCGGGTCTGGGTCGGATCCGGATACCCGACACTGCGCACACCTCGCCCACCACCGCATGCCGGTGGGCCTGGTCCTGAGCGCGATACCCATACCCGAATACCCAGCTCTGGGAGAGCGATCCTATGAGAGAAATCTGAGAAAGAGAGAGACGTGGGGGAGGGTAGGGGTAGGTTTTGCTCTGACCAGATGTGTGAGTGTGCAGGTAGAGAAGAAGAAGAAGGACTGCGAGAAGAAGGAAAAAGATAGAGAAAAAAGAAGAAGACCGCAGGAGAAAGAAGAAGGAAAAAGAAAGAGGAAGAAGAAAGAAGAAGAAGAAGAAGAAGCACAAAGGAAGCACTGTAGCAGATGCCACTTAAGCCGTCTGATTGAGAAATTAGACGACGGAAGAAGCTCTACAGACAAAGTAAAGAAGAAGAAGAGAAGAAAAGTTGCCGCAGCTGAAAGCAAAGAGAAGAAGAACAAAGAAGAAAGGAAGATAAAGAAGAAGAATAACTGAAGAAGATCAAGCAAAAAGAAGAAAGAAGAAAGAAAGAAGACAAGACTAGAGAGAAAGAAGAGAAGAAGAAAAAGCCAAGAAACAAATCTACCCCTCTCTCTCTCTCTCTCTTATTTTTGTAATAGAAACATTGTACTTCTAGAATTCTAGTAGCTCCCTGAGTTCAACCTCGGGAAAAATATTTCCGAGTAAAATTGTAATAGTGGCAATGACTATCTGTACCTCAACGACATTTCTATAACAAAAAAAAAAAAAAACCTAGCTTCGGTCATACAGCCGCTATTTCATTAGGTCTCACACTAGTCACACTCTACACATAGTCGCTTCTGACTACTCAGCTATACTTGAGTACAGAGTCTAAAACACATGTCAGCAAATGTTAAGTAGTGTAGTGTAAACGGAAGGCAAGAAAAGGAACTATGAACACAAGAAAAATGCATTAAATTATCCTTATAATTATTTAATTAGTTAATTCCAATTTATTCCGATGAGTGTGTTCCTCATAAGGCATGAGGAGATATATCTATGATATCATAGGAAGTATGACAACTATTTAGCGTCTTCTTGACTAGGAAAAACCTCACATCCACCCTACATCTCGTTCCATCTGGTCGTGCATAGGCATCATAATAATTTATTTTGATAATAACAAAACAATTATGTTTAACATTATTTTTGCAGAGTAATATTTAGGTTTAGCAAATTGATGAAGCTTGATGGGACCACAAACTCAAGGTCTATGAAAGGATGAAGGATCATAGAAGAAAAGCATCAAGGAGCAAAGTTTGAAGACTTGAAGAGAAGAAGATTAGAATTAGATTTATTTTGTTGTAATCTTTGTATCTTCATTTCTCTTTTCTCTTTCCTTAGCACCTTGTAAAAGAGCCTAAAAATAAAGATAAATAACTTAGCTAGACATTAGGTCACATAAACCTAACCCATCTCCTAAAGGCATCAAAACAACCTAATTCAGGTAAATTGCATTGTCCAATCCTTCAATGCATTGACCAATGCCTTTAAAGCCAATTGCCAATTCTATAGTGGCCTGTCGACCAAGCGTCAATCAATTAATGAACATCGAGAGCTTTAATGTTCATATTTCTTGGAAATTGTAGAGCATTAATTACCTTAATTACCTAGCTAATTACCCTCGAAGGCCTATCAAATCAGATGTCTAACCACCATCCAATCCTTCACCAAGGTGTCGTATGATTCTGTGAATCTGATGATCAATGGCCTAAAATACCCAGTCCAGAAAGACCAGACTCAAAAGCCTCGTAGTAGCCAGTCAACCAACCGTCGATGAACTATAATAGAGTTGGACGACTGATGATCGACCAACCATTGAAGACTTAGTTTGGTTGCTGACACCTATTGTATAGTGCCGCCCAAGAAATGTTGTGGTCGACTGACCTAGTTTAGGGCACCAACCAGGCATCAACTGGTTAGTATTGACAGTTGGATCTCCACTATTTTCTAAATTTTTGACCTACTTTCTGATAGCCTTAAATCATTCTAATAGGTATATCTTGTCCTAACACCTATCTAGAGTGTTCTTAAGCCATCTATAAATATCCTAGGATACTCCCACATTTGCAGACACAATTGTTACGACCCGATTCCCGAATCCCTACGAGACACGAGAATCGGATCAACTCGACTGATCCCAAGACCCAGTCGTCCAACGAGAAAGTAACAAAAAAGCAGTAAAATAAACCACATTCACCATGCAAGTAACTAGCAGTAACAAAAGTACAGCAGTAAAGAAAAGAACTACTACAGTACATACCACTACAACAGTAGAGAAATAAAAACAGCTACAGAAATATGAAGTTTACAATAAAAGAGTACAAGGTGAAATAGAAATACTCACTACAGAAAAATGGGTACAACAAAAGTACAACTACTGGGCTCTACTAGGCCCAGCACCCTCCGTAGTCGTAGGCTCTGCCTGCTCAATACCTGATCCTGAAAAAGGTGACAAATATGACACGTCAGCGAAACGTTGAGTAGAGTGGCAACCAACTAGCTAAGAAAACAGTAAAGGTGAACAAGTAGCTGTTGTTTTTAATTTCTTTATTTATTTCTCTATTTACTCTTTCTTGATTTATTTTTTCAGGTCTTTCCCTTGATCTCGAATGTTCCTTGTGGGAACGATCTTGATTGCAGTCTTTTCCGAAAAGTAGAAGTAGCACGTGGTGCTCTCCTGGCCTGGAGAGTCCCCCGTGGTGGTCCTACCCTCAGTCAACCACCCCAAGGTTGCTGACAGACGTAACAGTGACTACGGCATGCACGATAGATGCATGGGTAGCTACCCCACATTGGCACACGGTCAGTCGTTTCTGTTAACGGGTGAGTCCAAAGCACAGCACAGAACCAGTATAGGGCAGGGCCCTCTCAGTAACAGGGGTCTAGCCACTCCACAGTAACCAAACAGAGGTCATGCCCCTCCACAGTCCGTGCACCCTCGCCTGACTACCCTGGTTTGCCCAGTGGGCCTAACAAGTCGGTGTAGGACGGCTAGCTGAACCCAGGGACCCGTGGGGTGGCTAGCTCTCTCTCTACACTAGTAGCTCTCCCCGATACTGTGTACGCGAGGGCCAAAAGTCGGTACAAAGTGGCTAGACCTATCCCCAGGTCCCTGGGTCGGGTAGCTCTGCTCTGCACTAAACAGGGGGATAGTCGCTCTCTTTGGTACTCCATACTCAAGGGCCAGCTTACTTCCCCCATCTACTTTCCCAATTCCATTCCATTTATTTTCGAGGAGCTCTACTCCTAATTCCCCGTAGGGTTCATTCTCATATTTCTCAGGCCAAGTCATACTAGGTTTCATCATTTCAGTTTTATTCGCATATAGCACGTGTTTCCAATATTTAACCTTTCTTTTCCAATTTATATACAAGCAGCTCGAATTTAGTTTCCAAATAATAGGAATTACATGTAGCAGTTACTAGCAACAGTACTCTACATTTCACAGGCAACTGTTATCCAATTACAGGCAATTATCATTATTCTATCTACTCATCCAAGACTGCAATTCAGGTATTCAAGGCATCTGTTTCAATGTTTCTATTCCTAGGATTCATGCCACACCCTAGGATCTATCATTCAATCTAGTTTTCAGGTCTTAGGATTCATGCCATACCCTATGATCCATCATTCAATCTAGTTTTCAGGTCCTAGGATTCATGCCATACCCTAGGATCTATCATTTATTTCAGAGATGCATTAATGTTTGTAATTAACTAAGGGGAGCCACTCTACCTGCAAAACCAGGAGTAATGGAGGCGTGATCGGTAGGTCCACATGCCTCCGCAACCCCCAAAGCCGCAACAGAACGAGGTCCTAACACAAGGATCAATCACAAGGAACCACTCAGAACATGATACAAGTATTTTAAACAAGTAGAGGAACTAATTCTGAGAAGAACGAAATCTTAAATGCGGAAATTGGACCTCGAACTGACCCTAAATGGGTCAAAAACGACAATTCTAACTCAAATCAGACATCTCGAACACCTTCCAGACGTCTTAAAAAGTGGTCTAGGTCATACCTCACTCTGCGCTGCTCCTCAGACGTCCAGGGATCCTGATAAACTGTCTGGACCCAGTTCCAGACATCCGACCACCTCTCCGGACATCTGGAGACGCTCTCCGCCATCTGGTGCCATGCCTAGACGTCTGAACTGCGTGGGAGGGCGTGTCCCCACGCCTTCCCGAAACAAACCCCGCATGCGCGACGAAAACCTCCTCAACACGACACGTCTCAGCACTTTGGCGGAACGGCCTGCATGGTCGCATCAGCAAAAAGGAGGTAGAGGAGAAATTTCGTACCTCTCAGTCGTTTGGAGCTCCCTCCAGATGTCGCCTGTGTCGTTTGGACGTAGGTACAGACATCTGATTCTGTGAAAAATTCTTAGAATCAGAACCTCCTCGTCTTCTTCCCGCTGCGCGCGAGCTCGCCACGCAGCCACTCGCCCGCTGCTCGAGCTGCAGTAGCACCAGGGGAGACCTCCCCAGCACGACGCTCCTCCGCGCGCACGCCGGGCGGCCTCGAGCTGCTCCGGCGGGCTCTCTCTCTCTTTCTCGCGCACTCTCCCTCTTCTTCCTTCTCGCTGCAGCTCTCCTCTCCGCGATGCACCCGGCAGCAGCTGCTGCCCGTTCTCACTCTCGCTCTCGCGCTCGCATTGGAGGAAGGAGAAGATGGTGGGGTGGTGAACGAGGGAGAGAGGAGAGGAGGATATAAGTAGGCATGGGGAGGGGGAAAAAGGCGCTGCAGGTTGGCGGGTTTCAATTTGCACGCGGCACACGCGTAGACTCGCGATCGTACGCATGCAAAAATTTATTTCCAGACGTCTGGACCAACTCCCAGACGTCTTAAAGTGTGTTTGATGTCTCGAGTCTTAACAACATAACAAACTCAAAGGAAGTTTCATCCCCAAAACTTGCGCTAACTAGGATACGGAGAAAGAACAATATACACATAACAAACTCAAAGAGGACCGAAGTCGGTCCCAAAAGACGTACCCTCAAAGAGCTCCGGGTACCGCTCTAGCATCACCGCCTCAGGCTCCCAGGTAGCCTCCTCGTACCGCTGGCTCCTCCACAAGACCTTCACCAGGGGTACTTGCTTCCGTCTCAGACTCCGGACGGCTCTATCAAGAATTTGCACTGGCTGCTCGGGGTAGGTCAGGTCGTCACCCACCTTGACGCTCTCGTGGCTCAGGACGTGACTGGGATTGGCGACGTACTTCCTGAGGTTGGACACATGGAACACGTCGTGCACACTAGAAAGCTGGGGAGGAAGGGCAAGCCTGTAAGCAACGGCTCCAACCCGCTCCAGGACCTCAAAGGGTCCCACGAACCTCGACGCGAGCTTCCCTCTCACCCTAAACTGCTGCAGGCCCTTCATGGGCGAAACACGAAGGAAGACGTGGTCCCCAATCTCAAACTACACCTCTCTGCATTTCTGATCTGCATAGCTCTTCTGTCTGCTCCTGACAGTGCGGAGTCGCCTGTGAATCTGCTTGATCACCTCCTGACTCTGCCAGATCAGCCTGGGGCCAACCTCCCACTTAGTCCCCACCTCAACCCAACTCAAGGGTGCCGTACGCTTCCGTCTGTACAGAGCCTCGTAGGGTGTCATGCCGATGCTCGAGTGATAACTATTATTATATGAAAACTCCGCTAGGGGCAAGTGCTCCTCCCAAGAGCCCCTCCAGTCCAATACACAAGCACACAAAAGGTCCTCAAGTGTCTCTATCGTGCGCTCAGATTGTCCGTCTGTCTGGGGGTGGTATGCTGTACTGAACCTCAACCGCGTCCCCAGGGCCTGCTGAAACTCAGCCCAAAATTGGGACGTAAAACGGGTATCCCAGTTGGATACGATCTCCTGCGAAACTCCGTGTAGACGTACCATGTCGCGGATATACCTCTTTGTCAACTGTGCTTGTCCCAAGGTGACTTGGATCGGCAAGAAATGTGCCGTCTTTGTCAATCTGTCAATGATCACCCAGACTGCGTCGTGTCCTCGCTGGGTAACGGGCAAGCCCACCACCAAGTCCATGGTGATTCTCTCCCACTTCCACTCTGGCACTGGAAGTGGCTGCAACGGCCCTGCAGGCCTCTGACGTTCGGCCTTCACCTGCTGGCACACTAAACACTACTGTACGAATTCACCCACATCCCGCTTCATCCCCCTCCACCAAAAGTCACGTCTCAAATCATGGTACATCTTTGTGTTTCCGGGATGTATGGTGAACCTGGAGTCGTGTGCCTCAGTCAGGAGCTCTCTCAACAGCTCCTCGTCCCTGGGAACGCACAAATGTCCCCTCATGTGCAGTACCTGGTCTGTAAAAGAGAAGTCCCCATGGTCCCCTGACAGTACCCTGTCATGCAACGAATATAAGTACGGGTCGGCCATCTGTCCAGTGATGATGCGGTCTATCAGCTCTGGCCTCATCCGTCATGTCACAGTCACTGCCCCACAGTGCCCCCGTAACTCTAGGGGTCGCCAACTGCCCATCTCCTCCATGAGGCTCCAACTTTGCGCCTGTAAACTAGCCAAGTGGGCTGGCGCCTTCCGGCTCAAGGCGTCAGCCACCACATTGGCTTTTCTCGGGTGGTAGGAAATGCTGCAGTCATAGTCCTTCAGGAGCTCCAACCAACATCTTTGTCTCATGTTGAGCTCCTTCTGATCAAACAAGTATCTGAGGCTCTTATGATCTGTGAAAATATCAAAGGTCTCACCGTACAAGTAGTGCCTCCAAGTCTTCAGAGCGAAGACAACAGCTGCCAGCTCCAGGTCGTGGGTAGGGTAGCTATGCTCATGGGGCTTCAGTTGCCGCGAAGCGTAAGCGACAACGTGACCCCTCTACATGAGCACACCCCCTAACCCCTGCAAAGAGGTGTCCATGTACACAACAAACCCACCACTACTGTTTGGGATGGTGAGAACGGGAGCTGAAGTCAGCGTCTCCTTTAGCTCCTGAAAACACACCTCACAAGCGTCTGTCCAAGTAAAGGGCACGTCCTTCCGGGTCAGCTGTGTCATAGGACGTGCAATCTGCGAGAAGCCCCTGATAAATCGCCTGTAGTAGCCTGCCAGTCCCAAGAAGCTGTGGATCTCAGTAACCGTACGCAGTCTCTCCCACCTGAGAACTGCCTCAACCTTGGTTGGGTCCACAGCCAAGCCATCCCTAGAGATCACATGACCCAAGAAGGTCACCTCCCTCAACCAGAACTCGCACTTGCTCTATTTGGCGTACAACCTACGTCGTCTCAGTGTGTCCAAAACCATCCGCAAGTGTTGTCCGTGCTGCGCCTGATCTTGAGAATAGATGAGCACATCATCAATGAATACCACCACGAACTGGTCCAAGTACGGTCTGAATATCCGGTTCATCAAGTCCATGAAGGCAGCGGGGGCATTGGTCAGCCCAAACGACATGACCAAAAACTCGTAGTGTCCGTAACGGGTGCGGAAAGCTGTCTTGGAGACATCTGCCTCCTTGATCCTCAACTGGTGGTATCCAGACCTCAAGTCTATCTTGGAGAATACCGTGGTACCTCGCAGCTAGTCAAACAAGTTATCAATCCTCGGCAGCAGATACCTGTTCTTGATGGTAACCCTATTCAGCTGTCCGTAGTCCACACAAAGGTATAGGGTACCATCCTTCTTCTTTACGAACAATACCGGGGCTCCCCATGGAGATGCACTGGGCCTCACAAAGCCCTTCTCCAGAAGGTCCTGCAACTGAGACTTGAGCTCTCGCAGCTCAAGTGGTGCCATCCTGTACGGTGCTGTAGAGATGGGGCTGGTCCTTGGTACCAGTGAGATCTCAAACTCGATCTCACGCTTAGGCGGTAGTCCTGGCAACTCATTTGGGAACACATCGGGGTACTCTATGACCATCGGGATACTTTGGAAGTCTGCCACAGGGCTGGGCTCCGCCACCACACAAGCTAGGAAGCCCTCACACCCCTGGCTCAAAAGTCTCGCCGCCCGAAGTGCAAAAATGCACCTGAAGCCTCCGTCCACTGGCTGCCCGTGGAACTCAAAAGAAGGCAACTCCGGTATGGAGAAGACGATCTTCCTCTCAAAGCAGTCCACCAAGGCGTGGTAAGCAGATAGCCAGTCCATCCCCAGAATTACGCCAAAGTCCTCCATCTGTATCATAATCAGGTCAGTGGGAAGGCTGTGTCCCCCAACACTGACCTCACAATCCATGTACACCTCCTCAGCTACAAACAGCTGACCACTCGGACCTCTGACCACGAACGGATCCTCTAACCACATATAGTCCTGCCCTAAACTAACAGCAAAACTGGCAGCGACAAACGAGTGCGTAGCGTCGGAATCGAAAAGCGTGTAAACAAGTTTGTCGGAAACTGAAACCATACCTGCCACCACTGATCTTGAAGCTCTGGCATCCCTGTGTGTCAGGGCGTTGATACGCCCCTCAGGCCTAGGTGCGGATGAAGCAACCACACTCTGAGCAGGACGGGTAGCCGTCGGCCGATACCCTCCACGTGACTACTATCCTCCTCCTCATGCTTGAAAACCACGACCTCCTGCTCGTCCTCCAGTGCTCGGCGTGGGAAGCATCTGCTGACCTTCGACCCTAGACGGGTTGTCCCTTCTGATGTGGCCCGGCTGGCCACACTGGTAGCAAAGGGGAACTCGACTCCCGTCCTCAGTGGGTCCCTGCTGACGGCTGGGTGGGGGTCTGGTGCTAGTAGCTGGCCCCTGTCAGGGGCCCCCAAAGGCCACTGATGTCCTCGCAAAGCGTGATGGCTCTCCCGCAGGTGCCACGTGCCTCCTTTCTCGTCGGCCCTGTGAGAAGTCTTGCCGGTAGGGCCGCTTCCACCCGCTGTCAGTGTCACGTGCGGACGGGCTAGTCTCTTCATACGTCATAGCTGCCTCCATCACCCTTGAGAATGTAGGCAGCTTCAGGGGTTTGACATACCCCCGAATAGCAGGCCGAAGCCCCTCGGTGAACCTCCAAAGGCACTCCTCCTCGGTAGCCACGGCCGTCGCTGTGAAATGAGACAGCTCTAGGAAACGCGTGTGGTACGCGCTCACGGCTATCGTCCCCTGCTGGAGAGTGTGAAACTCCCGCCTCCTTTTGTCCTGCTATGTCGTCCCCTACTGGAGAGTGTGAAACTCCCGCCTCCTTTTGTCCTGCTATGTCTGGGGGAAGTACTGCTCGTAGAAGAGGGTGAAAAACTGGTCCCAAGTCGGCTCGTCCCTCTCCTAACCCCTGACCGCCCTCCACAACCTGTGTGCTGCGCTCTCCAGCTGGTACATGGCAAAGGCCACGCAGCACTCCCCAAGGGGGCAAAGGGTGTCAAATACCTTCTCGATCTGCTCGAGCTAGTCCTCCGCCTCGGTCGGGTCCTCATCCCCCTTGAAGGAGGGGGGCTTTAGCTTCCAGAATTGTCCAAAAAGCTCATAGTGGCACTGCAGTGGAGAAGCTGGTACGCCTCCAGGTAAAGAAGCCTCGTGCTCAGAAGTGCCGGAGGAAGGTGGGGGCGGTGGAGGCCCACCCTCTCCCCTGCGTCCAGCGCCGTGTCCATCTCGTGGTCCCACAGAGGACTCCCCCTCCGCAGCCCCAGGGAGAGGCGCTTGTGGCGGCGGGTGAAGCTCCTCTCGCACGATGTCCCATATCAACTGGGCGAAGTCCTGGGCCTGAATGCCCGAGAGCAGTGGCTGGTCCACTGAGGCATCGGGCTCAACACGCCCGCCTCTCCGACCTTGTCCTCGGTCGCGTCCGCGGCCTGCCTCGCTAGTCCCGCGTCGAGGCATCTCCTGCAAGGAGACGCGAATACTGAATAGAAAAGACGTCAATACTAATCTATATTCAACGAAGAAACCTTAAAACAGATGTCAAAAGGTACGTTGTGGTGGCTACTCTAGTTACAAGCACGTGAATTGGTTATTTTCCAGTCGGTTGGTTCACTTCTCGGGAGACCTTGCTCTGATACCATCTTGTTACGACCCGATTCCCGAATCCCTACGAGACACGAGAATCAGACCAACTCGACTGATCCCAACACCCAGTCGTCCAACGAGAAAGTAACCAAAAAGCAGTAAAATAAACCACATTCACCACGCAAGTAACTAGCAGTAACAAAAGTATAGCAGTAAGGAAAAGAACTACTACAGTACACACCACTACAACAGTAGAGAAATAAAAACAGGTATAGAAATATGAAGTTTACAATAAAAGAGTATAGGGTGAAACAGAAATACTCACTATTATAGAAAAATGGGTACAACAAAAGTACAACTACTGGGCTCTACTAGGCCCAGCACCCTCCACAGCCGTAGGCTCTGGCTGCTCAACACCTGGTCCTGAAAAAGGTGACAAATATGACACGTCAGCGAAACATCGAGTAGAGTGGCAACCGGCTAGCTAAGAAAACAGTAAATGTGGACAAGTAGTTATTGTTTTTAATTTCTTTCTTTATTTCTCTATTTACTCTTTCTTGATTTACTTTTTCAGGTCTTTCCCTTGATCTTGAATGTTCCTCGTGGGAACGATCTTGATTGCAGTCTTTTCTGAAAAGTAGAAGTAGCACGTGGTGCTCTCCTGGCCGGGAGAGTCCCCCGTGGTGGTCCTACCCTCTGTCAACCACCCCAAGGTCGCTGACAGACGTAACGGTGACTACAACATGCACGATAGACGCACGGGTAGCTACCCCGCACTGGCACGCGGTCAGTCGTTTCCGTTAACGGGTGCGCCCAAAGCACAGCACGGAACCAGTATAGGGCAGAGCCCTCTTAGTAACAAGGGTCCAGCCCCTCCATAGTAACCAAACAGGGGTCTTGCCCCTCTACAGTCCACGCACCCTCGCCTGACTACCCTGGTTTGCCCAGTGGGCCTAACAAGTCGGTGTAGGACTACTAGTTGAACCCCGGGGCCCGTGGGGTGGCTAGCTCTCTCCCTACACTAGTAGCTTTCCCCGGTACTGTGTATGTGAGGGCCAAAAGTCGGTACAAAGTGGCCAGACCTAACCCAGGGTCCCTGGGGCAGCTAGCTCCGCTCTGCACTAAACAGGGGGACAGTCGCTCTCCTTGGTACTCCGTACTCAAGGGCCAGCTTACTTCCCCATCTACTTTCCCAATTCCATTCTATTTATTTTCCAGGAGCTCTACTCCTAATTTCCCGTAGGGTTCATGCTCATATTTCTCAGGCCAAGCCATACTAGGTTTCATCATTTCAGTTTTATTCGCATATAACACGTGTTTCCAACATTTAACCTTTCTTTTCCAATTTATATACAAGCAGCTCGAATTTAGTTTCCAAACAACAGGAATTACATGTAGCAGTTACTAGCAAGAGTACTCTACATTTCACAGACAACTATTATCCAATTACAGGCAATTATCATTATTCTATCTACTTATCCAAGACTGCAATTCATGTATTCAAGACATTTGTTTCAGTGTTTCTGTTCCTAGGATTCATGCCACACCCTAGGATCTATCATTCAATCTAGTTTTCAGGTCCTAGGATTCATGCCATACCCTAGGATCTATCATTCAATCTAGTTTTAAGGTCCTAGGATTCATGCCATACCTTATGATCTATCATTCAATCTAGTTTTCAGGTCCTAGGATTCATGCCATACCCTAGGATCTATCATTTATTTCAGAGATGCATTAATGTTTGTAATTAACTAAGGAGAGCCACTCTACCCGCAAAACTGGGAGTAATGGGGGCGTGATTGGCAGGTCCACGTGCCTCCGCAACCCCCAAAGTCGCAACAGAACGAGGTCCTAACACAAGGATCAATCACAAGGAACCACTCAGAATAGGGTACAAGTATTTTAAACAAGTAGAGGAACTAATTCTGAGAAGAACGGAATCTTAAACGCGGAAATCGAACCTTGAACGGACCCTAAACGGGTCAAAAAAGACAACTTTGACTCAAATCAAATGTCAGGAACACCTTCCAGACGTCTTAAAAAGTGGTCCAGGTCATACCTCACTCTGCGCTGCTCCTCAGACGTCCAGGGATCCTGCTGAACCGTATGGATCCAGTTCCAGACGTCCGGCTACCTCTCCAGATGTCTGGAGACACTCTCCGCCATCTGGTGCCGTGCCCAGACGTCTGAACTGCGTGGGAGGGCATGTCCCGGCGCCTTCCCGAAACGAACCCTGCACTCTCGACAAAACCCTCCTCAACACGACACGTCTCAGCACTTCAGCGGAACGGCCTGCATGGCCACATCCGCAAAAAGGAGGTAGAGGAGAAATTTCGTACCTCTCAGTCGTCTGGAGCTCCCTCCAGACGTCGCCCGCGTCGTCTGGACGTAGGTCCAAACGTCTGATTCTGGAAAAAATTCCCAGAATTAGAACCTCCTCGCCTTCTTCCCTCTGCGCGCGAGCTCGCCATGCAGCCGCTCGCCCGCTGCTCGAGCTGCAGCAGCACCAGGGGAGATCTCCCCAGCACGACGCTCCTCCGCGCGCACATCGGCCAGCCTCGAGCTGCTCCGGCGGTCTCTCTCTCTCTCTTTCTCACGTGCTCTCCCTCTTCTTCCTACTCATTGCTACTCTCCTCTCCGCGACGCACTCGGCAGCAGCTGCTGCCCGTTCTCACTCTCGCTCTCGCGCTCGCACTGGAGGAAGGAGAAGACGATGGGGTGGTGAATGAGGGAGAGGGGAGAGGAGGATATAAGTAGTCATGGGGAGGGGGAAAAAGGCGCTGCAGGTTGGCGGGTTTTAGTTTGCCCGCGGCACGCACGCAGACTTGCGATCGTACGCACGCAAAAATTTATTTCCAGACGTCTGGGAAGGCGTCCAGACGTCGTAAAGTGTGTTTGATGTCTCCAGTCTTAACAACAATAGATACAAGAAAGAAACAATTAGAAACAAGAGGGTCAATTCTTCCTACCCTATACACTGAGAGATAAATTCTAGAGAAGAAACTTTGCTTCAAGCTCTCCAAGCTCACCACTCAATCTTTAAGAGCGTTGGCACTTCACCCTTTCACTCCGATTCACTTCCATCTTAGGAAAGTTTCTTGTCCTATGGAAGCTAATTTATTTAATATTCATTTGGGCTATATAGGATCTTTTGTATTTTCCTTTATTTTTGCTAAGTCATCTGACTTATGAATTTCGATCTTTGTTGGAGGCAAAATACTCTTCAATTGAGATCGAAGAGGGGTTTAAGGTACACTACCCTTAGGTTAAAATAGTGTTATTATAATTGAGGTTGTGTCACTCTTATTTTAAGTGGTACGTTAGTGAATTTGATTGACTTCGTCGATAGTGGTGGTTATTTCCCTTGGGATTTCTACTTAACAATAGATTATGTCTTTTGCGGTGAATGCTTCATTTGTGTGATTGTTTATTTTGATTTGTTCATCATACTTTTATCGTGCTATTCACTCCTCTAGTGAAATCTACACCATCACCCCAAGATCCTAGCATAAGTAATGTGGCAGTTGCATGCTATGAGCTATACATGTAAATGCAACTTGTGTGGCTCATAGATAGTCCTCCATATGTCCTGGGCATGTATCCCAACCATGATAAAATATATCCACCGACGTATCCCTACCTCGCTACTTGGTTAGGTAATAGGTCAGTCATAGATTTGTAAGGAGGTTAACCCACTCATTAATCCATCTAGTCATTCTAAAACTAGACCAGTTCATTATAACCATCTAGTTATCCATTCCTCATATTCATTTTCCATCATATTTCCTTTATTCATACAAATTGTTGGATAACTAATTGTCTAAGGTTAACATTTAAGAGGAATCATCTATTTCATTGATTACTACATTAATTAAAAATTATAATTGCCAATTAGTTTGTCAGCCCTAGACACAAAAATTGTCCTCTAGATTTCATTAGTGTTAGTATAAAAGGTCATTTCATTCCAAGGTCAATTATTACAAGAATATACACATTTCATAAGTCAGCAATTACGGGATCATCATTTACTATATATGTAACGACTCGATTCCCGAGTCCCTACGAGACACGAGAACCGGACCGACTCGACTAATCCCAAGACCTAGTCGTCCAACGAGAAGTAATCAAAAGAGCAGTAAAATAAACAACATTCAACATGAAATATAACTAGCAGTAACAAAATACAGCAGTAAGAAAAAGAACTACTACAGCATGTACCAACACAACAGTAGAACAACATTTATAACTTAACATGAACTACAAGTAAAGAAAAGTACAAAGAGTAACAAGAACTACTCACTACAGTGGAACAAAAAGGGCACAAAAGAACAGTGGTAACTCTACTGGACCCTACTCAGCCCAGCGTCCTCTGCAGCCGCTAACCCTGGCTGCTTAACACCTGGTCCTCAAAAGTAACGAGTGTAACACGTCAGCGAAACGCTGAGTAGAGTGGCAGCTAAACTAAAGGAGCAGAAAAGTGTACAGTAGCTGATTTATTTTCTTTCTTCCTTTATTTACGTCTTTCTATTGTTTCACAATTTATCTATTTCTCAGATCCTTTACTTGATCTCAAATGTTCCTCGTGGGAACGATCTTGATTGCAGTCTTTTCCGAACAGTAGAAGTAACACGTGGTGCTCTCCTGGCCGGGAGAGTCCCCCGTGGTGATCCTACTCTCAGTCAACCACCCCAAGGTCACTGACAGACGTAACGGTGACTACGGCACGCACAGTAAAAGCACGGGTAGCAACCCCGCACTGGCACGTGGTCAGTCGTTTCCGTTAATAGGTGCGCCCAAAGCACAGCACGGAACCAGTATAAGGCAGAGCCCTCTCAGTAACAGGGGTCCAACCCCTCCACAGTAACCAAACAAGGGTTTTGCCCCTCCACAGTCCGCGCACCCTCGCTTGACTACCCTGGTTGCCCAGTGGGCCTAACAAGTCGGTGTAGGAGGCTAGCAGAACCCCGGGGCCCGTGGGGTAGCTAGTGCTCTCCCTACACTAGTAGCTCTCCTCGGTACTGCGTACACGAGGGCCAGCAAGTCGGTACAAAGTGGCCAGACCTAACCCCGGGTCCCTGGGGCGGCTAGCTCCGTTCTGCACTAAACAGGGGGACAGTCTCTCTTCTTGGTACTCCGTACTCACGGGCCAGCTCACTTCCCCAATTCTATTCCATTCACTTTCCAGGAGTTCTACTCCTAATTCCCCGTAGGGTTCCAGCTCTTTTAACTCAGCACATTCTGGTTTCACCCCTTTCAGTTTCACGTTCATACAACCCATATTCTCAATCATGTTCATTTATTCATAACAGGCAGTTGTTAAACCAATTTACAGGCAGCTATTATTTCCTTTCCACGTTTTCTAAGACTGCAATATCTATAATCATATCACTAGTTTTCCAGTCCTAGGATTCATGCCGTACCCTAGGATCTATCATTCAATCTAGTTTTCCAGCCCTAGGATTCATGCAATACCCTAGGATCTATCATTCAATTTGGTTTCTCATTCCTAAGATTCATGCAATGCCCTAGGTTCTATTAATTGTTCCATAATTGTAACAAATTATGTTAATAACTTTAAAGCCACTCTACCAGCTACAACGGGAGTACTGGGGGCGTGGTCGGAAATCCCTGTTGGTGCTAGAGCACCACGATCATTTGTTTTGATGATAACAAAACACGTGTTATTTAACATTTGCAATTTGAGTCCTAGATTTCAGGTCAATTGCAAATGTGGACGTGTTTAGACGGAACTCGAGCTCGCATCCAGGATGGATTGGAGGAGCTTAATAAAGAACAGAGGAGGTTCGCGTGGAGCGACAGATTGAAGATAGAAGACAAGAAGAATAGGATAGATTCTTTTTAATCCTTTCTTGTATCTCTTGTCTTTATTTTCTTGCTCTTATTTTCCTTAGAATATTATGTTAAAGAGCCTCAAAGAACCCTAAAAGTAGTCCTAGGAACACCCGCACAATCCTAGGATACTTAGGTTTTCTGTAGAACACTTAGAAAACCAATATAGGGTTCAAACAGCACTTCCAGACGTCTAATTCCCAAATCAGACGTCTGATAAAGTATTTTAAGACGTCTGACTGTTGTTTCAGACGTCTGATATCTGTTAGGATGGACATAGCTAGTTCTGTCTGATGAAATCAGACGTCCAGACCTTAGACCAGACGTCTTAGGAGACATCTGATGGACTTGCCAGATCTGTCTGATGAAATCAGACATCTAGACCTTAGACCAGACGTCTTAGGAGACGTCTGATGGACTTGCCAGACGTCCAGATAGTGGACCGTTGGCTAGCTTAGTAGGCACGGCAGAATATGACCGTTAGAGCCTTATCAGACGTCCTTAGGCCTTTCAAGACGTCTGATAATTGACCGTTTTGCCTCGGCTGACCCAAAATCTCTTCCCAGAGATTTTCTAGCCGTTGCAACGTTTGGAAATCGATTCCCACAGTAAAAGTAGGTTTCCAGACGTCCAGACATAGTGCTGGACGTCCTGTATGTCGTCTAATGGACTTGTGCAAAAACCCTGTTTAGATCTGATCCAAGTCAGGGAGAGACCCGCCCAAAATCAGACGTCTGACATTTGAATCAGACGTCTTAAAGTGAAGTTCCAGACGTCTGATGCCAGAATTAGACGTCTGATAAGCCTGTCAGAACAATGATTGTTCCTGATTTCGGGCTGATTCACTTGGGCTTTGTACCCAACGGCTATGGAAGCTTTTCTAAGCCTTCCAAAGCCTTCCTAAGGCCTCTATAAATAGAGGGGAGCCTTTACACACCTAGACACACTTGGATACACTTAGCTACACACTTTCACACTCTTTTGTGTCCAGAAAAGATCTTGCTCTCTAAGCTCAAGTTCTACATCTTGAGAGCATCAAGCTTCGCGCACCCGCTCTCTCGCCATTGTTTACGAGAGCGACATTGCGCCATCGCGTGGCACACGCACCGTGTCATCAACTCGATGCACTCCTTGCAAAGGGGAGTTTCCTTATTCCTATAGAAGCTAGGTTCATAATTACTTTGTTGGCTCTATAGGACTTGTTGTTTATTTTATCTTTGTTATTTGGTTGGGTATTCGCTTTGCGAATTCCCGTCTCCTTCGTGAGACAAAATCCTTCTCGTGGAGAGAAGGGGTTGAGGTACGCTACCCTCGTTTAAGTAGCGTGGTTGTATTGAGGTTGAATCACCCTCGTTTAAAGTGATTCAGGTTAGTGGATTTGATCAACTAGGTTGATCGGAAAATCCTAACTCGAGAGGGTTAGGTGGTGGTTTTCACCCGGTTTGGGTTTCCACTTAAAAACAATTGTGTACTTTGTGTGATTGTTATTTTGTGAAGATTGTTTATTTTAGCATTTTATTACGTCACCCCTCCTTGTCGGGCCAAACCTACAATCCCGTTCGCCTCCGCAACCCCCGAGACTGCAATGGAACGGAGTCCTAACACAAGGATCAAACACAAGGAGTTTCTCCGAACAGTATATAATTACTGGAAACGGGTAGAGGATCTTATTTTGAAAAGAACGCAACTCGAAACGTGGAAAACAGACTCCGAACGGGCCCTAAATGGGTCGAAAATGACGAAACAGTCTAAAATCAGACGTCTGGAACCTCTTCCAGATGTCTTAAAAAGTGGGTCAGATGGTACCTTTGTTCTGCACAGTCTCTTAGACATCCACAAGCCTGCAGGGGCGTCTGGCCTAATTCCCAAACGTCCGACGGTCACCCCGGACGTCTGGAAGTCCTTCCAGTCGTCTGGCACTGCGGCCAGATGTCTGATTCGCGTTGGATGCGAATATCAGAGCCTGCACGTACCCACTCCTCGCTCTCAGTATGAACGATCGCAGAAAAAGGAAGGAGACGAAAATAACTTACTTGTCAGACGTCCGGACAATCCTCCAGACGTCTTCCCCGTCATCTGGTTGGAATCCCAGACGTCTGATTCTGGAAAAACTTCCAGAATCAGAGCTCGACTCGCCCTTCGCCTGCGACGCACGGCCGCGCCGCGCCTCGTCTGCCTGCTGCTCGAGCTGCAGCAGCCCTCCCGCGACACTCCTCGCCCGCTGCTCCCCCGCCGGCTGGCTCCAGCTGCCTCGGCAAGCTCGAGCCCTTACGGCCGAGCGTCTCCTCCCTCGCGCAACGCCTCCTCTCGCACGCCCGCCGCGGCTGCCGCTGCCGCCGCTCGCTCACTCTCTCACTGGCTGGAAGAAGAAGAAGAAGGGAGAGGAGGAGATGAGAGTGAGGGAGATGGCGAGGTCCCTTTTAAAGCCGCACGGGGAGGGAGAGCGAGAGAGAGGGGCGCAGCCTGCGCCCGCAGGAGGAGAGGGAAAAAGAGGGCATCTGCAGGTCTGCGCGTGCAGGTACGCAGACGAAATCCACCGTGCCGCAGAAATTAAATCCCAGACGTCTGGAAGTGGTTCCAGACGTTTGGTCAGACGTCTGGGTCACCTCCCAGACGTCTTAAAAGACGTTTTGAAGTTGCTTTCGTAACAATATATTTTGACAATTTGATAAGTCAAATAATCCCAACAACCATTTGAATTATCGTATGCATGTGATATTATAGTACCCAACCAGAAAATAATCGATTAACCAAATATTCAAACTTTAGAACTTAGAAAAAGGAAAGGAACACACATGCAACAACGATTTTCGTGAAGGGAGCATAACATCAATTTTTGCTAAAGGGGAAATAAGATTGCTCTTCCTAATGTTGTCAAGGGGTCCCATTAACTTTCAAATGCATGCCTAAGGTCTCTCGCTACTACCATAGAGATCCACATGATTCGTGCATGCTCTGGAGATTAGAGATTGAGTCAGGGCACTAGAGAAATAGGTCAAAATCACAATATAAACTTTTTCATAATTTTCACCTGCAAAATAGTTGCCGAAATTATTTTTAGGGTTTACCACAGCATAGTACATGTCGATTTGCCCATGCTCCGCCCGCGCTATGTGATCCCTCTCCTGCATTTACACTGCCTATGCTTGCTCGCGTGCCACACTTGCACGTGCCTTGGCCACTGCTCGTTAGGCTGCTTCTCTCTCTTTTGTCTTCTTCTCTCTCTTCTCTCTCTCTCTCTTCTTGTGATGTGTGTGATTTTAAGGGGAGATTAATGACCTAAAACTCTAATTATGCATTTATATAGGCCACTAATCAGATTTTGGATGAAGTGGAGCCCTCAAATGAGAAAGATGCCCAGACGATGTTGGTTTAGTCCCATCTTAATCTTATTTGTCTTATTTTTAACATAACTTGAGCTACATACATCAAATTCATAGGAAATAAGTATCGTTGGAAAGCATACAACAAAAAGAATCTAGTAGTACCACATTTGATCCCTCTTTTGAGAAGGTTTAACCGAGGGTTGACAAAAATACACATTTTTTATGTTTTACGAGACATTCAGACTCATCTTGACTTCGATAGGTAACAATGGGTCCAAAATAATGCAATCGCTTTTAAAACAACTCGAAACCTATATTTCAACAAAGATGACCATGGAGACTCCCGATGTCAATTTACGTGTGCCTACATCCTTGTTAAACATGGTTTGTGTGTAACTTTTGGTACATAACTTGATTTTCGCCAAATAGGAATCGTTGGAAAACTTATGGAAAGAAGAATCCAACAATATCCTATATGACACTTTCCAAGTAAATTTTACTTAAGTGTTGACCAAATTAGACCAAATCCCACATTTCTTCATTTCAAGCTACGCTACCTTAATTTGCATTCGATAAGTGTCAACAAGTCCATCTTGGCATGCTTTGGGTCATAACAGATAGCTAGTCAAAACATAGGGATTTCTCAATGAGCCCAACCTTCAAAATTTTATCCACTTCTACCATGCCATTGCTCGGCTGATTTGTGATGGTGTGCTTGTTTTATTGGGCAAGCACCTAGTTGTATGTTCAAGTGGTGCTTGATAACTGCCAGGTCTATACCTAGCAAATCCTTGGCAGACCATGCGAAGACGTTTGCATTTTGTTGGAGCACCAAAAGTTCATGTACTTTACAAGAGCCTAAGTCTACTTCAATCTAAACAAGCTTATCTGCTTGTTCAAGCTATAATTGAAGCAACATTGTGGAAGTCCTTGGATGTAAGCTAGCGAGTAAGGCTATCTTTGCCTCAGAAGTTGCACCCGCTTGTAGAGTAGTGACCATGGCTTTCTTCTTCCCTTAATTTTGTGATTTTGGGGGAATTCTTTTCATGCTTTGCTTAAGTTCGAGGTGAAGTAGTTCTTAGCTAGTAGATTGGTTGTCATGAACAATTTCTATCCCAGCTACGGAACGAAATATCACCAGTTGAAAGTAAGAGGATGTGATAGTGGCAAAACCATGAATGGTCAAACACCCTACTGTCTGATCAAAAGTGGTGGACAAATTGACCACTATGAACGTGCATGGTTGTCCTATTGAGGTATCAGTTCCCATCTTGGATGGTGACTGACAAGTCTATCTCCCCCTTTGGCATTACCTTATGGTTACCAAACCCAACCACCAAGTATGTCCAAAGGGAAAAATCTTTCTCCTCAAAACCAAACTTGATGAGAGTCTTCAAGAATAAAATATCAACTACACTTCCCTCATCAACAAGCAAGTGAGGTTGATCTTGCCCCACTACAAGGAGAGTGATCATTAAAGGGTTGGAGTGGGCACCAAGTTTCAATAACAAGTGAAACAAGGTAGCTGCAGCGTTGTCTAACTCTTGACGGGGATTCTCAATTTCCCATTAGTTCACCAGCAAGACTGGCTCAAAAGGCTTAGCCATGGTGGTCATCTAAGTGAGAGTATGGAGTTAGCATTAAAACCAAAGATTATTTCGACCTCTATTGAAATGGAGGGTGTCCGCACTTCAGCTGGTTCGGACTCAACACCCACCAATCAGCTGTTGCACCTCTTAGCTAAGAGAGTGAGAGCATGCTCATGGTACTCCTCTACTGGGAGGTTTGTACTGAGACCTCTTTCCTCGAGGAGTTGATCGACATCCTCTTGGCTAAGGTCTTCCCCTAAGACCATATTTGCTCCTCTAAGCTGCTGCAACTTGTCTCAAATTGTTGGGATCCTTAGGATCCTCAATGGGCTTCTCAGTAGTAGTAGTTGGGATCCCTGTTGCGCTTCGTAAATTGGTCTAAATTGCCGTGTTGGATCTAATATTTAATCTAATCACTCAGATCTTGATAGTCCTTAGTAGCGTGACCTTTTGCCTTATGATAGCGCCAATAAGTCCTAGTAATCACTTTGCGTCAAAGAGGCGAAGATGGCAGTAGAACTTGATTAGTGATGAAGATCTTGTTGAAGCATTCTCGTCAGATTTCAAAAATAGCATCATAGTATAGCAACGAAAATGAATCAACACTTAAATTTATAATGCTAAAAAAGATGTGAGTTCCGTGGTCGTTCGTAAGGAACAAAATAACCACAATATAAACCACTAATGAAGTAATCAAATAATGCTCAAGAGATAATGAGAAATTTATTAAACAATTTAGAAGTTTCGTCGGAGCACAGGGAATGTGATTGTGAGGTGTATTAGGTGAACGCATGTGTGGAATGACCAGCTGAGGTTGATGATGGTGATGATGAAGTGCGGTGTTCGCCTGGAGAGAATATGAACCAAAACCCTCAATACATTGAGGGCTTTTGGTCGTGGAGGTGAGGCGGAGGTTTTGGTGGTGATGGTGTGTGGTTGGGAAGTGTGTGGCGTCGGCACGAGCTCGCCAGAACTCTCGCCAGAGTTGAGGAAGAAAGGGGAGAAGCGAGAAGGTGAATGTATCTAACCTAGGTCTAAGGGGCCTAATAGAGTCTAGGAAGGGAGAGGGATAAGATGGGAACTTATTTGGAGGGAGAAGAGGCGGAACCACATCCGACATTGATTAGCTGGACGTGGGGAAGATGACAAGGATGGAGAGTGTAACGGCGATGATGACAAGTGAAAAGACCCTTCTCAAGGGTTATTTAGATTTTCTGGAATTTTAGGGGTGTTCTCGCAATTTTTCTGTGCACCAGAGACCCTGTGCGGAGTTTTTGATTTATAGAGGGGTTTAACGTAATTTTAAACCTCCTGGGACTTACTTTGTGGGCTCTACGGAAAAAGGGGGATTTTGCGGGGCTAAGGTTGTAATTGATCCCGGCTCCACACCTCACCCCACACAACCCCCATGCACACCCACCCCAAACCCTAAGCCCTTCCCTATAAAACCCTCTCCACTCCACCCTCTCAACCCTATGACACCACACCACCCCTCCACCATTTGCAGCCGTCACCCCCCTTCTCTTCTTCCACCTTGTGATCGAGAGTAAGGAAGGAAGAGAATGGGAGCAACAGGGAGAGGGAGAGCGTGAGGGGTGAGGTGTGAGTAGGAGGAAGAAGGGAACAGTAGGAGGAGCTCAAGAGAGAAGGAGGGAGAGCGGCAGGTGGCCTGAACCGCTGCTGCAGGGAGTTTTACTGTAGTTGCGGTAGCATGTAGGAAAGGAGGAGCTGCAAGAGAGCTTCGCGAGGAGGTTCTGCATGTGAATATTTCTGCAATATCAGACGTCTACGACATTCGCTAGACGACTGGAGGGGTCTTCGGATGTCCGGAGCGAGCTTAGGACGTCTGATAGCACGCAGAGTGCAGAGGTATTTTCTCTACCCGAGTTCTGAGCCATGCATATGTACTAAGGTAGGTTGAGGTGTCGTGTTTTGCTACGCGTGCGTGTGTAGGTACGAGGAACATTGGAAAGGCGTGTTGGCGCGGCGTTCGAGGCACTTTAGGACGTCTGGAAGCAGCGCCAGATGACCAAGAGCAATGTCAGACGTCTAGAGACCCCCTCAAACGACTGTGAGGGGTAGTAGATGATGAGAATAGACACAGGAAAGTAAGGTGAGATCCTGCGCTCGTTTAAGACATCTGGGACTCACCACAGATGCTTGATTTTGGTTAGGGTGCATGTGCTTGGGTTGATTCAGGGCCCAAACAAAGTCGATTTTATGCAAACAAAGTATTGTTGGTTTTCTTTCGGAATTTCTTACGTGTTAAGGTTGTGTCCATACTGTTTTGGAGCTTGTTTGACATATTGGTCAACAATGGTAATATTTGGTGTAACCACCTGTTTGGAATAGGTCTCCAGTCTGTAGTACACATGGGACCCGTGGAGACATCGGGATCCACCATTTGTGCCCCCATACCACCTGTACACCCTAGTAGAGTGGTCCTCTCTACCCCTGTAATTTAAATTATTAAACTGCATGCTAAATTAGAAATATCTGCCTGAAACCTAGGACATGAGATGAACTCTAGAACTGAGAATGTGAATGTTTATATTCGATGCATGAACCTCGCTTGCTATAAATTGAGAAAGCATGTAGTTAAATTCCCTACTGTGAGTAATGAAATATTGAAAATGATTGTGATAATTGCTTATCCTGTTAATTTACGAGTTGCCTGTTGTATGAATTAGAAACCAGAATGTGATAGAGATACATGCCATGCAATGAAATGAGACGAGTACTATGCATGAACCCTAAGGGGAGCTAGACAAGGAATCAAAGTATAATGATATGGATATCTAATGCATGATGGAACAAGTTTCCTACGGGCATGTGGGTTGGCATTCAGAATTGGGTATGGAAAGTGAGCTGGCCCTCGTGTACGTGGTACCTAGGAGAGCTACTGTCACTTTTTTGTAGGAAGAGAGCTAACCACCCCTTGGGTTGGGACCTGGGGTTGGATTGGCCTCTCTGCACTGACTCATGTTAGGCCCACTGGGCAAACCAGGATAGTTGGGAAAGGGACGCAGACTGTTGAGGGGTGAGGCCCCTATTCTGTTCTGTGCTGTGCGTTTGAGCGTATCCGCTATTGGAAACGATGGACTGCGTGCCAGTGTAGGGTAGTTACTCGTGCGCTTATCGCGCGTGCCGTAGTCACCGCTACATCACGACCATGACGCCGGGGTGGTAGACCAGGTGTAGGACTACCACGGGACACTCTCTCGGCCAGGAGAGTGCCACGTGTACATCATGCATCGCAGGAAAATTGCATCAAGATCGTTCCCTTAGGGAACAAGTGGATTAAGAAATATTATGGACCCTTACTAGAATAACCGAATCAGAAACACATAGTTGTTATAAACGGAAACAGATGATAATGAATAGCTGGAAAGATGTATGAATAGTTTGCTGCTTTTCTTTCATGTTTAAATGCATTTAATATTCGTATGGACCACTCTACTCAGCATTAGATGACCAAGGATAGATGTAAATATGTTCAGGTCAAGGAGTTGAGCAGCCAGCGCCACTAGCTGCAGAGAGTGCTGGGCCCAGTTAAGCCCAGCAGTAGTTGTTCTTTCCCTTTTTCCATTTCAGAGGCCTTTTGTTGTTAGTGAGTATCCCTAGCATGTTAGAGCATGTTTTTGTTATGCCTCTCTACCTTAGTTGTGATGTCTATGTTAGTGAACGTTATTATTCCGCTTATGGCATGTTGTACTTTTGGGAATTCTGTTCTATTTTTCGTTACTATCTATTATTTATTTTTCTTAGTTTCATTGCATGTGTAGTTGTGAAATATTTTGTGCATTTGGTTATTTCTCGTTGGACGATTGGGTCTTGGGATTTAGTCGAGGCGGCCAGTTCTCAGGTTCCGTAGGGAGCTGGGTTCGGGTTATAACAACAAGGGTGGTGACACCCTTGCTTTGGCCAACAAGGTGCGCGAGAAAGAGAGGAAGAAGTTGGTGGTGCTCGTTGGTCGTGAACACACACGAAAGAGGAGGTTGGAGGAGGCTCGTTGGAGTACGTGATGGGTTGGCTAGAGGTAGAAGAGAAGGTGATTTTTTGGCCAATTCACGACTAAGGAACTTTTGAGAACATGTAGGAGCTTATATAGAGGTGATTTGTGTCCTCAATTACATGGAATACTCGTGAATTCCATGCAATTTAGGCAACTCAAAGTCCTAATTTTTCCAACTCTCCAGAGCTGATTTGGTCCAAATTAGGATCCAAGATTGCATTCAGATAGTAGAGAATCATCTGGTGATCAATCCCTCCAAGTTTGGAGGGATTTTATCATGAATTGGATGAGAAATCCTTAAATGAAGTCGGTGGGTATGGGTTGATTAGGTCTGCTGCAAAAGTAATTAGGAGACTCTAATGATGAAGGAGGTAGGGATCTTTTGGTGATAATGACGAGAAGTTAGGGGCTTGATTGTAAGAAGAACATAAAAGCTAGGGGTCTAGGTGTAGAAAATAGAGTGCTGGGGGTTAAAATGTAAACTAGGTTAAAATGACTCTGATTGAGCCCAAACTTTGGTGTTAACCTAATTTGAACTCAAAGAATCTATGGTGACTTCAGATTTGGGCTTTAATCACATTTGACTAGGTAATTTACACATAAGCCCAAAAGAAGGCAAATTCTTGCCTAAGTCTATTTTTGGTCAAAATGGGCTCCGATGGTTAAAGTGAATGTATTAAACATCATAGAATATTTTTCAAAGATTTTTAAGAGGTTTAGATTATATTTATTTTCACTAGAACCTTTTAAATTTAAGTGAGGCTGATAATTATGATTTTTTTATAATAAATTAATCTTCAAAATGTAGAAAATCCTAATTCAGTTAGCTCAGGCTCACTTTTTGGGAAATTAAGTTCATTTGACCTTAGATTAAGTCTTGATTATCCCCTTAGTTAATCTGCATTAGTGATTAGATGTTAAAACAACAGAATTAACCCATTTTCTTGTCTTCTTCTAAAATTCATTTCAGAATAGAGTTATGATCTTCTGATGAATATTTAGGAGCATTTATTATTGTAGTTAGGCTAATTTAAGCTTATTAACACCAATGATGGTGCTACCATCAGACCTTTGTTAGGATCTCCTTCTTACTAACAGTGAGGGGTGTATACTCTTGCTATATTTTTCTCTGGGGTTGCTTCTGCCCCCCCTCGTGATTGCCTTCCTGGCGGCCAATCTTATGGTCGATTGGCCGACCCTTCTATTTGTTGAAATGACCACCCCTGCTTCGGCCCTAATTGGTTCATCTCTTGCCTACCTATCACTAGACGGGTAGTCAACCTCCTCCTCAACGTTCTCAACTAAGCGGCCTCGTGAGTGTAAGGAATCATCCTATTCCACAAACCGGGTAGCTTGATCCTATAGTTTTACCATGTCTCCAGGAGGAAACTTGTCAATGTCATACCAAAATCTCTAGGTGAGGAGGCTTGACTTGAAATATTAAATGGCGATGATGCCATGAGGCCTCTTACACTTAAAGTACTGTGCCTTGAAGTGATTAAGGTACGAATGAAGGATTCTCCCTTCCATTGTTAGATCTTTGACAACCTCTCGAGGTTCTCTAACCCTTTGTTGGCTTGCAAAACGCTGGTAGAATTTGTCAGCCAACTCTTGGAAACAAGAGATCTGGCTTGCTGGGAACTTATTGAACCATTCGTGAGCTATCTCGACTACATAACATGGGAACACTCGATAAAGGACCCCGTCCAAACAACCATGGACCAGCATCATCTGCTGGTAATTTCTGACAAGCTGTTGGGATCCATGGCTTTGCCATACTAAGGGATAGTCAAATGTTTGAATTTCTCCAAGAGGGGGCCATTCATCACCTCATCTATAAAGGGGTAGGTGGTGACATAAGTCCATGGGTGGATCCCCCTCATTTCCCACGTTACTTGGAGGAAAATCTTGGGTAGGAAACCACCTCTGCTCAATTGAAGTGCCCATGAGCCGAATTGATTGTCCAAGTCCTGTAGGGTAGGTGGAGTACAAAGAGTTTGGGGTGCCTCACCCCAATTATGTCTTATCTCTCACTTGAGATCCTTGATTTGTCCATGAAGGCGAGCATTTTCCTCTTCAAGGACACAATGCCACCATGCATTCTCATCTAGCTACTTGTAGGAAGGAGGCGGGTTTTGTTGAAGGGCCTCCTCTTACAATTTCGCGCATTGTGGCAGTAACTTATTATCTCCTCCTACTTAGCCTGGAGGTTTGACAAATACTTGGGATATTCTCACTCCTTCCCTTCGACCAAGTAGAGCGGAGAAAGGGGAGGTTCCCCATCATGTTGGATGACCTTTTTTTTAAGATTATCGCCCTCCTCCACTTGATGTTAGTAGTGGGACTGGGCAATGCTCAATTCATCATTAAATACGTGACTGGGTTAAGATTAGAACCATTTCAAGTCATATGAGCCATTGATCCTCAACAATCTTTGAAGTCAAACAAGAATAAGCGATGTAACTATTTGGGCTTCAATGTATTCTCACAAATGGTGTCAATTGGGTTTGTAGTAGGTAGAGGATCCGATCAAAAATTACACAAGCACACAGTAAGAAAGGTAGTTTTGTAACCTAGTTCCACCTCCAACAGGTGTACATCTGGGGAGAAGACTTAACCCTCAAAATTTTCATTAACTGTTCTATGAGAGAGAGACAAAAGGAGTACAATGTTGCTCATCTCTTTTCACGTGTCCCGAATCACACCCTTAAGCCTTCTTTTATATCACTCTACATCCGTAATTTTCGCTCATCTATTTGCACTCCTGTAAATGTTGGGGATGATTTGTTGCAATGATCGTGTGTTATTCGGTGCACATCATACACGTCTCATATATTTCACTACGATCGAATTAGAAAAAGCCATTGCCGTTTCACTGACATCTAACATCGTCATTTTGCAAGGTGATTCACCTTATTTGCTTGTCTAATCAGCCATGTCTATTCTGCTACAATCCTAAGTTAGAATTTCGTCTCCTTTACCGACCTAAATATCAGTTAGTCGAGCCAGAGGGTCTTGGTTATCCTCCTGATTATCTCTAGCATTTTTCTTGTTAGCTGGATGAGGCAGTAAGTCTACCTAGTCATAGGCAGTCAACCTGTCCTTTTAAAAAATAACTTCTTAAGGCTTTTGGCGTAAGTTATTGGGGGGTTACCATGGACCTCTTTCAATCGGACACACAAGAGGGATTTTTCCTCCCTCATAAGATCAACTATTCCATCAAAATAGTATATTATCAAAAACTTGGGAAAGTGAGGTTTCGTTTATATATGATAATGACCTGTGAAAACTTATATAGAAGTTCATGCCTACCACTTGATAACTTTGACCCAATGAGCTGCCAGTGTCCACTTTTCCTCAATCAAGCTCAAATATAAATGCCTATCATAGTCTCGCATCAAAATAATGTCATATCAAAAAATTTTAAAAAAATGAGATTTCATTATTACAGTTCTGATAACTTGAACCAATAAGCTTTCGGAGCTGACTTTTCAGAATCGAGCTTGAATCCAGATGTGACTCACTACAATGTTGATTCTGCTATCAGGTACGAATGGGGGGAACCAAGCACATGATATCTCTCCCCTGTATTACTCGAGGGAGGGGTCTTCCTCAACCCATTTCAGGATTAGAACATAATAACTTATATGAAAATTAAGGTCATCGCCTCTTTCTTGCCTACGTCGTTTAATGTTGCCTGAACAAAATTTATCTGCCCAATGATTTCAGATGAACGGTTGATCGATAATTCTCGAACACACTAGAGAGTTGCAAGCTCAACTATTCCACTTTTCCGTGGTAGCGAAAACCAAAGGGAGCTAAGGTTCTACATTTGAGAAGACTTAGTTTTGCAAGATGCAGTTCAAGATTAGATTAAAAAAGAAATGTTACCATGTGGTTAATTTCGTGTCATAAATATTTACTTCCTGTCGTATTGAGTATAATCACTTCTTCGTGATGGTGTAAACCAAACGTGCAAACTTGGTCGCCGATATCAGTGCTGAATCGGACCTCAAAATTGAAATTGTTGATTTTCGAGGTATCTATCTATGAACTTTGGATTCATACCCTTCTGGATCCGAAGATATTTTCCACTTTTTCCCATAGAATATAAAGAAAGCAGAAGGTTGCCCTGGTCCACCCAGCAATGGATGGCCAGCTAAATTCCCGATTAAATTACCTGCAAGGAATACTTAAAAGCCTGCAAGATACCAAAAGAAGCAAAGATTGCTGTAAGTGGCAGACAAGCAGCAAGTACCCCCAGGATATGATTCCCAGTCTAGAAGCAAACTTAGGGACAAAATAAAAGGTGGGCGTCTACTTTAGATCCGACTCATGGTTATATGGGGGGCCTAACGAGTAATGGCCGGTTATCCTTCCACTGTTGAGAGTGGGGTAGTAATAGCTGCTCTGTGAAAGCAGCCTCACGCATTGCCCACCACTATTAAAGCCGATGAGGACAAGGGCTTTCGCCCAATCCACAAGATCTAACTGTCAACTTAGAAACGGGCAAGCCAGTACAAGCAACCAAGGAGTTCCAATCCAATATCCATACCCACCTTATTGCCCCAACTAGAGTTACAGGCTCACGTTACTAAGCTTGTCAATGGAAACTTCCATAATCCCTTTCAAGTGCCGAATAAGCATCTTTGCAGTTCTCGACGTGGCACTAAATGTGCCCTGTTAGGCACGAAATACGAGGCGAAGTTTGCGACTGGATGAATGACGTAGGTTACATGTGGCAGCGCAAATAGTGGCTGCGAAATGGCAAGAAGAGAAACTGAATCAGAGCAAAACAGGATTGCTGTGTTGTGGCTGTTCTTCTCTTACACGCCCGCATCAACATGTAGGTAAATTTGACCCCTTCTCTCGATATGTGGGCTACTGCTGATTAATTTTTCTTCTGTTGCTTTCTAATTCGAGTCGAGTATATAATCAGTTAGCAGTGTTTCCTGGCAATTTGAAGAGGATGGAGAGTATTCATCCAATGCTGCCATTTCCATCCTTTATTGATCCAAATTTCACTGTAATTGACTCAGCCTCCTGATGTCTTCAGTGCAATGTTGGAATTGTTTGCTGACACCGATTTGGTTTTCCATTAAGGAAATGAGAACGGGGAATTCCAAGATTGATACCACTTAATTAATATGCAATCATAATGGTTTTCACAGAGAAGAAAAGCTCCAATTAAGAATCAATGAGACTGCTAATTTACCTGCTGTCTCCACATTGATCGATCAGGAAATAGTTAGTCGAGTTTTTATCGTACAGTATTTGCTCAAACATAATTGACGTAATCGATCTGGCAATGGGGTGAAAGGTTTTCACCTAACAAACAAATTGCATTTCTAACTCAGGATATCAAGCCTGAAATTATGTTCGAAAAATATAAAAAGCACCGGATTTTTTAGTAGTAAGGGGTTTCTCTAGAATCCAATTATATATCCCAGCATGGCAACCCTCTGCTTCGATTTCCAGTCTTGATGTTAAATTATGCTTATAAACTGATGGCTCCCAACAAGGCTTTTGCTATATAAAAATTTTTTGAGAATGATGATAGCTTCTTGCATGTATTAGGTTGAGTATCAGGAGTTTTGTCCGTCAAAATCTCATGTTTGAGTATTAACTTGTTTGAATTCAATCCGATCTGAATGTGCGGTTTTCTTATCAACTGAAATTCAATTCCAAGCAACGTTCAATGAAATTTGACTGAATAGCACTCTAGATAAGAAGCGTTATTTCGGCAACCAAATCTTTGACACCAAATGTGTCCAAATTTACCAGAACTAGCTTCTTATATTGGAAAAACCACAATCTAACGTGGACCTTTTTCTCCTCTCTTGTCGTCGTTCCTACCTTTTTTTTTTTTTATGTTTTCATGTCGATTTTCAATTTCAAGTGCAATCGCACTCTACCTGATTATTTACTGATGTCAAAATGCAATTGCTGGGGTGAAAACAAGTAACAAGATTTGACTTGCAAATTTTTCCCATAAAAGTCACTGATGTGCATCACTGGGCTACAGGTACTTCACCGGTAAAAATACAATGGAAGATATATTTGAGTCCCGAGAAAAGCATTTGAAATGAAAGAAGAAAGGGGACAAAAACAAAAAGGTGGGTGATTAGTTAAGACTTGGATCCAGGGCGTATGTTGGGCTTGTAGAGCAATGGCCTGTCATCCTTCCACTGTCGAAAGCGGGAGGAGATCGCTGCTCTGTGAAACCAACCTCACGCATTACCCTCCACTCTAGGGTCAATGTAGTTAGGACCTTCCCCCAATCTACAAAGTCCAAAACAAGCCCACCCAAAGAAGCACAATCCAATATCCGACCCACCTCCAAGCCCCCACTCAGGTTACAAGCTCACGTTACCAAGCTCGGCAGGAAGATCCTAAAGCCTTTGTTTCAAATGCCGTACGGATAAATTTGCAGTTTTCGATGTGGCATTAACTACAACCATTCTTGACACGAGATACGAGGTGAAGTTGGTTACCAGACGAATGACATAGGTTACATGTAGTAGTAGCCCAAATAGCGACTGCGAAATGGCGAGAAGAGAAACTGAATTAGAGGAAAAAAAGGATTGCTGTGTTGTAGCTAACCTTTACTCTTTCATGCTCTCATCGACGTGCAGCAGATAGATACCCACTGTTGCTTTCTGTTTCGGGTCAAGAATAATCAGTTAGGAGTGTTCCCTGACCATTTGAAGTGGAGCAGGAATGTTTTTGATTGCTGGGTATCCCCACATCTGCATTCATCCAACGCTGATATTTCCATCTCCATTTGATCTAGATTTCACTTTGATGTCTCAGTCTCCTGATGATGTCTTCAGTTCAAATGTCGAGTTGTTTGCTGATACCAATTTGATTTACCATTGAAGAAACGAGAACAGAGAATTCCATGATTGATCCCACTTATCATGCAATCAAAATGGCTTTCACAAGAAAGAACTGCTCCAATTAGAATCCTTGAGATTGCTAACTTACCTGATGTCTACGTGCTGATTGATCGCGAATATTCAGTGGAGTTCTCACCCTGTAGTTTCTGCTCAAACATAACGGGCATAAGCGAATTACATTTCTGACGCAGGATAACAAAATAGGAATCATATTTGGAAAAATAAAAATTACCGGGCTTTTGAGTGGTAGGGGGGTTCTCTACTATCCAATCCAGCATCACAACTCTCCGCTTCGCCTTCCAGTCACGATGTTAAATTTTGCTTGTAAACTGATGGCCGCTTACATGACTTCTGATGTGTTAGAAAATTTTCTGAGAATAGTGATGGATCCTTGCATCTATTAGGTTAAGTATCAGAAGTTTGTTGGTCAAAATTCCATGTTTGAGTATTAAATTTGGTTGAACATTAATAAAATCTGAATCTCAAATTCTCTTATCAAATCAAATTTGATTATTCAGTAAAATTCGATTCAATAGCAAATTTGTGCGAACATGTGCACGAATTGCCAGCCTTCAGCTACCCGTAACTTGAAGATCATAAGATCCTTGTATTCGGATATTATCTCTATACATATTGCCACCTGTGTTTGTTACAGAGAGAGCTGAACAGATTGATAGATGAGAGAGAGGGGAGAATAGGAATGACCATTGCATTGCCTTTGTGTTTGTTACAGAGGTCTTACAATACCCATGTCTTTACACCCATTTACATCATTTCCAATTTAAAGAAACTAATTATGTTCACACCACCTAATACATTTGAGCAGTTAAAACATGAATGTTCAGTTTTAATTGTGCATTTTAGTTTCCATTGGAAATCGACAATGTATAATCACATGAGGCCGAATTCGCTCCCTAGACTTGCCAAAAGTAGGTTCACAAGCTAGTCCAAATCTGGACTTTATTTTTCTTGCAGTTTAGTTCAGATCTGGACTTTGCAGTTCTTTATATTGGAAAAGCACAACATTGATTTTTTTTTTATTCTCCTCTCTTTCTTTTTTTTTCATACTTTGTTTAGGCTTTCTTATTGATTTTTAATTGCAATAGAAATTGCTTTCCACCTGATTCTTTACTGAAATGCAATTAATGGGGGGAGAAAACCAGCAACAAGATTTGTACCTGCAACTTTTGCATAAAAGTCAAAAAACATCCAGTGGTGTGCTTTAATAGAAAAAATTGCAACCCAAGATATATTTGAGGTAAGAGTCACTTTTTGACGAAGCAAGTTTACATCAAAAAGTTGAGATCGAGACAAACTTCAGCATGTGAAATTAGAAACACTCAAGGCCATTATTGGAGAGGGCAACTTTTCTACTATAAACAAAGATGACATTTCTGCCCAACCATTTACTGAAAGTATCTTCTCATTTTACTGTTACCATCAATACAAATTTTGTCCACAAATGTTGTGAGTCTGTAATTATTGCACATGCCACTCAGAACAAGAATGAACACAAGAGGCAACATTATACTCGATGGGGAAGAAGGAGTTCAGAACAAAGACGGAGGCAAATATAGAAGAAAGATGGATGAAAGAAGGGGAGAAGAGAGTGAATATGACATTCCAAACAAAAGGAAAACCAGCCAATAGCACGGAGACTGCATGAAGGTCAGGTTTTTCTACACAAAGAAGTAACAAAATGAAGTAAAAAATCAATCAAGAAGAGAAACAACCAAGCTATGCCCGACTCAGCTTCATGATGGAGCTAAGGAAAACTAGCAAACAAACACAAGATATCTTATCCACATATTACTCGAGGGAAGGAATCTGTTGCCTACACATGTTAGCCAGAAAAACAAAAGAAAGGATTGGAATATAACTGCTCAAGTCTTTGCCAATGCTTAAATAAAGGGTACTTGTTGCAATACACTCAAGTTGCAAGCTTAAATATTTCACTTTATTGGTGTGCCACTGATCCAGTGGAAGAGGAAGCTTCGCATCCTGCAGGTCCAAATGACATTAGGGGGAAAATGTTAAAAATTGGTATAAGATCTTGATGTTTGTGAGAAGATGGATAGGGGAAGATCTATTTTGTTTCTCAATTAAAATTTAAGAAAGCAGGGCTGAATTATGCCGTGTGGGTACTGAGCTTACAGGCAGATGAGCATTCTTCCAAGACAAATGCAAAAAAGCATAAGGAGAGGCGCCCGTCGAACACTCCAGTGTACCTGTGGCTCGAAGGACAATAACCGATCTACCCCAGATCGAGAGCTAAGCACCATGTTTGGGGATCGCCCAATCCACAATGCTCAGCCAACAACCTGACAAATAGAACAGCAACGGTCCCTCGTGATCACAAACAGGAGCCATTAATTCAACATCCAGCCAATCTTAATGGCCCCACACAGGTTACAAGCTCACGTTACCGAGCTCGGCGAGAACAGCGTCGAATTTTTGCTTCAAATGTTACACGCAAATCCTCTTAACATCCGATGTGGTATCAAATGGAAACACAACTGACACGGGGTCCGAGGTGAAACGTGTATAGGATTCACGTGGCAGGCCAAACAACGACCGCGAAACAGCGAGAAGATAAACTGCATTAGAAAAAAACCATACTTCTCCACGGCAGCTGCCCGCTCTCTCACGCTTTAACTGAATCAACGTGTGGTACTTCTCTACGCATTGTTTGTTTATACGGATTGAACCATTTATGTTATGTTTGGATCTTTTAATTCTGGATTATAATAATCACAAGATAGAACCCTTAATCTTAAGATTATGCAATTCGAGATGGGAGAGCACGATAAAGTTATCCTAAAATTGTGTGAAAGAACACACACCTATCCTCCCAAACATCTCATGATTTTGACCCATATTCCCTCCAAATACAAGAACATCACAATTCTACTACTTACAAAATCAATCCTTCGTAACAAACCATACCTTAATTAGTTGGATTCACCTCCGAGGCATGTAATCTCTTAACATGTGAAAGGAGAATTCCATGATTGAATCCACTTAATTAACATACGATCAAAGTGAGTTTCTACCAAACAAAAGCAAAAAATAAGAAAAGTTCCAGCAGCATCAGCTTATATATAATAACCAAGATAGTCGATCCAGTTATGGGATGGAAAGGACGTTTAACAAAGAAACTGTATTTTTAAATCAAAATATATACGTGAAAATCAGAATTGTATTTCACAAGCAATAGATGAGAGTTAAAGTACGGTGATGTAGATGAGAGTGACAGCTCCTTCCTACATATTCAAAATTTCAGAGACATTCGATGGCTCCGTACATGTATTATGCTAAATATTGAAAGCCACTTGGTTGAAACTCCATGTTTGTGTGTTAACTCTGGTTGAATTCAATGACAGCCAAATCTTTGATTGTCTAATTGGATCAAATTCAAAGCTAAGGTAAATTCGGTGAAATTCAACTAAAATTGCCGCCTTAGATAAGGAAGCGTGTTCTATGTTCCATATCTCTACTCTTTTATGCGATGACTCAAGTTTAGAAAATCATCATTAATATTTGAAATGTACTTAGTAAATTATTATATCATTTCTAGGAAGTATCGTATCACATAAATGCCAAATATATTACTAACTCTGCTTATGAATTATATTTAAAATATAAACAATCAAATATTATGTTATTATTAAAAAGTAAATATATCGCATTAGTATTTAGTCATGTTACAACTCTCTTTCTTTAACTAAGACGAAATTGTATTGCAATTATCAAAGTTATATTACAAATAATATAGTTAAAAAATAATCTAATTGATATATTACAACTTTTATATAATTGTAATATAATTATATAAAACTTATATATAGTTATATTACAACTCTTTATGTGATTGTATTATGATTATATTACAATTATCAAAATTATATTCCAAATATCATATTTAAAAAATTGTTTAATCGATGTATTATAACTTCTATATAATTATATACAATTTTTTTTATGTAATTATATTATAATTATATTACAACTCCGATTCTATTACATGAGACATCAGCATATCCTCTAAAGAATGTTTTGCAACGTGAATTTAATACACGTTTTGCACGCAAATAGACGTGCGGGACCTCCGAGTAACAACCGCAAATATCTTACAGAAAGACGGACTCGGAGGAGATACACAGGAACAAGACTTGTGTATCTTCTCCAATTTCGTCGTATTCGCACGTATTCAGACCAATCAATTATTAACATTTACAGACTCCCGTCCTGTCGACTTCCTATTGACATTTTTCATGCACAAACAGCACGAATTTTCCATGTCATTGACTTTCACCTCTGCGAGAAGTCCAACAGAGGAGAGACACTCTTATGCCTCCTTTGGTCATTGAGTTTGAATTGATCTATGCCCATCATCTTAGCGGTCGCGCATCTCATGTACAACTGTGGCCAACCTCCGCCGTCTATTCTGCGCCTGCATCTTATGAACGGCTGAGATCACCATCAACAACACGAAGCATGGCATCACTATCCCCACAGCTCTCATCAAGAACACCTGTGGGAGTTATAGTCACAAACAAACGTCAAGGCAAAGAAAATAGTTGAAAGAAAAAAAAAAAAAAAAAACCGATAATTACGTGAAAAGTTCAGTATGATTGCAATTTGAAATGCATAATCACTTCTGTTGCTGAAACTTCCTCGAGGACATTGAAAGTAATTACCATGTGTTGTAGGACTCAGAAGTAAAACCCAACATGAAATAGATGTAAACCGTGAGAATTACATAATTGACCAGCTGAGAAAATTGTGAGAACCAGAGCAAACAGAGGTGAAAAACGACAGAATGGGAAATGGTTGTTTCGTTTGTCTCAGATGGTCTTAGATGGACCTGGACAATTTACACCATCGTCCTTGACGTTACATGTATTTACATCATTTCCTCCTTACAATGAAACCATAACTTTATGCTGAGTACAATTACGTTCACAAAAATTGAGAATCAGAAAGATTTCTCGAGAGCAAAACTACAACTTGGCATCCAAGTATAGCGGAGAAAAATTGAACCTCCCAAGTTATTGGATTTGAGTCCATAACCAAGCTAAATGCCGAAAATGACCATGCCCAAAGTAGAGTATAGTGCGTAAAGAGAAACGAAATGAGGATTGAAGTCTCACCGTGAAGGGAGGAAAGACGCAGCCGTCGGTAGCGAGAGAGAATACTGCAAAGAAGTGCCTAAGCAACAAGGCCAAGGTGAACTGCAAGTTCAAGCAAAAGCAAATAACGTTCAGCTTGAGAAGCATATATGCGTATATACATATATATGTGCAGGCGTGTATGTGGAGACTATCTCAAGATAGAATGCAGGTGTGTTAACCAGAGGTGTAGATTCATGTCAATCGGTGCTTACTGCAATGACTACCAATCGGCAGAAGGAGGCGCCCCTGCTGGTAGGGGTAGAGCAATCATGGGTGTAATCAAGCGAGTCGCCATAGTTATCGTCTACGTCGGAGTTCGATTGGTCAGAATCTTCTCTGTTAGCCTCAAAGCTTTCTCTGTAAATTAAAATCCATCGGTGATTAATTGTTCAGTGACCAAAATTGACAGGAGAAGTAGCTCACCATCTTCAACCATCAAGCATTCACAAAGTCTACTCTCCATAGCCAAAATCATTCAAAATTAATTAGCTAGATCATCCCAACGAATTATGCGTTTTCTTTTTCTGGTACCCAACTTCACTCTCGCTTAGGTCCCTCAAGTAACCTCTCACGATAGCTTTCGACAGACCAAAATAAATCTTTTTTTTTTCCCCTACAGAGACTAGCTAGCTAACCTCAAGTAGCATCTCACGTCTGCCGGGTGGACCCTTATAACTTAACTTATTTAATTCCATATTTGCACTCTCATTAACCCGATTAAGAGGAAGAGACAGCAGCGCTGACGGTATGAAAATGACGGAATAGACTACCTTATGTAGACGCCGATGTCGACCAATGCCTTCAAAGGAGAGACTCTATATCCAGGTTCAAAGTTCTGCAACATACAATTCAATACCTTTGATTATTAACATACTGTCCAAGAGCCTTACGAACCAAGTAATTGATAGGACGCAGAATTAGAAGTTAACGACAGAGGATTAGGCTGACCATTAATGCAACTTGAGCTGAAATAGATTAACCCAATTCGAGACGGACGTTTATCCAAAGAAAGAGAAGGCCAAGCGATTGTCAGTCGCAAAGGATGCAACTTGACCTTTCTTTTTCCGGAACACAGATTTTTTTAATATGAGCAGTTCACGAATACTACGGAGAAAAAATTTGGCAAGTAAATTACAAAAAGAGAAGCCACTTTTTGTGTACGCATTGTACGATCAATATAAATATGTCCATGGACGTGGGTTGTACTAACCTAAAGTTTGATTACTAAGTGGAATGGTTGAGAACTTAAGAATACGTGGTATTTGGATTTTGATTAATTTTCCTAGAGTCAAAACTTTCAGAAAAAATCGTGGTACTGCGTTGACTTCTGAAAGATCGGTAGGTCCGTTTCCTCCCTCCTGTTAGAATAGCGAGAAAGGAAGGTAAGGTAGGGAATAGTGTTTTCGATGGCACTCAACTTGTGCGTTCGGCTTTGGTATCTATGATCATGGATTACATGAGTGTGTTGCAACGATTTGCATGAACCTCGGGTTCGTTGAACAGCCGAGATCTTTGTTATAGATATTTTTGAAATCGAGTTGTTTTTTATCTTCCTTGAACCTCGGCTTGGTTGTTGAACCGAAATCATTGTCGCTGAATACTCGTTGACTCAGGTTGTTCTTGGTCTCGGATTGGTTGTTCTGCTTGTGTCGCTATACCTCTTGCATTTGACACCCGTTCCAAATTATTAGAATAGCTTATAAAAAGAAGAAGAAGAAGAAGCCAAAACCGAAATTGACGTGCCGAAGGAAAGGAATTTCATCAGAAACAGAAGAAAAAAAAAAAAAAACGTAAACGTCTGCTAGCCGGTTTCCATATAACAGAGCTTCTATTATTCCTTCCGAGTGATTACCAGCCGAAAATTACGTCGCAAAGCATTAGATATGAGTGATAACGTAAACAAACAACAGTTTCTACGAAAGGCGTATTGATCGGAGTGAGATGAACATAAAGCCAAACGTTGGCAGACCCATATAGAGACCTCCAATTATTGAGCCATAACCAAATATAATTAAGCGCCACACAACTGAACCACCAAACTGTAATCCTATTTTGTCATGGCTAACCACCGACGATTACGAAAACCCATATCCAAATCATCATGACCCTCTCTTAGTCCTATACTCCATGCCAGTGATTAATCAGATTAATTACCTGCAGGCATATCTCACAGACTGTGCTCCCTTTCTCGTCGCACCACCTCTTCACGCACCCTCTGTGTGCAAACTGGAGGAAAAAACAATTGCCATCAAAACCAAACCAGACCAAACGTGAAGAATTGCAAGAACCAACATAGATAACCAACTGCTTCATGAAGATTAACTGCATATTAAAAAAAAATGTCCACGCACCTTGAGTGTGCCAGAACAGGCACAGGGAGCCTCCATGCTTGTGGAGGAGCTCTCGTCCTCTTCCTCATGGCAAATTCTGCATAGACGCGTGGGCCTCTCCTCTGCGATTAGTAGCACCACTTCCCCATCTTCACCTTTCGATTCCATATCTCTCTCTCTCTCTCTCTCTGTATATCTGTTTGTGTTTCTTTGCGTCCATCTCTAGCTGTTCGTTTTACCTCCTCACTTTAATAGGTACCAGGAAAGTTGAGTACCGAAAGTGCCCTAGAGTTTGCGAGAAATGACGTGTGGGTCCACCGTCTCGGGAACGTTTGTTGTCCAGATATGATCGCCTTAGGAGCGGCTGTAACGCGGCAACTGGTCGATTTGACCCCACTGGCAATCACGAACGGTTGACTTACTGAGAGTTGGGTGTATAGCTTCGTAACGAAGATTTAAATGGAAAATTGAGACCCGCGAATCTTACGTTAAACGGCTCGAGATTCCTAAATTTGACGGGAGGGACTCACCTTTGAATCTTCATTTTGTATTATCTAGAAGATAGATAAATAAAAAATGATCGATTCTTTCTTAATTTATTCAAATGAAATTTTAGGTCGTGAAAAGAAAAAAAAGTTAACTCGATTCGAAATTTAAGTAAGCAAATTTACCTCGATCAATTGACATGCAAATGTTGAAGAACAAAGAAGAGACCAGTGTTGGTTGGAAGTTGGTGAAGGAGAAACGACCCGAAGCTGTGAATAAGATGCAATCAAAAATCAAGCAAGCCGAGATGAATATGATGACTCGCTTTAGATTCAACTTTGCTCCTAATTAAAACTTAAGGAGGGTTCTATTGTTCATAGCTTGTTTGCCATCTGATTTTCAGATGGGAATCTCCACCTAAATGGTAGCCGTTGATGGTAGTTACGTCAATCTTTTAAAAGAGCTCTCATTATGATTCCACTTTCAGAAATATCGGTTTGGTGATTATTGTATTTAGTTTTTTATTATCTTAACATAACCACCTCGTTGTGGGTGAAACCTTCCGAGGATTTTGGGCAACGAGTAACTAGAAAAGTCACCGGCTGAGGTGGTGGAGGGGGAAAAAAGCGACATGAGATGGGCCATGTTGCGGTAATGACATGTACAGTGACGTTTATTCAAGTGCAAGTGTATTTGTTATCTAATTTTTAGATATTTTACACATATATCCCTGTGAGTTTTTGCAATTATGTATTTATCTTATAATATTTGTTCTTACATTGATGTCTCTACGTAATTGTATCAAGTTAAAAATTAATATCCATCGTGTATAGTAAATTACTCGAGTAGAATAAGGTCAAATATAACCCAAGATGAGATAATGCTGCATCCTACGACTAGATCTAATGATGGGGATCAATTCTCATCAGATTCCCTTGAAGAATTTGCCCTTTACATTTACATCCCCTTGTTGCTAATACTCCTTTACCCACCCTAACCCCCTCCTATCCGCTAAGTGCTCGTCCTCCCCCTTATTAACTCTCCATCCTATTGCTAACTCATCATCCTCTCCTTTACTAACTTCTCATCAAATCACCATTAATTTGGTTTACTACTGCCCCTATTTTTTCCACAATAAATGCATTGTCCAGAGATGCATTTAAACAACATTTTGAGGCAATTAGAAGCTTCACCAAACCCAAACATAATCGCATGCGATGCTGGTTGAACGTAGCATTTTCTTATGTTATCATGAAGCCCATGGTAAAAGATCTAAACATGTTACCAATGTGGGACACCATGGTGAGGACATATACGCAAAAGTTCATGGAATCGCTCCCAAGCCTCACACATTTGTTCTCCTATATTCTAAATGAATGTAGTGATAGCACACCTTAAAGCATTAGTACGGCCTACGGGAAAGAACTTTTTAAGGAACTCATGTTTCAAAAAAGCCCATGTGTCTATTGGTGTAGTCTGTGAAAAAGTTCTAAACAAAAAGGCAGCCTTATCCTTAAGTAAGAAGGAGAACATTTTCATTAGCAACGTGTGCTGATCATGGCCCTACGGACCCAAAGTTTGAGTAAGATTTTTCAACTCTTCTAAATGCTGAAAAGGGTCCTCAGAAGCAAGACCATAGAAGTGAGAGATAAGCGCAATGATGTTCAGCTTCAATTCAGCAGCATGACCCCCAGTAGGATAATGTACCGCAGGCATAGGTGGTGCAACCGTGGGATCATAGTAATCCCGTAGTTGAGATCTACGAACTTAGGGACGAGGGTTTGCTAATAGATTAACACCTTGAGTAGGCTGTTGCACCTGTTGTATAAGGGTATTCATCTGAAGTTGTGTATTGTACAGGTGTTGTAGATTAGGTTGAACACCTTTCTCCGGTTGTGGTTGGTTGGGAAAGTTAGGGTAGGGAGGAGGTTGAAACTTATGAAGTGGAGGTGGTGATGGTGGAGGATGTGCAAAAAGATTAGGAGGATCTTCTTCGAAGTCCTCAAATTGTACAGAATCATGGTCATCCTTCGGATGGACGAAATGGTGGATAGGAGTTTGAGGCTCAAGAGGTAAAGGATTGGATGTGGAAGGCATAGATGTAGAAATAGAAGCTTGGGCATCAGCACCCAAGGGAGGTACCAAGGAAGGGTTTTGAGATCTCCTACCATCTATGAGTCAATTTTTGAAAAATGCTTTTTAAATTAGTTACAACTCAAGGAAGGGAAATCACAATCTCAATCTCAGATCAAATAAGAAAATCAGAAATCCTATTATCAATCTCACAATCAAATGCCAATCAATATCAATCAAGAGAGAAAGTGTGTATTTTTCCTAGGGTCTGCTCACTACTAGAAAAAGTTATTTTACTGTCGGGTAATTGTCGTCGATTTTTCAAGCGACGGCTTATATAAGCGACGATGAATACATCATTACAACTAACCCCCTCCATCCCTTGCAAAAAATAATATGTAATAAATATTTGTTGTCATTTATTGTAAAAAGCGATGGCAAAAATGCAAATAAAATTTACCCGCGAAAGCCACCAAAATTTGGGTTTGGAATTAATTTAGACATTTGCCGCTGCTTTTTAACATAACTGACGGCAAATGTCGGTCCATCTACTCCCACGTAGAGTGTTACAACCCAATTCCCGAATCCCTACAGGACCTGAGACCGGCTTGACTCGACCAATCCCAAGACCCAGTCATCCAACAAGAAACAACCAAAAAGCAGGAAAGTAAACCACATTCATTATGCTAAGTAACTAATAGTAAAAGAGTATAGCAGTAAAGGAAGTAAAAGCTGCTACAGTACATATCACCACCATAACAGTAAAACGGAACAAGATACAGAAACGTAAAGGTAACAAGAGTCTGAACTTAATAACAACAGAAAGTACTACAACAAGAAGACTACTACTACTGGGCTCTACTGGGCCCAATACCCTCTGCAGCTGGTGACTCGGGCTGCTCAACACCTGAACCTGAAAAGGGTTATGAGTAACAAGGTCAGCGAACGTTGAGTAGAGTGGTAACCAACTAACTAAAGCAGTAAAAGCTAACAGGTAATTTATCTTTTCCAATTACTTTATTTTACAAGTTATTCCTTTCCACCCATTGGTTTATTTTTCAGATCTCTTTCTTGATCTCGAAATGTTCCTCGTGGGAACGATCTTGATTACAGTCTTTTCCGAAGAGTAGAAGGCACACGTGGTGCTCTCCTGGTCAGGAGAGTCCCTCGTGGTGATCCTACACCCAGTCAACCACTCCAAGGTCACGGACAGACATAGCGGTGACTATGGCACGCGTGATAAGTGCACGGGTAGCTACCCCGCACTGGCACGCGGTCAGTCATTTCCGCTAATGGGTACGCCCAAAGTACAGCACGGAACGGTATAGGGCCTAGCCCTCTCAGTAACAGGGGCCTAACTGTAAAGACACGTTCTGTCCTGAGCCTTTTAAGACTTCTGGACTGTCGTCAGACGTCTGGTCAGACTTCTAGACCCCTTCCCAGACATTTAGAAATTGAAATTTTTGTGCAAGCCTTTACGTCTGTGCGCGGGCAGCTTGCAGACAGTACCCTCTTTTTCTCCCCTTCTCTCTTCCCTCCTCCACCGAGCCCTAACACACTCTTTATAAACCCCTCTTCTCTCTCGTTCTCCCCACTCCACCACCAGCCACCTTCTTCTCTTCCTCTCCACCCCAGCGAGAGGAGCTAAAGCGAGAGTGGTGATGAGGAGGAGCGACGTGAGGAGAGGAGGAGAAGCTTGAGCTTGCGAGCTCGTGTGGGAGCTCACCGGAGGGCGCACGACCGGAGCAACGCGTGCGGGAGGAGGAGAGCGTCGAGGGAGTCATCCCCGACACTGCTACAGCCGAAGCTGCAGGCGAGGAGGCGAGGCACAGCTGCGCGCGGCGAGGGCGAGCAGGAGGGGGTTCTGGTTCTAGGTTTTTCCCAGAATCAGACGTCTGGAGTGATGTCCAGACGATGGAGTGGATGTCTGGAGGCGACTCCAGACGTCTGAAGTCAAATCTTCGCGAAGGTACGTTCCCTTTGCGGATACGACCATGCAGGCTGCTTCGCAGCTATGCTTTGCGTGGCTAATTTTAGAAGATTTTGCTTTCGTGTGCAGGGATTGCTTCAGGAAGGTGCAGGACACGTCCACCCACGCTTTTCAGACATCTGGGCAACTTACCAGACTGCTTGAAGCACTCCTAGACGTCCGAAGAGGAGGTCGGACGTCTGGAGCTGGGTCCAGACGGTCTAGAGGAGGTCCTGGACGTCTGTGGTCAACGCAGAGCTTGAGGTGCATTTTTTGACACTTTTAAGACGTCTGGACATTGTCCCAGATGTCTGCTTGAGTCAGTAACTCTGTTTTTGACCCGTTTAGGATCCGTTTGAGGTTCGTTTTGCGTAAACAAGATATCGGTATTTTCCTTGTGACTTCCTCTACTTGTTAGAAGGCTTTCTATACTATTCTGAATGTTCCATTGTGATTGTTCCTTGTTATAGGACTTCGTTCCGTTGCGGGTTCGAGGCTTACTGAGGCATGTGAGCCTGTCGTTCGAGCCCCCAATACTCCTCGGTTGTCTGGTAGAGTGGCTTCCCCTAATTTAATTATAAATCTGAATGCATGTGTGGAATGAATAATTAGAACATAGGATATGGCATGAATCCTAGGACGAGAAGTACTTAAAAGGTCTGTATGCTTGTTTGAATTGCAGTCTTGAATGAGTAACTAGAAATATTAACAACTGCCTATTAATGAACAAGAGCTGCCTGTGAAATATGAATTACCTGTGATAGTTAAACAGTTACATGTGACTTTACCTGTTGTATGCGTTAAATGATAGAAATACGAGCTGCATGTGTATAACCTGAGAATGGAAATGTGAATGATAGAAATACGAGCTGCATGTGTATAACCTAAGAATGAAAATGTGAATGATGAAACCTGGTATGAAATGGCATGAGAAATATGAGCATGAACCCTACGGGGAATTAAGAGTAGAGCTCCTGGAAATAAATGGAATGGATCTGGAAATGTGAGTGGGGAAGTGTGCTAGCCCTTAAGTACGTAGTACCAAGGAGAGCGACTGTCTCCTGTTTAGTGTAGAGCGGAGCTAGCCACCCTTGGGTTGGGACCTGGGGTTAGGATTGGCCACTCTGCAACGACTTATTGGCCCTCGTGTACACTGTACCGGGGAGAGCTACTAGTGTAGGGAGAGAACTAGCCACCCCACAGGGCCTGGGGTTCAGCTAGCCACCCTACATCGACTTGTTAGGCCCACTGGGAAAACCAGGGTAATCAGGTGAGGGTGCGCGGACTGTGGAGGGGCGAGACCCCTGTTTAGTTCTTAGAGGCTTGACCCCTGTTACTGAGAGGGCTAAGCCCTATACTGTTCCGTGCTGTACTTTGGGTGCACCCATTAGCGGAAACAACTGACCGCGTGCCAGTGCAGGGTAGCTACCCGTGCATTTATCGCGCATGCCATAGTCACCGTTACGTCTGTCTGTGACCTTAGGGTGGTTGACTGGGTGTAGGATCACCATGGGGGACTCTCCTGGCCAGGAGAGCACCATGTGTGCCTTCTACTCTTCGGAAAAGATTGCAATCAAGATCGTTCCCACGAGGAACATTCAATATCAAGAAAGAGATTTGAAAATATATAAATCAATGGGTGAAAAGGAATAACTCGTAAATTAAAGAATTGGAATAGCTAGTTTACCTGTTAGCTTTACTGCTTTAGTTAGCTAATTGCCACTCTACTCAGCGTTCACTGACTGTGTTTACTCATAACCCCTTTTCAGGTCCAGGTGTTAAGCAGCCCGAGTCTCCGGCTGCAGAGGGTGCTGGGCCCAGTAGAGCCCAGTAGCAGTAGCTTTCTTTTGTAGTACTTTCTATTGTAGGGAGTTCAGACTCTTGTACCTTAACGTTTCTGTACCTTATTACTGTTTACTGTTGTGGTGGTAATATGTACTGTAGCAGCTTTTCTTTCCTTACTGCTTGTACTCTTTTTACTATTAGTTACATATCATAGTGAATGTGGTTTACTTTCCTTCTTTTTGGTTATTTCTTATTGGACGACTGGATCTTGGGATCAGTCGAGTCAGGCCGATCTTGTGTCCTGCAGGGATTCGAGAACTGGGTCATAACACTAGCCCCTCATAACCAAACAGGGGTCTTGCCCCTCCACAGTCCGCGCACCCTCGTCTGATAACCTTGGTTTGCCCAGTGGGCCTAACAAGTTGGTGTAGGGTGGCTAGCTCTCTCCCTACACTAGTAGTTCTCCCCGGTATAGTGTACGCAATGGCCAAGAAGTCAGTGTAGAGTGGCCAATCCTAACCCCGGGTCCCAACCCAAGGGCGGCTAGCTCCGCTCTACACTAAACAAGGGACAGTCGCTCTCCTTGGTATCACATACCCAAGGGCCATCACACTTCCCACTACATTTCCAGATCCATTTCATTTATTCACAGGAGCTCTACTCCTAATTCCCCTTAGGGTTCATCCTCGTATTTCTCGTGTCATTCCATACTAGATTTCATCATTCATATTTCCATTCTCAGATTAACCACATGCAACTCGTAGTTCCATCATTTAACATATACTACAAGTAGTGTCACAGGTAACTAACTAATACAGGCACTTCATTTTTCACAGGCAGCTCTTGTTTATTAACAGGAAGTTGTTCACATTTCTACTCATTCATTTAAGACTGCAATTTCAACCACGCATACAAACAGAGCAAGTACTTCTCATCCTAGGATTCATGCCACATCCTAGGTTTTCTACTTTCATATATGCAATCAGATTTTATAGTTAAAAATAGGGGGAAACCACTCTACCAGATAACCCAGGAGTATTGGGGGCTCGAACGGTAGGCTCACGTGCTTCTGCAAGTCCTGAACCCGCAACAGAACGGAGTTCTATATCAAGGAACAATCACAATGGAACATTCAAAACAGTATAAAAGGCCTTCTAACAAGTAGAGGAACTCTCAAGGAAAACACCGATATCTTGCTTGCGTAAAACGGACCTCAAACGGACCCTAAACAGGTCAAAAGCAAGGCTACAGACCCAAATCAGACGTCTGGCACAAAATCCAAACGTCTTAAAAGTAAACAAGAACTCACCTCAGGTTCTGCATCGACCTCAGACATCCAAAAACCCTTCTAGATCGTCTGGACCCAACTCCAAACGTCTGACCTCTCCTCCAGACATCTAGGAGTGCCTCCGGTCGTCTGGTAAGCTGTCTAGATGTCCGAAATGCATGGGAGAGCATGCCCTGTGCCTTCCAGAAGCTGTCTCTGCACGCGACAGACAAAAATCCACCACTTTTAGCCATGCAGATCGAGGCTGTGAAGTAGCCTGCATGGCCGTATCCGCAAAAGGAACGTACCTTCGCGGTAAGCTACTTTCAGACTTCCGATGTGGTCACTAGACATCTGCCCCATCGTCTGGACGTCACGCCAGACGTTTGATTCTAGAAAAATTCCAGAATCAGAGTGACCTGCTGCTCTCCCTCATCGCGCGCAACTGCGGCCTCACCTCCCCCCCTGTAGCTCTGGCTGCAGCAAGTGTCGGAGACGTCTCCCCTGACGCGCACCTCCTCCCGCACGCGCCGCTCCAGCCATGCGTCCTCCGGCGAGCCCCCACGATCTCGTGAGCTCGAGTTCTTCCTCCTCTCCTCACGCTGCCTCTCCTCCTCATCGCCGCTCTCACGCTCTCTCTCGCGCTCGCTCCTCTCACTATGGTGGAGAGGAAGGGAAGAAGGTGGCTGGCTGTGGAGTGGGGAAAGAGGAAGGGGAAGAGGGCCTTTTGTAAGGTGCGTTAAGGTTTGTATGGAGGAGAGAGGAGGGAAGAGAGAGAAGAGAGGTACTGTCTGCGCGCAGCCCGCTCGCAGATGCGAAGGCTCGTACCAAAATTTTGATTTCCAGATGTCTGGGAAGGGCTCTAAACGTCTGACCAGACGTCTGACCGACAGTCCAGATGTCTTAAAAGGCTCAAGATAGAATGGGTCTTTACATAGAGCCCTCTTGTACCCCACATTTCGCACAACCTCCTTGTCTCGCAAAGCCCTCCGACGTCGCCCCTCCTCGTCGCCTCCCCTCCTCTATCGCTGGCCATCGTCACTTGTCTTCCCCCTCCTCAGGTAACTCCTCCTCGTCTCCCTCCTTCTCCTCCTCCATGCCCCCTCCTCTTCCTCCTCCCCGCATCCCTCCTGCCAGCACGCCCTCCTCCTCGCCGCCTCCTCCTCCTCAGCCCTCTCCTCTTCCTCCTCCCAGCCGCCCTCCAGCACCTCCTCCCCAGCCTCCTCCTCCTCATCCCTATCCCCCTTGATGAGTTGTGGCTCATCATAGCTAAAATGCCAAAGTTAAGGTAGAAACTAGGTTAAATACTATCATATTAACACAAACAAAGGCTTAAGTGTGAGAAATAACAGAAAAGACCTAAAACATCAAATTTGTGCTAAAAACGTATAATTAGGTCATTCATTGAGATATTCTATTAATAAATGCAAAATGGTGGTCCAATTACAAATTAAACACACAAATGAGTTCAAAAGATTAAATCAAAAGTGAAATTTACTTCTAATATGTTCAATGAAGCCTCAATAAAAATCTGGTAGCATTTGGACATCATTAGGGCCTTACAATTAGAGATTCTCATTTAGGTCCTTAGGTCATCACATTTCATTCTTAGAAATCTCTCCAGGGACCCATTTGATACCCACAAGGACCTATTTGTAACCAGTAGGGTTCCTTTTGTAAGGCCATAAGGACTGTTCTGAATTGATTCTTGACCACTTATGGGCCTACTTGATATCTTCCTATCCCTTTGTTTTGGGTTCTTTGCACACAATCACCAATAGACTCATATCACCTGCAGCACTTCGCGGAACACTATTTACACGAAGAACATGGCCAATCAGGGCCATCCATCTCATGGTCCTTTGATCTGGTGGCTCTCCTGTAATCGAAGCTTCACGCGACTTGGCGTGTCCGATCACCTCTACCTCCAAATCCCATCTAGGGGCTAGGATTCAACTTGACAGCATCCCATGCCCTCTCCTCTCATCCTCACCGCCTAAGCCCTATTTGCCTAATCCCACCGCGAGGTGACCTGATTCACTCTCTCACTCTACTTAAACACTCCTACAGCTCGCGCACACACCTGAATCGCTCCCTCCCCTTGAGTGATTCCATTCTTCCAAGCCCTCAGCTTCTCTCACCTCAATTTCGTCGGTCTACGGTGATAGCACAGACTTTCCCTCCCCTTTCAATAGCCTCCACCCACTGGCCATTGGCTCTTGGACATCACCTTCGTCAGCTGATGGGTCTCCTCCCCTTTCGTCGTCATCAGCCAACGATGGGTGATCTTGAACACCTCCTACTTTCCATTAGATAGATTTTACATTCTTTCTAAGAGTAGAATTAATGTAGTATATAGTAGTTTAGCTAGGAGTAGATTAGTTAGTGAATCTACTAGTTTTATCGTTAGCTTAGGAGTAGATTAGAGTAGAATTCACACATCCACCTCTTCTGATCAATTCAGATCAGAGGAGATGAATCCATTTCATCCATTTGATCATTCATCTCCCCCTTCACATCACAATTTCATGTTCTGAATTTCCTCGCATTTGATTTTCCAAGTCACCCCTCCATTAGAGTCAAATTCTCATCTAATTGCTTTCTAGCCTTGAGATGAGAATTTGCGCTCAAAACCATCTAGGGGTCTCCCATCCATTTCAGATTTTCCATAAAGACCCCTAATCTAAATTTAAAATGGAATCGATTTCCTTGATCTATTTTTAATTTGGATTTCAATGCAAGATCGAGAGATTTTGATCAAATTGGGTTTTGAAGGGCTTTTGATCAAGCGAATTGATTTGTTTTTGAGTAAATCAGATCCATTGCCATGAATCTAAGATGATTTTAATGAAGAATTTTCCCTTAGATGAGCCATGTCTGAATTGGATATGAATTAGGGATTTCATGGTTTTCAATGTGTGGGAGAGCCAAGGAGAATCAACCTTGTTGATTTGAGGCTTTACCATGGATTTTCATGTGGAATTATTGTTCGGAATTCTGATTTCCAACCTAAGGAATCTTTAGTATTCCTTAATGTTACGACCCGATTCCCAGATCCCTACAGAATCCGAAACCAGCTCGCCTCAACTAATACCATGACCTAGTCATTCAACGAGAAATAACCAAAAGTAGAAAATAAGCCACATTCACACATGCATTATTGTAATTTCCTGGTTAGAGGGAGTGAGATATGCTTGACATAATAAAAATAAATTGCGGAATTAAAATAGACAATCTCACAAAATGAACAATCACACAATGAGCACAAGTATTTTTAGGTGGAAACCCAAATCGGGTGAAAACCACCACCTAACCCTCTCAAGTTAGGATTTCCCAATCGACCTAGTCGATCAAATCCACTAAACCCAGTCACTTAAACGAGGGTGACTGAACCTCAATTACAACCACACTACTTAGACCGAGGGTAGTGTACCTCAACACCCCTTCTCTTCACAAGAAAGAATTTGTCTCGCGAAGGAAACAGGAATTCGCAAAGCGAATACCCAACCAAAGACAAAATAAAGTACAAAAATCCTATAGAGCCTCAAATATTTAATCATAGCTTCTATAGGAGTTAGGAAACTTCACTTTGGTGAAAGTGCGTCGAAGTGACGACGTGGATGCGTGAACCACGCTTTGGCACAACTGCGCTCTCGTAATGTCGGTGGGAGAGCGGGTGCACAGCAGGACGAAGCTCTTAGGTGAAGTGAGTGCTTGTAGAGCTAGAGCTTCTTCTATTTGATCTTCTTCTTCTTTTAGACACAAGTGAGTGGAAATATTCTAGCCGGGTGTGTCTTGGGTGTGTCTTGCAAGCCAAGGGGTTCTCTATTTACAGAGGGCCTAAGAAGGCTTTGAAATGCCTTAGAAGGCTTCCATAGCCGTTGGGTGCAAGGCCCAAGAGAATCAGGCCGAAGTCAGAAATAATCGTAATTCTGACAGGTTCATCAGACGTCTGGTCCTAGCATCAGACGTCTAGAAAACCAGTTTAAGAAGTCTGGGAACAAAGTCAGACATCTGATTTTAGGCAGGTTTCCTTCCTAACTTGAATCAGATCTAAACAGGGTTCTAATGTATGTCCATCAAACAACACACAGGACGTCTAGCATAAGGTCTGGACATCTGAAAACCTATTTTTCTGCGAAAATGCATTTCCAAGGGAGTACAACGACTAGAAAATCACTGAGAAGAGATTTTGGGTCAGCTAAGGCAAAACGGTCATATATCAAACGTCTAGGGTCCTCTACGGATGTCTCAGACGTATGATACGTGGCTAACGGTCATTTCCTCAACGTTTGCTAAGGAAGCCAACGGTCCACTAATTGGACGTCTGGAAAAGGCATTAGACATCTCCTAAGACGTCTGGACTAAGGCCTGGACGTCTGATTTCATCAGACAGAACTAAGTCCAGCCTAAATAATCAGACGTCTAAGTCAACAGTTAGACGTCTTAAAAGTTTTTATCAAACGTCTGAAATTCAGATTAGACGTCTGAAAAGGCTGTCTGATCCCTATTTTGATTTTCTAGGTTCTATATAGAAAACCTAAGTATCCTAAGATAGTGCAGGTGTTCCTAGGACTACTTTAAGGGTTCTTTGAGGCTCTTTAACATAAGATCTAAGACAAAAATAAATAGCACAACAACGAAACAAAAAATATATAGAACGGGATAAAATGAAATCTATCATATTCTTTATCTCCTTCCTTCTTCAAGCTTTCTCTCCTCGCAAAGCTTCTCCGCCTCATCAAGCTCCTTCAATCAACCATGGATGCGAGCTCGAACTCCATCTAAACACTTGTCTCTATTTGCAATTTGACCTGACCGGTGTGGTAAGTTCAGATTCAATGTCTAGTTCCCCAGCCCGGCGAAGTTCATGAATAGCGTAGCGGAGTTCCGGGATGGAGTCTATTCCAGGGATTGAGCGAGTGAGGACAGAGGGGCAGTTGAGGTATTCAATCAAGGTATTGAGTTCCGGGCTGGGGGATTCTTTAGTGAATTATGTGAATTTCGTGAGTCCCGTGGCGCGTATTAGTAAGGTCTTTAGTTTCACCCAAGCAGGTAACAGGAGAGAATATTGCTAACAAAACAAGTTATTCAACTCAAGATTCCCCTGATTGACATTTCCTATATTGACATATAGGATTATTCTACATACATAGAATAGGAATCCAAAAAAGGATAGGTGCAGAGACTCAATGGAAGCTATTCTAACGAATGGAGTTGGTTGCATTACGTCAGTAATAGGAATCTTTCTATCGAAATTACCGAAAGGTCCTTATAGACCTAATATAATACGTACGTATACATACTGACATATATCATCAAAACAAACGCTCGTAGTGCTCTATCACCGACAATTATAACGAAACAGAAGGACAAAAGAAATAGTAAAAGAAAGTAGAGTAACTGTCTCAACAAAGTACAACATGCCATCACAACAACAGTGGAACAGTAAATAGAAGTAACAGAAACAAAAAAATAGAGTTCTAGTACTCACTACAACAACAGAAAACTAGAAACGACTATGGCTGGGCTCGGCTGGGCCCAGCACCCTTTGCAGCTGGAAACTCAGGCTGCACAACTCCTGGTCTTGAACAGGGTTACGAAAAGACAGAGTTAGCAAACACTGAGTAGAGTGGTGTTTACATTATTTATGTGCAAGTAAAGAAAAATAAACAGCCAGGTTTTACTCTTATTTCTATTTATCTCATCTATGTGTTTCTGGTTCATTTGTTTCATAAATGATCCAAGTATTTCTTGATCTTGCTTGTTCCTCGTTGGAACAATCTTGATTGTAGTCTTTTCCGTGGAGTAAAAGGTACACGTGGTGCTCTCTTGGTCAAGAGAGTCCCTCGTGGTAGTCCTACACCCAGTCAACCACCCCGAGGTGACTGTTGAGACGTAGCAGTGTGATAAGCGCACGGGTAGCTACCCCGCACTGACACGCGGTCAGTCATTTCCGTTAGCGGGTACGCCCAAGGTACAACACGGAACAGTATAGGGCCTTGCCCTCTCAGAACAAGGGTCTCGCCCCTCCACAATCCGCGTACCCTCATCTGACTACCCCGGTTTACCCAAAGGGCCTAACAAAGTCGGTGTAGGGTGGCTAGCTGAACCGTGGGCCCCATGGGGTGGCTAGCTCCCTCCCTACACTAGTAGCATGCCTCGGTACCACATATGCGAGGGCCTACAAGAGTCAGTGTAGAGTGGCCAATCCTAGGCTAGCTCCACACTACACTAAAAGAACCACTGTGCTCCTTTGTACTACATACACAAGGACCAATTCACCTCCCGTCTACATTTCCAAATTCCTTTCATACACAGGAGTTCTACTTCTAATTCCCCGTAGGGTTCATGCTCATATTCATCTCATTTATCCATATCCAGATCTCATCTTTCATAACTCGTTCCTCATCCATATACAAGCAGCTCGTGTTTTCATAATTCAGTTCTCAATCATAAACATGCAACTTGTGGTTTCACAGTTCAATTTCTCATTTACATATAGGCAGCTCATATTTTAACATGCATCTCATATTTACATTACAGGCATTTGCTAGCAATTCATTTTAACCATGCATTCAGGTAAACAGTACAGCTCAAATAAGCTCATTCATTTCTACCCTAGGGTTCATTCTACATCCTAGAGTTCAATCCGATTATTTCAACCAAATACATTTTTATTTAAATATTAACAACTGAATGAAACCACTATACCAGGTATCACAGGAGGAATGGGGACCTGTACCGCAGATCTCGTCGTCTCCGCGAGCCCCGAACACGCCACCAGCTGGTAACCTGTACTAGCGACTAATTTACATCAGACAAGCTCAAAACAATAGGTACTCAACACAAACACGTAGAGAAACTTGAATGGAAAATAACGGCACTTCGTTTGCGAAAAATCGACTCCGTTTGAGCCCTAAACAGGCCAAAAACACAATTACTGTCCAAAATCAGACGTCTGGGACTAGTCCCAGACGTCTTAAAAGATGTCAGATCATACCTCCCACTTCCTGCGACTGCCACAGACATCCGGAGTCCTCTGCAATCCATCTAAGGGAAGTCCCAGACATCGGACCCTCCTTCCAATCGTCTGGAAGTGCCGTCGGATGTCTGGCGATGTGGTCAGACGTCCAAAAGTTGCCTGGAAAGGCGCACCACACGCTTTTCCAACGCCCTGCACCTGTGTACGAAGACGCAAACCCATTTTTAGCCAAAGGAAACCTGCGTCACAATCTGCATGGGCGGACCCTGCAAACAACACGTACCTCCACGCGAGAAATGTGCTTTCAGACGTCCGGCTTCAGCTCCAGATGTCCTGATACTTCTCCATACGTCTAGTCGATGTCCCAGACGTCTGATACTAGACAGCCAGTATCCAGATTTTCCTCTCGCAATCCTTCTCCTTAGCGCGAACTCCTCCGCGCCGCTTGTGGCTGCTATGCCAACCACCTCAGAAGGTCGTGAAGCTCCTTTCGCGAGCTCCCCCTCCTCTCACGGCTCCGAACTCCTTTAGCTCAAGCTCACGAGCTCCGCGAACCTCTCTAAAGATCTCCCCCTCGAGTTCCTCCTCCTCGAGCTCACGCCACCGCACCCGCAGCGCGGCACTCCCCACACACGAGCTCTTCCGCCGCACCTCCTCTCCCACACACTCCTTTCACTCCCTCGCCCTCGCTCTCCCCTTACTCCCCCACTCTTCCTCACTCTCCCTCCTCGCCGAGAAGGTGGAGGTCATTGGTGCAAGGGAAAGGTGAAGGTGGCGGTGGCTAGAGTGGTGGGGATGGAGTGGAGATGGAGGGGTTTAAATAGAGGAGGAGGTTAGGGTTTGGGTAAGGAGAACGGAGGGGGAAAAAGGAAAAAGGAGGCATGCGTGTCGCCTGCGCGCTGAAAGCAAGTGAACGTATAGTTTTCCTCCACTTTCAGACGTCCGACCCTCAATCCAAACGTCTGGACAGACGTTTGACCAATCTCCCAGACGTCTTAAATATCCCAAGGGCGACGGGTCATTGCAACATAACAAACTTAAAGAAAGTTTCGTCTCCGAAACTTGAGCCAAGTAGGGTGCTTAAGAGTAACGTAAAAGCACATAACAAACTTAAAGAGGACCAAAGTATCTCCAAGAAGATGTACCTTCAAAAGCTCCGGGTATCGCTCTCGCATCGCCGCCTCAAGCTCCCAGGTCGCCTCCCCGTACCATTGGCTTCTCCATAGAACCTTTGCCAGTGATACCTACTTCCGTCTCAGACTCTATACGGCTCTGTCTAATATCTATACTGGGATTGGCGACGTACTTTTCGAGATTGGACACGTGTAACATGCCATGCACTCCAGAAAGCTGGGGAGGAAGGGCAAGCCGGTAAACAACGGGCCCTACCCACTCCAGGACCTCAAAGGGCCCCCACAAACCTCAGTGCAAGCCTCCCCTTCTTCCCAAAATGCTGCAAGCCCTTCATGGGCGAAACACAGAGAAAAACGTGATCCATAACCTCGACCCAACTCATGGGTGTAGTACACCTCTGTCTGTACAGAGCCTCGTAAGGTGCCATGCAGATGCTCGAGTGGTATCTATTATTGTATGCAAACTTTGCCAGGGGTAAATGCTCCTCCCAAGAGCCTCTCTAGTCTAGCGCACAAGAAGTGGCTGCAATGGCCCTGCAGGCCTCTGGTGCTCGGCCTTCACCTGCTGACATACTAACACTGCTGAACCTACTCACCAACATCCCACTTCATCCCTCTCCACCATAAGCCACGTCACAAATCACAGTACAACTTGTGTTCCCGGAATGTATGGTGAACCTGGACCCGTGTGCCTCCGGCAAGAGCTCTCCTCGGTACTGTGTACACGAGGGTCAAAAGTCGGTACAAAGTGGCCAGACCTAACCCCGGGTCCCTGGGGCGGTGAAACGTCGGTTCTGTTATAACGTTGTAGTAAAGCCGGTTATTACCAACATTTCAAATATAAATTTTTTTACTCGGAAAAATAAAAGAGTTCCCGAGGTCGAACTCAGGGAGCAAGTTGTATTCTAGAGATATACATGTTTCTTTTACAAAAATAAAGAGAGAGAGAGAATTTGTTGTTCTCTTTGTTCTGCAGAGGGGGGTGCTCTTCTTTCTCTCTTTCTTTAGATCTCCTTCTTTCTCTCTGTTCAGGTGATATTCTTCTCTTGCAATGGTGGTGCTCTTCTTCTTCTTCCTGCTGTTCTTCCGTTGGTGATGTTCTTCTTTCTTCAGAGCTCCTTGTTCTTCTTCTTCTTTGGTTTTCTGCCTTGACCTCTCTTCTTCTTCTGCAATGGTGATGCTCTTCTTCTTCCTGCTGTTCCTGCGTTGGTGATGTTTTTTTCTTTCTTCAGAGCTCCTTGTTCTTCTTCTTTGGTTTTCTGCCTTGACCTCTCTTCTTCTTCTTCTGCAATCGTGGTGCTTCTGCCTTCGGCTACTAAGTCTCCCTTCCTTTGGTTCAGCCTGCCTTCTGTGTTGCTCTGGCTGCTGACTTTCCGTCGTCTGGCCCGGTGCTTCGACGACTTAACTGAGCATTTGCTACAGTGCAGCTCCTTCTTCTTCGCCTGCACTTCTTCTTCCGCGGGTCTTCTTCTTCTTCTTTGGCCTGCACACTTCAGAGTTTTTCGTCAAGAGGCAAAACCTACTCTACCCTCCCCCCCCCCCCGCGTCTCTCTTTCTCTCTGAAACCACTCTTGGGACAGCTCTCCCAGAGCTACCGGGTAATCGGGTTCGGGTCAGGCCCGGGTCCAGGCCCACCGGCGTGCGGTGGTGGGCGAGGAGTGCAGGTCGGTCTAATCGGGTCGGGCCAGGTCCGCGGAGCGTGGTCACGGACGAGGCCGGGTCGGGTGAGAGGGACCTCACCCCGTGGTCAGGAGGCAGACAGCATAAGGCACTTTTTGCCTTTATGCGTCCGCGCGCCTCCGAGAAGTTCCGAGGTGGGACTAAATGTCCCACCCCAATTGAGCGCCCGTCGCGGAGAATTTAGCAGGAGATGGCAGCGTCACGCGGAGTTTTCTTCCTCGGCTGCGAACCTGGTGTTTTGCCAAAACTCCTCGCAAGGCCTGAGAGTGAATCTGGGCTTGGCGCTGAGCGTGGCGCGCCTGTAGCTGCAGGTGGAAGCAGGTCCTCCTGCGCGTCAATGGCGGCGGAGGTCGGGTGGCCTGTTCAGAAGAAAACGGCCTCTCGGCCTAATCAGAGAGTGCCAGGAGCTTCGCCAGGGTGCGGCGAAGCTCGTGTGGGTGGTGGCGAGGCGCGGGGCGGCGTGCGAGGGCTGCCCTAGGTTGGACTGTGGGTCGGAGGATGGGTCTGTTCGGTGGGGTTGCAGAGGGTGATGTGGGGGGAGTGGCAGGGCGGAGGTTGATCAGGGTGAGGAGGCGGAGGTCCTGCGGTGGTCGGCGAGCCGTGTGGGTCGCTGAGGTGATGGGAGCGGCTCGCCGGAGGGTGGTCGGAGGCGAAGGGGGTGAAGGTGGTCAGAGTCGGTCGAGGGCTTAATTGACTAAATTGAAAGCGGGGAAAGAAAGAGGAGAAGAAGGGGAGTAGTTCTAACTTACTTGCAGGGACGAAGGGGGAGGAACAGGGCGACAGTCGTATCGACTGTCGCCGGAGAAGACGATGCCCAGTGGGGGGAGGACGGCGGTGACGACGGGGCAGAGGCAGCGCGCGCCGGTATTGCGCGACGCGGGAAGAGCAGGGGAAGAAGTCTCTGCTGCTGGTATTGCGGCAGAGCGAAGAGGAGGAGGAGGAAGAACCGCCGGAGCTGGTGGGCGTCTGCCGGAGGGAGAGGAGAGGAAAGTTGGGGGTTTTCTCCGTCAGATCCAAGCTGCCCTGGTCGGTGGAGCAGCGGGGGGATTTATAGGGATGAAATAGGGAGGAAGGCGGAGGGAGACGACGTGTCTTCCTCACCGGAGAATGGTCGGAGACGAACCCATACTGTCCGTGCGTTCGCACGGCCGGTATGGTGGGCTACAATGACCAAGGGGGTGCCCCTACGACGGCTGACGACGCAGGGCACCCCCGGTTTACTTGCCAGGTCCCCTACCTCACCCTGCGCGGCGCCATGCTCCGCGCAAGGTCGCCGGAGCATGGTGCTGGCAGGGTTTTGCAGGAGGGACCTGATTGCAAAGAACGAAGGAGAGTTAGGGGCCAAAATGCGAGGGTTCAAAAGTTGAGGGCCAAAGAGTAAATATATGAGGACCAAAGTGTAAAGTCGGTCAAGGAGGTTTCTTCTTAGGCTCAAGTTTTTATACATGACTAATTAGGACCTAAGGAATCTGATGGTGAATTTTATTTTCATCTTAAACCTTGTTCGACCGGTCAATTTGCGCAAAAACCCAAATTAAGTTATTAATTGGGCATGGTTCTCAATGTAGGTCAAAATGGGTTCTAAAGGCCAAATTGAAGGTTCTAAACCCTAGAGATTATTTTTCTATGAATTTTAGAGGGTTTATTCTATTTTTACTTTGCCTCGAACCTTGTGAATTAAAGTGGGTTGTTTTAGGGTTACAGATTTAGTCTCTTGGAATTGCTGTAGCCCTTGCTAGATCATTTCATCCCACTTTTATTCTTATTAAGCTGTTTTGACCTATGTTTGGGCCCTGAATTACCCTGTATGCAGATTATACTGGTAAAATTGCACTTTTACCCCTTATGACTTGTTTTCTTCTCAAACTCAGAATTCTCTGAGTTACGCCTTTCCTTGAGATATGTAGGAGCTTTTATCCTTTGTATTGGGTCAAAATGAGCTAGTTATGGCTCATGATGAGGTTCTCATCAGGCGGCTGGCTCCGCTCTGCACTAAACAGGTAACAAGTGCTTCCCCTCGCACTATGTACCCAAGGGACAACACACTTCCACGTATTTCTTTCTCAGTTCCATTCCATTCTCTTTCCAAGAGTTCTACTCCTAATTCCCCGTAGGGTTCCAGCTCTTTTACTCAGCATATTTAGGTTTCACCGTTCCAGTTTCACGTTCATACAACCCATGTTCTCAATCATGTTTATTTAGTCATAACAGGCAGCTGTTAAATCAATTTACAGGCAGCTATTATTTCCTTTCCACTTTTCCATGACTGCAATATCTATATACATATCACTAGTTTTCCAGTCCTAGGATTCATGCCGTACCCTAGGATCTATCATTCAATCTAGTTTCTCATTCCTAGGATTCATGCAATACCCTAGGATCTATCATTCAATCTGGTTTCTCATTCCTAGGATTCATGCAATTCCCTAGGTTCTATTAATTGTTCCATAATTGTAACAAATTATGCTAATAACTTTAAAAGCCACTCTACCAGCTACAACGAGAGTATTGGGGGCGTGGTCGGAAATCCCGCGCGCCTCCGCAACCCCCGAGACTGCAATGGAACAGGATCCTAACACAAGGATCAAACACAAAGAGTTTCTCAGAACAGTATATAATTACTGTAAACAGGTAGAGGATTTTATTCCGGAAATAACACACCTCGAAACGCGGAAAACAGACTCCGAACGAGTCCTAAACGAGTCGAAAACAACGAAACAGTCCAAAATCAAAAGTCTGGAACCTCTTCCAAATGTCTTAAAAGGTGGTTCAGAGGATACCTTCGCTCTGTGTAGTCCCTCAGATGTCCAGAAGCCTGCGGGGGCGTCTGGCTTAATTCCCAGACGTTCGATGATCAACCCGGACGTCTGGAAGTCCTCTCCGTCGTCTGGCACTGCGGCCAGACGTCCGATTCGCGTTGGATGGCGAGTCTCATGCCCTGCCGAGCAGAACCTGCACGTATCCACTCCTCGCTCTCAGTACGACGGGTTGCAGACGAAGGCGCGGCGAATGGCTGCATGGCCGTACGCGCGAAAAAAGAAGGACGAAATAACTTACTTGCCAGACGTCTGGACAGTCCTCCAGACGTCTTCACCGTCGTCTAGTTGGAAGCCCAGACGTCTGATTCTGGAAAAACTTCCAGAATCAGAGCTCGACTCGCTCTCCGCCCACGACGCACGGCCGCGCCGTGCCCCGTCCGCCTACTGCTCGAGCTGCAGCAGCCCTCCAGCGACACTCCACACCCGCTGCTCCCCCGTCGGCTGGCTCTAGCTGCCCCGGCAAGCTCGAGCCCTCACAGTCGAGCATCCCCTCCCTCGCGCAACACCTCCTCTCGCACACCTACCGCGGCCGCTGCTGCCGCCGCTCGCTCGCTCTCGCACCGACTGGAAGAAGAAGAAGAAGAAGGAAGCGGAGGAGATGAGAGTGAGGGAGAGGGCGAGGGCCTTATAAGGCCGCGCGGGGAGAGAGAGAGAGAGCGCAGCACTGCGCCTGCAGGAGGAGAGAGGGAAAAAGAGGAAAGAGGGTGGCGGTTGCAAGTATGCATGCGCATGCGCGCAGACGCAACCCCGTACGCCGCAGAAATTGAATCCCAGACGTCTGGAAGGGGTTCCAGATGTCTAGTCAGACGTCTGGGCCACCTTCCAGACATCTTAAAAATCGTCTTGAAGCCACGTTCGTAACAATATAACAAACTCAAAGGAAGTTTCGTCCCCGAAACTTGCGCCAACCAGGGTGCGGGAAAAACGTCATATAAAAACATAACAAACTCAAAGAGGACCGAAGCCGGTCCGAAAGAACGTACCCGCGAAGAGCTCCGGGTACCGATCCCGCATTGCTGCCTCAGACTCCCAGGTAGCCTCCTCGTACCACTGGCTCCTCCACAAAACCTTCACCAGGGGTACTTGCTTTCGTCTCAAACTGCGGACGGCTCGGTCAAGAATCTGCACTGGCCGCTCGGGGTAGGTCAGGTCGTCGCCCACCTCGACGCTCTCGTGACTCAGTACATGATTGGGATCGGCTACGTACTTCCTGAGGTTGGACACGTGGAACACGTCGTGCACACCAGAAAGCTGAGGAGGGAGGGCAAGTCTGTAAGCAACGGGTCCAACCCGCTCCAGGACCTCAAAGGGCCCCACGAACCTCAGCGCGAGCTTCCCTCTCACCCCAAACCGCTGCAGGCCCTTCATGGGCAAAACACGAAGAAAGACGTGGTCCCCAACCTCGAACTGCACCTCTCTACGTCTCCGATCCGCGTAGCTCTTCTGTCTGCTCCTGACAGTGCGGAGTCGCCTGTGGATCTTCTCGACTACCTCCTGACTCTACCGGATCAACCTGGGGCCAACCTCCCACTTGGTCCCCACCTCAACCCAACTCAAGGGTGCCGTACACCTCCGTCCGTACAGAGCCTTGTAGGGAGCCATGCCAATGCTCGAGTGATAGCTGTTGTTGTATGCAAACTCCGCCAGGGGCAGGTGCTCCTCCCAAGAGCCCCTCCAGCTCATTACACAGGCACGCAAAAGGTCCTCAAGTGTCTGTATCATGCGCTCAGACTGTCCGTCTGGGGGTGGTAAGCTGTACTAAACCTCAACCGCGTCCCCAGGGCCTACTGACACTCAGCCCAAAACTGGGACGTAAAGCGGGTATCCCCGTCGGATACGATCTCCCACGGGACTCCGTGTAGTCGTACCACATCGCGGATATACCTCTCTGCCAACTGTGCTGGTCCCAAAGTGACTCGGATCGACAAGAATCATGCTGTCTTCGTCAGTCTATCCACAATTACCCAGACTACGTCATGTCCTCGCTGGGTAACAGGTAAGCCACCACCAAGTCCATGGTGATGCTCTCCCACTTCCACTCTGGCACTGGAAGCGGCTGTAGCGGCCCTGCAAGCCTCTGATGCTCGACTTTCACCTATTGACACACCAAGCACTGCTGCACGAATTCACCCACATCCCGCTTCATCCCCCTCCACCAAAACTCCCGTCTCAAGTCGTGGTACATCTTCGTGTTTCCGGGATGTATGGTGAATCTGGAACCGTGTGCCTCAATCAGGAGCTCTCTCAACAGCTCCTCGTCTCTGGGGAAGCACAACCGTCCCCTCAGGCGCAGCACCTAGTCTGTGAAAGAGAAGTCCCCTGGGTCTCCTAACAGTACTCTGTCGCGCAAGGACTGCAAGTACGGATCGGCCATCTGTCCTGTGATGATGCGGTCTATCAGCTCTGGCCTAGTCTGTCGTGTCACAGTCACTGCCCCACAGTGCCCCCGTAACTCTAGGGGTTTCCAACTGCCCACCTCCTCCAAAAGGCTCCAACTCTGTAACTGTAAACTAGCCAAGTGTGCGGGCGCCTTCCAGCTCAAGGCGTCAGCCACCACGTTGGCCTTTCCCGGGTGGTAGGAAATGCTGCAGTCGTAGTCCTTCAGGAGCTCCAACCAACGTCTCTGTCTCATGTTGAGCTCCTTCTGATCAAAAAGGTATCTGAGGCTCTTGTGATCTGTGAAAATCTCGAAGGTCTCACCGTACAAGTAGTGCCTCCAGGTCTTCAGCGCGAAGACAACAGCTGCCAACTCCAGGTCGTGGGTACGGTAGGTATGCTCGTGGGGCTTCAGTTGCTGCGAAGCGTAAGCAACAACGTGACCCCTCTGCATGAGCACACCTCCTAACCCCTGCAAGGAGGCATCTGTGTACACAACGAACCCGCCACTACTGTCAGGGATGGTGAGCACGGGAGCCGAGGTCAACCTCTCCTTCAGCTCCTGAAAACACGCCTCACAGGCGTCTGTCCAAGTGAAGGGCACGTCCTTCTGGGTCAACTGTGTCATAGGACGCGCGATCTATGAAAAACCCCTGATGAACCGTCTGTAGTAGCCTGCCAGTCCCAGGAAACTGCGAATCTCAGTGACTGAACGCAGTCTCTCCCACCTGAGCACTGCCTTGACCTTGGCTGGGTCCACCGCCAAGCCGTCTCCAGAGATCACATGACCTAAGAAGGTCACCTCCCTCAACCAGAACTCGCACTTGCTGTATTTGGCGTACAGCCTACATCATCTCAGTGTATCCAGAACCATCCGCAAGTGCTGTCCGTGCTGCGTCTGATCTCGAGAATAGATGAGTACATCATCAATGAATACCACCACAAACTGATCCAAGTACGGTCTAAACACTCGGTTCATCAGGTCCATGAAAGCAGCGGGGGCATTGGTCAGCCCAAATGACATGACCAAAAACTCGTAGTGTCCGTACCGGGTGCAGAAAGCTGTCTTGGAGACGTCTACCTCCCTGATCCTCAACTGGTGGTATCCAGACCTCAAGTCGATCTTGGAGAACACCGTGGCACCTCACAACTGGTCAAACAAGTCGTCGATCCTCGGCAGCGGATATCTGTTCTTGATGGTAACCATATTCAACTGTCGGTAGTCCACACAAAGGCGTAGGGTACCATCCTTCTTCTTCATAAACAGTACCGGGGCTCCCCAGGGAGACGCACTGGGCCTCACGAAACCCTTCTCCAAAAGGTCCTGCAACTGAGACTTGAGCTCTCGTACCTCAAGCAGTGCCATCCTGTATGGCGCGGTGGAGATGGGGCTAGTCCCTGGTACTAGTGAGATCTCAAACTCGATCTCACGCTCGGGCGGTAGTCCTGGTAACTCATCTGGGAACACGTCAGGGTACTCTCTGACCACCGGGATGCTCTAGAAGTCTGCCACAGGGCTGGGCTCTGCCACCACACAAGCTAGGAAGCCCTCACACCCCTGGCTCAAAAGTCTCGCCGCCCGAAGTGCCGAAATGCACCTGAAGCCTCCGTCCACTGGCTGTCCGTGAAACTCGAAAGAAGGCAACCTTGGCATGGAGAAGACAATCTTCCTCTCAAAATAGTATACCAAGGCGTGGTAAGCGGACAACCAGTCCATCCCCAGAATTACGCCAAAGTCCTCCATCTGTATCATAATCAGGTCAGCTGGCAGGCTATGTCCCCCGACGCTGACCTCGCAATCCGTATACACCTCCTCAGCTACAAACAGCTGACCACTCGGGCCTCTGATTACTAACGGATTTTCTAACAGCATATAATCCTGGCCCAAACTAACTGCGAAACTGGCTGCGACAAACGAGTGCATAGTGCCGGAATCGAAAAGTGTGTAAACGAGTCTGCCGAAAACTGAAACCATACCTGCCACAACTGAGCCCGAAGCTCTGGCATCCCTGTGTGTCAGGGCGTTGATACGCCCCTCAACTCTAGGTGCGGACGAAGCAGCCACACTCTGCGTCGGACGGGCAGGTGCTGGCCGGTACCCTCCTCGTGACTGCTGTCCTCCTCCTCGCGCCTGGGAACCGCGGCCTCCTGCGTGCCCTCCAGTGCTCTGCACGGGAAGTATCTGCTGACCTCCTGCCCTAGACGGGCAGTCCCTCTTAATGTGTCCCGGCTGGCCACACTGGTAACAGAGGGGAACCTGACTCCCGCCCTCAATGGGTCCCTACTGTCAGCTGGGCGGGGGTCCGATGCTGGCGACTGGCCCCTGTCGAGGGCCCCCAAAGGCCACTGATGGCCCTGCAAAACGTGACGGCTCTCCTGCGAACGCCACGTGTCTCCTCTCTCGCCGGCCCTGTGAAAAGTCTGGCTGAAAGGGCCTCTTCCGCCCGCCATCAGTGTCTCGCGCGGACGGGTTGGTCTCCTCGTAAGTCATGGCTGCCTCCACCACCCTCGAAAACGTAGGCAGCTTCAAGGGTTTGACATACCCACAAATCGCAAGCCGGAGCCCCTCGGTGAACCTCCAAAGGCGCTCCTCCTCAATGGCTACCGCTGTAGCTGCAAGGCGGGACAGCTCCAGGAAACGCGTGCGGTACGCGCTCACGGTCATCGTCCCTTGGCGGAGAGTGTGGAACTCCCGCCTCCTCTGGTCCTGTCACGTCTGGGGAAAGTACTGCTCGCAGAAGAGGGTGACGAACCGGTCCCAGGTCGGCTCGTCCCTCTCCTGTCCCCGGACCGCCCTCCACCACCTGTGTGCCGCACTCTCCAGTTGGTACGTCGCAAAGGCCATGCGGCACTCCGTCAGGGGGCGAAGGGTGTCGAAAATCCTCTCCAGCTGCTCGAGCCAGTCCTCTGCCTCGGTCGGGTCCTCATCCCCCTTGAAGGAGGGGGGCTTCAGCTTCCGGAACTGCCCGAAGAGCTCGAAGTGGCGCTGCAGTGGAGATGCTGGTGCACCTCCAGGAAAAGGTGCCTCATGCACAGAAGTGTTGGAGGAAGGTGGGGGTGGCGGCGGCCCATCCCCTCCCTCGTGTCCAGCGTCGCGTCCGTCGTGTGGTCCCACAGAGGACTCCCCCTCCGCAGCCCCAAGGTGAGGCGCTCGGGGCGGTGGGTGGAGCTCCTCTCGCACAATGTCCCGTATCAGCTAGGCGAGGTCCTGGGCTTGGATGCCCGGGAGCAGTGGCTGGTCCACGGAGGCATCGACAACGGCACGCCCACCTCGCTGACCTCGCCTTCGACCGCACCCGCGACCCGCCTCGCCAGTCCCGCGACGAGGCATCTCCTGCAAGGAGACGCGAAACAAAACAGAAACACGTCAATACGGATCGACATCTAACGAAAAACGTCTAGAACTCACGTCAAAAGATATGTTGTGGTGGCTACCCTAGTTATAGGCATGTGAATTGGTTATTTTCCAGTCAGTTGATTCACTTCTCGGGACGACCTTGCTCTGATACCATCTTGTAACGACCCGATTCCCGAATCCCTATGAGACACGAGAACTGAACCGACTCGACTAATCCCAAGACCTAGTCGCCCAACGAGGAAGTAACCAAAAGAGCAGTAAAATAAACCACATTCAGCATGAATATAACTAGCAGTAACAAAAATACAGCAGTAAGAAAAGGAACTACTATAGCATGTACCACCACAACAGTAGAACAACATTTATAACATAACATGAACTACAAGTAAAGAAAAGTACAGAGAGTAACAAGAACTACTCACTACCGTGGAACAAAAAAGGGGTACAAAAGAACTGCGGTAACTCTACTGGACCTTACTCGGCCCAGCGTCCTCTGCAGCCGCTGACCCTGGCTGCTCAACACCTGGTCCTGAAAAGTAACGAGTGTAACACGTCAGCGAAACGCTGAGTAGAGTGGCAGTTAAAACTAAAGAAGCAGTAAAGTGTACAGTAGCTATTTTATTTCCTTTCTTCCTTTATTTACGTCTTTCTATTGTTTCACAATTTATCTATTTCTCAGATCCTTCACTTGATCTCGAATTTCCTCGTGGGAACGATGTTGATTGCAGTCTTTTCCGAAAAGTAGAAGTAACACGTGGTGCTCCCCTGGTCGAGAGAGTCCCCCATGATGATCCTACTCTCAGTCAACCACCCCAAGGTCGCTGACAGACGTAACGGTGACTACAGCACGCGCGATAAACACACGGGTAGCTACCCCGCACTGGCACGCAGTCAGTCGTTTCCGTTAACGGGTGCGCCCAAAACACAGCACGGAACCAGTATAGGGCAGAGCCCTCTCAGTAACAGGGGTCCAACCCCTCCACAGTCCGCGCACCCTCGCCTGACTACCCTGGTTTGTCCAGTGGACCTAACAAGTCGGTGTAGGTGAGCTAGCAACACCCCGGGACCCGTGGGGTAGCTAGTACTCTCTCTACACTAGTAGCTCTCCTCGGTACTGTGTACACGAGGGCCAAAAGCTGGTACAAAGTGGCCAGACCTAACCCCGGGTCCCTGGGGCGGCTGGCTCTGCTCTGCACTAAACAGGTCACAGGTGCTTCCCCTGGCACTATGTACCCAAGGGACAACACACTTCCACGTATTTCTTTCTCAGTTCCATTCCATTCTCTTTCCAGGAGTTCTACTCCTAATTCCCCGTAGGGTTCCAGCTCTTTTACTCAGCATATTTAGGTTTCACCGTTCCAGTTTCACGTTCATACAACCCATGTTCTCAATCATGTTTACTTAGTCATAACAGGCAGCTGTTAAATCAATTTACAGGCAGCTATTATTTTCTTTCCACTTTTCCATAACTACAATATCTATATACATATCACTAGTTTTCCATTCCTAGGATTCATGCCGTACCCTAGGATCTATCATTCAATCTAGTTTCTCATTCCTAGGATTCATGCAATACCCTAGGATCTATCATTCAATCTGGTTTCTCATTCCTAGGATTCATGCAATGCCCTAGGTTCTATTAATTGTTCCATAATTGTAACAAATTATGCTAATAACTTTAAAAGCCACTCTACCAGCTACAACGGGAGTATTGGGGGCGTGGTCGGAAATCCCGCGCGCCTTCGCAACCCCCGAGACTGCAATGGAACGGGGTCCTAACATAAGGATCAAACACAAGGAGTTTCTCAGAACAGTATATAATTACTGTAAACAGGCAGAGGATTTTATTCCGGAAAGAACGCAACTCGAAACGCGGAAAACGGACTCCTAACGGGCCCTAAACGGGTCGAAAACGACGAAACAGTCCAAAATCAAAAGTCTGGAACCTCTTCCAGATGTCTTAAAATGTGGTTCAGAGGATACCTTCACTCGGTGTAGTCCCTCAGACGTCCAGAAGCCTGCGGGGGCATCTGGCTTAATTCCGAGACATCCGATGATCAACCCGAACGTCGGGAAGTCCTCTCCGTCGTCTAGCACTGCGGCCAGACGTCCAATTCGCGTTGGATGGCGAGTCTCGCACCCTCCCGAGCAGAACCTGCACATATCCACTCCTCGCTCTCAGTACAATGGGTTGCAGACGAAGGCGCGGCGAACGGCTGCATGGCCGTACGTGCGAAAAAAGAAGGACGAAATAACTTACTTGCCAGACGTCTGGACAGTTCTCCAGACGTCTTCACCATTGTCTGGTTGGAAGCCCAGACGTCTGATTCTGGAAAAACTTCGAGAATCAGAGCTTGACTCGCTCTCCGCCCGCGACACACGACCGCGCCGCGCCCCGTCCGCCTGCTGCTCAAGCTGCAGCAGCCCTCCAGCGACACTCCACGCCCGCTGCTCCCCCGCCGGCCGGCTCTAGCTGCCCCGGCAAGCTCAAGCCCTCACGGTCGAGCGTCCCCTCCCTCACACAACACCTCCTCCCGCACACCTGCCCCGGCCGCTGCTGCCGCCGCTCGCTCTCGCACCAGCTGGAAGAAGAAGAAGGAAGCAGAGGAGATGAGAGTGAGGGAGAGAGCGAGGGCCTTATAAGGCCGCGCGGGGAGAGAGAGAGAGAGAGAGCGCAGCACTGCGCCTGCAGGAGGAGAGAGGGAAAAAGAGGAAAGTGGGTGGCGATTGCAGGTCTGCGCACGCATGTACGCAGACGCAACCCCATACACCGCAGAAATTGAATCCCAGACGTCTGGAAGGGATTCCAGACATCTGGTCAGACGTCTGGGCCACCTCCCAGACGTCTTAAAAATTGTCTTGAAGCCGCGTTCGTAACACTATGCGTGGCCTCTTCCACTGAGTACGGCCTCTACCTTGGCTGGATCCACAGCCAATTCATTTCCTGAAATCACGTGGCCCAAGAAAGTAACCTATGGGTTATGAGCCCACCACGCTTCCGCTGCGCCATTCCAATCCAGGGAGTAGACCAATATGCCCTCGAAGGTCACCACTACAACGGGTCTAAGTACGGCCTAAAACACAGTTCATTATATCCATAAAGGCTGCAAGGGCTTTAGTCAGCCCAAACGGCATGGCCACGAACTCGTAGTGCCCATACCGGGTACGGAAAGCTGTCTTGGAGACGTCGGTCTCCCTGATCCTCACATCTATCTCGGAGGGCACTGTGACGTCTCGCAATGCCCTCCCCCAACAGGTCCCGTAACTAAGACTTGAGCTCTCGCAACTCAAGTGGGGTCATCCTGTACGGTGCAGTAGGGTGGGGTTGGTCCCCGGTACCAGTGAAATCTTGAACTCAATCTCCCGCACAGGCGATAGTCCTGGTAGCTCCTCTGGAAAAGCATCGGGGTACTCACAAACCATCAGAATACCCTGAAAGTCGGCCACGAGGTTAAGCTCTGCCACCACATAGGCCAAGAAGCCCTCACACCCCTGGCTTAAAAGCCTCGCTGCCCGAAGCGCAGAGATGCATCTGAAATCTCCGTCCACCGGCTGGCTGTGAAATAAAAGGGAGGTAACTCTAGTATAGAGTAGACGATTTTCCTCCCGAAACAGTCTACCAGGGCATGATAGGTGGAAATCAATCCATCCCTAGGATCACGCCAAAGTCCTCCATCTGGATCACAATCAGATCAGCAGGGAGGCTGTGCCCCCCTATACTGACCTCGTAATCCGTGTAAACCTCCTCAGCTGCAAACAACAAATAGATCCTCTAATAGTACACTTCCCTGCCTCAAATTGACGGAAACACTAGTAGCGACAAAAAAAGTGGGTGGCGCCGAAAATAAAAAGTACGTACACTAATCTGCCAGAAGTAGTAACCATACCTGCCACCTTAAAACCTGAAGCACTGGCGTCTCTGTGTGTCAAGGCGTTGATACGCCCCTCAGATCTCGATGCAGACGAAGCGACTACATTCTGGGTCGGGCTAGTAGTAGCTGGCCTGTACCCTCCTCGCGATTGTGGTCCTCCCCCACGCGCCTGGTGACCACGACCGCCAACTCAGCCTCCAGCGCTCGGTGCGAGGAGCATCTACTGGGCCCCGACCCTAGATGGGCATCCCTCCTAAGGTGGCCCAGCTGGCCACACTAGTAACAGAGAGGTACACGACCTCCTCCCACAGTAGGTCCTTGCTGGCGGCTCAAAGGCCACTGGTGGTCTTGCAAAATGAGATGGCTCTCCTGCAGGTGCCGTGTGCCTCCACTCCCGACGACCCTGTAAGCACCCAACTGGTAGGGCCTTTCTGATCTCCTTTGACTCGCCAAATGCTAGGGTGACTCCTCCAGGTTGCAGGAGTCTCCCCTTCCACACCCTCGAAGGTGGCAGGGGGCGGCGGAGCCGACGAAAACTGAAATTCCTCTCGTACTACCTCTCGAATCAATTGAACGAGGTCTTAGGCTTGAACACTCAGGAGGAGAGGCGAGGCAACACCAGTCCCAAGCCTGACACGTCTGCCCCTACGCCTACAATGAGGCATCTCCTACAAGGAGATGAAAGTGAAGAAACAAGGATTGTCAAGAACACCTGGTTACATGAAGGAATACGACTCGAAAGCGAAGAACAGAGTTATACATTGTGATGGCTATCTTAGTTACATGCATATGAGTGGTCACCTCCAGACCATTTGGTTCATTTTCGAGGATGACCTTACTCTGATACCATCTTGTTACAACTCGATTCCCGGATCCTTACAGGACCCGAGACCGACTTGCCTCGACTAAGCCCAAGACCTAGTCGTCCAACGAGAAATAACCAAAAGCAGGAAATAAGCCACATTCACGCATGCATTATAACTAAACAGAAGGACAAACAAAACAGTAAAAGAAAGTAGAGTAACTATCTCAACAAAGTACAACATGCCATCACAACAACAGCGGAACAGTAAACAGAAGTAACAGAAATAGAAAAATAGAGTTCTAGTACTCACTACAACAGCAGAAAACTAAAGAGCTGGAAAGAAACGACTACGGCTAGGCCCAGCACCTTCTGCAGTCGGAAACTCAGACTGCACAACTCTTGGTCCTGAACAAGGTTATGAAAAGATAGAGTCAGCGAACGCAGAGTAGAGTGGTGTTTACATTATTTATGTGCAAGTAAAGCAAAACAAATAACCAGATTTTATTCCCATTTCTATTTATCTCATTTATGTGTTTCTAGTTCGTTTGTTTCATAAAGGATCCAAGTATTTCTTGATCTTGCTTATTCCTCGTTGGAATGATCATGATTGCAGCCTTTTCCGTGGAGTAGAAGGTACACGTGGTGCTCTCCTGGCCAGGAGAGTCTCCTGTGATAGTCCTACACCTGGTCAACCACCCCAAGGTGACTGTCGAGACGTAGCGGTGACTATGGCACGCGTGATAAGCACATGGGTAGCTACCCTCACTGACACACGGTCAGTCGTTTCCGCTAGTGGGTACGCCCAAGGTACAGCACAGAACAGTATAGAGCCTTGCCCTCTCAGAATAGGGGTCTCACCCCTCAGAACTAAACAGGGGTTTCGCCCCTCCACAGTCTGCCTACCCTCGTCTGACTACCCCGGTTTGCCCAATGAGCCTAACAAAGTCGGTGTAGGGTGGCTAGCTAAACCCTAAGCCTCGTGGGGTGGCTGGAGTGGTGGGGGTGGAGTGGAGATGGAGGGGTTTAAATAGAGGAGGAGGTTAGGGTTGTAATTCCCTACTTAGAGGGGGTGAGATCAGCGTGACATTAAAATGCGGAATTAAAAATGGAACAATCTCACAAAAAAAAGAAAAAAATCACACAATGTACACAATGATTTTTAGGTGGAAACCCAAACCGGGTGAAAACCACCACCTAATCCTCTCGAGTTAGGATTTTTCGATCAACCATGTTGATCAAATCTACTAAATGAATCACTTAAACTAGGGTGATTCAACCTCAATAACAACCACGCTACAACTGCAAGGGTAGCGTTCCTCAACCCCTTCTCTTCACGAGAAGGATTTTGTCCCCCAATGGAGACGGGAATTAGCAATGTGAATACCCAACCAAATAACAAAGTAAAATACAACAATAATCCTATAGAGCCAACAAAGTAATTTTTAAACTAAGCTTCTATAGGAGTTAGGATGCTTCTCTTTGCAAGAAGTGCATCGGATCGGTGACGCGAGTGCGTGAACCATGCAATGGTGCAACGGTGCTCTCGTGAACTACAGTGGGAGAGTGGGTGCGCAAATGATCGATGCTCTCTAGATATAGAACTTAAGCTTGGAGAGCTAGAGCTCCAACATCTTCTCTTGGACACAAAAGATGTGGAAAGTGGTTTGCTTAGTGTGTCTTGGTGTATGTATGAGTGGCAAAGGTTCTCCTCTATTTATAGAGGTCCTAGGAAGGCTTTGGAAGGCCTTGGAAGGCTTCCATAACCGTTGGGTGCAAGCTCCAAGAAAATCAGGCCGGAATCAGGATTAATCATTACACTGACAGGGTTATCAGATGTCTGAACCAGGCATCGGACGTCTAGAAAACCAGTTTAAGATGTCTGGGAACAAAGTCAGACGTCTGATTTTTGGTGGGTTTCCTTCCTAAGTTAAATCAGATCTAAACAGAGTTCTAATGAATTTTCATCAGACGACATACAGGACGTCTGAAATGATGTCTGGATGTCTGGAAACCTACTTTTCTGAGGAAATGCATTCCCAAGGGAGTGCAACGGCTATATAATCTCTGAGAAGAGATTTTGGGTCAGCCGAGGCAAAACGGTCATGTATCAGACGTCTGCGGTCCTCTACGGACGTCTGATATGAGGCTAACGATCATTTCCTTCATTGTTTGCTAAGGCAGCCAACAGTCCACTACTTGGATGTCTAGCAAAATCCTTAGACGTCTTATAAGATGTTTGGACTAAGGTCTGGACGTCTGATTTCATCAAACAGAGATAACTAAGTCCAACCTAAATATTATTGGACATCTGAGTGAACGGTCAGACGTCTTAAAAGTCATTATCAGACGTCTGAGTTTCAAATTAGACGTCTAAAAAGGCTGTTTGAACCCTATATTGGTTTTTTAAGTTATCTACAAAAAACCTAAGTATCCTAGGGTTGTGCAGGTGTTCCTAGGACTACTGTTAGGGTACTTTGAGGCTCTTTAAAATGAATCTAAGTAACAAAATAAAGAGCAACAAAAGAAACAAAAAAATACAAAGATTACAAGGAAAGGAAATCTATCATATTATTCATCTCCTTCCTTCTTCAAGCCATCGCTCCTCGCGAAGCGCCTCTGTTCTCCGTCAAGCTCCTCCAATCCGCCATGGATGCGAGCTCGAACTCCGTCTAACCACGTCTCCATTTGCAATTGACCTGAAATTTAGGACTTCAAGTGCAAATGTTAAATGACACGTGTTTTGTTATCATCAAAATAAACGTTTGCGGTGCTCTAGCACCAACAAGGGTTTAGGTGAGGAGAACAGAAGGGGAAAAAGGAAAAAGGAAGCGTGCATGTCGTCTGTGTGCTGAAAGCAAGCGAACGTACAGTTGTCCCCCACTTTCAAACGTCTGGCCCTCAATCCAGATGTCTGGACAGACGTCTGACCAATCGCCCAGACGTCTTAAATATCCCAAGGGCAGCGGCTGACGTGCCGATTTTCTGCTTTCGATTAAGTTTGGCACATGAAAATATGCTTTGTTGTAGTATGCAAGTGGTGAAAAAATCGACTAATCAACAATTAAAATAATCACTAAATTAGGATTGGGTCATATCCACAGGGAGGCAGTGGCCTATTTAAACTCTCAAGGGTCAAAAAACAATGTTCACTATTAATTCAGTCAAGAAATCAAGCCAAAATCGCTTTTCAAATGAGCTAATAAGACTTTAACATGCTGATATTGTATTTATGAGAAAAAGGGAGGTTCTTTGCATAAAATCACCAGAATAATTTAATTAGAAAATGAAGTTGACAATGGCATGAATGGCAAAAACTAATTGGTGTTTTACTGTAGCAAAACAGGGGAAAACTTCCCCTTGTCCGTACGCGAGGAGGAGGATATGGCCGGAGGTGTGAAGCTCGGAGAAAGCTCTCTAGATTGAGGGCTTTGCACAGTGGCGGCGGCGAGTTGCGAGGTGGTCGAAGCCGACCGAACGGAGCTCCGAAGAAGGTGGGTTCTTGTGGCTCTTGTTGTTGGCTGCACTTGCTGAAGGGAGCACAGAGGCGTGCACGGGTGTTGCAGGCACACGCGAACGCTGCAGGCCACACGCGAAGAAGTGTTGTGCAGCTGAAGGAGGGGTGGAGGTCTGGTGGGGCAAGCGACTGCAAGTGCTGGAGCTGTGGGGATCGGCGAGGACACTGAAGGGGCGGGCGCGCGGAGGTGCTGGCGGGGCGCGTGCAGGTTGCACGTGTGAGGAGGAGAAGGCGCACTTGCTATTATGCAAACAGAGGGGTGCACAAGTTGGGTGCGCTGAAGGTGCTGGAGCAGCATGTGAGCGCTGGTGGTGCGCTGGAGGAGGGCAGCGCCTGCTGCTGTGCGCTGGAGGAGGTGGTGCAGTGTGGAGGCTGCTGCTGCGGGTGATGAGGCCGCACGACTACTGGAAGCGCACGGGTGTGTGCACAGGTCGTGCGGGAAGGGCAGTGTGCGTGGAGGCGCAGCGAGGGTGGCGAGGTGTGGAGGCGATGTGATGTTGGTGTTTGGGTTGTTTTTGGTGGAGGGAAAATAGAGGAAGGAACAAACGAAGAAGAAGATGGAGGTCAGACGTCTGGGATCATTCCCAGATGTCTTAACTGGCGTGGATGGTTGCTGGTGATGGTGGCTGGTGCTAACTGCGTGGCCTTCAGGCACACGCTCGCGATAACATGCACAAGCCACAAATAGTGCGACGATCTGTCACCCCGCCTGCCCGCGGTAGTGTAGACTTGTGCACATGGTTGAGGCCGACGGTGGTGATGTGAAGAAGCTCAAAAGCTCTGCGCAGTGGTGGGTCAGGTTGGTGGTGGCCTCTAGAGCTCGGTTGAGGCTCTCCCTTTCTTATAGATGCAGAGGAGTGCGAACGCAGGCTGATGTTGGTTGAAGAAGAAGCGACACACATCGTGGGAACAAAGATCCACGATTGTCGCTTGTGCATTTAGCCGGTGCAATTGTTTGCATGATCCTTTGGAGATAAAGAAATTAAATGAGGGTTATTTATGTACAAGCCCTTAAAAGAAATGTGAAATAAAATAATGCATGTAATGCAACCTAAAAAAATTAACTATTCTAATGCATGCTATTCTAAATGAATTCTAAGTATGAATGCAATGCATGAAATATGTAAATAAATGAATAATTAGACTAATCTATTTACATCTTATTGTATGCAATTTATATGCCAATATTAATCTAATTCTTAGGCATTTAAGTAACTAATTAGCCCACAAATACGGGCTCATCAGCAGGTCATTTCACTTAAGGTTCTTAGACAATTGGGATTCAAGTGGATTTAATTGACTGATTTGATCTCTTCCTTCATGTTGTATATGGCATAAGGAAGGGGTTAGATCAGTGTTCTATCTCTGATTTAAAATAAAGACTGCTGTTTAAAAGTTTTTTTATGAGGATTCAATGCTTTCAATCGATTCTTAAGAGGATTTAGTGTTTATTCAGATTTTAAAATGAGTTGTGAATCCCAATTTGAGCACATGAAAAGGCTGCATAGCAGCAACAAGTTTTATTGGATTATTTTCCAATCTAATCTCAATATCTTTGTTGTCTATGACAAAGATAATGGATTGCATTTGGCCATCTGAAGTAGCTTCTGAAATCTCCATTTCAGTGTTGCTGGTAATGGATACATTGCAGCAGCCCTTTGAAAATGTTTTATGACGTCTAGAATTCGTTCTAGAGGTTGATTTTGATGCTGAGAGTGCTGCAGCTGATGTTGCAATTGCTGTTGTTGTTGTAGTTGATTCTGTTGCTATTTGAAGCAACTGCTGACAGACATTAATCAGTAGAACAAGGGGCTGAAATAGTAGGGCAGTAGGTGGAAATTTGAGTTTTAAATGGCTAATATGCTTTGTATGCTATTGTAGACAAGCTTCCATGTAATGATATTGGCATTTAATCTCATTTGGTTGGCTTGTAACCTTATTTAATTATTCTTTTGTCAGCTAAAAATATGCTAACTACCCAACTTGAAAACTTATGAGAAATTAAGTTGAAAATTAAGTTTAACTGTTCAAACATCTTCTATATGGTCTATTGAGCACACTTGAGGTAATTTACTGCCTATCCAACCTTTAGATTACAACTCAAGGCCTTAGGATCTATTTGGGCGAAAGATCTACGCAAAAACGATTGAGTTTTGAAAACTCATCGATGTAGTATGATTTGAGAAGAAATCCGTCAACAGATAAATTTACTGAAACTCGAAAGAATTCCGGGTCGAACACAGGGTAGCGGACGTTTGATTCAAAACTGCATTTGTTTTATTATCATGAATCAGATTAGCTGGTCGAATAGAATCTAAACTAGCTATCTACTTAAAGAATAAAGAATAGAAGAAAGGGAGAGAAAATTACAAATAAAGAGAAAACAAAGATAGAATAAACATGGATTTCATTACCACAAGCTGATGTTCATTACAATTACAACTACTCACTAAACTAGAAAGCAGGACATCTACACTACAAAGTAGTAAAAGAGAAGGTAGAGAGAAGTTATCCTCCTCAAAGGCTGGTTGGAGGACGAGCCGCAATGACGGAGCACCCGGATGAAGGTGGTGAGATGCGGGACGAAGGAGAACGAAGAGGACGACGAAGAACGGGGTGGGACGACATCGCAGCGGGATCTACTTCCCAAATGGTGGTGAGAGGACCACTGCGGAATGCTCCATGAAGGGGGTGAGAAGGTGGAAAAATTATAATTTTAACTTTAATGGAGCATCCTGGGTTTGGGACAAGCTCTTAGAGCTTTGGAGGGGGTGAGATAAGAGAGGAATGGATGAAGAAAGTGTGGGAGTCGTAGGGCCTTTTATAAGTGAAGATTGGAGGGGGTACAAAGGTCATTTCACTTTAAAAATTAATTTTAGGGTCTTTAGTAGCGGATTTAGTGACGAATTTATCCGTCACTAAAGGCCTGAACATGGGCAACATCTGTGCCCCGACTGTGCCTCTTCTTCTTCCTTTGATTTCAACACATGCAACACTATCCATGATCTCACGATCTCAGCCATTCATCTCGCATTCGATGGCTTTGATCGCATCGTGCCCGCGCCTTCATCTTCCCTTCCTCAACGCTTAAAGCCCACAATCTCGTGATCTTAACCATCTGATCACGAGGTCAAACGACTTAAGTTGTTCATCGCATGCCTACTTCAGTCGTTGAGCGCATGACATGGACGAATTAGGGCCGTCCACATGAGATCGGGCGGTCCTAACTCAAATTGGATTTGCACTCAGGAGGTGCACTGCGGGGATTCGATCCCGCGACCTCACGCACGGAAGGATGTTATCCACCGCGCTACGTGCATGGATAAACAAGAAGAGAATTCCTGTACCATTTAATGCTAACCGTTGGATCTTGATTCGACGGTTGAGATTAGATGTGGAATTCTTCTCACATGAGATGTGGCTTAACAGAGGCAACCTGATCAATTCTCAGCCGTTGGATGAGAAGACAGGGCAACGAAGGATTTGGAGGGTCTGGATGGCGCCACGGATGTCGGATTGAATCGATTTTCACGTCATTGGTTGCGATCGTCGATCCAAACCCATCCGTGTAGTTGAATTTGTCATCTAAAGTGCGAATTGACACCATCTTGGCACTTGACCTCTGATCTTCCTCGGACTATATCTGATGCTACGAAAGTCTGATCAGGGAAATCTTAGAGTCGTTGAACTCCAGTCGTCATCCTAATCAGATCTGTACGGTTAGAGATTCAATCCGAGGCCCCGATTGAATATTGCCCTGTTACCTGACCACAAAAAGATAAATTAACCTAACTTTATACAATCTAACCTAAAAGTAAGATGATGCATGTTATGCAATATTTATAATGCATGATATACTATACGTCTAAGAACATGCAAAAATATATGGTTTGTGTGATATAAATGTATTTACATCAGGATCTCATTAGAAAACTTCATTTAGGCATAGAATGTACTTTCTTTGTAAATAAATAAAAACATTATTAAAAATCTAAAAAAAAAATAAATTTGTAGTGAGTAGGATTTACTTTATTTTTAAGTGTATACCAAGTTTCAAGGCATTCTGAACCTCCAGCTTGGTAGAACATACCAGCCGACGGTTCAGTATATGTTAGAATTTAATAAAAGAACTCAAAATCAGAAACACCAAAAACACTCTATTTTTCTCATCTTTTTTCTTTCTCTCTCATCCTTGATCTCTATAAAACCCATAAAAATCATAAAAAGCAGAAAAACTTCAAAAGTACACAAAAACACTATGTATATTGTGTAAATACATGTGTATATAAGCTATTTACTAAGTTAAAGATATGTATATAGTGATTAATGCATATAAACTGTATATATAACTTATGTACATATTAGACAATGTAAATTAAATATTTAAGATAACTTAAATTGTATATAACTTATTTGTATATTTAACTATTAATTATATTAACTTATATGTACTATAAGCTATGTAAATTAATAAACTCCTATAAATAACATTATTTATTACTAATACTATAAATAAATATTTATATATGTAAAATGTACATTAACACACCTGTAGCATAATTTAATTATATATGTATAATAAATAATTAATTTATTAAGTTATTTGCTAAGTTATTAAATTAAATTAAAATAAATTAGTAACTTAAGTTATTACAAAACTAACTTATAGTGTGCATTTGTATAATATTATTTTAAATAATTTAAACTAATTTAACTATATTTATAATTTATTATACTATTTATACTTAATTTAAATGTAAAACACCTTGAAATCACTTATTTAAATGTAAATCAATTAAAATAAAACATGTAAAATACAATAAAAATATGTAATAAATAATTTATTATGTATGTTAACTCTATACTAGGTCAATTAGACCATTAATTAACTAATTTATACTGTAATTAAGAAATAAACTCAAAAATCAATGTGTATAAATCACAATCTTTAGCTAATTTATTTATATAGTAAATGTAATTATTTTTATAAATAAACTAAATAATTATATAACCCTATATAAGGGCTTTACAAATATATAATTTATGTTAAATTTGGAATTAATTTGGGCCCTCAAATCGAGGGCCAAAATCGACCAATCAAGACGGCGCAGCTGGAATTCCAGCGCTAAAGGGCACCTTCAATAGCACCACATCAGGAGTTGTAAAGCGCCCGCTACCACATATATTGAATTCATCTTCTGGGCTTACCAGTCGTCAGCGCTCGACGCGAATATAAATCCCATACCCTTCCCCATGAAATGAGCATATGAAATGATGATTTGGCATGAGACTGCGATGTATGGCCGGGGGCTGTGCACTGTGGATGGGCCTGTGTGGACCCAATATTGAGTTTAAAATGAGATTAGGAGACCTAAGTAAGAAAATAGGGTGGCTCTTAATACAGGTCTGATCCCACCCATTAGTGTACTATGTATCCCTCGAAAAGGCCGCCCACCAATTAAAAATCAAATTTTTGTATTAGTGAACAGCAATCATGGCTTAAAACACTTAAGCTAAGAGAGGAAAGAATGTTAAAAATGGCTAAGTGTGGGAAGAGGGTTGAAGCTGTGCGACTAAGTATAAAAGGAAGAGAAAGAAGAAGCCTCAGTGACTGTAGAGAACATGAAGAGAAGAAAGAAAAAGAACCCTTTGAGCTCTCTGAGTTGTATGCATGCGTGTGTAATGTGTTTATATGTGTATATGTATATATATATAAATAACTAATATATATGTATACTGATATATGTGTATATATATGTAAGTAAATAAGTATATATGTAATAAGCATACGTAGTATAACATATGTTTGAGCTATATATGTATATAAATAAAGAATAGCTTTAGTGACAGATAATTATGTCTCTGTAGATAGAATAAACGTTACTATAGATCCTTATTTTTACCGTAGCATTTGTATATAGTTTTTCTAAGATTTTAGCAACGCTTTTATATGTCGCTGTACATATGAAATGACCCGCTGCTCTTTGGTTGGATAACACGTCTAAAGTGTTCACCAGACGTCTGGATAGATGGCAGGACGTCTGAAAGTAAGGAGAACCATACATTCTTTTGCTTTTCGTGCGCATGCGACGTGCATGCGTTTTCCCCCCTCTGGCCCCCTCACCAAAACCTTAATCACCATCTATTTAAACCCTCACACACCCACGCCACCCTCTCCATCACCACTAGCCACCGCCACCTTCATCTTCTTCCCCCTGCCGATGACCATCTTCATCACCACCCCTCTGCCGCGAGCGAGCGAGGGAGTGAAGGAGAGAGGGAGAGAGTGTGAGCAAGGGCATGAGAAAGAAGGAGATACCTCACAGGAGCTCGTGCATGAGGAGTGCCTTGCTGCGAGTGCAACGGCATGAGCTTGGTGGAGCTCGGTGGGAGGAGCTCGGAGGTGCAAGGAGAGGAGTCGTGCGAGGAGGAGGGGCTCGCGAAGGGGAGCTTCGCGACCTCCTGAGGCTGCTGGCGTAGCAACTGCAGGCAACGCAGAGGAGTCCGCACGGAGAAGACTCGCAAGAGAGTCCTATGGGTAGACCTGCCCGATATTAGATGTCTGAAGCATCAGCCAGACGTCTGGACAGGACGTCCGGAGCTGAAGCCAGATATCTGAAAGCACGTTTAGTGCCAAGGTATGTGTTTCTACATGGGCTCCGGCCAAGCAAACGGGACCCTTAGCTGATTTTGGGTCTGTACGTTTGTACGCAGGCGCAGAGTGTTTGAAAGGCACGCGGTGCGCCCTTCGAGGTACTTTTGGACGTCTGAGCTCATTGCCAGACGTCTGATTGTACTCCCAAATGACTGGAAGGAGAGTCCTACGTCTGGGACTCACCTCAGACAATCACGGAAGGATCTAGATGTCCGAGGGAGTTACAGGAAACACAGGGTGAGTTCTGACGTCTTTTAAGACATCTAAGAGTAGTCCTAGACATCTGATTTTGGGCTATATGCGCATTTTTGGCCCGTTTAGGACCCAAACAGAATCGGATTTTCGCAAACGAAGTACCGTTGTTTTTCGCTCGCATTTCTTTACGTGTTAGTGTCAAGTTTATACTGTTTTTGAACTTGTCTGATGTGACTTAGTCACTGGTACAGGTCATCACCCTATAGCATGTTCGGGGCCCGCAGAGATGACAGGACCTACGGCTTTGGCCCCCATTGCTCCCGTGTTTCTCGGTAGAGCAATCTGCTTTAATATCAAGGTTTAATCAAACAAAGTGCATGTTTAGAATAACTTAATTGAACCCTTGGACGTGAAATGAACCTTAGGGCAGAAACGAACGAATATTGCTTGAGCTACACTATTTTCCTTGAGATGCATGTTAAACAATTTGCTAGCAAATGTAGTGGTTTATTGATGTGATGCTTTCTCAGTTAGTAAAACATGAGTTGCCTGTTATACAAATGAAACCCGTAATGTGCATAGTGTGATCTGAATGTTGGAAAAGGGGAATGAAAGGAATATGAGCATGAACCCTACAGGAAATTAGGAGAACTCCTGTATATGGAAATAACTTAGTAAGTAGACGGGAAGTGAGTTGGCCCTTGTGTATCTGGTACCAAGGAGAGCAACTGTCCTTTAATGTAGAAGGGAGCTAGCCGCCCCATTGGGTTGAGACTCGGGGTTAGTTCTAGTCACTCTACACCAACTTCTGTTTGACCCTCGTGTACATGGTACTGAGGTGAGCTACTTAGGGTAGGGAGGGAGCTAGCCACCCCATGGGGGCCAGGGTTAGGACTAGCCGCCCTACACCGACTCTTGTTAGGCCCACTGGGCAAACCGAGATAGTCGGACGAGGGTACGCGGACTGCGGAGGGGCGAGACCCCTGTTCTGTTTTGAGGGACGTGACCCATGTTCTGAGAGGGCAAGGCCCTGTGTTATTCCATGTTGTACCTTTAGGCGTACCCATTAGCAAAAACGACTGACCGCATGCCAGTGCGGGATAGCTACCCATGTGCTTATCACGCGTGCCGTAGTCACCGCTACGTCGTGACCGTGACCTCGGGGTGGTTGACTGGGTGTAGGATTACCACGGGGGACTCTCCCGGCCAGGCAAGCACCACGTGTACATCCTACATCACGGGAAAGATTGCAATCAAGATCGTTCCCTTGAAAAACAGGCCAAATCAAGAAATGACCAGGTAAATAAAGGAACAAACAAATTAGAACTACTTGGTTGAGCTAAATAAAAATGAAAAATTAATTAGTTGCTTGTCTTAATTGCATGTAAATGACTTAGTTACCACTCTACTCAGTGTTAGCTGACTACGAAATTTTATAACCTTGTTCAGGTCAGGGAGTTGAGTAGCCAACACCACCAGCTGCAGAAGGAGCTGGACCCAGTCGAGCTCAGCCTTAGCTGTGTTTCCTTTTCGTTTCCTAACTTCTTTTGTAGTAGTGAGTATATTTGTCATATGTAATACTTTTTATGCTACATTTTCACTTTATTTTCTGTTGTAGTAGTTGTGATGGCCTGTAATATTATGAGGCATTTCGTTCTATTTTCTTTACTGTCTCTATATTATTTTCTGCTTAGTTGCATTGTACTTATGGTTGTGGAATATTTTCTGCTTTTGGTTATTTCTCGTTGGACGACTAGGTCTTAGGATTAGTCGAGGCGAGCCAGTCTCAGATCCTGTAGGGATCTGGGATCGGGTCGTAACAACATACATTATATGTTACTGTATATATTAGTATATTAAGTTAAGTTAGTATAGTATATATTATTACTTATTGTTGTATGTAAGTATAAATATTATTAATATAATATATAAATAGATAGTATAGAGTATTCATTTATAGTTTTTGATGCTTATTTATACATAGTTGTTTGCAAGCATTGTAATTCGTTCATTTGTATATAATTGACTCATTCTTTTATTTATTGATTCATTCATTCATATTTATATATAAAAATCAATCTTTTTTGGAATTAAAGAATATTATTAGACTTAGAGAGTGATGTATATCAATAACTGCTTTCCAGTGAATGACCTGGAATAAACCAGTAAAAATTAAGTAAATAAATAAAATTGACGCAACAACGGTTTGTATTTGTGACATATACTACAACAACGACCCTTTTTGTACGAACTGGTAGTCAGCGATCATATTTTTGGCACCGTTGCCAGGGATAAAAACCTGACGATAGTGCATTTTTATGATTGTTGACGTGTTGCACATCACCCCTCCTCCTCCTTGTCCTCCCTGCCCTCCTCCTCCTCCTACTGCGGCATCCTCCTCCCAGTCCCCCACCTCCTCCTCATCCCCCCTCCTCCTCTCCTCCTCCTACTGCGGCATCCTCCTCCCCGTCCCCCACCTCCTCCTCATCCCCCCCTCCTCCTCTCCTCCTCCTACTGCCTTCTCCCTCCTTCAAGGGGCTGCAATCACCTCCTTCAAGGATTTTGGCTCCCAAATCATGTATCTCCCTCCCCCATTAGATGCCCCCAACAGCTCTAGCTTGGCAAATCTCAGTAAGAATTGCATTGTTTGATCCCTTTATTATTATTATTATTATTATTATTAATTTGTGTGTTTTTTATCAATTCATTCTACCCATGTTGATTGTATTTAAGTTTTTAGTGGCTATGTCCTGTATGTTCTCTCTACTTACTAAGTAAGAGATGGTGTAAGAGATTTACTTTCTTTATGTATTAGACAGTCCTTAAAAAGCAATGAAGTCACCTAAGATTTTTGGTTCTTTTGCTTATATATGTATATATACATGGTTTCTACCATGAAGATTGCTTATCAAATCATCATTATTTCCTTAACAAAGGAGGGTCTTATGTGTTCGGGGAGGAGGGGGGCAGGATTATACAAGTATGACTTGAAACACATAACTAATGACAAAAGTTGTGTTATGTTTCCCCTTTCTTTGCTATGTGGATAGCTGCTTGATATTTATAAAAAAATCTGATTAAGGAGATCTTATGTTTCCCCTTTCTTTGCTATGATGTGCAAATCTGATTATTGCACGTCAACTGTTTTCGATTGGAATGATTTCCTTGCTAGCTTGATTATGACTCTTGTTCTAAAGTAAGATTCCATCACCATTAAGCTGCTAGATATCATTGCCTATCCCCATCAGTAGATACATTCGTAGCTAGTTAAGCTGCACCCCCAACCAGAAAAAGAGAAAACATCTGGTGGAAATAAGAGTGCCTAAACGATAAGTTCGTATTTGGTCTTCTGCGGACATACTATTGAATGGTTTCTCTTAGTAGTAATTATTAGCGGAAATGTTTGCATTTCTAGTAGTAAAACATGGATCGGCTCCCTCGTAGAGATGAAGGATCCGACTCAAAGGGTGATCAGACTCCCTAGAATGGATAGTCCGACAGAGTAATCACACAAGAGGCTCAAGAGTTGGTTACCCAGTTCTAAACTAAGTGGAAGAATGGGATGCCTAGGCTGTAACTGGTCGCTGCAGCGACAAAGGGGGAGAGGAGATCTCCAGCAAGGAATGGGTCCCTAGGTCCACAGCGGGTTGCTGTGGCAACGAAATTGAGGAAGAAGAGAAGCCTCTATCACAAATGACCCTGATGAAGGATGAAGAGAAGAACTGGAGATGTGGATGATGACCAACTCAAGGGGAGGGAGTCAATAGTGTCGCACGAGCCCAGAGGACCTTCTTAAGTTGGCGAACGAGTGATTATGGTGACTGGACGGGTGAGATTAAGTTTTTAGGTTATGGATGGAGGAGATGATAAGGATGATTCACGGTAAGGATTATAGATGAATCCCACTGTTAAATGGGATATGAAGGAGGTAGCGGTGTTGTGCGCAGAGGCGCGTAATCCACGAAGGAAGATCCACCCTTGGATCGGTGGAGAAGAAGATCGACGGTAGCTGTAGCGGTTGTTCCTCATTGATGAATAGTGAAAACGCGGCGTCAAGTGTTTGGTGAAATTTCAGAGAAGGGCTTAAGGTGAAATGGCAGACATTTTGCAAAGAAGCCCATTAGTGAGTGAAATTAGGTCAGAACAGTCCTCCAAGCCTAGCAAATAAGTCCATGCTGTTTACCAAATGGTCCTTGGAGGTTTTTGGCTTAAGAAAATGTGAAGGATGAAGGACCTATATGTAATATCATGAATGCAAGGTTCTAATGATGTCCAAGTGCCATAAGATTTTTCTTGGAGTTTAATTGAACATATTAGAACATGATTTTGCTCTTGATTTGAACTTTTGAACCAAAAAATATGTTCAATTTGCAATTAGATCATCATTTTATATTGATGTATAGAATATCTCATAAATTGACCTAATTATGTGTTTTAACATGAATTTGATATTTTAGGTCATGTTTACACAGCTAGATCGTGTTTTAACAGATATCTCATTGTACTATAGATGAACTCTCCACAAAAACAAATAAGAATTTATAACTCGAAAATCAAAGTACCCGAGGTCGAATATAGGGAGCAATTTAGGTATTCCAAAACTTGATAACACAACTTTCAATAAAAAGCAATAACTAGTTTAACAGAAATAGCAGAGTTATGTTATGGAGAAAGTGCTCAAACAGAATTGGACGTCTGATATTGTATCAGACGTCTTAAAAATTCAGACTACAATGCTTTTAAAATTGTTGGCCTTCTGCATTTGCTTTGCCCAGCGGCTTATGGCTTCTTCTTCTCCTTTTCTTTTTCTTCCTTAGCCACTTCTACTTCTCTTCTTTTTCCTTCCTTTGCTTTCTCTCTTCTCGATACTCTTCCTGTAGCTAAGTCCTGGCCTTTTCTTCTTGTGTTCCTTAGTTACCTTCTTCTTTTTCTTCCCTTGGTGCGTCGCTCCTCTACTACAGTGTGTCTCTCTTCTTCTTCTCCCTCTCTTGCTGCGGCTAAGTCCTTCTTCCTTTCCTTCTCTTGCTGCACCTCTTCCTCCCTTAGCTTCTTCTTCCTGCACAATCACCACACAACAAAACCTACTCCCCTACCCTCCCTGCGCATCTCTCTCTCTCTGTGTATCTCTCTTCGGTACGCTCTCCCAGAGATGGGTTATGGGGTCGGTCACGTGCCCAGATCCAGGTGCACAGGTGTGGGTGTGGTGCGCAAGGAGTGTACAGATAGGTTGGTCGGATCCGGGTGCCAGGACCGCGGAGGAAGTGTCGCGGATGAGGCGTGATAAGTGAGGGCGAGGGACCTCACCCCAGTGATCTCGAGGCAGACAACGTAAAACACAAAATCAACTTAAACTACACAGGAAGCTCAAAACTTACCGAGGTGGGACTAAAAGTCCCACCCACTTCTGCTAGCACCTGCAGGAGAGTGTCTTCACGCAATTGAGGCACCTGCAGGTCTCGCAGCAACCACTATCAGACTGGATTCACTCTCTCCCTCAATCCGTGTAGCCTGGGGTCCTGAAACCTGACGCTTGCGGCCTGAAGCTAGAGAACAAGCAAGCTCATGTGCTTGTTAATGGCGAATAAGAGCTCTACCCGCACGACACAAAAGGAGCCTTGTGACTCTATCAGACAATAGGAGAACCTTTGTCGTGTCACAGCGAAGGTGAGGCAGCGGATGATGTGGCTCAGATCGACCTAGGCGCGCGTGCCTAGGTCTGTCTAGACCATGTGAGTGGGTGTATTCGGTGGAAGCGTGGAGTGCCTGTGGTGGTCTGTGAGTGGGTGGAAAGTGTTCAGTGGTCGATGGCAGAGGTGAAGAGGTTTGTGGCGAGACGTGTGGAGGTGTGGAGTGATGGATGCGTCTCACCGGAGGTTGGCCGGAGATGGGGAAGATGAGGGTGGACAGTGGCAGTCGAGGGGTGTTTTGAGAAATAGAATGAGGGAAAATAGATAGTAGGGGAAGAGGAGCTTATCTGGGGTACTTGGAGTGAAGGGGAGGCAGAGGAGACGAATGGCGTGTTTGTGCCATCATCGGAGAAGACGGCCCTGAGTGGGAGATAACGGCGACGAGGAAGAGATCAGGAAGGCGTGCGCTGGTGTGGCACAATGTGGAAGAACGAGGTGAAGTGAACCCTGCCGCTAGTATGGCAGCAGAGCGATGAGAGGGAGGAGGAAGAATCGCCGGAGCTTGCGGGCTACTTGACCGGAGAGAGGGGAGATGAATTCTGATGGAGTCTGCGGCCAAATCAAGCTTGAGGGATTCGCAGAGGACCAGGGATCCTTTTATAGTTGCTGGCCGAGCTTCTGGTGCTTGGAGGGAAAGCCTTCTATCACCGACTCCTCGCCGGAGAAGGAAGGTAGTTGGATATCCAAATCTCTCATACGTTCGCATGAGAGATTGGATGCAAATCAAAGATTGCAATTGAGCTCAGATGGAAGCAAATTCCTCAGAGAATCTCCCTTCCAAATCTGGGAGGAGATCTTTGAGAAATCAGGGAGTACTCCCCCTCCATTCCTCGCCGAAGAAAGATTTCTCCCCAATAATGGCAGGGGGACCTGTTTGTGAGTGGCGAAGAAGTTAGGGGGGTTTGTGTAATGATTTTCAAAAGATAGGGGCCAAAATGTAATTGGATGTACTATTTTGCAAAGTAGGTCAAGATGACCTCTCCTTACGTCCAAATTTTGGTACAAACCTAATCTAGACCTAAGAAATCTAATGATAAAGTTGGATTTTAGGTTTGACAACGTTTAACTGGACTTTTTGCATAAAAATCCAAATTAGGTCAATTAATGATCTAGGACCCTAATCTAGGTCAAAATAGATTCCAAAGGTCAAATTGAAGGTTCTAAACCCTAGGGACTATTTTTTCATAAATTTTAGAGGGTTTAGTTGATTTTTAACCTAACCAAAACCTTGTTGAATTAAGTGGATCTGTTTTAGGGTTACAGAATGTCATTTAATTCCTAGACTACACATTAACCCATTTCTGATTGAACCAACCCACTTTTCATCTTATTCAGATCATTTGACCTATGTTTTTCCTCTGAGAAATCCCATTTATGTACTGCAATGGTAAAATTACAGTTTTAACCTTTATTTCATGTTTTCTTCTCAGAACACTTATTCCTTGAATTAAGCCCTTCCCTAGGTTATGTAGGAGCCCTTATTCTCTTTTTTAGGTCAAAATGAGCTAGTTAGGGCTCATGATGAGGCTCTCATCAGGTCATTTTCCTTAAATCCTAGACTTAACCCATTTATTGTGTTAATTAGATAGTGTTTAACATAGTTTCTAGCTTAACTTGGGCATTTTAGCTATGATGAGCCACACCTCATCATGACCTAACATTAGGTAGCTACTAACAAGCTACCTAATGTTAGGCTATAAGTGCCTAATGTTAGATGTCCTATTTAGGCATTATGTTTGATGGAAACATGGGTTGCTGACCCTATAAACCCTATGGGGTGACCTAAACTAACCCTAAACCTAGTTAGGGATCTAATGGACACGCTCATGGAGAATGAAATGGATAAATTACATAAACATACTAGAGGGATGTAAAGCTATGGAATGGTAGGGTGAAAGTCCTATCAAGAACTCTAGTGGTGGTAAAGGCATGGTATGAGGGTTCTAAGCCTAATGCCACGGGATGCACAAGTGTACCTTGAGTTTGTAATGATTAAGGAAAAGGCCCAGGTCAAGCAATGGGCTATTATGAGTTTTATGTAAATCATTAACTTCAAAATTATACAGTTATATTGTGAATTTGTGGGGTGTACCCAATTCTCTATTAATTGTGTAATTTGGTGATGAGTGTAGGTAAACAAAAGGAAGGATTTCCCTTGATTTCTCTAATTACTTGGGTTTTTTTCATGCTTGTAAATGCTTAGAATGGTATCCTAAATGGGTGGTGTTAAGTGATAAACATAGGTAATCAATTGAAAGCTTTAATGTTGAAAACTGGGTGCCGAAGACACCTAGTACAAATACTAGTGACTAGTATTAATACTAGTTGGATCAGCACGAGGTAAAAAGGGACTTAAGTCTGGTACTGAAGGCACCTCGTACAGATACTAGTGATCCGTACCGATACTAGATGAGTTCAGTAGCCATGGCAGTAGGTGCCCAGTACCGGTACTACTGCTCAGTACCGATACTGGCTAGTTTACTTAGAAAGGTGTGGTTGGTGCTTAGTACCAATATCAGTGTTTAGTAGCTGTACTAGCTGACATTGGAAATTGTACTAAGGTTGCCCAGTATCGATACTAAGGTTTAGGACCAGTACCGGCTGGCCCGGTGGAAGTTGTGTTATGGGTACCCAGTACCAATGCTAGAGGTCAATATCAGTATTGGTACACTGTGACCTGGTAGGAACTGTAGGTGCCCGACACCGGTACATAAAACTAGGACTGGTACTGGTGTATTCATTCCATATTGCTTGAACTCTAAGAGGAGAATAAAATTGATTAAGTCTGGGTAAGAATTGAAACCAAAATATTGGGGTCAAGGACCTCTTGGCTTCGATGTACTAACATGTGTGTGTATTGGTGAAAAACTCAGAAATTGTACTAAGTTTGCAAGTGATTTAGTGGCATAAAAACTCAGGTTTCAAGAACGAAAGGTGGGATTTTGCAGTCCCTAATTGCACATGTAGTCCGACCTAATGTTAGGTCAGGATTACCTAATGATAGGTGTATGTTGATAGGGCATAACGTTAGGTAACAGGTCCCTAACGTTAGGTAGTTTGTTAGAATTGCTAATTGTCCTAAATGTGAGTTTCTGAACTAGAAATCCTAAGAAAATGACAGAACCTAATTGGGGGTCCAGTAGGTACCCCAATAGATAGGGAGGAATGGTGAAATTGTAGTTAAACCCTAGATGGGTAATGTGTGTGCATGCGTGTGCCTTTAATTTGAGCTTGAAACTCCTTAAGTGCATTAAAAGCAAATCTGAATTAGTGAAGTAATGACTTGAACCTCACAAAATAATATCTGTGACTCGACCAAAGTCATAAGAGGAAATACTTGGATCTTAAGGTCTTGAGTAAGACCCTAAGTGATCCACCAGGTATCTAGGGCTTCGTTCTGGACACGGAACCCAATGGAATTAAAGGATAGTAGGTCAACTAGGTGAGCTCGTAAGGCTACACCCTTGGACGTGGTGAACTATGGGTTCATTTCTCGGGTAAAGAACCTGAGTTGTTACGGTGGCAAGAGGCTACCAAGGAATTTACCTCAAAACTTAAAGGGTTCCTGGGTTCGGTGACAAGCCTGGGCTGTCATCGGTGTTTGGTACTTGGATGTACCCGAATCTGACTCAATACGAAGGTACTCATGGCTCTAGGCTCTATCAGCGCCCGCATGCATAGCGAGGGACACCGGGGTACGTGGTACTCGTAGCTAGAGGATCACTGGGCACCTGTATGTATAGAACTGCTAGGGTACTGTGATATCTTAATTGAGATCTCATCTGACGGCGAATTAAGGGGGCACACCCGCAAACTACACTCCTACGGGGAGCTTCTCTTAGCGAGAGCATTGGTGTGGCTTGACAATTCTGGCTAATCCTACGATGATAATATGGTCTGATCTATGATTGGTCCTTGTTGGACATGAACTGAATTTGCGCTTCGTGATCGCAAGGTATCAGCCTAGGTAGCTCCCATGAGGCCCAACTCCTTTGGTTGATGTCAGCAACATACTCGATACGTTGAGAACAGGCACACCTTTCTCGAGGATCAACAGACTTACTAGCCTCTCCCCTAGCAAGGGTGAGACTATCAGGCTGGAATTTAAAGGAAATGATGTATCTCAATCTCCTCTAGTAGACAAGGATGATTTCCAGAATCTGATCATCTGAGGTGAGTCAGAGAATAAATATTAATATCCAATCTTAGACAGAATTTGGGTCACTTGAATAGTGGGTTTTGGGACCACGGTGGTTGTTCGGGTTAGACCTGGTTCGAGAATTAGAACCTATGATGTTGACTTGGGCTAGAGACCCAGCTAGTAAATGAAATTGTATACTATCCTATTTGGTTGAGATACAGCAGTCATTTGTTCTTTACTGAGCTGATTGATTCATCCCTACTTTTAACCTACTTTCAGGTTATCGCTATCGTGAGTCATCGACGCACTGGATTTGTCGCTGCGCAAGTTTCTGTAAAAAAAAAAAAAATCTATTGACAGGTAATCTTTTTATATTTTGGATTAAAGTAAATTTATATCTTGTTACTACTTTTCTTTATTAATTATGTGTCATCCTTCTCGTACTTACTTCCATTTTATTTTGTAATAAATAAAACTCTTTTATAATTTGACTTAATTATGTATAATCTGAATTAAATAAACTAATATATTTTTTATTATCATTTTTCAAAATTCCAACCCTTATTAGAGGCCTGAGATTTTAGAGCATGACAGAAAGTCTCCCTTTTTTTTTCTTTTTTTTTTTATGTTCTTAAAACTTAGGCCTAGTAGGCTTATTGTTTTAGTTTCCTGATTCAACGTACATCACAGTTCTTTTCCACGCATGAAATGTTTGTTTTGATTGATTGGCAAAAATGATAAAGAACACGATAAATGGGTTTAGTCTTCCGTCTTAAATCCTACAAAATTGACTATAACTTCTTGAGATCAATTCCAGTTACGAAGCCCTCGATATTGAACATTGACAGGGATAATTAAGTAGAGGACCTTAAGTAATGGAATTATATACGTATAACGGACCAAATAAAGTCCTACCTCAGCAATTGGGTCACCATCGGATAACATCAGGTGGCCATTAGGAATCTTGATGGAATTGGTAAGAAGATGACATAAGTGGATGTGCATCTCATCTCCAATGGCGCCGTTGGCTATTTGCCAACCTTTGGAAAGAGAAAAGGAACGGTGGGCGTTGCATCGATCCAACCAATATCCACTCGCTCCCGTTGCCTTTGGATTTTCTGATCTAATTATTAATATTATCACGAGGATACATTCAGTTGCCTAATCTACAAGATTAAGTTCTAAGTTGCACGTTGAAATGACACCCCAGATGCAAACGGATTTACCTTTGGGCTTAGTTTAGCTTAAAAGGTTAGCAAATCTATGCTATGCAAAGTGTTATGTTAGTTAACACCTATTCTTATTTACTTCACAGATAATGGTTCATATCGATTTTTAGTTACTTGAAATTTATGTTAGAAACATGCTAAAATCTGTGTTTTACTTAATATCTCTTCCAACCGGTGGTAGCAGAATACGGATTTTGACGTACAAAATTCGAGGTTTTGGTTCGTGGGTTAAGTGGGCTTGTAAATAGAGGTTAAGTAGGCAAATCAACTAGCTTTCAAAAACATAAAAGATGACCTCTCAGCGTATTTCAAATTAGGCCATAACTGAGGTACATGAAGACATGTGATGCTACGCTTTATTTGGGTTGCATGACCGAGGGCAGCTTCAATGAAAAGAAATGGGTTCACCGAGCTGTTTCAGGCATGTTGGGAGAAATGAGCCATTTACGGTCCAATGATGACTTTTTTACTAGTTCGGGCTTAGTTGAAAGCCTTTGCCATTGAAAATTTTGTCTTTTAGGTTTAGTTTAATTGGGAAGCTAATCCCTTGTTACGATCCGATTCTCGAATCCCTGTAGGATCCGAGAACGGTTCGACTCGACTAACCCCAAGATCCAGTCGTCCAACAAGAAATAATCAAAAAGTAGGAAAGTAAACTACATTTACTATGCAAAGTAACTAACAGTAAAAGAGTACAAGCAGTAAAGGAAGTAAAAGCTGCTAACAATACATATCACCACCACAACAGTAAAGTAAAACAAAAGACAGAATATGAACAGTAACAACAATTTAAAACTCACTAGTAGAACAGAGAGTACAACAAAAATAGGAAACTACCGCTGGGCTCGACTGGGCTCAGCGCCCTCTACAGCCGGTGACTCGGGCTGCTCAACTCCTAGACCTGTAAAGGGTTACGAGTAAAACGGAATCAGTGAATCCTGATTAGAGTGGTAACCAAACTAAGTAAGGTAGTAAAGGCTAACAAGTAAATTCATCTTTTCGAATTATTTTATTTTACAAATCATTTCTTTTCACCCATTGGTTGACTTGTAGATCTCTTTCTTGATCTCGCATATTTCTCGTGGGAACGATCTTGATTGCAGTCTTTTCCGAAGAGTAGAAGGCACACGTGGTACTCTCTTGGTCGGGAGAGTCTCCCGTGGTGATCCTACACCCAGTCAACCACCTGTAATTTACCTAGTAGGAGGGGGTGACGCAATAAAGTGCGGAATAAAAATATAACAATCTCACAACAATTTGCAATCACACAATAGGCACAATTATTTTTAGGTGGAAATCCAACTCGGGTGAAAACCACCACTTAACCCTCTCGAGTTAGGATTTTCCGATCAATCAAGTTGATCAAATCCACTAACGTACTACTTAAACGATGGTAGTACAACCTCAATTACAACTACGCTACTTTATACGAGGGTAGCGTACCTCAAACCCCTTTTCTTCACAAGAAGGATTTTGTCTCTCGATGGAGACGAGAATTCGCAACGCGAATACCCAACTAAATAACAAAGTAAAAGATACAAGAATAGTCCTATAGAACCAACAAAGTAATTTTTAAACTAAGCTTCTATAGAAGTTAGGATGCTTCCCTTTAGTGGAAGTGCGTCGACGACGCGGATGCGTGAACTATGCAAAGGCACAACGGCGCTCTCGTGAATTACAGCGGGAGAGCGGGTGCGCAATTGGATTGAAGGTCTCTAGGTGTAGAACAAGGCTTGGAGAGCAAGAGCTTTCTTCTATTTGATCTTCTTCTTCTTTTAGACACAAAAGAGTGGAAAGTATGTTGCTTGGTGTATCTTTGGGTGACAAGGGTTCTCCTCTATTTATAGAGGCCCTAGGAAGGCTTTGGAAGGCCTTAGAAGGCTTCCATAGCTGTTGGGTACAACCTCCAAGAGAATCAAGTCAAAATCAAGATCAATCACGACTCTGACAGGGTTATCAGACATCTGGTCCTGACATCAGACGTCTGGAAAACTCGTTTAAGACGTCTGGGAACAAAGTTAGACGTTTGATTTTAGGTGGGTTTCCTTCCTGACCTGAATCAGATCGAAATAGGGTTCTAATGAAAGTCCATCAGACGACATACAGGACGTCTGGCACTAAATCTGGAAGTCTGGAAACCTACTTTTCTGCGGAAATGGATTCCTAAGGGAGTGCAACGGCTAGAAAATCTTTGAGAAGAGATTTTAGGTCAGCTGAGGTAAAACGGTCATGTATCAAACGTCTGGGGTCCTCTACGGATATCTGATACGAGGCTAACGGTCATTTTCTCAGTGTTTACTAAAGCAGCCAACGATCCACTAATTGGACATCTGGCAAAGGCATCAGACGTCTTCTAAGACGTCTGGACTAAGGTCTGGACATCTGATTTCATCAGATAGAACTAACTAAGTCCAGCCTAAACATTATCAGACATCTGAGTCAACAGTCAGACATCTTAAAAGTCATTATTAGACGTCTAATAAGGCTGTCTAAACCCTTTTTTGATTTTCTAAGTTCTCTACAGAAAACCTAAGTATCTTAGGATTGTGCAAGTATTCCTAGGACTACTGTTAGGGTACTTTGAGGCTCTTTAACATGAATCTAAGAGACAAAATAAAGAGCAACAAAAGAAACAAAAATACATAGTAGTACAAGGAAAGGAAATCTATCATATTCTTCATCTCCTTCCTTCTTCAAGCGATCGCTCCTCGCGAAGCTCCTTTGTTCTCCATCAAACTCCTCCAATCCGTCCTGGATGCAAGCTCGAACTCCGTCTAACCACGTCTCCATTTGCAATTGACCTGAAATCTAAGACTTCAAGTGCAAATGTTAAATGACACGTGTTTTGTTATCATCAAAATAAACGATCGTGGTACTCTAGCAACAACACCACCCTGAGGTCACGGACAGACGTAGCGGTGACTACGGCACCCGCGATAAGCACACGGGTAGCTACCCCGCAATGGCACACGGTCAGTCGTTTCCGCTAGCGGGTACACCCAAAGTATAGCACGGAACAGTATAGGGCCTAGCCCTCTCAGTAATAGGGGTCTAGGCCATCAGAACCAAACAGGGGTCTCGCCCCTCTACAGTCCACGCACCCTCGTCTGACTACGTCGATTTGCCCAGTGGGCCTAACAAGTCGGTGTAGGGTGGCTAAGCTCTCTTCCTACACTAGTAGCTCTCCCTGGTACAGTGTACACGAGGGCCAACAGAAGTCGGTGTAGAGTAGCCAATCCTAACCCCAGGTCCCAACGTAAGGGCAACTAGCTCCGCTCTACACTAAACAGGGGACAATCGCTCTCCTTGGTACCACGTACTCAAGGACCAGCTCACTTCCCACTCACATTTCCAGATCCTTTCCATTCATCCATAGGAGCTCTACTCCTAATTCCCCGTAGGGTTCATGCTCATATTCACTATGTTGTTCCATACCAGGTTTCATCATTCACATTTCCATTCTCGTATTTACACATGCAGCTCGTATTTTCACAATTAACTTATGCAACAAATTATATCACAGGTAACTGTTTAACTAGCACAGGCATTTCATATTCCAACAGGCAGCTCGTATTTATTAACAGATAATTGTTTACAATTCTACTCATTCATTTATGACTGCAATCTCAAACACGCATACAAACAGTGCAACTGTTTCTCATCCTAGGATTCATGCCACATCCTAGGTTTTTAGTTATCAAATTTCACATATGCATTCAAGTTGTATAATTAAAACAGGGGAAAACCACTCTACCAGACAATTCGAGAATACTGGAGGCTCGAACGGCAGACTCACGTGCCTCTGCAAGCCTCGAACACGCAACAGATCGAAGTCTTATACCAAGGAATATACCACAATAGAACGTTCAGAACAGTAAATAAGGTTTTCTAACATGTAAAGGAACTCACAAGGAAACCATATATATCTTGTTTGCATAAAACGGACCCCAAACGGACCCTAAACAGGTCAAAAACATGACTGCAAAATCAAATCAAATGTCTGGCACAAGATCCTGACGTCTTAAAAGTCACCAGGGTCTCACCTCAAGTTCCTGCGTCAACCTCAGACGTCCAAGACCCTCACTTGACCGTCTGGACTCAGCTCCAGCCATCTGACCCCTCCTCCAGTCGTCTGGGAGTGCTTCCATCGTCTGGTAACTGTCCAGACGTTCGAAACGCGTGGGAGGGCGTGCCACGTGCCTTCCCAAAGCTGTCCCTGCGTACGACAGATGAAATCTCCCACTTTTAAGCACACAGATCAATTCTGCGGTGCGGCCTGCATGGACGTAACTGCAAGAGGAATGTACCTTCGCGAAACCTTGCTTTCGGACGTCCAGTGTCGTCACCAGATGTCCAATCCGTCGTCTAGACGGCACTCCAGACATCTGATTCTGGGAAAATCCCAGAATGAGAGCAAGCTCCTGCTCCTCTCGCTGTGCGCAGCTGCGGCTCCACCCTCTCGTTGCAGCTCCGGCTGCAACAGGAAGTCGAGGACAACTCCGCTGACGCACTCCTCCTCCCGCACGCCCCGCTCCGGCCGTGCACCCTCTGGCGAGGTCCCACGAACCCGCTAGCTCAACCTCCTCCTCCTCTCTTGACGCCACTCCTCCTCGCTCTTGCTTCCTCTCTCTCTCGCTCGTTCCTCTCACGGCAATGAAGAGGAAGAAGGTGGTGGTGGTGGTGGAGTGCAGAAGAGAGAAGGGGGTGAGAGCTCTTATATAGAGAGCGGCTAGGGTTCGATGAATGGGAGAGAAGAAGAAGAGAGAGAAGAAAGAAAGCATTTTGCGTGCAGTGAGCGCGCAAAATCGACCCTGCGTACAAAATTTTCAATTTTCAGACGTCTGAGAAGGGGTCCAGACGTCTTAAAAGGCTCAGAACAGAACGAGTCTTTACACCCCTCCTTTGAGGGGTTAACTTTCATTTACTTGAGAGATTAACATACATAATCTTAAGATCAATTTTAGGAGATTAACACCAATTTTGTTAACACTGATTCTAAAGGATGTTAGCAAAACAAATGTTAACTTTGTAATTCCCTCACACCTAAACTCTAATCGTCAAAAACTAGTATTAACACTATGGATGCAAACGGGTCAGGTTTGGCTAAATCCATACTTATATTCATTTACAAAATCAATATCTATACCTTACTCACTTATCCATCTGGTACAAAAATTCAAATTCATACCCATACTCATCTACCCATCGAATATCCATTTACCCATCGAGTACCTATATATAAATTGATCTTATAATCAAATCGTGCCCAAATTGGAGTTAAAGAAGAAAAAAAAATCTATAACACGATTCATCAATTATTTATTTTTAACAAAATTGATATATAAGGGCTCAGGCTGCTCCAATTTTAGAAATCCTCATTGAAATTATTACAAAAAAATTCAAAGGAAATATATCAAAAACAAAAAATACAAAGAAAGATAAAAATATAAGTGCATTTCAAATAAAAGATCATCATCCTAGAAATAAATGTTTAATGGAAGCTTCAAAAGTACTCCCAACCTTCAAAATCATGTAAGAAATCATAAATGAGATTAAAGTTAAGGAAATAAGGAACTTAGAGTGAGATTTATATATTTGAAATAAATAATGATTTTATTTGTATACTCAAGTCAGGTAATCAGATATAAATCTATACCATATCCATACCCAATCAAATTTTTTAGATAAAATCCATACCAAAATGCTGTCAAATTCAATTTACCAAAACTTACCTCCCTCCTTAACACCAATTTAAATATACCACAAAAATTAAAAACACATCAGAATATCATGTGGCATGACGTATTGGTATTTAGCACATCACCTCCAATATGTAGAGAAAAATTTGAAACAGATTAAAAGTTTAGAAGATCAGTTCTTGACCAAAGTAATTTATTGGATATCTAGCTACTTTCAATATATTATTTAAGGGAGTATGGTTGAGACGTCGAATCAAACCATGAATTCAGAGGCAATGGGTCTTTCTTTTTTTTTCTCTCTCTTTCTTTGTAGGAATCAACATTTCATTAGAAAAAAAAAGGAAGAACATGATACATAGGAATGTGCTTTACAGGGAAAGATAGAAAAAGAGAAACCTAACATCCTTAAAGGGGGATGATTTACACCTAGTAGAAATAAGGGAATTCCAGACAAGAAATAAAGGAAAAATAAAAAAAAATATTCCAAAATCGAGAATTAGTTGATCTCCAAGAAGGAGAGCGACTTCATGCTCGTTAATACAGCAAAGTGCCAACGAGATAAAATCTCGAAGACCACGCTAATTAACGAGAAATCGAATAAATCAACTACTGCCTCACGTCAAGAATCTCGATCGTGATAAGTACGGGATCACACGTGGTCCCAGCAAAACAAACCTAAACAAAAAAATAAGAAAAAGAATGATCAAACCAAACCAACAACATGAAACCCACTACAACGACACCAGACCACCAAAGAAACCCGCAGCATCCGCTTCTCGACCATCGCAGCCGCAACTAATCACCACAGCTTAGCCGCAACCACCACGTCCTACGACCGACCACCTACCGTCGACGACGCCGCAGCACGCCCGCAATCACCACTGACAACTCTGCAGCACGATCTATCACCGGACGGCACCGCTACGACTGCGCAAACAACCGCTGCGACCACCAATGACATGGTCATGCACCCCCAATGCACGACAACTACCGCAGCCACGAACGCTAGAGCCACGATGATGGCGTGTGGCTCGTCATAGCTAAAATGCTCAAGTAAAGCTAGAAACTAGGTTAAACACTACATAATTAACACATGAAATAGGTTAAGTGTGGAAATTAATAGAAATGACCTAAAATAGCAAATTTATGCTAAAAATGCAAAATTATGTCATAAAATAAGATATTTTATTCATTAATACAAATTGATGATCTAATTACAAATTTAACACATATTTAGATTCAAAAGTTCAAATCAAAGGTGAAATTGACTTCCTAAATGTTCAATTATGCTTCAATAAAAATTTGGTTGCATTTGGATATCATTAAGACCTTACAATCATTACATTACATCTAGGTCCTCAGGTTATAACATTTTCTTCACATAAAAACCATCCAAGGACCTGTTTGTAACCTTGGACCTTCTTGTAGACTCCAAGGACCGCGCTGCATTAATCTTGATCACTTTTGGGTTTCATCCTAAAATTCCTACTGTTTCGCATGTTTGGGTCTCCGTGTAAAATCTCCAAAAGACCTTCAACTGCGATGCACCTCTGGGTGCACTGTTCACCTGTAGAACACGTGAGATTTAGGTCGTCGATTTCTTTTATCCTTGATCCTATGGTCGATCCAAATCCATTCTTCCCGCGCTTATGCGCATAGACTCACCCCTCACCTCAGATTCCATCCTATGGTGGAAAATCAATTTGGACGCTCGCGCCCTCCTTTGAGCCAAGCATCCACCACCCATGCCCTAATCACCTAAATCCACCAGGGCGGTGATTTGATTCACTGTTTTGGCTACTTAAACATCTCCTTGAGCTCGCATGCAGGGCTAATCGCTCCCATCCCCCTAAATGGTTCCCTTCGTCCATCTCCTCAGCTCCCCTACCTCAATTCCTCACCTGCAGTGACAGAGCAGGCTCTCCTCCCTCCTTCAATTGCCTTTAGTCATCGGTTGTTGGCTCTTGGACACCTCCTTCTTCAGCTGAGGGTCTCTTCCATTTCATCGCGATCGACCTCTGGTCGATGGACCTCGGACATCACCTCCATCCGTTAGCTAGATTTACCACTTTTGTAGATTAGTTTTCTTGCTTTCTAGATTAGTTTTAGTGTTAGTGTAATTTAGATCAGTAAGAGTAGATTGGATAGTGAAATATGTGATGAATTAGTTTAGATTAGTTTAGATCCGACATGACCTCTCTAATATGCTCAGATCAGAGAGGAGTTTTCTGCATTTTCGCATCGACTCATACAGCTTCCTCATCATTTTCTAATCACGTTCATTGATTTCCCTCGAGTTTTTTATCACAATTCACCCTCTCATTGTAGCATAAATCATATCTAATGCTCCCTAAAATCTAGATCTGATTTAGTGCTAATTTCACATAGGGGGTCTCTCATTCACTCCATCTATTCACAAAGAACTCTCGATCTAGTTTTAATTAAACCGATTTGCTCGATTCTTTCAGATTTGGTTTTCACGTCCAATCTTGCGATTTGGAGTCAATTTGGTTTTAATCGAATTTCATCGAATAATTAGAGTTCAGATTTGCTTAATTAGGTATATTGCGATGAATTTGAATGTATTTTGATTGATATTTATTCTCAAGGGAGCATATGCCCAATGAGAGCATTATTTTGGGTAGCCCTGGCCAAGGATAACCCAATACATGGATTAGAGGTCATAGCAATGACCTATTATTTAGAGGATTATTTAGAATACTTGCACACTAATTAATAGTGTGCAAGTGTTCTTCATAATTTGATCTTCATAATGATCCACACTAAAAGCCCAAAACAAGGCTACATGGATTCCTAAACCAATCTAAATTCACTCTGATTTGTAAAGAAACAAATGATGATTTCAAGGCTTTAGTGGAAATTCAGAGTTGCTTTGAGATGATTTCAATGCCTAATGTAATCTTCCTCTTTACATTGTTTATAATGTAAAGAGGAGATCATATTAGGGTCTTTTAAGAATTTTAAGGAATGAGGATTGGCCATATGAATTTTAGATCTTCATATATGGTTCTAAAAGGATTTTTAGACAAAAATGATTTGTTAGAGAATTGATTTGGACAATCTTGAGCCTAAGATCAGACCTTCTCAGGTTTGATCTTGGCTATTTTTTTTTAATCTGACAGTAACAGCAACAGCTCCTCTCAGCTGCTCAGTTTTGTTTGAGTAGCTTCCAGCTGCTAGGTGTCTGCAACTGCTAAAACAGCTAAGCTAAGACATCTAAATCTACTACAGATGAGGTAGCACTTTGGTCTGAAATGCGCAGCAGCAATTAGCTGCTGAAATGTTTATATAGCAGCAGCAACACTATGGTGAACTGATTTGGCTGGTCTGAGAGGAATTTTAAGTGGATTTTGGATTATAATGTAGCTGACATGTTGTTTAGAGTTAGTACCTAATATACAAGCATTCATGTACTGAAAGTGAGTTTTAATTCAACTAAAATTGATTGTAATCTTGTGTTAAATTATTTTGTCAGCTACTATTGTGAATTACCTGTCCAAACTGAAATTTTAAATGCAAATTTAGTTGAAAATTATGTTTAAGTGCTCCATCATATTCCATGTGAAGTGTTGAGTATATGCTAATGCTTTTAATGATTGTTTAACACTCAAAACATATTTAGAGGCCTTAGGTTCTTAGGTTAAACACTCATTTAGGCTTCTTGTGTGTGAACTTTGTAAATAAATAAAAATCCTTAAAAAATCACAAAAAAAATAAAATAAACTTATTTTGAGTAAGATCAGTTATTTCTTTAGGTGTGTGGCAAGTTTCAAGGTAATCTGAACACCCGACTTTGTAGAACATATCAGTCGACAATTCAGTATACCTTGAAACTTAATAAAAGAACTTAAGATGAAAAGCAATAAAAAGAAACTTCTTTTTGGCATCTTACTCTTTCCCTCTCATCTCATATCTCTCTTAAATATATAAAAGCTATAAAAATCAGAAAAACCCCAAAAATACCCTATATACTTTGTATATACTTGTAAATATAAATTAAAACTAAGCTATATGTAGATATTGTATAATATGTACATAATAGGTATATATAACTTATATATGTATTTTAAATATTAAATTAAGTATTTAGAATGATTTATTATATATATCTCTTTATTGTATAATTATCTATTAATTTATATTAACTTAAATGTATAATAACCTAAGTAATTATGTAAACGTATCTATATGTATATAATTGTACTTAATATTGTATATATGTATTTAACTATGTATTATGTACTGTATAATACTTGTAATTTAATTTAATTATATATTTACATAGGTAATTAAGTTTTTGGTTAATTAAGTAATTTATTAACTTAAAATAAAATAAATTAGTAATTTAATTTAATACTGAAGTAAGTTATAATGTATACTTGTATAATACTATATTGAATATTTTTAACCTATTTATATTGTATTTATACTGTATTATAGTATTTATAAATTATTTATGTGAAAAATTAACTTAAACGTGTACTTAATTATAAATAAATTAAAATACAGTTCCTAAAATATAATAAAAATATATAATAAATAATTTATTATGTAAACTAACACTATATAAAGTCAATTTTATGATTAAGACATTAATTTATAATTTAATTAAGTAATTAACCTCTAATTTAACATGTAAAGTCAGTCAACTTTAACCAATTTTATTATACATCTAAATAACTTATTTTTGTAAAGTAACAATACAATTATATAGCCCTTTATAATAACTTTACAATGATATAATTTAATTTAAATTTGGATTAAGTTTGGGCCCTCAAATCGAGGGCCAAACCATCAGCTTTCACACAAATCAGCACGCACAGCGGTGCTCAATTAGGCACCTGAATTAGTGCCACATCAGAAGCTCAAGACCGCACAAAGTGGTATAGAAGTCTTTTGCGCTGTCGACCCCCCATTTGTCAGCGTAGGGTGAGAAAATGAGTATACAGGGTCATGGTTCTCAGGTTGCATGCCGCGTGCGCCTACGGGTGTGCGTGGGTGTGTGTATGGGCGCGCTAGGCACTTGGCTGGGCCTGATATAGGTGTTGTGTATCCCTCAAAAGTGGCTGGCCCACCCACTTAAAAATCCAAATTTTGGCTTGAACTGTAGACGTCTGAGAGAAAGAGAGGACGACCTAAATTCAGCTAAGTGTGAGAAGGAGAGAAGAAAGGAGAATGAGTTAGCCGTGAGAATTTGACTAAGTGCGTGTGCAGCTGTATGTATGTGTATATGTGTGTGTGCATGTAACATATGTATATGTATATATAGTATATGTATAATAGTAATTAATATATATATGTATGTAAATAAGTAATTATAAATATGCATACGTATATAATTAATATATGTAATAGTATAAGTAGAGTAGGTACTTATTTGAGTTTTATATGGATATAAATAACATTAAAGCTTTAGTGACAATTATATATGTCACTGTACATTGTATATATGTTAGTATAGATAACTATTTTACTGTAGGTTGTGTAAATATTTTCCTAAGGCTACAGCGACGCTTATTTATGTCACTATATATGTAATATATGTTAATATAGATATTAGTATGTTAATATAATTTAATATAATAGATATTATTAGTTATTTTTGTACCTTTACTTAGGTGTTACTTATATTAGTTATATGTAATTAACACAGTATATTATTAGTTAGTTTTTTATGTATGTTTGTTGTACATTTGTTTCAGATATTGTAGTGAACATTAATTGATTGTTTTGTAAATAATTAACAAATTCTTTCATTTATCGATTCATTTATTCATTCTTATAAATAAAATTAATATTTTTGAAATAAAAGAACATTTTTAAACTTAGAAACTGATGTATATCAATAACTGTCTCCCAGTGAATAACCTGCAAGTAAATAAGTAAAAATTGTAAATAAATAAAATTGACGCGACACCAGTTTGCATTTGTAACACATATACTACAATAACGATATTTAAAACAACGTGTTTAGCGCAACCTCATAGTCGACTATCACACTAGCACCACGATCATATCCATCTATAGTAGCCTCCACAAGCTTCAAGAGCTGATGCATGTCAAGTAGGGGCTTTGATCGTCGAAGAGGAGAGATCTAGAGGGAGAAGGAAGGGATCCGAAAGCACGGGGGGGGCGCCTTCAAGCTACTAGGACTTCGGCTGTCGCTTGAGAAAAAAAAAGATAATGGGGGGTCTCAAAGGCAATTAAATTTTCAAAAAAAAAATAACACGAAAAGGGCAATCATATCCTCCTCTCATCCTTAACATAACTGAAGCATCCCACTGTAGTGATTTTCTTTTCTGTCTCCTGTAGTAATTTTTCGATTGATTCGTTAGTTGTTTTTCTTTCTTTCTTTCCTAATATAAGGTCCTCCTCTCTCTCTCTTTTCGTTTTCTTTTTTTTTTCCTTTTTAGATATTATTTAATGTATACATTCATTTTGAATTTTGTTACGAAAGTAGCTTCAAAACGTCTTTTAAGACGTCTGGGAGGTGGCCCAGACGTCTGACCAGACATCTGGAGCCACTTCCATACGTCTGGGATTTAATTTCTGAGGCACAGTGGATTTCGTCTGCGCGCCTGCGCGCGCAAACCTGCAGATACCCTCTTTTCCCCTCTCTCCTGCGGGCGCAGGCGCTGTCTCTCTCCCTCTCTCTCCCCCAGCGACTTTAAAAAGAGCCCTCGCCCTCTCCCTCACCCTCATCTCCTTCGCTCCCTTCTTCTTCCTCTTCCAGCCGGAGTGCGAGTGCGAGCGCGAGCGAGCGGCGGCAGCGGCAGCCGCGGCGAGTTGTGGGAGGAGGTGTCGCGCGAGGGAGGAGACGCTCGGCTGTGAGGGCTCGAGCTTGCCGGGGCAGCTAGAGTCGGCCGGCGGGGGAGCCGCCAGGCGGACGAGGCGTGGCGCGGCCGTGCGTCGCAGGCGGAGGGCGAGTCAAGCTCTGATTCTGGAAATTTTTCCAGAATCAGACGTCTGGGATTCCAACCAAACGACGGTGAAGACGTCTGGAGGACTGTCCAGACGTCTGGTAAGTAAGTTATTTTCGTCCTCCTTCCTTTTCTGCGACCGTCCGTACTGAGTACGAGGAGTAGGTAGGTGCAGGTTCTAAGATTCGCATCCAACGCGAATCAGACGTCTGGCCGCAGTGCCAGACGACTGGAAGGACTTCCAGACGTCCGGGGTGACCATCGGACGTCTGGGAACTAGGCCAGACTCCCCCGTAGGTTTCTGGACGTCTGAGAGACTACGCAGAACAAAGGTACCATCTGACCCACTTTTTAAGACGTCTGGAAGAGGTTCCAGACGTCTGATTTTGGACTGTTTCGTCATTTTCGACCCGTTTAGGGCCCGTTTGAAGTCCGTTTTCCACGTTTCGAGTTGCGTTCTTTTCGGGATAAAATCCTCTACCCGTTTACAGTAATTATATACTGTTCTGAGAAACTCCTTGTGTTTGATCCTTGTGTTAGGACCTCGTTCCATTGCAGTCTCGGGAGTTGCAGAGGCGCGTGGGATTTCCAACCACGTCCCCATTACTTTCGTTGTAGCTGGTAGAGTGGCTTTAAAGTTATTAACATAATTTGTTACAATTATGGAACGATTAATAGAACCTAGGGCATTGCATGAATCCTAGGAATGAGATACCAGATTGAATGATAGAACCTAGGGCATTGCATGAATCCTAGGAATGAGAAACCAGATTGAATGATAGATCCTAGGGTATTGCGTGAATCCTAGGGCTAGAAAACTAGATTGAATGATAGATCCTAGGGTACAGCATGAATCCTAGGACTGGAAAACTAGTGATATGATTATAGATATTGCAGTCTTGGGAAACGTGGAAAGGAAATAATAGCTGCCTGTAAATTGGTTTAACAGCTGCCTGTTATGAACAAATGAACATGACTGAGAATATGGGTCGTATGAATGTGAAACTGAAAGGGGTGAAATCGGAATGTGCTGAGTTAAAAGAGCTGGAACCCTACGGGGAATTAGGAGTAGAACTCCTGGAAAGTGAATGGAATAGAATTGGGGAAGTGAGCTGGCCCTTGAGTACGGAGTACCAAGGAGAGCGACTGTCCCCCTATTTAGTGCAGAGCGAAGCTAGCCGCCCCAGGGACCCGGGGTTAGGTTTGGCCACTTTGTACCGACTTGCTGGCCCTCGTATACGCAGTACCGAGGAGAGCTACTAGTGTAGGGCGAGTACTAGCTACCCCACGGGCCCCGGGGTTCTGCTAGCTCACCTACACCGACTTGTTAGGCCCACTGGGCAAACCAGGGTAGTCAGGAGAGGGTGCGCGGACTGTGGAGGGGTTGGACCCCTGTTACTGAGAGGGCTCTGCCCTATACTGGTTCCGTGCTGTGCTTTGGGCGCACCCGTTAACGAAAATGACTGACCGCGTGCCAGTGCGGGTTACCTACCCGTGCGTTTACCGCGCGTGCCGTAGTCACCGTTACGTCTGTCAGTGACCTTGGGGTGGTTGACTGAGAGTAGGATCACCACGGGGACTCTCCCGGCCAGGAGAGCACCACGTGTTACTTCTATTGTTCGGAAAAGACTGCAATCAAGACCGTTCCCACGAGGAACATTCGAGATCAAGTGAAGGATCTGAGAAATAGATAAATTGTGAAACAATATAAAGACGTAAATAAAGAAAGAAAGAAAATAAAACAGTTACTGTACACTTTACTACTTCTTTAGTTTAGCTGCCACTCTACTCAGCGTTTCGCTGACGTGTTACACTCGTTACTTTTCAGGACCAGGTGTTGAGCAGCCAGGGTCTGCGGCTGCAGAGGACACTGGGTCGAGTAGGGTCCAGTAGAGTTACCACTATTCTTTTGTGCTATTTTTGTTCCACTGTAGTGAGTAGTACTTGTTACTCTCTGTACTTTTCTTTACTTGTAGTTCTTGTTATGTTAAATGTTGTTCTACTGTTGTGGTGGTACATGCTTGATGAGAACCTCATCATGAGCCATAACTAGCTCATTTTGACCTAATACAAAGGATAAAAGCTCCTACATAACTCAAGGAAAGGCTTAACTCAGAGAATTCTGAGTTTAAGGAGAAAACAAGTCATAAGGGGTAAAAATGCAATTTTACCAGTATAATCTGCATACAGGGTAATTCAGGATCCAAACATAGGTCAAAGCAACTTAATAAGAATAAAAGTGGGATGAGATGATCTAGAAAGGGCTACAGCAATTCCAAGGAACTAAATGATAATCTGTAACCCTAAAACAACCCACTTCAATTCACGAGGTTCAAGGCAAAGTAAAAACAGAATAAACCCTCTAAAATTCATATAAAAATAATCTCTAGGGTTTAGAACCTTCAATTTGGCCTTCAGAACCCATTTTGACCTACATTGAGAACCATGCCCAATTAATAACTTAATTTGGGTTTTCGCATAAATTGACCGGTCAAACAAGGTTTAATATAGAAATGAAATTCACCATCAGATTCCTTAGGTCCTAATTAGTCATGTATAAAAACTTGAGCCTAAGAAGAAACCCCCTTGACCAACTTTACACTTTGGTCCTCATATATTTACTTTTTGGCCCTCAACTTTTGAACCCTCGCATTTTGGCCCCTAACTCTCCTTCGTTCTTTGCGTTCAGGTCCCCCTGCAAAACCTGCCAGCACCATGCTCCGGCGACCTTGCGCGGAGCATGGCGCCGCGCAGGGTGAGGGGGAGAGCCTGGCAAGTAAACCGGGGGTGCCCTGCGTCGTCAGCCGTCACAGGGACACCCCCCTGGTCGCTGTAACCCGCCATACCGGCCGTGCGAACGCACGGACGGTATGGGTTTCCATCTCCGGCGTCCTCCGGCGAGGGAGACACGTCGTCTCCCTCCGCCTTCCTCCCTGATTCGGTCCCTATAAATACCCCCGTCGCTCCACCGTTCTTCCCAGCTCGGATCTGACGGAGAAAAACCCCCAACTTTCCTCTCCTCTCACTCCGGCAGACGCCCACCAGCTCCGGCGGTTCCTCCTCCTCCTCCTCTTCGCTCTGCCGCAATACCAGCAGCAGGGACTTCTTCCCCTGCTCTTCCCGCGCCACGCCGCACCCAGCTGGCGCCTCTCCGGCTCTCTGCTCGCCGCCGCCCCTTCCCCTGGGCATCTTCTTCTCCGGCGACAGTCGATACGACTGTCGCCCTGCCCCGGCCCCTTTCGTCTCCATAGCTAGGTCAGAACTCCTCCCCATCTCCCCCTCTTTCTTTTCCTTACTGTCTTTTATTTGATTAAACCCTCGACCGCTCCTGTCCACCGTCACCCCCCTCGTCTCCGGCCAAACTCCGGCGAGACGCTCCCATCACCCCAGCAACCCACACGGCTCGCCGACCACCGCAGAACCTCCGCCTCCTCACCCTGATCAATCCCCGCCCTTCCACTTCCCCCACATCACCCTCTGCAACCCCACCGAACAAACCCATCCTCCGACCCACAGTCCGACCTAAGGCAGCCCTTGCACGCCGCCCCACGCCTCGCCACCACCCACACGAGCTTCGCCGCACTCTGGCGAAGCTCCCGACACCTTCTGATTAGGCCGAGAGGCCGTTTTGCTGTGAACAGGCCACCCGACCTCCGCCGCCATTGCCGTGCAGAAGGAGCTGCTTCCGCCTGCAGCTGCAGGCGCGCCACGCCCAGCGCCACGCCCAGATTCGACTCCCAGGCCTTGCGAGGCATTTCGACAAAACATCAGGCTCGCAGCTGGGGCGAAGGCTTCGCGTGAAGCCGCGATCGCCCGCTGTTTTCTCCGTTGCGGGCGCTCGATTAAGGTGGGACATTTAGTCCCACCTCGGAAAAGTCTGAAGAGGCGCAGCGGTTTAAAGCGAAAAAGTGCTGGAGGCTTACTGCCTCAGCACACGGGGTGAGGTCCCCTTCACCCGCCCGGTTACCCGGTCTCGTCCGCGCTCACGCCCCGCGGATCTGACCCGACCCGACTTAGACTGACCTGCACTCCTCGCCCACCACTCACGCCGGTGGGCCTGGACCCGGGCGAGACCCGTACCCGGCTACCCGGCAGCTCTGGGAGAGCTATCCTATGAGCGGATTCTGTGAGAGAGAGACGGAGGGGCGGGGGGTAGAGTAGGTTTTGCCCTCTGACGTAAACTCTGAAGTGTGCAGGCACAGGTGAAGAAGAAGGACCGCGGAAGAAGAAGGAAGCTGAGGGAGACACTGTAGCAACAAGCGGTTTAAGTCGTCTGATTGGAAAATCAGACGACGTCCTGAAGGGAAAAGAAGAAAGAACGAGAGACGACGTCCTGACAGGAAAAAGAAAAGAAGAAAGAAGGAGATCTGAAGAACAACAGAAGAAGGCGAGGCAGAGGAGAACACAGCAGGAACAGCTGAAAGAAGAAGAAGAACATCACCACTGCAGATAAAGAAGAAGAAGATAACAGAAGATCTGAGACGAGGAGAAGCAAAGAGAAAAGAAGAAAAGACAACAAATTCTTTCTCTCTCTTTCTTTATTTTTTGTAAAAGAAACATGTATATCTCTAGAATACAACTTGCTCCCTGAGTTCGACCTAGGGAACTCTTTTATTTTCCGAGTAAAAAATTTATATATTTGAAATGTTGGCAATAACTGGCTATACTACAACGCTATAACAATAAAACCCGGTTGCCGCCAGCGTTTCATTTTTGGCGCCGTTGCCGGGGAGCAACGGCTATTCTAGAGGTAAACATTCCTGTTTCTTTTTAAATTTCTGATAATCTCCTCTCTTTTGTGCAGAAAACTACAGGAAATCAAGAAGACAAGCAACCGCACGACAACCACTCCGAGGACAGGTAAATTTTTCCTCTCGCTATTAACCCCTAAACTCTAAAGAGGAAGAAAAGAAAAGAACAAGCAATATAGGGCTAACCTGTCTTCCATACTTAGTAACCATAAAGAGTTGCATGTTTTCAACTCATTAGTCCTGCACACTATTAAGGGTATTTAAAGGCTAACACGTTCTTGCTTGAGCCCTAATTACCCAACAAAGAACTAACTGGACCAAGTAGAGCCAACATAAGATTCAACATTAGGGTTTTAGAGACACACTACTTAAATCAAGAATGGAGAAAATCCAAAAGAAGTGTGCCTAAACCATTGATTGAAAATACCTATTCAAAAGAAAACCTAAAACAATTGGCTCTCTAAACACTTGAACCCTAAAAGACAAGACCTAAAAGCTCTCAAAGAAAACAAGAGGTAAAGTTGACCCCTTGGGTCAACCAACCTTAAATTAGGTCACTCTTTGCACTTAAAAGACTAAAGTTCAAGTGAAACCTTAAGCACCCTGATCTTAAAATTGGTAGACTTAAGAGGTCAAGATCCCCATTCTGGTCTACCTGGAACCGCAGTGACAAGAGAGGTCGGGTGGGGGAAACCCTGTAACCCGTGGGGACGCTCTACCTTGTAGGGGTCTTCGCGGGACTCTCCCTCTCTGGCTGCCCAGGTAATTCTCAGGTGGACGATCTTTCTGATCAAGGGGTCCATCTGCCCCGCACCTCTATAGTCACCCAACACATTTTTGGGTGTCTTGATTGGGTCCAGCACCTTCTAAACTTACCTCTTCCAACAGTGCATGTACGGAAGGAGGTCCCTAAGACCACCCTTAAGACCTCCTTTAGAAATTCGCTCTCGTCAAGGCCAAGCCTCGACGCCCGTGTTTGTGCAGCAACACCCTCACATTATTCTCTCTTCTGATTCAGAACCAAGTTCTTCTTCTTCCCCCATCATGGCTCAGCCAGTTGAGGAAGAAAATAATCTGGAACACCAGCTCCAGCGACTCAATGACCTCTTCCAAAACTTCGTGCACCCACCACAGCGTCCTATGATGCGGGACCACTACAATCCTGCTGCGGTGGCCATTGAGCCTCGAGTCAGAATCCCGACTGGAGGACCTGATTCCGAATTAAAGCCCAACATGATTCATGCTATACCTAAATTCCATGGGCTTAATTCTGAAGATCCCTTCCAGCACATCAAACAGCTAAAGCATCTGGCCCACACTTTTGGATCAGATGCGCAAAATCGGGATATTCTTCTCATGAAGATGTTCTCCTTTTCTCTTATGGACAAGGCCGCCCATTGGTATCAAACTCAGACCCGGCCGATCAACACTTGGGAAGAACTTCAATCCGAGTTTTTGAAAAAGTTTTTTCCCGTTGGTCGGACCAACGCCTTGCGCCATCAGATTACACACTTCACTCAACAATCAGGAGAACCTCTCCATGAGGCATGGGATCGTTTTCAGGATCTCATGAGAAAGTGCCCCCATCACGGAGTTCCTAAATGGGAACAAGTCCAATCTTTTTACCAGGGACTCCGTGAGGACATCCGCCTTTTCGTCAATGCAACTTGCGGAGGAAACATCATGGGTCAACATGAAGACACCGTATGGGAGATTCTCGAAAACATGTGCGAGAACTCCATCAACAATGACTCCATGGGATTATTCGACAGGACGAATACCCGCGCAGCGACGAATCTTAAGGGAGCACATGAGACGCAGGGCCTGTCCGCATCAGTCGACCTGGAATTAATGGCCAGTCGATTGGACAAGGTCTCAATCATTGAAAAGAAGGTGGATGAGCTGACTCAGCACTTGCAGCGAGCCACCTCCGCGCGTAACTCCTTTGCACAACCTCCTTCCACACAGGAAACTGTGCAAAACATCCTCCACCGATCTTCCCCTGGGATGGATCCATATCCATCCCCATCTGATTCTTGGATCGGAGGATCATCCGATCCTTTCTACACCAGCCGGGGGAACTCCATTCCCCCTTTCCCTGATTCTCAGGAGGTTCCTCAGACCTGCGAGGACCTCAACGCCATCCAGAACGACCCATTCTCCAACACTTACAACCCTGGATGGAGAAACCATCCCAATTTTCAGTGGGCGGGAAATTCCCAAACCCAAAGACCACCTTTTCAGTCCCGCCCACAGCCCTCTCGTCATTACCAGCCGCCTCAGCCTCGGCCCAACCCTACTCATCCATCAGGGCCAAATCAGGATCAAATGTCCCTAATCCTTCAGACTCTGGCTGACATTCAAAAAACGAATGCGGCTATTCAAAAACAACACAAGGACGAGCTTACAGAAGTTAAAACTCAACTGGCCCAGTTGGCAAATTCTCGCCAGCCAGGCACACTCCCTTCCCAATCCCTTCCTAACCCAAATAACGTGCCAACCCAGAAGCGCGTTATGAATCCAAATTTAGGCCACGCTCAATGGATTTATCAGGCCCCTACTGCTCCATCTCCAGACGAGATGGAAGCCTCAACTTCTTATGCGGGATTTCAGCAGCAGCCACCCCTCTTACCAAACCCAAACCAAAATCAGGCCGGATTAAATTCTGTAACAACACGTAGTGGTAAAACAAATCAAGACCCGCATTATCCAAACCACTCCAAGCCTGATAACAATGACCCTAGGATAGTTATCCAAGATACCGCTGTTCCGAATCCACAACCTGGACCTCTCCTAGAAGAACCAACCAAGATCCCGTTTCCCGAGGCCTTGACCAAGGGAAAGAAGACCACCAAACCCGTGGCCCCTGAGGAGGACCTGGTTAAGCTCTTTGAGCAGGTCCACATAAACATCCCCTTGATGGATGCAATCCGCCACGTACCAGCTTACGCACGATTTCTAAAGAATATATGTACACCCCAGCGTAAGCCGCGAACCAAGGGAGGGAGCCCAATTGTTCTGTCAGAGCAAGCCAGCTCTGTAATCCTTAGTAGACTCCCACCCAAGGCAAAAGATCCTGGGACTCCCCTGATTTCCTGTAAGATAGGTGGTACCCAATTTGATAGAGCATTGTTAGACTTGGGTGCATCCATAAACCTGATACCCACATCCTTACTTGACCATCTAGAAGAATCTGAGCTAAAACCAACCGAGGTGACATTACAATTAGCAGATCGATCTATAAAGTCACCAAAAGGGATTCTCGAGGATGTTATCGTAAGAGTGCGGGATTTCTATTTTCCAGTGGACTTTGTAGTCTTAGATATGGATGCACCTGAGAACCCTAGGGATACACCAATCATTCTAGGGAGACCTTTCTTGGCTACTGCTAGAGCCAACATCAGCTGTGAGGAGGGCCAAATAGAGCTTAAGTTTGGAGATCAAACACTGAAAATTGATATATTTAAGGCCCAACAAGGAATTAATTGCGGCGTCATCGAACAAATTTGTGACATCAAGACTTTGGTTGATGAATCACACCTCCAGAATGACTCGATTATGCCTCATCAACCACAGAAGGATCTTGACCCGCAAACAGAGGAGTCGAATCCAGATATGAACAACCCAGTAACTCCCACCCTTGAACCTCACATCTATACTGAACCACCCGCTGCTGCTGATAACCCCATCCTCGAACTGAAACCACTTCCTGCTCACTTGAAATACGTCTTTTTGGGTTCTAATCAGACCCTTCCTGTGATTATCAATTCCAACCTCAGTCCTGAACAGGAATCCCGTCTGATTGTTGTCCTCCAGCAACATCGCAGAGCCATCGGATGGACTCTCGATGATTTGACTGGAATAAGTCCCTCTTATTGTACTCATCATATCTATTCAGAAGAGGGCACACGACCTTCTCGTGAAATGCAGAGACGCTTAAACCCCAATCTGCAGGAGGTCGTGAAAAAGGAGATCATCAAGTGGTTAGATGCCGGAATCATCTACCCGATCTCCGATAGTCGTTGGGTGAGCCCAATTCAGGTCGTGCCCAAGAAGGCAGGACTCACCACTATAACGACTGAGACCGGAGAAATCATTCCTACCCGATTAGCCAACTCGTGGAGAGTCTGTATAGATTACCACCGACTAAATTCCTCCACGAAGAAGGATCATTTCCCACTACCCTTCATTGATCAAATTCTCGAAAAACTTGCGAGAAATAGGTTCTTCTGCTTTCTTGACGGGTACTCCGGTTATAACCAGGTGGCAATCCATCCTGAGGACCAAGAAAAGACCACGTTCACCTGCCCCTTCGGAACATACGCTTTTCGAAGGATGCCTTTCGATCTTTGCAATGCACCCGCTACTTTTCAGTGATGCATGCTTGCCATATTCTCAGATATGGTAGGTGATTATCTGGAAGTCTTCATGGATGACTTTTCAGTTTTCGGAGCATCATTCGACGATTGCCTCCAACACTTGGTCCAGATACTCAGGCGGTGCATCGATGTGAATTTGGTTCTTTCCTGGGAAAAGAGCCATTTCATGGTGCCTGAGGGAATTGTCCTGGGACACTCAATTTCGGAGAAAGGTATCCAAGTGGATCGAGCTAAGGTTAATCTGATTTCTCACCTTCCTATGCCTAGCTCGATCAGGGACATCCGATCCTTTTTAGGGCATGTCGGTTTTTATCGACGATTTATCCCTGATTTTTCAAAAATCGCGCGCCCCCTGACCACTCTTCTCTCCAAGGATGTTCCTTTCGAAATTTCCAAGGAATGCACTCAAGCATTTGAAATCCTGCGTGACCGAGTCACCCAAGCCCCGATCCTACAGTCCCCTGATTGGTCTCAACCCTTTGAGATCATGTGCGATGCATCCAACTTCGCTGTAGGAGCGGTTTTGGGACAGAAAATTGACAAGAAACCTGTGGTCATTTACTACGCCAACAAAACACTCGATGAGGCTCAGCGTAACTATACGGTTACTGAGAAAGAGCTGCTAGCTGTAGTATTTGCCCTAGAAAAGTTCAGATCGTACCTTCTGGGTTCCCGTGTCATCATATACTCGGATCACACAGCTGTGAGGCATCTCCTTGCAAAGAAGGACGCGAAACCTCGATTAATCCGATGGATCTTGCTGTTGCAAGAATTTGACCTTGAGATTCGCGACAAAGCGGGAAAGCAAAATGTGGTAGCTGATCACTTGTCCCGTCTTCCTTCTGAAATAATTGACCCTTCCGGACCCATCACTGAGCATTTTCCCGATGAGCACCTGCTGACTATTGGTACTAGCCTTCCATGGTTTGCTAATGTAGTAAATTACTTGGCATCTCATCAGATCCCGTCCGATTGGCCGAAGGCCAAGAAAGACAAATTACGCTCCGATGCCAAGTATTACATTTGGGAAGACCCGTACCTCTTCCGCATAGGTGCCGATCAGATCATCCGGAGATGTGTCCCGGAAGGGGAATTCAACAAAATCCTCTCTTTCTGCCATGACCAGGCATGCGGTGGCCATTTCGCCGGGCATAAAACCGCATCAAAAGTCCTCCAGTGCGGCTTTTACTGGCCCACACTGTTCAAAGACGCATACAATCACTGCAAGGCATGCAGTCGTTGCCAGACTTTGGGCAACATGAGCCATCGCGACATGATGCCTATGCAACCGATTCTAGTATGCGAAATCTTTGATGTTTGGGGGATTGATTTTATGGGCCCCTTTCCTGTTTCGGATGGTTTCGAATACATTCTGTTGGCTGTGGACTACGTGTCCAAATGGATCGAAGCCATACCGACCCGAACCTGTGATCACAAAATCGTTCTCAAATTCATTCATCAACACATTTTCTCAAGGTTCGGGATTCCTCGTGCAATAATCTCTGATGGGGGGACTCATTTCACAAATGCTCAGTTTAGGTCACTGATGACCAAATACGGGGTGTCTCACCGAATCTCTACTCCTTACCACCCCCAAACTAATGGTCTAGCTGAGCTGTCTAATCGGGAGATCAAGAAAATCCTGCAAGTCACTGTTCGACCTGACAGGAAGGACTGGTCGTCCCGACTTCCGGAAGCATTGTGGGCCTATAGGACCGCCCACAAGACCCAATTGGGCATGTCTCCCTTTAGACTGGTGTACGGAAAGGCATGCCACCTTCCCGTAGAACTGGAGCATAAAGCCTATTGGGCAGTACGGAACTGTAATCTAGATCTTTCCAAGGCTGGGACCCACAGAAAACTCCAAATCAGCGAGATCGATGAATTACGCCTAGATGCGTACGAGAACTCGCAAATCTATAAGGAGCGGGTTAAAGCCTTCCACGACAAACACATCTCGAGAAAGATCTTTCATCCTGGTCAAAAGGTCCTACTCTTTGACACCCGACTAAAACTCTTCCCAGGAAAACTGAGATCCAAGTGGGTCGGACCATATTTGGTCCGACAGGTTTTTGGAAATGGAGCAATCGAAATCAGTCCACTCAGCCACGATTCTGAACCTTTCATCGTGAACGGTCAGAGACTCAAGCCGTTCATTGATGTAACTTCTACTGATTTGGCTGAGGCATCTTATATCCTCCTTTCCCCTTGAGCTTATTACGCCCAGCCGATGGCGTAAAACTCAGCGCTTAACGAGAGGCAGCCCGTCATTCTCTTTGAAAACCTGAAACTTGTTCTGACACCTTTTTGCACTCGAAGTTCACCCTTGTAGACAGCCGACCCCACCTCAGATGCTTGCATCTGGGATTAGAAATCGTCCGCAAAAATTCAACCCGACCCATCCACTCATCCAAATTTCTGTCTTAAGGAATGAACTAAGTTAAATAAAAACCCCCTAGGTTACAATGAGGACATTGCAAATCTTAGGCATGGGGGGGGTATGAAAGTGCAAAACTTGTAAGAAAAGGTTTCAAACAAAAAAATTCACATATGCCAAAAACACCATAAAAATTAAAAATTTTTCGAAAAAGAATAAGAGGAAAAGAGGAGAAGGAAATTTTGTGAAGGAGAAAAGAAACAAAATGAAAAAGGAGCACAAAATTATGAGAAAAGGTGATAGTCATTAGTAAGGAACTAAGGAATTAACCTAAGTTCTAGACCTCATTCAAGAAAATAACTGAAAAGTGCACAATGAGATTAGTAAGAATGCAAACCTTAGGCATTCTTGAATAGACTCTTAGTACCCATTAAGATCTAGACACTCCTCAAGAGGTTGAGGAAAATGAAAAGCTGAAGTATTAGGTCTAAGGCTTAGGGAGTATTTGGCCTCGTTAACTAATTTTTGGTTTACGGGACTCAGTAACCTAAGCACCCTAACCTCACACACAGCCTGGTTCAGTAAGCGTAAAAATCAGAATCACGCAGAAGCGTCGCAAAATTCTGAAAAGAACACCTAGAATAGGAGCGGCCGATCAACACAAGTTGATTTGGACGAGTTCCCAGCGCGGAGAGGCGGGAAATCCCCTCGAAGATGCGCAACAAAATATCATCTCCTCGGTGCTTGTCTCTTAGGATATTTACATATCCTACTGGGGGCATGTAAGCACTCTGCTGGTTCAGATTCCATGGATGGCATTATCTCGAAGTGTCAATTGCCAGGGTCTGGATTCGGCCACGGAACACCATGGATGGGATTATCTCGAAATCTCAATAGCCAGGGTTCCGGGGGTTGCCATGGGCGGTGCTATCTCGAAGCATCGATCGCCAGGAACCCTTGAGGATTAATGATGGGAGCAAGGAATCTGATACAGACCGTGTTGAAAAGCCAATCCTAGGCTAGAACTAAAAAGAAAAAGAGAGAGAAAACTCTCCAAACAGAAAAACTTTCTATCTCTCTCTTACAAAACGCACTGCGAACTGAGCCAGGGCTAAAATCATTTCAAGCACGGGTGCTTTAACCACAAAGTCCAATAAACCTTAGGTTAGTTCTTGTGGACCTTAAAAACCTTTGCTAAAGACTGAGGCTAAGGCTAGACAGATTTGGATCTTGATTGGTACTAGAGTACCTTTTAGGCCTATGGTCAGCATTCTAACCTAATCTATGCTCAAATAAAAAGCACTTATCTAAAACTATTAAAAACTTCATGGTCTAGAACAAGGGTTGAAACCTTAAGTTTTTGCTAAGGGACTAGCAAAAGCTAGGCATGGGGGTATGATGAGAACCTCATCATGAGCCATAACTAGCTCATTTTGACCTAATACAAAGGATAAAAGCTCCTACATAACTCAAGGAAAGGCTTAACTCAGAGAATTCTGAGTTTAAGGAGAAAACAAGTCATAAGGGGTAAAAATGCAATTTTACCAGTATAATCTGCATACAGGGTAATTCAGGGTCCAAACATAGGTCAAAGCAACTTAATAAGAATAAAAGTGGGATGAGATGATCTAGAAAGGGCTACAGCAATTCCAAGGAACTAAATGATAATCTGTAACCCTAAAACAACCCACTTCAATTCACGAGGTTCAAGGCAAAGTAAAAATAGAATAAACCCTCTAAAATTCATATAAAAATAATCTCTAGGGTTTAGAACCTTCAATTTGGCCTTCAGAACCCATTTTGACCTACATTGAGAACCATGCCCAATTAATAACTTAATTTGGGTTTTCGCATAAATTGACCGGTCAAACAAGGTTTAATATAGAAATGAAATTCACCATCAGATTCCTTAGGTCCTAATTAGTCATGTATAAAAACTTGAGCCTAAGAAGAAACCTCCTTGACCAACTTTACACTTTGGTCCTCATATATTTACTTTTTGGCCCTCAACTTTTGAACCCTCGCATTTTGGCCCCTAACTCTCCTTCGTTCTTTGCGTTCAGGTCCCCCTGCGAAACCTGCCAGCACCATGCTCCGGCGACCTTGCGCGGAGCATGGCGCCGCGCAGGGTGAGGGGGAGAGCCTGGCAAGTAAACCGGGGGTGCCCTGCGTCGTCAGCCGTCGCAGGGACACCCCCCTGGTCGCTGTAACCCGCCATACCGGCCGTGCGAACGCACGGACGGTATGGGTTTCCATCTCCGGCGTCCTCCGGCGAGGGAGACACGTCGTCTCCCTCCGCCTTCCTCCCTGATTCGGTCCCTATAAATACCCCCGTCGCTCCACCGTTCTTCCCAGCTCGGATCTGACGGAGAAAAACCCCCAACTTTCCTCTCCTCTCACTTCGGCAGACGCCCACCAGCTCCGGCGGTTCCTCCTCCTCCTCCTCTTCGCTCTGCCGCAATACCAGCAGCAGGGACTTCTTCCCCTGCTCTTCCCGCGCCACACCGCACCCAGCTGGCGCCTCTCCGGCTCTCTGCTCGCCGCCGCCCCTTCCCCTGGGCATCTTCTTCTCCGGCGACAGTCGTTGCCCCGGCCCCTTTTGTCTCCATATCTAGGTCAGAACTCCTCCCCATCTCCCCCTCTTTCTTTTCCTCACTGTCTTTTATTTGATTAAACCCTCGACCGCTCCTGTCCACCGTCACCCCCCTCGTCTCCGGCCAAACTCCGGCGAGACGCTCCCATCACCCCAGCAACCCACACGGCTCGCCGACCACCGCAGAACCTCCGCCTCCTCACCCTGATCAATCCCCGCCCTTCCACTTCCCCCACATCACCCTCTGCAACCCCACCGAACAAACCCATCCTCCGACCCACAGTCCGACCTAGGGCAGCCCTTGCACGCCGCCCCACGCCTCGCCACCACCCACACGAGCTTCGCCGCACTCTGGCGAAGCTCCCGGCACCTTCTGATTAGGCCGAGAGGCCGTTTTGCTGTGAACAGGCCACCTGACCTCCGCCGCCATTGCCGTGCAGAAGGAGCTGCTTCCGCCTGCAGCTGCAGGCGCGCCACGCCCAGCGCCACGCCCAGATTCGACTCCCAGGCCTTGCGAGGCATTTCGACAAAACATCAGGCTCGCAGCTGGGCGAAGGCTTCGCGTGAAGCCGCGATCGCCCGCTGTTTTCTCCGCTGCGGGCGCTCGATTAGGGTGGGACATTTAGTCCCACCTCGGAAAAGTCTGAAGAGGCGCAGCGGTTTAAAGCGAAAAAGTGCTGGAGGCTTACTGCCTCAGCACACGGGGTGAGGTCCCCTTCACCCGCCCGGTTACCCGGTCTCGTCCGCGCTCACGCCCCGCGGATCTGACCCGACCCGACTTAGACTGACCTGCACTCCTCGCCCACCACTCACGCCGGTGGGCCTGGACTCGGGCACGACCCGTTCCCGGCTACCCGGCAGCTCTGGGAGAGCTATCCTATGAGCGGATTCTGTGAGAGAGAGACGGAGGGGCGGGGGGTAGAGTAGGTTTTGCCCTCTGACGTAAACTCTGAAGTGTGTAGGCACAGGTGAAGAAGAAGGACCGTGGAAGAAGAAGGAAGCTGAGGGAGACACTGTAGCAACAAGCGGTTTAAGTCGTCTGATTGGAAAATCAGACGACGCCCTGAAGGGAAAAGAAGAAAGAACGAGAGACGACGTCCTGACAGGAAAAAGAAAAGAAGAAAGAAGGAGATCTGAAGAACAACAGAAGAAGGCGAGGCAGAGGAGAACACAGCAGGAACAGCTGAAAGAAGAAGAAGAACATCACCACTGCAGATAAAGAAGAAGAAGATAACAGAAGATCTGAGACGAGGAGAAGCAAAGAGAAAAGAAGAAAAGACAACAAATTCTTTCTCTCTCTTTCTTTATTTTTTGTAAAAGAAACATGTATATCTCTAGAATACAACTTGCTCCCTGAGTTCGACCTCGGGAACTCTTTTATTTTCCGAGTAAAAAATTTATATATTTGAAATGTTGGCAATAACTGGCTATACTACAACGCTATAACAATAAAACCCGGTTGCCGTCAGCGTTTCAATGCTGTAGTAGTTCTTTTTCTTACTGCTGTATTTTGTTACTGCTAGTTATATTTCATGTTAAATGTGGTTTATTTTACTGCTCTTTTGGTTACTTCCTCGTTGGACGACTAGGTCTTGGGATTAGTCGAGTCGGTCCAGTTCTCGTGTCTCGTAGGGACTCGGGAATCAGGTCGTTACAAGATGGTATCAAAGCAAGGTCGTCCCGAGAAGTGAATCAACTGACTGGAAAATAACCAATTCACATGTCTATAACTAGAGTAGCCACCACAACATATCTTTTGACATGAGCTCTTAGACGTTTCCGTTAGGTATCGTTCCATATTGACGTGTTCCGTTTTGTTTCGCATCTCCTTGCAGGATATGCCTCGTCGCGGGACTGGTGAGGCGGGCCGCACCTGAGGTCGGCGAGGTGGGCGTGCCGTTGCCGACGCCTCAGTGGACCAGCCACTACTCCCTGGCGTCCAGGCCCAGGACCTCGCCCAGCTGATACCGGATATTGTGCGAGAGGAGCTCCACCCACCGCCCCGAGCGCCTCCCCCTAGGGCTGCGAAGGGGGAGTCCTCTGTGGGACCACCCGACGGACGCGACGTTGGGCACGGGGGAGGGGATGGGCAGTCGCCGCCCCCACCTTCCTCCGACACTTCTGTGCATGAGGCACCTTTGCCTGGAGGTGCACCAGCATCCCCACTGCAGCGCCACTCCAAGCTCTTCGAACAGTTCCGAAAGCTGAAGCCCCCCTCCTTCAAGGGGGATGAGGACCCGACCGAGGCAGAGGACTGGCTCGAGCAGCTGGAGAAGATTTTCGACACCCTTCGCCCCCCGGTGGAGTGCCGCGTGGCCTTTGCCACGTACCAGCTGGAGAGTGCGGCACACAGGTGGTGGAGGGCGGTCAGGGGACAGGAGAGGGACGAGCCGACTTGGGATCGGTTCGTCACCCTCTTCTGCGAGCAGTACTTTCCCCAGACGTGGCAGGACCAGAGGAGGCGGGAGTTCCACACTCTCCGCCAAGGGATGATGACCGTGAGCGCGTACCGCACGCGTTTCCTGGAGCTGTCCCGCTTTGCAGCGACAACGGTAGCCACTGAGGAGGAGCGCCTTTGGAGGTTCACCAAGGGGCTCCGTCCTGCGATTCGGGGGTATGTCAAACCCCTGAAGCTGCCTACATTTTCGAGGGTGGTGGAGGCAGCCATGACTTACGAGGAGACCAACCCGTCCGCGCGAGACACTGACGGCGGGCGGAAGAGGCCCTTTCAGCCAGACTTTTCACAAGGCCGGCGAGAGAGGAGGCACGTGGCGTCTGCGGGAGAGCCATCACGTTTTGCAGGGCCATCCATGGCCTTTGGGGGGCCTCGACAGAGGCCAGTCGCCAGCACCGGACTCCCGCCCAGCCGACAGCAGGGACCCACTGAGGGCGGGAGTCGGGTTCCCCTCTGTTACCAGTGTGGCCAGTCGGGCCACATCAGGAGAGATTGCCTGTCTAGGGCAGGAGGTCAGCAGATACTTCCCGCGCAGAGTACTGGAGGGCGCGTAGGAGGCCGCGATTCCCAGGTGCGAGGAGGAGGACAGTAGTCACGAGGAGGGTACCGGCCAGCACCTGCTCGTCCGACGCAGAGTGTGGCTGCTTCGTCCGCACCTAGAGCTGAGGGGCGTATCAACGCCCTGACACACAGGGATGCCAGAGTTTCGGGCTCAGTAGTGGCAGGTATGGTTTCAGTTTCCGGCAGACTCATTTACACACTTTTCGATTCCGGCGCTACGCACTCGTTTGTCGCGCGCCAGTTTCGCAGTTAGTCTGGGCCAGGACTATACGCTGTTAGGGAATCCGTTCGTAATCAGAGGTCCGAGTGGTCAGCTGCTTGTAGCTGTGGAGGTGAACACGGATTGCGAGGTCAACGTCGGGGGACATAGCCTGCCAGCTGACCTGATTATGATACAGATGGAGGACTTTGGCGTAATTCTGGGGATGGACTGGCCGTCCACTTACCACGCTTTGGTGGACTGTTTTGAGAGGAAGATTGTCTTCTCCATGTCGGAGTTGCCTTCTTTTGAGTTTCACGGACAACCAGTGGACGGAGGCTTCAGGTGCATTTCGGCACTTCAGGCGGCGAGACTTTTGATCCAGGTGTGTGAGGGCTTCCTAGCTTGTGTGGTGGCAGAGCCCAGCCCTGTGGCAGACTTCTAGAGCATCCCGATGGTTAGAGAGTACCCTGACGTGTTCCCAGACGAGTTACCAGGACTACCGCCCGAGCGTAAGATCGAGTTTGAGATCTCACTAGTACTAGGGACCAGCCCCATCTCCACCGCACCATACAGGATGGCACCGCTTGAGCTACGAGAGCTCAAGTCCCAGTTGCAGGACCTTTTGGAGAAGGGTTTCGTGAGGCCCAGTGCGTCACCCTGGGGAACCCCGGCACTGTTTGTGAAGAAGAAGGATGGTACCCTACGCCTTTGTGTGGACTACCGACAACTGAATAGGGTCACCATCAAGAACAGATATCCGCTGCCGAGGATCGACAACTTGTTTGACCAGTTGCAGGGTGCCACGGTGTTCTCCAAGATCGACTTGAGGTCTGGATACCACCAGTTGAGGATCAGGGAGGCATACGTCTCCAAGATAACTTTCCGCACCCAATACGGACACTACGAGTTTTTGGTCATGCCGTTTGGGTTGACCAATGCCCCCGCTACTTTCATGGACCTGATGAACCGGGTGTTTAGACCGTACTTGGACCAGTTCGTGGTGGTATTCATTGATGATATACTCATCTATTCTCGAGATCGGACGCAGCACGGACAGCACTTGGGGATGGTTCTGGACACACTGAGACGACGTAGGTTGTACGCCAAATACAGCAAGTGCGAGTTCTAGTTGAGGGAGGTGACCTTCTTAGGTCATGTGATCTCCGGAGACGGCTTGGCGGTGGACCCAGCCAAGGTTGAGGCAGTGCTCAGGTGGGAGAGACCGCGTTCAGTCACTGAGATTCGTAGTTTCCTGGGACTGACAGGCTACTACAGACGATTCATCAGAGGTTTTTCACAGATTGCGCGTCCTATGACACAGTTGACCCGGAAGGACGTGCCCTTCATTTGGACAGACACCTGTGAGGCGTGTTTTCAGGAGCTGAAGGAGAGGTTGACCTCGGCTCCCGTGCTCACCATCCCTGACAGTAGTGGCAGGTTCGTTGTGTACACGGACGCCTCATTGCAGGGGTTAGGAGGTGTGCTCATGCAGAGGGGTCACGTTGTCGCTTACGCTTCGTGGCAACTGAAGCCCCATGAGTATACCTACCCCACCCACGACCTGGAGTTGGCAGCTGTCGTCTTCGCACTGAAGACCTAGAGGCACTACTTGTACGGTGAGACCTTCGAGATTTTCACAGATCACAAGAGCCTCAAATACCTTTTTGATCAGAAGGAGCTCAACATGAGACAGAGACGTTGGTTGGGGCTCCTGAAGGACTACGACTGCAGCATTTCTTATCACCTAAGCAAGGCCAATGTGGCGGCTGACGCCTTGAGCCGGAAGGTGCCCGCACACTTAGCCAGTTTACAGTTACAGAGTTGAAGCCTCTTGGAGGAGGTGGGCAGTTGGCGACCCCTGGAGTTACGGGGGCACTGTGGGGCAGTGACTGTGACATGACAGACTAGGCCAGAGCTGATAGACCGCATCATCACAGGACAGATGGCTGATCCGTACTTGCAGTCCTTGCGCGACAGAGTACTGTCAGGAGACCCAGGGGATTTCTCTTTCACAGACCAGGTGCTACGCCTGAGGGGACGGTTGTGCGTCCCCAGGGACGAGGAGCTGTTGAGAGAGCTCCTGATTGAGGCACACGGTTCCAGATTCACCATACATCCCGGAAACACGAAGATGTACCACGACTTGAGACGCGAGTTTTGGTGGAGGGGGATGAAGTGGGATGTGGGTGAATTCGTGCAGCAGTGCTTAGTGTGTCAGCAGGTGAAAGCCGAGCATCAGAGGCCTGCAGGGTCGCTACAGCCACTTCCAATGTCAGAGTGGAAGTGGGAGAGCATCACCATGGACTTGGTGGTGGGTTTACCTGTTACCCAGCGAGGACACGATGCACTCTGGGTAATTGTGGATAGACTGACGAAGACGGCACGATTCTTGCCGATCCGAGTCACTTTGGGACCAGCACAGTTGGCAAAGAGGTATATCCGCGACGTGGTACGAGTACACGGAGTTCCGCTGGAAATCGTATCCGACCGGGATACCCGCTTTACGTCCTAGTTTTGGGCTGAGTCTCAGCAGGCCCTGGGGACACGGTTGAGGTTTAGTACAGCTTACCACCCCCAGACGGATGGGCAGTCTGAGCGCACGATACAGACACTTGAGGACCTTTTGCGTGCATGTGTACTGGACTGGAGGGGCTCTTGGGAGGAGCACCTGCCCCTGGCGGAGTTTGCATACAACAACAGCTATCACTCGAGCATCGGCATGGCTCCCTACGAGGCTCTGTACGGACGGAGGTGTATAGCACCCTTGAGTTGGGTTGAGGTGGGGACCAAGTGGGAGGTTGGCCCCAGGTTGATCCAACAGAGTCAGGAGGTAGTCGAGCAGATCCACAGGTGACTCCGCACTGTCAGGAGCAGACAGAAGAGCTACGCGGATCGAAAACGTAGAGAGGTGCAGTTCGAGGTTGGGGACCACGTCTTTCTTCGTGTTTCGCCCATGAAGGGCCTGCAGCGGTTTGGGGAGAGAGGGAAGCTCGCGTCGAGGTTTGTGGGGCCCTTTGAGGTCCTGGAGCGGGTTGGACCCGTTGCTTACAGGCTTGCCCTCCCTCCCCAGCTTTCTAGTGTGCACGACGTGTTCCACGTGTCCAACCTCCGGAAGTACGTAGCCGATCCCAGTCACGTACTGAGTCACGAGAGCATCGAGGTGGGCGACGACCTAACCTACCCCGAGTGGCCAGTGCAGATTCTTGACCGAGTCGTCCGCAGCTTGAGACGAAAGCAAGTACCCCTGGTGAAGGTTCTGTGGAGGAGCCAGCGGTACGAGGAGGCTACCTGGGAGCCTGAGGCGGCAATGCGAGAGCGGTACCCGGAGCTCTTCGTGGGTACGTCTTTTCGGACCGGCTTCAGTCCTCTTTGAGTTTGTTATATTTATATATGACGTTTTTCCCGCACCCTAGTTAGCGCAAGTTTCGGGGACGAAACTTCCTTTGAGTTTGTTATATTGTTACGAAAGCAGCTTCAAAACGTCTTTTAAGACATCTGGGAGGTGGCCCAGACGTCTGACCAGACGTCTGGAACCACTTCCAGACGTCTGGGATTTAATTTCTGCGGCACAGTGGATTTCGTCTGCGCGCCTGCGCGAGCAGACCTACGGATACCCTCTTTTCCCCTCTCTCCTACGGGCGCAGGCACTGTCTCTCTCTCTCTCTCTCTCTCTCCCCCCCCCCCCCCCCCCGCGCAGCTTTAAAAAGAGCCCTCGCCCTCTCCCTCACCCTCATCTCCTCCGCTCCCTTCTTCTTCCTCTTCCAGCCGGAGTGCGAGCGCGAGCGGCGGCAGCGGCAGCCACGGCGAGTTGCGGGAGGAGGTGTCGGGCGAGGGAGGAGACACTCGGCTGTGAGGGCTCGAGCTTGCCGGGGCAGCTAGAGTCGGCCGGCGGGGGAGCCGCGAGCGTGGAGCGTCGCTGGAGGGCTGCTGCAGCTCGAGCAGCAGGCGAACGAGGCGTGGCGCAGCCGTGCGTCGTGGGCGGAGGGCGAGTCGAGCTCTGATTCTGGAAATTTTTCCAGAATCAGACGTCTGGGATTCCAACCAGATGACGGTGAAGACTTCTGGAGGACTGTCCAGACATCTGGTAAGTAAGTTATTTTCGTCCTCCTTCCTTTTCTGCGACCGTCCGTACTGAGTAAGAGGAGTGGGTACGTGCAGGTTCTGAGATTCGCATCCAACGCGAATCAGACGTCTGGCCGCAGTGCCAAACGACTGGAAGGACTTCCAGACGTCCGGGGTGACCATCGGACGTCTGGGAACTAGGCCAGACGCCCCCGCAGGCTTCTGGACATCTGAGAGACTACGCAGAACAAAGGTACCATCTGACCCACTTTTTAAGACGTCTGGAAGAGGTTCCAGACGTCTGATTTTGGACTGTTTCGTCGCTTTTGACCCGTTTAGGGCCCGTTCAGAGTCCGTTTTCCGCGTTTCGAGTTGCGTTCTTTTCGGGATAAAATCCTCTACCCGTTTACAGTAATTATATACTGTTCTGAGAAACTCCTTGTGTTTGATCCTTGTGTTAGGACCCTGTTCCATTGCAGTCTCGGGGGTTGCGGTGGCGCGCGGGATTTCCGACCACGCCCCCATTACTTCTGTTGTAGCTGGTAGAGTGGCTTTAAAGTTATTAACATAATTTGTTACAATTATGGAACGATTAATAGAACCTAGGGCATTGCATGAATCCTAGGAATGAGATACCAGATTGAATGATAGAACCTAGGGCATTGCATGAATCCTAGGAATGAGAAACCAGATTTAATGATAGATCTTAGGGTATTGCATGAATCCTAGGGCTAGAAAACTAGATTGAATGATAGATCCTAGGGTATGGCATGAATCCTAGGACTGGAAAACTAGTGATATGATTATAGATATTGTAGTCTTGGGAAACGTGGAAAGGAAATAATAGCTGCCTGTAAATTGGTCTAACAGCTGCCTGTTATGAATAAATGAACATGACTGAGAATATGGGTCGTATGAACGTGAAACTGAAAGGGGTGAAACCGGAATGTGCTGAGTTAAAAGAGCTGGAACCCTACGGGGAATTAGGAGTAGAACTCCTGGAAAGTGAATGGAATAGAATTGGGGAAGTGAGTTGTCCCTTGAGTACGGAGTACCAAGGAGAGCGACTGTCCCCCTGTTTAGTGCAGAGCGGAGCTAGCTGCCCCAGGGACCCGGGGTTAGGTCTGGTCACTTTGTACCGACTTGCTGGCCCTCGTGTACGCAGTACCGAGGAGAGCTACTAGTGTAGGGTGAGTACTAGCTACCCCACGGGCCCTGGGGTTCTGCTAGCTCACCTACACCAACTTGTTAGGCCCACTGGGCAAACCAGGGTAGTCAGGCGAGGGTGCGCGAACTATGGAGGGGCAAGGCCCCTGTTTGGTTACTGTGGAGGGGTTGGACCCCTGTTACTGAGAGGGCTCTGCCCTATACTGGTTCCGTGCTGTGCTTTGGGCGCACCCGTTAACGAAAACGACTGACCGCGTGCCAGTGCGGGTTACCTACCCGTGCGTTTACCGCGCGTGCCGTAGTCACCGTTACGTCTGTCAGTGACCTTGGGGTGGTTGACTGAGAGTAGGATCACCACGGGGACTCTCCCGGCCAGGAGAGCACCACGTGTTACTTCTATTGTTCGGAAAAGACTGCAATCAAGACCGTTCCCACGAGGAACATTCGAGATCAAGTGAAGGATCTGAGAAATAGATAAATTGTGAAACAATATAAAGACGTAAATAAAGAAAGAAAGAAAATAAAACAGTTACTGTACACTTTACTACTTCTTTAGTTTAGCTGCCACTCTACTCAGCGTTTCGCTGACGTGTTACACTCGTTACTTTTCAGGACCAGGTGTTGAGCAGCCAGGGTCTGCGGCTGCAGAGGACACTGGGTCGAGTAGGGTCCAGTAGAGTTACCACTATTCTTTTGTGCTATTTTTGTTCCACTGTAGTGAGTAGTACTTGTTACTCTCTGTACTTTTCTTTACTTGTAGTTCTTGTTATGTTAAATGTTGTTCTACTGTTGTGGTGGTACATTTTGTAGTGGTTTTTTTTCTTACTGCTGTATTTTGTTACTGCTAGTTATATTTTATATTGAATGTGGTTTATTTTACTGCTCTTTTAGTTACTTCCTCGTTGGACGACTAGGTCTTGGGATTAGTCGAGTCGATCCAATTCTCGTGTCTCGTAGGAACTTAAGAATCGGGTCGTTACAAATTTCATCTCCATCATCGATCTACTCATATTAAGCTCTTCTATTAAAAATTAATTTGATTACATTTATATAGAAATATGAAATAATATATACATAAAATTAGACAACTTAAATAAAATCTAAGATATCAAGTACATTTTTTAACGAGTGATGTATTTTAATTTTTGATCAATTTTTTTTATTTTCAATTATCAAAAATGAAGTTACACCGAGTAATATATCATTTAACGTGGATATATTATTTTCTCATCAATAAAAAATCAAAATATATTAATTAAAAATTATATCAACCTCTCATATAATTTACTTTTACACTTCCTAACGGTTAACTTTGACACTTAAATGACAAATAAAAACTAATTTATCTTTTTCAGCACCAAATGCAATCTCCGTTGCATCCATGATACTTAAGTTGAAACATCAATAAATTAGGTGGCCATCTTCACAAAAATGTAGATGACTTTCTTTCACCCGATCCCACCTTTTCATCTTGTCTTCTATTTACCTTTATGTTTAACCCGAAAGTTACTATATCAACTCAACCCACAAGTAAACCTAAATTTTTTTTCTTGAATAATTAACTCTAACTTTTCCTAGAATAGATGAATTTGATTTGTAATTTCTACCAATAAAATCTATCAACTATAGATGGAAGAAATATTTAGGTGTGGGCCGTTATCTGATGTGGTCTTTATCTTAATTTTGGCGGACGCCTTCTATGCCGAAGTGGTGGGCGGCGAAAGGCCGCGGGAAGGTGACGTTTGCGTTAATCTTCCTCACTTATCCCGTTTTTTCCACACCAACGATGGAAGAAAATGATTCTTCTTCTTCTTCAATCCCTCGAGCGATCTTGTGTGGACCCCCACTTATCCAAGAAAATAATCCAAGACACAACACAACTTTGTCCACGAAATGTATTAAATCCAATTCTCCCTCCCTCTCTCCTCTCCCCGCTCTCTCTCTCTCGCGCTGTGCTTTGACTTTTTACGGGGGAAAGGAATGCTTGAATTGCGGTCTATGAATTCGATTAAAATCAAACCATGCGGTCTCTAAAGTCAAACCATGCATATGCCTAATAGATGACGAATCCTCCGCTTGGAAACGTAAAATCTAAACTTTATTTAACTAAGGTTGGGTTTGGCTAGATATCGAGGCATGTTCTCATAACCAAAATACTGTAGCGAGAGGGATTGCATGGGAGAAAAAATTGGACGAATAAATTATTTTAATTAATATCTCAATCAAATCATGCGGTTATACAACATCAACATAAATATTAAAATATATTTATTTCAACATAATATATCTAATAAAATATATTTACTATATTATATCTTAATACTAAATAAATACCTTCTAACATTATATTACAATACAAATTATTTTATCTCAACACTTATTTTGCAAAATGCAACCTAAGGGAAGATGTGGTTTCCAATATTGTCATGTGTCCCATTGTTGCTCTCTCTCTCGTTGGGAATTCATAAAAAGAGTTTCTTGGGAGGTTAGAAGAATTTCCTATGATTAGTTTACTTGAGGTATTATAAAATTTAGATTTACAAAATCATAAAGGATGTTAACCCTTCCTTTTGTTTATTTTACGGGACATTTGTTTTTGTTTACTTGAAATAAGTGTTAACCTATGATGTTAGAAAAGAGAATGATAAAAAAAAAAGGTTGACAACAGTATTATCTTAACATCAGTGTAAACTCAAGTTTTGCAAAGCTCATGTTTTCTTTCCAAAACACAAGTTTTGAAACGTGACATTAATTCACGAGTGTTAACCCTCCAAGTAAACTACGCCCTAAAGAACATGCATCAAGAGGAGGATGACGACAACAAACCAGCAACATGCATGCATCAATCCAAGTCTAGCAATTAGGTGGTTCCAAAGTAGCAAAGGTGGAGATGTCGAGGGACATGCTATATATGCTATATAGATGAGGCGGCAGCTATAGCAAAGTCTCGAGGATGTCTCCAAAGACATGAAAGATCAATTGTGGCGAAGGGAGAGGAAGTAGCAGTAGATGATGGCAAGAGCCCTTAGGGATCCTTCACTCATTGAGAAGCTCATCAATCAGCAAGAAGATCGAAGCAGTTGGAGGGTGGCAACAAGAGGCAGTGATTACCCACAATTAACGCACGTGGGAGCTAAGAGCCCATGAGTTCTTAAGGAGGTCATTGTTGACATTAATTTTAGATGAATATATACATTCTTTATGGCATAGGAAAGGGAACCTAGCAACTTAAATCACAAGCATCCAAATCCCACGGCAATCGACAATGCTACGTGCGTGAGACATGCTTATGATGGAAGAGAGTTTTATTGCCATTGGCAATGGGGCAATCAATGCGATGGTGGATATGGATGAGAATGCCAGTGGTTTCGATGAGGACATGATAGACATAATATTCTACCAATGATGTAACGACCCGAGTCTAAACTTGAGTCTAATGTAGAAAAATTAATCTTAACAACTTGTTGGGTATATAGACCCCACAAACTCAAACAACCACTAAAAATTCTTAAGCTCAAGTTATCAAATAGTAAATCTCAATCTTTATATCCTATCACTCACTTTCATGAGTTTACAATGTGAAACTATTCTTAGCGGTGTTACAATCTCACGCACTCGAAATCCTAACGTCATCATTAGGGTTTGATACTCCAAGTAGTAGTAGTGGCTCCAACTCATGGCGCACACTTTGGTTGTTCCAAGGGTAGCTGTTTCCTCCTACTAAATGGAGTTTGGCACTGATACCATTTATAACGACCCAAGCTTAGACCCGAGTCTAATTGAGAAAAACTGATCTTAACAACTTGCTGCGTACAGGCCCAATGAACCCAAGCAAGCACCCAAAATGCTTAAGCCCAAATTGACAAGTAGTAATTTTCAATTCTTATATCCTACTAGCCGCCTTTATGAGTTTACGATGTGTGACTATTTTTAAGTGTATTACAACCTCATCCACTTGAAATCCAAATGTCCTCATCTGGGTTCGATGCACCAGTAATAGTGACGACTTCGCCTCATGACGCATTCTTTGGTCGTCTCAAGGATATCCCTTTCCTTCTACTAGAGGGAGTTTGGCTTTGATATCATTTGTAATGAATCGAGTATAATTAAGAAAAACTGCCCTTGACAACTTGTCGAGTATGAACCCTACAAACCTAAACTACCCAAAATGCTTAAGTAAAAGTTATCAAGTAGTAAATCTCAATTCTTATATCTTATCATTCACTTTTATGAATTTACGATGTGGGACTATTTTTAGGGATATTACAACCTCCAAAAATAATCTCATATCATAAACTCATAAAAGTTAGTGTGAAATTTAAGGATTGAGAATTACTATTTATCAACTTAGACTTAAAAATTTGAATGATTGATTGAATCCATTAGTTCCATATCTAATAAATTATTAAGATTAATTTTTTTCAATTAAACTTAAATTTAAAACTGAGAGTTTAAATGACCTCTTATCAATTTGTGATCAAATAGCAAAAGGGTGCGCATATGTTGTTTTTTTTCTTTCAAAGGGCGTTAAAAATTTTGGACGTAAACAAGGTGAGGTTATTTTAGCTTCCCACTTCTAATTTTATGTAATTCTATCATTATAAAAGATGATTTTTTTTTTCTATCAACCTTAATTTTCTTCCAAGCATACGTGTTGCAGCCGCACACGTCTTTTCATTTCTTTCTTCCATCAATTTTTATTAATGGTTGTTGATCTTATGTCGTTGTTATTTAGATGGCTATTACGCAAATGACAGACTTGGATTTTGTCGTATCTTTTAAGATGTGTAAGAAGTAACGCTGATGTATAGTTCCCTTGATGGATTTTTGTTTCTTTCTTACCCATTGCATGCAATTAAATTCATCTTACCACAAATTACCAAGATAATATGGAGACTAAGTGAATTGGACACTGGGGTAGTAAAAATTAATAACAAATAAATATAATGAGATTTATATTTTTATGAAAATATATGCAACCTTAATCTGATAGAATGAATAAAATTAGATAGCTACAGTAAATAGTAATGATCTTTCTTTTCTTTATCAAAAAAATTTATGAGCATTCAAAATGTATACATCTAAATATCATATTCAAACGTCGAATCATTTGTAGTATGTCTGCTTATGCAAAAAAATAAATAATACTCATATTAAATTTAAATAACAACAAACACCCCAGGGGTTCAATGGACTACATCACATAAATTTAGAGGTCCATGTGACTCCTTAACTTGAAAAGAAATCAACTTGGTTGTAATCCTATCATTTGCTTTAGCTTGCCATCAAGAGATCGTTGTCACCGTCTACGTCATCCTTCATTTAGAGGATCTATCTTCTCTAGATCCTCTCTCGGTGAAGAGATTTATGGGTCATTATTTTCTTTCATTTTAGTAACACGCTATTTAAATCACTCAGAAAAGAATACATTGCATGTATTTAGATATAACGATTGTTTAAATTTATCGTAGAAATAGTCGACTTCAAGAATTTGCTTTAATATATACAAGTGTACCAATTGTCGATCTATTTCTGGAATCTTAATAAATTTTGTGTGCAAAATTGACTTTCTTGGAATGTCAAAAATAAAAAGGCAATCTCCATTATGTTCATTGTATCCCCCATCATAAGTTTTCTCGAAATGATTGAATTCGTGACATGTCTCACTCAAATACATGCTACAGAAGTTCATGGCTTCTTCAACTAAATGTCCCTCGACAATTGACCCTTTCAATTTAGCTTTATTTAACACATAATCCTTCAGTTTTTTCAAATACCTCTATATAGTATACATCCATTTGTATTGAACTGACTTTGCGATTCTTGCTTCATTTGCCAAATGTATTGTTAAATGCACCGTTATGTTGAAAAAAGCTGGAGGGAAAATCTATTCCATTTTACACAGTGTGATAATAACTTGTTTGTTACAGTAGCGTAGCATTTCAGCATCTAAAGTCTTTGAACAGATAACTTTGAAATATCGACTCATGTCTGTAAAAACATCTACATTAGGATCAAATAAGACTCCACATATGGCCAATGGGAAAAACACTTACATATAAATATATAAGTCATAACTTTTTAACCCACTAATTTTTTTTTTAGATTCATTAACACAGTGCAACAACTGTGATAAGTAGCCATCCAGCACTCGTATCTCCTTAAAAAATGAGAATATTTTCTGAATCTATTCATGCTTTAGGCTGTATATAGCATCTGGGAATTCAACACTGCCATCATCCTTCTTTGACGTATGTAGCTCTGGATAAATGCCCAAAATCTTCATATCTTTTCTTATTTTTATTATCTTTCGAACTATTTGTTAAATTTAGGACATCCAACATATTGTCCATGACATTTTTCTCTATGTGTATCACATTCAGGTTGTGTTAAACTATTAGATCTTTCCAATATGTGAGTTGCATGAAGAAAATGTTTTTTTTCTTAAAGCCTAAATGCTTTAATGCAGTAAGGTCTTTTTTAAAAAGATATCCCAATCTTATGTTTCCAAGTTCTTGCAATTTCTGCATTATTGTTACTCCTGACAACATAACAGAATCTATGCTTAGCTTATTTCTTGGATTCCTAGAGAAATATCGACAAGATTTGTCGTCAAATTTGACTTTAAACTGTGTTGTTCACCATCTGTGATCAATTGGAAGGAATCTTCGGTGACCCATGTAATACAACTTGCTGCTTTCAGGCAATTGGAGATGATGTGTGTCATCCATACAAATTAGACATGCCAATTTTCCTTTTGCACTCCATCCAGACAGATTTGCATATGCTGTAAAGTCATTAATAGTCCATAGCAATGCAGCACGCATCATAAAGAATTTTTTCTTTCCTGCATCATATGTTTGAAAATCGTTATCCCACAACAGTTTCAATTCATCAACCAATGGTTGCAAGTATATATTTATAGCATTTCCTGGTTACTTTGGGTTTGGGATCAACAATGTCAGCATCATAAACCACGATCGCATATGTAGCCAAGGAGATAGGTAGTAAGTTACCATCACCTCTTGTCACAACCCGAACCCAAATCCCTACAGAACTCGAGACCAGCTCGCCTCAACTAATCCCAAGACCCAGTAGTCCAACGAGAAATAACCAAATAACATACAACAATCCACAACCATACAAGCACAATAGCTAAGCAGAAAGGAAATGGCAACGAAAGGAGAAATAGAACAGTAATTCTAGAATATTACATGCCTTCAAGAATAGAAATACTGTCATCACAACAGAATTAGTATAGATAGAGAACATAACGGAAAAGTGTTGAAAAATATAACTACAGGAACTCACTACAACAAGCAGTAGAAACTATAGCTGGACTCGACTAGGCCCAGCGTCCTCAACAGTCGGTAGCTCGGGCTGCTCAAATCCCTAACGTGTACAAAGTTATATAACTGGAGTCAACTAACACTGAGTAGAGTGGTCGTTTAAGCACAAAATGCATTTACAGATAGTTTAACGTATTACTTTTCGATCCAAAATATCCTATAACGATTTTCTATGTAGAGATCTCTAATCAAGGCTCATTTCATTACTTAATCTTCTTGTTCCCTAAAGGAACGATTTTGCTTGCAATTTTCCCGCGATATAGGATGCACACGTGGCACTCTCCTAGCCAGGAGAGTTCCTCCGTGGCAGTCCTACACCCAGTCTACCACCCCGAGGTCACGGTCGTAACGTAGCGGTGACTACGGCGCACGTAATAAGCACGCGGGTAGCTAACTCGCACTAGCATGCGGTCAATCGTTTCCGCTAGCGGGTACGCATCAACTTACAGCGTGGAACAGTATAGGGCCTTGCCCTCTAAGAACAGAACAGGGGTCTCGCCCCTCCTCAGTCCGCGTACGATCCGACTATCCCGGTTTGCCCAACAGGCTAACAAGAGTTGATGTAGGGTGGCCATGCCTAACCCTGGGCCCCCTGAGGCGGTTAGCTCCCCCTACACTAAGTAGCTCACCTTGGTACTACGTACACGAGGGCCAGCAAGAGTCGATGTAGAGTGGCCAAACCAACCCCAGGTCTCAACCCAAGGGCGGCAACCTCCCCTCTACACTACAAGGGATAGTTGCTCTCTTCGGTACCATGTACACGAAGGTCAGCTCACTTCCCTTAACAACTGCCCATGGGCGAAAATTCCATAACCATCCGGTTCTCTGTTACGGTAGTGTTCTTATCTCGTTCTACATTCCCCATAGGGTTCATACATGAACTTTTCCTTGTTCCATATCTAGTTTGTTACATATAGAACAGGCATCTCAGTTTCCATAGTACGAGTTATTTTTCTTTCTATCAATAGTGTAGTTCATTATAGGCAGCTTATGATTTATTTAATCATCCCTCTTTCTACACATGCGTCATTTCTATCCCAAGTGTTCATGTCATAACCTAAGGTTTACTTGAATAGCTGTATTCTAAAACATGTGTTTATTTCTTCCTAGGATTCATCCCACATCCTAGATTTTAACTAATTACATGCATTCTGTTTCACTTGGAGAATTAGTTAGAACCACTCTGCCAAAATAACTGGGTGGAATGGGGGCTCGTACAGCAGCTCCCGATGTATCCTAAGGTCCCGTATGCTCGACGGACTAGAGACCTAAGATGTGAATGGACAAGTCAAAAGGGTTCCAAAAGATACATACAATCTATCATTACGTGAATAAATTTATATGAAAAACAACGATGCTTCAGTAATGGAAAACCAACATCGTTTAGGCCTTGAATGAGCCCAAAAACAAGGGTTTTGACCGAAATCAGATGTCTAGGAGAAATCCCAGACATCTTAAATCAACTCTCAGGCTTACCTCTCTCGGGGCGCCTCTATCAGATGTCTGGAACACAATGCCGATGTCCAAGGGTTCCGTCAGATGTCTGGAGGTGCTCCTGGACGTCTAAAACTGCCTTGGTCCGCCTTCCAACTTCTGACACATATACGTACACTGTCAGGACTTTGGTAGAGAAGAAATACGGAAAGTGGATCTCTACCAGACGTCTCATATTACCTTCGGACGTCCGGTAAGACATATGGATGTCTCTCCGAACATCTGATTCCGCGGAATCACTCTGGCTTTCATCGCCGCAGCTGCTACAGCAGAATAACACAGCGCCCTCTGCTCTCGCACTCGGACTCACGATCAGCTCTCCACTCGCTCTCGCTTTGGCTTCCTGCTCTCTCTCTTTCTCTCTCTCGCTCGGCTGTGGTGGTGTGAGACGGAGAGGAGGAGGAGGAAGTTTATAAAGGGAGAGGAGGTGAGGGGAGGGGTGTAGCGTCGCAGGGAGTGGCGCGGGGTGCGGGTGAGGCCGTTGCAGGGTGAGGCGTGAGGCATGGGCGAGGGAGTGGCGTGCGCACAATACGCGCCGAAAAGAAAAGGCATTTTCAGACGTCTGGCTCTCTCTCCAGACATCTGGTGAAAATCACAGACATCTTAAAGGACTGAGAGGTGATGGGTCGTTTCACCATTGGCAATGTTGAATATGACGAAATCATATTCTTAAATGGATTAAACCTGTCGCTTGCAAGACCCAATCTTACGTTACGTGATTGCGAATGATACATGTCTATTATCAAATTTTATCCACTCATCAGAATCTACGGGGTGACGAATGCGACTATCTCCTGATTTGTTCTGCTCATGCCATTTCATCCATTTTGCAGTCTTACTTAATATAAATAGGCGTTGAAGCCTAGGAATCAATGGAAAGTATCGTAGGATCTTCTTTGCCTATTTCTTGCCATGTTGATTCCCAGATTCTCCAACCTTATATCTTGACACACCACACTCCGGTCAAGTATCAAGACCAGCATATTCACTTCTGAACAATACGCAATCGTTCGGACAAGCGTTAATCTTTTCGTAAGTCAAGCTCAGTACCCTAATCTGTTTCTTCAAATCATACCACGACTCCGGATAATCTTTAAGCTTAGATATGAGCTCTCCGATAAATTCAAGTACTTTAGACATTAATTTAGATGTGAATTTATTGATAACCTTCATCCAAAATAATTTTAATAGAAATGTCAACCTTGACATAGAGCTCACTCCAGGAGCAATCGATTCATCAACTGCCTTAATGGCATCATAAAAGTTGTTACAACTTCGTAACATGTCACCATCATCTACATTGTTATCCGCTGCTCTGAGTTCATCCAACATCTCCTCAATTCTGTCACCTTCAATATTATCGGTAAGCTCCTCATCAACATTCATTGAATCAGTTTCATAAGTTTCTACAATGAATTCTCCATGAGAAATCCACTTGGTTTAATGTTGCTACCAACCATTACAGATTACGTGCTCTAACACAGTGTTATGATCATGTACTTCTCCATTTAAGCATCTTCGACAAGGACAGAAAATCAATTGTAAAAGTTCTCCTCGTCTAAATGATTTCCTATCATCTTGCAATGCCTAATCCAAGAACTCCTTCACTCCATTCTTACATCGAATATAATCTGAATTTCTCGGACTAATCCAAGACTTGTCCATAGTGACCTAAATAATTACTAACAGATATAAAGTTCTCAAGTGTTAAGACCCGAGTCATTAAGCCTTTTTAAGACGTCCGTACTTAGGTCAGACGTCTGGTAAGACGTCTGGACTGAGGGTCAAACGTCTTGCAAGACGTCTGGACCCATTCCCAGACGTCTGAAAATAAAAATTTTCGTGTACGTCCTCACATCTGCACGCGTGCCGCCCGCAGACAATACGCGACCTCGTTTTCTTCTCCTTCTCTCTCCTCTCGTCGACGCAAACCCTAACCTAGCACCTTACTTAAACCCCCCTCCTCTCCCTCATTCGCCCCACTTCCAGCCACCCTTCTTCCTCCAGCCAGAGCAGTGAGCAGCAAGCGGCGAGCGTGAGCGGCGTGGGAGGAGAGGAGCTGCGAGGAGAAGAGAGGAGAGCAAGAACGCGAGCTCGTGTGGGAGCTCGCCGGAGAGCTCACAGTCGGTCGGTGCGTGCGCGAGGTGGAGAGGTGCGTAGGGGAGGTCCTCCTCGACACTGCTGCAGTCGGAGCAGCAGGCGAGCGGGCACGGCGCGGCCACGTGCGGCGCGAGAAGGCGAAGGCAGGTTCTGATTCTGGGTTTTTCCCAGAATCAGACGTCTGGATCGACGTCCAGACGATGTAGACGACGTCTGGAGGAGGTTCCAGACGACTGAGAGGTAAGCTTCGCGGTGTACACCTTCTTTGCAGATACGGCCATGCAAGCCGTTCCCCCGAGGCATTGTTTCGTGCCATATTGAGGAGACTTTCATTGGTGCGTGCAGGATTCACTTCGGGAAGGCGCGGGACACGCCCTCCCACACAGTTCAGACGTCTGGGCGAGGCACCAGACGACGGGAAGTGTTTCCAGACGTCCGGAGATGTGGTCGAACGTCTGGAACTGGGTCCAGACGGTCCAGTGGAGTTCTTGGATGTCTAAGGAGTGGCGCAGGAGTTGAGGTATGGTTCTGGACTCTTTTAAGATGTCTAGAAGGTGTTCCAGATGTCTGATGTGAATCAGAATTACTGTTTTTGACCCGTTTAGGGTCCATTTGAGGTCCGATTTCCTCAATTAAGATACCGTTGTTTCCCGTATAAATTCCTCTACTTGTTGGAATACTTTTTATCCTGTTCTAAGTAGTCTCTTGTGAATGATCCTTGTGATAGGACCTAATTCCGTTGTGGGTTTGGGGTTTGCTGAGGTACATGGACCTGCCGATCAAGCCCCCACTACTCCTGGGTTTACTAGTAGAGTGGCTTCCCCTAATTTAATTACAAACCTGAATGCATATGTGGAATGAATGTTAGATCCTAGGGTATGGCATGAATCCTAGGACTAGAAACACTGGAATATTTGTATTGAATGTATGGATTGCAGTCTTGGATGAGTAGATAGAATAATAACAATTGCCTATAAATGAATAACAGCTACCTGTGAAATGTAAAGTACTTGTGCTAGCAAACTGTTGCATATAAATTCCTATTGTTTACGTTAAATGTCATAGTATGAGTTGCATATATATGAACTGGAAATGGAAGAGTGAATATTGGAAACACGAGCTACCTGCGAATAAACCTGGAATGTGAACAATAAAGTTACATGTTACATGTGTAGAACCTAAGAAATGGAAATAGAAATGATGAAACCTGGTATGGCTTGGCCTGAGAAACATGAGCATGAACCCTACGGGGAATTAGGAGTAGAGCTCCTGGAAATAAATGGAATGAAACTGGAAATGTGAATGGGGAAGTGAGCTAGCCCTTGAGTATGAAGTACCAAGGAAAGCGACTATCCCCCTATTTAGTGCAGAGCGGATCTAGACGCCCTTGGGTTGGGACCCGGGGTTAGGATTGGCCACTCTGTATCGACTTCTTGGCCCTCGCGTACACAGTATCGGGGAGAGCTACTAGTGTAGGGAGAGAGCTAGCCACCCACGAGGCCTGGGGTTCAGCTAGCTGCCTTACACCGACTTGTTAGGCCCACTAGGCAAACCAGGGTAGTCAGGCGAGGGTGCGCAGACTGTGGAGGGCTGAGACCCCTATTTGGTTCTTAGGGACTAGACCCCTATTACTGAGAGGGCTATGCCCTATACTGGTTCCGTGCTATGCTTTGGGCGCACCCTTTAACGGAAACGACTGACCGCGTGCCAGTGCAGGGTAGCTACTCGTGCGTTTATCGCATGTGCCGTAGTCACCGTTACGTCTGTCCGTGACCTTGGGGTGGTTGACTGGGTGTAGGACCACCACGGGGGACTCTCCCGGCCAGGAGAGCACCACGTGCTACTTCTACTCTTCGGAAAAGACTACAATCAAGATCGTTCCCACGAGAAACATTCGAGATCAAGAAAGAGACCTGATAAATAAACCAAGTGATGACAGAAAGAATAATTAGTTAAAGAAAGAAAGAAATTGAAAAACAACAGCTACCTATCCACCTTTACTGTTTTAGTTAGTTGGTTGCCACTCTACTCAGCGTTCGCTGACGTTTTGTACTCATAACCTTTTTCAGGTCCAGGTGTTGAGCAGCCAGAGCCTACGGCTGCAGAGGGTGCTAGGCCTAGTAGAGCCCAGTAGTTGTAGTTTTCTGTTGTACTCCGTTTCTTGTTGTAGTAAGTACTTTCTTACACTTCTGTACTCTTTTATTGTGAACTTTATATTCCTGTACTCGTTTATTTTCCTACTGTTGTGGTGGTGTGTACTGTAATAGTTTATTTCTTTACTGCTGTACTTTTGTTACTATTAGTTGCTTGCATGGTGAATGTGGTTTATTTTACTGCTTTTTAGTTACTTTCTCGTTGGATGACTGGGTCTTGGGATCAGTCGAGTCGGTTCGGTCACGTGTCCTGTAGGGATTCGAGAATCGGGTCGTAACATCAAGTTAATGTCATATATATTATATCCATAAATATCTATAAGAAAAAAAAGCTACTCTTAAATGTACCTAAATCACCGACTAATTTTGAATAGACATTGATATATTATATATGTGTTTGTATTTTGATTATGATTTTCACTTTAATAGCCCATCCTTGAAGATTTGATCATAACGTTATTTGTTACATGTAACCGGTATCTGGAAAAATTTCGAAAGCATCTTCTCGCACTTCTCCAATATACCCCCCAAGACTAATCTTAACCACATTACCAATAACTCTCATTTAAGGGTACTTTAGAAACGTAGATAAGATCAGTTAGTATACCGGAGAACAGTGTAAAGAAACTACTGAAATTTCTTCAGACATCGGTTACATGAAACAAGTAACCCTAAGTTATGATCAAATCTTCAATAACCCCCCGTAGTTCAAAATTTCTCTGAACTAAAGACGACGACTCTTATGGCATGTTATAAAGATAAAACTCCGTACATGTAAGTGAAGTATATACATACTCTGCATTGTCCATATAACATGATCATAAGTGTCGACGGGCAAGTATTTTAACATAATTATCACTTTCCAAAACCTATAACCTAGGGGTTAAAATACCTATTATTTGACCTCAAGTACATCTACATTTGTGCAAGTGTGTACTACTTAGAGCTGATAATTAAATATTTAACACAAGCAAAAAATGTAGACACACCCCACATCTAACACAATAGAAATTCCATGAAAACATTAAAAATGTGTGCACATCTCACATTTAATTTATATTAAACAACACTTACAACACATTTAATTTATATCAACATTTGTCAAATACATGCAATTGATAAAATTAAATAAAATTAACATTTCTAAAAAGTGAATAATTATAATAAATTATATGTAAATTTAACCAAATTTATTTCACAGGTAAATTTAATTTCCAAGTAAATTTAAATTTAAAATAATTAAAAGATAAATAAAAAAAAGAGATGGGACAATGTGGTGGAGGAGGGGGGTGGTTGAGGGAGGAGGGGGAGGAGGGGCGCGAGGGTGTGGGGGGCGGCGGTGCAAGGGGGACACAAGGAGGGAGGCGATGTCGAGAGGAGGGCACAGGAGGGGAGGGGGGTTGCAAGGGGTGGTGGTTGTGGTCGGAGACGAGGAGTGTTGCTCACTGGAGGGAGGGAGAGTCGACGGCGTGGGGGGATGCAGCGACGGCATGAAGGAAAGTCGACGGTCGAGAGCTCACACAACGAGATTTGGAGAAGGTTTCTGGGGAGGAGGCAAGGGGCGCACGGTGCGAAAGTTATATTCACAATTGGAGATGGTTGATCGAATCAATCGTCGCCAAAAAGGAACTGACAACTTTAATGAATAATTGGCAACGGTTAATCGAACAACCGTCGCCAATGCGCACGAATTGTCGCTTCCGTTCTCGCGCTTCTGTAGATATTTTGTGCGGTGATACTTATTAGTGACGGTTAATCCTTTACTATCAGTAAAGTCCTAAACCCTACCCCCACGTAAAGTACCTACGAAAGCACAGTAACGGAATTCGTGCGCAATGGCGACGGTTAATCCTTAACTATCGCTAAATGTTTGCATGTGACGACGGGTTTTACTTAACCATCGTCAAATTTCTAACAAAATCATGATGCACATTCCAAACTCTAATTAACGACATTGAAATACGTAACTATCGATAATTATCTACTATTAACGACGATTTCATGACTATCGCAAATTAATGGTCACTAATAGTGATTTTTCTTATAGTGAGAACTCAAGAAGACATAAGAAAGGTGTTCTAATTGATGAGCAATAGGTGTTAGCGAGAGAGGTTGCCCCAAGAAAGAACCTATAAAAGGAAAAAGTGACCCAAGGAAGTTACTTGATGTTTAGGGGAGAGGTAGAGCAAAGAATGGTCATGGTGGGAAAGGAAGTTGTCACCGACCCAACTCCATAATAATCCCTTGTTAGGAGACCAAGTTGTACTTTACTCGATACCTCAAGATCTTTTCGTCAATTGCTTTCGTTAAGGCATAGAAATATCATCAACATTTTTTAAAACTAAAGGTGGCATGACATAAATTAAAGTTAAATCAAGCTATTTTAAATTGGCAAGAAGGTGCATGTTTTGAAGGAGGCACCAACTAATTCATGCCTTGGTTGGTCATCCATTGCTACCAGCACGAGTTGTCGAAACCCATACATCGAAGAAGGCAATGAGATAGAAGCTCTTTAAGGAAAGGAAAAGTAAATAAAGGGCTAATTACTAAATATGTCCAACTCTTAATGTATGACAATTTCCTCTCCACCCAAACAAACGTCCCCGTACGCTTACTTTATCTCTATTATATTTTATCTCACATCGAAATCCTCATTGAATTATAGGTTTACATGAACGAAGCCTTCTTCTCCTCCTCCTCCTCCTCCTCCTCCTTCTTCTTCTTCTTCTTCTTTTTCTTCTTCTTTTTGTGGTCTTGAAACTTAGCCTTAAGTAAGCTTATTGTTTTGATTTCTTGAATCTCCGTACATCACGGTTCTTTTCCATGTGTGAAGTGTTCGTTTTAATTGATCGGTGAAAATAAAATACACAATAAATGGATTTAATCTCCAACCTTGAATCCTGCAAAATTGAACATAACTTTTTTTAAATCAATTTCAATTATGGAGGCCTAGATATTGAACTTTGACAGGGGTAATTAAGGAGAGGACCTTTAAGTAATGGAATTAAATACATAGAACGGGTCAAATAAAGTCCTACGTCATTGGGTCACAATTGGATAACATCACGTGACCATTAGGAATCTAAATGGAATCGCTAAGAAGATGACATGAGTGGATGTGCCTCTCATCAAAGATGTAAATGGGTTGATTTGGATCGAATTCGACTAAATTTATATTTATATTTATTTGTAAATTTTATATTTATATCTTATTTATTTATCTGTCTGATATAAAAATTTAAATTTATATTCATATTCATTTATCTATTATGTACCTATTTATCTATTAATTACTTATTGATAAATTAATTTTACAATTAAATTATTGCATATTAAAGTTAAAATAGAGGAAAAATATATAACATAATTTATTAGTTATTTGTTTTTAATAAGTTCTCAACATAGGAATTTGAGTTATTTTAATTTTATTAATTTCTATTAAAATTAAGAAAAAGAGTCTTTCAAAGAAAATAAATTAAAGATAAAAATAAAAAAAAATTAAATAAAAGTACCTTTAAAATAACAAACATCATCTCCAAGATAAATATTTAATGAAAATTTTAGAAGTATTACTAACTTTTAAAATCATGAAAGGAATCATGAAGAAGATTAAAATTGAAAAAATAAAAAATTTAAGGTGGGACTGATATAAATCTTAGATAAATAAAAATTTTATTTAAATATTTAGATATGATAATTGAATATAGATTCATACTAATATCTGTACCTAAATTTAATTTGATTTTTTTAGATAAAATTTATATCCAAATCTGATCAAATTATATAAAATTTTATTCATTATTTTTGAATTGAATTAGGTCAAGTTCAGATGGGATTTAACAAAACTTGCATCCCCTAATCTCGTCTGGAATGCCGTTAGATATTTGTTGACCTCTTTCTGGATGATGCAACTGAACGAGAGGATGGGGGGCACCGTTTCTGGAAAAGAGAAATGGAACGGTGGCGTCGCATCGACCCAATTAATATCCACTCGCTTCCGTTGCCGTTGGATGTTCTGATCTAATTATTAATATTATCACGAGGACACGTTCAGTTGCCCAATCTACAGGATTATGTTCTAATTTGTGCGTTGAAATGACACCCCAGCTGCAAACGGGTTTACCTCTGGTCTTAGTTTTACTCAGAAGGTTCGAAAATCTTGGCTATGCAAAGTGTAATGTTAATTAACATCCATTTCTTTTTTACTTCATAGATAATAGTTAACATCGATTTTTAATTACTTGAAATTGATGTTAGTGATACATCAAGGAGTTATAAAATCCGTGTTTTACTTAATATCTCCCAACCGGTGGTAACAGAACACGGATTTCGATGGACAATATCTGAGATTTAGGTTGGAAGGTTAACTGCGCCAGTAAACAGAGATTAAGTAGGCAAATAAAGTAGCCTTCAAGGATATAAAAGATGTCCTCTCAGGATGATTCAAGTTAGGCCATAATGTGATGCTCGGCTTTAATTGGGTCCCACGACTGAGGGCAGCTTGAATGAAAAGAAATGGGTTCGCCAAGCCTCTACAGCCATGTTGAGAAAAACAAGCCATTTACACTCCAATGGCAACTTTTCCATTTCTGTTTTGCTGAATCCAATGGCAGCATTTTTACTTAGTTCAAAATATTTACTTGGAGGCTAACTCCTTTTTTAGGAGATTAACTTTTATTTATTTGAAGGATTAATTTACATAATGTCAACATTTAGTTTAGAAAGGCAATGTCAATTTTGCTAAGATCAATTTTAAGAGGTGTTAACAAAATAGGTCTTAACTTTATAATTTCCTCACATTTAAATTTCACTCTACATAAACAGATGTTAATATCAATTCAAGTACATTATAATGGTTAACACCACAGTTTGAAATCAATTTAAATAAATAAAAACTGATGCTAACAATATTCTACAAATAAACACAGATAAAAATTAACACCAATTTTCTAACTTCTAAGATTTATTATGGGGATTTTTTCCAGAGGAGACAATTGAGAAAATACACGGATCATCACATAACATGACGTATTGATGTTGGCATATCACCTCCAATATCTAGAGATAAATTTGGAGCAGATTAAAAGTTCAGAGGATCAGTTCAGCTAGAACAAAGTAATTTATTGGATATCTAGTTGCTATGAATATAGTATTTATGGGAGTATGGTTGAGACGTCGAATCAAACCATGAATTCGGAGCCAATGGGTCCAGTCGTGAGTTTGGACCGGTTTACAATCAAAGGCACTTAAATTAATAAAAAAAATAACACGCAAAGGGCGAACATATCCTCCTCTAATTTATCTTATTCAGCACCCATGCAATCTTCGTTGCATCCATCGTACTTAAGCTGAAGCATCAACCAATTAGGTGGCCATCTTCACAAAAATGCTGATAATTTTCTTTGACCCAATCCCACCTATTCATTTTGTCCTCTATTTACCTCTATGTTTAGCCCAGAAGTTACTATTTCAACTCAACCCACAAGTAAACTCATGCATCCCCCCCCCCCCCCCCCCCCCACCCCCCACCCCAAATAATTAACTCCAATTTTTCCTAGAATAGATGAATTTGATTTGTGTGTTCTACCAATAAAATCTATCATCTATGGATGGGAGAAATATTTTGGTGTGGGTCGTTACCTGAGATGGTCTTTTATCATAATATTGGCAGACGTCTTCCATGTCGAAATAGTGGGTAGTAAAAGGCTACAGGAAGATGATGTTTGTGCCTATGCTGGTCACTTATCTAGTTAGGAAAAATTATCAAATCAGTTTATTCATCTAACCCTATCTCTCTTTATATAGAGAGAGAAGTGGGTGTAAATTTCATACAATCTCATAAAGAAAATAATAAAATAATACACCACACATAACCACACAACTGCTTAGACTCCATAACACTTCCCCTCAACCTAGAGCATAGATATGAATCATGCTTAACTTGGATACACATGTATCAAATGCGGATCTAGCTAGTGATTTGGTGAAGATATCAGCTGTCTGAGCCTCTAAGGTAACTTAGGAGATAAAGATAAATCCTTTTTGAATCAAATCTCTTGTGTAATAACCACCTCCACATGTTTGGTGCGTTCATGAAACATAGGGTTGTTGGCAATATAAGTGGCAGCTATGTTGTCACATCTCAGTTCCATAATTCCATCAATCTATATATGTAGATCACTCAACAAGGATCTCACCCGCATCAATGCTGCTGAGATCTGAGCCATAGCACGATACTCAGACTTAGCAATGGATCTAGACACTGCAATTTGTTTCTTGCTCTTCCAGGTGACCAGATTCCCTGCAACATACGTACACAAACCTGTGGTTGATTTCCTATCATCATGGCTGCCTACATAATCTACGTCAGAGTATCCAACTACAATCATAGATGTCCCTCTAGTGAAGAGAAGACCCTGTCATGGTGCTCTCTTCAAGTACCTGAGCACCATCATGGCTACATCCTAGTGTTGTCTAGTAGGTCTCTTCATAAATTGACTCAACTTTCCTACGGCAAAGGAAATATCCGGCCTAGTAATCGACAAGTAAAGCAGCTTCCCCACTAGCTGACGATATTGCCTACTATCAACTGACTCTGCATCATGGTCATATAGCCGCACCTTAGGGATGCCTATCCCTTTCAACATATCTAGGTCATATTTTCGTTGAGATAGAACAATACCACATCTACTCCGAGCTACTTCTATCCGAAGGAAATATCGCAAAGGCCCTAAATCCTTCATCACAAACTGAGCTGCCAAAGTCTGTTTGATCTCAACCACACATGTTGTATCATCACCAATGACAATTAAGTCATCAACATAGACCAAAAGAGCTACAATACCTTTCCTGATCTTTCTGGCAAATAAAGAATGATCTGTAGACGATCTAATAACCCTACAGACTCTACCACCTGGGAGAGCTTCTAAAATCAAGCTCTCGGGCTCTGCTTAAGACCATATATGGCCTTCTGTAACCTATGTACACACTCCTCTTGAATCTCATAACTAGGAGGTTGTTGCATGTAGACCTCATCTTATAAATCTCAATAGAGAAAGGCATTCTTCACATCAAGCTATAAAGATGCCAATCTCGCTAAACTACCATAGAAATCAAAATCCTTACTGTAGATAGACGAGCAACCAGTAAGAAAGTGTCAAAGAAGTCCACCCCATATGTTTGGCTGAACCCTTTGGCAACAAGTCAGGCTTGTAGCATGCAACTGACCCACCTGGATTATACTTGACTGCAAATACCCATTTGCAGCCAACTACTGTAGCACCCTGTGGTAAAGCTGTAAGCTCCCAAGTACCACGTGAAGTAAGAGCAGCCATCTCATCCTCCATGGCCTGGCACCACTTTGGAACAAGCATGGCCTGCTGGCAAGTGGTAGGGATAGGTATGGCAAAAAGAGCAAGACAGAAGCTCCCAAAAGCAGACCCAAGGCCATCAGTAGCTAGACTACCTGCAACACGGTATCTGGACTCACATGTGCAGGGTGCCCTCCTAATGGCAATAGGCAGACCAAGATCAACTATTTGATCCTCCTATCCCAGTTGTGAAGCAGAAATATCCTCATCAAGACATCCATCGTCAGGGGGTATCGTATCATTACTCCGCAACCTATCTGTGGTCTCCTGTGGTGGAGAAGGTGGAATCTATGTGGCATCCGTAGGAGGTGGCATCTGAAAAGTACTGTGAGGTTGCTAATATGTAACAATGGGTTTAGAGAACTTCATAGGGCCAATCATAGTAGGTGGGGAAGCAGAAATAGGTATCTCCCCCAAGGGAACAGGAGGTATAAGCATGGGGGCCTCCATAATCTCATGGGATAAACTCCGTGTAGCAGTAGAAAAATATGGGATAGACTCATGAAAGGTAACATTCGTGCTAACAAAGTGCCTACCAGTGAGAGGATCCAAGCATCCATATCCTTTCTGAGTTCGTGAATATCTCAAGAACACACACTTGACTGCTCATGGTGCCAACTTGTCTCGTCCTAGAGAAAAAAGGTGAATAAATGCAGCATAGCTAAACACTTGTGGTGGTACGTGAAAAAGCTCCCACTCAGGATGTACTATATGCCAAGGTGTCTGCTAATCATGAAGTATTGAACTAGTCATCATGTTGATTAAATAGCAAGCCGTAAGAACCACATCCCCCCAATATAACGGAGGCACACTATGATGGATCAACAAGGTACGGGTCACATCCAAAAGATGTTTATGCTTCCTCTCAGCCACCCCATTCTGCTGAGAAGTGTGAGCACAAGTGGCCTGATGCACTATCCCATGGGACCTGTAGAATGCAGACAACCTAACAGTGCATAGCTCAAGTGCATTATCAAATATTACTACTTTAATAGTAGCTGAATACTGATTCTTTATTTCTAATATGAGATTCTGAATGTGTTACGACCCGAATCCCTACAAGACCCGAGACTGGCTCGACTCGACTAATCCCAAGACCCAGTCGTCCAACAAGAAAGTAACCAAAAAGCAGGAAAGTAAACCACATTCACTATGCTATGCAACTAACAGTAAAAAGGTACAGCAGTAAAGAAGTAAAAGCTGCTACAGTACATATCACCACCACAACAGTAGAAAAGTAACAAGGTATAAGAACATAAAAGTACAGAACGTAAAGGTACAGAACATAAAGATACAAGAGTCTAAACTCACACTACAAAAGAAGTACAACAAAGAAGCTACTGCTACTAGGCTCTACTGGGCCCAGCACCCTCTCCAGCCGTAGACTCGAGCTACTCAACACCTGGACCTGAAAAGGGTTATAAGTACACAAAGTCAGCGAATGCTGAGTAGAGTAGCAACCAACTAACTAAAGCAGTAAAGCTAACAGGTAAACTAGCTATTCCAATTTCTTTAATTTACAATTTATTCCTTTTCACCCATTGGTTTATATGTTTCCAAATCTCTTTCTTGATCTTGAATGTTTCTTGTGGGAACGATCTTGATTGCAGTCTTTCCCGAAGAGTAGAAGGCACACGTGGTGCTCTCCTGGTCGGGAGAGTCCCCCGTGGTGATCCTACACACAGTCAACCACCCCAAGGTCACAGACAGACGTATCGGTGACTACGGCATGTACGATAAGCTCACGGGTAGCTACCCTGCACTAGCACGCAATTAGTCATTTCCGCTAACGGGTGCGCCCAAAGTGCAGCACGGAACAGTATAGGGCCTAGCCCTCTCAGTAACAGGGGTCTAACCCCTAAGAACCAAACAGGGGTCTTGCCCCTCCAAAATCCGCGCACCCTCGCCTGACTACCCTGGTTTGCCCAGTGGGCCTAACAAGTCGGTGTAGGGTGGCTAGCTGAACCCCGAGCCCCGTGGGGTGGCTAGCTCTCTCCCTACACTAGTAGCTCTCCCCAGTACAGTGTACACGAGGGCCAAGAAGTCAGTGCAGAGTGGCCAATCCTAATCCCAGGTCCCAACCCAAAGGCGGCTAGCTCCGCTCTACGCTAAATAGGGGACAGTCGCTCTCCTTGGTACTACGTACTCAAGGGCCAACTCACTTCCCCACTCACATTTCCGGATCCATTCCATCTATTTCCAGGAGCTCTACTCCTATCTCCCCATAAGGCTCATGCTCATATTCCTCATGTCATTCCATACCAGGTTTCGTCATTTCTATTTCCCATTCTCAGGTTATATGCGGGCAACTTGTAATTCTATCATTCACATTACCATTCTCAGCTTTATACACATGCAGCTCGTATTAAATCATTTAACGTAGACAACAGGAAAGTCACATGCAACTGTTAACTAGCACAGGTATTTTATATTTCACATGCAGCTTTATTCATTTTCAGGCAGTGGTTCACATTTCTATCTATTCATTCAAGACTGCAATTCAATCATGCATACAAACATTTCAAGTATTTTTCGTCCTAGGATTCATGCCACATCCTAGGCTCTAATCATTCATTCCACACATGCATTCAGGGTTATAATTAAATTAGGGGAAGCCACTCTACCAGTCAACCCAGGAGTATTGGGGGCTTGAACGACAGGCTCACGTGCCTCAGCAAGCCCCGAACCCACAACGGAACGAAGTCCTATAACAAGGAAAAATCACAACGAAACATTCAAAACAGTATAGAAAGCCTTTTAACAAGTAGAGGAATTCATAAGGAAAACATCGGTATCTTATCTGCGTAAAACGGATCCCAAACGAACCCTAAACGGGTCAAAAATAAGTTTACGGACTCAAATCTGACGTCTGGAACAACTTCCAGACGTCTTAAAAGTGTCCAGGAACATACCTCAAGCTCTGCGTCAACCTCAGACGTCCAGGAACTCTTCTGGATCGTCTGGACCTAGCTCTAGACGTCCGACCACCTCTCCGGACGTTTGGAAGTGCTCCCAGTCATTTGGTAAGCTTCCCAGACGTCTGAAATGCATGGGCCGGCGTGCCCCGCGCCTTCCCAAAGCAAATCCTGCAATGCCACCACACAATCTCCTCAAAATAGGCATGCAAAAGGGTACCTGCGGAGCAGCCTGCATGGTTGTATCCGCAAGGAGAACTTACCTTCGCGAAACTCTCTCCTCAGACGTCTAGAAACGCCTCCAGGCGTCCGCTCCATCGTCTGGACATCACTCCAGACGTTTAATTCTGGGAAAAACCCAAAACCAGAACCTGCTCCCGCTCACTCTCGCCGCACGTGTCCGCGCCTCGCCCCCTCGCATGCAGCCCCGGCTGCAACAGTGTCGGGGAGGACCCCCCCGACACACTCCTCTTCGCACACCCACCGCTCCGGCCGTGCACTCTCCGGTGAGCTCCCACACGAGCTCGCGAGCACAACTCCTCCTCCTCTCCTCACGCCGCTCCTCATTGCCGCTCTCGCGCTCTCTCGCTTGCGCTAGGGTAAAGAGGAAGGGAAGAAGTAGCTGGAGTGGGGAGAACGAGAGAGGAGGAAGGGGGGTTTTATAAGGGTGAGGGTTAGGGTTTGCTGGAGGGGGAGAAAGAAAGAGAGGAGGAAAACGAGAGTACTATCTGCGCGCAACCCGCGCGCAGACGTGAGCTCGTACTCAAAATTTTTGATTTCCAGATGTCTAGAAAGGTGTCCAGACGTCTAACCAGATGTCTAACCGACAATCCAGATGTCTTAAAAGGCTCAAACAGCATAGGTCTTAACAGAATGTTAAATCCAACATCTGATTTGTTCTTCAACAAGAATACCTAAGATAGGCGTGAGAAATCATCAACAACTACTAAATAGTAACGGTGACCTATCCTATCTGATATCTTACTCAATCCTCATACGTCCATGTGCAACAACTCAAACAAGGCTGTGGATCCAGAACGAGTGCTCACAGGATAAGAGAAACGATGATGCTTGCCCATTTGACATGCATTACAGCATATCCTGGCAGCAGGAGATATGTGCGGAATGACTCTACGAAGACTCTCCAGAGGAAGATGTCCAAGCCTAAGATGCCACTGAAATACACTCGTAGGAGCAGAAGATACCTCTCCTCAACATATAGATGCAAGTAGAGTCTGAGTAAGGCAAAAGACTCCACCCTCTACATTTCCACTGCCAATTGTCCTCCCTGTCAATTTATTTTAAATGACACAACCCATATCATCAAAGATAGCACGACAATTAAGTTCCTTGGTAATTGTACTCACCAAGAGTAGGCACATAGGAAAGCCTGGCATATAAGAAACATCAGGCAATCTCAAGGTACGAGTCACAAGTACCTCCCCCTGACCTTCTATCCTAGAATGCCTATCATTTGCAACTTGTATTGTCTTGCCTGTGGGTGCAAATTTGAGATGGGTAAAACAATCTCGATCTCCATTGAGACGCCGTGAAGCTCCTGAGTCAACCAACCACTCCGTACTACCCCGATTCCTGTTGTGTGCAATGGAGCCCAATTCATTATCCCCTTGGAGCCAATCATGATGGTTATAACCATGGAGTAGTCTCTCATACTCACTCCTGATAATGGTCACAATAGACTCTGCCACTGCCAACCTCGGTGTGGTAGAGATGCTTGGACCAACATCAACATCATAGGGAGTCATACCAGGCAATTGGGGTAGATCAGCCAAGTAAAGAAAAAATCAGATTGCCATTACCAATGTAGTTTGCAACCAACAACCTCGGTGCAACCTACAACCAGGCATATCCAAAGGACTGTAGCAGCAGATGGTCCTTATCATCAGATCTGAAATTCGTTCTTCAGATCATGCAGAACACCAAGCTTCACAAAAAAAAAGGATTGTAACACAAGATCTGGACAAAAACAATTCCAGAAATCATGTTAGGGGCATGATCCCGCTTTGCAAGGATCAACCGAGGATGCATGAGAGCAAAGAAGATCTCAAGCTCGTTGCCCAACCAGTTTGGGTTGTCCTTGCCACCATCGTTGATGGAAGGAGGCAACACCCACCGGCAAGGACTACTACCGCCGATCAGGACCCTCAGCAACACCTAGTTGCTGCTGCGCCACCACTGGAGGCTAGATTGACCTCCAAGGTTATCGCAATACCACTGCGAGCAACCCTAGGTGCTGCAGCGTCGCCACCGAAGGCTAGGAGGGTCCCCAAGGTCGCCGTAGCGCCGCCGCGATTTAGACACTGCAGCGCCACTGCTGAGGCCCAAATTCACCCCAACGTAGCCGCAAGCGCTGCCTGAGCGCCGCTGACAGTGTAGTAGGTCCCCCCGACGCTGCCGTGAGCGCTGTCTGAGCGCCACTGACGGTGCACGTGTTGTAGCACACTGCCGAAGCTCAACCGAGTGTTGTTGTCGCTCACGAGAAAGAGAGAGATGATTAAGGTTTAGTGGTTAGGGTTTAGGGGGCCATGAGAGGTGGGATAACTAGAGTCACGGTCTAGGACCGGTGCTCTGATACCAAATTAAGAAAAATGAGTAAATTAGTTTATTCATCTAACCTTATCTCTCTTTATATAGAGAGGGAAGTGAGTGTAAATTTCATACAACCTCATAAAGAAAATAATAAAATAACACACCACATGCACCACACATAACCACACAGCTACCTAGACTCCATAACATACCTCGTTTTCTCCACACCAACAGTGGAAGAAGAAGATTCGAGTGCCCTCAGAACCCTAGATTTAGGTGGGGTCTCAGCTGAGCCCCCCCCCCCACTCTCCCACTCTCGCATACCTTCCTTTCTTCCTTCTCTCCCTCCTCTCCCCTTGACCTTCCCCTCCAGCCTCCCCTTCTTCGTAGATCTAGTTTCCGGCCTTACCACATTGGTTCGCTTTCCTCCGCTCTCCCTCGACATCGTCGCTGGAGAGGCAGTTGCAGGTGCGACATTGGCTCAGGGATGGATCACTCGTCGCCGAGCTATCTTCGTTTGTCGTTGCGATGCTTTAGATGGTCATTTTGGTGCTCGCTACGGAGAGGGTTGGGTTGGCCAACACGATGATGCTTCTCTCTGATCAATGATGGAGGGGACAGCTTCTTCCTTGGAACCACGTGAGATCCTGTGCCAATCACGACCGAGATATCCCGACCCTTATCAGATGTCAATGTCTTTTGACCTTCTCACTAGTGTGGATCGTTCCGATCGTCGAGATTAATTACATCTCGGTGGCATTGTCATTTCTACGAGCATGGAATTTGTGGCTCTTTCAAGTACTGGAAGAGCATGACTGGAGTCCTTTTATGGGATGACTTCTTTTTCTTTTATTGTATTTTTTATTTCTTTTTTTTGCAATTTTATTTAACTCCATCCCGATGGAGTTCCCTTATTTCTATGGCAAGTAACCTTCCCCTCTTGGTGAAAGTGATTGAATCTCTACATTCTTTCTTTCCCGACTAGGTCACATCTTTTTACGTTGTAATTTTCCCAATTTTAAGGAAATGCTTATCTTAAAATAAAACAAAACTCTCCACCTATCCACGAAAATAATGCAAGGTACAACGCACCTTTATCCGCGAAATATAATAAATCCAATTCCCCACCCCACCTCCTCTCTCTCGTGCTGTGCTTTGACTTTTATACGGTTTGAATGCTTGAACTGCTGTGTTTGAATTCGATTAAAATCAAACCATACGGTCCCTAAAATCAAAACATGCATATGCCTAATAGATGACGATTCCTCCGCATGGAAACGAAAAATCTATACCTTATTTAACTAAGGTTGCGTTTGGCTAGATATGGAGGCACTGTTCTTAGGTTCAAAATACTGTAGGGAGAGGATTTGTGTGGAAGAATGAAAGAATTTGCATGAATAAATTATCTCAGTCAAGTCATTCCGATTGCATAATATTAATATAAATATTAAAATATATCTATTTCAATGTAATATATTTATTAAAATATACTTATTATATTATACTGTAATATTAAATAAATATCCTCTAACAATATATTACAACATAAATTATTTTACCCTTGACAACAAATGCAACCTAAGGGAAACCGTGGTTTCCAATGTTGTCGTGTCTCATTATTGTTCTCTCTCGTTGAGAATTCATAAACAAGAGTTTATTGGGAGATTATCTTTTTGTTTACTTTGCAACATTTATTTTTATTTACTTGAAATAATTGTTAACCTATAATATTAAAAAAAAGGAAATGATAAAAAAGAAAAAAAGTTGACATTAGTTTTATATTAACACTAATGTAAATTCAAGTTTTGCAAGATCTATATTTTCTTCCCAAAATATCATTTTTGAAAGGTGATATTAACTCACAAATATTAACCCTCCAAATAACTACACCTTAAAGAACATGCCTCAAGGAAAGGATGAGCGCAACGAACCAGCAACATGCATGCAAATCCAAGTTGGGTAATTCGATGGTTTCAAAGTAGCAAAGGTGGAGGGGTCGATGGACATGCTACATAGATGAAGCAGCTGTTGTAGCAAAAGTCTCGGAGGATGTCTCCAAGAAAATGAAAGATCGATTGTGGCCAAGGTAGAGGTAGCAGCAGCAAATGATGGCAAGAGCCCTTGGGGATCCTTCGCTCATTCAGAAGCTCATCAATCAACAACCAGATCGAAGAAGTTGGAGGGTGGAAACGAGAGGCAACGATTACCCACAACTAACGCACGTGGGAGCTGAGAGCCCATGAGTTCCTAAGGAGGTCATTGTTGACATTAATTTTAGATGGATATATACTATCTTTATGGCATGGGAAAGGGAACACAGCAACTTAAATCACAGGCATCCAAATCCCACGGCAACTGGCAATGCATGAGACATGCTTACGATGGGAGAGAGTTTTATTGCCATTGGCAATGGGGGCAATCGATGCGATGGTGGATATGGATGAAAATGCCAGTGGTTTTGATGAGGACATGATAGACATAATATTCCACCAATTATGTAACCATCTGAGTTCAAGTTCGAGACTAATATAGAAAAATTAATCTTGATAACTTCTTGGATATAGATCCTACAAATTCAAATAATCACACAAAATGCTTAAATTCAAATTATCAAATAGTAAATCTCAATCTTTATATCTCATCAATTACTTTCGTGAGTTTAAGATATGGGACATTCTTAGGGGTGTTCCAACCTCCCTCATTTGAAATCCTAACATCATCATCAAGGTTTGATACTCCAAATAGTAGTGGTAGCTCCGCCTCATGACGCACATTTTGACCGTCCCAATGGCAGCCCTTTCCTCCTACTAATTGGAGTTTGTCACTAATATTATTTGTAACGACCTAAACCTAAACCCAAGTCTAATCAAGAAAGACTGATATTAACAACTTGCTTCATACAGACCTAATAAACCCAAACAAGCATCTAAAATACTTAAGCCCAAGTTGACAAGCAAAAATTTTCAATCATTATATTCTACTAAGTTTATGATGTGAGACTCTTTTTAACTGTGTTACAACCTCTCCAACTTGAAATCCTCATGTCCTCATCAAGGTTCAATGCCCCAAGTAGTAGTGGCAAATCCACCTCATGATGCACTCTTTGATCATTCCAAGAACACCCCTTTCCTCCCACTAAGGGAATTTAACTCTAATACCATTTGTAATGAATTGAATCTAATAGAGAAAAATTGACATTGACAATTTATTGAATATAAATCCTACAAACTTAAACAACTACCAAAATGCTTAAACAAAAGTTATCAAATAATAAATCTCAATCTTTATATCCTATCACTTACTTTCATAAATTTACAATGTGAAATTATTTTTAAAAATATTACACCATTCAAAAATAATCTCACATGGTAAACTCACGAAAATGAATATGAAATTTAAAAATTAAGAATTATTATTTATCAACTTAAACTTAAATATTTTGAATGATTACTTAAATCCATTAGATCCATATCTAATATAAGTTATCAAGATTAATTTTTTTCAAAGGTACCCATTAAATTTAAACATGAGACTTTAAATGACCTCTTATCAATTTATGATCAAATGACCCAAAGGAGATGCATATGCTATTTTTTTTTTTTTTCCCAAGGGTGCTAAAAATTTTGATCGTAAACAATGACGTTATTTTAGCTTCCCACTTCTAATTTTATCCTAATTCTATCGTTATAAATGATTTTTTTTTCCTATCAACCTTAATTTTCTTCCAATTATAAGTGTTGCAGGCGCACGTCTTTTCATTTTCGTTCTTCTATCAATTTTTATTAATGGTTGTTGATCTTATGTCGTTGTTATTAAGATGGCTACCATGCATCCGATATGTTATCATTTTCGATAACATTCATCATCCTTTTAAAAAAGATGGCTACCAAGTAAATGATATGCCCGGATTTTGTCGTATGTGTAAGAAGTTACGCTTATATATAGTTCCAATGATGGATATATAGTTCCAATGTATTATATAATACATTGTTGCAAAGAAGTTTCTTACCCATCGCATGGAGTTAAATTCATCATACCACAATTTACCCCGATAACAAGGAGACACGTTCGTTGGGTGAATTGGACACTGGGGTCTGTACGTTGAAAAGCAAAAATTAAAAGCAAATGAATATGATGAGATTTATATTTTTATGTAAATGTCTGCATGTAAATACGAGTATTAAATCTTTACTTAATTAAATGAAGAAAATTAGATAACTACCGTAAATAATAAGGATACTTTCGCTTTATTAAAAATAAATATATATGAGTATTCCAAATGTGTACATCTAAATATTGTATTCAAACGTCAAATCATTTCTAGTATGTCTGCCTATACGAAAAAATAAACAATACTCATATTAAGTTTAAATAACAACAAACACCCCATTGCATCGTCTGGGTTCAATGGACTAGATCACATAAATTTAAAGGTCCATGTGATTCCTTAACTTGTAAAGAAGCCATCCAGGTTGTAACCCTATCATTTGCTTTAGCTTGCCATCAAGAGATCGTTGTTACCCTCATTGCAAAAGGCGTTTCAACGTCATCCTTCATTTAGAGGATCTATCTTCTCTGGATCCTCTCAAGGAGAAGACATCACCATTAATCACGAAGCATGATTATCAAAATTATTATTCTACCCGGATAAAGTTGAGTTTATTAATATAATACCTCACCGCAATGAACAGCGACGCTAATATGATCAATGGCCAAGAACTACGTTGTCATTGATGTATTTTATCGTTTAGCATTAAAACAAATAGTGTACGCAAAATTTTATTAATACATAAGAAAATATTACTCACAACGTTTAATCCTTATCGCATGTTATTTGAGGTTTTTTCAAATTCTTCGCAATTTGAGGTCGTACTGACTTGACACTCCATAGTTCAAAGTGTATCCTACGAAAACGTTCCTTTTCTTTTCCCCATATACCAACGATGCTATTTAAGAGTTAACAAAAACAGATGGGCATGAAATTTAGATCTAATGATCTTGCTTTGAGTGTAGACTTGGCTATTCATCGTTCCCTTACATGAGCCATACATCTTCCAAGAGTGATCTAGTGATCATAAGCCCAACAGGCAATTTATTGTGTAATGATCTAGTGACTCAGTAAATTTTCCTTGTATGGCAATAATCGCTATATTCTTTACCCTTGGAATGATGCTTGAGAAGGGCATTATGATTAAGCGTCGAGGTGACGGATACAAAATTACAAGGTACCTCTTCTTTATGAATGGGAGCATTATTTAAATTATGACTTGTTATTTATTGAATAACGCTTTGTGATTTGGCATGCAAGGTGCTCAAATCCTCGAAATACACAAGCAAGCAACCTCATGAGCTGTGTGTCAATAACAACTTGAAACTCCTGAACCGTGGAGATGTTTACTAGAATAATTAAGAAAGCATGCCAACGAAGCTTCGAGTACGCTTATTTGAATGGGATATAATTAATTCATACAGACATCATCCATAAGAATCCATCGCCTAAACTGTGAAATCAAGCGAATTGTATTGATAAAGGATCTACCATCTTGAAAAGATTTTGTACAAAAAGCTTTGTATAGTGGAAATTCAGTTGCTAAATAGGTCAACGCACTAAACATACATAGGCGCATCACTTGAATCACATCTTAAGATGAAGGTGCTCTAGGCCTCGTTCGGTAAGAATTTAAAGAAGCATTTTATCTTATATATCAAGATTTAAAACTACCTGAAATATCTACACCTATTACACCTACCTCACCAATTATTTCTACATCTCAATAATCATATCTATCTCCTTTTAACTCACTCTTTTCTATCACAATCTACCTATCACATCTATCCTTTTAACCCACTTCAAATACAAACAAAAATAAAAAACAACTAACTTCTCAACTCAATTATCATATCCACACTTACTAACCCTCTCATTATCCCTTCTTAAAAATTCTTAAATTACACCCAAACTTAAATTAACCATCTACCAAAAGAAACCTTAAGCAATTATAATAAGACATTTATTAAATAGGAGTACGATCTTAGATTATTAAACTATGGTACAACATTTATGTCATGGTATGCATGATATAACTACAAACTATTTTATCTCCATGAGTGTCGTCCAAAAGAAGAATATGTCCGATTACCTCATGTTTCACTAAAATTACCATACAATAAGACTATTCCACGTTATAATTATTTTACTTAAGGTGAAATTAATATTACATGTTTAACACCTTATCAAACACATTAACAATTTAACCTGCTCATTCTTCTGTATTCTTATTCTTTTAATTATTCTATAAACTTATTCCTCTTCTCAATGAAAACCTTAAATCTTTATTGAAAAATAAGAAAAACAAAATCCACTAAAAGGTAATTTCAAATAATCTTTTACTTAACATTCCATCTTAAATTTATTCCTTACCATCATACATTGATCGAGTTCAAGTAGGCAATTTACCCTCTACTCTTAAACACTTATTTATCCCACACTCGCCAATCCCTCTATCAAATATTTTCCATACACTTTATTTTGATTTCCATTTACGAAAGCTCTCTAGTCGAAGTAAACATTTAGTTTCGAATTTGTATCCGTCATTGAATTATAAATATTATCTTTTGCATTTGTATCGTTTCTTTAAAGATATTGTTTCCTAAATCCCATTTTCAGATTACATCATGAAAAAATATATCATAAGGCCCTATTCATGAATATCCAACGATTTCAACCTCAAAAAAGACGTTTGCAATCTTACGTAATCATAAAAAACGGTGGCAACATCATCGTCATTATTACGACGCAACATGCATACGAAGTTTAAAACACATCCCGAAGGACGCATTATTAATAGAGTGTAATACGTGCAACATTGTACGTAGACCACTCAGCTAATCAAAAGAACATACATATGCTTCGCAGAAAAGGGGAACACAGCTTCAAGGTTTATACAACACATTGTACAATAGCAAAGCAAACATGAAGGGAAAGGGCATTTGGCATTAAAGCAGCAAGTGATAAGACGTACAACCTCCAGGTTAAGAAATTAATGTTATGAATTTTAAAATTGATGTTAAACTCACATTTCTGTTTACAGGATCAAATTAGATTAATTGATATTAAGTTAGTAGATTTAACTCTTAGGATTAATTTGAACTAGTGTTAACATCAATTTCTATATAGTAACATTTAGATGTGAAGGAACTACAAAGTTAACACCTATATTCTTAATAACCCTCTAAAATCTAATATTAGCAAAACATGTTTTAACCTTCCAAAACTGATGTTAAGATTATGAGAGGTAACCTCTCAAATAAATAGAAATTAACTCCTCAAGTAAACTAACCTTGAGGCAAATAAGAAAGGTGGAGACAAGAGTAATTTCTTAACTTTTGAAATTAAGAAGGAATAAATGTGTTTTGTGTAATTAGATATTCCATTGCGTACGATGAGCTACAGCTAGAGAAGTTCTGTTATAGCTACCAACATACAGCCGCCAATGGATGTTAAAAATTTAGGGACGTGTTCATCCCTCGTGGCACATAGAAACGCCAGAGGGGCAACGTATAGTCCCAAGTGATATAACTCATTCAGAAAGAAATAAAGTGTAGATTGGTTAACATTTCAGGTTAAAATAAAACAAACATCGGCTACTCCACAAAGACAAACCAAATAATTTCAGCAAGCATGTACCGCAAGTAGAAGTTAGAAACATTCGTTACTCATGGACCATTAGGTGGCAAACTCGTCAATGACAGTAGCATAACACACAGAATAGCTAACCAACACCATAACCTTTCCCAATCTAACAGGAATAAATATCATCAATACTAGGCCCAGCTTAAGAAAAGTCATCCACCATGCAACATCATGACACCATCAATAACACTAACATGGATACAAATGCATCATAACTTCCAGTACCTAGAAAGTAGTAAAATTGGCAGAGGATGAGGGCTTCCACGCAGCAGCACAAGAAATCATGAAAAAAAAGGAACAACATTGACCTAAAGAACGAGGATTTGAAGAAAGAAAGAATTTTGAGCATTTACTTATTGGTTGAGAGAGGCTGGTAGAGGAGTCGGTTAAAAGTAGAAATCAGATAGATGCTCATGGAGTAATAGGTGGTCAACTTGTCAATGAGCATGGAATACCCAATGGAATAGCCATGCATGCTGTAACCTTCTGAAATCCTATGGGAATACTTACCATCAATGATTGAGGACACGGAACAAGAAAGCCACAAAAGCACCTTGCAATGAATTGGATGCAACTTAAAGGAACAACCAATAACAATAGTATCAAGCAAGTACATGAAGCAATCTAGCACTAATTAACTAGCAAAATATACATATGCAGAGGATCCTGAAGCGGTGAAGACAGAGAAACTTGGAGAAAGAATCAGGAAGGAACATCAGCATACCACGAGGGAAAGACCAAAGGACATGAATCTCCTACCAACATCCACAGCCCACAAATCAGGCCATATTAAACAAGGGCAAATGACAGAGGTCAGGTCAAACTGGATCAATCCTATTGAAGAAAAGAGATGAGAGGTGAAGCCAGGTTAACATCTTATCTACAATGTTTCATCACATCACAATTGCCATATGTACGTGGTGATAACAGAAAAGCTCCAGCTCAAAAATGTCCAAATGGAGTAACCCTGATCTTCAAATAATTTGCACAATATAAGGTTGCAATACTTTGCCTCCAACCTGGGTGAACAATCCAAATACGAGAACTAAAAGGTTCCCTCACTGGGTATGTTTAACATAGTCCAGGATGTGTAGTTATTTACAAAATTATCTCACGTCACCGAAGAAGGTCCACTTTTTCAGAAGAACAAACAAGAACAGTGCACTTCTTCAATCAAGGTCACTTCTCCATGTAATCTTCCAAGAGTTATATCAACGAATTCACATACCCAGTTCCTGAGAACCCTAGAGATACAACTAAACTATGCCCAAAAGAGTAGAGCCAATCAAGGCAGTACTTACGAGACCCGTACCAAAACATTCCAATCAGTGGTGATTAATGTTAATAAGACTATCTGGCAAACAAGGGATGGTTTCGAAGGTATGCAATGTTCCAACTTCTGGCTAAATGCGACATCAACGATAATCCTTTCATTCAGACGACTCAATTAAACAAAACTATACTAACCGATAACCCATTACCGACAGATCCCATCAACATGGAACACATAAACTACACACGAGTTCAGAAAAATCTACCAAAATACTGATCGCTTGAGCATGAACTGGTTCGCAAACATAACAGACCATCATGGTCGAACGTTTTCAGAGTGCAGCAGAGAGAAAATTTCCAAATCCGAGATCCAAAAGACAATATCCAACAAAAATAGAAATTAGAGAAAAAGAAAGGACTTGTTTTTTTAAGAAAAGAAAAGGAAAAAAACAAGTCAACTACTACTACTACTACTCCCCTTCGCTACCTCCCTGCTTGTTGTTGTTGTGCTTCCTGGCGTACCTCTGGTTCCTGAGGAACTTGGGGTCCATGCCTTTGGTGGAGGATTGCCTGTGCTTCTTGGGCTTCTTGATCCCGTTCTTGTGGGCCTTGTAAGACTGGTTGTGCGCCGTGTGGTTCTTCGACTTCGCCATTTAATCCCTGTTACAACAAAGATCAGGCCTTGCCAAAAAGAAGCGGCGAAACGGAAGAAGAAGAGATCGAACAAACTTGATAAAAGGGGAAGAATAATTCAAAGACGGATCTTCGATGGGAGAAAAGAAGGGATGCTGGTATTTACCTGAGGAGGAGGACGACGACGACGAGGTAGAGAGACAACGGCAAGCTCCGCACCGGACCTGTGGGAGGGATTAGGGTTAGCGGTTCCTTATATACTGGAGCTCCCATCGGAACCCTAACTTCGCTTGTGAAATTTCACATGGCCCCTCGGAGGAGAAAATATTCCGGGAGAAATCTGTATAAAGTCTCTAGATTGGGAAAGTCTTCTTATATTGATCCATTGGCATTTGAATCTGCTGGTCTTATTTATTCTCGTCTCAACCTTTAGGTTTCATTTTGGCAAGGGGATAAGGGTTTTATTAAGATAAAATACTATTGAAATGAGCGTAGAGGAGTGTTTAGTTGCAGTATAAACTTAAATGAAAAAATAAAATGATTGATATTATGATGTATTATTAGTGAATGATTTTTTAATATTATGATATTGGTGTAAGTTGGTTGATGTAATTGAGCGAATATATTTTAATAGATATATTATGTTAAAGTAGATATATTTTAATAAATATTAATGTTGATGTGATGTAGTTGGATAGTTTAGTATTAATGTTGATTGATAAAGTAAAATAAGTTGTATCTCTTAACTTTAGAATTAATTCCTTCGACATTCCTCTGGTAATCCTTTACCTAAGGCTAAGTTATCCTCCATCCAAACGAAGTCATATGGTGCATTTGGTGGATATAGATAAGAGGATGGTTAATAGGTGTGGATGTAATAGTTGAGTTGATATGTTATTATTAGTTTTTATTTGTATTAGAATGGTTAGTAGTATAAGTGTGATAGATAGATGTAATGGATAAAAGTTAGTGGGTATAGATATGATTGGTGTGAGGAAAGTATGATGAATGGTAGTAGATGTGAAGGGTAGAGTAATGAAATGCACATTACAACGAGTTTTGCAATGTGTGTTGATTTCAACCGGTGTATTTTGGTTTTGTACTGGTGGAAAATGAGTTTTCACTTGGAAAGTGGAAAGTGATTTTTCACCTATGGATTTTGTGTTTAGGGTTTAAGATTTAAGGTTTAGGGTTTAGAATTTAGGATTTATGATTTATAAAAAGTGATTTACCTAAGGTTTAGTGTTTAAGGTGACCCTAAACCTTAAATACTAAACCTTAAACCAAAAGATGAAATTCACTTTTCATAGGTGAAAAATCACCTTGCATAAGTGGAAAATCAATTGAAAATTAAAATATATTGATGTATTTTCATTTTCAACTAATGTATTTGATTTTTATTCAGTTGAAAATTATAATACATCGGTTGAAAATCAAAATACACTAATATATTTTGTTGAGCAGTAGATGCGCATTGCAAAATGTGTTGCAACTCACATTTTCTTACTTGCACCCTAAAACTTTTGCATTGTTCATGCACTGTAACACTTATGACTGACACATTAAATAACCCTTTCGTTTAAACCTCTACCAAATGCACCCTTAGAAAAAGATTACCCATTTATGGAGAAAAATATCAACTATCAAGTACAAGCCCCTCAAAGGAGAGATAGAAGATTACAAAGAAAAAGAGAGTGATCACCCGTTATGGTTGAGAGATAACATCCGCAAAGAGAGGCGAGAATCACCATGAAAAAATGAAAGGATGCTTATTACATGAGGAAAATGAAGCCTCAAGAATGTATTTCCTAAAGTTTTTTGTTCTAAAGATCCATACATAGAAAAGCTGAATCGAAGACGCTACAAGGAGTAAAGGCGTCGAAGTGATTTAGTAATGTCAATCCATAGGATCGGATGTGAAGACATTGGAAAGCTTAGGTATAGACACATCTTCCACAAGAAGGCAACGGTTGTGGTGATGGATGATGGACCATAGAAGGAACATCAACGTGAAGGCAAAGTCATTCAAGAAAAGAGAACCATCTCTAGGGTGGATGACGAGATGCAACTGATGGAGGATAAGGGGCAGCACACTGCCACGAGATGGTGGTGGAGTGGGACAATAAGGAGCAAGAGAGCTGATAGGCAAGACGATGAAGGGCAGGACAAAGAGATGGATGCTGGAACTCTCTACTCTAACTAGAGGGGGGTGATAGGGAATGGAGGGAGAGGGTTCCTTTCAAAAAGTCTATGGTCCTTCTTTCTCCTTGCTAAGAAAAGGATAGTGAGGAAGATTTCGAATGATAGTCTATTGGAGTGGAAGATCTACGCAAAAAGGATTGATTTTGAAAAACCCGTCGTCGTAGTATGATTTGCGAAGAAATTCGTCAATAGATAAATTTATATCAAAACTCTAAGAATTCTGAGTCGAACACAAGGAGGTGGACATTTAATTAAAAAAATACACATTTGTTTTGTTTGTCACAAAATAGATTAGCTGGTCGAAAACTAGTTATCTATTTAACAAATAATAAATAGAAGAGAAGAGAAAATTACAAATAAAGATAAAAGAAAGGTAGAATAAATATGGATTACATCATTAAACGATGTTCATTACACTAATCATTATAACTAGAAAGCAGGAAATATACGCTAGAAAGAGGTAAAGAGAATGGAGAGAGAAGTATCCTCCTTGACGATTGCTTGGAGGACGAGCCGGACGGGGCAATGCCTGGAAGACGGAGGTCGAAGCGGGAAGAAGGAAAACGAAGCAAAAAGAATCAAGGGTGAGGAAGGATGTCGTCGTCGCGAGATCCACTTCCCGAATGGAGTTAGAGGACAACAGTGGGATGCTCCACGAAGGAGGGAGAAGGTGGAAAAATTCTAATTTTAACTCTAATGGAGCATTTAGGGTTTGGGACAAGCTCTTAGAACTTTTGAGGGGGTGAGAGAAAAGAGGAAGGGATGAAGAAAGTGTGGGGGTTATATGACCTTTTATAGGTGAAAATTGGAGGGGGTACCAAGGTCATTTCGCTTTAAAAATTAATTTCAGGGTCTTTAGTGACAGATTTATCCGTCACTAAAGGCCTGAACGTGGGCAACATGCACGCCCTGGCCATGCCGCTTCTTCCTTTGATTTCAACGCATACAATGCTCATCCACGATCTCAGTCGTCCATCTCGCATCCGATGGCTCAGATCGCATCACGCCCGTGACTTCATCTTCTCTTCCTCAACTCAACGCTTAAAGCCCACAATCTCGCAATCTCAGTCGTCCGATCTCATGACTTAAGTTGCTCATCGCACGCCTACTTCAACTGTTGAGCACATGATGTGGACGAATCAGGGCCGTCCATACAAGATCAGGCGATCTTGACTCAAATTGGATTTGCGCTCAAGATGTGTGCTGCGGGGATTCGATCCCGTGACCTCACACACGGAAGGATGTTATCCATCGCGCTATGTGCGTGGATAGATAAGAAGAGAATTCCTATACCATTTAATGCTGACCGTTGAATCTTGATTCGACGGTTGAGATTAGATGTGGAATTCTTCAAAAATGAGATGTGGCTTGAGGGAGGCAACCTGATCAACTCTCAGCCGTTGGATGAAAAGACAGGGTAGCGAGGGATTTGGAGGGTCTGGATGGCACCACGTGGCATCATCTGGACCATCCATCTTCTATGAGTTGTAGATGGTGCCACGAATGTCGAATTGAACCGATTTCCATGCCGTTGGGCTGCGATCGTCGATTCGAACCCATCAGTACAATCGGATTTGTCATCTGAAGTGCGGATTGACACCATCTTGGCCCTTGACCTCTGATCTTCCATGGACTATATGTAATGCTACGGAAGTCCAATCGAGGCGATCTTAGAGTCGTTGAACTCCAATCGTCGCCTTGATCAAATCCGTACAATTGGATCTTCAATCCGAGACCCCGATTGAATATCGCCATGTTACCTGACCATAGAAAAGGAAAATTAACTTAAAATTTACACAACCTAACCTAAATGTAAGATGATGCATGTTATGTAATATTTATAATATATGATGCAACTCTATGCCTAAGAACATGCATAAATAGATAGTTTATGTGATATAAACTTGTTTACATCACACCCCCATGCCTATCTTTTGCTAGTCCCTAGCAAAACTACGTGCTATTTATAAGAGAATTAGGTCGGATTTCTTGGGCAATAGTTATTTTTTAACACTTAGAGATTTCAACTATGACCTGAACTCTAGAGACACAGCAGTGCCCAGGTGTCTGCCAAAATGCAAACTGCCTCAAGCCCTCGCCTTATTCAAAGAAGGATCGTTTTCTTCTTTTCTTCTTTTCTAATTTTTTTTGGATTTTTGAGTTTAGGGTTTCGGAGCAGCTTTCTACGGCCATTGAACCCACCCATGACTCGAAGAAAACCTTAAGTTCTAAGCATCTTTGTGTGAAATGTGATCGACTCACTGATCAGTGATTAGAACGGACTTCAGGTTTCTACGCCCCTAGGTGACCTTGAAAAGAAATTCTTCCTAAAGGTGTATCTATTTTACTAGTAGCTTTCTCCCTCCTTTTATTTTTATGGGGTCGACACAAGGGCGAACCCAGTGTATATCTCCTCGGCTTATTCTACTCCGCTTCTTCCTAAGTGTTTTGGAATTTTACGTGCATTTCTTAAGTTGAGTTCTAGACAACCTACCAATGGGTTGTTACTCACGATAACTTGCCAGCTATACTCGTGCAGTGAAGTGTAACGTATTTCTTTTTTTCTTTTCTTTTCTCCTTTTCTATTTTTTTTTTCTTTTTTTTTCAGTAGGTGGCTTCCATAATCTAAGATTTACCTAAAAACAGCGGGAAAAAAATGGTCATGTGACTAGGCTCTAGACAACCTACTTATGGGTTGTTACTCACGATAACTTGCTAGTCATACCACCCTAGAGGGTTCATGAGCTACCCAATTTCCGTTAAAACCGTCGAAAAGCGAGTCAGTGCAAATAGTGTGTAGATGCTTAGACTTAAAATCCCCTCAAATCAGAGGGCGGGTTGATAAGTCGTGTACTTATCACTCCAACTTATTTAACCAATTAAAATCTGAATTTAGAATGGCGAGGACTCAAGAAACAAGTTCACATTTTAGCGGACACCCGAGCTGATTAAGTCCGAAGACCAAAAAGGTCTAAGTGTTCAAATCATATAGTTTTATTCTCTAAAATTGAAAATTTTCTAAAGCCCAAGTTCTCTTTACTAATTCCACAATTTTTTTTAAATAAATAAAAAGAAAACAAAAAGGATCTATAGAGTTGACGAAATAATTTAGTAATGAATATCCACCCCCCATTCCTATCTAATGCAATATCCTCATTGTATTAAAAAGACATGAAACAGAGTAGAGTAGAGTAGAAAGCACCTGAATTGCGTGAATAACAGGTCCACTCCGAGATGAAAAGAAACTGTATATGTGCTGAATTTAGTGCCTTCAGCTGGGCACACTATACAAAGAAGAAGAAATAAAGAATTCGCAGGTGCAGGTCAAAATCAGAATAAAAGGATTCACCTCCGGACCTGCCAGCAGATGTCCATAAATGTGAACCAGATTGTGATGCAAATCCATACCCCATGGTCGAGTATATTTAAGGTTCTGGATAAAAATTATCCAAAACCTGAGATCAGTATGCAAGCGGGTTTGAGACTGCGATTTGTGAGGATGCAACCCAAGTCCAAAAAGTCGGATAATAGAGAGATCAAGCTCAAGAGGATAATCAATGAATGTTTGCTTGGGTTGGACATCCCCTGAGTCAAAGATGTCATAAGGGTCTTGGTAGAAGGTTGGTAGTTTTGGACAAATTAGAACCCTTAGACTTGGTCTTTTGCTTCCTTCGAAATTGACTTCCCATATCAATATTTCCCAACTCCTATCTTCATTCAAACTTTCAAATTCCAGGACCTCCTATATATTAATCACTTTGTCTGAATTTTCCAAGTCTAAAAGATGTGATTGAATCAGAATTGACTTGAGTCTAGTGATCTCAAAAACAAAATCTTCAGTAAGCTCAATGGGGTATGATTGAGGATCGGGGCTTTGAATTGAATCCTTCAGAAAGTAAGGATCTGAATCTACCATGTGAGCCCAAATAAGATCAGTTTCCTCAGTTATCGGGCCATCATATGATTCATCGAATTCCTCAAGCCCAATCATCTCACAGAAATCGTGAGTTGTAAATTCAAGCGAGACTTCGCATAATGATTATTCACCTTCAGAATTAAAGAAATCTAAATCTGCATCAATGTGTGTCTCAAAATCATTAATCACTTTCTAATCCATGGAGACATACGTTTCCTCATACCCCAGCTCAGGGATCTCAGGTGAAGAAATCAGTTCATCTTTAATTGGTTGCTCTAGACCAATCTGGTCAATCCCGATCTCGTAACACATGTCCCCCCTAATAAGTGCCTGAGCGAGTTTTAACATTAGATCTCCTGAAGGGGGTTCATCTTGGTAATCATCCCAAGATTGGACTAGAGTAATCACAAATCTCATCCTCAATTTAGATAACTTCCCAAGTAAAAACTCACCCGGGCCCTTATCCTCAACATCCTGGAGCCAATCTAACAAATACTTGTTCAGATCATCAATTATTTCAATCAGGGGCTCCAATTCTTCAGTGTAAGGTATTGGTTGAGCTTCTAAAGATTGTATAGTATTCCTAAAGTTAGCCAACACCTTCTCTTGTACCTGGTTAACTTGAACCAAATGGTTTGGTTCAAAGTTGGGCAGGTTTGGGTTCAGTGCAGGGGAATCAACAAATTGAGGATCTTGATACCCTCCCTGATAATAGGTCATTTCAGGTTCTTCATAAGGTGGTGATGACCTAAAGGTAGTGTATTCTGGGGAGGGGTAAGGTTTGATGTATCCTTCTTAATTGTAGATCATATTGGGTTGTCCAAATGAGGGCGATGATCTATAATCAATATAGCTCGGAGAAGGATAAGAATCAAGATCATGGTGTCCAGGGTTAAACCCTGAACACAGAGGTCCGGAATTGTATCCCCAATCAGGATTATCCCAACTAGAAGATGGATGGGAATAAGTCTGGCTGGAATAATAATCATTTTGGGAATAAGTAATGGTAGGAGGGTAGGAGTGGAAGTGCGACCAATCAGGATTATCCCAACTAGAAGATGGATGGGAATAAGTCTGGTTGGAATAATAATCATTTTGGGAATAAGCAGTGGTAGGATGGTAGGAGTGGAAGTGCGAATAGGATGTGGAAGGATCCATGACAGAACGGGAGGAAAAAAGGTGATCTACAATACAAACAAACAAACTTGTCCTTAAGTAGGTTAGCTTAAAAACCTACAGACTCCGAGAACCCGTCTTAAGATTAATAAACAATTTGATCTACTTCTTTCTGGTTAATCCAACCAGTTAAAGGGAAGGACTGGGGAGAAGGTTCTTCTTTTGGCTTGCGCCTCCTGTTCCTAGTGTACCCCCTAACCACGATCATTTGATTCTGCTCCCCTAACTAGACATCAGATTGAATGGTAGAAACAGACTAATCGAAAATAATCTCGGTCTGGGTTCCGAAGAGCGAATCCAATCCTTAGGGCCAACGTCTACTCTGTTTTAATTAAGGTTAGGTTTGAATGTACTTTGGAATCTGATGGGCCATTTATCTGGGTTGTGCCCTTGATGATTGATTGATATGTGTCTGCGTGCACAACCAATGGTTTTTACGCAAGATTATTTTTGGATGTGGTGCACAACCAATGATTTTTAAGCAAGATTATTTTTGGATGTGGTGAATTTTAGAGTTTAAATCTTGCTTAGTAGCTTTTAGGATTTAACTTTAGGTGTATTCAATCAAGTTCACTTGGCACACCAAGTTTTGAAAGCACAGGTAAAGATGTTTTCCTTTAAATCTAAAAAGAATGTGGAGTGTCTGGTAAATCCCTAAAAGTTGAATCTATGTGGCAGCTACTTGATGAGTTGTTTTTAGTTGAAGTGGTGCGGCCCAAACAACTCAAACAATTGGCCTGATACACCACTTAATTAGGCACACAAGTGATTACCTAATTTGATTTCTACTCAATTATATATTTGGGTGTGTGTATCGGTTCCAAAGATCAAGTTACCAGTTGAGTTGAAAATCAAAAGAGGTTGTGTACCTCTGTGAGATTTTATTTAAAATTTTTCTTTTATATGCGAAGGGTGAGGCAGGTGGAGGTGACAAACAAACAATCAAAACTACCCTTAGAGTTTATAAGAATACCTAGGTTGATTATGTTTGTATTATTACGTGTGAAATGAAAACTAGTGGGTGAGAGGTGGGGGTCAACTTACAAACCCTTCAACAGCACTTTACTCCAATTTATCGCTTTTTCTTGCCTCGTAAGATACCTGCAATCATAATAAGAAATAAGAGAAGTGAGGTAAAAGATAAGTAAGGCGAAAAAACATGAAAAATAAAAGAGTGTCGCCTCCCCGGCAACGGCGCCAAAATGTTGGAGCGGAAGATCTACGCAAAAAGGATTGGATTTTGAAAACCCCGTCGTCGTAGTATGATTTGCGAAAAAATCCATCAATAGATAAATTTATATCGAAACTCTAAGAATTCCAGGTCGAACACAGGGAGGCGAACATTTGATTAAAAAAATACGCGTTTGTTTTATTTGTCACGAAATAGATTAGCTGGTCGAAAACTAGTTAGTTATTTAACAAATAATAAATAGAAGAGAGAGAATATTACAAATAAAGACAAAAGAGAGGTAGAATAAACATGAATTTTATCATCAAATATTGTTCATTACACTAATCATTACAACTAGAAAGCAGGAAATATACGCTAGAAAGCAGTAAATATACACTAGGAAGCGGTAAAGAGAATGGAGAGAGAAGCATCCTCCTCGACGATTGCTTGGAGGACAAGTCGGACTAGGTGATGCCTGGAATACGGAGGTCGAAGCGGGAAGAACGAGAACGAAGCGAGAAGAATCGACGGCGAGGCAGGACGTCGTCGTCGAGGGATCCACTTCTCGAATGGAGTGAGGATAATCGCGGGATATTCCACGAAGAAGGGAGAAGGTGGGAAAATTCTAATTTTAACTCTAATAGAGCATCCTAGGTTTGGGACAAGTTCTTAGAGCTTTAGAGGGGGTGAGAGAAGAGAGGAAGGGATGGAGAAAGTGTGGGTGACATAGGTCATTTTATAGGTGAAGATTGGAGGGGGTACAAAGGTCATTTCACTTTAAAAATTAATTTCAGGGCCTTTAGTTACGGATTTATCCGTCACTAAAGGCCTGAACGTGGGCAACATGCATGCCCCAGCCATGCCTCTTCTTCCTTTGATTTTAACGCATACAATGCTCATCCACGATCTCATAATCTCAGCCGTCCATCTCGCATCCGATGGCTCAGATCGCATCGCGCCCGCGACTTCATCTTCTCTTCCTCAATGCTTAAAGCCCACAATCTCGTGATCTTAGCCATCCGATCTCGCAACTTAAGTTGCTCATCGCACACCTACTTCAGTCATTGAGCGCATGACGTGGACAAATCAGGGTATCCACACGAGATCGGGTGGGCCAGACTCAAATTGGATTTGCGCTCAGTAGGTTTGCTGTGGGGATTCAATCCCGCGGCCTCACGCGCAGAAGGATGCTATCCACCGCGCTACATGAGTGGATAAATAAGAAGAGAATTCCTGTACCATTTAATGCTGACCGTTGAATCTTGATTCGACGGTTGAGATTATATGTGGAATTCTTCTCAATTGAGATGTGGCTTGAGGGAGGCAACCTGATCAACTCTCAGTCGTTGGATGAGAAGACAGGGCAACAAGGGATTTGGAGGGTTGGATGGCGCCACATGGCATCATTTGAACCGTTCATCTTCTATGAGTTGTAGATGGTGCCACGGATATCGAATTGAACCGATTTTATTACCGTTGGGCCTCGATCGTCAATTCGAACCCATCAGTGTAGTTGAATTTGTCATCTGAAGTGCGAATTGATGCCATCTTGGCTCTTGACCTCTGATCTTCCTCAGACTATGTTTGAAGCTGTGGAAGTCCGATCGAGGCGATCTTAAAGTCGTTGAACTCCAGTCGTCGCCCTGATCAGATCCATACGGTTGGATTTTCAATTCGAGATCCCAATTGAATATCGTCTTGTTACCTGACCACAAAAAGGAAAAATTAACCTAAAATTTACACAATCTAACCTAAATGCAAGATGATGCATGTTATGCAATATTTATAATGTATGATGCAACTTTACACCTAAGAATACGCATAAATAGATAGTTTATGTGATATAAATGTGTTTACATCATAGTCCTACACAAGAACAAGGAGGAGGCAAGAGCTCTCCCTTTTCAACTGCGTGAGACCTACACAAAAATTTCTTCAGTTTGACCTACACGAGATCTCTTTGATTTGATGTAAGAGTGATGTCATATGCTTCTTACACACTTTATTTTCAAAAAATAATCCTAAGAAAACTCTTTACACCAAACCCATTCCTACACCATCTCCCTTGCAAACTCTAGGGAATGGGACGAGGTAGGAAACAAGGATAGTGAGTTTGTCGATATTTGAATGGGGAACAATTGTGATGGGGGGTTGATTGAGAAGTGTTGCAAAAGCTAGTAGCCTTACTAGAAATGGTATAGTTCTAAACATGGTTTAACATGCCAATTTTAACATTCTTTTGATAGTTTCATAAGTGCATGTTTTGGCAACATGCCAAGGAAATGGTGGAAAGTTGATGTCTCTATTTCAACAATTTTGATGGGTTGAAAATGAGGGTCGTATTAGAAGCATGTAAGAAGCCCTACACATGTAAGAAATTTGCTTAAGAAAAGGAATATTTTTATGGTAGTAATTCCAATGACAAATATAAACTTAATTTCAAGTAAGCAATAATTTTGATTGGTTTTGACTTGCTCTAATTTAGATGACACAACCTATGATTGCACATGAAATAAAGTATAGTTGTATAAACTAGAGAAGCTAAGTAACATGTATAATAAATCATTAACCAATAAATCAATCACAATTAGCAATCAATCATTGACAACCAACAATCGAGAAGCAACAAGAGCTAATAAATATTACATGGAAAATGACAAATGCAATTAATTGATACTTGTTAGAGTACTTCACTAGCACTATAAATTCCTAGCAATCTCCATTTGATGACTTGTCCTTATCATCATCGTTTTGTCATTTGTGCAAGTTGCATTGCTAGATTGACTCTATATACTTGTAATACATTGGCCATGTCATGTGAGAATACATAGTGTGACAGTCTATTAGATGTTGCCAATACTCTTGCTCTCTGGCATGTATGTAACATCCCAAAGTGGGAGAAGTAGCACTTTTTCCACTAGACGAAGGCTCTTTGGTAGTACATAATTTCTTCTTTGATGTTTAATGTAACGACCTTGATTCTCAATCTCAAGTCCAAGATCAAATTGAAAAGAGGCAGGGTCATACCCATCACGAGGCTACCATAGAAGCATGGTCTTGGTCGATGGTGTGGTAATCATCACATAGCTGTCAGACCTAAAATCACACACGAAGTTGCAATTGAAGTCATCTTCCCTATAATCGAAAGAAGGCATCATCTTCAACGTAGCCAATGTTGTTGCACTCTAGTGGATAACCTAAATAGCTACCATCCTGTTAAGGAGTTGATGGTAGGTCTTGGAGTCCCCCTAGTTGAGAGTACCATCCTACTTCAACATGACCATTGCCTTTGGGGTCCCCTACAACACATATTTGGACAAAGAGACAAGCTTGTCTATACAAAAGCATAGGTTACAAAACTGATTAGTCAAGTGCCCTACTCCTCATGGAACTCACAGGATTTATTGTTTTTCTAAGCTTCCCTTTGCACTCTGGAAGCGTGATCTTGGGGTTCATTTTCATCTCAACCACTAGGACCCTGTTTGTTTTGCAGGAGTGGGGCTTCGATCTTGCATTTGGCAGCTCTAAACCTGTGTTTGAGCCATACCGAGTATTAGGGGGAAACCCGGGTTCTTCAAATCCGAGGGGGTTGGGATCGAACGATCTCGTACCGGGACACTGTAGCGTAGGGCGAAAAGACAAAGTTGCCCTCGTCTTATCTGCGCCCTGTGATGCAGCTTTGGCGAGAGGTGTGGATCTTTGCCCTTGTCTTATATGTGAACATTTGCTTCACGATCGTGTTTGTTTTCCTCGTCTCCCCAACAGGAGCCCTAACCCTAGCCGTTGTCCATGTGGGGAGGTGATAAAGGCAAATGCCCTGTGATCGAGATGAAGCGGCCTAGAGTTGTTGTCATTGGTCTTTTTGCACCTTTTTGCCTTATCTGCACCATTGCACTGTTTTCGTTGTTGCTTTGCCATCGCCTTTTTTATCCTCGATCCATATGCTATTTGTTTGGTTGTGCTGAGATCCTTGCGAAGCATCTCTTTTTTGTTGATTTCCATCATTCTCGATGGTGGACGACCCCATTTGAACCTTGTCAAGGGATTGCTTTTTGGTATCGTCCCGTGATGGGTAGCTCTAGCTATTGTTCGCATACCTCGGCCATTATGCATGATGGATGGAGAATAGTGGAAAGGCGGTCACACGTTGGCTATAAAGCCCATGTAGATCCATCCACGTGGCTCGCGTTTGCGTTTATCCTTGTGTGATTGCTGCAGTAGGTCAACGAGGAGGAGGAAGGATCAGAGAGGAAGGGTAGGTTATTAACCCTCCAAATAACTACACCTTAAAGAACATGCCTCAAGGAAAGGATGAGGGCAACGAACCAGCAACATGCATGCAAATCCAAGTTGGGTAATTCGATGGTTCCAAAGTAGCAAAGGTGGAGGGGTCGAGGGACATGCTACATAGATGAAGCAGCTGTTGTAGCAAAAGTCTCGGAGGATGTCTCCAAGACATGAAAGATCGATTGTGGCCAAGGTAGAGGTAGCAGCAGTAAATGATGGCAAGAGCCCTTGGGGATCCTTCGCTCATTCAGAAGCTCATCAATCAACAACTAACGCATGTGGGAGCTGAGAGCCCATGAGTTCCTAAGGAGGTCATTGTTGACATTAATTTTAGATGGATATATACTTTCTTTATGGCATGGGAAAGGGAACCCAGCAACTTAAATCACAGGCATCCAAATCCCACGGCAATTGGCAATGCATGAGACATGCTTACGATGGGAGAGAGTTTTATTGCTATTGGCAATGGGGGCAATCGATGCGATGGTGGATATGGATGAAAATGACAGTGGTTTTGATGAGGACATGATAGACATAATATTCCACCAATTATGTAAGCATCTGAGTTCAAGTTCGAGACTAATATAGAAAATTTAATCTTGATAACTTCTTGGATATAGATCCTACAAATTCAAATAACCACTCAAAATGCTTAAATTCAAATTATCAAATAGTAAATCTCAATCTTTATATATCATCAATGACTTTCGTGAGTTTACAATATGGGACATTCTTAGGGGTGTTCCAACCTCCCTCATTTGAAATCCTAACATCATCATCAAGGTTTGATACTCCAAGTAGTAGTAGTAGCTCCGCCTCATGACGCACATTTTGACCGTCCCAATGGCAACCCTTTCCTCCTACTAATTAGAGTTTGTCACCAATATTATTTGTAACGACCTAAACCTAAACCCAAGTCTAATCAAGAAAGACTGATATTAACAACTTGCTTCGTACAGGCCTAATAAACCCAAACAAGCATCTAAAATACTTAAGCCCAAGTTAACAAGCAAAAATTTTCAATCATTATATTCTACTAAGTTTATGATGTGAGACTCTTTTTAATTGTGTTACAACCTCTCCAACTTGAAATCCTGATGTCCTCATCAAGGTTCAATGCCCCGAGTAGTAGTGGCAAATCCACCTCATGATGCATTCTTTGATCATTCCAAAAACATCCCTTTCCTCCCACTAAGGGAATTTAACTCTAATACCATTTGTAATGAATTGAATCTAATAGAGAAAAATTGACATTGACAATTTATTGAGTATAAATCCTACAAACTTAAACAACTACCAAAATGCTTAAACGAAAGTTATCAAGTAATAAATCTCAATCTTTATATCCTATCACTTACTTTCATAAATTTACAATATGAAACTATTTTTAAAACTATTACACCATTCAAAAATAATCTCACATTGTAAACTCATGAAAATAAGTATGAAATTTAAAGATTAAGAATTATTATTTATCAACTTAAACTTAAATATTTTGAATGATTACTTAAATCCATTAGATCCATATCTAATATAAGTTATCAAGATTAATTTTTTTCAAAGGTATCCATTAAATTTAAACATGAGACTTTAAATGACCTCTTATCAATTTATGATCAAATGACCCAAAGGAGATGCATATGCTGTTTTTTTTTTTTTTCCCAAGGGTGCTAAAAATTTTGATCGTAAACAAATGACGTTATTTTAGCTTCCCACTTCTAATTTTATCCTAATTCTATCGTTATAAATGATTTTTTTTTCCTATCAACCTTAATTTTCTTCCAATTATAAGTGTTGCAGGCACACGTCTTTTCATTTTCGTTCTTCTATCAATTTTTATTAATGGTTGTTGATCTTATGTCGTTATTATTAAGATGGCTACCATGCATCCGATCTGTTATCATTTTCGATAACATTCATCATTCTTTCAAAAAAGATGGCTACCAAGTAAATGATATGCCCGGATTTTGTCGTATGTGTAAGAAGTTACGCTTATACATAGTTCCAATGATGGATATATAGTTCCAATGTATTATATAATACATTGTTGCAAAGAAGTTTCTTACCCATCGCATGGAGTTAAATTCATCATACCACAATTTACCCCGATAACAAGGAGACACGTTCGTTGGGTGAATTGGACACTGGGGTCTGTACGTTGAAAGCAAAAATTAAAAGCAAATGAATATGATGAGATTTATATTTTTATGTAAATGTCTGCATGTAAATACGAGTATTAAATCTTTACTTAATTAAATGAAGAAAATTAGATAACTACCGTAAATAATAAGGATACTTTCGCTTTATTAAAAATAAATATATATGAGTATTCCAAAGGTGTACATCTAAATATTGTATTCAAACGTCAAATCATTTCTAGTATGTCTGCCTATACGAAAAAATAAACAATACTCATATTAAGTTTAAATAACAACAAACACCCCATTGCATCGTCTGGGTTCAATGGACTAGATCACATAAATTTAAAGGTCCATGTGATTCCTTAACTTGTAAAGAAGCCATCCAGGTTGTAACCCTATCATTTGCTTTAGCTTGCCATCAAGAGATCGTTGTTACCCTCATTGCAAAAGGCGTTTCAACGTCATCCTTCATTTAGAGGATCTATCTTCTCTGGATCCTCTCAAGGAGAAGACATCACCATTAATCACGAAGCATGATTATCAAAATTATTATTCTACCCGGATAAAGTTGAGTTTATTAATATAATACCTCACCGCAATGAACAGCGACGCTAATATGATCAAAGGCCAAGAACTACGTTGTCATTGATGTATTTTATCGTTTAGCATTAAAACAAATAGTGTACGCAAAATTTTATTAATACATAAGAAAATATTACTCACAACGTTTAATCCTTATCGCATGTTATTTGAGGTTTTTTCAAATTCTTCGCAATTTGAGGTCGTACTGACTTGACACTCCATAGTTCAAAGTGTATCCTACGAAAACGTTACTTTTCTTTTCCCCATATACCAACGATGCCATTTAAGAGTTAACAAAAACAGATGGGCATGAAATTTAGATCTAATGATCTTGCTTTGAGTGTAGACTTGGCTATTCGTCGTTCCCTTACATGAGCCATACGTCTTCCAAGAGTGATCTAGTGATCATAAGCCCAACAGGCAATTTATTGTGTAATGATCTAGTGACTCAGTAAATTTTCCTTGTATGGCAATAATCGCTATATTCTTTACCCTTGGAATGATGCTTGAGAAGGGCATTATGATTAAGCGTCGAGGTGACGGATACAAAATTACAAGGTACCTCTTCTTTATGAATGGGAGCATTATTTAAATTATGACTTGTTATTTATTGAATAACGCTTTGTGATTTGGCATGCAAGGTGCTCAAATCCTCGAAATACACAAGCATGCAACCTGATGAGCTGTGTGTCAATAACAACTTGAAACTCCTGAACCGTGGAGATGTTTACTAAAATAATTAAGAAAGCATGCCAACGAAGCTTCGAGTACGCTTATTTGAATGGGATATAATTAATTCATACAGACATCATCCATAAGAATCCATCGCCTAAACTGTGAAATCAAGCGAATTGTATTGATAAAGGATCTACCATCTTGAAAAGATTTTGTACAAAAAGCTTTGTATAGTGGAAATTCAGTTGCTAAATAGGTCAACGCACTAAACATACATAGGCGCATCACTTGAATCACATCTTAAGATGAAGGTGCTCTAGGCCTCGTTCGGTAAAAATTTAAAGAAGCATTTTATCTTATATATCAAGATTTAAAACTACCTGAAATATCTACACCTATTACACCTACCTCACCAATTATTTCTACAACTCACTAATCATATCTATCTCCTTTAAACTCACTCTTTTCCATCACAATCTACCTATCACATATATCCTTTTAACCCACTTCAAATACAAACAAAAATAAAAAACAACTAACATCTCAACTCAATTATCATATCCACTCACTAATCCTCTCATTATCCCTTCTTAAAAATTCTTAAATTACACCCAAACTTAAATTAAACATCCACCAAAAGAAACCTTAAGCAATACTAATAAGACATTTATTAAATAGGAGTAAGATCTTAGATTATTAAACTATGGTACATCATTTATGTCATGGCATGCATTATATAACTACAAACTATTTTATCTCCATGAGTGTTGTCCAAACGAAGAATATGTCCGATTACCTCATGTTTCACAAGACTTCCAAGTTAAAATTACCATACAATAAGACCTTATTCCACGTTATAATTATTTTACTTGAGGTGAAATTAATATTACATGTTTAACACCTTATCGAACATATCAACAATTTAACCGGCTCATTCCTCTGTATTATTAATTTTTTACTTATTCTATAAACTTATTCCAACCATCAATCAAAACCTTAAATCTTTATTGAAAAAATAGAAAAACACAATCCACTAAAAGGTAATTTCAAATAATCTTTTACTTAACATTCCATCTTAAATTTATTCCTTACCAACATACATTGATCGAATTCAAATAGGCAATTTACCCTTTACTCTTAAAAACTTATTTATCCCTCACTCGCCAATCCCTCTATCAAATATTTTCCATATACTTTATTTTGATTTCCATTTACAAAAGCTCTCTAGTCGAAGTAAGCATTTATTTTCGAATTTGTATCCCTCATTGAATTATAAATATTATCTTTTGCATTTGTATCGTTTCTTTAAAGAAATTGTTTCCTAAATCCCATTTTCAGATTACATCATGAAAAAATATATGATAAGGCCCTATTCATGAATATCTAACGATTTCAACCTCAAAAAAGACGTTTGCAATCTTACGTAATCATAAAAAACGGTGGCAACATCATCGTCATTATTACGACGCAACATGCATACGAAGTTTAAAACACACCCCGAAGGACGCATTATTAATAGAGTGTAATACGTGCAACATTGTACGTAGACCACTCAGCTAATCAAAAGAACATACATATGCTTCGCAGAAAAGGGGAACACAGCTTCAAGGTTTATACAACACATTGTACAATAGCAAAGCAAACATGAAGGGAAAGGGCATTTGGCATAAAAGCAGCAAGTGATAAGACGTACAACCCCCAGGTTAAGAAATTAATGTTCTGAATTTTAAAATTGATGTTAAACTCACATTTCTGTTTACAGGATCAAGTTAGATTAATTGATATTAAGTTAGTAGATTTAACTCTTAGAATTAATTTGAACTAGTGTTAACATCAATTTCTATATAGTAACATTTAGATGTGAAGGAACTACAAAGTTAACACCTATATTCTTAATAACCCTCTAAAATCTAATATTAGCAAAACATGTGTTAACCTTCCAAAACTGATGTTAAGATTATGAGAGTTAACCTCTCAAATAAATAGAAATTAACTCCTCAAGTAAACTAATCCTAAGGCAAATAAGAAAGGTGGAGACACGAGTAATTTCTTAACTTTTGAAATTAAGAAGGAATAAATGTGTTTTGTGTAATTAGATATTCCATTGCGTACGATGAGCTACAGCTAGAGAAGTTCTGTTATAGCTACCAACATACAGCCGCCAATGGATGTTAAAAATTTAGGGACGTGTTCATCCCTCGTGGCACATAGAAACGCCAGAGGGGCAACGTATAGTCCCAAGTGATATAACTCATTCAGAAAGAAATAAAGTGTAGATTGGTTAACATTTCAGGTTAAAATAAAACAAACATCGGCTACTCCACAAAGACAAACCAAATAATTTCAACAAGCATGTACCGCAAGTAGAAGTTAGAAACATTCGTTACTCATGGACCATTAGGTGGCAAACTCGTCAATGACAGTAGCATAACACACAGAATAGCTAACCAACACCATAACCTTTCCCAATCTAACAGGAATAAATATCATCAATACTAGGCCCAGCTTAAGAAAAGTCATCCACCATGCAACATCATGACACCATCAATAACACTAACATGGATACAAATGCATCATAACTTCCAGTACCTAGAAAGTAGTAAAATTGGCAGAGGATGAGGGCTTCCACGCAGCAGCACAAGAAATCATGAAAAAAAAGGAACAACATTGACCTAAAGAACGAGGATTTGAAGAAAGAAAGAATTTTGAGCATTTACTTATTGGTTGAGAGAGGCTGGTAGAGGAGTCGGTTAAAAGTAGAAATCGGATAGATGCTCATGGAGTAATAGGTGGTCAACTTGTCAATGAGCATGGAATACCCAATGGAATAGCCATGCATGCTGTAACCTTCTGAAATCCTATGGGAATACTTACCATCAATGATTGAGGACACGGAACAAGAAAGCCACAAAAGCACCTTGCAATGAATTGGATGCAACTTAAAGGAACAACCAATAACAATAGTATCAAGCAAGTACATGAAGCAATCTAGCACTAATTAACTAGCAAAATATACATATGCAGAGGATCCTGAAGCGGTGAAGACAGAGAAACTTGGAGAAAGAATCAGGAAGGAACATCAGCATACCACGAGGGAAAGACCAAAGGACATGAATCTCCTACCAACATCCACAGCCCACAAATCAGGCCATATTAAACAAGGGCAAATGACAGAGGTCAGGTCAAACTGGATCAATCCTATTGAAGAAAAGAGATGAGAGGTGAAGCCAGGTTAACATCTTATCTACAATGTTTCATCACATCACAATTGCCATATGTACGTGGTGATAACAGAAAAGCTCCAGCTCAAAAATGTCCAAATGGAGTAACCCTGATCTTCAAATAATTTGCACAATATAAGGTTGCAATACTTTGCCTCCAACCTGGGTGAACAATCCAAATACGAGAACTAAAAGGTTCCCTCACTGGGTATGTTTAACATAGTCCAGGATGTGTAGTTATTTACAAAATTATCTCACGTCACCGAAGAAGGTCCACTTTTTCAGAAGAACAAACAAGAACAGTGCACTTCTTCAATCAAGGTCACTTCTCCATGTAATCTTCCAAGAGTTATATCAACGAATTCACATACCCAGTTCCTGAGAACCCTAGAGATACAACTAAACTATGCCCAAAAGAGTAGAACCAATCAAGGCAGTACTTACGAGACCCGTACCAAATCATTCCAATCAGTGGTGATTAATGTTAATAAGACTATCTGGCAAACAAGGGATGGTTTCTAAGGTATGCAATGTTCCAACTTCTGGCTAAATGCGACATCAACGATAATCCTTTCATTCAGACGACTCAATTAAACAAAACTATACTAACCGATAACCCATTACCGACAGATCCCATCAACATGGAACACATAAACTACACACGAGTTCAGAAAATTCTACCAAAATACTGATCGCTTGAGCATGAACTGGTTCGCAAACATAACAGACCATCATGGTCGAACGTTTTCAGAGTGCAGCAGAGAGAGCATTTCCAAATCCGAGATCCAAAAGACAATATCCAACAAAAATAGAAATTAGAGAAAAAGAAAGGACTTGTTTTTTTAAGAAAAGAAAAGAAAAAAAACAAGTCAACTACTACTACTACTACTCCCCTTCGCTACCTCCCTGCTTGTTGTTGTTGTGCTTCCTGGCGTACCTCTGGTTCCTGAGGAACTTGGGGTCCATGCCTTTGGTGGAGGATTGCCTGTGCTTCTTGGGCTTCTTGATCCCGTTCTTGTGGGCCTTGTAAGACTGGTTGTGCGCCGTGTGGTTCTTCGACTTCGCCATTTAATCCCTGTTACAACCAAGATCAGGCCTTGCCAAAAAGAAGCGGCGAAACGGAAGAAGAAGAGATCGAACAAACTTGATAAAAGGGGAAGAATAATTCGAAGACGGATCTTCGATGGGAGAAAAGAAGGGATGCTGGTATTTACCTGAGGAGGAGGAGGACGACGACGAGGTAGAGAGACAACGGCAAGCTCCGCACCGGACCTGTGGGAGGGATTAGGGTTAGCGGTTCCTTATATACTGGAGCTCCCATCGGAACCCTAACTTCGCTTGTGAAATTTCACATGGCCCCTCGGAGGAGAAAATATTCCGGGAGAAATCTGTATAAAGTCTCTAGATTGGGAAAGTCTTCTTATATTGATCCATTGGCATTTGAATCTGCTGGTCTTATTTATTCTCGTCTCCACCTTTAGGTTTCATTTTGGCAAGGGGATAAGGGTTTTATTAAGATAAAATACTATTGAAATGAGCGTAGATGAGTGTTTAGTTGTAGTATAAACGTAAATGAAAAAATAAAATGATTGGTATTATGATGTAGTATTAGTGAATGATTTTTTAATATTATGATGTGTGTGTAAGTGGGTTGATGTAATTGAGTGAATATATTTTAATAGATATATTATGTTAAAGTAGATATATTTTAATAAATATTAATGTTGATGTGATGTAGTTGGATAGTTTAGTACTAATGTTGATTGATAAAGTAAAATAAGTTGTATCTCTTAACTTTAGAATTAATTCTTTCGACATTCCTTTGGTAATCCTTTAGCTAAGGCTAAGTTATCCTCCATCCAAACGAAGTCATATGGTGCATTTGGTGGATATAGATAAGAGGATGGTTAATAGGTGTGGATGTAATAGTTGAGTTGATATGTTATTATTAGTTTTTATTTGTATTAGAATGGTTAGTAGTATAAGTGTGATAGATAGATGTAATGGATAAAAGTAAGTTAGTGGGTATAGATATGATTGGTGTGAGGAAAGTATGATGAATGGTAGTAGATGTGAAGAGTAGAGTAATGAAATGCACATTACAACGAGTTTTGCAATGTGTGTTGATTTCAACCGATGTATTTTGGTTTTTTACTGGTGGAAAATGAGTTTTCACTTGGAAAGTGGAAAGTGATTTTTCACCTGTGGATTTTGTGTTTAGGGTTTAAGATTTAAGGTTTAGGGCTTAGAATTTAGGATTTAGGATTTATAAAAAGTGATTTACCTAAGGTTTAGTGTTTAAGGTGACCCTAAACCTTAAATACTAAACCCTAAACCTAAAGATGAAATTCACTTTTTATAGGTGAAAAATCACCTTGCATAAGTGGAAAATCAATTGAAAATTAAAATATATTGATGTATTTTCATTTTCAACTAATGTATTTGATTTTTATTCAGTTGAAAATTATAATACATCGGTTGAAAATCAAAATACACCAATATATTTTGTTGAGCAGTAGACGCGCATTGCAAAATGTGTTGCAACGCACATTTTCTTACTTGCACCCTAAAACTTTTGCATTGTTCATACACTGTAACACTTATGACTGACACATTAAATAACCCTTTCGTTTAAACCTCTACCAAATGCACCCTTAGAAAAAGATTACTCATTTATGGAGAAAAATATCAACTATCAAGTACAAGCCCCTCAAAGGAGAGATAGAAGATTACAAAGAAAAAGAGAGTGATCGCCTGTTATGGTTGAGAGATAACATCCGCAAAGAGAGGCGAGAATCACCATGAAAAAATGAAAGGATGCTTATTACATGAGGAAAATGAAGCCTCAAGAATGTATTTCCTAAAGTTTTTTGTTCTAATGATCCATACATAGAAAAGCTGAATCGAAGACGCTACAAGGAGTAAAGGCGTCGAAGTGATTTAGTAATGTCAATCCATAGGATCGGATGTGAAGACATTGGAAAGCTTAGGTATAGACACATCTTCCACAAGAAGGCAACAGTTATGGTGATGGATGATGGACCTTAGAAGGAACATCAACGTGAAGGCAAAGTCATTCAAGAAAAGAGAACCATCTCTAGGGTGGATGACGAGATGCAACTGATGGAGGATAAGGGGCAGCACACTGCCACGAGATGGTGGTGGAGTGGGACAATAAGGAGCAAGAGAGCTGATAGGCAAGACGATGAAGGGCAGGATAAAGAGATGGATGCTGGAACTCTCTACTCTAACTAGAGGGGGGTGATAGGGAATGGAGGGAGAGGGTTCCTTTCAAAAAGTCTATGGTCCTTCTTTCTCCTTGCTAAGAAAAGGATAGTGAGGAAGATTTCGAATGATAGTCTATTGGAGTGGAAGATCTACGCAAAAAGGATTGGATTTTGAAAAACCCGTCGTTGTAGTATGATTTGCGAAGAAATTCGTCAATAGATAAATTTATATCAAAACTCTAAGAATTCTGAGTCGAACACAAGGAGGTGGACATTTGATTAAAAAAATACACATTTGTTTTGTTTGTCACAAAATAGATTAGCTGGTCGAAAACTAGTTATCTATTTAACAAATAATAAATAGAAGAGAAGAGAAAATTACAAATAAAGATAAAAGAAAGGTAGAATAAATATGGATTTCATCATTAAACGATGTTCATTACACTAATCATTATAACTAGAAAGCAGGAAATATACGCTAGAAAGAGGTAAAGAGAATGGAGAGAGAAGTATCCTCCTTGACGATTGCTTGGAGGACGAGCCGGACGGGGCAATGCCTGGAAGACGGAGGTCGAAGCGGGAAGAAGGAAAACGAAGCAAAAAGAATCAAGGGTGAGGAAGGATGTCGTCGTCGCGAGATCCACTTCCCGAATGGAGTTAGAGGACAACAGTGGGATGCTCCACGAAGGAGGGAGAAGGTGGAAAAATTCTAATTTTAACTCTAATGGAGCATTTAGGGTTTGGGACAAGCTCTTAGAACTTTTGAGGGGGTGAGAGAAAAGAGGAAGGGATGAAGAAAGTGTGGGGGTTATATGACCTTTTATAGGTGAAAATTGGAGGGGGTACCAAGGTCATTTCGCTTTAAAAATTAATTTCAGGGTCTTTAGTGACAGATTTATCCGTCACTAAAGGCCTGAACGTGGGCAACATGCACGCCCTAGCCATGCCGCTTCTTCCTTTGATTTCAACGCATACAGTGCTCATCCACGATCTCAGTCGTCCATCTCGCATCCGATGGCTCAGATCGCATCACGCCCGTGACTTCATCTTCTCTTCCTCAACTCAACGCTTAAAGCCCACAATCTCGCAATCTCAGTCGTCCGATCTCATGACTTAAGTTGCTCATCGCGCGCCTACTTCAACTGTTGAGCACATGATGTGGACGAATCAGGGCCGTCCATACAAGATCAGGCGATCTTGACTCAAATTGGATTTGCGCTCAAGATGTGTGCTGCGGGGATTCAATCCCGTGACCTCACACACGGAAGGATGTTATCCATCGCGCTATGTGCGTGGATAGATAAGAAGAGAATTCCTATACCATTTAATGCTGACCGTTGAATCTTGATTCGACGGTTGAGATTAGATGTGGAATTCTTCAAAAATGAGATGTGGCTTGAGGGAGGCAACCTGATCAACTCTCAGCCGTTGGATGAAAAGACAGGGTAGCGAGGGATTTGGAGGGTCTGGATGGCACCACGTGGCATCATCTGGACCATCCATCTTCTATGAGTTGTAGATGGTGCCACGAATGTCGAATTGAACCGATTTCCATGCCGTTGGGCTGCGATCGTCGATTCGAACCCATCAGTACAATCGGATTTGTCATCTGAAGTGCGGATTGACACCATCTTGGCCCTTGACCTCTGATCTTCCATGGACTATATGTAATGCTACGGAAGTCCAATCGAGGCGATCTTAGAGTCGTTGAACTCCAATCGTCGCCTTGATCAAATCCGTACAATTGGATCTTCAATCCGAGACCCCGATTGAATATCGCCATGTTACCTGACCATAGAAAAGGAAAATTAACTTAAAATTTACACAACCTAACCTAAATGTAAGATGATGCATGTTATGTAATATTTATAATATATGATGCAACTCTATGCCTAAGAACATGCATAAATAGATAGTTTATGTGATATAAACTTGTTTACATCACACCCCCATGCCTATCTTTTGCTAGTCCCTAGCAAAACTACGTGCTATTTATAAGAGAATTAGGTCGGATTTCTTGGGCAATAGTTATTTTTTAACACTTAGAGATTTCAACTATGACCTGAACTCTAGAGACACAGCAGTGCCCAGGTGTCTGCCAAAATGCAAACTGCCTCAAGCCCTCGCCTTATTCAAAGAAGGATCGTTTTCTTCTTTTCTTCTTTTCTAATTTTTTTTGGATTTTTGAGTTTAGGGTTTCGGAGCAGCTTTCTACGGCCATTGAACCCACCCATGACTCGAAGAAAACCTTAAGTTCTAAGCATCTTTGTGTGAAATGTGATCGACTCACTGATCAGTGATTAGAACGGACTTCAGGTTTCTACGCCCCTAGGTGACCTTGAAAAGAAATTCTTCCTAAAGGTGTATCTATTTTACTAGTAGCTTTCTCCCTCCTTTTATTTTTATGGGGTCGACACAAGGGCGAACCCAGTGTATATCTCCTCGGCTTATTCTACTCCGCTTCTTCCTAAGTGTTTTGGAATTTTACGTGCATTTCTTAAGTTGAGTTCTAGACAACCTACCAATGGGTTGTTACTCACGATAACTTGCCAGCTATACTCGTGCAGTGAAGTGTAACGTATTTCTTTTTTTCTTTTCTTTTCTCCTTTTCTATTTTTTTTTTCTTTTTTTTTCAGTAGGTGGCTTCCATAATCTAAGATTTACCTAAAAACAGCGGGAAAAAAATGGTCATGTGACTAGGCTCTAGACAACCTACTTATGGGTTGTTACTCACGATAACTTGCTAGTCATACCACCCTAGAGGGTTCATGAGCTACCCAATTTCCGTTAAAACCATCGAAAAGCGAGTCAGTGCAAATAGTGTGTAGATGCTTAGACTTAAAATCCCCTCAAATCAGAGGGCGGGTTGATAAGTCGTGTACTTATCACTCCAACTTATTTAACCAATTAAAATCTGAATTTAGAATGGCGAGGACTCAAGAAACAAGTTCACATTTTAGCGGACACCCGAGCTGATTAAGTCCGAAGACCAAAAAGGTCTAAGTGTTCAAATCATATAGTTTTATTCTCTAAAATTGAAAATTTTCTAAAGCCCAAGTTCTCTTTACTAATTCCACATTTTTTTTTAAATAAATAAAAAGAAAACAAAAAGGATCTATAGAGTTGACGAAATAATTTAGTAATGAATATCCACCCCCCATTCCTATCTAATGCAATATCCTCATTGTATTAAAAAGACATGAAACAGAGTAGAGTAGAGTAGAAAGCACCTGAATTGCGTGAATAACAGGTCCACTCCGAGATGAAAAGAAACTGTATATGTGCTGAATTTAGTGCCTTCAGCTGGGCACACTATACAAAGAAGAAGAAATAAAGAATTCGCAGGTGCAGGTCAAAATCAGAATAAAAGGATTCACCTCCGGACCTGCCAGCAGATGTCCATAAATGTGAACCAGATTGTGATGCAAATCCATATCCCATGGTCGAGTATATTTAAGGTTCTGGATAAAAATTATCCAAAACCTGAGATCAGTATGCAAGCGGGTTTGAGACTGCGATTTGTGAGGATGCAACCCAAGTCCAAAAAGTCGGATAATAGAGAGATCAAGCTCAAAAGGATAATCAATGAATGTTTGCTTGGGTTGGACATCCCCTGAGTCAAAGATGTCATAAGGGTCTTGGTAGAAGGTTGGTAGTTTTGGACAAATTAGAACCCTTAGACTTGGTCTTTTGCTTCCTTCGAAATTGACTTCCCATATCAATATTTCCCAACTCCTATCTTCATTCAAACTTTCAAATTCCAGGACCTCCTATATATTAATCACTTTGTCTGAATTTTCCAAGTCTAAAAGATGTGATTGAATCAGAATTGACTTGAGTCTAGTGATCTCAAAAACAAAATCTTCAGTAAGCTCAATGGGGTATGATTGAGGATCGGGGCTTTGAATTGAATCCTTCAGAAAGTAAGGATCTGAATCTACCATGTGAGCCCAAATAAGATCAGTTTCCTCAGTTATCGGGCCATCATATGATTCATCGAATTCCTCAAGCCCAATCATCTCACAGAAATCGTGAGTTGTAAATTCAAGCGAGACTTCGCATAATGATTATTCACCTTCAGAATTAAAGAAATCTAAATCTGCATCAATGTGTGTCTCAAAATCATTAATCACTTTCTAATCCATGGAGACATACGTTTCCTCATACCCCAGCTCAGGGATCTCAGGTGAAGAAATCAGTTCATCTTTAATTGGTTGCTCTAGACCAATCTGGTCAATCCCGATCTCGTAACACATGTCCCCCCTAATAAGTGCCTGAGCGAGTTTTAACATTAGATCTCCTGAAGGGGGTTCATCTTGGTAATCATCCCAAGATTGGACTAGAGTAATCACAAATCTCATCCTCAATTTAGATAACTTCCCAAGTAAAAACTCACCCGGGCCCTTATCCTCAACATCCTGGAGCCAATCTAACAAATACTTGTTCAGATCATCAATTATTTCAATCAGGGGCTCTAATTCTTCAGTGTAAGGTATTGGTTGAGCTTCTAAAGATTGTATAGTATTCCTAAAGTTAGCCAACACCTTCTCTTGTACCTGGTTAACTTGAACCAAATGGTTTGGTTCAAAGTTGGGCAGGTTTGGGTTCAGTGCAGGGGAATCAACAAATTGAGGATCTTGATACCCTCCCTGATAATAGGTCATTTCAGGTTCTTCATAAGGTGGTGATGACCTAAAGGTAGTGTATTCTGGGGAGGGGTAAGGTTTGATGTATCCTTCTTAATTGTAGATCATATTGGGTTGTCCAAATGAGGGCGATGATCTATAATCAATATAGCTCGGAGAAGGATAAGAATCAAGATCATGGTGTCCAGGGTTAAACCCTGAACACAGAGGTCCGGAATTGTATCCCCAATCAGGATTATCCCAACTAGAAGATGGATGGGAATAAGTCTGGCTGGAATAATAATCATTTTGGGAATAAGTAATGGTAGGAGGGTAGGAGTGGAAGTGCGACCAATCAGGATTATCCCAACTAGAAGATGGATGGGAATAAGTCTGGTTGGAATAATAATCATTTTGGGAATAAGCAGTGGTAGGATGGTAGGAGTGGAAGTGCGAATAGGATGTGGAAGGATCCATGACAGAACGGGAGGAAAAAAGGTGATCTACAATACAAACAAACAAACTTGTCCTTAAGTAGGTTAGCTTAAAAACCTACAGACTCCGAGAACCCGTCTTAAGATTAATAAACAATTTGATCTACTTCTTTCTGGTTAATCCAACCAGTTAAAGGGAAGGACTGGGGAGAAGGTTCTTCTTTTGGCTTGCGCCTCCTGTTCCTAGTGTACCCCCTAACCACGATCGTTTGATTCTGCTCCCCTAACTAGACATCAGATTGAATGGTAGAAACAGACTAATCGAAAATAATCTCGGTCTGGGTTCCGAAGAGCGAATCCAATCCTTAGGGCCAACGTCTACTCTGTTTTAATTAAGGTTAGGTTTGAATGTACTTTGGAATGTGATGGGCCATTTATCTGGGTTGTGCCCTTGATGATTGATTGATATGTGTCTGCGTGCACAACCAATGGTTTTTACGCAAGATTATTTTTGGATGTGGTGCACAACCAATGATTTTTAAGCAAGATTATTTTTGGATGTGGTGAATTTTAGAGTTTAAATCTTGCTTAGTAGCTTTTAGGATTTAACTTTAGGTGTATTCAATCAAGTTCACTTGGCACACCAAGTTTTGAAAGCACAGGTAAAGATGTTTTCCTTTAAATCTAAAAAGAATGTGGAGTGTCTGGTAAATCCCTAAAAGTTGAATCTATGTGGCAGCTACTTGATGAGTTGTTTTTAGTTGAAGTGGTGCGGCCCAAACAACTCAAACAATTGGCCTAATACACCACTTAATTAGGCACACAAGTGATTACCTAATTTGATTTCTACTCAATTATATATTTGGGTGTGTGTATCGGTTCCAAAGATCAAGTTACCAGTTGAGTTGAAAATCAAAAGAGGTTGTGTACCTCTGTGAGATTTTATTTAAAATTTTTCTTTTATATGCGAAGGGTGAGGCAGGTGGAGGTGACAAACAAACAATCAAAACTACCCTTAGAGTTTATAAGAATACCTAGGTTGATTATGTTTGTATTATTACGTGTGAAATGAAAACTAGTGGGTGAGAGGTGGGGGTCAACTTACAAACCCTTCAACAGCACTTTACTCCAATTTATCGCTTTTTCTTGCCTCGTAAGATACCTGCAATCATAATAAGAAATAAGAGAAGTGAGGTAAAAGATAAGTAAGGCGAAAAAACATGAAAAATAAAAGAGTGTCGCCTCCCCGGCAACGGCGCCAAAATGTTGGAGCGGAAGATCTACGCAAAAAGGATTGGATTTTGAAAACCCCGTCGTCGTAGTATGATTTGCGAAAAAATCCATCAATAGATAAATTTATATCGAAACTCTAAGAATTCTAGGTCGAACACAGGGAGGCGAACATTTGATTAAAAAAATACGCGTTTGTTTTATTTGTCACGAAATAGATTAGCTGGTCGAAAACTAGTTAGTTATTTAACAAATAATAAATAGAAGAGAGAGAATATTACAAATAAAGACAAAAGAGAGGTAGAATAAACATGAATTTTATCATCAAATATTGTTCATTACACTAATCATTACAACTAGAAAGCAGGAAATATACGCTAGAAAGCAGTAAATATACGCTAGGAAGCGGTAAAGAGAATGGAGAGAGAAGCATCCTCCTCGACGATTGCTTGGAGGACAAGTCGGACTAGGTGATGCCTGGAATACGGAGGTCGAAGCGGGAAGAACGAGAACGAAGCGAGAAGAATCGACGGCGAGGCAGGACGTCGTCGTCGAGGGATCCACTTCTCGAATGGAGTGAGGATAATCGCGGGATATTCCACGAAGAAGGGAGAAGGTGGGAAAATTCTAATTTTAACTCTAATAGAGCATCCTAGGTTTGGGACAAGTTCTTAGAGCTTTAGAGGGGGTGAGAGAAGAGAGGAAGGGATGGAGAAAGTGTGGGTGACATAGGTCATTTTATAGGTGAAGATTGGAGGGGGTACAAAGGTCATTTCACTTTAAAAATTAATTTCAGGGCCTTTAGTTACGGATTTATCCGTCACTAAAGGCCTGAACGTGGGCAACATGCATGCCCCAGCCATGCCTCTTCTTCCTTTGATTTTAACGCATACAATGCTCATCCACGATCTCATAATCTCAGCCGTCCATCTTGCATCCGATGGCTCAGATCGCATCGCGCCCGCGACTTCATCTTCTCTTCCTCAATGCTTAAAGCCCACAATCTCGTGATCTTAGCCATCCGATCTCGCAACTTAAGTTGCTCATCGCACACCTACTTCAGTCATTGAGCGCATGACGTGGACAAATCAGGGTATCCACACGAGATCGGGTGGGCCAGACTCAAATTGGATTTGCGCTCAGTAGGTTTGCTGTGGGGATTCAATCCCGCGACCTCACGCGCAGAAGGATGTTATCCACCGCGCTACATGAGTGGATAAATAAGAAGAGAATTCCTGTACCATTTAATGCTGACCGTTGAATCTTGATTCGACGGTTGAGATTATATGTGGAATTCTTCTCAATTGAGATGTGGCTTGAGGGAGGCAACCTGATCAACTCTCAGTCGTTGGATGAGAAGACAGGGCAACAAGGGATTTGGAGGGTTGGATGGCGCCACATGGCATCATTTGAACCGTTCATCTTCTATGAGTTGTAGATGGTGCCACGGATATCGAATTGAACCGATTTTATTACCGTTGGGCCTCGATCGTCAATTCGAACCCATCAGTGTAGTTGAATTTGTCATCTGAAGTGCGAATTGATACCATCTTGGCTCTTGACCTCTGATCTTCCTCAGACTATGTTTGAAGCTGTGGAAGTCCGATCGAGGCGATCTTAAAGTCGTTGAACTCCAGTCGTCGCCCTGATAAGATCCATACGGTTGGATTTTCAATTCGAGATCCCAATTGAATATCGTCTTGTTACCTGACCACAAAAAGGAAAAATTAACCTAAAATTTACACAATCTAACCTAAATGCAAGATGATGCATGTTATGCAATATTTATAATGTATGATGCAACTTTACACCTAAGAATTCGCATAAATAGATAGTTTATGTGATATAAATGTGTTTACATCATAGTCCTACACAAGAACAAGGAGGAGGCAAGAGCTCTCCCTTTTCAACTGCGTGAGACCTACACAAAAATTTCTTCAGTTTGACCTACACGAGATCTCTTTGATTTGATGTAAGAGTGATGTCATATGCTTCTTACACACTTTATTTTCAAAAAATAATCCTAAGAAAACTCTTTACACCAAACCCATTCCTACACCATCTCCCTTGCAAACTCTAGGGAATGGGACGAGGTAGGAAACAAGGATAGTGAGTTTGTCGATATTTGAATGGGGAACAATTGTGATGGGGGGTTGATTGAGAAGTGTTGCAAAAGCTAGTAGCCTTACTAGAAATGGTATAGTTCTAAACATGGTTTAACATGCCAATTTTAACATTCTTTTGATAGTTTCATAAGTGCATGTTTTGGCAACATGCCAAGGAAATGGTGGAAAGTTGATGTCTCTATTTCAACAATTTTGATGGGTTGAAAATGAGGGTCGTATTAGAAGCATGTAAGAAGCCCTACACATGTAAGAAATTTGCTTAAGAAAAGGAATATTTTTATGGTAGTAATTCCAATGACTAATATAAACTTAATTTCAAGTAAGCAATAATTTTGATTGGTTTTGACTTGCTCTAATTTAGATGACACAACCTATGATTGCACATGAAATAAAGTATAGTTGTATAAACTAGAGAAGCTAAGTAACATGTATAATAAATCATTAACCAATAAATCAATCACAATTAGCAATCAATCATTGACAACCAACAATCGAGAAGCAACAAGAGCTAATAAATATTACATGGAAAATGACAAATGCAATTAATTGATACTTGTTAGAGTACTTCACTAGCACTATAAATTCCTAGCAATCTCCATTTGATGACTTGTCCTTATCATCATCGTTTTGTCATTTGTGCAAGTTGCATTGCTAGATTGACTCTATATACTTGTAATACATTGGCCATGTCATGTGAGAATACATAGTGTGACAGTCTATTAGATGTTGCCAATACTCTTGCTCTCTGGCATGTATGTAACATCCCAAAGTGGGAGAAGTAGCACTTTTTCCACTAGACGAAGGCTCTTTGGTAGTACATAATTTCTTCTTTGATGTTTAATGTAACGACCTTGATTCTCAATCTCAAGTCCAAGATCAAATTGAAAAGAGGCAGGGTCATACCCATCACGAGGCTACCATAGAAGCATGGTCTTGGTCGATGGTGTGGTAATCATCACATAGCTGTCAGACCTAAAATCACACACGAAGTTGCAATTGAAGTCATCTTCCCTATAATCGAAAGAAGGCATCATCTTCAACGTAGCCAATGTTGTTGCACTCTAGTGGATAACCTAAATAGCTACCATCCTGTTAAGGAGTTGATGGTAGGTCTTGGAGTCCCCCTAGTTGAGAGTACCATCCTACTTCAACATGACCATTGCCTTTGGGGTCCCCTACAACACATATTTGGACAAAGAGACAAGCTTGTCTATACAAAAGCATAGGTTACAAAACTGATTAGTCAAGTGCCCTACTCCTCATGGAACTCACAGGATTTATTGTTTTTCTAAGCTTCCCTTTGCACTCTGGAAGCGTGATCTTGGGGTTCATTTTCATCTCAACCACTAGGACCCTGTTTGTTTTGCAGGAGTGGGGCTTCGATCTTGCATTTGGCAGCTCTAAACCTGTGTTTGAGCCATACCGAGTATTAGGGGGAAACCCGGGTTCTTCAAATCCGAGGGGGTTGGGATCGAACGATCTCGTACCGGGACACTGTAGCGTAGGGCGAAAAGACAAAGTTGCCCTCGTCTTATCTGCGCCCTGTGATGCAGCTTTGGCGAGAGGTGTGGATCTTTGCCCTTGTCTTATATGTGAACATTTGCTTCACGATCGTGTTTGTTTTCCTCGTCTCCCCAACAGGAGCCCTAACCCTAGCCGTTGTCCATGTGGGGAGGTGATAAAGGCAAATGCCCTGTGATCGAGATGAAGCGGCCTAGAGTTGTTGTCATTGGTCTTTTTGCACCTTTTTGCCTTATCTGCACCATTGCACTGTTTTCGTTGTTGCTTTGCCATCGCCTTTTTTATCCTCGATCCATATGCTATTTGTTTGGTTGTGCTGAGATCCTTGCGAAGCATCTCTTTTTTGTTGATTTCCATCATTCTCGATGGTGGACGACCCCATTTGAACCTTGTCAAGGGATTGCTTTTTGGTATCGTCCCGTGATGGGTAGCTCTAGCTATTGTTCGCATACCTCGGCCATTATGCATGATGGATGGAGAATAGTGGAAAGGCGGTCACACGTTGGCTATAAAGCCCATGTAGATCCATCCACGTGGCTCGCGTTTGCGTTTATCCTTGTGTGATTGCTGCAGTAGGTCAACGAGGAGGAGGAAGGATCAGAGAGGAAGGGTAGGTTGTCTCTGTTTGTAATTTATTCCCATTCATTTCTGAAGGTGAATCCTTTGCAATAAGGTGAAATGTTCATTACTTTGCAAACTAGGGAAAGGTGAATCCTCTTCGGTTCTGAAGGGCGTTGCCAGGAGGTTGCTAGAACTCTGCCTTGTGTTGTGTTGCTCACATCTGGATTACAGGTATATTTCTTAAACGCTGCCTTCTGTTGTGTTGCTCACATCTGGAACTCTACCTTCTGTTGGTTTTGTCTGGAGCGAAGATATTTGCACTACTCTTCAGCAAAAAATTTTCGTACAAATCATCATAATGAATCATTATGTCTTTCTAGTAAAATATCCTAATTTAGTTATTGAAGATAGTAAAAGAGTTCTTCCAAAAGGATTATTTTCATCTTTAGAATGAATTAATAATGTGTAGAGGATGAACATTCCAATTCAGTATTAAGTGAGTTCACCAGGGCTCTATGGTATAGTGTTCTACAAATATGAATCTGCTTGTTATGTATTGCAATCTTCCTATGGTAATATGGTTGTCTATACATGCCAGTTGTAGTACTTTCAAATTGCAGAGATGGTGGGAGTAATCTACTATGTTTCCTTGGAATATAAATTTGAAAGTTATATACTGGGTAGTTTGTATGACTATGAAGTAACCATATCTTTATATGTTATCTTATCATAAATTCAATTTAACGTGGCAGATCCAGTATGTTAATACACAATTTCTAAACATCTTCGAAATTTATTCATTTAGATTTGAACATAATATAATGTCCATTTCCCAGTTATACTGACATTACATGACATATCAGCAATTTGATTTCTATTTCTACGGCTCAGTGTATGTGGAGACCGTATTGAATAAACTAGAAATATGGGAAAAGGTATAATACATAGCTTGATTTTGTTAAGAAGACCCGTTAATAGTTTGCTGATGTTCTCAATTTTGTTATCTGCAGGACATTATCATACAAATTGACCGTTTGGCTTCTATGCATTTGTTTAGTGAGTTTGATTTATTTCTAGTTCCTGTTCAAGTATAAGTATTTCATTACTTAATAAGTTTCTGAATTTATGTTGTATACCATCTGAATTTTGATCCTAAAAATAAATGACTACTGATTACCTATTTGTGATTTTGAAGACATGTTTATACGTTTGTTTATATGTAGGAGGAAAGTGCATGTAGGAGGTGTTGATAACTTTTTTTATTTATCAACAACTTCTGTTTAAAGCATCTTTCTCTATTGTGTACACATATTCAACGATCTTTCTTTAAACTGTTAACTATGTTTTGTATGGCTTGTTAGTACTATACGATGAATTAGTCTTTGTAAGTGCATGGTGCGTAGTCTTCCAATTGACTTTGAATTCGAAGGAGCAAAGCTTCAGACTTTAACTTCCATATTACATGTGAATTTGACATTAGTGGATTACTTCGTTAATTTTGGGTTTCAATTATAGTGACCATGATGGGTAGTGTTTTATTGCTTACCTAAGGTTGATTAATGGTGTGGATTTGCCCTTTGCCTTTAGATGACCATATCATATGTAACTTGACCTTCACTTTGACTATAGAATGTCAACCTCGCAACCATCTTCGTCATTCGCTCAGAAGAAGACGAAGAAATGGGACTATCGTAGCACTTACGAATTGCTGCAGATTTTGACAAAGCATCACAAGGATAATAAGTGGAAGAATGGATCTTTCAAGAAGCATGTTTGGAATGACATTGATAGGGAATTCATATCTGTAACTGGTTTGCCTTACTAGCACTCCCAAATCTTAAACAGATGGAAGGGGAATTGAAGAGGAAACACACTTTGTATTCACAGTTGTTGAACAAGAGCGGATGGGGAATTGACCCAATTAGTGGTTACCCACTTCCACCGGATCCTTCCATTTGGGATGAGGTATTTATGTGACCTTCCTATGTAGTAGTTCCATTTAAACATTCTATTTCACACATATATGTTAAAATTTCCATCTTGTCTTCAAATGTAGCTTCCTCCTGAACTGGTGGAACTGCGTGACAAGCCATTTGTCTTTTATGAGGACGTACACAAGATTGTCGATAATGAGATTGCTACGGGTGAGCATGCAATGTCCTCCACTCAGCAGGAACATGCTCAACATCCCGTAGAAGACGACATTCTATCTGGAAGTCAAAGTGTGACTGGTTATGCACTACTGCAAGATCTGCTAGCATGGCAATGTCATTTGATACTATAACTTCAGATGATATATGGAATTTCGTTCACACTCCTCACACAGGGCCCAACCCTTTGAACCCTAGTTCTATACCATATGTGTCGTCCAATATCCCTCAGCCGATGCTGTCAACGCCACCTATGGCTTCGATAAATGAGGGAGAAGGGTCTAAGAGGGTTTCAAGGGGTTCATCCTCCAGTGACGGGAAGCGAAAGAGGAGGAACGAATTGTCCATTATGATTGAGGAGGCAAATGCCAAGTCGCATGAGTTTACTAAGCTTATGTGGACTTTAGTGAAACATCATATTGGGTCGTCAACTGAGGTGGACCTAGCAGATGACACTTGTGAGTGCATGTGTGTCCCTGCTATCACACCTGATGATCTGATGATTTTGGCTGATGTCTTCACGCATTCTTGCTGGAGGGGTATCTTCAAAGATGTAGTTCAATCAGATGTGGAGTGTTACGAACGCGGCCTCAAGACGATTTTTAAGACGTTTGGGAAGTGGCCCAGACGTCTGGAACCCTTTCTAGACGTCTGGTATTTAATTTTTGCGGCGTAGGGGGTTGCGTCTATGCGCATGCGCGTGCAGACCTGCACCGCCGCTCTCTTCCCTCTTTTTCCCTCTCTCCTCCTGCAGGGCGCGGCGCTTCTCTCTCTCTCCTCGCACGGCCTTAAAAGGCCCCTCGCCCTCTCCCTCATCCTCATCTCCTCTGTGTCCCTCTTCTTCTTCTCCCAGCCGGTGCGAGAGCGCGAGCGAGTGAGCGGCGGCAGCAGTGGCCGCAGTAAGTGTGCGGGAGGAGGTGTTGCGAGAGGGAGGAGACGCTCGACCGTGAGGGCTCGAGCTTGCCGGGGCAGCTAGAGCCGGCCGGCGGGGGAGCAGCAGGCGTGGAGTGTCGCGGAGGGGCTGCTGCAGCTCGAGCAGCAGGCGGACGGGGCGCGGCCGTGCGTCGCGAGCGGAGAACGAGTCGAGCTCTGATTCTGGAAGTTTTTCCAGAATTAGACGTCTGGGCTTCCAACCAGACGACGGTGAAGACGTCTGGAGGGCTGTCCAGACGTCTGGACGGTAAGATATTTCTATCTTCTTCCTTTATCGCGTGTACGGCCATGCGGCCGTCCGCCGCGCCTTCGTCTACGACCCGTCGTATTGAGAACTGGTGTGGGTATGTGTAGGTTCTGCTCGGGAGGGCGCGAGGGCTCGCCATCCCACGTGAATCGGACGTTTGGCCGCAGTGCCAGACAATGGGAAGGACTTCCAGACGTCCGAGGTGACCATCGGACGTTTGGGAACTAAGCCAGATGCCCCCGCAGGCTTCTGGACGTCTGAGGGCCTACACAGAACGAAGGTACACTCTGACCCACATTTTAAGACGTCTGATTTTGGGCAGTTTCGTCGTTTTCGACCCGTTTAGGGCCCGTTCGGAGTCCGTTTTCCGCGTTTCGAGTTGCGTTCTTTTCGGAATAAAATCCTCTACCCGTTTACAGTAATTATATATCGTTCTGAGAAACTCCTTGTGTTTGATCCTTGTGTTAGGACCCCGTTCCATTGCAGTCTCGGGGGTTACGGAGGAGCGCGGGATTTCCGACTACGCCTCCAGTACTCCTATTGTAGCTGGTAGAGTGGCTTTTAATTTACTTAATCAAATTTGTTACAATTGTGGAATAATTAATAGAGTCTAGGGTACTGCATGAACCCTAGGACTGAGAAACGAGATTGAATGATAGATCCTAGGGTATTGCATGAAACCTAGGACTGGAAGCTAGATTGAATGATAGATCCTAGGGTACGGCATGAATCTTAGGACTGGAAAACTAGTGATATGTATATAAATATTGCAGTCTTGGAAAGGTGGAAAGGAAACAATAGCTGCCTGTAAATTGATTTAACCGCTGCCTGTTATGAAGGAATAAATATGATTGAGAACATGGGTTGTATGAACGTAAAACTGGAACGGTGAAACCTAAATGTGCTGAGTTAAAAGAGCTGGAACCCTAAGGGGAGTTAGGAGTAAAACTCCTGGAAAGAGAATAGAATGGAATTGAGAAAGTGAAACGTGGAAGTGTGTTGTCTCTTGGGTACGTGGTACCAAAGAGAGTACACATTACCTCTTAGTGTAGAGGGGAGCTTGCCGCCCTCAGGTTGTGACCGGGGTGGGTTTGGCCACTGTACACTAACTCGTTAGCCCTCGCGTACGCAGTACCGAGGAGAGCTACTAGTGTAGGGAGAGCACTAGCTACCCCACGGGCCCCGGGGTTCTGCTAGCCTCCTACACCGACTTGTTAGGCCCACTGGGCAAACCAGGGTAGTCAGGCGAAGGTGCGCGGACTGTGGGAGGGGTTGGACCCCTGTTACTAAGAGGGCTCTGCTCTATACTAGTTCCGTGCTGTGCTTTGGGCTTACCCGTTAGCGGAAACGACTGACCGCGTGCCAGTGCGGGGTAGCTACCCGTATGTTTATAGTGCGTGCTGTAGTCACCGTTACGTCTGTCAGCGACCTTGGGGTGGTTGACTGAGAGTAGGATCACCACGGGGGACTCTCCCGGCCAGGAGAGCACCACGTGTTACTTCTACTTTTCGAAAAAGACTGCAATCAAGATCGTTCCCACGAGGAATATTCGAGATCAAGTGAAGGATCTGAGAAATAGACAAATTGTGAAATAATAGAAAGACGTAAATAAAGGAAGAAAGAAAATATAACAGCTACTGTACACTCTACTGCTTCTTTAGTTTTAGCTGCTACTCTACTCAGCGTTTTGCTGACGTGTTACACTCGTTACTTTTCAGGATCAGGTGTTGAGCAGCCGGAGTCAGCGGCTGCAGAGGATGCTGGGCCGAGTAGGATCCAGTAGAGTTACCGTAGTTCTTTTTGTACCCCTTTTGTTCCACTGTAGTGAGTAGTTCTTATTACTCTCTGTACTTCTTTACTTGTAGCTTCATGTTATGTTATAATTGTTGTTCTACTGTTGTGGTGGTATATACTGTAGTAGTTCCTTTTCTTACTGCTGTATTTTGTTACTGCTAGTTATATTCATGCTGAATGTGGTTTATTTTACTACTCTTTTGGTTACTTCCTCATTGGACGACTAGGTCTTGAGATTAGTCGAGTCGGTCCGGTTCTTCTGTCTCGTAGGGACTCAGGAATCGGGTCGTTACACGGAGCTAGGAGCGTTCCTACGTAGGCATATCGGGAGCGATTATGGGTTTTTTTGATTACATCCACTAGGTTCTCCCATCTAATGAAGGTCGATGAATGATTGGAATGTTTATGTCGTATTGTTGCCTCTAATGGATGCTGTTCATTTTGCAGAACATTTTCATCGTTTGTAGCATTTAGGGTTAATCATAAATAATTTAATTTTCATTTGATTTCATAGGTATTATTCTACTGCATTACTATGATAAGTAGATATTTAAATTTCAACTTCTATAGTTGTTTACCACTACTAGAAAATTAATATTTAATCATAATTATTTGATCACAAATTTAAAAATTATTATCAAAAATAACTTATAATCATGATTCCACTTAAATCGTCAACAGTAAAATTAATTTTTCTATTATAATCTTTAATCCAAAAAATAAAAATTATAACGAAAAAAACTTTAATGAAGATTCCAAATTAAACTATAACAATAAAATCATGATCGTAACCTTTCTTCCAAAACTTTTTCCCTCCAACCCTCTCCCGAATTTCCTCTCTGACGCTTACTTTCCCCTTCCCTCTCCCCAATCTCCGACGACATCACCTTCCCCTTCCCTCTCCCGACTCCCCCAATCCTCAACGGCATCACCTCCTTCCACACACCACCTTGCTCCCCAAGCTCAGCCAGCCCGTTCGTCATCTCCCCCACCCCCCAAAGCAGAGAGAGCTCTAACTCCAACCCCCTCCCCCTCCCCTTCCCCCTCAACAAAAGCCCTACTAGAGAGAGAGAGAGAGAGAGAGAGAGAGAGAGAGAGAGAGAGAGAGAGAGAGAAGGATCTCACCACCGCCGCCACCACGATGGCCCGCTACAACCGCGCGATCACCGTCTTCTCCCCCGACGGCCACCTCTTCCAGGTCGAGTTCGCCCTCGAGGCCGTCCACAAGGGGAACGCCGCCGTCGGCGTCCGCCGCACCGACACCATCGTCCTCAGCGTCGAGAAGAAGTCCCCCGCCAAGCTCCAGGACTCCCGGTAGGTTGCGGTGGTGGTAATAATCTCACCCTCCCTTCATCCCCTTCGATCGATCCTCACTGTAACAACCGATTCCATCTAGGTCTATGAAGAAGATCGTGAAGCTAGACGCCCACATCGCCCTCGCCTGCGCGGGCCTCAAGGCCGACGCCCGCGTCCTCATCAACCGGGCCTGTGTGGAGTGCCAGAGCCACAGGCTGACCGTGGAGGACCACGTCACGGTGGAGTACATCACGAGGTACATCGTCGGGCTCTAGCAGAGGTACACCCACAGCGGCGGCGTCAGGCCCTTTGGCCTCTCCACCCTCATCGTCGGCTTCAACCCCTACACCGGCGTCCCGTCCCTCTACCAGACCGACCCCTCCGGCACCTTCTCCGCATGGAAGGCCAATGCCACCGGCCGGAACTCCAACACAATGTACGAGTTCCTCGAGAAGAACTATCGCGACACCTCCGGCAAAGAGACCGTCAAGCTCGCCATCCGCGCCATCCTGGAAGTAAGGACTCCCACGCCTTCCCTCCCTTGTAACCTATCTATCACTACCTCTTCTCATTCCATTAAAATAAATCTATACATATGTGTCGATCGTCGTCGGTCTATCTTACCTGGCAGATCAAACTCGCTCCCCTTCTCTCGTAACTAAAGAAGGTGTTGGATGGATTCGTAACATAACGGGAATTGACCCGATTTATCGCTATCTTACTTTACTCCAGGCAGTAGGGTGACTACAGATCCCGGGATTTGGTCTCTTAGTTGCAGAGGGAATCGATTCCATGTAAGGGATGGAGACGAGCCGCTCCTTGAAAAAATTCACCTGATTCCTTGAAGTGACATTCCCTGATTCCTCCTCTCCTTGTTCCATCCCACGTAATTCCCGTGATGAATAAATAGCCGAATGCTAGGAAAGTGCTTGGTCCTCGATGATTCTGGGATGGGAGTCGATCGATTGATCATTGTGCCCCTTGGGGTGGGTGGAATGGGATCTTCATTGGATGGCTGTCTTTATTAGATGAATCTGCTTGGGAGAATCGAATTCTATCTTAGGTCGATACTCCTCGCAAGATCTGTTTACCAATTTGGTGTGATGATTTTTTGTGATCAGATTAAGAATGGAAACTACCTGTGATATTTCAAAGTAGGTGGGATTTTTTGAAAGAATTTTGAATGGAAGTGGGAAAAGTTATAAGAAGTGGATTAGGGCAGGTAGCATCTAAGTTTGTTTAGTCCTTTAGATTGATTGTTTTTGTTGTTCCGACTATTAGATGCACATGTCTGGGTGGGGATGTATCTGAGGCTTTTGCAGACATTTGATGTGATTGGATATGGATGTGAAAGGGAAAAAGAAACTGCTATTAGTGGGGATGGAGGTTTTGTTATGGAGGAATGAATGTTGGAGGATCTATGTGCTATGATTTGCAGAGTTGGATCAAGGATTTGCTCTTGTTATTGTTAGACCTTTTGCCTGGACCAAGTGACTGTCATCCATGTCATTGTGAGTGTTTGAGAGTGTCTGCTTGTTTTGAAGACAATCAGCATGATTGGAATGAGGATATTTTATCAAGGAAGAATTGGAGAATGATTGTGGAGTCAATACGTGGTGTTTCGTCTGGTGGGTCACCTACTAACAAGTATGTGGGAGTATATGTGGTTTTGCTTCAGTTGATGAACAAAATATAGAACCAATGTGTGTCTACCATTTCAACCTTGTGATATTTATGTTGTAGGGTCTACAAGTTACAGTTGTTAAAAAAATATTAAAAGGGGAATTTTGACATAATTTGATGCAAAGATGAGGCTTCTATGTGTAAGTGCGAGCTCTGGTTCCTCAATTCTGATAACCCATCAAAGTAGATGTGGCATGCAGGTAAGCAAAAGGGCACGGATGTGTGCATTATTTCTCATGCTTGGCAGATTTCTCATGCTTGGCCTTCTCACAATTGTGTGCATTATTGTGCTGAGCCAATCCCCCAGCCACAATGTGGCAAGTGTTTTAAGTACTCTTTCCTTGCTTTACTCCTCCATCCCTCGTGCTAATCCTTTTTGTTAAGCCACTGGCCACTTTAGATAGATGTGATTTTTTCTAAATCTCAAGTCATTTGATTTTCAATAAACATGTTCTCTATGAAGAGTTATTATTTTTTCTGAGTCCTGCCACCAAGGGTTTGGCTCAGTAGTAGAGTCCCCCATTGGCATCTAAGAGGTCATGGGATCAAATCCCATGCCCACCATATTTATCTTTTCATAAAAGAAAAATCTATGAGTCCTGGGATTCTCTCTCGCTCATCCATCTTCTCCTAATGCTTACCAATGTTCTCAGATTTTAAAGAATACTATGCTTGTGAAGCTCAATTTTCCAGGTTTCTAGGTATATCTTTCTTGTTGAACAAGGTTTTTTTGGTTTATGCCTGTAGTTCCCACAGTTATAGACAATTTTGTCAAAGTGGCCTTTTTTGGTTCAATTCAGTTTTCCCAACATGAACCTGGTGTAAACCTGGTGTAATGCACGTGCTTATAACTGGGGGTGCTGGTTATATAGGATCCCACGCTGCACTCCGTCTACTTAATGACTCTTACCGGGTGACTATAGTGGCATGTTACATGACCTTTGCTTTTTCCCCTCAACAGCCTTTTTAAAATTTTCTCCTCACAGTAAATATTTGTTATCTTATGTACTGTCTATCCATGTTTATGCACATCTTGACAGGATAACCTCTCTAGGGGTAATCTCGATGCTATCAAGGTTCTACAGGAGCAATTTCCCCAGCCTGGAAGACTTAAGTTTATTTTTGCAGATCTAGGTGATGCAAAAGTGGTACCCCAAATGGATATCTAAATACAATTTTGTAATAATCAACAAACATACTAGAATGCTGATTTTTTTTAATATTGTTTAGGTGAACCGGATATTTTTAGAAAATGCATTCGATGCAGTGATGCACTTTGCTGCAGTTGCTTTGAACCTCTTCTGTGGGTAAAATGATTCTCTCATATGCAAATGTTCAAAAAGTGAAAAACTGTGAATCAATTTTGTTTCCTTGACTTGTTTTATTAAAGGATTTTTATATAAATTCCATGATAAAGTTTTTTTTATCATTATTGCCATTACAGTCTTCAATGTTTACACAAACACTACCTTAAAGTTGACTACTTTTATAAAAATGTCATTCAAATAAAGTTATATCCAGATGGTATGCTATTTTTGATTAAACACATTAACAAATGACCATCTTGACATCTACATTGTACATATATCCAAGAAAATGCTATTGCATTACTTGTCTCCATCCATGCTCCTCTCTTTACCTCTCATCACCATTTGCTCTTGTTGTTACTCTCTTCAACTTGGCGTTGTTGGAACAAAACACCTTGACAAAGTTATCCAACACCATCAGAGATGATCCTTTATCACTTTTTTTTTCTCTATTAGTAGGTTGTATTTATTAGCAATAAGTAATTTGAGATAATTTTACTTTTGTTTTAAGAGACCTTTTAATTTTAGATAATTTTACTTTTGTTTTAAGAGACCTTTGGCCACGGTTTATAAACCATGACCAAAGAAAACCTGATAGTTAGTTAGTCGTCACCAAAGCCTTTGGTCACGATAGCCCCTTTGGTGACGGTTAAGGAACTATGACCAAAGGAACCCTCTTTCTTTCACGCAAAACTCTGGTCATGGTTATTAATCGTGACCAAAGCTCTCCAACTTTGGTAACGATTTTAGGTGGAATCGTCACCAAAGACTTCTCTGCAACGTAACATTACTATCACTAATTGATGATGGTCGTAAGTCATTTGATCACGATTTTTGACCGTGACCAAAACCCTTATTTGTTGTACTGTACGGAAGTAGTTATTATTGTTGTTATGGTAGTGTCATTCTTGAATCTTATTTATTTTCAGTCAATGGTCATTTTGCTTTATTTAAAAAAGGGATGGCTTCAGATGATGAAAGGTCCATCTCCTCAATCGAGGACGAAAATGAGGGAAATCATTTACCATTGGAATTGATACTTCCACTTGCATTTGGTTTCCCACTTACTACGATCAACTACGTGCCAAGATAGCCTTGGAATACTTCAGCACTTCCTGGTCACTACTTGGTCCGGGAGTTACTGGAAGGTCACCCTAGTTGGTGTATGTAACGACCCGATTCCCGAGTCCCTACGAGACACGAGAACTAGACCGACTCGACTAATCCCAAGACCTGGTTGTCCAACGAGGAAGTAACCAAAAGAGCAGTAAAATAAACCACATTCAGCATGAATATAACTAACAGTAAGAAAATACAGCAGTAAGGAAAGAAACCACTACAGTATATACCACCACAACAGTAAAACAACATTCATAACATAATATGAACTGCAGGTAAAGAAAAGTACAGCGGAAACAAGAACTACTCACTACAGTGGAACCAAAAAGAGGTACAGGAGAACAGTGGTAACTCTACTGGACCCTACTCGGCCAAGCGTCCTCTGCAGCCGCTGACCCTTGCTGCTCAAAACCTAGTCATGAAAGGTAATGAGTGTAACACGTCAGCAAAACGCTGAGTAGTGTGGCAGTTAAACTAAAGAAACAGTAAAGTGTACAGTAGCTGTTTTAATTTTCTTTCTTCCTTTATTTACATCTTTCTATTGTTTCAAAATTTATCTAATTCTCAGATCCTTCACTTGATCTCGAATGTTCCTCGTGGGAACGATCTTGATTGCAGTCTTTTCCGAACAGTAGAAGTAGCACGTGGTGCTCTCTTGGCCGGGAGAGTCCCCCGTGGTGAACCTACTCTCAGTCAACCACCCCAAGGTCATGGACAGACGTAACGGTGACTACGACACGCGCGATAAACGCACAGGTAGCTAACCCGCACTGGCACGTGGTCAGTCGTTTCCGTTAACGGGTGTGCCTAAATCACAGCACGAAACCAGTACAGGGCAGAGCCCTCTCAGTAACAGGGGTCCAACCCCTCCACAGTAACCAAACAGGGGTCTTGCCCCTCCACAGTCTACGCACCTTCTGCATTAAACAGGTACATGTACTTCCCTTGGTACTACGTACCCAAGAGACAGTACGCTACTACGTCTTTCTTTCCCAGTTCCATTCCTTTCTCTTTCCAGGAGTTTCACTCCTAATTCCCCGTAGGGTTCCAGCTCTTTAACTCAGAACATCTAGGTTTCACTTTCCAGTTTCACGTTCTTTCAATGCATGTTTTCAATCACGTTTATTTATTCGCAGCAGACAGCTGTTAATTCAATTTACAGGCAACTTTTTGTTCCTTTCCATTTTTCTAAGACTGCAGTATTCATATATTCCACTAGTTTTCCCGTCCTAGGATTCATGCCATATCCTAGGATCTATCATACAATCTAGTTTTCCAGCCCTAGGATTCAAGCAACACCTAGGATCTATCATTCAATCTATTTCTCATTCCCAGGATTCATGCAATGTCCTAGGTTCTATTTATGGTTCCATAATTTAACAGATTATACTTAAAGCCACTCTACCGGTTACAACAGGAGTACTGGGGGTGTGGTCGGGAATCCCGCGTGCCTCCGCAACCCCCGAGACTGCAACGGAACGGGATCCTATCACAAGGATTAAACACAAGGAGTTTCTCAAAACAGTATATAGCTACTGTAGACGGGTAGATGATTTAATTCAAAAAAGAACGCAACTCGAAACGCGGAAAACGGAACCCGAACGGGCCCTAAACGGGTCGAAAACGACGAAACAGTGCAAAATCAGACGTCTGGAACTTCTTCCAGACGTCTTAAAAAGGTGGATCAGGGATTACCTTGCTCTGCGTGGGCTCTCAGATGTCCAGAAGCCTGCGGGGCGTCTGGCCTAGTTCCCAGACGTCCTATGGTCACCCAGGACGTCTGGAAGTCTCTCCAGTCGTCTGGCACTGCAGCCAGACGTCTGATTCGTGTTGTATGGGGAATCACCGAACCTGCGCGCACCCATCTCTCTCTCTCTCAGTACGGTCAGTCGAAGAAAACGAAGAAGACGGAAATAACTCACCTTTCAGACGTTTGGACAGTCTTCCAGACGTCGTTCCAGTCGTCTGGCTAGAAGCCCAGACGTTTGATTCTAGAAAAGTTTCCAGAACCAGGGCGCGACTCGCCCTCCGCTCGCGACGCCCGGACGCGCCGCGCCTCGCCCGCCTGCTGCTCGAGCCGCAGTAGTCCTCCCGCGTCGCTCCGCGCCCGCTGCGCCCCCCGCCGGCCGGCCCTAGCAGCCCCGACGAGTTCGCCCTCACGGCCGAGTGCTTCTTCCCACACGCAGCACCTCCTCCCACGCTCACCGTGGCTGTCGCTGCCGCCGCCTCACTCGCGCTCGCTCTCACGCACTGGCTGGAAGGAGAAGAGGAAGGGGGCGGAGGTGACGGGAGTGAGGGAGGGGGCGTGGCCTTTTAAGGCCGCGCGAGGAGGAGAGAGAGCGCGGCAGAGGGCGGGTCTGCGGCCGCAGGAGAGAGGGAAAAAGAGAGGGAGAGAGAGAGTACGCAGGTCTGCGCGCTCAGGCGCGCAGACGAAACACGCGTGCCAAAAATAGCCGATTTCCAGACGTCTGTAAGTGATTGCAGACGTCTGGTCCGACGTCTGTAAGTGATTCCAGACGTCTGGTCAGACGTCTGGGCCACCGCCCAGACGTCTTAAAAGACGTCTGAAGTGGCTCATTCGTAACAATATAACAAACTCAAAGGAAGTTTCGTCCCCGAAACTTGCACTAACTTGGGTGCGGGAAAAGACGTCTAAATAACCATAACAAACTCAAAGAGGACCGAAGCCGGTCCGAAAAGACGTACCCACGAAGAGCTCCGGGTACCGCTCCCGCATTGCCGCCTCAGGCTCCCAGGTAGCCTCCTCGTACCGCTGGCTCCTCCACAAAACCTTTACCAATGGTACTTGCTTTCGTCTCAAACTGCGGATGGCTCGGTCTAGAATCTGCACTGGTCGCTCGGGGTAGGTCAGGTCGTCGCCCACCTCGACGCTCTCGTGGCTCAGTACGTGACTGGGATCGACTACGTACTTCCTGAGGTTGGACACGTGGAACATGTCGTGCACACCCGAAAGCTGCGGGGGGAGGGCAAGTCTGTAAGCAACGGGTCCAACCCGCTCCAGGACCTCCAAGGGCCCCACAAACCTCGGTGCGAGCTTCCCCCTCACCCCAAACCGCGGCAGGCCCTTCATGGGCAAAACACGAAGAAAGACGTGGTCCCCAACCTCAAACTGCACCTCTCTGCGTCTCCGATCCGCGTAGCTCTTCTGTCTGCTCCTGACAGTGCGGAGTCGCCTGTGGATCTGCTCGACTACCTCCTGACTCTGCCGGATCAACCTGGGGCCAACCTCCCACTTGGTCCCCACCTCAACCCAACTCAAGGGTGCCGTACACCTCCGTCCGTACAGAGCCTCGTAGGGAGCCATGCTGATGCTCGAGTGATAACTGTTGTTGTATGCAAACTCCGCTAGGGGCAGGTGCTCCTCCCAAGAGCCCCTCTAGTCCAGTACACAGGCACACAAAAGGTCCTCAAGTGTCTGTATCGTGCGCTCAGACTGTCCGTCCGTCTGGCGGTGGTAAGCCGTACTAAACCTCAACCGCGTCCCCAAGGCCTGCTGAAACTCAGCTCAAAACTGGGACGTAAAGCGGGTATCCCGGTCGGATACGATCTCTCGCGGAACTCCGTGTAGTCGTATCACATCGCGGATATACCTCTCTGCCAACTGTGCTGGTCCCAAAGTGACTCGGATCGACAAGAATCGCGCCGTCTTCGTCAGTCTATCCACAATTACCCAGACTGCGTTGTGTCATCGCTGGGTAACGGGTAAGTCCACCACCAAGTCCATGGTGATGCTCTCCCACTTTCACTCTGGCATTGGAAGCGGTTGTAGCGGCCCTGCGGGCCTCTGATGCTTAGCTTTCACCTGCTGACACACTAAGCACTGCTGCACGAATTCACCCACATCCCGCTTCATCCCCCTCCACCAAAACTCGCGTCTCAAGTCGTGGTACATCTTCGTGTTTCCGGGATGTATGGTGAATCTGGAATCGTGTGCCTCAGTCAGGAGCTCTCTCAACAGCTCCTTGTCTCTGGGAACGCACAACCGTCCCCTCAAGCGCAGCACCTAGTCTGCGAAAGAGAAGTCCCCCGGGTCTCCCGACAGTACCCTGTCGCGCAAAGACTGCAAGTACGGATCGGCCATCTGTCCTGTGATGATGCAGTCTATCAGCTCTGGCCTAATTTGCTGTGTCACAGTCACTGCCCCACAGTACCCCCGTAACTCTAGAGGTCTCCAACTCCCCACCTCCTCCAAAAGGCTCCAACTTTGTAACTGTAGACTGGCTAAGTGTGCGGGCGCCATACGGCTCAAGGCGTCAGCCACCACATTAGCCTTCCCCTAGTGGTAGGAGATGCTGCAGTCGTAGTCCTTCAGGAGCTCCAACCAACGTCTCTGTCTCATGTTGAGCTCCTTCTGATCGAAAAGGTATCTGAGGCTCTTGTGATATGTGAAACTCTCGAAGGTCTGACCGTACAAGTAGTGCCTCCAGGTCTTCAGCGTGAAGACAACAGCTGCCAACTCTAGGTCGTGGGTAGGGTAGGTATGCTCATGGGGCTTCAGTTGCCGCGAAGCGTAAGCGACAACGTGACCCCTCTGCATGAGCACACCTCCTAACCCCTGCAAGGAGGCGTTCGTGTACACAACGAACCCGCCACTACTGTCAGGGATGGTGAGCACGGGAGCCGAGGTCAACCTCTCCTTCAGCTCCAGAAAACACGCCTCACAGGCGTCTGTCCAAGCGAAGGGCACGTCCTTCCGGGTCAACTGTGTCATAGGATGCGCGATCTGTGAAAAACCTCTGATGAATCGTCTGTAGTAGCCTGCCAGTTCCAGGAAACTGCGAATCTCAGTGACTGAATGCGGTCTCTCCCACCTGAGCACTGTCTCGACTTTGGCTGGGTCCACCGCCAAGCCGTCTCCAGAGATCACATGACCTAAGAAGGTCACCTCCCTCAATTAGAACTCGCACTTGCTGTATTTGGCGTACAGCCTACGTCGTCTCAAAGTGTTCAGAACCATCCGCAAGTGCTGTCTGTGCTGCGTCTGACCTCTAGAATAGATGAGTACATCATCTATGAAAACCACCATGAACTGGTCCAAGTACGGTCTAAACACCCGGTTCATCAGGTCCATGAAAGCAGCAGGGGCATTGGTCAGCCCAAACGGCATGACCAAAAACTCGTAGTGTCCGTACCGGGTGCGGAAAGCTTTTTTGGAGACGTCGGTCTCCCTGATCCTCAACTGGTGGTATCCTGACCTCAAGTCGATCTTGGAGAACACCGTGGCACCCCGTAGCTGGTCAAACAAGTCGTCGATCCTCGGTAGCGGATATCTGTTCTTGATGGTGACCCTATTCAGCTGTCGGTAGTCCACACAAAGGCGTAGGGTACCATCCTTCTTCTTCACAAATAGTACCGGGGATCCCCAGGGAGACGCACTAGGCCTCACGAAACCTTTCTCCAAAAGGTCCTGCAACTGGGACTTGAGCTCTCGCAGCTCAAGCGGTGCCATCCTGTATGGCGCGGTGGAGATGGGGCTGGTCCCTGGTACTAGTGAGATCTCAAACTCGATCTCACGCTCGGGCGGTAGTCCTGGTAACTCGTCTGGAAACACGTCAGGGTAATCTCTGACCATCGGGATGCTTTGGAAGTCCGCCACAGGGCTGGGCTCTGCCACCACACAAGCTAGGAAGCCCTCGCACCCTTGGGTCAAAAGTCTCGCCGCCCAAAGTGCCGAAATGCACCTAAAGCCTCCGTCCACTGGCTGTCCGTGAAACTCGAAAGAAGGCAACCCCGACATGGAGAAGACAATCTTCCTCTCAAAACAGTCCACCAAGGCGTGGTAAGCGGACAACCAGTCCATCCCCAGAATCACTCCAAAGTCCTCCATCTGAATAATAATCAGGTCAGCTGGTAGGCTATGTCCCCCGACGTTGACCTCGCAATCTGTGTACACCTCCTCAGCTACAAACAGCTGACCACTCGGGCCTCTGATTACGAACAGATTCTTTAACAGTGTATAATCCTGGTCCAAACTAACTGCGAAACTGGCTGCGACAAACGAGTGCGTAGCGTCGGAATCGAAAAGCGTGTAAACGAGTCTGCTGGAAACGGAAACCATACCTGCCACAACTGAGCTCGAAGCTCTGGCATCCACGTGTGTCAGGGCGTTGATACGCCCCTCAGCTCTAGGTGCGGACGAAGCAGCCACACTCTGCGTCGGACGGGAGGTGCTGGCCAGTATCCTCCTCGTGACTGCTGTCCTCCTCCTCGCGCCTGGGAACCGCGGCCTCCTGCGCGCCCTCCAGCGCTCTGCGCGGGGAGTATCTGCTGACCTCCTGCCCTAGACGGGCAGTCTCTCCTGATGTGGCCCGGCTGGCCACACTGGTAACAGAGGGGAACCCGACTCCCGCCCTCAGTGGGTCCCTGCTGTCGGCTGGGCGGGGGTCCGGTGCTGGCGACTGGCCCCTGTCGAGGGCCCCCAAAGGCCACTGATGGCCCTGTAAAACGTGACGGCTCTCCTGCGGACGCCACGTGTCTCCTCTCTCGCCGGCCCTGTGAAAAGTCTGGCTGGAAGGGCTTCTTCCACCCGCCGTCGGTGTCTCGCGCGGACGGGTTGGTCTCCTCATAAGTCATGGCTGCCTCCACCACCCTCGAAAACGTAGGCAACTTCAGGGGTTTGACATACCCCCGAACCGCAGGCCGGAGCCCCTCGGTGAACCTCTAAAGGCGCTCCTCCTCAGTAACTACCGTTGTCGCTGCAAAGCGGGACAGCTCCAGGAAACGCGTGCGGTATGCGCTCACGGTCATCGTCCCTTGGCGGAGAGTGTGGAACTCCCGCTTCCTCTGGTCCTGCCACGTCTGGGGAAAGTACTGCTTGCAGAAGAGGGCGACGAACCGATCCCAGGTCGGCTCGTCCCTCTCCTGTCCCCGGACCGCCCTCCACCACCTGTGTGCCGCACTCTCCAGCTGGTACGTGGCAAAGGCCACGCGGCACTCCACCGGGGGGCGAAGGGTGTCGAAGATCTTCTCCAGCTGCTCGAGCCAGTCCTCTGCCTCGGTCGGGTCCTCATCCCCCTTGAAAGAGGGGGGCTTCAACTTCCGGAACTGCCCGAAGAACTCGGAGTGGCGCTGCAGTGGGGATGCTGGTGCACCTCCAGGCAACGGTGCCTCGTGCACAGAAGTATCGGAGGAAGGTGGGGGTTGCGGCAGCCCATCCCCTCCCCCGTGTCCAGCGCCGTGTCCGTCGTGTAGTCCCACAGAGGACTCCCCCTCTGCAGCCCCAGGAGGAGGCGCTCGGGGCGGTGGGTGGAGCTCCTCTCGTACAATGTCCCGTATCAGCCGGGTGAGGTCCTGGGCCTGAATGCCCGAGAGTGGTGGCTGGTCCACCGGGACGTCGACAACGGCACGCCCACCTCGCCGACCTCGTCCTCGGCCGGGCCCGCGGCCAGTCTCGCCAGTCCCGCGACGAGGCATCTCCTACAAGGAGACGCGAAACAAAACGAAATACGTCAATACGGAACAGTACGTAACGAAAACGTCTAAGAGTTCATGTCAAAAGATATGTTGTGGTGGCTACTCTAGTTATATACATGTGAATTTGTTATTTTCCAGTCAGTTGATTCACTTCTCGGGACGACCTTGCTCTGATATCATCTTGTAACGACCTGATTCCCGAGTCCCTACGAGACACGAGAACCAGACTGACTCGACTAATCCAAAGACCTGGTCGTCCAACGAGGAAGTAACCAAAAGAGCAGTAAAATAAACCACATTCAGCATGAATATAACTAACAGTACGAAAATACAGCAGTAAGGAAAGAAACCACTACAGTATATACCACAACAACAGTAGAACGACATTCATAACATAATATGAACTGCAGGTAAAGAAAAGTACAGCGGAAACAAGAACTATTCACTACAGTGGAACCAAAAAGAGGTACAGGAGAACAGTGGTAACTCTACTGGACCTTACTCGGCCCAGCGTCCTCTGCAGCCGCTGACCCTCGCTGCTCAACACCTGGTCCTGAAAGGTAACGAGTGTAACACGTCAGCAAAACGCTGAGTAGAGTGGCAGTTAAACTAAAGAAACAGTAAAGTGTATAGTAGCTGTTTTAATTTTCTTTCTTCCTTTATTTACATCTTTCTATTGTTTCAAAATTTATCTCATTCTCAGATCCTTCACTTGATCTCGAATGTTCCTCGTGAGAACGATCTTTATTGCAGTCTTTTCCAAACAGTAGAAGTAGTACGTGGTGCTCTCCTGGTCGGGAGAGTCCCCCGTGGTGATCCTACTCTCAGTCAACCACCCCAAGGTCACGGACAAGCGTAACGGTGACTATGGCACGCGCGATAAACGCACAAGTAGCTAACCCGCACTGGCACGCGGTCAGTCGTTTCCGTTAACGGGTGCGCCCAAAGTACAGCACGGAACCATTTCAGGGCAGAGCCCTCTCAGTAACAGGGGTCCAACCCCTCCACAGTAACCAAACAGGGGCCTTGCCCCTCCACAGTCCGCGCACCCTCGCCTGACTACCCTAGTTTGCCCAGTGGGCCTAACAAGTCGGTGTGGGAGGCTAGCAGAACCCTGGGGCCCGTGGGGTAGCTAGTACCTCCCTACACTAGTAGCTCTCCTCGGTACTACGTACACGAGGGCCAGTAAGTCGGTACAAAGTGGCCAGTCCTAACCCCGGGTCCCTGGGGCGGCTGGCTCCGCTCTGCACTAAACAGGTACAGGTACTCCCCTTGGTACTACGTACCTAAGAGACAGTACACTACTACGTCTTTCTTTCCCAGTTCCATTCCTTTCTCTTTCCAGGAGTTCCACTCCTAATTCCCCGTAGGGTTCCAGCTCTTTAACTCAGAACATCTAGGGTTCACTTTCCAGTTTCACGTTCTTTCAATCCATGTTCTCAATCACGTTTATTTATTCGCAGCAGACAGCTGTTAATTCAATTTACAGGCAACTTTTTGTTCCTTTCCATTTTTCCAAGACTGCAGTATTCATATATTCCACTAGTTTTTCCGTCCTAGGATTCATGCCATATCCTAGGATCTATCATACAATCTAGTTTTCCAGCTCTTGGATTCATGCAACACCTAGGATCTATCATTCAATCTATTTCTCATTCCTAGAATTCATGCAATGTCCTAGGTTCTATTTATGGTTCCATAATTTAACAGATTATACTTAAAGCCACTCTACCGGTTACAACAGAAGTACTAGGGGTGTGGTCGGGAATCCCGCGTGCCTCCGCAACCCCCGAGACTGCAACGGAACGGGGTCCTATCACAAGGAACAAACATAAGGAGTTTCTCAAAACAGTATATAGCTACTGTAGACGGGTAGATGATTTAATTCAAAAATGAACGCAACTCGAAACGCGGAAAACGGAACCCGAACGGGCCCTAAACGGGTCGAAAATGACGAAATAGTGCAAAATCAGACGTCTGGAACTTCTTCCAGACGTCTTAAAAAGGTGGATCAGGGATTACCTTGCTCTGCGTGGGCTCTCAGACGTCCAGAAGCCTGCGGGGGCGTCTGGCCTAGTTCCCAGACGTCCTATGGTCACCCAGGACGTCTGGAAGTCTCTCCAGTCGTCTGGCACTGCAGCCAGACGTCTGATTCGTGTTGGATGGGGAATCACCGAACCTGCGCGCACCCATCTCTCTCTCTCAGTACGGTCAGTCGAAGAAAACGAAGAAGACGGAAATAACTCACCTTTCAGACGTTTGGACAGTCTTCCAGACGTCGTTCCAGTCGTCTGGCTAGAAGCCCAGACGTCTGATTCTGGAAAGGTTTCCAGAACCACGGCGCGACTCGCCCTCCGCTCGCGACGCCCGACTGCGCCGCGCCTCGTTCGCCTGTTGCTCGAGCCGCAGCAGTCTTCCCGCGTCGCTCCGCGCCCGCTGCGCCCCCCGCCGACAGGCCCTAGCAGCCCCGGCGAGCTCGCCCTCACGGCCGAGCGCTTCTTCCCACACGCAGCACCTCCTCCCACGCTCACTGCGGCTGTCGCTGCAGCCGCCTCACTCGCGCTCGCTCTCGCGCACTGGCTGGAAGGAGAAGAGGAAGGGGGCGGAGGTGACGGGAGTGAGGGAGGGGGCGTGGCCTTTTAAGGCCGCGCGAGGAGGAGAGAGAGCGCGGCAGAGGGAGGGTTTGCGGCTGCAGGAGAGAGGGAAAAAGAGAGGGAGAGAGAGAGTACGCAGGTCTGCGCGCTCAGGCGCGCAGACGAAACACGCGTGCTAAAAATAGCTGATTTCCAAACGTCTGTAAGTGATTACAGACGTCTGGTCCGACGTCTGTAAGTGATTCCAGACATCTGGTCAGACGTCTGAAGTGGCTCATTCGTAACAGTGTAAGGAGGAGTTAAGGGTGCCAAAGGAGGACTCATTGCAATTTTATAATACTTGAAGGAGAACACTGAATTGTATGATTCGCAGAGTGTCACGCTTCGTGAGCAACTAGCTATTTGCCTACATGTCTTGGCGCATGCCTTATCTAATCGACATCTGATAGAGCATTTCCAGCATTCTGGCGAGACAATTTCTAGATATTTTAACAGTTCTTGGTAGCTTTGGTACCTCTGAAATGAAGGTTTATTCAAATGCCTAATATTCAAGTCGAGGTCCCACATCAGATTAGGGATAGTCTTAAATTCTACCCTTACTTCCAGGTAGAGTACCTAATTGGAAGTCATTTTCTTTGTATTCATATTTATAGTGGACTTTATTATCTAATTCATTTTACTTTTGTGAAGGATGTACTTGGCGCAATAGATGAATGTCATATGCGTGGCACACTTGGATCGACAGATTAGGCTCGTTTCCGTAATCGAAAGGGTTGGACGAGTCAGAATGATATTGCTGCGGTTGACTGTGACTTGCAGTTTGTGTATGTTGGTACTGGATGGGAGGGATCAGCGGCTGACATGAGAGTGCTGTGTTGGACAGTACGTAATGGATTAAAGGTTCCTAATGGAAAAATGTTCGTTGTAGATCTTGGATATACGAATACAGACTCATTTCTCACTCCATATCATGGTATTTCGTATCATTTGCAAGAGTTTTGTAATCGGTCAAATCGATATCGGGCATACAAAGAGCTTTACAACCACAGGCATGCACAACTGTGAAATGTCATCAAACGGGCTTTCGGCGTATTGAAACGCTGATTCAAGATTCTCGATGCCCAGCCATTCTACCCTTTCAACACGCATTGTAGCATCGTAATGGCATGTTGTATTATCCACAACATGATCCTCCGATGGAACATTTATGACGATATGTTTGATTCCTATGTTGAGGATGAGGATGTTGGTGATATACACATCAGGGATGATTCAGTGGACAAGACAACTGTGAGGGCTGGGAAATTTTTGAGGGACCAAATTGCCCATGCTTTATGGGCTGACCATACGGGATAACTTCTCATTTATATCGAAATTACGACTTATAAAGTTCTATTATTTGTAGCGATGCAATTTGCTACTATAATGTTCTTTCGTGCGTAATTAGCTGAGGTCTTTAATGGTGAAATTTTCAATAGTTACTTTCATATTTATTGTGAATCAGTATGTTTCCTTTATATCTATGTACACTTTTGTTCGATAATACTTTTTCAGAGATGGCTATTGGATACATGGCAACAATACATGGGCACCGATGCTCATGTCTTTTGCCTTGCTCTCTAAAATTGGAGTCGAGAAACCAGGGATATGTTGAACTTATGGATCGCCTGATCTACACATGTCCACATGGGGATGCGATAGATATGAATGTCAGTTAATGGTGCTTTCGTAATGATTATGACTCGACGATTTTCCTTTCGTAGGGCTACAACTACAAAGTCAACGCAAATCAATTTGATCCAACATTGGAATCAGTTAAAGATGAGTCATACTTTCTTGCTATTCAAGTGCATGTGTTGAAGCGGAAATTCGCAACTATTTCTCGTGTTGTCAAAGGAAATGACATGTATGTCGATTTCCTTCAAGAGATAGTTACGACATTGGAGGAAGAATTGCAAGAGTCATATGAAATAAAGCAAAGACTGAAAGAGAGGATTGATGATATTGAGGTCGAGGCTAGGGTTAGAGAGGTTGAATTACACTCGAGTTATGGTGATGTAGTTGACAAGATGAAAAACCTGTCATGCTAGTCTCTTTGCCATTCCTTGCGAACTATTTTATGTTATGTTTAGTAATTTGCTTTAGGTCATCAAAGAACTTTTGAATCTGTATCCAGTTGATATAATGTTTAATGCTTTCTTACCGTTCTATACGTTGTATTACTAATTTCCAGTTACGCTATTTATTACTGACTTGTGAAATTTATTCCATTCAATGTTACATTACATCGCAAACTTTTGCATGGTTCCCCTTTAACATAAATAGGGCAATGATGATAGCATATACGTGAAAACATATTTGAACAAGAGTCGCATGCTTACATTTCAATATTGTCATAACATGATTTGTAACTCAATTGCGTTGGATGGCTACAATTAATGTAAGCAACCCCAATTGAGTGATGTCATATTCTGCAAACAGTGTATTCTTGGGATGCCCCCGAGTATTTGTTACGGCAGAGTGCATGGTAGCATGTGTATCCGATGAGTTGAGCTAAAATTGATTATGCTACCTGAGCCCACAATCTATTACTACTATCCATTATCGTAAATTACATCAAGACTCGATGCAATTCGAAGAAGGTAATTCACAACCAATGACTCATATTTTCATTTCAATTTGATTGACATGAATTAATATACAACCAACAACCAACAACCAAGCCTTTTCCCACACTAAGTGGGGTCGGTTATATGGATTCTTTGCCTCCACACAGATCGATTTTCAGCTATTTTAGGACTTAAATTATAGTAATGGAGGTCATACTTAATAGTTTCCTTCTAACACTTGTTTCGTCTTCCTCGCCCCCTCTTAGCAGGTTCAGCCTCCAACTTCTCGCATCTCCTAACTGGAGCATCTAGTGGCCTTTTTTATAAATGTCCAAACCATCTTAGATGGGCCTCTCTCATTTTATCCTCTATCGGTGCCACCCTAACCCTGTTTCTAATAAATTCATTTGAAATACGGTCCTTTCTTGTATGACCACACATCCATCTTAACATCATTTCTGCCACAGACATCTTCTGTACATGCCTATAGTTTATAGCCCAGCATTTAGAACCGTACAACATGGTTGGTCTTACCACAACTCGATAGTATTTTCCTTTGACTTTTAAAGGAACCCTCTTATCACAGAGAACACCAGAAGCACCCCTCCATTTCAACCACCTTGCATTAATTCTATGTGTAACATCTCCAATTCCACCATCATGTTGGAAAATGGATCCCAAGTACTTAAAAATATCTTTCATTGGAATGCACTCTTCTCCAATTTTTACATCAATCCCTTCGTTGTTCCATCTACTACTAAACTTACATTCCATATACTCAGTTTTCGTCCTACTTATGTGTAATCCTTTATCTTCCAGGGCTTCTCTCCAAAGCTCAAGTTTTCAATTCACTCCATCTCTTGTCTCATCAACCAACACAATGTTATCAGCAAAAAGCATACACCAAGGCACCTCAACTTGGATATGCTTCGTCAACTCATCCATAACCAAGGTAAAAAGATAAGGGCTTAAAGTCGAACCTTGATGCAGACCAATGGTGATATCAAAGTAGTCTGTCAAATCATCCTCAGTCTTTACACAAGCTGCAGCTCCATAGTACATATCCTTTATGAGGTTGATATATAATTGGCACTTGTCTCTTCTCCAAAATTCTCCACAAGATATCTCTTGGGATAGAATCATAGGCCTTCTTCAAATCAATAAAAATTATATGTAAATCCTTTTTTTTCACTTTGTATGTCTCCATCATACGTCTCAAGAGATGTATTGCCTCAATAGTAGACCTGCCTAGCATAAAGCCAAATTTATTTTCAGTTACCATAGAGACTTGCCTCACCCTTCTTTCAATTATTCTTTCCCAAAGTTTCATCGTATGACTCATCAACTTAATACCTTTATAGTTGAAACAATCTTGTATATCACCCTTGTTCTTGTATAAACGTACCACAAAACTTTTCCTCCATTCCTCTGGCATCTTCTTGCCTCTCCATACAGTATTAAATAAATTTGTGAGTCAAGTGTTGGTGCTAGATCACCACGATCATTTGTTTTGATGATAACAAAACACGTGTTATTTGACATTTGCACTTGGAGTCTTAGATTTCAGGTCAATTGCAAATGTAGACGTGATTAGACGGAATTCGAGCTCGCATCCAGGATGGATTGGAGGAGCTTGATGGAAAACAGAGGAGATTCGCGAGGAGCGATAGATTGAAGAAGGAAGGAGATGAAGAATAGGATAGATTTCCTTCTCTTGTACTCCTTGTATTTTTCGTTTCTTCTGTTACTCTTTATTTTTGTTACTTAGATTCATGTTAAAGAGCCTCAAAGTACCCTAACAGTAATCCTAGGAACACCGACACTGCCCTAAGATACTTAGGTTTTCTGTAGAGAACTTAGAAAACCAATGTAGGGTTCAAACAGAGTTTCCAGACATCTTATTCCCAAATCAGACGTCTGATAAAGTGTTTTAAGATGTCTGATTGTTGATTCAGACGTCTGATAACATTTAGGCTGGACATACTTAGTTCTGTCTGATGAAATTAGACGCCCAGACCTTAGACCAGACGTCTGATGACTTTGCCAGACGTCCAATTAGTAGACCGTTGGCTCTCCCAGCATACACTCAAGGATATGACCGTTAGAACCTTATCAGACGTCCTTAAGCCTTTCCAGACGTCTGATAATTGACCGTTTTGCCTCGACTGACCCGAAAATCTCTTCTCAGAGATTTTGTAGCCGTTGCAAATCCATTCCCACGAAAAAGTAGGTTTCCAGACGTCCAGACATAGTGCCAGACGTCCTGTATGTCGTCTGATGGACTTGCGCTAGAACCCTGTTTAGATCTGATTCAAGTCAGGAAGAGTCCCGCCCAAAATCAGACGTCTGACCTTATTTTCAGACGCCTTAAAGTGGTCTTCCAGACGTCTGATGACAGAATCAGACGTCTGATAACCTTGTCAGTGCAATGATTGTTCCTGATTTCGGGTTGATTCACTTGAGCTTTGCACCCAACGGCTATGGAGCTTTTCCTAAGCCATCCAAAGCCTTCCTAAGGCCTCTATAAATAGAGGGGAACCTCTTTCTCACAAACACACACCTAGAAATACAAGACACACACCTTGCAATACACTTTCAAACCATTTTGTCTCTCTTGCTCTCTAAGCTCTAGTTCTTCATCTAGAGAGCATCAAGCCTTCGCGCACCCGCTCTCCCGCCGTAGTTCACGAGAGCGACGTTGCGCCGTCGCGTGGCTCATGCACCCGCGTCATCAACTCGACGCACTCCTTGCAAAGGGGAGTTTCCTAATTCCTATAGAAGCTTAGGTTTAAAATTACTTTGTTGGCTCTATAGGATTATTTGTTATTTTATCTTTGTTATTTGGTTGGGTATTCGCTTTGCGAATTCCCGTCTCCTTCGTGGGACAAAATCCTTCTCGTGGAGAGAAGGGGTTGAGGAACGCTACCCTCTCACTTGTAGCATGGTTGTAATTGAGGTTGAATCACCCTCGTTTAAAGTGATTCGGTTAGTGGATTTTGATTAACTTGGTTGATCGGAAAATCTTAACTCAAGAGGGTTAGGTGGTGGTTTTCACCCGGTTTGGGTTTCCACCTAAAAATCTTTGTGTACTTTGTGTGATTGCTTATTTTGTGAGATTGTTTATATTTCAATTCCGCATTTTTTACGTCACGCTGATCTCACCCCCTCCAAGTAGGATTCTACAATTGGTATCAGAGCAGGTTCTTGCTGTTTCGGCACTCCTGCATACTCTAAAGCATCTTTTCCCACATGCCCATTTAAATCTCCACCCAAGCAAATCATTTCTGTCTGTGGGATTCCTTGAATTATCATATCAAGCTCTCCCCAAAATTTGTTCTTTATTCTTTCCTCTAGACCAACTTGAGGTGCATAAACTGAAATGACATTCAAGATCTCTTCTTCTAAGATTATTTTTATCAAAATAATTCGATTACCCAATCTCTTAACCTCAACCACGCTCTCCTTCAAATCCTTATGAATTATAATACCCACGCCGTTTCTACCTTTGTCCCTTCCTGAATACCAAAGTTTGAAACCTGTTCTCTCGATTTCCTTTGCTTTTTCACCAACCCACTTAGTCTCTTGAAGGTAAGGAATTTGAATCATTCTCCTTACCGTTGTATCCACAATCTCCATGAGTTTGCTGGTCAAGGTACCAATATTCTAACTACCGAATCTCAGCATTCTTTGTGACACACTTCGATGACGAAGTGGTGGAACTAACTTCTTTACTCGCATGCGTTCCTCATGCGAGAACCCTTGCTCATTTTGGACTACATCCAGGCGGCGATGTAGTGGAACTAACTTCTTTACTCGCATGCGTTCCTCATGCAAGAACCCTTGCTCATTTTGGACTACATCTGGGCGGCGATGTAGCGGAACTAACTTCTTTACTTGCATGCGTTCCTCATGCGAGAACCCTTGCTCATTTATCACTACACCCGGGCGTCGATGCAGCGCGTCGCAAGTAGGGAACGCCTCAACGAAATCAGGGTGTTTGCTAGAATCCATGTTTAAAGATCCGACAAATTTTACGCTGGCTGTCGGTTACTTAACGTAACCCTCCTCCTTTACCCGGGCTTGGGACCGACAATGAAAAGGCACACGAACCTCAACATAGGTGGAGTTATGAATTAATATAATTCTTCTATTTTTTATGGCTTTCACAAATTACTTTCATATTCAGGTTTGCTAGAAGTCCTAAAGATAAGTTCCGTCGTATCTTGCTTTTACTCTGATTGGACTCGTGGGATGTTTTTTGGCATTTGCTTAGAAGATGGTATTTGTTGCTGCTGTTATGATTTTCAGATTGAAAAGGATAATTTAGTTTTGGAATGGAAGAATTTTTCCTGTTATTACTATAATTTTTAGATTTGGCTTCATACTTGATTGGAGAGGATATGCATTGAATGATTTGAAGTTGCCTGCGGCATTGAGACTTTGAAGTGCACATCTGCCCAAAAGCTAACTCATCTACTTGCTCTTACTCATTTTTTTCTTTTGGGATGTTGCAGCTTATTAGATTTCTTTGTGAATTGGTTATTTTTGCTATTGCTTTATTTCCTGATACGATGAATTATTTGGATATGGAATGGATATTGAGGTTTTGTTTTCTTTCCTAAGGCACATATCCAAATATGTGCCCAAAGATATGTTTCATCTTATCTTGTTTTTACTAAGACTAGGCTCGTGGGATATTTTTTGGCATTTGCTTGGAAGATGTTATTTGTTCATGCTGTTATGATTTTTAGATTGAAAAGGATAATTTAGTTTTGGAATGGAAGAATTTTTCCTATTATTGATATAATTTTTAGATTTTGCTTCATACTTGATTGGAGAGGATATACATTGAATGATTTAGAGGTGCTTGCAGCATTGAGGTTTTGAAGTGCACATGTGCCCAAAAGCTAATTCATCTACTTGCTCTTACCTATTTTGACTTTTGGGGTGTTGCAGCTTATTAGATTTCTTCGTTAATTGGTTATTTCCTGCTTTATTTCTAGATTAAAGGTCTCCCTAGAATGATTAGTGTACCCCTTGGGTTCTCAGGTGCGTCCATATCTAAGACTATGAAATCTACAGGGAAGTAGAAATCCCGCACCCTTACAATAACATCCTCAAGAATCCCTTTTGGTGACTTGATAGATCGATCTGCTAACTATAGTGTCACCTCGGTCGGTTTTAGCTCAGATTCTTCTAGATGGTTAAGTAGGGATGTGGGTATCAAGTTTATAGAGGCATCTAAGTCTAATAATACTCTGTCGAACTGGGTTTCACCGATCTTATATGAAATCAGGGGAGTGCCTAGGTCTTTTGCCTTGGGTGGAAGTCTACTTAGGATTACAGAGCTGGCTTGCTCTAACAGTACAATTGGACTCCCACTCTTGGTTCTCGGCTTACGCTGAGGTGTACATATATTCTTCAAAAATCATGTGTAAGCCGGTATGTGGCGGATCGCATCCATCAATGGGATGTTTATTTGGACCTGCTCAAAGAGCTTGACCAGGTCCTTAAGAGCCACGGGTTTGGTTTTCTTTCCCTTGGTCAAGGCCTCGAGAAATGGAACCTTGGTCAGTTCTTCTAGGATAGGTCTAGGTTTTTGATTTGGGACAGAGATAGGAACATCCTGGATGACTGCCCTAGGATTTGGGTCACTATCGGGCTTGGAGTGGTCTGAATAAGATGGATCTTGGGTCATCTTATCACTACGGGTTGCTACAGAATTAAGTTTTGCCTGGTTCTGGTTAGGGGTTGGTAGAATGGGCTGCTGCTGTTGATAACCCGCATAAGAAGTTGAAGCTTCCATCCCGTCAGGTGAAGGAATAGAAGGGGCCTGATAGACCATGTGTGCTTGGCCCGGGTTTGGGTTCATAACGCGTCGCTGGGTCGGCACGCTATGAGGATTAGGTAGAGGCTGAGAAGGAAGTGTGTCTGGTTGGCGAGAATTTGCCAACTGGGCAAGTTGATTTCGAACCTCTGTGGTTTCATCGTTGTGTTGCTTTTGAATAGCCGCGTTCGTTCTCTGAATGTCAGCCAAAGTCTGGAGGATAAGGGACATTTGATCTTGGTTAGGCCCGGATGGATAAGTGGGGTTGGGCCGAGGCTAAGGCGGCTGATAAGGATGAGGTGCTTGTGGACGGGGTTGAAAAGGTGGCCTGGGATTCTGGGAATTTCTCACCCACTAGAAATTGGGATGGTTCCACCATCTAGGATTGTAGGTGTTGGAAAAAGGGTCATTCTGGATGGCGTTGAGGTCTTCGCATGTTTGAGGAGCCTTAGAAAAGTTAGAGAATGGGGGAGTAGAGTTCCCCCAACAAGAATAGAAAGGATCGGAGGTTCCTCCAGTCCTAGAGTCAGATGGGGGTGGATACGAGTCCATCCCTGGAGAAGGTCGGTGGAAAATGTGCTGCACAGTTTCCCGTGTAGGAGGGGGCTGTGCGAAGGAGTTCTACCTAGAGGTGGCTCACTGCAAATGCTGAGTCAGCTCATCCACCTTCTTCTCAATAATAGAGACCTTGTCCAATCGACTGGCCATTAATTCTAGGTCGACTGATGCGGACAGGCCCTGCGTCTCATGTGCTCCCCTAAGGTTCGTCGCTGCGCGGGTATTCATCCTGTCGAATAGTCCCATGGAGTCATTGTTGATGGAGTTCTCACACATATTCTCGAGAATCTCCCACACAGTGTCTTCATGTTGGCCCATGATATTTCTTCCGCAAATTGCATTGACGAACAGTTTAATATCCTCACGGAGTCCCTGGTAAAAAGGCTGGACTTGTTCCCATTTAGGAACTCCGTGATGGGGGCACTTTCTGATGAGATCTTGAAAATGGTCCCATGCCTCATGAAGAGGTTCTCCCGTTTGTTGCGTGAAGTGAGTAATCTGATGACGCAAGGCATTGGTCCGACCAACGGGGAAGAATTTTTTCAAGAACTCGGACTGAAGTTCCTCCCAAGTGTTGATCGGACGGGTCTGTGTTTGATACCAATGGGTTGCCTTGTCCATAAGGGAGAAAGAGAACATCTTCATAAGTAGGATATCCTGATTTTCGCATCTGACCCGAAGGTCTGGGCTAAATGCTTAAGCTGTTTGATGTGCTGGAAGGGGTCTTCAGAGTTAAGCCCATAGAATTTAGGTCTGGCGTGGATCATGTTGGGCTTTAACTCGGAATCAGGTCCTCCAGTCGGGATTCTGACTCGAGGCTCAATTGCCACCGTAGCGGGATTATAGTGATCTCGCATCATGGGACGCTGCGGTGGGTTCATGAAGTTCTGGAAGAGATCGTTGAGTCGCTGGAGCTGGTACTCAAGATTATTTTTTTCCTCAATAGGCTGAGCCATTGTGGAAGAAGAAGGTGAAGTGGGTTCAGAATCAGAAGAAAAGTCTATGTGAAGGGGTTGTTGCCGAAACAAGGGTACCGAGGCTTGGCCTCAGGGGGAGTGAATTTCTAGAGGAGGTTTTAAGGACCTCCTTCCAAACATACACTGATGGATTAGACGAGGTTAGCAGGTGCTGGACCCAATCAAGACACCCAAAATGTTGTGTGACTATAGAGGTTCGGGGTGGATGATACCCCTAAATCAGAAGGTCGTCCACCTGAGAATTACCTAGGCAGCCAGAGAGGGTGAGTCCCGCGAAGACCCCTACATGGTAGAGCGCCCCCACGGGTTATAGGGTTTCCCCCACCCGACCTCTCGTCACTGAGATTCCAGGTAGACCAGAATGGGGACCTTGACCTCTTAAGTCTACCACTTTTAATTAGGATTAAGGTGGTTAGGGTTTCACTTGAACTTTATCCTTTTGAGTGCAAAGAGTGACCTAATTTAAAGGTTGGTTGATTCAAGGGATCAACTTCACCTATTAGTTCCTGTGAGAGCTTATTAGGTCTTTGTCTTTTAAGGTTCAAGTGACTTAAGAGCCGGATTGCTTAGGGTTTCTCTTAATAGATGCTTTCAAGCAATGGCTTAGGCACACTTCTTTTGGGAATTCTCAATTCTTGATTAGAAAGTGTCTCTAAAACCCTAGCTTTGAGTCTTAAGCTGACTCTAATTGGTCTAGTTAGTTGCCTCAAGATTAGGTAATTAGGACTCAAGCAAGAAGGTTTTAGCCCTAAATACCTTTAGTGGATGAACAGATAGAATGTGTTTGAAATTGAAAAACAGGCAACTTTTGCGATTTATTATGTATGAGAGACAGGTTATTCCTAAATTATTTTTTTCTTTTTCTTCCTCTTTTAGAATTTTAGGGGCTCAAAAGAGAGTATAGAAAATTACCTATCCCTTGGTGTGGTTGTTGTGTGGCTGCTTTCTCCTTCTTGATTTCCTGTGCCTGCATATCAAAAGAGAAGAGATTAATCTAATAAATTAGAAATTGTGAATTAATAGCTTCTAGAATGCCCGTTGCTCCCCGGCAACGGTGCCAAAAACTGGTCGAAATCCGTTTAGCAGTGGATTAAAATTATGTTCATTGCAGTATATTACGAAAAGCGATCACCAGTTTATTACAATTTATTACTCGGAATTTAAAGTTTCCCGAGGTCGAACTCAGGGAGCACACTTTGATTCCAGAAGCTTACAAATTCACAATTATGAAATACAAAAATTTAAGAAAGAGGGATAAAAGAGGCTTTTCCTCTCTTTCCCTTCTCTTCTTTTTCCCGTCTCTTCTCTTTTCCTTCTCTTCTTTTTTGGACGTCTGATTCTCTGAATCAGATGCCTTATCGACCTCGTTGCTATAGTGCCTCCTTTTTTCTTCAGTTGTCTTCTCGACCTTCCCTTCTTCTCTCTCCTTCGGCTGCTGCGGCTCTTCTTCTCTTTCTTTCTTTCTTCCTGTCTTCAGCTCCTTCCTTCTTCAGCAGCTCCTCCTTGGCTTCTTTTCTTCTTTGCTGCTGCGTCTCTTCTTCGCCGCCTTCTTTCTTCTTTTTGCGGCTGAGTCCTCGCCGCTTCTCTTTCTCTTCTCCACCTGTTCCCTACACACACTAATGCAAAACCTACCCCTACCCTTCCCCGTCTCTCTCTCTCTCTGAATCTCTCTTTGGTACGCTCTCCCAGAGCCGGGTAATCAGGTCGGGTCGCATGCTTGGGTCCAGGCGCACCGGCGTGGGTGGTGCGCGAGGAGTGCATAGGCAGGATAGTCAGGTTGCGGGTCAGGTCTGCGTGGGCAGTGTCGCGGACAAGATCGAGTGAGGGTGAGGGACCTCACCCCTGTGTGACTTGAGGCGAATAGCCTTAGTTACTTTTTCTTCTTATGCAGGTGCGGGCGCGCCTCAGCTTCCGAGATGGGACTAAAGTCCCACCTGCGTCTTCGTGCACTTGCGAGAGAAAGGCGCGACCAATTGGGGCAGCGGCCGAGGCCTTCGACCCCAATTGAGAGCCTGAGTGTGTGCGTGAGGGTGTTCCGCACCTGTTGGACCTGGGGACCTGGAGAGTTGCAGCTTGGAGCAGCTTGTGAAGCACCTTCAACCTGCTCGTCAATGGCGGCGAGCTGCTCCGTCCCTAAAACAGGAGCACGGCCTCGCGGCCCTGTCACATACCTTGGGGGGCTTCGCCAAGGTGTAGCGAAAGTGCAGAGATGGTCGGTGTGGAGCGTGGGCGTCTACATGAGTGTGCTCAGGGCACACTGTGCGTGTATGTGTGGGTGTGTTCGGGGGTGTGTTTGGGTGGGCGGAGTGGTGGTGTGAGTGAGGGGAAATGTTGAGTGAAGCGAGGGAATGCTTATGGACTTGTCGGCGAGGGGTGAAATGGCCTGTGGAGGTGGAGTGGCCTCGCCGGAGTTGGTGGCCGGAGGTGGAACTGATGGTGGTGGTAGTGGCAGTCGAGGGACCAACACTAAAATTTGTTGAGGGGGAAGTAACAAGGGGAGAAAATGGAAGAACTTTTACCTAACTAAGCAGACGAAGGGGGGCAGGAGGCGGACGGTGCAATTCTGCCGTCGTCGGAGACGACGCCCTGTGGGGAAGATGACGACGACAAGGAAGATAGATCGGAGGGTGCCTGCTGGTACGGCAAGGCACAACGAACAATGGCAGAGCTAACCCTGCCACTGGTATGGTGGCAGGGTGACGAGAGAGGAAGCGGAGAGTCGCCGGAGCCTGCGGGCGAATGGTCGGAGGAGGAGACGAAGTTTGGGGACTTTCCTTGGCCAAAACAGGCTTAAGACGACCGGCGGCCCCTGCCGTTTCTTAAATAGCAGTTGGCGAGGAGATCTCGAGGAGAGGGTGTGGGTAGCTTGCCGGAGAATGGCTGAAGAAGAGACCCATTCCTCTCGCATGTTCGCACGAGAGGTATGGGCAATGGCAGGGCATGGAAGGGAGTCCAAGCGGAAGAGGACGACGCAGGGAACCCCTCTTTCATTTCTGAGAGCAGTTCCCATACCCTGCGTGGCGCCATCCTCCGTGCAAAGTCGCCGGAGGTATGGGCAGCTACGTGGGGTGGCAGAGGGACCGTTCTGTAAAGAATGAAAGGAAAGTTGGGGGGCAAAGTGCAAGGGTTCAAAAAGTTAAGGGTTAGAAAGTAATTTATGAGGACCAATTTGTAAAGTAGGTCAAGATGACCTTCCTTTAGGTCCAAATTTTGGTACAAGCCTAATTTGAACCTAAGAAATCTAGTGTTGAAGTCTGATTTTAGGTTTGACCACGTTTGATCAGTCAATTTGCATAAAATCCAAATTAGGTCAAAAATTGGGTATGATTCTCAATTTAGGTCAAGACAAGTTCCAATGGTCAAATTGAATGTTCTAAACCTTAGGGGATGTTTTTCCATGAATTTTAGAGGGTTTAATTAACTTTTATCTTGCCTGAAACTTCATGAATTAAAGCGGGCTTGTTTTAGGGTTACAGAATGTCATTTTATTCTTAGAAATTGATATAACCCTTTCTGATCAAATCATCTCACTTTTTTTCTTGTTAAGCCCATTTGACCTGTGTTTAGACCCTTAGACATCCCTTTTGTGTACTACATTTGTAAAATTACAGTTTTACCCCTTGTGTGTTGCTTTATATTCAGATTTATAGTTCTTTTATTTAGGCTTTCCCTTAGGTTTTGTAGGAGCTTTTGTATACTTATTTAGGTCATGATGAGGCTCTCATCAATTAGTTTTGGGGTGGTAAGGAGTTGAGATACAATGCAACACCCCGTACTTTTTCATCAGGGACTAGAAGTGTACATTGTTAAAATGAGACCCGCCATCGTTGATGATGGCCTTAGGAACCCCAAATCTGGTAAAGATGTTCTCCTGGATAAATCGGAGGACAACTTTATGATCACTAGTTCTCGTGGGGACGGCTTCGATCCATTTAGAAACATAATCAACAGCGAGTAGAATGTACTCAAAGTCGTTAGATCCAGGAAAGGGTCCCATGAAATAGATTCCCCAAATGTCAAAGATTTAGCACACAATAATCGGGTTTAAGGGCATCATATCCCGCGGGCCCATGTTGCCGAGGGTCTGACAACGAGCGCATGCCCTACAATACGTCTGTGCGTCTTTGAACAACGTGGGCTAGAAGAACCCACACTGGAGAATTTTTGTTGCGATTTTACGCCCAGAGAAATGGCCACCGTAGGCCTGGTCGTGACAGAATGAGATCACGTCATTGACCTTGTCGTTAGGAATGCATCTCCGGATCACCTGATCATTGCCAATGTGGAAGAGGTATGGTTCCTCCCAAATATAGTACTTGGCCTCGACAATCAATTTGTCTCGTCTGGAAGTCGCCCAATCTGGTGGGACTTTCCCTGTAACCAAGTAGTTTACAATATCATCAAACCAAGGGAGACTGTGAATGGCTAGTAGGTGCTCGTCCGGAAAATGCTTGGTGATCGGACCAGATGGGTCGATGACTGAAGAAGGATGATGCGACAAATGGTCAGCTACCACGTTTTGCTTTCCCGCCTTATCACGAATCTCGAGATTGAATTCTTGCAACAGCAAGATCCAACGGATTAGTCGAGGTTTCGCGTCCTTCTTCGCGAGGAGGTGCCTCACTGCAGTGTGATCCGAGCATATAATGACACGAGAACCCATAAGATAAGTTCTGAATTTTTCTAGGCCAAATATGACAGCTAGCAGCT